>CM070770.1:21341010-26141010 GCA_036346955.1 Dipus sagitta
TCAGCTCCTCAGTGCTGGCATTAAAGGCATGCACCACCATGCCCAGCTGGACAGACTCTGAAACTCCCCAGGAAGTACACCCCAGGTCTGAGTATATTAATCCTTTCTCACTTGATCTGAGGATAGGCTAGTATACTAGTAACTTTTCTCATCCTTGTGACACAATGCCTGACAGAAACAATGGGAGAGAGGAAGGATTTATTTTGCTTCCAAATTTCAGTCCACCCTGGGGTGGGGGAGGCAGGGTGGGGTGGACAGCCGTGAGAGAGGGCAGCAGAGGGTCCTCACTGGATCACAGAGCCCACAGTTAGAGACGGGACATCATCTTCAGTGCCCACCCACAGTGACCAGCTTCCGCTCGCTAAGGCTCCATGTGCCGAAGGTTCCACAGCCTTCCTGAATAGGGCCATCAGCTAAGGATGGGGTGTTTCAAATGCATAAAAGCCGTTGGGGGACATTTTGCATCCAAACCAGAACATAAGAAATAGCTGGGTCTGCAAATAGTAAGCTTATCACTGGTCCTTTGATGATCTTTTCTTGCTCGTTAACTTAAGTTTTGCTGCCAGCGGTGCAGATCTTCGAGAGAGCCTTTTGGTATCCACATAAGGCATACTGTTCTGAAGCACTGATCAGAAACCCCAGGCACCCAAGTGGTTAGACATACACATTCCTGGCTTTCATCCCACACCGACTGTAACTACAGTGGGCCCATGGGAAGTAAGAATCTGCCTCATAAAACAATCCTCCAGGGACCGTCAAGAATTGGAAAGCTCGAGAATTACTAGAGTAAAGGAACCATCTTTTGTCTGCCAGCCTTGACTCTGGTTGCTGGCTAGAGCAGAGAATATTTCTTCTGAACACACTTCTCTGGATCCTCGGACAGGAAGGCACCCTTCATCTGTAGTTAAAATAATGTCTCAGCAGTTATCTTACTGGAGTGAACAACCTTTCTTGGTCATTTTTTTAGAGTTTTATTTTTACTTATCTATTTATTTGAGAGAAAGAGAGAAAAATAGGGAGCGAGGAGAGACAGAGAAAATGGGCATGCCAGGGCCTTAAGGCATTACAAACAAACTCCAGATGCATGTGCCCCCTTGTGCATCTGGCTTACGTGGGTCCTAGGGAATTGAATCTGGGTTCTTTGGCTTTGCAGGCAAGCGCCTTAATGGCTAAGCCATCTCTCCAGTCCTTTCTCGGTCATTAAATTGAAAAAAAAAAACAACAACTTTTTTTGAGGTAGAGTCTCACTCTGGCCCAGGCTGACCTGGAACTCACCCTGTAGCCCCAGATTGGCCTTAAACTCAAGGCACTCTTGATAATTTTTTATGCCCCATCCATTACATGACATGTGGCAATGAATTGGGCTCATTAAACGTTCAATGCATATAATAATCCCTGCTCTTCTGGACCTGATTGACAACATAGATTGGAACCCATGATCAAGGAAGAGTCCTTGGAGCAGAAAAAAAAAAACAAGAAACAAGTGGAGGACCAATTCTTTTATTTATTTGTATTTTTAAACTCACCGTCTCTGATGTGTGTTATTTACTGATATTTGTGCAGGCATCTCACTGAACACTCCATGTACATGGTCTCCTCTGATCTTCACGTGGCATGAGAGGAAACTGAAGGCTTGCCACAGGATCCATGAGGATTAGATGATCAAATGCCAGAGCTGGAATTTGAATTTGGATCAAATACAGAGGTTTTTTTTTTTTTTCTTTTTTCTCTCCAACATTTAAGTCCATCTGTTGAAAAGCTTGATGCTCTGCTTTAAGCTTTTAGCAGCTTTGAGGCTTTAAGCAGCTGAAGCTGGGCCTAGCAATGGAAACCAAACCCATCCTGTCATTAACACACCTCTCTCTTCCCCAAAGCCTTGGTGAGCCCATGCAGTATGCTTGGTTCAGACCACCGAAGCTCAAGAAGTGCTCAGTCTCGGCAGCCGTCACCCTTCTAAATTTATATCCCGTGGCAACTTTGGCCTTAGATGCTTAACTGTAGTGGCATAAATATTTATAGCATCATCTAAACCAAACTCGTGCCGAAGGCAAGGCATCCTACTGGACCATTGTGTTTTCAAATGTTGGTCATGAACTGTTACAGTGTTTTTTCTTTTTTCATGCATGAACCTACAAGCTAATAGTTTTCCTGTCCACATCAGTCCTACAGTGGTGGCTGGAACATTCCAAACTTGTCCTTGGTGTGTTTGTGTTCATGATTTGTGGTTCAGGAAGAATTACTTACCATCTGATCCAAAACAAAGCCCTTAAGTCTATCAAGCAAGTGATTGATGACCTGGGGGCATACTGGTGAGAAGAGGTCTGGCTTCTCCCTGTGGGCTCCGGGGCGAGGTGGGAAGAGACCATCTTAAGTGAACGTGCAACAGGTCCTGCCTGCCACTGGAAACATCCACCGCGTTCTCTTCTATTTGTGAAGATGGTTTGGTCTTTATCTCATATTTATTGACACTCCACTCCTATTCTATCATTCAATAAGGGCTTATTTAGAATGGAGATAGGTACAGGAAGTCAAAAGCATGTATATATATATATATATATATATATATATATATATATATATATATAATATATATATAATATGTAATATATATATATATATATATACACATGCATTAAGGGGATGCAGCAGATTGAATGTGGCCTCCCAAAAGTTGTGTGTTGGACGTTTAATCCACAAGTTCATATGATAATAATATTTGTATGTGGGACCTTTGGGAGATGTCATTTTCCAGCTGCTATGATAAAATGCCTGACAAAAGCAACTCCAGGAAGGAAGGGTTTATTTTAGCTCACAGTTTGTGGGAATACAGTCCGTCACACTCTGTAAAAACTCCAGAGTATATTGTACGCATATTTGTGTGCTAGCAGCTCTCCATGAAATGCGCAGGGAAACAAAACTGCATAAACATGAAGGAGGTCCTCGCTCTCAAAGCAGAGATTTCAAATTGTGATGGGCATATGGATCGCTTAGGAAGGAACTTGAGCACCCAGATTCTGGTATCCCAGGAGTGAGTCTTGGAATTCCTTCGTGGGTACAAAGGGGTCACTGGATGATTGCTGTTGTAAACTGATGACCTAGCCAGATTGCTTTTTGGAGACAACAATGAAAAGCTGGAGGGCAGAGTGTCTACCTAGGACATCAAAAGTCAACCCCTGGTGACCAAAGTAGCTGGCAGTGAGAGATTTCAAGTGATGGGCTTGAGACTGAACAAAATAAAGGCATTGTCGTCAGTGTCTGTGACCTTTCAGTGAGTGTCTTTTGCTTTCTCAGAGGGCTTCATTTCCCTGAGGTTTTATATCAGGCGTGTGCAGTGGATCCCCTCCCTTTGAATCTATTTGAGTAGCTTATGATGATTTAAAGAAATTTGCTCAGGAATAAAGCATAGGACAGCTTCATTTAAACAGCTGTCTCTTTATATAGGCTTGTGGCACCATGAGGAGAAAGCCCAAATGGAAACGTTAATTTTAGCTCACGATGCCCACGGACACCTCACAGCACCTTGTGTTCCTCATGGGCTGAAGGCAGGGCTCTGACGCTCCTGTCAGGGGCCCACGGACTCTCAGTAACCATGAGCCCCCAGGAGGAATTCTCCCCAGAACTGAGCTCTGCCCTTGGGCACCTTGCATATGAATTTCAGAATATGAAAAGATCAGAAAATGGAAGCATCTGGGTATGAATGAACATGAGCCTGACGTGGAATAGGATTTCTCATCCTGATAAGCAAGATTGCCCACGGGAATATTCAAGAATGAAGATGCTTTCTTACCAGGGTTTCTGGTCTGAAGAATTTAAGAGATGGATTGTGTAACCCTTATTCAAAATGCTTGGGACCAGAAGTGATTCAGATTTGGGAATATTTGCATAAGCTTTACTGGCTGAGCAACCCTAATCCAAAAGTCTGAAATCTGAAACGTTTACTTATTTATTTGAGAGAAAGAAAGGAGAGAGAGAATCGGCACACTAGGGCCTCTAGCCACTACCAATGAACTCCAGACGCATACACCACTTTGTGCATCTGGCTTATGTGGGTCCTGGGAATCGAACCTTGGTTCTTTGGCTTTGCAGGCAAGCACTTCAACCAGTAACCCATCTCTCAAGGCCAGGTTTTAAAAAAATATATTTCATTTTTATTTGTTCAATTGAGAGATAGAGGCTGATACAGAAAGGCAAAATGGGCACGCTAGGGCTTCCAGCCACTGAAAACAAACTCCAGACACATGTGCCACCATGTGCAACTGGCTTATGTGGGTACTGGGGAAATGAACCTGGGTCCTTAGGCTCCACAGGCAAGCACCTTAACTGCGAAGCCATCTCTCCAGCCTATGAAATACTGGATATTTAACCTATATTATTCTGTCTTTAAATACCTAGAGTAATATGGGTTTTGCTGCAAGTTGTAACTCATGTAGGCACACGTATTTCTATGCTAGAGACATTTAAATGACAACCCACTTTGCACAGAGCAGCCTGTGCATTCTGGGAGTGGAAGAGTATCTTCTTATTGATCCTTAGTTCATGATCTCCATTTGAATTTTGGATGTTCAGTATATTTTAGATGGGAATAGTCTAACAAATTACTCAAGTTTTCCTATTTGTAAAATCTGTTTTTACAACACTTGATTTTCTTTTTCTTTTTCTTTTTGGCTAAGTTAATAGATAGTAACCCATCCCCAAAAGTTTTAAAGCCAATTAACCCTTTATGCAAAAGTTTCAGCTTCCTAAGTGACTATTTACTGATCGTGTTCTAGTTTCAAAATAAAATTATGTATTATATTTTGGTTTTTAGTTTCTCAGTAGTGCCAATTCTTACCTTTTCCTTATTTCCAAACTGCCATAAACCACTTCAGAAAGCCAGAAAACTGGACCAGGGAGCTGGCTCAGTCTGTAAAGTGCTTGGCTGGCAAGCATGAGGACCTGAGGTTGATCAGATACCCAGTACCCACTTAAAAATGCCGGGTGTGGTGGCATGCTCCTGGAATCCCTGCTCTGAGCAGGCAGAGTCAGGTAGGTCCTGGAGACTTGCTGGCCAGCCAGTCTAACCCTCTTACTAAGCTGCAGGCCAGGGAGAGCATATCTCAAATAGAGGTGGATGGAATTCCCGAAGAACAGCACCCAAGGCCGTCCTTTGGCCTCCACATGCACACATGGGCATGCACACCTGCATATTCACAAATGCACCCACACACACGAGCAATTACACACACACACACACACACACACACACACACATACGCAGAAAAGAAAAAGGAAGAAAGATGGCAAAGTGATCTAATTAGGAATTAACCACATTTTAATCAATAAATACCAACATTTGTTAACCACTTATCAGGCAGAGAAAAATGGAAATGTATAAAGAATTCAAAATAGATAATACCTAAAAAAAAAACAAAGTGCCATAAGATCTTTGTTATACACTTGTTCACATATAGAATTAGCAGTAACAAAAAACATTACTCAGAGAAAGGTTTAGAACGTGTGAAAACAATTCCTGATGTATTTGAAAGACAAAACAGATTATTTTGCACCTTTGTATCTGACAAATCAATGAAGAAATGACTTCATGGATGAACTGTTGAACATCAGGGAATATAATTGCTTAAATTCACATTACGGGCTCGACTTCCATCCCTGCCGCACGTTCCTAGCTCCCAGAAGGCAAACCTGGCTCCAATTTCTGTGGCGGATACCAATCCTGGACTCAGGAAAACAACCTCATCCCATATTCTAACAGTCTGTTATTTGGCGCGCTCTCATTCTCTCTCTCTTTTCTTGAGGTAGGGTCTATCACTGGCCCAGGTTGACCTGGAATCACTATTCCAGGTAGTTTCAGTAGTAGTAATCGCAGGCTGGCCTCACACTCACAGTGATCCTCCTACCTCTGCCTCCTAAGCATTGGAATTAAAGGTCTGTACTACCATGCCGGGCTTGGCTCTCTCACTCTCTCTCTCTCTCTCATCACCTATGTAAAGTAAATTCCCTGTGCTAAATTCCCTCTACTGAAACACCTATAATGGCTTCTGTTTTCTGGACTGGTCCCGACATATACAAATTAGAGTATGACATTTTCTCTCTTTCCACCTGTCCTAAGCCAATGGGGGAAAAAAAATCACTCAAACTACACACTAACCACTTCCTGCAATACAGGCCAATGGATATCTCTGTGTTTTTGTTGTTGTTAAGAACTGGGATTCTTTTTACCAAGTACAAATATGACCCTGACTCTCTACCAATGACCGTCTTCTCTACAGGTCATTTCATTTCTGTAGCACACACTTAACATGATGGCAAGATGAAAGAAACAGGAAAACAGGAAATTAATCTTAAGAAGAAATGACAAAGTCATCCAATGAACAGCATTAGAAAAAAAAAAAAAGGTCTAGAAACCCAGAGAACATCAGACATCACTAGAAAATTTCTTCCCTGCTGAATCAATATATTTTCCTGAAATTGAAATCTCAACATTTCTGAATATTTCAAGAGCATCAAAATAATACAAATGGTAGATGTGGCTCATTGATGAACGAGTGTGCTCGTGTCACGGGCTGAAGTAGAGTTCTTTGGTGAGCATGGAGACCACACAGGGGATCTGCTTCTTCTCATGGAAGCGGGGGTCTTCTGACTGGGACTCGAAGTGGCGGGCCACCCTGTCGTTCACTCTGGTGAGGATCTGCATGATCTCCAGGTCTTTGCCGTGCTCGTCCAGGATGGAGCAGAGGGCCTGCACGAACCAGGAGCCTTTGCCCGGGTTCCTCCAGGAGTAATAGCCTTCATGGGGACAGAAGGGAGACGACCCCATCAGCAAGCTCTGGGAGGGGCCACCCGGCAAGAGCTGTCAGCGTTTTGAGGCCTTTGTGGTTTTTGGAAGTTATTTCCCTCTAGAATTAGTTTCCCTGAGAACCAGTCAGTGCTGAGAGAAAACATCTGCCTCGATAGAAGAATTCATGATAGAAGAATTCATGCTCCTCTGGCCTCGTTCTGAGCACTTGAAGCTCGGCGCTGGGTCTCTTTACACTGACATATTCCCACTCATGCACCGCCTCATCCCCGGAGTGGAAAGACCAACTTACTTTCTATTTGTACCATCCTTAAAACTCAGAGTTATCCTCCCCTCAAAATCCATATGTAGATCCCGCCAAATCTAGTTTTTCTAAAACTTATTACTATAACCAATACCATTGTACCAAGCACTTGACAAAACTACGCCTACAGCTGGGAGAATTCTTACTTGGTGATGGTCTGTCTACACCCAAAACACAGGATGGTGCACTGAATGCACTCAGGCAGATGCACTGCTTGTTAGGGGACCAGTAGCCTTGTATCATGAGCGCTGTGTGCCATCTGCTATGGCCAGAGCACAAAGGATCCCTGTTCTGAGACAAGGCAGAGGCAGTGCACGGAAACCTGACCCTGGACACACCGAGGTTCACTGTGCTCCATTATGTTCTCATCTATAACAGCATAGCAACAACGCCTTTTGTAACCTGCCCATCTCCTGAAAGGATAATCTAGGAGCAGAGAAATCAAAATGCTCTAAGTAGTAAAGTATTCAACAGGTTTTATAATTTATTATAATAATTCTTTATAATGATGCATCTAGTCATATGGTGACTGATTTTCATGGTTAATCCCAACTGTCCACTGATCAGATCCGGAATCAGGAGAGAGACACACCTCTCGGGCAGGTCTGTAAGGGCAGTTTTCAGGAAGGCTTAACTGACGGAGAGGAAGACCCTCCTACTCACTGGATAGCTCTTCTGGTAGCAGCCTGTACATAAGGAGGTTCTGGGAAAATGCAGTGCCTTTTTGCCTGGCTGCCCGTGCTACCTCCTGGTGAGCACATCTACCCTGCTCCTTGCCATCCTCTGCGGACATCAGATTCTAACTGGTTAAGCCTTCCAAAGTGGACTGAGTTGCAGCAGCTCTCCAGGAATCCTCCAGGCCCTCAGAGCCAGACTGGGACTGCCAAGGCATCCAGCCTTGTGGAAAGCAGCTACCACATTCTCAGGCTCTCTAGCCTGCAGACAGTCCTTGTTAGACCGCCCAGCCCTATCCTGTCACCCAATCGGGTAAGTCTCCTTTATATTATTTATTCATTTGACACATTTTATTTCTCTAGAGAACACTTATATAGTTATAATAGTTATATACACTTACATAGCTGTAATTATTATTTGCAAGGATATTACTATTAATAGTGGTAGTCATAAATGAGAGAAATCAGCGTTTCTGGAGACAGAAGTGAATACATCCATAGCAGGCACAATAGTAATGGTCCCCAAAGATGTGCACAGCCTACCTTTGGAACCTATGACTATATTTCCCTACTTAGCAAAGGAACTATGCCATTAAGCTTGTAATAGAACTGAGATGAGGAGATGATCCAGGTCTGTCAAGGTAGGCCCACATCCAGTCAGGGGAAAGTCTGACTGTAGTGGGGGGTGGGGTGGACGATGGGAGTCAGAGTCAGAGTCAGAGGTTAGGTCAGAGAGATGATGTTTCTGGCTTCAAATGGAAGAAAGGGCCACAAACCCCAAAATGTAGAAGGTTTTGCTAGAAAGAAAGAGGAAATTGATTTCTCTGAGTGTATAGAAGCAATATAGCTCCTGTCACTTTGGGATTTTAACCTCTAGAACTCCAAGACAATATATCTATGTGACTTAGGCTACTGTGTTCACAGGACACATCCCTGATCCTAAATGCTTGGGGAGTGAGTGGATGTATTTCAGAGGCTTTTTATTTTTTACTATTTGTATCAATTGTACTGTCTGAATTCCTCTAATAAGGAATGTGACATCTGAAATGTTCTAAAATCCAATATATATACATATTTTCTTGGTTTTTTCGAGGTAGGGTCTCACTCTAGCCCAGGCTGACCTGGAATTCACTATGTAGTCTCAGGGTGGCCTTGAACTCACGGTGAACCTCCTACCTCTGTCTCACAAGTGTTGGGATTAAAGGTGTGTGCCACACCCAGCTAAAATCCAAACTTTTGAAACTGACGCTAATGCCGCCCAAAATTTCATTATTATTATTGTTATTATTATTTTATTTATTTATTTATTTTTGGTTTTTCGAGGTAGGGTCTCACTCTAGCTCAGGCTGGCCTGGAATTTACTATATAGTCTCAGCGTGGCCTCAAACTCATGGCGCTCCTCCTACCTCTGCCTCCCAAGTGCTGGGAATTAAAGGCGTGCGCCACCATGCCCGGCCAAAATTTCATATTTTAAACATTTCAGGTTAGGAATATTTAAACCTAAGTAACTACCATTAATTACTGCACCAATTGAAAACAAATACATGCCCCTCCTGCCTGCACTGTGATGGAGGAAGTGACTGGCAAAGGTAGAAGACAGTGGACAGGATACCTGGAACTGTGGAATAAGCGAAGAGAAAGTCAGCTTCCACTGGGATCTTATATCGGGGATTAGCATCCGTGTCGTTGATAGGCCCCGAGTCAGCCTGGATGCCGTCATCAAGCTCTGTCCCTCGGCAAGCCTAAAAAAAATATGAAAGCAGAGGTGACACCACGGAGCTGGGAACAGAAGTGCATGTGGTTTTGTTTCCTATGGTGTCCCAGGGCCAAGGAGCTGTGCCTGGTACATATTAGGAGCTGAGGGTCAGAGGATGAGGGAAAGCGAATGCGTGGTGATCAGGTTACCAAGCCAAGCACTGCAGTGTGCTACGGAGACAATACCAGTATACATGCGTGGTAGTCTGAATGTATGGCCCGCAGACTCAAGTGTTTTATTAAAATTTAGTCCCTAGCAGGCAAATCCTTGCTACGGGGTGGGGGGTGTCACTGGGGGGGCGCTTAAGAGTCTAGCCCCAAGGTGTGCGGAGAGCTGCTTGTGCTTGCTGGCTGTGTGGGGGTGTCTCTGTGCCACGCATCTATGGAGGCGAGCCAGCTTATTCTGCCATGGAAGGTGTTCTGCTGCGTTTTGTAAGCCTGAAATAAACCTCTTCCTTCCATCAGCTACTCCTGGTTGGGTATTTGTCCCAGCAACAAGGAGCTGACTGCAGTGAGATGCAGAAACCCCAAGCCCAAATCTTCACACCTTGTGGAAAGAGCACGCACACGTGAAAGCAGAACGCCGCCCCTGCCACCCTACCAGCTTTCCCCGGGTCAGTCCTATGGGCCCTGAGGGGTGATTACCTGAATAAAGAAGAGCTTGGGCTTCTCTAACAGGGTTTTACATCGATCTCCCCTAAAATGAGCCGTCAGATCCTTTATTGGAGTCACACCATCCTTTCCCATAAATCAAGTTCTCCTCTCCATGGCTTAACAAGATGCAGGCGAAGCAGGCCGACTGGCTGTGGTCCTCCTCGGAAGCTGCGAGCAAGCAATGTGAACAGCGGCAAGTCAAAACTTACTTCCCACGGCACCGCCGAGGTGGCAGGCCAGAAGCAGCTGGCAGGTGCCCATGACCGTTAGGTACCGGGAAGGGGCATGATCAGGCCCTCTTGGGAGGACTTTATCTGGGCCATCCCTATGAAGAGAGTGAGGACTGGTGGAGAGAGGTTAGAAAACCCTAGAATTCTCTGTGGTCAGAACCCAGGCTGGGATGGCCTCAGGGAGTGCCTCTGGGTTCTCAGGCGCTAAAACAGCTGCTGGGCGCAGAATATCAAGGAGCACAAGAGCAGGGCTGGTTCTGATACCAGGCAGGTCGCCTCACCACTTTGTGCTTCTGTTTTCTTGTCTACAAAGAGGAGGTGACGGTAGCTATTATGAGGCATCATGTAGAAGAAGCATCACAAAAAGCAAGTGTTTACTGAAGAAAAGAAAACATTCTGCCAAGTAAATTAAGTCAGTCACAGATTCACAAATGCTGTAGGATTTTTATTTTTATTTTTTGGTTTTTCGAGGCAGGGTCTCACTCTGGTCCAGGTTGACCTAGAATTCACTATGTAGTCTCAGGGTAGCCTCAAACTCTCCGTGACCCTCCTACCTCTGCCTCCCAAGTGCTGGGATTAAAGGCATGCGCCACCACACCCAGCTGGATTTTTTTTTTTTTTTACTGAATCATCACATGAAGCCAAGTTCACAGACAGAAGGTAGAATGCTGGTTGCCAGAGGCTAGGGAAGAATAGGAAATAGAGTGTTTAGTAGTTAGGTTGTTTCATACGGAAGATGAAAAGAATTCTATAAGTGGGTAGTGATGCTGTTTGCCTAGCAGATGCACGAGGTGACACATGCTTCTAGACTTCCTTTGCAGTGGCTGAAGGCCCCGGAACATCCATTCTCTTTCTCTCCCTCTCTGTCTGCCTCTTTCTCTCTTTCTCAAATAAATAATTAAAAAGAAAAGACATTCTTCAGGTTGGACTCTCTAAAAAGGAGAAGGTAAAGCACTAGTGCTCATCACATCCTGCTTCTTGACCATGGCTGAGACGGGACCAGCGGCCTCAAGCTCCTGCTGCCTTAAGCACCAGGCGGTCTGTATTCTCAAACTTGTGAGACAAGACAAACCTTTCCTTCCTTCTGGTACTTGTAGTAGCAACAAAAAAGGTAACTAATGAACTTACTGAAAACATGAGATTTTGGGAGGATCACTTTGTAACTGAATCGGGCATGAACTCTGTAGACGAGACAGTGTTGTATCCGTGATGTCACAAGGTCGGACAATTCTGCACCGTGTGATTGGGTAGGAGCTGGTGCACCAGATCCTGGAGTGTCTGGCTTTGGCCCTAACTCATCCCTCAGTGTGTCTCTCATCCTCTGTAAGTCCACCCACACATATATAACATGGTATGGTAACAGACTGTAGGCTGACATATCAGGGGTGTGTTCAAGAGCTGATGAAATAAAGTCATAGGTGTGCCACACGGAATGTAAGCTGGTCCCGAAGAACGTGGGGACTGTCGTTCTCTATCTGCTGCCAGAAAGGTTACACCTAAACTCCATCCTGGACAGGATAGTATAGATTCGATAACCCCCCTTTTGTAAAGATACTGGAAGGTTCTTAAGTGTTCTCCCAGAACAGGTATGGACAGGCCAGTGGAAGCAGGCTCCCGTTGGAAGTCCACCTGTACCACTGGTGTCCTTTGAGACCAGCCCGGACTGCGCTCCTCTGTGGCGAGGACAGACAGGGAGGGCACACACTCACCTCGCTTCAGCAGCTCTTTCATCTTATCACAGGAGCAGTCATTGTAGACGACAACATCGAAGCCCAGGTTTCGGAAGCACTTGAAGAGGGCTTCGGCGTCCTTGTCTGTTCCATTTCGGACGTCCATGCCTGCGAGAATGAACCAAGCCGTCAGGGGAGCAATGTGGCAGGCAGGCTCCCATCAGGTGCCAAGCGGAGCAGGCACTATCTGCAGGGCCAAATGCTAGGAACACATGAGATGTCACAATTTATCTTTATTTATTTATTTGTTTTGGTTTTCTAAAATAGGGGGCTGGAGACATGGCTTAGCTGTAAAGGTGCCTGCCTGCAAAGCCTAAGGACCCATGTTCTACTCTCAGATCCCATGTCAGCCAGATGCACAAAGGTGAGGCAAGAGCAAGATCACACATGCCCATTAGGTGGCGCAAGCATTTAAAGTTTGGTTTCAGTGGCTGAGGCCCTGACACACCAATTTTCTCTCTCTCTCTCTATTTAAATAAATAAATAAATAAATAAATAGGGCTCTAACTGCTGCAAACAAACCCCAGATGCATGTGCCACCTTGTGCATCTGGCTTATGTGGGTCCTGGGGAATCGAACCTGGGTCCTTTTGCTTTGCAGGCAAGGGCCTTAATTGCTAAACCTTATCTCTCCAACCCTTGTTTTGGTTTTTTGAGGTAGGGTCTTGATCTTGCCCAGGGTGACCTGGAATTCACTATGTAGCCTCAGACTGGCCCCAAACTCACAGCAATCCTCCTAGCTTGGCCTCCTGAGTGCTGAGATTAAAGGTGTGAGCCACAATGCCTGCCCCCCCCCCTTAAAATATGTGTGTGTGTGTGTGTGTGTTTGAGGTAGTGTTTCACTCTAGTCCAGGTTGACCTGGAATTTACTATGTAGTCTCAGGGTGGCCTCAAACTCACATGAATCCTCCTACCTCTGCCTCCCAAGTGCTAGGCTAAAAACATTTTTATTTATTTGCAAGCAGAGAGACATAGAGAGAAGAGAGAGACAGGAAGAGAGAGGATGGGCATGCCAGGGCCTCCAGGCACTGCAAATGAACTCCAGATGCATGCACCACTGTCCATCAGGCTTTACATAGGTACTGGAGAATCGAACCCAGGTCGTTAGGCTTTGCAGGCAAGCACTCAAATCATTGAGCCATCTCTCCTGCCCGAATGTCACAATTTACATAAACTGGTAAAATGAAAACATACTCAAAGGAGGAGGGACTCAGGGCATGTCCCCTCAAGGACACACAGGCCCCCTGGGTTAAAATTCCTTATCTACTACTATACAGGGTTGGTCTCAGACTGAGGGTTCCTGGCTTCTCAGCACCCTTTCCCTGCTGTAGGAGTCCCACCCTCAGAGGGGGGCTGCTCCAGGTGGGTACAGCCATTCTCTGATGAATGGCCGGTACAAAGTGCGGGAAATGGAAGGCGGCACGAGAGGTTGACCGGGGCTCTAGCACCCACCTGTCACTTTGTCGAAGTTCTTGTTGTTGATAATGATGCATTTCCCCACCTTCTCGAAATCCATGTTATACTGATAGGTAGGCACTCGGGTCCGTGAGGTCCTGACGGAGCGTGCAGAGCCATTCTTCTTCTTTCTGTGGGAGAAACACGAAGTCAGTGAGCGGCTACAGATGTTATTTAAGCACCAAGGGCCTCCTAAGCCCCCAGGAAAGCCATCGAGCCTGTGAATACCTGTGGTGGGCAGATGGCTCTGTTAAACTGTCAAAATTAAACAGAATAGGGTTTCCAAGTAACATTCATTAGCTGACAGAGAAATGCAAATTACACAGTCCCCAGAGCAGCCGCTCTGTGAAACGAGCACACGGGGTGGGTGGAAACGTACTCTGAGCATCCGCTGTGGGAAGCTGGGAGAATTCACTAAACCCAAATCGACACGAACCCCACGATAGAGCAAGTGCCCCAGGTCAGGCAAACGTCTCCTACAGGCAGTTACACACTGGTCACAGCAACACTGAGGCCCCATACAGGAAGTAACCGATAGATAGGGCTGTTGACAATATAACAGCTAAACTGTTGAACAGTCACATAATGAATAACAATGACAGCAAAAGAACAACAACAACGTGAATGAATCTCGTAAGTATAAACACAGCGGAGAAGAACGTACAAAAGCATCCACAGAGACTCAAAGCACAAGTGCCTGGTACTAGGTGCCCGGAGAGGGCCTGCCGCATGCTGGGAAGGCCAGGGACCAGAGGCACAGGGCAGCGGGCTGGAGCGCGGACCTTACTTTCTTCCTTGGCATCCCTGATGCTTACGGGATACGGGAAACGTCGGCTAGCAAAAGCTCCTGCGTGTGCACTTTTCTTTTTTTTTTTTAATTTTTTTTGTTCATTTTTATTTATTTGAGAGTGGACAGACAGAGAGAGAAAGAGGAAGATAGAGAGAGAGAGAGAGAGAGAATGGGCGTGCCAGGGCCTCCATCCACTGCAAACGAACTCCAGATGCATGCGGCCCCTTGTGCATCTGGCTTACGTGGGTCCTGGGGAATCGAGCCTCGAACCAGGGTCCTTAGGCTTCACAGGCACGCGCTTAACCGCTGAGCCATCTCTCCAGCCCCTGTGTGTGCACTTTTCAATGTAGATGTGATCATTTAATGAGACAAACATTAACAGATAATTAAAAAAAGAAGAAAGTAGGTCCTTTCCAGTCTCCAAAGAACTGCAGTTCATTTGGCCAAAAAGTGAGGCTCATGACACCCTGGCGGAAGCATGCCCACCTTATTTACTGAGGCAGGCTTTCTCATTTCAACCTAGTAGCCACCAATTTGGCTAGTCTAGCTAGCCAGCTTTCCCAGGGATCCCTTCTCCACCTCCTGGACACTGGGATTACAGATGGGCCATCACGCCCACCTGGCATTTATGCTGGTTTTTGGGCATCCGGGTTCTCATGCTTGTGCAGCAAGCGCTTTCTCCATTGAACCACCTCACCAGAAACAGAGGAAGGACGCATTTCATCACTGCCACAGGGTCTGCCAGCGGTTTTACGGACGGTGTCCCCTGTAGATGTTAAAATATGACTGCATGTTGGGCGTGGTGGCGCACACCTTTAATCCCAGCACTTGAGAGGCCGAAGAGTAGGAGGATCGCCATGAGTTCGAGGCCACCCTGAGACTACAGAGTGAATTCCAGGTCAGCCTGAGCTAGAGTGAGACCCTACCTTGAAAAACCTTTATATATGTGGCTGCATGGGCTGTCCTACACAAAATCCTTGGTCTTCAGTGGACACCTCGGGGGTATGACGGGGGTACAATGTACACTTTGTAGACAGCAAGAACAATAGTAGTCGTGGGTATTTATGGGGCTTATGACAACTGTCAGCTGCATTTTCTCATCGAATCTTGACAGAAACCCAAACAGGCAGATGGATGCCACCAGAACCCAATCTAATGCTGAGGGACAAAGGCTCAAGTGGTAAAGTCACTGGCATGGGGGTGAGTACCACAGGTCCAAATCCAAATAGTCTTCTTCCTCACTGGACAATGGTGACCCTTAGGTCATAGCAGGTGGTGGGTTTCTACGTGAAGCCAACTGTGACCAGTCACTTGACTTCAAGAGAGATTATCACTGCTCTAAGTCCCAGGACTGACAGAGAAGCGTCCAGATGACCCTCCAGTGGAGTCCACTGAGTCTAGGTCCCGGGCCTCATTCAGGGAATCGGAGGAGCACTGGGAAAGCCCTCCTTGACTTCCAGTTTTCTCAGCAGTAAATATAAGCCTTGTTATCACTATTAACAGGATCAAGCAAGCGAAAGCTTTGAAATCTATGAAGTTCGGAAGAGATAACGCCTACTTCCTTACTATTCCTTGCTAGCACCTGCCACCTATGGGTCAGGGCTTTAAGGAACCAGTGCCTGTTCCCAAGGCCACGTGCATTTAAGCTGACAAGAAAGGTCAAGTTTAGATCTGACTGGGATGTGATTCTCAGCAAACTAGCCGCCCAGTGTGTGCTTTCTCTACTATGCTGTTGTTCTTTGAACAAATACCGTCTTTGAAATTAAAATGCAGAGCAGGGCTCACTCACCTCCCAGCTTATTTTGGGGGCCAGTTGGAGCATAACCTGTTAATTCTTAAACCAGGCTCCGTGACTCAGTTAACCCCTCAGCAAAGGCAGCTTACAGATGGGCTTTACCCAGCATTCTCTGCAATTTTTCAGAAAATAACAGGATAGGATAAAAAAAGAGAAAGAAAACTGAACAAGTAAAGTATGGTTTTTAACAAACCAACTGCGCTTTAGAGCAAGGTTTCTCCATCCTAAAGCTAACCAAAGGCCATTCAAGGACCCTGAGAGGGCGGGTCTCACTTTACTCAGTACAAAGGCCTTGACAAGATAAAATTTGACTTCTTTCTTCTGGAGGGGAAGCTCTCCGGGATGATATTCGAGTCACAAGCAGGCTGTGGCCCTTTCCACTGCCATCAGGTCGTTCTCAGTAATGGGCAAAGTGAAACTAGCAAGCGTCTTCTAAAAGATAAGTTATACAGAAATCATAAGACTCTGCTTCAAGCAGGATGGAACTTAGAAAGTCTTGTTTTAAAATTGGTTATTAATTAATTTGGTTTAAAACAGAACAAGATTGGAGAATGAAGGCATACACACTTTAAATACAACATTAAGCACAGCTGTGGAAATTACCTCAAAATTGAATGTGAGGGGGCATGTGTGACTCTTGTGTGCACATGTGTGTACGTGTGCATGCATGTGGAGACCAGAGGACAATTTTGGGTGCCATTCCTTGGGTAGCACCCACCTTTTCTAAAACAGTCTCTTGCTGGCCTAGAGCTTGCCAAGTAGACTAGATTGGCTGGCCAGTGAAACTTGGGGATCTCCTATCACTGCGTCACGAACACTGGGATCACTAGACTCAGCATCTTTACGTAGGTTCTGGGGATTGAACTCAGGTCCTCCTGTTTGCAAGGCAAGCACCTTATCAACCGAGCCATCTCCCTGGGCCTCTCTGCTATGATTGTGATTCGCTGGTAAATACCTCAGAAGGCTGGACAGGATCACCTCCCTTCTCTAGCCTGCACTTAAATTGAACTCTTACGTTTCGAAATGAAACCAAACCTGCTTCGTCTTTCTGGGTTTAAGTCAGTCGACGTGAATGGTTCCTTGTAACCCAGACGGCTTTCTGCTAAAGCCACGTCTTACCAGACCACAGATGTGCGTTACAGAGTGATTATCCATTCACTCCCATTACATTTACTTCTCTAAGGAGATCTGGCTCTGGGCAAGCAAACCATGGGATCAGTTTACAGCTTGGAACAGGCAGACAGTGAAAAGAGGAAGGGACTGAGGAAAAGGCATCCAGAAGAATGAATCAGAGAAAAAGGAGGGAAGGGGGCCTGTGATAGTTAAGGTGTTGTCAACTTGATCTATTTAGTAATCCATAGGTTGCTTCTAGGAAGGATCAACTAAAGGAGGAAGTCTTTCCCCCGGGGTGAGCCCTTCCCCCAGAATGGGTGGCCCCGCCTAGAGGGGGACTTGATACAAGGAAGCTCTGGGTAAAAAAGAGTCCCTTCCTTCCTTCCTTCCATTTTGGCTGCCGGAGCTGCTTGCTACCTTCCAGCGTAGGTTGAAGACCAGTGAGGACGAAAGACCAGCATCAACTGAAGACCCCTGTGGATTGAAACCCAGCGGCTCCTCAGGAAGCCTCCAGGCTTTCCAGCACCATCTGCAGTGCTGGGTCGGGACTGCTGAGGCATCTGGCCATGAGGACTGAGCAACTACCAGGTTCGGTGATTCTCGGGCCTGCAACTGCTATTGGACTACTGTAAGCTGATCCAATAAATCCCCTTTTAAAATAATTCATTCTAGCAGTTCTGTTCCTCTAGAGAACCCTGACTAATACAGCGCCCAAGGTACAAGAACAATAATATTCAGCATGAATGTGTCCAAGAGCGTCCCTGTCACCTAACAGCTCTGAGGTTTGGGGCACCTTCTCTTTCTTCGGGTGATCTTCTCCCTTCAAGACTGTGGGGAGAGCCGTCATACTGGCACAGAGTAGTTGTCCATCCCATCCCCTTGAGCCTCTGGCCACCCCAGATTGGTCCAGAGTCACGGCTCCCCAGGCTGGGCTGGCCGGCAGAGCAGGCGGGTGGCACAAAGGTGACTAATAGAAAGACGAGTTAAGGTGGGGTCGGGGGTGGGGAGAGCGGGAAACCTATGAGGCCAAGATTTCTGTAGCCCGAGTGTGCCCCTAAAAAATGTGAATCAGATCCCAACACGTGGCACTCAGAGGCCCCATAGTCTTCCCTGTGGTGTCTGTCCGCTTTTCCTGGCCCAGCGCTCTCCTACCCAGGCTTGGCCATGCAGTGACAGCCCCTAGGCTTACAGGGCACAGCAAGGCCCAGGAGAGCCGAGCTGGCAACTACCCACAGATGTCATGTCTGTGCACTCAGTGATCCTGGCTCACTGGGCACCCCACCCCTAGCTTAGGCACGACCCCACATGCCCACGCTACATCTCCTCCTGATCTGATGTCGGCTCCTCACTGGCTTCTGCATTCTAATCTTGCCTTGCTAGTCTGTTCTTCCAAATGAGCTTTCAAATAAGTCAGAAAAAACACACACTCACAAAAAACATAACTCCAATCACATTTGTGCCCTGCTCAGAGCCGTCCAGTGGGTTCTTGTTGCTGAAAAGGAGCCCAGAGTCCTGGCCACCACCATTCACCGCACTATGATGTGTGTGGCTGCACCAAATCCCTCCCCAGGGACTCTTTCTTTCTGCCAACTGTCCCACTCAAGAAAGATGTGAACTTGTTCCGCTTAAGCCTACCTCAGGGGCTCTCTCTCTTGCTCTTCTGACACAGTTCCGCCCTTGGCTTCACTGGGACCTCAGCTCACTCTTCCCTCCCCACTCATGATTCTGGGTTCTGCCCCTGCTTCCATGTGTGTTACGTGACATCATACCTTGTTACACCGCCTGACAACAAACCCTCTTTTCTAGAGGACTAACTTCCATGGTGCTGATTATTTATTTATTTCCTTAGATTTTACAAGACAGGGCCTTGCTCTAGCCCAGGCTGACCTGGAATCCACTTAGCTTCAAGGTGGACCTCGAACTCTTGGTGATCCTCTCACCTCTGCCTCCTGAGTGCTGGGAATAAAGGTGCACATCATCACGCCTGACATCATTTTGGTTTCGTTTTTCAGATGAAGTCTTGCTATGTTGCCCAGCCTGATCCTCGATCTTGGGTCCTAGGGGTTCTCCTACCTGCAGCTCTGGAGCAGCTGGCTCTGCAGGCACGTACCAATGTACCCAAGTGAAGGTCAGCTCTAAGACGACAGGGCCTGGTCTAGTTGCCTGCTATTTCCCAGCTTCTAGAACTGTGCGAGCACACAGTAGGTACTTGCTAGTAGTTTGTGAATGAGTGAAGAGCACACCTGCTGGCAAAACACAATAGGTTGAGGTCCCGGACACCTCCAGTTTAATGAGTGAGCTCCCTATGCACCTGAGGGTCAGCTGGGCTCTTCAGAGGTGAATGAGGCATGGGAGGCTCCAAAGTCACATGTCAGAAGAGAGCTGACTTCTGTGACCATCTTGGAGGGATCTCAGGCTGTAAGTCTGCTTGGGACATAGGACAACTATTGTTGTTTCTTCTTTTTTGGGGGGAGGGCCTTCCTTCCTCTGTGTGTAAGATTGTAAATTACTTGCAAAGGCTGAGAAGTTTCCTTCCTCCACTTTCCAAATTTCCAATTTCCAAAATTGAATGTTTACAGGAGAGAGAGAGAGAGAGAGAGAGAGAATGGGCATGCCAGGGCCTCCAGCTACTGCAAACCAACTCCAGACACATGCGCCACCTTGTGTATCTGGTTTATGTGAGACCTGGAGAATTGAACCTGGGTCTTCAGGCTTCACAGGCAAGTGCCTTAACCATTAAGCCACCTCTCCAGCCCTAGCAAGCTTTCTTAACCACTGAGCCACTTCCCCAGTGGGGAAGGGAGCACAGTGTGAGTGAGGGTGCTCCTGCACGGGCCAGTGCGGCAGGGAGCCTGAAGTATGGAGCAAAACCAAAGAGGGCAGCAGCTACTGTACAAGGAAAAATAAGATACTTTAACGGATTGTAGATCATCTTAAGACAGTGACGCAGATAAGTGCAGACTCTGGGTCTGGACAGATGGTTGGCTCCTGCCCTACAAGAGAGCTGTGTGATAGTGAGTTGCTTCACCTCTGTGTGCTTCAGCCTCCCCATTTGTAAGAGGACAGAAATCCTAGTATCGGGCTGGAGCGATGGCTTAGCGGTTAAGGTGTTTGCCTGCAAAGCCAAAGGATCCTGGTTCGATTCTCCAGGATCCACGTAAGCCAGATGCACACGGTGGCGCCTGCGTCTGGAATTTGTTTGCAGTGGCTGGAGGCCCTGGCGCACCCATTCGCTCCCTTTCTCTTTCTCTCTCTCTCTCTCTGTCTCGTTCTCTCTCTCTCAAATAAATAAATAAATAAAATATATTAAAAATCCTAGTATTTACTCCAGAACTTGTAAGCAAGTTAATATTCACAAAGTAACAGAAGTGTGATTTGCAATTAGGGGTAAATAAATGCCATGGCCATTATTAATATTATTATGGTATATCATTAAAAGTAGTTAGCTATTTCATGTGAGCAGAGCAGCAGGAGAGAGTGGGAGGAATTTTCACTGTATGTATTTTTTATTACATGTATATTAGTTATTTAAAAACTAATCTAAAATTAAGAGTTCAAAGTTGTCAAAGGACTTCAAGATCTATCCTATCTTGAAAAAAATTACTGGATTCCTACATTTCTGTGCTATTTTTGATGTTATTGTTGATTTGTTTTTCTTTTTTCTTGTTGCTTTTTTGTTTTTAGTTTTTGAGACAGGGTCTTTAGTCCAGGTTAATCTCAAAGTCATTATGTAGCTGAGATGATCCTAAACTCTTAGTCCTCCTACCTCCACCACACCCACCTTTATGGGGTACTAGGAAATCCAGCCCAGGGCCTCCTGCATGACAAAAAACAAGCATTCTACCAACTAAGTTACCTTCCTAGGCCTGTACTAATTTTTGGAAACTCCCTAGATGCCCAATTGTTCCATTTTCTACTCAGGTTTCATCCTTCTCCTTATGCCTCACTCCTGTCTGTGTCAACAACTGGGAGGCAGCGGTAGGAGGATCGCTATGTGTTCATGGCCAGCCTGAGACTACATAGCCTAATTCCAGGTCAGCCTGGGCTAGAATGAGACCCTACCTTGAAAAACCAAAAACAGAACCCCCCCCCCCCAAAAAAAAAACATTTTAGGTATGAGAGTGGAGAGATGGCTTAGCAGTTAAGGGCGCTTGCCTGTGAAATCCAAGGACCCAGGTTTGATTCCCCAGGACCCATGTAGCCAGATGCACAAGGTGGTGGGTACATCTGGAATTTGTTTGCAGTGGCTAGAGGCCCTGGCATGCCCTCTCTTCCTTTCTTTCTTTCTCTTTTGCAAATAAATAAATAAATAGATAGATAAAAATTTAAAAATAATTTTAAAGAAATTATAGCAAGAACCATTCTCGATCACTTACCACCTTGCACATTTCCTCTCACTTCAGCTTTATGACAATTACTGTGAGACATTAGTCCCCCTTCAGAAAGACCGAGACAGCGAGAGCTTGTCCAGGTTCACAAGCAGCAGCGCCTGCATATTCCAAAAGTCAAGCACCACATCTCCTACTTCACTTTTCTCACCATTGCTAAAACTCCAACCATGTCTTGTTCAAGACTAGATAATAAGCCCCTTAGGCTGGCTGGGACATCTTCATGGAGACACTAAGCCACTGAGTTTTGAGAGCCAGAGCCCACTGCCATCCCCTCTAACCCTGTCTGGAGTCTCCTTGGTGTGAGCAGAAATCCCTCCCGGGCTCACTCAAAGGTGGTGCACCTTGTGCCCTGGTCCAAGCAGCTAAGTAGGAGTCACCATCTGTCTGGAAATCAGTGGCTGGAGCCAAACAGATCATTGGATAAAGAGCTGTGAACTTGAGAACAGGCCCCAAAGGCTCAGGGGACAGTGTGCTAATTAATTAGCTCCCTGCAGAAAGTTAGTGATGGGCTTTCCATGGAGGTGGGCCGAGAGTAAGTAGCTTTCAAAGATTCAGATAAGGAACTGCCTCAGCTGTTCCACCAGCCCCAGAGGAGGTGAGTGTCTGAAAGTGGCTCTTTTAGTCGTCCCAGGTTTATATGACCTTTCTGCGAAAGGTGGAGATTTCTATCACACATACTCCCCACCCCCACCCCCGCAAGAGGGTGGACTGGGTGCATCTCAAGTCCAGATCAAGGAATGGGAGTTTTTCTCCAAGCCTGATAAATGGTCCAAACAGTACCAGAACCACTTCAGGCGTTTTTGTACTTGGGAGCAAGAATATGAACATTTCTATAGTGTCAGGCTTTACAGAATGCAATAACAACCATTATCCCAGGAATTCAGCAAAGCCCAGTGTAGAGTCAAAGACAGACACACAGCATAAAACTAGCTAGGGGATTTTCTAAGCCAGCTCAGATCACTTCCCATTCTACCATCCACCCCACCCCTCTTTTTTTTCCTCTCCTTTTGTTAATTCTCTGTTGATAAACCTAACCTTTATCTTGGCCTTTTTACATTCTGAAGACTTTCTCAAGATTATTTTGCTCACAAGTAACTGAGGTTCTTGTTTTGGAAGCTGTCACTTAAGTGCAAAGTCCAAGATAAATCAGACCAGTGAATTAAAAGTTCTAAATCCTCTTAAAAGCTTGTGTGTTCCACAATTGGCTGCAGATTAAAAAAAAAAATCTGGCCCATAAATCACTGCGCTTAGGGACAGACAAGCAAGATCACAACACACATGAGATCCCGGCACAATGACCTAATGACGCATGTGCTAAGATGCCCTGGGAGGCCTACGCAGAGCAGGGGGAAGGCGCTGCATCCTCCAGCTTCTCGGTGCTGGGCTTCCTCGCAGCCCCGCCCACGCGGGATGAGGACCATCCTCTTTCTTGCCTAGATAAATTCAGATAAGCACACATCTCTGCCAGGAGCACATAATGCCAACACTGAGGATCAGGAAGGAACTGGATTATTCTAGTCTCAAGTGGAAAGCCAATTCTTGTGATCTCAAATTTCCCAGTGTGATACCAACTCAAGTCAAGCTCACTACCACCCAGTAAGAGTCAACTAAACCGGGCAGGTATTTCCATCAAAGGGTCTGCTTGAAGAGCCTACAGCAACCGCTACCAGGAAACACGGCAGGGTAAAAACATTCAAACTACTTGACCAGGAAGTGAACAAACCTCAGAAAGCTCACAGTGGACTTTCACAAGCCACTCTAGATGCCAGTGTAATTTTCCCCATCACCGGAGTAGATAAATACAGGTTTTCATCCTCTTACAGATCCCCTGAGCTGCTCAAAATGTTGAATTATGCCTTTCTATTTTTGGAAGGGCATATAAGCATACAAAACCTCCTCCTGTTGCTTTTCTAAATTACTTCCATGAATAGGATTCCCGGTAGCTCTGTCTGCGCAGACATTTCTCAGCAAACAGTAAACACGGCACCAGGCACCAGGCACAGAGCTCCCCGGAGTTATTTCTTTTGGAACGAGAGCTCTGGTTTTTGTAACCGCTTTGTCTAAATATTTTGGGGATGATTCATTCATGGTTTCAACATTTCAACAGTGGGCATCCCCGCAGGCTTTCCATACCAAGGCCCCACGGCAGGCCAGGGAGGAAGAGAGAGAGACAGAGAGAGCGAGCAGAGGTACCTGGTGTCCCCGTCGGGAAGCAGCTCCCTGTGCAGCAGGAGCAGACTTCGCCCCGAGACCACCAGCAGGGAGTCTCGCTCTTCTCTGCGGTAGCAGAAGCTCAGCATGCTTGGAGCTCAGCCGGGGCGAGGAGGCTGGCACCGGGCACAGCCCTGACGCCTGGGACTGAATCAGCACTGAGCTCCCCGCTGGACTTTTCCATAGGACCATTCAAGCCGGGGCTGGGAAGGTCACACTGGCCTCCCGCTTCTCTGCTGACAGGCAGAAATGAGCAGCTTCCACACGGAGGCCCCCACCTCACCCCGGGGACAGTTCCCTATGGACAAAGTCACAGTCTGCGGGCACTGGTGTCCAACGGGGAAGATAAAGCCAGACCTCAACACACACGCAGCCGGCGGCCCCGGCTTCAAGAACGGAAGCCTTCAGGCAGCGAGCGAACGGTTCAGACAGAGGCATGGCGTTAACAAGATAAAGCGTGCCAGGGCTCCGTGTGCCAGGGCTCCATGCGATGATGAGCGTGCCCATGCCAGCGTGCTCATTCACGACTGCACGGGCGTACGGCACACATGCGAATGGCACCGTGCGTCAAACTACAGGTTAGTGAATGCGCACAAACAGGAAGTGAGTTCATGGCAAATCAAGCAGCTCATATTCATAGGTTGGCTGTATTATTCTAAAGGTAGGTAAGCTAGTAGCATGATTCACTGAAGCCGTGAAGTCCCTACATTGTCAACAGTTCCCACTTGAAGTCATCACATTTTCCCATCCATCCCAACCCTCCAAATGCACCTGGAAAAAAAAAATGTGGAAAGGGAAAGAGGAAAACGTAGGAGGCAACCTGCTGGGCAGCGAGTTTCTTCATTTCCAGGCTAAAAGCTGCGGACCATGAAATGGGGGCAGCGGACGAGGCCGAGTGGGGACAGCCTGCCCTGGGCAGCCTTCAGCCCTGCCATCATTTGCCATCCTCAGCTCTATGAATAAGACAGAAAATGAGCTGTTTTTCTCTGAAACTGTTTGCAAAAATACAGTTATATAGAGGAATGAAACTCCATTTAATTTTTGTTGTTGTTGTTGTTTTTCGAGGTAGGTTTTCACTCTAGCTCAGGCTGACCTGGAATTTGCTATGTAATTTCAGGGTGGCCTCGAACTCACAGCGATCCTCCTACCTTTGCCTCCCAAGTGCTGGGATTAAAGGCGTGCACCACCACTCCTGGCTTTCCATTTAATTTTTTGAAAACGTTTTATTTATCTATTTATTTATTTGAGAAAGAAAGAAAGAGAGAGAATGGGCACACCAAGGCCTCTAGCCACTGCAAACGAACTCCCAGATGCATGCGCCAACTTGTGCATCTGGCTTACGTGGGTAATGGGGAATTAAGCCTGGGTCCTTAGGCTTTGCAGGCAAGCGCCTTAACTGCTAAGTCATCTCTCCAGCCCTCAAACTCTATTTAATAAAGAAGCTAGGTATTGAGGAGAGCTGTGGAGATGGCTCAGTGATTAAAGTGCTCCCCACACAAACGTGAGGCCCTGAGTTCAGATCCCCTGCGCCCATGTAAAAAAGATGTGCACAGCAGACCATGCCTGTGATTCTAGTACTGGTGAGGAAGACAGGGGAGGATCCCTGGGGCTAGACTAGCTGAACTGGTGAGTTCTAGATTCAATGAGAGATCCTGTCTCGCAAAATAAGGGAAAGAGGGCTGGAGAGATGGCTTAGTGGCTTGCGGGGGCAGGGGGTAGGGGGGATCGCTATGTGTTCAGGGGCCCCCTGAGACTACATAGCCTAATTCCGGGGGTCAGCCTGGGTAGAATGAGCCCCCTACCTTAAAAAACCCAAAAAACAGAAAAAAAAAAAAAAAAAAAAAAAAACTTTTAGGTAGGGAGAGTGGGGGAGATGGCTTAGGGTTAAGGCCTTTGCCGTAAAAACCCAAGGACCCAGGTTTGATTCCCCAGGCCCCATGTAGCCAGATGCACAAGGGGGTTTTGGGGTACATCTGGAATTTTTTTTTGCAGTGGCTAAAGGCCCTGGCATGCCCCCTTTTCCCTTTCCCTTTCCTTCCTTCCTTCCTTCCTTCCTTCCTTCCTTTTCCTTTCCCTTTCCCTTTTCCTTTTCTTTTTGAAAATTAAATAAATAAATAAATAAAAAAAAAAAAATAATTTTAAAGAAATTTTAGCAAAAAACCATTCTCGATCCCCTTCCCCCCTTGCACATTTCCTCTCACTTAGCTTTATGAAAATTTTCTGTGAGACTTTAGTCCCCCTTCAAAAAGCCCGGGACGGGGAGAGCTTGTCCAGGTTCCCCAAAGCCCAGCGCCTGCTTTTTCCCAAAAGTAAAAGCCCCACTTCTCCTATTCACTTTTTTTCACCTTGCTAAAACCCCAAAACCATGTCTTGTTAAGACAAATTTTAATAACCCCCTTAGGTGGCGGGGGACATCTTCATGGAGACACAAAACCACGAGTTTTGAGACCCAGAGCCCCCCTGCCATCCCCTCAACCCTGTCTGGAGTCTCCTTGGTGTGAGCAGAAATCCCCCCCGGGCTCACTAAAAGGTTGGTGCACCTTGTGCCCTGGTCCAAGCAGCAAGTGGGAGTCACCATCTGTCGGGGAAAATCAGTGGCTGGAGCCAAACAGATCATTGGATAAAGAGCGGTGAACTTGAGAACAGGCCCCAAAAAGGTCAGGGGGCAGTGTGCTAATTAATTAGCTCCCTGCAGAAAGTTAGTGATGGGCTTTCCATGGGGGGGGGGGCCGGAGTAAGTAGCTTTCAAAGATTCAGATAAGGAACTGCCTCAGCTGTTACCAGCCCCGGAGGAGGTGAGTGTCTGAAAAATGGCTCTTTTAGTCGTCCCAGTTTATATGACCTTTCTGCGAAAGGTGGGATTTCATCACACATATCCCCCCCCCCACCCCCGCAAGAGGGTGGACGGGGGTGCATCTAAGTCCGATAAAGGGAAAGGGGATTTTTTTCCCCAAAACCCTGAAAAGGGTCCAAACAGTCCCAAAAACCACTTCGGCGTTTTTGAACTTGGGAGCAAGAATATAAAATTTTTCTAAGTGTCGGGTTTACAAAATGCAATAACACATTATCCCGGAATTCAGCAAAGCCCAGTGTAGATCAAAGACAGACACACAGCAAAAAAACTAGCTAGGGATTTTCTAAGCCAGTCGATCATTTCCCCATTAAAACCACCCACCCCACCCCTCTTTTTTTTCCTCTCCTTTTTTTAAATTCCTGTTGATAAACCAAACCTTTACTTGGCCTTTTTACATTCTAAAGACTTTCTCAAATTATTTTCCCTCCAAGTAACGAGGTTTTGTTTTGGAAGCTGTCACTTAGTGAAAAGTCCAAGAAAAACAGCCCAGTGAATTAAAAGTTCTAAATCCTTTTAAAAAGCTTGTGTGTTCCACAATTGGCTGCAGTTTAAAAAAAAAAAAATCTGGCCCATAAATCACTGCCTTGGGGGACAGACAAGCAAGACACAACACACATAACCCCGGAAAAAGACCTAATGACGCTGTGCAAAGGCCCTGGGAGGCCTACGCAGAGCGGGGGGAAGGCGCGCATCCCCAGTTCTGGGTGCGGTTTCCTCGCAGCCCCGCCCACGGGGGATGAGGCCTCCTCTTTCTTGCCTAGAAAAATTCAGATAAGCACACATCCTGCCAGGAGCACATAATGCCAACATGGGGATCGGGAGGAAGGGGTTATTCTAGCTCAAGTGGAAAGCCAATTCTTGTGATCTAAAATTTCCCCAGGGGATCCAACTCAAGTCAAGTCACACCCCCCAGTAAGAGTCAACTAAACCGGGGCAGGTATTTCCATCAAAGGGTCTGCTTAAAAGACCCTACAAAACTGCTCCCGGGAAAAACAGGGCAGGGTAAAAACATTCAAACTATTTGACCGGGAAGTGAAAACCTCAAAAAGCCACAGTGGACTTTCACAACCCACTCTGTCCCAGTGTAATTTTCCCCATCCCCGGGAGTAGAAAAATGGGTTTTTCACCTCTTACAGATCCCCTGAGCTGCTAAAAATGTTGAATTATGCCTTTCTTTTTTTGGGAAGGCATATAAGATACAAAACCTCCTCCGTTGTTTTTCAAAATTTACTTCCATGAATGGGTTCCCGGTAGTCGTCTGGCAGACTTTTCAGAAACGTAAACACGGCACCAGGCACCGGGCACAGAGCTCCCCGGAGTTATTTTTTTTGGAACGAGAGCTCGGGTTTTTTTGAAACCCGCTTTGTCAAAAATTTTTGGGGGATGATTCATTCATGGTTTAACATTTCAACGTGGGCATCCCCGCGGGTTTTCCCAAACCCAAGGCCCCACGGCGGCCAGGGGAAGAAGAGAGACAGAGAGAGCGAGCAAGGTACCTGGGTCCCCGTCGGGAAGCGCTCCCTGTGCAGCAGGAGCAGACTTCCCCCCGAGACCACCGCGGGAGTCTCGCTCTTCTCTGCGGTCCCAAAGCTCAGCGCTTGGAGCCAGCCGGGGGGAGGAGGGTGGCACCGGGCACGCCCTGACGCCCGGGGTGAATCAGCACTGAGCTCCCCGCTGGACTTTTCCATAGGACCTTCAAAGCCGGGCTGGGAAGGTCACATGGCCTCCCCCTTCTTGCTGACAGGCAGAAAGAGCACTTCCACAGGAAAGGGCCCCCACCTCACCCCGGGGACGTTCCCATGGGCAAAGTCACACTCACGGGGATGGTGTCCAAGGGGGAAAATAAAACCAGACCCCAACACACACGCAGCCGGCGCCCCGGCTTCAAGAAACCCAAGCCTTCAGGCAGCGAGCGAACGGCCAGACAGAGGCACGGCGTTAACAAGTAAAGCGTGCCAGGGCTCGTGTGCCAGGGCTCTTGCGATGGGGGGCGGCCCAGCCAGGGGCTCATTCACGACTGCAGCGCGTGCGGCACACATGGAATGGCACCGTGCGTCAAAAATACAGGGGTTTTGAATGCCAAAACAGGAAGTGAGTTCATGGCAAATCAAGAGCTTTTTATCCCTAGGTTTGGTTATTATTCTAAGGTAGGTAAGCTAGAGCATGATTCACGAAGCCGTAAGTCCCTACATTGTCAACAGTTCCCACTTGAAGTCCCACATTTTCCCTCCATCCCCAACCCCCCAAAAGCACCCGGAAAAAAAATTGGAAAAGGGGAAAAAGGGAAAAAGTAGGAGGAACCTCTGGGCAGCGAGTTTCTTCATTTTCCCGGGTAAAAGCTGCGGGCCATAGACAGTTGTGTGGCATACGACATATGGCTGGGAGCACGGGACTCCAATTTAGGCCTCTGTCATCATCCTGGATCTGCTCAGTGACAATAAGTAAAGCTCTTTATCTCTCTAGTCTTAATTACCTTGCTCATAAAAGTTAGACAAGTTATTTTTATTTATTTATGTGTGTGTGTGTATGTGTGTGTGAGTGAGAAAGAGAGAGACAGAGAAAAAGAGGCAGGCAAGAGAATTAGGCCGGGCGTGGTGGCGCACACCTTTAATCCCAACACTTGGGAGGCAAAGGTAGGAGGATCACTGTGAGTTCGAGGCTACCCTGACACTGCATAGTGAATTCCAGATCAGTCTGAGCTAGAATGAAACCCTACCTCAAAAAAAAAAAAAAAAAAAAGAGAGAGAGAGAATTAGTTATGGGCATACAAGGGACTCTTGCCACTGCAAACAAACTCCAGGTGCATGTATCACTTTGTGCGTCTTGGGTTTTACTTGGGTACTGAGGAATCAAACCCAGGCCACCAGGATTTGCATGCAAGTTCCTTAATCGTTTCTCAGAGCCCTAAATTACCTTTTTAAAGGTCTCTTTTATAAGGTTTCTTTCTCAGCAGGTACTTGAGCAAGTTACACCCTTCATCACACCAGTCCGGTGCAGATGAGGAGACCAGACTGAGAAAGGTCATATTGTTTTCTGTGTCCCTCAGGGCGCAAATTTGAATCTAGGTAGTCTTATTCAACAACTTCTCCACGGGTATCTTTTCTGTCCCCAATGACTCATTAAATATTTGTTTGTTCATTTAATATTTTTAGTTATTTCTTTGAGAAAGAAACAGAGACAGGGAGGCACAGAGAGAGTTGAGAATGGGGTGCTCCAGGGCCTCCAGACACTACAAACAAACCCCACATGAATGTGCCACTTTGTACATCTGGCTTTACACGAGCACTGGGAAATCAAACCCAGACCATCAGGCTTTGCAAACAAGCACCCTTTAACCACTTTCCAGCCCTTAAATATTACTCTAAAAACAAAATTAGGATCCAGACATGGAATCACTAGAGGCTCAAAGGGAAGCCTCCTATAATGAAAAATAAGTATTTTTGGTATATAATTTAGTGTTCCTGTCTTTTTTTTTTTTGCATGTGTGTGTAGTGTGGTGGATGTGTGTGTGCATGGCATGTGTCTGTGCCCACCTGAGGTCCCGTGTGCTCACCTGTGGTGGCTGGGAAGGACCATTAGGTGTCCTGTTCCACTCCGCTCCCTTCTGTTCTTATTTGAGCTCAAGTCCCTTCAAGAGCCTGGAGCTGACTCTCTGGTTTTTTTTTTTTTTTTTTTTCCCCAAGAGCCTGGGTGATTCACTTTGTTCCTCTGCAGGACTGAGATGGCAGATGTGCCTGGCCATGCCCAGCTGTCTATGTGAGCCCTGAAGATGGGAGTCAAGCGCCTCCCAGGCCTCCGCGGGGCCCCCTGCTTGCCCAGCAAGTGCTCTTGAAGGCTGAGCCATCTCTCCAGCCCAATGTTCCCAATTTTCAGGTGACCCAGGCCTGGTGACTCTCAATCAGTGGACGTTACCACACAGCGTCTGCTCACTTCGGACATCCCCTTGGGACCATCCTCTCCCTTCATGTCTCTAATTCGCGAGCATCGCTGACTCTGAAACACTGTTTGTCCTTTCGCCAAATGAAGGCAGCCACCTGAGCTTTCTTATAATTATACGAATAGCACAGTTGTTTTGTTTTTTAAAAAAACAGGGATTCATTTACATATAACCCACACTGGCGGAGAAGAAGACCAAGCCACAGGCGGCAGGGAAAAGAAGTGTAACTGAGCGGCATTTACTAAACACGCCCCAGGGGACAAAGGCTGGAAAAAAAAAGACGATGCCAAGGACAAGCCACGTGGCGCGGGCCAGCGCCTGCAGAACAAGGAGTTTATCCAACTCCGAAAACGCACCTTTTCGCCTGCCTCTTCGCTGAGGAGCTGAAGGGCTTGCAGGAGGCCCAGGGAACTCGTAAGGCTGTGAGCTTTGGTCTGTTGAAATTGTGTGTGTGTGTGTGTGTGTGTGTGTGTGTGTGTGTGTTGGCATGTTCATACGCATGTGGGCTCACATGAGTCTGGGTAAATAAGCACATGCTGGTGGAGGCCAGAGATACATACACGTCAGAGGTGTCACTCATCAGACATGCGTGTCACCTTGAGACAGGTTTCTCACTGATACTGGCTCACCTGTTCAGCTGGACTAAGTTGGCCAGCAAGCCCCCAGAGAGCCCTGTCTCTCCTTCCCCAGTGCTGGAATTGCAGGTACCCATCACTGTGCCTATGATTTATGGGAGGCCTGGGGGTCTGAACCAGCTCTCACGCTTGTGCACTTCACTCACTGAGCCATCTCCCCAGCTCCCCTGCTTTTGCAGGTGACATGCTGTGTCATAGCAGTGCCTTCCAGGCAGTGAGCAGGCCCTGCAGGAAGGGGTGGACCTCTGATGGCTCACAGCACTTATGCCATCAAGATCATCCCATCTCCACTTGGTGGCTCTGAGAGGGAGTCAGGCAGTTAGGCTGAAAGTAAAAAGGCAGGAAGGCCTGCACTTGCTAGAGATCAAAGGATGGTCTGACTTCTTATCTCTTGCCTAATTTCCTAGACCTCCATACCTGAGTCCCCATCCCTCCCCACCCCAGGGCGGTCTTTTTCTAGAATCCTGACATTTTGGTTGGTCAAGCTTGGACCCCAGAACTTGGCATCATGGCTTTTCCTGAGACAGCCCCTAGCCCAGACCAATCATCGTCCCTCTGGCTCACCTGAGCTGGAAGGTAGGGCCTACCACCATAAGGTTATAAATGCATTTTTATTTTTTTTTATTTTTTGGTTTATTGAGGTAGGGTCTCACTCTAGCCCAGGCTGACCTGGAATTCACTATGTAGTCTCAGGGTGGCCTTGAACTCACAGCGATCCTCCTATCTCTGCCTCTTGAGTGCTGGGATTAAAGGCATGCGCCACCAGGCCTGGCTGATTTTTTTTTGTTGTTTGTTTATTTATTAGAGGCAGATAGATAGAGAGAGAATGGGCGTGCCAGGGCCTCCAGCCACTGCAAATGAACTCCAGATGCATGTGCTGCCTTGTGCATCTGGCTTACGTGGGTCCTGGGGAATCAAGCCTTGAACCAGGGGTCTTTAGGCTTCACAGGCAAGCGCTTAACCGCTAAGCCATCTCTCCAGCCCTAGAAATGCAGTTTTTGAGGGGAGGGCAAGGGCTCTGGGCTGCCTGACCACTGGTGAAGCCTCCAGCTTCCGGTGAGTTTCTCCCCAGCTGGTCTGAGCAGCGGGGAGAGCCCCCCCCCCGGGCCCTACTTTCCACATGGGCTCTTTCTCCACATGGCAGGAGCTCTTTGTACTTTCTTTTCTGTCCTCTCAATGGTTTTTCCAGGAGCACCGTGTGGGCTCTCAAGCCATGTGGGTGTATTCATCCTCCTTTCCTTGGTTCTGTATTTCCCTCAATAAATACAATAATTTAATAATTATCCTTCTCAGTTTCATTTTATTTATTTCTTTGGTTCAGAACAGACTTGAACCTAGGTCTGGGGTTCAAGGACTTTCCTGAACCCCTAACACCCCATTATAGCTCCACTGTTCCGGGCAGAACCCGTGCAGCTCGCCGGGTTATAACCATCTCCTCCCCGGAACTGCCTGAGACTCCGCCCGCCCCCCACCATCCTCTGTGATCCTCTGACAATGCTAGTGCCTTCTACATCCTTCCCCTACCCAGCTTCTCGCAGCTTCCACTTATTTTCTGCTACTATTTCTAAGCATTTGATAACAATTTGACCTATGGTCAAGGCAGGGACTACATGGCCCACACAGACGGCAGTTGACCTGCCGTAAGTGCACCAGGGTTGCCTTTACCACAAGAGAGGCCTGTACACGGATAGCTTGTGTCATAAACTATGGTTCAGACTGAGCATACTCTACAGATCCTCCGAATAGTTGTTCTCAAACACACTTTCCTAATTGAATACTATCTTGAGTATTTTTCCCTTTGAGTTTTTTTCTGTGTTTCTTCAAAGTTTTTCGATACTTATAAAAGTAGAGAAACATTTAAATATACACACTTTAAGAGAAGGACAGCTTGGATTCCTCGGGGGACACCGGACTAGAAATAAAATGATGCACTTATGCCATCTAGTGGCTGTGAGACGAAAAGCCAGGACAGCATGAGGGCCTGAACTAGGCTTTGGGGAAAGGGGGTTTCTATTTCTCAGTATCCTGGCGGTCTCCCAGGGAGGGTGGGTAGGCAATGTGGCCCTTAGTTAGGGGAATAGGGCTGCACTACTGCCTCTTGCCACTGCCTAGCCAATGGCGATTCTGAGCACCTGGGCATGGAGGGAAGGGGCCTCCCCTTGGTGGCTAACCACAGCCCCCCGCAACACCTGCACTTCAGGGGCTGATGGGTGAGGAACCCCCCGAGACCACAGCCGGGGAGGAGATGGGGAAGGACCGTTGCAATCTCCCAGCTCTGCAGGACCCAGTGAATCTCCTGACCCAGGCTATATTCAGGGCACCCACAATGAGTTGTATGTAGCAGAATAAACTCAGAGGTTACCCTGAAGTGTGTCAGGAGCCCAGTGTGATACTGGGCTCCCTACTCCAATCTGTCTGCCTGCCTACTTACCACCAGAGCACGTGGGTGTTCTCTGTTCGAGGTCAAGTGTGACCTTCCTCGCTGCCTCTCTTGTGGCATCTCTCCTCCTCCCACCTGGTCACGCCAAGTCTCGTTGCCTCCACCTGCCAGGCACCTCTGCAGTCTGGCTGCCCTGCTCCACCTCCATCACCCACTCTCGAGGGACAGTGGCCGCAGCCCAGCTTTCCGCCTCTCCCCACAGGGCCCTTCTTCCTCCTGTGCAGCTGTCTAGGGTCCACGGCCGCCCCGGGGTTCCTGCATTTGCTTTCTACTTAGCGCATGGGTGCACACATGCCACGGTGCACGTGTGTGTGATCAGAGGACGACCTCAACACACCGTTCACCTTGTCTGAGACGACCATTTCTCTTGTTCTCTGCTGTGAACCCCAGACTAGCTGGCCTGTTGACTTCGGGGTTCTCCTGACCACACCTCCCGCGGCCATAGGCACCGTGGGATTACAGGAAGGTACTCTACTTGTGCCCAGCTTTACATGGGTACTGGGAATCCCAACTCCAGTCATTAGGCTTGCAACACTTTTATCCACTGAGCCATCTTCCCAGCCCTTCCTTCTAAACGTACAACTGATCAAATCACTTTCCAGCACAAACCCTGTAATGACTTCCACTGCCCTGAAGACAGATTCCAAAACACCTCGGCTACGTGCTCCGTTCTTTGCAAAAGGCAAGTTAGAGAGGCAGGACTACACTGACCTTGCTTCCCATTTGCAGCTCCAGGGTAAAGACAGAAGCTGGGAATGTGACAGCAGGTTCAAGTTCTTGCTCAGGCACTGATTCAACTATAGATCTTGGAGCCAGGAATGGCGATGCGCGCCTATTGTCCCAGCACTTGAAAGGCTGTGACGGGAGGATCAAAAGTTAGAGGCCAGTCAGGGCTGTGTGTCAAAATCTGGTCTTAAAAAAAAAAAAAAAAAAAAAAAAAACCTGGACATTGTGGCGCACGCCTTTAAACCCAACATTCAGGAGGCAGAGGTATGAGGATCACCATGAGTTTGAGGCCACTCTGAGACTCATAGTGAATTCCAGTTCAGCCTGGGCTAGAGTGAGACTCTACTTCTAAAAGCAAAAAAAAAAAAAAAAAAAAAAAAGTATGGACTCTGTGCACACAGCTGACTATCTTTCTGTCACCCTATGAATGTTCAATGACTGAACAGAATAAGGAACTATAGCTGGGTGTGGTGGTGCACACTTTTAATCCGAACACTTGGGAAGCAGAGGTAGGAGGATCTCTGTGAGGAGTCCAACCAAGGCCAGCCTGAGATTGCATAGTGAATTCCAGGTCAGCCTGGGCTACAGCAATACCCTACCTTGAAAAAAAAATCAATAAGGGGGCTGGAGAGATGGCTTAGCGGTTAGGCACTTGCCTGTGAAGCCTAGGGACCCCGGTTCGAGGCTTGATTCCCCAGGACCCACGTTAGCCAGATGCACAAGGTGGCACACGCATCTGGAGTTCGTTTTGAGGCCCTGGCGCGCCCATTCTCTCTCTCTATCTGCCTCTTTCTCTCTCTGTCTGTTGCTCTCAAATAAATAAAAATTAAAAAAAAATCAGTAAGTAAGTAAAACAGGAATTATGGCATCTAATGTGATTAATTTTAAAGCCAGGGATTTTATTAGATGAAAACACTTTGCATCTTAATGAGGTGGAAAAAATAGAAAGAAAAAAAAACCCTAAATTTTGAGGGTATGTCACACATCCTAATAGAATTTCATTTATGTGGATTTCTTCCTCGTAGGTGGCCACTGTATAATTTAATACCCAATTTCTCAAGGTTGAGACAACTTGTTTTGGGATCATGTAACTGAATATAAGGGCCATAAAAAATTTATAAAAGCTCTCTGAACATGCAATAACCAAAATCAATTCAAAAATCAAATGCACAATGAATCCCAGAAGTTGTCGGCCATGCTGTATCTTGTGACTCTGCATCAGCCGTGGCTCTACACACAACACACACCCTTCGCACGGTGCACGCTGGCACACTGCAGGGGGACAGGAAGCGGAAACTGGGGGAGCATGAGGAGGGAGAGGGCCCCTCACCCAGGACGAAGTCTCCCACCAGCAGAGCGGCAAGAACTCAAGCACAATTACCAACTGCTTAAGGACTTTCTCCCTTTCTCAGTTGTAACCCTAAGATTGTTTTCCCAGAAATTGTACCCCAAAACCTCATTTGTAGTGAAAGCCATGTCTTACATCCCTTGTGTAAAACTAATGGCTTTTAGGTTTATCTGATCGGATTGTGGAACCTCTTGAGACACCTTGTAATCTTAATTATCAAAGAAGAAAATGAGAGAGAGAGAGAGAGAGAGAGAGAGAGAGACAGAGAACGGGAGAGTCCCCCAGAAACTCACTAAGCAGTGAAATTCCAAAATGCTTCCAGGAACCTATATCCAGTGACCACCAGGACACTTGAATGGGACTATCCCTGTTTTTGAGGTGCCCATGCACACATGTGGGTGTGTCTAGTTCTTTCCCGAGTTACTCTCTCTGAGAGAAGCCTACACCTTCGCTCTTCGGTGTGATCTTGTCCTATGTCTCAGTGCCTCGCCGGTCTCCTAACCCTCACGACTAAGCCGGTATTGAAATGGCTAAGAAAATCTTCAACTCTTTTTCACACATGCTCTTCCTAGAATTCTTTTTATTTTATTTTATTTTATTTTATTTTATTTTATTTTATTTATTTTCCTTTCAAGGTAGGGTCTCACTCTAGCCCAGGCTGATCTGGAACTCACTCTGTAGTCCCAGGCTGGCCTTAAACTCAACAGCAATCCTCTACCTCTGCCTCCCAAGTGCTGGGATAAAAGGCATGTGCCACCACGCCCTGCTCTTTCTGGAATTCTTTCCTGCACCTTGAAGCCCAGGTTTAGCCTAGGCTGAGGTATCTGAAAGGCTGGGGGTACTCCTCAAGTTATTGAGGGTGACAGTGTCAAGCCCCTCCCCCCCCACTGACACCACCACACAATACCGACCAATAATGTCTGGAACACCTTGGTAAGACTATGATTTGTGGTGTTTCTACTGTCTGCACAAAGCTTTCTGCTCTTATAGAAATAACAGTTTGATGACAGAAAATAGAACTTTAACTTCTTTACTTCCATTCCTTGGTATATATCAAATTAGCATATCTTTGGATTATATTGTATTAGAATGTTTGATTTTTTAAAAAATATTTTTATTTATGAGAGAGAAATGGCAGAGAGAGAGAGAGAGAGAGAATATGGGCAGGCCAGGACCTCTTACCACTGCAAACAAACTCCAGATGCTTGCTTGTACCACATTGTGCATCTGGCTTTACATGGATACTGGGAAATTGAACTTTGGGCCGCCTCTGTCTTTGCAAGCAAGTGCCTTTAACTTCTGGGCCATCTCCCCAGCCCCATGGTTGATTTTTCAAAATGCTTTTTGAGTTGCTAACTTGAGCTTCATTACAAGATGAATTCTGGCTTGGGATAGGAAAGAATTTCCAACTATTTCTGAAATGACCCTGTCAGCAGGAAGGGACCTGACTCCACACTGTCACCCGGGGCAACCTGAGGAGTTCCCTGGGACCTTCAGGGACCACAGCTCAGGTAAACCCAGGATTCCTGGCTTTGACACAGGAAAGAATTTCATGAAGAGCCAGGGTGAAGCGGAGTTGGAGAATTTATTAAAGGCATTAAGGAAGAGACTGGATGGGGCTGGAGAGATGGCTTAGCAATTAAGGCACTTGCATGCAAAGCCTAAGAACTCATGTTCAAATCTCCACGTCCCACACAAGCCAGATGCGCAGTGACGCTAGTGTGCAATGTCACACATGTGCCACAAGAGAACACATGCATCTGGAGTTCATTCAGAGTGGCTAAAGGCCCTGGTGTGCCCATTCTCTCTCTCTGCCTCTTCCTCTCTCTCAAAATACACACACACATACACACACACAGCTAGAGAGAGAGAGAGAGAGAGAGAGACAGAGAGAGAGAGAGACAGAGAGAGAGAGAAGGACTGGAGAGGAGAATGAAAACAATCCTGAGAACAATCCTCAGTCACAGATGAATGCCTTAACTTTAGCCATATTTGCCATTTGGTGGCTCTCAAGATACTTTTCTTTTTCTAAAAATATTTTTAAAAATATTTTATTTATTTATTTGAGAGAGTGAAAGAGGGAAATGAGAGAAAGAGAGAATGGGCACGCCAAGGCCGGTAGCCGCTGCAAATGAACTCCAGACACATGTGGCACCCTGTGCATCTGGCTTACATGGGTTCTGGGGAATTGAAGCGAGGTCCTTAGGCTTTGCAGGCAAACGCATTAACTGCTAAGCCATCTCTCGAGCCCTCAGGATACATTTCTAAAGGTTGCTATGGTGTTTGAATCAGATGCCCCCCCCCTCCATAAAATCATGCGTTTTGAATTCTTGGTCCCCAGCTGGTGGCATTTTGGAGGTGGAACCTTGTTGGAAAAGGTGTGTCATTGGGGGCCAAGCTTTGGGGATGTTACAGCTAGCTCCCCATTGCCAGAGTTCAGCTCACTCTTCTGTTGCTGTTTTCCACCTGCTGTGGCGAGAAATGTGATGTCCGGCCTCTGCTCAGCTGTCTTCACCCTGCCATCACCTCGAGCTTCCCTGGAGACCATAAGCCAAAATAAAAGAAACTTCCCTCCATCAGCTGCTTTCTCTTTGTTGGGATCTTTGTCTCAGCAATGCTAAGGTAGTTATAACAGTTGCTAAGAAACCTCCCCCCCCTTTTTTCTCTCTATTGATAAATGAGATTATAGCATGGCTCTGGAGATGCCTTGGATGGAATTATAATCTGCTAAGGTAAAACCAGGAGCCACTAGGGTTTAGTACCATGTCTTTCCCTGTCAGTGTGGTTTCTGGTGAGATTCCCAGCAAGCTGCGGGTTTACAGCTGGCGGTTGGGGAAGACCTGAAGTGGTTGTTAATTGTGTGGAGTTCATACTTTGCCTCAAGCCAGAGAGGCAGCGGCCTAACTTGGCTAGGGGGTTTCTTCCCTTTCCCACGTCCCCCTTTATTTTTCCCTATCTTTCTATCCTGCCTCAGTTCTAAACGTGCTTCTGTTATTTTATGCTAGGTATTTATTTCAGCACTGAAAATTATAAAGTCAAAATATCATTGAGTTCTGAAAACCACTGAAGATGTTCCGTGTCCAGCAGTCTCAAATATTCAGCCAAGTTTAATTCTTTATGTAAAAATAAACAAGCACATCATGTTATTAGTATGCAAATTTGCTTTCATCTTTGGTAAATGGTAAAATTATATGCATATCAAAAAACTGTTTTAAAGTAAATTTTTTTATGATTCATTACCAGAAAATGTTTTATTCATATACCTATTTTTATACAGCTATCTACCTGGGGATACATAAAAATTTATCAGGAGAAAAGGGATTATGAGTGGGAAAAGTTTAAGAAAGCCAATTTAATACATGGAGAGTCAGATGACTAAAGAAGGAAGAAAAAAGGGCTGGAGATTAAGGTGCTTGCCTGCAAAGCCTAATGACCTGGGTTCCATTCCCCAGCACCCAGGTAAAGATAGATGGACAAAACAGCCCATGCATTTGGAGTTCACTTACAGCAGCTGAAGGGCCTGCTGCACCCATTCTCCCTCTGTCTTTCTCTGTGCTTGCAAATAAATAATTAATTAATAAATAAAATATTTTGCATAAAATGGCAAGAAAATAAAGAACTAACATTCACAATCTAGAAGAATATGACATTAAAATGTCATTTATTTTAGCTCAAGATTGTTTAATAATTCAGCAATCATGTCTTACATTTCATGCAACTAAAGTAAGTGTTTTAGAAAATGGCATTAATTTAACTACTTTGCAAGGATAAGTGTTTATTCTGATAACAGGGAACTTGATGTCAATATCAGTCATGATATTACAAAGGCACAGTTCATCAGAATAGGTTAGGCAAGCATATTCACTTTTCCAGAGGACTCAAGGTTGGGGCAGCAAACCACAGGCCAGATCTGGTTTTGTAACATAACAAGGTTGAGTAGGCTCAGGCTCTCGAGAAAAACTGTTAGCATTCCCAGGGGTTGCAGACACTAACGCCTTCAAGGGACTATATGGCCAGACCCTCAACTTCCATGTGTATGTTTGTCTGTTTTCCTAGCATTAATCTAGCTCCCATCTCCACTGCATAAAAAGAGGGGCAGAAGTTGTCACCCAGTTGAACCATTCCTACACCCAGTGGGAAGCCTTTGGTCATCTAACAAAGGGAGTTCATTTGCCTGCCTGTTTACTTCCTGGAAGCAGCCCTGAAGGTGGGGCTTCCTATTATAAGCCAGAAGGCGGGGTCAGTATTTGAGGACCCCACTTTGGGCTCTTCAAAGCTCAACTAGCTACAAGGAAGCATTTTAAAGAAATACATATTTAGGGTTGGAGAGATGGATCAGTGGTTAAGGCCCTTGTCTGCAAACCCTAAGGATCCAGGTTTGATTCCCTAGTACCCTCGTAAAGCCAGATGCACAAGGTGGCTCATGTGCCTGGAGTTCATTTGCAGAGCCCAGGTGCACCTATTTTCTCTCTTTCTATGTGCTTCTTTCTTTCTTTCTCTCTCTTATAAATAAATAAAATATTAAAACAATAAAAACGAAATACATTTTAAATATATACTTTACAACGGAGAGGGCATGATGATGAATCTTAATGACCTTGCCTCTGTCGGCTGACTATTCCCGCAGATTTCACCACTGTGGAACGACAGCCTGGTGGGAGCAAAGCAAACACCGATCCTGGGAGGCGAACACAGACTGGGTTTGGAGCTCTTTCCTTCTTTCCCCTCCCTCCCTCCTTTGCATCCATCCATCCAACAATGAGAATTCAGACAGATCCATGAGGATTGTCATAGGTGCCTATTAAGACATTTATTGAACTGAAAAGTGGCCTCAGACCTTTATTGAGAGAAATCAAGTCTGGTGAGCATAAATCAAGCTGGCTTTGTCAACTGTATTATAATGCAGTTTCTATACACAGAAGGGCTACATTAGCAACTCCACAGTCTTGTGTATGCATATATATGACAATATACATATATATCATATATACATACATGCTAACTTCAAATGTTTACTCATGCTTCTTTATCTTTTTAAAATACAAACAGACAAATTTGCCTCTGGGGCTGGAGGGATGGCTTAGCAGTTAGGGCATATGTCTGCCAAGCCTAAGGATCCAGGTTTGATTCTCCAGGTCCCACATAAGCCAGATGCATATGGTGGCGCCTATGTCTGGAGTTCATTTGCAGTGGCTGGAAGCCCTGCCACACCCATTCTTACTCTGTATCTCTCCCTCTCTCTTTATCTCTGTCTCTAATAAATAAATAAAAATAAGTCTTAAAACTTGCTGTCTGGGCGGCACGCCTTTAATCCCAGCACTCGGGATGCAGAGGTAGGAGGATCGCCATGAGTTCAAGGCCACCCTGAGACTACACAGTGAATTCCAGGTCAGCCTGGGACCTTAAAAAAATTTTTGCCTCTGTAGTAAATGGGGAACAGTTTAATAAACAATTATTGGAGATCATTTGTTATTTTCTTTTTGATGTACTTCCCAGAAACTGAAAAACACAAACAAAAAATCTCTAAAGGTTGAACAAGAAGTCAGGTAATTTCCCACTGTTCACTTTTATCATAACTGAAGAACTACCTAATTGAGTTGTTGGCACAGAACTCAGAAGGTATTCAAGGAATTAACTGACAAGACTTTGACAAAATTCCCAGCATCCCATGAATTAACTCATGATTTTTAAGTGCTTAATGTATAAAAATGAAAAGTTAGGAAAAGAGGTATGCTTTTTGAGCTCTTTCTTGCTCTGGTAATCAGAGTTACTTGTTCCTTTATCCAGAGGCTTTTGTTTCTGCTTTCTTTGTTCATTTATTCAGAAAGCTTACCCATTCTCTGATCAGCTGCAGTCTCTACTTAATAATTACTGTGATGGGAAACAATTTAGTGATCCAAATGATTTAGTATCCTTTGTTTATATCAACTGTGAATTAAAAATAAATAAAATAGGAAATTTAGGGTAAATTTCTTATTAACACTCATGCATACTAGAAACTGCCTTTATATATAAGCCAACAGGCATATTAGTAGATACGTATGCGACACAGCTGAATGATGGGGTGACCAATAAAAAGACTTTCAGGTGACTAAATCTGTCCCATCATAGTGAAATGTAGGGGAAAAAAGAATGAAAACAAATTAGTTCTGAGAGGTTGCTATTGCCACTTGGCAGGTAGGAAAACTGAGGCATTATGGTTTCATCACTTGGTTTTATAGTGGGTCACTAAATGGTAGAGCTGAGAGGAGACTACAGAGTCCCGGCAACTCTCTCCTAAAAGGGCTGTGGTGTGCCTTGACATTAGAGGAGGGCTGCAGGGGTCTGGACGAGCCTGGCATCGTCCCTTAACCTTGTTCTGGGATGGGCAGTGAGCGGTGTTTCCTGGCAAAAAGCAGCAGCTACCACAGAGTCAGAAGTATCAGGCATCAGAATAAAATGTAAGCGAAAAAGATATGTAATAAAAAAATTACATCTGCTGGAGAGATGGCTTAGAGGTTAAGGTGTTTGCCTGTGAAGCCAAAGGACCCAATTTCAATTCCCCAGGACCCACGTAAGCCACATGCACAAGGTGGAGCATGCGTCTGGAGTTCATTTACAGCAGCTGAAGGTCCTGGCGTGTCCAACCCCCCCCCCCATTGGCCTCTCTCTCTCAAATGAATAAAATAAATAAATTACAGCTGGTAAAAGAGCACCTCATGTCTTTTTTAAAAATGGTATAAAATCACTACACATCGAGATTCCACTGGACTCATTTAAGGAAATGGTCTTTAAGTGTCAATGCTTGTAACACACAGTCACCTTTCCTGAATGTCCCTTTCCCGTGCGTGGGTGGAGATGGTAGACATGAAGCAGGCGGAAGTGCCAATGGGGCCCTGATGGACCCAGCACAGCAGGAAACTTACTTTAAGAACGATGACACAAACGAGGACCGGTCTGGCTTAGCGTCAACTACATATTCATTTGAAGAATCCACATCTGACTGCTCCACAACACTGTTCTGATCATCTGCCATCTGGGAGAAGAAAAATGAAGCCGGAAAATTGGGACTCAGTGGCATGACTGGCCATGTGGTATTTACTTATTACTTATTTTGGTTTTTCGAGGTAGGGCTTCACTCTAACTCAGGCTGACTTGGCATTCCCTACGTAGTCTCAAGGTGGTCTCAAACTCATAGCGATCCTCCTACCTCTGCTGGGATTAAAGGCATGTGCCACCATGCCTGGCTTTATTTTTTTTTGTTTTTGAAGAGTGATCCCAGTTTTATTATATATATTCATTTATTAGGGAAAAAGAGGAAGAGAAACAGAAAGAGAGAATGGGCGCACCAAGGCCTCCAGCCACTGCAAAGGAACTCCAGATGCATGTGCCACCTTGTGCATATGGCTTATGTGGGTCCTGGGGAATTGAACCTGAGTCCTTAGGCTTCACAGGCAAATGCTTTAACCACGAAGCTATCTCTCCAGTCCCAATGTGGTATTTTTAAGTGACACTTCCTAGGTGAGACTGTGTGTGTGTGTGTGTGTGTATGTGTAACGAACGAGCCGATCCTGTGTAGGGGCACACAGATGAAGGTACATTGGGTGATTTCTTCAATTGCTTTGCATCTTATTTATTTTTTATATCTGTGTGTGTGTGTGTTCGCGAGGGTGCATAGGCACATGTGGTATGTATGTAGAGGCCTTAGGTCCACATGGGGGTCTTCTTCTATCTCCCTCCATCTCATTCTTTGAGGTATAGTATCTCCCGTGGAACCTAGAGCTCACTGATTTGGCTAGGTGTGTGTTTACCATGTCCAGTGTTTTATGTGGATACTGGGCACCTGAACTTGCGTCTTCATGCTTGTGCAGCAAGCATGTTATTCACCGAGTCAGTGCCCCAGCCCTCCACTTTATTTATTTATTTATTTATTTATTTATTTATTTATTTATTTATGAGAGAGCAAGAGAGACCCAAGCTCAGGTGCTCATGCTTGTACAGCAAGCGATTGACTCAGTGAGCAATCTCCTTGGCTCACTGTTCTTCATTTAGCCTGGGGTGAGCGGTCTTGCCCACTTAAGCTCCAGCGTTACTGCATCTCGGCTGCATTCAGAGGCTGTATCTCAGGCCCCATTTCAGAGACTGACTGACAAGCTGCAAATTACTGAGTTCTTGTCCTCAGGGAATATCTACCCCAAAGCACAATTTTGCTAAGTGCTCAGGGTGGGCAGTAAACCATGGACAGTATGTCACAGTCTGTGATGACCAGCGATGACCCTGGGTTTGCGGCAGGTCACAGGTGCTCAACCTTTCCTGGGCATCGCTCAAGCACAGGTCACACACAGCTCTAACCTCGGCACATTGCACTCACTATTTTAGATGATTTTATAAGGTTCTGTGCGACACAGCTGTCCATCAAATGATTTTCCTACTCATGAGTCTTCCAGTAAGACAACTGCCAACTTAAACTACTACATCCAGCAAAGTTATCTGTCATAATTAAAGGGCAACAAAAGAACTTTCCATGACAAAAACAGGCTAAAGGGATACATGACCACTAAGCCAGCTCTACAGAAAACACTTGAACAAATCCTTTGGACTGAAGGGAAGGAAAAGCAGCCACATGAGGCCATAGGAAAGGAATGCACCATGCTTGAATAACAGTTAATGCAAGGGAGCAATAGAAAATATCAAGCACTACAAAGTCAAAAAGAATGCCAGGCAGCCAGCTCCAGGGTGATGCAGATGGACACTGATCAATCAAAACCCATCAAAGCAGAAATCCAGAAGCTACAGAGAACACAACACTAAATCAGACTGCTAAAAGGCCTGCCACGGCTCAAGGAACATTGCAGAAGAGAGGAAGGAAAGATTATAAGAGCCACAGAGTAGGTAGGAATATCCTAAGGTATAGTCTCCTCCCCTCCCCCACAGTGAATACCATAACCCCACTACGGAGGGGCCCCAGGGAAATGGGAGCAGGGGAGAAGGGGATAAAAAAGTACGTGTTATATAAAATTAAAATTGAAAACAAAGACTACCAGGAATTAATAAACAATTTCCAACAATATCTCTGAATATTAACGGTCTCAGTCCTCCAATCAAAAGACACAGACTAGCAGAATGGGTTAAAAGGCAGCATCTTTCTACTTGTTGCCTCCAAGAAACACACCTCTCCATAGAAAAATGGTATTCCAAGCAAACGGGCACCGAAAATAACCTGGTGTTGCTGTTCTAATATCTGAGAGGATGCAATCTGACCAAATAGCAGAGATAGAAGGGATAAAGTCATTTTATACTGATTAATGGAATAAGCCAATAAAAGGACATTACAATTCTAAGCATATATACAATGAGCATATGTGTAACCAACTTTATTAAACAAACACTACTAGATTAACCCAAGCCCAACAGTAGTGGGTGACTTCAATATTAAACTCTCACTAATTGATAGTCATCCTAGAAAAAATAAACAGAGGGGCATCTGGATTAAATGACATCATAGGACAAACAGACCTAACATATATTTATAGAACATTTCATCCGTATGATGCACAATGCACATTCTTTTCACCAGCATGTGGAATGCGTTCTAAAACAGATCATACATTAGGGCACAAAGCAAATCTTAACAAATACAGGAAAACAAAGGGAATTCCTTGTCTTCTATCTGATCATGACGGGATAAAACTTACTTATCAACAAGCAAGAAGGACCAAAGAACATACACAAACTTGTAGAAATTAAATAATACACTATTAAATGATAAATGGGTCATGCAAGAAATCAAGAAGGAAATACCAAATTTTATAGAATCAAATGCCAATAGAAATACTACCTATGGAACACAATGAGGGCAGCCCTAAGAGGAAAATTAAAAGTTTCAAGTGCCTTCATTAAGAAATTAGAGAGGAGTTAGAGAAATGGCTTAGCAGTTGAGGCATTTGCCTGTGAAGCCGAAGGACCCATGTTCAATTCCCCAAGACCCACATAAGACATGTGCATGCGTCTGGAGTTTGTTTGCAGTGGCTAGAGGCCCTGGCACACCTATTTTTCTCTCTCTTTCTCCCTCCCCATCTCTCTCATAAATAAATAAAATATTTTTTAAAAAGAAATTAGTGAGGTCACAAATAAATAAGTTAATGATACACCTTAAGGCCTTGGGGAAAAGAACAAGCCAAACTAAAAATTAGTATGTGGAGCCAGGCATGGTGGCACACACCTTTAATCCCAGCACTCAGGAGATAGAGGTAAGAGGCTCGCTGTGAGTTCGAGGCCAGCCTGAGATGACATAGCAAACTCCAGGTCATCCTGGGCCAGAGTGAGACTCTACTTTGAAAAAAAAAAATCTTCACTAAAAATTAGTACGTGGGAAGAAATAATAAAAATCAGAGCAGAAATGAATGAAACAGAAACAACAACAAAAAATACAAGGAATTGATGAAGCAGTTTGTTTTATGAAAGGACAAAGATAGAAAAACTCTTAGTGAAATTAACTAAAAGAAAGAAGACCCAAATTAATAAAATTAGAGATGTAAAAGGAACTATTACAACAGATAACAGTGATATTCAGAAAAGTATAAGGACACATCTTAAAAACATGCTCCACTAAATTGGAAGATCTAAAAGAAATGGATGATTTCTAGATGTATATGACCTACCAAAATTAAACCAGGAAGAGGTGAACCATTTAAATAGACCTATAACATAAGCAATGAGGTAAAAAAGTCACACACAAAACAATCTCCCAATTAAAACAAAATTTAGGGATTAGGATGATGGCTCAGTGGTTAAGCGTGCTTACAAAGCCTTCCAGCTCAGATTCTTCCCAAGCTAATCATGTAAGTCAGACACAAAGAGTGACACAAGTGTCTGGTATTCATTTGCAGAGGCAAGAAGCCCTGATGTGCATGTGTGCACATGAGTGTACGTACACACACACACAAATAAATCAATAAAATTTAAGAAATTAAAAAGTCCAGGCCCAGATGGATTCACTGCTGAATTTCATAAGACCTTCACAAAAGAACTAACACCAATGCTTCTCAAACTATTCAGAAAAAGAAAAATGGGAAGGAACACTACCAAGCTCCTTCTATGAAGTCAGCATCACCCTGACACCAAAACCAGATAAAGACACACACACACACACCACCACCACCACCACCACCACCAACAACAACAACAAAAAAAAAAAACCAGAAAATTACACCAATCTCCCCCTTAAGCATACTTACAAAAATTCTCAACAAAATACTGGCAAATAGAATAGAGGAACACATCAAAAATGTCATTCACCCTGATAAGAAGGTTTTATTCCAGAGATGCAGGGATGGTTCAAGGTAGGCACATCACTAATATAATATACCATATAAATGGGCTCAAGGACAAAAATCACCTGATCATCTCAATAAATGCAGAAAAGGCAACTGACAAAATCCAACATACCTTCATGAAGAAACCAGGAATAGAAGGAACAAATTTCAACATAGTAAAGCCTATATATGACAAATCGGTAGCCAACATTATAAGTAGAGAAAAACTCGAACTATTTCCACTAAAATCAGAAGTAAGGCAAGGATGTCTACTTTCTCCACTTTTATTCAATGTAGTATCACTGTGAGCTACAGCAATAAGAAACACAAAATAAGGGACATAAATCGAAAAAGGAAGAAATCAAATTATCTCTGCAGGTGACATGACTTCCAAAAGCAACTTACAGATTTAATGCAATCCTTATCAAACTTCCAATGCCATTTGCAGTGGTTTGAATGTAAATGCGTTATGCCCAGTTCTCGGTGGCCCCAGTGACCACCAAGGAGAACACCAAACACACATGCAAAGGCAAAGAGCTTTTTCCGGCTTAAGCTTGAACTCTTGACTTGACCAGCACAGTGGATCCGTTCAAGAGCCTCCAGTAGTAGGAGGGTAGGGTTTTTATAGGGATTTGAACAAAGAAGAAGGGGGTTTACATGATTGGTTTGTTTGAAAAGTAACTGTACTTGTATTTTTCTGATTGGTCAAGATGTTGGCAGGCGAAGTTGGCGAGCAGAGGCTAGGGGAATTCCAGGCAGCACTGTGATTGGCTAAGCGAGCAGCAGTGACATTTGTATGCTTTTGATTGGCTGGGGCAGAAGGGACAAGTCTTGGGCAAGTCTCTGGCATGTTCTGGACATAGGGGCTGCTCAGGCCCTTGGGCAGATATCTTTCCTGACCATATGTCAGGGCAGTTAAGTGGGAACTTGAAACTTAGGCCTAGCCAGGGCAGCGCCCTACTGAAGTCTGTTATGGCGGCACTTGGGTTCCTGGGTCCTTCAAATGGACCTCACAGCCTCAAGAATTTTTTGTTGTTGTTTTACAATGTAGGGCCTCACTCTAGTCCAGGATGATCTGGAATTCACTATGTAGTCTCAGGGTGGCCTTGAACTCAGTGATCCTACCTCTGCCTCCTGAGTGCTGGGATCAAAGGTGTGCGCTACCACACCCGGCTCAAGAGTTTTTGATTAAACTTCCTATGTCTTTCTTTCATTTTTTTTTTTTTGTTTGTTTTTAAAGAAGGGAATTTATTTGAAGCTAACATATCCTGGGGAAGTTCCATAATGGTCACAGGACCAGGAGAGAGAGAGAAGCCTCAGGCCACACCAACACCCCATGCAAACACACTTAAAACCTCCAGGCACTTTGCATATCTTTAGACTGGAGGAACACTTTGCATATCTTTAGATTCACCCCCACACCTTAGGGCTGGACCCCAGGATCCACCCACAGTGACACCTCCTGCAGCCAGGTGGCTGCAGATCTAAATTACAGACTTTAATAAAATCCTGAATATATTGGGGGCCATCCAGTCAAACGACCACATTCCACCCTTGGCCCCCAATAGATTCATAACCATTTCACATTTATATTGTCAAATTTAAGGTCCTTGTCCCAGCAGGTGAAGCTCAGCAGGGGATGTGTCACCAGGGTGCATCTTGAGTCCAGCCCCACTGTGTGTTCAGAGCCACCCTTGTGCTGGTGGTTCTCTCTTTACTATGGAGGTATGATGAAGTGAACCAGCTTCCTTCACCACGGATGAAGCTTGCCATCAAAACTATAAGCCTGAAATAAAGCCTCCCCTCCCATTAGTTGCTGTGGCTGGGTGTTTGTCCCAGCAACTCAGCAGTGACAAGATAATTGCAATACCATTCTTCACTGAAAAAGAAAAAAATATCATGCTGCGTGTGGTGGTGCATGCCTAAATTTAATCCCAGCGTTTGGGAGGCAGAGGTAGGCAGATCACTAAGAGTTCAAGGGCACCCTGAAACCACAGAGTAAATTCCAGGATATAGGGGGCTAGAGTGAGATCCTACCTCACAAAACCAAAAGAAAAAAGAAATCCCAAAATTCATTTAGAAGCACAAACATCCTTGAATACCTGAGCAACAAAAACAAAGCTGGAGGTGTCACCATACCTGACTTCAAGGTATAGTGCAGAGCCACAGTAACAAAGACAACATTGTACTGGCATAAAAACAGTGATGTAGGTCAATGTAACAGAAAGAAAATCCAGATATAATCCACGGCATCAACAGCCATCTGATTTTTGACAAAAATGCCAAAAATATTCATTGGAGGAAAGACAGCCTCTTCAACAAATGGTGCTGGGGAAGCTGGTATCTATATGTAGCAGGATGAAAACTGATCCTCATCTCACTCTGTGTACAAAACTCAACTCCAGATGGATCGAAGACCCTAACATGAGACCTGGAACATTGAAACTGTTGGAGGAGAACGTAGGTAAAACATTTCAACATACAGGCACAGGCAAGGACTTTCTGAATAGAACTCCAGCTGCTCAGGAAATAAGGCACCAATCAACCAACTGGAGCTCATGAAATTAAGAGCTTTTGTATAGCAAAGGACACTGTCAATCAAACTACAGAATGGAAGATCTTTACCAATTGTACATCTCACAAGGATTAGTATCTAGGATATACAAAGAACTCAAAAAGCTAAATGAGAAATCAAACAACCTAAACAAAAAAAACATGGGGCTGGAGAGACGGCTCAGCATTTAAGGTACTTGCCTGCAAAGCCTAACAACCCAGGTTCGATTCCTCAGTATCCACATAAAACCAGATGCACAAAGAGGCGCATGTGTCTGGAGTTCGTTTGCAGCAGTTGGAGGCCCTGGAATGCCCATTTTCTCTGTCTCTCCTCTCTCTCCCCCTCTACGGGTAAATAAATAAATAACATATTTAAAAAATGGGGGCTTGCAGGGCTTGGTGGCACACACCTTTAATCCCAGCACTTGGGAGGCAGAGGTAGGAGGATCACCGTGAGTTCGAGGCTACCCTGAGACTGCATAGTGAATTCCAGGTCAGCCTGAGCTAGAGTGAGACCCTACCTCAAAAAAAAAAAGGGGGGGTGGGGGGCTGGAGAGATGGCTTAGCAGTTAAGGTGCTTGCATGCAAAGCCTAAGGATCCAGGTTCAATTCCCAGAACCCACATAAAGCCAGATGCACAAGGTGGAGCAGGTGTCTGAAGTTTGTTTGCAGTGGCTAGAGGCCCTGACATGCCTATTCTCTCCTTCTCTTTCTTAAACAAGCAAATAAATAAATAAATAGGCTATAGAACTGAATGAAGAGTTTTCAAAAGAAGAAATACAGCTGGACGTGGTGGCGCACACCTTTAATCACAGCACTTGGGAGGCAGAGGTAGGAGGATCACCATAAGATCAAGGCCACCCTGAGACTACATAGTGAATTCCAGGTCAGCCTGAGCTAGAGTGTGATCCTACCTCAGGAAAAAAAAAAAGAAAAGAGGAAGAAGAAATACAAACAGCTAATAATATTTAAAACAATTTGTGTTCAATATCTTTGGCCATCAGAGAAATGCAAATTAAAATTACTTTGAAAAGCCGGTTATGGTGGCATATGCCTTTAGTCCCAGAACTTGGGAGGCAGAGGTAGGAGTATCGCCATGAGTTCGAGGCCACCCTGAGACTACATAGTGAATTCTAGGTCAGCCTGGACTAGAGTGAGACCCTATGTTGGAAACCAAAAAAAAAAAGACTACTTTGAGATTCCATCCTATCTGTATGTATATATATATATATATATAATATATTATATATAATATATGTATAATATATATTATATATTACATATATATAATATATAATATATATATATATATATTCTGGTATAGTAAATATGGGAATCAGCGTGGCATTTCTGAGACAGCGAAAAATAAAAATATGATGCAGCTGCACCGCTCCCGAGTGCATACCCTAAAGCCTTATGCTTTCCTGAAGCGATAGTTTCTCGTCAGTGTTTTCTGCTGCTCTATTCATAACAGTAGAGACCTGGAATAGGCCCAGATGCCCATCAACCGAGGAGTGGACAGTGAAGATGTGGCACATCTACACAATGGAGCTTTATTCAGCTCTAAAGAAAAGTGAAATTACGAAACTTGCAGGGAAATGGGTGGATCTGGAAAACATCATACTAAAGAACGAGATGGCAAGACCCTGCTGCTGAGGACCCCACATGCTTTGGTTGCAGGGCACTGAGAAATCGAGCTGGAGCTGAGCTGGAAGCCTCCTACCCTGCTGACTAGCTGTCATAGTGCTGGAAAGTGTGAGCAGCCTGCGGAGGACAAAAGGTTATAGGTGGTCTTAACCAGCAGAGGGTCCTGTAAGCTCCACAACTGGCCACCTGGGCAAGATGCACCCACTAGTGCCACAGTGACATGTCTGTCATGGTGGCAACCAGCTGCTCTCTGATTGGATTTGAGACACACTCTATGGGAGGGAATTCATGTCTCTTACTGAAAAGCTTACGGCTAGGAAGGTCTTAAGTCCTAGAGGGACTCCTGTTATTTGGCTACATGGATATATTATGTCCGCCATTGCCCTCTAAATACCTGTGTTTATGCATATATGTCGGGAGCCATAAAGCAAAAGCTTCTCCGTTTTGCCTGGGCCTGTTCTTAAGTTGACTCATTCACCAGAAAGCTGGTCCATCCAGCTTGCAGTTAGGAATGTTGGTCTGCAGACTGTTCACAGAATCTTATCTTTTGCAAAAGGCCAGTTTACGATCAGGATGTCAAGCCATTAAGGCAAGATTAGAAAAACACCTGGATACATCTCCTCTAGGTTCCCTAAGATTGGATAAACACCCAGTTACATCTCCTCTTAGTTTCCTAACAATTCTGGCCCTAAATCACGTCAGGCAGCTTACTCTCCCCTTTTCTTCCCCTATATAACCACTGTGTAAAAAATAAAATTAGAGACCTTGATCAGACTCTAGACTTGGTCTCCTTCTTTGCGTCTGTCTTGTCTCTCATCCAGGTTAATTTCCCCTCGGGTCCTTGTTCAACTCCCTGCTGGCCGGGGCACATATATATTAGTGCTGTCTCACTTTTGGTTAAAGTTTCTCTTTTCAGATGGTGGTGACTGCTGGGGAGATATAAAACTCATCAAAGTGCTAAAAAGTGACAGTTGAGTGTTCAGCACTGGGATATCTGGATCACGCCCTCCAGTGGCTCAGAGACTGTAGCAAAAGAGGTGGCAGAAAGAATGTTCAGAGCCAGAGGATGCAGAAGAGTGCGTGAGAACGCTGTCTCGTGGTCACAAAATGGTCATTGTAGTCATGGCCTCACAGTAGCTGTCCTTACTGCACAAGACCTACATACCATCAGGCCCACCAACAGGCTGTCACTGATAATGAAGGAGGGCAAGAAACGGAGAAGGAGGAGGAGGAGAAGAGAAAATGGTAGGAAAGAAGTGGGGGTTCAGTGGAGAAAGAGGGTAAAGCAGGGTTGTGAAAGGGGGTGCTATATAGTTTAGCAAAGTTTTTTTATTTAAAAAGATACTGGTTGGGGGCTAGAGAGATGGCTTAGCGGCTAAGGTGTTGGCCTATAAAGCCAAAGGATCCCAGTTTGATTCTCCAGGACCCACATAAGCCAGATGCACAGGGGGCACATGTGTCTGGAGTTCGTTTGCAGGGTTTGGATGCCCTGGCGTGCCCATTCTCTCCCTCTCTCTCTGTCTCTTTCTCTCTCAAATAAATACATAAAATACATTTTTTAAAAATTACTACCTCAGCAGTGAAGGCGCTTGCCTGCAAAGCCTAATGACCCAAGTTCGATTCCACAGTGCCCATGTAAAGCAAGATGCACAAGGTGGCACATGCATCTGGAATTTGTTAGCACTGGTTGGAGGCCCTGGCACACCCACTCTCTGTCTCTCTTCCTGCAAATAAATAAATAAATAAATAATATTAAAAAATGCAAAAAGCAAAAAAAAATTAACTGGTTATTTCTATGTACAAAATTATAGGTTCAGCAACTCAAGGAAATCAACGCATAGTAATTTAACAATAAATTCTCTCGAAAGGGCACATTTAATTCTTCCTGACTTTGGATGATGTCAACATACATGTATTACTGCATTATTACATGGGGAATAAAAGATTTATCTACAATTGTCCAAAACAAACCTTTTCCCTCTTATATCTAAAGCAGGAGAGAAAGAGAAATAAAAGATTTTTCGAGAAGGCTCCATGATTAAAGCGATCAGATCTTAAACCCGTATCCTTGGGTCTTAAGGCCCCTGTGACCCAGTGTAGGTGCTGGCTGCACGTGACCACTCGGTTTTTGTGAGGCGAGTTCTACTGGTCCAGAGCCACAGCCGCTCATCCATGCACCTCCTCTGCTTGTTTTCTCTCTGCAAGCAGACACAAAAATATTGACTACCTGTTTGTTCCACCCCGTGCTCATTCCCTACTCAGCTCTCGTATTTGTCATTTGTTTGTGCACTGCTAATTGCTTGGCTCCCGCAGGACACTATAAATTCATTGTGGTAGAGGCATCTGGCACACAGAAGGTGCTTATTAAATAAATATTAATTGAGTGGATGGCTGGAAGAAATGAATTCCCGACGGGGAAAAGAATTAGTTAGACAGGATGCAGCTGGTCCAACGAGAGCCGATACTCGAATCATTTCATACAAATCAAGTGCTGTTTCATTCCTGGTGAAAAGAGCAGGGATTCACTTTCAGCGACGAAAGGAGACCTCTCCAGACTCCAATTTCTACTGGGCTCAGCCTGGGAGCGCTTTCCCCAAGCAGGCTCAGCTGTCAGGTGCAATGTCTGCACACCTGTTAAGGCTCGCCCAGGGATGTCTCTCCACTTAGTCGGAAAAGAAGGCTGCATTAATTTTTACAGAGCATCTTGTGTTTCTGAGCATGACAAGGAATGACATTTAGAGGTGAGGAGAAGAAAATCTGGCTCAGATACGGATGCCCATGGAGGCTAAGTGACGGCCTGATACACTTGAATTCTGTCACTATGAGGTTACCTTCCAGTTGAAGGAGGGAAGGACGGAAAGGGAGGAGAGGAAAGGAGAAAAGAGAGAGAAGAGGGGAGGAGAGGGACAGGGAAGGGGGAGAGAAGGGAGAGGAGGAGGGGATGAGAAGGAGAGAAAAAGAGGAGAGGAGAGGAGAGGATCAGAGAGGAGCGCAGGGGCTGGACAATGAGGGGGGGCTGAGTTAACAGAGTTGTGGAGTTACATCTCCACAGCAGACAGAAGTCATATGGCGACCTTGTTTCTCAGCACATCAGGACCCTCCCTATGACTGTCACCAATGTGTGTCTGTTCAGGAGATAGATGTTTCAGATGGAGACCCTGTAGCAGACAGCCTCATGTCACTGGGATGAACGTCCAAACTAGGCAGTTATGGAGGAAGGGATAGATTTGAAAATTACAGATCCAGATCCAGGAGAAGTCCCACAATGGCAGAAAATGCCACTCCCCGTTTACAGGCAGAGAGAGAGAGAGAGAGAGAGAGAGAGAGAGAGAGAGAGAGAGAGAGAGAGAGAGAAAAGCCATCAACACTAGTACCCGCAAGCACACTTAGGTTTTCCAGGACAAGCTCAGGCCCTTTGTATTCCAGATCTACCTCCACACCTAAGGGCTAGAACCTAGGATCCACGCAGTGACACCTCTTCCAGACAGGTGGCTGCAGATCTAAATTACAAATTTTAATAAAATCCTGAATATACTGGGGGCCAGCCACTTTATTTATTTATTTATTTGACAGAGAAAGAGGGAGAGAGAGAGAAAGAGAGAAAGAGGGCACGCCAGGGCCTCCAGCCACTGCAAACAAACTCCACATACATGTGCCCCCTTGTGCATTTGGCTACTATGGGTCCTGGGGAATCGAACCTGGGTCCTTTGGCTTTGCAGACAAACACCTTCACCACTAATCTATCCCTCCACCTCTGGGGGCCATCCATTTAAACCACCACAGACCCCTTATGTTTCTTAATGACCCCATCAGAGAAGAGCACAAGGCCCCACATGCAGGAGACACTCGTCCATGGGCACTTCACCCATCATCACCCTTCAACATAGATTGTTATGAGTAAAGTACATTCAAAATTCACAAGTAGGGCTGGGGAGACGGCTCAGGGGTTAAGACACTTGCCTACAAAGCATAAGGACGCAGGTTCGATTCCCCATAACCCATGTAATCCACATGCACAAGGTGGAGGATGCGTCTGGAGTTCCTTTGCAGCCAGCTGGAGGCACTGGCAATATCTGCCTCTTTCTCTCAAATAAGTAAACCAGTGAAAATATTTTTAAAAATTCACAAATAAAGTTTTCATAAAATCCACCAGAAAAGACAAAACCTTCAACATGTAGCATTAAACTCCGGCTTATTTTGTAAACTCAATCTTAACAGCCAAACCCAGGATACATAAAACAAGGTGATCACTACCAAAACATAATAAAAAGAGGAAGAAAGAAGGCCTGTCCTCATGGAGACAGATGAAAAGGTTTTAGCCTTTATCCTGCCACAGAAATGAAAACTTTGGGGCTGGAGAGATGGCTTAGCAGTTAAGTGCTTGCCTGTGAAGGCTAGGGACCCAGTTCGAGGCTTGATTCCCCAGGACCCATGTCAGCCAGATGCACAAGGGGGCACATGCGTCTGGAGGTCATTTGCAGTGGCTGGAGGCCCTTGTGCACCCATTGTCTCTCTCTATCTATCTGCCTCTTTCTCTCTCTGTCTGCCACTCTGAAATAAATAAATAAAATAAGCAAAAATATTAAAGAAAAGAAATGAAAACTTGGTCACTACTAACAGACCAGAATATCTTCCTGGGAGTTTGAGCATCTACTGAGGCTCCAGCACCTAGTGGTGTGGGTGGACGGAGGGAGGAGTATAAGAGAAAAGTGTAACATTCCTGTCACCTCCCCAGGGAAGGACCAGCAAAATGAGAAGTTTGTGAAAGAAAAATTTATTGGTAACTTCCATAATTATAGACAATAAACCATGATAATTACCTCCCCCCTCACTTTCCCCTTCACAACTCCACTGTATCACATCCCCTATGAGAAGTTTTAACAAAAGTAAAAAATTAAGTTAGAGGGACTGACTAGAGAGATAGCTCAGTCGGTAAACTGCTGAGGACCACAGTTTGCTCCCTAGAACCTATGTTATAAAGGTAAGAGCACGATAGTGCCTGCCTGTAAACCCGGTTCTGGGGAGGCAGAGACAGACAGATCCCTGGGACTCACTGCCCAACCAGTCTAGCCTAATTAGGCAAGATCTAGACCAATGAGATCCCCTGTCTCAAAAAAAAAGGTGGATGGCTTTCTGAGGAACAGCACCAGAGGTGGCCTCTGGCCTCCTCATGTGCATACAGAAAAATCAACTTAGGTTATGAAGAAAATGTTACATGCTGCATCTTCGGAAGAGTTAATTTCTAGAATATGTAAGGAAGTCTCTCAACCAAAGAGCAAAAAAACCAACTCAATAAAAAAAATGGGCAAAAGACTTGGCTGGTTTGGATCTGGTTCACCTTCCTCACAAGAGGCCCATGCATTAAAGGCCTGGTCCCCAGCTTGGTGCTACTGTGAGGTAGTGGAAGCCAAGTTGAGGCCTAGTGAGAGGTCTTCAGGTCACCAATGGTGTGCCCTCAAAGGAAATAATGATACTCCAGTTCTTTCCTCTTCTACTTCCCAACCATGTATGGCTTTAATATGAAATGTGCCCTAAGGCTCATATATTAAAAGTTTTGTCTCCAATTGAGATGGGGGGAATGAAAAAACTTTAGGAGGAAGGGCCTATAGGGCCTGCCTGGAATAAATAGGTCACTGAAGTGTTTTGGTCCCTGATCCCTTCCTGTCACTCTCTTCCTGTCACGCTCTCTGTCTGCTTCCTTTCTGTCATGACGTGAGTGACCTTGCTCTTACATACACTCATGCCACCATGTTCTGCTTCACCACAGGCCCTTCACAATGCAGCAAGATGACACAGGCTGAAAATTCTGAAAACATGAGCCAAAATAAATCTTAAAGGGAAGAATTTCTTCAAGTTTTTTTTTTTTTTTTTTTTGTCAGAATGATGGAAAAAAAAAAAAAAAGACTAGCACATTCACCACAATGTGCTATCTCACCACAGGAAGTGGGCCCAGTTTATCCTGGACTGTAACCTCCAAACCTGTGAATAGAAATAAATTGCTCTTCTTCTTAAGTCGCTTACCTCAGGTACTTGCTATGCTAATAGAAAGCTGAACTACAACAGATAATCGGTACTAGAGGAGTGGAGACGTTGTTGTTAGAAACCTGACTGTGTGGCTTTGGGGACTGATTTGTGGGAGGAGTATGGAAGGATTAGAAGCCTTGGACTAAGAGACACCTTGCAGGGCTATAAGCAGAGTCTAATGGATCACTGTGGTAGGAGTGGAGAGATCTAGATGCAGAAAGAACTGTAAACCGTGAGGCCTGGCTTATCAGGGGAAGAGAACTTTGTCAGGACTGGGCTAGAGGCAGTCTGGGTGAGGCTGGCTGTGCTTTGCTTGTGTCCTGAGAACTTGAGCAAGGTTGAGTTTAGAAGGAATGCACTGCTGCGAGCAGAAGGATAGAGCACAGAGAGAAATGGAAGTTTCAGGCTGGAGACAGGAGCCTGGTCCAACTGCGCCTTTTTTTTTTTTGAGCGGTTGTCACCACTGAGCCTGGGCCAGCTGGTCTTTATTGGGACAGTAGGAGGAATGCTGACTCTTGAATGAGGTGGCTTGAAGCAGGAATACGGAAGGAATTTTCCTGTTCTTCAAAGTCGCCTTTATTCCCCCTGCCCCCCAAATTAACAAATGTGGCAGCCCACCTGGTACCAAAGAGTATAAAAAATGCAGGAAAGAAGAAAAAAAAAAACATTCGATTTGCAACATGGTTTTTGGAAAATGGCCACTGGGCAATGTGGGGGCAGGGTTGTTCAAGTTGCTGTGTGGAGGCCTGATGGAGCCATGAGGATGAACTGTACGTTGCCATGGAGACTCCAGCATTTTAGAGATGTCAGGACTATAGGATGGCTGCCAAAGAGTTCTGTTGGCTCTGCATGAAGTTTCCCCCGGGCTGTGGATGGCTCAGCTTGGAACCCCAGAGACTTTGTCGCTGGTCACAACTGCCAGACAAGGTGCTGCAGGACTCCACTATTTGCCCTGCTTGTCTTAGATTTTGCGTCGCTTGAATCTTCCCTTGCCATGCCTTCTTTTGCAGCTGGAGTATTGCCCTGTGCTATTATGTGTGTGTGTTACCTGGGCTTTGGCTTTACAGGCTCACAGTTAAGAGACCTTGGACTGTGAGGATGTTTGAACAGCGCTGGGATTGATGAAAAACTACGGGGACTTTTAAAGTTGGACTGAATGCATTTTACATCAGGGATGTTCATGACTTATGGCGGCCAGAGTTGGAAAGTGTTGGTTTGAATCAAGATGCCCCCTCATATACTCATGTGTTTTGAACGCTTCTTGCTCCCCAGCAGATGGCAACCAGGCAGGAGGAGCCTTGCTGGGGAAGGTGTGTCCCTGGAGGTGGACCCTTAGGTTTATGGGCCCCTAGCTTGCCAGTGTCAGTTCAGTACAGCTGTTTTCTCCCTGCTGTGTCGAGGAAGTGATGCCCAGCCTCTGCTCATGCCATGCTTTTCCCTGACATCACGAAGCTTCTCCTAGGGACTGCAGCAGCCAAATAAGCTCTTTCCTCCCATCAGCTGCTTGGGGTACAGCAGGTTATTAAACAAATCAAAGATGACAAGTGTTGGTGGCCATGTCAAAATAAGGACTTCCTGCCACACTGTTTGTGGGAATGCACTGTTACAACCATGGAACACGAGATGAAGGTTTCTCAAAAAAATTCAAAACTGAAGGTGGGGGTGGTGGCACACACCTTTAATCCCAGCACTTGGGAGACAGAGGTAGGAGGATCACCATGAGTTCAAGGCCACCCTGAGACTACATAGTGAATTCCAGGTTGGCCTGGGCTACAGTGAAACTCTACCTCAAAACAACAACAACAACAAAAAATTCAAAACTGAAATATCATATGATTCTGTAATTCAGTGCCTGGTAGATTCATAAAGGAATTGAAATAAGTATAACAAAGAGACATCTACCTCTTGGCCTTCACAACAGCCAAGACATGGAAACATTCTACATGTCCATCAACAGTTGAGTATGGATTAAAATAAAAAGGTGTAAACATGCAATGGGATAGTGAAAAACAAGGACATCTGCCAAGCCTGGTGGTGCTGGCATTTAATCCCACCTACTCTGGAGGCTGAGGCAAGAGAAGTTCAAGTTCAACCCCTGCATGGGCAATTTAGTGAGACCCTATATAAAAATAAAAAGAGGGCTGGGGACATAGCTTGAATGGTAGGATACTTGTCTTGTATTCACCAGGCCATAGGTTCAATCCCTAGCACTGGAGTAAACAAACAGCAAACAAATAAATACCTATAATAAAAAATGTTAAATGGACCCTGTCATTTGTGACAAAACAGGTGGACCTAGAAAGCATTCTATCAAATGTAATAAGCCAGGCACAGAGACAAATTATGTATGATCTTATACTCACACTTAATTAATTTATGAGTCAAACATAAGTAAAGGCTAGAATCGTACTGCTTTGCGGAAGGGGAATTGAAGAAATGATAGTCAGAGTGGTCAATTTTCAGTGATGCCAGATGAATAAATTCTGGAGGCCTACCGTGCAGTTTAGCGCCTGTGGCTAACCATACCAGAAGTATATTAAACACTTCCTAAAAGGTTCATTCCTATGTTCTATTCTTAGCCCCATGTGGTTAATATTGACCAACAACTTGACAGGATCTTGAATCACCTAGGAGACAAATCACTGGGGATGTCTATGAGGGAATTTCTAGGTTGAGTTCACAGAGGTAGGGATCCCTACCCTAAGTGTGGGTGATGCCATTCCAGGGGCTAAGATTCTAGACAGAATAACAAGGAGAGAAAGCTGAACAGTAGCATTCATTGCTCTCTGCTTCCTAAACGAGAATTCAATGTGACCAGTTGCTCCAAACTCTTGCCACTACACCCACCCCACCAGACTGTTTCCTCTCAGACTATGAATGAAAATGAACCCTCCCTCCCTTAGGCGGATTGTGTCATTTATTTTTCTCACAACACCTAGGAAAGTAGCATCCCATACCTGCAAAACTTTATGAGGTGGTGGACATATTGAAGGTGGTAAAAGTCATAGATACACACACTTATCCCCAAGTTTAAGATGTATGCATTCATTCTATATTCACAGTATTTGTATGTCAATTATACCTTAATAAAATGATTTGTTAAAAGAAAAAGGAAGCCCCCCCCCCTCCCGAGCCAAATGGCTCTAAGAAAACCAAACATTTATTCTTAATACTGTCAGGATTGCTCTGAAGAATTCTGGAAGCTCCTCATCAAGTGATGGAATTCAACTGGAAGTTCAAAGCTTTGGACCTGTGCTGGAAGTCGGGGACATACATGTGAACACAATAACCTGGTCCCTTCTGCCACACTGGTGAGCAGTCACTGATGAAAGACGGCACAAATGTTAAGCTCCAACTGTGATGTGTGTCCAGATGGCAGACAGTGTGTGGCCTCAGCGAGCCCCAAGGAAATCTAGAAAGTTCCCAAGAGAGGAAACACTTGACATGAGATCCGAGGAGGAAGGAGAGAGCTTGGCAAGGCCATGCAGGCAGAGGGAACTGTCTGAACATCTGGGTGTCACACCAAGGCATGGCCGTGCTAAAAGCCCTCATCCTTCCCGCCAGTGGCAAGCTTGAGGGGTAGGAAATCAGCCTGATTTTCTCTATCTCAAGTGAGAGATTTTCTTCCCATGCTGGGCCAGGGTCTTCCGCACGAGACCCATGTCCCCTTATGTCCCAGGCACACAGCAGCATTCTGGGCAGACACTGGACAACTGTTCAGAGTGGCAGACAGCCTTCCTGCTAACACCCTACGTCGGCGACAAGTGAACTTGACTCAAGTCTGCAAGAGTAACCGCTCAGTTGCATTTCTTTCATTTTTTTTTCTTTTTTGGAGGATCAAACCGAGGCCTTGGAAGTGCAAGGGAAACACTCCACCACTGTGTTGATAATTTCAAAACATGTTTTAATTGGTGTCCCCATGTTGAGGCAAAGAATATGGTACCTAACTAGGAAGGGAATCACTCCCCAGATACTGTCTGAACTTGCCCCACCACACCCCATCCCTGCCCCCAGAAGGGGAAATTAGAGTAATTACTTGCGCGGGCTTCCTTTGCAAAGTGACATCCTACAATCTGTACCGACTTCTTGCCCAGAGTTCGCACTTTCTTCCTAAAGCTCAAACAGAAAAAGTCCGAGACCTGCAGCCTCGCCTCTTGTCCCGGTGGAGGAAGGGGAGGGAAGGCGGGCGGAGCATGCAAGTGCTCCTCACAGTAAGGTAGGAAATGGATAACCCTGCCCATGTCCCTCAAGGCCACACGGTGAGCAGGTGGCAGCTGGTAAACTTGGGCAGGGAGAGGGAAAGTCAGACTTAGAAGAAGGAGGAAATAGTCTACAAGCAATGATCATCGCCACCGTCAACCGGCCCAATTTCACGAGCAAAGGCCTGGAGAACAATTCACCCAGCGCCACGTGCAAGTGACTTTACTTCCCCACAACCGGAATGAACGTACGGATGGGTAAAGGTTACAAGGTCGCCCGAAGTCCACACCTCCAAGGATTCCCTGAAAGATTTCTCACTTTCTCAAGGGTCCTGCAGCGCAAGGGCCCCTAACAACGATGACAGCAGTGCAAAGCACCCTTCTGCACAAAAGCGAAGCTCCACCAAGTGAACCCCAACTCCCTGATGCCACGCACCCAGGTCCGCCGGGATGCATTTAAAAACAGACCAGGCACGGAGAAGCCAAGGTCCCAGAGTGGGCATGTGGCAAATCCACTTTACCCGGTCCTATGCCCAATGGTGCGCGCTTGTCCCGAGACCACTCCAGGCTCGGACGGCTGGGAGGACCGAGCTTAGCAAAGGCAGCCGTGGCCGGGCCGTGGAGGGTCCTCTTTCCCACCCACCCCACCACCTACGTCTCAGCTCCAGCCTCCGGGGCCCACCGAGCTTTATCCCAACCGGTTCCCCGAGGGCCCGGGAGGGGGAGGGCGGGGAGAGGAAGCGCGCGCCGAGGCGGGGGACAGCCTTACCGTTCCCACGCTGGCCGGCGACCCGGCGGCCCGGGCCTGCGGCGCTCCGGGTGTCTGGGCCGCGAGGGGTCCCGGGGTGGCTTTGGAGAAAGCGAAAGTGAAAGTCCCGGTGCTCAAGGGAGGGGGTGGTGAGGAGGAGCCGACGGGGCGGGGCGCGGGGCGGGCGGGACAGCGATCGCCAACCCCCCCCCCCTCCTCCGGGGCGGTGACCCCAGACCGCAGCGACGCCCCAGGTCGCCCTGTGCACCTGGACCGCGCGCTCGGCGACGGTGAGTGGCCGGCGCGCGACGCTCCCCGAGGACACTCCCCGGCGCCACCAGCCCAGCCGATCCTCGCCGCACCGCCTTTTGCAAAGTTGCCTACGCTCACCCGAGAGCTTGCTGATGAGGATCAGAGTCGGCGAAAAGTGCAGGCCGATCCCGCCGCCGCCCCGGCGAAACTGCTCGCGCTCAGAGCCACCCAAAGAGCGCGCCCGGCGGACTTCGCGAGGATGGGGCCCTGGTCTGGTCACCCTCCGGTCGCTTTCTCCTGCTCTGCGTCCCAGACCTGGGACTTCAGGACACCTCGGTTCCTACCGCCAGTCTGCAGTGCGTTAGCCTTCTCCGTGGGCTCCAGCCTCGTTTACTTGCCTTACCTTATCCCCAGGACCAGCCCCTAGGGCCAGCGATGGGGTCGCAGTGGTCTTGCGCTTTCCCAAACGTTGCTTCCACTCGCGGGGGGAGGGGGGGGGAGAGTCCTTAGACGTTAACCCAACTTTTTTTTTTTTTTTAAAGCAAGTTTCCTCTACATAACCAAGGCTTGCCTAGACAGTTCGCCACAATCATTTAAGGAATATTGGGCGCCCCCATGTGTCAGGCTCTGGGTATGTGGTCTTAAGTCTATGCACAGAGAGACAGTGCTCTTCCACAGATAAAAGTTCGCCCACCCTTCCACTACACACGCGCGCGCGCGCACACACACACACACACACAGAGAGAGAGAGAGAGAGAGAGGCTAAATTTCTGAGAAACAATTGTGGTTGTATATATTCCAGAAATATTTGCTTTTTAGAACTACCAAAGGACACATACTTTGTGGTGTAATACTGGGCAGTCAGCCACAGTCAGCTGGATTATCACAATACGGACATAACCGTGCAAATGTGCAAGGGAAGACAGCATGCTGAACGCTCTCTCTCCAATAACTGCATTGGCAACGTGTCTCTGGGTCTTCCCAGCCTTCGGCCATGTCATCATTTTAAATTTATTTTTGAATTTTCTTTTTTTTTAAATGCTTGGAGCATGATGGCTCATGTCTTTAATATTTTATTTTTGTTTATTTATTCATTCATTTATTTATTTGACAGAGAAAGAGGGAGGGAGAGAAAGTGAGAAAGAGGGGGAGAGAATGGGTACACCAGGGCCTCCAGCCACTACACATGAACTCCAGATGCGTGTGCTCCCTTGTGCATCTGGCTAATGTGGGTCCTGGGGAATCGAACCATCCCTTGAGCCCTATTTTTGAATTTTCAACATGATTTTTGTTGTTGATTTGGATGAAGCACTCACTCTGCTCTGAGCTACAGCCCATCTCTAGCCATGCAAATGTTCTAAGATACCTGTCTCTACCCACAGGATTATAGCAGGAGCCTTGTCCCTCACCTCTTGAGATACCACCAGCCCCCATAGCTGGCCCTAGGGGCTGGGCCTGGGGGTAAGGTAACACAGGCACGGAGCCCACAGAGAATGCTAACATTACAGACTGGCTGTAGGAACTGAGGTGTCGCAAACATTCAGATGTTTTCCCAAGGGCTGGCCTGCTCTTGGTAGGTCCGTCTGAACCTTCCCTCCCGTCTGGTCACAAAGCTATCTATTCCCATTTGCTGGGCACATCCACCCCTTCTCTCAGTGGTGCCATGGATGACTGAGTCTCCATTCCTCTGCAGGACAGCTGTGGCCAGGCTAGGACTACACAGACTCCATCAGAGGATCTCCTAGGATTAACAGAAATGCTGCTCTCAACATCCAAAGGCTCAAACTCAGGCCACTTGGAGGAATAATTCATGATTGCCTCTCAACTCCAAATTCATCCTGTAGGTTAGGTGAAAAATTCACGTGGGCCCTTTAAATAATTTTCCATTGCCAGTGATCTGTTGTTGAGCTTTGTGTTTAGAGGGCACTAGAAAGATAGGGAGAGTGGCTTCCTGCATCTGTGCCCCTGCTTCCTGCAAAGGGTGTGGCTACTGAATACTAGATTCCTATTGTGTACTTGAAGGTGGCCAAGGGACCCAGCAGCTAGTGACTTCCCCTTGGTAGTCCTTTGAGATGGTTTTCTGGCAGAGTGCTTCCATTGAGACACTTCCTCAAGAACAACTCTGGTACCTAATGTGCAGATTTCCAGAAAGTTCTAGAGAAAAAACATTTTCCAGCAAGTTCCTCTGGTACTGTACCATAGTGACTTCTCAGACATCTACTGACCCATAGCCGTACCCTTAACCAATAAGGTGCGGCTCTCAGCCCTGGAGGAGAGGAAGAGGGCATGGATCTTTCTTGAACTCCTTATTTCAGCATGTTATGATGTCTTGTTACATTAAGTTGTGACGTTTGTTATGTGAGGCTTGTTCATATGTTGAAGTACTTTAGACAATGACTGTAGTTGGGTTTAAAGACGTAATGTGAGGTCACTGGGGTGGGGTGTACTCCAGTGACTGTTGTCCTTATGAGAAGTGCAGATTAGGACCCAGATATACACGAAGGAGCCGTGTGAGGCCACAGGGAGTCACAAGTGTTCACCTGCAAGTGGAGACAGGCTTTATTAGAAATTATCCCTGCTGGGCTGGAGAGATAGCTTAGCCGTTGAGCGCTTGCCTATGAAGCCTGAGAACCCCTGTTTGAGGCTTGCTCGATTCCACTGTACCCACGTAAGCCAGAGGCACAAGGTGGTGCACGCAGTCTGGAGTTGGCTTGCAGCGGCTGGAGGCCCTGGTGCACCCAGTTTCTCTCTCTATCTGCCTCTTTCTCTCTCTGGCTCTCTCAAATAAATAAAAAGAAAAAGTTTTTTTTTTGGGGGGGGGGTTCAAGGTAGGGTCTCACTGTAGCTCAGGCCAACCTGGAATTCACTCTGTAGTCTCAGGGTGGCTTTGAACTCATGGTGATCCTCCTACCTCTGCTTCCCAAGTGCTGGGATTAAAGGTGTGTGCCTCCACACCCAGCTTAGAAATATTTTATAAAAAAGAAGTTATCTCTGATGGTAGCTTGAGCCTGTAAGTCTAACATCCAGAAGTGGGATAGAGTGAATTTCTTTGCTTACATCACCTGCTCTGTGGTATTTTACATGACAGTCCTAGCAAACTAATATACATCTATTATTTGCAAGAATATGACATCTGCAGTGACTATATGTTTTAGACCTCACTTCTTACCAGCCAGTCTCTTGGCGATCAGCTTCCTGGTTAGTCTGTAATGTGTTACGTTACTTTTTCCTGTTGAGATGATTGTATGATTACTCTCCTGACGAGACTGAGATGGACGCTACTGCGCATGTCTCAGTTCCGACTCTACGGACTTCAGCACTTGACTCACCTTCCTGACTCAGGAAAGCCTTCACCTGACTTGAAGTGTGTTGCGGCTCCCCAAGGCAGGAAAAGGGAACCCCAGCAGTTGGGTGTTATTATTCTCCCCTGGATAAGCACACTTTGCAGATAGTCAAAGGCCTGGCCAGATGGGATTGCATAGGTTACTGCTCCTTTCCTCTGTGTTCTGCCTCCCGCCCTCTTCCCAAGAGAACATCAGTTCTGTTTGCTCGTGATGTCCTGTGAGTAACTCCCCACGTGAGGGGTTGGTAAACTATGGCCTGCAGGGTGCTTGTGCCCTGTTTGTGTACAGCACACAAGGTAAGAATGGTTCCTACAGGGTGGTCTCAAGCCAGGTATGGTTTTGATGCGAGACAAAATATTTCTTTAATTTTCTTGGGCACACTATTCCTTATGGCCCTAATGTATATGAACTGATGGGTCTCATGCACAGTTTGCAGGAGAAGCCTAGGCATTAGGTAACTGCATCAAAGTTGAGGTTTCTCCATGGTAATGAGGTGCTTGCCTAACGGAGGTCACCACCATCTGGTGCTCAGGTCTCATGGACTCCAGAAGCCAGTGACTGTGGAATGTCACTCTGTTGCTGTTTAACCCCAAGCAACTCCCCCACCCCACACACACACCAGCAACTTCTCCAAGCCATCTGTAAGCCCCAGGGATTGAGGTGAGGGTGGGGTGAGAGGACTGTCTTGGAAAAGTGGGAAAGCCAGAGGGACAAGGCCATGCCTGTGAATTTTTCACACCTAGTGTGTGGAGACAGCATTGTCTACATGGTGAAGAGGAGAAGATGGATGGAATAGAATTGATGCCATATGGCTGAGGGGATGGCTCAGGAGTTAAGGTGCTTGCCTGCAAAGCCTGACAATCCAGGTTGGATTTCCCAGAACCCACGTAAAGCCAGATGCACAAAGTGGTTCATGCATCTGGAGTCCATTTACAGCAGCTAGAGGCCCTGGCACACCCATACACAGTCTCTCTCTCTCCTTGCAAATAAGTAAAATATTTCTTAAGAAAGAGTTGATGCCATCAGTTCAGAAGAGTGGGACAGTGGGAGTTCGTGGTGCATGTCATGTATATACCCTCCTTTGCCAAGCTCACAGACAGATCTCACAAGCCAACAACGGTTGGATAAGCAAACCCATGTCTCATCCCCTCATCTTCATCTTAGCTATGTGCCACCAGAGGTCTACTCAGCTTCCGTAGTCACATCTACCCTGAAGGTACAGGGGGGGGAACGCCCCTGGGAAACGCTCAACCAATGGGCGATGAGAATTGGCTAGATAAGTGTCCCCACCCCCCATTCTTCAGTGGGACAGTTCTGGGGCACATTCTGTGCAATTCCTCTTGAGGGTCCCCAGCAGGACTCTGCCCCGGCTGCCAGCATATACCCTTGATTGACTCCCCCTGGCTTATTCACCTCAAATCCTCACTCTTATCCAATGGGACTACCTCTCAAATATCTACTTCCACCCAAATTCTTACTTCGAGTTCTACTTTGGGGGAACCTAAACCAAGATAGACACACACCCTTAGCATGAGAAACACAACCACAGTCTAAGCTGAGTAAGCCTCCTTAGTACTGGGGTTAGTGGTGGCTGCATTCCTACCCAATGTTTATGTGGATGTTGAGAATCTCAATTCAGGTACTTATGTTTACGTGACAAACACTATATCCACTGAGCCATCTCCCTAGTACCCAAATGCACACTTAGAAGTCAAGTCCCAGTAAGTAGTCCTTTCCTCCAGATTCTGTTTTCTAGAGAACCCAGACTAAGACCCATGTTATCTGAACCAATCCCTAAGGTGGAGAAAATTGTGGGTTCTCACTGACTTGGACTCAGGTGGCCTGATAAAATTCCTGTGAGTCATGTAAAATCAAATGAGTTATATACTTTCAACATATAAAGGCACAGAGTAAACATTTTCAACTGCTATAACGCATATCAGGGAAAGACTAGAACACTGCAAACTCAACAACCATTAAACAAACATCAAACTTCTGCAGTTCAGGTCCAGTATCATAACCAGTGACCGTCAGTCTCCTGATTTTCCAATTCCACCCCTCCAGCTGGGCTGAGTAGCCAGGGAATACTTCCATCCCTAGCCAACGGCCTCCATGGTAGCCATTGCACAGTCCTAGTACATCCAAAACAGCTTCGCTGAGAGGAACTTCCAGACCAGGCAAAGTTATGGAGGAAGGATTTTTAAAAATATTTTATTTTTCTTTATTTATTTGAGAGGGAGAGAGAGAGAGAAATAGGCAGGGAGAGGTAGAGAGAGAGAGAGAGAGAAAGAAAGAAAGAAGAATGGGTGTGCCAGGGCCTCCAGCTGCTGCAAACGAACTCCAGGTGCATGTGCCCCCTTGTGTATCTGGCTTACGTGGGCCCTGGGTCCTTTGGCTTTGCAGACAAGTGCTTTAACCACTAAGCCATTTATCCAGCCCTGGAGAAGGATTTTTGAAGTGAGAGGGGAAGTTCCATAACGGCAGAAGAAGCTGATTTCTGAGTAAGGTGGCAGCATAGTAGCCACACCAGAGCAGACTAAGGAGGAAAACAAGCAAAAAAAAAAAAAAAAAAAAGAAAAAGAAAGAAAAAGAAAACAGCAAAATACACACTTCTAATGAAAAGTGAAGGCATATAAGTTATTATCGACCACAGTGGAAAAGCAGGAGAGACTCAGATCTTCTAGAAAGAGGAAACCGGCCAGAATCCTGCTGAGGCACTGGGAACCCTGATCTATGCACCCACCTGCCCAGCAGGTGCAGAGCTACAGGAGCAGAAGCCAAACAGGGATTTTCCACTTACATCAGTCTCTCGCAAGTCAAGAAAGCTGAAGGAGAAGACAGCAGGGACCAGCTGAGCAGCTGCTGAAGGAGATCACAAATGGGACCAGCTGAGCAGCTCTGGTACAACTCCAGGCACCCTGCAGAGCCTCCGATCCCCCAACCACCAGTGCTGCGAACCACAGGAGAACGCATTCACCTCCTGGCTGCACAGCGTCCAGTACAGACAATCAGAACACCAGATCCAGCAACCCAAACAACCCAACACCCCACAGTGCAACAGAGAGGGATAGAGGTGGGCACTCAGCATTGGTGAGATTGAAGTGATCCCAAAAGGTAACAGGGCCTACTTACACAAAGCAAGGACACAGGCCTGCACTAGAAGTGCTAATCTCTCTTTCCGTATCAGGGCAGGTTGTGTGCTACATTGGCTTGATACAGTCTTGGTTGGCTTTACCATTCTCAAATAAGCTGTATTTTGGTGTTGACTGTTGTTGCCTTTGGTATTACCTGACTTATAGGACCTTTGTCTTTCTTCTGTCCTTATTGGGAGCTGGATCTGACTCAGTCCCAGGCTGACCTGGAACCCATTTCAGACCAGAAATCTCAACCTCCCAGTCAACAGGATTAAGGGTGGGAACAATGCTCACCCTTAGGGACTTTGGCTTACAAAGATTATCTGTTTGTTTCAATCCCCACTCTTGCATAAATACTGTGTGCTGGTTTTGATTCAATGTGTATATTGCTCAGTTGAATTTTAGAATTTGCCAGTAAATTGCTCCACCCAGTCTACTAGAATACTTGAATATCAGGCAAATTCAACACCTAGGGTCACTTCTGTTGTTCTGTTGGAATATAAGAGTTACACCTGGCACCTTAAATTCCTACCATGAAAGTATATAGAGACAGATTTACAGGGCTAAGAAAATAGAAAATAAGTAGAGATAAATGCAAATAAATAGAAAATCTAAGCATCAAATTAACTCAAGATGCAAAAACCTCTACATTATAATACAAGAAACACAAAAATCAAGATAATGCAATGCCATAAAAATAATAAATCCTTCATAAATGACCTCCAGTGAGATTGATTTAGATGAAATGTCTGACAAAGATTTTTTAAAAATGATTATATCTATGTTCAAAGAAATCAAAGAAGAAAACAAACTCCTAAAGGACAACATAGGAAACCAACTTAATGAAATAAGGTCAATACAAGTCATGAGTAAGAAACTACAAATAATGAAAAAAATGCCAATCAGAAACACTAGAAACCAAAAAACAGAGTAAGTCAAATAGAAAACACTGTAGAAAGTCTCACCAGACCAAGGAGAGAACAGGATATCTAAACTAGAAGACCAGGTGGCAGATCTAATATAGACCAACAAAGAGAAAGACAAACTAATAGGAAGGCACAAATGGGAATTTCAAGACATTTGGGACACTGTGAAGAGATCAAACATAAGAATTCAGGGCATAGCAGAAGGAGAAGAATTTTGCTCCAAGGGTATAGCAGGTATTTTCAACAAAATCGTAGCAGAAAACTTCTCCCCAAAGGGAAAGTGATGCCAATACAGATACAGGAAGCCCTTAAAATGCCAAACAGATAAAATCAGGAAAGAACCTCACACCATCATAATATAATTAAGCTACAATATGCACAAACCAAACAAAATATATTGAAAGCAGTTAGAGAGAAAAATCAAGTCATTTATAAAGGTAAGCCCATCAGGATAACAGCAGATTACTCAACATAAACATAAAAGCCAGAAAAGCTTGGAATGATGTATTCCAAGTTCTGAAAGATAACAACTGTCATCATTACTTTATCCAGCAATGCTTCCCTCCAAACTGACAGAGAAATAGGACATTCGGGCTGGAGAGATGGCTTAGCAGTTAGGCGCTTGCCTGTGAAGCCTAAGGACCCCTAGTTCGAGGCCTGATTCCCCAGGACCTAAGTTAGCCAGATGCACAAGGGGGCACTCACAACTGGAGTTCGTTTGCAGTGGCTGGAGGCAATGGAGCGCCCATTCTCAATCTCTCTATCTGCCTCTTTCTCTCTCTGTCTGTTGTTCTCAAATAAATAAAGATGAGTAAAATATTTAAAAAAAAGAAAGAAATAGGACATTCCACAACAAAAATAGGCTACAGGAATACATGACCACTAAACTAGCTCTACAGAAAATACTTGAAAGGATATTCCATGTTGAAAAGAAAGAAAATGCCGGGCGTGGTGGCGCACGCCTTTAATCCCAGCACTCGGGAGGCAGAGGTAGGAGGATTGCTGAGAGTTCGAGGCCACCCTGAGACTACAGAGTGAATTCCAGGTCAGCCTGAGCTAGAGTGAGACCCTACCTCGAAAAACCACAAAAAAAAAAAAAAAAAAAAAAGAAAAGAAAAGAAAAGAAAAGAAAGAAAAGCATACACACAAGGAAACAGGGAGAAAAAAAAAAAAAAAACATACCCAAAGAATAGTTAATTATTTGAGGAAATAGAGGAAAATCTGAAAGAACTGCAAAACAAGTAAAATTGCAAGAATAAACACACACCTTTCAATAATAACTCTTAATGTCAATGGCCTCAATGCCCCAATCAAAAGACATAGATTTGTAGACTGGGTTAAAAAGAAAGATCCTTCTATTTGTTGCCTCCAAGAAACTTACCTTTCCATAAATAATGGAAACTATCTTAGGGTAAAAGGTTGGAAAACAGTATTTCAAGCAAATGAGCCTAGAAAAAATGTAGGTGTCACCATAAGAATATCTGACAAGGTAGACTTCAAGCCAACATTAGTCATGAAATGTAAAGAAGGCCACTTTATATTTATTAAAGGAACACTCCAACAGGAGGGCATTACAATTCTAATCATATCTGCACCTAACATGGGGGCTCCCAATTTTATCAAACAAACATTATTAGAATTAAAGTCACAGAAAACACCAAACACAGTTTTAGTGGGTAACTTTAGTACCCCACTCTCATCAATGGACAGGTCATCACAGCAAAAAATAAACATAGATGCATCTGGATTAAATGAAGTCATAGAACAACAGAACTTTTCATACCAATGCTGCAGAATACATATTCTTTTCAGCAGCACATGGAATATCCTCTAAAGTAGACCATATATTAGAACACAAAGCAAACATTAACAAAAACAGGAAAATTGAAATAATTCCTTGCCCGCTTTCTGATCACAATGGGATTAAACTACAAATGAACAGACAGAAAAGCTACAGAACATACACAAAATCTTGGAAACTAAGCAACACACTACTAAATGATGAATGGGTCAATGAAGAAATCAAAAAGGAAACCAAAAAATTCATAGAATCAAATGATAATGACAACACAACATATTGAAACCTTTGGTACACAATGAAGGCAGTCCGAAGAGGGAAATTTATAGCTTTAAGTGCCTATATTAAAAAATTAGAAAAATCATAAGTGAATAACTTAATGCTTCACCTTAAGGCCTTAGGAAAGGAAGAGCAAGGCAAACCAAAAACCAGTAGATGGGAAGAAATAAGAAAGATTACAGCAGGAATTAATGAAAAAAAAATCATTGGAGAAAAGATAGCCTCTTCCACAAGTGGTGCTTGGAAAACTGGATATCTATATGTAAAAGGATGAAAATAGATCCTTGTCATTCACCACGCACAAGAATTAAGTCCAAATGGGTCAGAGACCTTAATATCAGACCTGAAACTGAAACTGCAAGAGGAAAAGGTAGGGGAAACCCTTCAACATATTGGCATAGACAATGACTTTCTGAATATAACCCCACTTGCTCAGGAAATAAAAACACTAATCAACCACTGGGATCTCATGAAATTACAAAGCTTTTGTACATCAAATGACACTGTGAATAGAGCAAAGAGACAACCTACAGAATGGGAGAAAATCTTTGACAGCTATACATCTGGCAGAGGATTAATATCCAGAATATACAAAGAACTAAAAAAACTAAACAATAAGAAATTAAACAAACCAATTAAAAAATGGGCTATGGAACTAAATAGAGAATTCTTATAAGAAGTAATAAAGATGGCATATAAACATCTAAAAAAGTGTTTTCATCCCTAGCCATCAGGGAAATGCAAATTAAAACTACTTTCAGATTCCATCTCACTCCTGTCAGAATGGCTATCATCATGAAAACAAATGACAGTGAATGTTGGTGAGGATGCGGGAAAAGGGGAACCTTTCTACATTGTTGGTGGTGTAGCCATTGTAATCAGTGTGGAGATTCCTGAGACAGCTAAAAGTAGATTTACCACATGACCCAGCTATAGCACTCCTAGGCATATATCCTCAGGACTCTTCTCACTACCTTAGGGACACTTGCTCCACCATGTTTATTGCTGCTTTAGTCACAATAGTTAGGAAATGGAACCAGCCTAGATGTCCATCAACAGATAAATGGATAATAAAGATGTGCCACTCTATTCAGTGGTAAAGAAAAATGAAATTTGCAGGGAAATGGATGAATCTGGAAAGGATTGTACTAAGTGAGATTATCCAGGCCCAGAAAGCCAACTGTTGCATGTTTTCTCTCATATGTGGATCCTAGTTACAAATGTTTAGACTTGTGTGTGAGTTGGAGTAAAAATCAGTAGCAGAGGCCAGTAAGCTACAAAAGGGTTATAAAGGAGGGAGGAAAGAGAGGGACTTAAGGGGATGATACTGCATATTTGTAAGTAGATGGACAGATTACTGTGGATGGAATGGCCTAGGTGAGGTCAGGGATTGAGTAAAAGGAGTGTGGGGAGGAGGGTTAATCAAAATTCAGGATATTGTGAATAAGCCACATGATAACCTACTCTTTTGGATAATGGCACACCCAGAAGCCATAGATTGTTACTAGAGAAATTTCAGTGCCAGGGATGGGATACCTTCTGGTAAGTTGTTGGCCAGGGAGGTCCCTGATGGCCCCAAAACATTACAGGCTCTTGCCAAGGTTCTTGATTTCCCACCAGGAATAGATGATAAGACCCTATTGCTATAGACTCCATATGCCTGGGCTGCAAGGTTACTGAGAAATCAAACTGGGGCTGAACTGAAAACCTTCTCCCAGTAGATCAGCTGACAAAAAGCTAGAAAAAGCTGTACTGCATGCAGCCTTATGGGAGACAGAAGCTATCAGTGGTGAAAACAGTGGACACTGCGAGCCTCAAATTTTGCCAGTCAGGCCAAATGAGCCAATGGGTGCAATAGTGGCATGTCTGTTATGGGGAAAACCAACTACTCTATAATTGGACTGGAGACCTGCTCTGTGGCAGGGAATACATGCCTGGGACTTAAAACCTAACCAAAAGCCTATGGTCGAGGAGGTCATGAGCATTAGGAGTGTAATGCCTGCTCTTTTCTAGCTAAATGCATATATTATGCTCACCAAACTGTCTTGTAAGCACTTCATTTAATGTTCATATAATGGTTAGAGAAGCTTCTCTTTTCAGATTGTGGTGACCACTGAGATGACCCAAAAGCCACCATAGTGCAGAGAAGATGTGATGGAGGAATGTTCAGCACTGAAACATCCCTATCACACCGTCCAAGGCTCAGACTCCATTGCAGAAGAGGTGGCAGAAACAACATAAGAGCCAAAGGAAGGATAGGACTGCTTACAGTGCAAATGACCAGAAAGAAATTGGCCTTGATGCCCATGACCTTGCAGTGCCTAGCACTATCTTCACAAGACCATCATAATAGGAGAAAAAGATGATGGCATTAAAATAAAAGAGAGACTAATGGAGAGAAGCAGGGGATATTATGGAGTGTAGATTTGTGAAGGGGAAAGTGGGAGAGGGGAGAGAATTATCATGGTTTATTGTTTGTAAGTATGGAAGTTGTCAATAAAAAGGAAAAAAAGTCCTACAGAAACTGGGAATAGAAGGAATATATCTCAACACAATACAGGCTATTTATGACAAACCTACAGCCAACATAATGGGGAAAAACTTGAAGCTTTTTCATTAAAATCAGGAAGAAGACAAAGTGTCCACTGTCTCCACTTTTGTTTGATATAGTACTAGAAGTCTTGGATATAGCAATAAGGCAAGAGACACACATGAAAAAAATACAAATTGAAAAGCAAGATATCAAATTATCATTATTTGCAGATTATATGATTCTATACATAAAGTACCCTAAAGATTCTATCAGCAAACTGTTAGAGATGATAAACACTTTTAGCAATGTAGCAAGATACAAAATAAATACACAGAAATAAGTAGCCTTCCTTTATACTAACAACAAACATGCTGACGATGAAATCAGGGAATCACTTCCATCCACAATTGCCTCAAAAAAATAAAGTGCCTTGAAATACACCTAACCAAGGAAGCCAAGGATCTCTACAATGAAAACTTTAAAACACTCAAGACAGAAATTACAGAAGACACTAGGAATTGGGAAGATATCCCATGTTCTTGGACTGGAAGAATCAACATTGTGAAAATGTCAATCTTACCATTTAATGCAATCTCCATTAAAATTCCAATGGCATTCTTCACAGTAATAAAAATAAAATTCATTTGGAAGTACAAAAAACCTTGAATATCCAAAACAATTTTGAGTAACAAAGCTAAGGCTGGTGGTATCATAATACCTGATTTTAACCTATATCACAGAGCCATAGTAACAGAAACAGCCTGGTACTGGCACAAAAGCAGATATGTAGATCAAAGGAACAGAATAGGGGACCCAGATGTAAGTCCGGGTAGCTATAGCCACCTGATCTTTGACAAAAATGCCAAAAATACTCATTGGAGAAAAGACAACCTCTTCAGCAAATGGTGCTGGGAAAACTGGATATGTATCTGTAGAAGGATGAAAATACATCCTTATTACTCTCCATGCACAAGAATTAAGTCCAGATGGATCAAAGACCTTAATATCAGACCTGAAACTCTGAAACTGCTAGAGATAAAGTAGGGGAAACCCTTCAACATACTGGTCTTGGCAAAGACTTTCTGAATATAACCCCAATTGCTTAGGCAATAAAACCACTAAACAACCACTGGGACCTCATGAAATTACAATTTTTTTTAACAGCAAACGATACTGTGGATAGATCAAAGAGGCAACCTACAGAATGGGAGAAAATCTTTGCCAGCTATACATCTGACAGAGGATTAATATCCTGTAACATCCAGGATATACAAAGAACTTAAAAAAACCCTAAATAATAAGAAATCAAAGAGCCCAATTAAAAATGGGCTATGGAATCTAATACAGAGTTCTCAAAAGAAGAAATACAGATGGCATATAAACATCTGGAAAAAAAATCTTTCACATCTTTAGCCATCAGGGAAATGTAACTGAAAACTACTTTGAGATTCCATCTCACTCCTGGCTAAAAATAGATTTACCATATGACGCAGCTACACCACTCGTAGGCATATATCCTAAGGGCCCATCACACTACCTTAGAGACACTTGACCATCCATGTTTATTGCCACTCTACTCACAATAGCTAGGAAATGGAACCAGCCTAGATGTCCCTCAACTGATGAGTGGATAATGAAGATGTGGTACATTTATACAATGGAGTTTTACACAGTGGCAAAGAAAACTGAAATTATGAAATTTGCAGAGAAATGGATAGACCTGGAAAGGATTATACTTAGTGAGGTAAGCCAGGCCCAGAAAGCCAAGAGCCACTTGTTCTCTCTCCGTGTTCTCTCTCATATGTAGATCCTAGTTACAAATGTTTGGACTTGTATGTGAGTTGGAATAAAACTCAGTAGCACAGGCCAGTAAGCTAGAAAGGGGCTATAAGGGAGGGAGGAGAGGGGAGGACTTAAGGGGATGGTATTGTATATATGTAAGTAGATGAACAGATTACTGGGGTTGGAATGTTTAAAGTGATGTTAAGGAAAGAGATTGAGTAAAGAAAAGGTATGTGGAGAATTAATTAAAATTTAAGAGGGTATGAATAAGTCATATGGAAACCTGTTTTGGACAATGGCACACCCAGAGCCATAGATTGTTAATAGAAAGTTTTCAGTGCCAGGGATGAGATACCTTCCAGTGAGCTGTCGGCTAGGGAAGTCCCTGATGCCCCCAAAACATTACAGACCATTGCCAAGGCTCTTGGTTCCCCACTAGAAATTGATTATAAGATCCTATTGCTGAAGACTCCACATGCTTGGGCTGCAATGTCACTGAGAACCTTGCTAGAGCTGAGCTGAAAACTTCCTCCATGTAGACTAGCTGACAGAAAGGTGGAAAAAGCTACACTGCTTGCAGCTCCATGGGCGAGAGAGAAATCACCAGTGGAGATGAACAACAGTGGACACTGCAAGCCTTAAGTTGGGCCAGCCAGGCCAAATGAGCCAATGGGTACGATAGTGGCATGTCTGTTATGTGGGAAACCAATTGCTCTGTAATTGGACTAGAGACCTGCTCCAGGGAGGGAATTCATGCTTGACACTGACAACCTCTGATGGAGGAAGTCATGAGCCCTACAGTTGTAATGCCTGCTGGTATCTGGCTAAAAGCATATATTATGCTCACCAAACTGCTTGTTAAGCTCTTCTCTTAATGTTCATACCCATATATTAGTGCTACTCTCACTTTTGGTTAGAGAAGCTTCTCTTTTCAGATGGCGGTGACCTATGGGATAACTCAAAAGGCACCATCGTGCTGAGAAGAAATGACAGAGGAGTGCTCAGCACTGACATCTCTGTATCACACTTTCCAAGGCTCAGCGTCCATTGCAGAAGAGGTGGCAGAAAGAATGTAAGAGCCAAATAAGGGTAGGACTCCTTGCAATGCACTCTTCCAGACACAAAATGCCCTGGATATCCATGACCTTGCAGTGCCTGGCATTACCTACACAAGACCAGCATAATAGGAGGAAAAGATGATGACATCAAAACAAAAGAGAGACTGATTGAGAGGGGGAGGGGATACGATGAAGAGTGGGTTTGCAAAGGGGAAAGTGAGGGGGGAGGGAGGAACTGTCATGGTTTATTGTCTATAATTATTGAAGTTGCCAATAATAAAAAATAAAAATAAAAAACTCCAGAAAGAAAAAGAAGCAGCTGGCTCGCTTTCACAAGTCCAAACAGAGTAAGAAAAGTCACAAGCCACCACCCAAAAGCCACACCACAAGCATAGGCAAGCACACTCCTGGAACTCCAGGTAGAACTCCTGCACTTTGCATATCTTTAGACTGGAATTCTAAACCCACCACCACACCTTAGGGCTGGACCCTAAGATCCATCTAGCCACATCTCCTCCAGCCAGGTAGCTGGAAATCTATGAAGCTTTAGCAAAACTCCCGAATCTATTGGGGGATATTTATTCAAACTACTGGACCTGGGATCACAGGCTCAGGTTACTCTAAATACCATACTCCAATGTGGTGACAGTTTCATGAAGTTTTTATATTAACAGAACAAAGAAAGCCATCATTCAGAACACTTTTCAAATACGCTGGTGGGAAACATTGGGTAAACATGGTATGGCAAAGAGGGACATGTCTGCTACAGGGTTCAGATGCTACCTGACAATGTAGCCTTTGGGTGGGTGGAAGCTAAGGGGTGCATTTATTTTACTTTATATTCATAAGGGTGTTAGGTCAAATACAGTGTTGGGCAATAAATGGCTACTTAGGGGCTAAGTGAGCCCAAGATAATTTGGCTCCCAATAGATAACATTATACCTCACCACAATCACAAAAGTTCTGTTTAATTAAATTATCTTTGTGGGGGACTGGGGAGATGGCTTAGTGGTTAAAGGCACTTGTTTGCAAAGCCTGAAGGCCCTGGTTCAAATTCCAGTATCCATGTGAAGTCAGATGCACAAACTGGTGCATTTATCTGGAGTTCACTGCCCTGGCATGCCCATTCATTCTCATTCTCATTCTCATTCTTGTTCATTCTCTCTGTCTCTCAAATGTGTGTGTGTGTGTGTGTGTGTGTGTGTGTGTGTGTGTATTTGAGATAGGGTTTTGCTCTAGCGCAGGATGACCTGGAATTCACTCTGTAGTCTCAGGGTGGCCTTGAAATCACAGTGATCCTCCTACACCTGCCTCCCAAGTGCTGGCATTAAGGGCATGTGGCACCATGCCTGGCTAAATGAAATATTTTTTCTTTCTTTTGTTTTGTTTTGTGTGTGTGCGTGTGTGTGTGTGTGTGTGAGAGAGAGAGAGAGAGAGAGAGAATTGGCACTCCAGGGCTTCAGCCACTGAAATCTAACTCTGAATGCTTGTGCCACCTAGTGGGCACCTAGTGCAACCTTGCGCTTGACTCATCTTTGTGTACCTGGCTAATGTAGGATCTGGAGAGAGATTGAAGGTGGGTCCTTAGGCTTTGCAGGCAAGCGCCTTAACTGCTAAGCCATCTCTCCAGCCCACAATAAAATATATTTAAAATTATCTTTGTAGGGTATTTAACACAGATTCCCTCTTCCCCCTCAAACTTCAAGTCATAGTAAATATTTTCCATCAGTGAAATAGACTCTGATTCCTCAGCCTTCTAAGACTGGGGTGGGGGAAGTTTGTTCTCGGTGATTTGGGGGAGCTCTGACTCCCTTCCTAGGGGGAGCTTGAGACGTCTGGTCCAGAGCGCAGCATGCAGAGTTTCTGTTCCCATTTGCTCAGGCTGGTGGCAGTGCAGCGGCCTGGATCCTGCTGAGCCTGGAGCCCCTGCTTTGTGTCCCTTCCTTGTGCAGGGAGGGCGACCTTGTGCTCCACGTGCAGTCGAGTTCAGACCTCATTTTCCTTAGTCTCTTCTCTATTTTCTTTGCAGCTTCCTTCTCTCCCCCGGCTGTCCTGGCAAAACACAAAAATACCACTGATTACTGTTTTCTCTACCTGCTGCGGACACCCAGCCTCAGCTCAGAAAATTGAGGCCAAAGGTTGCAAATTGATTGTTTGCTAGAAAAATATTGCCCATGACCCTGTTTTTATTTTTAGTCCCAGTGTTTTGTTTATTTATCTATTTAAGGAATTCCATGTGTAAATGAAGCTCTCTAACTTCACTGTTCAGAGTGCTTGGCCATGCTGAGAACACCGCCCGTGCTGACAATGGTTGGGACTGAGGAGTGTTGAACGCTTTGGCTGGAGAGTATTTCAATCCCTTTGAGAAGCTCTTGCCGTTACCTGTGGCTTCTCGCTTGGCCTTCTGTAGGCCTTCTGCCGAGAGCATTAGGTCTATTCCACTCATTTTCTAGAAGCTTACTGGGCATCTTTGAAGTTCCAGGCCCTCTAGACCCTGGAGCGTATGTGTGTGTGTGGGGGGGGGGGTGGGTGTGGGTGTGGGTGGGTGTGGTGTGTCACCATGGACTCAAGTATTATATTTCAGTGGTTGTGAAATGATTTTAAACAACATATACATTAATGTTCAATATTTCGGGCTGCAATAATTACCCTAAAGATCACACAACAGATGGCTGGAGGGGAGAGGGATGAATTCCTGGGGCGGGGGCCCAGGCGAGGCGTCATTTTGCAGAAGGTAGATTAGGTGACTTGTAAGCAGAGACTGAAGGTGAGAGGTGCTTTACCAAGCCACGAGGGGAGATTTTTGTGATCAGGCCAGCCCTGTTAAAGCCTGTGAGGAAGGGAATGAGCAGAAAGGCCTTTTGGGAACATTCTAAGTGAAAAAAACAAAAGCCACAACACCCAGCATTCTGAGTCCCAGTAGAAGCAGAACACAAAGAATCTTTAACGTTTTAGTTTCACCGTTATAAAATTGCCAAAGTTGGGCTGGAGAGATGGCTTAGTGGTTAAGCGCTTGCCTGTGAAGCCTAAGGACCCTGGTTCGAGGCTTGATTCCCCAGGACCCACGTTAGCCAGATGCACAAGGGGGTGCATGCGTCTGGAGTTTGTTTACAGTGGCTGGAGGCCCTGGCGTGCCCATTCTCTCTCTCTCTCTCCCTCTGCCTCTTTCTCACTCTGTCTGTTGCTCTCAAATAAATAAATTAATTAATTAAAAATAATTGCCAAAGACAAATCTGGTGTTTACCTTTATTCAAAGAGTGAATCAATCCTGTTTTACCCTCATATTTTGGGGAGCTGGCCTGTGTTAGAAGTTAGTCATCAGATGCTCGTAGTCAGCTTTTCTAAATCCACTCCGCGGGGGTGTGGTCATTCTTTTGGTTCTTTTCCTGGGCTATGATCACAGCTAGCCTTCAACTGTTCCACACAGCCTGATCCCACCCCAGGATTTGGTCATCCACACAAACATGATGTTGTCGTGAGTTCACTTTTCTATTTACAGAAGCATGTCAGCTAGAAATACCTCCACCTTGGTTCCCAGACGCATGCGTGCCCAGCGAGTTGCCAAAATAGTCCCTTGAGTAAGAGGCAGCTTTAAAAGCCAACCAGCTGCTGATACCAACCCAGAAGGTCAGCAAAGGAAAGTGGAAGTTGGGTTCTGAAGGATCAAGGCGCACACAGGAGTTTTAACGGAGGTGGGGATCCGAGTGACTTGAGCAACTTGTCTAAGGGGTCCTATCTGTAGATCTTGCCTGCTCCCTCTCTTCATCTTCCATCTTCAGACTCCAGGATGAACGTGCAGGCTTGCTCTAGGTGCGGCTATGGGGTCTATCCTGCTGAGAAGATCAGCTGTATAGATCAGGTCAGTGGACAAGTTCTTGGTCATGGGAATAATAACAAACATGGGACATTTATCTTCTTACCTATGAACAGAAGGAGGTGTTTTATTTTGAACCATAATAAGATGTGTTTTCCTACCTTTATTAGGTTCTGCTCGTTTCTAGATCTTTCATGTTGCCATAAGAAAAAGAAAGTTTCCTACTTATTTAATATATTATAGTCATGTGGGGGGGGTATAAATTTTAGCACCATTTTATCCCCAAATCTCAAATTTTTACTATAAGATGTAAGAATCCTGAGTATAGGAGAAATACGTAACTACCAAGTCTTCTCTGTATGACTTGTAGATATGGCATAAAGCATGTTTTCACTGTGAAGTCTGCAAGATGATGCTGTCAGTTAATAATTTCGTCAGTCACCAGAAAAAGCCGTACTGTCACGCGTAAGTGTTTGACACCCTGGCCACAACCCTGGACGCTTGGCCCCTTTTCAACATGTGTCCAAACCAAAGATCAGATGCTCCAGGAAATGCCTTTCCCCAGGTGTTTGTTTATTCTGAAACACTGAAGAGACCTAACATGGGGTTTCATTCAATGCCCAGAAAATTTCAAATTTTGTATAAGCAAAAGACCAAATCTACCCACTATAGCAGCATTCATGCCAACTTATGAACTGTTCAGAACAATCTGACTGCCACAGATATGCATATACACAGCTTCAAAGTTTTCTTTGAAATAATTGTTGCTTTCAGGTGATCATATCCACTTAAATTTATATAATATATTGAACTTATTTGACTTGAGTTTTTTTTATTAAGATTTATTGTCCAAGGACTGGAGAGATTGCTTAATGGTTAAGGCACTTGCCTGCGAAGCCTGAGTGGCCACGTTTGACTCCCCAGATCTCATGTAAGCCAGATGCACAAAGTGTCACACGCGCAAGGTCGCACGTGCACACAAGATGGTTCACGTGTCTGGAGTTCAATGGCAGTGGCTGGAGGCTCTCTCTCTCTCTCATAAAAATGATTCATTGCCTGGAAAATTGTGAAATCAATCATGACATTTTATACTTATCAATTAGAAAAGGTGGTTGTGCTTTTACCAAGAGCCAGCCAGTCATCTTGGATGCAGTGCATTTCTAATTTTGGTTTATTTCTATTCTTCTTGCAGTCACAACCCCAAAAACAACACTTTCACTAGTGTCTATCACACTCCATTAAGTCTAAATATGAAGAAGTCTGTGGGAGCCATGGGTGGGGTAAGTCACTTAATTTTTTGCATTTCGAAATAGCCTTTAAAGAGTCCTTTGGCTCAGGCACCTGTTGGTTTTAAGTGTCTCTATCTATATACGATTGTTTGTTTCCGCCACATGTGCACTCAAAGAGCCTTTAAGGTGACAAATGTTGCTCTTGGTTCGCCCTCAACCGCGGCCAATACACAGGGTAACGTAGATTCAAGATTTGAGGCCTTTCATTCTAACTTAATCCTTATGCCTAGACAGATTTGGACACAGTGGTATTAGTTTATATAATAGGTCTTGCATACATTAGATACTTACTAACACATAAAACAAAATTTGCACCATTGGAAAATATCACAGGGCCCTTCTTTTCCTTCTTCTGTAATATTTATGTACATAAAATTAAAACCTCTCAGTTCTACACCTTCAGTCTCCCTGAATTCAGTAATGCATTAGCCAGCGTTCTCTAGAGGAACAGAACTGATAGAATGAATTGTATTAAAAGGGAATTTATTGGATTACTTCAGGACAGTCCAACAATAGCAGTTTGTAGGCCTGAGAGACAAGGATTCCTCCTTTAGTTAATTCTCCCTGGAATGGAAGCAACCTCAGAGACCCACTCATAGGGAATGTCTGTGGATTCCTAAACAGATCAAGTTGACAGAAAACTTAACCATCACAAGTTTGCCTGAAATCTCACTTTTCCTTTAGGGTAAGAATGGGTCGGTGACATTTTGCTTAGGTAATGAAGTTTAGTTTGGGAGGTGGGTTTGGGGCATGGAGGATGACAAGGTGGGCATATTCAACAAGGGCAAATTGACAAATTCAAGAATGAAGTTTGGTCACCTACGCAACTGCTGGTAGAACTCTTCCATCTGTTAAAATGGTGAATCGCTGGCCTTCTCTCACCCAGGCACCTTAAGAAGTTACTCTGTGGGATGGAGCTTAAGAGTGTTCTAAAATTAGAAAATTACCCAGTAGATGGAGGACTTGCTGGTAATCTCTGCTCGCCCAACACTCCTTTCCTGATGTCACCCCTACTTTGGTGCCCACCAGGCTGTCTTCTGGGGTCAGAACTTTTGTCCTTACATCTGGCAGTTCCAGACCTGGATCCCTAGGATCCCTGCATTAATTATGAACTCTCTATTTTCATTTAACAAGTGTGTATTGTACTGCCTGGAGAATTGCTTAATTCACTCCATATGCATCACAACCCCATGGAGCAGATACGGTTCTTATCTCATTCTGCTGGTAAGAAAGCTGAAACTCAGAGAGGTTACATAATGTGGCCACTGGGTACAAATCCAGACCTCTCTGGCTATAGAATCCATACTACTGGTCCACCTGTGTACAGGCTTAGCAGCTCTGTCTGACCTTTGGTTTGTGGGCTACATCTGGTCCAGAACAGCTATCAATGTGGCTCAACACAGAATGGTAAAGTAACTTAAGACATTGTGAGTTTCTTTGTGATTTTTTTTTTTTTTGTAACTTGATTGCATGGTTCTCTAGTATGAACTTTAAAAATTCTTCAGTTTTAAATATTGTTATTTATTTATTTGCAAGGAGAGAGAGGAAAAAAAAAAGGCATGTCAGGGCCTCTAGCTGCTGCAAATGAACTCCAGATACATATGCTACTCTGTGCATCTGGCTTTACATGGGTACTGGGGAATCGAACCCTGGTCATTATAATTTGCAGGCAAATGCCTTAACCATTGAGCAATTTCTCCAGCCCCTCAAGTATGGACTTTGTAGAAAGAGGGAAATGACAATGCTGTGTTGCAGGGTCACAAGGTTGGAAATGCCAGATGTGGGGTGCTAAACTCTGAGACAGTGCAAGAGCACTGGCCTTTGTTTCCCCATGTCCCGATGTGATGCGCTCACTATGAGAATACTGTTGTGTGTATCCTACTCTGTACTGAAAGATCTGCACTGTCTGGACGTTCCCAGCCTCCCTTAAGCTTCAGCTGAATCACAGTCACACAACATGTGACACAACACTTACCTCTCTTTGAGGTAGCACCAGACTCACGTTCTTTTAAGTGTATATGACATGCAACCTGGCATGAAGCTAGGCTGATCCATTGTTCTATTTCCAGCCACAGGCAGTCATGCGAGCTTCTCAGGAGGCCTGTGTGTGTCTATTGGTTTGCTTGTGTATGACTACGTACATATGCTTGCGTAAGGGCATTTGTGTGAGTGGATATGCACACATATATATGGGTATATGTGTTGTACACAGGTGCATGCATGTACACATTCATATGTATTGCCTACATGCATGTGGCATGCATATTTATACGCATATTTATATGCACATTTATATATAATGAGATGTATATATTCATATCATATGCACATATACGTATGTATGTGTGCATGTATATGTATTGTATGCATAGGTGTATGTGTTGTGAATATCGGGGCATGTTCGGTGTGTATGTCTGCTCATGCGCATGCATGTGTGTATCTTGTATGTGTACGTGTGCTATTATATATGGAGTATACATGCGTATGTGCTATGTGTGTTCATGGGTGTGTCTGGTGTGTGTTCAAGCAATTGCCAGCTGAGATTCCTTTCCCCTCCCTTCCCACAGGGGAAAATTTTAAATAGACAACAACCATTGCTCGGCCCCAAATCTTATAACTGTCCTGTGGTTGTGTGATGGATGACTTTGTGATTGTCAGTTTGTCCCTGTGGGAGACTTTGCCAACTCAGTAAGAAACAAATTCATTTTCCTTATGCTAAAATAAACAACAACAACAACAACAACAAAAACCCAGAAGTAAAGGGACGCTTCCGTGTGGTGATGAAGAGTGAAAATTTTGACCTGGCATTTGAGGGAGACTTATAGTTTTCTGCTTCTTAAATGCCACTCATTGAAAAATAAATATTTGCTAGGGCAGGATTTCCTGTTTGGTGGGAGTGAATGGAATTTCTAGAGAATGAAACATCTTGCAGGGCTCACATCTAGTCAGGGGATGAACTTAGCCCTCAGTGCTCACTGCTACTGGTGGCGTTTATGGCTGCTTGGCTGGTTCCCTCCCTCGTTTCCCCAGTGAGACATGCTTCTTGCCAAAGGTCCCTGTGGTGCAGGTTTGCACGGTCAGCAGATAGGCTTTCTGGGTGTAGGACAGGAGCATCTGTTTTCGTCGTGTGTTTCTGATTCCTTAAGTTCGTGGTACTCTAGAATTTTTTTTTTTTTAGCCGTGGGAAACATTTGCTGGTTATCTGGAACATCTGTGATTGTCACAACTGGGAGAGGGAATTACTGCATCTGGTGGGTAGGAGCTAGGAGTGTTGTTACATATCCTATCATGCTTAAGGAGTCTCTCCACAACAGAAGCCCTTCCTTAAGTTTATGAAATGTTCGCAATAGTTTCTCAAAGTACAAGAAAGGAAGCATGTAAACCTTTCTCAGTTTATGTATTAACACGCACCCATGGGTTGGCATGGAGCAGCCTTAGGCACTAATAGGCCTGCGATGTCAGAGACATACAGTGATCTAGACTAGAAACTAGAATTCCTACATTTTTTTTCTCTGATCTAGTTTCCTCCATATCTATAAAAGCAAGAGTTTAACTTTCAAAACTGAAGATTTTTGGGCTCCATCTCAGACCTAACAAATTATGGTATATTGGCTTGAACCTAAAGCCTTTGGAGTTTTTCTTTTATGGTTAATCCTTTCTGTATTCTCTTTAAGAAATCTTTGCTCATCTCCAAATCATGAACATGTTGAAATGTTAGTTCTTCCCAAATTGATCTATATATGGGCATGATATCCATATTACCATGTTATTCATGTCAAAATCATGGGGTGGACTGTAGACATTAGGAAACTGTCTCTAAAATGGATATAAAATCACAAAGTTTCTAGAGTAGCCAAGAAATCTTAAGGAACAAAGTTGAAGGACTTAGGTTACCAGAATTTAAGATTTACTATAAAATAGTACTGACTCATTCAGTGAAGGATTGGTACCACAATAGACAGGCCAGTGGATGAGAACACAGTCCAGAAATGGAGCTAGTAACAAAGAAATCACTGTAATTCAATGTGGCAGGAGTGATCTTCCAATGAAGTGCTGGATTTGACACATGTACACTTGATCTTAGTCAAAAGGCTGGACATGTCTATGCTTGGATATTCGTGTGGAAAAGATAAACTTGACTCCTACCTTACACCTGTACACAAATGTAAACCCTAAGACTATTACCAATCAAGATATTAGAGGTAAAATTATATCATGGAGAATGCATCTGTGAAACTGGGAACCCAGCATGGGTGGTGATTATACAGATGAGAGGAAGAAGCATTACTGTGATGTCCAGTGTTTTTTGAGGTAACTCTGCTGCATGTTAAGCTCATGGTGAATTTACCTGAGCCTTTTTAAAATTATTTATTTATTTGGGAGAGAGGCAGGTAGAGAGATAACATGCCAGAGCCTCCAGCCACTGCAAACGAACTCCAGACCCATGTACGACCTTGTGCACCTGGCTCTCGTGGATACTGGGAAATTGAATCAGGGTCCTTAGGCTTCACAGGCAAGTGCCTTAACTGCTGAGCCTTCTCTCCAGCCCTACCTGAGCATTTTAAATCATGCTGCCCAATAGAGCTTCACACATAGCAGGGGCTTGATCTGTGCTCCTGGCTGAAGGCATAGATGAAACCCCAGGGAGATTGATAGCACCATGTGCCTATAGCACAGCTAAGATGCCTTGCAGTTGAGACTTAGGAGAAATTCCCCAAATTTAGCTATGTATGATGCATTTTCTTTCTCTTCTCTGAAGGACACATTACTAACAGAATCTTCATTGTACAGATCACTGGCCAAGAAGATGGTGAGCAGTTTAAATCAGGTTTTCACTGGGACACGAAGTCCAAGGACGAAGCAGATGCATCTAGCAGACAAACACTGATGACTGAGGTGAGAGCAGAGTGACACGTGGGTTTGCAAGGAGAGAGGACGACAGGCTACGCAAATCAAGCCACATCGTGGTTACTGCTCCAGCTGTCGAAGGGAGGCTTCCATGGCTGTGTCTTCGCTGCCACTCCCCTGTACCTGCTCCAGTTCAAGTTCACTGTCTTCTCCCCTCCAGCCACAGTGGTTCTGTCCCTGGGAACAGCTACTCTGGCTTACTGTCAGTTCTACCCTTCTAGGCTTAGCCCTTTCTCTCTGTGGCTCTGTCCCCATTTTGACCCATGTCATGTCTGCCTGTCTCTGTGAGGGCTTCTCACAGTGGCCTTCCATCTTCCAGACTGCCTGTCCCTAGCCTGGTTTGCCACGTTGGTCTGACAGTTTCCTGAATGCCCTTGATTTACTCTTCCCATGGCCACCCTCTGTTGATGACCAGCTCATCTCAAAATCACTCAGCTATTTATTTTTAATTACACACATGATACTTGCATTTTTCTCATAATATAAAAAAATCCAAGTCGGGCATGGTGGTGCATGCCTTTAATCCAAGCACTCAGGATCATCTTGAGTTCGAGGCCACCCTGAGAGTACACAGTAAATTCCAGGTCAGCCTGGGCTAGAGTGAGGCCCTACCTCAAAAAACCAAGAAAAAAAAATCCAAGACTGGAGAGATGGTTCAGCTATTAAAGGCACTTACTTGCAAAGCCTGATGGCATGAGTTCCATTCCCTAGTATCCACCTAAATCCAGATACACAAAGTGGTGCATATGTCTGGAGTTCATGTACAGTGGCAGGAAACCCTGGTGTACCCATTCTTATTCTCTCTCTCTCTCTCTCTCTCTAACAAATAAATAAATTTAAGAAAAAGATTTTTAAGCCACATGTGGTGGCCCATGCCTTTAATCCCAGCACTCAAAGGCTGAGGGAAGAGGACTGCTATGAGCTTGAGGCCACCCTGAGACTACATAGTGGATTCCAGGTTAGCCTGGATAGAGCAAGACCTTACTTCGAAAAATCACATGCACAGAAAAGATGTCCATAAAAAAATCCCATGGTTCAGAGCATTAGTCCAAGACCTCTCAGGAGAAGAGCCACTGTGATCAGTCTTGTAGGCATCCATCTAGACTTTCTATTTATTGATATCTAGTCTTTCTCTGTGGTTAGAGCCAGTATCTATCTAACTCTATCTGTCAAGGTTTATCTATTTTTAAATTTCTACAACTTGCATTTGGACATATCTACTACCTTTATTGAGGAAACGTGACTGAATTATTACTGAACTCTGCTTCAGTTTTCTCATCTATAAAATGAACTTTAAAACCTTCCCAATTCTGGTTGGGGAGATGGCTCAACGATTAAAGGTACTTGCTTGCAAAGCTTGTCTGCCTGGGTTTGATTCTCCAGTACCCACGTGAAGCCAAATGCACAAAGTTGAGCGTGACAAGAGGCCCCAGCAGATCTCTCTCTCTCTTCATAAATAAATCAACAAAATGTAAAAAAAAACTTTCCAATTTGTGGGGAAAAAAGTAGATATGTGCAAATATATTAGAGCAATGTTGGATACAATAAACATTGGTTATTACTATTTTAATTGATAATTATCTATGTCAATTTCTATTGAAATATATATATTTAATTTATTTTATTTATTTGAGAGAGAGAGAAAAAGACGCAGATAGAGAGGGAAAGAATGGGTGCACCAGGGCCTTCAGCTGCTGCAAACAAACTCTAGATGCATGTACCACCTTGTTCACCTGGCTTATGTGGGTCTTGGGGAATTGAACCTGGGTCTTTTGGCTTTGCAGGAAAACAGCTTAACTGCTAAGCCATTTCTCCAGCCCCAAATATATATATTTTTGAAACAATATGTACTGGAGTTAGAAACACAAGTTGAAAAACAATGCATGTTGTTTCATGAAAAACAAAAAGATTTCAATGAAAATTGGCATGGATAGTTATTAAGAAATATCTACTCTTACTTAGACCTTTAGGACATTTTTGGTCTGAAAACATGAGCATTCTAGACTGAGTCCATGCATGAGTAGGAGCACTCAGTTTTAGAGGATACCCGATGTTGACAATGTGCGTGAGTATTGCAGGGGTTGTGGAACTGGGGGATCTTGGCCATGAGATGTGCATATGTTTGGATTTATGTGTGGGCTTCCTTTATAGAGAGCCTACTGGCCAGGATATGGGGAAGGGTCTGCTTGGTGTCCAGGAGCTCTGCCAGACCCTGACATTGTAAGGATGGTTGAGGCTCGACAGTCTCTTGGTGAGGTAAGAACCCTACGAATTAGTAATCATTAATTAGGAATTGGTTTAAATGTTCATTTTGTTTTTTAGACTGTGGTAGACAGAACCCCCTTCCCACTTTATTAGTTACTTTTCTCCCCATTGTGACAAAATACCTGACAGAACTTATCTAAGGGAGGAAGACTTTATGTTAGGTCAGTTGCAGAAGGTCTCAGTCTGGCATTGCAGAGATGATGTGGCTGCGAGAGCCGGTAGCCGTGGTTCCTCACATGGTGTGAACCAGAACTCCAACCAGAACCAGGAACATATTATAACCTTCAAAAGCCTGCCTTTAGTGACTCACTTCTCCCAACTATGTCCCACCTCCTAAAGTCTCCACAGTCTATAAAATAGCTCCATGAACTAGGGAGAGAACAAGTACTCAAAACAAGAGCCTGTGAGGGATACTGCAATCAGTAATCCCTCTCCTCCCAGGACTCCCGGGTCCTGATCTCTGGAGCCTGTGAGTCTGTTGTCTCACACATGATAGACAATGCACAGGTAACGAGCTTAGATATTCAAGGGTAGAGCCAGAGCCATCACGGAGGCTCTCTAACAGGGAGGTGGGGAGGTTCAGCTCAGAGGACAGGTGCTCTGACGACAGAAGCAGGAGTCAAAGGCATGTCGGGTCAGAAAGCAAGAAACATGAACGCTTGCTTTAGTTACTCTAGAAGGAACCAGTCCCGAGATTCCACATTAGAACCCTTACTTCCAGAGTGGTGAAGGAGACTTTCGACAGCGTTGGAATAGAGAGAGAATTCAGCCCCAGGTTGTGGAAGTCTCTAACCTATTGCAGATTGTACTCTCTGGCCTCTACACACAACTCCCTTTTGAAGACTCCACGTTGGAAATTGCTGCTAGCCCTTATGATTTTTCTTTTAGAAAATGGAAAGAGAGCGGTAAACACACAAGTGCTAAGATCATATGTCTCATTAGGAAAGCTAACCATCAGAGATGTTCAAAAAGCGAGGAAGGAAAAATAAGATATTTTCCTCCCTAGTGGACGTTACAGCCAGGTCTCCTGGGTGTGAATGTCTGTGTTTAACTGGGAGCTGTGCAGTCAGATAGGCCCTGAGGGATTGTGCCAGGCTCCCCACAACTTAGAGGAAATCCCTTTTGACATGGGGAATATGAGGTCTTTCAGAGTTGACTCAAATACCATGTCTAAGCTTATTTTGCACATTAAAATGTTTCCAAAATATGTAATGAATCCAATTTCATTGGTTGCATTTCTGCTTAGTTAGTTTCCGCCCGTTACCACGTCGGGTCTCACACTGCTGTGGTTCTGTCCAACAGGAATATAAGGAAGACTATGAGCAACAAAGAGGCAAGGGAAGCTTCCCAGCCATGATCACACCCGCCTATCAAAGGGCCAAGATGGCCAACCAGCTTGCCAGCCAGGTGGGTGTCCCCAGGCTCATTGCTTCCATCAATGATGCTAACCTTTGGCACAAATGAGCTCTGCAGATTCAAGAGAGAGAGAGAAAAAAGAATAGATTGCTTTTAGCTATAGCATAGGCAGTGCTGCACTAAGGCTGAAACTGTTATTTTTTCCCTGTTATTTATCTTCCGTGCCTTGTCTGAGCCACATTTACAAAATACAGAGAACACCATTTAACTCATTCAAAAACTGGACAAAATGACTTCCACAGCTTGTTGTCAAATTAAAAGAATGGATGGGGCCAGAGATATGGCTCAGTGGTTTAGGCGCTTGCTTACAAAGCCTAACAGCCCAGGTTTGATGCTCTGGTACCCATGTCAAGTCAGATGTACAAAGTGGCACATGCATGTGGAGTCCTACTGCAGTGGCTAGAGGCCCTGAGCAGCCCATTTTCTCTCTCTCTCTCTCTCTCTCTAACTGCTTCTCTCTCTCTGCTTGCAAGTAAATAAGTAAAAACTTAAAAAAAATGGATGGCAGATCATCTTGGAGGTATCACTCAATGGTTAAGAGGTCAGATTTCACAGTCAGAATTGTAGGGCGTGATCCTGGCTCCACCACGTATCAGCTGGGTTGCTATGGGTGCGTTACTTATTCTCTCCACTCCTTAGTGGGGAAAGCAATACTTGCACTGGCTGTGATTGATGAGAGGATTATGTGAGTTGCTCTTTGTTAACGCTCAGAGGGCCTGGCACGCTCTTGGTCTTGCCACATCAGCACTCCCATGACTAAGAGATTTGGCACAGGGTTGTGTAGCTTGATGGTGCAGCCTCGGGAGCGCTGCAAGGAGAGATCGTCACACAGGCTGTGAGATGTTGACCTTGACTCTGTGCTGTCTCCTCTCTAGGTGCAATACAAGAGAGGACATGATGAGCGCGTCTCCAGGTTCACCCCGGTGGCGGATACCCCTGAGCTGCTACGGGCTAAAGCGGGGGGACAGCTCCAAAGTGATGTAAGAAATGATGCAGACTGAGACAGGATGGTCCTCATTGAACATCTTTCTTTCTTTCTTCTTTTTTTTTTTTTTTGGTTTTTCGAGGTAGGGTCTCACTCTAGTCCAGGCTGACCTGGAACTCACTGTGTAGTCCCAGGGTGGCTCGAACTCATGGCAATCCTCCTACCTCTGCCTCCCGAGTGCTGGGATTAAAGGCGTGCACCACCACGCCTGGCTCTCTCTTTCTTTTCTAACCTGGGAGAGAGGCAGGGGAGAATGTAAGCAGCTTCCTGGGGTACCAGAAAGAGCTTTCTGAGATCCAAGATGATCAAGTACCTTAAGTCTGTCAGCACAGGCCTTGCAAAAAATCTTTAAGCAGAAACCATTAGATTAGATTAGTACCAAACCAGACATAGCCAATTCATCTAAGAGATATTGCGCCACTGAAAATTTTAGAACACAGCTCCTGAAGACTCTTGTCACGTGCCTTTTCACAGCCCAGATGCTCCACTAGTGTGCTAACACCAAGAGCTGAGCGCTGCCCTGAATGCGAAGTTGAATTCCAGATAAATTCAGCTTTACCGCGATAAGTGGTTTCTACTTGAATTGGCCCAGACCTGGAATCAAGAGCCTCCTTTGGCAAATTTAACTGCAGCTCCTCAAGGACAGAGTCTTAGTCCTCTGTCTAGCACCCCCTGAAACCTGGCCCACACCAGATCCAACGCAGGGATCAGTGCCAAGCACTGTGCTGTATACCGGGAATAAAACAGTGGGAAAGATGAACATGGTCCCCCAAGCTATAAACCAGTTGTGCCACAAGACCTATGACAGGGGGTGGGCAGGGTGTCATGGACCTCCCAGGAGAGCATCTCGCTGAGATCACTTGGTACATGGTGTGACTGTGGCATGCGATTCACTTGAATGATTTTTCTTTTTAATTTTCCAGGTGAGATACACAGAGCACTATGAGCACCAGAGAGGGAAAGGCAGTTTCCCTGCTATGATCACACCAGCTTATCAGATAGCTAAAAGAGCCAATGAGCTGGCAAGTGATGTGAGTGTCTATGACCGCGTCGTCTTGTTAAGGGGGAAACAGGAAGTTAACCTGAGAGTCCAATTTCCTGTCCATTTTTTTAAAGGAGGAAATATGAAATTAACCTGGGCCAGAGTGTCCAATTTCCTGTCTATTTTTCCATAGCTTCTAGAGGCAAGAAGGAGCCTTCCTTCAGTTTCCATTTATTTTTATCATAGCATTGACTTGCCATTTCTGTGTCTAACACATGCTGTCTAGACTCAAGCTGAAAACGGTGATTCCAAAAGCACTCATTTTCACTTTTCTGGCTCTTGTGCGTTGCATGCTAAACTCACTGAGCTGCTGTGCCATCCAAACAGGTGAGATACCACCAACAATACCAGCGAGACATGAAGGGGATGGCTGGTCCCGGCGCTGGAGCTGACGGCACACTGGCAAAGGGAGGTGGAGACCCGTACGGCCAGGTGCGTGCTACCTTCTCCATGGCCCGTTCTTTTTGGCCCCTACTGCTCTGACAGCCTATGGGCATTTGATCAGGATTTGGACTCTGGTTTAGCGAATGATGGATTTTCTAAGCTAGAAAGGAGCAGATAGATAATATACAAGATTTAAATCCCCATTTTCCTTTCCATCTTTCTTTCTTTCATTTTTTTAAGTAGGAAACTATAAGCAATATGGTAAGCTGGCCAAGAATCAGGCAGTCTCATCTATCCATTAAAGAGAAGCCCCAAGGGCAAAGACTAGCTACTTGATGAACATGGAAAGATCAAAATGCATGTACTGGGGTTGGGAAGATGGTGCAGTGGGTAAAGCGCTTACCGTGCAAGCATGAGGACCTGCCTTTGCACCCCCGGAACTCAGATAAAAGCTGGGCATGGTGGTGTGCCTCTAATCCCAGCCCTGGGAAGCCAGACAGGAGGACCCCTGGGACTTAATGGCTACCTAGTCCAGCCTAATTGGTGACCTTCAGGTTCAATGAAGATCCTGTCTCACAAGATAAGATGAGGAGTGATTGAGAAGACACTGACATCAGTTTCTACACACACGCAACCACTTGGATGTGTACCTACTCACACAGTGCACCCATATACATATGAACATGCATACACGCATGGACATGCACCACATACGCAGGCAAAAACATGCATGTATTGACAAATTCAGAGCATTTCATTGAATAACAAGCTCATTTTCTTAGGAATTAAATTTCTCATGTAGAAGCCGGGCGTGGTGGCGCACGCCTTTAATCCCAGCCCTCGGGAGGCGGAGGTAGGAGGATCGCCGTGAGTTCGAGGCCACCCTGAGACGACGTAGTGAATTCCAGGTCAGCCTGAACTAGAGTGAGACCCTACCTTGAAAAACCAAAAAAAAAAAAAAAAAAAAAAAAAAAAAAATTTCTCATGTAGGTTGCTAGATAGAGCAGAGTACAAAGTACAAAGCTTTTACCCGAATTTCATTTCTCCAACTCCATCTAATCAGGGAGGGAAAGGTTGAGATGACAGGCTCAAGGCGTTTTCTATTTTCACTGGAGGAGCAGCATGTGTCTGCTGGAATGATATATTCAATGAGTCAAGTGATGGCTCTAATTGGATAGCTGAAATTATTTGGTATTGGATGGGCTGTAACATAAATGAGCTATTGGACACCACAAAGAAATTTATCATTTCCTTTTTTTAATAAAACAAGTTATGTATACTCATGTAAGTCTTAGGATGTGTGAAGATGTGTTTTAACTCCTTTGTAAATGTCTGTTTAAGCAAGAAATGCTTGAATGAAAAGGAGCACTTAATCAAAGCCTGCAAGCTAATTGCAGGTATATTTGTGTTTTAAAGTCAATGAAAATATACTTTGGTTCCAGGTTTCAGAAGGCTCAAGACAATTTTTTTTTTTTTTTGGTTTTTTGAGGTAAGGCCTCACTCTAGCTCAGGCTGACCTGGAATTCACTATGGAGTCTCAGGGTGGCCTCGAACTCACGGCGATCCTCCTACCTCTGCCTCCCGAGTGCTGGAATTAAAGACATGCGCCACTACGCCCGGCTCTCAAGACAATTTTTATGAAACAGTTTTATTTAAAAAGGAAAACATCAGCCGGGCGTGGTGGCGCACGCCTTTAATCCCAGCACTCGGGAGGCAGAGGTAGGAGGATCGCCGTGAGTTCGAGGCCACCCTGAGACTCCATAGTGAATTCCAGGTCAGCCTGAGCTAGAGTGAGGCCTTACCTCAAAAAACCAAAAAAAAAAAAAAAAAAGGAAAACATCTTGCATGAGCTGAATGTGGCGGCTCACGACTATTATCCCAGCACTCGGGAGGCTGAAGCAGGCGAGTTGCCATGGGTTCGAGCTATGCCGGACTACAAAGTCTCAAGAAATTGTTTTTGCTCCTATATTTGGCAAGAAGATATTTTGTTCTGTATTTGCGCAGTCCTTATCAACTCCTAGTTTCTATGCACATATCATTTCATATATGTGTCTGTACATGCCACATATATAACTGCAATGTGTTATAGAAGATTCTTGATCATTATGGCTGATGTTCCCAGCCTTGATAACAATACACTGAAGAATCAAAGTGGGAGTTATTGGATGGCACCATTAGCAGCTGTTGAGAAGACTCGGTCTAGTGTGGCATTTTGCTGTGTGATTTGGCATGACTCACTAGGGCATGAGTAGGAGGGGTGACAGACAGAGAAGCCAGCAGGCAAGCAGATAAACTATAAATAACGGTAGTGCCTAAAATGCCCAGCAATTCATTGTTCTTTTTACTGACTAATCCCATGAAAAATAATATACAATGTAATCAGCTTATTATTTGTAACCAGTCAACTCTCAGTAGGAATCAGTGCCTCACCAGAAGAGTTTTACACACACACACACACACACACACACACACACACACACACTTCAAAATAAAGCTATAGACATAGCAGGTTAAGAGAACCCACAGGGCCTATTATCAAAGAATCCAAGAGCCTTCCCCTTCCATACTCTTACTGTTTTTCATTTACTACATTTGAGCCAAAACATTCTGCCAAACAGGCACAAAAGAAGGCTCAAACTAAACAATTCGTATTTTCGGGTAAAAAGAAGCCTAGGTACTTAAATTCGACCTAATTGTCTTATTTAAGAAAGTTTGTGGCCGGGCGTAGTGGTGCATGCCTTTAATCCCAGTACTCGGGAGGCAGAGGTAGGAGGATCGCCATGAGTTCGAGGCCACCCTGAGACTACATAGTTAATTCCAGGTCAGCCTGGGTCAGAGTGAGACCCTACCTCAAAAAAAACCAAAACAAAGAAAAGTGTGTGTGCACGTGCACTCACATGAATGTGCCCTAAAGTTCAGACTGGTAGACTGGTACTATTGAGGGGCAGGCTTTTGCCTCAGTGGATGCCCCAGGCAGAGGATGTCATGAGCCCAGGATGTGGAAATGACTGGTCCATCTTGTTGGGCATAATACAGATGAGGGAGGACACAGCTGACGGAGCCTGGGATGGGTCTGTGTTGAGTGAGGACTTGGGGACTTTCAAGCAAAGGCGCAGCTAGCAGATCTCACCTGAATGACCTCTTCTGGCTCACATGTTGACCGCTTCGTGGGAGAGGAAGCCTTCCTTTGTGGACCTAGGAGGTGGAGAAAGGAAACAATTAGGAGGGAGGTGGTGATCTTTATCCTTTAAAATAATTACCCCCATTTCAGATCATCTGAGGGCACTTTGAAGTCCCTCCCCCTCAAGATTACACAATTGTTTTGTTCTTCCCCTTCTCCGGTTACAAGACACAGTCATTGCGGGAGGCAATATTGGGGTATCGAGTCATCCGTCTGCATGGATATGCCACTGGGCCAAGCAAAGTAATATTTGAGACTAATGGAATACCACTATTTCCCTTACATCAGCTAAAACATGAATATTTCATAACAGCTGAGACTAGTAGACTTGCAGAGTGTTTTGGTTTATCTGGTCGAGATGATGTCGACGATGATACTAGTCACGAGTAATTTAGTGCTGCCTGCACACTGGCCGGCAGTACGTGGGCTAGACTCCATCGTCTGACGTCGTAACCACCACATGGCATGTCTCCTCTGGTAATCATGAAATATCCCGAATGCATGCGTCGCTGTGGGAACAGGCTCTTGCGCAATCACTGGTGATCCCTACCCACCTCTGATCAAAGGTTTTGGTTGACTCATCAGGGTTACTTGGAGGAGTGTGACCAGCACAGGGGAAAGGGCAGCTTTCCAGCCATGATCACCCCGGCTTATCAGAATGCCAAGAAGGCCAATGAACTCGTTAGTGATGTAAGTACCATGTAAAGACGATTGGCAGAGCCCCAGAGGCAGAGGAGACATGACATGCTGAAGGCTGTACTTACTGAAACCTACATGCACATACATTTCTTAGGGCTGAGTCAAAGCAGAAGGCCAGCCTCGCCCAAGTCACTAGTATGTTTTGTTTTTTTTTTTTTTCTGTTCTGTCTTCCAAGGAGATTGACATAGAGAGACCACACTACTCACTTTAGGTCATTTGAAGCAAGCACAAATGCTGGTCCAGCCAGATAAACTGTGATCAATAGAGTCTTTGCCAAAAATCCATTGAGAAATTGAGCATTTTCAGGGGGAAAGCGGATTAAAATAAGTCATATGATTATCAAACCCAGCAAGTGATAAATGATTTTTATTTGTAGAATGTTAGGCAGCTGGTAGTCCTTGAAAGACAGGCTATAATTAAACTTGGTGAAATGAAATGCTCCCTGCAGATTTTCACATGCCAACTTGAACTTGGTCTCTAATCAGAGCCTAGCATTCATTTCACCACTATGCCGTCCCTGTCACTCTGTGACGGCTCAGGGAGCCCCCACTCACCCAGAACAGTGCCACCTTTGCCCTGAGAAGGGAAGTACAAGACTTTATTCCCTTCACTTCCGCTGACTAGAGGAGAAATGATGATGGAAATTTTGGGCAAAGTGGAATGGGGCTCACATTTTTTCCTGTGATCATTTTAAGAGTTTCCCCTACCCCAGACAGAACTGGTGTAAGAAATATGACAAAGTCCAGTAAAAATTTAATACAAACAGAACCAATTTCTGGGTTGAATGGAGACAAAAGTCTATATGAATTCCCCCCCCCCTAAGGAAATTCTGTTGAGTGAATGTTGATGTTAAATCTGGGATAACTTCAGAGTCATTGCTCTCATGGAACATAGCAACCACCCCAGACTCTCTCTGTGTGTTTCTTCCAGGTAAAATACAGGCAGGACTTCCATAAGATGAAAGGTGCTGCTCATTACCACTCCCTCCCAGCCCAGGACAACTTGGTTCTAAAACGGGCTCAGAGCGTGAACAAGCTTGCCAGTGAGGTATGAATGGCAGAACCACACTCGTGTACTGTCATCCCTGTTACGTTCTTGACCACTGTGGCGGCCCTATGGAAAATGACAACAAAATACTAGTTAAGAGTACGGCATGGTGGCACACTCCTATATTCCCAGCCCCTGGGAGATAAAGGCAGGAAGATCAGAGATTGAGGCCAGCCTTGTCTACATAGTATGTTAGAGGACAGCTTGGGCTACATGAAACTCAAAACAGTAACCACAACCACAACAAAAGATTGTTACAGCATGTATACTACTCTTGGCTTACCAGTTTCCAAAGAATGAATATGCAAGACAATGCAATTAGAAAAACAGCTTGGGGTCAAACAAATTGTCTTTTTCTGATGGCTCAAAACGTCCTTCCCAAAATTCTCACCACACTTGTGGTATTACTCGTGGGTAGTCAAAAGCTCCAGACCACAGCTCTGCCTCTGTAAACAGTGCTCACCTCCATTGCCCTCTGCAAATAGTCGGGGCTGACTTAGTCTGTTTAGTAACAGCAGCCTCACATCTCCATCCAGACACGCGAGAGACCTCAAGTAAGACAACCTACTTAAAATTAAGGATGCTCTCCATCAGCATGGGCTCCTTCGGTATAGTCCCTCAGAAAGTGTTCCGTTATGTTCCCCTGACGAGGACACGCAGAGAAGCGCGTGCATCACAGTATACAGTGGAAAAGGTTTCTACAAGTAGATGCTTCCATGAAGTGAACTCTCCTTCAAGAAACGGAGTGGCCAGAAGTCCAGCCATCTCATAGTCAATTTCAAGACATTCCACCCTGGGTAGCTCAGGCCCCCACATGGGATAGGTCTTCTATCAATGAGCTATACTCCCAGTCACAATTTTATCAGTTTTGAGCTATATGAATTGTTACGTCTGTTACTGAAAAGAACTATATATTTTTAATTTTGAGAATGAACTTGGTTATTGTTTTATTTGTTTTTATAAAGAAAAACACATACTTTGTTTGTTCAGTGCCTGGCATTTTAAAATGTTGATTTGAAAGTTTTGTAAAACTATTTCAAGCATGGCTTGGGTGTTTTTTTCTTTGCCAAGGAGGACTTCAGGCTTGATTTTATTGAATGTTTGGTGCTTTGATTTTCAAGGTGGAGTATAAGAAGGATCTAGAAAATAGTAAAGGTCACAGCATCAACTACTGTGAGACACCGCAGTTCAGGAATGTGAGCAAGATCTCAAAATTCACCAGTGATGTGAGTTGATGATACCTAAGTATTTGGGCATCTTTTGTGAGCTTATCTTGTAGATCTCTTAAGAGATAATTTTTTGGGGCCTTATCCCTGTGTCTTGGAGAAGCATGCCATCCCAAACACAAGTACCTAGAAGTTCTGATTGATCGCCTGCTGGGACTGGTCTGCTTATTGTCAAATGCTGTCACCTCTCCCTAACCTCCTGTTTCTTCACTTTATGTAATTTTGAGTCTTCAGGGAAGGACCTGCCCTCTCTCTTCTTATTTTTTTTTTTAATTTTACTTTCATATTTATTTATTTCAGAGAGAGAGAGAGGGAATGGGCATGCCAGGGCCTGTAGCCATGCAAACTCCAGATTCATGTGCCACCTTGTGCATCTGGCTTTATGTGGGTACTAGGGAATCAAACATGGGTCTTTAGGCTTTGCAGGCAAGAAGCTGAACCACTGAGAAATCTTTCCAGCCCCTTTCTGTTCTTATTTTTTAATATTTTAATTTAATTTTATTTATTAGAGAGAGAGAGGAAGGGAGGGAGACAGAGAATGAGCACAACATCTAGCCAATGCAAACAAACTCCAGATGCATGTGCCACCATGTGCTTACATGGGTGCTAGGGAATCGAACCTGGAGCCTTAGGCTTCACAGGCAAGTGCCTTAAGCACTAAGCCCTCTCTCCAGCCCCTCTCTGTTTTTTACATTCTGTGTAGCATGGCATCTGCTCCTGGTGATGAATGTTAGCAAGGGAGCCTGATGAACATGATGTATTCCTTTTCAAAGTGACTTTGCACTTTTTAGTTAGCACATGATCTCACCTAGCCCTCAAGTCATCCATGGAGCTGGCATTGCTTTCCCATCCTTCCTATGACCAGACATATACCAGGGTAACATTTCATCCTTGGAGAAGTTGTGAAGGATCTATTTTGATCTTTCTTCTTCTTCTTCTTCTTCTTCTTTTTTTTTTTTTTTTTTGGTAAAGTGATCTTTGGGATATAATTCATTGCTTTACATGGTTTCCATAGTGAATGTTTTTCACTTTATAAAATTGGTCAAATCTCAGGCTTCATTCTTCATATATAGCTATTCCTCAATATCCATGGGAGGCCAGTCGGTACCCCTCTTGGCAGATACCAAATTCTCAGCTACCAAAGTTCCTTATATCTTCACACACACACACACACACACACACAGTTATGCTGATTTCTTTAAGGAATAATGACCAAAAAAGGGTCAGCACATGTTTAGGACAGGTGCAACCTCCTTTTGTGAATATTTTCAACCTGTAGTTGGTTGAATCCCTGGGTATGGACCATGGATACAGAGGACCAAGTGTATTTAGAGCTGGGGGTGACATATATGACGCTTCTACCAGCTGCTGCCCAGGGCTTGTGGAAGTTGACCATACAACCCCGGGCTTCTCCATTGATTGTCTATTGACAAGCTCACACTCTCAGGATAAAGTATCACAATGGAGAAATCTGGCGAACTTAAGCTTGAAAATGTAAAATCAAACAAACCAACATCCAGTCTGCTTGGTGCTCCCATTGCCCGTCAGACCCCAAGTCCCTATATGTTGTCTGCCTGTCTTACTCCAAGTTCTTGTGCTTGCTTGAAATTTAAGTTGTTTAAAAAAAGTTTGCTTCATTTGTTTTTAACTCAGTGGTTGAATCATTGGTCCATTCAGGTGAGCACTTTCTCTTGAGCTAGTTGGGAAGTTTTCATTGAAATCTTTCTATTTCCATGTAGAATAAATACAAAGAAAACTACCAAAACCAGATGCGAGGACACTATGAAGGAGTTGGTATGGACAGACGCACACTCCATGCACTCAAAGTTGGCAACCTGGCTAGCAACGTGAGTGTTTTGTGTAAAGGCCTGTGGGAGTCAACTCAGCTAGGTCTTTGCATGTGTGGTGTTTGTGGTGTGTGTGTGTGTGTGTGTGTGTGTGTGTGTGTACATGTATGTGCATGAGAAAGCAAATGGATAAGCTTAGGTGTTTGCCCTCAGGAATGCTGCTCCCATCTTTTTTAGGACAAAGTCTCTTGCTGGCCTTTAAGTCATCTAAGTAGGCCAGACTGGCTGACCCGTGACCCAGGGATTTGACTGCTGACTCTCTTCACCTCCCCAGCAATGAGATCATAAGCACCTGCCACCGCAGCTTAGTGTGGGTTTGGTGGGTTGAACTCAGGTTCTTACACTTGCAATGGAAGCATTTTACCAACTGAACAATCTCTCTACCCCTATTTTCCAAACTCCCTTTAAAAATATTTGTGTTCTGATATGCAAAGACAGGCCCATTCAGGTTTCTAAATGTTAATCAATACAACCAAAGATCTGTTTAAAAAAATCTCTTAAATATTTCAGAGGCTCCATTTTTTATCTTAGTTTTCTATAATTGATCCAGCATGATAAAAATTATCAGAAAGATAAAGAAAAATGGATTATCATGATGATCGTGATTTATATTTGAAATTGTCTGGGGTCCCAAAGCATTTGTGACTTATTTGGAGTTGGTATATTGGTTGGTAAGTTTATTTACTCATTGTATTCATTGATGACACACTGTGGTCCAGCACTGGTCACAGTAATGAGATAGCCAAATCGATCAGGAATCTATTCATTTCTCTTTGACTCTATCAATCCAGTTCACAGATTTGAAAATCTTGGAAATAAAGAATATTTGAAGAAAAGTTATTACATATTTTAAATATATAAATGTTCTATCTTCTTGGGACATTAGATTTTACTATTAAAAAAATTGAAATATTATAAAGATTTGTGTGAGTATGTGTGTATGAGATGTATATTTCTAGCATATGTATGATGTATATGCATATATATATATGCATGTGAGATGTATAGTCTAGTATGTGTATGATGTATATGTGTGTGTGTGGTTGTGTGCACTTTATGCACACATGGACAGAGACCAGAGCACAATATCACTCTTCTGCATTGTTTCCTTGAGCTTGGTGCAATCTTTGGATCGAGTGGCTGACCAATATGCCCCATTGATTTCCCTGTCTCTGTCCACTTCAGGACTGGGCTACAGGGGTGCATGGCCAATGGTTGGCTTTTCATGTGGGCACTCAGGGTCAAACTCAGATGCTCATGCTTGCCCAGCAAGTACTCTTACCCAGTGAGTCACTTCCCCAGCCCTGTTCTGAAGATTTTAACTTTTGATTTATTTTCTTGGAGTTGGCCAAAAAGTACTTCCATTATATACCCATGTGTAGCAGACAGCTTCAGGTTCACTGAGATGAACTTCCAGACCAGGCACAGTTATGGAGGAAGGGATTCATTGAAGCTTACAGATCCGGGGGGAAGTTCCATAATGGCAGAAGAAGTTTGCCCCTCTTAAAGGAGCAAGAGAGAGAGAGAGAGAGAGAGGTCCCAAGCCAAAAGCCATATCATACAGCACACTTCAGGAACTCCTGCTAGACACACTTTGCATATCTTTAGATTAGAATCTCAAACTCACCACCACACCTTCCAGCTGGACCGCCCAGTGACACCTCCTCCAGCCAGGTGGCTGCAGATCCAAACTATGAACTAATAAAACACTGAATATATTGGGGGGGCATCTATTCAAACTACCACACCATGTAAGTTCTCATTTTTAACGAAAATGAGGAGTCTCATAATTAAAAAGGAAAGACAAAATAAATGTGCTGCAGATGGAAGTTAACTAATTTTGGACTAACTAAGAAGGATTCAAATTAGTTAAAGGCAAAAGTGTGAACATAATGTAATTTTCCTTAGAGGTGATGAATGTGAATTAATTTTGCTTCTGGCTGTTTAAAAGCATTGCTTATGTTAGTCTAACAAGGTCAAGAGAAATAGGGGTTGATTTCTCTTTCATTGGGCTCCAGGTTGCCTACAAGGCTGACTACAAGCATGACATTGTGGACTACAACTACCCAGCCACTCTCACTCCAGCCTACCAAACAACAATGAAGCTGGTCCCCTTGAAAGACGTAAGTCCCACATTGATCACCCTTTTGCTTGGTCACTTGACGCTTCATTCCTGTTGAGTGAGTCTTAAGAGGAAACAGTTCCATCCATTGACAGGCGGTTGTAGAGACAGGGAAACGGGGACTGTTCTTCCCCTACGAAGTCCATTCATGCAAGGTTGGAAACTTGCCTTTTCTTCTTCATTTTTTCCCTTCTTCTTTCCTTTTATTTTTTATTTTTTTGGCATGTGTAGTACATGTATGTATAGCACGTACACATGTGCGTGCAGATGCATGTGCCATATGTGTATGTGTGTAGAGGCCAGAGGAGAATGTGAGCGTCCTTCCTTCTCCATTGCTCTTCTGCATCGTTTCCCTCAGGCAGAGTCTCTCATGGAGACTGGAGTGGCCATTGCTTCAGCCAGACTGCCTGACCAGTGAACCCAGTGACTCTTTAGTCTTCTCCACACAGGACTGGGGCTATAGGTGTGCATGACCATGCCCAGTTTTTTAATATATAATTTATTTTTATTTTTATTTATTTATTTGCAAGGAGAGAGAGAGAGAGAGAGAGAGAGAGAAAAGAGAGACAGACACTGAAGGAATAGGCGCACCAAGGCCTCCAGTCACTGCAAACAAACTCCAGACGCATGCGCCCCCTTGTGCATCTGGCTTACGTGGGTCCTGGGAAATTGAACCTGGATCCTTTGGCTTTGCAGCCAAACGCCTTAACTTGCTTGCCCCAGTTTTGTTTTATGTGGGTGCTGGGGATTAAACTGAGGGCCTCATGCTTGTGTAGCAAGTGTTTTCACCACTGAGCCTCAAAACTTGGGTTTCCGATGTAAAATGTGGACAACTCTGACTTTGGTCTCAAAATATATTAAAGTTCAATTTCTCCTCTTAAAATTTGGAGGGTTATATGTGCTGGGAACATTTATAGTAATTGTTCCATAGCAATGATGACTCTTAAAAAAAAATCTGGCGTCCAGCATGTTTAAGAATGAATGAAGTAAAATGAAATGGATATAAGTTGAGCATATTGGTGAAAGTAGATAGATCAGATGGATGGTAGGTAGATACATGCCTTAATTGTTATAGCAGTGAGGCTGTTTATGGTTTGAGATCCCAAACAAAATAATGCAGCTGATTAAATTAATTGTTTTGTGAAGCCGGGCGTGGTGGCTCACACCTTTAATCCCAGCACTCGGGAGGCAGAGGTAGGAGGATCATGGTGAGTTCAAGGTCACCCTGAGACTATATGGTGAATTCCAGGTCAGCCTAAGCCAGAGTGAGACCCCACCTCAAAAAAGTAATAATAATTGTTTTGTATCATAAGAATTGTACTACACGTTTTAAATAGAAAATTTAGAAAATACAGAAAAGTACAAAGAAAACAGTAAAAAATCATTTACTGTTTCAGGTGTCAGCCAGTGTCATAGCTCTTAGTCAGAGAAGGCAATCCACAGTCAGGCACTTAGCAAGCTTCCATTTCTTTGGGGTCAGCACAGCTCCACGGACTGGGGTTTTCCTGCAGGTAGCGAGGTCTTCACACCTCTCTCTTTGGCTCAGAGTAGGAGCAATGGGGTTCAGCTGGGGCTAAAACAGTGTCAGGACATTGAAAGATAATGGTGGCCAAATGTTAGTCAGTTGAGTGGAAGGGGTCTTTCAAAAGTGTAACAAGGCGGGAAGTCACGGCATATGGGTGGGCCGCCAGTTTGCTTATCCTTTTCCCAGGAAGCTTTGTTGGGTCGACTTCCTCATCTCACGTTAATGAGACTCAGACTTAAAGCTCCGCCACTGCGGAAGTGACTTCCTCTCGACTCCAGGCATTCCCTAGGACACTTACCAGCTACAAGCAGAGTCATGAGTGTGTGCTTCTGCAGCAGAATTCTAGAAACAAAACCTGATCCACAGTCCAAACGCAACAAGATTGGTCCCTACAGCTTAGTCTTTCCAAGGGAAAGCGGTCTGCTAATTGGTATTTGTAGGCTCAAACTGCACCCTTGAAATGTAGCCAGCCAGAATGAGACTCGACAGAAACAGACATACTGAGTTTAGGGATGGTTTCTAAACTGGCAGCACGTGAGCCACATCCAGTCACAGAATTTTTTTTTGCTTGTGTTCATGCATGTGTGTCATGCATGTACATGTATGTATACAGATGCACATGCCCTGTATTCACGCATGTGGAGGCCCAGGGAAAACATCAGGCATCTTCCTCTATACTCAACCTCATGTTTCCTTGAGACGAATTCTTTCTGTGAATGCAGAGCTTCCGTTTTTGCTCAGGCTGACCAGAGAGCCCCAGTGATTCTCTACCCTCTGCTCACCACAGGACTGGGGTTATGGGGATGTGTGGCCATATCCAGCGCTTTTTTGTTCATTTATTTATTTGAGAGCAACAGACACAGAGAGAAAGAGGGAGAGAGAGAGAGAGAGAATGGGCGTGCCAGGGCCTCCAGCCACTGAAAATGAACTCCAGACTCATGTACCCCCCCTTGTGCATCTGGCTAACGTGGGTCCTGGGGAATCAAGACTCGAACTGGGGTCCTTAGGCTTCACAGGCAAGCGCTTAACCGCTAAGCCATCTCTCCAGCCCCCATATCCAGCTTTTTGTGTGGGTGCTAAAGAGTCCAACTTGGTGGTCTCCAGCCCGAGAGGCCCTCATGCTTGTGTGGCAAGCGCTCTTACCAGCAAAGCCATTTCCCCAGTCCCCTGGAAGAGTTTATTTGTGACTGTCACACAAGCTTACTTTTAAAGACTCTAAACATTATGTGGAAGTGTGGACACATAAAACATTAATATTTTCACAGGTTTTAGCTTTTCAAGTTTTTATTATTAGCATATACTAATTATATGTAATAATGGGTTTCATTATGACATATGCATATATGTAAATACTGTACTTTGGTTATATTCATCCTCATCACCCTTTCTTTTCCATCCTGTCTATCCCCCATTCCCACTGATCCCAAAGTTTGAAAACTGCGGAAAAAGTGGCCCTAGGTTTTACATGGCAGTAATTGTCTGGGATTGAAAGGTATATGGTCCCTTAGTGTACCATGCCTTCCTGGATCTGCTATAAGCTTGAGTTTACCATTCCCAATGTAGGGACTTGAATATTCAGGAAGGTTGGGGAGCTCACTTTCAAGAGCATTTGTGATCTCACCATCTGGTAGCCTTAAAGGTGGTAAAATAGCTATGAAATTAAATGAAGCATATATCGTTAATGAGCAAGCATTCCTTTAGACAGATTTTTATAAGCACTAATAGAATTAAAATGAGATGCTATCTTTAGCAAAGAACCCCTTTAGAATGCAGATTGAAGCAATGGACAAGCATTTGTGATGTTGCAAAGTTGTGATTAATTATGAAGAATGTTAATTCTGTCCTGCAGAGAAAAGTAATTGTGTTCAGTGACATAATTAGTGCAGAATTATCAGGAAGGAATGTGCCATTGGAAAAAAAAAACTTTTTGTGACATTTTATTATGCATAATTCTGAATTCTAATAGACTCTATTATGAGTTGATAATTTTTCCCTCTGAATTAATGCATTGGGAAGTCACCGTGCTCTAATCTCATTAATCGTGGACATTGAAATGATTTTATGTTTCCTAGTTTTCCCTGTATACTCACAATGCATGGAAACTTTTCTCCTTGAATTGTTAATGACAAAGCACAAAGCGATGCTATCCTTTGCTCCAAACCCAGCACAATAATCTGTGGCCCAATGCTAGAAGCACTGTAGTGTCCCTAGGTCCCATTCTAGAGGTTAAGTTAACAGTCATTTGTTTATGCCTGGAATGCATTTTCTTGTGTTCATGAGACAGGTTCTGGCTATGAGAAAGGCCTTTTCCTTCTATAAAGTAATAAGGACTAGTCCCACGCCCACCAAGCATACCAGGTTTACGGAGCATAGACTCAAGAGGATAGCATAGGAGCCACCTTGTGAGACAGACACCTTGGATTCTAATACAAGTTCTCATCTTTACTAGCTAGGTGATCTTCAGCAAATGTCTTTAGATCTCTGTACCTCAATGTCCACATTATAAAGTAGGGATAATCATAGCATGAAAGCTATGTCAGGACGCAGGAAGCATTTGGAATAGTGACAGGCACTCAGGAAGTGCCCTGTGTTGGTAATAATTTTGAGCTGGTATTGTGATAGGCAAGGATGACAGGAGTGCAGGGAAGAATTTGTTTATACAAGCTGAGCTAGTGACCACTGGGTCCAGCGTGGCCCCTAGGGATGTTTTACTTGTGTCACTAGATTTTAAAAATAGTTACTTGTGGGCTGGGGATATGGATCGGTTGGTAGAGTGCTTGTCTCGCCCGCACAAAGCCCTGGCTTCAATCCCTAGAGCCACATATACAAGCTTTGGCGGTGAGTACCTGTAATCCTCGCTCTTGGATGGTGAAAGTAGGAGGATCAGCAGTTCAAGGTCATCCTTGACTATATAACAAATTTGAGGGTTTCAAAAAAAATGACTTTAAAGCCAGCTGTGGTGGCACATGCCGGTAGGATATTGCTGAAGGGGTGGAGGCAGGAGGATCAGGAGTTTGAGGCCAGCCTGGGCGACACATTAAAAAAAAAATTCTAAATTGTTGACTTACTTTCCAGTCCTTCAGATTTATAACAGTTTGCATAATGACATGGATTTATGGCTTTTGTGTAATAATAACTGGAGGAGAGGGCCTTCCTGAGTCTCACACTGATGCCCAGTCATCATTACCTGGAGCTGGGTGGGACAGTCCCCACCACCCCTTACTAAGTCTTCAACCATGAAGCTGGGCATTAAGCCTTGCCCGCGGTTGGTGGTCTGGATCCCGTAGGCACCCGGGACCTTGAGGCTACACAATCCCCGGGTGGACTAGCGTGTGTGGAAGGCAGTGAGGGCAGCAGGGGGCAGATAGAGAAGGGGGCACGGAGGAAATGGTGGACATTGCAGCCGTGGCTGAGGTGGGGTGCCTGGGAAGGGCAGAGAAGCCGAAAGAGAATCAGGCCAGATGCCATGGGGAGATCCGACCTGAGAAGGCCGTGGGTCATGGGGACGTGGACTCTGGACCTGAAGCTGCCACACACAATGGGACACGGGGTAGAGTCGTGGGCCTTAGGCCTCCAGAGTCATGAAATCTGTGGGGAACGGCATTTAACGATGATCTGGTCGCCATGAGCCAAGCCATGGCCCAGCTGGCTCATGTGTGCAGAGGCTCAAATGTTCTGAAGGAACACGTCAGTTTGTGCTCCTGGGAGCAAGGATTCATTTAAGATGTCTATGTGGGCACAGCTATGTCCAAGTTTGCTTCCTCCGCACAGACTCTCATGACTGCTGAAGGAAGAATGAATGAACCAATGGATGAATGAAAGAGGCCAGGCAGGTATATAGGAAGAAAGTCACCGTTAGGGATGAGCTTACTTCCGGCACTTGTACCTGGAGTTTGGGCTCATGGTATGAGATTATGGAAGAGGTCATTGGTAAGACACAGCCCCACCCTCTTTGCATTCACTCTAGCCCTCCTCCCCCCACCAGGAGGTTTCTGGGGTTCTTGTCCAGCTCACCTCAGTCCCCTCTTGTATTTCCTCAGGCCAAGCCTTGCCCTTGACTTCCTTGTTCAAGGTCCCTTTCTCTCCACACTGGGTCTTGGTTAGGTGCCTTGAGAGGAAAACACGATGACTGGATGGGTGTATTTTTGTGTGTAGATGGTTGATTATACTTTCCTCTTTGAAAAGCAACCTGCATTCTCACACAAGGAAGTCTAGTAGCCCCGAATATGTAACGGCGGGAAGGCAGGCAGCGCATGTATTAAGCGGCAGTAGGGGCCCCACGTCCTGCTCTCCCAGCGAAGTGCTGAGCTCTGGACAGTTTCCTGGGAAACAGAGGCAAGGTGGCAACCAGGGTCAAGCAGACACGTTAACACCATCCCTCAACGGCCGCTGACACTCCTTTGCCTCTTGCTCAAAGACGCACATATGAGGCTGGGGACATAGGTCGGTGATAAAGTTGTCTAGTATGCTCAAAGCCCTGGGTTCAATTCCCAGCATGTCAAGGAAAGGAAATGGACACGTGGGTGGCATTGGGTGGGTTCTTGTCCTTTCATGTTTCATTTTCTCTTGTGTGTGTGCATGTGTGTGCAGGGGCGTATATATGCGACACATGCGTGTCAGTGGCCAGAGGACAATCTCAGGTGTTGTACCTTGCGTGCTGTCCAGGGTCTCGCACTGGCCTGGAGCTTGTCTGATGAGGCTAGACTAGCTGGCCAGCGAACCCCAGGGATCTGCCTGACTCCTTCTCTCCAGCGCTGGGACCGCAGGTGTTTGCAGTGGACAGCACCACGCAGCCTTTCTTGTTTCCCACGCGGATGCTGGAGACTGACTTCAAGTCCCCATGCTTGCAGCGCAAGCGACCTACCAGTTGTGCCATCTCCCCAGCCCTTCGTTTTCTCTGCTTAAAACACGTCTTTCTGTGAAGCATTAGACACACATGGAAAAGCACATTAAGTGTAGACACCTTGAAGTTTTACAGTGGCCCTGGGCCCATTTTCATTGGGCACGACGGAATCACTGGGACAGAGGGTTTGTGTATGTGCCCAAAGGGTAAATGGTTTCCAAGCAGTGGCCCCCATCTTCACTTCTGCCAGCAGTGTTGAGCGTCCATACCCTTTATCTGTGCCAATACTGACACTATCAGTAACTGTGCCTCTCCGCGTATGGGTGGGTGTGGAAGACTGTCTCAATGTGGCTTGACCGTGCACGTCTCTGGTTCATAATATGGACGAGCATTCTCCTGTGACCCCTGGCCATTGAGTTGAGCTCTGTGACACAATGCCTATTCACGCCATGTCGCAATCAGTGCTTTTCTATCTGCGGCTTGGAGTGTCTGTTGATGTCCAGTTGGGATTTTGTTTTCATTCTTTTTCTAGTTATTTGAGAATCACTCTTAGAGAGAGGGAGAGTGACATTCTCCTGTTCCTGTTTCACCCAGGTCAACTACAGGCAGAGCATCGACAAGCTGAAGTACAGCTCTGTGACTGACACGCCGCAGATCGTTCAAGCCAAAATCAACGCCCTGCAGCTGAGCCACGTAGGTGACCTGCTTCTCCTCATCTGGATGTGGGCATCTTGACTTTCGACTACTGTCGAGTGTCAACCCTGCATATAGTGACATGTTTAACGCTGCAGCAAGTTCAAACATGTCTTGCAACCTCACCAATCAGAGTGTGCCTTTGAGTCATTTTATTTTTCACTTGACATCTTTAACCTATTAATTTTAAGCATTCCCTCATAGGTTCCCTTGTTTGAGGCCTTTATTCAAAAATTCCCTCTCAGCAATGAGTCTCAGGAGAAAATGGGAAAGAGAATATTTTTCCCCCCAAGTTTTACTTCTGCCCACATAAAAACCCTGCGTTCCGCATATGCAATGTGCCTATATTTTAAATTCAACAGGTGAATTACCGTGCTGACTATGAGAAAAATAAGTTGAATTACACACTGCCACAGGATGTGCCTCAGCTGGTGAAGGCCAAGACTAATGCTGAACTCTTTAGTGAGGTGAGCACGTGTGTGTGTGTGGGGGGGGGATGTGGTGCTGGTGATATATTGATGCAGAAATAGAGATACTGGGCTGATCAAGAAAGCAGAGAATATTCTGTTCCTAAGAGAAGTATCTTTAGGATATCCATCACCATAGGGGATGAGATGGTCATAGCAAAGCGATTCTCACTGTGTGAGCGTGTTGTGTGTGGTGTGTGTGTTGTTTGGTGTGTACACACACAGCCATCGTCACATCATCGCTCTCATCCTGGTGGATTCTAAGTGATGATCTTGTGTGTCGGAGAAATTTGAGCTTCAAAGTTTTCTGGAGTCACTAGTGGGTTGTGATGAGCTTTCTCATTCTAGATGGGATGTGTAAGGCAGGAGAAGAAAGAAACAGGAACTAATGTTTTAAATTATTTATTTATTTATGTATTTATTTATTTATTTATTTATTTATTTATTTATTTATTTTATTTAAGAGCGAGCAAGTGAGCGAGAGAGAGAGAGAGAGAGAGAGAAAGAGAGGCAGATACAGAGAGAATGGGTGCAATAGGCTTCCAGTCACTGCAAATGAATTCCAGATGCATGTGCCACCTTGTGTGTGCATCTGGCTTACGAGAAAATTGAACCTAGGTCCTTTGGCTGTGCAGGCAAGGGCCTTAGTTGCTAAGACATCTCTTCAGCTTCCAAAAACTAATATCTATTGCGAACCTGTTTTATACTGAGGCAGGCAATAGGAGAGGATAGTAGGATATTTGATTTGTTACATGATATAATATGGCATTAGAATAACCAGTATAAACTTTGTATGGACATAGTTGGCAGCATGGGTTTTGATCTCAGACAGATCTGGCTTCAAATGTTAGCTTGGTTATGGGTTGGAGAGATGGCTTAGCAGTTAAGGCACTTGCCTGCTAAACTTAAGGACCCAGTTCAATTCCCCAGTAAGCCAGATGCACAAGATGGCGTATGCGTCTGGAGTTCATTTGCACTGGCTGGAGGCCCCAGTGTGCCCATTCTTTCTATCTACCTCATTCTCAAATAAACAAATTAATTACAAATATTTTTTTAAAATGTTGTATTGGCTACTTTTTCCCTGTGGACCTGAGGTGTGCTCTTTAACTCCCCTGAGTCTCCAGGCTGGATGTGAAGACCTGCACTTCGTGAACAGAGAGAGCATTTAGGGAAGGGCCAACAACCAGTGGCTGTAATTAGCATGGCAGTATCAACACCTACATCTTGGTGGCAGTTGACCAGCTTAGGCTTTGTTTTCTTTCTTTTTTTTTTTTAATTTTTTTTGTTATTTTTATTTATTTTTTTGAGAGTGATGGAGAGAGAAAGAGGCAGATAGAGAGAGAGAGAGAATGGGTGCACCAGGGCCTCCAGCCACTGCAAACGAACTCCAGATGCATGCACCCCCTTGTGCATCTGGCTAACGTGGGTCCTGGGGAGTCGAGCCTCGAACCGGTGTCCTTAGGCTTCACAGGCAAGTGCTTAACCCCTAAGCCATCTCTCCAGCCCAGGCTTTGTTTTCATACACTGCCCACAATTGACTTTCTCAGCCCTGAGAATAACAACAGTTGCATTTTCTAAATGCCCATCTGCAGCTCTAGCTGCCCCGATATATGTGATCAGGCAATAAGAGAGCAGGGAGGGCCACGTGGATCTTGTCTTCGTCCTAACCTGTTACCACCGCTCCGAGTGGCCCCCACATAAATGGAACCAACGAACTGTGTTAGTCTTTCCCATTATCATTGTGTCATAACAGCCAGGACACTGGCCTGTAAAATAATTGAAGAAACCACCAACTTTGCTCTTGAGAAAGTTCCTCTTTAGCTTTTGGCCAAAATTTGGACAGTGACTTCTTGTTCACCTTGTTTGTTTTTTTGTTTGTTTGTCAGGTTAAGTACAAAGAAGGCTGGGAGAAGACAAAGGGGACAGGATTTGAGATGAAGCTGGATGCCATGTCTCTCTTGGCCGCCAAAGCCTCCGGGGAGCTTGCGAGCAATGTAGGTTTCCTCTCATTAACTCAGAGATGCATAGAGAATGGTTTCAATGAGACACCGTGGTCCTGCTGGAGAAAATAATGACTGGTAACGCTGTAAACATCACAATGCTTTAATCTTCCCCTGGATGTGTGAAAGGCTCAGAGGTGTTTTGCAGAACAGTTCTCTTTGCACTTGCTAAACCAGAGCCCCTCAGATGGCAAAGTTGCTCTGTCGCTCACAGTAGACTTTCTTCTTTCCCTCAAGATTAAATACAAAGAAGAATATGAGAAAACAAAAGGCCAAGCCCTGGGAACAACCGACTCGAAGCTTCTGCACTCCCTGCAGGTGGCCAAGATGAGCAGTGAGGTAAACAAGTTCTTTAGCTCCCAGTTCCTTACTTTTAACTGCGTTACTTTAAAAGTTTCTCTTGGGCCTCTACGTTTTTTTTTTTTTTTTAATTTTTATAAACTTCTACCTGCAGCTCTTTCCTTTCTCAGCTTACATAAGAAGTCTGTTTGTTTTCTTTATTTTTGCCAAAGCATATTCTTTTGAAGTTGATGACGAGTATGGCCTTGAGGATGACCACATCTACTGATCAGCACACAAAGGGGTTTGCTAACAGATGTTTGCCAGCTCCTTACTTTGGGTGCAATGCTGTATGAGGCTCTAGAGCTATGAGAATGAGCAGCGCATATCAAGTTTCTCCTCCGTGGAGCTTAACTTGGATGCGAGAGTGCCTTAGTCCACTCTCTGTTGCTATAACAGAACACCCGGGATGGGTAACTTATAAAGGAAGAGGTTGGTTTGGGCACAGCTGCATCTAGTAAGGGCCTTATGTTGCATGAGGTGAAAAAAAAAAGTAAAGGCAGGCTGGCGAGATGGCTTAGTGGTTAAAGCGCTTGCCTGCAAAGCCTAAGGACCCATGTTTGACTCCCCAGATCCCACATAAGTCAGACATACAAGGTGACACAGGTGCAGTGCACAAGGTAACATATGCATCTCGAGTTCGATTACAGTAGCGGGAGGCCCTGGCGCACCAATTTTCTCCTCTCTCTCTCTCTCTCTCTCACTCCCTCTCTCATCAAAAACCTACTCTGTTGGGTTTGCCTCAAAAAGAAATGTAAAGGCAAGTGGGATCATACAAAATTAGTGAGAATGTGAGCACAGTCCTGCTTTGCTTTATAACCAACTGCTCTTGTGATAATTAATCCAGTTCAATAAGCACGAGCACTGATCTTTTCATCAGGGCTCTGCTCCCACGACACAAACACCTCCCATTGTACTTCCCTAACACCACCATCTTTTGCATTAAGGAATTTGAGTGGGCAATTCATACTCAAGCCATAGATGGACTTTGGGTCAAGTATTTACTTGAACGTTGCACTAATGCTCTGGATGAGTCATGTGAACACATACACACACACACACACACACACACACACTATTCAAAGTATTTGCCAAACAACTAGGGCATCCCAGGCAATCAATATGAGTGTTCTTACTTAACTAACTGCAGTGACTAGAGATTAACCTTGGTAACTGCCACTCTTCAAAGGAAAGGGTGACTTGTTCATGAAGAGCCATTGGGAGTTCTGCTAGAAGAGACACCTGTGGCTGTCATCAAGTCTTCCCTGCCCATGTAGAACAGGTATACAGGACAAATGGCCATTGACTCCCTGTTCTATTCTGCCCTGCTCCAAGCTGTGAGGTCAGCTTATGCAGCTCAGCTGGTAGAATGGATCATAGTTACTACCTGACAGGTAATTACGGGGTCATGGCTCAAGTGGAATAAAGGAGTTAGCATCTGGGTCACCATTCTGGATGTGTCACAGAACACTCTGTGAAGCACATAGTCATGAAGCATAAGGAGGCATTGAGACGGGCGTGGTGGCACTTGTCTTCAATCCCAGCACTCGGGAGGCAGAGGTAGGAGGATTGCTGTGAGTTCAAGGCCACCCTGAGACTACATTGTGAATTCCAGGTCAGCCTGAGCTAGAGTGAGACCTTACCTAAAAATACCCAAAACAACAACAAAACATTGAGAATTGAGCTTTGTGTTAAACAGACAACAAATTGATATCTTATATTTATAATTTGATCAGATGTGAGCCACAAAGACTGTGCTTGCCCCAAACCATATGATTGCCAGGGATAGTGGTGTAAGGGTAGAGAGACCCTAGAACCCTTACAATCTGGTGCCACGTTCTCCCTACTGTTGCATGCTACCTTTCACCACTGTACCATCACCACTGTTGTCACCACCACCACAGCTGTCATCAGTACCACCGCTGCCTGTCACCATCGCTGCCACTACCATCACCACTATCAGGGCCATTGTCACCACCATCCCTGTCGTCACCACCATCCGTCGTTGTCATCACCACTGTCACCAGCACCCTACCCAACATGACTGTTACCATCACCACTACCATAATGCATGTCGATACCATTATCGCCACCATCACTGTCACTATAATTGCCACCCTCACCCCATAACCATCAGCCATCCCTGCTTCCATCAGCACCCCTGTGGCCACCATCATTACCATCATCATCAAACCAACCCTCCTCTTGCGTTCTCTACTAACACGCGTTGCTTGCATGCAGCGGCCCCCTTTCCTGAGCACTGTTCTCTTATTATTCCATTAAACATCTTTTGCTGTCAGGTTCTCATTGCTGGCAGAAATTACCTGACCAAGAGCAGCTTTTGGGGAATAAAAAGGGCTTATTTTGGCTTACAGGCTTGAGGGGAAGCTCCATGATGGCAGGGGAAAATGATGGCATGAGTATGGCCAACATCAGGTGGACAACAGGAACAGGAGAGTGTGCCCAACACTGGCATGGGGAAACAGGCTATAACACCCATAAGCCTTCCCCCAGCAATGCACTGCCTCCAGGAGGTGTTAGTTCCCAAATCTCCATGAGCTGGGAACACCTAAGTTTGTGGGGGACATCTGAATCAAACCAACACATTCCACCCCTGGCCCCCATAAACTGATATCTATACATGATACAAATTACAATGCATTCAATCCTCATAGTTTTTTTTTAAATCAATTCTAAGGATGTTCAAATATCCCCATAATCCAAGATCTTTTAACTGAGTCATAATACCAAAAAAATCCCCCTCCAAAACCCATAACAGCACAGAATATAAACAGTTATACTGCAAAAGATGGCATTGGGCATGGCAAAGAAATACTCAACCTAGACAAGATTTAAACAGGGCAAACATCAAACTCAGTAGCTCCAAGTCCAACAACTCTAGTCGGTGACAAATCTCCAAGTGCAATAATTCTACTAATTCAGCAACAAGTCTCTGGAGTTCCAATTCCACCCCTCCAGCTAGGCTACTCACAGTCTGGAAAGCTTCATCTGCAGCTGGCAGCTTTCCTTAGCAGCCATCTCATGGTCCCAGCATCCCCACTGGGTCTCCACTGCAATCCACGGTTCATCCTCATGGCCCCATGGGTCTCCATGCAGGCCTGCTTCACACTGTCCATGGCTGTTTCCAAAACACAAGAACGTGTTGCAAATTCAATGAACCTCTCTTTCCTGAATTTTGTATACTCCACAATACCAGGTAGGGTGCCAATTTGTTAATCCAGGGGGGAATAAAGCAGACTTTGAAGAACAGGACGCTCCTTGAGCACTCAGGCCCCTTCAAAAGACTGCATTCTTTCTCTTTTCCCAATGCAGGTCAGGTGGCCCTATCTCAATATTTGTAATCTCTTAATTGCAGGTGAATAAGTAGCAGTTTCAGCCCAAAGGTTTCATTTCTTTCTGTGCCATATCCCTCTGCTCACAATAGTCCATCTCTATGCAAAGCAACCCTGCACAAGTTCTCAGGATACGGGCATAACAGCAAGCTTCTGACACAAACTGCTTCTAGCCCAGTCCAGGCAAAGCTCTTTCTCACCCTCATAAACCAAACCACACAGTCCTTGGTTCTTACTGCATTCTGGTCTTTCTACTCTGACCAGAATAGTCCATCAAGCTGTACTTACAGCACTGTAAGGCATCTCTTAGGCCAAGGTTTCAAATCCTTCTACATTCCTCTTGCAAATCAGCTCCCAAAGGCCAAAGCCACACAGTCAGGTGTCTAACAGCAATGCCACTCTCGGCACCAACTGGGAACCAGCTGGAAACCCAGCATTCAGAACACCTGAGTTTATGGGGGACCCCTGAATCCAGCCACTGCATTGCAGCAGTTCCCTTGAGGAAAATGAGGCCTAAGGGAGGCGATAGAACTTTCCAGAGGTTGCTTAGTTGGTAAAGGACAGATCAGGTTTGAAGTGAGGCTTGTCTAGCTCTGTAGCTCACACTTTGTTGTTCTGGACCTAAAAGCCTCTGCAGAAAGCACAGACAGAGCCTTTCTCCTGGAGCAGCCACTTAAGAAGGGTTAGGATGGGTGAGAGTCAGGAGACTCACCAGGAGAGCAAGCACTGGTGTCACACGTTTCTGACAAACAGAAAGTCTTGTGGTCCAGAGTGTCAATTTCTCCCCAGTGCTCCAGAGGCCCTCCCATGCTCTCACACCACTCCTGCAAGAGCATTTCTTTTGATATTTCTTTTTATTTTTATTTATTTATTTGAGAGCAACAGATAGAGAAAGAAAGAGAGAGAGAGAGAGAGAGAGAGAGAATGGGCGCGCCAGGGCCTCCAGCCACTGCAAATGAACTCCAGATGCATGCGCCCCTGTGCATCTGGCTAACGTGGGTCCTGGGGAGTCGAGCCTCGAACTGGGGCCCTTAGGCTTCACAGGCAAGCGCTTAACCGCCAAGCCATCTCTCCAGCCCAAGAGCAATTTTTAACTCATAATGAGCTTTCTTCGATGCATTCCAGGTTGAATACAAGAAAGGCTTTGAAGAGAGTAAGAGCCACTTTCACCTGCCCATGGACATGGTGAACTTCAGGCATGCTAAGAAGGCCCAGGCTCTTGCCAGTGACTTGGACTACAGGAAGAAACTGCACGAGTACACTGTGCTCCCCGAGGACATGAAGACTCAGTGGGCCAAGAAAGCCTACGGGCTTCAGAGCGAGGTGAGTGCTCGCTCTTGTCCAGCTCTCTTGCACACCACGTAATTACATACTCTCTCAGAGTTATCTGGAACCTGTGTGTGAGTCTGCTACATAGGTCAGAGGACGAGCAAGAGCCAGAGAAGTGCTGGTTCCAGAGAGCTAAGGGAAAGAGCCAAGATGATGGAGAGTCAGGATGAGCCGGGGCTCATGGCCATTGGGAAAGTCACAATGGGTGGTAATGGGCACAGGCAAAGAGGTGCCAAATGTTGATTAAAAAAAAAAATCCAAGAAACGCTTTTTTTTGGGTCAGGTTGTGGTGTTTCAGCACTAAGGGAGAACAGGCTCTTGATAACTAGGCACGAGGGGACCCAGTGGCTTCACCTTCCATTGAAAGACCAGCCTGGGCCGGGCATGATGGAGCATGCCTTTAATCCCAGCCCTCGGGAGGCAGAGGTAGGAGGATCACCTTGAGTTTGAGGCCACCCTGAGACTACATAGTGAGTTCCAGGTCAGCCTGGGCTAGTGCGTGACCCTACCTCGGAAAAAGCAAAAGCAAAAGCAAAAACAAAAACAAAACCAAACAAAAACAAAAACAAAACAAAACAAAAGACCAACCTGTTGTTCTGGGACAACAAATGTAAGGTGAAGATTTTTCCGGCTCCCCCCCACTGTCATGTCTTCATCACTGTGTCTCATGAGACATTTCTTTTGCAGCTGCAGTACAAGGCCGACCTGGCATGGATGAGGGGAGTTGGATGGCTGACCGAGGGGAGTCTCAACCTAGAGCAGGCCAAGAAGGCTGGACAGCTGGTCAGCGAGGTAACTAGAGCTTAGGTCCCTGGCTGCCAGTGATTCTCAGCCCCTGAGTCATGGGGGCTCTGGTTTCCTCTCCCCACCTCCACATCTTTATTTTGAATGTGAATTCAGGGAGTGGGAATACTTTATTTCCTACCTATAAAGTACCTGGAATTAACTTCCCACCCTTAAACTTCGTGAACAAATTTTTGTTGTTGTTTTGAGATGTTGAGAAAGGATTTCCATATTTAGCTCAAGTAGACCTTGAACTTCAGATCTTTCTGCCTCTGTCTCCTAAGTGTGAGGATTATGGGAGTGTGCCATCAAGCCTCGCTCTGGAGTGTTGTTTTTCAAAAAATATTTTATTGGGCTGGAGAGATGGCTTAGCGGTTAAGCGCTTTCCTGTGAAGCCTAAGGACCCGGGTTCGAGGCTCAATTCCCCAGGACCCACGTTAGCCAGATGCACAAGGGGGCGCATGCATCTGGAGTTCGTTTACAGAGGCTGGAAACTCTGGCGCGCCCATTCTCTCTCTCTCTCTCTCTCTTTCTCCCTCTCCTTTCTCTGTCTGTCACTCTCAAATAAATAAATAAATTTTAAAAAATTTAAAAAAAGAAAAAAAATATTTTATTTATTTATTTGACAGAGAATGGGGGGGGGAGAGAGAGAGAGAGAGAGAATGGGCATGCCAGGGCTTCCAGCCACTGCAAACAAACTCCAGATGCGTGCGCCCCTTGTGCATCTGGCTAATGTGGGTCCTGGGGAACTGAACCTGGGTCCTTTGGCTTTGAAGGCAAACACCTTAACAGCTAAGCCATCCCTCCAGCCCTGGAGTGTTAACTTTTTAAAGAAACCTGTCAATTTATATGTTGATTTATGATTCTGCTTTCTTTTCTTTCTTTCTTTTTTTTTTTTTTTTTTTTTTTTTTTTTTTTTAGGAAGGATCTTACTCCAGCCCAGGCTGACCTAGAACTCACTCTATACCTCAGGCTAGCCTATAACTCATGGCAACTCCCCTACTTCAGCCTTCCAAGTGCTGAGTGCCGGGGTTATTGGCATAAACCACAATGCTCAGCTCAATTTATTTTTTAAAATATTTATTTATTTGAGAGGGAGAAAGAGAGAATGGTCACGTCAGGACCACCAGCTACTGCAACAAACTCCAGATGCACATGCCACCCTGTGCATCTGGCTTACATGGATACTGAGGAATCAAACCTGGGTGCCCAGGCTTTGCAGGCAGGCGCCTTAACTGCTAAGCTGTCTTCCCAGCCCTCAATTTATTTTAAAACACAATTTCACACAAAGAATAATTTAGCATGGAAAGATTGTACAGATAGAATACTTGAAAATCCACAATCCAAAAATGCCTCAGAACCCAAAATGTTGTATATGTGTGAGTGTGTGGGCATGTGTGTGAGTGTGTCTGCATGCAGAGGCCAGAGGACAACCATGGACATTGCTCCTTAGGAATGCCGTCCACCTTTTATCAGGTAAGGTCCTTCATTAGCCAGGAGCTCACCCAGGAATCTGCTCTTTCCACCTCCCTACTGTGGGTGTTACAGGTGCATACCACCATATCTGGCTTTTTTGTAAATTTTTTTTTGTTATTTTTATTTATTTATTTGAGAGCGACAGGGAGAGAAAGAAAGAGGCAGAGAGAGATAGAGATAGAGAGAGAGAGAGAGAGAGATTGAGAGAGAGGGAGAGAATGGGCGTGCCAGGGCCTCCAGCCACTGCAAATGATCTCCAGATGCATGCGCCCCCTTGTGCATCTGGCTACTGTGGGTCCTGGGGAATCGAGCCTCGAACCAGGGGTCCTTAGGCTTCACAGGCAAGCACTTAACTGCTAAGCCATCTCTCCAGCCCCATATCTGGCTTTTTTACATGGGTTCTAGCAATTTAACTCAGGTCCTCATGCTTGCAAGACAAGCACTTTACCAACTAAAAACTATCTCTCCAACTCACCAAAACATTTTCAACGTCATAATGATATCACATAGAAAATTTCACTGTGAACCTTGGCTTCATGAACAAAATCATTGAAATAGTGTATAACATATACCTTGAGTCTATATGTATAAGGTATAGGCAACATGAATGAATTTACATTTGGGTCCCATCACCAAGATATCTCATTATGCATCAATATCCCAAAATCCAAAATCTGAAAAACTTTTGGTCCCAAACATTTCAGATAAGGGATCCTCAACCTGAGATGCCCTTCTTGCACAAGTAGGATATGACTCCTTGAGAATCAGAGTCCGGTATTTGGAATAAAGCTTCTCCACACTCACTGTAAACACGGGACAGGGTGAGCCTTGCTGACCCTCTCTTCTCATATGGAAATGGATTGGCTAGCTCTAAGGCCCCTGCAGTTCTAAGCCTGGTCTCTTTATACCATGAAAAGCTACACAGCAACAGCAGGAGGAGGGCTTTTGAAGGACATTTCATTTGGGAATGTGACTATTTCAGGAACTTTGTTTGGGATCTTCAAAGGAGATTCTTGATTCTGAACCAGGAAGGCTGAGTTGGCATTTCTCTTGCCAGAGATAATATTAGTTATAAAATTACCATCATTCATGGACTGGTAATAATTATTTAGTCACTGCTGTGGTTGATTGATCCATATTGCTATCTATTAGCCACAACTATCCTCTGAATAGATACTGTGATGATTCTGTTATTATTCCCATTTTATACCTTAAGAGAGGAGACTTGTCACTCTTTTTTTTTTAATTTTTTTCTTCATTATTTATTTATTTATTTAAGAGTGACAGACACAGAGAAAGAGGCAGATATTATATAGAGAGAGGGAATGGGTGCGCCAGGGCTTCCAGCCACTGCAAACGGAACTCCAGATGCGTGCACCCCCTTGTGCATCTGGCTAACGTGGGTCCTGGGGAATTGAGCCTCGAACCGGGGTCCTTAGGCTTCACAGGCAAGCGCTTAACTGCTAAGACATCTCTCCAGCCCGAGACTTGTCACTCTTCAAGTCCACAGCAAACCAAGATCTGTACCCAGCATGTGCCCCAATACCCCAGCTCTTGCCCACCGGGTAATATTGCATCTCCAAATAAATGCTTTTATTTTATTCTCATTTTCCACCACACTTACACTTCTTTCTGATAAAGACATATTTAAAATTCAAATATATACAGAAGGAAGATAGAAAAGAGTAATACATTGAGGTTCTTGTTACCATTTCTTTGAGACCAACTGGCATCCAGGTGGAGTATTTCAGCCCCACCTTGGATCAGTGCACAGTGAGGGCAGGGGCTCAGGAAGTTATTCCTTCAGCTCCATGTCTGTCTCATGTCCCGTGTTGACTACTATTTTCTAAGCTCCTTGGGGGCCACAGGGATTTTTTTTATCATCTTCACTTTTTAAAATAAACTATAATAGATTCTTGACTGCAAAGTAAATACTTAAAGTTTGACCAATGTCAGCTCTGGGTTGACTTGGAATTTCCAAGGGTTTAAGGACAATATGTCTTCCTTCTATTATGTGGTGATGGCATTTTCCTCTTAGGCACAGGAAGAAGGGAGGAAAGTCACATGGCTCTTTGGCCTGTTTTCTCTAGGTGTGTGTGTGTGTGTGTGTGTGTGTGTGTGTGTGTGTGAGTGAGTGTTTCCTTCTGAGCCAGTCTGACTCAGCTGGAGTGAGTGTTTTCTTGTGTCCATGTCTTCCTCCTAAAGGGAGAACATTTTGAATCCCCAGTGTTCTCTTCACTGCTCGTGTCTATGGCTCTGGGAGTTCGGGTAGCACTAGTCTCTGAGCTCATCCCTGGTCTCCTCACCGCTTGAGGCTCTTGCTCCAACATGCCATCCACGGGGGCTACCTTTCTCATCTACTTTGGCAACTCCAGTGGAAAAGCCAGAGGAACTAATCTCCAGGAAAGACAAGAAGTCCCTGTGGGGGGACAGAATTAGCACATTTGAAAGTTTGCCAATTGATGACTGGCTGCTAATCAGGGACAGTGAAAACAAATCCTCGGTGATCTGGAAATAAGGGACCAGGAGAGAATCTCATCTGACCTCTGACCTTCTGTCTGTGGCTCTTGGCATTCCTTCCTCCTTAGAGCTGGTGCTACCTGGATAATCATGGGGTTACCATGGACAGTGGGATGATACTGGCTCACATAGAAAGCAAAGCACTAAAGTCTCCTCTTCTCCTCAGAATAAAGGAGCTTCTATTACTTTCTTTGCTCATTGCACAGTTGAAGCAAGAGAGAATCAAGTCCATTGTTAAGTGACATGTCCAAGTCATGAAGCTGGAATAAGCTGGAGTGAGATTTGAACTTCCATCTTTTAAAAATAACACTTACTTATTCATTTATTTATTTGAGAGAGAGAGAGAGTGTGTGTGTGTGTGTTCCAGGGCCTCTGGTCACTGCAAGTGAACTCCAGACACATACACCATCTTGTGCATCTGGCTTACGTGGGTACTGGGGAATTGAACCTAGGTCCTTAGGCTTTGCAGGCAAGTGCCTTAACCACTAAGAAATCTCTCCATCCCAACTCCCATCTTTTGCAATTCTGAAGTTCAAGTTTACTCCACCTCACCTTCCAATGTAGACTTAAGGTTTATAAAATGAAAACAACCCATTGTCCACAGTGAGATACATGATTTGCTGAGGGAAACCATTAAAGTTCCCATTCAGCAACAGCCACAAAAGCAAGCTCACCAGAACTGGCTGGCTTGGGCTGTGTGGTTCTCCTCCAAGGAGATCTGTGGGCCTCAGAAAGCATGAGTTATGTTCGTGTGTGTATGGTAAAAAGGAGTGGATTGTCCTAATGCTGTGGTGTCCCTTTTCTTTGGAAACAGAAAAACTACCGGCAGAGGGTTGATGAGCTGAAGTTCACTAGTGTGGCCGACAGCTCCCAGATGGAACATGCCAAGAAAAGCCAGGGACTGCAGAGTGGGGTGAGTCCTGGGCTGCCCTCTTTCCACCAAGCTGCTGTGTCATGGGCCTGGGAATCTCTGGGGACAACAGCAAGTGCTGCCCAGGCACGGCTCAGGAATCAAAGAGCTTTCCCTTAAATAGGCCAGATCTGGTGTTCCTCTAGCTTCAGGCTGTCTGAGAACCACGCTACAGCCTTCATACTCTTCCCACCCCTCTTCTCTCCCTGTTGTTAGATATGATGGATGCAGTACTACTGTATTCCTTTTCTGCTGCCAGTGTTCCTTAATTGCCTCCCTCCCTTCCTTCCTCCCTTCTTCCCTTCTTCTCTCCTTTCCTCCCTTCCTTCATTCTTCCCTCTCTTCCTCCCTTCTCCCTCCTTCACTTCCCTTCCTTCCTTCCTTCTTTCCTTCCTTCCTTCCTTCATTCCTTTTTCTTTCTCCCCTCTTCCCTCCCTTCCTTCCCCCCTCCTTTATTTCTTTTCTTTCTTGGTAGGCCCAGGCTGGTCTTGAAGTTGTTATGTAACCGAGGATGACCTTGAACTCCTGCTTCTGCCTCTACCTTATGAATTTTGGGGTTAAGGACATGCAGCACCACACCTGGTTTTATGCAGTTCTGGAAATCTAACCCAGGGCTTCCCACATGCTAAGCAGGCCCTTTACCAGCTGAACCACATCCCCAGCCCTCTTCTTTCTTTTTGTTTTCTCATCCAAGACTATAATTCTGGATTCAGTAGAGAATTGGAGGACAACATTTGCCTGTGAACGCATGAAAGTCACACTGTTTGAGCTCAAATATGAGAGGCAGGGCAGGTGCGTGTACATGATTGACAGTGTTCAACCTGGAGGTGGTACCCTAGTTGTTCCAATCTGGGCAGGGCCTCCCAGGCTTTCCTGCCTAAATGTCCAGGTACATCTGACAGAAAAGATGCTATCAACACAAATTAGAGTCAGTAGAAAGCCACTGTTTGGAAACACATCTCAAGGGTAGTGGTGGTGGGGGGCGGGAGGGAGAAAAGAACAGAATGTCCAGTTTCCATGGAGAAGCTCACTGTGCTGTCTTTCTGATCCCTGGGCACTTCCTGGTGTCAGCACCTACAGGTGTGTGAAGGTTGAACATGATGTGTGATATGCAGTTCCTCTCTGTCCCACTTGGGAACCCTCTAGGTGGGGTGTTTTTCCGTAGCAATAGACAATGTAGATGAGAAAAAAGTTAGGGAGGTCAGTGGCATTTCTAGGGAAAGATGTAAAAATAGAAAGCTTAGAAGAGTTTTTACGCCGGGCAGTAGTGGCACACGCCTTTAATCCCGGCACTCAGGAGGCAGAGGTAGGAGCATTGCCATGAGTTCGAGGCCACCCTGAGACCACATAGTGTATTCCAGGTCAGCCTGAGCTAGAGCGAAATTTTACCTCAAAAACAAGTAAAACAAAGCTGGACATGGTGGTACACACATTAATCCCAGCACTTGGGAGGCAGAGGTAGGAGGATCGCCATGAGTTCGAGGCCACCCTGAGACTACATAGTGAATTCCAGGTCAGCTTGGGCTACAGTGAAACCCTACCTCAAAAAAAAAGCATAAACAAAAACAAAACCCCCCAAAAGAATACAGTCAGTGGACATGTGTTCACTTGCATGTGGAGGCCAGAGGTTGATATGGGATGTCTTTGCCGATTGCTCCCATCCTGATTTGTTTGAGGCGGGGTCTCTCACTAGACACAGAGCTTTCTGACTTGGCTAGACAAGTCAGCCAGTGAGCTGCAGGGTTCTCCTGTCTCTGTCCACCCGATCCTAGGATTACAGGCATACACTACCACTCCCGTCTTTGTATGTGGGTTTTGGGAGTTCATCTCAGATTCTCATGCTTTCATAGCACGCACTTTATCAAACAAGCCATCTCCCAGCCCTGAACTTTTTTTCTGTAAATTGTATCATTACTCAATGTCTGGTTTTGTGGCTATACATTTGGTTTTCTTTACTTTTCTCACTCTTTTTTTTCCCCTTTGGTGAGGCTGGGGCTCACTTATTTGAAACTTACTATATAGCCCAGACCGACCTCGGACTATCAGCAGCATCCCTGCCTCAGCCTCCTGAGTGCTGAGGTTGCAGAAGTAAATGTGTGTGTGTGTGTGTGTGTGTGTGTCTGTGTGTGTGTCTGTGTGTGGTGTCTTTGTCTTTGCATGTGTATGTGGAATCCAGAGGTTGGTGTCCCGTGTTTACCTCAGTTGCTCTCACTGACGCCAGGCTCACCAAGTCAGCTAGTCTTGCTATCCACTGAGGCCCAGGGATTCTCCAGTCTCTGCCTCGCCAGGATTTGATGTGGGTCCTGAAACTCCAAACTTAGCTCCTCATGGTTACACAGCAAGCATTTTACCCACTGAACCATCTCTCCAGCCCCATATATTTGGTTTTTTTAAGCAATATGTGATGTATACTATTTAATCTTATTTGAGTACAGTATTGCAAGTTGATACAAGGTACAGTGATCAAATCCCAATAATTAGTATTTCCATTTTTTCAAATATTATTTCTACATACATTTCTCCTTTAGAAATCTAAAATCTAAAATCAACTGCTGAATACACAGTTGGCCTATAGTGCTATTTCCCTCCAGCCGGATGCACCCTCTTTCTCTCCTTGCCCCATCCCCTTTCCATCCTATAGTGACCTTATTCTACTCTCCACCTTCTAACGTAATCAGCCTTTCCAGATTCCACAACTCAGTGAAAGCATGTTCCTTCCTTTCTATGCCTGGCTTATTCCGTTTGCCACAGCGTCCTCCAGTTCCATCTAAGTTTCCCAAATTGTGGTGGGATTCCCCCTTCTTCTCTCCTTCACTGTCGCCGGTGCTCTCTCCCCACAGGTGGCTTACAAGGCAGGAAATGAACAATTTGTCCATCAGTACACCATCAGCAAAGAGGAGCCTCTCTTCTTACAGGCCCGGGCCAATGCTGCTCATCTCAGTGAGGTACCACAAGAGGGGGCGGGTAGCTGTGGGTCCCGCTCCCCTGTGTCTATGGCCATCTGGTCACCAAACCCACTAGCCACATGGTTGATGCCTACGTCAACTCAGTTTATAAGCATCTAGTCATCCCAGCAGACCTGGTTCCTAAGTAGTGTTTTAGGAGAGAGGCAGACCACCTTCCTAGCAATGGCTGGTGGGGCACTTACTTAAGACAACGAACAGATCGTGAGGTCCGAGAGATGGTTATTCTGGAGGTCAGAGCTGAGCAATGGCAGAAGGGAGTTCAGATGCTGCCTCCAAATATCATTTGATTCTCAGTCCTTCTATGTCCAGGCATGTGACCTTGGGGACAGTTCTTTACTCCCACTTGTCCTTTTAGTAAAAGAGGCTAATACCATCCCTTGCTCGCTACGTTGGCCAAGACTTCACTGAGTGTGCATGCGTGACTACAGTGGTGACTGTCCCATGTGACAGTGTCCATGGTCCATTGTCTTCCTCCTGGTGGGCCTAGTCTCATCTCTCTCCATGAGGCTGGGTGGCTGCGGTCCTGATCTGGGAATCGGTGGGGTGGAGGAGAGGAAAGAGAAGAAGCTGAGATGATTTTCACACAGAAAGAGTGAAGGTCTTTCAGAGGAAAGCTCTCGTCCTGAAGGCAGGAGCAAGAGAGCGAGTGGGAGGACAAAGAAAGGCCCAGGGGGCACCGGAAGCTGGGGAGGTGGCAGCAAAGAGGAAGGAGTGCACCCGATATCTTGCTGCTGGGGGGGTGTGGATGGCACAGAAACTTTCCACTACTGTGGCATGAAATGCTATTCCATCTTGGCATGTCTTTGAGGCTCTATAAAGACTCCTGGGAGTTTAGAAAAGCCTTTGGCGGTTTAGTTTATGCTTCTCTTTGTTGATGCTGATGTGCCCAGAGGCCTGGTCGCACTCAGGCTATGACAGTCTAGGGCCCTACCTTCTTAGGGAACGATGCCATGGCTGCTGTCTTTTTTGAGAGGCCACCAGTAGAGAAACCCTCTCACTTGAAGATGACTGCTTTTCTCCTACATCTCTCCTCCAGAAACTGTACAAGAGCAGCTGGGAAAACCAGAAGGCAAAAGGGCTTTGAGCTACGCCTCGACTCCCTAACCTTCCTCACAGCTAAAGCAAAGAGGGACCTGGCCAGCGAGGTGAGTCCATCTCCAACTTGAGCAAGAGACGTGAAATCCTGCTGCCGCATGTGTGGCAGATTCCTCATCTCCCTGAAGCCCAGAGCTCCCGAGGGAGATGAGAATCGTAACAAGCCCCTCACAGTGACACAGTCCTGCCTGCAGTGAGCAAGCTGGTGCCACACATTGGTTTCCACCAACTAGAAACTTATCATCAGTGTCCCCATCCAGTGACTTTCTCTTTCGCCTGTCACTTGCCGCCATTGGGGAGGTGGTTTTGCCTTTCCGCGTCCCAGTTGCCTTGTCTGGAAAGCTGCTAGTTGCGCAATGATTGTGAGGAAATGAAATGAATTGACGCATATCAAGCGCGTTATAGCCCAGTGAGGTCTTCTGGAGTCTGCTGGGATGTGAGCAGCCAGAGTTTAAACAAAACTTGACTTCATTAAGAAAGTCTTGCTTGAAAGAAACAGAGGTGGGGCTGGGCATGGTGGCACATACCTGTAATTCCAGCACTCAGGAGGGGAAGACAGGAGGAACAGGAATTCAAGGCCAACCTAGGCTACACAGTAAACTCAAGTAAACTCAAGACAAGGATGGACTACATAAGACCCCATGGCAATATGTATGTATGTACGTATGTATGTATGTATACATAGATATATACATGCTGTTGCAGTCAGGTTCACATTGCTGGTAGAAATCACCCAATCAAGAGTAGCTTCTGGGAAAAAAGAAGTTTATTTTGGCTTACAGGCTCTAGGGGAGGCTCCATGATGGCAGGGGAAAACAATGGCATGAGCAGAGGGTGGACATCAACCCCTGGCCAACATAAGGTGGACAACAGCAACAGGAGAGTGTGCCAAACACTGGCAAGGGGAAACTGGCTATAACACCCAATGCCCACCCCCAACAATACACTCCCTCCAGGAGGTGTTAATTTCCAGTTGCCATCAGCTGGGAACCTAGCATCCAGGACACCTAAGTTTATGGGGGACACCTGAATCAAACAACCATACATGCCTATATGAATGTATATATATGCATATGTATGGAGAGAGAGAGAGAGAGAGAGAGACTTGGTAACACGGTTGATTTGCAGTCTATTACATGCCCTGTTCTAATCCAGTCTGCGGGTACATGCACTTGAGTGGGGCTTATCAGGGGTTTATGCCTGTGCTGACTCACGGTAAGTAGTGGCAGGCATGGATGCTCTTGTGAGCGGGGAGAAGCATTTCCTATAGCCCAACAGTGATGCTGTTGAAACAGCGCTGCACAGTAATAGTGCATCATCCCCTACGGCCGTTTCCACGTCTACTTTCTCCCGGCCCTCATTGCTGTTGTGTAGCTGTTTTGTTTTGTGTTCAGGCAACATACCCTGTTTTTCCTCCCTCTCCAAACCCTAAAGCTCTTTTTTCTTTCTCACATAATGACTACTTTTTATTTATAGAATGTTCTCAGTAGTAAGTATAAAGGTGGCTTTCATAGAAACAGCAGGCCAAATTAAATGAAATTGAAAGAGAGAAAGAGAGATCTCAAATAATTAGGGAAGAGACGGAATCTCACAGAAATTTGATAAAGTCTCTTACCATAGAGTCACATTCAGTGGAGCTTAGAGCTTTCTGTCAACCAAAGTGAAAAAGGAAAAAACTGGGTGGTGATACTTTATCTCATAATTTGATGAAAAAGGATGATGTATAGGTTGTCCTAACTCTCTCTAACTCTACTAGGATTCTGTCGATTGTTATTTATTTATTTATTTATTTATTTATTTATTTATTGTTTTCCAAGGTAAGGTCTCGCTCTAGCCCAGGCTGACCTGAAATTCACTATGTAGTCTCAGGATGGCCTCGAACTCACAGTAATCCTCCTACCTCTGCCTCCTGAGTTCTGGGATTAAAGGCGTGCGCCACCATGCCCGCCCTGTCAGTTGTCTTTGAGTTAACTCTCGCGCATGCAGTTTAATGCTTACCGACTCTGTCAGGGGATTCTCATGCACTCCCGCTCTGTGGCTCCTATTCAGGTAAAATACAAGGAGGATTACGAAAGGTCCAGAGGGAAACTCATCGGAGCACAGAACGCACAAGGGGATTCAAAGCTGAGCCACTCTCTGCAGATGTCCAAGCTGCAGAGTGAACTGGAGTACAAGAAGGGCTTCGAGGATTCAAAATCCCAGTGCCACGTCTCCCTGGACATGATCCACCTCGCGCACGCTCGCCAGGCTCAGAGCTTAGCCACGGACATAGGCTACAGGACGGCGTCACACCGCTTTACAGCTTTGCCCACAGACATGAGGGTGGAGTGGGCCAAGAAGGCCTACGGCCTGCAGAGTGATGTAAGCTCTGAGTGTGTACGTGCACGTGCCTGTGCGTGTGTGCACGTGTGCGTGTGCTAGTGCTGGTGCGGGGTTCCCCCAAACCCTTCTAGACAACAGTTTATGTTTACTGAATGCCTGTTTCTGGATCCCTTGGTGGAATCACTTTCCTTTCCTTGTGGTCTGATGTTTATTCGTATTATGTCAATTTTAGGTTCTGTACCAACAGACAGAAATCATATGGCTATATTTTTTTCCTCCTTGGAATTCTGCTCTACATATTTTCTAGGTCTTCTTTTACTGCTGGAGGAAAATGTATTTATGATATATATTCTCAGCCGTGGTCAGCTATCAGGGTCACTGATGATTTGTTCCAACTTTAGCAGTTCTCATTTTTAGAAGAAGAATCAGGGACCCTCTTCTCCTTCTTCGTTATGTCCCCTCTTTGCTTCTCTCTGCTTGCTGTGTTTGGTTAACTCTTGTAATAGACTGTGGATGAATGGGTCAACTCTAGCTTGGCTGTTGCATGTAGGTGTATGTGTGCACACGCGTGTGTGCGTGAGTGTGTGTGTGTGTGTCCATATCTCTGTGTGTGCAGGCACCCCTTCATGGAAGAGCTGTTTAATGAGAGGTAGATGCTATGCTAACTTTAGAAAAGTGCTCACTTGTCTATAGTCACACCACCTCAAACGTACCCAATTTTATCTGATCTCAAAAGCGAAGCAGAGTTGGGCCTGGTTAGTACTTGGATGGGAGGAAAGTGCTCACTTAAACGACTTTCGTTAAAACTATTGATTCTGACTCAGTGTCAAGTAAAGAAAGGAGAGCTATCCTCTCCCTACCCCCTTCCACGATAGGAGAAAGGAATTGGCGCCATGGGGAGCCCTGGATATCTTGTGAACGTCCATCCTCGGATCTGTTATGAATCCTTATTTTCTTCTTCCTTGCATGTCATTTCAAACAAGGAAACTGGTAACAGACAATGGGGATGATGAGCCTGTCCCAAGCTGTCCCTGAGTCTCCAGTGAGGGCCAAGGTTGACTGGGCCCCTCCAGCTCTTTCCCGACTAGTGTTGGGTGTGGCCTAAGGCAGCCATCCACAGGGAGGGCTCCGATGAAAGAGGAAATTAATTTGTATGTGGGGGCCCTACCCGTGACTCTGCAGAAACCGGCAAGACAAAGTGCCATGTGACTGACTCAGCTGGTGCCCAGGGCACACCGGAGCTGTGAACAGCCCTTTGACTGTGCGCACACCGACAATGGCCTGCCTTTTCTCTCCTTTCTTCCCCCTTTGTCAGAACCAATACAGGGCAGATGTGAAGTGGATGAAAGGCGCGGGCTGGGTCGCCACCGGGTCATTAAATGTGGAGCAGGCGAAGAAGGCAGGAGAACTCATTAGTGAGGTGAGATTCCCTGACAGCGTGTAACAGGCCTGGCTGCATTAGGCGTGCAGCGTTTCTGTATAAAATTAAAATAATTTCCACTCAAAAGGCGAAGAAAAAGGCAAAGCCACATGAAAGGGCCTCCAAACCCAGACTAGGGCTGGTAATTAGAGAGAAACCACATACCAAACACACACCAGTAGGGGCCCGTAGTGCCCCAGCAAAAACAAAGTGGGTGACAAATGGTATTATGAATAGTAATGACAATCAAACGGAGCTCAATTGCTACCCACCAACTTACCTTTTTAATGAAGCAACACGGGAGAGAAGATTAAAGGACACACTCACCGCACCGGAAGCCCTTTGGTGACTTTATATAGACTTCCCTCCGCCCTGTCTGGCACCGTGTAAACAGTTTTGGGATATTCATCCACGTGCTGTCCAATATGGTGACAGGGTTGGTTCTTTCTTGTGGGAGGGGATGTCTCACTTCTACTGTGTTTAAATTGCAGTCTTGCCAACGTGCAGCTGCCCTAGCTGGACCCCAAGGCATTGCTGCTTAGGAAAACGGCAGATCACGCACAGTCCTGGGCGGTTTCCTTGAGTATCAGCGTCAGAGGTTCTATCAGCAGTTTGTTTCTGCATTGATACTGTTGAGATTTCGCACGTTCTTTCTTGTACGATGCTGGCCTGGGTCTCACAGCTTGTCTGGTAGTTTCTCTGGCTTCTCGATGCCAGTCGCAACTTCTGTAGGGTTTTGAAAACTAAAAGGGTTGCAGACGTTGGCAGATGTCCTCTAGGGGGCACACTTGCTTCTGTTCTAGGCATCCCAGGCTGGGCTAGCTCAAGCTCACACTATCAAACCCCTTGGGTCCACTCCTCTACATGTCTGTCTAGAGAGAGGCTTGTGCAGAAGGCAAGTGACCATTCAGGTGCCCTTAGGATAGGCAAGTCTTTCTAGACTTTTCAGGATAGTGAGGAAACTATAGTGGTCATAGGCCTGAACACGTGAGTGGTCGCAATGATCCTCTTGGGACTTGGTTTGAAGAGAAATTCTTATTCATTCATTCATTCATTCATTCATTTATCTAAGAGAGAGAGAAAGAGGGAGGGAGAGAGAATGAGTGAGAACATCAGGGCCTTCAGCTGCTACAAATGTACTCCAGACGCATGTGCCACCTTGTGCATCTGGGGAATCGAACCTGGGCCCTTAGGCTTCGCAGGCAACCACTAAGCCATCTCTCTAGCCCTGAAGAGACATTCTTAGCAAACACATCTTCAAAACAGAAACGTGTCTGTGCTGGTTTGGCCATCACGCCTGCTCAGTGTTGGTATTTCCCATAGAGCTGCATTCTAGTTACCTGACACATTGCAGAGTGGATGGCAAAAGTTGCCTTACTCTGAGCGGGCAAGTGTTTGGAGACCGTGCTTAGTCGTCGCTCAGGACTCAAAGGATCCTGGGGACAGTATTTCCCTGAATAGTTCAGCTTAGCTAAGGAAAGGCCATCTTGGGAGCAGGAACATGAAAAATGATGGGAACAATGTTTAGGTGTGAAGGTCTGAAACTCTCAGTATCGGGCCCCCTCACAAGAGGGAATGGAGAATAAAGACTGCCCCATGCACACGTTAGCCTCCAGGGCGATCTCTCCACGTCTCTCAGTCTCGTACCACAGAATCTTTGGGAGTCATTTACTCCTTAGTGGTCTTAATTTCTCATCTCATTGTCATCTTGCACACTTTCTCAAGAAATGTGCTTATTTTTTTTCTTAATGCCCTAGATTCAGATCAGTCTCAAACTTCAGTAAGTGAGGCAAAACATATTTTAGCAACATTTCCTTACTACCTCATTGCAGGCTGGGATAACTTTTAGAGAGAATGCCAGACAGACAGTGTGAAAATGTCACATGCCTGCACATGTACACACACATGTGTAACACACACACACACTTATTTTGTAAAACAAGGTCAGAAAAGTTTTTTTTTTCCTGAAAAGTACCAGGCAGTTTATATATTTTCAGCCTTGCAGGTTGCATGATCTCCATCGTAACTAGCTGCCTAACAACTGTAGATAATATATGTAAATGAAGGAGTATGGCTATGTTCCAGTAAAACTTTATTTACAAAAACAAAAAAAAAAACCAAACAGATACCAGCCTCGATTTAGCTGAATGTAAGACAATCTAGTACAACATGCGAAACTCCAAGTAGATAAATGAGCAGATTTTATAAAATAGTCAATTGATTCAGGAAAACACAAAGTCCATAGTGCCATTAAAATAACATTTTAGTCCTACACAAGGTACTTTGATAATTAACTGAATGAAGCATGATTTTCAGAATTGAGTACCTGTATCTTTTTCCAACATTTCAGTTTTTGTTGCTTTTTGTTTTGTTTGTTCCGTGTCTTTCAAACTGTGGAATGACGACTCCTTTCAATATCAGCCCCTACATTTTTATTGTAGTATCTTGAGGAATTGTTACATATGCTAACTGGACCCGATTCTAAAGAGATTGCATAGTACTTTACTTACCCCACTGAATGTTGAATGCAAGGGTTTTGACCTGTGACAATGGCAAGTCCTTTTGTGGAAGGAAAACATGAAACTTCAATGGAGAAATGTGACTAGGAGATGTTCCCTTTTCTACTTAGAAGAGCCAAACTAAGATATGTAAACAATTGCGACAGTATTTGAAGCCTCTAAAAAGAATCATTTTCTAAGTGTGTGTCTCCTACAGTATTTTTACTGGTATAACCTAATTTTGAGATGTTGTCTTTGCACCAGGTAGAAATACTTTAATGTTAATTGACATGAGGTTATTCTTAAATTGAAACAAATATTAACCTGAAGGCACCTAGGAGATAAAAATGGAGGAAGCAGAATAATAATTATGTTCACAAATTCACTCTAATCTCGAGCAACCTATGATTTTCTCTTTCAAATGGCATGAAAGAGCAGCACAAAATTTACAGCTTTGATCTTTTCCTGCTCAACAGAAGAAATACCGTCAGCATCCAGATGCTTTGAAGTTTACCAGTATTAAAGACACTCCGGAGATGGTCCAGGCCAGAATTAGTTATACCCAAGCCGTGGATGTAAGTGATAATGTATATACATTATGACTCTGAGAGTGGGTTCTTCTTTCAACGGTGTGATTGAAGCGGAGGGGATCTTGGGCTTGCTCCTTCTGTCGTCTTAAGGATGAAGGGGCTCCTTGTCCTTTTTTGAGGCTCCCCTTAGCAGGGGGTGCTTCCTTATTAGGATGTAAATGAGGCATTCCTGCACTTAGGGTGCCAAGTGGGGCTCCACACCCCACGGCCCCATGATGCTCTGCTTCCTCCCATTTGCGTGTCTTGAGGGGTTGTCTCTGGTGAGGCATTTGCCCCTTGCTCTTTTATTTCAAAGTGGTGTCTTTACAGCTAGAACTCGAATTCTTGAATTCATAGCTGGAGCTGGAATTCTCGCTAATTGGAATATGGGAGCCGTGCTTAAGGTTCTTTGAGACCCAAGGGCAGGAATGGTTGCTGCTTTCTCAATCAATTTCCCAGGCTGTGAAAATAATCTGGGTTTTATTTGTAGATATTACTCCAACCGTTAAGCTGTTTCCTATACTCCGTTTATCATGGGAAACCAAAACTTTGACCCAGCACCCACCCGCTTTGCTAGTCTAAATGGAACAATGAGGTCCTCTAAAAACTCACTTTAGTACCCAGATTAGCTTGCTCTGTTTGTTGATTCTACTGAGAGGAGCCCACGGAGCTTTGAGCGAGGCTGAGGCAGATTTGGAAATATCTGTGACTTCCCCCCACCAATTCCCACAGAGAAAATTCACAACGCTTGGGGTTTCAAAATTTCCTCCATGGCTTTGAGCACCCCTGAAGACTGTGCCTGTCAGAATATGCGATGGGGATTTTTCAGTTCTGGATTTAGGAATTGATTATTTCTTGTTCTTCAGCCTGTCAGAATCAAACTGAGTTCTGAGAAACAGCCAAAGGATGGATAGTTTCTATGAAGCAAAACATTTGCTCTGTCCTTACCCTAATCAACTCTAGGGGGCACTGCTGTGATATGTAGAAACACATCTGATAAGATTTGGGCTGGAAAAAAAAACTGGTTTAGAAACTTTCTTTGGTGGCTGATGGCAACTCTAGATGTCATTGCAAGCTAGGAGGATATCAGAAGGCCAAACCAGAGTTCTGGATCAAGAGAACCCAGACCCAAGAATCCTGGAGGTGGGGGGACAGAAAGGGGGCAGAGGTGGGCTTGAAGGAACCCTATCTGCGGAGAGCCGCCTCCCATGTCTCCCAGGTGCCTTTTGTGTTCCGGCACGCTCCCTCCCGACTGTGGTTAACAACTGAATGAGTCTAGAGCTCATTCTCTCCATTGACACTTGTCTCAGGGGTGGAGCGTTCATGGAGGACAGTTTTGGTTGCCATGCTGTGAGCTGGAAGGTACAGCTAGGGAGAGAGGGACATGCGTGTCACTGCGCCAGCTATGAAATCTGTGTGGGGACAGCGGGCCGCTATCACATCTCTGTGGGGGTCATGACAGTTGTGTCCGGAATGGAACTTGGCTCATGGGTACACAGGGTAAGGCGGAAGCTCCGGGTTTAATACAAAAAATCGCTGTCTGCCCACAGAGGTTGTACAAGGAACAAGGAGAAACCATAAAACATCACTACACGCAGACCGCTGACCTACCTGAAGTCTTGTTGGCCAAGCTGAACGCCATGAACATGAGTGAGGTGAGGCTGGCTAGAGGGACCCTGCATTCCCTGACAGAAGGGCATTTATTATAAAGATGCCTTTATGGGCAAGCATGGGGCCCTATGCTAGCACCATCTTGAAACTTCTGCTTGCCCTGAACCTGAGGACCTGCACTAGCATTTGCAACGGGCCCTGCCATTGCCATAGCTGCCCCTGCAGGAGAATTGAGCTCATTGAGAAGGTTGTGACTGCGTAAAGCGCTTGTTTTAGCACCATGGGCTTTCGTAGGGAGGAGAGGAAATGTGGGACTATCTCAATCAAGCTAGCTGTATTCAGGGGCTGTGCCACTGAGTGTGTGAAGAGCACACTTGGCGACTGTGAGCTCCTCCCCTCCGTAGTCTCCGTCCACCGCCTCCCTCCCATCATTCCTGAGTAGAGACATTTGGCTTTTCGTTATTTTGCAAATACAACCTCATCCCTCATTTATTCAGTCAGGTTGCTGCTCAGAAGGAGCTGGGTGTGCTGGATTCCAAAACCCTTCTCCTCCGTGGCTTTGCAAGATTGGGAGGGAGGCAGGAGCTGATGTGAATAGTCTGTTCTCATGCACAGGGATCTCTCGCCCACAAGTAGAATGTAGGGTGGGGTGGGGGCGACAGGAATCATAACAAGCTAAGTTCCTGTTTTGGGAAACCAGAAGTTAAGAGGCCAACAAGTCCCATGAAGTCCTTCACTCGTGTCCATCTCCCCCCTTCCCCCCCAGACCCGTTATAAGGAGTCGTGGAGCCGACTTCGAGATGGTGGCTATAAGCTGAGGTTGGATGCCATTCCATTCCAGGCAGCGAAGGCTTCCGGTGAAATCATCAGTGATGTGAGGATCTAATATTGTGACAGTGTCGAAGCCAAACCCAGCTTCCGTTCTCTTGCCTCCCTAACCCCTGCCTTCTTTTGCCTGTGGGTAATATCCTCTGCTCTCCCAACTGACTGGGCTAGGGCCATCAGATAATGGCCAGGGAGAAAGAACACATCTTACAACAACAAAAATTCCCTAGCCTGGGGTTCAAAGCCGAATGCCGGACTGTAAACATGGAACCTGGGCAGATGAAATGCACCAAGAGCTTTCACAAAGCCCGTCTGTGAAGAGGCCGTGAACAATGCAGGCACCTTCTACCAGCCTGGGCCGCCCAAGTGCTGAGGCGTCCTGCCATTTCAAATCGGAGCCCTTTAGTCATTGGGAGTCTTGCATATGAAAGAATAGACCTTTTGACGACTCCTGCACGCGTTTGCTTTTAACTCACCCAGTTACTGTCAAAAGAACAAAACATTTTCGCCCAATACCCACCTCTTCCATTCCGTGTCCCTTGTCCCTGAGCTGTTACTCTCTCCCGCTCTCTTTCCCTTTAGTACAAATACAAAGAGGCATTTGAGAGAATGAAAGGACAGATGCTTGGCTCCCGGAGCTTGCAAGATGACCTCAGCCTTGCACATTCAGTACATGCGACCTCGCTGCAGAGTGATGTAAGTGGGAGGAATTGCAAGGAAGCCATGGGGCCCACCTAAGGATGCTCGTGGCTCAGCCAGCTGAGGCTATCGGTCCTTCTGGAAGTGGGTGTCAGTTCTGTGGCCGACTTGCATTGTAGTATTATGCCTCTGGGCGTCAGCTTCTCCCCCCACTCCTCCACAAATGAGATTGGATTGGTGGGCTTCCTTGTTCCTGTCTGGACTGGGAATCTTTTGATTTGGACTAGTGGTCACAAATGGACGGGGAGGGGACAGTAGGATTAATTTGGCCTACAGAGGTGTTTTTATTTGGTCTGCTGAATGGATTGCTTGAAAACATTGAGAAATGAGAAAGGTTTTACATGGACGTTCTAGACTACTTGCCAGAAGCTAAACTGGATGCCTGAAGGCCAGAGTCAGTTGAAGTTGCTTCCTCCCAGCTCTGTGTAGATGGGGTCTGCATTAGCCTTGTCACACATGTGTACACACACACACACACACACACACACACACACACACCATTCTTTCCTTATTTGTGCTTCCTACAGAAAGGCAGGCATCTGAGTTGCTGCCACCCTCTGATAGCTGATTGTGACCCCGAGGAAAGTGGTACATGTGTGCACACTTGATTTCCTTGCATTTGTATGAGCTGGTTTAATGTCAGGGATGAGATCTGTGTCCATCCAACACGTTACAGAGGACCAGCCACTGTCATGTGCCGCATCTAGTTTCACCACCAGATTGCGTCTAGGAGATCTGCCAGGCGTCCATCTGGCTTACTGGTAATAAAATCAAGATGCTGAGTGGCTCAGGCCCTTGCCTGGGGCCAGCTAGGAAAAGACGAGGCCACGCCATGGCACTAGTTCCTTCTCACATGCCCTTGCCGTAGCTTCATATGCTCCCTGCCCTGGTTTCTCCACTTCCAACTTTTGTTCCCCTTTCTGTTCTGGGTTATTGACTGCTGAGTAGATGAGAATTGACCTTGGTCTTGTGCTAGAGGGGAGGGGAGGGTTAGTGAGGTGGGCAGGGGAGGTTAGGGGCAAGTGGCTGGAGTTTCAGGGGACAATGGGAAGGAGAGGAGGAGGAATAGCTATGTCTCTGAGTCCCGAGGAAAATAGGCATTTTTCACAGCTCATCAAAGGACTAGCGGGGAGTTGTTAGTCAGGAACGGGCAGCCCCTTCCTTTCTCAGGGTGTGTGTTGAGTTTGGGTGCTGTCCACCCTCAGAACTGGTTCTCCAAACAGCCACACCACTGCTAAGTCCCCAAGGTTGACTAGAAAGTCATCTCAAGTTTTGTGGAGACTTGTGAGAGAATCCCTGTTATCTAAACCCTGAGCTGGAGAGGATGATGGGGGAAAGATACATTGGGTTGGCAAGGAGCCTTTCTGATCTTACAAAAAGAGAGAGTCTAAGAAACGGAGCAAGAACATCTGTGACATCAGATCTGGCCCTTGTCTGTGTTTCCCCTAGTAGAAGAGGCATGGCCCTCTTTACCCAGGCCAGTGACCTTCAGGGGGTCGAGGTGGTGAATCCAGGGAGCTGCTCCAAGCCAGGCCTCACAAGAGAGGAGCGCCTGCCCCTGAGGCTGATGGGACAGTTGCATTGCAGTGGCTTGTCTGGATGGTCCTGTTGCAAATGGTCGCTTTGAAATAGTGGCTGTTGATCCTCCTAGGTGAATTACAAGAAAGCCTTTGAACACTCAAAAGCACACGTCCATCTGCCATTGGACATGGTAACCCTGGTGCATGCCAAGAAGGCTCAGACCCTGGCCAGCGACCAGGACTACAGACATCCGCTTCCCCAGCACACGTCCTTGGCAGAAGACCTGAGGCTGCACTGTGCCAAGAAAGCTCACAGGTTGCAGAGCGAGGTAAGAGGGCTGGCCTCTCCCTTGAGGCTTTCTTCTTGCAGCTGAGGACCTAAGGCAGTGACCTGTAAGGTCCCCTTACAGGCTTGGTGAAGCCTTCAGAGGTCAGGACTCCTAAAACTTCATCTCCTCTGGAAATCTAGCCCGAGAGTTCTGTGCAGCCTGAAGCACAATTACACCGATCTGTTAAGAACAGCCACCATCCATTGAGTGTTTTTGCTGAATTCAAAGCCCTGTGTACTCACACTTTATCTCATTTAATCCTCACAATAACCCGGTATTGACAAGTCTTTATCCTTACTGTCCATAAAACTTATAGTGAGACTCAAGGAAGATGAATGGCTTATCCAAGATTACACAACCGTATGTGAGAAATGGGGTTGCTGGGTTTGAATGTGAGGTGCCTTTCAGGATTTTTTTCTTTTCTTTTCTTTCTTTCTTTCTTTCTTTCTTTCTTTCTTTCTTTCTTTCTTTCTTTCTTTCTTTCTAAAGATTTGCAGGTGATTTTGCATCTGGCCTTAAGTTGGACAAAGGATCCATCCTTTTGCTGTTTTCTATACTCATGTCCAATTTTCTGGGGTGGGTCAAGGGGTACTTACAGAGGTGCTTGGAGCCTATTTTTTGTACTCATCTACTATAAGAAGCTGAAAATGCAGAGGAGGCCATGAAGCAAGGGCCCACTGGTCTCTCCTTGGATGTGCCTGGTCCTTTTGAGGAGTTTCTGGCTCAAGTATCATCTCTGAGGCAGGGGACCCAGGACGGCCAGCAACCCTCAGGGAAGCCCCTCACTCCTGCACAGACGTGGCATATTGCCCGGTTAGGTGGCACTGTCCCCTCTAGTAACCACCTTTCTGCCCAGCCCACTAGGCTTACCGGCTCCAGGATATGCAGGAGATGGGTCCTCGCAGGAAAGCAGAACCCGGCACAAAATTTCTGTCCCTGTTTGGACACAGTGCCTGTGAACTGAGCAGAACTGGAATGTCTCATTGATTGGAGTTTTGTGCCTGTGTTTACTAAATGACACCAACTGTCAAAAACCCGAGAGCAGCTACAGGAATGGAGGGAGCTGCCACACTCATTTCAGGCCTTTTGTCACTGCAGGCAGGGCCCATGTAACCCACCTTCCTGATGGGAGGGCAATTGGGAAGGCAGCGCCCCCCAGGGGACACCTTGCTGGCTGAGGGGAGTGAACTGGGAGACTCTTTAAAGTGTCATCCCAAATCACTGAGGTACACACACTCGCTCCTACCCACACAGACCCAGGCTAGTCTTTGCCAGATGATTCTGGATTCATGCATCCGTTCTTTCTTAGCCCATGATTAATTAATACTGCCTGCTGCCGGTGGCTTTTGTTAGAAAAAAAAAAAAGAAGAAGAAACAACACACACCGCTAAACCACTTGCATATTTGCCCCGAGACACCTGACTTTCCAACCACAACCCACTCCAGCATTTATTTTTTGATGGCCCACATTAAGCACTGAAATCCATCTAGTAACCCTGTCACAGCTACTCGTTGAGAAGTGACAGCAGTATTATTTTCTTCTGACATACATCTTCCCCTAATGAGTGTTTCTAAGAGGTGTTTACCATTGCTGACTGTGCTGTGCCCAGAGAGAGACAGCCAGCTTAGGCTTCTGGCTATGGGGGCATGATGCCCTGGGATGACGTCTGCCTTCTCTTGCTTCCTGGTTCTGAGAGTTCAGCTCTTCCGATTCTTTGTGTTGTCCCTCATAGAATTTGTACCGTTCGGACCTGAACTTCATGCGAGGTGTTCCCTGCGTTATTCCTGGCACGTTAGAGATTGAAGGGAGAAAGAAGGCATCTGAGCTCATCAGTGAGGTAACCACAGGGGGCCTGGGAGTAGGCGATGGCTGCCTGGTACTTCCATGGCAGATGCCCACATCAGTCTGTTTCCTGCTGCTCAAACAGCTGGAAGCCAGTCTGTAGCAGCCTCTTACCTGGCACGGCTGAGCTTAATGGGTTCTTCATTCACACTGCATGCCATTTAATACAGTTGGGTGGATATCCACTCAGCTCCTCTACTAACACAGTGGAATGATTCACTGTCTTATAAGGTACATTTTCCTCATGTCCCTTTGCAGGGTGGCTCTGTGATACACAATGCAAAGCAAACAGGCTCTGGAGACCAACAAATGAGAGATTAAAATTCTAGGAAAGCTCTCATTTGCTGTGTGAACCCAGACCACTGACCTGTCCTCTCTGGGTCTTGGCTTCTTAATTAGTCATATGGGGATAATCACAACACCCTTGTTTGGTTTCTGTAAGGATTAGCATTTCTAAATAAATAAAGATTAGCATAATCTAAGAGCAGTGCATCTCTGACAGCTGTATTTGAAAGGGTGGCTGTATGCTTGGTGATAAGTTTTTGGTAAAAATACAGAAGTCTCAGAATTGTGAGCTCACTGAATGCATGGGTTCTTCCTCATCCCTGAAAGGCAGCAGGACTTCTATTCATGGTACATGCAAGAGGAGGGGACAAAAGGTTCTTGGTATCAGACTGAGAGCTCAAGTAGACTGTATCAGTTACTAATTCCTTACGGGGTGTTGGGGGGAGATAATCTAACCAGAAGCATCTTAGGGAAAGGAAACATTTGTTTTCAGCTTACAGTGTTGAAAGGGACTCCGTCATGGTGGGAGAAGCAAAGCAGGAGCAGGAAGCTGGTAGCACACCACCACATTAGCAAGGCGGAAGGAGAGCAAGAATGTGGAATGCTCAGCTTGCTTTGTCCTTTGTTATATAGTCCAGGATCCCCAGCCCAATGGAATGCCATTGCCCATAGTGTGGGGGATGGTTACTTGGTCAATAATCAATTCAGTACAGAAAATACACAACAGATATGCCAAGGGACTTGTTTCCATGGTGATTCTAAATCCTGGCAAGTTGACAGCCAGAGATGGGCAATCCCATGGACTGGACTGATGGTGTGCTATCTGGAGGAACTTGGGATCTTCCAGGCTCTGCTTTTCCAGCACAATCTCTTGCAGCCAAGCTCTGTAACTGCCACATGCATCTGAACCTTTTTGGAGCTTTGAAGAACATAGAGAGGTCTGGGCTTTGCTCATGGTTTTCTGACTCCTTGCAGGGTGCAGGACGCTGTGGCTGGCTTTTAAAGGTGTTACAGACAACTGCAGAGACCTGAATCTCTATCCAAGAGCCAACCACAATTTTTGAATTTTTAAATATTTTTTTATTTCTTTTAATTTGAGACAGAGAGAAAGAGAGAGGGGGGGGGGAGAATTGGCATTCCAGGGCCTCAGCCACTGCAATTGAATGCCAGATGTTTGTGCCAGCTAGTGGGCATGTGTGACCTTGTGCTTGCCTCACCTTTGTGCATCTGACTTATGAGGGATGTGGAGAGTTGAACATGGGTCCTTAGGCTTTGCAGGCAAGCTCCTTAACCACTAAGCCATCCCTCCAGCCATCAACTACAGTTTTTAATAGTCATATTTACTTTACCAGTAGAGGACTGTCTCCCTGTTTCCTGTTGTTGAGCATCTTACTGGGTTCCCTGTCCTGTCCTCCTTAGTGAGTGAGTTCCCAGGTGGATTCTAGGATGATGGATGGGCAGCCCTGGCAAAGGGAGTTTTCACCAAGACTTAAAGCACCAGCTCTCCTCTGGTTCTCTACCTTACACAGCTGTCCTCTTCCTTTCTCAGAGTAAATACCGCCAGCATCCCGGGTCACTCAAATATACAGCTGTGACAGACACTCCCAACCTCCTTCATGCGAAGTTCACCAACCAGATTACGAATGAGGTGAAAACTCTTATAATTTTCAGAAGTGACTAGATTGGTTTAAAAGATGTGTGAATGTTTCGGGGGAGGAAAAGAGCATAGTACTTACCAGGTTTTGGAAAGAAAATGGCATTCTGTAGAGAGCTAAAGCATCTTCCAGAGGAGAGGAGACTAGAAACCTGTGCTAGCTTTAGTCAGCTCCCCTAGACCAGCTGCATCAGCACCCCAATGAGTGTGTGGAGATAACCCAGCAGCGAGCCTCACCTTAGAGAGATTGGATCCATCGGCTCCTTGAACAAGGTCCTTACCTGAGCTGGCTCTTTTGCACATTGCACTCTGAGAAGTGCTGGCCTATAGTCCTATCTAGACAGATACTGGCTGACCAAGGCTGTTTGTCATCCAGTGGCCATTGCAGGAAGGACTTGTTATCCAACAACAGGTCTCTTGTATAGTGTTGGGCTCACTTCTCTATCCTTCGTCTTTTTTTTTTTTAAGTTCGATATTTTCTTATTTATTAATTTGAGAGAGAGAGAGATATGGAAATAGCAGGTAGGGAGAGAAGCAGAGGGAGAAGAATGGGTGTGCCAGGGCTTCTAGCCACTGCAAACAAAAACCAGGTACATGCGCCCCCTTGTGCATCTGGCTTACGTGGGTCCTGGGGAGTCGAACCTGGGTCCTTTGGCTTTGCAGGCAAACGACTTAACTGCAAAGCCATCTCCCCAGCCCTCCTTTGTCTCCTCTTAATTGCCCTCACTTTTTATTTACTCACCCCATTACTATCTGTACCAGAGGGCAGCTGCGAGGAAAGGAGTATCATCCTCCGAAGTCATATTTTCTGTCAACTTCTCCTCTTCCTAGCAGTGGCTCTCATAGAGGCTTGATGTAGGCAGATACATAATATTGAATCATGTTTAGCTTTTAAGATTCTGCCAAGTCTAACTTTAAGAAGTTAAGAGATCTGGCTATTTTTACTATTTGTTTCCTCATTTGCCCCCAAGTCTAAAAGCAGCTGGGGAAAAGGAAGTCCAAGTTCAAGGCTTCATACAGTGAGGCTATGAGTGTAAAGTTCTCACTTAGTCTTTCCTGCCTCTTTGTGAGCAAAGTGCTGTGGGGCAACAATGACTCTGAGGATGACCTCTGACCTTGAAGAAGTCAGCAAGCAAGGACCCATTTCTGATCACAGGTGACAGATTCTATCACAGAAGTCGAGGCCCACACAGGCTGCTTAAGCTGAGTTCTCTCACAGATAGGATTGTGGGTTTGGGGTGGCGGCACGTCAGGAATAGATTCAGGCCAGAGCAGTTTCCTTCCATCTGGAGGGCTTTGGTTACATCTCCAGGGTCTTAGGACTGCCTTAGCTGTGTCCTCAAGTGAAAATGCTTCAGTAGAAACTCTCCATTTATGTGTCATTCCTCAGTCTATCATTTAGCAAAGCAAATCATAGCTCCTTATGCATTCCTTCTATTTCATTCCATTTGATGCGTAAAGATTGTCTTTACTGAAGGACGCGTCCCCCTGGAGGCTGAAGGCGTATCCAGGACATAACAAGTGGCTTTTTGCTACTGTGATTCCTCTTGCAAAAGTAGGACATTACAGCACTGCAGATAAACTTAGCATTTGTCTTCTCTCCTTTTTTATTTTTAAATTTTTATTTGTTTTTGCTTCTGGGTGCAGCGCCTCTATAAAGCAGCCGGCGAGGATGCAAGACACCAATACACAATGACCCTCGGTCTGCCCGAGTTCATCCGAGCGAAAACAAATGCAGCCAATCTGAGTGACGTAAGCGTTTCTCATTGCTGAAGTTTAAGCATGCCCCAAAGTCACCGGTGTTTGTGCCCACAAAGTGACGTAATCACCACGTTTTGGCACTTGCAGAAGCTTTCTAAAAATGCACACTTTAGGGCTTGGGGCATTTGATCAGTGGGTATAAGTGCTTGCTGTGTTCCAGAAAAATCTGGGTTCAAATCAGTGGAGAAAACCAAGCATCACTTGGAGAGAGATGTGGAAAATTCATTTATTTACACCAGTGGTCTGAAGTGAGCCCCATGCTCTTAAATGTCTTTGGCTCAGAGTTATGATAAGCCCGTGTCTTTTTGCTTGGCTGGCAGTTTGACATCACCTTGAGTTCTTTCCACTCTTGGCTGGGTTAAACTTGTAGGTTACATGACCGTGAACATGGGCAGAAAACTGCCTTTGGCAGCAAACAAGCTTGCAGAAATGGGGAGGGAGCGCAGCTATATACTTAGATAAGACATCGTAAGCAGGCCATAGCTGGAGGTGGGGGGAGCTACAAATGGCCTACAGAAGCAAAACCAATAAGCTATTAGCTCAAAGCATGGTTTGGTCTTATAAGATATCTGACTTACCCAGGGCGGGTCACAGTAATGCAAGGCGCATCTGGTCAAGTTCTGACCAGAGCAGGGCTGACATTGTTTGCCATCTTTTCAGTTTAGAATGTGAGGTGTTGGGAAAATGCGGCTCAGTCTAGTGAGGGGAGAGTCTCTACCACGGCAGTACCAGAATGAGTTTGATCCCCCGCACGCGTGTGAAGAGCTGGCTGTGCCCACCTGTGCCTGTCACCCCAGCACTGAGGGAGGGTGAAGACAGGAGGGTGGCCAGGGTTCATTGGTCAGCCAGTCTAAGTGAGAAACGACAAGTTCGAGGTTCAGTGAGACACCGTCTCAGGGAAATAGATGAGGACACCCCACATCTTCCTCTGGACTCGGCCTGTGCATTTGTCCACACATATACATCCACATCGCTGTACACGCACTCTACTCGTAAAACACACACACATCAAAAATGCGACCTTTTTTGTTTTGTTTTGGTAGCCTTAGCTGATCTGGAGTCCCAGGCTGGCCTCGAACCCATGGCAATCCTCCTACCTCTGTCTCCCTAGTGCTGGGATTAAAGGCATGTGCCACCATGTCGGGCTAAACATGCAAAATTTATACACCTATGTCCAATATACCCATCTTTTTGCAAATATGTTCTGAATACACGTGTTCAGAGCCTACCACAGGGTGTGTGCTAATGAGATTTTTCTCTGCCGAGCAGAAAGCTTTCACTGTTCACAAATCGATTCTAGAACCCCATGTTATGATTAAAAGGGGTAGCCTTTGTTCATAGATTCATGTATTCTTTTTTTTTTTTAACAAAAAGATGTACATGTGTTCCCACTTTAGGCAAAATACAAGGAGTCTTGGCATAATCTTCGTGCTCAAGGCTACAAGCTGACAATAGATGCTCTCCCCTTCCAGGCTGCCCGGGCCTCTGGGGACATAGCCAGCGATGTGAGTAGAATTTTCTGACCTTCCATCTTGCCTAATTTCTGTTAACTTCATGTAAAACAATGTCTGCGGCTCATTTCCCTGAATTAAAGCAAATCTATAACCGTGTGAGACAAGATGTCACCTGCAGAATATATTAGCTATGAATGAGGCCCTCTGACGGAGGGAGGGAAGGCTCTGCTGTCACAAGCTGAATTCATGCGAAGGTCTCCAGCAGAAGCAGGTAGGACTTAACTTCTAATTGCACAGCTCGGGCAGCGGTCCCAGAACGTGGGACCTGCCTGTCTGTAACTCCACCCAGAGTGAAAAGAGACAAGCGACAGCGATGGCCTCCCCCCGTGGCTCTCTCTGTCGTCGCCCACCATAGTGTTCTGGTCTGCCAGCTGTGTTTCATGTGTCTATAGCTTTGGGACATGAAGGTGACTTTCTCTTTCCTACAAACAAATCACAGAAAAAAACGTGAACTTCAAAAGAATGGATCCTGTCTTTGGGGCTTAATGTTTTGCCAAATGTGAACGGATAAAATACAAGTTTTCTCTTTTACCCTTTTTGATAAATTCCTTTGGCTGTAGGACACATAAGAGGAGCCAGGTACTTACTTTGGTTCCAAGGCTCTGATTTTAATTAGATAGGAAGAGAAAAACAATGTTTTCATTGTTCAGCCCCAAAGGAGGAAGGCATGTTCTCAGGCCAGACCACTTTGGTAGCTCTTAGAAAACAGTATCTCCTAGAACAAGAGGAGGTGACCCCCCCCACACACACACACCAAGGCCTACAATAAAAATGAGCGGTTGACTTAAAGCGGCTCGTGTGCCAACCCCTGCCTGGCCTGTCCTTCGTTGCAGTTTCTGTACAGACACAACTTTGTGAGGGAGCGTGGGAGGCTCATCGGGGTGCGGAGCGTGAGCGAAGACCCACGGCTGCAGCACTGTCGGCGGATGGGCCAGCTGCAAAGCCAGTGTCGCTACAAGAGGGAGGCAGCCAGCAGCCAGGCCCAGTGTCACCTACCCTTGGACATGGTGCAACTGGTCCATGCCAGGAAGGCCCAGGCCCTGGCCAGTGACCACGACTACCGGACACAATACCATGAGTTCACGGCACTACCTGAAGACCTGAAGATGGCCTGGGCCAAGAAAGCCCACGCCCTGCAGAGTGAGGTAGGGGCTGTGTGCAATGCGAGCTAGCTAGCTCCACCTTCCTCCTCCCGTAACACCCAAGGGTTAACCTCGGCCAATCTTTGGCCTTTTGGACCGTGCCCCATCCCAAACAATAACCCGCTTGGTCTATGACATTCAGGTTGGCATCAACCCATAGCTATTGAACACCTGCTGTGTACAAAGACTGTGTTGCCTCAACTGGTCTTCTGCCTCTTTCCGACAGGAACTTCCTGTCAGGGAAGAAAGGGTCATCTGAGTCCCTCTTCTCACCTCCTCACCTTTTTCCTTCTTTTCTCCTCACCCTGGAAATGCAATCTTAAACCAAGAAGTAAAAAAGAAAGAAAGAAAGAGAAAATAAATAAAGAGAGAAAGAAAGGGAAAAAGAAAGGAAATGTACTGTGGCATTTCTATTACCTTAGAGGGAGATTCACCCTGATCCCTAAGAAAGGTGAGATGTGCTAGAGAGACAAATGAAACAGAGACATAGAGAGAGAGAGAGAGAGAGAGAGAGAGAGAGAGAGAGAGAGAATATGCATATGTTCAATTTTTGGTTGTTTCTATGCAGCAAGACCTCACTATGTAACCCACGTTATGTAGCCTAGCCTGGTCTTGAACTCGAGATCCTCCTGCCTCCTGAGGGCTGGGATTATAAACATGCATCACTGCCCAGCTTGCATGCCATTTAAAATAGGAAGTTGTGGGCTGGAGAGATGGCTTAGCAGGTCCCACGTGAGCCAGATGCACAATATGATACAAGCACGCAAGGTCCCACTTGCACACAAGGGGGTACATGCATCTGGAGTTCAATTACAGTGGCTAGAGGCCCTGGTGTGCCAATTCTCCCTCCCCCCTTTCTCTCACTCTTGTTCTCTTGTGTAAAAAAATAAAATAAAATAAAATAGGTAGTTCTCATTGAAAAGGCAATGTCTGAGAAAAGACCTAAAGGAGATGAGAGAAGGGGATGGAGAATTCTCTGCTAACAGAATAGCAGGTTACGAAGCAAAAGCAGGATCAGTCTTGGTGTATTTGTGGGGGTGAAGCAAGTGAGTGGGTGAGAGGGGTGTCACGGGGTTGGAAGCAGAGAGAACAGGGCGAGACTGATAACAGGAAGGGTGGATGGAGGTGGGGTTTTAAATTTTTTTGTTCATTATTTATTTATTTATTTGAGAGCGACAGACACAGAAAGAAAGGCAGAGAGAGAGAGAGAGAGAGGAGAGAATGGGCATGCAAGGGCCTCCAGCCACTGCAAACGGACTCCAGATGCGTGCGCCCCCTTGTGCATCTGGCTAACGTGGGTCCTGGGGAACCGAGCCTCGAACCGGGGTCCTTAGACTTCACAGGCAAGTGCTTAACCGCTAAGCCATCTCTCCAGCCCAGAGGTGGGGTTTTAAAAACAATGTAACTGTGGCTGGCAATAGCCTACTGCCTCCTGTTGCTCCTGTCCTTGTGATAGCTCTCTGGTGGGGAGAGCTGTTCCTTCTGAGCTCCAGATGAGAGCGTGAGGCAGGGCTGCCTCCAGATCCCTTCCTCTGAACCGGGCAGCTCTCTCGGAAGGCGCTCAGAGCGCGTCTATCATTCAGTTGTAAACCCCGAGGCCCTAAGCAAGGACATGGAGCAGGTAGGGGGAGGGTAGTGGTTGCTACCTCCATGTCCAGGGGGAAGGTTCTAGAGCTAGAATTCTGAGATGCACCCATCACTCTTTCGCACCTGCTCTGTGAGCTTAGGTCCCTGGCCCTTGTCCAGTCTTGGACACAGGAACAGTAGCAAAACGCTCTTTTCTTATGCTTACGTAGACTGCACAGAGTGGCAGGCATGGTGCCAGCCGTCATCTACCAAGCCGCACAGCAGTCCTAGGACACTGCTTCCATGTGAAGATGCAACCCATGGGCACGTTTCACACGGGTCCTTGTCACCTATAGCAGGGCTCCTTGCCTTTGGCACCTGTGACAAGCATGCCTATCTTGTGGGGACTTGTCCTGTGCATTGTAGGATTTTAGCAGTACCCTGGTTTTGAGCCTACAGTTACCCATAACACCAACCACAACTGCCTCTAAATATTGCTGAATGTCTGCAAGGGAATGAAATGAGCCATGGTTGGGAATTCAGTTCTCAGCTGAGAGCTGGCCTGAGCACTGAGCAGGATTCCCCGTCCTCAGGAGCGTTCAAGGAAACCAACTCTGTTTTAGCATGTTTCCTCCAGGAAGCCTCCAGTTCACATGTCCTCAGGGAAGGCCTGCTCTTGGTTTAGTGATATACAGTAATATGTGGGGTGTCATGAACACAGTCTTGGTTATTTCTTTTAGTCATGATCTAATTTATGCATCATTAATTGCGGTTGATTGTTGAGCCAGAGAAGGGTGTTGGGAGACCAGTTCTGTCATGGGAGTGCTGGGCATCCTTCAACAACCGTTTTACTTGCTGACCTCCATCAGGAAAACACCAAACTTTGAGCTAATCTTTGCTCACAGACTTTTAGGATTTACAGGAATTTTTTTTAAACCATAAGGTCAACATAATGTGAGATTTTATTTTACTAAGCAGGGAAAAAATTTTAAAAATCCTAAATATCTCCTGAAAGAATAATTTATGCCATTGCTATTATTTCTGAAGAGAAATAAAATTTTAACACTAAGAATAGAGTACAATCTAAACAGGAGAAGTAGCATCTGGAAATCTTACACTAATATTTTAAAACTATGGTGTTTTTTTGCAGTACTGGGGATTGAACCCAGGGCTTTGCATATGCTAGGTAATCACTGTACTACTGAGACATTGCCAGCCCTGTATTAAAATCCTGAAGGCTTTGAAATGATTGCTTAAATCTTCTTTTAAATTTTGTTTATTTTTATTTATTTATTTGAGAGTAACAGACAGAGGGAGAAAGAGGCAGAGAGAGAGAGACAGAGAGAGAATGGGCGCGCCAGGGCCTGCAGCTGCTGCAAACGAACTCCAGACGTGTGCGTCCCCTTGCGTATCTCACTAACGTGGATCCCAGGGAATCGAGCCTTGAACCAGGGTCCTTGGGCTTCACAGGCAAGCGCTTAACCGCTAAGCCATCTCTCCAGCCCATGACTGCTTAAATTTTAAGCGACTCTTTTAGGCTTTATGCATTGTTTTCAGTCTAGTTGGGATGTCTGAATTCCAAGCCATTGAAGTGAAAAGCAGCAATGCCCAGCTTTACTGTGGCCTTGATCAACAACTCTGTCTCTTGTGGCTCTATTAGGTAGACAAGGAGCCAAGCGCTCAGCAGACGTCTGCTTGGCTGAGCTGCTTCTACCTTAGCCAAGCTTTGGGTTGGGACTGGGAACATCTGAGAGATGTTCTCCCCTGGGGCTACGCTCATGGAGACTCATGTCATGCACAAGTCTTGCTTTCCTGGGGAGCTCACCTGACTTGCTCATGCTGACCTGGGTATCTTCTAGTGATTTCCATCATCTCTTTGATCCTTTTCAAATTTGCTGTTCCCTGTTCTTAAATGATCTCACACCAGGGCTATAGACATGCTTCACCATTTTCTGTGTATGTAAATCTCAGTGGTGGAGAGGCAGAGAATCCTCAAAGCTTGCTGGCCAGCTTTAGTCTTGCACAGTCTGTGGGCGCCATGTTCAGTGAGGGACTCTGCCTCAAAAGAGAAGGTGGAGAGCTGGAGAGATGGCCTGGCATTTAAGGCGTGTGGCTGTGAAGCCTAAGAACACATGTTCAAATGTCCAGGTCCCACGTAGCCAGACACACATGCAAGCGTGATGCAAGCGTGCAATGTCGCACATGCGCACAAGGGGGCACATGGGTCTAAAGTTTGTTCACAGCTGCTGACAGGCCCTGGAGCACCCATTCTCTCTGTGTGTCTCTCTCTCAAAAATAAAATAATAATGAAAAAATAAGGTGGAAAGTTATTAAGGAAGAAATCTGATGGTGACCTTTAGCCTCCATGAGCAAACCCACACAAGTATGTCCACACATGTACAAAAACACATGCAAACGCCACACAGAGATAAAATACAAAGCCAGTAGCTAAAATGTACAGAATCCTTCCTCTTGGGCTGGCCATTTGTATAAATATTTTTGCACAATCTCATTTCATATTTAGGTACGCACACATATCATTTGCATCTTTATAGATGCAGAAATAGGCAATTATCACTTAAGTAAATTGTCCCAGGTCACGAGCTGGCAGGGAAGAGACTCTCCCAAGACCACACAGCTAGCTTGGAAACAGTGAAATGGGGATTCCAGTTCTGGTTGCCTGATCCCTGGTTCAGTCTCTTTGGCTCCCCAGGGTGGCCAGATTATGAATCCAGGCTCTCCAGTGCGTGTTCTTACTGGCTACCAGTGTGGCCAGAGCATAGCAAGCTCATGGCTCTACAGAGGATCCAGTTCATCACCAAAATGGCTGTGTGGCTTAGAATGTGAATGCTTCCTTTGTAAGGTGGTAAGAACAAACATGGAGAACATGGGTCTAAAGCAAGTGCTGAATGAGGTGGTGATGATACCACTTGTTACTTATGCAACAAGTATAGCCTTCCCCCCTCTCCCCAAACCTCCTGGGTACCATTGCTCCCATCTTTCCCGTGCTCATTATCAGTTAGGAACTGCAAGCTGAGGCTATGGTACTTGCCATATTGTGCTCCAAAATGGTATCGGGAAACTATACCATGTGCAGATCTTCAGGTGGCTCCCAGACCATCATGTGAGCAAGAGAAAGTATGAAGCTGCCATTTGGGGAAGTCAGATTTAGTTGGATAGTTTAAAAAGATCTATTTTTCTTTTTTTTTTTGGAGCGTGAGCAAATTCATGTGTTTGAACGTGGGCATCATACATGCCACAAAAAAGCATTTGGCGGTCAAGAGGACAAGTTTCGAGAGTTGGTCCTTACTTTGGGCAAGTCTATTCTTATCTTAGAATCAATCATTCTCTAAAACTATCTTTGGTTAGCTTGACTTCTGGGCTCCCCTCCTTCCTCCCGTCTTTCATCATGAAGTCTGGGGCAGGCGTGTTGTTTTTAGGATCTGTGTGAATAGTCAAAGCGGGGCTGGAAGCTGAGCTATCAATAGACAATCCGTTTATGAGCGAGTCGGAGGCGCAGTGAGATCTTTGGGGAACCTGCATCTTGCTTTCTGACTTACCTGCGATCGCACTGTTCAGCTCAACAAAAGGCAAGTTGAAAGAGCGCTCCCCACTTCATCTCGCTTATGAAAGGAGCAAGGCCTGGCTGTGAAGAGGCCCTGTAGGATTATTCTCTCCAACTTAGAAATTTATCCAATTTTCTCTGTTCTTTATCAGAGTCGAAGGCAAAAAGCATTGCTGGTGTAGACTGAAAGATCGCGGTATGAAAAGCAATCTTACTGACACAGGGTTTTGAAACCTGCTCCCGAGCCTGAGTGATGTCTCCCTTCACCAGTTGGGAAGCAGAGTGGAATTTGCACAGGGGCATTATCCAGCAGACAGTAGATCAGAAACGGACCCTCTTTGAGGCCAGCTGTGAGGAGCGCTGTGAATCCTGAAATGAAAGAGAACTCAAAAGGCCAAGAGGCGGATATCTGGAGTGATAGTTTGCGTTACAGCAGAGCTTATATCTAAATTAGAGAAATGCCATCAACTTCGTTTAAACCCAAATTTCAGATTTCCTTAGGGAGGCATTCTCCACCTTTAAAAACACCTGATTTCCATAAAGAGGAGAAGAAAGGCGTTCGGGTGATGCTCTCATTGTAGACAGTGTAGGCAGATCAAGGACTCCTAATAAGATTTGACAGTTTAGGGGGCTCCAATCAGAACCATTATCAGAGAGTACCTTCTTTTCTCTCTCCCAGGAATAGTGCTGTTATCCTCAGCTTCTGAGCGCTTAAAATGAAGACAGAGGATAGAACTTTGCTCATTTCCTTTTGCAATGTAAGCCAATCAGAATGAGTTACAGTGAGAGGCTGTAAACTGAGGCATAAACTGATTAAAATGGCTTACTCCCTACGAGCTGATTGTAACTTTGTTTTTGTTTTGTTTGCTGATTGTACATTTGTTTGCTTTTAAAGTCCTGCTATAATTGACCCTAACCCCCTCCATGGCGGTTACCTTAAGAACAAAAATCTAATGGGCTCTTGTCCCCAAGAACTCTTAGCTGTTTTCATGAGATGCATTGCTATGACCTTCAAGTGCGACAGAGAGAAACTAAGTCACATCTTCATTGAAGCTATCAGCTCTGGGTAATATCTAGTTCTGGTTTGATTACCTAGCTCAGAGCCTTTGATCAGTTGAACAGTGTGTGGAGTGTGTGATAGGCAGTTGATAGGGTCACCTCACTGGGGGAATGCACCCCAAGAAGTCTAGTTGATTCTTGAATGTAAGCACTTAACTCAGGTCTTTCTTTAGGCAATGGCCCATGGAAGCCTTTGGCTTAAAACTCTGCTAGTGGGAGCTTCTTGTATCTTATGTACGCTTCGTTATTTAATTCCTGAATGTGCTCACATACAGAATCTGCTCCCGACCAAGATATGGAGCTGCTGGGATGCAGTACTGTGACAAAGGCTATCAGGGTTGAGGACCTTCTTGAAATGCCCCCGGAGTTCTAGTCACCGTCCTGACAAAAGCCCTTGATTTCCTTCCTGCAGTTTCGTTACAAGTCAGACCTGGCGGGTATGAAGGGGACAGGATGGCTGGCACTGAGATCCCCCCAGATAGAGAGTGCGAAGAAGGCTGCAGAACTCATCAGTGAGGTACCTATCCTGCCAGAGTGACATGGGCCCCCTAACATTTCCTGTTTGAGCTGTTTCTATAGTAGAGGTTCTAAGAAGGACCCGTTGATGCTGGGTTCCCAGTATTTTTCTGGGTCCATTCACAATTAGAACCTAGAGCATAACAGATTCTCTTGCAAATGAATTCACTGCTGGGAAACTAAAACAAAACACATTAGAGAATGCTCAATAAACCATTATCATAGTTATGATCTAAGATGGTCCAGTGCTTTTATCAAGGGAGCAATCTATACTGACCCACTGAGTTTGGTCCAGTGTCCAAAAGTTACCTGGTTGCACAGGGATGGCCACGTTAATTGATCACTGACCTGGGGCCCCTTTCTTGGAAAACATGAGAAAGGGTCATTGTCATCTAAGAACAGACCTTTCTTGGACATGATCTGAGAAGGGCCCCATGGATGCCTAACATTGCTCTTGACTGAATTCCTTTATGGTGAGGAGTTTCTTTGTCAAGGGGGTAAACCCTTGTCACGTGTTTCTAATCATAAAGGAGAGCCTGGGTCTTTCTTCTGCTCTTATCAGGTACCCATCAGGAAGAAGGATTTGTCTACTAATAATGTCACTGTCATACATACATTTGTCCCTGAGAAAGGGCTGAAGGTGGGAACTTCCCAAAGCTCATGGGAACTTTGTCTTTTTCTTCTTGCAGACCAAATACCGTAAAAAGCCAGGCAGTATGAAGTTCACCACTGTGGTTGATTCACCAGACCTGGTTCATGCCAAGAACAGCTCCATACACTGTAATGAGGTGGGTGCTTCCATCTCACTGACTCTGGGCAGACAGTGAGGTGCTGTTGTGACAGTCAGAAATAAACCAAGTTTCATGTGGCTGGGCACGATGGTGCAAACCTTCATTCCCAATGCTTGGGAGGCAGAAGTAGGAGGATCACTGTGAGTTCGAGGCCCACGCTGAGACTACATAGTGAATTCCAGGTCAGCCTGGGGTAGAGTGAGACCCTACCTAGAAAAACCAAAAAAGAAAAAGTAACTCTTCCATCTGGAAGATTATGGACCAGTTGGTAATCTTCCGTAACTATAGTCTTCTTATTTGGAGGTGGGAGGAGTTGGTGAATAATGATAGCAACCATTTCACACAATTAAGTACATTAAATGAGGATTGAATAAGTAACCAAAAATTTAGCTTTTAGCAAGTACTGATAACACAGTAAGTCCTCTCTAAATGCTCCTGATTATGGTTTGATTCATAATCGTAATAATCCTCATATTATTGATCCCTCACCAAGCACAACAATGGATGCATCTTAATTGCTGATGGACAGCAATGGAACTAGAAGCTTAATATAAGCCAGCTAGAAAAAAAAACCAACAAAACAGCTATATTCAAAGCTTCTCTCTCTGCTCCCTATACAATTTCAGCCCATTTCCTCTCCTCTGTGTTTATTTTCAAGAGATAGGGAGCTTTGTGTCTCATATCACTTCCCCTGAATGGTCAAGGGCTTCAATTCTGCACGCCCCATCCTCCCAGAGCCCAAATGCTGCTCTGATCAGGTCACAGTGGCAAAGTGACAAATTGAATTTGGGACTATTTCATCTCTAAAAGTAGACAGGATTCAAACATTTCCTAAATGCTTCAATCACTGCTTTAGGAATAAGATCCCAGATGAAGCTGGAGTCTTAAAATGATGTCTCTCTGGAATCTGGGTCAACTATGAAAACCTTAAATATGTTTTAACAATTAAAACATTTTATGATATACAGGACTTATTAGCTGTGTGTATCATTATCATTCCTGTTGAGGTTCGACTACAGAGCCAAAAGGCCTATGGCTATATCTTTTACTAGTGGAGGTACAGAGATTCCTGGAAATATCTGCCTATCTTATGCAGTATAAACACAGAGATGTCGCCAACCAGGGTGTTGGTTTATGGCCCATTTGAAGTGGATCTTGGCAAATATTTTTAATTTGTTGTTGTTGTTGTTGTTTTAGAGAGAGAGAGAGAATTGGCATGCCAGGGCCTCAGCCACTGTAACTGAACTCCAGACACTTGCACCACCCAGTGGGCATGTGCAACTTTGTGCTTGCCTCACTTTTTGTGTGTCTGGCTTACATGGGATCTAGAGAGTCAAACATGGGTTCTTAGGTTTCACAAGCAAGTGCCTTAACTGCTAAGCCATCTCTCCAGCCCTTGGGAAATATTTTTAACAGGGTCCGTTTAAAACCAGCCAGTCTCATCTGACCCTGCCTATATGACCTCTTTCCAGTAGAGGGTTCTAGAAGAATACTCTCCAAAGGCAGGCATGCCATCCAGCAGGCAATCAGTTGGAGGGCCAGGGGAGAGAATTAGCTGTTTGGCACCTGTGGTTTCAGCAAGTGATGCTCTACCTTGACCATGAGCTTTTCCTACCCACAGCGTCTGTACAAGTCAGGGAGATGCGGAATCCCTGCACAGGTACACTGTGATCCCCGACCACCCCGAATTTGCCCGAGCTCGCCTGAACGCACTGCACCTGAGTGATGTAAGTGAACAGGGGATTCACGTGCTATGTGCCTATCACTACGGCACTATCTGTGCCCAAAGTCAATTTTATTGGTTAAGGGTTTTTTTTTGTTTGTTTGTTTTTTTTGTTTTTTTGTTTTTAAGTCCTAGGAAGAAGGACATGAAAGAAGGGTGAGAGAGGGACAAACTTCCATTGTGACTTTCTCTCCCTTCCCTTGCTGGGTCTGTTTCCTCATGAATGAAACAGGAAACAATGGAACTCAGCTAAGCTGAGTTTTCCTCTAGCTCTAAAATTCAGATTTGAAGCTGAGGAGATGATTCAGTACATAAAGGGCCTGGTGCCCAAGCATGAGTACCTGAGATTTCCAGCAGCCACATAAGATGCTTGGTGTGGTGGTGAGCACTGGTTATCCCAGCGCTGGGGCGGCGGAGATATGAGAATTCATAGGGTTTGCTGGTCAGTTAATGCCTAATCTGTGAGCTCCAGGTTCAGTGAGAGGCCCTGTCTCAAAAAGTAAGGTGGACAGAGGTTGAGGAAGACACTTGATGTTAACCTTTGACTTCCACGTGCACACACACACGCACACACACACACACACACACACACTTCTGATTTTGGGCTCAGCTTCAAGCATCCCAGTTATGTGCTGGTTAATGGTTAGGGGCATGGCTTCTTTGCTCTGGCAGAAGTAGACATCTACTCTGCTTATTTCTCAGACCTGTCTTCCTGGTCATTCAGAGGAGTGTCACTGTAAAGGTAAAGCGATACCATCTCAACCAGCAGTTCGGGAAGATGCTCACGGTAGCCCATCCTGTCCAAGTGCAGATGGCTCCTTTGTGCGTGGGACTGTGCCCTCCGGCACTGTAGTTTCCCTCAGACCTGTGCCCTTTGCGTGCAGAAGCAAGATGCTATTTCCTAAGCCCAGGCTTGTTGTCAGCAGGGGTTGGAGGCCCCTGGCTGTAATAGAATAGGTAGTTGCTTGGCCAGCAAAGCTGTGATCCCTGGATAACAGGTAGAGAGATGGTGGAATCAAAAGACACTGTCAGATTGGAATAACACAGGCGAGTGTGTCGGCCTGGGGCAGCGCAAGGCCTCCCAGAGCCCAGCCATTCTTCCTTCCCTGGCCTGGCCATTGTGTCCTGGGGCTGCGTGCAGAACGACAGCTGCTGCCGTTCACCCCAGAGGTGGCTGCCTCACAGGGGTGACGAGAGGCGCCTTCTAGTTAGCGTGTGTTAGTTTGCTGCATTTGTAAAGCCCTGTGGGATCCCACGCGGTGAATGCACTGAGCTTTGTAAATATGAGCTATTACGACCATTTGATGCTTTTGAGGGATGCGTGAGAGATAATTTTAGAACCACAGCTCTGGTGGGCTGGCCTCTATCTGGGGAAGCTGGACCTCCCCCCTCTACAGAACTGGTGCAGAAGGTCTGGCTCATTAATTCCCAAGGATGGGGAGGCCAGTCCTCCACTGGAGGGACTCTTGAAGGCCCACAGTTGAGAAACCGGGATAAAACTGCCACTTTGCATGGATGCCAACTTAAGGAGGACAACCGCCCACCCCAGGTTGGCAAGAGAAACGTGTTCCCTCTCACAAGGTGCTGTGGGTCGGGGGGGGGGGGGCAGCCTGCCGAGTCCCGGAGCTGGAATTAGCCTCTAGGGCTCACAGGTGTGGAGAACCCATGAACCTCATTTGAAAGGGCACTTCTTCGGGGGGTGTGGACTACGCACAATTGGATCAAGTGTTCTGTGAGGAGGACATGGAGGCAAAGTGACCTTCCTGGGCAAAGAAAGCCATTGAGATGTGTAAGGCAGCCGAAATAACTCAAAAAATCAAATGACTCTAATGTGTGAGGACGAGGACAAAACTATGCCCACTGTGATCAAGAGGAGGAGTGCCCAGGGTTCCGAATCAAAGCGCCTGCGGAATCTAAAGCATCCCAGTGGCAAGGCAAAACCCTCAACAGCACAGAAAACTCCAGAGGAAGCGATCACAAGCAAATAGTGGACAGGGAGGGGCTCCAGAAGAAAGGGACCCAGCACCGCAGGACAGCCATAGTTCCTGCCACTCTTTCTATAGGGGACCCTAAGTTACCTGGACTTGGGAGCTGGGGTGTGTGGGCCACCAACATCGGGTGACATCAGACTTTTAGGTCTGTGTAAAGTTTGATGTAACTAAGTGGCCCAGATCTAGGGGTGGAGTCCCTTATCAGGAAGGTACTGTGTCCCCTTCATAGAGAGTGCCCAGGGTTTGGAGTGGGACACCAAAACAAGGAAGCGGGTTGCTAAGGGAGGGGGTGGGGCTACTGATTTCCTATTGTCTGACTTTCCCCTTCCCAGCTGCTAACGTCAAAAGTGACCCAATGCATCTAACCATTTGGCTCTGTCTATAGCTATCAATTTTTAGGTGAGATTTCTCAGGCAAAAGCTGAGTTGTGTTTTCTAGGTCTTTAGTATCTGGCTTGTGTGTAGGAACTGGGGGTCATGATGAAGGTCGAGGTGACAATAACAGCAGCACATGGAGATGATGAGATCTACCTTATTTGGCCCAGGCACCCCATGGTCCCCTCCAGGGCTGGACCCAGGCTGGGATGGGGTAGGCACATTGCTTCTTACCTGCGGCTCTACCTCTGTTTAATTCCCCCACCGACCTGACCTCCAGCAGAACAGAGAGCCAGCCCTGGCCTCCATTTCCAGGTGACAAAGGGAAGGTTCTTAAGGGGCCCCTGACCTGCTACGGCTCACAAACGAGTGAACAAGCATCATGATTTGGGGCTGTCACTTTGTCATCCGCTGGTGCTGTGGCTCTCCTGCTGTGGCTCTTCTCTGTGGCTGAATAAAGGAGACCTTCCACTGGGATCTGCCGAGGACTCCTTTCATGGAGCCATTCCCTTATCTTGGGGAAAAAAAAAATGAGCTACATGAAGGCAAAGAAGATTTTGATGGCTCCACAGTGCTGTGGCTGTACCGAAGGACTTAGAGGACATGATTACAGACTCCCAGAGCGGGTGTGAGCACAACTTGAAAAAGGGGAAAAATGAAAGAGGAAGATATGAGACAAGTGTGTCAGGCACCCGGTCAGGGTCTTGACAAGACATTTAATTCAGGTGAAGGCTCTGGCCTTCCTACAGTGCCCCCTCTCCATCCCCCGGGGGTGCGTATGAGATGTAGCATGTCTCATAATGATGGACGGTTGAGGCATCATAGCTAGAATGAGGGGCCCCCCCAGGAGTCAGTGGAACCCTATGGGTGACAAGGTCCAGAGATCAGCACTGCCGTCGGCGCGTGGGAAGGAACTGGGTTCTGGGGCTGAGTTCTGCTGTGTCCGGAGCCTGCACCCCCGAGACACAGGGAGTGGATGCAAACCCGAGGAGGGGGAGGATCTCCTGGGAGCAGCAGGGTGTGACAAAGGAGCTAGATACATAGACCCCCACAGGAGCAGAAGCCCCTTACAGCTAGCCCCGCTAACCCCAGAACTGGGGAGTCCTCAGGATCACAGGGTGCAGAGGGCTCTACTGTCCCCAGCACACACTGTGCCTGGATGCCATCCCTGTTGAGAACAAAATAATGCACAAGCCATGGGCTTGCTTCCTGCTTACCTGGGCTTTTGTTTTCCTACTCCAGAAAGTCTACAAAAACTCTTGGGAGCAGAACCGGGCTGGAGGCTACGACTTCAGGCTGGATGCCATCCCATTCCAGACCGCCCGCGCATCCAGAGATATAGCCAGTGATGTAAGACACCCTCCCCCCCGCCCAGCTCTGCCATTGTTTGAAAGGGTTGTTGTTGATTTCCCAGCTCTGCTGAAAGTCACAGGACAGACCCTGGGAACTAGGGCAATGAGCACCCGGAAACCAGAGAACAATTGGCTGGCTAGTTCATGTGCAGTGAATGGCCTAGTTTTGGCTGCAGTGTACCATGGTAGGAGGCGATGGGGCCTTTTCCCTCTGTTGACTTGAGTTCCAGTGCTGGCTTAGTCATTTAGGAACTGGCTATTTCTCTTGGGCAAGTTGCTTAAATTATCTAAACTCAAACTTCCACAACTGTGAAATAGAAATCCAAAACTTGCCTCCTAGAATGATTGAAATGGAGATGAAAATATGGTTTAGCATCTGGTGCCTAGCAGGAGTTCAAAACATGGTGGCCATTATTACCATAGAGGAGAACGTGATTCACCACACACTGAGCACTGACTCACCTGTGAATGGTCGATCACCAGTCCCCAGCAAGACGGGCACAGGAATCCAGAGCTAACATTCCAGCACATCCTCAGCAATTATATGTGAGATGTTCCAGCATGTAAATGGTAGAGATATCTCACTGAAACTATAAAAGTCACTTCAGGTATTATCAAGTGCACATAGTAGGATCATATTTTGGGATTCGATGGATTAGAAATTTAGCCCTGCAAAATTAATTAAGTCATTTACCTTAAGTGACTTGAGAAGCACTAAGCCCTAAAAGCTGAGGGGAGGGGGACAAGGAAGAATGGGCACTTCTTTTTTCCTATTGGAGTACTAAGCACAACAAAAGTACTAGAAACCAACATCGGTGGGCATGAAGTGATGCCAAACTTGAAGCTCAGTTGCATCTCGTTGACTTCTCTAACATCCCATGGGGGTGGAGAGTCCTTCTCCCATTTTGTCAGATCCTCAGAGAGGCTTAACAAGTGGCCCTAGACCACACAGCTGGGTTGACTTGAATCCAAAACTTCCGCCCCTAACCCACTGTTGACCCTCCTGCTGAACATCCCCATCACGAGGCCTGGCCCTGGAGGGGCTCCCTGACCACGCCCGCTCCTCTGACTTGCAGTTCCGTTACAAAGAAGCCTTCCTGCGGGACCGAGGCCTGCAGATTGGGTTCCGCAGCATCCACGATGACCCAAGGATGGAGCATTTCCTCCAAGTGGGCAGGCTCCAGAGTGACAACGAATATAAGAAGGACTTTGCCAAGAGCCGTTCGCAGTTCCACAGTCGCGCAGACCAGCCCGGCTTCCTCCAGGCCAAGAGGAGCCAGCAGCTGGCCAGCGACGTGCACTACAGGCAGCCCCTACCCCAGCCCACCTGCGACCCGGAGCAGCTGGGCCTGAAGCATGCGCAGAAGGCCCACCGGTTGCAGAGTGATGTAAGCTACCTCCACTCATTCCCCGTTACCTTCTGGGGTGGGGAGCATGACAGGAGAGAGCTGGGCTGCGAAGGCACAAGACGTCTGTCTTTACCACTTCCACATCTCCAAGTCGAAACCCATGTCCCTGGTGGTTACAGTATGACTCTTTCCCGAGGGTTTTTTCATGACCTCAGCAGCCCTTACACTTGCCTGGGGAGCAACTGGGGCCTGGATAAGGGAGGTGTGCTTCAGCGTAAGCAAGGTACCAGCTCAGACTTGAAGCCCATGTCCCCCAGCCCAACCCCTCTTAACATTCCATACCCCACCCCCGGAATGGGAAGATGTGAGGGGTGGCCACATGCTGGCCAGGATCAGGGTACATCGAGTCCTCTATGCCTGGGAGCTCCTGCTTCACCTGAATTTCCTCTTTCTCCTGACTTTATTGACAACTTACTCTGCATCTCATGCCTTCATTCCAACCACTTCATGGTCAAAAAGCCCCTAAGCCCTGTTGACATATTCCACTCGTTTCCTCCTTCTCCTAAGGTCAAGTACAAATCTGACTTAAACCTGACCCGAGGTGTTGGCTGGACCCCTCCAGGCTCCTACAAAGTGGAAATGGCTCGGCGGGCTGCAGAACTGGCTAACGCGAGGGGCCTGGGTCTCCGGGGGGCTTATGTGAGTAACAAGCAGAAAATGTGCCCCTGCCTTGCAACACCATGGGACGTTCAAACTCATTGTTGCTTTTCAAAGTTTACTTTTGGCCAAAGGTCAGCTGGCTCTAAAGAAGTATGAAGCAAGGCGCCTAATTTCATGGGTCTAAGATGACCAGGAGGGTGACATGTAGGTTAAACTCCCCGCGGAGTTGTCTCTGAAGCCCTAGCCATTAGTTCTGCAGAGGCAAACCTACCAAGGCTACATCAATCCCGGGCCATGGCAGCCCAGGCTGTGCTGACTGCTTGCTCGTTACACACACAGAAAGGGTCGGGGACTCACTGACTCCAACAGTCTGCATGCTGACCCCTCCTTTGTTCCGAAGACAGACGCCACATCTAAATGAGAGATAGGCTTTGCTGTTTTCTCATTGTGGCCTTGAGAATCATTTTTCTTGGGCAGAGTAGAAGAGGGGACAAAGAAGGGGAGGGTGAAGGTATCAAATGCTGGAAGCTCATCTTTGAACGGCTCATGGGAGCAAAGAGGGAGCTTTATCGGAATTCAGGGCGTGTACGTGTGTGATTTCTGCAGGGAGGCCGAGAGGCAGTGAGACCAGGAGATCATCCAAGTGGGGAGGTGAACCCCGATGCCACGGAAATTCTGCATGTCAACAGGAAGAGGGCTCTGCTAATGTGAGTGAGCAGCTGCCGCCCCTGCCATCCTTGAAGCCATGGTGGAAGGTTGCTTGCCGGGCACGTGCCTGGATGGCTTTGGTCTGTGCAAGCAGTGGAAAAAAAAAGGCAGACCAGCCCATGTGCATCTGCCTTTATTAAAATAACAACTCTGAAAGCAAATAGAGGCGGTTGTGTTCTTGGTCTTCTCTCCGATACCTGGTTGAGGCTGGGCGGTCCCATGGAGAACCTCGATCGTGTGTGAGAAGGAGTAAATACTCCAGGTGATGCCCACTTGGTTCTGGGCATTGGTAAACTTGCAACTGCACATGTCCTGGGGCAGAGTGCTGGGAGCTCTGCTTCTTCTAATAGGTGTAATGGATGGAAGTGAAACAAATCTAGTACATTTCCTGTTGGTTCCCATGAGGGCAGAGGGAACCTGGAAAAAAATATGGTACAAATGCAGGCCCAGCTGGTCAGCGGTATCTCTGTTCAGAACATGGACGCTGGCCCATGTGACCAGCTGGGGCCTGAAGGGACGTCCCTGGCTGCCTACGAGGTCCCTCATGTCTGGTGCTGAAGAGGAGGGGCTCTGAGGCTCAGAGGACAGAAGCTTAGAAATCAGACTCCTTTTGGATGGTGGCTTTGATCCAATTCAGGAATCGGGTGACTTGAGTATATACTCCTGGCTTCTTCCCACATTCCAGGCCCCAGCTCACGATACCATAGATGTAGTAGGTGCCATTCTTCTCACAGGTCAGGGGGCCTCCTGAGTCACCCTAAGGGCAGAGCAGCAAGGTTTAGCATGGTGACCACATTTCATTCAGAGGGGCTGCTATCTGAACCTGGTGGGAGAGTTGCCTGCTGGCCACCCTAGACTTCTCTAGAAAGCAGTCACAGGGCTTCTCCACACTCCCCGTGTTGCATAGCTCCAAAGGAAGAGAATCCAGTATTGCCTGCATCCCTGAGTCCAAAAGGACTCGGCACAGATGCCCGAGCCGATAGCTGTTGTGCCACGGACAGACTCGTAATTCCTGACCTTCTGTCTTTTGGGTGTTTCCGCTTCTATTTGTCAGGGGCCCTTGACTTCTCCTGGCAACTGACCAAGGGAGCATTACCCCATTTAGACAGAGCCACACAGGGAGGGGCAAGACTTGCAATCAGCATAGCCTATACATTCAATCTGACCTATGGGGTGAGAGCTTCCAATCCAGGGCCTACCACCTGCTGACCATGTGACCTTGGACCTCAGTTGTGAACTATAGCAGTTCCCCAGGAGAACTGTGAGGGCTCTTTGTTTATAAAGTACTTAGGGGCTGAAGAGATGGCTTACTGGTTAAGGCACATGCCTGCAAAGCCTAAGGACCCAGGTTCAATTCTCCAGGTCCCACACAAGCCAGATGCACATGGTGGCACATGCGTCTGGTGTTCGTTTGCAGTGGCTGGAGGCCTGGCGCACCCATTCTCTATCTCTCTCTCCCTCTCTATGTCTCAAATAAATAAATAAATAAATAAATAAATAATAAAAATAAATCTTAAAAAATAAAGTACTCAGAATAAGCCCTGGTTCATAGTAAACACGCCATGGAAATGGCAATGGTAGCGACAGGCAGGGAGGGTGACAGCGTGTGAACCCTGCTGCTTAAGCGCTGCAGCTAACGGCTTTGTCATCAAACTCCCCTCATCTCAGCCACTTCGCCTGTCACGGGCACATCAGATCCGTTAGGCATCTGCGGTTGCGGAATCACCCTGTTGACTTATCAAGCTCACGTAATACTAGACAGAGTGAGGCTTTAAACCCACAATTACCAGTTTCCAAAGCCTGCCAGTGAGGCGCTTGAATTAACTAAAGAACTGAGCAATCCATATTCTCCATCATGTTCCCAAGGCTTAGGGAAAGCCACATGTACCTATTCCTGCCTGTCCTACAAGCCTTTGAGTATGTGGATACCCATGGCCCCTTGAGAAGAGACAGAGGGCCACATTAGAACCATAAGAACCTGGAGGGAAAAAAAAAAAAAAAAACAACTTCCCATTCCAGGTGGGCTCAGAGCTGGCTAATCATTGTTAGGTCACTTTATAAGAGTGTCTCCATCAAGAATTAGACTGTGACCAGGCAGAGTTTCCCAGGACAGTTGGATGGTTTGTGAGGATAGCAAGCAGAAAAATCCAAAACTGACATGATCCCAGGAGTCTAAGAAGGATCTGTCCTGCATAACATGCTGCGAGGTGGGCTATGGGGAGTAGGCTCGACTTAATGTGGTGGTGGTGACATCCCCTTCAGCGGAGTGCTGAGCGAGTTAAAGTACACAGTGCAGGCAGTGTGGCCACTGTGGTTATTATGCTGAGCCATCCTGGCCTGATGTGGACTCAGACACACCTGCCCACGTGTGCCTCAGCTCTGACGAAGGAGGGCTTCTGGCCCTGGCTCCCATCCCAAGGCTACAATAAACCTTTGTGCCCAGTATGATATCCCGCCATTCAGAGTCTCTGACCTGGCAGGTGTCTTGCCCAGGTTTCTGAAGGTTTCCCGCACAAATCATACTGTCATCAATCATTTGGTCATACAGTCGGCGAGAATTGCACAAAGTGTTGGCAATCAGCTTGACTTTAGCATCCAGGAGCTGTCGGGACCCTTCCCCTGTGGGAGGGAGAAAAGAGTCACTACCAAGCGGACCAGGATGACACCCACTCTGCTAGAACCAATGGTAGTAAGGAGAGACAACCAGCTCTCAACTCAGGAAGTTTCCCTAGGAGATGGGCAGAAAAAAGCCCATCTTCCAGGATCAGAATCCCTCTTCTGCAGCCCCCTCCATGCCTGTGCAAATCTGCAAAGCCATTCTGAGCACGCTATGGAAAACCTGCTCTATCCTGTCTCCTCAAGTAGACCATGAGATCTTGGAAGGCAGGGATGCATCTCCACCATCTTAAAATTCCTGCACCTAACAGAAGAGTTGGCACATGGTAGATTGGGAAAGGATGGATGGGTGGATGGTTGCATGAAGGGATGGGTGGGTGGTGGCACAGACAGATGGGTAGCTAGATGCATGGATGAAAGGATGGATGGAAGAAGTGTCCTGGTACATTGAATTATCTGCTTCTTAAAGAAAACATCCCTCACTTAAAGACAATGAAATCCAGCAAAACATCCTTGACTTTGAAATTGTAGAATTAGTCTATGGCCATACCACCCTGAACATGCCCGATCTTGTCTGAAATTGTAGAATTAGAAAACTGTGGGAAAACAAAGCCATTATTATCTGAGGCTCTATAGAATTCCCCACCTAAGACATCACCATGCTGACCAGACTCTGTTCAGAAGAGCAGAGGTGAAAAGGCTTCGATGGACTTCCATAAAGAGAACTGCAAAAGAGCTTTCTGTTTGATCATAAGTCCAATTCATTAGAAGTATCCTTTCTGTGACAAGTATGTATGTTCCATTTCACTTTCCTCAAGAAACCAAACCTGGGCTTCAGAGATGGCTCAGCAGTTAAGATGCTTGCCTGCAAAGCCTAAGTACCCAGGTTCAATTCTCTAGAACCAACATAAGCCAGATGCACATGGTAGTGCATGCGTCTAGAGTTTGTTTGCTGGAGGGCCTGGCATGCCCATATTCATTCATTCATTCATTCATTCATTTTTTTCTCTCTCATAAATAAATAATTTAAAAAATCCAAACCTATTCAAGGTGATTTTTCCTTTAATAGGAGAAGATTGAGAGGGGCAATGAATATAATTTAAGGACTTTGGAAAAAAAAACCCTCTGGAAATCTTTGTATTCAAGGGTCTAATCTTGCCATGATCGTAACTTCAAGCCCCAGAGGTAAGTATTCTACTGAGAAACTGAAACATTTGCTCAAGAAACAAAGCCTGCCAGTGTGCTTGCTGCCAAACTCCACGTTCCTTCCAGTCCACACTTCTCATGATCTACCTAGAGAAGGAGATGGTCTTCACGGGTATAGGGTCAATGCTGGAGAAAGGTCATGCATCAACAGCAGGGCCCCAGGATCACCGTGGAGATCAGGAATGACTAGGGAAAGTTCCATGCAAACAGTGACATTCAACTGGAGCTTTGACGATGAAGTAGACACTTTCTTTGATAATGTATTTTGAACTTCTTTAACGGACAGGAGGGCACTTGGCGTTGGCTCTCTTTTTCTATTTTTATTTATTTATTAGAGAAAGAGGGAGGGGAGAGAGAAAGAATGGGCACACCAGGGCCTTCAGCCACTGCAAACGAACTCCCGACACATGCGTCCCTTTGTGCATCTGGCTTACGTGGGCTCTAGGGAATTGAACCTGGGTCCTTTGGCTTTGCAGGCAAGTGCCTTAACGCTAAGCCATCTCTCCAGCCTGAGGTTGGCCTTTTATTGTCTGATTAATGTAGCTCTCCTGAGTCTAGGTTGAACAAATAGCCAGACTCACCTGTTTCTGTCACACCCCAGCCGGAGATGTGGCACTCGGTCCCAGAGGGAAAAGGGTCGCTGGGCAAACAAATGGTCTTCACGTATTTGGATTGCAGAGCACAGTGACCATTGACCGGCTTCAACTTGAGCAAAGCTGGGTGGGGAGAAAGAGAGAGAGAGGAGTAGATGTGATGGCATCTCTTAGTCAAGGAAGCATCAGCTCCGGCTAGCTTTGGAAAATTGTCTTAGCTAAGCTCCTGCCACGTGACTGAGAAAGCTCTTCCTCCGCATTTCATGTTTTCAACTTATGTCAGGGAGAATGGCTCAGAACAATAATATCAGCAATAATAATTGAATTCAAAGTCATTCCTAATCCATTTTTTAAAAAGCAGACTATAGTCAGGCCTGGAGGCACACGCCTTTAATCCCAGTACTTGAGAGGCAGAGGTAGGAGGGTTGCCATGAGTTCGAGGCCACCCTGAGATTACATAGTGAATTCCAGGTCAACCTCCTGAGCCAGAGTAAGACCCTACCTTGAAAAACCAAAAAAAAAAAAAAAAAAAAAAAAAAAAAAAAAAAGCAGACTATAAAGGACAAGCACAATTAATGAAGGGAGGAGAAGGAAGGGAAGAGAATAGAGAGGGGCAGGAATAGCATACAGAACTACAGAACCAATCAGCAATTTAAGGACAGAATTTTCTCTCTACCTGAGCATCCACCAGGTACCACTCATGTCCACATATACATCATGTCACGACACAAAGAGTTGAGCAGCAATGCACCCATTTAGTGGAATAGAAAAACCCAAGTTCAAGAAGATGACCTTGAGCCAGGCATGGTGGCACATGCCTTTAATCCCAGCCCTCAAGAGGCAGAGGTAGGAGGATTGCTGAGTTTGAGGTCACCCTGAGACTATATAGTGAATTCCAGGTCAGCCTGGGCTAGACCCTACCTTGAAAAAAAAAAAGAAAGAAAAAGAAAGGGATAAAGAAGATGACCTTGATCTTAGTTAGGAAGCAAAGGAGCTGAGATTTGAGACCGAGTGCTTTCTACAATAGAAGATACTATTCACAATCCTTTCTTTCCATGGAGAAGCTGTGCCCATTTATCCACAATGATAACCCAGGCTCTCGAAACACAAAAAGCTCTGGAAAAAAATTATGTACCTTGGGCTGGAGAGATGACTTAGCATTTAAGACACTTGCCTGCTAAGCCTAAGGACCCAGGTTCAATTCCCCAGTACTCATGTAAGCCAGATGCACAAGGTGGCGCATGCGTCTGGAGTTTGTTTGCAGTGGCTAGTGGCCCTTGTATGCCCATTCTCTCTCTCTCTCACTCTCTTTCAATTAAATTAATTAAATATTTTTAAAACGTAAACATTTAAAAATTATGTACCTTATGAGGTCCATAAGTCATCAAAATTATCAAAAGCCAAACCTCAGCTTTCCATCAGTAGAGAAATCCACCCAGGATAAGACCACAGGAGAGCCAGGAGAGGAGACTTGCCGATATCATTGTGGGGAATCTCATCTCTTTCATTATACTGGCTATACTTCAATATTTTCTCCACCCTGAAGGTTTGCTCATGGGATTCTGTTTTCTTCAGGTCCTGGTCCCCTAGCACGACTTTCAGATGCTTGGTTTTTATGCTGCAAGTGAACATAATATGGTCAGGAAATTTCCCTGGTGCGTAGGAGGCAGGAAGTGCACCCCACCTGTGCTCCTGGGGAGCTGAGTAGCCTTTCAGAGCCTCAGCATCCTCACCCACAGTCCTCCCTTACCGAACTTTACTGTGGGCTCCAAATCAGACAATGCGAGGGGGCTGGAGAGATGGCTTAGTGGTTAAGGCACTTGCTTGCAAAGCCAAAGGACCCAGGTTCGATTCCCCAGGACCCACGGAAACCAGGTGCACAAGGTGGTGCATGCGTCTGGAGTTCATTTGCAGCCGCTGGAGGCTCTGGTGCACCCATTGTCTCCCTCTCTTCCTCCCTCCCTCCCTCTCTCTCTATCTCTCCCAAATAAACAAATAAATAATAAAATATTTTAAAAGGAACTTCTTTATTAGTGGCGGTTATCTCTATCCCACATTTACTGGGAGTCCTCCTTTGTTTCCTGGGCTTGTTTGGAGAATAGTCACTGAAGTTTTGAGCAAATTTTCTGACATTCATCAGTAGATGCCAACGTTCAATGCCTGACTTACCCTCTAGACTCCCAAAGGAAAACATTTTATGGCAGAGTGGACTGGAAGACCTGCTATGCTGCCTACAAAATCCAGGTTTGTGGTACTAGCCTAGACTGAGAATTTAGGATCCTGGAGCGCGTGGTGATTCCTTAGCTCTCAGGTCACAGGAGGCCTGGCTGAGGACATCTGACCTAGAGGCTTGTTCATGATGAACACAAGTAGTGTGGGTTATTTTACCCTACATGGAACAGGCCTCCAGAGGTTCAAGAAGCAGGTAGATCGGGGCCCAAGCTGTTTACCTTGATCCTTTCTATCTGATTGCTGGTCAGAGCCAGATCTTCTTTTCAAAAAGGGAATAAGAATATATTTTCCCCCTCCAGATAGTTAATACACACTTGACATTGTACAAAGACTTATTGTAGGCACTAAGGATAACACAATTAACAATAGCCATATAAAATCCTGTACTCTGGGGCCTGGCGTGATGGCTTAGCAGTTAAGGCACTTACCTGCAATGCCTAAGGACCCAGGTTCAATGCCCTAATACCCATGTAAGCCAGATACTCAAGGTGGCACATGGGTCTAGAGTTCATTTGCAGTGGCTAGATGTCCTGGCACATTCATTCTCTCTCTCAAGTAAACGAATAAATATTTTTTTAAAAAATAAAACACCCTGTATTCTCTTGGATTATCTCTCATTTGCTAACTAAATTTGGCAACTGTGGTTTCAGTCTAGACAGGGTAGCTATTTTATCTCTAGCTTCAAGAGCTGCTGTTTTTCCTCTGGTGCTTTTGCCCGTAATCCTGGCAGACCTACGAAGGGACCAATCTGATAAGAACAGGAGAGGCCCCTTGCGCCCCAGCCAAGCGGCCCTCAGCAGGTACTTACTCGGTGCAGTGGGCAGCTGTGAGCACCCAGCAGGGGTGGATCAGCGCGCCCCCACAGAAGTGGCCTTGGGGCATAGTGGTGGTCAATGGCAGTGAGGTCTGCAAGGAGGCCTGCCATGGATGCTTGCCCGCTGTGCTTTTAAAGCCTCCGTAGATGCGCTTGACCACACGCTCGGCTGTCTCAGTCTTCCCGCAGGAGTCAAACCCCATACTCAAGCTCCCAGGATCCAGAAGGCCTTCCTCTGGGTTGCTCATGTCTGTGGGACCCAAGAGGATATATCAAGCAACTCGATTTCCTTCTGGTCCCTTGGAGGGCGTAACCAGGAGGCATGACTCCAGGTGCAGAAGCTAAGCAAGTGCCCAGAGATGAGAGACCACACACCGTGAGCTGGGGAGTTATTGGTATTTGTTGAACAGCCTGGTTAATACAAAGCAAATCCATAGGATGAATGATATTGTTGTTTCCACCTTATTTCAAAGTGCATCATTCCCAGAATCTACAGGTGATACACACAATAGTCACCTTCATAATGTAGTGCACCTACGATGAATATACACATCATCATGAATGCACCTGTATTAGATTGTGGGGGTCTCGTCAGTGCAGAGGAAGCTATCCAGATGAGACAGAATAGGGACAATAAGATATTTGCCTATAAACCTGGGCCCATAGGAAAGAGGGGTTAGTATTTTACGGGTGTAGCTTTGTCCCATTCCTTGGGGCTTCTGAGGAGGGAGGGATAAAGGCATACGGAAATCAAAGAGGACTTCCTAGAGAAAGGGATGCTGAGTCAGTGGAAATGGACAGGAGCAGTTATGGGATGGGGTATTATAGACAGTGCTCAGCGCAATGCCACCAGAATGAAACAGATCCGGAGGGGGGGGATCCCACAGGACAGGTGAGAGGGCATGTTCGTCCAGATGTGTGCATAGAGGTGGGCTAAGAAAGACTGGCAGGAAGGTGGCAAGGGTAGCCTTTCATCATGGTGCATCCTGAGAGATCATGGGGACCTAGCCAATGTAAATCATCATTGTGCCCTCAGGGCTTGGCGCAGTGCCTGGCACACAGCAAGTGATCAATGCAAAGCTGCTGAGTATGCTGACTTGGAATCTAGGAGGACAGGCTTATGCCTAGCCACTTGCTCTGAGCTGACAGAGGTATCCTGGCTCGTTCGGGGATCAAATATCCTGACGGTTTTAGTGGATTGGAGAAGTGAAATGGAAGTTGGTAAAGAAAGTTCTGTGGGGGCTGGAGGGATGGCTTAGCGGTTAAGGCGCTTGCCTGCAAAGCCAAAGGACCCAGGTTCCATTCCCCAGGACCCACGTAAGCCAGACACACAAGGTGGCGCACGCGTCTGGAGTTCGTTTGCAGTGGCTGGAGGCCCTGGTGGCCCATTCTCTCTCTCTTGCCCTCCCTCTTTCTCTGTCAAATAAATAAATAAATAATTTTTTTTTAATAAAAGGAAAGTTCTGTTGAAGGCTGGGGTTGGCAGAGCCAGATGCCAGGTGACTATTGTCTTCCCGCCATAGGGGCCTCTGGAGAGCTGTGGCTTACCTGGGGCTGGGCAGGCTGGGACATCACAGTACTCCCATTTAACCTTGTCCCTGTTTACTTTGATGAAACACCATGGCTTTTGGTCTCCATCTGGGTTTCTAAACAAAAAGAAACAGAATGACTCAACACCATGGATTTGAGGCCTGAACCTCCCTGAAGCACCCTGGAGCAGAGTGTGCCCATCCCCCATCCTCCCCAGGGACCATTTGCCATTTGAATCCTCGGACAAGTTAGCAAACCTTGGCCATTACACACAAGGATGGCCACAGACTTCTTTGCCGTGTGTGTGTGTGTGTGTGTGTGTGTGTGTGTGTGGTGTGTGTTTGTGATGTACATACACGCATGTATACAGGCTCATGCATGTACGTGTATGTGGAGGCCAGAAGTTGGCATCCTGTGTGTTTCTCAGTCAGTCTCCAACTGTGTCAGTTCTAGGCGGCAATAATTTTTTATTTTAAAAAGAAGTGCTTCATTTTCCCATTTCTTCTTGCTCTTCCTGATTGTTTGAGAAACTCTGCTAGTTCAGTTTGAACCTCACTAGCACCGCCCTCAACCCACAGGATGCATGCAGCACGAGAAGAAATGTGCTACTGAGAACTGGGTTTGGTTATCACAGCAGTGTGGCCTTGCCTAGCCTTAGGATACTCTCCTTAGAAAGAAGACTGGTAAGCTTCCACGATCGGTTTCAGAATGAAGCCCAGGAGGGAAGGTAATGTCTACCTGCAGAAGTTGTGATCTCCAATCCCATGGGTCTCAGCGTCCTCCATAAATACATTGTAATTCTCCTGCAGGAGGAGTTGGGAGTTCCAGTAAAGGCACGGGCTCTGGTTCACTGTCCTGCTCACTTTGCCTCGGTAAGCATAGCCGTCACCAACATAGCAGTCATCCGGGCCTCAGAGGAAGCAGGTCACCAGTGAGAACTGACAGCAAAGGACACTCTGCCCCCAAGAAGACTAGATATGTGAACGTATGATAGGACTGGTTCTGAATATTTCATTACCTTCAGGTGTTATCACAATATTCCAGAATGTTCCACATCCAACCCCACTTAAAAATATGAAATATTTCAGTTGAGGAGGTGGCTGGGAGCACGGTTCCTTCATTTGGCATTACAAAGAACTGGGGAGGTGGGGTGGAGCCTGGTGGGCATGATCTGCCCATACCACATCCCAGACATGACTGTCTTTACAGAGACCCTTGTGTGTACTGTACCCTTGGGTTGAGAGAGTGAGACAGCCATAGAGTTTGGGAAACTTGAATCACATCATGATAACAAAACCCCAAAAGAAAAGGACTGCAGAGATCTCACTTGTGGTTCTGAGTTTCTGAAGAAATGGTGGTGAGGACCCATACCTATCTCACAGAATGTTCCCTTGTACTGATCAGGACATGCACAGCTAAACCTGGACCTCCGTCTATGCCGAGAGCAGCTGCCACCGTTCTGACAGGGATTCGGCCTGCACGCAGGCAGCACTGTGAATACAAGAAGGGAGGCTGGAGGACATTTTCAGAGGAGACACAGCACCCATCTCAGGATGGAGGTGGTGGTATTCTTCTGGTGTCATCTTTTCACAAAAGGCGAGTCACCAGAGGGGAGAGACAGACCTGTCTGCAATCCAACAAGTCCTCATTGACCTAAGAATGTAGGCCAACGTGGAAGAGACCATACGGATTAGAGACTGTTCAGAGAAAGATGTGTAGATGGGTCACTCTGTGGGAGCAGGCTAAACAGGATGTTTGGGGCAAATCTGATGTAGGTTGAAACTTGTCTCTGGTCTATGAAGGTTGTGTGACCAGGAGCAAGTTAGTTCACCTCTCAGACCTTCAATTTCTTTGTCTGTAAACCTTCCTTGCAGAGAATTTGGAAGAGTAGATCAGCACCGACTTCCTGGAGGAAGTGTGCCTTCAGATGTCTCTTTGGCTTGTTTTAAGATGATGGAGCCGGGTGTGGTGGTGCACGCCTTTAATCCCAGCACTCAGGAGGCAGAGGTAGGAGGATCGCCATGAGTTCGAGACCACCCTGAGACTACATAGTCAATTTTAGGTCAGCCTGAGCTACAGTGAGACCCTACCTTGAAAAACCCAAACCAAACCAAAACAAAACAAACAAAAGATGATAGGATATACCCCTGGGTTCTCCAGAGATGTTGTGTTTTTAAGGATCCTTCTTAAGAAGGCCACCTTGGGCATTTTGGACACATCCCAACTTCCACACAGATAGATGCAAGGACCCCAGTCACACATGAGGGCAGAGAAAACATTTTGTCCAGGAGGGCTTCCATTGCTTACCTCTGGAGCAGTCTGTCCCCGTGTACGGGTATTTGCAGGCACAGCGGTAGTAGGGAGGTTGCTGGGTAACGAGACATTCACCCCGAACACATGGGTTGTCCTTACACTTGTTCTGCACTGTACAAGATTCATAGAGAAATAGGGTGAAGGAATGGGACATTATTTGGGATACACTGACTTACAGGGACACCTATGACATTCGGAGGTGGGGTGTGGCTAATGGCTGCCGGTGGCATTGTGTTCCTGAAACACTTGCCTGCACCAGGACAATGTGGGTGATTGCCACCTATGCTCCTTTGGGTGCTGACAATCCTTGTTTTTCTAGCTTAGCAAAAACTTTGATAAATTTACACCTTTAACAAATGGAGCTGCGATGCTTATCTCTCGATCTTCTACCTGGTTTCACGTTTCATTTTGGTTTTATCATTCCTGAGATGGGAAGGAATGAAACCACATGCTCCAATATTCTCAGCCACCCTGAAACATTTAGTGAAGGGACAGGAGGCTTGAAGACGGAGGCATTAAGTGAGGAAGTCACAGCTGGAAACCATCAAGCACAGAGCCCTCTGGACAGGGAGAACCCTCACCACTTCTCCCTCCCACCCATGAGATAACAACTAGACGGGAAGTACCATTGCCTGTGTGAGTTCTCCTCTTACCTCACTCACAGCCACATGGGATCTTACAGTCACAGGAGGATGGTGGAATGGAAGAGCATGGGGAGTCAGGCCCTAGGGCTCTCTTATATCTGCTCGCCTCCTAACCAGCTGTGTGGCCATGAGCAAACCTGCCCTCTCTGTGATCCCTGTCTCTAACTGGGTGTGAACTTATGTGCCCTAAGACTCCTCCTGATGTCCCACTTGAGGCCTATATTTCTCTGCAGTAGTTATCCTAAACACCATAAAAGCAAATTCAGTTCAGGGTATATTTGAGTTAGATGCTAGCTCTCATTCCCATCTGCGAAATGGGCCCACAGTCCCACGTCACAGTGTCTATGTGGGAGGGGTGCAGTGAGGTGCCACCTGTGACCACACAGAGGGGTCCATCACGGGTGGCATAGCACACGTAGTTACAGTCCTTACCCAACGATCACCCAACCCTTCTGCACCACCTATGAGTCTGAAGGAGAAAGGGCTTCATGTTTACTCCCAAGGGAAAATGGAAACGGGCTCACCTGTCTGACATCTGCTCCCTGAGAAGAGGTGTGGGCAGTTGCAACGGAAAGTGTCTCCTCTGATGACACATTCCCCACCGTGTTCACAGGGGTTGGACTGGCATGGATCTAAGACACAAAGGCAGAAGTCAAGGTCAGAAAGGGGCAGCCAAGGAGAAGCCCCCATCTAATTTCAGCTCCTGCCCGCAAATGAAAGGGTAACTCCAGAGCCAATGATTAGGCATGGGACAAGGGGTGTGTGTGTTGCGGTGGGGGGGGGGGGACATATGCCATCCTTAAAAGGTAAAGACAACTGCAGTTACACGAACAGAAAAAGGAGATTCAGGTGAGCAACAGAAGAGGTAAGGCGAGGCCGTGCCTGCCCCTTAGCCTGCTTTGGGCGAGCCTTTCTCATTGAGAAAGTCCCCTTGCCCCTTCATGCGTGTTTCTCTCCTCCCATCTCACTGGGGGTGCCACAGGGTCTGTCTCTGATGCTGAAGGCATTTCACAAGCCTGAAGACCTCCCCTACTCCCAGTGCCCAGGGGTGGAGGTCAGGCAGAGTGGAGAAAGCACACCCACCCCTCATGAAACACAAGCTTTCTGAACATCAGGAGAAAAGAGCAAAGGCAAGAGGGTGACAGAGAATTGACGGCGAGGAGGAAGTGACCCAGTGGCCTTCATCTTTCTTCAACTCCTTGTTCAGTTAGATTTTTGTCATATTTCATCTGTGCCTTTGGCTTTTTCATGGTTGTCTGAATGTATCTTCCCTTGGGGAATTCTTTATCCTTCTGCTCACACACATTGTTCTTTGGTTCAGGAACTAGGATCCCGGGGCCTGGCTCTCGTTTTGATGGTGCCTTCTGATGTTCCCCTGGTGCCCTGTATCTTGGCCCTGCCTTCCAGGCCACTTTGCAGTCACAATGCTTTTATGCCAGCTGCTGCGCTCTGTCCCTACCTTCTCCTGGCTCACTCGCATGACTTTGCTTGGAACCAGCCTCTGATTTTCCTTTCTATACCATTGCACACACACACACACACACACACACACACACACATACACACACACACACACATGCATGCACACACATCCTCACAACTGTGAGAAGATTCTGAAGCATAAAAAGAGAAAGAAAAACATGTCAAAGATGGAAAGGAGGGGAAGTCAGTCTCAAAGCCAGACTTGTGCACGATGCATTTTGAACACTCAAAGGTAACTTAGGTTCTTTTTCGCTGCACAATTAGGGTTTGACTTGAGATCAAAGATATGGAAATGACTCCCAGCACTCGGGAGGCAGAGGTAGGAGGGTCGCTGTGAGTTCGAGGCCACTCTGAGACTCCATAGTGAATTCCAGGTCAGCCTGGGCTAGAGTGAGACCCTACCTCAAAACAACAATAACAAAAAAAAAAGATATGGAAATGACTTTGAACTTCCCAGTGTCATGAGCCGTGGTGGATGAGATCATGAAGCATTAGCTTGCTGCATGACCTTGGCCCAGTGTGTGCCTCTCTTTGTCTATCATTTTTCCCCCTATCATTCCAGGGTAGATGAAATGGTGTCCACATACCTACCCACTCAGAGTGCAGGATTCTAGTGGGCAAAATAAATTCTTCACTACTTATTTTACCATGAGGACAAGAGAGAGGGGAGAGAGAGGCCCTTGCAATGTGGTCACACATAAGTTCCCCTCAAATATGCTTCTTCCTTCGGGGGTGGGGGGTCGTTCTGAAACAGATTGGCACCCACCATCATCTTCATAGTACCAGGCGGGGTTCTCTGGGAAGGCTGGCGTAAGACCGGTGCTGTCCTCAGGGGTGGCACTCTCATAGCTGTAGTAATAGTTGTCGGGGGTCCAGTCTGCAGGAATAGGAATGGGAACAGGACAGAAGAAAGCCTAGTCATTAGGCCCAAGTAAGCCAGCCTCTTGTGTACTTGAACACCTTTGCCCAAAGCGCTCCAAGTCCTTACGGAGAAATCACAAGTCTTTTTAGCTCTTCCTGCTGATAAGGGTGGGTAGGAGCAATCAAGCTTGGTGATTTCATTTGGGGGATGTTAAGACCAGCAAAGCAGTGTTGACCCCTGTGACCCTGGATATGTCCATCATGTTCTTGGCATTTTGGTTTTCTCATCCTTGAACAGTTGGAAGAAGCCCACAGCCTGGCAAGCCTGTGAGGTTCCATGTGGGGTCTCCCAGGGTCAGAGCACGGGGCACTGGAGGGCCTCACCTGGTGGCTTTAGGGGTGCTCATTTCTCAATGAAGTGCAAGAAACTTGTCATTTCCCTTTTGTTCCTGTCATCAAACTGCTCTCCCGCCACAGCTGTAGAGCACAGTGACAGCTAATTCTCACTGAGCTTTTACTGTGTGCAGGGCCCCGGGCTGACATCTGAACCTTGCAGGCACCATCTCATGTCATTGTGATAAGCCTCTGGGAAGCAGGGCAGAGGATGGAGCTCAGGCGGGAGAGCACTTGCCTAGCATGCTTGAGGCCCTGGCTTTGATCCTCAGCACTATATAAACTGCGCATGCTGGTACGCACCCACAATCCCGGCAGATGGGAAGCAGAGGCAGGAGGATCAGAAATTTAAGGTCATCCTTGGCCACCTAATGAGTTTGAGCTCAACCTGTGCTACATAGACCTTGTCTCAAATAAAATTAAAAACAAAACAAACAAACAAAAGACACCTGTGGGGCTGAAGAAACGACACAGTGCTTAAAGACACTTTCTTGCAAAACCTAATGGCTAGGGTTTGATTCCCCAGTCTCCATGTAAAGTCAGATACACAAAGTTGTGCATGTGCCTGGAGTTTGTTCGTAGTGGCCAGAGTTCCTGGCATGCCCATACTCATTCTCGGTCTGAGGGGGGCGGGGCTCTCTCTTAAATAAATTAAAAAATATATATAAAAACCCGGGAGTATATTATTGGCTACAGTCAATATTGAGGAACATAAAGCTGAGAATCAGCAACTTGTCCAAGGTCCCAGAGCTAATCTATAGCAGGATTTAATTCCCTGAGTGACACCTGCCATTGCTGTGGATACCTGCATACTTACCCTTGGGTAGTCAATACCCAGCCCGGTACTTAGCAATTAACCGAGTATAACCCTGAGAAGGCTCCTGGATTTTTGCCTACCGAAGGGGAAGACAGTGGATGCAGACGCCTCACAGTTGCAAAGCTCACACTCAACTGGACTTTGGGAAAGCAACCATGTGTATATCTGGGCTCAAACTCATGGCTGTGTGGGGCCTTGAAAGATACTGGTAACTCTGTGGCTAGAGAAGAGAAGTTTGGGATTGGAAGAAAGTTGGATTCACTTTGCTCTTTCTGGCTGACAAGAGGATGGTACGTTGTGCAAGCTACAGCTGTAAGGAATCTGTCCAGAGATGCATATGGTAATGAGGTGGGAGCCATTGCGGAGCGCCGACTTGAAAGGCGCTCTGACAGAGGCAGCTGATGGGGTGGAGGACTGCTCTCTACCCAAGCCTGATTATCAAGCCCACTATCTCACGCATCTCCCCATCATTCGGCTATAGTCTTTATCTCTCTGGCTTTTGAAAAATTCACTTTTGCACAATGGCTGTTTTATATTTCCTATTAAAAAATGGAACTGTCTTTTTATTTCTTCTCTTTTGAATGAACCAACTCTGGTTCCTTGGCAAGGTTTTATCTCATTTATCACGATGTCAAGACTCTTGGCTGCTCATTATTTCTCCCCAGCTGCTTCCCCCAACTATGAGCGCACTCCCTGAGGAGGCCATCTTCCCAGGATGAGCATCTAGGTCGGAGATAAGGACCATTGTCTTCCTGGAGCAAATAAAGTTTCTTTCCATAAAGCATAATAAAGCAGATAGAAGGGAGAAGACGAGAGGAAAATGTGTTTCTGAGTTGGTCATGGGAGATTTCAAACTGACATTTGCAGGAGACAATGAGATGATTGTATCATTAACTTAATTCTTTTACCTTTTCATTGGAGGATGGATTTTTGCTTTTCCAACAGGTTTTTACAGATAAAGAGCCCTTCTGGAGACTCCTGGAATTAATCCCCACCACTCCCACAAGGTGGACGTTAGACTGGCTAATCCTGACAAGACCATTTAAGAGTTGCCCCTTCGAGAACATGAAACGGGGGAGAGTTTTACACAGATGGAATGGTTTGGTGACTGTATGGGATGAGGGATGCATGAAAAACCTGTTGGAGGATTTGGACTTGAACTCAGTACTATGCAAGGCCTTCTCATCTCTCAGTGAGCTGAAAAGAGAAGCACTCAGGCTCTGAATCATAACCCTATAAGGCAAGACAGTAAGCTCTTCTTGTTCAAGAGGGCTTGGGGTTCTGAATTAAAGTAGAATAGATGCTTGATAGTGCCAGATCACCAGGGTAGATCTAGCTTGGGGGGGTTGGCATGTAAGGATGGTGCCAAGGTTCTTTATACCTCACGGCCTCTACAGTACATTATGGAAACACAACATGTTTTTTTTATCTGTTATGTTGGCATTTAATCCTGCTGTCTATTGTAACTAATTGTACATCTACTTTGGATCAGTATAGGGCCAATTGCTGGAAAGTACTGGGGGCCATAGAAAGTTATAAACTTTTACAAATAAGAGAAGGACATGACCTTGTCATCAAAGAGAACTCCAGTCTAGGCAGACTAGATGAAGAAAACCAGCCAAGGAAGAATAAAGGATGGTGTTGGGAATAGAAGGTGGATATGTACTTAAAAAAATAAAATAAAAGAGCGGCTGAGGAGATTGCTCATTTAGTTAAGGTGCTTGCTTGCAAAATCTAACAATCTGAACTTGATTCCGTAGTACCCATGTGAATCCAGATGCACAAAGGGGCACATGCATCTGAAGTTCACTTGCATTGGTCAAGGCCCTGGTATGCCTCTCTCTGTCTCTCTCTCTCTCCTTGCAAATAAATAAAAATATTTTTAAAAAGAATTGCATGTGGCCAACTGGAAACCTGGTAGCCACACTTTCCATGTTGGATCATTGGTTTGATTTGAGACAATGTGTTGACAAAAATGCCTAATTCTCCACTGCTCCTGGCATCTGCACCCTCTTACAATAAGACTTTGCAGTTCCTCACACCCAGAGACGGAGTTAATTTCCTACCCTTTGGATCTGAACCGGCCTTGGGACTTCCCTTAGTCGTAGCACTTAGGGTGGAATACCACGTGCCAGCGCCAAGCCTGGCCTCAAGAAGTCTTGTTATTATTGCACTCATCCTCACTGCCATCATCATTCCTGTCCTGGTCCTCTTCAACCTCTTCTTCCTCTCCCTCCCTCCTCATTCTCTTTCCTCGAGCTTCGTGACTGCCTTGCGAATGGAATATTCTGCCACGCTCAGCCCTGTGGTCCCAGCTGAGACCTCAGACATCTGAGAAAACCAAGCCAAAATGAGACCCAGCCAATCCCCCGGCTGGTGAGGAGACAAACAGCTCCAGCTCAGATCAACTAGTCCTGGTCTAGATTAGAAGAACTGCCTAGCTGAACCCAGTCGAAATTGCTATTCCCCCAAATAAATATCTAAATATACGCCTCTGTGTCAGGGTCCTGTGTTATACAATAGCAGCAAAAGACACAGACAGCTTGATTAATACTGGGTTGTGGCCTGGATATTCATGACCTCACAAAGCCTGGCACTATCTACATGGGACCTTCATAGTAGGAGGAAAAGATGATGACATCAAAATAAAATAGAGACTAATTGAGAGGGGGAGGGGGTATGATGGAGAGTTGGGTTTGTGAAGGGGAAAGTGGGGAGGGGATGGAATTACCATGCTTTATTGTCTAGAATTACGGAACTTGTCAATAAAAATGAGTTAATAAAAACTGGTCATTACACCTGAAAAAAAAAAAAAAAAAAAAAGGAGACTTGAAAGGCAGCAGAGAGCAATAGCCATGACTTCCTCCGGTTGCAAGAGCGGACACATGGCGTCATCAGATGTGCTTGCAGAGACCTGCCGACCACCGACAGCATTTTCTTGCCATTGTCTGACCTTCGCACTGAGCAGGGACTTTATAATTCTTTGAAAGCTAGCATTGAACCTGAAAGTTAAGGACAGCCTGCGCACACATTGATTCTCATTCCTCCAGCCTTTTCAGGAGTTTTGCAAATGCCTAATTCCCTGTGTTAAATCCCTTTCTGATTAAAATACCTAGACTAAAAAAAAAAAAAAAATACTGGGGTGTTCTTGGGAATTTAGGATCCTTCCTCACTAGTCCTGTTGGCTGTAGAGTCTGGATGTCTCTGAGGCCCCCTCTTGCTCTACCCCATTTGTTTCCTTCAACTGGATAGCTGCTTTCCTGAGAACAAGGGCCACTTCCGTTCCTCTTTCTACCCCACGGTACCTGGTCGGCACAGAGCCCTTTGTGAAGCTGTCATGTGTGAATGAATGGTTGGTCTTCCCCTGTGGCTAAGCCTCCTTGCTTTCTGATTGGCTGTAAAGATGGCGGCCGTGCCTTCTGATTGGCTGCACCGGCTCTCTCTATAAAGATGGTGGTTTATTGAAGCAGGGTGAATGGGGACTTCAGGAAAAAAAACTAGGTGAGAAAAAAAAAAATTCCTCGTGATCTCCATAGAAAGTTGTCTAAAAGCAGGCAGGGTGTGGTGGCACACGCCTTCCTTTAACCCCAGCACTTGGGAGGCAGAGGTAGGAGGGTTGCCACAAGTTCGAGGCCAGCTTGGGACTGTAAGACTTAAGTTCCAGGTCAGTCTGGGCTAAGAATGGAAACCCTACATGGAAGAAAAAGGGAAGGGAGGGAGGGAAGAAGGAAGGACGTTAGTTGTCTAAAAGCTTTCCTGGGTAGTGAGGGATTGCTATCTGACATGACATCTGATTCTATCGGCAGGTTATTGAAAACAATATCTGGTTCAAATTCCTATCTCCTGAGGCTTTCTCTTGGCTATAAAGGGAGAGCTTTGCGGAAGAAAGCTCAGAAGCAACGTATGTTAAATATAAATGAAATCCTGTGGGTTTGTCTAGTTACCAGCCTTTCTAGAAGTTCCTATGAATACTGGTGAGAGCATCTCGCATGGACCCACATAATCCTAACAGCAGGTTATTATATGTCGAATACTTCCTGTGCACCAGACACTCTCCAAGTAAGTACTCAGAACAGCCCTACAGCACAGGCATCATGGTTCCTGGTTTACAGCAGAAAAAGCAAGGCCGGAGGGCGTGCCCCTCCCCCAGGCTCACCTAACTCTGAATTCCCTGGGCCTTTTCGTGAGAGATGACACATGGTGTGGTTGGATTCCATCAAAACCCCATGGAGTTTAGCTTTCAGGAAGGAGCCCACATCAGGGAATCTGCTTTAGCACAAGCCCCCACGTCCCCCAGCCAGGATCACTGTGGTCCCATGGTCAGGAAGGTCTCTCAGAAAATGCTCAGCTCTTGCCATGGGGACTTTGCAGCTGCTCCACTTAAAGAGCCTGCCAGATGTGTGGAACAGAGTAAAAATCCCCGGAATGTTGTCCCTCTTGGCTTCATTCATCACTGTGGTGCAGCCTGTTCCTCCTCCAAGGCCCTTCCCCAAGCCCCAGCCCTGTGGGCTTGCACGTGACGCTTCCAGCCTGGCTGGCGGAACACATGCAGCAGAGAGGCATGCTGGCAGGAGGCAGGACAGCTGATGGATGGACAGGCACAGCCTGTGGTGCCAGGCAGAGCCGAGCCAGCTTTGAAGCAGCATTTCCGTAGGCCTCCTGGCTGCGTGTCACCTGCTATGGGGACGTGGGAAGAGCCTGTGCTGTTTGATTCTTTTGCCACCCATTGGGGACTGTGGACCAGACACCTTCTGCTTCAGCAAGGTCCTTGCTAGCCACGGTCTCCAGCGAGAGCAACCAAGGAAGCAGCTTGCCTGTGGGCATGAGCTGGTGTCTCCTCACCAGGCTGTTGTCTGAAACCAGCAGAGAGCTGACAAATTCCATCAAAACACAGCCCCTGTGTGCAATGAACAGGCACCTGACCAGGATGCTCTTCAGACCTAACCTGCTCTCTTCAGAAAGGCCCAACCAGCACATCTCACTGCTCTCCACAGCCAGAGGCTGACAGAGAGCCTCAAGACAGCAGCCGGAGCCCAGGGGTAGCCCGCTTCTTTTACTCATCACTCCGAACCTATTGGCAGAGTTCTTACAGAGCCCAGTGTCTCAGGATGCTAACGCCAATTCTCTCCACTCCCTTTTAACAACTTAAATACCTGCAGTGCTGGGGAACTCATTACCTCCCAAGAACCCAACAGTCAACTCAGATTTTTTTGGACTACTCTAATGGTTGGGACCTTCTTCCTGGCTGCAGAGCAAGCCTGACTTCCCATGTCTATTGAATTTGCTTTTCAAACTTTACGGATGTATGAATGACTCTATTCTCAATCTGTGGCCTCTGTTCAGTAGGGCCATCACCTCATACTTGTTCGAGAAGTTCACTACACAATGCCAGGGTGTCATAAACTCCTTGCAGACCTTTCAAAACTTTCTGGCAGATGACAATAATTTCTCTTGTGGTAAAGACACTTCTTAACTCCCATAAAGTCAACTTACACACTAGGCGTGGGGCCGCGTTTTAGACATTTGAAGAAATGTGAGTCCCTTGACTCTTCTGTGCTCCTGTCTCCCTGTGTCACCCTGTACCCAAGTCCAAAAAGACCCTTCACCAGTGCCTGAGCAATCTGGGTGCAAGGCCAGGCAAGAGGTGGCTGTGGTGGTTTGAATGCACAATGTCCCCCACAGCCTCATGTGTTTGAATACTTAATCCCCAGTCAGTGGTGCTGTTGGTTGGGAAGGTTATGAAGCCTTTGGGAGGTTAATCCTTGCTGGAGGAAGTGTGCTGCTGAAGGCAGGCATTGGGATATTACAGCCCAGCTCCACTTGCTCCACTCAACTGGTTGTAGCTACTCCCTGCTGACGTAAACATGTGACGCCTGGTTGTCTGCTCCTGTCGTCTTTCCCCACTGTGATGAAACTTCCCCTCAAAACTGTAAGTTGGAAATAAACCCCTTTCTTCAATAAGCTGCTTCTGGTCAGGTATTTGGTCCCAAAATGAGAAAGTGACTGCTATCGCTGTGATTCTTCCAGCCTTGGACTTGGCCTCTCTCTGGACTGGGTTTTGGGAAGAGTCTGAACATGAGCCTTCTGACGCTGGACTGAACGCTAGTCAGTGCTTTGTTTTATGGGGAGGGGAAATGCAGATTCAATCAAAACTCACATACTGTGCCATGTAGGGTGGGACAACCTGGTGGTATCTTCTCCAAACTGTCACAAGTCTATCTGTCCATCCAGGGCTCTGCCACTGAGCGTGTTGATGGCCACATTGGATTTGTCCAGTAGCCACCATCTTTGCTCCAAGTGAGTCCATGAGGCAAACTTGAGTCAAGTCTGCTGTCTCCATGGGCTGGCTGCCTGCCTGCTCTAGTCTTCTGAATGTGACCAGCCCTTGCCCCTCTCTATGGGGATGTCCTTCTGAATCAGTGACTGACACCTCCTCCCCCGGCTCAGAGCAGAGCACTAGGAGCATCCCTCCTCAGCATAACATGGTGTGGACACCAGGCAGAGGAAACAGGACAAGGGGAACAAGATGACAGGGTGAGTCTGGGAGAGACAGACTGCCTATGGGAAAGAGCCCAGCCACTCACAGATAAGTGCTTTCCATGTGTCAGACACTATAGTACATAAAGGTGTGTACTTGAACACAATTTTGTTTTGAGACTGGCCTCAACAAAACCGAGGATAATCTTGAATCTCTGATCTCCTGTCTTCATTTCCTGAAGGACTGGGATGACAAACATGCTTTCTTCATGGTGGTTTATGTGGTGTTGGGATTGAACTCAGGGCTTTGGGTATGCTAGGCAAGCACTCTACCAATGGAGGCCCATCCCCAGTCCCTGGAACGCAATCTTGACACTGCCTTGTGGGGCAGCTGAACCAGGGCAGGACATGACATCCACCCCAGGCCCACCTGAATCCCAGTCTCAGGTGCCTTGTCCTCAGCCTGGACTGCATATTGGGTTGCTGGACATGTCCAGCCCCAGGAAACAAATGAACAAAGGACACTGGTAGAGTTGAAGGTGCTAGAAGGGGTCATCACCAGGAACAAGCCGTCCTGGGGCCACATGTTCAATATCTAGATGACAGAGGGCATGGGGTGGCCCTTTGCTGAGCCATATCTGTGCTTGCCTTAGCCTTTTCATCGTATCTGTCATTGATGGACTGTGTGACCAGGAGCACATTGCCTCTCTGCTCTGAGTCTCGGTTTCTTTTTCTTTTTTAAAAAAAACTATTTTATTTATTTGAGAGAGAGAATGGGCACACCAGGGCCTCTAGCCACTACAAATGAACTCTAGACGCATGCATCACCTTGTGCATCTGGCTTATGTGGGTCCTGAAGAATTGAACCTGGGTCCTTAGGCTTCCTAGGCAACTGCCTTAACCAGCCCTCAGTTTCTTCCTCTGTAAAATGCGAGTGGCTAAGCACATCGGCAGTTTCTCCCTTGGGCGGCAGAGACTGGCCATCAGGACACTCACAGAAAACTCAGCATTGTGTGAAGTGTCATGTGATGGCACTGTTTCTCAAAAGATGTCTGTGGTACCTCAGAACCAGTGGAGCCTCATTCTCCTCCAGTGTTTCCATTGTTGGGTACCTTCCTGCACCCCAGAACCAGCCTAGCCCACAGCTGGCCGGAAGCCAGGGCAAAGACATGCTCACCTGGGTCTGGAGGATCAATGAAAGGCATCAGGAAGAACTGCAAAACAGAGCAATAAAGCAGAACACGTGAGCTGGCCAGCTTAGCCACAGGCACCTTCCTGAGCAGCCCTGGGCCCGGGAGGATGTTCCAGGGCACAGATGCTCTGGGGCTTCTGAGGGCTGCACCAAACAGGCTAGAGGGATGGGCAGACTCCCACTTGAAGGTGTCCCCTCTCCTGTGCAGGCAGCGTGGCTCTTCCTCGGAGCAGGATGCTGTCTCATACCCATGTCTGTTGGCAACACAGCCACCTGGGCAGTGATGTGCTTGCCATAGTTACTGGCTGACCTTTTTGGTTACTTTTTGCTCTTAGGACAACCCCGTGAAGAAGCTTCTATTAGCTTGTTCATCGAGGAGAACATTTGAACTCAGCGGTCTCATGGTGGGGATTTAGGCTCACGTTTGAGTGACTTCCCTGGGAAGACAGCCACCTGAGGATTGGGAATGGATGGATGCAAAAAACTCTCCAAAGACTTCTTACTGTTCTTGTAAAAAACATTGTAACCACCTGCAGTACCTACATCCCTCTTCTCTTACTCCTCCCTCCCATGGCCCCTTGCTAAGTTTCAGTCGTGTTTTGGCTTGAAAACAGCACAAGGCGCGTTCCTCCCACTCGGGGCGTTTGAACTACCTGGAAACCTTCCCATGACATTCACCAGGTTTCACTTTAAAGTCCACAGTCTCAAGAAGAAGTGCCCCAAACATCCTATCAGTAGACATCCGGTACTCCCATTAGGTAGTGATTGCAGCCAGTTATTTCTCCCAGGGTCCTAGCTATACCACATTAATACAGGGCGCCATGTTTGTTTGCATGTCATCTGTGTCTCACATCAGACTGCCTTCTGGAAAGACAGTGGACTTGTTTTGTTTTTGATGTGTTACCAATACCTGTCACATGTGTGGCACATGGCATCCCTCAAAAGGTTCCTGTTGAATAAATAGTGATAAGCAGTTCCTTATTTTGCATGTATATATGTATGTGTATACCATGTGGGGGTGTATGTGTATACAGGCGAGCATGTATGTGTACGTGCATACATGTAGAAGCCAGAAGTTGAAGTCAGGAGTTGCTCTTCCTCAGTTGCTCTCTACTTTGTTTATTGAGGCAGGACCTCTCCCTTGAACCCAGAGCTTGCCGACTTGGCTAGTCTAGCTAGCTGGCTTGCTGCTGGAATTCTCCTATACCTGCCCAGTATTCATGTGTGTGCTAGAAATTCAAACTCAGGTCTTCACCCTTGTGTGGCAAATGCTTCATCTGTGGACAATTCCCTTTAAGCAGAAACAGACAGAGTTCCTCTTCTAATGACTAGAGTGTCGCTTAAGCCAGGGATCAGCACACTGAAGCCCTTGAGCAAAACCTAGCTAGCAAGTGTAGTTTTGTAAATAAAGTTTTATTGAAAAATAACCTTGCCCATTTGTCTATGTCTTTCCATGGCTTCTGTTGCACTGCAATAGCAGAATAGTTCTGATAGCGAAAGTATAGGCCAAAAATTTTACTATCTGACACTTTGTGGACAAAGTTTGCTGACTTGTAATGTGGAAAGTGAGAGTTTGATCACTGGATGGGATTCCCTTAGAGCCTTGGCTGATGGAAATATGAGGTCTATATGATGTGACTTCACATTCCCCACATCTATCTAGGCAGATTGGCATGTTTTCTTCCTGTACTCTCAGCTGAAGTTTTAGCTTTCCAGCAAACTGTATCAGGAAATGGGCAGATGATAGATTAGAGAAAAAAGATGGAAAGAAATAACACATATGATATGAAGCACTGAGGATGACACATCACAAATAGCTTTCTTGACAAAAACCCATATTGTGTTTTTGTGTGTGTGTGTGCGATATGTGCATGTGTGTATGCTTGTGGGGTGTGTGGGTGTGTGTGCATGCACGTGTGTGTGCATGTGAAGGCCAGAGGACAACCTTGCGTATCATCCTCAGGAACTCAATAAGACCTTTTCTTATTTTTTTTTTATTTATTTGAGAGAGAGAGAGAAAAAGTGGGCACACCAGAGCCTCTAGTCACTGCAAATGAACTCCAGACATGTGCGCCACCATGTCCATCTGGTTTATGTGGGTATTGGGGAATTGAACCTGGATTCTTTGTCTTTGCAGGCAAGCACATTAACCTCTAAGACATCTCTCCAGCAAATGTTGGATTTTTTTTTTTTTTTTTTTTTTTTTTTTGGTTTTTCAAGGTAGGGTCTCACTCTAGCCGAGGCTGACCTGGAAATCACTATGCAGTCTCAGGCTGGTCTCAAACTCAGGGTGATCCTCCTACCTCTGCCTCCCGAGTGCTGGGATTAAAGGTGTGTGCCACCATGCCTGGCTGGATATCTTCAGAGAGAATAATGGTACTATGGTTACTGCACTTCCGTATGAAAGTGTACTTATTCTCAAGAGCTACATGCTAAAATATTTAGGGAGATGTCTGCTCTCTACTTGGAAATGATTCAACAAACAAACAGAAACAGGAAAAAAAGAGAGCCTGACAAAATACTAACTATTGTTGATCTGTTGGGGTGTGGTGGTTTGATTCAGGTGTCCCCTATAAACTTAGGTGTTCTGGTGGCTAGGTTCCCCAGCTGATGGCAATTGGAAATCAAAGCCTCCTGGAGACAGTGTATTGTTGGGGGCAGGCTTATGGGTGTTATAGCCAGTTTCCCCATGCCAGTGTTTGGCACACTCTCCTGTTGCTATTGTCCACCTTATGTTGGCCAGGGGGTGATGTCCACCCTCTGCTCATACCATTGTTTCCCCTGCCATCATGGAGCTAGCCCCTCGAGCCTGTAAGCCAAAATAAACCTCTTTTTTTCCCCACAAGCTGCTCTTGGTTGGGTCATTTCTACCAGCAATGCGAACCTGACTGCAACACGGGGTGAAGGCTCTATTACATTATTTCCATTTCTCTGTAGGTTTGAAAAACGACAAGATAAAACTTGGGGAGGCGAGGAATGAAAAGAAAGGAAGGGGACCAACTTGTTATTTGAAATGTCTCTCTATTCGTTTAATTACTTCCGGGTCCCCAGCCTTCCTTGGCCTTCCCTCAGTTGAACATGGCAGCAGGGGCGCAGGTCCCATGTCCCTCTCCACCTGAGGAGATACATGCATGAATTCTATTTGAGCTGAACAGGCTGGGCCATGCCTGGCTACCTCCAGCCCTGAGAAGCGAGCAGGACAGAAGAGAGGGCATTGGCCACTCTCTTTTTCCGGATGTGATAGGGAAAAGCCCTCCCCGCCCCCCAGGCCCTGTACCAGAGGCAGCTGGAGCCCCAAATCTAGCAGGAGGTTGAGACAGCCTTGCAATGCCACCCATCGCCAGCAGGTGGCAGACGAACCCTTTGTAGGCGTCGCTGGAGGGAACCCAAACCTGAAGCATGGGACTTCCTGGCAAAGCCTGACCTTGGGACATGCGCGTGGACTCAGAGTTCATTTGGTGACCACACAGCTTTGGTACAAGGTGAGCTGAGGGGGTAGCTGGACGCCACATGAAATTCACACACCCCAGATCGCAGACACTGTCCTAGGCCTTCCATCCCATCTTTCCATTCTGTTTTTACCAAAGACAGACGACTAATAGGAGTAGCTGTCCTAGTGGGGCTTGCAAATCCAAAGGGTTAGATGATTGGAGGAAGCGTGTATGTGTGCTGGGGAGCTAGAAGGAAGGATAGCTGAGAAGAGGGTTACACTTATTAAGAGCTGACCGTGAGCCCAGGACTGTTGTAAACGTGTTACCTGCATGTAGTATTGTTTATTGCACATCATACTTGATCATTTCCAGACTATCTTTCTGCTCACTTTAGAGGTGCGAAAACTGAGGTTGGCAGAGATCAGGTTGCCCCAATTAGCTCAGCTAGTATAAATATGGACCTGGGATACAAGGAGGAGAAGAGTTCTATGGGGCCCACCTGCAGGATCCCATGTATGTGGCTGTGCCCAGAACATGTAGTTTCAACCAGTGTCAAGGTGACTTTGCCCTTGGTCATAGCTGGATTACATCAAGGTCTTGGGCATGAAGCCCCCGGCTGAAGAGACAAAGGGCTCATCTTTGCTCTTATGTACACCGTTGATGGCTCCCTGCCTCAGTTTCCTTGGTTATAAAGTAATTCCCTCACTTGAGCTGATGTTTTCCTGGAGGACATTTGACTGCTCAGAGTGCATATAGCATTTGTGATGGAATTCTCTGCAAGTGGGAAATATCTGTACAAATGGCTCTTCCCAGGTCCTAGAGCCAAACAGACATGGCTAGGAGGGAAGCAAGGGTTTGAAGGTGAAGGAGTGAGGCCATGGAGTATGGAGACTGAAGGAGACAAACCCTCTTTCTGGTTGTCCTAACATAAGTACACAACAGAGTGCGCCAGGTCTGAGGCCCTTCACGAGAGCACGAATCCCCGTGTTAACTTCCAGGACCTAGTGGTCCTTGGCTTCAGCTGCCGTGGACTGGGTACCAGGAGAGTGGGCCACACCTCTGCTCCTTCCACAATGCAGCATCCATGTGAACCATTGGTGGTACCTGAGTTGATATAGGTGGTGCCTAGCTAGAGCAGGAGGTGACCGGGAAACAGAATGAGAAAGTCACTTCCTGCCCAAACCTTCTGTCAGTCTTCCTGATTTCACCCAGGGAATGATGCAGTAACCTTATTTTGTGTTCTGTAATTCTCCTTTGACGGGAAAGGATGATGTCCTAAGGGAAGGTGAGCGTGTTTCTCAGAGGAGCTAGGAAACCAGCTGAGGCTGTGGCAGAATTTCTGAAGATGGGATCATTCATGACTGGAGTGGTTTTTTTTAAAAAACATTTTATTTATTTATTTGAGAGAGACCGAGAGAGAAAAGGAAGAGAGAGAGAGAGAGACAGAGAAATAAAGAAAGAAAGAAAGAAAGAAAGAAAGAAGGAAGGAAGGAAGGAAGGAAGGAAGGAAGGGAGGGAGGGAGGGAGGAAAGAGAGAGAGAGAGAAATAAATAATAAAGAAAGAAAGAAAGAAAGAAGAAAGAAGAAGGAAGGAAGGAAGGAACGAAGGAACGAAGGAGAGAGAGAGAGAATATGGATATGCCAGGGCCTCTAGCCACTGCAAACCAACTTTAGACACATGCTCCACCTTTTGCATCTGGCTTAGTGGATATTAGGGAATCGAACCTGGGTTTTTAGGCTTTGCAGGCAAGCACCTTAACCACTCAGTCCATCTCTCCAGCTTGTGACTGAAGTTTTGAATACACTGATCAAATTACTTAGTTATCTGACAAGATGGACCCTTCTGGTTTCAGGAAATAAAGCTTCCTTTGTGGGGCTGGGGGGGGGGTGCTGTCCAGAGGGGTGCTTCTGGTTCCACATTGAACAGGCCTTAGCCTTTGGACAAGGCATGGTGTGACCGTCTATGTCACCACGGCTACAAGAACAGAAACTGACAGATGGATTTGTATCCGTTCTGTGACCTGCCATGCGTGCCGTCTTGGACAGGTGATCTAACTTCTCAGTAGCTTGCTTTCCTATCTGTGAAGTTAGATGTCACTGGACCTTACTTCACAGCCTTGTTGGGACACTGAAATGAGAAAATAAACATGAAACCTGTGGCAAAACTTAATAAATGGCCGATAGTGTTGTGGTTATTGTTGCCATTATTAGGCATTATTGTCTATAAGGATTTTTTTTTTTTTAATTAGGGGCTGGAGAGATGGCTCCGCAGTCAAGGCATTTGCCTACAAAGCCTGACAACCCAGGTTTGATTCCCCAGCACTCATGTAAAGCCAGATGCAGAAAGTGTCACATGTGTTCGTTTGCAGTGGCAAGGGACCCTGGGGTGCCCATTCTCTCCCCTGCTCCCATCTTTGTCTATCTCTCAAATAAATAAGTAAAAATACTAACTTTTTTTTTCTTTCAGATCACTAGGTGCACTGTGGGGAAGAGCAGACCCTTTTCAGCACAAAGTCTTCCTGGCCGTAGACGCTGGGTCAGCCAGACACTTTAGTCCCCCTCCCCCATCATTATCCCTGGGATCTTTGCCAAGCCCTAAGCCAGGAAACCTTGTTATATTAATTATGAAGAAAAAGCATGTTTTATTTAAAATCCAGGCTGCCGAATATTCTGCCACACTGTTTCTCTGTGACAGCAGAATTGCTTTTGCATTTAGGGAACTCTAACGAATTTAGAATATAAATATATCCGTGCCTATATACACATGCGACTTCCTGCGACCTGATTTCCCTAAATACCAGGGTACGCAGTGAAAGCTAATGAGTTGACTCCTGCTTGGAATCAGTTCTTTTTTTTTTTTTTTTTTTTGTCTGTGAAAGTTTCAGCAAAATTCATTTCCCCCTCTTTTCCAGGAGACTCTGCAAGGGTTTCAGTAGAGGAAGGGACCCCTTGATGGCTCTCCCTAGGCTTCAGAAAGACTGACATTTTGGGACACTGAGACTTTGCAAAGGGTGGTTCCCAGGTTCCATCCTGGGGCCCGTGTGGGTTTGAATGCTTACGTCAATCAGATACTGAGACAGGTACTGGCTCACTTCAAACTGGCTCCAACACTACACTATTCAGAGTGGATTTGAATAATAACCAGACAAGTGCTCCCCACCCCCTCCGTGTGTGTGTGCGTGTGCGTGTGTGCGTGTGTGCGTGTGCGTGTGTCTGGTCTGTATCTCTCTCTGCCCTGCACCCCACTGGCAAAATCAAATGGGGAATGTACACAGTGGTGGACAATAATATTGGGAGGCACATGTACTCCCCTTCTCTCAGAGAGTGCAACATGTGCATACAGTGTTACTGGGATGTATGATTAAAAAAAAAATGCTTGTGGGATGGAGAGATAGCTCAGCCATTAAGGCACTTGCCTATAAAGCCGAATAACCCAGGTTCGATTCCCCAGGACCCACGTGAGCCACATGCATGAGATGGCGCATGTGTCTGGACTTAGTTTGCAGTTCTCCAAAGGCCCTGGTACACCCATTCTCTCTCTCTCTCTCTTTCTCTCAGATAAATAAATAAATGAAAAGAAAAAGAAATAGAAAAAAAAAATACTCGGAGACCCATAAGCTTTAGATGAAATGCTCTGGTTCTCAGGGGCTACGTGGCAGCTGACAGGAAACTAAACGATTCTGCGGACCGACCTGTCCCCTCCCCGATAAAACTCAGCTGTGAGTGGAATGTATTCCCAGCTGCCAATCTGTAACCTCTGGACTCCTCAGCCATGTTTCGGTGACTCTGCTCCTAGAGAGGTTGTGGGGGTTAAAGAGTATAGAAGTATAAGCAAACAAATGCTTTAGATGGAAGTCCCCTTTGTAAAGAACAGTAGAAGTCTCTTGTCTCTTGTTTCTTGTCTGCGGATAGGCAGAGATAAGCAGAGTGAACCTGATAAGCACCGTTCTCTGGTTTCTGACCCTGGAAGAGGTCAAATTCCCTTGCAGTCAAGCCCAGCATGCCCCAAATCACTTTTAAGAACCACAGAGCAGCAAATGATTTCTAGAACAGCCCCTGGGTTAACTATCCACAGCTGTGCTAGGGACACACATGACGGACGCACACAGGTCAATCTAGACCAGAACCGGAAAGCGAATGAAGGATGCTGTGAGTTCAAGTTCACGGCCCTGGCGGCTGAGCCACATTTCTGAGAAGTGGAGGTCTAACCAGGAAGAAGGTCTAGGTTAGCTCACAAGGAGACCTTAGCACAGTGTCAGCGTGGTCTGGGAGCTGAGGTTGGGTGAGCGCTCGGCCTTCCAAGGAGAGCCACCAGGCGTGTCAAGAAGGCCCTCCTCCCGTTCCAGAAGTTCGTGGAACCCATTACACTCCATCCTGCAAACAGCCTCCAGCAAGACTGTTGTTCCTGAGGCTATGTGTGCTCAGAGACCAGGTGCTTAGTCAGGACCCGGCTGTCCTCGAAAAGTCTAAAACTCTACGGTGTCACTTCCTAGCTACGGGACTTGGGGTCTTGTTATCCGGGTTCTTTTCTGTAAAATGGGAACAGCGACAGTGTCTACATCATCAGGGCCTTCTGGTGATGAACCAGTCCACAGGAGACACGGGGCCTTGCACTCATTGGTTATTATTATTATTATTGTTATTATCATTATTAATTTGAGACAGAGACTCACTATATAGACCAGGCTGGCCTCTAATTCATGTTTCTCCTGCCTCAGCCTCCCTGGATTAGAAGTAATTGGCTATTCTCTTTAGCTTCCTGGGTAAGAGAGGCTATGTGGCTGTGTCCCTCAATGGAGCACCAAACTCTCCCAGGTATCTGAGCAACCCTGCCACTCTCCCCTGGATGCCATGTGCCAGCCCACGGTGCAGGAGCTGCCTTCCTGACCACCTGTCTGGCACACATCTGGGTACGAAAACATTCCAAAGCCCAGCGTCCTCTCCGGATTTGACTAAGCTCATTGCCCGAAGGCTATCCCTCATATTTTCTCTTTTATCCATTATTGACTTATAATTTCATTGCTAACCCTAAAAATTCAATGGGGCTTGCAAAAACGGGGGATTTCTTGGGGGGGGCACCATTATCCTTTTGTGAACTTCAAACAGATTGCATCAACCCTTCTCGTCCTCTGAAAACTGGAGGCTTAATTCCATCTGACTGGTACTTCCTCTGGGCCTTGCCTGAGCCTCTGATAGCTTTACCACCTCTCTGTAGACTTGCAGGATAGCTGCTGCCTCTGGGCCCCACAAGTCCACCGAGTGATCACGTGATCAGGGGGCCTGATAGCATCTGTAACTGCAACTGCCACACGTACCTGCATTATAATTTGGAAAGAAAACTCTTCCTAAAGTGAGCGACTTGGCAACTGAATATGGGGCTAAGGAGGTATCTGAGTCCAATTTACTGTAAGGAGAGTCAATTCTGCTATCTTAAGAATAAGCTAACGAGAAAGCCTGTAATTGAATCTGCTTCCTTCAGGAAATACTCCATGGCGTAAAATAGGAAATAAAATGAAAAGATGCTTAATATGATACAGAGGTTTATGATTATTTCTGCTTTTAGCCTCTGCCCGCTCTCCTCTACCCTCTCCCCAATAAATGGGGGGTGGGTAGTCTTCTGATTTTTATAGAAAAATTGCACTCATTCTGGAAGTTTTCAGTGAAAAGAGCTAACGCGGGGCTGGGAATTTGGGTCAATGATAGAGAGCTTGTCTACCATGCACGAGGTCTTGGGTTTGAGCCCCAGTATGGGGGTGGGATGAGGAGAGTTAACACTGATTGAAAGCCGCATACATGACCTTGCTTCGTTGTGAACTTCATTTAATTAGCAGTTGATCAGCAGGCAAGAACACTGAGGCTCAGAGAGATCAGGTTTCTGGCTCAAGATTGCACAGCTCCACTGTGCCAAAGCCGAGGCTGTTCCTAGCTCCAAGCCCCACTCTCATGCCTCGGCCCACAGCCAGCGTGGCCCTCCCCGAAGGCTGTTTCTGGGTAAGAGCCTCCTCCTCTTGTCCAGCTGACATTTGGACTACAGGGACACACAGACAGGCCGGCAGACTCCACCACTCATCTCATCCTGAGGGCCTAAGCCCTGTTTAAGACCTTCTCACAACACTTCTCTTTCTGGCTCACCGCGACCTCCCATGGGTCCCTTGCTCACTGTGTGGCCCCATCCCCGGTGGACATGAACAAAAGAATAAACAGTATCAGCCACAAAGCTTCCTCCCAAATCTGACACATCTATCTAAGCACAACGTTTGCCAGGATCACTTGAGCTAGCAGGAGTCCCCTGTGAGGCCAAAGCACCCTAGACCTTTCTCTTGTGCCAGCCCCAGGTGGCTGGAGAGTTGGGTGTGTGTATACTGACGCAGGCACCATGTCCATCTTTCTTGGGACAGAGAGACGCTTCCAACTGCTTCTCAGAGGGGTCCCTGAGATTCATGCCAGACTTCACACACTCCTTAGAAGATGTTTTTGCCCAATATCCTTTGCTGGAATATATTCATGGAGGCTTAAAGAAGGCTCATGTCACACACGTCACCATCCTATTGACTTCTCAGCAGTCCATGGTATAGACCTACATGAGCTCTTACAGTCAGGACACATTGAACTTGGCAACAGCAGCCTTTCCCACTCAAACTTCTGCTCGCCTCCCAGCCTAACTCGCTTGATCTTGCTGATAACCTCAGGGTTTCTCAACCATAGAAATTTGAAATGGACACTTACCCCAATGGCTGACTTCCCCACCAGAGCAATTAGCAACAGAACATGGAGATCAGACACCCTGGCAAACATCTTTGCAATTGAAGGCCTCGTGGTTTGCTCTTAGTACAAGTTCTTTTCTTGTATCTGCCTTTGGGGGAGGTGGGGGGAATGTCAATCTCTAAGGATTCCGGGACAAATGAGGAAGACGCAAATTATTAACTAGGCATCAAATACTGTTTAATGTTTAATGTTTTGCAAACCAACTACCTTGATTAAACAAATGGTGACTTGGGGGCTGGGCAGAGCCCAGGGGTGCTTTCTCTTTGGATGAAGAATGTCTCCAAAGACAGTGGCCAAGATAAAGAGCCCCATGGCTCTTGGGTGCACGTGGGACCTACTGAATGCTCAGCACAGAGGGTGTGGTGGTATACCTGTCCTCTCAGTCATGATACAAAAGACTCTAAGTCGGGTGAGGCACCTGCCACAGGGCTCTGCCATTGCTGTTTTGGGGCGCATGCTGATAGATTTCTGATTCTTTACATCTCAAACAAAATTAAGGCATAGATGGGCTCCTAATAACATCACACTTTATATTCTTGAAAGATAAATTAAAGTATGCCAAACTGCTATTGACAATCATTGATCCTGGGGCTCTTTGAAGTGTTGCCCACAGTTACTTGTTGGCTTCAAAAGTTTTCTTGTAAACCTCATTACTTTTAATTATTTTTTCCCCCTTGCATTGGAGTCTTTCTTTGATCAGGGGAGAAAAAAAAAAAAAACCCATAACCATATTACTTGTATTTCAGGACAGTTGTTTCCTTCCTTAGCTACATGGTTACAGGTAGGGCTAGAGAAAGCAGAAATTACCGGCAGGCAGGGATGCTGTAGGCTCAATTGATCTCTTTAATAGACACAATTCTGAGCTCCCATATATATCAACACCTGTTGGCCCACAGTCAACCGTGCATGGCTCCAGACATCCTCCAGTCCTGAGTCATCAGGGCAGGCTTGGAACTGCGCTAGCTGACCAAGGGTGATCACTGGTGCTTCCAGCTCACCCCCCTCCTCATCAGCCATCCCACAAGGCTCACATACTGCTCAGCTGCTGGTCCCAACTCTGGAAGCCAGTCCCTAACTAGAGAAGACCCCAAGGGCCCAGCCCAGAAGACCAAAGACAAAGTCCCCCCCCCCACCCCCAGATGGGCTCCACAGGACCAACCAAGTCCTGCCACTGTGCTACCAAGTCAGCTCTCCATCTTCTTTCTTTTCTTCTCTTCTTCTGTGGTCACACTGTTTTAGGAAGCCATCAACCCTCCTCTGGTTAATCCCCCGTAGAACGTGGACATGTTAATCACTTTTTCTAGAAAGTTCTGCTCTATTTTTTTCTTATTCTCTCTTCTCTTTATGCCAACCCAGATTCTATTCTTATCTCTAGCCCCTAATCAATGTTGAGAAAGCTAAGGGAGTTTACTCTCCAACCTAGATCATCTTTCTGGGTTTAGTCCAGATATTACTTCCTCCACACAAACATACATGTGTTTTCCTTGGTAGTATTTCACAAGGGACATCATGATGTCCGCATGTTGCTATTCCCATGGAGATCTATCTGCTCTCCCTCTGCCCCATTCAACTTGGCATTCTGTTTGATCACCATTGAGTTCCCAGTCTAGAGGCCTGACACTTGACAGGCACTCAATAAATTTATGTTGGATGAAATGAACAAATAAACCACTTTACTGAAGTGACAGTTGGGCATTTCATATCAATCTGCCTTAGCATAACCAACTGTGTGAAAAGAAATTCTGAATGAAAACAAAAAGAAAAAAAAATCATTTACCAGTTGTTTAGCACACTACTACTAATTCATGAACATGACATTCATAGTCTTCAAATATTCATGGAGGGTCTCCTGTGATGGCCTTGGAAGAGCAGACTTGAACTGCGCTCAACAGAACACCTGTTCTGGTTGGGGTTGGAGGAGTAAACTAGTGAGTTTTAGTTAGTGGAAAGTATGAAAAGGAAAGTAATGGATGTTGGAACAGGACTCCCGTGAGTGGGAAGTTTGGGTGGGGGGTGGGGGGCGGACGGGTGGCTTTGTGGTCACCGGTGTGAACTGAAGACGTTCAGCTGACCACAGAGGAGGTCAGAGACCACACCCACCAGGCCATTTGCAGCTTCCCAGACTTGAAGCTGGCGTCTCCACTGCTACTACACAGACAGTGCAAGAAGATGGAATTCTCAGGCTAGAGACCCACTCTGATTCACATAACTTGGGGGGGGGGTCTCCTCTTCCCTCCACTGCCTTATGTGTTGGTGAACTTCCGACATGGTGGAGAGAGTCCCTGAATATCAACTAGAAGCTTCTCTTCCTGTGTTAACAGGAAGTGACCTGGACAAGTTTGCTGTTCATCATTAATGGAATCTGGGCTAATATTCCTGTCAGGTAATCTTTCCTTTCTTTCCTGAAAAAGGGCTAATTTGGCACTTTTTGTAGTAACTACAGACCCTCTCACATGCTATCTCTTACTTGCCCCAAGTTTTGTTATCATGATAATGTCAATTGAATAAATTTCTACACTTTGTCTTCCAAGAGAGAAATCTCTAGAAGATACTTAATCCTTTTAATTCAGAAGGACAAAGGGGGCTGGCTTATCGTGTAACCTGTCCTTATCCAGGGAGCTGGAACAAACTCACCTGGGACCTCTGGTTTTCGGGTCTGAACAGAGCACCCTTGGTGCTCATCCGGTGGGGTTTCAGGTGTCCCCATGAGTTTATTCTCTGGGTAAGATGAGGGACAGGTTCTCACGTGTCGGGTTACACACTGCTGAACGGACCCTCTGTCCTGAGCAGCAAACTGGGGGAAGTGGGTTTTCTATGGAGTTGACCCTTGCACACTGAGGAAAAGCATCACAGCGTCCTGACCAGAAACCTGCCCCTTGACGTTCTGGGTTAGGAAGTGCTGTGAACAGCCTCACAGACATGATCTTTGTTTGCTTGTTGGCTTAAGCCACCATCTCTTTCCTGCGAGGCCCTGTGCAATGGGGAGGCAGTAGCCAGGCCTCAAAACAGACCTGGGGTGGAGTCGCTGCTTGGCCGCATCCCTGCCGTGTGACTTTGGACCAATCATTTGCCTTCTCTGAGCTCCAGTTTGCTCAAAAAAAAAACGGTTGTCATGGTTCCTATGACGTGACAAGATTACTGAGAGGCTATGTGAAGGGCTGGGGTAAAGGATGGAGGGAAGACAAGATACTCACCGCAGGGGCTGCCAGAAAGCAGAATTCTATAGCTCACAGCAATGCCAGAGAAGACCTTCTATGGGATGGCAACTTTCTTAAGAGAGGACTTGTAGCTTATTTGGCCTTTTGAGGGCCAAGAGCAGCATTTTCTCTTTTCCTGAAAGGTCCAGAAAGGGCAGCTGGTCTGCAGGCAGATTTCTAAACTCACCCCTGATAAGAAAAAACATGTCTTGGGGACTCATTAATTTTTTAAGGGACACACACGTGGAAGATAGACAAGGAAAATGTCTTGTCCACCTGACATGGGGGTGGTAACTTTTCTCCATTCTAGAACCTAAGGCAGTTGGTATGCTCACATCCACTGACCCTATTCTAGGGCCTCGAAGATACTAGAACTTGGGAGGGAAAGCAGCACTTGAAGGGAAGCTTTGATTTTCAAGTGCTTTCGTAAATCCTGAGCTCATACAAGTCCCTCTCACTGCTATGGCCCATTTTGCAATTGAGCGAGGCTCAGAAAGGCGAAAAAACCTGCCTAGGTCAGTCGTGTAGCTTGAAACAGGGACATGGTTTGCAGCCTTCTGACTTCAAGGCCAAATGTTATCCTTTCAGTATGACATTGGCTTTCCAGTGCTTGTGCCTCCTGAGCACTTACTGGACACCAGAGGTCGCCTGCTATCTAACCAACTTCCATCCTCCCCCTTACTTACTACCACTTATTAGGGTGGCCAGTGCCCAGAGATTATTGCAGAAATACGGGCTTCCCTCGATAGCAACCCCTATGGTCTTGGGAGGGGTCCTGGGAAATAGAGTTGCTGAGATTTGGATATAGGAAGTTAGTTGATGTAAGGCTTGCTTTAAGGATGAATTGGGGAGGAAATAGGCAGAACTGAGCAGTCACAACAGAAGTCCATCCCATGGAAAGTCTAGAGCTATAAGGTCTCTCAGCATTGTCTTGCCATGAACCAAAGGGGTGAGACCTCTATGCTGGGATTATCTTACCACTGGCTATGAGCAAACGATGGAAGTAATGTTTTCTTGGGTCACTCTCTAGCAGAAATTGTCAGAGAGGAACTCAGATGTGGGTCCTGAGACCCTACCCCGTGGAAGCTGACAGAGTGACTTGCTGACAGAGTGAAAATACATGTGGCAACACCTCACAGCAAGCATCTTCTCCAACTCTGAGGTGGACATCTAGTCTGCATCTCTTACCCAAGGCCCTAACTTAGCGAGGTTGAGTGGCTCAGTTGGGTTTCAAGTAAACATCTCTGGTCTCATGTGGAGTAACTAATCAGAAACAGCTAAAGTCAAAGCTTGTCCAGGCTGATCCACAGGCAGATGACAGCTGTTTAATGAGACTAATCAAAATTCAGGCAGAAAGCAGGATGCTATCATGGAAATAAGTGTTCAGGTGAGCTGACGACTGGGGAGACAGTTAAGTCAGTAAAGTGCTTGCCTTGTGTCACAGTTAGCTTCACATTGCTGGGATGAATGTCCAAACCATACAATTATAGGAGGAAGAGTTTATTTGAAATTTACAGATCCAGTGGAAGTTCCACAGTGGCAGAAGAAGCTGGCCCCCTTTTATAGGTCCATGCAGAGAGAAACACCACCAGCAGCACCGTAAGCAAGCCCACTCCAGGAACCCCAGACCGAGCTCAAGCACTCTGCACATCTTTGGCTGGGATTTAGATCCACCACCCACCCCCTGCAAACACACCTTAGGGCTGGACCCTTGGATCCACACAAGTTACAAGCTTGGGTAAAACTCCGGAATCTCTTGGGGAACATCCATTCAAAATATGATGCCTTGTGAGCATAAAGACTTGAGTTTGATCCCCAGCACCCATGTAAAAATGTCAGGTGTGGTGGTCATGCTTATGATCCCAGTGCTGGGCAAGTGGAGAAAGGACTGTGGGAGCTCGCTGGTCAGCCAGTCTGGCCTATTTGGTGAGCTTCAGGCTAATTACAGATCCTTCTCAGAATGACATTGGAGGTTCTCCCATGGCCTCCGCATGCACACACGCACATGCATATCCTCAATATGTGTACCCACACCATACTCACACAGGTGTTTTTAAATATTTTACTTCTTTATTTATTTGAGAGAGAGAGGAAGAGGCAGAGAGAGAATGGGCATGCCAGGGCCTCCAGCCACTGCAAACGAACTCCAGATGCATGCGCCCCCTGTGCATCTAGCTTATGTGGGTCCTGGGGAATCAAACCAGGGTCCTTAGGCTTCACAGGCAAACACCTTAACTGCTAAGCCATTTTCCAACCCACAGGTATTTTTTTTTTTAATGAGCTAAAGACTCATGGCTAAGATCCTGTTGGCTTCTTATGAAAAAGGAGAAATGTGATCATTTGTTATGATTTACATCATATGTAAGTCAAATAAAGTACTTTTTATCTTTATGGGCAATTCCAGGTCAGTTTTTATTCTAACTTAGTAGCTGGTGAGCACAGACCAGAGTTGGATAAACAGGATGGGGGAACCCCCAAAGACACAGTGAAACCCTGGATTCCTGGTGGCCCTTCAGCATGGCCAGAGAAACTGTGTCCTTCTGTGGGTTTAAGTCAGGGGTCTGGATGGACCCATGATGACTATGTTTCTTCTTCTCAAGGGCAAGGGCTGAAACTGCGCTCAAGCAATGTAAGCTGGATGACAGAAGGAACACGTGGCGCATTCCAAGCCCTTCATCTTGGACATCAGCATGCACATGGATTTTTCTGGTTGGAAACAGAAACTGTCATTGATTCCCTCCCTTTCCTCCTCGTTCCCAAACCCAACTCATAGGCATGTTGAAACCTCTAGAAGGCATCTTGAATTCCTCCAGCACCTTCCATCCCTCTGGAGCCCCAATGCACACCAACTTCTGCCTGGACTCCTGCAGTAGTCTCCCACTGTGCTGCCTGTTTTCACACCTGTCTCCTGTTGAATCCATTCTCCAGCCTATTAAAAACTCAGATTATGGGCTGGAGAGATGGCTTAGTGGTGAAGGCACTTGCCTGCAAAGACAAAGGACCCAGGTTTGATTCCCCAGAACCCACGCAAGTCAGATGCAAAAGGTGGCAAATACATTTGGTGTTTGTTGGCAATGGCTGGATATCCCGGCGTGTTCCTGTTTCTCTCTCTCCAGCCCCTCTCTCCACATCTTTTCCCTCTCAAATGAATACACAGAATAAAATACCTAAAAATCCTAATTGTGTCCAGGCTGACATAAAACCCTTCAATATAGTGCCTTTGAGCTTTGAAGACACTTCGTAGTCTACCAAAATCTTACTTGATCTAGCCTCTACTTAGTCGGGTTTATTTTGTGCCCCATCATTCACGCACTGTTCTCTGTGATGCCATGCCCATTGCCATATCCTTGGCCCTTCACTCGGGACTTGTAAGCAGCATTAAATATCTGATGGATCGATGCACGGGTGGGTAGGTAGATACATGGATGACAGAGAGAGGGATGGATGATTCGATTGATAGTGGATGGATGACAAATAGGGACAGATATATGGATGGAGGTTTGATGCACAGATGGATAGGTAGATGGAAAATGGATAGAGGGATAGGTAAATGGAGACTGGGTGGATTAGTGGATGAATAAGTAGATGGATAGCTAGAGGGATGGATGAATAGATGATTGATGGAGGAAGGTTGAATGAATGAAAGGTTAGGTAAGTGAGCATGAAGATGGATAGAAGGATGGATGGATGGATGGTGGATAGGTAGGTAAATGGATAGAGGATGGTTGGCTGGATGGGTGGATGAGAGGAGAAAGGGCAGACTCATTTGTTCAGAAGATAGAAGTCCCTCTCTTGGCTAAGTCTCACAGCCGAGCCATGGGCTCCAAATTATGAGGTGTGGACCCTTGTCATAGGGATGTCACTGGTACCTCTGACTCCCGTGTCCTGTGAGCTGTGGGTACCATGGATGTAGCACACTGTGCCAGTCCCAATACAGCCCAGCCCAAGTGGAAGTACACCTTCACGATCTACCCTCAAGTAATTGATCTGCCCATTTGTACTCATTTCCTTGCTTTAATCTTCTGCTGAGGTTTCAGTCCTCCCTCTCGCATTTTCAATTGCCTCTGTTCCTGTGGTTGTCTACAAGGGGTGGATGTTTTCCCCACCATCTCTCCCATCCCCATCAATCAGCTGAGCATAAACACAGTCTGCCTCCTTGGATCTCTACCCTCACAAAGAGCCATCACCTGGGCTGTGTGATGCTTCTTGTTCTTGGCACATCTTTGATTTATTAAACATTTCGAGTAAAATTCTGCATACGTTTTGCATGTTGAAAAAACTTCCACGCTCCTTTCAATGTAATAGGAAACCTGAAAGAGAGAAGGGACCTTGAGATTTCCATGTTGCTTTCTGTCTGGGCTTGTCTGCTTTCTGAATCGAGTACACTGACATTTTCAAAAGCCTCTTCGTTTTTTGTGGAAGGGGGACCTCTGAGCACCTCTCTAAAACATACTTCCAGGTACTTTCTGGCATTGTTGCCTTCCCAAAACACACCGACAAGCTGGCTCTGTGCCGCGCTAGCAATAGCCTGGGTCACCGTCACACTCAGCCATTAGAAGCCATTCACTTTCTGTATGATCTTGGGAAAGTTGTTAACCTCTCTGAGTTTGTCTTCAACAAGTTTTGTGAGGATTAAGTAAGATGATATATGCAAAAGGGCTTGAAACCCAGTAAGTACTTGGCTTATATGATTTTGCCTTACTTTCTTTTCCTACTTCTAATTTGTTTCCTTTTGCAGTACTGGGGATTGAACCCACACATACTAGGCAAGAGCTCTATCACTGGGCTATATGTCCAGTTGTTTTACTTTTTTGTTTTAAGGTATTGTCTCACTAAGTTACTCAGGCATTGGACTAGTGATCCTCCTGTCTCAGCCTCCCAAGTGCTTAGATTACAGGTAAACACCATCATGCCTGGCTTATTTCTGTTTTCTTTTTTAACTTTTTTTAAAAAATATTTTATTTATTTATTTGAGAGAGAGAGAGAGAATGAGAAGGGGCACGCCAGGGCCTCCAGCCACTGTGAATGAACTCCAGATGCATTTGTCCCTTATGCATCTGGCTTACGTGGGTCCTGGAGAATTGAACTGGGATCCTTTGTCTTTGAAGGCAAATGCCTTAACCACTAAGCCATCTCTCCAGCCCTTATTTCTGTTTTCTTATAGGAAGTATATATTGCTCTTCAAACCAGCATGTTGATCAGTGAAGGTTTTGTTGTTGTTGTTTTGGTTTTTCGAGGTAGGGTTTCACTCTAGCTCAGACTGACCTGAAATTTACTATGTATTCTCAGGGTGGCCTCGAACTCATGACAATCCTCCTACTTCTGCCTCCCGAGTGCTGGGATTAAAGGTGTGCGCCACCACGCCCGACTCAGTGAAGTTTTTATAGAGTCAGACTGAAGGGAGCCACATCACTCACATAGACACACACCACCAACCGTGGAGCACCTCTGTTTCCTCATCGGGGACATGGGGATAATCGGACATATTAGATTTCAGGGCTACAAACATGTGGACTAATAGGAGTGAAGTTCCAAGTGCTTGGATTCATTTGGGAGTATTCATGTGCCCTTCCCCCAAGGCTGCAATAGGATCTTCCAGCATTGCTATCTCAAATGCTACCAAGGGCCTGGGTGGTTAAGTGTAAAGATGCTAAAAAAAAAAACTCACCTGGGCTGAAGAGATAGCTAAGCCATTAAGATGCTTTCCTGCAAAGCCTACCAACCCAGGTTCGATTCCCCAGTACCCACATAAAGACAGTTGCAAAAATTGGCACACTCATCTGGAGTTTGTTTGCAGTGGCTAGAGGCCCTTGGCATGCCCATTCTTTGTCTGTTTCTCTTCTCTCTGTGCAAATAAATATTTTTTTAAAAAATCTCATTGAAACAAGCATTACCCAAGATAGATGACTGACAAAAGCAAGGGACTGGCACATTTGAACTGGCAGAGGCACATCAGCAACTTCCCTGGGCCTCACTTGTACTGACTGTAAAATGGGCCTCATCTCTGTGCACGATCGCGGTGGGGGTTTTAAAGGCTGGTGTGCTTCAGAAATGCAATGCTCTCCAGAAGTATGGGGTTCATTCTCTCTGTGCCCTTTGCGCTGCTTTATATTGAATGTCCACTTGGCAGCACCTAGAATCACTTGTGAGAGATCATGTAGATCAGGTCGGCCTCTGTGCTAGTCTATGAGGCATGATCTTGATAGGGTTAATTGAGGTGAGAAGAGCCACAGTAACTGTGGACCGCACCATTCCCTGGCCTGGGGTCCTGGACTGTGTAAGGAGGAGAGAGCTGGCTAGTCAGCTTCCTCACTGTGCTGAATGTGACCAGCTGTCCCCAACTCCTGCCACCATGCCTTCCCCGCCGTGATGGACTGTGACCTGGAACTTTAACCTGAAATAAACTGTCCTTCCCTTAAGCTGACTTTTGTCAGGCAAAGAGAAGATCACTGGTACACCTTTGCCGATCATCCAGCTCTCTGAGCAGCTACACGTCCTTCCGTGTGCTGTCACTATGCTGTGTGCCCAGCAGTCCTTCTGCCACTCGCAGTGCAGTGTCTATTCAACAGCTGGCCAGGTGACAGGCGATTATTAGTATTATTGTTATTTTGGTCTTGAGCAGTTCTTTCTCTGAAGTTCATGTTGTCCTCTGACCTGCTGACTCTCCAGCTTCCCACGAGGAGCTCACTGTCTGCGGAAGATACATCTAAGCAGGTCATCTACCTGCGCACTGCCAAGTAGCTTCCGCCCCCACCCTGTGAGCCCCACCCTCAGTGCCACACCTAAGACTGACGCCCTCAAAATCCATGTTTGGACGGGTGCGAGAGCCTCGTTTCTTTACCTCGCTGCCGATGGTCTCACTTCTAAACTACTCAGTTCGTATGTCTCTGTCTGCTGCAAGCTCATCCGTATTGCCTCACTGCCTATGGGACAAAGTTCAGACTGATCAATGTGGCACAGGGGGCCTTGCTAATCTAGGCCAGGGGACTTTGATTTCTCCTTTTCCCTCATGGCTTCACTTTTCACCCCTGTCCCCGCTCCCGACACAGCCTCAACACTCGCCTTGCTTGGTGCCTGTGTGTTTGCACCTATGTAGTTCCACGAGGAGGAAGGGCGCCTCCACCCTGGGGCTTGGAGAACTCCTCTGTCCTCTGAAGCTCAAACATCTGCCGGAACCCACCTTTCTCTAGAAGTCAGAGCCAGCAGTCTGCTGACAAGGGGATTCCCCTGCCATTCTGTCCATCAGTGACCTCACAATTCTGGTGCACCACTCACAGGGACACGTCGCGGCCGAGACTGGGGTTCTCTGTCTTTGGCTCTCCAGTGCGCTGTGCATAGTATGTGCTTTCTTGTTGACTGTGGAAAGCGTGGGTGTGCAGGGGTGTGCATGATCAGTGGTCTCAGTGGGGCATGTGCAATTGGAGAAGAAAGGAGGAAGAGAAATAGGAAGGATGGCCTGGAAACCGGAAGTAACAGCCTCTGAAGATGATAGCCCCCCTCCCTCCCCAGTCTCAGTGCATTCCAAGGTCCATCTTTTGAGCTCAGTTAGGAGGAGGGACAATAGCCAATAAATAATCAGTCAATGGGCTCATGGAAATTGATTATTTTTGCTTTGTCAGGGTTTCACTTTGTAGCTCAGGCTGGTCTGGAATTTGCCATGAAAGCCAGGCTGACCTTGAACTCCAGATCCTCCTGTCTCGGCCTCCTCCGTACTGGAATTACAGGAGTGTGCCACCACACCTAGCTCTTGATTCTTACATTAACAGAGGCCTCCCACAATTGCCACTGCTACAGTTCTATAAGATCTGGCTCAGCCCAGTCCTCTCTCTGGCTCCCACCTAGATCTTTGCTGGGAGCCCACCTGAGGCCTGGTGCTCACTGGCAGGAGCATCTGCTCCAGGTTGGATCTTGGGGCCCCTGTTATTTAGTGAAGTGATCTGGACCTGTTTTTCAAGCTAACAAGGCCAGTTCAAATCAGTGACAAGGGCTCAGCAGGTCATCCGTTGGGTAATCGGGTACCCGACCCACATAGGAATCTCTGCCTTGGGCCGCTAAAAGCAGGATGCCCAAGGCCACGAGTGAGCATACTTCCCACAAAAGAATATAGCCAGTGTGCTTTGTGTGATGCCCTGTGGTTCCTTTACAAAACCCACATTCTTCACGTGCTTCTTTGTCATGTGTGCCGGACCAAAGCCCCTCAGAAACTCTGCAAGGCTGAGGAGGAGGCCCAGTGGATAAAGCACGTTACCACTCCAGCTGGAGTACCCGAGCGCGCTCCGAACTCCAGACCTACATAAAACATCTAAAGCCATGGAGCACTTCTGCAATCCCAGCACGTGACACTGACGGCAAGGTGGGAGGCAGAGACAGAAGAATTTCTCAGAAGCCCATGGAGCACACAGCCAAGAATGGCAGGGTGAGAACCCTGCCTTGACATGTTGCAGAAATTCTCTGGAAAGATCACTCCAACATCGATATGAGTGAAAATAGAGGAGTTTATTTACCTGGGGACCAAAGATCTTGAGATAGCTCTCCAAAGAAGCTCTGACCCCGAGCTGAGAGTTTATTTGATTTTTATTTTATAATTTTCATAGCTGAGGGGAGGGGTAAGTGAACAACAACAAAAAACGACCTGGAAATTTGCATAACAATTATTTCTGTAGTCAGGCCACCCTAACAATGAACTACATTTTTCTTTGTTTTAGTCTAAACTGTCTTTCCTTCTTATCGTCTCTCTGGGCCCTTTCTGGACAGTTCTCTCTTTGGGATTTTCCCATTTGCTGACACAGATAAGTTTTAGCTCCTAGGCAATTAACTCTTACAGTAACTCAGTGAATCAGTTCAACTTTTAGCTTCTTTTCTACCATAAAATGAGGTAGACAGGCAAGAAGTGACCTAAATATTATCCTCTGACCTTCATATGTGTGCATCATGGCATATACATAACAACACACACAAACACACAATTAATAATTTAATTAATGTATTTATTTGAGAGGGGGGGGAGCATATAGAGAGATAATGGGCATACCAGGACAGGCCAGAGCCACTGCAGATGAACTCCAGATATATGTGCCACCTTGTGCATCTGGCTTTTTGTGGGTACTGGGCAATTGAACCTGGCTCCTTAGGCTTCACAGGTAAGATCCTTAACTGTTAAGCCATCTCTCCAGCCCACAAATACTAACTTAAGAAAAAAACATTATGCATATCCTGATTTGTTTACTAGGAAGAAACCACATATTATCTTGATGCTAAACTCATTTTGCAGTTGGATTTGGGAATGTGTTCACACAGAGACCTCTGGGTCTTCAGACGGGACTCCTTCCAGTCCTTTCTCACGAAGCCAGTTTTCCACTCTGTTCGTCACAGAGTTATCTTTGAAATGTTTAACTGGGGCTGAGTACCTGGCTCAGTGGGTAAAAATACTTGCCTTGCAAGCATGAGAACCAGAGTTTGATCCCAGGACCCATGTGAAAATGCTGGGCATCGTGGTGTGCACCTATATAATTGCAGTGTTGGGGAGGTGGAGACAGGAGGCTCCCTGGGGCTGGCCCGACAGTCTAGACTAATTGGTGAGCTCTCAAAAAGAGGTGGACAGCACTCCTGAGAATAATAACTCTCAGGGCTTTCCTCTTGCTCCCACCTATACATGCATACATGTGCACACACACACCCACAAACCCCCAACTGTTTCCAGTGGAGAAAGCACCAACCCCAGAGAGGAACACCCTTACAATCAGAGTTGTCGCAAGCTTCCAAGCACTGGAGAGGACATTAGTTCCCCAGTGATACTCTGATGAAGTGGTCAGGGCCTCACTTGCACCGGGTGGTGCTGGGATGGGCTGGCTCAGCCTGGCGTTCAAGAACTGGCTCTCCATATTCACACTTGTAGCTTGAACTCCACCTCAGGGGAATAGTCATAACCCAGAAATGGACACATGCTGTAAGCGCACTGCTTCTCACCCACCAGGAGCGTAAGCTGTTTGAAGTTCACTAGCAAGCCATAGCACCCACCGGGAATGAGAAGCAGAGAGGGCAAGTGACCCATTTCAGTGTCACCCAGCAATGTAGTTTAGGCGGGTCTTCTTAGAAAGATTTAAGTTGGGATTCTAAGTAATATAGAATAGATGGATGATAGGCAGACACAGACCAATAGATATATAGATAAATAGATAACGTAATGCCACCCCTATAAGATTCCTACCCAGGCCTCAGAGCACGTGACTCCAGATCTCACGTGGCAAAAGGAACTTTGTAGGTGTGATTGAGGCTATGGGCATTGTGATGGAAATGTTATTTTGGATTATCTGAGTGGGCCCAGCTGCTTTTTTTTTTTCTAAAGCCATGAGTTCTTACAAGGAAGCAGAGAAGGTTTTCTTGTGGGTCAGAGAGATGAGAGAAGAGAAGAAGAAGAAGAGGTCTAAAGTGTGAGAGGCTAGCCTTTGAAGATGCAGAAGGGACCATGAGCCAGGGATGTGGGTGGCCTCTCCACAGTGATAAAAGAACCCTCTGCCAATAGCTGGCAAGAAAATAGGAATCGGTAAGAAACACCGTTCCGCTAACACCCTGAGTTTTCGTCCACGGGGACTCACACCAGAGGTGTGACCTACGGGACTAGACAAGAATAGAATAGGTCTGTGCTGCTAACACCACTAGGTGTGGTCACTGGTTATACAGCAATAAACAAGTAAACAACAAATAGGCTCCACTAATTTGCTAAGGAAACCCAAGGATACCACCATGCAGGGGTGTGGCCTGAGAAGGCTCAGAGGAAGGAGGCAGGTGTCTTTCAAAGACCAGGAAGACCTCAGGAGGAAGCAGGGTGTTGGGGGCAGGGGAATTCTAGGGAACTGATGGCAAGTGGACGGCCACAGGCCAGTTAAACTGGATCTGCAGGAGCACATGGCCACAGGGCCAAGCAGGTCACTTCTGTCAGCGAGTGACGACAGTGATTTGGGCCATGAACTTCGGGGCCTGGGAGCACACTGGAGAGATGGAGACTGTTCGCAGCTCCGTAGGCACGCGAGCCTAGATGGCTCGGGAGTTGGCTATGGAATCAAAAGCAGCCAGAAGCCTGGAAATCAACCTGACACCTAAGAGCTGGTGACAGCATCACTGATTTTTACCCTGTGCCTGCATTTGAAGCGTACCATGGGCCAGTTTCACACCTTAGTCTTCTACTTCCGCTCTCTCCTCTCCTGCTTCTAGGGGTCCATGTCCACCTCTCCCTTCCCACGGCGTAGGCCCCTGGTGCTAACACAGCTCAGCAGTGGGGGCCTCAAGGAGGTGGAGGCCGGACTCCAGCTGCTGGAAGTGACCCTGAGGACGAGAGCTGTGACCACCCCACCACCTACAACAACCTCAGAGAAAAGAAACAGGAATAAATTCCATAGGTTTCCTTGCCAGCCTGGTCCTTGTTGCTGAGAAAGTCAAGCCCGGGAGGGGAAGAGGCTTGCACTAGGATTGATGGGAAGGTTGCAGCCCCATCCCGTGCTGTCCCGTGTCCTGCTCGAGTTTGGGGAAGGAGAAAGAAAGTAAGAGGGCAGTTATTTGAATTTCTTGTCAAAAACTAATTTATACTGCATTTGTCTGAGCAGAATTCAATATTTTTTTTTTCTTCCCAAAAGTCACTATCTACCTATCTATCTGGGGGTCATTGATTCCTACTTTTCCTATAGCTCTGGATGGAGTTTGCTGAGGAGGCAACTCTGAGTGGTAAGGCACACAGACAGGAGCAATCCAAACAAGAGTGGCTGATCTGCGTTACTTCCCTCAGCAGCGTAAGCCTTCCCAAAGGAGCAAACCGCCATTCCTGACAGAGGGAGCGTGGTCACTGTGCCACTGCACAGTGTGACGAGATACATTCTGACTGAAAGTCTCACTCCTGCTAACTATCGGGCTGAATGCCATTCTGGCCGGAAGCACAGGCTTGAGGTGAGGCTGGCTGGGCGGCCATTCCGGGTTCACGGCTTAAGGCTGTGTGGCCTTGGATAAGACCAATGCCTCTTGTCAGCAAGTGTATGATTAGTTATTTTTCTTGTCGCTGTGACAAAATTTCTGACAAAAGCAACTGAAGGCTCATGGTTTGAGGACATAGTCCTATCACGGTGGCTAAGGCATGGCGGCCAGAGCACGAGGCAGCTGGTCACACCGCATCACGTCCACAGTCAGGAAGCAGAGAGGGCCGAACGCCGGCGCTCAGCCCGCCTTCTTCGCTTGATTCAGTCGGGGAAACAGCACGTGGCATATGCTGCCCACATTCAGTCTTCCCTCCTTAGTTAAGCCCCTCTGGAAACACCCTCATGGACATACCCAGAGGTGTGTCTCCATGGTGAGTCTAAAAATCAATCAGACGAGGAAGATTAACCAGGAAAGCTTCATCCCATGACTCAGCCCTGGTGAGCCCCCAGAGCCAGCCTGGCTGTCAGGCAGTCTGTGGAAGCAGAATCACAGCCCCTTTAGAACTAACCTAGAGAAGACCTAACTACACCCTTTGGCTTCCTTGTGCACAGCTGGCTGAGGATGACCGCCTCTGTGTTTACACAGATGAGCTACATCTTCTTGCTTCCCACGAGCCTTCCTGCAGCAGCCCCTCTGCTGCGAGCATCCTCATGACAGTTGCCTGGCTTCTTTGCAGGGACTTGGAAACCTCCTGTTTCATTTTGCTTTTTTGAGATAAGGTCTCACTCTGTAGCTCAGAATGGACTCAAACTCATAGTGCTCCTGCTTCAGCCTTCAGAGATGGAATTACAGGAGCGTACCACTATGCCCAGCTTTATTTTTTTTAATTTTTTTTGTTATTTATTTATTTATTTATTTGAGAGCGACAGACAGAGCGAGAAAGAGGCAGAGAGAGAGAGAGAGAGAGAACGGGCGCGCCAGGGCCTCCAGCCACTGCAAATGAACTCCAGACGCGTGCGCCCCCTTGTGCATCTGGCTAATGTGGGTCCTGGGGAATTGAACCTCAAACCGGGGTCCTTAGGCTTCACAGGCAAGCGCTTAACCACTAAGCCATCTCTCCAGCCCTACTACTAAGCCATCTCTCCAGCCCCCATGCCCAGCTTTAGAGGATGGTTTGTTGGAAACACTGACTCTTCACTTGCATCTGTAGATGTCCAATGAGTGACCAAACCTAGAAGAAAAGGCTTGGCACCTCCGTCTTCATACGGTGTCTGTCTTCTCTGTTATGTTCACCTTGGGATCCGATTCTACTCAGATCTGCACGTCGATGTGCTGATCCGGAGAAATGTTTTATCCAAAACTTTAATGAAAGGTTGACTTGAACTAGACTTGTCTAGTCTCTTCCTCCCTTCCTCTCCCACACCCTCTCTTTTTCCTCTTTCAATGCCAGACCGTGAAAAAGGTGAGAAAAGGTGGCACTCAAGTACAGGAAAGATGACCGCAGATCCCAGAGGAGTTGTGAACATTCTGTCCTTTACCTGTCTCTCCTGCATTCCTGTCCCATACCTGTGACTCACCAGAACCACTGGGGTTGAGAAGCTGACTTGTGAGCAAAGCTCCCCCAACCTGTTCATCCTTTGCCCAGTGAGTAAAGCCTTCCTTCCTCCCCAACACGTGTCAGCCCCTCCAATGGTGGTTTTGACAGGAGCTGAGCCTCAGAGCTGGCTCCGGTGAGTCTCTGAGCCTCAGTTTCTTCACCTTTCAGAGTTTTCACAAAGGTTAGATGGGGAAGGCCATGGAAGGTGCTCTGCTGTTATTCCTCCACGTGTTGCACGTGTGAACACGTGACCTAGACAACACATACCTAAATGCGGAAGCGCACACACACCCCCGTGGGCACCCTGCACATCACATGTGTTAATGTCCTCAAACTGCACCTTTGGGGAATAAATTCTCTCACGCCGTGGATTGTGGATGTGGCCACTGGAGGCGCTAGTGGGAGACTGGAAGATGGCAGGAAGTACTGGCTAGTACATCCCTCTTCCTTCCTTTGCTTCCTGTTGCCTCTGTTGAAACTTCTGGGTGTCCCCTACCATCCCATCCACCCTAGAGGCTAGTAGAATCTGACTGGCTACCATGTCAGGGAACTTTCTCAAATACTTCCACCTACTGAATGCTTTCTGTGCATTTTGCCTTACTCAATTATCTCAACAAACCTGTGAGGAGGAAAGAGGACGCTCCCATCATCAGCCCTGCTCTGTGGATAACATCGCACCTCAGAGTAGCCATCCCGCTGCCCCTTAGGGATGTACCTGAGTCCATCTTACTTGCCAAGGTGGGTGCATTACACAGAAAGATTGTGCTGGCTTGCTTCCAGGCTCGCTTTAATTAGCCAACTGCGACCCTAGTCACCAAGCACACCCTGGACCCCAGCCTGTGAGTCCTGGTCGCTCTCTCTGTCCTGTGGCCCCAAAGGAAGCCGCCGCCTCCAAGCCTATGGCACTTTTGACAGACACATGAGCCAGGCCTGAGGAAGCTGCTGCAGCTTTGATGGGAGACCAGATCCCAGGCAGACACTTCCAGAGATGGCTTGCTTTGAACAGCTCACTCCGGATATAAAGGAGAAGAAAAAGTGGAGGGGTGGAGGAGGGAGAGAAGGGAGAGGGCTCGGAGAGAGGAAGCCCTGATTTCACAGAGCCCAGCCCCACAAGACAGTCTCTGATGACCAGGGAAAGGCTTTGAAATGTGGAGGGCAGTGCCTCAAACCCCACTCCCTGAAAGTGGGGGTGGATCCTGGCAGAAATCACATGGGGACCCCTGCTGTGGAGCCAGGGGGACCAGGAAAGAGTTCAGGTGATAAGATAAAAAAAAAAAATCTAACAGAGAACTGAAAAGCACCTGCCTGTAATTCCCAGTGGGAATCCCGGGGCAGAACGCCTCTGTGTCTTCCCACGCGGCCTGGCTCTGCACGCCCTAAGGTGACTCGCTGAGCGGTGCGTGGCCTGTGAGGAAAGCATTTCCCTGTTGCATGTAGCCATGCTGCTCTTCTGCTACGTTCCTTCCTTCCCACAGGTCCCTGGACACCTGCTGGCCATGGGTGATATCTGCTGAGGAGACCACAAAAAATGGGGTGTCGGTGGTTAGAAAAGAGGAGCTCCCCCATTCTCTAGGCAGAATGCCCTCAAAGCACAAAAATTGGGTCATGTTGCTTCCCTGTTGACATCCGTTGCTGCCTTCCAATTGTACTTAGGAAAAAAAAAATCAGAATGCCTCACTGGGCCACCTAGGCCTTGCCTGATCTGGCCCTTGTCTTCTGCCTGTCTCACCGGAGGACCACTCTCCCCTTTGTCTGCCATGTCCTGAGTGAAATGGCCCTCCTTTCAATTCCTAAGCATAGCCTACCCCTCTCAGAGTACACCACAGGCTCTTTTTTAATTTTTATTTGCTTATTTGAGAGACACAGAGAGACTGGCAGATATACAGAGAGAATAGGTGCACCCGGGCTTCCAGCCACTGCAAATGCTACCTTGTGCATCTGGCTTGTGTGGGTTCTGAGGAATCAAACCTGGGTCCTTTGGCTTTGCAGGCAGGTGCCTGAACTGCAAAGCCGTCACTCCAGCCCCCATAGGGCCTTTTCACAGTTATTTTCCTCTTCTTGGGCCTCCATTCAGGCTAATCTTTGTAAACCTGGGTCCTTCACATTCTCTGGCCTCAGCTTAAGGGCCTGGTGACATTTTTTCTTTAGAAAAGAGCTTGGTTATTTTCTATTTCAACATCCCTTTTAGAGATTCTACAGTTACTTATCATCTGTCCTCACAGGCCTCTTAAGTCCCATTCCCGGAGTGGAGAAACCTTGCGTATTGGTACGTGCTTACATCCTTGGGTTAGAAACACAGGCAGATGTGCTCAGGGATTGCTTGTGGGACCCCTGGCTGGACAGTGCAGAGCAGGAAGCAGAGAAGCCAGCTGGGAGCTGCTGCAAACATGGGAACGGCCTGGGGCGCCATTCCTATGTGGGCGGGAAAGCAGTAGTCAACTGGAAGCTGGTAGGCCTGGGGAGGGAGGGGGCGGGACCAAGAAAGAGGGTGCCTACACCAAGGGGTCCTCAACTTTCCTAGTGGTATCTGATCCTGCATTGATGAATATCATGTGTGCTAATGTTGCTTGGCAACAGAGAGAACAGGATGGGCAGAAGGCCTGTGCTGGACCCCACTAAATAATCTGTGCCTTGCTTTCAGAGCCTCCCCAGGCTTCCAGGCTAGTGGCACGGACTGCCACCTGTTCTGGTGCATTCCCCAGTCTCACCCTCATCTATGCTCCTGTGAATACCTCAGATCTCTGTGACGTTTACTCCTCATTGTCAGCCTGCCTGGATTTAGAATCACCATAGCAACACGACTCTGGACATGTGTGTCTATGAGGCCATTTCCAGAGGAGTTTAATGAAGAGGGAAGACCCACTGTGGACATGGGCAGTACCATCCAATGGACTGAGGTCCCAGACTGAATGAAAAAAACAAAAAAAGAATCAAAAGTGAGCCGAGTACCAACATTCCTGTCTCTGCTTCCTGACTACTGATGTGATGTGCCCAGCTGCCTCACGTTCCTGCAGCCATGCTTTTCCTTCCATGCTGGACTGGACCCTCAAGCCATGAGCCCCAATCCTTCTTCCCTTAAGTTGTTCTTGTCGTGTATTTTGCCACAGAGATGAAAAATGTTACCCATGGGGCTCGTACCATACTTGCAAGCCTGCTGTTCTGGGTTGATTCCCCAGTGTCCACATAAAGTCAGATGCACAAATTGGCACATACATCTGGAATTCATCTTCAGTGGCAAAGCGTCCTGGAGTGGCCACAGTGTCTTTCATAAACAAATAAGTAATATATGTTTTTAAAAGTTACCAGTACAGCTGGGTGGGGCGGTGCACGCCTTTAATCCCAGCACTCAGGAGGATAGCCGTGAGTTTAAGGCCACCCTGAGATTACATAGTGAATTCCAGGTCAGCCTGAGCTAGATCGAGACCCTACCTTCAAAAACCCAAAATAAATAAATGAAGTTACCAATGTAATCCTGAACTGTCATGCCTGGCCACCATCTTCGAGAAGGCTGGCAGCTCTGGGCAGTTTCAGTGAGCAAGCACACCGCATGCCCAAGCCAGGAGATCCCCATGGCATCACATACACACGGGGGCAGGGCTGAACCGATGACGGGGACTGTGCTGTCTTCCCAGGTCCTTCCTGAGCTTACTTCTGGAACCATCTTCCCGCAGAGTTCATCCTCACTTAACTCCTGGGCTTGTCTATATTCTACCTTGGGATGGGAAGGAGCTTTTCCTTGTGTCAGAGCCTCTCCTACTCCCTGTCCTCCTATAGCTCTTTCCCTCTTCTGCCACTTTTAAATATTTTATTTCTATTTATTTGAGAGAGAGAAGAGGGAGGGAGAGAGAGAGAGAGAAAGGGAGAGAGAATGGGTGCACCAGGGCCTCCAGACACTGCAGACGCACTCCAGACGCATGCCCCACTATGTGTATCTGGCTTACATGGGTCCTGGGGAACTGAACCTGGGTCCTTTGGCTTTGCAGACTAGTGCCTTAACTGCTATTTCTCCAGCCCTTCTGTTGCTTTTAAATGCAACTGCATTGGGTCACTCCTGCCACCCTGTGCAGTCCTACTTCCTGGCCATTGGTGTGTGCAGTAGGCCCTTCCTGTTTGCTGCTTTCTGTCACATGCTACTCCTGGCAGCAGGCTCTTTAGGGTCACCTCTGAAGCTCTGGCTCTGCAGGGGTGACTGTAAAACCATGTCAGTGTTATTTGATGCCACCGACGCCTCTAAATGAACGCTGTCCTCTTAAAAACAAACCCACAGGTCTCTTGGAAGATATGGCAATTACCATCCAGCTGCCACTGAACCTGTGGGTGACCACCGTGTCCCCTTGGCCCCTCCAATGCCAACTTTCAGCCTAAACTTGAGCCCTCCCCAGATGTTCTGGGGATGGAAAGATGGTTTCCTCCAGTGGGTGCTCAGATCTTCCGTGAGGGTCCTCTTGCCTGGTATTGGAAGCAAGGATGGCCACCATGCCCTTGGCCTTTGCATTGTCCAAAGCCCAGATGTCCAGGAGTATGCACCAGGCAGGCAAGGGGTTCCCAAACTGAATGGGGCAGAGACCGTGGGCCATAACAGGACATGTTGGCAGTGGCTTCTGCTCCTTCCTCTGTCCTTTCCCGCTCCATCTGACTGTCCTCAAAGAAACTCCCATCCTCTATTTGTCCTCTGCTGTCCTTTGCTGCTGGGAAAGGGCGCAGTCTGTGTTCCTGCAAACAGCTCGATGCCGGGCTTTGCCGAGGGGCTATCTCTATTCTCCGGCCCTCCTTCCTCAGAACCGTGCTCGGCTGCTTTCAATGTGGGGATTAATGTAGCCCAGTGCAGAATCAACTTCTCTTCGCGGAGAATGCTCTCCAGGCTGTTGTTTATCTGTCTTCCTCCGACCCCACCCTAATCTTTGCAGCTTAAAAGGCTTAAAATGCTTCTTAGGCATGAGATCATTCTTGTAAGGCAACTATTGATGAGCTAAACAGGAATGATTTTGAAACTTAATGTGAGAACTTTGCTCCCCGAATGCCTGGCCATCCATCGAGGCACAGGGGAAGGGAAGAGCCCGCCCACTGCGGTACATTGTTAGATGTTTTCTACCAGCCTGCGCTTTACCCAGAGCCAGTCCATCCTGCCACCGACTCAGCTGACCAGGGGCTTGACACTCTGCAAGATGGCCTCACCCCAGCACAGCCTGAGCCCTGAGCAACAAATTCCTTTGCAAGGAGGTGCCGTAGCCCTTCCCATCCATTCACAGGGAAACAACCCATCAAAATATTAAGGCGTTTGCCTGCAAAGCCAAAGGACCCAGGTTCAATTCCCCAGGACCCACATCAGCCAGATGCACAAGGGGGGCGCACGCATCTGGAGTTTGTTTGCAGTGGCTAAATAAATAAAAAAATTAAAAATACTCGGTGCCAGTGGGGAGCTGCTTTCGCATTCATTCAATTACTGCTCATGATTCTTAAAAAATATTTTATTTTATTTATTTATTTGCAAGGAGAGAGAGGGAGGGGCAGGGGGAGAGAGAGAAAGAATGGGATAGGGAGAGAAAGAGAGAGAAAGAATGGGCATTCCAGGGCCACTAGCCACTGCAAATGAACTCCAGATACCTGTACCACTTTATGCATCTGGATTTGGGTAATGGGGAATCGACCTCCAGTTGTGAGGCTTTGCAGGCAAGTGCCTTAACTGATGAGCCATCTCCCTAGCCCCTTACTGCTCATCATTAAATGAAGTAATTACAGTGTCCCCATTTTTCAGATGAGGCTGAGCCTCAGTGAGGTGGGGGCGGGGGAAGACTGACCAAGGGATTTCAGACTCTGAGGTACAGTGTTGGGCTCTGACTCCACAGCTCTCCTGTTCTGTCCTGCTCTGGCTATCTCTGTCCGTGAAGGGTGAAGCTGCAAGACATTGTGAGTGATAGTGGGAGGCCATGGGCTGAGGATGAGCTGGTTGAGATAACCAAGAGAAGGAAAAACTGAGTCATTCCCAAATGAATCCAATTGCAACCTCCATGTAATAGAGTAAGACAAAGAAAGACCAGAAGTGAGTCTCTCTGCTGAAATGAACATGCCATGAGCAACTTAACCTTCATGCTTTGGGGGATCAGAGTCGAGTGACGTTGGCACGTTAGAGCTGACCTTGAACTGGGGAAGGAGATGGAGAACGTCTGACAAGACCAGGAGACGGAGGTCGCTGTCTCTTCTTGGCAGAAACTGGAGGCTGGAAGACTCTTGGCACTCCCATGCCTTCCCCCTCGTGCTGTATGTTTAGACAGGCTGAGCTGAAGGAGGAAGGAGAATTTATGAAATGCCAACTGGCCCCAGCAGCCTCCGTCAGAGCCGATTTCAGAGGAAAACTGAAAATGCAAGTGGCGAGGCTCGAGAGGTTGGCTGCTAACATCGGCCTTCGTAACGATCCCTCACGTTGTTGGGAACACAGAAAATGCCTAACGCTTTCCTTTCCAATGTTTGTATATTTTACTTACAGGCCAAACTTGGCATAAAGTGGAAGGAAGAAATTTAGAAATCAGAAGAGTCTGGAGCACATGTGTGGAAATCTGCGGACGTTTTCTCCGGGTCTGGGGAGCAGCACGGTCCCCAGGCTGCCCACTCTAAATCATCCGAGGAACATGATACGTACTTGGGGACTGCAGAATACTCAGTGGTGTCCTAGTGAAATAATAACGGGGCACGTCCTCCTCCCCAGAACTTCTACAGGGAAGACTTACTTTCCCCCCAGACAGGGATTAGGCCTAATAAATTACACACAGGATGCAGGATACACATACAATGTGGGGGCTGTGTACACACACACACACACACACACACACACACACATACACACGGGCACGCGCAGCTGCCCCTGAGCACAGATCTATCACCCTCAGCTTAGACAAGTCAGCAGGCGCCAACCAGCAGGAAGTGACCTGCAATGTGTCCCCTGTGCGGAAGTCCTTGGGGTAGAGAAGTCATGCAGAGACTATTCAGCTGGGGGACCCTGGCACGTGTGTGAGTTGCTGTCACCATCTTGAGAGCTCTTTGTCCAGACTTGGGTCCCCACCAGGGCACTATTGGCAGGACAGACCGGAGAATTCTGCCCTGTGCACTTGGAGAGTCTGAGCCCTGTCACCAGCTCCTACTCATTCAACGCCTCCAATGTCCCCACGTCCTTGTGACAACCCGGAATGGCCCAGGGACATTACCAAACAGCCAGGATGGGGAGTGAGGTGGAGTTGCTCCCAGCTGAGAGTCACTGTGACAGAGACTGAACTTGTCTCCTTGTTTGACGTCAGAATGTTTTCATGGTGGCCTGTCCACCTACCCCTGTATTGCTGTGCGCCTCTTGCTTTATGCCAGCCATCCCGGCCTCCTCACTGTTTCTTACACACACCCAGCACATGCCTCTGTCAGGGCTTGCACACTCGCCATTCCCTGGGCCTAGAATGTTCTTGGTACCACCTCCTCCTACAGCGTCTCCTTTGCTTATCCCCTTATATATTCAGGTATACTGCTGGCCATCTGCTCTAGATTCCACACTCCCTCCTGGAAGATCAGAACTTACAAGACTAGCAAGGCCCCTCCCTGGGTGCAGATAATCAGTAAACAAGGCTGGGGGTGGGGGGAAGGACATTCTTCCCCATGTAACTGCCTGCAAGTTGCACAGGAAATTGCAGGGAGGCGGCTCCAACCCCTCACCCATGCTCCTGTAAACAACCCCTCACCTATAAACAACCCCTCACCTGTAAATAACCCCTCACCTGTAAACATCCCCTCACCTGTAAACAACCCCCCCACCTGTAAAGAACCCCTCACCTGTAAACAACCCCTTACCTATGAACAACTCCTCACCTGTAAACATCCCCTCACCTGTAAACAACCCCCTCACCTGTAAACAACCCCTCACCTGTAAATAACCCCCTCACCTGTAAACAATCCCTCACCTATAAACAACCCCTCACCTGTAAACAACCCCTCACCTGTGCTCCTGTAAGTAACCCGATATACCCATTGGGGCACCAAACTGGACTTGAGTGGAACCCTTCCTTTGATGTGTTGTTTCTCTTTATCTGGGCTGAACAGAAAGTATCACAGGTCTTTGCTGAAGCGTCCCTTGGGATGCCCCTTCCTTTGGCCATCCACCTGAGCTGCCTTGCCGCTCCCATCCCTCTCTAAACCCTTGCTTCTTCTGTCACATCTCTCCATGGCTCTAGTGACAGCCTTCGCATGCTTGTGTTACCCATCTTCCTGCAAAGAGCATGGGCCTCTTAGAGACCGGACCCTGCCGGCTCAGTCAGCTACCATGTTCTCTCTCAAAAGGTGTCCGTGGGATTTTATTGTATGGAGGTGGCTGAGTGGAAACACAGAACTGTGCCACTGAGGATTCTTATTGCATGTCCCAGAGGACGGGCTGCCTTTCTCACAGCGGAAGCACCAGGCTTTGGGCGGCAGTCAGAACAGGGTGAGGGGAAGCCAGGGCCAGAGCCCTTGCTGGGACTATGCAGTGACGGCAAGGCAGGGCACCAGAAGAATCTGGTTAACAGACAGAATTCCAGTGGGCTCTGGGTTTCACTGGGGTCCTCTGATTGTCTAGTTCCTGTTACTAGAGTGGTTGACTGCTGGAGAAATTCGGGATTGTGACAAGGAAAATGCCCTTGTTCACCAATTTTAACACCTTGATAAGATGGAAGAGGATTCTGGGGAGTTATGATCCATGAATCCTGTGCGGCATCATGTTCAGCTGGGAGATAGGATACAATAGAAATGACAAGTAACACAGGAAGGCACATGCTCTGGGGAACAGTAGGCCAGTTCTGTATGGGAGTAAGAGCTTGGCTTGGGGTCGGGTTGAACGGGTTCAGGTTCCTGGGGAAAGTCACACCCTGGATTTCCTTCTTCATCAGGTTGCTAAGCCTCTTTTGGCACATTTAAGGAATGGGAATAACCCAGTCCTTTCCCTGCCGGGGCATCAGGAGGAGGGTATGAGGCAGTGCCTGCCAAATGTCAGCACATCCCAAGAGTGCTCAGCAGGAACTCTTGGTGGGACGTCAGATCCCATCTGATACCAGGAGAAGTTAAAAGATAGAACGGGGGCTAGGAAGATGGCTCAGTAGGTAAAAAGCTTGCCGGGTAAGCATGGGGACCAGAGTTCAGATCTCCAATACCCACATAAATGCTGGGTTGGCGTGGTGACCCAGCTAGCATGCAGGAGGTGGAGGGACAGAAGATCCCTGAGGTAAGCTGTCTAGCAGCACTGTCCGATACGGGGAGCCCTGGGCTCAGGAAGCAGACCCTGTCTCAGCAAATGACGTGGGGAGCAGAGGAGGAAGACAGCGCCTTGGCGTCCGTGCTCGTGCTGATACCTGTGTATGTGCACCTGCACATGTGTGCGCTCATACATATATAAGCACACGTGCACACACAGTTGCATATAGTTAAAAAGAAGATTAGAGTGGAATGACAATTGTCATGTCAGAAAGGCACTAGCAGGCCAGGGAGGAGGGGAGAACTGAGTACCACAGTGCCTGCCCCAGAGGTGGGATGAAAGCTTGCAGGAGCACCTGGCCTGTGATCTTCTCCATTGACGCGGCACTTGACTTGCACATCTCTTGCCCATCCTCTCTCATATTTGATCCTCACAACCCAGTAGGGCAGTTATCCCTTCCCGATGACCAGGAAAAAGAGGCTTGGGGGATACTGATGGACATCAAGAACAGCGAGGTGGGGCAGGACCCAGATTCTAAGCCAGGTCTTCTGACTCGAAATTCTCTCTGCTTTTCAAAGAGTAAGAGCACGATGAAAAATATGTTTGATACTATTGTAATAAGTGCTGCCATTTGTGGCAGGCTCCTATGGGCCAGGCGCTATGCTAAGAGCCTTGAAGTCACCATTGTGTCTCATTGTCACCATGGCCCCTGTGAGGGAGGTCCTCTAATCCTCCACTGCGTGCATGCGGATGGGGAATCTGAAGCCCGGGGAGATTAAGACACTTGCCCATGGGGCAAAGCTGTGACTGGAGGAGAGATGGATCTGGCTCTAAAACCGTGCGTATGTACGTGTCTGATCCTCAAAGCTAGGGACTCCAGGGGCCTATGTCCCTGTGACCCAGTGTCGTTTGAACAGAAGAAAAGAGAGGAAGAAGTTCTCTGTACCTTCAGCTTAGCCATGTCCCACCAACCACAGAAATTTTGGGGGATGGCTAGAGAAGGAGGCTGGCTGAGGGCTAGGCACAAGATCGCTGAGCAATCCATTGAGGGGGTGACCCCACATGGTGCCTGCTGCGATCTACTTCCTGCCAAGCCACTGGGGGGGGGGAGGTCACCTTGCCAATCTGTTAGATGTAATGGGTAGTGTTGTGGTTCGAATCTGGAACATTCCCCTCAGCCTCATGCTTAGGTTACTCAGTCCCTTGCTTGTAGCATGACTTTGAAGGCTTTGGAGCTTTGACGAAGTGAAGTGTGGGTGGCAGAAGTAAGTCACTAAAGGTGAGTCCCCTCATCCCGACCTGTGTCCTCTGCTTCCACATCAGCTACCATGTGAACAGCTGCTGCACCTGATGCTTGGGCTGCCTTGACTTCCCTGCCATGATGGATTGAAAGCCTCTGAAACCGTGAGCCAAAAGAAGCCTTTCCTCCCTTGAGTTATTTCGTGGGTATTTGGTTACAGCAATGCAAAAGTAATGCAAGGTACCATGTGTTCTGGACCTCCAAACTGTGATTTGGAGCTGTGAGGACCTCTAGCAGGTACCTGGGATCTCCTGTCCCCTATGCTTCTTAGGGATTCTGTCCATCCTTCCTTTACTTTCCCAGCTCACAGCGAGGCTCTGGGCACAGGGAGAACACTAGGAAAATATTGCTGGAATGAAAGATTGACTCCATGCTGGGCCTGGCTTGGTCTCAGAGTGTCCTAGGGCTGGAAGGGCCTCAAGAGGTGTACCTCACTTTGAAAGGTCCTTGTGACCTGAGATACTTTTTCCTCTTTTGTAATTTATTTGATTTTTTTGAGAGAAGATCTTGCTCTAGCCCAGGCAGGCCTGGAATTCACTATGGAGTCTCAGGCTGGCCTCGAACTCACAGAGACCCTCCTCCTACCTCGGCCTTCTGAGTGCTGGGATTAAGGGCATGCCCAGCCATGCCTGGCTACTTTTTCCTCTTTATGTCTCTACTGTTTTTCAATTATTTTTTGAATTTATTATTTATTTATTAGAGACACACACATAGACACACACACACAGAAAGAGAGAGAGAGAGAGAATGGGCATGCCAGGGCCTCCAGCCACTGCAAATGAACTCCAGATGCATGCGCCACAATATGCATCTGGCTTACGTGGGACCTGGAGAAACGAACTTGGGCCCTTAGGCTTTGCAGGCAAGCACCTTAACTGCTAAGCCCTCTCTCTAGCCCCTGTCTCTCCTATTTTTATCTGAGATCTGTGCTAAGAATTTAAGACCTATTGTCACACTTCTATGCTAATGGCTTCAAGAGATGACCGGGCAAGTACTGTGTCCTGCAGTCTCAACGATCACGTTGCTCCTACGACAAAAGCTGAGCACTGGGGAAGGGTCACTTCACTCTTCCCTTGCCTGCCTCTGCCCCCTAGCAGAGCAGATGGAGGGGTAAGGAGTGGGTGACCCGTCCTTGGTTCACTTGCAACAAAGGAGCCTGTAACCTTTAGTCCTCCACCTGTGACCCTGGCGTCTTACCTATGTTCCTCAGCCCCTCACCTGTGACCCTGGGCATCTTACCTATGTTCCTCAGCCCCTCACTTGTGACCCTGGACATCCTACCTATGTTCCTCAGCCCCTCACCTGTGACCCTGGACATCCTACCTATGTTCCTCAGCCCCTCACCTGTGACCCCTAGGCCCCCTCCTACAGTCCTAGGTTGTCTTCTCAATTCCTCCACCAGCAGAGAGGAAGATGATAGAACAAGGATGTTTTTACTTTCCCTGTGGAAATGTGTGCAGAAGAGAAGCCTCTTGAGTTAATTCAGACAGGAGAGAAATTTTCTCTGTATCCATTTATTTTCAGGAAAGAAACATGCCAATAAGAGGCTGGAGCTCATCCTAGGGAGCCAGTGTGACCACAGTAGTCAAGAGTGCGGACTCTGCCGGGCGTGGTGGCGCACGCCTTTAATCCCAGCGCTCTGGAGGCAGAGGTAGGAGGATTGCTGTGAGTTTGAGGCCACTTTGAGACTACATAGTGAATTCTAGGTCAGCCTGGGTTGGAGTGAGACCCTACCTCCAAAAACAAAGAAAAATAAAAAAGAGTGTGGACTCTGATCACGTTTGTTCAAATCGTTCTTTTGCCACTTAGTAACGGTGAGACCTTGGCAACTTGCTTAAAAGGTCTTTGGGCCCCAGGGACCCAGGTGCAAAAGGGGGATGTCTCTTTCCTCATAGGTCATAGTACACAGTTCCTGGCACGTAGTAATTGCTCGGTAGGTGTATAACTGTCACCACGGTGTCTTTGACCCTCCCATCACAAATTGCCTCTCTACTCTAAACTGCAGCCTGTGAACTGGAGGCCAGGTGTTAGATGTCCTGCTGGTCTTCCCAGGCACACAAACCCAGGGACCGTGGCCAGCGAGCTGTGATCTCCCATGGAATTCCCCGGGCCTCTTTGGCTCTGTCCCTTAGTGGATGATGCGATGGGCTTAGATGAAAGACACTTACCCTCTTGACTTGTCGTGTGGGGTTCTCTGTGTCCCCTACAGAAGTCATGCTGGCTATGAAAAGATATATTGGCAGTTGACAATTTGTTCCTTTAAAAAAAAAAGTTAGGTGATTGGATAAAAAGACAATTCTTATCCATTCAATTATGAGTCAAGTCCTGAACTCAACCTTCATATGCATGATTTCATTTTATTGCCACTATAGCACCGTGGACTAGACACTCTATTATCTCCCCTTTGTGGGTGAAGGGAACCAAGGTTCAGAGAGGTTAAGCGCCTTGTCCAAGGTCACACAGCTAGGAAGTGGCAGAGCTGAGGTTCAAATCCAAATCTGTCTGACCTTCAAGTCCAAGTGGCTTTGTTACTCATTAGAAAATGAAGTCTTAGGATAAAGGAATTGTCCCTTTGACCCCTCTTCTGATTGCTTGGGTATTTCAGTTAAATGTACACGTTCTTTCTTAGCAACAAGGGACATTAGGGGTCCTGAGTATGAGATCCTTCATTCTCCATTACTGACAAAATCCTTTTTCCTACTGGTTCCAGGCGGGGCTGTAAAAAGGATACTTGACCCAGATACGAAATGTCTTTTGGAATAACCAGATGCTGTGAACGCCTCCTAATTAAGCCATGACCTTCGTGGAGTTCAATCTTTTTCCTGTCTCTGCTCTTCCTTCTCTGCCCAAACCGCTCTGAGTACAAAGGAAGAGGGGCCTGGAAGCACTAGCTGCCTTCTCTCTCTCCTCTGTGCAGCAGTTGGGCCAGATACCCACAGGATCCTCTGCCCCTGGACACCCCAAGGCCCTGCAAGGCCAGATGATCTCCTCCACGTGCCAACCCCCTCCTTCTGGGATGCCCATCGCCAGCCACTAGAGCTCAGCCACCTCTTCCAGGTCCACCCAGCCTTCCTTCCCAGCATCCCATAGCTACCTCCCCCACACCGTGGCCTGAGCTCCAGCCTTGCTCACCGGGGGTCTGGCTGCCAGAACGATGTCACCCGCCCCTACGGGACAGTAGTTGTGCTTTGCTCAACGCAGTGAGTGGTTCCCAGTTGGCTCTGGCTTCCAGGAAGCCTGGCATGCAGGAGTTCGGTAACCCAGCCCACCTCTAATTCACCTGCTTCTCCCTTTTAGATCCATCTGTCTTCTCACTCACAGCTCATCTTACTTGACCGCCTCTGGCTAAATGCCTTCCTCGAGGCAGCTTTAATCTACCCAGGTGCCATGACCTGGAAAGCTAGATTGGAATGTCTGCCATTCCCCACTCTGCTCAATTGTAACTGCCTGGAGCTCTATGCTTCAGCTTCTGAAATTATATACATGATCTTCATGGAAGAGAATGATGGCTGATTGATGATGCCTACCATAGGTATAGGAGGAAGAGGTATTGATTAGTGATATCTGTCATAATTCTAGGAGGGAGAAGTTATTAATCAGTGATGTCTGCCATAGTTATAGGAGAGATAAGTTATTGAGGAGCCATGTATGCCAGGGGAAGGGCAGGAGGGGTTATTGATTAGTGATGTCTGCCATGGGTAGAGGAGGGAGAGATTATTGATTAGTGATGTCTGTCAAGAGTAAACGCAGGAAGGGATGGAAGTGGACTTTGGCTAGAGCCACAGTGCCACCGCTTCCATGCAGTCCGTGACAATGGCAACCCTGTGTATGGCTTTGTTCGTCATGGACGAGCTCATCCGCAAACATCTTATTGCAGGGGCTTTGGAGATTAGAACAGTGAGATCTGTGTCTAAGAAGGCATGGCTAAGAGTCTAGGAGTCCAGCTCTGCCTCATGTGGACAGTGAAGGAACCCACTCAGCATTTATGACTGACTCCGAGCAGTTCCACTCCTCCTTAGAGCTCTGCGTGGAGCCTGTCCTGCTAAGCCATGGTGCGGAGAAGGAAACCATGCACAGTGACGAAATGGCCTGTTCAAGGTCACCTGTTCAGTATGTGCTGGAGTCAGGACACACACTAGGTCTATTAGACTAACAGGCATTTCTGTCTCTTCCTTGGTGTGCTCTGGTGGTTGGTGTGATTTTGAGCCACTCACTTTTTTTTTTTTTTTTTGAGGTAGGGTTTTGCTCTAGCGAAAGCTGATCTAGAACTCACTGTGTAGTCTCAGGCTGGTCTCAAACTCTCTGCAGTTCTCCTCCCTCTGCCTCCCAAGGCTTGGGGTTAAAGCTGTGTGTCACTATGTCTGGCTAAACCACTCGTTTTTGATGAAGTTGTTACAGTAGATCGTAAAGTTGAGGGCGGGAGTTGGTTATGCACTTCACTCTGTCCTTCCCTTCCACACGCAGGTACCCCAAACAGCCCTAAGCTGGAAGTGAGAGAGGAACTATGTCCTCGGCGTGGATGTGTGTGCACATGTGTGGCGGTGTGTGTGCACGTGTGTGTATGTGTACACCACAGGTTGACATCGGGTATCTTCCTTTATCACTCTGCTCTTTATCTTACTGGGGCGCAGTCTCTCACTTGAGTCCAGAACTCATCCCGCTCAGCTGTTCTAGCTGCTCAGTTTGCCCTGGGAGTCCTGTCCCCATGCTTGCATTACAGGTACATCCCTGACTGCCTGGCATTTATGTGGGTGCTGGAGGGTTGAGTTCTTGTCCTCATGCAGTGGAAAGTGCTTTACTGAACCATCTCCCCAGCCCTGACAGAGTTCCTATAATAATGCTCTTCTTGGGCTGGGTCAAGTCCTCCTCATTATGTAATTCATTATTCTTATAATTCTCATATATTTTCAGGACCCCTAAAATGGAATCCACAGATAGATGCTACTACTTAGGCTCAAAACGACTCGGGAATCCTACAAAGACTACTCCCGAAGATAAAAATAACACTTTTCTGTGAGCATAATAAAATTTTTTATAAATAGATGCAGTATCAAATACTGGCCACAAGAGGGCAGTAGAGACAAGGCTACCAAGACCAAATGCTACCTGGCTGTCTACCAGGAGCTCACCAGCTGCAGTCTGGCAATGATGTTTTTTTTTTTTTTTTTTTAGCATGGCCACTATCATTAATCTTGAAATGAGTCGTGGCCCAACGGGCTGATGCAAAGATATAATTGATGGTTTCCTTGTAATGTCCAGCATATGCTAAACTGGGGCTTAGTCATACCTCTCTTTGGTCCACCTGCACGGATTGAGTTATCTACTGAATTATAAGCCCAGTGCTCTCTGGCGGGGCGGTCGGAGAGTGCTGGACGAACACACTGGCAATTCTAGTCCAGTTCTGAAGAGATGGCTGAAGCCCGGGAGGCCCTAAGCATGGCCAAGAGTTCAGAAGGACATCTCAGAGGTGAGGTTTGAGCTGGATTGAAGAAGACCAGGAAATTCAACAAAGATGGCTGGAGGTGGGGCATCCCCGCTAAAGGGTACCAGAGAGGGGCAACCTCAGATGCCACCCAGGGGGAAATGAGTCTTCGGGCTGCTTCCGGAACAGGAAGCAGCTGGAATTTGATGGGCAGCTTCAGGTGGGGACCCTTGGAATTTTCCTCTGTCCTGTACGGTCAAGTTTTAAGTCATCACACAGGTGTAGAGCTGCAGAGTCTGGCAAAACAGGGGCAAAGAGGACCAGGTTTTGTGATTTCAGCTTTCCTGACCAGCCCGGGAGTTCCCAGCAAGGGAGTCTGGAACCTTCCTCTAAATAAGCCCACAAGGGCTGACTCTGGGCGGGGATACAGGAGACCCTCCCAGGCCAACCTCATGCACAAGGCTGGAGACTGGCTGAGGGTCCTTCATCTTCCCCAGGGCACCAGCCTACAGTCCCTTTTAGCCCTGCTTTGTTCTCCGAGATCTTTTTATTTTTTAATTTACTGAATTTTTTTTAATAACAAGTTTGCACACTCAGACCCCGCCTCTCCCCTGCCCCAATTCTGCTGAGGATCTTTGGTGGGCTTACTGGTATTCACTGTGGAGACCAAGAGGCCTCAGTCAGTCTCTGCAGGGATGGTGGAGACATGGTGTCTCTGGCTATTCCCACCCACATTGAGGCTCTAACAATCCACCCCCTGTTCTGCAATGTGCCCTGGGCCTTGGTGGGTGTGCTGTTTTTTTTTCTTTTTTTTTTTTTTTGACTGTTTGTTTGTTTGTTTTTCCAAGGTAGGGTCTCAATAGCCCAGGCTGACCTGGAATTCACTATGTAGTCTCAGGGTGGCCTTGAACTCACGGTGATCCTCCCGAGTGCTGGGATTAAAGGCATGTGCCACCACGCCCAGCCTCGGTGAGAATTCTTTGAGCTCTTGTGTTTTAAACATTCCTTCCTCTCCCTCTGTTTCTACTACCTGAACCTCATGGGGATTCTGTGGCACCCCCTGCCAGTGGGTCTGAGTCCCCATATGTGAGGAAGGCCACACTTTGCCTACTTAGGCCTGTTCTCAGCTCCTGGTTCTGCCCACACCTCGGCGACACGGATGTGGATTTGATGCACTCTCTCAGCCCATTTCTCCATCTTTCTCTTCAGTGTTGGTGAAGAGACACAGAAATAACTGTGCTCTCAGGTCCCAAGAAAGGCTTGAACTATGCTTGAGAAAGCCTGAGAGACTTGGTTTCAAGTCCAAGTAGAGATTATGCAGCCTGTGTAAGGGGACTGGTCTCCTCACCCCTGTGAGCCTCAGTGTTGCTATCTATAGGGTGGGTACTAGCTGAACAGCACACATGTAAGGTTCCACTGGCTATAAGATGCTCCACTGATTTTGTGGACCACTGGGAAAATGAAACAGAAAAATGCTGATTATCTGGACATGGTGCTATGTGCCTGCAATACCAGCACTAGAGAAGCTGAGGCAGGAGGATCAATGACAGATTAAAGGACAGCCTTCACTACAGTGTGAGAGACTTGCATGATCTCTCTCTCCCCCACACACAACACACACACAAATACACAAAGCTTCCAATTAAACTATGACAATATCAAAATGGCATGTATTGTAAGACGCATGCAGAATTTGGTGCTATGACATGTAATTGATATTTGATGTCGAACTGCTGGCTTTGTGGTTCTCACATACAGTCCTCAGCCCAGTGCCAGGCTCAGAGTCATCACCCAGCAAGGATGGGCTCATTATCAGAACCAAACTCCCATCCATGGTCCCAGTTGGAATCCCTCTGCCCTCAGGGCCCTTCCCATTGCCCCCCCCTTCCTGCCCCAAGCTGTCAGAGCAGTCAGTCTCTCCCTAGGCAAGAACTTGGACCCAAGTCCCTTCAGAAATGGAGAGAAGAAAGTACCTTGCAAAGTTCTCAGGGAAGATTTGATTTCTCGCTCTTTTCTCGGCAAGCCTGTCAGACTCCTACCTGGTTCTTTGAAAGTTAGAACATGAGCTGGGTCAGCGGGGGAGCGAAGCCCACAGCAGAACTGCTGCGGTGTCGTCAAACTTTTCTTCCTCCCGAGGCGCGCTGGAGTTCTCTCCCCATCCCCTGCTCACTTGCGGAACGGCAAGGCCTTTCTGCCTGCTTGAAAGGCAGCCACGAGCTGCCTGAGGAGGCCAAAGACAACTGCAGTGGCTTTGCCAACTCCCCGCAGCCCCCCGAGCAAGCAGCCAGGAGCCCCTGTCGCCTGCGACTGGTGATTTACGAAGGAGTCCAGTCATCCATCACCTGGCAGAATGCGGTCCCTGGCAGGGCCACTGCACCCAGCCCAGTTGTGCACTTTAGAGTTTCTCCATTGTCTCGGCCTCTTGGATCTGAACCCCTTGCTTCTCCTGGGCCAGAAATCAGGAGAGAGCAGCCGAAACAATCCAAGATGTTCTGCTTGTGCAGAGAGCTGCCTGGGGCTTGTGGAGTGGCCTGTAGGCTCACACACACTGGCCCGGTGCAACTCCGAAGGTCAGGGTGACACCTGGCCACCTCTCCAGGCACCATTTCGTTTCTTTCTCCTTAGAATCAGCATTGGTGAGTGTTCGTTGCAAATACAGGCAGATGGACGGAGACCCTCCTGTGCTGTCTTAGAAACATTTATGTCCAGTAGACATGGAATGTTCTAGAGCCACCAACAACAGTTCCCAAGCAGAAAGTAAAAGAATGAGCCATACTTTTGCCTTTCATTTGCCCAGTAGTTGGTCTTCTTGAAGATGTGAAGTGCAGGAACCAGGGTTAACTAAAGGGAGGGAGGGAGGGAGGGAGGCAGGTGTTCCGCCTCTAGGGAGACACCAAGTACCGACCAGTGGCTCAGCCCAGGCAGAGGAACTGGCATTGGAGGGGCATAGTCAGAAACGGATGAAGGTTGACCCCAAAGAGATGGAGTCCATCTTGAAACAATTACTGAAATTGAAGAGACTGAGATACAGACAAAACTCAACCCCAGCTTCCACATCTGTTCCAAGGTCATTATCATACAGGTCCAAATGCCTTCCTGCTGCCTCAAGTCCAGCAGGCTGTAAATACAGAAAGTTTTGCCCCTTTCTCCAGAAGTTTGACACCAAGACTCCACTTAGCAGAGAAGTCTGACCTGAATTGATATGAAGCCAATTATAACTTTTATGTGTCCCACCAAATGTGAATATTCATAGGTCTGCACGCAAAATACTAATGTGTTTGATCAAAGGCTGCTACTGCAGATCCTATGGGGGTGTTATGTAATATCTGTTTATGCCTCAAATTATTCTTTTTCTTCAAATATAAAAGGGGGAAAAAAACAGACAAGTCTCAATCCAGGCATGGTGGCTCATAGCTGCATTCCCAGCACTCAAAGGCTGAGACAGGGGGATGGCTGAGAACTTGAGACCAGCCTCGCTTACATAAATAAGTTCCAGGAAAGTCTGAGCTCCAGTGTGAGACTGTGTCTCAATAAAACTAAAGCAAGTCGGGTGTGGTGGCACACGCCTTTAATCCCAGCATTTGGGAGGCAGAGGTAGAGGAACTGTGAGTTCAAGGCCACCCTGAGACTACACAGTGAATTCCAGGCCAGCCTGGGCTAGAGTGAGACCCTACCCCCAAAAAAACCAAAGCAACAACAGCAACAACAAAACTGAAGCATGCTCTAGAGGCTGAGGCAGGAGGATTGAAATTTCAAAGACTTCCTGGGCAACTCAGTGAGACCCTGTCTCAGAATAAGAAAGTGAAACAAACAAACAAAAAAAAGCCACAACAAAAACTTAAACAAAACCTAAATTTTAAACACATCGGGCTCCAAGCATTTTTGGATAGAGACCCGAGGACCTTTCTCCAAAGATTATGCTGGAACTCAAACAAGATAACTGCATAAGACTTGGAACCTCCTAAGTAAGTCTGAGCCCACTCCTGCCTCCAAACGGCTCTTCTGCTAGATTTGGACCCCAGACGGAAGAGAGTGGCCATTGATTCGAAGAGGGACCTTTTTCCTAAGGGAGCAAGAGAGACACTTCCCTTAACGCCAGGATTAACCCCAAGTTCCCTCTACACCCTCAGATCACATTCCTTCCAGTCAATCAAAATACCTCCCTGTTGCCTCCCAGTTTGCCCATTAGAATAAAGGTCCTTTCTTGAAAGAATGTGCCATGGTCCGCGGCTTTCTTCCCAGCCGCTGTTGGTTGTGAAGTGGAAAGAACGCATTCCCATCTGTCCTTGATCGGCTGAGTCAAGACGGTGAAAACCCGGCAGCACAAAGGCGTCCTTCCCGCCGAACATGCCGCCCGTCAGCCGCGCGTTAGCAGGGGTTGCTTTACATATGTTTTTGATGCCGAAAGTATAACATTTGACTTCTTTCTCCTGCTCCAAAGTGTTATCCAAATAAATAAGACTTAGATGATGTTTGTTTAAACTTAGATACACGACCTAAGATTCTTGTTTCTCTTCTGACTTCAGCATAAAGCTTAGCTGCTTAATCCCTCCACTTTAAAGCACGCTATTTATTTATATATTTATTTATTTAATCAAATCCACTTATGCGGAGACTCTCCTCTTTCTCGACGGCTGCACAGGGGGGGGGAGGGGGCCCGCACTCTCACCAAGGAGGAGTAAAATGTGCAATGGAGGCTGTCGCTCTCTGGACGTGGGATGGCTTTCCCTGGCCTCCTAACCTTGGCCCCACGCTTGAGTGTCAGAGTCAAGGGCGGACATCTCCCACCCCACCCCGCGCTGTGGACTGTGATTCCTACTGTTCCTGTTGCTTTCAGGATAAGATGTACACCCGCACAGATGGCGTGGTCTTTCCCAGTCTCCCTGGGTTCGTTGCCTCCCCTTTCTCTGGCACCTGCTTGCTTCACGTTCCTCACGCTGATCTGTGCCTGTCTCAGGATCGCTGCTTCTCTCCCATTCTTTCTCCTGTGTGCTCTTTTTTATTTTTGTCCTCCTTTCCCTTAGATCTCTGTTAGGTCACCTTTGTCATATGTCAAATGTCCCTTCTTTAGGAACAAACTTCATGATTCCTGCTGAGATAAGGCCACAAGCATCTGATCTGTTGTTAGCTAGAGTTAATGATAATTGATCATTAGTTATTACCTTTATATATATATTTTTTTCTTGCTCTAGACAAGACTGCCTTTTAAATTTCTGGTTAAACCACCACTTTATAAGTCTCACGATAGCAGAAACCAAGATTGTTTTCATTGTTGTTTTATGTTAGGTAAACAGTGTCCAAAACATCTTGTGTTTGTAGAAGAAGGGAAATAAGGAAGGGAGGGAGGGAGGGAGGAAGGAAGGAAGAAAGGAGGGTAGAGGAGAAAAATATGAAAGGGAAGGAGAGAAGAAAGAGTGTGTACGTCCGAAGAGTTGGCTAGCACATTTTTTTTTGTTGTTTTGTTTTTGTTTTTCGAGGTAGGGTCTCACTCTAGCCCAGGCTGACCTGGAATTCACTATGGAGTCTCAGGGTGGTCTCGAACTCATGGCAATCCTCCTATCTCTACCTCCTGAGTGCTGGGATTAAAGGTGTGAGCCACCACGCCCGGCTTTAGCACATTTATTATTTTATTTTTGTTCAGTTTATTTATTTATTTATTTGAGAGTGACAGAGAGAGGAAGAGGCAGATAGAGAGAAAGAGAGAGAATGGGCGCGCCAGGGCTTCCAACCACTGCAAACGAACTCTAGACGCGTGCGCCCCCTTGTGCATCTGGCTAACGTGGGTCCTGGGGAATCGAGCCTCGAACCGGGGTCCTTAGGCTTCACAGGCAAGCGCTTAACCGCTAAGCCATCTCTCCAGCCCTTTAGCACATTTTTTATTGCTGAGGTATGTGGAGGTGGGGGGGACATACATATGTGTACACGTGGAGGCCAGAGGACAGCCTCAGGTGTTGTACCTCAGGAGCCTTTCACCTTTCCAGAGATGGGAGCCTCTCATTAGCCTGGAGCTCACTAATTAGTCTAGGCTGGCTGGCTGGTGAGCTCCCGGGGTCCTCCCGTCTCCACCTCCTCAGTGCTAGATTCCAAGCATGCAACACCATATCTGGCATTTTTCTTTCTTTTTTTTTAAGGTTTTTATTTTTATTTATTTGTTTGTTGGAGATGGGGGTGTGGGTAAAGGGAGAATGAGTGCACCAGGGCCTTCCTCCAACCACTGCAAATGAACTCCAGACGCATGTGCCACCATGTGTATCTGGCTTACGTGGGACCCGGAGAATCGAACCTGAATCCTTAGGTTTCGCAGGCATGTGCCTTAACCACTAAGCCATCTCTCCAGCCCCGTATCTGGCACTTTTCTGAGGGTTCAGAGATTGAACTCAGGTCCCCAGGCTCGTGCTGTGAGTACTTCACCAGCTGACCTCTTTCTCCAGCTGGAGATGAGGACTTTTCAGAACCAGAACACTCAGCCAAGTATTCACATTTGTCCTAAGGACCACAACAACAGGGTAACGAACCTTCCTGTATGCTTCTAGATTTTCTCTGGCAACGGTTGAGGTGAACAATGGGTGGGGGGGCAGGGGGGAAACCGTGGGAAGAAAAACTGGGCAGTGAGATAGTTTGGCAAACAGGGGCTTTTGAAAGCTCACCACCTTCCTGGGAATCCATAAGTCCTCATGCAATCCGGGGCTGGGTTCAGGCTCAGGAAAGACCCAAGCTCTCATCTCTGGCTGACCTGATGCTGTGCGGGAAGTTAAAACCTAGTAACAGCAGCTGCCAATGGAGTATTGAAGATGTGCTCCTAACACATACGGCACTCACCTTCAAGGGCTGGGCATGGGCATCTGTTTGATTTTAATCTGTGCCTTGTAAGAAAAACTCAGCTCACTCACCAGCTAACCTCTAGGCTAAGAGAACTGAGGCTTTGCTAGTTCTAGGTGACGGAGACTTCAGAACTGACAAATTCTGCTCAGAGAAGTCTCTATACAGGCAACCATTGCTAGTGACAGGAGCAAACTGGGGGTGCAATCTTATCTCTATTTATTTATTTATTTATTTATTTATTTGAGAGAAGAGGCAGATAGAGAGAGAATGGGTGAACCAGGGCCCTAGCCACTGCAAACAAACTCCAGATGCACATGCCACCTTGTGTGTCTGGCTTACATGGGTACTGGGGAATCAAACCTGAGTACTTAGGCTTCACAGGTAAGCAGCTTAACTGCTAAGCCATCTCTCTAGCCCTAATCTGATTTCCAGAGTAGCCCCAGTCTAACATTCAAAATGTCCAGTTTGCAACAACAAACCATGAGGCAGGTGAAGTAAGAAAATATTGTATTTATGCAAGCACAAGAGCCATCAATAGTGTGAAAATCAGCATATTCAACTTGCTAGATAAAAAATTTATTTACTTACTGTCTATTTATCTACCTATCTATTTTTTTTTTAGACAGATTTACTACGTAGCCCATGCTGGACTTGAACTGACTGTGTGGCATGGGCTGACCTTCAACTTGAAGCCATCCCTGGTCTAACCTTCTGAGTGCTGACCCTGCAGCATTCCATTTGGCTAGGTCAGAAATTGAAATCAATTATTTTAAATATGTTCGAATATCTAAAGGAACCACATAAAAGGAAACAAAATTAAGATAAGATGAGATAATAAGATAAGAAGGAAGACATTAGAATAATGAATTACCAAGCAGAAGATGTCAGGAAAGACATATAAATTATAAACAAGAGCCAAATAGAATTTTTTAAAAACAATTTTGTTCATTTTTTATTTATTTGAGAGTGACAGACACAGAGAGAAAGATAGATAGATAGATAGAGAGAGAGAGAGAGAGAGAGAGAGAATGGGTGTGCCAGGGCCTCCAGCCTCTGCAAATGAACTCCAGATGCATGCACCCCCTTGTGCATCTGGCTAATGTGGGTCCTGGAGAACTGAGCTTCAAACCGGGATCCTCAGGCTTCACAGGCAAGCGCTTAACCGCTAAGCCATCTCTCCAGCCCACCAAATAGAAATTTTGCAGGTGAAAAAGTATAATAACCAAGATGAAAACTCCACTAGATGCACTCAGCAACGTATTTCAGTGACAGAAGAAAGAACCAGCAAAGTTGAAAGCTGAGCAATTGAGGCAATCAAGTTTGAAGTACAGAAGAACAGGAACGAAGAGAACGAACAATGTGAGAAACCTCGGGGACGCCACCAAACAAACAACATATACCTAAGGGGAGATGAAAATAAGAATCTCCATATCCAGGGAGCTCAGCAAACTCTGCATAGTACAAACTTGGAGAGATACATCCGATACACACTATAATCAAAGTAGAACGTCAAAGACCACCTTGAAAGCAGCAAGTGAGGAGCCGCTCCTCACAGGATATGGTTGTTTCTCAGTAAGATTAACAGTCGATTTCTCCTCAGAAGCCATGGAGGTCAGAAAGCAATGGGACAGAACATTCAAAGTCCTGGAAGAAATCTGAAGTACCAACCAAGAATCCTATAGCTGGCAAACTATTCAACAATGACAGAACTTAAGACATGTCTTGATGAACAAAAATGGAGACAATCACTTGTTATTTTTATATCATATCTCAAAGAGAGCTAAAGAGAGACATGAGCTGAAATTTCTTCTGGGCAATAATTCTAACCCACACAAAGAAATAAAGAACATTAGAAACAAGTACATAAATCGATATAGATATGGTATCATCCTACTTTTGGATTGTGTGTGACTGCTGTTTTGTTTTTTTCTTTTTCTTTTTCTTTCCAATGTTCCTACTTTTGTCTCCTGAGCTAGATAGGTCTAGTCTTGAGTTCTGAATAAGGAGAACGCTCACCCGAGGGCAGGGGAGCCTCCAAACCAACAGCCAAACATGTTGTTGCAGTCAGGTTCGCATTGCTGGCAGAAATCACCTGACCAAGAGCAGCTTTTGGGGGGAAAAAAAAGGTTTATTTTGGCTTATAGGCTCGAGGGGAAGCTCTGTGATGGCAGGGGAAAGCGATGGCATGAGCAGGGGGTGGGCATCACCCCCTGGCCCACATAAGGTGGACAATAGCAACAGGAGAGTGTGCCAAACATTGGCATGGGGAAACTGGCTATAACACCCATAAGCCCACCCCCAACAATACACTCCCGCCAGGAGGCTTTAATTTCCAATTGCCATCAGCTGGGGAGACTAGCACATGTCCTCTTAAAAAAGACGTCAAGTCCTTGCAAAGAATAGTCTCTTCCTATTTACTCTGAATTGCCCTAACTGGTCATATCCTTTAAAAATTTTGCTTTTATTGATTGATTGATTGATTTTGATTTTTCAAGGTAGGGTCTCGTTCTAACTAACCTGGTGTTCATTATGCAGCCTCAGGGTGGCCCTGAACTCACAGGAATCCTCCTACATCTGCCTCCAGAGTGCAGGGATTAAAGGTGTGTGCCACCACGCCCAGCTAAAGATAGTTTTTATAACACACACTCAAAAAGAATGGTGTTGCCTCAAAGGGGAGGACACGCTCTGGATTGGGAGCAACTAGGCAACTGGACGAGAAAAACAGGTTAAGTCCAAACATTACAACTGAACTCGAAGCCTGTGCCTATGGCACAACTCCACCCCCATCTCAGTGTTACGTAGTTAGGACCCCAGGAGACATTCTGAAAGGTGATACTTTCTCCTTAGTTCATTAGGTCTCCTTGTCACCTTTCCACCCTGTCCCACCCCACCCTCTCCTTGACCAAAAGTAGAAAATCAGTAGGGAAGGTTGGGGTCCTTGCCTGGCCGGGCCTCTTTTACATATTTCTTCTTCTTGGGTTCGTTTACAACTTCAGGGTTATTGGCTGCAGGGTTTGGTGTGGGGTTCATGTTCACTGCTGACGGAGTCAAGATCGGGTACGGCATGGGCAAAGCCCCAATGAGTGCTGTCCCTGGAGGCCGTGGGGTGGGGAGCCCGCTTCATTGTGGGTGGGGGGGCAGGGCCAGTCCTCCAGCAGAGGCAAAGGCCTCCATCTTCACGGGGACCACTGCAGCTTGCAGAGGCGACCAACTGAGGGACCCACAGCCTCTGCATGGATGATCTCATCATCCTGGCTGGAAGTCACCCTGGAGTCCTTCCTCTTTGTTCTCTCAATGTCCAGATTGCCCTCCACCATAGTCAGTGTTGAAATCCGCTTGCTACGGGCAGCCTTGAACTCTGTCAGGTTATCGAGCTCGGTTTCTTCCCCCTGAAAGCTGCAGTAAGCCCCGGGTTCACCATCCTCTCCATCCATCTTCTCATCTCCTTGCACAGCGCAGGGCGAAGCCTCACACGTCTCATTTCGAATGACACTGTGCAATCAATGGGAATGTTTTTTTGTTCTCATTTTTATTTATTTATTTGAGAGAGAGAGAGAGAGAAAGAGAGAGAGAAAGAGAGAGAGAGAAAGAGAGGGAGAGAATGGGCGCACCAGGGCCTCCAGCCACTGCAGACAAGCTCCAGGCGCCTGCGCCCCTTTGTGCATCTAGCCTGGAGAACCCACATAAGCCAGTGGCTGGAGGCCCTGGCGCGCCCTTTCTCTCTCTCTCTCTCTCTCTCCCTCTCTCCCTCTTTCTCTCTCTCTCTCAAATGAGTAAATGAATAAAAAAAAATCTAAGAGGAAATAAAGTTTGTGAGGATGTAAAGCAATGGGAAGACTTATACACTGCTTGTGAGAATGTAAATTGTTGGAGCCACTGTGGAAAATAGCTTGGCAGGTCCCCAAAAAGTTAAAAATAGAATTTCCACATGGTCCACCGATTCCACTCCCAGGTATACTCTCGCCATCATTGGAAACATCTGCTCAGACAAACACTCATACCTGAGTGCTCCAAGCAGCATTAGCCACAGTAGGCCATCCCCTGATAAATGGATACACCAGATATGGGAGATCCACACACCGCTTCTTTAGCCATAAAATGCACTAAAGCTGTGATTAACGCTACATTGTGGATATACCTTGAAAATATGCTATGTGAAAAAAGCCAGACAAAAGGCCACATATCGTATGATTCCATTTATAGTCAAGGTCAAGCAAAGTCAAATCCATAGAGACAGCAGGATTAGTGGTTGCCAGAAGCAGGAAGGAGGCAGGGGCAAGGAGCTAGTGCGTAATGGGGATGGAGTTTACTTTTTGAACTGTGGAAGTGCTCGGACAGTAGGTTATGATAATGTTGTGGAGTACTGTGAATGTATTAAAACCTCAGGACTCAGAGGCAGAAGGATTGTGAGTTCAAGTCCAACTTGAGCTACATCATGGGTTTCAAACCATTCTGGACTACCGGATGAGATTATGTCTCCAAAAACACTGAAAACAAAATAGTTAAAATGGTGAATTTGTTATCAGGTGAATTTTTTTCTCCAAAGTATCACTTATTAGATGATAAAATTTATACAACATCCCTGCTATCCTATTACAGTTACTGTAGTAATAATTTCAATACACACATATGTCTGAAGGAACATTTTTTTTTTTATCTATTAATGCTTTGGGGGCTGGAGAGATGGCTCAGCATTTAAGGCACTGGCCTACAAAGCCTAAGGACCCAGTTTCGACTCCCCAGAACCCACATAAGCCAGATACACATGGTGGCGTGTGCTTTTAGCCCTGGCATGCCCATTCTCTCCACCCTCTCTCTCTCTCTCTGTGTGTTTCTGTCTCTCATAAATAAATAAAATTTTAAAAATGCTTTTGCTGCATATATATCAAACCAATAGTGTCTCAGCTATCAGGCTACTTGCTGTCTCTTTAAGAATGCTAGAGGGAAGAAGCCTAAGGATGTGCCAGAGAGTGTGACGTTGTCATCCATTGGTAGCTCAGTTGTTAAGATTGCCTGTGTTGAAGGCAAGACAAGGAGTGAAGGTGTGCCACTAGCGTTTCACATGTGTCCTATCCATCAGGAATGTGAAAGGCTCCCTAAAGTGATCCCAGTGCATCCCACTGGCTATACTGGCAACACTTAACTTCAAGGAAGGTTATGAGCCAGGACCTGACAGTTCGTGATCTAGGAGGGCATAGGAAAGGAAATTAGAAGTGGTTATTTGAGGGCTGGAGAGATGGCTTAGCGGTTAAGCGCTTGCCTGTGAAGCCTAAGGACCCCGGTTCGAGGCTCAACTCCCCAGGACCCACGTTAGCCAGATGCACAAGGGGGCGCACGCGTCTGGAGTTCGTTTGCAGTGGCTGGAGGCCTTGGCGCGCCCATTCTCTCTCCCTCTCTCTATCTGCCTCTTTCTCTCTGTCTGTCGCTCTCAAATAAATTAATAAAAAAAAAAAATACCAGGCGTGGTGGCGCACGCCTTTAATCCCAGCACTTGGGAGGCAGAGGTAGGAGGATCACTGTGAGTTCGAGGCCACCCTGAGACTCCATAGTGAATTCCAGGTCAGCCTGAGCTAGAGTGAGACCCTATCTTGAAAAACCAAAAAAAAAAAAAAAAAAAAAAAAAAAAACAAAAAAAAACAAAAAATTTAAAAAAAAAGAAGTGGTTATTTGATAACACTATCACACTATCTGCCAGGGAGACTCACAGACATCATGTTGGACAGGGGAGGAAGCAGGTGTCTTCTCAAATGCTGCTTTTGATTGATTAGTCATGACTGCTTGGAACACTGTGCTGAGAAAGACTCTGTATTCAATATAAAATTCAATGCCTTGGTTAAGTGATTATGGTGCTGTCAATGGATAGCAAAGAAAAACAGCAGCATGAACGCTACATATTTACCATTCTTGTTACAGGGGTATTAACCAGACAGGAGCATCAAGCATTCTACAAAAGACAAGGGCTCCTCAGAAGTCCCTGGTCACTCTGTCCAGCACTGTGCTCTAACCAACTGAGTTAACTGACCAGGTCTTGGTGACATAAGGCACCGAGCACTCAGTGGACCCTCAGTCACTGTTAATCATTGTCATTGCTGGATGGAGCCAAGAGGGGCAGAGGCATGCGTTATGATGCTGAGCTCAGGGGAGACTAGCATCCTTCCGTGGAGGAAGCTGATGAGACGCTGAGGCCTGTTCTACAAGCAATCTCCATGCCACTTCTGTATAAAGATGCCCAGGAGAATTTCCTAAATTCCTGAAGGGAGCCACAAATCCAAATACCTCCTTGTGTGGTCATCTATTGTCCCTCTTTCTCCTTTCCTGAATAGTTCCCTGGTATTCAATGGCAAGGACATCCCAAAGTCTTGCTGTTCCAACAGGAAGAAGATTAAATAAAAGCAGTCAATGAAGAAAGCCTTACTCCAGGGAAGCCTTTTCTTGTCTTCATCCAGGAAAACGTCCATCATTAACTAGGGAGTATTTGAGTTCACCAAAGTAGTCAATAAATTAAGAGACTTGCTTTGTAAATATAGGACAAGAGACAAGCAAAGCCAGTCTGTCTTCATAATAACAACCCAAAAGTCTCATTGTTCCAGTCACTGTCTTTCCCATCCCCCACAGACTTTGTGCTGTATATTGTCTGTCTTGTACTTCTAGATCATTCCTATTAGATAAAGCTTTTTCTTTAGATACACTGTGTCATTTTGGCTGCTGTGCCTTTAAATCCCACTCATCTGCCAGGGCAGGATATAAAGAGGGATAACTTGCAATGTCTGGACTACTAGACACCTCATACTAAGTGTATCAGTCAGCTATTGCTGCAACAATGCTGCGTAACGGATGATATCACAGTCACGCCAACAAACGTGCTTTTCTCACTTGTGGAACTAGGGGTTGACTGGGCAGATCTGCTTCAGGATGTGAGTATGGTTTGGGTCCTTGGGTCTCTCACTCTTGAGCTGGTGACTTCTTGGCACATACTTTTCTTATGGTGAATGTCCTCACCTCAAGAGGGGCAGGTGGTAACAAAAAAAAAATAGTGATTCTTCTCAAGGTATAGACTGAGAGCTGGCACACTGCCCTTCATGCCCTTAGGATACAACTAGAGCGAGTTACCTGATCCAGTGTAACACCTGCGGTTCACGTATGTACACTCCACTCACAGGAACTCTATAAGTCACCTGATCCAGTCTAACACCTGTGGTTCAGGTACATACACTCCATCACAGGAACTCTATAAGTGACCTGATCCAGTCTAACACCTGTGGTTCAGGTACATACACTCCATCACAGGAACTCTATAAGTGACCTGATCCAGTCTAACACCTGTGGTTCAGGTACATACACTCCACTCACAGGAACTCTATAAGTCACCTGATCCAGTCTAACACCTGTGGTTCAGGAATATACACTACTCTTACAAGAATTCTATAAGTGACCTGATCCAGTCTAACACCTGTGGTTCAGGTACATACACTCCATCACAGGAACTCTATAAGTCACTTGACCTTGTCTAACACCTGTGGTTCAGGTACATACACTCCATCACAGGAACTCTATAAGTCACTTGACCTTGTCTAACACCTGTGGTTCAGGTACATACACTCCATCACAGGAACTCTATAAGTCACCTGGCCCTGTCTAACACCTGTGGTTCAGGTACATACACTCCATCACAGGAACTCTATAAGTCACTTGACCTTGTCTAACACCTGTGGTTCAGGTACATACACTCCATCACAGACATGCAGTAAGGGCAGAAGGGAAGGAGCTATGAGTAAATGACATGCTCCATCTGCTGAGCCTAGATTAGGAGCCTAGAGGTGTGGTTGTGAGGGGCTACTGGGGTTCAGCGAAGATGGAAAGACAGACGCCAAGGCAGCAGGCTTCAGTCTGCGTCTCCCATTGGACCCTGTCTCCTTGAAGAACTTTGTTGAGGGAAATATAGAGAAATGACTGATCTTTGGTAAAATGTGTAGGAATGACTTTATGATAAAATGTGTCGTATTAAAAGTGACCCACTCAGGGTAACTTTGAAGGCTCTACTCAGCCAGCTGCTAGAGGCCAATGTCTATGCCCATCATACCTTCTACACCGTATATAATCTTATCCTGTCAGGACTATCCATACAGATGACCGCTTTTTGTTTTTAATGTTCCCATGTGTGGTATGTGTGAGCATGTGGGGCGATGGGGTACATGCAGGTGGGTGTGTAGGTTCATGCAGAGGCTGGAGGCAGGGTCTCTAGCTGAACCCAGATCTCACTGATTTGACTAGACTAGCTTGCCAGTAAGCCCCAGAAGTCCCCAGTCTCCACCTTCCCAGCACGGGGATTGTATGCACACACACCTTCTCCCAGCACTCATGTGGATGCTGAGGTTCATTCTCAAGAACTTGTGCTTATGAAAGCCCTTCACACACTGAGCCATCTCCCGGCCCCATGTACAGGCTCTTCTTTTTTATGATTACAGGTTTTTTTTTAATTTTTTTTCTTTTGTGAGAAAGAGGCAGAGAGAGAGAGAGAAAGGGAGAGAATGGGCCCACCAGGACCTTCAGCCTGCTGTGAAAGAACTCCAGATGTGTGCGCCGCCTTGTGGCTAGTGTGTAACATTGCATGCTTGCTTCTGGCTATGTGGGACTTGGAGATTTAAACATGAGTACCTAGGCTTCACAGGCAAGTGCCTTAACCACTAAGCTATCTCTCCAGACCCATATACACATTCTTGATGCAGCAATGGAAGGGCTAGTTCTTTGGGACATCCCACAAGGGCATGTGTCTTCAGAAGCTGTCCTCAGATGTGGCCTGAAGAGAGACCCAGCTAAACTGGTTTACAGGAGTGTTGGAATTCAAAATTAGGCCATCAAAATATTTGTGTGTGGGAGGGGGGTACTGTGGGGTGTGCATGCACATGTGTGTGTATGGTATATTCATGTGTGTAAGCACATATATGTGTACTGTTTGCATGTGTGTGGAGACCAGAGGAGGATGTCAGATGTTCTATTCCTTCTTCTATTGCTTCTCTGACTTATTTCCTGAGACAGATTCTATTTGTGAACCTGGAACTGAATCTTGAAGTTGTGGTGTTTTTCCATTACACGAGCTGACCAGGGAGCCCCCGTACTCCTTCGTCCCTACCTGCCTCAGCTCTGGAGTTGCAGGCATGTGCAGCCATGCCTCACACCTAGCTTTTTGCATGGGTGTTGGGGATTGAATTCAGGTTCTCGTGCATCTGCCTAGCCCCCAGACATGTTTGTTCTGAACACTGCTCTGGACCAACCACTACAGCTCTTTCCCCTAACTTACCAACCATACATGCTCAGAAAGGTTGGAATAACTTCATCATAGCATGTTAAGAGGTAGCTTTCATGCACAGAGAAGGAGTTCTGGGATTGAAACATGAAGGTAACAGTCTCCCTTCTCTTAGAGCTTCAGCCAGTAGGGATTTGAGAGAGCAAGTACATAAATAAGCGAAGACAAGTCACATTCCAGTGAATGTGAGAAATCTCACATTTTATTTTATATTTGAAGGGGCCTGAGTGCTCAAAGAGTGTCCTGTTGTTCAAAGTCTGCTTTATTCCCCCATGGATTAAACAACTGGTACCCTACTTGGTATTATGGCATATAAGAAATGCAGGAAAGAGAGGGTCATTGAATTTGTAACACGGTCTTGTGTTTTGGAAATGGCCATGGTCAGTGTGAAGCAGGTTTGCTGGATGCATGCATGGAGAGCGGATGGAGACCCAGTGTAGAAATGTAGATGCCAGGACCATGAGATGGCTGTTAAAGAAAGCTGCCATCCCCAGATGAAGTTTTCTAGGACTGTGAGTAGTCTATCTGGAGGGGTGGAATTGGAACTCCAGAGACTTGTTGCTGGTTAGAATTACAGGACTTGGAGACTTGTCACTAACTAGAGTTGTTGGACTTGGAGCTACAGAGTTTGATGTTTTCCGTTTAAATCTTGTATTGGTTGAATATTTCTTTACTATGCCCAGTGCCATCTTTTACAGTGTGTTTATTCTGTGTCATTATGGTTTTTTGTGGGATTTTTTTAAGTATTAGGGCTCAGTTAAAAGACCTTGGATTATGGGGATGATTGAACATCATTAGGATTGATAAAAACAACTATGGGGACTTTTAAAGTTGGATTGCATGCATTGCGTTTTGCACCATGGATGGTTATCAGTTTATGGGGGCCAGGGGTGGAATGTGGTGGTTTGACTTAGTTGTCCTCCATAAACTTAGGTGTTCTGAATGCTAGGTTCCTAGCTGATGGAGATTTGGGAATTAATGCTTCCTGGAGGGAGTGTATTGTTAGGGCGAGCTTATGGGTAATATAGCCAGTGTCCCCTTGCCAGTGTTTGGCACATTCTCCTATTGCTATGGTCCATCTGTTGTTGGCCAGGAGGTGATGTCCACCCTCTGCTCATGCCATCATTTCCCCCTGCCATTATGGAGCTTCCCCTTGAGTCTGTAAGCCAAAATAAACACCCCTTTCTTCCCCACAAGCTGCTCTCGGTCGGGTGATTTCTGCCAGCAATGCGAACCTGACTGCAACAGTGTAAGTGAGATTTGGTGAGATGATATTCAGAATGTTTGAGGACTGTTTGTCAAAGAAAGTATGTTAGAGTAGAGTCCTGGAGGAAGGAGTGGGGAGCTTTGAAGATGCTAGGGGCACAGTGTCAAGGCAGAGGGAAGAGCCAGTGGGAAGCTCTGGGGCAGGAGCAAGTTCTGCTTGAAGTGCAACAGAATGTCAAGTTGTAGACCAGAGTAAACAAATGGTAGGGGAGTCGGAGACAAGGCCAGTGAGGTGGCGAGGTTATATACCACACAGGGCCACAGGGCCGTGAAGTCTAAGAACATTGAACTTGAGCTCTGGACTCACCAGTGCAACTACTGAATGCAACACTCTTGTCTCCCTTAAGCCATCTGCCTCCTGGATTTGAACCTCTTGTGTATGTGCAAAGCCTATTACAGACTAGGGCTGAGGGATGGATGCTATTCAATGTGGCCAGATATGCCAGAGGTAGAGATTATTCTTTAGCTGAATAATGACAAGCGTACATATCACTCCCTGGTTTCTCCTAAGTCATGAGGAAGGACTTTCTGTAGGGAGGAGATCAAAGAGAACTCTAGTTCCGTATGCCAGACACTGGAGTCAGCTCTCCTGTGCAAATCATCAATTCAGCTCAGTACTCCCCTTCCAGAAAGTTCCTTCTGCATCTCCTGTGGACAAGCTGCTTCTGTGCTCATAGCTGCCTCTTAGCATGGGGTCGTGCTCTCCTCCTAACCTTGCTGAGCACTAGGGTTGACGGATCCTGGGGGCAGGAGCACCAGCCTTCTACCCAGCTTCACAGTTCGGGGCCTAGCAGCTACAGGATCACGTGGAGGAAGATGAATCCTGTTCAACCTGGGCCTGTTTCTTGATCTAAAGAAACATGTTTGGAGTCTTAAAAAAACAAACCAAAAAAAAAGGAGCCATATTTTGGGAGTAATTGTTAAATCCAAGCATTCCTGACACCTTCCTGGACAAAATGACTGCTGTCACCAGACTCTACTGTGGTCCACGCAGTGTTAATCCAAATCTCCTCTCTCTTACCACGAAAAAGCTGAAAGCATTTCTGTTTCATTTCCACTCTCCTATTTAACCGTTTTTTTTTTAATTGCTCATTTTTCATGAAGTTATTCCTTTGTCCTCTTAGAAAGATGAAATCTGTTCAGCCCTCCGTATTTACCCAAATCTGACCACTAAGGGCTTTGGAAGGCAGCCCTGTGCTCCTTGGCTTCTGGGTACAATTAGTGCCCATTATAATCGTACAACTGACCAATCACAGGAAGCTCCCCGGGGGACCAGGGCTGGGAGAGAGACTATTAATAAAGTCATGCTTAATAGAGTCTTATCTTGCCCGGGGGGGGGGGGCATCTGTCTGGCCTCCCACATCCAACCCCTTGCAGGTACTCCAGCCCTCCTTGAGGTGGCATCTCTCACCGATGTGAGTGGAAAACAAGCTTTGAAAGATGAAACAGTCACACACGCGAAATGGCTGTGATGTTTATGGACATTGCCAAAGAGGGGCCACCCGGATGCTGGTAGTGGACAATGCATTCTGCAAACCCAGAAAACAGCAAATGACAAGAAAGGATGAAGGGCCAGGACTCTCTGCATCAACTCTTCCTGCAACTGTGCAGAGGCCGATGTATTTTCCATCTCCTAAAGGTTTTCCTTGAAACAACAGATGCAGAAACAAAACAAGATAAACAAAACAAAACAACAACCAAATCGCTGCCAGAAGCTAATGCGTCTCACTGTATCCAGTTCTCCTGTGCTTCCTGTCAGAACCAGAAGGTACGCATTTCCCTCAGCCAGCCTCTGAAGATAATTAAAAATGCAATCTCATATTTTCAGCAGGGTCTCTCCTCAACGGTAAATTCCCACTGCCAAACACTACCAGTACTCTATGCTAGTGCTCGCTCAGCTTCTATTTCCTTTCCCCTTATTCATGTCATGGATTTAGAGCCTCATAGCAATGGCGCAAATGGATAGGGAGCAAAGGAATCAACTTTCCCATTTAACAGACAAAAAGACTAATGTACAAAGCGACACCACACCTCACCCAAGTTCAGAGAAGAGTTATTTCCTCTGTCATGAAGATAATAAAAACAGGTTTATTTTGGTGCATTGATTGCTTTGAGCAGCTCATTTCCCACATATACCAACCTAGACTGCAAAATGTTCAAAAAGTAAATTTAAAGGAAAATACTACTCAATAGGATTTTATATAAGATTCTGGAGCTAGATGTTGCTTGAAGCATATGTAGGCTATCAAAGAGAACCATGGCTGGACAGTAAAGGTAAAAGCAGACTATGAAGAAATCATTGCAATTAGGGGAAAGCTATTCCAGTATAGGACTGAGAACCATGCCAAATGTAGCAAGAAGTAGGAATTTATAGCCAGGGAAAAGGTACAGGGGACAGGGATGAAGAAGGATGGAAAATACAGTGGGTTCATGCAAGGCAAAGGGATTCTTGCTAAGCTTGTCAAAGAAGAGTCTTGCTGAAGGTAGACCAGATGACAAAATATCAAGACTTAAAGTTTCTCTAAAAACCTACTTAGTAGGACTTTCTTTAAACCTGGGCTACACAGGCCCAGCAAGGGCCAAGTCACCAAGATTAATATTTATCCAAGAAGAGGGCTCAGTTTTGTGAAAGAGAATATTTTTACTGTGACAACTCCTGACCTCATGGGGCCACGTTGGCTAAGCCCAACACACAAAGTGTGACAACTCCTGACCTCATGGGGTCACATTGGCTGAACCCAACACACAAAGTGGTAGCACAAAGCTTCAAGCAAGGCTCCCAAATTCCATAAGAATGCATCAATTTCTCCTTGTGGAATCAGAAGCTACTTTTAAATCCTATGTTTCAGTGAATCTTGTCATTGTCGAGGGTCAAGCCTGGAAAAATCAATGAGCTCAAAGGGGCTTAATAGTTGTCTGTGTTTCAGGTAAGGTTTACTGTCTTAAAATCCAAGCAATGCACGAGTATTCTTACACTAGGAGGCAGAGCAACAAGACACCTGTTTTCTGATTTCAACATTGATAATGGTTTCCCAGGTCACCTTAGGGAAAGAGCTGGAGGCCAGGATTTGGACTCCATCAACTGACTGATTCTGATTCCTTTCTTAGTTTTCTCATTTATGGAGTAGAGAGAACAGAGTTGAACAGGGGACTTCGACCTTGAGGAATGCTTGGTTCTATGGTATACCTGTAGCAGCCATCCTATCCCCCACCCCAACAACTGGCGTCATCTTGTAGTAACTGAGGAAGCTGAGAAGACAAGTCCAATTTTCAGCAGACCTCTAAAGGAGCTTTGATTTTCCTTCCATGGAACTTCCATTCCGGGCAGCATCAAAGGGGGAGGGGTGGTCCTGGGGGGAGGAGTGTTAAAAATTTTAAGTTCCATAGCTGCTTTTGCTCAAATATGATGGTGCTTGTCCTAATAAGATTTGATCTGCTTAAGTGAAGACTTAAGTTCTTTTAATAAAGCATCTCTCTTTCCTTCAGTCCAGGAGGCTCTTTCTTCCAGCATGTTCCAGGAGCAACTTCATCCTTAAGGTGGAATAAGGTCAGATGATAATGCCGGGCCTGGGACATTTTCCAGTCCAAATCATGCTGTTCACAAGAGGGTGTCTGTGTAGCTTTAAGGCCTTGGCTTGCATGGTCTCCTTATCTAGCTACTCTGAAAACAAAAAATAAAAATAAAATTAAAAATTAAAAAAAATAAAGACTATAAAAAGGAGTGGACAGATTTTACTGAAAGGTGTGCCTCCTCCTAAGCTCATGACAGAAGCTTAGTTGCAGGGCTGTAGGGAGAGTGCCCTGACAACTCAGAGAGCCTGAGAGAACGCAGCACAGTAGAGTGCCCCTTCTCCCATCTTTAAAAGTAAGGGGAACCCATCGCTGGCCTCCTCTAAGCCTGATTCTTCAAGTTGTGGTTGCACCCACCCCCCACATACACCCCAGCACAATATTGAATAAATATGCCTGGCTCTTGTCCATGTGGGAATTCTGGAGAGTTACAATTGTTGTTTCCAGGAATGCACAGACACCAGCAAAAATTCATTTCCCAAATGCACGGCTATTTTGAGAACCAAATCTCCTGTGCTATAGCAATCAAATGGGGGCCTTTCAAGTCTCGCTTCACAATAGAAACCTGTTCTGCCTTCAGCTGCCTTTTACCTACAAGAATTCAATAAGAGAGACAGACAGAGAAAGAGAGAGAGAGAGACAGAGACAGAGAGAGAGATTGAGAGGAGAGAGAGGCCATTAGAGTTTCCTCTTCCCATCTCCTCTTTGGCATGACACACATTCCTGGCCAACTTTCCTGACTCTACATCTTAGTAAATTCTTCCTGACAATAGTTAGTGACAGGCATGTCAGAAACAACAAACTCCGTCATCTACACAGCTTATCAATAATTTAGTCTTTTCCCCTCATGAGAGCCTGTGTGTTTTGCAATAATGAAATATATGATTTTAAAAATAAATAATAGGCTGTTGTCAGCCCGATTGTAGCTGCAAGTTATGAATGTGATTGATTGATTGAACATTTGACTTCATCCGCTCAAGCAGGATCAAAGAAAGACTCTTCCACCCGCCTAAGGCCACTAGCAATTTATTTAGAGACTGTGTTCGTATCCCAGCAGGTAGCAATATTGGACTGGGGTACACAGAAAACCAGCTCTTTGAGGTTTTTTCCAAGTCCAAGGGAAGCAACAAATGAGATTTTTTTTTTAGTTCATTAAACCATTAACCACTTAATCACTAAAAACAAGACATTATAAGCGTTCCCTTTAGCTGGGAACAGAGGGAAGGCCACTTTGCAGAGAGCTGGTGTTGTGAGGTGGGCTGTTTTGAAACAATGTGACAGTCTGTAATTTTTTATTTATACGGCACTGTATTTTTTTTTTTCTTCATCTTAACTAATCAGCGTGGCAACAGCCACACTGACATACAAAAGTGACAGGTGTCTGAATTGCAATGAGCTATCTATCCAACAGCCAACGTTGGGGGAGGAAGAGACAAAAGAGTGGAGGAGATGTTTGTTTGTAAAGCAAATACTCTGCAAATACCAGAATATGTGGTACAAGAAAGACCCAGTGGGTGTGGTGTGCAGCCCCTCAAATTCATTCCAAACTGAGTTCTTTTTACAACTGGCGTCCAGTTGGCGTAGGAAATTCTGCCATTTCTTTCCAAGGAGGGTCTCAGGGTCAAGCTGGGTCTACCCCTCACCAGTTTCTCTGAGCTTCTAACAGCCCTGGAAACCAGAGGCCTTCCCAGGAGCTAGGGACCTGTTCAGCATTCCAATGAGCAGCACCAGTGAGGTTTGGAGCCTGGTCCTTACCAGGGTGCTGGGAATAAAGGAGACAGGATGTGAGGCCCGAGGACATCGGCCCACCAAGGGACAGCCCATCTTAACAAGCATGGGTTACGGTCTTCTGAGTTCTGGCTAGGGAATGGAAGAAAGGGATTGTGTCTTCCCCTCCCAGCTCCCCTCGTCCCGCGCTGTCTGACCTCAGGCAAGGCAATTTCATAATCATCGGAACGCTTTTGACTTCATAGGGGCCTTTCATCCACAGATCTCAAAGCACTTCACAAATACCAATTCATTAACCTTCACAACCCACCCTGGGGGACACGGGGTGGGCATGTCGTCCCTGTGGTGGGAGCACTCAGCTGGAGGCACAGGAAGCACCATTTTTCCTTCAAGGTCACCTGAAAGGTGACCGGGAAACTCGGTCGTGATTTCCTGAACAGCTGGCACCTGAGGGGCCTCAGCTTCATTGTCTATAGTCATTCTTTTTCTTATTGCCGTGCCCAAGATCCCTGACAAGACGCAACTTAATGGGAGAGGGCTTTATTTTGGCTTACAGTTGGAAGGGCTGCCCTCCATCAGGGAGCAGAAGAGGGACCAGCAGGGTTTGCACGGCAGCAGCGGTATGCAGCCGGGGCTCTGTTGCTCCTCACGTCTTGGAGGAACGGTAAGGTCCGTCCCCAGTGACACACTTCCTCCCACAGACCTTCACCCGCTAAAGGGTCCTCAATCTTCCAAAAAGCACTACTAGCTGGGGACAAACAACATGAGCCTATGTGGCACTCTCCTTTGTGCCATGGTGACTCTGCTGGACACACGTCATCAGCTGTCCTCACAAGAGCAAAGGAGCCGCAAACGTAGGAAGGGCTGCTGTGGTCAGACGGTGCGGTCACACACCACATCTGCGTCCCCCCACCCTCCTCCCAGCTATGGAGTCTGTGAGTGTCTATGGACTACACCTCACAAGGTAGACAGCAAGACTGGGGTATCTTGAAGAATTTAGCCCAAAGTCATTTAATCACCAGTAGTCCGGTTGATGACCTATTTGTGTTATTTTATTTATTTAGGGGTGGGGGAGAGAATGGGCACACCAAGGCCTCTAGCCACTGCATAAAAAACAAAAACAAAAACAAAAAAACTCCAGATGCATGCGCCACCTTGTGCATCTGGCTTAACGTGGGTACTGGGGAATCAAACCTGGGTCCTTAGACTTTGAAGGCAAGTGCCTTAACTGCTGATCCATCTCCTCAGGCCCCTATTTGTGTTTTTAAATAATAATAATAATAATGATGATGATGATAGTACATATGTATTCATAGCCGTTTTCACAATACCACCCCTAAGAATCTATCTTCATGTATGAAGGCTATGTCCATGGCCAACTCATGGTTTGAGTCTCTGAGCTGATCCAGAAAATGCTGAAGTCAAGAAGTCCAGAAAGCTGGGCTTACTTTCAGAAGAGAAAGTAGAGGGACCAATTGTAGCTCTGGAAAGGGAATGAGAGGTTGTGCTTTGGGGAGGAGTGTTGGAGGGAGGGTGGCAGATAGAAAAACCAAGATAGAATGAAGTTCCTTTCCCAATATACAAAAGGCAAGTGCCAAGGTTGGCCAAGCTTTCTTGGAATGCCCTAGCCATCTTGAGCCAATAATGGCCTGCCTGTCCCTTGAGGTCAGGAAAACAGCCTGAGTGCTTTCAGTATGCATAGCTACTGCCTTACCAGCAAAGCCATGGGGAGGCCTCATTCCCCAGAGGAAACATGCTTTCTGGGTCACCATGACAAACCCCACATGTGCAGCTTTATTTTGAAACACAACTGGGTGCACTCTTGATGGATTGCAGGGGTCTCATAATGACAAAAACCTGTCTCTCCCACAGTCGATTTCTTTTCACTTTCACTGAAAATACCAAAGTTTGATTGTTACGGAGACCCAAGGCAAAAATGTTCCAAAGCAACTTCCTACTCGTCCTTCCTCCCAGCTTCTTTTCTTTTCTCGGTTGTGTTCAATTCCCTCTCCCTTTCCATTTGTCAAGACAAAAGAAAAAAAAATTCTATAACCACTGGTCTCTGTCCAGGAACATAGAAGAAAACGAAACAAAGCAAACAACAGAGAAAAGTGAACCACAAACTGCTTAACGATCCCGGGGCACCAGCCGGCCCTGCAGGTTAACTAAGGTATGGTTTCTTTTGCCTCTTTCTAAGTATTTGTTCAGGGTTCAGATTCTCAGAATAAAATCAAGGGTTAGCGAAAGAGGTCTGAAAATCTCAACGTGGAAGTTATTTGCCAATCAATATGTATCCAGAGTCTATAAAGACTCCATCTGGTTCAACTCAGCTATTCTGTTTCCAAGACTACCTGTTTGATACCCCAAAGCAGAGCCTGAGGTTTGGGGCAGACAGTCTCATCAGGTGGTGATCCCAAGAAACATGGCCAGAGAGTAGCAGACGTGAGAAGCAAGGATGTGGGGAAAGCTGATATGAATATGCTAAGGAGATAGATGTTACAAGTGGGTCAGTCCTCTGAAGATCATCGGACATAGAGCACACCTTACAATTGTCACACTGAGGAGTAAGGACCTTGGGACACTTATCTATCAGTTTGTATCCCCATTGCCTGAGGATTGATTGGGGACATTACCATTGACAAATCCAGAGTGTTCTGCACGGACATAGACCAAGCAAGCCAGAAAACAAGTTCAGACAGATGACACAGGAAGCCAGCAGACTGTCAGGGATAGTTGTCAGGTGCCTTGAAGAAAGGCTGAGGGAAAATGGTTGGAAGGATGGCGGAATTTCAGACTTGTCTACCACAGTGTATTTGAGGGTGCGTTACTTCCCTCTGATAGATTCATTCAACACCGTAACACCCACTGTTATTTTGTTCAGCCACATTTGCTAAGATCCAGAGTCATTAAGATTAACAAGGACAAACTCGGCCCTTGCGTCCAAGATTGGTGTCATTTGTTAATGTGGGTTTGCACAGGTCTAGGCTGTTCTGTGACACCTTGGCATCAGGACTGTATATACCATGTGATCTTGATTCTATTTTCAAAAATCTAGAGAAAAAAGACTGGAGGGAAATACACCAAACTGCTAATAGTGCTTTTCTTTGGTTGATGGGAATAGTTTTGCTTCTTGCATTTCCATTTTGGCCAATTTTCTTATAATAAGAATGTATTCATCCAAAGGAGAAAACAACTTTTGTCTGACAATAAGAGGAAGAGAAGTCACCTGCCAAAGCAGAAGAGAATTTAGAACTGGCCTTGATCGCTTTCCCCCCTGCTCAACCTTCATGTGCGTCTAACATTTCAGGTTCCCTGCTGAACCTGGAGCCAGCATCAAATGTAAAGTCATTTGGGGCACTTATCAGGTGCCTGGGACATGGGAGTAACATATATCTCCTGATTAAATGTGAAGTTCTTAGGGCACCACAAAGAGAAAAAAAAAAAAAAAACAGCTTTTTATTTAGTATAAGTTAATGCATGGAAATATAAAGTCCATTCTCATGTTGTACAGGATAGCTTCTTAGTTAGCTTTGATTCCATCTTCAATGGTCAGACAGTGAGTGACTCTAATGTTGGCAAGTTCCCCACTTCTATTAGAAACTAATCATCGCTCTGGTGTGGTGGTTTGATTCAGGTGTCCGCAATAAACTTAGGTATTCTGAATGCTAGGTTCCCAGCTGATGGAGACTTGGGAATGAACACCTCCTAGAGACAGTGTATTGTTGGGGGCAGGCTTATGGGTGTTATAGCCAGCTCCCCCATGTCAGTGTTTGGCACACTCTCCTGTTGCTATGGTCCACCTCATGTTATCAAGGGGTGATGTCCACCCTCTGCTCATGTCATCATTTTTCCCTGCCATCATGGAGCTTTCCCCTCGAGCCTATAAGTCAAAATAAACCTATTTTTTCCTACAATCTGCTGTTGGTCAGGTAACTTCTACCAGCAATGTGAATGTGACTGCAACACCTGGAGTGGAGAGACTTCACACTGGAGAATTTTCTTACCAATCCTCTCTCTAGCATAGTCTTGAAAGTTGGGGGTGAAAGATGCTACCTAAATACAGTGTTCTTATTTAACGATTTCAAACCATAGCATGAACTCTGCTTACAGGAGAAGAAATAGGATTACACTCAAGCAGTGGTATTTATTGGCCGGGCTACAACTGGCGACATTCATCTTGAAATATTTTTCGTGCAGTTAAAAAGTTAAACGTCTTGGATATATTCTTCCTGGACTTCCTCAAACCCCTAAATTCTGAATTATTTCTGAATATTTTAGCTGCTCAGCCTTTCATAAATCTGATATTTGGTGACAGGTCCAGACTGAAGTGCCAGGGCTCTGTTCACATGAGGTGGCTGCTTGGCGTTGTGCATATGAGGCCAGTGCAGATCCCGAAGGGATTTCTCTAAATTCTGCACGATGTAACTCAGTGTCTGGTATGGCTTTGGGGGTTTGTTGGTGTCACTCATAGGGACATGAGTGGCTCAAAGGCAGTTGGGACTTTTCAGTGATGCAACTGCCTCTGAGTCACCCATGCCACTGTAGGTGACACGGAGAAACTCACTGGTTCACTAAACTGCACTTGGGTGGGACCCTTTCTTTGGTCTGTCAGTGGCATATCTGAGGTGAATAGACATTTTTTATACCTTCCCAGGAGAAGTAACACCACATGGTTTTTACCTGCTGTTGCTGTGGGAAGATGAACTTGGATAGCAAATGGATGACATTTAGCACCATGTTATGCGGCTGGTATTTGATAAATGGGAGAGAGGAAGAGTTGTTTAGAGGAGTCAGGCAAGAATTAGGATAGACAACTAAGGATTGTTGAACATTTGTTCGGTTTCTTTACTAGCTTGTGGTCTGGGATTTTTGTGTTAATACAGTACAGAGATGAGGATTCCAGCACACAGACCACCATTGCAGATATCAGCAGACCTCAGGCTTCTCCCCAAAGCCCCATCACTTACTCACAGCGACACACAATAGGTGCTCATTAAATATGCACTGCAGAATCAATGTACTTGAAGAGGGATATGATCGACTCAACCCCAAGAGCCAGGCAACAAAAAACCTGGAGTTTTTTGCTGTAGTCAGGTCAGCTTTTTCCTCTCAGAACAAACAGAAAACCAAACAGAAATAAAATCAGACAAGGCTCTGGTTCTCAAAGTCACTGAACAAATACACTTGAGTTATTATCTCAAGAAAAAAAAATCAATGCTTTTCCTTCCACCAGTGTCTAAGCCTTTGGCGCTGACTAGGAAACAGGGATGCCCTCCCAGTCCCGTGTCCTCCTGAGCCCATGAGCTGAGCATACAAGGCCCAGCTTCCCCAGCTGTATGAGCCTGTGGGAAATCATTTCCTTCTTGGAGCTTAGAGCCATGACTGCAGGTACTAACATGCCCCCAATGCTCCCCTGCCTTCTGGCTAACATAACTGGATGTTTTAAAAATATGAGGCAGCTGGGCATGGAGGAGGTGCATGCCTTTAATCCCATCACTCGGGAGGCAGAGGTAGGAGGACCACCATGAATTTGAGGGCAATCTGAGAGTACATAGTGAATACCAGGTCAGCCTGGGCTAGAGTAGTGAGACCCTACCTCGAAAAAAAAAAAAAAAAGAATAAGGCAAACTAGACAAATGTGGGATTTAGAGTCTTGAAGAGTGGGTTTGGAACCATCTCAAGAGAGTTAGGAACAGTTAAAGGAGCTTGCTTAGAGCTAAGGCGTATCTGTCTAAGCATTGAATCAGCTGGGGACTTTTTAAATAATGACAGATTTTTATGTCCAACTAGAGACCAGATTCAACATCTCCATTTTTTTTAAAAAAAAACTTTTTTTATTGACAACTTCCATACATATAATACACCATGTTCATAATCCTTTCCCATAGCCCCCTTTCCCCCCTCTGAAATCCCCCCTCCACTGAGTCCCTTCTTCTTCCCAACTAGTCTCTTTTCTGTTTTGATGTCATCATTTTCCCCCTTCTGTTATGCAGGTTTTGTGTAGGTAGCATCAGCCACTGTGAGGTCATGACTATCAAGGCCATTTTGAAGACATTATTATAAGCATTCTTTCCCTTTCTTTGGCTCTTACGTTCTTTCTGTCACCTCTTATGCAATGGTCCCTGTCCCTTGGAGGATATTATAGAGATGTCTAACTTAGTGCTGAACAGTTCAACGTCTCTTCTTCTCAGCACTATGGTGACTATTGAATCATTTTAGTGGTCACTGCCATCTGAAAAGAGAAACTTCTCTAACCAAAGGTGAGAGTAGCAATTATACATGGGCATACATATAAATATTTAGAGGGCAGTTTGGTGGTCATAAGATATCCACTTTTCCAGACAACTGTAGTAGTTTCCCCACCAGGGATTATGAGCTCCCCAGCCATAGGCTTTGCATTAGGTTTTCAGTACCAGGCAGGAATTCTTCCTCATGGAGCAGGCTTCAAGTCCAGTAAGAGAATAGTTGGCTTTCCCCATAACAGACATGCCACCGTTGCGCCAGTTGTCACATTTAGCCTAGATATCCAGCTGTAAAACTTCCAGGTCCACTGCTGGTTAAGACTATATTAATGACTTTTCTCCCTCAACAGCTTGAAAACTCTTTCTAGCATCCTGACAATTAGTCAACAAGGAAGAGGCTTCCAGCTCAGCTCCAGCTTGATTTCTCAGTGACCTGCAGCCCAGGCATGTGAATTCTTCATCAACAGGGTCTTACCATCTGATGGGACACCAAGAGCATTGGCTATAGCCTGTAATGTTTTGGCAAGAGCCTGTAATCAGGGACCTCCCTGGCTAACAACTCACTGGAAAGTATCCCACCCATGGTGAAGTTTTCCTAATAATAATCTATGGCTTCTGAACACAACATTATCCACCTCCACCAGATACTTCTGACTAAACTCTTTTTATTTTTACTTTTTAAATTTATTTTGAGAGGGAGAGAGAGAGAGAGAGAGAGAGAGAGAGAGAGAAAACACCAGGGCATTCAGCCACTGCAAATGAACTCAAGATGCATGTGCCACCTTGTGCATCTGGCTTACGTGGGTCTTGGAGAATAGAACCTGGGTCTTTTGGCTTTGCAGGTAAGTGTCTTAACCACTAAGCCATTTCTCCAGCCCTCTTTCTAAAAACTTATATATTCTTAGCTAATGAAGAAGTAGGTTTCCATATGAATTATTCATAACATTGGAAATTTTGATTAATCCTTCTCCCACCACTTCTCTCCTCCATCCCCTTCCCTGACCCCACTTAGACCATTTCGCCTCCAGTATTCTGAACGTCTCCATCTTAAGATGCTCTTTAAAAGATGCTGTAATGAAAAAAATGCAGAAATGTATTCCATTTAGATCCTGAAGACATCATGACTCTGAGCCATGTCTAAACTTCTATATCCACCTAAGGGGTTTTTGGATGAGAGAATTTCTTCTCATAAGTCCCCCAAGCTGACCATCTTAAAGGGAACAGATGTTCTTTGAAGAATTTAAAGGGATATCTAAAGAGACAAAATTTATGGAAGCAGAGGATAGAATTGAGGTTGCCAGGGCTGGGGCAGAAGAAGACGGGGTGCTGGTACTATAGGATAAAGTGTCAGTTATGAACGATGGGCAAGCTGTAAAGAGCTGCACAGCATTATGCCTAGAGATAACACTGTTAAGTGCTGGGCTATTACTCAGGGGTTCAGTACCTAGTACCCTACATAAAGTAAACAAACAGCAATACTATATTATGCTCTTGAAAATCTACTAAGAGTGCCAATCTCACATTAAGTGTTCTCACAACATATGTTGCATTGTTGTTTTTTAATGTTTTTGGAATATTTTAAGAGTTTATTTGCAAGGGAGAGAGAGAATGAGAATAGGCATGACAGGGCCTCTTGCCACTGCAGAAATTTCCAAATGCATGCACCACTTTGCATCTGGTTTTATTAAACTGGGGACATCAGGTTTTGCAAATAATTGTCTTTAACTGTTGATCCATCTTTCCAGCCCACACTGGTTTTGTTTTAAAGAATGAGCAATGGGACTGGAGAGATAGCTTAGTGGTAAAGGCGTTGCCTGCAAAGCCTAAGAACTCCTGTTCAAATATCCAGGTCCCACATAGCCAGATGCACAGTGACACAAGCACACAATGTTACACATGAGCCACAAGGGGGCGCATGCATCCGGAGTTCATTCACAGCAAGCTGAATGTCCTGGTGTGCCCATTCTTTCTCTCTCTCACTGCCTACTTCTCTATCTCTCAAAAATAAAAATAATTTTAAAAAGAATGAATGGTATAATAAAAAGAGCATGTAGTTTAAGAAAAGGAACGGGAGGCTACATGTGATAGCATGCAGCAGAAGAGAACTCCAAGGCAAGACAGAGTAAAGTTAGTGGTGTTGAGTAGAGATAAGAGGTGGTACAGTCTTTAGATTTATGGCAGGTGTGAAGACAGAGACATACAAACCCTTGAGAAAAAGAAATAGCATGCACCTAAGACATGGTCATAGGCTTTTCAAGAGAGAACACACCTTAACAAGAACTAGATATCTATTTGTGGCTTTTGAATTTACATTGCTCAAAGGGTGGAATTTACAACCAGACTCAAAGATTAAGTAAAGTTTACATTTTAAGCAAAAAATAGGATTTGGTTTATATTTGTTTCTTATCTTAAAGAATTTCCTTCTGTAAATGAAATTGGGAGGTGTTTTTATGAGGTGCTTTTTTATTTTAGGTTAGCAACGAGCCAGAAGAGCAGATATATTAGGATCAAAGGTCACAAACATACTGGCCTTAAGTTAACACTGTCCACTGGCTCTTTGGTTAAGGTGTCTTTAGGAAAACAAGCACCGTCTCTGTAGACAATCTTGATTTGTCCATTGTGTGGAAGTTTTTGAGTCTCCATTAGCAGGAAATGTAACCAGAGTCTAGAGAGAGGGGTTTCTTCCCCTTCCCACATGACCCTGATTTTCCCCATCTCACTATCATGTTTCAATTTCCTGAGATGCCTCTGTCCAGAGGTATTCCACAGGCTTCTCCTGACCCCCCACAGCGCTGCTACTTGGTCCCATTGGTATGTTTCGGCTAACTGTGTCATCCAAAAAAGGACACATTAATTTGCTTGAACAACATATGCAGGCTGATTGTTACACAGAGGTCTCTAGAACTTTCTGGAACCTCAGAGGAAGTGGTCACCCAGTTTATTCCCCAACTCTACTAGCCCCCAATAACTGAGCTCCCAGTCTGCCCAGAGTTTATGAGAGCAAGGGGTAGCTGACCTGGACAGGGAGGGCCTGAGCAGGCCTGGGCTCCGGCAAATCTAGAGACCCATTTCGAGAACATGCTGAGAGCCAGGGTATCCCAAGAAAACGACGACTGCTCTGGTTGAGTCACACCACCCTTGGAGAGCTTATCCCTGGCTCTAAGGATTGGCCAGATTTCTGTCCTTACTGGTGTATTTTGACTCACCCTTGAACTTGACCATGACCATGGCACCTTCCTCCTGCCAGTTTCTATCTTGTGCTATCCATATAACAAGAGGACAGTCTTTATAGGACAATACCTTAAACCAATTCTTGTTTTACTCATTGTCTGTATCAGGTCACCCTTTAGTACTGATCTACTGTTCCTGGCCAGCATAACTGTGGCAACATGGATATTGAGAGCAAATCAACCTCAATATAGGGCAAGAAGAAAATGAAAGACAGGACAGATGACTGACTTGAGAGCTACCATTCAGGCATGATGACATGTGTGTATAATCCCAGCACTTGGAGGTAGAGGCAGGAGGATGAGTAGTAGTCCGAGGTCATTCTCAGGTTTGAGGTCAGCCTGGACAACAGGAGACCATATCTCAACAGAACAAAATAAGATGCCACCAAAAATTTCAAAGCACAGAAATACTTAGGTAAGATATGTTAAATCTGTACAATGGAATATTGTGCTGCTACTAGAATGATGTTGATGAAAAATTTAAAATAATGTGTTGTAACAGTCAAGAGAGCTCCATGGGTTCGGGCGCTGGGCGCTATGCAGTTGAATCACTGACATAGACGTAGCCCTGACTCAAATGCACCAGGGCCAAGTAACATGCAAAAGGCATCAGGTCAGGAGACCCAGGCAAAACCTGCTCTTGACCTCATGACTTCACTTGTAGCTCTGCTGACTTTATTTGTGGGTCTGGCTAATGGAGAGTTTCTCTAGAAATAAAGTAAATATTAAGTTTACATTCATGTATGCTTCCCAATGTGTTTCAAGTTGTCCCTTGTGATCATATGCAGAGACACCCTTGCTAGAAGGGGTGTTATATGATTTTGTGTTTATATGAGGAAGGTACTTATGCTTCATTTTTTCCCTTCTTCTTGACCTTGGCTTAAACGTGAGAAGAACCACAGGGATCAAGATGTCTTGGGGAGTCAGAGCTGCTCCTTCAGTCTGCTTCCCTGTTACCTTGTAGACACCCCTAGCCAGCTGCCCTCAACCATCTTTTGACAGTCAGACGAGAGAGGTACACTCTGTGTTATTGAAGTTAAGCCTATATATTTTTGGGGTCTCTTTATTACAGCAACGTAACCTATATGGACACATAGGGAACATGGCATGCTATAATGCTTCTCCATAAAGCATCAAGTACAGCACATATACCGTATAACACCGATCACTAAAAAAATGCATAAGCAAAATGCCCAGGAGAAAATATATCAAAAACTCAAGAACAAAAGGGATGGTGGGGGAAGCCAACTTAAACATGGTTCCAGACAGCAATGAGGTAGTGTTATCTACATGATCATTAAACTAACATATACTGAGCACTATTATGTTTGGGTAGAAAAAGTGAGATTAGAGGACAAGAAAGACATAGTTTTTGTTTTTATGAACTTCATGGCAAAACTAGAATGGAAGCATTTTGTATGAGTGGCTAGTATGAATAACATGCAGAATGTTTTTCTTTTTCAACGGGTCTTTCTGCAAAGAGTCAGATGTCGGTGAGATTTTGGGGTTCTAGATAAGTGTCACTGTACTCCAGGACTGGTCACTGCCACCTTGCCTAGAAGTAGCTGTTAGTTGGACCAGGAGGTGACCCACCCCTTCCACAACCCTTCAGGAAAGAGCAGGAGGAGCCCAAGGGTTTCTGTGTCACAGTTCTGCCTCTCCCCTCTTCTGAAATGTAGTTCAGCCCCCCTAACCCTGGGATAAAGAAACCGGGAGCCTATCCCAGGCCCCATCGAGCAGTGTGTCCGCGAAGCGCGCCTTATCGCACAGCACCTGGCTTAGCCGCTGGGCGGCCCGGCTGTCTTGGGAAACTTGATAGCGTCTGTTTGTTTTGGGGCTGGAGCAGGGCGGGAGCAGCAAAGAAAGCTGAACAAACACGGGAGTGGAAAGTTGGCGCCTGTCTTACACAGTAGCCTTAATTTTTGTAGACTTTTGTTTTTTAAAGCAAGAAACGCCAGTGTTTGGTTTAGCCGCAGTCATTAAATATTCTGCAAGAGCCTGCCTGAGTCAGCAACAGGCAATAAATTTGCAGTTGAGTAATACTCGAGGTCCACCAAAGACTTGATCCTCCTACCTCCCCATCTACCTGCCCTGCTACCCCAGCAGCTCTTCCAGCCACTGCTGAGCATTTCTGCCCACATACCTGTCAGACTCCATTTTTCACCAGAGGCTTCATTACCAAATAGAGGGTTAGGGTTCTTAGAGGCACTTTAAACAGCTGAAAATAATGAAGGGGAAGTCAGTGCAATTAACCAAGCCCTTGGCAGCAGGATCTGAATAGTGAAGGGACTAATTATGTGCCCCAGGCACGGAGGTATTGTGTTTGCCACATCACTGGGTCACAGTTAAGAATGTCCCAAAGCTGAGCATCTCTCAGGACAAGGCGCGAGGCAGGCGTTGCCTTGGTGAATTCCTTTCCTTCTCATCCTCCATAAAGAAGTCTCATTCTTGCAAAGTGGGGTCTGCAGCTGCCTTTTCTTCCCTTTTTCTTTACTAACGGAAGCAGGATTTCACCCAGCTGGAGGAAACACCCAGGGAAATTGAATATATGCCCTACTATCTTTTCTAATTAGCAGTGGTCAGTGAACTATGTGGACGTCAATTGAACCTTCTAGGAAGACTGTCTTTCTCCTTGTACTCCACCTTCCTGCTCAAAACCTGTATGTGACCAGTGGAATTCCAGCAGCCATCCTGCTACCATGAGGCAATCTTGGAGTTAATTTATGAACCTTACATCAAAGAGCAGAAAGACAGAAAACAACAGCGTGAAGATCTACAGGAAGCTTTCACGCAGCCACGGGATTCTTAAGCTCCAGAGACTTCATGTCATATGCCTCCGTGTAGCTGAGCTGTTAGCTCAGAAGTCTGTAACAAGCAGCGAGTCCAATCTGACCAGACGCAACATACACTCAGTATCTGCCTTTCTCCTAAGTCCTTCCAAGACCTTTCAAAACTGAATCTCTGGGCTGGAGAGATTGCTTGGTGGTTAAGGCACTTGTCTGCAAAGACTAACAACCTGAAAGGTTGCCTTTGAAAAATGACTTGTGTATGCTGTTAGAGAGCTCAGAACCTGCCTTGCCCTTCCTGGTGTCTCCCAAAGGTCCTTGCACAATGCCTTTGACAGGGGGTCTGTGTCCATGCATGGGGTACAGAAAAGTTCAGCCTCCCACCCCATTAACCTGGTTCAGCAACTGTCCACATCGGACAGTCATTGACTGTATGAAGTCACAAGCCTCACGTGCAGGTCACTGACATTGCCTGGTTATCGGTCTTTCCCAGCATGCCCTTTGGAGTTCTGACTCCTTTTGCATCTTTAACGGCCTCTTTAGGTGTGACCCTGAGGGTCATGAGGCTGTACCTCTTGCCTGTCAATCCTGGCCTTGTCTCAGCTCAGTCAGGCCTTGGAACCCTCGGACACTGAGCACACATCTCAACCCCCCAGTCTGGGTATGAAGATTCTAGGCAAAGTGCCTCCCAGGCAGTGGCCCATGCTACAAGTGACCTAGAGTGGAATTATCTCTGAAAGTCCATGGCTTCCTCAGAGAGAAGCCAGGAAGACTTATAAACTATATCCCTAATGATATCGGAATTGGGGGTATCTTGGAGGGTGATGGAGCCGTTCTCAGTTCTTGGTTAGATTTTAAACCAGGAGTTGGGGTGCCAGACAGTCATAGTCACACAGAACTTCCATGGAGTTAGTGGCCTCCCTGATCTTCTCTTATGAATTTGGAGAATAAAATCCATAGATCATATAGGATGAAGTTTAGAAAGATTTTTAATGATTTATTTATTTATTTATTTATTTAGTAGAGAGAGAGAGAAAAAATAGGTGCACCAGGGCCTCTAGCCACTGAAAATGAACTCCAGATGCCTGCGCCACCCACTATATGCATCTGGCTTATATAGGACCTGGAGAATCAAATATGGGCCCTTAGGCTTTGCAGGCATGCACCTTAATTGCTAAGCCATCTCTCCGGCCTTAAAAAGATTTTTAAAACAATTTTATTTACCTATTTGCAGATAGAAAGAGACACAAAAGAGAGACAGAGAGAAAGAGTGGAGGTGGGGGCAGAGAATGGGTACACCAGAACCTCCAGCCCCTTGCAAAGGAACCCCAGGTGCATTTGCCACTTTGTGCATCTGGCTTTATGTGGGTACTGGGGACTAGAACCCAGGTCCTTAGGCTTTGCATATAAGCACTTAACTGCTGAGCCATCTCTCTGGCCCTAGAGAGATTGTATTATAGAACTTAAGAGAAGAACCAAAGGCCGAGCTTGTAAAGCAGGACGGGGTCCCCAGAAATGGGAGAAAAAAAACCTGCTCGGTGACACTGACTGTTCTTTTTTCTAAAGTAGGTGTACATTTTTAGGGAGGAAGAGATAAAGAAAAAAAGATTCATCAGGTCTCTTGATAGAGAGTAATCATATTTACATCTTTATGTCAGGTTTCTAGGAAAGGGCAATTCCTTTAGGGAAAAAAAAGAGATAAAGAAAAATAGGATTCCCACTTGCAAGCTCAAGCATATTTCCATCTCAAAAAAAAAAAAAAAAAAACGGCTGGAGAATTTGCTCAGTGGTTAAGGCACTTGCTTGCAAAGCCTAAAGGCCAGGGTTCAATTCCCAGTACCCATCTGAAGTCAGATGCATACAGTGGCACATGCATCTGGAGTTTGTTTGCAGTGGCAGGTGGCCCTTGCATGCCCCTGCTCTCTGGCTCCTCTCTCTCTGCTTGCAAATAAATAAATAAAAATTAAGACTTAAAATAATACTGTTCACTATCTGGGACCTGTTACCCTCAGCTGCTTATCTCCTACTCTTTATCATTAGGCATCCTTTTAGAAATAAAACTGTGGGGCTGGAGAGATGATGGCTTAGCAGGTAAGGCATTGACCTGCAAAGCCAAAGGACCTTGGTTTGATTCCCCAGGACCCACGTAAGCCAGGTGCACAAGATGGCGCATGCATCTGGAGTTTGTTTGCAGTGGCTGGAGACTAAAAAAATAAATGGAATTGTGGGCCAAACACGCCATTCATCTCTCCTGCCTTTCCACTACACCAGTTCCCAGGGCTCACAACTGGCAAGCTAAGGAATCAATTAGAGCTCCATCACCAGCAAAGACAAGGGGGTGAGTGATGGTGAGGTCACCCAGTGTTTTTCACTGGCTGCTGCAGGCAAGCCCGTGTGGTGATGTACGGGTACATACACATCATGTACACACAACACACCACATCAAACGTATGTACTATGCACATGCAAAAAAAAAAGTGAGTTCTTCCCTCATTGTTCTGATTTTCCCATTTTATTTCCCACCCTGCGTCTTCGCGGGGTTGTCTACCCTTTCAGTCATAAGCAAGCAAGACGTCAATCTAAGCCCACGTCGTCTTTATCTCCTCCCCTTGCACTGTGTGGACTGGCTGCCACATTTTTCTCTTCCTGGAGTTTACAGCAGAGGCTGGGGGTAACCTGCCCGTTTTCTCCCCAGGACACTCCTGTCCATGGCTCCTGAGGCGCGGTGAGACCCGCAGAAATGTAAAGACTCATGTGGGAACAAACGTGTAGATGTATTTAGATTCTGTTTGAGGAACCGGGCTTTCACCGCTGTCCAAGTTCAACAGACGGGGCTGTGCAGACCAAACAGTGGGGAGTCGTTGACACCCAAAACCACTTGCAGCCCAAATTAGACACAACAAATCTGGGGAGGAATTTTTAAAAATCCAAACCTCGCCGTGCCCCCTCACCCCGGATTCCTCTCGGCATCAGAGAAGGGAAACACATTTGCCAAGGGGGGGGGGGGGGAGGCCAGAATGGGCCCCGCAGGCTAAGGCAGGGAGAAGCTGCCTTTGCTAGAAAAGCTGGAAGGTTTTTATGAGTCAGTCACCACCCTGCTCCTGTCTCTTCTCATCGCCACTGGGACTGGCTGTCAAGGCTGAGGTTGGCCCATCCCTACGCCAGTGCTCCAGATAATAAACAAAGCCTTTGGGGACTTCGACTGAGACCCAGCCAGGGCTGGGCAGCCAAGGGTCAGCAGGAGCCAGGCAGGAACACACGTGCACGATGGCCAGCGAACTAGCAAGAAAGGAGACTGGCCCGTAGGAGGCCGCTGTCCACATAACCCTGGCTGGCGGTTCTTAGGAGAAATGTAGCCTCTTGTCCAAGATCTCTGAAAGTTTTAACCACATGTGATCGCAGCTTCTGATGTTAAATGTCGGCAAGTAGCCGGACGTGGTGGCGCACGCCTTTAATCCCAGCACTCGGGAGGCAGAGGTAGGAGGATCACAGTGAGTTCGAGGCCACCCTGAGACTCCATAGTGAATTCCAGGTCAGCCTGGGCTAGAGTGAGACCCTACCTCGAAAAACCAAAAAATAAAAAATAAAAAAAATAAATAAATAAATGTCGGCAAGTAGATGGACTGCTGATATAAGCCTGTAATCCCCAACACTTGAGAGGTTGAGGCAGGGGGATTTCTAGGCCGGTCTAAGCAACTTGGCAAAAGTGTCTCAAAATAAAGGTGTGGGGCATGCTGGGGTCAAGGCTTGCCAGTGGGTTGCTTGCCTGGTTCCCATGAGACCCTGTGCTCAATCTCCAGAGCCGTTAATAGATAGATAGATGATGTTGGCAATGAATGGATACATTTTCCGAAGTAAACAAGCCTCTGGGGCTGGACAGTGTAAGTCATTCCTGAATTTGGGTCGAGGTTCCCTTGAAACTTGGGGTTCCGGGAAGTGGGTTGAGGGTCCCCACATGTCTACACTACCATTTCTGCCCAGTTCTTTTCACTGCTAAATGGATCCAGCTTAAGGACTCTGGCAACATCCACGAAAAGGAGGCTCAAAAATCAAAGCGCAAAACCTTCCAGGTCGCAGCCTCAAAGACTGTGTGGCTTTTATTTACTTATTTTATTTTATTTTATTTTATTTTAATTTTGGTTTTTCAAGGTAGGGTCTCACTCTAGCCCAGGCTGACCTGGAATTCACTACGAAGTCTCAGGGTAGCCTCAAACTCACGGTGATCCTCCTACCTCTGCCCCCCAAGTGCTGGGATTAAAGGCGTGCGCCACCACGCCCAGCTTTTTTTTTTTTTTTTTTTAATGTACTTTGCAATGCCCCAGAATGCTTGGTTCTGTTAAAACCACAGGCAGAACAATAGTCCATAGCCACGGACTCCTCAGGGTAGGCTTGGCAGGAGAGGAGTTGCTGAGGCAGGGGGCTGGATTTGACTCTCCTTCCCCAGCTCTTACTCTGGGCATGCAAGCCATGGCCCTGCCAGGCTCCATGAGCTACAATTTTTTGGGGGGGGAGGAGTGTAAGCAGAAAAGGTGAGCCCCGAGACCCAATCGCTCTTCTCAACAGCAGGCTGCCTTGGGGGGACATCTCCAGAGTCTTTCACCTTGACCAAGAGCTGACTGCCCAAGTGGCAGGAGGAAGGGACAAGGCAGAAAGCAGGGCACACCGTCCCCAGTTGCAGGCGAGCTTGCTCGGAGCTGTCAGCCAGCCAGCCAGGACTTCTAAAGGTTGGCATCTCTTCTGCGCAGTGCCTCACAGCTATCTGGGGGGAAAAGGGAAAACAGAGGACAACAGCAACAATAACAAAGACGAGGCCCGGCTCCCCAGCCCGTGATTAAGCCCCCCCAGGGCTGCCGGCTAATCACCACGGTGGGAGCCGTCCTCGCCCCCACCCACGCCAGCGCCACTCCCGGGCGCCGAGACGAAAGGGCCCCTCGAACCTCTCGCTTTGTTCCCTAGAGCTCAGGCGCAGGGGCTGCTGGAAAGAGCGGGGAGCTTGCGGAGCACGGTGGGTACTGACATGCAAATGAGGAGCACAACCAAACGTGTCCCACATTGCTTCAGAGGACCTGAATTTTTTATGGCCTGTATGTGCTTTTTGATGTTTTCATTGTCTCCCAGCATAACTGATATATGCATTCCGATTCTGACAACCAGAAGTTGTGGGGTCTTTTTTTGTTTTTTTTTTTTCCTTCTTCTTCTTCTTCTTTTCTTGGAGCTGGCCTTCTCTACCTTAAAAAAAAAAATAAAAAATAACAAACATTTTTTTTTAAAGAAGAAGGAAAAAGAAGCAAATGAAAACAACAACAACAACAAAAATCTAGTGTAACAAACTGAGGTTACTTTAAGAAGTGAAGTATTTTAAGCCATGAGAAGAGGAAAGGAAAACATGTTGATTCTCTTAAATTCCTTAGAGTAAAACAACTCCAGGTCGCCTGCTTCAATTAAAGGGACAACTTCCACAAGGAGGAGTTTGGCCATGGTGGGTTTTTTTTTTTTTTTAATTTGATGGTGGTCAGTGGCAAAGAACCTGTTCCGATTATGAAATCCGCGCCCCCCCCATCTGTTTGCACTTGTTCTTAAGGAAGTTGGGGGCAGTGTTTGGGAAAAAGTGGAAAAGTGGGAGGCCTATTGGACCCTTTCTCTACACACACACACACACACACACACACACAGAGAGAGAGAGAGAGAGAGAGAGAGAGAGAGAGGATTGGGTGAACTTTTACCCTTTGAGGATCCTCCATCAGCCCACCAAATACCTCAGGGTCAGTGGTATTTCAGTGTTTGGCTGAGGGGAGATTTTTACTGGTCGAATCACCAGAAAGGCATGTGAGAGAATCCTCCCCTCCAGTGACTAAAATCATAGGAATATTGGGCTGGCTCCTCCGGAAGGCCAATCTGAGCCCACACAGGACCTTCTAATCACCCGGGCCATGGTGTTTCATTCCAACTGCGTAGAAATAGGACAAACCGCAGCAACGTGAACACGGTGACACTGTCTATGAAGATCCTGACCAATTTTGCACCCTTCTTTCCAGTCTCCTCATCCCAGGTCTTGCAACACATTCTTGTAGCTTCATGCATGACCCCCACCCTGTGCTCTGCTCCAAGTTCAGTATCATTCTTTCCTTTCAGCACCATTCTTGTGTTCCTATTGGCCTTGGCTGACTCCTAGAGACAAAAGGTAACGGCTTGACTCCCCAGTGTCCCCACTCCCCACCCTGCAAATCTTCCGCAGCAACATGTGGGGCTCCCTGCCCCCCACCATCCTCCCTATAACTTCCTCCTCCACTGTTTTTGTTTGTTTGTTTTTCAAGGTAGGCCCAGGCTGACTTGGAATTATTATGTTGTCTCAGGGTGGCCTCCAACTCAGGGAGATTCTCCTACCTCTGCCCTCTGAGTGCTGGGATTAAAGGTGTGCGTCACCAAGCCTGGCTCCTTCCTCCACTTTTGCTGAAACCCACATATCACCAGGATGGTGATCATTTCTCTCTGCTCCCAGCAGCCTTACTGGCATCCAGCAGTCAGTGTTGTAATCCATCCTTCCTTCCTTTGTTCTTTCCTTCTTCCCTCGCTCCCTCCTTCCTTTCTTTTTCCTCCTCTCCCTTCCGTCTTTTCTTTCTTTCCTCCTTTCTTTCCTTTTCTTCCTTCCTTGTCTTTCTCTCCCTTTCATTCATTCATTCATTCATTCATTCTTTCTTTCTTTCTTTCTGTTTCCTTCTTTCTATTGTCTCTTTCCATCCATCTTTGTGTGTGTGTGTGTGTGTGTGTGTGTGTGTGTGTGCCTGTAGTATATGTGGTGTATGTGTGGTCTATGCACATGCCCCATACACACATTTATAAAAGCCAGAGAAGGATGTTTTTCAGACTGGCTGACCAGTGAACCCCAATGATCCTCTTGTCTCCACACTTTTGGTGCTGGGACTATAGGTATGCACATCCATGCCCAACTTTTACATGGGAATAGAATTTAGGTCCTTATGCTTGCACAGCAAGCACTCTTATGCCCTAAGCCATCTCCCCAGTCAGTGTGACAATATTTCTGAGTAAAGGAATACAGGACTTCCTTGATTACTAAGTAGCATGCACACACACACACACACACACGCTCACACCACCCACTTTATATGTACTTTCCACCAAAAGCCTCAGAAGTATGTGTTACCATTTCCATTACACAGATGCTAAGTAGAGGCTCAGTGAGGGTATCACATGAGTGGCCTAAAGTGTCCCAGAGGCATCCTGCTTCTCCAGAGGTAACTCTCAGAGGATTCCAGCTACAATCCCCTTTCACAAACAGCATTGCTGTGAGCTGTTCGAGGACCCTATGTGATGGCTGTAAGTGGTGACCTTGTTTCATCAGTGCAGAAGCCAGCAGCATAAATCCTTGCGTTGTCTTTGCCACTCTGTCCTCTCTATTCCGTAACCTTCCCTGGAATTAAAGAGAAGCCTGAGTCTCCCACAGCACGAGCTGCAGGCGCAGGAGGCAGGCCAGTTCGAAGCTTGAAGAAGTCAGGTTATCCTTTCCAATTACAAAAGCCTTTAGGGGCTTACTTCACCAAACCACCCTCCAGACCTCAAGAATTTATGATCTTTCTAAATATAACCAAATGAGCCTCCGGAAGTAGCTTAGGTAGTCAGAATCCAGCTCCATAAGGCATATAAATACATTTAAAATTGCAGTAAACTATTTCCAATCTCTTTTCTTTTTATGACTGACTATACTGTAAATAGAAATGTTGGCAGTCACCCCTTTAATGACGCTACTTATATTTAACACACCTGGGTAAAAATAACAACCCCATGGGCTCGAGTACCAGATCTTGGTTTATTCACTTTTTAAACCTCAGAGCCGGACAGCCTTGGCTTTTACTCTGATGACAAAAATAAAGAGGTACAGGAGTGTCCTCACCTCCTGGAAATTTTCTAGTTCCCATGCCCTTCAGTATATCCAGTTTTCTCCCAACTAGAGGCATCTCAGAGGTCTCCACAGGTGACACAGAGAGAAGTCAAAGGAACTATTTCTCCACGACCCACACAGAAGAGAAGCGGAGCTCAAGAAAGGCTTCATGGCTCGGACTACAGTAAGGCTCAGGCACCTCAGCCTGCACAAATTAGGGTGGACACAAAAAGAAGCAATATCCTAACTTCACATAAAAGCTGTCCAAACACCCTCTCCAGCACCCTCACATCGTTTAGATTTCATACTCTGCAAGGACATGTATTTCTTTTGACATTTAATAATGTCTGTTGACATGCAACATCCCTGCTAGGCTTTTTATTTTTTTTTATTAAATGATGTAAGTTCTGTAACTGATACCAGTTGTCATCAAACATCATAAAAGCCAATCATGCTTCAAGTCATCAATATTTATTGTCCCCAGTAGGGGAGAGGCTGTTTTCAGTTCAGGGCAGATGGGTTTAATTTTTAAGGGAATAGTTGTAGCAGACACACCTAGTATAAAATGTCAGACCAGCAAGGATCTGTGGACATGGTATGATTGAGATGTGCAGGCAGTGGCTGGAAGGAAAAGGGTGGGAGAGAGAAAGATGGAGAAAGAGGAGGAGAAGAAATGAATGAGGAGGGAGAAAGGAGGAAGAGGGAGGCAGGAGAAGGGAGGAGGGAGGTCCCCACAGAGAAAAGAGTATTTGATGTGAACAGAGAAAGAAAGGTATATAAAACAAAACAAAACAAAACAACAGAATGTACATGTTGTGATGAGTGAAACGTGAGCCAGATCTGGTGGCATGGGTCTGTAATCCCAGCACTCTGGAGGCTGAGGCGGAAGGGTTGCAAGTTGAAGGTCTATGGGAGCAGCTTAGCAAGACTGACTTCACAATTAAAAATTAAAAAGCCAGGTGTGGTGGTGCATACCTAAGAATCCCAGTGCTTGAGAAGTGGAGGCAGGAGGATCAGGAGTCCAAGGTCATCTTTGGCTACATGGAGCATTCGAGACCAACCAGGGCTACACAAAACCTTGTCTAAAGTAACAAAACTACACCAAAAGTGGGTTGGAACTATAGCTCCGTGGTAGAGTGCTTGCCTTGCATATGCAAGGCCCTAGGTTCAATCCACACCCCCCCCAATACATACACACACACACACAGAACAAAATGCTATTTTTCTTTTTTTTTTTTTTGTCTTCTCTACTTGCTAAATGTTTTTTCTTTATTAGTTAGTTTTGTATTCAGCAAATACAGTCAGTTTGGTACCATTATTAGGCTCATCCGTGACCTACCCCCTCCCCTTGGCCCCTCCTTGTTGAGGTATACGGGTCATGCATTGTGGAGTCAGCCCACAGTTATGGGTAAGATAACTGTCTCTGCATATCATGACCCAACATGTGGCTCTGACATTCTTTCCGCCCCCACTTCCGCAGAATTTCCCTGAGCCATGTTGGGTTCACAAAATGCTATTTTTCTACTGGAAGATATTAAAATGGCTTGAGTAGAGGGAGAAGAAATGATAGCGTGCCTTTTACAAAGTGGGTTAGAGAAAGCCAAAGCAAAGTAGAAGAGAATGAAGGTAGAAGGAAAGAGCATGGGAAAGAATGGGAAAAAGAAATAGGAGATGAGAGAGCTCTCCATGTGACAGTGCTTACCTGTCACCTCCTCACTCAGGCTGAGGCAGGAGGCGAGCAGTGAATTTGAGACTAGCCTGGGCTATTCAGTGAATATGTGGCCAGCTAGGACCAGATAGTGAGACCTTGTTCCAAAAATCCAAAGTAAAGAAGGGGTGGGGGGAGAGAGGGGTGAATGAAAAGAGCAAAAAGCAAGAGTGAAGCCAAAGGTTAAAGAGACGATGAAAAAGAGGAGACATTTCTAGAGTGCGAAGGGTGGGCAGTTTAGGACGGTCGGGAGGACGAGCCACAGCAGCGGTGGTGGCAGGGCCGGGTGCATGGTGCCCCAGGCTGGGGGTTCCGTAGGCTTTGGGCGGCCTGGTCTCACCACAGCCAGTCAGCATGGGTGAGCTGGACTTTGGCATTCCTCTTCTTTTGCCTGCGTTACTTTTTGACTCAGAAGTATGCATCTTTTTTGGCAGGGTTCCAGCGAGCTCTAGAATCTTCTCACCCTTGCCCTCAGAGAAGGCTCCATGCATCTCATTCACATTGCCGTATAAATGTCTTACAGAATTTAATGTGGTACTTAGAATGATTCTTACTTAAATTTTTTTGTTTATTTTTATTTATTTATTTGAGAGCGACGGAGAGAGAAAGAGGAAGAGAGAGAGAGAGAGAGAGAGAATGGGTGCGCCAGGGCCTCCAGCCACTGTAAATGAACTCCAGATGCGTGCGCCCCCTTGTACATCTGGCTAATATGAGTCCTGGGGAATCAAGCCTTGAACACCAGGTCTTAGGCTTCACAGGCAAGTGCTTAACCACTAAGCCATCTCTCCAGCCCCTAGAAAAATTTAAACCTATTTCATTTATTTATTTACTTATGAGGGAGAGAAGGAGAGAGAGAGAGTGCTAGGGCCTCCAGCTGCTACAAAGAACTCAAGACACATGTGCCACCTTGTGCATCTGGCTTATGTGGGTACTGGCGAATCAAACTTGCAGGCAAATGCCTTAACCACTAAGCCATCTCACCAGCCCAGTATGATGCTTTTGACTGCAATCAGGTTTTCCTTGTTCATTTTCATTTCTCATGACAAAATCTGAGACTTTATTTTTTTCAGTCAGGTGGGAAAAATTGTAGGGGATATAAATCTGGGTCCATAGACAAGTCAATCCTACCTCCTGAAATAGTCTGTTGGGGACACACTTTGTAGAGTCAGAGTTCCTTTAGGTCTCATGTGTTGGACAAGTATGACTAGGCCTTGGGCCTAGAAAGCCCAGGAGAAAGTTTGGGCCCTGAGGCTTCTGCTCAGGACCCTAGTTGTGAGCTGCTAAACAGACTAGAAACCTTGTCCATTGTCCTTGGGGGTTCAGTGGGACTGTTATATAGGCCTCAGGGTGAGGAGGGGTCAGGAGCGACCGACTGCTTTGCAGTGTCCTTGCATGCCCAAGCTGCTCACGTTAGCTTTTGTGTTGACGTCAAAATCAGAGGGAAGGAAGGAAGAGGGGAGGAGAAATATGAACAAAAAGAGTTTCAAAAAGGCTGCTGATGAAAAATAGGTCAAACTTCAAAGACAGTTGGCAAACTCTGTCTGACAGTCTAGCCTACCAGTTGCATTTTGGATCACAGGACCTCACAGTTACATAAGCTGGCCTCTAGAGAGAGTCGGGGCAGGGGCCCTGCCCACAGCGGGGTGAGACTTCTGAGGAGGGAGGGCCCACAAAACGCTACCTGAATGGGGACCAAGCAGCTCATATTGTCACCTTCTTTCCTTATAAGGCTGAGAGGCAGGGCTGGTGTTCAGTTCCCAATGCCTCGTGCATGATTTGTATATCTTCCTTCCAGACATTGCCAAGTGGACAGAGAGTGCCTTCCGTAACCCACGCCATCCCATGTGGACAAGCGCCAGGAACAAAAGCTACCATGGTCTCTCCAGCTGGGTTACATCCAGGTACCCACCACAGATGACCTGGGAGCCCCCAGCTCCACCTTGCTCAGTGACAGCACATGAGTACAGTCCCTGTCTCCAACAGGCATCACCCAATGCCCTTACATTCCTGACTGACTTATGCTGAGTGCCAGTGGTTGGCAGGGTCTCCTTTGCTCATATTCCTACGAAAACTTGCTGTTTCCTTTGCAACTTTCCTAATCGTTGCCACCAGTAACTCATTACTCTTTTCATTTGCACCTTTCAAATTGTGGCTGCGTGGGCTGGAGAGATGGCTCGGCAGTGCGGCCGTAAGTTGATTTCCAAGGGTCTGAGAGGACCCGCGGCTGTTGGTGTTTGAATCTCCAGAACCCACAGAGACAGCTAGCGTGGCCACCCAGGCCTGTGACCCCAGTCCCATGGGAAGCAGAGACCAGAGAATCACTGGGGCTTGTGAGTGGCAAACTCTGGGATCAGTAAGAGACTCTGTTGCAAGGAATAAAACAGATGGGCGAAGGAGGGGGACACCGGATGTCACTCTCTTTGGGTCACTGGAGGTGAGCACACCAGAGCATACCACATCAGCACATACCAGTGTTTCCACCCAACATGCCACACCACACATACATCCATATGCACACACTACATACATACACACAGACTTCACAAACACACATACACAAAGTAAATTACGGCTGAGCTTAATTTGCTCTCCACAAGCTTATTACCATTTACTTTCCCCTTCTGGGAGCTCCTGCATTCCCTGTTAAGTCTTGTGTTTTCATCCTGTTGGTTTGCAGTATCTTGTGTTTCAGGGGCTACTTTTTGTTGATTTAGACAGTGCTCATTTTCTCCACCCAGTCTGCCATTCATTAGTTAACCATAGATCTAGTGGCTATGTTTGAACAGATTTTTCTTTTTTAGTCCCCCCTGCCCCCCAGGTAGGGTCTCATTCCAGCCCAGGCTGACCTGACTCTCACTCTGTAGTTTCAGGCTGGACTCAAATTCAGGGTGATCCTCCTATCTCTGTTTTCTGAGTGCTGGGATTCAAGGTGTGCACCACCATGCCTGGTTGGAACCGATATTTTAAATTCTGATATTGTCAAGTTTGGCACTTTTTATCATGTGGATTATGCTCTTGGTGTTTTCTTAAAGGAATCAGGGGCTGGGCAGACAGCTCAGTGGTTCAAGGCTCTTGCTTGCTAAGCTGTTTGTCCTGGGTTCATTTCCCCACTACCCATGTAAAAGCCAAACCAGACACAAAAAGTGGTACATTTGTCTGGGGTTTATCTGCAGTGGCAAGAGACCGTGGCATTCGCATACACTCGCACACATGCACACACGTGCACACGCATGTGCACACATACACACACAATAAATAAATAAAGGTATACAAAAAAAATGAAAAAAGGTGAAATTCTTCCCATCGTAAGGTCAAAATGATGTCCTTTTTACATATTCTTCTGTTGGCTGCCTAACATTCTTCTTTTACTTTTAGGTGTTTTAAGGTCATTTTTTGAAGGCGTTTGAATTAGAGCAACAATTTTGTCCATCTTCATCCAGCCTGCCAGTTACCCCAGCAGCATGTGCTAAATAATTCATTTCTTTCCCTTCACTGATTTCTGATGCCTCCTTGTCATAGATCACAACAGAAACTCTTTCTGAGTTCCTTCCTTTACTCCGTTGTCTATTTACCTAGTATTTTTAGAGTGTTATAACCGTGCCTTTATTGAATGTCTAGATAGCTTGCTCAAAAGTGTAAGGCATAAAGGTATAAATATATAACCAGGCAGATTTTATTTCTTCACTTCCTTCCTTTTCAAAACTGTCTTGGCTATTTTTGCAGCTTTTTTTCTTAAAAGAAAATGTTAAAAAGATGAAATTTTATTGGCCTTTAATAACATTCAAAGAATTCATAGTGGGGAGTTGAAAATAAGTAGAGATATTCTTAGGTATGTCGTTGGCTCTATCTATTTGGATCTTATTTTATTTAGAGTATCCTCTATATGGATCTTGTGCACTTTTTAGTTAACTCCTAGCTGTTTCAATGCATGGAGGTGGGGCAGATGACTCAATGCTGAGTTTAGTTCTATTATATTTTTTCAGTAATTACTGTTGGGCTAATGGAGCCCCATCACTACCTTTAAAGTATTAGCTTTATTGAGACAAAATTTTATTTTTATTTATTAGAGAGAGATAGAGAGAATAGGCACACCCAGGCCTCTACCCTCTGCAAACAAATACCAGATGCATGTGCTATCTTGTGCATCCAGCTTATGTGGGTCCTGGGGAATCGAACCATGGTCCTTTGGCATTGCAAGCAAGTGCCTTAACTGCTAAGCCATTTCTCCAGCCCGAGAGACAAAATTTTAAACAGTAACATATTTTCATTTTAATTGTGACACTTAATAAGTTTTCACAAATTCACATACCCATGAAACCACCACAAACAAAATATGGCAAGTTTCTGTTCACTGCATAAAGTTCTCTCATACTCCATTGTAATAAATTTCTGCATCTTCTACCCACCTAAGGGAAGCCACTAGCTTACTTTCCATCACTATAATTGCCTTGTTTATAAGTTGATTTTCAAATTTTTCAATGATAAATGTGAAAATATAATGCATTGCTGAGTATTGATCTTGTATTATGAAATATTATTAAATTTTTGTTTGTAGGCTGAGGTAGTTTGAATAAATGTCTCCCAATAGATTCAGGAGGTTTATTAAAGCTTCTTAGATGTCCAACTACCTGGCAGGAGGAGATGTCACTGGGTGGGTCTTAGGGTGTAAGTCTAAGGTGTGCTGGATTTAGGAATTCCAGTCTAAAGATAATGCAAAGTGCCTGAGTTCCACCTGGAATTCCTAAGAATGCTTGTGTGTGCTGTGGCTTCTGTTTACTTTTTGTTTGTTTGTTTGTGTTTTTTTGCCTTGTGACTTCTCTCTCTCTGCTTAGACCAGCTTCTTCTGCCTTTGCACCATGACTGTGCCTGCTCTGAAAGTTTATCTCAGCAACTTGATGCTGTCTACTACATAGGCTTTTTATTTGCTATGTTGATAGTGATGTCATCTCATTTCCAATCTGTATGCCTGTTAATTAGCAGGGTCTCACTCTAGCCCAGGCTGACCTTGAATTTACTATGTAGGTCTCAGGGTGGCCTCAAACTCACAGTGATCCACCTACCTCTGCCTCCCAAGTGCTGGGATTAGAGGCGTGTGCCACCACACCTGGCTGCTTGATTTTTTTTTTTAATACACATTCTATGTAGCAAAGGCTTGTCTCAAACTGAAGACTTTATTGCCTCAGCCTATATGCCAGGACTACAAGTATGTACTACCATATCCATGCTGCACTTGTTTTGAAAATTTCCTTTTCTTGTCATATTACATGTTCTAGGGTTTCCATTATAACACTGAACAGACATGGTGGGATTAAATATCTTTGCTTGTTTCCAATCTTAAAGAGAGGGGGAGAGAAGGGGCGTACCAGGGCCTCAGCCACTGTGAACAAACTCCAGACACGTGTGCCCCCTTGTGCACATGTGTGGCATTACTCCCTTGTGTCATTATGTGTCTGGCTCTGGGAACTGGAGTTCAAACAGGAGTTCTTAGTCTTTGCAGGCTTTGCAGGCAAGCTCCTTAACTGCTAAGCAATTCTCTCCATCTCTCCAGCCTGGAAGTTTCTTTCTATTTCTATTTTGTTGATAGTTGCTATCATGAGTTACATATTGAAATTCTGTATATATGGGAATGATCATGTGAGATTTCTCCTTTAGTCCTTTAATGTGGTGAGTTATGTTCATTGATATTGAATATTAAGCCACTCTTGCACTCCTGAGATAAACTCCACTTGGACAAAATCTATTATATGTATTATTCATTGTATACATTCTTGGATTAGATTTGTTAATATTTTGCTATTTATTTCAGCATGTGGATATATGGAAGATTTCATTCACATTTTTTTTTTCTTAGTGTGTCTTTGCTTTTTGTTTGATATTCAGGTAATTCCAGTTTCATCACAGAAGCTGTTCTCTGAAAGAATTTGCTCAAGATTAAAGCTGTTTCTTCCTTAAGTATTTGTTAATTATAAACAGCTAGGCCATCTGCACTGGTACTTTTCTTTGTGCGAAATTGTGAAGTTTTCTTATTCTTCTATTTCCTTTTAGACAGAGAAAGAGGAGAGAGAGAGAGAGAGAATGGGTATGACAGGGCTTCTAACCACTGCAAATGAATTCCAGACACACGTGCAACTTTGCACATCTGGCTTACGTGAGTCCTGGAGAATTGAACGTGGGTCCTTTGGCTTTGCAGGCAAGTGCCTTAACCTCTAAGCCATCTCTCCGGCCCTTATTCTTAAAATCAAATGAAGAAAGCTTGGTGTCTCACATCTATAATTCCAAACCTTGGGAAGCTAAGAAAGATAGTTGTGAGTTTGAGGACAGCCTAGGCTATAGAGTGGGTTTGGTAAGTGTTGGTTAGACTGAGACCCTATCTCAAAAAAAATCAATAAATAAACAAAAGTGAGTAGCTGTACTTAAAAAACATCAAATACAGGGAATTTGTGTTTGCTATTCTTCTTGAGTCTTTAGTTTTATTTGGCAAATTGGTTATTTTAGATATTTTTCATTTTATAAAGGTCATCAAATTAATTGGCACAATATTGCTCACAACATGCCCTTATTGCACTTTGAATGTCAATAAGATCTATACTAGCTCCTCAGATACTACAGGTTCCAATTATTAATGACTTCCACTCGTTCTTCTTTCCTTCTTCGCCAGTCTAGCTAAAACTTTTATTGGTATTTTAGGCAGCTTTGTTTCATTGGTTTTTTTCCCCTCTTTTCTTCTATTTCATAGCCTCCCATTTAAAAAAATGTATTTTATTTATTTATTTATGAGAGAGAAAGAGATAGAGAAGAGAAAATGGGCACTCCAGGGCCTCTAGCCACTGCATACAAACTTCAGACACATGTGCCCCCTTGTGCATCTGGCTTACGTGGGTCCTGGGGAATCAAACCTGGGTTCTTAGGCTACACGGGCAAATGCTGTAACCGCTAAGCCATTTTCCCAGCCCCTATAGCCTCCCATTTTAAATCTTAGTATGTTCATCCTCTGTGGTGGTTTTGAGTGTGATGTCCCCATACCCCTAGGTGTTTGTGATTCAGTTTCCTACTTAGTCCCAACCTAGTAGAGCTTTGGGGAGGTGGAAGCCTACTGGAGGAAGTGTGTCATCAGGGCTGGACCTGGGGATGAGCCCAGCTCTGTAGCTCTGTAGCTCTGTTTGTGTTCAGAGTCAGCTCTTGCTTGCTGGTGTTGGCTGCTCTCTCTGCTATGGAAGTATGCAGAAGTGAGCCAGCTTCTTCCACCATGATGAAGCTTCCCCTGGAATCTGTAAACCTGAAATAAACCCGTCCCTCCCATAAGTGCTTTGGTCAGGCGCTTTATCCCACAGCAAGAAGGTAACTGCAGCATCCTCCTACTAGCTTTAGGCTTATTTTCTTATTTTTCTAGTTTCTTATAATGTGTAGTTAAGATCTAAAAGAATGTCTTCTTTTCTAAAAGGAACATTAGTGGTTATAAATCATTCTTTAAACACTGCTTTATCTACATTCTACAACTTTCATCTTGTTGTGTTGATATTTGTATATATCTTGTGAACATCTCAACATTGGACTTATATTTTCCTTTAAGTCCTTGGGATTTATAAAAAATGACTTAAGGGTTTTTTTTTTTTTTTGGTTTTTTGTTTTTCGCTAATTGCCCCATTTATATGATTTTTCACATTTGTTTCCTTTGGTGTTCTCTCTCTCTTCTCCTCTCACTCCTTGGTCATGGGTCATATTTTTCTGCTTCTTGGTATGTTAAAATCTCTTTATTGAATGCCAAGCATTGAGAATTTTGTTGAGTGCTGAATGTTGTTGTTCTTATGAAATGTTTGGCCTTCTAGCAGGCAGCTTAGTTATTTAAGCACGTTGCTTGATCCTTTTGGGGGCTTGTCTTTTAGAGCTTTTATTACTTTGGACTCAGGGCTAACTTTACTTGGGGCTAGTCTAGAAGAATAGAGTAAGATCTACCCAGTGGTCTACTCAGTGGTCATTACTTGATCTCAGCTCTACAAGAACTCCCAAAGTTGTTGGCTTTCTAGGTCTCTGGCATTCTTTGCCTGGTTTCAGTCTATATGTGCACATTTCAATAAACAAAAGAAGCTCTCAGAATTCCTTAAGATATTACTGGTGTGTGTGTTAGTGTGTGGGGGGAGTATATTTGGGTGCATGCATGTCGCAGCACAAGTGTAATTGTCAGAGGACAATTTAGGGTGTCGTTCTTTGCTTTCCTACCTTGAGGAGGATTTCTCCTTGTTTAGCACTGTGTGCTCCAGGATACTTGGCCAACAATCTTCTGGAAGATTCTCCTGTCTCTACCTCCCTTCTTTCTATAGGCACATTGGGATTACACACACCCACTACAGCATTTAGCTTCACATAGGTTCCCAGGGATCTAAACTCAGGTCCTCACACTTGTGTGGCAAGCACTCAATCCACTGAGCATCTCCCCAGACCCAGAATTCCTACTTTACTACCTCCTACCTCTCTGTCCCTCACAAGTTCTGTTCTTAGTCTCATCAAATTCCTATCTCTTTCTTCTTAACCCAAGTGATGTAGCCATATGCTAAATCACCCTCCTGTGCTATGTTCCAGAATGTTTCTCCAGGCCGGGGATGTGGGGCTTACTTCTTCCAAGAATCACAAGCTCGTGTTGCCTATTGCCCATTTCCTGAAAACAACTGTTTCATATCTTTCATGCTGTTTTCCTTTTGTCTGTCTTAAGATATTAAGACTAGTCCCATTGCATTATCATGACCATAGCAGAAGCCAGAGATGAATCTGTTTCACTGAGGTATGCAAATTATTCTTGAATCTGGCAGTCTGATGATCTCTTAGGAGTCTTGGGAGTTTTTCCAGTAGATTGTTTTGGATTCACCATGAAAATGATCATTAGCATTTCTGAATATGGATACATTTTCTTCTTATGTTTTCAGTATCTACATTTTGTTTCTTGTATTGTAGTTTTGGACAGGATACTCATGCTAGATTTCTTAGTAAGTGGATAGCACATATTTTTGCCTTATTGGCATTGTTAATGGAATTATCTAATTTTTTTCAAGTTTAACTTTTGCCAAAGAGTTTGCTGTGTAACATCTAGGTTAAAAAGTCATCCTAAGCCGGGTGTGGTGGTGCACGCCTTTAATTTATTTTGTCCCTGAATTAAGAATATTTCTATGTCCTACATAGCTGGTTTTGGTTTCAAAAACATAAAAAAAACATGGAATGAATGAAGTACACATGGTTCCAGGAGCCACTGCTGAGATGCAACATGAGACATGACTCTGATGACTGACTGATGGAGACCTGAAGATGTTTTGGATATCCCAGGTAGCAAGGGCTACCATGGAGGTTGTTGGCTAAGGAGGGAAGTTTTCCCTGGATATTCAGCTTAGCTGGATGGGAAGATCTGGAAAATCCAGAGATTGTCAGTCACTGGTTATGATATTGGACTTAAGCTACCGATGTTTGATGGTTGTTGAGTCTGCATTGTTCCAGTCTCTCCTTGTTATGCCTTATAGCAGTTGGAAATGTTTACTTTGTGCCTTTACATATTGAAAGTATATAACTTGTTTTGATTTTACAGGACACACAGTCAACAGGCTATCTTAAATCTCAGATGAGACTTGGGACTTTGGAACTACCTTATGTTGGTAAAGACTGTGGGGACCTTTGAATTTTGACTGAATACAATTTACAATGTGAGATGACTATAAATCTATTGGGGCCATGGGCAAAAATGTGGTAGTTTGAATAGATGGCCCCCAATAGATTCAGGAATTTTATTAAAGCTTCTTAGATCTCTTGCAACCTGGCTGGAGGAGGTGTCACTGTGGGCAGACCCCTAGGGTCCAGCCTTAGGGTGTGTTTGGGGAATTCCAGCCTAAGATATACAAAGTGCTTGGGCTTTGCCTCGGGTTCATGGAGTGTGCTTGCCTATGTTGGTAGTGGTTGCTTTTGGCTTTCTCTCTGTTTGCTTGGTCATGTTAAAGGGGGCCAACTTCTTCTGCCATTATGGAACTTCCCATGGATCTGTAAGCTTCAAAGAAATCGCCTCTTCCCATAAACTGTGTCTGGTCTGGAAGTTCATCCCAGTAACCTGAGGCTGTCTGCTATAGTACCTATTACCTTGTCCATGTCATACACATGTCCACACTGCGTGCACTACCTCTCCATTAGTCACTTAGGAGCTGTTTTGGTTATCAGATCAATTTTCACCCTATCATAGTGCTTGGGATCAAGTGACACTCAATCTACTTACTAATGGCCCTAAAACTGCAAGTTGAGTGATACTGAAAGTTTAGATATCTCAAAGAAAAGACATATAGCACTTCCTTTAAAAGAAAAGGTGAAGGTTTTTGATTTAACAAGAAAAGGATAAAATACATACCCTACACTTTATTTGCTAAGAATGAATCAGGCTAGAAGGATTGCTTAGTGGTTAAGGCGCTTGCCTCTGAAGCCTAAGGACCCAAGTTTGATCTCTCTCCAGATCCCATGTAAGCTAGACACACAAAGGTGAGGCGAGTGCAAGGTCGCACATGCCCAGTAGGTGGTACAAGCATTCGGGTACAGTGGCTGAGGCCCTAGCACTCTGATTATGTCTCCCTCCCCCACCTCTCTTGCACATGCACTCTTGCTTTTACTATCTCTAAAAATTTTATTTTTAAAGAATGAATCTTCCATCTAAGGAGTGAACACAAAAACAAAATTCAAGCTAAGTTTGCTATAATACCCCAGATTGCAAAAGTTACTTATGACCACATACGGAGGACAAAGGCGTAAGTTTGTGAGTGGGAGATGTGAATGGAAAACCGGTTCCCATGGCTGGCAATGTGTTTCACAAGGAAACACAAAGTCTGTGTGCAGACTGCAACAAGAGATTCCCAGAAGCCAAGAACATCAACTTGTTGAAGTTACAGAATGGTTTAAAGATTGCAGGGTAGTTATGGTTAGGGCTTGTACCATCTGTGGATCCAGGTATCAGGTTTTATCCATTCTGGGTCTTGGAGCACATCCCCTGTGGATAACGGGGCTACTCTGTTTCCTAATCTCTTACTGCAATAGATATTTATCCGATTTCATTGTGTAAGGCATTATCTGTGATGTATATCCTCTCCCCCTTTTTTTAAAACTCAAAAATTTTAAAGCCTACTGCTGCAAAGATTTATTGCAAAATAAAAATATTAAACAATAAAAGAAATAAATTTGTGCCAAATAGCGCTACTCAAGGTAAGAGCATTCAAACTCTAGTGGTACTATTCAACCTGTTTCCTACATTTTCACATACTTGGAAAATTTGTTGACAGTTTTTGTAAATTATGTAATGTTATTATTACATTATATATTACATATTTTTATTATTATTATATTATAATTATATATCATATTATATTTTATTTTTATACATATATATCATATAATATATAATTTTATAATGTGTTATATAAAATTATTTTTGTCATAATTCTCTCCCATTACTTTCCTTAGACACCCCTTCCCACAACCTTTCCTCAAACCTTCTTCCTGTCCACTTCCCACAGAACCCCTTCTTCTCAACTATTCCCTCTTCTACTCTGATATGTCTTTTCTTATTTTTTTCTTGAGTGTGGATGTGACCCACTAAGTTTAATTAGGGTTCATGGGCATAGGTGGGGGACTATTTACCAGAGCAAGTGGGTCCTACCAGTGGTTACACCACTGCGGAAAATATCTCCCATGACCTTAGCCCTCATTACCTGCCTCGAGCAGGGACGTGGGGCCCCATGCTCTCCTCCATCATCCGTGATGCAATGTTGATTGGCCCGGTATTGTGTGGGCCTTGTGCATGTTGCTACAGTCGCCGTGAGGCCATGCACGTAATGGCAATGTCGTGCCTGGAGGACAGCATTCCACCTCACTCCTCCCACCTTCTGGCTCTCACATTCTCTCCATCTTCTGCATTGTTCTTAAAAAGCAAGTTTTCATGAAAGATCCTGGTTAAAGAACTGTCCAGCATCTCAAGAGAAGTGGCAGATACATGAACCTGAATGCAGGATAAAATTGCATGCGGCTGAGCATATAGACACACACATGTGCATAATAAGCAAAACTGGGAAAATTTAAATAAAATCAAATATTAGATCAATGTCAATATCCTGGTTAAGATGCTGCATTACAGTTTTGCAAAAAAAATGTTACCACTGGGGAAACTGGGTTAAGAGTGTAGGGGGACTCTCTATGTGTTTCTTATCTCCTCTATGAGCAGTTAATTTCTTACCTTGCAGCATTGTGCTGGGCCTTTTTGTTGCAAGCTATCCCCTTTTCACAAGTAGCCTGAAGCAACAATTAATCCTGCATGTAATTTCTGAATCAAATGGTGGCTTTGGGTGAGAACTGTGGGAGTAGTTTGGAAGCAGATGTAGCCTGAGGTGAAGTCACTGCCTGTGTTTGAGGGGAGTCAGGGATGGGCTTGGGGGAGAAGAGAAGATGCACATAGCCTGGTGTATGAGCTACTGCTTAACCTAGGAATCCCTATCTCCCCCTCCCCAGATCTTAGTGCCTAATCCTGGGAATCTCCGAACATGTCACCTTACATGTCAAAAGGGGACTTTGTAGACATGCTTGAGGTTAAAGACCCTGAGATAGGGAGATGATCTGAGGTCACCTGGGTGAGTGTGCTGTAATCACACCAAAGTACCAATTTTTTCCTGGTTGTTCTTATGGAAAAGGGACTCCAAGGCTTGTCACTGAGGTGCCATGTGCTGGCTTTGGAGGTAGAAGAAGGAATTCAGGAGCCAAGGAATAGAGATGGTAGCCAAAGCTGGGAAAGGCCAGGGAATAGCTTCTTCCCTGGAGCCTCTGGAAGGACCCAGCCCTGCTCAGGGAGGCTCAAGTCTTAGAAGACACTAGATATGTGTTATCTTTTTTTTTTTTTTTAACATTCTTATTTATTTATTTGAGAGAGAGAGAGGCAGATAGACATAAAGAGAATGGGCATGCCAGGGCCTCCAACTGCTGCAAACGAACTCCAGAAGCCTGTGCCACCATGTACATCTGGCTTTATGTGGGTCCTGGGGAATCGAACCTGGGTCCTTTGGCTTCGCAGGCAAGCGCCTTAACTGCTAAGCCATTTCTCTAGCCCCGATGTGTGTTATCTTAAGCTCCTAAATCAGTGGTAATTTGTCACTGCTGCATAGACTGCAGAGACCAGCTCTAGCTTTCTTTTACTTGGCCTGACTTTTTGCGGCACCTCTGAACTCCAGTGAGCCTCGTCTGGAGCCTTCAATCAGTACAATGGGACTGGATTCAGCTTTCATCATTCAAAACATTTTTGGCCTTGGAGCTGGGACTAGGAGAATCAGTTTAACAACTGAAGACACTGAATGTGTACCTCTGCCCCCGACCTGCTGAAGGGGCAGGTATGAGCAAGATGTTTCCCTCAGACACTCCTGGGGGGACAATGGCCCTGTCTCAAAGCCTTCTTGCTAAACCACGGCATGCCAACCTCAGCTTAGCCAGCTAAGAGGATTCTTCTCTGAGTTTATTTCACAAACTCCAATTGCATGCTGGTACAGCCCAAGGCTCATGGGAATCATTGACTGACTGATTGATTGATTGATTTTTTTTTTTTTTTTTTTGAGACAAGATCTCACTGTGTAATCCAGATTGGCCTGAAACTTACTATATAGACTATGCTGGCCTCAACCTCATTATTCTCCTGGCTCGGCCTCCCTGTGCTGGTGGGAGTCACCAAAACTAGACCTTTAACCTGGTACAATCCCAGACGCCTCCCCAGACCTGTTCAGTCTGAGTCTCTGCAAGGCCTTAAAAATTATCTTTCATCAAAAGGAACACTAGGATATTTGGGAATGGAGGATTTTGCCTGGATTCTTCCAGTGACCATAGTATTTCTCTGTCATTGAAGTTAAGTCATTGCTGTGGTTGGAATGTGAAATGCCCCTCGCAAGCTCTTATGTTTGAGCACTTGCTCCCTAGCTGGTGTCACTGTTGAGAAGAGCAGTGGAACCCTTAGGAGGTGGAACCTTGGTGGAGGAAGTGCATCACTGTGGGGGGGGGCCTTGGGGTTGGTAGCACAGACATACTTCCTGTTATCCCTCCCTCCTGCCTCTCTCTCTCTCTCTCTCTCTCTCTCCCTGGCTATAGATGCAATGTGACCAGCTGGCTCCCTGATCCCCACTCCTGCCGCGGTGCCTCCTCTGCCTTGATGAACTCTACCTAGAAGTTTAAAACTGTAAACCCCAAAACAAAAACAAACAAAACCCTTTCTTCCTTCAGCAGCTTCCTGTTATGTATTTGGTCACAGCAATGCACAAAGTAACTAATGCAGCCACTAGTCTCCAGGAGCCCAACTTCTCATTTAGAACCTGAAAGTGTAGAACTAAGTGACGCCCAGATACCGTAACTAGTAGCCATTCAGGTACAATTGTATCTTTCTTTTTTTTTTTTATTATTTAGGGAATACTCTCATCAAGCCTATATAAAAGTACCTTTTATATTTAATACAAAGTGTTGTCACTATACAAATTAAAAAAAAATAAGTTTAACCTTTCTAAACCAATATGGCTGTTAATTTGATACAGTGCCAACTCAACATGGTAGACCTAAGACACGTTTTTTTCCATAGTTGGAAGTACAGCCAGTTTCCAGAAATTCAAACTTCAAATCATTTGTATGTGACATATATATCCATTCTAAGGATTTTACCCAACCTCAAGGCCACTGCACTGAATATACTCTTTCTCTGTAGGAGGCTGTGATTACAGAATAGAGGTACCTGAGATAATCTAAGTGGAAACTATAGAAAAGCCCAGTCTTATTTAAATATGTAAACAAATTTTAGTTCATTAAATGTTAAAATGAAGCCAATTGTTCTTGCCAATTTTTTAAAAAAATTGTTTATTTTTATTTATTTGAGAGCGACAGACAGAGAGAGAAAGGCAGAGAGAGAGAGAGAGAGAGAGAGAGAATGGGCACGCCAGGGTCTCCAGCCACTACAAACTGAACTCCAAATGCATGCACCACCTTGTGCATCTGGCTTAAGTGGGTCCTGGGGAGTGGAGCCTTGAACTGGGGTCCTTAAGCTTCACAGGCAAACGCCTAACAGCTAAGCCATCTCTCCAGCCCCTGTTATTGCCAATTTTGATGAACATTGCAAGAGGGAAACCACATACCAAAAATGTGCACTCCACACTCGCCCTGGAGTTGAGGGTGTGGGGTAGAAGATGCACCTCCTCAGCCTGTTTACTTTGGTTGGTGGGAGAAGTCTGTTTAGATATTTTCTATAAACTGCTTAGTATTTACTTGTGGCTAAGCAGCTCTTCCCCGCCCTCCCACCTGAGTATGAACTCTTAGAAAGCCCAGCCATCCAAGACAATGCCATCGTGTTAACAGAAAGATGAAATCTAGAGAAGGGGAGTAACGGTTCAAAGTCACTCATGTGAACTATACCCACTGTGTCAGTCCACATAGGTTAAGCTATGCTGCAGTAACAAACAGCCCCCAAAGCACTGTGACAAGCTTCGCTTCTCACTCCTTCTCCACGTTGGTATTAACTGTAGTATGTATGAGTCTGTTAAAAGCTTTTTTTAAAAAAAAAACTTTATTTATTTTTCATTTTATTTATTTGAGATAGAGAGAAGGAGAGAGAGAGAGAGAGAGAGAGAGAGAATGGGTGAATCAGGGTCTTTAGCTGCTGCAAACAAATTCCAGATGTGTGTGCCATCTTGTGCAACTGGCTTATGTGGGTCCTGGGGAATTGAACCTGGGTCCTTTAGCTTTGCAGGCAAGTGCCTTAACTGCTCAGTTATCTCTCCAACCCAAGTATGACTCTTAATCACAGGCACATGAGTGTATGGGGGACATTTTTACATTCAAACCCACCACAGCCCCCTTCATGCCTTTTCCCATATAAAGCTGACCATATCCCCATAGACTGCTTTCCTGAAAGTTCTGTTTGTATCGCTCTTGCCTGGAGATGTGAGGAAAGGAGAAATGCAGATTGTGTTTTTGAACTACAGAGCTCGAGGCAGGAAGCCCAAGTCCCAACCACAGACTGGGAAAGCCTTCTGGGAAAGGTAGCGCTCAGGAGTGGGCTGTGTTCTCCAGCTTTTCCTATCTAAGTGATGCAGCCCCAGCGGGCCTGGGGCTGTGGTTCAAGAGTGTTGTCTAATTCCATATCTAGCATCGTCCTCCTTCTTCTGGGAGTACACCCGACTCAGGGAGGGAAGCCTGCCTTTGACTCCAGGGTAGAAACTCAGGGACCAAGCTGCTGTGAGCCTCCTCTTTCTCTATCTCTCTCTCTCTCTCTCTCTCTCTCTCTCCTCCCTTCCTTCCTCCTCCTTCCCTTCCTTCCCTCCTCCCTCTCTCTCTTTCTTTCTTTCTTTCTTTCTTTCTTTCTTTCTTTCTTTCTTTCTTTCTCCCTCTCTTTTTCTGTATTACAAACTTGTGGTATGATTCTCAATCTAATCGTCTCATGGGGTAAGCAAGCAAGTATTGGGACACACTTTCCCCTGCCCTTCACTTTGTGGGCTGCCGGCCGTAGTGGCGCCAAGCTGCGGCTCCCCATAAGTAAAGAGCTGCCGCTTGCACCTCTCTATCCACGAAAGCCTGTTTCTGAACTTCTGATGCTCTCGCTGTTGATTTGGGGTTCAGCAGTGGCCCTACCTGCTAATCCTTTTCTTGCATGGATAGAGAACTTTAGGAGACCAGGATGACATCTACTATGTGCAGCCCAGCCCAGAGCCCAGCAGACGCTCGGCTCAGCTTGAACTCCTAAGCAGTGTCTGGTGATCAACTATTGTCAACAGTAGTGAGGCAAGTTTCCTTTCTGGCCTAACGTAGCTTTTTATTTTATTTTATTTTATTTTATATTTTAGAGTGGTCCTCATGAACATCCAGTCTGAAGAAACACTGCAGTGGTTCAACATCTTCACTGCAAAGGTGGGAACAGGTCCGGAACAGTGAGGGGACATTTGCCAGGGTGTGACAAGGTAGTGGCTTTCACGTCTGTGGTTCCTCATGGCCGGAGTGGAGTTCCAGCTCTACACCTCTGATACCGAACACTGGGCCTGGACTGATGAACGCTGCTTCTACATGTCCACACTATTTTATTAAATTTTAATTTAGCCATTATAACGTGTCAACACTGTAAATATCATTTCATTCTCAAAAACTACACCTTGTGGGCCGGGCGTGGTGGCGCACGCCTTTAATCCCAGCACTTGGGAGGCAAAGGTAGGAGGATCACCGTGAGTTCAAGGCCAAGGCCACCCTGAGACTACATAGTGAATTCCAGGTCAGCCTGAGCTAGAGTGAGACCCTACCTCAAAAACAACAACAACAACAACAAAAAAAAACTACCCCTGTGGTCAGAGCTATTTCATATGTTCTCCTATGTTATAGTTGAGGTCGTGGAGGTACAGAGAGGTTAGGTCATTTCTCCAACGATCCCAAAGCTACCAAGTAGTGGTACAGAGACTCAAACATGGGCCATCTAGCTAGAGGGTGGGTCTGAGTGTGTGACTCCACTCTGCTGGGTCTCATCATTCTGCAATTCTCATAGTTCATATCAGTGTTCAGCAGGTTCTAGTAGCGTCCAGCCTCCTTTTTTTCTCTTTTTTCTTCCTTCCTTCCTTCTCTTTCCTTTCCTTTCTTTTCTGTTTTTTTTTTTTTTTTGTAGCGTGATAGGCACTGTATCTGCAACACTCCCATCCCTGCTTGTGTTTTTGAAACAGACTCTTACTCTCCAGCCCAGGCTGGCTTCAAACTCATGGTAATCCTCCTGCCTCAGCCTCTGAGCACTGAGATTATAGGCATGAACACTTGGCTTGCCAGTGTTTTGTTTTTCCCCCTATCAAAACTCACCATCTCGTATCCCACCCTCTTCCTTCAGGGACTTGACCTCCACAGATCTGATCACTTCCGGGAGATCTGAGAGATGCCAAAGTCCATTATTTTCACCTTGACGGTTTTCCTCAAGGCTGGCCCGCAGCAGCCCCCGCACCCAGGGCCCATGTGCATGGGCAGGCGTGCACGGGGCTTGGTGATTGACAACACGAATGTCTCCTATCTACGTATCCCTATTTGGAAACATTTTTCCACCAAGGACCGTTCAAAGCACGCTGTCTAGGCTTTGTTTATTTAGAACAGTGCAGGTGCATGGCTTGTCACAGTGCAGTCACCATGGCCATCACTAAGTGACTAGTCTGTCTAGAAGTCCAGGAACCATGTGCTTGGCTCCCCCGTTAAGCCCTTTCAGCTTGGCTCGATCCTTCAGTGGGATTGTTAGCCAATCTGTGAGCAAGGCTCTCAGAAGCTGAGAGTGAAAAACACATCCACTCCAGAATTCTTGGACTGCCTCGCAGTGGCTGTAAGGACAAGCAGTTCTGGTGGGCAAAGATGGTGGAGATATGTCTGGTCTCCATGGCCTGTGTCCTGAGCTGGGCCTAAGAGGGTACTCCACACTTGGGGAGTCCCCCCAGTGCTCTGTCCTGGGCAAAAGCTTCAAAACATTTAAAGGTGTACTCATGTCGCTTTCAGAAACATATTTCCAAGTTCCCAGATTATATCTCAATTTATATTCCAAACATAGATTTACCTTCACTCTGGTGCTATCCAGCTAGGAGAAGATGAGGGGAAAAAAAGAGAAAGGGGACTAAGTTTGTTGGAAAAGCTGATCAGCTGCCTTGTGAGTAACTTGCTCTGGCCTGAAGGTGCCACAAGATGGCAGCATTTCTGAATGTTCTAGTTGGGCCTACCTCCTACCTTGGGGCACTAGGGTGCCTTGGCATAGGAAGCATTTTTTCTCAGTTCAGGAGGGTTCAGAGTACTGACCCCTGCCGGGCGTGGTGGCGCATGGCTTTAATCCCAGCACTCAGGAGGCAGAGATAGGTGGATTGCTGTGAGTTCGAGGCCACCCTGAGACTACAGAGTGAATTCCAGGCCACCCTGGGTTACAGAGTAAGACCCTACCTCATAAAACAAAACAAAACAAAACAAAAGTACTGACCCCCTGGGGCTGGAGAGATGGCTTAGCAGTTAAGATGCTTGCCTGCGAAGCCTAAGGACCCAGGTTTGATCCCCTAGTACCCATGTAAGCCATATGCACAAAGTGGCACATCTGTCTGGAGTTCATCTGCAGTGGCTAGAGGCCCTGGCACATCCATTCTCTCTCTCTCTCTCTCTCTCTCTTTTTGTCTGTTTCTCCCTGTATCTCTCAAATAAATAAAATTAATAAAATATTTTTAAAAAAGAGTGCTGACCCAGGATGCTCTGGTGTTCAGGCAGAACAGAGGGGCTGAATCTCTGTGGCCCACATTCACCTGGTTCGGCAAAATCAACTGGGTTCCTAAGAAACCAGGAACACAGTGCTTGTTGGCCAGTGGCCACCTGGCTGTTGGGCTGGATTGATGACTCTTTTTGGAGAAGTATGGTAACAGGGCATATTGTATAAGGCCGAAGAACTGGGAAGTGCTTTAGAAAGTATAGCCCACCAGCTTGATCTGTGTAGTGTGTCAGATTTCTATTCTGCATGGCTGCCACCAACGCCCTCAGTCGGGCACCCCTGACCCCCAATATCAGTACCAGCCACTTGGCTATGACATAATAAGCAGTTTTTACTATGAAAAACCTTCCTGGTATCTTACTTAGAGGTCTCATTCATTTATTCACTTGTCAATAACCATTCATTCTAGTACCTTTTGAGCCAGGTGTCCTGAGGAACCAAGAATGGCTATGCTTCCATCATAGAGCCTGTGTCTAGTATGTGAGGGTAGGGGAAAATTCATGGATCACAATTACAAAAAGAGTCTTACAGAAGGTATGGCAAGGACTCTAGAAGGCTCCATTACTTATGTGACCTTGGGCGAGTAATATATCTGGAAGGTCCTGTGTTTGGTCTCTGAGACTTTGTATGGGATGTTTGTGAGAATTAAAGAAAGATCCCATGCTACCACATCTGGTTTATTATGAACACCAAACGAGAGCTTTGTATTTTCATTTCTGCTATGCACACCCCCAACACCAGAAGGCGCTGTTCACGTAGCTCACACATACCCCTTGATTAGCGCAGTCCTAACTCTGAGTCTCAGTTTCCTCACTTGCTGACAGGAACAGTTCATTCTGGTATCATCACGGGGCTGTGGGGCTGTTGTGAGAATTAAATACAGCGTGGGAAGAGCGTTGAGCTCTGCGCCTCGTGTCTGACATGAGATTTAGATGTTCCAGTTGTCCGAGCTGAACACAAAGATGTCAACCTGTGTTTAGAGTTGTCACCAGGGACCCAGTAGGCCTATTACAATTAATGCCCAACTTTTATCTAGGAAATGCCTCCGCATCCCACTTCCCGGAGGACTTTCTGGTTTGCCCGAACCAGCCCAGAGTCAAGGAACCTTTTTGCTCTCTCTTGAACATCAGTGGCCTGACAAGTACTTAGCTCTGTATCAGAGAACTAGGATCTGTCCAGCCAGTGGGCCAGGGAGGGTGGCAGAGAAGCAACAGGGAGAAGGGGAGGCAATAGGGAGACCACACCTGTACCGTGTGACTCTTGTGGTGGCAGCTCCCGGGCCTGCTAGATGCTATGTCATGTAAACCTCAGGAGGGCAGCCCTAAGACATGGGCCCTTTATTTTAGCATCCCTATTTTACAGAATAGAAAATGAGGTCCAGGGCTGAAGAGATGGCTTAGCGATTAAGGTGCTTGCCTGCGAAGCCTAAGGACCCATGTTCAATCTCTCTCCAGATCCCAGACACACTAAGGAGAAGCAAATGCAAGATTTCACATGCCCACTAGGTGGCACAAGCGTCTGGCGTTCAACTGCAGTTGCTCAGGCCCTGGAGGGCCCATTCCCTTCCCCTCTTCCCCCTCTCTCCTTTTCTCTCTCTAAAATAAGACTTTTTTGTTGTTGTTGTTGTTTTGTTTTGTTTTTCAACACAGGGTCTCACTCTAGCTCAGGCTGACCTGGAATTCACTCTGTAGTCTCAGGGTGGCCTTGAACTCACAGAAATCCTCCTACCTCTGCCTCCTGAGTACTGGGATTAAAGGCGTGTGCCACCATGCCCTGCTAGAAAATAAAAATTTTTAAAAGTTTACAAAAAAGAAAAAAATGAGGTTCAAATTCATGCCAGAAAATACATGATGGAACTTGGGTCAGTCTGACTCCAGAGCCTGAAGACTTTTCATAGCACAAAACTGTCTTTTTGTTGTTGTTGTTGATTTTGAGGTAGGGTCTCACTCTCTAGCCTAAACTGACCTAGAATTTACTGTGTATTCTCAGGGTGGCCTCAAACTCACAGTGATCCACCTACCTCTGCCTCCCAAGTTCTGGGATTAAAGGCGTGCATCACCACGCCCGGCTACACAAAGCTATCTTGAATGGTTTGATAGACCCAACTAGAATGTTACAGCTAAACTTGTCTCCACGGTGACAAAAGACGCTAAGTGTCCCTGTCCTTAGTTTTCTGGTTTGAATGAGACCTACTCCATTACCATCCCTGGGGGTGGACACATGACCAGGGCTGATCCATTCTGGACTTCACACCTGTAGTGAGTGCTTTGAGGAGGTGAGTGTGTCTCACCTAGACCAGAAAAGAATCAATCCTGAGGAATTGTTGGAACTTGAGAATGACACATTTTCTTTCTCCCAAGGTATCTTAGGTACTGCTCTGCAGTCTGGAGTTACTGGTGGCCTTGCTATCTCCCAACAGGGAAACTGAAGGCTAGAGGGAAGCAAGAGAAGCAAAGGTGAGACAAAGTTCCCTGGGGACATCTTCTGAGCGACTGGCATCTTCCATGGACTTTCCATTGTTTGAGCTTATGCATTTTGAGGGGGGAGTATATGCAAGGCTTTGCTGAGCTTCTCTCTTAGCTCTGCAAGCACAGAAGACAGAAACATTTCCCAAACAGACCAGTAACTCAGGGGCTGAGAACACAATGAAAGTTTTGTTTGAAATTTACCTGACTCATTGTATCACTCTTTATTGTACTATGCTATAGAGATTAAACATGTAAGTGAAATTGTGCTGTGCCTAGTCTCTATCATGGAAACAGAGGCCCATGTCCACATGTTATTCATTATAAAATTATCCAACAAGTCCCAGAATCCGGCTGCTCTGGAGCTGGAAGAGTTTATGCTTGAATTCTAGCTCTCTAGTTAGCTTGAGTTAGTTACCAAGACCCGTAACAGTCAGAGCCCTCCCTCTGGTTTCCTGATCTGCAATATGATGATGTCGCAGGTACCATCACATTGCTGGGATGAAACACCTGACCAAAAGCACCCAATGGGAGGAAAGTATTTTTATTTGGCCCACAATCACAAGGGGAAGCACCTTTAGGACAGGGAAATGTGGTGTGAGCAAGAGCTGGACACCACCTCTGCCAAAGCAGGTGGAAAAAATAGCAGAAGAATCAGCCAAGTTCTGTCAAGAGGGAGCTGGCTATAACACTGGCTATAACACACTCCTCTAGCAAGGCTCCACCTCCCAAATTACAATCAGCTAGGGATCAAGCATTCAAATACTTGAATTCATGGCCGGGGGGCGGGGGGCCACCTAATTCAAACCACTGTTGCATGCTAGTCATTAAGGAGGATTATCTGAAATAATGAATATCTAGCTATATAGACATGTAGTCCCCACATCTAGAAGATGGGGACTGAGAGGCAGAAAGATGAATTCACCTGTTCAATATCAGCCAACTGGTCAGCAACAGAGTCTGGAGTTGAACCAAGGCATGGGCTCTTCCTGGTCACCATGTCTGCCTTCTTTTGAGGCTCAGAGAGGTTAAGAAGCTTGCTCGAGGTTTCATTTCATGACAGAAGCATACAAAGTGTCTGTCTTTGGTTTCAGAATGTAGTCATTCTCAGCGGATGTCACAGAGAACAAAGAGAAAGAAGATTCCTGGGCAGATGGTTGGATGTCAGGGCAGGACCACTCGTGCACTGGTGGGGAGTTGGGGTTCAATATGTGAATACAGGCGAGACACTCACTTGTTTGGAAGCATCTCTGTTGTTGGTCTCCAAACATCCATCACTGTAACCATTTCCTGGGGCAGAATTCAGAGCCATTTCTCACAACCAGGATGACCCAGACGCTTGAGACCGAATAAGGATTTTTACTCAAGGAAGCTGGAGTGAAACCTCTGCTCTCCTGGCTGTCGGTGCGCAGGTGTGGGCCCAGCTGGGCTTCCATTCTGCTCCCCACTGCTTTCAGCTTGGGTCCTCTCCCAAGCTTTCCTTCTTCTTCTCACCTGTTCCATTTCCAAGATGAAGGAAGAGAAAATAGGACCAAAAATTGAATACCTCTGAACCAGAGCAAGGAAAAGCCAGGCCTGACCCCCAGCCTGCTTCCACATTGAACTTGCCTTGTTTTCACAACCAAGGTCCAGCTTCTTCCCTGACCATTTAAAAAGCTTTTAGCACATCTGAAAATGTTTCCCAAATGGCAACAAACTCTCCCAGAAAAAAAAAAAAAACAAGTGTTTTGATGAGTTAAGTATAAATGAATCAAAACCATATGGATTAAATTTCCCCTGAAATACACTCAGTATTAAGGACAAATGCTTAGGAACAGTGTGAGCTTGGGGGTAGGAGAGGGTGGAAAACTGGGGTCTGATTTGGAGTGTCCTATGTCCCTTGGTAACAGGGCTATTTGTTCCACAGTGTTCATGTCTCCCAAAGTCCCAGACCACGTAAATCACACTCAATTTTTAACCAAATAAGTGGATAATCTTAAGTAGGAATTAATGAGACCTTGAAGAAAAAAAAAAATTAAGTAACCAAATGTGGTGGCTTGAATGTAATATGTCCCCCAAAGACTTGTGTGTTGAATACTTAAGCTCAAGTTGGTGGCACTGTTTAGGAAGTTTATAGAAACTTTCGGAGGTTAGAGACTTGCTGTATAGGAAATGTGTCACTAGGGACACGCCTTGAGATGTTCTATTCTAGCCCCACTGGCTGGTCTCGATTTTCTCTCTGCTGATGTGATGATGTGACACTGACTCCCTGCTCCTGCCATGTCTTCCTCAGCATGATGGATTCTACCTTCTGGAAGTCTAAGTCAACAAACCCTCTTCCTTCCATAAACTGCTCCTAGTCACGGTGTCTTGTCTCAGCAACCAGAAAGTAACTGATACACCAAATGCATCTTTTCCTGGCTTCTCTTGCAGTGTGGGAATCTCTCTTTGAAAAGTAATCTTGTTCATGGTGGTAAATAGCTACAGTGGTTTTGGAACTGGCCTGCTCCATCAAAACACTTGTTGAGATTTAATTACCAACACAAGATTTTGAGAGGTGTTAGGGCCATTAAAAGGTGCAAAAACATGGCATTAGTGAAGGAGTTAATGCAGTTATGACAAGAATAAATTCATTATCACAAAAGTGTGATCTCTTCTCCCATTCTTCCTCTTTTCCCCACATGCCTGCTTGCTCTTCTGTTTTTCTGCCACGAGACCTGCAACATAAGCTAAGATGACTGGGCCACTCAATCCTGGCCTTCCAGTCTCTACGACCATGAACTAAATAAACTTCTTTTCTTTATAAATTATTTGTTCTCTGGCATTCTGTCATAGCAACAGAAAATATCGCAGCAACAACAACCTCAAACAAACTAATTTGTTCATTCAAAAGAATATTTACTGAGTAACTAATTCATTAGAGACTTGTAAAATGAAGTAAAACAGATGTTAAGGAATTCTTGCTGTGGAGGAGTCCAGCTCTTCTGCCCCTTCCTCATGACCTACGTCATGATGTCACCTGCTATTATTTCTCAGTGTCTTCTTTGTATTCATTGACACTCAGCTGTCTGTTGGAAGGCTTTCAGGCCAGTCTGGGACTATTTTCTCAAGACCTTGATTGAGGCTTGGGAACATTCTGGGTGGTAAGCTCTCTACTCATGCACCTTACTAAAAGACTACTTGATCATCAGACTCTAACTTCTCCTACCCAAATAAGAAAAGAAACTTCAAACTGGTCATTGTAGATGTCTTCTTCCAACCTCCAGAACATGCTCCCATCATGGTTCTACTGCTCAGAGCTCCAAAGTGTTAAAGCTCAGCCCCAGAGAGCGGCCAGTGGGTCCCCTGTCCACACTTCCTCACATGACATCTCAGTCATCCATTCCAGCTGGACGCCTTGTGTTTTGACAGCACCAAGGTGTCTGCGATGTCCTCTACCATGTGCCTCAGGATTTCTTGCTTCTCTTGTTTATATGGTGCTCTCTTCTGTCTTTGCTGCCTTAATCCAATCTCCCCAAATCCTGTTCTGAGGTACACAGGTTCTGTGAGACACTGACGTCTTTGCTCTGGGGGTCAACAATGCTTTCAAAAATGTGGAGTTAGAGAAGGCTAAGTTTTTTTGTGTGTGTGTGTGTGGGGGGGGGGCTGGGACTTGAATCCATGGCCACACTGTGCTAGGCAATGGCTTTACCACTGTGATATGGTCCCAGCCCCTTTAAGTGGCTCCCACACTGTGCTCTTCTCTGAGCCTTGCTCAGGCTTCTGTGTCCTGCGCCTCCCCAAGACCCAACTCTATGTGATCACAAGATCTAATTTACCATCTGCTGTTTCTGGGAATAAAGTCATTTTGATAAAGACTTATTTTGTAATCTTGGATTTAGAATACACTTTTTTTTCCACCCAAAGCACATTTATTGATTACAGTTTGAGTTTCTCCTAATCAAAAAAAAAAAAAAAAAAAAACTTAAGACCAGAAAAGTTTAAGATTTTGGAGTCTTTTCAGTTTTGGAATATTTGCATAGACTTTATAGTTTGAGCCTCCTGAACACAAAAGTCTCCAAAAATGAAAACCTTTAGAGTGTCATATCGGTAGTCAAAGTTTTAGATATTTGGGTATTTCGGAGTTCAGATCCTCAGGTTAGGGTGAATTGTCTTATCTGTAGGTGTTGTCAGACTGAAAAGTGATTCTGGAAGCAAAGAGGACACCTCACAGGGCCCATGTGTGAAGTGGATTTTCTGACTGTACTGCCTCACTCATGGTACCACCTGGTCTTGTAGTTCTCAGACACCAAAGAGGAGAGATCTATTTGAAGGCTTTCCAGGATATAATGCATTTAGGAAAAAACCACATTGGTGTAACCCCGCAATGATGTTTCCAAGGCCCCTGCAGGAGTGGACTTTCAGCTTGATATGGACGGCACAGTGTGACTGTGTTACCAACCGCCTCTGTCCGCGGGAGGATGCGGCTCACCCTGCCCTCTCATGGCGAGCAGCGGGAGGTGGTCTCTAAGGGCCATCCACTAAGGCTTGTTGATCTTTTCTACATTAAGCCTTGCCTAATAATTATATATATATATATATATATTTTTTTCCCTTACACGTTCCGCCCTTGCCGTGGGAGCACGACTCCTTTACTCTCCATCACTTTGCTTCTGTAGAAGTTTCCCTTGGAGCTGCCTAAAGACGACTTGGATTTTTTCATTGTCCAACCCTGCTCACCCAAGCTTCCAACATCGTCTCAAGAATATGCCATCGCTTTCTCTGCCTTCCGGTTTCCTCATAGGATGGTACTTGCAAAGGGAGCAACTGGGCTTTTCTTGGCATTCGCTGTTGTTTCAGAGAAAGAGGAGTCAGGAGCGAACAAATCACTGACCTCTGTCAGCCTTCATGGAAGGGTTTTGAGTCCGATGGTTAGGGTATCAAGGTCCCTAAATTATCGAGCATTCACGACCATGGCTGAAGTCCATCCCCCTTGGCACATTAGACCAAACCCACACCCTGACGGACAGGAGACCTTTCACCTTCTGCACAGAACCGAGAGACACCCCGGCAGGCAGAGATGGGTGCATGTGGGCAGATCTGAAGTCTGGCATCCTTGGGGTAGACAGGGCCACTTTCACATGACGAAAAGTTCAGGGCTTCTTCAACGGCATTCTTGAGGGATGAACAAGCAGAAACCGGAGAAAGAAGAAAAAGGGCACGATGATTCCAGTCGAAAAACGAGGTTACTAAAGACCCTGTGCCCCATGAGTGTGGGGGCCACGTCTGCTTAGCTCATCATTCTTTCCAGGCATGTTGTAGAGTGTCTGGCACATGCGATCATGTCAGAAATGTATGCATGGATGAATAGAAACATGTAAGGATTATTCCAGGAGACGTTCATAAGTGCATGGGTGTTTCTTTGAAGGGGGCGCATTTCCAACAGTCAGCATGATAAGGGCTCATGCTTCCTAATTTGCCCCTGTATAGTAATCATGATGGAGTTTGTACCCCAGAACAGCAAGGTCTGGGATGTCTGGGGTATAGAGACTATCTTGGGCATGACAGGGATTCATCTGGTCAGTTTAACTGGGCAGAGAAGAAGCTGAATTGCATATCAACATGTCAAATAAGCAGATCTGGGATGGAGATATGGCTTAGTGATTTAGGCTCTTGCCTGCAAAGCCAATGGACCCAGGTTCGATTTCCCAGGACCCATATAAGCCAGATGCACAAGGTGCCACATGTGTATGAAGTTCATTTGCTGGATGCCCTGGCACACCCATTCTCTCTCTCCCTCTCTCTCTCTCCCTGCCTCTTTCTCCCTCTCTCAAATAAGTAAATAAAAATAAAATATTTTGTTTGAAAAAAGCAGATCTGGGAGAGGGAAATGAAAGTCACTTCCAAAGGGACACTCAGAACAGCTAATGGCGATGCTACAGGCTGAAAACATAAGGCTTACTGCCTGCTCATTCAACCACATCTCCGTACCCAGGTTGGATTTTTTTAAAATTATTTATATGAGAGAGAGGGGAGGGGGGAGAATGGGCATGCCAGGGCCTCTAGCCCCTGCAAATGAACTCCAGACTCATGTGCCACCTTGTGCATTTGGTTTACGTGAATATTGCAGAATCAAATCTGGGTCCTTAGGCTTTGCAGGCAAGTGCCTCAACTGCTAAGCCATCTTTCCAGCCCCAGGTTGGTTTTTTAATCACTTTCAAAATTTTTATTTATTTATTTGAGAGAGGGAGAGGGGGAGAGGGGGAGGAAGAAAGAATGGGCACGCCAGGGCTTCCAGCCACTGCAAATGAACTACAGATGCATACACCACCTTTTGCATCTGGCTTGTGTGGGTTCTGGGGGATTGAACCAAGGTCCCTAGACTTTGCAGGCAAGTGCCTTAACCACTAAACCATCTCTCCAGCCCCAGGTTGTTTTTTAAGTAGGTAGAGTGGTGCTCTTTCGCCAAACAAAAGGTTATCTTTCTTCAAAGGCTTATAGATGGAAAATTTATAATGGAAGAATTTAAGACCTTAAAGGGAAGAAAGCAGGGTTTCTAGCAAAGGTTAAATGTAAGCCCATGAGAGCTCTTAAAAAATGCTTAGGGGCAATATGATCTAATTCCAGTATGTTCATGTATTAAAATTCTCAATTTAAAACATTATAAAAAATACTTAGCAGAAAATATGTCCAAAGCTACCTATATCTGACAGAGTATTTTTATAAGCATCACTCAAGTCCCAACAGCAAGAAAGCATGCGGTGCAAGGATAAGCTGGGCACAAAGCATGACTGGACAGTTCACAGAAAGGGACAACAGATAGCAGCGAGCCCGTGCAGAGATGTCCACATCATGAACCGCTGGAGAAATGCAGAGGCAAGCCATGCTCCGTTATCCACTAAATGCTGGAGAAGATGGAGACCCACTGGATCATTCATCCCGACTGGTGGCAACGGTGTAGCCACTCTGGGAAACTTGTGCCATATCTTCTTAGAAGACTCATCATGCAATCACCATATGAGCCTTCATAAGAAATGACGCTCTAAATGGAAAAACAAGTCCAGATGTTCTTCCACATGTGGATGGTTAAACAAACTGTGGTATATCCACATCATGAAATCCTACTCAGCATTAAGAAGGAACAAGCAATTGACAGAAGAAATTAGATTGATTACCTGGGATAGTGCTGAGTGAACCAAGTCCATCCCAAAAGGCTACGTACGATATGGTTCTCTTTACACAGAATTCTCCTTTTCTAAGGTAGGGTCTCACTCTAGCCCAGGCTGACCTGGAATTTACTCTTAGTCTCAGGCTTGCCTCAAATGCCTGGAGATCATTCTCTTGAGTGCTGGTACTAAAGGCATGCATCCCCATACACTCAGCTACACAGCATTCTTGAAATGAAAAAAGAAAAGCCACACACACACACACACACACACACACACACTACTGGTTGCCAAGTATTTGTGATGGGGAAAGGGCAAAAAGAATGGTCACAGCAGTCACATGTAACAAAATTGTAGAGAACCAAGCACACACACATTGCCACATGATGGAAATATCAGCCCCTAACATTATTGCCAGGACCATGGTGAGGAAGGAATGGACCCACCTGGAGACAACCTGAGGGCTCCTACTTAAGGTTCTTACTCATCTGAGTGGTCCAAGAATCAACACCCATATATCAAAAAAGGACTTCGACTTCCAACCTGCAGCAATGTCTTATCTACATTAAACCACCCAAGAAGCCAGAGTCTGTGAAAAGGAAAGTCCTAGAACAATAAGATCACTCCATGTCATCCTCTCCACTCAATGCCTACTGAAAATCAGGCTTGTGTGAAGCCCAATAGCCCACGGAACCCGAACGGTAATTTCTGTCACAGTGGCTCTAGATGTCCACAACTTGATGGATAACTGACCGCCAGCATGATGTTGTCACTACTTCTAAGTTAGGACAACCAGAGAGAGTAATATATGGATACATAAACAACCCCATGAATGTCACTTCAAGCTAGCCCATCCTCGGGCCTCTGGTCAAGGCACACCCATGGTAAAGCTTTTCTCCATGGTAGAGCTTCTTAACTCTCCCCATCTTTAAGACTCCATTGACCATCGGTAACAGTGGCCAATGCCCTGCTACATCAAGGTCAGAGTAAATAGCCTTGTTTGCTTGCTCTGTGTATTTCCACCCTCCTTTCTAGACAGCTATGGGATAAAATACCTCAAGCACCCAGGTGAATCACCCACTTTCCTGATTCTGTCTCCTCCCATGCCAGTCAGCGCTTGGGGAACCCTCGCCTGTTCCTTCTTTTGGCTTTGGGAAGAGGGATGACTTCACAAATCCATCCTAGGCACATACCTGGATAGTTAAGTTGAGATGTAGAACATACCTATGGTCAGCCTTAAGCTCCCTGGTAGTGCTTGGTGCCTGTTCTCTGTGACTGGGGCTACACTGGTTGTTAAATATTTTTAAATAGTCCCAAACCATCCTCACACCACCTCAAGCTAACTTGTTGCTGTCCCTCAGCTGAGCACCGTGTTTCATATTGGAAATGACCATGGTGGAGAAGAGCTGGGGGTTGGTTTCCCATCTCAGCACTGGTCAGGAGGGCCAGGCATGTCCTTTCTCTAAGTTCCCTTTCTTGGTGTGCAGTAGGGAACTGAACTCAATCACACCTCGTAGGTCCTTTTCTACCTGACCCTGCTCAGTCATCTGTCCAAGTCCTCCAAGTCCTCATGCAGATGGACATGATGGAGGTCTCAGAAGGACTACTCTGATGGACTCCCCCATCAGATTAGGGATAATCAAGCTAGTGACCCCTCCATCACCCGTTGAACAGAGGCCAACCCAAAGCAGAATCAGGTTCCTGTTTCCTGCACTAGCCCCGTTGTACCAACTGGTACCATTTAGGCACCACCAGCCCTTGAGCTGCCACACCCTTCATTGTAATTCATAGCTCACAGACTTACTTCCCTTGGAAACATGCTTTTGAAATGGAATGAACCCAGAGTAACATATGTTGCCTGCATGTGACATTGTGTAATACATTTTTTTTTCTTTTGCTCCCTGACTCGCCACCCCCACCCCAGGCACCCCCTAAAAACCACTCTCATTGAGCATCATTAAAAACAAAACAAAACAAAATCCTCACTCCCCCCCCCCCCCACCAGAGGCTGAAGTCCTGGGGAGCCAGAGCACGGGAAAGGTTGTCTCCTCTAAAGTTCAGATATAAAAATGACTTTCCCCTTTCAGAGGCTGTTCCCTGATGCGACTCTGTGATCAGTATCAAATGCTCAGTAGCAAGGATTTCTGTAGCGCCTTCTCAGCTAAAACAGATTTAACCTGCCCGTTGCTCTTTGTGAGAGAACAATGGGCGTTAACAATAAGGAGCTGCTGTATTGTTCATCCGTGAATAGTCTCCATTCTAGGTGTTTGCTGTTGGGCCCTACAGATTACCTGCAAAGAATGTCCGGCTCCCTCTGCGGAGAAAGGTTATGCTCCAGGCAAGGAGTCCAGGCTGTTTTGTGGTAATGAATCCATAGGAGTTTGCAATTAACGAAGTCATTTCCAAATGGTCCCTGTCACCTTTGGAAACGGGGTCTGTTTTCCCCTCTAGCATAATTGCACAGCCCAGGGTGCCTCCAGCTTGGATGGATCAGCTCTGTGTGTGAGCAGGGCTCGGGGAAGAGCAGCAGGAAGGGGCAGAGGGTGCCAAGCCAGGTTTCTCTGGAGACTTCTTTGGGCAAGCTCTGGGGGAAATGAAACCCATATGTGTGTCGTTAGCATGTGGCTCGGAACCAAGCAAGCAACACAGGCAAGCTGAAGGGAGAGAGTGTCTCTCGAGTGTTTCGGAGGGCAGATCTTTGTCACTGGGGATGCCCATCATACAGCTAGCTTTTGAGAACACTTGGAGGACAGTTTCTGAATCTAGCACATGTGAAGTCCCACTGCTCCGTCACCAGCCAACCAGCAAAGGATATGACCTCCCTGAGCAACCCTGCCTAGTTGGTCTAGCAGGTACTAGCACCTTCCCACAGGGGTCTTTGCCAAGTGGTCATGTGATCATCTGAGATTAACCCAATTTCCTAGTGTTCCTTATGGAGTAGGGGGATAGAATAATTCTGGTCGATCAAAACTGGCCATCTTCTGGGTAAAGCTTCCTGGAGAGCTATTGAAAGATAGACCCAAGCTTTTGTCTTGCCCTCTCTTTTCCTTCCTGGAATATAGTCATGATGTCTAGAAGCAGGAGGAATGCCATCTTGCAGGCATGAGGACTGCCTCCACCAATGCTGAAGTGTGTAGGACAGAGGATAGAGGGAGCTGAAGGTATGGGTGGAGGTATGGAGCAGTAGTACCAGCCCCTCGGCTCTTCTTGTCAGGTGAGGACAATCTATTCCTATGTGTTGACATCACTACAACAGGAGGTCTGTTACAAGCAGCCAAGCTGTCTCCACCATCTTCCGACTGGCATAGCAGGTCCATGGAAGCTTCCCTAGAGACTGACTCAGGTAAAGTCAGGGGAAGGACTACTCTGGAAGACCTAGCACCAGCACTCTGGCACTTCAGGATTTCACCACCCTCACCTTCAGGCTTAACCATGGAGCCATCTCTCCAGCCCTGCCCTCACCTTCATCTATGCACCTGAGCTTTCTTATTTACCCAGGTTTCCTTGCTTGTTAGTTAATCAGAGCTTCTGGAGAAGTAGAGCTAAATTCAAGGCAATAAGAGGCAAAGATAGCTGAGACACTATATCAATACTTGTTTGCATCATAGAAGATACTGGAGCTCATAAACACCAAGGACAAAAGCAGGTCCCGAATGAAGACATGGCTTGCCATGGCTGACTGCAGCAACCCTATTGAACGACGGAAGTAAGGATGGGAACCAACAGGCACAAGTCTTAACAGTGATAAAATTTAAAAAGCTTCTTCCCTAATAAAAAGAGACCTTTGCTGAATTCTCATCCCTTGAGAAATAGACAAGTGCATCTAGCTATTCAAAGGGACTTTTCATGGGAACTTAGGAGCAGTAGAGACTTGTCATGATTAAGGTTAGACTGGGGCCTCTGGCCCAGTGGGAGAGCTGGGGGTATGGAGCTTCCTGGTGCCCTCTCAAGATCAACCTACTGACCTCGCTGCTCTAGGCAGTGTGGCTGTGAGGCCACTCTCAAGGAGGGTGGTGGTGTAAGAGCGAGTCACAAATGAGCTAATCACCATTAATGTGTCAGCTGAAACTGCCAGTCTGACATCCCTCCTAATGTCTGACAAATGTCAGGGTGACTTGTGTGCTTTTTTTGTTAATTGAATTGGTTAATTAGGTCCCAGAGGCCTGGCTGCTAATTATGAGCTACTGCCGAATATGAGCTTAAAAAAAAAAAAAAAAGAAGATGCAAGGAAGTTAAAACAAAAGAGAAAACACATATACACTCAGGCACAAACAGACACACCCCAGCTCCTTTATGTTTTGTATGATCTGTACTGTTACCTTCTCTCCATTTCTGACCTGCCACATGTTACTATCTTCTTGATGTTTGAAAAAAAATATTTTTAAAGGCAAGAAAACTCCAATTCTGCCGTTTTCCACCAGGAGCATCTGTTCAGGCAGAGCCTCGTTCATTAGTTTCCTGCCAATTAGCAAGGAAAAAAAAAGGTAGATAGGAGAGGAGAGGAGAAAAAAATTCAAATTCACAACTTCACGTGTTACCTTTAAAGATGGTATATTTGGATGCAGAGCTAGTAACTGCAGGTTAGTCTATCATACCCAGCAGCGGCTTATTGGCATTTTTGGAAACTTCTCTGGGATTTCTTAGTACAGGCCCTAGACCCAGGTATGAAGACACAGCAACCCATGTGACCCCACTGAGGAATAATCTGCTTTACAGGTGAATAAGGTGCCTTGTAGCCCATGGAAGGTTCCAGACATTCAGAGCTAGAGGTATCCCCAGAAAGTATTTTCCAACACTCAACAAACAGTACTAGCTATATTATTTCAGTTTTTGGCTTCCATTAGGATATAACATTGAGAGAAATCATTATCTTTTACCCTTCTTGGAGCAGCAGACCGAAATATCAGATAAACTATTAACATTGTTTGGTTGGTGCAGAAGCACGGATGGGCACAGCCAGTGAGGAAAACCAAGGTAACAGGCAGGGAAATGAGACTCAAAGAACCTATGTGGCACAACCAGTCTCCTGTAGCCTAACTTCCTAGCAGCCATAGTTAGACTCTTTAGGGTTAAGCTATCCATGCCTCACACTTATCACTAAGATAGTCTTCGAAATTGGTGGCTCTCTCTTCTCACCCTAACAGAGACTTTGTTAAAAATCACCAGATGAACTTCACATGACATCAGTGTGTGACTCTTTGAGCATTAGAATGGTCTTAGATTTTGAAAACCTATAGCTGGAAGCTCAGGAACTTTGAGAAGGTGTGCTGTCTTTCCCCCAGTGAATTTAGATTGAACTTGAATTATACCCCTAGTGCTATTATGCCTCCCAGCTCTGCCAGAGGTCCTGGTCCTAAGGACTTCTCCTAGTTTCTCATCTTGGCCTCTTAAAGTCCTATCCCTTGCTTCCCGGGTGGTACCTCTGGTCACTTATGAGCTGGTCTTGGTCACAAGGTCTCTAATTGTAATTGTTCTTCTCTAACCAACACACCGCTTTCTGTTTCCTGCACTCTGACGCTAGGCATCCACCCGGGAAAGGCATTCTTCCAAAATGGCCGCCCTCTCCTCTTGTCCCAACAGGAAGTTCCCTAAAATCACCAGATAAATCCCACATGGTATCAATGAGTAACTCAGGATAGGAAAAGAAGATGGCCATTGTGGAAGGCAAAGATGAGAATCAGAAACTTGGCCCATAGCAGCCTTCTTCCACAGCCAGGCAAAAATGGTTGCATCTCTGTGTGTGTGTGTGTGTGTGTGTGTGTGTGTGTGCAATATTGACCTGGTGGTATTGACGCGCCACCTGCCAGGACGCCTTTCCTTATCGATAACCAATGGCGGTGCCTAAAGTTCAAACACTGCTGGATGGCTTTCATGTTTGTAAACAGTATTGATGTGCATAAATCAGGGCCCATCAGACCACAGGATTAAACAAGGATGGAAATAGAACATTTGGGAGATTCCATGAGGAAGCAGCTAATTAAAATCAGAGCTGGGAATGAAGCTGTAAATGGTGGCCAATTAATGTAAAAGCCTTCAATCCTGGACCCTCCAGTACCTAACCCAGGCTTCCCCCGGCTTGTAGCCAGGGATGCTGCCTCTACTCTTAGGCTGAGACAAGGTCCAACACTGCCTTTGGTTTACCTCCAGTAGTCTCTTAGGCCAGTGGCCCTGTAGTCAGCTCTGGAAATGCTAGCCTGTCTGACAAAACTGGGTAGGTTGGGTGGGGAGAGATATCATCATGTTAACTCACAGCATTCTGGTGTAGCCTATAAAAAAAATGCTTAGAGCTTTAATGAAACAAATGTACAAACAACAACACAAACTTAAATATAGTAGTAAAAAAGATGGAAAATAACACCACTTTCTCTTAATCTCCAAGAAGGGTCACATTGAAGGACCAGATTGTGCTCAAGCCTGTCTCTTAAGATTAATACTTGTTACTTTAAAAGTTGTTTATTTGCTTGTTGAGACAGGGTCTCATGTAGTAGCCCAGGTGACACTCTCTGTGTAGTGAAGCTGGCTTTGAACTCCTAATTTTCCTGCTGTTACTTCCTGTGTTCTGGGGCTATATAAGGGTGCCACCATGCCTGGTTTTAAAAGCATATTTAAATTGGGAATGGTGGCTCATACTTGCAATACTAGCACTCACGAAGCTAAGGAATATGAGGAGCAGCATTGCTACAATTTCAGACCCAGCCTGGATTACACAGAAAATTAATTATAGGACATCTTGGGCTGTGGTGTGAGGCACTCTCTTCCCCAACCTCCAAAAAAGTGGGTTTTGTTTTCTGATTTTCACATTACAATGGTTCAAACTCAAAAGAACCATATCAAAAGTTTCCCTTACTTAAAACAACCATGTCCAAACCTTTTGCTTTACTGCTGGGATGACCTGGCTTTAAGAGGTGTCAGCTACCCATAGTCAGAACTAAAGAATCCCTTTCCCGACTGGTTCCTTGGGAAATATCTTAGGAGCTACAACAGGACGGTGATCGGTGCCATACTTTCCACTTTCAGTCTTTAGTATGGCTTTATAAAAGCCAATAAAAGTAACAGTCACCATTGATTCAGCACTTCCTGTGTACCAGGCATGAACTTTAGCACTGTGTATGCATTATTTATTTTATTTATTTTAGTCTTTTGAGGTAAGGGTCTCACTCTAGCCCAGGCTGACCTGGAATTCACTATGTAGTCTCAGGCTGACCTCAAATTCATGGTGATCCTCCTACCTCTGCCTCCTGAGTGCTGGGATTAAAGGCATGTGCCACCATGACCGGCTATCCTTTAGTTTTTATTGAGGAAAAACAACAGAAGAGGGAACGGAGCCAAATAAATTGTGTTACTGCCGTAGTGATCTTGTTGGCCCAAGAAATCTTGAGGATGAGACAAACAATTTAGCACCATGTAGACATGAGCAGCTGGAGCCCAAGGGGGACCACTGACTTGCTCACAGTCAGAGGCCCCTCAGCTAGGCAGGGAGCTCACTTGGGGGCTCATGGATGCCATACCCTTTTGTTGTTTTTACTTTATTTTAATGCTTTTAGTTAGCACACAAAATAATCAGTTTCATTATGACATGTTCATATATATGAATATATACATATATAGAGATAAAGATGTATATATATGATGTAGATATTTATAAACACCATTGTGTTTTGTTCATATTTGCTCCCCTACTCCATCCCCCATCTCTTCTCTCCTCCTCTTACTGGTCCTTTTCCCTCTGCCATATAGTCCTCATGCTTTTGTGTCATAGAGCCTCAGCATATTGAGAAAAATGTGCAATGTTTTTTTTTTTTTTTTTTTTTTTTTTTTTGGTTTTTTTGAGGTAGGGTCTCACTCTGGCTCAGGCTGACCTTGAATTCACTATGTAGTCTCAGGGTGGCCTCGAACTCTCGGCGATTCTCCTACCTCTGCCTCCCGAGTGCTGGGATTAAAGGCATGCGCCACCACGCCCGGCTCAATGTTTTGTCTTTCTTTTCCTCCCATTTCCCCTCATCCTCCTCCCTTTAGCCCCTTACTTCTCTCACAGATTCCCCCTATTTTCATGTCATATGTATGTATGTATGTGCATGTACAATGTTTTTATGTCTGGCTTATTTTGCTTAACATGATAATTTCCACTTCCATCCATTTCCCTATAAATGATGCAATTTCATACTTCTTTACGGAATACCCTACTTTTAAAGAGCTGGGATGGCCATGACCCCTGACCAATGCATTATTCCCAGGAGATGTTTACCATCACCATGTTCCCCATAGTAAACCACAGCACCATCTTCCAGAAGCATCTCTGTTGGCCTTGGGAAAAGATGAGATAGCTTCCAACACTGCATTGTCACAATGAACACTGGGAACCAGTACTTGGAAGTACAAAGTCTGTAAAAATGCATTGACCTTTGGTTCTGGCTGGAGGATTCTTCCCCAAAACACAGACCATGAGGAGGTCCTTTCCTTAGCTGTGCCCAACTAGGGTGTCTTCTACTGTGCTGAGTAGAGGAGAGCTGCGTTATGTAAATGGCCTAAGGTTTGGGGAGGAGGGAGCCAAAGAGAGTGTGACTGAGCCATATCACATTCCCAGTTTTAGGTTAGCTCCAGGACTGGAATGCTTAACTCATGTGGTTTTTTTCAAGATTAATCATAAGTTACAACAAGCTGCTCCCCCCCCTGGGGCATTTCATCTACATCAACTTCTTTCCCAGAGGGCTGAAGGAAGAAAAAATATCCGCTGCACAGCTTTGGAAATTAGCTGCTTGTCACTCATACACTTGGAATGGGATTCGGAGCTCATGTCCCATGCTCCAGAGCCCTGGTCCAGCTTCTCAGCAAACAGGAGGCGGACAGCTGGAAAAGACTCTGTGCCAAGGAACTTACAGTGAGGAAAACCAGTTGTGGGCAGTGCTGGAGTAACTCGAGCCCCTGCTTCTGAATACCATCATTCATCTGCAGGTCCCAGGACCTTCGAGACTAGGCCATAGCACCCTATGCACCGGAGGACCAGGAATGGTCAGCAAGTGCTGCTCTTTATGGAAAAGAAGATGGTGGTTCTAGCTGAAGGAAGATGCTTTACGTGAGGTAGTGGGAGACCTTGGCAGTCCAACTGGGGCAGCTAAATAGACATTGTTCTGCCTGGACAACTGTTGACCATCTTTGTCCAATTTTTTTTTTTTTTCTGAGTTAGGGTCTCACTCTAGTTCAGGCTGACCTGGAATTTACTATGTAGTCTCAGGGTGGCCTCGAACTCACAGTGATCCTCCTACCTCTGCTTCCCAAGTGCTGGGATTGAAGGTATGTGCCACCAGGCCTGGATCTTTGTCCAATTTTTTAAAAAGTAATTTTTGACAATTTTCTGTATTTATATAATGTATTTTGATCACACCCCATTACCTTGTCTTGCCATCTTCCCACTCCCATTGAACCCCTTAATCTTCCCAACTAGGCCTCTTACTTTGCTGTCTTTTCTCTTATGACCTACTGAATTTATTATTATTAGTGGCTACACCACAGAAGAAAACGTCTCCCCTTACCCCTGTGCGCCATTAACTGCCAACAACACCTGGGAGGGGTGGAGCCCCGTGAGTCTCTCCCCCACTCGTAACGGAATGCTGACAGGCCCAATCTCGCGCCGTTGTTGATTCATGAGCGCAACATCCAGTGCCACCTGTGAGGATAGAGTTCCACGGCACTTCCTGCCAACCTCCGGCTCTCACATTCTCTTTGTTCAGGTTGGTGCTTTAGAGCCTCCACAAGAGTTATGGCTGAGGAGAGGGACATGTTGCCCCAGTTCTGCAGACTCCAGGCCTGTTTGTCTGGAGGAAGACCCAATCAGACACTGAGGTGGGTGAGTCATCAAGGCCAGGGGAACCCGTCGGACATTCTGAATCTAGAACAGTGGACAAATTGGGGTGGAAACCCAGGAGCTGGGAACGGAAGCTGTGTCGAGTGTGCGGGACCCACATGGTGCGGTCAGATCAAGACTGAAGGCCCTCTTGGCAAGTCCACGACAACAGAGTTCATGGCAGAACCTACCTTCCTCCCAGACAGACACCGTAATATTTTGCCTGACAGGACTGCTGCCAAGATCCCAGGAGGAAGCCATCCTCTTGGATGCTCCTCCTAGCCACAGCTGAGGGAGCCACTTCCGAGGTGCTGACGGAAGTGTTGTTGCCGAGGGATGACCTGGACCAGGAGTCTTACCAACAAAGTGGTTTCTTCAGGAAGCAGGATGCTCAGCCCAGCCACTGTGAGCAGAGCTATATAACCTCACAGAAGCCCAGCGCGCTAGAAATCTTTTCATTACTTTATTATGTATTGGATGAATTCAGTGATTTCCCTTGCTCAACTAAACTAATCAGGATTGAATTTCGACTACTTGCAAACTCCAGATCCACCAGAGACTCCTTCCTCCGGAAGCTGAAACAGTTCCTGGTGGTCGAGATGGAAAACCCTTCGTGTTAGCCAACTCATCAGGAAAGGATGTGTAGGATCTTCTGGTCTGACGTGTCTTCTCCCAGCACCCCTCGCCCTGCGTTAGAGCTGTATGAGGACACGTGCCAGCCCTCAAGTACACAAGGTGGGCAATCACCTGCAGGATCTTGCTGGTGTTGTCTCTCCCTGGCCTCCTGCTCTTCCTTACCTACTTTTTGGAGTGAGCGCTTTTTTTTTTTTTTTTTTTTGACACAAAGCCTTAGTAGGTAGGGAAGGCTGACCTTGAACTCATTCTGTAGCCCAGGCTGGCCTTGAACTTACAGCAATCCTCCTACTTCTGTCTCCCAGGTACTGAGATTACAGGCGTGTGCCACCATGCCCAGTTCCTAACCCCATTTTTATTTACCAAATTCTTCTTGTCTGACCCCAAATGACACCTGGTTGGTATACCTTCAGGACTCCAAGCAGTTGAGCTGTATTGGTTTTCTAGAGCCGTTGTAACAACAAACCCCAAAGTGGGTGGTGTACATGGAGGATGCATGTTAGCACACATTCCTGGAGGCTGGTAGTCTGAAATCACGGTGTGGGTGTGGTCAGTCCCTTCTGAAGGCTGTGAAGGACAGGTCTGGTCCACGCCTCTCTCCTTGGCTAGTAGGTGGCTATGCTTATGTGGTCTTCTCTCTGTGAGCCTGTCACCAAGTCCAAATTCCTTTTAAAAGCACACCAACTACGGCCTGGTGGCCCAAGCTAATGATCTTCTTTCAAGGTCTGTAAAGACTCCATCTCCAAATAAGGTCACATGTGGGGTACTAGGGTTGAAGACTTTGGTGGCTGAACTTAGAGGGGACACAATTTAATTCATAACCAAAGAATGAGTAGTTAAAACTGAAAGGGGGGTTGATAAATCATTTATCCCACTGCATATTACACATGTAGGGAAACTGAGGCCTGGAAAGCCAAGGTTCCCAAGTTCACACAGAAGCAAGACTCCAATCAGAAGACAACCTTAAGATGTCAGTCCTAGCCTTCCTCTTTGTTTGAGACAGGGTCTCTTGCCATTTCGCTGCCATGAAAGCCAGAGGAGCTGATGCACAGACTTTGGGATTCTTCCCACTCTCTCTCCCTCGGTGTTGGGCTTACAAACAAATGTGCTACTTGCATCTGGCTTTACAGGAGTTCTGGGGATCTGAACTCTGGTGGTCAGTCTTGTGCAGCAAACGTTTAAACCACTGAGCCATCTCTCCAGTCCCCCATCCCCACTGTCTTTTAGGGCCTACTTGTTTCATTTTTGTTACTTTCTCCATGAAGAAATGGAGGCAGAGAAGAATAGAAATCCAGACAAGAAGTGAAGCCATCTGACTCCACAGCACAACAGTTCTCCACTGTCAACATCCCCCTGGGGTGGCTTTCCAAACTGGCAAGACTTCCTATACATGAGCCACTTAGGTGACACTTCTTCCCGCTCCTTATCAGTAGTCCATGTGGAGTTAGGAGTTAGATAAGAACAGCATGGAGCCCTGTCTAGGGCTCTCTCCGACCAGAGGGAGCACATTCCTTGGGGCAAAGCAAAGGCAGAAAAGAAGCATTAGATCTCAGATGGAAGAAGAGGGGAAGAGGGAGACTGCATGCTTTTGCACATTAGGACTCTGATATCACTGGCCAGTGTGCTGCTTGGAGACAGGGTCATAGCGATTAGGATCACGCTGTAGCTACTTGCCTGGGCCCTGTCTGTGCCAGCAAGAGCAGAACTAGAGGACAGGATTCTTCCATTCACACCAGCCTTGCAAAATCAAAACCCTGGGCTTGGAGAAGGTGGCTTAGTGGTTCAAAGCGCTTGCCTGTGAAGCTTAAGGACCTAGATTCGATTCCTCAGTACCCACATAGGCCAGAGGCACAAGGTGGTGCATGCATCTGGAGTTTGTTTGCAGTGGCTAGAGGCCCTGGCATGCTCATTCTCTCTCTCTCTGTCTCTCTCTCCAGTAAATAAATAAAATATTAAAACACCAAAAATCCTGAAGGAGAGGAGACCACAGTTTAGGGCTCTACAGTATGTAGTAAGGAGAATGATGTGTGTAAAGTGTGAAGCAGAGGCCACCATTATCTAGCCACTTGAATTACCTCCTCGTAAGACAGCTTCATGGACAGAGAGCAGAGGGCACTGGTCTTATGTAGAGAGGACGCGTGTAGCAAATACACTGTACCTGTTCAGATGAACCAGGTTTGCTATAGTAACACAAAACCCAATGGTTTCCAGGGCTGATAATGCCAAAGATTTCATTCTTGTTTGTTTTGTTGTTTTTGTTTGTTTGGTTGATTTTTTCAAGGTAGTGTCTCTCACTAGCCCAGGCTAACCGGAATTCACTATGTAAAGTCAGGGTGGCCCGGCTAAAGATTTTTTTCTTTCTTTTAATATTTTATTTATTTATTTGACAGAGAGAGGGGGATGGAGAGAGAGAGTAAGAAGCAGATACAGAATGGGCGCACCAGAGCCTCCAGCCACTGCAAACGAACTCCAGATGCACGCTTCACCTTGTGCATCTGGCTTATGTGTGTACTGGGGAATCGAACCCAGCTCTTTAGGCTTCACATGCAAGTGAACCACTAAGCCATCTCTCCAGCCCAAGATTTCGTTCTTATTCATGGTCCACATTCAAGGAGGCCAGCAGTGATTCCGCCGCACAGCATCCCCACCATCATGTGAGGTTGAAGAAGTGGGCTCTGTTTGTTACTTTGTTTTTCTTCTGGAAGAAGAAAATATTACCGGGTGTGGTGGCACACGCCTTTAATCCCAGCACTCGGGTGGCAGAGGCAGGAGGATGACCAGGAGTTTGAGGCCATCCTGAGACTACATGGTGAATTCCAGGTCAGCCTGGGCGAGAGTGAGACCCTACCTTAAAAAAACAAAAACAAAAACAAACAACTACAACAATAACAACAAACACCTGGCAAATCACACATGGCTCCCAAGGCTGCTTCTTGGGCAAAGTTCACATTTCACTGGCCAAATGAAGCCACAAGGCTGAGTGTGATGTCAACAGACAAGAATGTGGGATCCTTCCGCAGGAAGTTCCATCCCAGGCAGGGACATTGAATACAAGAGACAGGTCCACTGTCCACATGAGTGCACACCCCATGACTTATCGCTCAGAGAACCCCTTTCATGTGGCTTTGGGCTGCCATTTTACTTCTCTACACCCCAGTTTGCTCACTTAGTTATTGGGAATAGTGACACTCACCCTTCTCATCAGAGAAGACACAGTGGCAAGGAAATACTAAAGCCATAGGAAGTGCCTAGAAAATCATTCCTAAAGCTCCCTACAATCAAAAGACACGCATTGACCAGAAAGTAGTTGCAGTGCATGTCAACTGCAAAGACAGGTGTCAAGTGACAAAACAGGGCCTGTGGGGTGTCACCTAAGTGCCCTCATGAGCACAAAGCCTAGATCTTCCCCAGCCCTTTGAGAAGAAAGGCAGCCTTATATTGTCAGTAGACTTTGCCAGAAAAAGTGCTTCAGTATAGCCTGGACAGCTGTGAGGGTGGAAAGGGGTAGGTCAGCTTGCGACACCAACCACAATGGAGTCTTTGTTTTTATTTTTATTTGTATTATTTTATTTTTAGAGACAGCAAGAGGGAGAGAGAGAGACAGAAAGACAGAGAGAGAGAACTGGCATGCCAGGGCCTCAGCCACTGAAATCAGACTTCAGACACTAGCACCACCTAGTGGGCATGTGAGACCTTGTGTTTGCCTTACCTTTGTGCATCTGGCTTACATGGGATCTGGAGAGTCAAATATGGGTCCTTTGGCTTCACAGGCAAGCGTCTTAACCACTGAGCCATCTCTCCAGCCCTGGACTCTTCGTTAACCAGCTCCCTGACCCACGTCCTAACTCATGCTAGTCCAAGCATTAGTCTTTACTGACGAACAATAAACAAGCCAGTGTTGGTATCTGCATTGTGTACAGAGGAAACTGAGGCTCAGAGAGATGAAGCAGCATGTTTAAGGTCACACAGTAACACTAACATATGGCTGCTTTGAAACACTTATCAATTCATAGGTAATCCTTGTAAATACTGAGTGAAGTGGGTGCTTTCACAATTCCCATGCCTAGACAAGGAAACTGAGGCACTGAAAAGTTACATGATTTAGTCATCATCAAACAATCTAGAGAGGCTTGGGGTCTGACATCCTAAAATGCACAACATACAGACACACACACACACACATACATGCATACACACACACGCAAACACATTTAACACCTCTGAAATTGGGATTGTCTTTTTATTGATGGTATATTATAGTTAAGGAGTCAGCATATTCTTTTCCTTTAGTGGCATATAAGGTAACGGCTCCTCTTAAGATTGATGACATCTTACTCAAAATCAATGAAATATGAGACCGTATTTCTTCTCAGCCTGTCCCTCTGCACCTCTCTTGGTCAATTTGAGATTTAGAAATGGCTGCTCCTCTGGGCTGAAGGGGAAGTGAGGCACAGCCATGATCCTGTCATCATTCCATCCTCATCCTTCCAGTCTTCTGGGTGAAAATGCAGGAGCAGAAACTGACAAGATGCAACCAAAGTTGGGGCACGCAGCCTTAGAGATTGTTCCCTAGGCCTGTCGGGGACGGGTACTTAGGAGAGAGCAGAACCAGTGCTGTGTGCATTTCTTTGAGGTCAGAGCCCTGGCCAGACATCCATCTTTTTCTCTCCAGTGCCAAGAGCTTCCCCGTCCCCTGTTATGCAGAGATACAGCCAGGAAACAATCCAGGGCAACTGCAGAAGGCACGTCGACAATGTTCGAGTTACTGAACAAGACACGAATCTGTGTCCGTTTCTTGGGGGGTAAATACTACCACATGTGCCTGCAGCTCTCACATCATTTAGTCCGTGCTGACACCAATCCCCTTGGAAAGAGTTAGCATTTGGTTAGGTAAATGTTTCCCCTCTCCCTCCCCTCCCCACCTCCCCATTCTCCAGCAATATCTTGCAGATGTTGGAACAATGCATTGACTGACTCCTTTCCCACACTGGAATGCCTTCCTGGGGAAGAATAGAGCAGAGCGTTCTGGCCGCCTTCGACCCTCAGCTATGGCCTCCTACATTCTCCTGCTTGTGTATCAAGCCTGTAGCTGCTTGCTGCCAAGTATTAAGTGCTTGTTCCACAAACCTGGTGTAGATTATCACTTTGCTGTATAGATGTATCTAATAGAATTAAATAGTTGGCTCCTGCCCAGTAACAGATGTGCTACATATAATGCAATAGTAATGAGATTGAAACCACCATGTAATATTAAGGGAAGAGATGAGGGCGACTTACATTTCTCAAGTTTGGAAGCCAGCTTGGAGGAAAAAGAAACTATGGGGGATGGCCATCTACTGTGTGAGCTGGACGTTTTGGATTCTCCAGGAAAGCCTTGCATGGTCCCGTCTGCCCCCATGACATGAGTGTGAGGCAAACAGATTGGGTAAGGGGACTGGTTGGTGCTGGAGGTAGACTGATGCAGCTTAGGGACCCCTTACTCCCCCAACCCTGGAGCTCCTTTGCTGTGGAAGGTTGTATGAGGACAGAATGGAGTCAGTTCCTGCAGGCTGGTCCAGGGGAGAGGTGACCACTGAAACCCAAGCTCCGGAAGCCAGCATATGGTAGCAGGCAGAAGGAAGACACAAGCATAGGTGAGAGCGGGAAGTGTGGCCACTGTTGGACCGTGTTCCCAGGTATAGACTCACAGGGCAAAGGGCATCGATTAAGAGAAGCTACCAAGGAGGGCCATTGCTATAACAAATTGGAATCTTGAAACTTGGAATGTTCCAGAGTTGTTCAAGTTCACAGAGTAGGAGTGGCAGGGGGAATGATGGACACAAGACATCTCCAGCTGATGACTATCAGAAGCTGGCCTGGCAGCTTCTTGACCATTTCTTTGGATGATGGTTTTGGGTATTGGAGATGTCTTGTGTCCGTCATTCCCCATGCTGACATTTAGGATCATCTGCCTCTCTCCTCCCTTCCTCCATATCCTATTCCTCCTCTTCCTCTCTGCTCCTCTCCTCCACATCCTACTACCAATACCATTCTCTCCTCTGCTTCTCCATATACTATGACTCCTCTCCCCTCCCCCCTCCATATATTACTACTATCACTCTCTCCTCCACTCCTCCATATACTGTGGCTATTCTCTCCTCCCCCTTATACTATGTCTCCTCTCTCCTGCCCTCCTCCATATATTAATACTACTACCATTCTTTCCTCCCCTCCTCCATATATTACTGTTACTACCATTCTCTCCTTCACACCTCCATATATTAATACTACCATTTTCTCCTCCCCTCCTCCATATGCCATGACTCCTCTCTACTTCCTTCTTCCATATATTACTATGACTACTATTCTCTCCTCCCCTCTACCATATCCTCCTCCTCTTACTATGATGATGACAATGATGACTACTACTTCTACTATACACTCAAGACATCCCTGAGACAGTTTCCAAGTGCCCTCCCCATCACATTCTCCAGTCCCCCAGACAGAATGGGTAAGACAAAAAAAAAAAAAATCACGATCACAGCACAGTCCCTGGGAGAATGTATAGGACGATATGTGACAGAACAGACAAGATACTGTGAAGAGACCAGGTAAGGCAGGAACTCCCTCGTGCCCTGGTCCCAGAGATACAACTGAAGTCAAGACAAGATGAGAATAATAGATAGACCCACCCGATCAGAGGAACAAATCCAGGATTGCCTCATCAAGAACTCCCAACAGCAGGAAAAGGAAAAGGGTTTGACCAGAAAGCTAAGGTAATCTGTTTGACACATAGTAATTGGTCAATGAATATTTGTGGGCTGACTGCTGGGAAACAATCCTAAAATTCCAACAGCATCTCAAATAAGATTTAGGAACAAGGAAAGTCATTGAAGCATTATTTGTAAGAGTAGAAACAAACCAAATGTTCAACAATAGGGAGATGATTGAATAATTTATGGTACATCTATGTAATGGTCTGTGATGCAATTATGAACATGATGTTTTAAATTACAGTTTTATGACTGGAGGAGAGGTTCCCCATGTAATCTGAGGTGAAAAAGCAGGTTACAAACTATATGCAACATGATCCCAGGGAGGCATAAAATAGTGTGGTTTTAACAGTGCTTTATGGGAGATTTTTGTATCTTTACACTTTCTATATTTCCCAGGTTCTCCGTAACAAGACTACTTCCTTTATGACTATAAGTATAATCAAAGTTCTGAAAAGAACACAGATTTTGATTTTGAAACAGGGACCAAGATACTTACTTCTTGTTAAGTTGTAGCAGACCCTTCTTATGAATGTTTCTGGATTTTCATTGGTAACACTCGCCATGTGTGACGTATGGTTGATGATCTCTCATGTCTCCGCCAGGGGACAGTGGTTTTGCGTGCCTTGTTCTTTGATATGCTCCCCAGCAATCACCACAACTTTGTGGAAATCACACTTTCTCTCAGGAAATATTTATTAGTTATTTTTATGGTTTAGAGAAACTTTATTAAATTAAGAGAAGGAGAGAGATAGGAAAGTACAGAGAGCTCCTGCCCACTAGAAGATGGGAGAGAGTAAAACCTCAGGAAATATTGACTGAGTGCATAAAGTGCAGGGAAGAAAGAAGGAAGGAAGGGAGGGAGGAAGAAAGGAAGGAAGAAAGGTAAGGAAGAAGGAAGGAAGGAAAGAATGAAGGAAGGGAAGGGGGAAGGGAAGGGAAGGGAAGGGAAGAAAGACAAAAAGAATTCGCTAGGATATCCTATGTCCTACACCATCAGTATTAGGAGCACCTTGGCTGATGCAAGGAGAGAAAGATTAGGAGTAGAGCTCTGCTCTGTGAGACCTTAGACTCTGATGGGTGCTGACTGCCTAGTAGGGAACCAGCATGGCACAGATTGTGGTGGTGGACAAGACGTGATGCAGGCTGGGAAAAGTCTCCATCAGCCATGGCTGCTGCTTCCTCTTGAGATAACCAGTTGTCGGCATCTCCAGGAGTCAGTGTGCTTAGACTTCCAATCCCCTGTGGCCAGCGCCAGAACACGTGTCCCTCCCACCTCCTTCAGGCAAACGACGCGTGTTCTACACTTCTGCTCTGCTCTGTCTTCCTTGCCCAGATGTCACTGCTGCACCTTCATGGCTTTAGGTGAAGACAACTTCTTTAGCTCTTCTGTGTCACAGCCCAGCAGCATCAAGATGACCTTGAGTTCTACTCTTGTTCTCCTCCACTTTTCTCTCTTTTCTGTCCTATTTTTGAGCTCTGTACTTCCCTGAAAAAAATCATCGAATACACCTAACAAATCATGACAGGAAAAGAAAAAGTAAAAGAAGGCTACTAGCCAAATTAGTTAGAAGGTGGCACAACCACTGCTTAAAATCCTCCAGACTTCCCTTCACACCTTCTCTCCAGTGTTCAGTGAGGCCCACCAGGGCTTGAGGGGGAAAAAAGGAACTGTTCTCACTGGGGAGCTTGTGGTTCCTTTTTCTTTGTTTTCAGTGAGGTTTCCCGCTTTTCTTTTTAAAAGCATATGCATGCAGTATTCCACATTGTAATCATAGCTACCAGTTACTGAGTTCTTCCTCATGCCAAGAAAGTGTGCTAAGGATTGAATTTGTCAGAATTTAATTTACTTCCACAACCCATGAGCTAGTGCTATTATAAGTGCCATTTTATGAATATGGAAACTGAGGCTCAAAGGGAGAAAGCAACTTGCCCGGTCATGCTATGAACTTCTTAGTTTGATCTGGAAGCTAACCACAATTTATGTTATTCTTTCTAGAGGAAATACGTAATGCCATTTCAGTGATCAGCACCACCCACGCTTATGCATACATGTGCGTACACACATAGACACATGCATCAGGGACACATATGGTTTCTGCTTATTAGGGAAAGAATTAGCATGTCACAATTGTCATCATGACTGATAAGAATCAGGGCGGCTTTGCAGCTTAACACAGATTTATCCCTCTCTTCTGGTGATAGGTCAATAGAGCCATTGCTTCCTACCTAACTATTATGATTGGTCCACAGTTGCACCTAGAATCTAAGCTGGGCCAATCAGTGTCCACCCCATGGATTCAAACAGTTGAAGTCCTTCTGGTAGAAGGCCTTCTGTGCCTCCTGAGTCAGTCGTCAAGGCAAGACGGTGCAGAGAGTTTCCGAGCAAACGGAGGAAACAGGCCTGTTGTTAGCAACAGAGAATGAGGCCAAGAGGCATGTGTCAGGAACTAGCACTGACGCAGAGAGGGAAGGAGTGCAGAACTAGGCTGAATCCAGTTGCTCCCAAGCTCCCCTTTCAGCTTGAAGAGCCGTGCCGTGCACTGCCTCTGCCTCTTCACACGCGAAGAACCTGAGCCAAGAAAGCAAATCGCTTGCCCAAAGTTACGCGTTTAAACAGATGGCGGAGCCAAGTTGACAGCACAAGCCCCCGGCTCCCAGCGCAGTGCTCCTGAGGACACCCATATGCCTGGGATGTCGAAGGCAGGAACAACTGGGGCTTGAAAAAGGAGAACGGGGGATGCTCTGCGCCTGTTTTCGGTAGCCTTGAGGCCTGTGCCCAGGGCTTCATCATCTGGGTGACACACACACACCTTTCTCCACATGGCTGCTGGCCTGGCTCAGCAGCCGCCCAATCAATGCCTCATTAACGGGATCCACCTGTGGGCACTTTATTTAATTATCTCCATTGGAACGGAATCAAGATGCTGGAGTTAATGTCCTTAAGCTTTCTGAGAGCTAATTATCACCTGTGGCTTGGCCCCAGGCACAGACAGAAGGGGCCACCGGTAGCACGGTCCATGCATTGGCTGGATGCTACGAGCTCCCTCTCATTTGGGTGAGAAAGATAAGTTAAACATGGCAGAGAGTCCGGAAACTTCTAAGCCAGCTAACCACAGATTAAGGGATATCTCTTGGTCAGAACACTTTTCACAGGGCATAAAGAAGTTCCCCAAATTCTGAGACCCCAAAGCCATAGCTTCTGCCGGGTATGGAGCGACTTACCTCGTGTGGCAAGCCCTCGTGGCTGTTGGCGTCAGTGCTCACAAAAGCTCTGAGAACGTTTTTACCTGTGCCTCTCTGCCTGGGTAGGATCTGATGGCTCAGAGAGGCTAGGTAACTTGCCTGGACACACAGTGGTAGGTGACTGAGATATTGAACCTAGTTGATATCAGGGCTGAGATATTTCCCGTGGCACCCTGTATGTACCTCAGGGGAGCCAAGGACTTGATCGGTTTCAGAAATACAAAGGTGAACACAACATATTCCTTTGCTTCTGGGAGCTTGTGAAAACTGTTCTGATTTAAAAATAGTAACTATCCCGATACCAAAATAACAGGGTACCATGAAAAGAATGTGGAACCAAAAGGAACGGATTTAATTTCTGGTTCTAGCCTCCTAAATTGGATGGTCTTTCATAAATCATTTAACTTCCCTAACCTCAGCCTCCACATCAGGCAACATGGAATGCATTACATTGCCCTGTTTCATGGGGTTTCCCAGAGCCCAAGTCAGATAACATATATGAGAATACTGTTTACAAACGCATAGCTTTGTTGTGGGAACTGTTATTATTGGATGGATTCCAGGACTGACTCACCTTCTGAGGTTGGATAGTAGCCTAATTCACAAGTGAGAAGTCTCAGCTTATAAAGTGGGGCCCAGAAATGGGAACTGGGTCCTTGCTTTGGAATTGTTTCTTCTGCCATATTCGGGTCCAGTGTTAAACAGAGAGCCCTTGTGTGCCTTCAGAATGGCCTGTGTGTTAGGAAATACCAAACAGAACTCACAAGTCACTTCTTACCAAGTTTCTAAAAGTGGAATTTAAGGGCTGGAGAGATGACTTAGCGGTTAAGCGCTTGCCTATGAAGTCTAAGGACCCCAGTTTGAGGCTTGATTCCCCAGGACCCACGTTAGCCAGATGCACAAGGGGCGCACGTGTCTGGAGTTTGTTTGCAGTGGCTGGAGGCCCTGGCTCACCCATTCTCTCTCTCTCTTTCTCTCTGTCTGCCTCTTTCTCTCTGTCTGTCACTCTCAAATAAATAAATAAAAATATAAAAAATTAATAAAAGTGGAATTTAAGTTGATTGCTTCCCTTCTTTGCTAAAAGATTATTTGATAAAGTTTTCAAAAATATTTTATTTATTGGAGGGGGTTGGGGGTATAGGCACACCAGGGCCTCTAGCCACTGCAAACGAACTTCAGAAACAGTGCCACTATGTGCATCTGGCTTACGTAGTACTGGGGAATTGAACCTGGGTCCTTAGGCTTAGCAGACAAGCACCTTAACTGCTAGGCCATCTCTCCAGCCTTGATGGTGAAGTTTTGGTCCCATATTGTAAGAATAGCTGGTGTCATCATTGCTATGCTGTTCTCCATTTGTTCTATATGAGGTGGGTGTTGTTGGGTGGGGGGAATGGAGACAAGAAACAAGACTGCCTTCTCCGCACTGATGTGCCAGCCCACCTGACAGAGACAACCAGCAACATCAGGGCCCCTTTCTTGACAATACCCATTGCTATGAACTACTCCTACAGAAGGTCAGTGTCAACCCATTCGCATGCGGTCCATGTTCTCAGGGTTGTTAATTGGATTAAACATCTGAAGTTCTACCTACCTGAGGCACCATCTGCTCTGAGGGAACTGGGCCTGCTAGCTGTCCTGCCACATCTCCCCTTCCCACCTCCTGTGGGAAGAGTAGCAAGAGCAAGAGCTGATGCTCGAGTAAGCAGTGCTGTCGTAGTCCATTTCCTGTTGCTAAAACAGAATACCTGAGACTGGGTGATTTGTAAAGAATACAAGATAATCTTGCCTCTTCTAGTTACGGAAGCTGAGAAGTCCAAGAGTAGGCTGGTAGTGTTTGTTTGTTTTTCCCAGCTTCTGGTGAGGGCTTTGTGCTGTTCCAACTCATGACAGAAAGCAGAAGGGAGGCAGGAGAGACATCTCACTCTACTACGGCCTGTTCTTTCGGTAACTAATCTATCCCTTGAGGATGAGAACTCACTGGAGAAAGACATTAGGGTTAATGCAAGCTCGGCCCCCAGACTCAAACTCATCCCACTAATTCCTACCTCCCAACACTACCCCACTGATGAATTAAGGTCTCAACATATGAACTTTTGGGGACGTCCTTGAACCCCAGCAAGGGTGTGCCTCATTCCTTCTCTACCATCCAGGGCAAGGTGCTTAACTTCTGTGAGCCTCAGTTTCTTCATCTCTAAGTGAAGATAGTAGCAGAGCCTGCCTTGTGGACCATGGTGAGAGTGAAATGTAACTATTCCATGTAGTACAATCACAGGGGACCCGATGATGCCTCCTTACGGCGTCTGTCTGGTCCTGGCAATAGGGACTCACATTCAAGTCAAGACAACAAGACATGCACCGTAAGAGTTAGCTCAGCTCCCCCTTCTTCTTCCCTTCACCTCGTTCTGCTTTTGCCTGCCTCGCAATCCATGCGCCCCCCCCCCCGGCTCCCTAACTCCCCAACTCTGCCTTACTGCTTCTAGTGCCCCAATCCCAGGATGCACGCACGGTGCTATTTCTTTCACAGTGCATTATTCATTTCTTGGCAAGGAATGCTGTGCTCGTAAGAATTAACATTTGGGTTTTATTTACTGGCTCACAAAGTGCCAGGATTGCATGGGGGATTCAGTTGCACAAACTCTCTTGATGGGAAATCAATGACAAATTGAGAAAAGTTGGGGGGGGGGGTCCAGAGGATCAAACAGCAAACCCATCCCAATCCTTGTTTGAAAACTCAGTCTGGCCTGATTTATTGCCTCCCCCAAAGTGGTTTTGGGGGAGGCGTGTGGTCTCTCTCCAGTCCCCTCACTGACCACCAAACTGAACAACTAGACCCGTTCCCAGTCTTACATGAGATTAGTCACAGGATATTTCATTTTAAATCCAATGGAATGTTTTCCTAAATCAGACAAGACTTTTTCAATGTTTATGGCTGTTTTTCTGGAATTCTTTTTGGCTCCAGGAGGGATCTGAAAATTAAATACATTTCCTTTTGGTGACCTGGGACAGAAGGAGATGAGGCCCTAGGTTTGGCCCAGCAGTAACTTGTCAGGCTTGTTCTGGGAAGAGACTCCCACTGGCCAGCCTTCCCAGGCACCTGCAGCCTACCATGGTGGTCAGACCAGGCACCTCGTCCCTGCAAAGCCTTCTTTCCATTAAGTGCCCTGCTGTGCACTGTAGGGAAATGGGCGATGCAACACAAATGTTCAGCAGAATTAGAGAGGAGGAGCGAGCCTGGGCCACTTGGAGGAGAAGGGAAGGTCGATGTGAAGGTGCTTTTCAATCAGAGCTATCTTTTTTTTTTTTTTTTTTTTTCTGGAGTCATTCGTAAAAATGTGGAATTTTTAAGCTAAGAACTGTGGCCAGAGGCCATAGGATTTTTCTGATCCAACAGATTGCTGTTCACTTGTCCTTCATGTGTATGAAGAGATGAAAAGTGATGGTTATGGAGAGATGGTGCAGGGAGGACACGATGGCAACAGTTAATTGCCTAGTGCTGGGCTCTGTCCATCAGAGCCCGCGGTGTCCTGCCTGGAGAGCGAAGCACTTCTGCGGGGTGTTTTCCCTGTTTTAAAATCTCATGCGATTTCTGTTTTACTTCTGCCTTTTCATCCAGTTTTGTTTTAGATCTGTGGATGATAGGCTTACCTCAAATGAAAATCAAGACAGCTAGTAGCAAGATTCTGAAGCCAAACTGACTAAATTTGAATCTAACTTTCAGCCACTAATGAGTTGTATGTTGTTGCAGTCAGGTTCATGTTGCCGGCAAAAATCACGTGAACAAGAGCAGCTTGTGGGGGGGGGGGAGGTTTATTTTGGCTTACAGAATTGAGGGGAAGCTCCATGATGGCAGGGGAAAATGATGGCATGAGCAGAGGGTGGACATCGCCTCCTGGCCAAAATAACAGCAGGAGAGTGTGTCAAACACTGGCAAGAGGAAACTGGCTATATTACCCAAAAGCCCGCCCCCAACAATACACTGCCTCCAGGAGGCATTACTTCCCAAATCTCCATCAACTGGAAACCTAGCATTCAGAACACCTAAGTTTATGGGGGACACCTGAATCAAAACACCACAGATGTCTTTGAAAAATTTACTTAAGTCCTCTCTACCACATTTTTTTTTTTTTTGAGGTAGAGTCTCATTCTAGCCTAGGCTAACCTGGAATTCATTATGTAGTCTCAGAGTGACCTCCAACTCATGGCGATCCTCCTACCTCTGCCTCTCCAGTGCTGGGATTAAAGGCCTGGCTTTTTTTTTTTTTTTTTTTTTTTTTTTTGTGGCATCACAATTTACTCCACTGTACGACATAGAGCATGATGATGCCCCGTGCACACTCTGCAGTACTTGCTATTATTAAGCCTCACTCAGTGCAAAAGGTTGGCATCACCACACACATGTCACCCACACAAGGAGTACCTGGGGTATCCTAGGGGCTGTTGAATAAGTAGGGATTGGGGTTGACCTGGACATGTTGGGGAAGGCCACAGCACCAGTGGAACCTCTGCAACTGTGGCTTCTGAAGTGAGGGAGTCAAGTCCGGGTGGCAAAGCCCGAAGACAGCTTGGCAGGAGGCTCCCGCCTGCCCATCATGGAGGGCTTCCAGAGAGTGTCTCCCAGGACTACTCTGCTGGATGGGTCATATCACTTAATTTTCTTTTTCACTGCTTTTTTAATTTTTATTAATTAAATAATATTTTGAAGCAAGATCTAACTCTAGCCCGGGCTGATCTAGAACTCACTGTTTAGCCCAGGCTGGCCTTGAACTCACAACACTCCTCCAACTTTGGCCTACCAAGTGCTGCGATTAAAGGCACGATCCACCCATGCCCAGCTCATGCATTGGAAACTGGCATTGTCCAAAAGGGTAGAATCACTCCCAGACCTGTGTTCCAAGCACAAAACGGCACAAGCGTTAATCCATGGGGAGAGGGAATAGCGTATACCAAGGAGTCCTTTCCCTGTCCACTGTTCTTGAGGTAAGTGCTCCCACGCTCACATTACATGGTGATTAATAATAATGTTCAGAGTCCTGTGACTTGCCAGGTGTTCCCAAAAGTCCCATGATATCGGTTAAATCTGTAGATCATTCTGCATGGTGGAATTTGTAGGAGTGAAATTCAATAGAGAAGACCTTCCGAAGTATATGATGGTGAACATCAGGCTGTGTGTCTTCCCCGAGCCAAGCTCAGCTTTGACTTAAATATTGTCCTGGAAGTGGTAAAACATGGGCACCATACGCACACACACACAAACACACACACACACACACACACACAGAAGTAGGCAGATGATCATATCACCTTCCTAATTTTTTGTCTGACAACACCACTGTTTTCATGCTACGTAGCCCACAGCAACTTAGTATTAATCAATTGTGTGAAGTTCTCCCCCAGCCCCCCCACACACACACACAATTTTTTTTCAGGGCTTATCTAGTTTAACATCTTGTATTCATGACCTTTGTTTCTGAAATATTCTCTTTCTTTTGCTCCCTTGGGGGCTGTAGAGGTCTTAAGTTAACCACTTCCTCTATAAATAATAATATCTTTTATCTGTTGATTGAGCACTTACTGTGTATCCTGTGCATTGCTAAGCATTTCACAGACATTACCTTATTTAATAGCCACAAAACCCTACAAAGTGGGTGTGGTGGTTTGAATAGAATAGGTGGCCCCCAATATATTCAGTTTTTTATTTGCTTGTAGTTTGCCACCTGGCTAGAGGCAATGTCACTGGGTGGATCTTAAGGTGTGGTGGTGGGTTTCAGATTTCACTGTAAAGATATGCAAAGTGTGCCTAGCAGGAGTTCCTGAAGTGTGCTGTGGCTTTTGGCTTTAGGCTTGTACTTCTCTTTCTCTGCTTGGGCCTGTGAAGGCAGGCCAGCTTCTTCTGCCATTATGGAACTTCCCCTGGATCTGTAAGCTTCAATAAATATCCCTTCCTCCATAACTGTGCCTGGTCTAGAAGTTCATCTCAGCGAACCTGAATCTGTCTGCTACAGTGGGTTTCTAGGTAAAGAAAACACCTTACCAAAAAGCTTCATAATCAGCAAACAGAAACACGATAGAAGTTCAAGCCTGGATGTGAAGAGAGCCAGAGCCATACTGCCTGGCCACTCTCTGAGAGCTTTTCCAGGCTTCCAAAGCCCACTGACAGCTCCTCCAGGGCGCCTCTCTCGGCCTGTGCATGTCTATGTGCAGATAACACTTCCTCTCATGCTGTGCTATGCTAGGAAGGCCAGGAACTGTGTCTGGACACACTTAGTCTCCCGACACTCACTCTCCCAGAGACCCTGTCACTGGAATTGTACTACATCCAGGTCATGGCCTCATCATGGCCCCAACACAATTCATGTGTGGCAACTGCGGAGGCTCCCTCAACCCAGCCTGTGTGTGTTCTGTGTCTTGGCCAAGCCCGCCTGCAGTAGGCCACTGTTTCAGATACTCACTAGAGCAAAGCTTGGGCTCTGTCTGAATGAAGCATAGAGTCAGCATGGGTTCCAGGCTGGCTGGCACAGCTGGGTTCTCCTCAGCCCAAGTAGCTCTGTGACTCTGGCATGCTGGCAGCTGTAGGTCTCTGTGCCTCACACTGTCCAGTGAAGTGTCTATGTGAACATGACTCTTACAGGCTAGCAGGGAGCAGCTGAATATTAGAGTGATTTTCCTCCTCCATTAAAAGACTGAGTGAGCTCTTGACCTCTGGCTGAAGACATAAGAATGAAATAGTTCACAGCTGCTGGCTGTGGGCCGTGTCCCTCAGAGCACTGTTTAAGAGCTTTCGGCTGGGCCACACAAGCACAACTTCTATAGCACAGCTCTCCACTTGCTCCCAGAGCCTGGCCAATCTGACTGTATGGCCACTGGTCTAGTGGGCTGGCCACTGGAGAAGCTGCAAAGCTAAAGGTTGCAGAAAATCTCCTGCCTGAAAACCCAAGGCAGTTGCTGGCATCTGGAAGTTGAGAGTTTGGGTTCCAAGTGCTGGCCATCGGCCACAGTTGCAACATAGAAATGTCCCGATGGTTGAGGCTGGAGCGGAGAGAAAGTCAACTCAAGCAAGTCCCAAAGGTGAAGACTTATATTCCTCTGCAGGCTCCCCAAGTAGGTGAAAGAAGTTATGTGGGTGAGATCGTAAGGTTTGTCTGGCTCTGGAGGACAGATCCTCAAGCTACTTCTGCCATCTTTGCTGGCTGTTCTCTCTGGCCGGACCCTTCACCTTTCCCCATGTCTCTATGTGGACTAAAAGAGGAGGGGAGAAATGCCCCATTTTGCACAGCCAAAAAGTATTTGGCTTCCTACCGTTGATCTCCAGACCTCAGGGAGACAAAGAGTTTGGAAGGCTCGGGACATCAAGGACAGCAGTTCTGAAGGAGTTAGGGAAGCACCCATGTGCAGTCTTAATATGAGGCTAAAAGGAAACAGAATGTTTTCTCTCATCTCTTATGCTTGACACAAGGCAGATTGGAAGGACAGAAAGATGTAATGAATGAAACAGCACAAAGAAAAGCACTGAATAAATCCAAGCAGCTGAGTGATCACAATAAATGTGAATGGATCAAAGCCTTTCTATTAAAGGATAAAGACTTTCATGTTGGGTTCACAATACTCCAAACTGGCTGTATGGTACTTAAAAGCAAGAGCTAAAATAAAATGACAAAAGGATGTTAAAAATAAAGAGGTGGCAAAAAAAGATACGAGACTCCTCCCCTCAAATAAAGAAGTAGAGTGAGGAAGAGAGTAGCTCCCAGGCCCATCCCCCAACTCCAAGTAACGATGATTAAGAAGCGTGCATTGCTTGGCTCTATTTCCAAAAGGACCTTGAGGGAAAACATTTCGAAAACCATGTCTATGTTAAAATGTCTCCACTCATTTCTCACCTGCTCCAAGCTTTGGAAAGTAGGGAATGCATGGAAGTCTCTTGGGCAGTTGGCACCATCTCCTCTTCTTACAAATGCAAAGGTGGTTATTTAAGTGCAAGTCCATGGGCTAGAAAGATGGCTTAGCAGTTAAGGCACTAGCCTGCAAAGCCAAAGGTTCAATTCCCCCAGACCCACATAAGCCAGATTCACAAAGTGGTGTATGCATCTGGAGTTCATTTGCAGCTTCTGGAGGTTCTGGAGTGCCTATTCTCTCTGTTTCTCTCTATATATCAAATAAATAAAAATAAAATATTTAAATTAAAAAAAATAAGTCTTGAACAAGTCTCTTGAACTCTTGTTCCTACCTCCATCTCCCAAGTGCTCGAGTTATAGATGTATGTCATCACCCCCAGCCTGGACCACAGAACTGAGCTGCCAATTTTGCCACCAAAAGAAAGAGGCACAAAATAAAACTGGCAACACCAGCTGAGGAACTGATGGTCATATGTGTATTTCAGATAGCCCAAGGATGGACATCAGAGGGATAGTAAAGCCCTTAGTATTATGTATAAATTATGAATCTGCGAGCCCAAGGAGGGTTCATAGCTGTTGCATAGTTTCTAATAGATTTATGACATCACAGGGTTTGAGAACAATTGGAACTGTTGTGGTCATTTCAAAAGTAAAAAGAGAAGGAGGTTGGGCATGGTAGTGTGCACCTTTAATCCCAGTACTTGGGCCTCAGAGGTAGGAGGATCGCTTTGAGTTCAAGGGTACTCTGAGACTACATAGTGAATTCCAGGTCAGCCTGGCCTACAGTGAGACTCTACCTCAAAAAAAAAAAAAAAAAAAAAAAAAAATCCAAAAGGAGTCAGTTCCCTGGATCCTGCAAGACCTCCTAAGTCAGGGATGAGGGTCCTACAGATGTTTATAGAACAAGTTCAAATTACTCCTGTGGTCAGCAAGACTAAGCACAGAGGTCAGCCCTATAAGGAATGGGGACAAAACCACAGGGATGGGGCACAGGAGGAGAAGGATGTGGGTATAGCAAGGAGCTAATCCTCAGTGGTCACCCCTCCCATCTCTCAGGACCTCATGGACACACTGTATTCTTTGATGTGAACATTAATTGTCACCTTTGCTCAATAGGGGCTACAGCTCTGTCACCTCTGTGCCTTTCCAAGCTGAGGTTCCAAAGAGGACAGGAAAGAGAACAGAGTAAACTTAAGAAGTGGAGGAACATCAAGTGAGGGTCAATACCCTCCTGACTTGATAATCCTCACTTCCTCTGGTGGGGATTTGTTTTGCCTATCCGAGTGAGACCCCAACCCACCATTTCATACCCACTTCTGTGGAAAACCCATATGGCCGGAAGTGTGCGCTTCACGAAGGATGGGCCACAGAGCATGGGAGCCTTGGGACAGGCTGAGCTGTAGGGACTCAGTAACTGGAGGGACGTGGCACTCCCAGAAGTCCTCTAGCACCCCAACCAGAATGAGTACAGCAGAGAGCTCAGTTGGCCAAGCAGGTTTCCAGGTTCAGGTGGTAGAGTCTTCTACCATAGCCACCTTCTCCACCATGGCCCTCAGTCTATTTTTGAGTCTTGGGCTGAGGCATGCAATAACCCTTGCTTCTTCCCTTGTAGGAACATCTTGTCTTGAGAGACCCAGAGATGTTGGGACTCATCCGCAAGGTAAAGGCACATTGGTAAGAGGTGACACCCAACTTCATGTTCTGCCCTAGGCACTTGGGTTTAGCAACTGTCACTATCATCATTACTACATAATGTCTGGACTGGGAATCTGTATGCCTGAGGTCCAGGCCCTGCTCTACAGCTATCACTCTACCTTGCCTTTGACAACTCTGAGCCTCAGTTTTTCCGCCTGTGGACTGGGAGTTCTGTACCTCCACAGGAGGAAGTCAAGAGGCTCAAATGAGATCAGATTTCTTAAAGTACTTTAGACAGTGTAAACTCCAAGATTATTGCTGTTAACACATCAGGAATGAGCAGACGGCCACCACATGCAGTACAAGGTCCCTAGCGATACCAGACTCACGATAACATTTGCCCATGGCTCCTCATTCTCCCTCCCACCTCTGGCTTCTCTTCATGTCTCTGTGTACAGATGGCTTTCTCTGGTTCTGATCTAGCTAGCAGAGCATCCATTATTATGGCTCCATCCCTGTGGGATTCTCGACAGACACAAGAGAAGACAAAGGGTATTCTGTCTTCCAGATGCTAGGGGGTTCCATTGACTTCATCAATTTCATGCTGTCTGGCTGAGCACTAAGGTTTTCAGAATGACTCCAAAAATGGACCTTCAGAGTAAGGTTTGCATAAGAACTTGAAAAATGCCAATATGCGGGGGGGGGGGGGGGGCGGTGGTTGCTGGGAAGATGGTTCTGCATCACGGAAAATGCATGTTTGAAAGCCTTTCAACCCAGGTTCAATTCCTAAGCTATCCACTTAAGCTGAATGCAAAATTTGGTCCAAATGTCTGGTATTAGAAAGCCCTTAATGCACATGCACACGTACATACACACACACAAACACACACACACACACACACACGCACACATGCACATACACACAAACATACATAAACATTTTTGAAATGGCCCTATGGAAAGCTGCATTATGCTTATAATAATGGTGACTCTTGGGCTGGAGAAGAAGGCTTAGCGGTTAAAGTGTTTGCCTGAAAAGCCAAAGGACCCTGGTTCCATTCCCCAGGACCCACGTAAGCCAGACACACAATGAGGCGCATGCATCTGGAATTCATTTGCAGTGGCTTGAGGCCCCTGTGTACCCATTCTCTCTCTCTCTTAAATAAATAAAATACATTAAAAAATGGTGACTCTTGTTATAATTTTATCAAATGTCATCATAATCGTAACAGTGGGTCTTTCCTAAGAGCCATACACTGTGTTAAAAACAGGTCCCATTGTGTTGAAAGCTGGGCCTCAGGTGTAAGGGACTATCCCTGTCTCTAGACTTCTCATGGTTACATACAATTCTCATCACTGGCTCACTTTGGTGCTAGTGTCTTCTGGAAGGCTCTGGGCCTGGGAGCATGGTAGAGTCCAAGCTGAGCTAGCCATCTTGGCACTGTGGCCTCATGTGGTTCCTTCATGTTCATCACATCCAGCCTTGGAATATGACTAGAGTAACATCACTTCTCGCTGTTTCCTCTAGACTGGGTACAAAGTTTGCATCTTTCTCTCCCCTCACTGTCAGCACTGATGGGTTGATTCCTTCATTCAATACTTTGCTTCATTCCCTCTTTTCAGTCCTCTTTCACTTCCTCTCTCCCCTCCCCCCCATAGGCAGCTTGTCTAGTGTTGAAGTGACTTTTTTGTTTTATCTGTATATTGCTTTATGTACAGGGGTTTTGTGAATATCCTGTAGTCCCTCTTTCTGTTAACTAGTAGTCTTTACCTTAGTGTGAACCAGATAGAATACAAGGGATTGTTTCACTTTTCCTATATTTGTTAAGATTTGCTTTATGTCTGAGTATATGATCCACTTTAGAGAAAATTCCATGTGCTGCTGGAAAAAATGTGTATTCTGCAGTATTTGGATGGAACGTTCTATAGATGTCTGTTAGGTCCATTTGTTCTACAATGCCATTTAATCCAGATGCTTCTCTATTTATTTATTTGCCTGGATGACTTGTTAATGGTGAAAGTGGGTGTGCAGGTTCTTTTAATGCACCTAGATCATCTTGTCTTTTTTTATTCCATATCTCTTCTTGGCCATTCTTTCTTTCCTCAATGCAGAATTACGTATGTTGGTATATATACCTCTACACAAAGCCCATTGTGGACTAACCACTGGGCAGGTTTCTAAGGAAGAGTGAAGGGAAACAAGACAAAGGACACGCAGACAGAGAGCTTGAGAGAACATGGAGGAATGTTCCATCGGGAAGCAGTTCTCTGTTCAAATGGTTCCTCCCTGGTCTATGTACCGATAAAGACAGACACGCCACATCTATCACTATCAGCCAGGGATGGGGGACTGAGGTCATAGAACAGTGGGCTGAGTCAGAGCCACTCTGGCAAACCTATCTCTTCTAGAATGTCTCAGCCACCCAGCCTCACACAACCCTGCAGCCCATATATGGTTCTGGGACTGTGGGCCACTACTGCTCTGTAGAGTCAGAGGTATATTCTCCATGGGTCATGGGCATAGAGGCTTGGCCTGCAGGGGGAACTGGTCATTAGATGGGACCCAGGGTTTTGGCCACTCTTCTTGCTTCTTGTCCCCTCTCTCTCTCTCTCTCTCTCTCTCTCTCTCTCTCTCTCTCTGTGCTGAACCAGTAGAGGAATGGGCTGACTTTTGACTAAATCAAAACCAGTTTCATTTTTTCAAAATTGAAATTTCACAGGTCATCAGCCTATCCCATGGCCCACTGCCCTTGGAGAGGATGGGGAAATAATTGGAATCATATGAGCCAGTTTGATTAGAGAAGCGAATGTGGTTTGGAGTGGAGGCCTGGAATCCTGGTCCTCGGTGACTGACTTGACCTCTCCTCTCCCTAGCCTAAGCCCCTTGGAGATGAAGCTGCGTTCTGGTTGGGGAAAAATTATCTCAATTTAAGAGGAAAGAGGTCACTTATCTCCCCTGAGGCCAAGACTTTCACCCTGGAGCAAACAGTTGGAAGTGAAAACTTCAGGCGCCCAATGGGGTGTTTCCCATCCTCTGACAGATGGTGACCCCTGCCCCATCCCGGACCACTGATGCCTTCAGTTGCTGGAGTGAACTAAGGGCACAATTGTGGACAGCACTATTTTCTCCAAAACCCTGAAAGTCAGAGTTTGCTGTGAAAGATTATTTCCCATTGACAAATGTCTCTAGAAACAATGACATTGGGAAAGGGAGAACTATGAAGATGTAAATACACGTTCATCAGGATTTTTTGAAGAAAATCAAATCATATTCCTCCTGTCTAAATGAAGCTTTGTACCCTTGGGCCACCATTTCCCCATTCTCCCACTCCCCAGCCTCTCCAAACTACCATTCTTCTCCCTGCTGCATAGAGTTTGATGTTTTTGGCTTCCACGAGTCAGTGAGAACATGTAGTGTTTGTCTTTGTGAGCCTGCCTGATTTCTCTTAGTATAATGTTCTCCAATTCCACCCTTGTTGCCTCTTCCCACTCGGAGTATTTACCCACAAGATTTAAAATCAGTATGTCCAAGAACTGTCTGCCCTCTCATGTTCATGAGAGCGCCATTCCCCAGAGCCAAGGTACAGTCAACCTCAGATGAGTACCTTCTACGAGCACCTTGTAAACCACAAACCGCTGTTCCAAAACTCAGACTGGGGAATTAGTGAATGGCTGGGCATTCGCCTCCAGCTGCCTGAGCTGTCCTGATAACCTATTTTAACTCCACACAAGCCAATCCCATGGCCAATATTGAAAGCAGACCAGTAAGAACCTCCAACAACATGTGTCTGGGAGCCTAGAGTGACTTAAAGCGCACATGCAAAATAGAGCTGGCAAAATGCTGAGGGGGTTTAAAAACACCTCATGTTAAACCTGCCTTTCCAAGACATCCAGCTATCTATTGCTCTTTTTTTTCTTTTCTTTTCTTTTTCTTTCTTTAGGCTTAGTGAGGTGAACTACCTTTCCCCCATAGACCTCTCCTGCAAATTGCTTTTCAATAATCCCCATACAACCTGCTGGCAGCCGTATTCTACATAACAATGCAACGCACAAATACATCACCTGCAATTATAACTCTAGCTTTGATGTGCAAGCAATTTAAAGATAGCGAATCTGGGTCTAATTAAGGCAGCTCAAGCTCAGACTGATAAGGGCCACCTTCATTACAACTCAAGTGAGCTGAAAAGCGGCCTGAAAGAGTCAGGAATTGGTTGGGAATATTTTCAAGGCATTTCAAAGCACCCTTCATTGTGCAACAGGATTCTGGGCTCTCCCATCCACTTCCATGGTCTCATTAACAGAATTTTGCTTCCTCTCTTAGTCTACCCTTGGTGGGGGGACCTCAATATTTGAAAGCTACAGTGACAAAGGGAAGTCCCATTGAGGAGGGTGATTGTATTGGGTCGGTCCGGTGATGTCACCCCTACTTACAACACTCTAGTGGCTTCCCACTGCTATTAGCATGAAATCCCATCTCCTTGTCATAGTCCACAAAGCCCTGCAGATCCTGGGTCCCATCTGTCAACCCAGCCATAGCCAGACTCAATGACCACAACAACCCTGTACTTGCCATTCCCTCTGCCTGGCACCTTGTTCTTGGCATAGTTGACTCCTTCTCATCTCGGACCCATTGTCACCTTAGAGGAGTGACCTTTCCTTCTATGTACAGTAGCCACACCATCGCCCACTTTATCTTGTTCCATCCCTTTCTGCAATCTCTTCTTTTTCTAAAAGAAATATATATATATATATTTATTTGCAAGCAGAGAGAGATGACAGAGAGAGAGAGAGAGAGAGAAAGAGAGAAAAAGAATGGATGTGTCAGGACATCTAGCCACTGCAAACAAACTCCAGATACATGTACCACTTTGTGCATCTGGCTCTATGTGGGTACTGGGGAACTGAACCCAGGTTGTTAGGCTTTACAGGCAAATGCCTGAATGGCTGAGTCATCTCTCCAGTTCTCTTCTTTCTCTTTTTATAAATTTTTCATTTTATTAATTGGGAACTTTACTATATGAACAAGTCATCTTTTGGTCCCATTTCCCTCATGTTGTTCTCTTATATCCCCTCTTCCCCACCCTCAGGCTCTCCTCGATAGAGTTACTGGTATTCACCATGGCATTAACTTTTTACACTCTGGAGAGTCTCCCTCTTACCTAGAACAAGACCTAATAAACATTTGAGGACAAATTGTAGAATTGGCTGGAGAATCTGTTTTTTTTTTTCTTCCAGAAAATTGTGAAAACTGGGGAAAGCCAAGATCTATAAGTTCAACAAAATAGTGACTACTTAGCACAAGACAGCCCACCTCCATCACGTCTGCCAGGGCACAGGAGACATTACAGAAAAAGTGGTGACTTAAAAAAAATCAGTGCTGGTCTCACTGCTAACCTGACAACTAAGTCCAAGGAGATGACAACAGACACTGAGGACACTCAAAACACCTCAAAGCAGAAATTCAGAGATTGCAGCGCCTACCACTAAAGTGGACTTGTAACATACCCACCAGCTCAGGGAACATTGGGCAAGAGGGGTTGGAAAGATTATAAGAGCCACAGGGAGGGAAGGAGTATCCTGAGATGTTGTCTCCCACCACCACAGAGAATGATGCATTCATGACCTCTCAAGGAACACCAGTTACCACTCTGAGGAGGGCCCTCAGTAGATTGGGGACAGGAGAGAGAGGATAGGAGCATAACCTGATGGGAATATGACCAACATCCCATAATGTCACACAATAACATTCATAATCCATTACAAAATAGTAGAGGAAGCCAGGCATGGTAGCACATGCCTTTAATCCCAGTGCTTGGAAGGCAGAGGTAGGAGGATCACCGTGAGTGTTGGAGGTCACCCTGAGACTATATAGTGTATTCCAGATCAGCCCAGGCTAGAGCGAGACCCTACCTCAATACCTCGAATAAACAACAACAACAAATAGTAGAGGTATAAAAGGTAGTTCAGGCGAGGAGGGGGGCAGAGGAAGGAGTATGGGTGAGGGGGAAAAGACAGAGGGAGGTGAAGTGACTATGATCCGAATATATTCTGTACATACATAAAAATTATCAATAAAGAGTAGAGGAAGGACTAGCTGGAAAGAAGGGACTCTGGAGGGAGTATAAGGGGAAAAGGGAGGGTGGTGAGAGGGAACTATGATCATGGTATATTGTACTATGTATGGATGTTTTCAATAAAAAGTTTTAAACAACAAAGAAAATTGGTAAGAAGAATACATTGATGAAGAACGTGGTCTCTAGTTAATAAGCGGACACCATATGAAAAGCTACTGTTTCCATGCTTGCAAGGAGGTGACAATACGGACTTGCTGGAAACATGCAAGAGACCCCTCCAAAGTCACAAACGGGCAGACCCAGGCTCTGCTTGAGCACCTCTGTTGACATGTGGCCTTATTGGCCAGGGAGCTGATTTTCTACAACCTTCCTGAGACCAACCCTCCCCAACAGTGAGCAGGATATAAAGTTCATTATCTTGGCTTTTGGTTTCCTTCACCTTGAGGGGTCTCCAGGCCAGAGTCAGAGTAATAACACAGTTTGGTGCTGATGATAAACTCTGACACTGATTGAGTACAAGCCCGAGGTACATCCCAGAGGTCCTGCCTCCACAAAGCCATTGGCACACAATTCATTTGTAGGCAGGAGGCAGTTGGGCACTCTGCGTCACCAGTTTCATGGGCATGAATGGCCTATGCTTGTGCTTAGCTTTGGCTGTGGCACTGGCACTGCCAGAGCAGATGCAGCAGATGCCCGACTCGCCAAGAGCAGGCTGGACCAGCACTCAGCCAGGGAGCCTGAGCACGCTGGGGCCACCCCGCCGGCGCACTGTGTAAATGATTTCACACTCCAGCGGCCAAATCAATTGGGTGTTTCTCTGCTTAAGAATGGCTTGGATAAAGTGTTTCCTTCTCTATAGGCAGGGCATGTTCTCGGCTCTTCAGGGGGCCTTTGAAAGGGGCTGGTTTTGTATTTTAAGAGTAAAGCATTGCTATCAAGAATGTTTAATATATTCTTCCACAATTGAGAAATGACATTAGTCCCGGAACCCCCTGGCACAGATAGCTCTGAAAGGATTTTGACTAGAGGCACTCTAGGGAGGAGGAAGGTCACATTACAGGTTGCTGGCAGAGGTGAGGCAACTCAGATTGGGAATGACATTGCAGATAGAAGGACTTGAAGAGGAAGAGGAGGAGGAAGAGGAGAAGGATGAGGAGGAGGGTGAAGGAAGAAGAGGAGGAGGAGAAGGGCAGAGCTCATAAGAATAAGGTTCTAAGTGGGGCTAATAGGTTTCACGGTGGAGTAAGAAGCCCAGCTGGTGAAGGCTGGCTGGTCTACTATGCAGATGGCCTCTGGGGTACACTTGGTGGTACAGTGACCAGTGGTAGTGGTGCATATATTAGACTCTTAAGTCACCTAAGTTCCTGAAGAGGGTCCTCCCTGCTTTGGAAAAGTGATTTTTACTGGACCAGTGACATAGCGTGAACCCCAGGGTGGGGCCAGAAGTCCCACATGGTCGTCTGAGGGGGCTGAACTTCTGTAGGTTAGAAAGCAGTGGCACATTGCTTGTATACAGGGCACATGTCGTAGATGACAGGGACGGGCTGGATTGAGTCTTACCTTTCTCATAACCCCCAGAAGTCAGCTTCCTCCTGGAATATCTTCATCACCTGACTGGGGACATGGGTGACGGAATGATTGTGTGAACTGAAGTTCCCAAAGGGGGAAAAAACCCTACATGAAGTATCCTACAAGGCAAAGCAGAGTGACTGACTAGAATTTAGTGACTGAAGAGCTGGAATGATGCCGTAACTCATAAATAACCATTTATTGCCCACTTCTGTGTGACCTAATACCCTTGTGACTATTAGGTAAATCTCTTTGGAATGTATGAACAGACCTCTATGTTCACCAACACAAAGCTAAGAATGTCATCAGATGGCATCTGAGGCCTGTGGCAGAGACGTCCCTGCTTTTCTGTAACCTGCCTACCTGATGTTGAAAAGTACCTTGGTTTATGCCTATTTTTTGTTGTTGTTCTGCTACCGTAAAAACTTCATTGAACTTTTATCACACTGGAACTTGGAATTTAGGTAGCTAGGATCTGTGTTCTTAGACCACGGTCATTCATATTTGCCTCCAGAATATCTCTTACTACCTCTGAGGTGAGAACTTTGGTGAAAATTTGTGGTTTCTGAGTTGACAAGAGGGAGTGATAGAGAGGTCTGGAGACATCCATCGTAGTTATAGGAACTTCCGTCTTGAAACTCCTCTGTCTTAAATCCTCCAGGGTACTGGGAGGCTAACAACTCTATGGCTAGCTGGAGCAAACAGTCCAGGCCTCTCACTGGCAGTTAAGAGAGGGAGTCCAGGCTCCAGACAATGGACTTATTTTCCTTAAGAATTGAATCAATCCAATCAAAGTGATTGATTTTCCTTCTTCAAAGATCCAGGATAGCAGTGTCCTGTGTTACGTCTGTGTTTCTGGAAGTTTTCCCAAGCTGTTATCTGCAAATCATCCCTACTGAAAACAAGCAGCTGCCTTTGTTGTTATTGCTGTTTCTTGTTTAAGAAAAATTTAGAAAAGAGAAGGGCAAAGACAGGGAAGGTATCAACACACACTTCTGTTCTTCAAACTGTCTCTAAGCCAGGAAAGAAGCTTCTGGAACCACTCGCTCAGCACTGTTAACTCTCTGCTAATGCAGAGTACCCACAGAAACCTGAACCTAAAATACTAGTTTCTGATCTTAGAATTGACTGACATCTTTATGAAAAGCGAAGCAGTGGTAATTTCCTATTTCAATAGTTTCTGAAGAAACTATGACTCATACCAGTTTGAAAAGGTGGCAAAATCTAATAAAAAAGAACAAAGATTCAACTACTCTCAGTGAAGTTTCCAAATGAATAGCCCATGCATGGGCATGAAAAATGAAAATTGATTAACTGGTGAATAACTATTGGTAACTGAGTGTAGGTAAGTAGATGGACTCATTCATTTCCAAAGATGTTGGAGCCGGGAAGGGAGTGGGTCTATTCCTACGGCATTCAGTGAGCGAGAATGCAACATGCGCGGCCAAATTCCACCCCCCATATTCAGACACTTGGAGCTGCAAAGCTCATTCCTTAAATGGGGCACAGGCCTTGGGTGTAGAGGCTTTTGGTAGGATGGTGTGTTCTGCCAGCTGCTGCCCGACTCCCAGTCAGCTCCTCCAGGCAGGACAATTAGGTGGGTCCCCTCCACTATAGTTTCTTGCCAGGGTGGGGGCAGAAGAAGAGGTGGTCTCAGACGGATATTGACATTGTCTTTGGTGCATCAGGAAATCTCTACAGGATTTCTAATGCCTCCCAGACAAAGATCAATAGTGAAGTCTTCAGGTAGCTCAATATTTCAACTTAGCAGAGAGCAGAGCGCCAGGTCAATGCTGCTGCCGTACAGAAGGAAGCCTTTCAAACACCTGAGCACTCTGTGAATGATCCCATCCAGCCTCCTCACACAGCACAGAGAATGGAGCCCAAACACTCAGCCTGACATCCAAGACCTTTCCTGCCCACGGGCCTCCATCTGCCTATCCCGAGAGGGGCTCAGAGCCAGTGGTGTCTCCCAGATGGCCACTTGCTTCCAGCCCACAGAACCAGCACTAGCGCGGAGGCAGAGAACGCTGGTGTGACATGAGGTGTGCCCCACCCTGAGAGGAAGAGCCACTGCGCGTGGTGACCCTGAGCATTAGCCATGCTCCCTGGAGACTCCAGAACACCCTCCTCGATGGTATGAAGGCTCACTCATCTGTGTGCAAAGCCCAGCCTCATTTTCCCCACCTGTCAGGTACGTTTAGAGAAAATTGCTCCTAAGGGAACCCTAGCGTTTCCCCTCTGGGTGACTGGATTACTTAGACAAATGAGCACAAAGTGAGTGGTTTAAAACAAGTGAATTTATTCAGTCACCATTCTGGGAGCCAGCAGTTTGGAATGAAGGTATGGACAGGGAACACTTTTTCTGAGGGCTCCAAGGGACAGGCTGCCTTTGATGAGGTCTTGTTTCTGGTGGCTGCTGGGAACTTGCTTGCCTTCCCTTGTCTTCTTTCCTGTGTATCGGTGTCTCTGTCAAAATCTTTCTCTTTTATAAAGATGGCAATCGCTGGAATGATGCCACCAGATTCCAGTATGAGATTATGTTAGGTCCATAAAGACCCTGTGTCCCAATAATGTCACACCCATGTATAACTATATCATTTGCAGGAATACTATTCCATCCAGGGCATAGACTGTATGTTTTGCTCCTACTATATTAAATTGTGGATTTTGCAGCAGAAGTTTGCATCTGTGTGACACTGGGGTGACCACAAGGAATATTGAGTGCACATGCTTTGTCTTGTGATTCAAGGGTGAAATCAGAGCACAAGTTTGGACAAAAATCTGCCTTGTCCCTTTTCTGAAATCTTCGTTGCTTCTCTCCTGCACAAGATGATGGGGACAGAGAGGCTTAGATGGTTTGAGTTTGCACACTGCTATGATGGGAAAGGCAGTGTCCTTATCACTGGCTTTGAACTCTTTGTACTGGCCATGTCCTTCATGTACTGGACACAGTCCTTCATCCTGCAAGCCCAGGGAGGGTGAAGATAAACTTGTACTTGCCTCGTAGACTCCACCAACTCGTTCACAGTAGACGCCGTCATTGCTGTGCCTGCAACTTGGTAGGGAATGGATGAAGTTTAATGGCAGCCATTGGCCCACCTCTGTTGGATTGGCAGGGCACATTGTTGGATCTGTGAGTGTAAGTCAGTAGACTCTGCCAAGCTGTGTTAATGTTATGACACAAAGATGTATCCAAAAGATCAGGCAGGATCTACTGAAAACACAAATTCAGGACATCTAATGGTGCTAAATGAACACCTCTCAGATGTATACCTGGTAGGAAGTGGCTTGAACACGATGACCTAAAAGGTAGGTCCAATTGTCTATCTAGTGTTTAGATGAGGAAACTCAAGCCTGGGACATCTCAGTGACATTCTCTCATCACCCAATTGACCCTGTAGCACTAGGCTTCAAATCCAGGCAAAATGAATACTCAGCCTATATTTTTTTTTTTTAATTGTCACTGGACTGTCACCCCAGCCTTGTCTTGCAGGGAACAGCTGGATATGGGATGGGGGAATGTTTCTCAGTGCTCAGTGGTCAGGTCACGTAGAATGAGCAGAGAAACCCTGGCAGGACTTATCCAGACATAGCCTGGAAGGTGAAAGCGTCTGGCCCAAGGCCGCACTAGCTCTGCTCAGCCCTGCTGGCAGCTTGCTCCCCACTCCTTGTTTCCTCGTCTCTACTCTTCTCTGATAGGGAGGAACCGAGCTTATTTCCAGACCCTCCTTACACTGAGGTCTCAGAGCATCAAGCAGCTAAGCACATGCACTCATGCATGCGACGTGCACACACACACGTGTGCGTACACACACACACACACACACACACACACAAATGTGCAAGCCAGCTCCATCTTGTCTTGCAGGCTATAATTCTCCATTTGGAGGCAGAAATATGCAGGATTGCAAACTGAGCCTGTAAGAGTCATGGTTAGCACTTGGGTTAATCCAGGACCTTACTCCTCACTTCTCTCATTGCCTGACATTGCTGGTGCTAATGGCCAATCAGAACCCAGAACCCTACAGCTACCACTAGGGTTGGAAGGGGAATTCTGTCCATGCAGGTGGAAATCACCTACATGGTGACAACTACATAGTTAAGGCAAATGGGAACTTGGGAGGGGGAGTCACCAGGCTATACTAGACGCCCCCCCCATTCCCATTCTAGCAACCTGTCCTCCTCCTCTGTGCACAGGCTTTTCCTTCCTGCCTGGCCGGGGGCTTTGACTTTAAGGATGTTGACTCATGTGAACCCAATGTCTCCTGAGACAGGAAGTGCATTACCAGGGCAATGAGGCCCACGAGGCTCATCAGAAGACTGGAGTTGGCTATTTCCCTGTTGATGGGCAAGTTACCAAGTTAAGCCTCAGTTTCCTCATCTTTGAGTGGGTGTCACACGATCTTCACAAGAAGAAAGCACAGCACAGAGCTGCTGCCCATGACAGACTTAGTGCCTCATCAGAAGGGCAGGGCCTCAGGAGTCAGAAAGTGCACTTTGATGCAATCTAGGGGACAGGGAAAGGAGACAGGGCCCATCAGAAGATCCATGGAGAAGAATGGCTCCCAGGACTTCTACCTTCCTGGAGAAGGATGAGGGAGAGAAGGAAAGCAAAACTCCACTTCCACAGTCTGGCTAGTGCCAGAGACAGGCTGGACCAGAACCCTCAGGTGCCTCCTCACTTCCCTCTTCTCACAGCTTTGCAGCACAGGAAAGATCCTTCCACTCTGCAGAAGAGGGAACTGAACTTTAGTGGTCATGAGACGTGCTCCAGTCCAGCTGGCCAGGTAAAGATGCTGAGATCTGGGCTGGAGAGATGGCTTGGCAGTTAAGGTGTTTGCCTGCAAAGCCAAAGGACCCAGGTTCGATTCTCTAGGACCCATGTAAGCCAGATGCACAGGTAATGCATGTATCTGGAGTTCATTTTCAGTGGCTGAAGGCCCTGGTGCGCCCATTCTCTCTCTCTCCTTCTTTCTCTATTAAATAAATAAATACATATATAAATAAATACACTGAGATCTAGGCTGGAGAGATGGCTTAGCGGTTAAGGCATTTGCCTACAAAGCCAAAGGACCCAGGTTTGATTCTCCAGGACCCATGTAAGCCAGATACACAGGTAATGCGTGTATCTGGAATTCATTTGCAGTGGCTGAAGGCCCTGGAGCACCCATTCTCTCCCTCTCTCTCTCTCTCTCTCTCTCCCTCTTTTTCTATTAAATAAATAAATAAAACAAAATATTAAAGAAAAAGATGCTGAGATCTGCACCTAGCTTTGCCCGACCTTCTCCAAAGGAATGTGGAGAGAATGGGCAGATAAAAGCTGCCTCTTGCACATAAGTGCCAAGGAAGGCAAAAGCTACAAATTATCTCTACAAGTGGTCCAGTGTGCCTTTGGTTGTTGAGAAAACCGGGTTCGGGGAGACTGAGTGACTTGTCCAAAGGCACACCAACACCCAGAGCTACACCATGGCTCCCAATCATGTCCCAAAGTGCTCTCTGAATGTTTACGGCTCAGGAATGTGGGCCTGCGTTTGGAAAGAGCAGAGGTCTCTAAATCCGGATGTGGCTCACCCATACTTCTCACCAAGAGACCCTGGGATTATTTTTTTCCCTGCACATTTTAGAGGCCTCTGTTCTTTCCAATTCCCAGGGTCTCTTGGTGCGAAGCATGGGTGAGCCACATCCAGTTTCATTCTCATCAGGGGGCTCGCCCTCCTGCAGAGCCCCCCTTTCTCCCTCTGCTCTCTACAGATTTCACAGTTCACTCTGACCTTGAACACTATTTCTTCATCTCCACCCTTCAGACAGAAAGGATCAAACACCTCACTTTCGAGATCCCTGAACTATTGTCAAGAGGATAACAGACCCTGAAAATGTAATTTCTCAAGAAACATTTGGGTCTTGAAAATAAACCCATGTCAAGAGGCTGCACGGTTTCAAAGACCATTCTTGCTGATCTTGAAAGGATTTTCTGTGGCTGTTGCTGAGAGCCATACCCAACAAAAGGAGTTGGGTTAAATGTTCTTATTAAGCTTACCCACACCACAGCTCTGATCCACCTGGGTGCCTTCAACCTGACCCATTAGCTACACAATGACAAGACTATGATTCTCAATGATGATGTTTATTGAGTACTTATTTGGAATCAGATTCTATGCTAAACAGGTTCCATCATTTCATTTCGTTCTCACATAAGGCCTCTGTACTCAACCCCCTCTGATAAAAGGAGTATAGGTGATGATACTATCTGGTAATAAAGAAATCTGAGGATCGGGCTGGAGAGATGGATTAGCAGTTAAGACACTTTCCTACAAAGCCAAAGGACCCAGACTTGACTCCCCCAGGACCCACGTTAGCTAGATGCACAAGGGGGTGCATGCAGCTGGAGTTCGTTTGCAGTGGCTGGAGGCCCTGGTGTGCCCATTCTCTCTCTCTCTCTCTCTCTCTCAAATAAATAAATCAAAATAAAATTAAAAAGAAAAAGAAAACGGAGGATCAAGGTGGCCAAGTCACTTGCCTAAAGGCACACAGAGGTTTCAGAGGCCAGTTTTGAACCTGGGATACAAGCATTCAAGCTCTGCCTCCAACCGTGATCCCATTGATTACTGATCTCACAACCCACAGGGCCAACAAGTGGGAACACACCTGCTTATTTTCCTGTCTCCCAACAGCCATTCCTTTCCACCAGCCATGGCCAGTGGGCTGCTCGTACCTGTGTGCTCCTGTCTATTCTAAGACCTTCACCTGTCAACAAATATCTCGCATGTTCACTACTATGGCCTGCACATTTCAGTTCCTAATCTCCAATGCGAGGTCTTAGGAAGACATTAAGGCTCCACACTCATGGAGGGAGTCCATGTCCTCACAAAGAGCGGTGAGTGAGCAGTGAAGTAGGCTTTCCACCCTCTCTTGCTACCTTGTGGGGGGGGGATGCGGCAAGAACAGATGTCATATGTGACAAGGATGACATTCTTTGCATGTATGTGTGTACCTGTGTTTTCGGGGAACAAAGTCAATATGGTTCAGGAGAGAGAGAGAGAGAGACATGGGACAGAATCATCCTTAGAGACCTGAGTGTGTGGCTCTGCCCCACTCTGACCTCTAGTTCTGATGGAGCCCCCAGAATGGTGAGACCACAAATATTAGTAACTTGTAGCTCAGTTAAGCTTCATGATGGCAGCCGTAGGAGTCTATTTCATGCCATGTAGCTGAGGCCAAGCCCCTTGCCTTCAAAAACAAATGACTCAATATTACATTTGACAGTCATAAATAGCATCCATCTTCCAGGGTTGTTCAAAGACTAAGTGGCCTGGCACACAGTAAGTGCTTGGTAGACTTTCTGTCCATCTCAGGTACATGGCCAGGGACCATTGCTTTTATTTGATTCTCAGCTAAGTTATGTCTCAAAAAGGGCTGAAAAGCACTGTTCTAGACCTTCAGTCTCCATATGACTGCAGCAAGGGAAGGGCACAGCTCATCCTAGCCAAACAGAGTGCTGTGCGCCTGGCCCTCCCCGCCTGTCATGGTGTGGAGCTTCGTACTTGGCCTTAGACGGGAGACACTGAAATCCTCTGGGTACCTCCACCACGAGACTCGTACATCTCCTCACTGCGTCCATACAAATGCTCCACGAGTGGGAACTGTTCCACAGTGTAACTGTGTTACAGGTTAAGAAGTTAAAGAGTAGCTCACCCTTGTTCCCTCCTCTCAGAGATGCCCCGCCCAACCTTCTCAGCCAGGCCTGCATCTCCTCCTAGAGAGTCCGGCACCTCCGACGCTGCAAGTTTATCTATTGGACCAAGTTGGTGGGAAGAGCTGGCAATTTCAGGACCACAAAATCTTGGGGACAGGTCCTCAACAAACGTTACAGCTAGGTCCCTGAGAAGTGCTAAATTGATATTGACTGGAGAATCAAAATTGTTTGGGAGTCAGATGTAGAATGAAATCATTCAGGCTGGAGAGATGGCTTAGCAGTTAAGCGCTTGCCTGTGAAGCCTAAGGACCCTGGTTCGAGGCTCGATTCCCCAGGACCCACATTAGCTAGATGCACAAGGGGGAGCACACATCTGGAGTTCGTTTGCAGTGGCTAGAGGCCCTGGCACGCCCATTCTCTCTCTCTCTCTCCATCGGCCTCATTCTCTGTCTGTCTGTCACTCTCAAATAAATAAAACAGAAAAAAAAAATTAAAAAAAAAGAAACCATCCTCTGTCTTTTCTTGCATCTGTGGGAAATTATTATAATCCCCCCAAATCACGGTCCTTGTTGAGTTTTCTTTTCCCTTGCCTTGGACTTCTCCACATATACCCAGCCCAGGTCAGTGCCCAAGTCTAAAACTCAACGCAGCCAACATCCTTCAAATCAAGGGTGCACCTTCCATTTCTATGAGACATCCCCGTCTCCTTTTCTCGGCTGAGCACTCGAATGAAACAACTTTCTCAGCCACCCAGACAAAAGCTGCATAGAGAATCCTATGTGCACACAATAACGTGCAACGGCCCGCTCAGCTCCAGAGAATGCTCAGGATGATGGAGCCACGCCTGAAGGAGTTGGAGATGCCAGGGAGGTACAGTCTCAAAGATGTCTCAGCCATGCTCTGATCCAACACGCTAAGCCATGACCACGGGTGTGCCAACATCTGTTGAGACCTGGGTAGGACTAGGTGAAGTGACTTCTAAGCTGGTTCAATTCTTTTGACTGACATTGAAGGTTTTAGTTATCCAATAGGAAAATAAATAAATAAATAAATAAAATTTGACTCAGTCATTAGAAACAACTTTTCTCTCCAATAACTGAATTGTCTCAACAGGGGCAGACAACCAAAGTTTCTGGGTATACTTGTAACACACACACACACATTCATAAGGGTAGATCAGAATGGAAAAAAACAGAAACACGTGATTGAAGGTTTTTTCTTTTTAACACTGGTAAGATATTACCCACCTCTCTTGCTCCTGGAAGGAGAGGGGGTTCAGATATGAGTAGTGAGAGATGAGTCTCTGAGTGTATGCCTTGCCTTGTATTTACTCTTACCCTGCAAATGCCAATTTGAGCCCAATCTTGGTCAACAGAGTGTTTGGATTCTGATAGCTTGGGTTACATTCCCCTCCCCCACAAAAAAAGAGGCTCTGGAGCAACTCAAGTTTGGAATGTGAATTCTTATTTTTATTTATTCACTTGAGAAAGAAAGAGAGCGAGTGAGAAGCAGAAATATATATGTATATGTATATGTATATGTATATGTATATGTATATGTATATGTAATCGTGAAAGAATGGGCACAAGGGCCTTCTGCAGCTGCAAACAAACTCCAGACAAATGTGCCACCTTGTGCATCTGGCTTACGTGCATCCTGGGCAATTGAACCTAGGTTCTTTGGCTTTGAAGGCAAGCGCCTTTGCCACTAAGCCATCTCTCCAGCCATGAAATGTGAATTCTTTACTACCATCCATAGTCTACCAAGTTATCCCCTCACACTATTGGCCCATCTCTATCTGTTTTGGAGTTACTATAACAGAATACCGAGACTGGGTAATTTGCAAGCAGCAGCAGTTTATTTGCCTCATGGTTCTGCAGTCTAAGTCCAAGACGGAGGGACTGACTCCAGTGAGGGCTTTCCTGTGATGTCATAGCCTTGCGGAAATCTCTGTGTTCTGTCCCCTCAAGCTTTACTTTCCTCTTCTTATAAAACCACTAATTTCCTCTGTGAAACCCCATCCTCATGACCTATCTAACCCAGTCTATCCCAAAGGTTCTCTACTTCTCAACGCCATCTCATATAAACTTGGGGACTAAATTTCCACCTCATAATCTCTTAGGGGTCACACTGAAGACATGACAGGCACCAATTCTGAAAGTGGGTTCCTCTAACAGCTTCTCATACTCTTGGAACTTAAAAGCGTAAAAGCCAGGGCTGGAAATATAGCATAGTTGTCAAGGCACTTGCCTGCAAAGCCATAGGACCCAGGTTTGATTCCCCAGGACCCACATTAGCCAGATGCACAAGGTGGCACATGCATCTGGAATTTGTTTGCAGCTACTGGAGGCCCTGGAGTGCCCATTCTCTCTCTCTCTCTCTCTCTCTCCTCTTTCTCTCTCAATAAATAAATAAAAATAAATGTAAAAGCAGCACTATCTACAAGAAACTTGGAGGGCTCTAACACACAGTTTCATCACCAGCCCCCATCCATGGTAAACTCAGCGGCTTTGCTGGAATGCTCAGCCCCACCCCCAACCCAGCACCCACGTGGGAAGATCATGCTTCCTGTTACCACACTAAACAACAAGGCTGAGCATCAGTCATTGCACAGGCAGGATGTTTCATCCTCCCCAGTTTTGTTGCGGAGGTTTGGAAATCGAATGGTGCTGGTTATGTCTTCTCTAGAACAACGTGACACAGCCAACTGCCCCTCAGCTCCTTAGTCGGCCTCCTAAATGTAACATGCTCTTATTTATCAGAGCATCTCACAAGGTAAGTTTGAGTTCATTATTTTTTCTGATCATCCCCAGCATGTGATGTGAGAAGGGAACACAGTAAATACTGTAAATATTTATAGAGGACTCCAGTCGGAAACTCTGGTTTTGGCTCCACGTGGCTCCCTCACATCTCCCACAGGTAAGACAGGATCCAGCTCACACACATAGCAGGAGAACCCCACGGGGACATGGGAAGGGCTATGGCTCCAAGCTGGGACAACTGCTCTGAGAAGGAAGGACGAAGCAGAGGTGCCCTGAGCTTTGAGTTTCTATAGTGGAAGCACCTTTAATCATTCATCAACATGAGGGTTTAACACTATTTATAGCGTTAAAGTTAATCATTTATTTAGCACAGTTTCTCCAAAAGAGTTCAGACTAACCTTTACCATGCTCATTAAGCAGCAACTTGTAATAATTAGTACTTGTTCCTTTCCTGTCTCCTGGTTAGACCTAGATATCCCAAGGGCAGGGCCAGTATCTGGCTTATTGGCTGTTTTATCTGTTACATTTAGAGCAACCCTTCACATAATAGGTGTGTAATGTATATTCATCACGTTTTCCACACATCCGTCTAGAACTTTACTTTTCATTTTGCTTTCAAAGGCACACAAGCAAGACATTATTTCGAGATTTAAGCTCAGCTACCTTAAGCCCCAAAATTTGGGCTATCCTAAGTGTCTCTCAGTCTTAAACTTTGGAGTCTTCTAGAAAGTTCTGCACAGAGGTTTTGGATGCCCTTTCTCTCAATAACCAGCTGTGTGACTTTGGACAAATATTGACTGAAAACATCTATCAACAAGTCACCATTTGAGATTTTTGATCTTCTAGATATCCATGCTCTAGTGCCATGAAACCCCTGAAACTGTAAGTACAGATGTACACTGTTCAAAAGTACACTCACATACACAACTTTAACTAGTTTCCCTAAGGACTGTCCAATGAAAATAAAGTTAAGAGCTCTCTCTCTCTCTCTCTCTCTCTCTCTCTCTCTCTCTGTGGTTCTTTAAAAATTGAGGATAGTGGCGGGCGTGGTGGCGCATGCCTTTAGTCTCAGCACTCAGGAGGCAGAGGTAGGAGGATTGGTGTGAGTTCAAGGCCAGCCTGAGACTACAGAGTGAATTCCAGGTCAGCCTGGTCTAGAATGAGGCCCTGCCTCAAAAACAAATAAATAAATAAATAAAAATTTTTAAAAATTGAGGATAGTGGTGGGAGAGCTTTAGGCCTGCTTGTCATTTATAAGTCAAGATTGTTCATACCCATGTCCCCCTCTATCTCTGGGAGACCCCAGAAGACCATGCTCCTCCAGAGTTGCCATCTATTCTCTTTTATAAGAACCTTGGCCCCAGTCTCCAAAGCCAAATAGCTCTTCTGGCCAGGACTCTAGACCTAACTGCTGGCTCTTCATTATGGTTCCCTTCCAGTCCTACATCCAAGTCCTTGCCTGGCCTATTCCTTCTTACCTTTAATCAATATTATAACACTCATGGAAGGGGATCATGAGTCCCCACACCCTCCCCAAGGAGTTACTGGCAGGAAGTGGTTGCTAGTGGAGACAGAGACATTTTCCATAGTTGCAGAGCCACTGGTCTTTAAGTTGCTCATGCTCTGGTAAATCAGTGTCCACTCATGTTTATGCAAGAACCCCCAATTCAACTCAGTGGGCCACCAAATAGAAAAAGACATTAAAGTGGAAGGGGGACTATCTTGTAAAAGGAAAGGGTTTATTGAAGTGGCAGGAGGACAAGAGAGGATAAGGGAAGTCAATATGGTACATTTTGTACATGTATGTAATTACAAAACATGAATTAATTAATTTTAGAAAAGAAAAGGTACAATACTATACAAACCTGTATCACTGTATCCCTTATCAATGTCCATTTATACTTGAATTCTGTTACCCTGATTATACAGAGTACGGGGTCGTATAGACAAGGATTATAACCAGATCTACGGAGGGTCAACCAGGTGGCCACTAGCAGCTTCTGGAAGCCGTGTGCCAGCATCCATCTGGTGAAAATGATATTTGTTCTAGGCCTTCTGCCTACTATTCAATCCTTATAGCACCTTTGCTTCAAGTTTAGACTTTTCTATCTCTAAAACCTGCTGGAAATACAATTTTAACTAGTGACGTGTTCGAAATCTTAGCACTGAAAAAACTGGGGCAGTATGACTGCAGGGATAGTATGGGCCACATAGTGAGAACCTCCACCCTCCCGTCTCTAAAAAAATTAAAAGATGGAAAGAAAGAAGGGAGAGAGAGAGAAGAAGAGGAAGGAAAGGAAGGGAGGGATGGATGGAGAGAAGGAGGAAAGAAAGAAGAAGGAAGAGAAAATTCATATTACTAGAGGTAGAGTTGATGGGGTTTGTGTGCACTTTCAAGGTTAGCTCACACCTTCAGTAAATTGTAAACCTAACCAACCTAGAAGCCAGGCACTTACCAGAGCACACACAGTTGATTGTGGTGGGCTCTCCTTTCCTCATCTCCAACATGAGATAACTGGGTTCTAACACAAACAGCTACACTTCAGCTCTGGTGCAACTCCGGCAGCCTACAGCCCAGCTTCCTAGACTGTGTGGTGTAGAAAGATCATGCAGGACCTTGTTAACGTTCTGCTTTAATGGTCCCGAGATAGGGTTGAGACTCCAAAGTTCTTCGAGACTCCTGGCATTGCACAGGCTACTGGTCTTTGAAGTACGCATTGGGGAGCAAGGTCTAAACTACTGGATTGGGGGAAATTCTGCGGAAAAATAGTTAAGGCTGTTTCAGGGCATTAATCCAGCACCCAAGTCTTTAATAGAAGTGTCAACTATCAGTCAAGGTCAAGTATATGCTCATGTTTAGCTTGTCTAAGGGAAGAAAGAGATGCAGATAATAGAGTTAGATCAAGGATGGAAACACTCTTCCCACGTTACCCTACATTCGGTTGTGGAGCTGTGGTTAAAAATAATTAAATATCAAGCTGCCATCAATCATGGGCTACAAGAGGGCCTACACCTATTAAATTCTCTATAAAAAAAAGTAAGCCTTATCTCTTTTGTCCTGGTGCTAACTTACTCTCCATTGGAGAATCTGCTTCTCTTTTTCAGATAGACGTAGATCCTAAGGAGAGAGCCACCCCATCATACCTCAAAAGGGCCCAGGCTGAAACTAAGAAAAATTGGCGAAACAAGCAAGGGTACTGTTTTCCTGATGAACCAGATACTAGCACAAGGGGGAAGGAGATCAACACAGAGAAAAATCAACTCCTACCAAATCAGAGAGCCAGAGCCTCACAGGTCCCCAACACCTCATCACTGAAGCAGACCAAAAACGAACCCAACATGGCTCAGGGAAATTTTGCGGAAGGGGGGGGGCGGAAAGAATGTCAGAGCCACATGTTGGTCATGATATGCAGAGACATTTATCTTACACAGAACTGTGGGCTAACTCCACAATGCTTGACCCATATACCTCAACTAGGAGGGGACCAAGGGGAGGGGGTAGGTCACGGATGAGCCTAATAATGGTACCAAACTGACTGTATTTGCTGAATACAACACTAACTAATAAAGAAAAAAAAATAATTAAATATAATTGTGTTCTGCAAGCTTTTTTGTCTTTCCTAGTTGAATTTAGTTTTCAACTCACAAAATGTGTATCTGGTCATTTTTTTATTTTTTATTTATTTGAGAGAGAGAGAGAGAGAGAGGCAGATAGAGGGAGAAGGGGTGTGCCAGGGCCTTCAGCCACTGCATATGAACTCCAGATACATGCATGACCTATGCAACTGGCTTACATGGGTCCTGGGGAGTCCAACCTGGGTCCTTTGGCTTTGTAGGCAAGCACCTTAACCACTAAGCCATCTCTCTAGCCCTCTGGTCATTATTTTAAATGGATCAAAATTTAACATGTTAATATAATCACTTGTCCCTCACGCATTCTTGGGAGTTGGGCTGAGTGAGCCTGGAACACAGCTCCGTTTGGTTCACAACTGGCATAGGAACTGAGACTTGAACTTAAGCATTGTTCGTCACTAATTAGACCCTTTCCATATTAATTCAAGATATTAAATCGTACCAGAGAAAATTGGGTGTCAAAACTTTAGGATGTAATAAGAGTCCCAGCCCAAGAGAAGTTACTGATAACCAACCACGTGTGACTCCAAAGTGAGGGGGAAAAAAGCAATCTGTGTATCAAAGAGTGAGAAAGCACTTTCCCCTTGTACCCCATTCAAACGTAACCATGGCAGCACCCAGGTGTGAAACAGATTATGGCTCGCAGCTGGAGGCAAAGAAGTTGCAATTCTATCCAATTACACCAATTTAATTGGGTGTTAAAAATATCTTAGGCCCCAACCACGGTTCCTTGGCCAGGTGGAGGTCTGTGTTGGGAAGAAGTGGTACTTCTGTTTGTTAGAAAACATGATTTGGGGTTTGGAGAAAGAAGATGAGACATTTTGCTTGGAATATCCTATAGTGGGGGGCATTTTGACCTTGAGAATGACCCTGAAGCCTGGTTTGGATGTTGAGGATTATAAGGCTCATCTGCAGGATTTGAAAGGGCACAGTTTGAAGGCAGCTTCTGCAAAGTCTTTTAGTCCATAGACTATGGTAGAGAATTCATACTCTGCCACTCACCTCTTAGAAGTCCCGAATGTGGGCTGGGGAAATGGCTTAGTGGTTAAGGCATTCACCTGCGAAGCCTAAGGACTCCGGGTCGATTCCCCATGACCCACATCCAGATGCACAAGGGGGTGCATGCGTTTGGAGTTCATTTACAGTGTCTGGAGGCCCTGGCACATCCATTCTCTCTTTCTCTCTGCCTCTTCCTTGCTCTCTCTCTCTCAAATAAATAAAAGAAATAAAATATTTTTATTTTATTTTAGAATCCCCAAAATATATAAACATAAGGCACAATTTGAATCTCCAACTTAAGAAGAACAGTTGGGAAACGTGTGCCTCCTAAGTAACATGGCGGCCATTACAGTCCGCATACATGGATATGAAGAATTGCTTACTGACATGGGCAAATGCTCCTGACGTCATAGTAAATAAAAACTGTGGAGGAAAAGTCATCACGTGATATAGTCTCAACAAAGTCCAAAAGACACAGAATAGCAATCAAAATGTAAAAGTAATTTCCATTTAATAATGGATCAATAGCCAAGATTTCTACCTTATTTTCCTGACTCTTCCTAAAAAACACAACTCAATGCATTATTTTTATACATAATTATAAACAGAGAATTAAAAAAAAAACAAAGTTTACTCCTACTGAGATGTGTCCTGCCAATGTACATGGCTTTTACTTTTTTCTTTTTCCTCTGTGTACCAACCAAGCCATTCCCATCATCTGACATTACTCCTCTCTGCCTACCCAATATTTCCCCATCTTTCTACCTGTCGGGCTCCCTCTTCTCTGTGGACGTCATGGAGATCACTGCAAAGCAAAGCAGCGTCAATGCCCTCCTCTGAACTCCTGTGCCACTGTCTTGCACAACATTTACTAAGCTATGGAAATATAAGGGTCATTTGCTGTCAACATGTTGTCTGCGTTGCAGACCATACCTTGGAACAATTACTCCAGAATCGCTGGGGACTGGGTCTAGATAACGGGCTTTATGAAGCTCCTGGTGTGATTCTGATATACAGCTGGGGGTGAGAATCACCCCCAAAAGTCGCAAGTGACCTCCTGTCATGCTGCAGCAACCACGTCCCAGGTCATCTGTCCCACATTCAAATATCTGCTAAGTCAACCCCACATAAAACATAGATGTTTCCCAGAAATCTCAATTTGTTATTATTATTACCATATTAACTATGTCGCTGAGAGGCCCTTGGACTCAGGCTCACATTTTTTTTAGTTGGTTCATATGTACTTGTTTTGAATTCCAATAGGGATTATAGTATTTACAGATGAAAATACAAAATATCCAATTATTTGTTTTTTCAGATAAACAAGGGAAACATTTGAAGGATAAGTATAGTGAAAACATTACATAAGGATAATTATACTAAAAATGCACTCCTTGTTCATTGGCAATGCAAATTTAACTGGGCATCTGCATGTTATTTGGCAACACTTGGTTTAAAAAGAGGTTTCTGTACTTGAGGGTTTTCATTTCCTGTAGTTCTAGAAGGGTTCCTTCCTACACTTAGGGCCGAACCCACAAAGTATCCATGTGACTCTCTGGGGAATAGATTTATCCCAGAGTCAAAAACAGGTTCTGGCCCACAGGGCTTTTGAGTAAAATTTGACTTGAAACAATGCAGATAGAGATGAGAGAACTGCTTCTAGCTGACACCTAGGGTTTGGGGGCCACTATATCTGTGGATAGCAGCTCACAGTACATGTTCTTAACCAAGATGGTCCCGGACACAGCTGTCACCTCTCCCTGCCATGCATGACTTTAGGAAAGTTCACTAACTTCCTTCAACCTCAAGGTTTCTCATCTATCAAACAAGGATACTAATGCCTTCACACCTAGCTGATTAGTCAAGGACTTAGTAAGGTCATATTTGTAAAGTTCTTAGCATGGTTCTTGGACCATTATTATTGTTTTATTAAAAAAACAACAACATTCTTTTGTCTCAAATTCAGCCAAGGAGCAAAAGACTTTCTCCTACTTCTATCCCAGTTGCCCTTTTTGGACCCTATCTGATCAACTCTGATATGAGTAGACCAAAATGACTGGAAAGGGGGAAGAAGAGACTACTCCAGGACAAGTGGAAGAAATGTTTCTTTTTTAGAACTTGAAAATGAAGACAGTTTATAGAAGGCAGGTCTCAGATGTCACATGATGGAATCTTATACAAATGGTAACCAAGTGGCTGGCCCTTGTAGGAGAATACATGCACCTGTGTGTGGTTCCTCATCAATCAAAGATGATGGGTGTCCGGGGTCACAGCAAACAAGGGGGTCTTTGATCATCCGAGCTGCCGGAACCAGCCACCCACACAACTCCAGTGTCACGTCTTCAGATTTCTGCAGGTGGAAAAGCGCGTTCCTCTCTCAGCACTTCTCTCTACCCTGGGGCGATTCAAGATCGCCTCGTCTGATGCTACCACAACCCTCCCTCCCGGAGCAATGAGACGCTAACCAGATCTGATGTTCACAGTTTTTTCAAAACCAAATTTGAAAAATATCATCTGGGACAGTCCCCCCTCCCCCATCCCAATCTGCCTGCTCCGGGCAGTCCTCAGAGAGACGCCTCAGCTTCTAGTCATGGCCAACTTTCTGCTCAGACAATCTGCTGCAGGGGAGGAAAGAGAAAGAGGTCGTTTGGTTACACTGAGCGCACTGCTTTAATCCCGGGGGGCGGGGGACTGGAGATGGGGCTTAAAGAGAGAGTGGGTATGTGAGAGCCTTCAGGTTGTGGCTCAGGTCACTCCTCCAAGTCCAGCTTCTGCTCCAAGGACAGCAGATGGATGGGGGTTTTCCAGACAGGCTTGCTCAAAGGCCTGGCGAGCAGGGTATCCTCGCCCCACTTGTATTGGCATGAATTACAAAAGGTTGGATTTTTCTGAGTCCCTACATCCTCCTCCACGAAACAGGGGTGAGATCTTCGCTGCTTACAGTGCCTGAGAGGGTCGAAGGAGATCCTGATGTGAATGTGCTTGGCAAGTTGAAATGCACTGAAGGTATTCTGGGCATTACACTATTCTGTGTGTGTGTGTGTGTGTGTGTGTGTGTGTGTGTTTTCTTTTTTTTTTTCCTCTTCTAGGATAAGGATGTCGAGAGAGTCAAAGGAGCATAGGCATCCATCATCTCCATGGACTGCACCAAACCATAAGCTGAAAGGACAGCTTATGAACCTGTAATAAACAATTGCCGGTGGGATGTTCTGTGTCCCCAAGGTGTGTGTGTGTGTTCCTTGCCAGGTACTAGGGAAGGTGAAGCTGGGGAGCACAGGGACGACACAGTCGGTGGTTTATGGCAGTGAGAACAAGGAGTGCCACACGTGTGGTTCAGACTCTTTTGGTCTTACACTTGATGGGCCTCAAAATGAAGTGAAAACACACAGCAGAGGGTCAGGGCTGGATTTGTGCTTTCCCATCTGGTCTCATTTGGGGATTTGTCACCTCTGACAGACACATAGAGAATAACCTTGTCATCCTGAGTCAGACAGTGCACCGCCATGCGTGTGAATATGTGTGAGATTTCACACCTGTTTGCTGGGGGAAAGAGGCCATGCAGGACAGGGAGAAGCATAGTTATTGTCTCTGTGCGTGCTTGGAGGTTTTTTTTTTTTTTTTTTTTTAAGGAAAAAAATAAAATAGGCCTTCACAGGATATGAGAAAGGAAGGACAACTTTCCCCCTGTGTGGTATCAAAATCTGAACAACCGCAAGCAGGAATGAAATGGGATTCCCATCTGCTAAGGCCGAGCACGCCCCGGATTCCTTCAACAGGTTTTCTTTCTTCCATTTACTCCGCCCACCAACATCTCAACAAGACTGGGGGAGAGGTGGTATTTGTATGCCATTTTTAAAGTTGCTTCTGCATGATGTGGACTTTCTAATGCTTCTGTGAAGGACCAGAAAGCCAAGTACCTCGAAAGTACAGACATAAGCATTTTTAAACTGTGACAGGGGCTTAGGAGATGGCTCAGTCAGTATGAGGGCCTGATTTGCCCTGAGTTTGATTCCCTTGAACCCACATAAAAAGCTGAGCATGACCACATGTCCCTGTAGCCCCAATCCTGTGGGGAGGAGAAAATGAAGGATTGCTGAGGTTTGCTGGCCATAGAGAGACCCTGTTGAAGACAGGGCTGTGCCTCAAGGCAATAAGAAAGGAGGGATGGGGGAGCATTCTCCTCTGGCCCCCACTCATGGGCATACAAGTGCGCACACACATGCCTGCACTACATACACATCACAGGTACCCCACCCATGAGTGTACTCAGTGACCTTAGCCAGCCTTAACCATCTCAAAAAGTACCACTATGGAATAAGCTAAGAGACACTCATGAGACTTCCAGAATGGGCTGCAGCTGACCAAACACTTCCGCTGGTGATTCCTAAATGGAACGGCAGCCCCAGCCATCCCACTGGGTGACAAATACTATCTCCATCGGTAAGAGTTGAAACTGAGGGAAGGAAGAGATGGCTCAGTGGGTAATAGCATTTGCTGTGCAAGCATGAGGCTCCAAGTTCAACCCCTCCAGTAGCCACTTAAAAAGTCAGGTATGCCCATATGTACCTGGAACCCCAGCACTGAGGGAGGCAGGGTCAGAAGGATTGCTGGGGCCTCCTGATCAGGCAGACTAGCTGGCGGGGGTTGTGGGAATGAGGACTTCCGATTCCATATCCCATCCTGCATTGTGAAACTTAGCCAGAGGCCAAACTAGCTGGCTCATTGGCGAAGCCTGCAGGCTCTTGGGCTAGGCTTCCTGGGTTCAAGTCAGCTCTGATGGTTAATCTTGACGGTCAGTTTGATTAGATTATGAAGCACCTTGTAGGGTGTTTTCAGACATAATTAGATCATAAAGTCTCCACCCTAATCAGTGGTGTAATCTACTGATGGCATTAACGAGAGGTGTAAAAAGTAGGAAGGGGGGCCTAGAGGAGGGAGATCACAAGGCATGCCTTTAGGGATTTTATGTGGCTCCTCCTTTCTCTGCTTCCTATCTGCCATGATGTGAACCGCTCTGCCCTACCGCCCTCACCCTGTAAGGGGACAGACACCTCTGAAACCACGAGCCACGGTGGATGATTCCGTCCATCAAGTTGCTTTCCCAGGTATTTACCTCAGCTAGATAAAAGCAACTGCAGCAGATGCTCACTTGTTTTGCCAACATACTCTGGGTGCCCTCACCTGAAAAATGGGAACAATAATATAACAGGACCTTGTCAGACAGCTTAGGCTTGCTGTAACCCAGGGCCTCATTTACAAGAATGTCTTGAAGATGGGATGCAACCCTATGTATGGACATGACCAGTCAGCTCTCAATACTTACCTTTCCCTCCCACCTCAGTGTTCATGAAAAACATGAATGACTGTGTGAGGAGAGAGAGAGAGGGCTGGAGAGGTGGCTTAGCCATTAAGGCACTTGCTTGCAAATTCTAATGACCCTGGTTTGATTCCCCAGGACCCACCCACTTAACGCTAGGCGCACAAGGTGGCACATGCATCTGGAATTTGTTTGCAGTGGCTAGAGGCCGTGGTATGCCCATTCTCTCTATCTGTCACTTTCTCTCCTTCCCTCTCTCTCAAATAAATAAACAACATATTTAAATTTAGAAAGAGAGAATGCAAGTGTTCCTGAACAAGAATCAATGGGTGTGCATTTGAACTATTCACATCTTCCATTCTATCAAGCTTTGCTGTGTCTTGCTTTTCAGACTTCACGACAGACTCAGTCGTCCCTGTTCCTACTGATAGAGCTCTGTCCAGACAAGGACCTCCACTCCTAGAGCCTGCGAGCCAGGCCGAGGTGTGCTGCTTGGCAACAGTGTGATCTGCCGTCTTCTGGCTCCTTCCCTGCTACCAGGAAGTAGGCTATCGTGTACAAACTCGTCCAGGCTTTCCCAAGAACCCAGTTAAGTGAAGGAATGGGTTAGACTTCCTCTAGGGACCTTATCCAGGTACCTTTTGGGGTAGAATAAAACATTACTTAAAAGAACTTCAAAATTTGGGGAGAGATAATAAGAAACAGCTAGAAAGGGCAAAAGAGAATAGCCACAATTACCAGGTTGTTCTCCATAAAGAACAGGGCGTGGGCTGAGGAAGGTAGCACCATCTGAACACTTATCTAGTTGAGTGGTTTCAATTTCTTACCATAAGTACACACTATTTGGCATGAAGACATTGAAAAAGTGGCCCCACTTGTACAAATTGAATAACACAACTGTTTAAAACAAGAATTGCTCGTGGAGGAGAATCTAGAGGCATTTTCATAATGCAGTTTAATTTTATTCCCCCAGTTTCTTTTATCCTCACCCACTAACACCTTTCTTCATTCCCACTATTCCCCATTTTAGGTTTATTCCTTTTTCTAAAAAATATTTTATTTTTAAAACTTATTTGAGAGAAAGGGAGAGACAATGGGGCGGTGGGGGGGGGGGGAGGAAAATGGGCACACTAGGGCTTCCAGCTGCCTCAAACTCAAGACACATGTGCCACCTTGTGTATCTGGTTTACATGGGTCCTGAGGAATTGAACCTGGGTCCTTTGGCTTTGCAGGCAAGCTCCTTAACCACTAAGCCATCACACCAGCCCCGTTTATTCCTTTTCTTTAAAATATATTAATTTAATTGCAAGCAGAGAGTTGGGGAGAGAAGAGAGACAGAGAGAAAAAGAGAGAGAGAATGGGTACACCAGGGCCTCCAGCCACTGCAAATGAACTCCAGATACATGCACAAGTTTGTGCATCTGGCTTTATGTGGGTCCTGGGGAATCAAACCCAGGTCGTTAGGCTTTCCAAGCAAGTGCTTTAACCACTGAGCTATCCTTTCAGTCCTTTTCCTCCTTCTAAAGTTCTAGAGTTGCCTGCGTGGTCACGGGTGGAAGATTACTCGCCGTGAAATGGAAAACCTTACCAGTGGTTACACCACTGATGAATCTGACTTCTCTCCCAGCAACCATTAGTTGTTATCAGTTACTCTGGGAGGTGTGGGATCCCATGGAAACCCTCCCATCAATGGTGAAGCCCTTCCAGATGGAACTCATTACCTCTGCTTCTGCAAAAGCACCATGTGCCTAGTGATGTTATAGACTTTAGTCATCCGGCCAGTCTATTAATTGTCTACTCAGCAAGCTGCACTGTGAGTGAGGCCTGGTGGGAGTCCCAGGAAGAAAGGCAAATATAGATGAGGGGCTTGCTGGGATGGAGCATGTTCTGTCATGGAGATCACCAGCATATCACCAGTTCTGTTCAACGTCATCCTTATGACATGTGCTCCGATGGGACCGAAGCCAGGGGAGCAGAGGGAGCCAAGGGAGACATCCGACCCAGGCAGAGAGGTCTGGGAAACCTCCTCCGTGCCAGTAACCTTTAAGCTGGGAACCGGAAGACAAGAATACAGGCTGATGAGGTGAGAGGGCTGGGAGAGGGGGGGAAAGAGCTCCCAAGGACAGGGGAGCAGGGCCAGCCTGCGGTGGGAGCCTCAGAGCCTGCAGGCAAAGCCAGCGTGGGGTGGGTCACATTGCAGGGCAGCAGGTCAGAGGACGCTGTGCCCCGGGAGCAGAGAAACTTCTCTTTTGAGAACTTTACTCATACCGCTTTGCCCCACCAGGTCCAAGCACAATGCCTGGCGGTACATGGGAACGCAAAGGGGACCGACAGGACACAAGGGCCCAGCCAGGTCATCTTAGACAGAAGCCTCAGGAAATCGTGAGCAGGAAGCCTTCCTCTTCCTTCTGCCACCGTTGTCTCCCTCAGTCCAGGCCTGAGGCTGAGAAGTACAGAATCCATAGAGAAGGAGCCGTTGGCAAGGGCATGCGAGCTCAGCTAGTTTCTGCTCTCACAGCCATGCCCAGCTGGCATCAGGAATCCCTGTCTTAACCAAGGAGACAAACAAACTGAAAGCAGTCATTCAGAAGGGAAGGGGGGGTGGGCGTTTGCCAAAGGCTACCTAGCAAGTCCCAAGAGCTCTGAGTCCTGCCTCAGCTGCTTATCAAGGACAGACTCCTCCATCTCCTGCCTCACATGAGTATTTATAGCCTAATGATGTGAATTTGCTTGCCCTTGGCTCAAACAAAGTAGATGTGGGGGCACTTTCATTGCTGCACAGTTGTGAAAGTGTATGGAAACCACCCGACCTCAGACCGACCGAATGTCAAAGCAGTTGGATTTTATTTATTTATTTATTTTTTTTTCAGCAGCAACAGAATACTTTTTATGGAATGGGAAGTCAATTGAGAAATCATAAAACGTTAGAGTTGGGAAGGAGCTCTGTGCTCACTAGGGTCAGGTCTCCAGAGCCACTGCAGCATTGTTCCCTGTGGTGAAGGGTCTAATGTTTTGTCCACTCAAGTTTTAAATATCTCAGCCAATGGCTCACCCCTGGGGACGCCTCTCTACAGGGCAATAGATCTTGCTGTCAGGCCCCTTTTCCTGCTATTCAATCTCACTTTTCCTTGCCTCCAAGACAACCCATTTTTCTTTGGCAATGATATAGACAAAAATGTGATGGCGTCTGAAAACAGCAGAAGCCATGTTTTGTTTTGTTTTGTTTTGTTTTGTTTTGTTTTGTTTACTTTCCCTTTCATTTGGAGATCCCCGTACCTGTGGAAGCATCCAGATCTGGAAAGGAGAGTGGGAGGGAGGCCAGACAAGTGAGCTAACATTCCTCTAAAAGGCCAAACTCTCTGGCCTTCAGAGGGCATTTCTACCTTGGGAAAGATCAGGTTCCAGGGAGCCTCCCTCTGGAAGGCAGAAGTCACCAAATCCCCCCCCCCCCCCCCCCCACCAATAGCCCGGAGCTGAGCCGCCTCTTGCCACAATTGTGGGGACAGAAGGTGGCAGCAGAGCATCAGCCTCTGAGACCCAAGCAGTCCTGGAAGATGCTGCTTGTCCCAACCCTTAGGCATCCAAACTTTGCAGGCATAAAAATCAGACCAGCCCGGAATGCTGCGCTTAGGCCAAGAGTGAGTTCCGAACCAAGACTCTGGCTGGCCTTTTAAGACAAATCTCAAACAGCCACGAGTGTGTGAACACAGCCCATTTTCTCCCGAAAAACATCCTGCAGCCAGAATTTACTCCGAAGTGTGTCTTCAGTCCCAAACACGGATGCGGGGTCCAAGCTGATCTAAACGCATAAACTCGCTGCTTCATCTGATGTAGCGTGTGTTTAAAGAAATTGGGGATAGATGTATCTTTTTTTTTTTCCTTGATGTGTTCTAGCTCTTTCTGAATTTGTGTCTGCTCTTCCTGATTTTCTTTCACTTATTTTTTTTTTTTTTAATGCAGTCCTTCCAAAAGTAGACAGGGCAAGCATTTCTGACATAGAGCTGGACTCCAGCTGGGGAGCCAATTAAATGTACTACCCACCAGGGAGAGTGTGATAGTTTTTATTACTTTCTAATTTCGGACCCTGAAATGGCTTCAGTGATCAGAACATTCTTCAGCTTAAGACATAAGGAGCCAGCAAAATGATGCTTTTGATTCGTATTTCACTTATAACGGTCCATACTCGCCAAGTGCACTCCAAGGATTTTCCCCCGGAGGGGGGGACTGTGGCAGGAGGGGAAGCCAGACCATGAAACTTTCTCACTGAGTCACCTCATCCTACTGGGAAACTGTCAGCTACTTTGGGAAAGTCTTTCTTTGAGAAGTCGGTGAGCTGGGAGCAAAATGGGTGGCAGCACCCGAACCAAACAATCTTGGTGGATTTAAATCTATTTAGACTACAAAAGTAAATCAAAGCCATGCGTCTGTCTCCCTACCAACGGCCAGCTCGTGGGTTTCAGCCACGTGTGTTAAGGCAAAAGGAGAAGTTGCATTTATTTCTAAATCCATTCACAGGAACCCCAACCCAGGGTGCAAGGGTGCTTGCCCCTAACTACAGTTTGTTGTATGTTTCTCGTGTTTCGAGCGTTAGCATGAAGCAGCAAGGCTTGAAAAGAGGGTGAGGAAGTGGGTCCAAATTGATTCTAATGAGGAAGAAGCAAATAAAAGGCAAATTTTCCCTGAATGTCTGAGTGTTTACTTATTTATCTTTGAAACAAGAAAGGATGCCTTAAGATCCCAAACTGCTCTCAGATAAAAGGAATCATTCCACCTACCTAACAACCCAGCTAAAAGCTCAAATTATGAGCTATTCCAAATCCTCTCCACTTGCCACCAGGGTCCTAACTGAAAAAAAATTTTTTTTTTCTTCTTTTTTCTCTTTTTTTTCCCCTTCTTGGTTCACTAGCTTAGCCAGAAGGTAATTCTGAAAATTTATCTGAAGTATCTCACTGGTATTCTGGGGGACTTTGCCCTCCCTCAAACAGTTCCCTTAAAACAAGGGCTTGTTTTAATTCCTATTAAATCATACTTGATGTGGTGAATCTTTTACTGGTGAGCACTTAGCTTTAGTGAGACTGGCATGTTGAACCCTTCTCAGTAACAATTTTCATAAAATGTGATTAAAAAAATAAACATTTGCAATTTTATAATAAACCAACTACTGTGTTATTCTACAATGCTCTATTAAATTGTCCTTCCTGGGGGATGGAGAGATGGCTCCATCGGTGCAGCGTTTGCCATGCAAACAGAAGAACCTGAGTTCAGATCCTCAGCCAGGTGTTGTAGCACACACCTGTGGTTCCAGCGCTGGGGAGGCAGGGTCAGGGAAAATCCCTGCTGCTCACTGGCAAGTTCATCTAGCTAAATCCATGAGGTTCAGACTCAGTGAGAGACACTGTCTCAAAAAATAAGATGGAAGCCAGGCGTGGTGGCACACGCCTTGAATCCCAGCACTCGGGAGGCAGAGGTAGGAGGACTGCCATGAGTTTGAGGCCACCCTGAGACTTCGTAGTGAATTCCAGGTCAGCCTAGGCTAGAGTGACCCTACCTCAAAAAGCCAAAAAGAAAAACAAATAAGTAAAAATAAATAAATAAGATGGAGCGCAACTGAGGAAGACACTAGACATCAACCTCTGGCCTCCATGTGCACCTGAATGTACAAAAGTGCCCACAACTATATGAACCCCCCCCCACACACACACATACACATCTTTCCAAGTTTTAAATAGAAATCTCAATCTCATGGGAACCAATATGTTTACCTTGGTTGTGTACAGCCTCCTAAAGTACCACTTTTTCATATGACTGAAAGTTCAACAACTTAGCAGCCAGCATTTATTATTTAAAGAAAGGGTAAGGTGTTTCTTCAGAGTTTGTCTGATTTTAAAATCACAAACCAATCCCTCTCCTTCCCTCTCCTTTCCTTTTATCCCTTCCTTCTTTCTTTTTGCAACCCAACCAATTGGATGCTAGTGAATTTCAAAGATCCATAACAATTCACTACTCCTTCAGGAATGGATGCTCACAGATTACTTGAAGGGTCAACGTCCTCTTGAGGAGACTATTCTACGTAACTAAAAAGGTGATGTTCCATATCAAATATCTCCCAGGTCTATAGTGGCAAAGAGAATCAAACCAATTGTGCAATAAATGGAAGGGTAGACATGAAAGAGAGAGTTCTCAGAGACATGATGCAGTATGGGAACACCGGTGCATCCCGTGCACGGAGTCATTTCCTGGACCACAACCCCTCTCCCCCAGTTTGTATGGAGGTGCTTGCTTAGAAATGTGTCCACACTCCCCAGCGACTTGTCACCTCTTACGTGACACAACAGATTGTTGGCCTCTGGGAAGCAACACTATTTCAATCAACCCATTTGGAACGTTGTACTTTACAGTTTCTAAAATTAATGCTCAATCCAGACAAAAACAAGGCTGGCTCAGAACTGTACCACGCATGCAGAGAGTCCTTTCCTCTGGCTGCTTTGAATCTGTTCACTGTCAGATTTAGCTTTGTGTGCACCTAGTCCCATTTTTGAGTGCACACTGTTAATTGACCAACCTGTTGTTAGGTACTGGTAATGATCAAGTTTTCCAGAAACCTCATTTAAATCCAAAACGTCACAGGAGTCCTGAAGCTGCAAGTGGAGGAGGTGAATTAGAGGGGCTGGGAGGATTCTCCCCTCCCTCTACAAAGCCAGGATTCCCTGTGCCTGGAAACAATGCGGGTTTATTCCTCCCATTGAGCAAAGCTAAATTTTTCCAGGCTTCCCCGAGGAATGTCTTCCCCAATATCTGCATGAATTATGAAGCTGACTTCTAACCAGATGTCAGGGGCTCTGCCCTTCCTGTCCGCTCAGGATGCATCCATGTTTAACTCATCACGCCCCTCGCATTTGTCTCGTTTTTCAACCCCATTCTCATTTGGAGGTTGAAAAGGAACTGGGGTTTCTTTCTAAGTCGCTTTGATTTTACACAGTTTCTGAAGAGTCTGTTGACAGAATTCAAGTGGGGGAGGGGAAAGGAGAGGAGCAGAGAAGACGAAAAAAAAAAAAAAACCCAAAGACTACTTAATGATATATTTTTCCCCAAGAGACTTCTGGCTGTCCACGTAAACGTAAACCATGACTGGAGCTGCACCCTGGCTGAGGTGCTTCGTGGGGGTGCCACTCCCCTCAGGAAACGCACCCCATGAAGGCCTTGGCAGGAAGCAGAGTCAATCCTTTTGGAACCACAACTGATTGTTTAAGTTCTGTCTTTTGTATCCTGACTTTCCACTTGAACATTTTACTTTAAAAGTTTCCTCTATCGTCTTCAACACACCCATTTTCTACGGCAGAGAAGGACTCATGAGAGTCTCTGTGTGCCCATAAAATTCCACCTTAGAGATATGGTTAAAAATCATAAAAGTTATGTCAGTGTCCGCCAGGATAGGAAAGCAAGAGGTAATTTTTCCTTAAGGACTGATGTTGAAGTGCAAAGGAGGTTAACTCAAGGCTAATGATTGGTCTGCTTCCTTCTCACCTACCATTCATCCATGCCCGCCTTGAGGTCACACCACAGGCTAAAGCAAGCCAGCTTGGTGGGGAGCCTGTGCCCAGATGTAGCTCCTCACACAGGGGAGCCATCCAGACTCCATCACGGCAGGTAGCAAGCACGTGTGCTCATAACGTAGGAGAGGCATGAGGGCTTCTGGCAAAATATATTTTTTATGGCATAAAGATGTGTTTTGTGGTACTCTAAGAAGTCTAAAATGAAGTACTTAAAGTGACTATTTGACTACTTCTCAGCCAGCTCTAAGCACTGGTCAAACAGCCGTCAATTGCTGAAGTTAACAGCATTCCAAAGAGCAGCAGAAGGCTGGCGAGATGGCTCAGAGGGTACAACACCACATAGTTATGAGGACCTGAGTTAGCACCCCCAGTTAGGGAAGTAAAATGCCAGATGTGGTTGGCATGTGCCTATAATCACAGCACCTAGGGCTCAGAGACAGGAGGATTCCTAGAGCTGATTGGTTAGCTGGCTGGTCAAATCCCATTGGCAAGCTCTAGGATTAATGAGAGACCCTGTCCCAAAGGAGAAGTGGCTGACAAAGACCCCTGACATCACCCTCTGGCCTCTGTACACATGCATACCCACAATCACACTCACACTCACACACACTCACACACACACTCACATACCCCCCCCACAACACACACACTCACACACACATGCACACACACTCACACAACACATGCACACACCCACCCACACTCATGCACATACAACACATACAACACACTCACACACACAACACACTCACACACCCACACCACACAAACACACACACACATGAGGGGCGCTGCATGGGGGCATGGAGACTTGTGGGTAGTGTCCGTCACTCACCCTTCTGAGGGCTGTGGGATCATAACCCTTCTCCCCTCAAGTGCCCTCACCTTTTCCGTTCATGTTGTATCTTAAGCCTGCAGTCAGACAAAACATTGAACAGAGAAATTCAAATCCTGTCATGACCAAACTCTTGAGGGTATAGCATTAGATAGTTTTACCGTTGCTATGTTAGAATGTCTAACATAAGTCAGTTAAAAGGAAGAACTACTTATACTGCTCATGGTTCCACCATCATAGCGGGGAGGACTTGACAGAACAGCTCACACTGTGGCCTGTAGAAGCCGAATGGAGCAGGAGAGGAAGTGACCAGAAAGAGATATGCTCCCAAGGACATGCCCCATCTCCAACTACACCCCGCCTTCCCCCTTTCCACAGCCTCTGAGTAGTTAACTCAAATTTTGAATCTGTCAATGGGTTAATCCATTCATTATGATCTAATCTTTTCTGGAAACAACCTCACAGGTGTATCCAGAGGTGCACCTTGCCAACCTCTCTGGCATTTCTCAACCTGTTGGAGTTGAAAGTCAGAATTAACCATCGCAGATCTCAAGAAATGGGTATAATGTACAATGCAATCACCCGATCAATACAAGAATTATTGACCAGACAATCGTTTGATATCATACTCCACTGACATCAAAGCAGCATCTATAACCTCCAAAAGTTGACTACTGTCATTCTAATGGTAGATCCTGTTGAATCCTGATCACATGATATATGCCTGTTCCAAACACTTTACTTACATTATTATCTCAAGCGGGCCTCCCAAAAGCTCCATGAATTACAACTATTATCACCTCCTTTGCACCAGGAAGGAAGCAGAGGCCCTGAGATATTGCCGACCTTAGCCATGGTAACCTTGCCAGTGAGATGCAGAGACCTTTCGCCTTGGCACCAGGGTTCGTGTTTGTACTGAGGCTGACAAAACATTCTTCATTTGGCAAGTGGCTGCACCTCCATCCAAACTTTATGGCTCCATCTTGGAAAAGGAAGGTGGGAAGGACCCAGAACTACCATTATCCCTTGAGAGCCAACCTGCATTGGGTAAACAAGGCTAGAATAGAGGCACTGTCATCCTCCATTCATGACTCATTCATTCATTGGCTCCTTCATTCACAGAGAGACTCGGAAGAAGAGTTAAGAGAAGGAAGAGAAACAAATAGCAGGGAAAAGGGGTTTTTCTCAAAAGCTTCCCCTCAAGAATAGGAGAAAACACACAGGGCTTTGAGGCTATCTTCCTATCTGAGGAAAGAGAGACTTGAGGGAGCCTGGGAGGCAGACATCCCCTGGTGAGCCACCACTCTCTGACCTTGAACCAGTATCAGCCAGAATTCTCAACATTGCAACTATTGACATTTCATGCCAATAATTCCTCATTGTGGGGACTTCCTTGTGAGGGGTAGAGTGTTTTGGAACATCCCTGTTTTCTACCCACTAGATAGATTCTCATGTTACTCTTTCCACCCCCTTGTTGTGACCCACAAAAAATGTGTCCAGATACTACCAACGTGCTTTAGGAAGGAAATTGCTCCCCTCCTTCTGAGAAACATTAATTAATTTTTGTTATTTATATGAGAGAAAGATACAGAGAGAGGGAGGGAGAGAGAGGCATGCCAGGGCCTCTAGCCACTGCAGAAAAAGTCTAGACACATGTGCCACCTTGTGTATCTGGCTTTATGTGGGTACTTGGGAATCAAACCCAGGTCTTTAGGCTTTGCAGGCAAGTGCCTTAACCACTCGGCCATCTCTCCAGCCCTAAAGTTTTCATATTACTTTTCCTATGAAAATTTTCCACACTGTCCTGTGTCCACTGAGCCATGACCACAGGCGAAGTTAGCCAGCACATTCACTTGACAAGTACTTAGCGCACGTGTCTGACTATAAGGCAAGGCAAGCTTCTACCCAATGGCTGTCCCTGGAATGTAAGTCCTTAAAATGTTCTTGTTTCTTCTAGCCTGGGAAGATGGCTCAGTAGTTAAGAGCACTTGCTGCTTAAGCATGAGGGCCTCTGAGACTTGAAACCACCAAGTTTGAAAAATTAGGCACGGCCACATAGTGCTGTAACCCCAGTCTGCAGGGGCAGAGACCCGAGAGTCAGGGCAGCTCACTCTCTACAGCCGCTCTGAGTTGACCCTACCTCAAGGAAATATATGGACAAGTGAGAAGGGGTGTTTGGCATTGTCTTCTCACTTTGTGTGCATGCCCATGCCCACGGGGCACATACATCTACACACACACATGTGCACATGCTACACACGTGTTCTACAAACACACACTTACACTCTCATTACTTTATGTTGGCCATGAAGGAAGTACTTGGAGGAAGACATTATTGGCCTGAAGTGACCTCAGCTGATGAGGGGAAAAGGTTAACAACAGGGAAGATGGGGACAGAGGTTTACAGATGTCACCTGATAATATCAGGAGGCAAAAATTACTTAACCCAAGTTCAACTGTTATATCTGAGGACATGACTTCATCATTGAAAATATTTGGATAATTTAAGCAAGTCTCTTAATATTCTTTTTGTTGAAAAAAATTACTATAAATGGTGACCTTGAGAAAACCCTAATGCCCACAAAGAGGACAAATGGGGAAAAAAATTCTTGGAACTTCAAATGAAAATTTCAGTGACAGCATCTTGCACACATTCAAAGTGCTGTGTCTTGAACAATTTGTTCTGAAGACTGAGTTAGGTGATTCAAAGTGGCTTCATTGACAATGAAGGCAAGTGACAAATGTCTGTGGAACCTAAATTTTGTAAAAAAAAAAAAATCCTTTTGGAAATAATATCTCTGAATATATTATCTAATATACAAAATATAACTAAACTGATGCTTTGAGTATGGAAGCAAACACCTTATTGTTTCATAAAGGTTTGTAGATTCAGGATGGTTTTCTTTTTGGAGAATGTGAAGTTTCTTATATCTGGGCTCATCTTACACGCCCACCTAGCCTGGTGTTCACGACGTGCACACTGCATGGAGTTCGTGCCCTTGGAGAGTGCTTTTCTCTGTGGCAAAATGTGACCTGGTGGAAGCAGGGGCTTCCACGTGACCCGTGGTGATTGGGCTTCAGGTGAGTGGCTCAGAGGATGCGCGGAGAGGAGGAAGTGCAAAGGCCCCTGAGCCAGGCCTCCAGAAGACCTCAGCTGTGTCAGCCCTGCCGCAAGGGTCCAGGCAGCACGCCGGCAGGAATCCCAGGGCCAGCACGGCCTGGACATCGCTTTTCTGCTGCCTCTATCTCTCGCCTCACCTGGTTCCCTGCTGGACCCCAGTGGCCTCATCTTCCACTCTACTTCCCTGGAGGGTGTCTCGCCTTTGCAGCCACTCTTCACTGTGTCCCCCGGCTTTGGTAACCTACCTTTGCTTTTCTCCTGCAAACTTCCAGCTCTTCCTCGGACTCTTATCTTGAGTCTCCCTTCCCCTGAGAAGCCTTTCGTGAAGCCTCGGTTTTCCTTGGGATTATTTGTTTTCTTCTTTTATAAATGCTTAGCTCTTTTCTCCACAGCATTTCTATTTCTTCTCACGAATCTGTTAGTGAGATTGTCACCAATGGTGTGCTGACCATTTTATGCTGCAGGCCTTGCACAAGCACAGCCCTCATCTTTTTCTGCTTGTTACCTGATGACAAGGATCTATATCAAAGTGGATACTCAATAGATAGCTGTTGAATGAACCCACCTCTAACGGAATGCATAGTTGCTGTAACCTTTAGTCTTAGACCTATTGTTACCATCATGATTGTACCACCAAGCTGAGATTCCATGACATTATTGTAGGTCAAGCACTATATGAAGATGAGCTTGTTTAATCCCCCAGATCCCATGATGCAGATCCTATTGCTAGTAATATCTTCATTTTTCATATGAAGAAGATGGGGCCAAGGGAAGAAGTAAAGTAACTCAGTCAAAGTCATAGGTATAATTTATGTGCCCAGGTTCTGGGATTTGTTTGGTCTCTGGTCTGTCTTCCACCAGACTTCTGTCACTATGTAGTTGCTATGGTTTGAATGTGTAAAATTCCTGTGTTGGAGACTTAATCCCCAAATTCTTAAGTTGATGGTATTTGGAGGTGGAGCCTGCGAAAGATAACATGAGATGAGATCATGAAGTAACGGCCTTGATGAAATGAATGGATTATCAGAAGATAAAGAGAGATGCAAGCGGGCACACTTGCCCAGGACCTCCATATGTCAAGATGTAGTAAGGCAACTCTCACCAGATGGATCTTTACATTGAACTTCACAACCTCTAATACTACGAGCTAAATAGACTTCTAGTCCTTATAAGTTACCTGGGTTTGAATATTCTGCCATAGAAACACAGAATGAGCTAAAACTTTTAACCATTTTTTAAATTTTATTTATTTATTTGAGAGCAACAGACAGAGAGAGAGAGAGAGAGAGAGAGAGAGAGAGAGAGAGAGAATGGGCGCTCCAGGGCCTCCAGCCACTGCAAATGAACTCCAGACACATGCACCCCCTTGTGCATCTGGCTAACGTGGGTTCTAGGGAACTGAGCCTCGAACCAGGGTCCTTAGGCTTCACAGGCAAATGCTTAACCACTATGCCATCTCTCCAGCTCAAGCTAAAACTTTTTTAAAAGTATTTTATTTATTTATTTACTAGAGAGAGAGAGGAATGGGCATACCAGGGCCTCTAGCCGCTGCAAACAAACTCCAGGTACATGCACCGCCTTATGCATCTAGCTTACATGGGTACTGGGGAATCAAACCTGAGTCCTTAGACTTAGCCGGCAAGCCCTTTAACCACTAAGCCATCTCTCCTGCCCAACTTTTAACTTAATATGTTATACACTATTGTATTTTTCACTTAGTATAGTCTATTCATATAGTCTACCCAGAGACCCTGCTATAACTTCTAGCCCCTCTAAGAAGCTCCTGAGCTTGCCTCACATTTCTATCCTCTCACTGCATCGGCTACATGTTTCCTCCTAGGAATTTGGAATCAGGTTAGCGATTGTTATTCGTCTTTCGAATAGGAATAAGCCTGGATGCTATGGAGATTTTAGCTGGTTCCCTACTATCAGGTAATTGGTATCTTGGCTGGCAGAGTCAGTCTCATTAGTTCACAGCATACCTCATGCATTTGTAGATCCTTATTATATTACTCCCTTATTGAGAGTGGATTAGGAGGCCTCCAGAGGCAGGCAATGCACCTCCAGTTTCCATATGACTCACAACATCTGGAGCCCAGTGCTGAGCGCATAGTGAGAACTCACCTTCTGCTCCTTTATTGGTTGATGACATCACAAGGATTCCTTAGAAGCAGCCGCTCAGGCTTGAGAACAGGAGCATGAGCCAAGCTAGATCTTGCACGCCTTTGATGCCGTTGCCTTCTGTAGAACTTTAATCGACGTCTTGTCTCTCATGGAAGCCGAGTATTTGTCTGAAAACACTTGTGGGTGTGGAGGACCCTTGCTCGCTACATTCAACCTATCAGCAAACACAAGTCATTGTCGAAGGCCAATAGTTGCCCCGACTTGACTCTGCCTATCTCCCATCTAATTCCACGTGTTGGCTTGTGGGAATAAAGTCTGGATATGCCTTGGTTAACTCACCGGACCTGCGGGTAACTCTGCAGGAAGGCTGTTCTTCATTAACACCACTAATCGCACTGAGTTAGCACAACACATCAGCCCTTCAATCTTCCTCTCAGATGCTTCCCCTAGACATAAAGGAGACTCCACAATAAGGCATCTGTGGAACTGCAGAGATCTTACAGCAGATCAAAACAGCAGCAGAACTTTTAAATCACAAAAACAATGGAAGAAGAGAAGAATCAAGTAAGAATTGTAAATATTCAGTAGAGAGCATGATTAGAGTCCTCAGGAGGGGAATGTCCACAGATAGCTCACACCAACTTAAAGCAGGCAGAAGCTCTGACAATGAGGATAAAATGAAATAATGGATGCATCATTTCTAGTGGGACTTGCATTGCTATTTGGCCTAATTATTTGTGATAGTTCACCCATCGTTTGAGAAGCTTCTTCAGAGAACAGAAATAATAATTTGACTCCTAGAGAACAAAGAACAAAGGGCTTCTATCACTAGGAGAGAGAATCTGTCCATTAGTGGGAAACCCCAATTCTCCACCCCAAAATAATGCCTCATAAACATCAAATGCCCACAAGGGAGAAGATGCAGAGACTCTAGCCTTGTGCAGAGGTGAGAGAAAAATAGAGTTAGGGACCACTGCAAGCTAAGAATTACTGCTTCTACCTGGCTCTATGATGACTGGTGTGTGTGTGTGTGTGTGTGTGTGTGTGTGTGTGTGTTGTGGTATGTGAACATACATAAGTGCACATACACACACTCATATGCACTTTCACCACAAATTGGAAGAAGAAAATGTACCCCCCCCCCAGATTTGCTTTTCTATGTGCCTGCTTGAATAAAGGATTATTTGGGGCTGAGAATGATAAAAGTTTCTAAGTAACAAAACTATAAACAAGGCAGACGTTTAGGGAGGGCTGCAGAGATGGCTTAGTGGTTAAGGCTCTTGCCTGCAAAGCCAAAGGACCCAGGTTCTATTCCCCAGGAGCCACCTAAGCGAGATGCACAAGGTGGTGCATGCATCTGGAGTTCGTTTGCAGTGGCTGGAGGCCCTGGCATGCCCATTTTTTCTCTCTCTCTCTCTTTCTCTTTCTCCCTCTTCCTTTCTCTCTTTTAAGTAAATAAATAATTTTTTTAAAAAAGACAGATGTTTATTTCTCTGTCATAGAGACATTAGCATGAGAAAGCCAGGGCTGAAACAGTGGCCCACCACCAGCCAGATATCAGACTCTATCGTTGTTTTTGCTCTGTGACCCACCCCCACTCATGGCATCCACTATATGGTTCAAGATCATTGTTTTATCTCCAAACATTACATCCACTTTCAGAGAAAAAGAAGGTGATGGCATGGACCCTCCTTATAACAAGGCTGTTATGCTCATATCCATGACTAGAAGTAAAGCCTTACTAGCTTACTAGCTGAGTGCAAAGGAGACTGGGGAAAGTAATTGTTATTTGGGGAGGCCATACCCTTAAGCAAAGGTCAAGGGGTTCTACTGCTATCAAAGAAAGGGAAAGAGATACTGGAGAATAACCATATGTTTCTGTAATGGTCTCAAGGTACTAAGGCTTTGGGAGGTCTTTTCCAAGACAGGTCACTGTCTTCTGGCCCCAGGAGCAGATCCATCAAGCAGTGGTCATAGTGGACAGCCAGACATCATGTTGTAATGAACTGAACCAAGAATTTACAGAAAACTCAAATTGAATCCATTATAGTTTTTCTTCTAGGAACTTGGAATTGGGCTGGAGAGATAGCTTAGTGGCTAAGGTGCTTGCCTGTGGAGCTCAAGGACCCATGTTCAGCTCTCTAGGTCCCACATAAGCCAGACACACAAGGTGACACAAGCACACCAGGCTGCACATGCGCACAAGGTGGCACATGCATGTGGAGCTTAATTGCAGCTGCTGGAGGCCCTGGTGAGCCAATTCTTCCTCTCCCTCTCTGTCTCTCTCTCTCTCACACATACACATAAAAATACATTTTTGTTTATTTGAGAGAGAGAGAGAGAAATAGGCAGAATGAGTATGGGCACACCACGGCCTCCTGCCACTGTGAACAAATTCTAGATATTTGGGCCACTTTGTGCATCTGGCTTATGTGGGTATTGGGGAATCAGGTCCAGGTCATTATGCTTTATAAGCAAGCACCTTTAACTGCTGAACCATCTCTTTAGCCCTGTTTTTGGTCTTTCAAGTGGAAACAACTCTGGATATTATGGAGAGGTCACATTTGTCTGGTAGTAGAAAAACTGGTCTGGGGGCTGGAGAGAGGGCTTAGCTGTTAAGGTACTTGCCTGTGAAGCCTAAGGAACCAGGTTTGATTACCTAGTACCCACATAGACCAGATGCACAAGGTGGCACATGCATCTGGAGTTTGTTTGTAGTGGCTGGAGGCCCTGGCATACCCATTTTTTTCTCTCTCTTAAATAAATAAAATATTAAGAAAGGAAGGAAGGGAGGAAAGGAGGGAGGGAGGAAGAGAGAGAGAGAGATAGAGAAATAGAGAAAGAAAGAAAGAAAGAAAGAAAGAAAGAAAGAAAGAAAGAAAGAAAGAAAAGAAAGAAAGAAAAGTTGGCCTGCAGAAGCCCAGAAAGACATAAGGCTAACTTGAATCATGACAGCCTTGGCCAGAGGAAGTCTGAGAGAATGACCAGCATGGTTTCTACTACCTTTCTGGTTCAAGGGTTCATTACTGTCCTTCCTTTGTGTTGGATGAGGTCTGCACCCCATGTCCCTATATATGTCCTCTATTTTGGGGGTGGGTTTCTCTTCTTTCCCACCATGAGAATCTGGATTATGACACACATGGGTGTATCTCTGACCAGGTGACATCAGTCAGCTCTGTGATCTTTTCATCCTGTCTTCCTGGCCATGGACAAATGTACACCCCTCTCCCTCAGGACCATGACTTCTGAAGCTAGCAAACACATCAACTGATTCATCTTAAAGTTTTCAACTGGGGGGGGGGGGGGTTTGCTGGAACGATGGCTCAGTGGCTAAAAGATTGCCTGACAGCCTGGGTTCGATTCCCCAGCACCCACATAAAGCCAGATGCACTATATAGTGGAAGCCCTGGTGTGCCCATGATCATTCTCTATCTATCTATCTATCTATCTATCTATCTATCTATCTATCTATCTATGTCTTTCTTTCTGTCTCTATGTCTCAAATAAATAAATATAATATGTTTTGAAAGGACCATGTATTAAAAAATTAAATTGTTCTTCCCTTGTAACACTTTTTCACTGTGTCTTGGACTAACTGGAAACAGCCACACAGCACCATGAAGCACCTCAAAGGAGGGATATTGCTGAAAATATTAGAAAGTGATGATGTTGGAAGAGATATTTTGGGGCTCCCGGGCCACTTGGTGTACCTCTAATCACCTCTAGCATAAGTTATATGGAGGTCCAGCCCTGGGATTTCCTAATATGTTTCATAGTTTTATGGTAAACAAACCTTGTCCCATGGTTGTGTCTCACATATAAACAACTCCATCCAAGGGCTTAGGGGATAAAACTGAGGTACTAGATGTTTCAGCTATAACTAGAGGTTTCTCTACACCTTTTAAACATTTCATACCACTAGATAACTTCTCCTGACTCCAAAGTAATGATCTAGCACAATTCTTTACCTCTCAAGGCCTCAGCTCTGTATAAAATGAGGGTTGGTATTTGACTACTCTTTTGATGTGAAGGTTGTCTCAAGTCCTATGCAGAGAGGGCAAAAGAACCTAATGGTTTCTAAAGACAGAGGAGAATTCAAATGCCATCTATATTCCTTATTAGCTGTCTAAACCTGAGAAATAAACATTTAACCCTAAATCTCATTGTCTAATATGTACATAAAGAATAGTGATGGTGTCTACCTTGGGGAGGATGATTTTCCATTGGGCTAAATGATTACATTAAATACTCTGCCCGGTGTGCCTGACACATGGAATCTATAATGAGTGTTCATCGTCCACATCTCCCAGAAATGACTCCATCTTGCAGATTACCATACCCACCGCCAACACCATATGACACACGCAATACCATATGATTGACTTGTCATATTTGGTAAATATTGCTTTTATTAATTAGCTCTACATGAAGGAAAAAAAAAAACTAAAACAAAGGGGAAAAGGAGTAGGAGTGAGGCTGTCTGCTCTGTGAAAACTTCCTGAGTTCTTTTCCAAATAATCTGGCTTGGCAAAAAGAACTGAGAGTAAATCCCTTACCAAGCACATATCCTGTTAATTTGCAAATCCAAGTGTGTATTTCAGTGGAAATTTAATCCATATGTCTCTGTTGCTTTTGCATTCAGTTTATGAAATTATCGTTTGAAAATAATCACTTGATGTTTGATAAACAACCTTTCCTGTTGGACTTCCCATGGAGTCACTGGTGTGACAGCTGTCTGACAAAAGAGTGGTCTCAGGAGAGTTTAATGCCCCTCCCCACGCTATACTGTGACCTGACAGCTAACCTTAGGACCCTCTCCTCCTGGGTTGGGGTCGTTATCTCAGCTGAGGTGGCCATCCGTGGGTGGACAGGCCACCTATCATTGCATCATGACTTGAAATGGTCCGTTTAGCCAATTTGTCTTGGAAATTTGAACCAAACGAGACAGAATGAAACTGCCAATGAGTGAGCTACTGGGGCGGGATCGGGGCTGGGGCCATGACGGGAACAGGCTACTGTAGTGGGTTCCACAGTAGACAGTTGAGTTTTGGAGGGTGGGGGTAGTTCAGAACCACTGGTTAGGGAATGACAAAGTGACACAAGAAAGGATATAGGTCAGGCAAGAGCATTTCCACAGTGTACAACCCTGCTGGGGGAATAAGAGAGTCAAGGAGGAGGGGGGGCGGTATATTTAGCTAACTGGTTTGGAGACCACTTGTAAAGAGTGCTCCTTCCCTAGAGTTTCTGCCCTGCCCTGTTGAAAGCCCACAGAGCAGCAGTGGGCTCCTGAGCGTGCCTGTGCAGGGTACCAGCAGCACCACCACACGGGCTTGCAGGAGCCTAGAGCTGTGGGGTGGGAGACAACACCACCCAACGTAGAAACAGAACAGAAGAGATGGGGAGACACACTCACCCTTCGTCTCCTTTCCTACTGCAAACATGCAGCTCAGCTTTTTCTAGATTTCCATGAAAACCGTATCTGTACAACTCCCTCCCCCCATTCTCCAGATGTCATCTGAGTGGATTTTCTGTTTCTTATGCAAGAAAGAAGTGTTTTTCCTCCCCTCAGTGATGGCTGCTCTTACAACGCATAGCCCACCAGTCCATGGTGAATACCAGCAATCCCACTGAGGATGGCCCTCACTGGAGTGGGGGCAGGGAGGAGGGAAATGATGGTACCAACACATGATGTGTCCATACATCGTTTTGTCCTTTCCTTTCCTCTTTTCATTTCCTTCTCTTCCCTTCCCTTTTCTTGCACCACCAGAAGACACAGAGATACATTAGATACATTCTTTGAGACACTCCTCAACATCTCCCAATATCCCAGTAAGGGTTATTTTGGTTGCAGACAGAAGAAACTAACACTGATGAGTCTAAACAACAAAAAGTGAATCTCCTGGGATTATTTGGAGTATGCAGGAGTGGGAAGAATATCTGCTGAACCCAGCTGGGGACAAATAGGACCCAGTTTTGAGGTCCCTGTGACAGGCACCTATTGAAGTTCTCCCTTGGGGTTGCTTCTGCAGCACAGAGAGCCCGCCATGTCACACAATTAAGAAGCAGAGACAAGCAACTAGTTCGCCAAACTCGCATCCCACAAGCCCTGCTTGGCTGTACTGGGCAGTAAGAGAAGTGCCTGCAAAGGCTCCGAATTCCCAGGAAAAAATGCTCCTAGGAAGGAGGAAGGGCTGTAGCACAGCAGGGACTATGCACCCACGTACATGCGTGCACACGCACACACGCACACACACACACACCTTACCCACAGATTCAGGAAACCTGCTGCATAATAAAGAGGAAATCAAAGATCATAACACAATATGAAAAATGCTGTAGAAGAGGTATACACACATACAAAGAACTCTGGGCACCCAAGGAAAGGAATAATGGGGACAAGGGACAAGCAAAAAGGTTTTGCTGAGATTCTGTTTAACAATGAGTAATTATTGCATGCCAGGCACTGTGCCCACTGTGACACTCAAGCAGAAAGATGAGAGTTTTCCAAAGCCTGAAAGGGGGCGTCCTAGGGGAAAGAACAGCGTGTGCGAAATCGTGGAGGTGTGAATGGCAGAGAAAAGAACAGAGCACGTGTAGCCAGCAGAAGGAATGAGGCACCAGGAATGACCTCAGGTCATGAAGTCACAACAGGGTTGTTCGTGCCAAATTCAGAGACTGGAAGGATCCCAGAGACAGAGTCAGACATGAAGGAAAAAATTACCTGTGTGGTGGAATTAGGCTTTAGTGAGCTCCCCTGGGACTGTGGGACAGGGGTCTTGTATCTGTCGTGGGAGGAATTTAAAACAGGGCCGGACGGTTAGTCAGATGATCGGGGTGCCGTTCCAAGGGCAATCAGGTGGCTGAGCTAGCTCCCATTTAGAGAGAGGGTTGGCCATTATGAGAGGTACTTGGAGGGCAGAATTGGTAGGACTCGGTCACCTACCATAGCAAGCGGGGACTGAAGCTCTAGTGTTAGTGGAGAGAGCTCAAAGGTGACCCTATTCAGCAGCAATGGCAAGGCTTGCCTCGTTTCTCATTGTGGAACTGGAAAGGTCAAGTGTATTCTACGTCAGAAATGCAGCGGTCATCCATAGAGCTTCAAGATGCTTTTCAGAATTCAACTAACAAGGGAAGTGGGCTGCGAAGAGTCTTAGAGAGTATGCTAATTAATTTTTCTCATCCCTGTTACAAAATATCTGACAGATGGACGTTAAAAGAGGAAGGCTTCTTCTGACTCACAGTTTCAAAGGCGGGAAGGCATTGTGGAGCAGATTGGTGTGTGGTGGCAGGATCTTCCAGCTGCCACTTCTCACAACTTGGCAGATCAGAAAGCCAAGAACTGGACCAGGCTATATCCCCCAGAGGTTAAGTCCCTCGGACTCATCTCTGCCCACCAGGCCCCACAATCACCTAAAACACTGCCACTGGTTGGGGGCCAGGTATTCAAAGATAATTAACTGGTTGAGGACTTCAAATTGAAGCTATAAAAAGGAATGAACAAGATAAACGGAGCAGCAATTGCTGTTAACCCCACGGGGTTAACAGCTGACAGTGTGGTGGCACCCATTCTCCCTGCGTCCTGTTTCTCATTCTTAACTCTCCATTCGTGCCTCTTACATCTTTCCTGTGCTTATCCATAAGTTCATGCAGGACATCAAGCCATCTGGAAAGATATTCACAGCCTCCAGGTTTCGATCACCATATCCCTCTTCCTTAATGCCAAGCACAGAGTCAGCCCCTGGAGTTAGGAGAACTGCGAGGAACACTGTGTTCCCTTTCCTTTAGGGTCACCTGAGAAACATGGTGGAATAGGTACTTTCCTGCCTCCAGAGGCCTAGGAAGAAGGAGCAGGAAGCTGAGAACACAGTAGATAACATGTGCTGGGGCAGCTTCCATTCACAGTGCCAGGAGAGAACCTGATCACGTGCCTGGCCCTGCAAGCATTAGCTCTTAGGCAACCAGAGAAAGCAGCCAGTCCCTCAGCTTCTGTACACAAAGTGGGTGCCAGACATTATATCCTTGCCAACACTTCGTATTATGGATGGTGGAGGAGAAAATAATTCCCTATTAAAACAAATAAATGGACCAATTCAACATACTGTAAAAAAAAAAAGGACGAAGAGATGGTTAGGGCACTTGCCTATGAAGCCTAAGGACCCAAGTTCAATTCCCCAGTACCTGTGCAAGCCAAATACATAAGGTAGCACATGCATCCGGAGTTCACTTGCAGTAAGTAGAGGCCCTGGTGCAACCATTCTCTCTCTCTCTCTCTCTCTCTCTCTCTCTCTCTGCCTCTTTCTCTCTCTCAAATAAATATTTTTAAAAATTAAGCGCCATTGTCTCCCATGGCAGAGAATGGGCTATGGGTCAAGTCTGACCAGTGGGCACCTCGTGCCCAAGCCTTATTGTAAAGTGGTTGTGATGGTGGCAAGCGGGTGCTCTGACTTAGATAGGAGCAGAGTCTGGGAGGAGGCTTTTTCCAGATGTTTCTAGACTTGGTAATACCAATGGGATGGACCTCCTTATACGAGTTGAGATTTTTTTCCCCCCCTGGAAGACTATACAGGTGGTTTTTTTCTTTCTCAGTCTATGATATTACATTCATAGTAAGGTGAAAATAGAATTGAATATAGATGTGAAGGTCACATAGTTCAGGGTCCTACTTTTTTCCACCGTCTGGTTCTGTGGATTCAAGCAAGTCTCTCGGTGTCTGCCAGTGTGAAACAGGCGTGCAAGATCACTTATCTGAATTACCAGCTGCAGGAAAAAAAAAAGTTACAATAGTCAACATGATTGAAAAACCATTGCCCCCATAGATATCACTAGCACTGTTAGAAGCACCCCATTAGCCATTACCCAGATTGGTGTGTGGTTACAAGGAAAGACAACCCCGCAAGTCTTTTGCATGATATATCATGGAGGCTGTTGCATAACCATTGTTCTTGGGTTTTAACTGAAAAATATCCAACCGTTAAATGTCCCCCCTGGGGGCAGGATCTGTTGAGGAGTAGGATGGAGAGTTTTATCGCTCTTTCTGTAGCAAACTGGATTTCTTTGGGCCTCTCCCAAGTCAAGAAAAATAGAGTGTAATGCTGGCTCAGCATTTTAGTTTCTGCGGAGGCATGTGCCAACACGATATGGATCAGGGACTCAGGGGAGTTTTCAAACCAATAACACAAATGAAAATAAAATAAGTTCGGGCAAAAAGCCTGCTATGTTCATATTATGTTCAGTGTTATGAGCTACCTTCCCTTAAAATTATTGCCCCTAGAGGTACTTGATGGAAAACCAAAAAAAAAAAAAAAAAAAAATTGTTCTTTTAATTTGAGATTTTAATCCTAGAACTTGAAATCTACCAGATGTTAGGTTCCCCCCCACACACACACCCTTCATGGGGCTTCTTCCAACTTTTATCCGAATGTTAATTGTGGTCCTCCTGGTTTTATCTCACTTTCTTCTCCTTAGTTCCACAATTTCTGTTCCACTTCCCTGGCATACATTTGAAGGTCCTGGGTAGAAACAGTTGCTCTCTGTCAGTGGTTCCAAATGTGTTGGAACACTTTCCAAATTGTAAAGTCTTATCTTACTTCCCGCTCCAAGCCCACCTCTCTGGCTGCAGCCATAGCACAAACAAATCATTAGGCCCTAAATATCTTCCATCTAAGTGAACTGGGGGCTGCAGAGATGGCTTAGCGGTTAAGGCACATGCCTGCAAAGCCTAAGGACCCCAGTTCGATTCTCCAGGTCCCACGTTAGCCAGATGCACAAGGGGGTGCACACGTCTGGAGTTTGTTTGCAGTGGCTAGAGGCCCTGGCGTGCCCGTTCTCATTCTCTCTCTCTCCTTCCCTCCCTCTGTCTCTAATTAATAAATAAATAAAAGTAAAAAAAAACTGCATTCTATATTAAAAAAAGTAATAAAAGTGAGCTGGGGAGGAGAGCGCTCTCAGCCCAAACAGGGAAAAGTAAGCTTTTCAAGGCCCACAGAAGGCCATGGGGAGGTGTGACCCTCATCCCCCTGGCCTCACTTGACCTTTGCTAAGACAGAGATCTCCACTGCACTGACGTTACCGCATAAGGGGAGGAGATTGGAGGGACCAAACTGATGCCATGACAGGCGTCAGTAAGGTGCTGCCCTAACTAGGCCTAAGTTTCAGTTTCCCAGAGAGGTAGGCAAGACTTCTGGGAAAGACCACAAACAAAGGGCAGGCTGTTAATCAACAGTGACCTTGACATGTGGCAGGGGAAGACAGCCACCATTTTGTGCTCTGGGGGCTGAGTCAGTTCCTGGAGACATGTCCAAACCAATCAGAGACGTACAACTGTAACTGCTGCTTGCTTAGCCAATCATGTCAGATTACCTAACCCGCCTGCAATGCCCCTAGCTGTGCTTAAAAGGAGCCTGCGTGCTCCTCTCCTGGTCGCCATTTTGTATGAATGGTTGACCCCCACATCTGGCTGATTCTGCAGAATAAACGCTCTTTGTTTTTACATACTAGTTGAGCCCGGGGTCTTTCTTCAGCCATCTTCAGACCGTTACAGAGATGCCTCCAGGGCTCAGAGACCAGACGCTCAGAACAAGGGGTGCAGTATGGGAGCTGTCCCACCAAGCTGGTCTGAATCCTCAAACTGGGAGAGGAGGCAGGGGAGATGCAGTGTCTGGGGAGGGCCAGATGAAGATTCCAGTGGACTTCCCTGAGGGGCCTACTAGGTAGAGTCCCCCGCCCCCTGCAAAAAGGGAAAAACAGGACAGTTTGAAAATCATTTCTGTTGTTTAAAAGAAACCCAGTCAGGGCTGGGGATGGAGCTCAGTCAGTGGTAGAGTGCTTGCCCAGCATAAATAAATAAAGCTGCTCTGTGTTGGACCTCCAGTACCACATGCATGTCTATAATACCAAAACTCTGGGGATGAAACAGGGATATTGGAAGTCCAATGTCATCCTCTGTTACAAAGGGAGCTCAAGGCTATCCTGGGCTACATGAGACCTTATCTCAAAGAAAAGTTAATTAAAGCTTGCCAATCTATGGTATTTTGCCAGAATAGATGGTGACATTTCTTTGTCCTCTTTCTTTTGTTTATTAGAAGGTGAATCCTTCATGAGAGGGGACTCTATAAGCCAGGAAATAGGAAGTTCAAACTAAACAAAGGTGTCCATTGCTAGTCAGCATAGTTATGACAGGGAAGGAGAGAAAGAGGGAAGGAAGGAAATTTGGGGGTGGGGGAAGGAAAGTGGGGAGAACACAGCCAAATTTCATGATATACTTGAAAGAAATTGGCTTGATGAAGCCCAGCACTAAGAGCAATAAACATATGAATATATGCCTACCTGTTTTTAAAATTAGTTATTTACTGCCAAGCAGAGACAGAGAGAGAGAAGAGAAACAGAGAGAATGGGTACACCAGGGCGTCTAGCTACTGCAAATGAACTCCAGAGACATGCACCACTTTCTGCATCTGACTTTACATGGGTATTGGGGAATTGAGCCAGGATTAGACTTTGCAGGCAAGCGCCTTAACCTCTGAGTCATTTCTCTAGCCTACCATCAGTTTTTTGTTTAAAGAATCATGGCTTTGGAAGCCCCAGCTTTTGCAAAAGACAAGGAAAAGAAGTGAGGCTTTAGAATTGTAAAGAGCAGAAAAACTACAACCTGCAGGTGTTATTTTATTTTTAAAAATCCCCCCCCAAAAAATTCCACAAACTATTAGAACTAATAAATGAAAGTAGCAAGGTTGGACAGAAAAATCTGTCTCCTAAAGTTAACAGCTTTTTTTTATTGGCCAGAAATAACCAATTTAAGAAATATAATAGGAAGAATAAAGAACAGAAGGAGGGTCAAAAAAAAAAAAAAAAAGAAGCAGGCAGACACAGTAACGAGGAACAATGTGTTTCTAGTCAAATACCACACTGTCATTAGGGAAAAGAGGTGAGAGATGGAAAATTTTGACCACGCAAAGCAAAAGGCCCTTTGGCCATTTTTTTCTCTTACAGCAAGGAAGCCTGTTATAAAAGGGAGGACTGGGTAGAGGCCTCCAAGCAGTTGGCACAGAGTGCTGGCATGCACTCGATGGGGCGGAAATGGATGGTCGTATTGATTCCCTCCAGGCCTGAGACTAGTCTCAGATATGCTTTAAAAAAAGAGAGAGAGAGAAAGAAAAATCCACACAATCATTACATTTGGGGGACACTGTAGTAAGTGAGCTGTAAGAGTCCCCCTTTTCCCTGGTGATCCGAGACCCAGTTGAAGTCATACGTCCTTGAGTGTGGCCTGGACTCACTGACTCCTCCCTCACCAACAGAAAGACCATGACTTCCACGCGGAGAGCTCCACACGGCAGACAACGGGGGCTGCCCCGTCGAAGGAAGGCATCCGATAGCCAGTGAGAAATGGAACGTAGTCTACACCCACGAGAGCACACTGAGTTCCTCCCATGCGCAGAGTGAGGGGACCCTCCCAGGTCACGTCCTCAGATTCCAGCACAGCTTAACTACAGTTTCGCCAAAGCCACAATGCACCTCACCAGCTGCGTCCAGGTTCCTGAACCACAGAAGCTATGAGATCATAAATGCCAGCTGTTTCAAGCTGCCGAGTTTTGAGTTAATTTATTATGGAGTCCTAGATGACTAAAAGTTTTGGAGGTTGTTTTTTTTTTTTTTTTCCTGGTGTGTGTGTGTGTTCATGGGTGTGAGTGTGGCCACGTGTGTGTCAAGAGGTTAGAGGACAACTTTGTAGGGGTGAGTCCTTGCTTTGTTCCTTGTTTGAGGCAGTGTCTCTGGTTCTCATTGCTTACCATTGCTGCTTTTGCCAGGCTAGCTGGCCAATGAGCTTCCAGGAAATTCTCTGTCACCATCTTCCATCTTGCAGTAGGCGTGCTGATGACAGACATGTGGGGTCTGAGGCTCTGAATTCGCGCCTGTGTGGCAACAGTTTTATCCACGGAGCCACCTCCTCTGCCCCAGATTAGTGGGCTTTAGTTATTCATAGTTCATGCAACAAACCCGGGCTTCTAGTCAGTGGTCTTTTACAAAGAATTAGAAACTTATTCTCCTAGGGTCTCATCTTAGGATAAACTTATTTCTCTGGATTCTGAGTCTCACCCTATTTTGATACATCAATTGGTTGGAAGTAGGAGGAGGGTACTATAGGCCTGGTGGAACTTCCAGACATGCATATTTACCTTGACTTGATGTCCACTCAGAAAATGAACTGCCAACCAGAGTGTTGCCACCTGCATCTTTGGCCATACAGACATAGCCCTAAAAGTACCCATCAGTACTCTACCTGAAATTCACCATGGCTCTCAGGTAGGAGAAGGGAAGCACGTGTGTTTTGGTTTGGGTGTGAAGTGTCCCTGAAAAGGCTCATGTACTGAAGGCTGATCCAAGCAATATTCAGAGGGGCTTTGGGACAGTGACTGGATCCTGAGAGTTCTGCCTTCAGCAATGCTCCGTCCGCTGATGAGTCATCATGCTGGTGGCATTTCCTAGAGGTCATGGACTCTTTCAGAGGTGGGGTGTGGCTGTAGGAAGGCATTCTCTGAGGACATATCCTGGCCTGGGCCCCTTCTTCTGTTACTCTGTTTCCTGGCCTCAATGGAGGGAGCAGCCTCCACCATCGTATTCTGTACTGCTTAAGACCCAAAGCAATGGATCCAGCTGATCACAGACTACAACCTCCGAAACCATGAGCCAAAATGAATTGTTTCTCTCAGGCATTTATCATAGTAACAAAAAGTTCAATACACTGTGCCCATGATGCATTCATGAATTTATTAAGTTCCTTCATTCTGCTCAGTGGTACTGAAGTTCCACTGGCCACCTGGTCTTCATTCAAGCAGAAAGTCATGCGAACACCTCAATTCCCCAACAGTCTCTCAGGCTGGCCTTGCTGTACTCTTTCCTCTACCTCTTCGTGTTACCTAACATTTGATCTTTGTTCCTTACCCATTAAATGCCCCTTCCTAACCAAGTCTGAGTTAGGTGCTCTTCCCATATTCTCCACGAAGGTCCTACCACACTCCTCACATTGTATTATGGCTATCTGGTAATGGGCCTTTCTTCCACTAGACTGAAGTTCCAAGATCCCCCCCTCTTGTCTCTTTGGGTCATCATTGCATCCTCAAGGCCTAGCACAGTCTTCAATAGTTCATAATAAATATGTTAAGTGAATGAATGCTTTGTACTCAAGTCAAAAGTCTGTTTCTAGAACTTACCTAAGCATCTTAGTATCAAACATTGGAAAACAAAACCCTTGGGGAAGAATATAGCCAATAGAGGGAAATTGGAATTGAAATGGACATGTATACACAGAATGCTAGACAAATGAGACAGCTGTCCAGATAGTACAATCTGTCAGTCATACTTCAATTCAAATTAAGGTGAAGCTATTCAGTTGGCCCAAATCTAGATAATTCTGTATTCTGTTTTGGATCATATAATGTCAAAACTTCCACTTCTATTCCATCAGAGAATGTGGATGGATCTCAAGGCATTGGCTTTCTTCCTGTTCATCCTCCACTGAGCATTCCAGTATCACTTGCATACCAGTGTTGGGGTTCAGTGTCATCTCTTTGGTTCTATTTCATTCCTTTTGGATCTACTTGGTTCCGGGGTCAATAGCACAGGATAGTTTCTGAGCTACTGTCTGTTGGGTCCAGTCTTGCATTTGAACTCAGTGAGCTTTCGCACCTGGGATTCAGTGTGCATGCTGTTAGGACTCTGAGCATCTTGGTGCCAAATTGAAAATGTCACGGGAGGCTGGGGAGATGTTTCGGCTGATAAAGGTACCTGCTGGCAGGAGTTCAGTTCCCCAGTATCCATGTAAGCACCACATGCATCTGGAATTTGTTTGCAGCAGCTTTCTTTCTTTCTCTCTTCACAAATAAAGAAGTAAAAGAAAGGTCAAAATAGGAAAATGTCATGGAAAGGAAGAGTTTAAAATAATTTCAGCCAAAAAAATCTCATTGACATCTCAAATATTTTTTTGACTTTTAAAATTTATCCATGTGACTACACAGCATACCCAGTATATAGCTATTCCTGGCTATCTCTGTGGAAATAAATCATTGAACGAGAGTTAAAAATTCTATTTAAATGCTGGGTTGGATGAATACCACCTGCATGGGTTTTGTACCCTGACAAACCACCCCAATATTTAGTAGCCTAAAACATGCAGCTTTAGGTTAGCTTACAATTGTATGGGTTGGGTCGTCTATTCTAAGATGCCACAGTTGTCTTCTCCGCCTGTCTTTCTCATGCTTCTATAGTCACCTGTGACTAGATGACCTGTCATGGCCTGTCTTCCATATCTGGTGACTGACAGGGCATTAGCTGGAACAGCTGGGTCCCCCTACACTTGGTCTCTCATCCTCCAATGAGCATTCCAGGGTTGCTCACATACCAGTGTCAGGGTCCCAAGCCTAACCAGAGAGAGAAATCTCCTTGGGAAAGTAACTTGGAATTTTTGTCCATTTGCTTCACGTGGCAGGTCAAGACTCAAGAGGTGAAGGAGGCACTTCATCTTAATGAATCATCTGTGCCCTTAGGGGAGTGGAGAAGCAGGGAAGGACATGACCCCTTTTTATAATCTGTCATGTCATCTCCACACGGCTTCCTCGCTCAGTGTCCCCGTCACCCTGTGAAGGAGCACCCATTTTCGCTGAATGGGTGATGATACAGAGGCAGGAAGAAGCCGTGTATAACCTCCACAGCGTTCTGCTTTCCGAAGGGCAGAGCTGGGGTGTGGGTTCAGGTCTGTATCCCTCTTAAGCCTATATTTCTAATCACTCAGGTTTCCAACCATCCCAAGTACTAACTGGTTGCTAACAGGTTGCCAATGTGAATTCAAACCTTAAAAAAAAATTTATTAAAAAAATTCATGTAGCTAGGCAGCAGCCTTCAGCCTGTGTTTATCAAGTATTATGAAAATATTTTGCAAAGATTATTTTCATTCCCAGTTCAATAAAACCTCAAACTCCAGATGTGGTTAACTGGGTTCTCTTCTCCTGAACTTGCAAGCCCTGAGGCTCTTTATGGTAATAAGACCTCAACTCCTTCAGCTCCTCAGAGACATTCCATCCCACAACAGAGGGGACCCTCTTTCAGAAGCCCAGAAATTCTGCTTTCCACCCTTGGAAGAGGCAGGCTTAGAAGCTGGATGTTCGTTCTCGTTCCCAGTCCTTCCTTCCTGACCAGGGGAACTCCAAGGCCAAGTCCAGGGTTGGTGTCGCTTTGCATAGATAAGGATTGATCATCTGACTTTCAAGTTTTAAACAAGCCAGATCAGAAAGGGAACCAGGGCCACCGAGGGAGTGGGCTCTTCCTAGACCCTGTAAAGAGGAGCTGCCCCCAGTTCTTGTTCTGCCATCTCTTCTGATCCATACTTACTTCCCCATGCCTCTGTGGTTGAGGAATACCATTTAATAATAAAAATGGGTCCCAAAGTACCCTTGGCTACAGTTTCAAGAGTCATAGAACCCATGGGGTAAATTAAATGTTCTCGATCAACCTGGAAATCCTTCATATTTTGAGGGAGTAAAAACATATTATTATTATTATTTTACTTACATCCATTCTAAATCTACTCTAAAGTCTCCCATTGAGAAGAGATAAATTTATCTTCATTTGACAATTTTATTACCCAAATCAGCTAGCTCTGTTCATTTAACTGGTTTAAATTCAACCCCAAAACTGGAGTGCTTTCACAGAAATCCAGGTGAGGCTGACAGCACTTGCCATCAGCATAGGTTTCTCATAAAATGACTTTCCTGGCATGGCTACCAGGACCTGCTGGCGAAGCTCACCTCCCTAGCACCCATTATTCAGTAATAGCAAATGATTCAGTAATGCAAACAAGTGCTTGGGGTTTTTGTAAAAAAAAGATTTATTAAAGCTCCTCAGAGGTTGTTTTTATAAAACTCAGCCCTTAGAGTGTCTGACCTTAAAAATATGTTTATCTAAGCTATATTCCCCCTAACCCGTTGACCATCGTGATAAATAATTTATTTAATGTTTCCTTAAATATTATTTTGTTTGGTTTAAACCCAAAGTAGAAAATTCTTCTCCCTAAAAGGAACATTGTCTCATTTTTGTATACAATGGAAACATTTGGGAACAAATAAGAGAAATAAAATCTTTTTTTTTCTTTCACAAATTTTGGTTTACTAAGTAAAGGCTGGTTAACCCAAATGCTACAAAATAAATGTGGTAACTTGTTTAAATGTTAAATTAGAAGCTGGAGCATTTGGTTGAAGGGTGTGAGCTTATTTGGGGCATTTCTGTATACTAGTAGAAAAATAAATAGCTACAAATAAACATAGTAAGCAGGACAAAAAAAATTATGAATAGGAAAATACTCCTACCCTTCCACAAAGGATCCACCACATGGGCTGTGTTCACCCAGACATACATCTTGGAGATTTGGGGTAAAGTCAGAGCTGAGCTACAACTGAACATCTCCAGGTGACCTTCCAGAAAGTTCATTAATTCCTTTGCAGGACTATCCCTCAATCCATAGATAGCACCAATCACAGAGTGCCCATGCCTGGGTCACCAAAGTAGGATCTAATATAGGATAACCAATCAGATTATACCTTTGGGATTCTGTGATTTTTGTCAGTTGTCCATGTGGTTCATCTTGAGCCAATTGTAATCCTTTGCAATTACGACATAGAAGGAAAGGCCTGCTCTGAATCACAAGGGTTCTTGCACTTCATATATAGCTATTGAAATCATCCTACAGAAGTTCATTTGGGTTCCACCTGGGGAATGAATCCACACATTAAAAATGAGTTGTTGGGGCCTGGGAGATGGCTCAGTTGACTAAGTGTTTGCCTCGCAAGCATAAGGACCCAAGCTTAATACCTGGAATTCATGTAAAAATGTTGGAAATAGTGGCATGTACTTGTAATTCTAGTGCTGGGAGGAGAAGATAGGTGGATCCCTGGGACTTGCTGGCCACCCACTCTAAGCTCAATGAGAGACACTGTCTCAAAAAAGGTAACTGAGGGCTGGAGAGATGGCTTAGCGGTTAAGCGCTTGCCTGTGAAGCCTAAGGACCGTGGTTCGAGGCTCAATTCCCCAGGACCCACGTTAGCCAGATGCACAAGGAGGCGCACGCATCTGGAGTTCGTTTGCAGTGGCTGGAGGCCCTGGCACGCCCATTCTCTCTCTCTCTCTATCTGCCTCTTTCTCTCTCTGTGTCCGTCCCTTTCAAATAAATAAATAAAATTTTTTAAAAAAGGTAACTGAGGGGCTGGAGAGATGGCTTAGTGGTTAAGGCATTTGCCCGCAAAGCCAAAGGGTCCCAGTTCGATTCTCCAGGACCCACATAAGCCAGATGCACAAGGAGCAGCAGGCATCTGGAGTTCAGTTGCAGTGGCTGGTGCATTCTCTCTCTCTCTCTCTCCTTTCTCTCTGTATCTTTCCCTCTGTGTGTCAAATAAATAAATAAAATGTATTTTAAAAAAAAAAAAGGTAACTGATGTTACTGAGGAACAATACCTGAGGCTGTCCTCCGGCTTCCACACATGCATACAAGCACGTACATGTGTATCCAAACAAATACGTTAAGAAAGATGTTCCAACTTACTCAGGCAAGATGTGCCCAGTAGCGCAATAGTAGCGTGTCTGTTATGGTGGTAACCAAGTGCTCTCTGATTACATCTGAGGCATGTTCCATTGAGGAAATTCATACCTGATACTGCAAACATAGTCAAAAGCCTATGGCTGGGAAAGTAATAGCCCTAGGGGATATGATGCTACTATCGTTTGGTTAAATGCACATTTTATGACCACCTTATTACCCTCTAAATATTTCTGTTTATCCCCATATATTAGTGCTGCTCTCACTTTTGGTTAGAGAAGCATCTCTTTTCAGATGCTGAGGACTGCTAGGGAGGCTCAAAACTCATCAAAGTGCTGAGAAGAAGTGACAGATGACTGCTCAGCACTAAGTGAGACATTTCATTCATACTATCCAAGGTTCAGAGACTACAGCAGAAGAGGTGGCAGAAAAATGTAAGTAAGAGTCAAAACATAGGGACGAGTGCCTTGAAACACTGTCTTCTTGACTCACAGAGGTCATGGCATTCATGACCTCATAGTGGCTGAGATTACCTACATAAGACCTGCATAATATTGTGCTCATTAACATATTGTCATGGTTGGTGGAGGAAGGGCAAAACAAAAGATATCAAAATAGAAAAGGGAATCGTTGGAAAGAAGAGGGGGTTCAGTGACGTGATATGGGGGCAGGGGAGAAAGGAGGATAGTAGGAGGGGATTATGTAAATTTATAATGAAATTTCAAAAAAATTTCAAAATTACACTACAAAAACAAAAAATGGTTTGCTATACATTGTAATGAGCACTTTGCATGTGCAATCTTATTAATGTCTTCCACAAACCCAGTATAGAAAGAACCATTCCTATCCCATTTTACAAAGAAGGAAGCGAGGTGGCTCAGGAATTTGCTCAAGATCATGCAAGAATGAGTTGTAGAAGCTGGACAAAATTCTAGATCTAAGGTATTCTACCTCTCTCCCAAACCCTCTATAGTATACTGAAAAAGCAAAATACATAGGAGTGACCCTAGGGGAGATCAGTTTACCTCCAGAAACTCAGCAAGGGCTATTAAGAAGAGTTGCCAAGGAAGCAAAGAACATTGGACATGGAGTTACTCCTTGTGGCTAACATTCTGATTCTGCTACCTCTGTGCTCTGTGTTCTTGGACACATGCCTTTAACCCTCTGAGCCTCTGTCTTCCCTACTATAAAATAAGGCTATTAATACTATCGTAGAGAGTCTCCAAGTACAGCTGCCAGCAATTACACCACCACTCCTTGGATCATGCCATGCCTTGCATCAAGAGGAGAGGTCAATTTCCTCTTCTTGGATCTGGGCTGGTTTCGAGACTTGCTTGTGCCAATCAAATCGGGGTGTAACATTCTCAGACTTCCAAGCTTATGCCTTAAGCTTCTGCTTCATCTCTCATAGAGCCCAGCCCCCATGCTTTAAAGAATTCAGCTTAGAGTCATAGATGATTAGAGGCCCATCTTTAATGTACAAATTCTGGCCAACCTCCCCCACTAATGCACCCTCATGAAAAAAAAAAAAAAAACTCTAAGCAATACTAGCAGAAAACCCCGCCCAGCTGAACTCCAGCCAAGCCACAGAATTGTAAGAAATAATAAATATTGTTATTTTAAGCCATAACTTTGGGAGATGATTTGTTATGCAGCAATAAGTAACTGACATACTTACATCACTGGGTTGTTGGGAGGATTAAACAGGCTCATGTATTTGAAAAGCAGCAACATGTGGAATAGAATTTGACATTCATATATGCAGCACATGTTGACTTGGATAAATACTTTGTGCCCCAAACTGCTCAAGGCAATTGGAATGCTAAGGAGAGCAAGGCAGAGTCCCTTACCTCCTGGAGCGTACATTGGAAAAGAAGGAATTACAAATAATCAAAAATAAATAATACAATATCAAGTACTGATTACTGCTAAGAATAGTTACGGGGCAGCAATTCTGTATAGCTCATGCGCACTGATTGTCTCTGGTTCCTACCCCTCCACCACCAGATCAGGCCTTCAAGAAACTCCTTGAAAATAATGCAGGGTAGGCAAGTGGAGACCGAGATGAAAGACTCATGTGAGATGTTGTTATGTTTTGATTCTGGAATGTCCCATGCAGGCTCATGTTCCATGCTGGGAGGCGATGGAACCTTTAGGAGGTGGTAGCTGGCTGCTGGAAGTAGGTCACTAGAGGCAGACCTATGATGGCCATTACTCATTACTTCACCCCAGCCCGTTACAACCCCATCTCTCTGCCTCCTGGTCCGCTGCCACGTGAGGCATCTCCACTCCATGCTCCCACAACCATGTCCACCAGGCTTTCCCCCCACTATGACAAAATAAACCCTTCCTCTTGCTTCTGTCAGGTATTTTGTCACAGTGTGACAAAAGTAACTCACACAGATGGTCTGGTCAGAAAAAGCCCTTTTTCCATAGAGTATTGAAGCAGAAACTGGAGTGACATGTGAAGCCAGCCGCACTTTGTTCCACGTGTCCATGATTCCTGCATTGCGTTTTATTAATTTGTCTTCATGTCATCTACCTGCATCGACTGAGTGTTCTCACGGAAGCATCTCTTGTCTGGATCCTCTGGGGTTTGGCAGTGGTGATGATGGTCCCAGGAAGCATTTACTGACTGGAAATGCCCTTCATGGTGTGAGCTAACTAGGCACAGTAGTGAAGGTCGTGGTGCTTAGAAGACCAGACATGGATTCTACAGAACACATCCCAGCTTCCTGCTTTACAGAGAAGGCTTGGTGGTGCTCCACCTGCCAGGCACCCTCCTCATCTTGGAGACACTTGTAGGGAGCAGCCATCCTGCTAACCTCCTACCTAGATGGAAACAAGAAAGGAGCTATTCACCTACACTTTCCTCGAGCTGGACCCCAACAAAGCTCCCCGAGGAGCGAGAAGTGAGATGGGGAAAGGATGGGGAAAGCCGGAGTAACTGTAGCCTGTCTCCTCTCCTGTCTGCGTGCAGGAGACAACATCTACAGACCGCACTAAGTAGACTGCAGCTTCCCAGGGCTTGGTGGGAAGGACGCAGAACGTCAGTCCTTTTTGTTTTTGTCTCCATGCGACCCACTTCATGTGGCCCACTGGACAGTGCCTCCCAGTTCACCTCATGAGCACGCACGTCCACTTTCAAAGGAAGCCCCTCGGCTGTGCGCAGCCACAGGCCAGCAAGAAGAGCGTCCCTCTCTGCCCTTTCTTCTCCACCAGACCAGATGGCAGCTTCGTCCTCTGCGGCTGGCTCCACATTCCACAAAGGGACTGTTGCTATTTGTCACTCCTGGAGAAAGCCCTTCCTGGGCCTTCCCCCACACAAGCCTCTGCCTCCCCGCCTCTCTTCCAGCTGCTCCTGGTTCAAGCCGCTGCCTGCCCCAGCTAATAATGCCTTGTCACGCAGTGACAGAATTATGGTCTCACACTGGTTTCACATGTCACAAATAATTGCGCTCATTGCGCATCATATTGAAGCTGTCAGGACTCTCTTACGCCTGTAATTTGTGTGAGTTGATCATACTTGGGTAAGTCAGCAGGTCGTGACCCGTGCCCTTTGGCCCTAGTGGCTGGCTGAGAATGACCTACAAATCTCGTGACAGGGACAACAGCAAGGGTATGAACTGTTCAATTGTTCGTGTCTATCAGCTGCCATGAAGAAAGCCATTTGCTCTTCCCTTTCGCCGTAACCTCAGATGGCCTAATGCTGCACCTCAGCCATCTTAATTTCTTTGCATCTAGCCTTTTCCTTCCTAGTATTTTCTAAGACCTCTCTCTCTCTCTCTCTCTCTCTCTCTCTCCCATGAGATATTTGGGTGCCAAACCTACATGTCTTTCTTCCATGTTTTGAATAAAAACCTCCAGTCGCCTGTGACAACACGACCAGGCCTCACTCTCAGCATCCCACCTGACTGGGTGGTGCTGGATGCAATGGTTAAGTCCTGCTGGCAGCTTTATGAGCGCCTTTGCTAACACCTCATTGGGTAACATGTCCACAAGCAGCGTTCCGGGGCCTTTGTTTTCGTTACGGAACAATGCGTACCATCAAGTCGCATTTCATTCACTGCTCTGGGCTCAAGCACAGTATCACTGACTGGGGCCTTCAGTATCTACGCCGCGAAGGAGCAACGAGTCCAAGCTGCTTTTATTATCCTGGATCTTCAATAATTAGCTTCTCAAAACTATCCGTGGGCAGGAAACGAGAAGACCAAGTTCTGGCCAAACAAGCTCTGCGACTGCGCTGCAGGGAGATGAGTAAACTGGTCCATGTCGGTCTGCCTCTTGGAAGCTGTTGCAAGCCAGGTGTCCAGAGAGTGGGAGGCCTCCTCGGTTTGAGAAAGAAAACGGTGCTAATAACACACGGATGTCCACACTGGTGGCGTCCCGTTCTTCACAAACTCCCCCACCCCTGCAGAGGACCAGCAGTGGGTGTGCAATGCTGGAAGCAGATGGCATCTTTGGACTGCCCATCCTAAGAGGCCAGGAAATGAGGGGGATCTTATTTGCTGGAGAAATAGCAGATCTAAGGTCAACGGGTAGAAAAGAAACCAAGTAAATCAGGCTCTCACTGCGCATCCCACGGAGCATGTGCCATCAATTCCCGAAGGCATGAGTGCGGGGACATGAGCCAAGAACGATCATCAGGTCACACAAGTTGCGCAGGGATGCTACGAAGGACATGAAGTCAAGTGTATGTTCATGAGTGTGAGCACGGGCACATGCCTGTCAGAGTGCCCACATGAAGGTCAGAGGACAACTTTCAGATGGAAGTCCTCAACTCCCACCTTGTTTGAGGCAGGCTCTTCTTTTTTTTTTTTTTTTTTTGGTTTTTCGAGGTAGGGTCTCACTCTAGCCCAGGCTGACCTGGAATTCACTATGGAGTCTCAGGGTGGCCTCGAACTCACAGAGATCCTCCTACCTCTGCCTCCCAGTGCTGGGATTAAAGGCGTGCGCCACCACGCCCGGCTTTTTTTTTCTTTTTTTTTTTTTGGGAGGCAGGCTCTTCTAGTTCACTGTTAACTGCTACATTTATTAGGCTGACCGGCCCACAGCTTGTGGGAATTTTATTTTTTTTTTTGTCTCCACCTCCCTTCTTACCTTTGCTTGCTGAGATTACAGAAGCCCACTGAAAGTTCTGACTTTTACATGAGGTCTGGCACCCCGAACTCAGGTGCTCAGGCATGCGCTCCGAGTGCTAGATCTGCTGAGCCGTCTCCCCAGCCCCAAGTTCTACTCTCTTTGTCCCTTTGCCCTTTGTCTCCTGCAACCTGTGTAGGTATGTGTGCATACGAGGACATGTAGAGGCCAAATGACAACCTTGGATACTGTTCCTTCACATGTCATCCGCCTTTTTTTTTTTTTTTTTTTTTTTGAGACAGTGTCGCTCTCTGGCCTAGAACTCACCAATTAGGCTTGATAAGCTGGCCAGTGGGCCCCAGGGATCTGCCTGTCTCTCCTTCCCCAGCGCTGGGATTACAAGCACACACCACCACACGTGATATGTTTATGTGAGTGCTGGGGATTAAACTCGGGTCCTTGTTCTTGCAGGGCAAGCACTGAGCTATATCTCCCTGGCCCTGAGCTAAGTGCTTTTGCATCACTGTCTGGCTTCACATTCAAGATAAGTTAATGAGCTCTTATTATCATCCGCATTTCACAAATGAGGAAAGCAAGACTCCAAAGGTTAAGGCATGAGGCATAAGATGAGCACACCACAAAAGCTGGGTCTTGGAACTTGGCCTGCAAAATAGGACATACCCATAGATGTCCCCGGGTGGCAGTGGCCTATAAATGTGGCACAGGGATCCTAAGACATAATATTATGGGAATCCAAGAAATTCCTGGTGATCTTATAATCTCCAAACCCATATCTTTGGGGCTGAGGGATCAAGAGACAAAAAGCCAAGGAATATTTCATGATCTGGAAACTTTCAGTTCCTTTAATATGAAAATGTTCGACATGAAGTATTAAAGATGTAAGGATTCAGAGGTTGCAGGAGGCCAAGGAAGATTAAGAGATTCTTTCTCCTAAATGAAGTGCAGAGTATCCATTACAGGGCATGGAGGTTCTCCCCTCCCCCACCCTCTCCACTTAATAGGGAAAACGTTGAAAACTTTGAAGAAATGCCTTCTTTGTTCTTTAAGTTCCATGATTAATTAGGTATAAGCCATGTTTCAAAACGTTTCGTCATTTATTTGTAATTCTCCCCAGAGCGTGTACAGTCACTTGGCTCAGAACACATAGATTACATTGCAAATGCCACTCACGAGCTGGAACTTTTTATGTTTCTCTCCTTTCCCTTCTCTGCTTTCCTCCACGATACTCAAGTGGAAGAACGAAGCTCGGTTTCCATTGGAGCACACCCGGCTCTGTATGGAGTCCCCTGGCCTGTTGGCCACCCCTGCCAAGGGGCCTGTAGCTGGAAACAGTGGGCGGGCAGCCTTCTCCTCACACATGGATGGAGACTCCAGGGTTGCGCTGCACCACTGAAGCAAAGATGTGCCCTGGCGTCCAGTTTGTCTTCTCCATTTCCAGCCACACCTTGCCCCACGGGTGGTCCCCACGTGCAACCTAGTGAGCAACTGAGTATAGCACTAAACCTATGGGACCCAGTGGTGGGGTCCAACTCAACTTTCAGAGTTCCGTTTTTCTGATCAATAAAATGGGGATAATAACTACCTTAGAGGTCCACTGGGTCACTAGTAGCATTAAATAGGACTTGGAACAGTGCTCCCTCGAGAATATGCCCTCTATATGCATGCACTCTTACTTTTATTATTTTCAACTTGGCTCAACACATACCTGTGCACACAGAGACACGTGCATGCACGCATGGACACACACACACACACACACACACACACACAGGAGTCCTGGGTTGGGTAACTTTCCAGCAGTTCTTACAGTAAAGAGAATTTGGTTCAATCAGACAAGTTCCAAGGGCAGTCAATTTGTGTGATACAACATACAACACAGCCTCATAGAACATCATCTGCAGAATTTTTTTTTCCTTTTTTTTTTAAATGCAAGGCAGTGAGAGTGAGTGGGAGAGCAAGAGAGAGAGAATTGGCCCATCAGGGCCTGCAGACACTGCAGTTGAACTCCAGATGCATGCACCCCCTTGTGTACATGTGCAACCTTGCATGCTCGCATCATGTAGCGTGCCTGGCTTATGTGACACCTGGAGAGTCAAACATGTGTCCTTAGGCTTCACAGGCAAGCACCTTAACTGCTAAGCCATGTCTCCAGCCCAGAAGTTGCTTTTTGATACCAGGACAGGGACTGTCCTGTCTTGCTTTCTATCAGATTCCTCAACACACTATGGAAGCGTCTTCACCTTGGAATTTCGTTTTCTCTTTCACTCTTAGTCAAAGCTGGGACCTGGCGTCAGTAGGCTACATGAGCCTGGGGCTTGAGACTGTGTTGAGGTGAATCACTGGGTTTATCCTCTTGCTAGGGATACACAAACAAAGAACCACAAAGTAGGAGACTTGAACACTAAAGTTTATCACCTTGTAGTTCTAGAGTCCAGCAGTCCAAGGTGAAAGTGCTGGCAAGGCTGGGTCATTCTGAGGGTCACAAGAAAGCATCAGCTGCATACTCATCTCCTGGCTTCTAGTGCTTGGTTGGCCATCTTTGACATCCTTCCTTGGAGTATAAACCATTACCCAAGCACTATGTTACCTACACGTGGCATCATCCCTGTGTCTGTCTTTTATCTATGTCCAAATTTGCCCCCCCTCACTTTTTTTGCATGGGTATATGTGTGTGGTATGTATTTATGCTTATATGGGCACACATGCGTACATGTGTGTGTGTGGAAGTCAGAGGTTGACATTGGGTGTACTTCTCAATTACTCTCCACCTTACTTTTGAGTCTCTCACTGAACCAAGGAGCCCTCTGATTCAGCTAGATTAGGTAGCCAGCAAGCCCCAGACACCTTCCTGCCCATGCCTCCCCAGTGCCATGTGTACTTGGATGCTGGAGAACTGAACTTGGGCTTCTCATGCCTGTATAGCAAGTACTATACCAACCGAGACATCTTCCCAGCCCCCAAATTTACCCTTTTTCTAAGGATACAATTATTTGGATTAGGGTATATTCTAATGATCTCATAGTAACCTTCAGAGAACCTGTCTCTTCCAATAAGATCATATCCAAAGGCACTGGAGATTAGAACCTTAATGTCTTTTTATTAATCAAAGGATGGGAGTAGAATGAAAGACATGAGTCAACCCATAGCACGGGAGTGGGTGGGTCACAGTAAGAAGGTGGAGTCAGAACTTGGAAAGAGGAAATCCACAGTAAGACCCGAGTCTGTCTTTATCATCAAACTCAGATTGTTCAAGACTGGTGGTTCCGATTAGGACCACCTGTAAACCCTTAGGACAAAATTAAAAAACAATAAACAATGATTCTGGGGTGGGGAAGGCAGGGCCAGGTACCACGGTCTGCAAGGATGGCTCACAGCACTAGACTAAACACCCCACTGTGCCTCTTTCCTTGGTCTACTCACAGAAGCATGGTTTCTTTGGAGACTTCCAATGTAGTCGGGATGTTTAAATGATTCTTAAAAAAATTAAACTGACCTCTCGTATAAAATTCCGCAGAGAATATAGAATGTTACAATTCTCCAGATGGTGGAGATGAAGGAAAAATATACTTTCTAAACTCGGCAGCCACCGTCTCGTTGTCTGTTTGCTTGACCAGCTCTTGCCTGCGTGGAGAGATGGGAGGCTGAGGTTTCTGTCTTGAATGGTTGTGAATGTGTTGAGATGCAAGAAGGAGGATGTGGTAGGCCAGGAAGATGCCATTCCTGGGATGGTCAGAATGATAGCTCAGATTTAGGCTCACTTTGGCCCAACTGGCTCAGTGTCTTCCATCGTGTGACTGATGCGCTGAGTTCCTACCAGGGAGCTGGCGCATGAGGGAGATGCAGAGATGAGCAGCCAGTGAGCCCAGGTCTGGAGGAGAGAAGCTCAGGTAGTAGTTGTCATCGCTGTTGCTTACCTGACCACTTGTACACCTGATACTCATGGTAGCCGTGTCCTTTTCACTGTTACGTTTTTATGCCGATTAGCTACCTGCCAAACTTCAATTTTCAGTTCTGAGCCACTTGACGATTGCATTTTCCTTTGTGCTCTAGAAACAGGAACACAAAGCAGATTTTGGGAAATCGAATATATTTTCATTTGCCATGATTGATTAAGGATCCTGCAAGGTCAAAGGGCACCAAAACGAGCTGTGCTATCCTCACCGTCATGAGAACAAGCGCTGGGAGATGCCAACAACAAACAAACAAAAAAGCATAGAGGCCTGATAAAAACACTATAAAAAAATCACTCACTTTGATAAAACTTCATTTTCTTATTTCAGAAGGAATTAGGGCAGAGGGCATGGAAGCAAATTGGGACAGTCGTGTAAGACTGACTTCTCTGATTAATAGCAAAGCGTACAAACCCCTGAGATGTCAGTGGCCTCCTCAGGTCCCATGTCTTGGCTACAACACTTACAATAACAAAATCAACAGGTCACCAGCGCTCCCAGGTTTTACTGTTGATGCTGGTCCTGTAAGAGCAGGTCCAGCAGAAAGGGAGGAAGGCACAGACTGCTTGGGTGCTATGAGGCCAGGGAGTGAGGAACTCTCTTTTGCCAAGAAGTTAATCTCCAGTATTTATTTGGGTGCAAGCGAAAGTAGAATAATGGGGAAGGAGGTCCTCCATGTAAAAGAAACTCAAAAGCTTTACAGACTGAATTAGGTGTAATCCTTATGGGATCTCTAACAGCTCATAAATAACTTTTAATGAGATTTCCAGCAAGGAAAATAGCACATGGAGGAAAGGGTATTCTTTTTTTTTTAATTTTTGTTATTTTGTGTTCAATAAAGCACATACTTCTTATTGTTGTTTTCCAAACTCATAACCAAAAGAAGGAAAGCCATTTCAATAAGAAGAGATTAGTACTGAAAATATTTAATTAACTGATAGGGACAGGAAACACTTGAATATGTCATTGAAAATGCTTGACATTGACCACTAATCTATGGAAACTTAGAGAGCTGAGTCTCAAGCATGTTCCAGAGTTAAGCGGAGAAATAAATCAAGGTTTGCAAATGTCATTTAAGTTTTCACCTGTCCCACGATTCAAAATTATTGGCTTCCCAATGAAAAGCACATGTTGTGTCCCTTGCCTGGGGAGTAGTAATGAAGTGAGGCAGACACTCTCCAGCCTCCCTCCCATCGTGCCCCTCTTTATTTTCCATCGAGCGAAAATAATTACTGTAGCCTTTAGGGAGCGCTTCCCGGAGTCTGGTCCCCCGATAAACCATGCCATGCTGGCTCCTCCAGCCCTGCCCCTCTTCCTTCAGGGACCACATTTTGATTTATGAGAAAATAGTTGGCAAATTGCGATGTCCATCTTGATGGATGACATCATTTGGCCCATTTTGCTGATCATGTATGACTACCTTTTTTTGTTTAGCTTGGTTGCCATTGATCCGCAGCTCTAACAGCTGAAAATAGGAGGGAAAAAATAGCAATTGCCTTGTCTTGGAAAGGCCACCAAGCAGAAAGATCTCTGGCCTTTTGTTCCCTGGAAACCTACCAGTGATGTTCAAACCATACAAAGAGCTCTTGTAGATGTCCTCTTTAACAATTCCAGAAAAGACTCTTAGCAGTAGCCAAGAGAGATTAGGTCTCCTCTTTTGGAAGATGGGAACAGTGAACTCAGAGAGTCGGAGTGCTTTGCCTAAGGTCACACAGCTAGTTAATATCAGGGGTTCCCATCAGGGTATTTTGACTTCAAATTGAGCACTCCTTTATCTTTGCATCATATCCTGATGGAATGGTAAAATCCACCTCTGTGTTAGGCTGTTTGTCACATTTGCCCTTCCATAGTTCCTGTAATAGCTTCCTAGCTGGTCTCCAAACTTCTTCTAACATCCTGCGGCCACCTCCTCACCCACCACCAGCACTGGGATTCCAATTATGTCACTGTACTTAAGTAACTTTCAATGTCTTCTCATCCTCTCCACTCACCCCTGCCCCCTGGTCCTCAGAATTGAGTTATTCCTTTAATAGGACAGTTATAGAAGTGTGGGGTGGAACCCAAATGTGCCTGCTTTGATTTTTCTTGCAATCTCATTGCTTTATCTTAAGTTTTAATCCAGTTTTTTTTTTTTCCCATTGTACACAATATATCCCTGTATGTTTCCAGTTGGAAACAATTCCCATCAAAAGATCTGTAATTAAAGTGAAGCCTCTTAAGTAAGATCACTAGGCTACCCTCTGGCTTTGGAGACCCCTTAGTACACCTCATCATTTGAGGATTCCTGGGCCATATACTAAGTCTCAAGGATGATGTTCAAGCCTGGAGCTTAGGCTTTAAGGCATGGCCTGACCAGCTCTACCCAATGCAGCTTCATTTCTAGGCACTTACCTCACACCCCTGGCATGACAGCTATGCTAACCGTCCATGCCTCAATGCCATTATCAAGATCTGGCCTCAGCATAGAAATCTTTCCCCCTTGATGTGAAAAGTCCCATCATGTATATCAGTGCTATAGCACACCTTCCCATTCACTCCCTGGACCTGGATGCAACTGTGGCCCTACCCTCTGCACCCCGCTCCTAGTAGTAACTACTTTTTAACAGCATAAACATCCATGGGCATGTTTGTCTCACCACTAAGTTAAATGCCCTCACCTGTCATCCCTCAACTACCAGTGTCCACTACACTGGGCACAAATTTGGCACTAGGCAAATACATTTAAAATGAACAAAAACTTTTAACACTCTTTCGATGTGGAAACCTTTTAGAAGCTAACATAATCTGCTTCTTACACTGTAGAGTTTATCAGGGCTCTTACTTGTCTTTAGAAACCTACATTGAGACCAGTGTGTGTTTTATGCATACAGGATGAATGAGCTCCTCTCATGTTCTTGTCAATGTTGTGCAGCAGCTCCAGCTTACCTCAACCCCTCACCATGGCATGTAAGGGAAACCTACATGCGTGTTTGAGTGGCTTGTGCCCTCCCTGCCAGCTCTGTGTAACCTCAGTTTTCTCATCTACAAATTGGGATGAAATTTACCATAGTGATCATGGGAAGGGATCCACCAACTACAGCCCTGGGCCGAATTTTGTTACCTGTTCTTGTGTGGTTTCAAGCTACAATAGCTTTTATATTTGTAAATGGTATGTATTTAGCTATCAACTACTTTCATTCATTCATCTATATAACATCTACTTATTAGGCTTGCCATTCTCAGCTCTCCATAAACAAACAGAAGCTCTGAGTGGTTAAATGCTTACCCAAGAAAATGCAACTTTGAATACAAATTGGAAGCCTCTTGCTTCTCGACCTAGAAACTCCCAACCTGCACTTCTCTGCAATAGCATGACTCCCATCCATTCCCCCAGACTTGGATCAGCTGTGTTCTGCACCCCACTCCTGATAGCAGTTAGCCCTTTGCTGTGTAAACATACGTATAGGCATGTTTGTCTCCCCAGTAAACTAAGCTCCCTGACTTATCACCCCACAATTACCATAAATAACCAAATCCACAATAGCAGATGCCTAAACCCAGACTTTTTCCTCTACCCACCCTTCCAAGCTTCCCAAGCTATGCTTCAGGTTCTGATCCTATGGTTTTTAGGAGCAATAGCACTAAGTCTAAGGGAAACATGCACCTCTGTGGTTATACTTTCTTGATTTATTTTTCAAGAACAGAGAATAGTCATTTTTGTTAAGCCATCAAGTTTGAATCTAATGTGGTTTCTCTCTTTTTGCACTTGCTGCATATTCCTGGTTGCTGGATATAGCAGCCACATGATATGTAGGCTCTGATTTTCAGCAAGGCCTCTGACTGGGGAAGCTAGCCTTCAGGCATTTTTGTTCAATGACAACTCTGCAAATGGCAAATTGTTAATGATTTGAGAGCAGCAATGATCCAAGATGCATTGAAAGGAGAAAGGGGGAAAAAAAGCAGAATGAAAAAAAAAAAAGCACCAAGTAACTCAGAAATCTAGGCCAAACATAAACCTACAGATTTCAATAGACACTTGATAAAAATGTCTTCATAATGCCTGCACATCTTCACAGGAAGTTCCAGGTCTGCAGCTCCTGTTATTTATTATTCCTAACAAATGTGGTCGCCAGACAAGATTGAGTTCAGAAAGGCACCACCCAAGGGCAGGTTGGAAGGAGATTCTTCTGTGGAGCCTGGCGACACAAAACATTTGAGCTGTGCAGGCAAAAGTGAGGATTTTGTTTATTTGACGATTTTTCTCTCTTGGACATTGTATTTAAACAAGTGTCTCCTTTTGGTCCAGTGTTTCTTCAAATTTATTTATAGAAGAACTTTTCCTTCTCCCTTCTAATCTGTTTTTCATATTTTGGTGAAAGGGATAATATATAAAATTTTACAAGGGTTTCACTTTCTTTACATTTCCTACGTGGGGGCGTCTGGTGTTCTCATTAAGTTAGCGATATCCATTCACGGACTCACCCTGTCTTTAATTCATGCCAAAGAACAGTGCAGAAATGCGAGGAATACACTGTCTTCTGGTGTCTTCGGGGGAGCTTCTCTTTCAAAAGCCTATGGAGCATTCTTTAGTTTCAATTTGTTCACATCTTTAATTTCCAGTTTCCCCTTTTTATCTCCAAGTACTAAAATCTACAATGTTGTTGTTTTCTGTGCCTTTAAAGCACGTTTATTCATGCTATCGGTTTGTCACTAGGACCTATTTAAATTTTAGGCTTTAGGGCTGGGGCGGGGGGCGGAGAGAGATAGAGAGAACACAAGGCAAACAAGAAACAACACTGCACCCAGAGTTTCTCATTACACTTTGCAATGAGCCCTTGAAATACTATATTCCTGCTGAGAGTACCTCAGTTAGCCAGACTTTGGAAAACCCAAATTAGAGTTTATAATCTCCTGAAAGTGATACAAACCAAAAGATTGGCTCAATTTCTATGATGTCATTGATACATTTGATTATGTGGGAATGATCTGAATAGGATGCATGAAACATGCATGAGCATGTACATACATACATATGTGCAAAATGCACTAGCTCAACACAAGCCAAGGAATTAATGACCACGTCAGAATTTTCACCTGAAGATGCTTTCTATGTAATATCTTCATGATGCTTTTATCATTATTGTGGTAATAAACATGATAGTCACTTAAAATAGATATAACTGATGGAAAATATCGTTGTTCTTCATTTTATTATGACAGCAATAGTCCCCTCAAATCTGGGTAATTTGCATTTTTCTAATATTCTGGTGCTACAGGTTTTTTTCAAGAGTCCTCAACATGTTGGACAGCCACTTATATTAGAAATCCATTTTAAATTGACAAGCTGATGAATAGCCTGCTCAGGTAATATGGATGACTGAGGGTAAACATATTGGGTGCAATGTATTTTAATGATTTCTAAACAGTTGGATGTTGGTACACGTGGTTGAGGAAGGCCTGCTGAAATTGAACCTGCTTGTTTTCCTCAAGCTCATTCTTGGTAATTTATGAGTCTGAATGTCGTCTGCAAGTTTGCACTTCCTGTTGCTTGCCATTATTGGGGCTGAGTTTGGTCTCTGCTCTATCAGGATAGCAAATTATTTGCCTTGATATTAAGTGGCTCCTGGAAGTTGTCCTCCTTAGTAGCAATTGTATCCCCACAATCAGAATGAATCATTCATTCTCCTCTTGTCTCTGAGCCCAAATAGCAGCTCTTTTTCTGGTCCTAGGAACAACCTAGTAGAGTAGATTAACTAGAAACTAAGATGGCACATCAAGTGTCCCTTACGTTGTGGTATTTTGGTCTAACTGTGAGCTTCCATCGAGGCTTCAGATACAGTGTCTAGCTTATAAGAAAGGGGGCAGGTTGGTGGGGGGGCTGAGGAGATGGGTAACAGCACTTGCTACACAAGCATGAGGACCTGAGCTCCACCTCCAGCACCTATGTTTTTAAAAAAGCCAAGTTTGGTCATGTACTCCTGAAATACTAGCACTGAACAGAATAGAGACAGGAGGATCCCTGGGCCTGGTTAGTCATCTAACTAGAGAACCGCATGCTCCAGGGTCAATGGGGGACTCTGTCGCAAGGAAATAAGGAGACGAGTGATGGAGCTTTCCTTTCCGGGCCTCCACATGTATGCATACAGGGCATGCATATACGTGTACATAAACCACACATACATGACATACACACACACACGACATACACAAACCACACACAAAACCACACACACAAAAACCACACATATACACACACACATGACACACACAAACCACACATACACACACACACGACATACACAAACCACACATACACTGTCCCCCAAAGAAAAGAAATGATAAGGAAAAGGCAGAGGGTAGGAGAACGAGTTAACCAATTCCACAAGGAAGCAACCAGACAAACGTAGATGGCACAGTGCTCTGCAGGACCTCCTGCCTGCCCTCTTCAATGCGTTGGTGGTATGTATTAAAGGGCTGTGCTACATAGAAAAGAGTGGAAGGTCACTGCAAGTGAACCCATCGCAGAATCCTTGTTTGTATAGTACTTTGGGAAAGGACCCGTAATGGACATATTGGAGTCAACTGGATAATTTAAATATTGTCAAACTTTTAGAAAAAAGGCAAATTTACTAAAACAGGATGATGAAGAATTTTAGGAAAAAATAAATGTAGATGCTAAAGGGAGGATGCATAGTTGATTTCATATTGGTTGGAATAAAAACCAAGCGCTCCTTGCACGTATATGTGTGAGAGTGATTGTGCATGTGCGTAGAGATCCAGAAGGGTCTGTATGAAAATAAATTGTAATGGGTAATCTTTATGTTAAAGACATATGCATTTCTTATTGCTCCTCTAGGAAATGACCACAAACTAAGTAGTTTTATAAAATAGATGTTATTTATTTATTTAGAGAGTGGGGGGAAGCAGATAAAGAGAGAGAATGGGCACACCAGTGTCTCTAGCCACCGCAAATGAACTCCAGATGCATACACCACCTTGTGCATATGGCTTACATAGGTTTTGGGGAATCAAACCCGGGTCCTTATGCTTTGCCAGCAAGCACCTTAACTGCTGAGCCATCTCTGTGGTACCCTTAGTAGCTTTTCAAAATAAAAGTATTTTTACTTATTTATTTGGGGGGGGTATGATCATGCCAGGGTTTTTGGATCTGTGTGTGTGTATGTGTGTGTGTGTGTGTGTGTGTGTGTGTGTGTTGGGGGAGGTACATGTGTGGGCATGCAAGGGTTTTTGCAATTGTGTGTGGGAAGGATATGTGTGAATGTGGGCATGCCAAGGGTTTTTCACCTGGCTTTATGTGGGTGCTAGGGAATAGAACCTGGGCCAGCAGGCATTGTAAGCAAGTGCCTTAAGTGCTGAACCATCTTCTCAGTCTAGTCTAAGTACCCGTAAGCAGCACAGACTTATTATCTGCTAGTCCTGGGAGTCAGACGTCTGAAAAGTTCCACTCGGTTCACCTCAAAGGAAGTTCTTGGGGAGCACCCTAGCTCTACTTTCTGCAGCCTCCAAGGGCCACCCGCGTTCGAGGCTCCCAGTGCTGTGCCAGGCCACTCCCCACCCCAAGCCCTTCCCTTCCTCTGCTATGCTCACGTGTTACCTCCTCAGAATTTGACCTTCCTGTCCACCTTTCACAAAAACCTTTGCGATTCCATTTAGCCCACTAAATAATCTATGAAAATCTCATCTCAAAATAATCACATCCATCTCGGTTTAATCACATTTTCAAAGTCTGTTTTGCCACATATGGTAACACATTCACAGACTCTGGGAGTGAGGACACTCGCATCTTTGGGGAACCGAATGGAAACAGACTTGGTCATCCCTGTAGCATTGCTTGGCCATCTTTCAGGTTTCTTGCGGTATCTACGGCCGGTTTCTCTTCCTTGGGAACTGTAGCACCCCATCCCCCAACTTTGGTGTGCTTCAACTTGCAAAGGGCAAAGAAGGCACGGCCCCACAGAGACTGATCCCACTTGATGGAGGAAGGACGGTAACTCCCTCCAGATCCAGAACCGGGCGCCAGGGTGCCTAGTCCATGTTTAACCCTTCCAGTGCCAACACAGCAATACCACTCCATCATCCCCAAGCACCTTATGTGTGCTGTGCTGCTTGTGAACTTTATCTTTGTCCTCCAAGGTATGTATCTGGGGCCTGGATTTACAGGCCAGGGTCATCAGAACATCAGAGACATTAAGTAACTCATCCAAGGCCACAACTAGTTTGTTACGAAGTCACATTTCCAGTCCAGAGCCTGAGCTCTTCCATTCATACCTTTTTGCATATGTATGTGTGTATATTAGTGTGTGAATGTGTGTGTGTATGTTCACATGTGCCTGGGCACACATAATACAGGCATGCATGCATATGTGCACACGTGTGTGGAAGCCAAAGGTCAACATTGGTTGTTTTTCTCGGTCACTCTTCATCTTACTGACTGAGGCAGTCTCTCCCTTGAAGCCAGGGCTACCCTATTTGCTAGGCTAGCTAGCCAGCTCACCCCAGGGATTCCTGGCCTCTGGCTCCCCAGTGCTGGGATTATAGGTGGGCTGCCATGCCCAATTGGCATTTGCAGGGTTCAGGATCTGAACCCTGATCCTCACATCTGTGCGGAAAGGGCTTTATTATCCACTGAGCAATCTCCCTAGCTTATAGTTTCAGACTCGAGGTCGTTGCAATGGTCAATGCATTTCTCACTCACAGTGAGCAGGGAACCCTTCTCTCCTGGAGCTAACTAATTCTCGAAGCCCAAGCTGGAAGAGATCAAGCCCAAGTTTCTCACTGACCTGATGAGCAAACCAAATCAGGCCAGGGCAGCTAGTCCAGGGCAAGACTAGGGCTTAGGGGTCCTGGCTCCCTGCCTGCCCAGGATTTTGTCTACCCATTGCTTGTTCACAAAAACCTCCATTGTTCATCCTTCTAATTGCTAGAAAAATAATCTTTTGTAAATGAGAGAAAAAAAAAAGTGAAATCAGAAAGATGCTTCTGACTTGAGGTGCTGGGCCCACAGCACCAGGGGAAGCAGCACAGGGTGATCTAACCTTCTGGTGACTTCCATCTAAGGGAGACCCAGCTGAAGGAAGGCAATGTCTGCATGATGGCTGGATCCCAGGGGGCCATACTGGTTTTGGCCCCACCCACCTCAAAGATGGCCTCCAGCGATTTCCCAGAAGACCACAGACCTCAGCTGCACCTGGAGCACGGGCCCTTTCTGCCACGTGTTTCATCCCATCTACTTGAAAGAAGGTCAGCGAGCACTCAGGTCAAGGCGGCGGCTCAGATCTTAGCGGTCGGGTTTTTAAGTTCCTTGTTGACCATCCAGTTGATTCTGGTTCACCTCACCAGATGTGTGGCACCGACTCAGAAAGTGTGCGTGCTATGACTCACTTGGCCACTCGGCGTGAAGACACGCTGTGGGGTGCAAGTGAGACCTCCCTTCGGCTGGGCGTAGTGTGGTGTCTGCTGAATTTTCTTCGGACTCTTCTAGCCTCCAGCCTTACTCAGGCCTCGAGTAACTCTCTAAATGGCACTATTCTACACAGCCTTCCTGTTGCCCTCCCTGCTTCCATGTCCCCTCCCCACTCCATTCAGCCTCACAAGACCATAGCACCATCCTGAGGTGCATTTCTATCTTTGAAGAGAGTGGTTCTGTTATTAATTATTAGTTTCACTCTTCTGAGGTATATTTCAGACGCAGACATTCTCCTTCAAAAATGGCCCAGCGGCTCCTTTTTGCCCTAGGACAGGATGACCACTTTTTTGTGCTCTTTTTGTTTGTTTGCTTGTTTTTCGAGGTAGGGTCTCACTCTGGCCCAGGCTGACCTGGAATTCACTATGTAGTCTCAGGATGGCCTTGAACCCATGGCGATCCTCCTACCTCTGCCTCCCTAGTGCTGGGATTTTGTGCTTTCTATCTGGATCTACTTATTTCTCTCAGTCTACCCCTGCTGCTCATGCCCTGGATAAAGTCATCTGTGCCTCCTGTTCGTGACATGGATTCCGTGTGATGCCCAGCCCATTGAACCCAGCCATAGTCTATGCCAAACCATGGATGCCAAAGGTAAGACTGGGGCCAGCGATGACCCAGTCCTGAGGCTGGTAGCGGCATTAACACAGATGCCACTGGTGCCCAAGGGCAGGGTGGCCAGAGCCTTTCCTCGGTTAGCTCCTGCAGAGCCCACACCTGGAGGTACAGAGCTGAGGTTCTGGAGTACAGAATGAGAAAATGACTTAAATGACATAACCTCCCCCATTGCTCTCCAGCCCTCCCACACGGTCCTTCCTTGCTCACGCCCCAGATCCTTGGAAGGAGGAACCCACAGCTGTCGAGGGGGGCTACGCCACAGGACACCAGAGGACATTTACATATTTTAAGACTACACTTCAGATTTTTTTTTTTTCTTTAGGTATTTGATGCCTCCTCATTTTTCACCAGGTATCAAAGGTATGAGAGAAATGTATGACAGCAACATGAAGCAGGGCTTGGGATGTGGCTCAGTGATGGAACACTTCCTAGCCTATCGGAAACCCTGAGTTTTCCATTCCCAGTATTAAAAAAAAAAAAAAAAAGACAGAGAAGCATCTCTCAAATAATTTTAACATATACTGAAGACATGGAAAAACTATCTTGGAGTCCATTTTCGGAAAAGGCTTCCAGAATTAAACTCTTTTGCATTTTGAAAATGAAGGGAATTCCCACTACAGAAACTAAGAAAACCTCCAAGAGGCTGGGTGTGATGGCGCACACCTTTAATCCCAGCACTCGGGAGGCAGAGGTAGGAGGATCGCTGTGAGTTCGAGGTCACCCTGAGACTACACAGTGAATTCCAGGTCAGCCTGGGCTAGAAAGTGAGACTCTACCTTGAAACGCCAAGAAAAAGAAAGAAAGAAAGAAAGAAAGAAAGAAAGAAAGAAAGAAAGAAAGAAAGAAAATCTCCAAGAGTTTCTAGAACCCAGGTCTCTCGAATCCTATCTCTGACCTTATTCCTAGTTACCAGTCACGTCTCATCCCAGCAAACAAAACTTGACCAGCTTCAGAGCTTGGCTACCCCCAACAAGTTCCCACAGCCCATTATATCACACTGTATAGGTGATGTTACAAAAATCAGAATTTTTTTTTTTAAAAAAGTCCTTTCCAGACATTTTTCAGTGGAAAAAAAAAGAGAAGAAAATAAAGGAGAAAAACATAACCAGATCATTTTCAAAACTCACTCCCAATCAGCTGGAAGGCATTCAGTGAACTTTGTTTTACAGCGTTTTGGGGCCAGTTACAAATTTGGGTCATGTCCTGCAATCAGTCTCTGCCGGGAACTTTCACTGAGGCTATCAGGGGAATTTGAAATAAAATGTTAGAGGCCGGATCAAGAATGCACAGATGAGCTGGGGGAATGTGTGGTTGGCTTTCTGGACGCAAGATAAAAGAACAGCTGGATGACTCCGGTCCAGCCCAGACCCTGGTTCTCCTCCAATGTCACTCAGAATGAAAGTACCATCACTGATGGCACAGAGACCTCATTGACTTGGGCACTGATTATTTTGTTGGCTGCAAGGCACTGAAATAATGGCTACAACATGAAACTGCCCTGCATCCGAGAAACAGGAGGGGATGGCTCAGTCTATGGAACATCCTGTGGCTTACCAGCAAGGGCTCCCTCTTTGCCTGGGAAACTGAGCAAGTCTCTAAAGGGCTGAGTGCAAATTTCCCTCCTCCCCCACAAAATCTGGTGAGCATAAAATCGTTCTATTTCATTAGCATTTTTCCTTTGAAAAAAAAGTAAAAGAAGACCTGGCTTTCTTCTCCACAAAGTAACCAAGAGCAGGGGCTGGAAGCACCATTGTCATTGTCTTTGGAGGACCACAAAGATGTTTCAAGTTGTTCCCAGAAGCACGCTGTGTACCATGCAGCCCCTTCTCTCCTCTGGTCTCTTCCAGTAAGAGAATTTGCACAGCAACCGAAATGGAAGTCTGCATTCACACTCCCCAGGAGTTCAGTGGGGAAGTTGACCTCTAAAACTAAATTCCATTGAAAACAGAACGGAATCCTAAATATGGAGAGTCTTACTGACATTCCATTTAGTAAGCCACGCCTCTGATATTGTAAAGAAGGAGATCAAGCTATAAAGCTAGCAGAAATAGTGGTCTGGACTTCTATCTGCTAGTGAGATAATAATATGGTCGCCCTAACCACCAGCAGTAGCTGACACTTATTGTGCCCTTATATGTGCATGTCTCTAAGCTTAGTTCCTTGCAATAAATAACTCAGCTGCCTTTCTAAGAGCCCTACAAATTAGTAAAACTACTATTCTTTCAAAAAAATATGTTTGTTTATTTGCAAACTTAGAGAGAGAGAGAGAGAGAGAGAGAGAGAGAGAGAGAGAAAGTATGGGCGTACCAGAGCCTCTTGCTGCTGCAAATGAACTCCAGATGCATATATCACTTTGTGCATTTGACTTAACCTGGGAGCTGGGAATTGGACCTGGACAGCAAGCTTTATAAACAAGCACCTTTAACCTATAAGCCATCTCCCCAGTCCATAGAACTACCATTATTATCTTACAAATTAAAAAAAAACAAAAACCTGAAACTCCAATGGGGCCAGTGGGGGAGTTTTCACTTGCTAAGATGACACGGCAGTTAAGTCATAAAGCTGAGGTTCAAACCTATACACAAGGCTCTCTGTTCGGACTTCCATTTTACCTTCCCCAGATCTGAGGAGGCAGAGGGTTCAATGGTTAATCTGGATTGTCAGTTTGACAGGATTTGAAATAACCATGAAAACACATCACTGGGAATGTCTATAAAAGATTTCCTAGATTAAGTTAGTTGAGGTGGTATGACCCACCCTATGCAGCACCATGTCATGGTCCCAGGTCGTGGACTGAAGAAAAAGGAGAAAACCTGGGGGGCTGAGGAGATGGCTTAGTGGCTAAAGGTGCTTGCTTGCAAAGCCTGGCAACCTGGGTTCAGTTCCCCAATATGCACAAAGTGGCACATGCATCGGAAGCAGCAAGAGACCCTGGAGTGCCTATTCCCTCTCTCTCTCTCTCAATCATATATATACATATACATATACATATACATATATATATATCTGTATATATCTATATAGCAAATAAATAAAAATATTTTTTAAAAGGAGAAAACTAGTTGAACAACAGGACTCGTCACGTCCTTACTGCTGACTGAATATGACCAGCTGCTTCATCTCTGGCCACCACGTCTTCCTCACTATGATAGACCGCGTCCCTCTGAGATCACAAGCCAGACTTAATCCTTTTCTTCCTTAAGTTGCTTCTGGCCAGGTATTTTGTCCCAGCAATGAGAAAGTTACCACCACAAAGAGCAAGATCATAGGCTCTGGAGTACTGAGCAGCCTTAGTGTCCAGAGAGGAGCAGATACAGCGCTAAGTCCTGTAGGATTCCTTCCACCATAATCAGGAGGAAAGATAGTTGGGCAACATTTGGAGAAAGTGACTAGAAACAAGGCAAAAGCAGAGTGCCCAAGGAGGGAAAAATAAATTCAGGCTCAAGGAATAGGCTGTCACCTCTTTATAGAAATACCAGCTTAGAAATTGAGTCAATGTCTCCTTCTGGAACTCCTAGATCACCTGACAAGACTGGGGCATGATTAGACTAGTTGACAATCAAGTCCAGAGTCCACATTACCAAGGGAGATGATCGCTGCTATATTGACGAGTATTATTTTGGATCCTCGGAGAGGCAGACCCCTAAGCAAGACCACACAACTGGACCCGACTGGAAGTATATACTACGGAAATGTCTTTGAAAGGGGAAAGGAGGGAGCTGATGCAGTAAGGGAGCTTCAGACTGCAGTGCTCACCTGAGCCTGTGAAGGAGAGTGGAAAGGAGGGAAGGAGGGGAGAGGGAAGAAGCTCAGTTCAAGACGGGTCTGACCTGGTCTGAGCGGTGCACCTGAGATGGGCCTCCGTTGGTTCCTATGCTCACTGGGCCATCTGGTTGGTGGGCCTAGAAGACCCGCAGCTATGCCAGCCTCCCACCTCACCACAGGAGGTCTAGGTGGTACATTTTCATGGTGACCACCATGCACTGTCATCTTGCTGGCTCCAAAGTGGGGTGAGGAACCGCTGGAAATGTAAGTGGAGGGCTTAGTGATGCATACCCTGCCCCCCCCCAATAGCGTCACTGTGAAGATGAAAGTGAGAAAATACATTTGGGACCCAAGAAGTCCTTCTATTAAGCAATTTGAGAGAGCCAGGAGCGTTCACGCAGAGCTAGACTCACTTCTCAAGTCACTGTGTTCTCCAGGAAAGGCTCCCAGAGCATTTTGGGACTCCAGCCTCCTCTTCCTCCTCCCTCCTCTCCAGCCCCACCAGTCAAGGGGAGAGCCCCACTGAGCTGCCTGACGCTCCTTTATGCAATCAAACCTCCCCTCAGCCTGTCCAGTCTGATTCCTCCACAGCAGTTAGAAATATCCTTCCAGTCTTGGCTTTGACCTCACCCTCCTCCCGGGAAGGTCAGGGCACCCTTTGGAGCAGAATGCTGCTTCTAAACGTAGGTCAAACTTGCTCAGTCTCAGAAATAATGACCAGTTCCTGGACAGGGGTGGTTTTGATCATGAAATGAAGGCTGACTGTTGACTGGGGAGATGCTGTATGAAGCTGTATATGAGGCCTGAGGCCAGCCATATTGACTAGCAACCTAAAAAGAAAAAGAAAAAGAAAGAAAACTCTCCTGCCCTGTTGGCCTTTTGGAAAATGCCATTCTTGCCCTCCCCAGTGACCGTTTCATTTAATTATTTGAAGGCAGAGTTTTATAGACTATTTGCTGGACCCCAGCTTTGCTGGGGGCATCTCAGGTTTCAGATGTTTACAATTGCTGACCCTGGTTAAGATGCCCTTGATCCAAAATGCATTTGGTTTAGGGGTTAGAGTGTGGGCTGGAGGACGTGAGAAACTCCAGGTAGGGAGAGGCATGGAAAATATCCTTCTAGAAAACGCTGGAAACATAGCAGGACAACGTCAAGCTGAGAACCACATCCACCCACGGAGATGTGCTCAAATTGGAAGATTCCACCATTGACCTGAGGTAGTCCAGGTCCAGACCTTGGAAGGATAAGCATTAGGGACAAGGTGGAAATGTCTCTGTGCAAGAGAAACTGTCAGTGCCTCCTTCTCCACTGCGAAAGAACCCAATTTTCTGGTATTTGAGAATGAGTAATATTTAAAGGTTTAGGGAAAATTAGTCAAATGTACCTTGATTATAAACACATGTACCCATTTCATTTGGCTATTTTAGGATGTGGGCTTTAACCAGCTCCATTAATTGTGGTGCCCTGCCTGCCTGTTTTTCTTTCTTCTTGTAATAGACACGGCAGAAGGAAAGCAATATTTAGCCATCTTGGATCTCTTTCCAGAGCAGGAAGAATTATTGAATATAAATTGTATCTTCCTATCACATGAAACAAATGAAACCTTCTAAATTAAATAAAAGGAAAATTAACAATCGGGATTAGGTAAAAAGCATTACATTTCCTTGGGGCTCGAGTTACAAAGATATGTTTTTGTAAAAGAAAGAAAGGTCAGTTACCACTATTAAACTGGTGTATTGTTTTATACTAAGCCCTCTCAGTGGCCTCTCTGAGGGACCGTTTAGTTTGTATTACATTCTAATAAACTCCAGGTGTACAGGACAAACTGAATAATCAGAACCCGATGGCCCAAACTAGTTAAAAATAATGTGGTACATTCCTGGTTCTCTGCATTTAATTTATTGTTAATCATTGTTATTACTTACATTTATTGGGTAGTTTTTCCAGATTTATTAGGCACTACATTTAACAGTGTTATCGCTTGTAACTGACCATCAGTGGAATCAAAAACATATTTTTGCAAAGTCTCTTACCCTAATTAGTAAGTTGTTTCCTTTGAGACTAAACAGACCCACAAAACAACTGTGCTATTTTCCCATTGAGTCAGAGGAAAACTCTGGTACAAAAATGCGCTTTTACCAAAACCACCTGTGTCAGGTGATATGAGAAGGGATGTCATTGCAGAGACACTGTGGTGACCTTCCCATTCAGGGCAAGGCCATGAGGGATAGTGGTCTGCAGAACACAGTAGTTCCCTATCAGAAGGAAAGTGTCTTCCTATGTCGTGACTTCTATGATGCCAAGGAAGGACAAACTGGGACCTGATGCTCCTTTTGCTTGGAAATCTGTCACCCAGAAGCCAAGCTTGGGGGTACAGGAGAGAAGCAGCTTTCATGCATCTCACACTCAGCTATTAATGAGCTCACACTCTTTAGCGCAAAGCACAGCACAGCAAAGCACAGAGAATTATTTGCTGAATGAATTATGAAGGCCAAAGGCAATAGCCCTTGTGTTTGGTCACGTCTGTGGAAATGATGGAGAGCCCGCTGGAGTAGGACAGGAATCTTAGCCTCTCAATTCCACTGTGCTACATGGCCGTCAACAAGTCGCATGCCAGCCTGTGGAACTTGGGTTGTGCTTCCCGAATGAGATACATGGTGGTCCCGTGGATTGTAGGTAGGATCTCGGTTCTTTGGCCCTCCACGAATCCATGTCCTTAATCAGGTGAATTGCTATTGCTCTCCCTAGAAAGACCTAGTCCATTTCTTCACTCAGTGAACATGGGTTGGTCCTTCAGACACCCATGTGGGTCTCTTGCAAGGTATCCACGTCAGATGCACTGAATGAGTATTTGTGAGTTAGAGTAACTACAAGGCAACCACTGACATGCCTCTAGGGTATTTCCTCACTACTTCTGCTTTGCTTTGACCCATGGATGGAATGGGCAGTAAAGTGGAAGAGAGGGGAAACAAGAGAGTAGCTGCTTCAATTGTTCTGATCATTCTACAGAAACCTGACAAAAGTCTATTACCTCACAGGTCTGTATCTGTCTTAGTGGTTATTAAGTGTAACCCAAGCCCCACCCTCCAAAGACTTCCAGATTGATTAGATGGAAGAAGATACTAAGCAATTAATTATAAGACATTATGCAGCTAAATCATGCATCTGAATTATGGTGAATAGCAGAAAAGAACAAAGCATTTATCCTGCTTGCTTCATACAAACAGTACCTTTAGGTGACTAAATAGAAGTCGAGGAGGCAATGTTTTGCTTTGAAAAATAGTCTATCTGATAAAAAAAAAAAAAAGGAGGGGCAGGGCATAGTAGCGCACACCTTTAATCCCAGCACTCTGCAGACAGAGGTAGGAGGATCCCTGTGAGTTTAAGACCAGCCTGAGACTACATAGTGAATTCCAGGTCAGCCTGGGCTAGAGTGAGACCCTATCTCAGAAAATAAATAAATAAATAAAAATAAAAATTAGAGGATCATGCACAGCTTCAGGTTGAGCATCAAAAACTGTTAATATCCATGAGGAAGCCATCTAGTTGTGCAATGCCCCTGAGTAGAAGACACATCCTCCTATGAAGCAGTCTTGCAATGAAATAAAAACCAATCAAACTTTTACAGCAAATCACAAAGCCCACTTCTAAGAATGACAGAGGACAAAAGAACACCATGGGGAGTGCAACCGGCAAAATTTATACTCTGGGAAAGGCTTTAGAAAAGCATTAAAATTTCCTACCTTGCCCCCAAGTAATAGTGTCCATATTGTTTCTCATTGTGTAATTCATGAAGCAGCAATTTCTTTGTGAGCATTGATTGCATTTTGTAGGGAAAACATTAGAGCACTTAATTGCAGCATTTTAAAATATTTTATTTATTTATTTGCAAGCAGAGAGAGAAAATAGAGGGGCAGGGGGAGCACCAGAGCCTCTAGCCACTGCAAATGAACTCCAGGTGCATGCACCGCCTTGTGCATCTGGCTTTTCATGGCTACTGGGGAATCTGACTGGGGTAGTTTGACTTTGCAGGCAAGAACCTTAACCACTGCGCCGTCTCTCCAGCCCTGACTGCAGCATTTTCAAAGCATCACAGTTGATGATGCTTCTAAGAAGAAGTTTCGGGAACTTTAAAGACTTGAGGAAAAGCTCCCCCTAGTTTGGGGAGACAGTTGAGCGAGGTGGTAGGCTTGGAGGTCTAGGCAAAGGACCTGTGGTGGACAAGAACACTGCGAGTCACAGGCCCGCCACGGACCCTGGACATAGACGGCACACCTTGCAGTAAACGTTGACTATGTGAGGGAATAACAGGGAGGCCTAGGATTCCCTGCAGGCTTACGCATTTCCTATAGTTGCTATCTCCCTTTACTAGAGATTGAGTAGATTAAATCTACACCATGCATTTCCTTGCACTTCTACAGGTTGTTCATTAGATGCAGTTTTTGAGCTAAAGTCTAGATATAGGCAAGACCAAGTTGTTTTCTGAAAGTTCTAAGACAGAGTCCATTAAATATATATACATATATATATATATATATATATATGTATATACATATATATATATATACATGTACATATATATGTAGTTCATTTTTATTTATTTATTTGAGAGCAATAGACAGAGAGAGAAAGAGGCAGATAGAGAGAGAGAATGGGCGTGCCATGGGCCTCCAGCCACTGCAAACAAACTCCAGACATGTGCGCCCCCTTATGCATCTGGCTAACATGGGTCCTGGGGAATCGAGCCTCGAACTGGGGTCCTTAGGCTTCACAGGCAAGTGCTTAACCACTAAGCCATCTCTCCAGCCCTAAATATATATATATTTTATTGACAACTTCTATACTTACAGACAACAAACCATGATATTTCTCTCCCCTCCCCCACTTTCCCCTTCACAACTCTGCTCTCCATCATATCCCCTCCCTCTCTCTTTTAGTCTGTCTTCTAATTTGATGTCATCATCTTTTTCTCCTATTATGGGGGTCCTGTGAGGGTATTGCTAGGCACTGCGAGGTCATGGATATGGAGGGCAATTTCTGTCCAGACAGTTGCATGTAAGAAGCGGCTTCCTTCCTTCGGCTCTTACGTTCTTTCCACCACCTCTTCCACAATGGACCCTGAGCCTTGGAGGGTGTGAGATGTTTCAGTGCTGCAGAATCCTTTTTTTTTAATTGTCTTTTTCTACCTTTCAGTGTCTACCCACATTCCTTGGTCTTGGACCCTCTTTTTCTGTTTACAAAGCCAGAAAACCCAGTGAGTTCTCAAGTGCCGTCACTGTAATCCCCTGCCTTTCCTCTTCCACTTTGCATCGACCCCAATGGATAACCCTGGATTGTCTCCAGGATGAGCATACGAGGTCTTCTGTGATGAAGGAGTTTGTCACTAATCTAAGGAGACGGTATGGAAACACATGAGCAATCAAGTGTCTTAACTGACGTGAAACAGAGGTGGAGAGAAGGGAGGCAAAGCCAGTGATGGCACAACCCCCAAAATGGGTGTTACTTCTCTATTTCCCAGTTTGTAGAGTTAAAGCCCAGTGTCTCTACTTATCTGACCCATATCCTCACTCATTTCTAGTTGCTGTTTTGTATTTGTTTAGTTTTGAATATTTTTATTTATTTATTAGAGAGAGGAGAGGAAGTGTTGTGGGCATGCCAGGGCATCTTGTTGCAGCAAATGAACCCCAGACATGCTGTGCACCTGGCTTTATGTGGGAATGGGGAATCAAACCCTGGTCAGCAGGCTTTGCAAGTAAGTATCTTCAACTGCTCAGCCATCTCCCCAGCTCTTTATATTTAAAGAAAAAGTTAAGAGGTTTTTAGGGTGTCCCCTTGTGTTTGTCTCTTTACTCTAATTTGGATTTTTAAAAATATTTTATTTATTTGTTGGAGTGAGAGAAAGAGAGAGAGAGAGAGAATGGATGCACCACAGCCTCCAGCCACTGCAAATGAACTCCAGACTCATGCACTACCTTGTGCATCTGGCTTACATGGGTTCTGGGGAATCAAACCTGGGTCCTTAGGCTTCACAGGCAAGTACCTTAATTGCCAAGCCATCTCCCATCCATAAGTTGGATTATTTTTTTAAACAGCCTAAAAACATTCCTGATATAAAACTTTTTTGCTTCTGGGATTCTAGTAGAAATTCATTATTTGAGAATATACTCTTAAGCTCATGACCCTTTACAGGCTACTTTGGGGGTACAAGAACAACAAATGAAGAGTATGTTGAGATAGAATATTTCAAATAACTCAGAGCATCATTAAAACATCAAATTAAGTGAACAGAAAACAAATATATTCTAGTTGTCTTCTGTAATCAGATATTCTTTGTTAACAGCTCTCGAGTTTATTGTAATACCAGCCATGCCAACTGTAGCTTCCAGTTAAGTACTCACCTTACTACCCAAAAAGTTAAATGTGTGTGTGTGTGTGTGTGTGTGTGTGTAGTGGGGGAAAGGGAAGAAAATATCTCAGCTCCAACAAATACCTAGAATTACCTTAATTTGCCCAAGTTTTTATAGGATCTTGTGTGACCTTGAACAGTTACTTTATATCTACAAGCCTTGGTTTCTTTGTTTGAGTGAAGTAAAATATCCATTTTACTGCTTAGGTTATGTTAGTCTGAATGAAATAATACATGTGAGCCACATAGAGCAACACCTGGCACTTATCAAGCCCGCACTAAAGACTGGTGCTCACCACTGTTCACATTGTCCGTGATTAATGGCCCTTCAACAACAGTGACATCACAAGTAGCTCCCTGCCTATTCTCTATGCAATATATATATATTTTTCTTCTTGGCCTTCCTTTAGTTTTTAGGAAGAAGTCATTCCTATGTCTCAACTAATTTTCTATAGTTTGGTGAAAAACCAAAATGATCACCTGTCATTGGCCCAGGAAAAACATTTCAAGGAAGAACGGTAGTGACATCTGGAGAGGTGTTTGCAGACAAGATTCTAGCAGGGACACCTGTGCTGCTGCCTGCGGCACACCACTCACATGCGTGCTCAAGCCTAGAGCCTGGGGTTCATCCGTGCTTCTTCTCTTGCCTCTCCACACGCCCAGCATCCGACCCAGTCCATTGGCAAGTGGATTGTGCAAGGATATCTTGAATTGTCAACTTTTGTCCCATTCCATTGCCACCAGCCTGGCCCCAAACCACTGTCATCTTCACCTAGGATTTTGCAAATATTTTTCTTGGTAAATTCATTATTTCCCCTTTATAATCCAATTTCCCGTAAGGCAGTCAGACTGAGCCTTAAAAAGTCATCTTCAAAAGAGAAGAAAAGCTACTTGGAAAAAGGAGGTTTCTAAATAGACTATTAGTGTGTGGAGGGGTAATAGGTCAGGAATATAATCAAATTATAGTATGTTCATGTATTAAAATTCTCAGTTGAAATTAAGATGGGGATTAATGGGATAGAGGGTGTTAATTGGAGGGAAAGGGTAATGCGAGAGGTAAATGGGAGAAGCAGGATCAAAATACATTATGTACTTGTATGCAAGTGTCAGAAGAAAAATTAGTAAAAATTAAAAAATAACAAGATGAGACCCCCCTCATGTCCTGCTTAGAAATGTTCTAGTCTTACTGGAATGAAATCTAGTTCAGCCAAATTGGTGGTCCCCAGGTTCAACAAGAGAGTTTGTCTCAAAAAACTAGCTGGCCAGCAGGTCCTCTGGGCCCTTCTGCCCTCATTCCCCCCATGCTGGGATTACACACATGAGCCACTATGCCTGGTGTCTTTACGTGGGTGCTGGGGTCCTCATGCTTGTGCAGGAAGCACTTTACCCACCAAACCATATTCCCAGTCCCTGGACACAGCTTTTTAGAGCCATAAGTAAAGGGTGATGAAAGCCATTCTGTTCTGTGAAGTTTTCATCTACTGTAGAAAAGATCAGTTCACACCCTCAAAACTCCCAGCCAACAAGGTTAGAGAGAAGCAGGAATCGTGGGTCCAGGAGAACAAGCCCAGGGTTGTACTTCAGGCAGATGAGCACCCATGTTGGCGTTAACCACACTGTTGACAACAGCTGAAGAGTGAGCCCCGGCTTAGTCCAGAGCAGTATCTGCAGCCCGGGCTGACATTTCAACACTAATTGGGTTACTTTGTCCTTCCTGGAAATGCATGATCCGGTCACATAATGGGACACTATTCAATTAGAAGGTTCCTGGCTGTTCTGAAATGTATAGGGAAAGTGGTTGTTAGCTAGAGGGGGCCTTGTGACAAAGTAGAATCTGGTTCTTGCTGACAAATTTAAGAAAAGCAAGTCAGTGACATTCCCAACAAGTGGAACAAGAGGAAGAAGCTCTGTCTCTTGCTCAGAACACCGTCTCCCCCAGGAGGAGTTTTCCGAGATGTCTATTTAAGATGAGAGTGTTTCTCCATACGTACTTGTAGTCAATCAATGTAGTGGTTTTAACCCAATTTAGCAGATGGCACCCACGTTGATGTAACGAGGGAAGACACGGAAGGGGGTAAGATCACCCTTAATAGAGGAAGGGCCACAGAAGGAGCTGAGGATGGATGTGAGGATGGCCAGAAGACAGCAGAGGAATCAGAAGAGGAGTGCGGGGGACACGGGAGGAGATGGCTCAGACCGAGGAGAGCTTACAGCACAAATCTGAGGACCTGAGTTCAGATTCTAGCACCCACGTAAATTCTAGGCATGGCAGCAAGCACCTGGAACCCAGCACTCAGGAGGTGGAGCAGGGGATCTTGGGGCAAGCTGGCTAGCGAAACTAGACAAATCAAGGAGCTCTAGGTTCAAGTGAGACCTGCCTCAATACATAACGGTGGAGCACAAGTGAGAAAGACACCAGCCATCAGCCTTTGGCCTTCACATGCACACACTCACAAGGACACCTACACACAAGCAAACATCCACACACGCACATGCACGTGCACTCATATTGAGCCCACATACACATGCAAAAAATAATAATAATAAAAGAGGAGTGGGATCAGATACCTTTAAGACACAGATCTGGAAGCCCCAGTGGGCGATAGTGATCCTAACGCCTGCCCCATCTCCAGCACTCTAAGATAATAAGCTCATTAAAAGTCAATATCTCATGTAACTTTTTGTCTTTTTCTATCCTGGGCCTAAGAAATGAAAATCATAAATCTAAAGAATGGCCATCAGGATATCACACCTTCTGAGCTTCTATTGCAACAGCCTGCCTCAGTGTTCAGTAGACACACGGGAATAGCCAGGATGAGACCCTGTGTGCCGGGAGCACATGGTCCTGTTCATCTTTGGTAGTCCTGTGCCCAGAAGGGCAGAAGGGTGACCAACTCATACCACTGCCTACAACTGTCCTGCTTTTTATTATTATTATTTTTATTTTTGAGAGAGAGGAAGAGGCAGAGAGAGAGAGAGAATGGGCGTGCCTATGCCTTTCAGCTGCTGTGAACGAACTCCAGATGCATATGCCCCTTTGTGCGCATGTGAGATACTGCGTGCTTGCGTCACTTTTGCATCTGGCTACTATGTGGGACCTGGAGACTCCAACAAGCATTCTTAGGCTTCGCAGGCCAGCACCTTGACCACTAAGCCATCCTTTCAGCCCTGTTCTCGTTTTAAAACTGAAAGTCCTGGGAAGGCTCTCAGACCGCTGAGCAGAAATTTCACTAAACATTTGCTAAGAGATTGAAGGACATAACTACCTCATGGTGCTGTTGGGAGATCAAAGAAATTATATCTATTGACAAAGTCTTTGAAAATCCTAAATTGCGTCCAGTTGGAGAGTACAATCCAATGTCAAGAGTGATTACTGCCAGAGGTCTGTTTGTGCTGATGGGCGCGAGAGAAGCACTTGCACCTTAAAGTGCCAGGTGCGCTGCCCCACTAGTCCTCGCCCCCTTACTACAACTCGTTTACGGAGTGACCGAGTCCTGGCTGGGGGGGGGGGGGGGCGGGGTGGCAGGCTGTAGTCCTGGGGCAATCAAGGATTACTGACTCTAACCCATGTTAAACTCTCAAGTTAAAGTGCATCCTGTGGGCATGGTGGCACACGCCTTTAATCCCAGCCCTCGGGAGGCTGAGGTAGGAGGATCGCTGTGAGTTCAAGGCCAGCCTGAGACTACAGAGTGAATTCCAGATCTGCCTGGGCTAGAGTGAGACCCTACCCCCAAAAAACGAAAACCAAAAACAAAGAAGAAGGAAGAGGAGAAGAAGGAGGAGGAGGAGGAGGCTGTGTCAGGAGGCAGATCGACATGAGAAGTAGGCCTGATAATCCCAGTGTCTAGGGAGGCTGAAGCTGGAGGATTACAAGTTTGAGAAGAAACTGTCCCAACAAAACAAAAACTAAAACATAAAAAGGGGAGGAAGCTCATTCTGTGTCCTAATCCACAGGTCAGATAAGGAACTCACACTGCCACTGAGCCTCTCCACCCCTGGGAGGTAAAGGGGAAAGTGGAGGGGACCAAGGTTGTTAATGCCTAGTCAAGTCAAATGGCCTCATTCCCACATCCCTAAATCTCCGACCACACACACACGCACACGCACACACACACACGAAGATGTTCATTGGTATTACGTAGACATACGTAGGAGCAGCCACAAGGGAATGAAACTGGTTCACATAAGAGGGCTTGGCGAGAGGATGGAAGTAAGAAAGAGCAGAGCTGGCACAAGTTCAAGAGCATCCAGTGGAGGAAGGATAAAGGTGACACGTGAGTAAAAGGCATTTGTCTGTGTGTCTGTGTGTGTCCATGTTCATACCTGTGTGTGCAGGTGCATATGCATGTATATGTGGGTACTCGTGCACATGTGTGCGCATGCATGTGGAGGCCAGAGGATAACTTCGGTGTCATGTTCAGGTGTGCTATCCACCTCCTTTCTGAGAGCAAGCCTCGCCCTGGCCTGGAGCTCGCCAATTGTGCTACGCAGGCTGGCCACTGGGCTCCAGGGACCCGCCTGTGTCTGCCTCCCCTGTGCTGGGATTACAGGTGCTCACTGCTATGTCCAGCTATGTCCAGGATTCTTGTAGGTGCTGGGAATCAAAGTCAGGTCCTCATGCTTGCAAGGCACTGCCTATCTCCCTAGCTCTGCGGCAATTTTGCAGAGGTCTCAGATGGCTAACTCATCCCCTCGTTGCCCCCTCTAGAAAACGCATCTGTGAAGTTCTACCCTTTTGACTCAGGATTTAAAATGGCCTCCCTTTAAAACGTGCCTAGCCACGTTACACCTTAACTGTAATGAAACGAAGGCCGGGGCGTTTGTTGCATGGGCCAGGTGAGAAAGGAAGCTGAGATTTCTCCTCAGATAGCTGGGAAGAACATGGTGCCTCTGGAAAGGAGGAAAAAGAACCATGACTAGAGAGAGAGTAGAGTGCCCAGCATGAGCGAAGTCCTAACTTCAATCTTCAGCCTTAAAAATATAAGTGTGGGGCTAGAGAGATGGCTTAGCGGTTAAGGTGCTTGCCTGCGAAACCTAAGGACCCAGGTTCGATTCCCCAGGACCTATATAAGCCAGATGCACAAAGTGGTGCATGTGTCTGGAGTTCACTTGCAGTGGCTGGAGGCCCTGGTGTGCCCATTCTCTCTTTTTCCCTCACCCTCTTCCTCTCTATATCTCTCTCAAATAAATTAATTAATTAAAAAAATTTAAGTGTGGGTGGGGAGGACATAGAGTGAGGGCCCCAACACTGAGTCTGACATGTTGAAAGCAAAAGAGGAAGAGGAGCCTGTGATGGAGATTAAGAGAAGGTCAAGGCCTGTACCAATAAGGTCTGGAACAAGGACCATGTCACCTTGGGAATACCCACATTGTCATTTCTTTTTAAAGATAAAATATGCTGTGGGTGTGTGTATGCCTACCAGGCCTAATCCAGGTTTGATTTTTGTCCATCCATCAACTCTCTGAGCATGCTTCCGTAGGCACAGAAATTGCCAGAAAGCCATCAGTATGCCTAAGAGCAGGGCCTCTCGTCTGCATCGTAATAGCTGAAATTCTGACTGCCTTTGTGTCCCAGTGCATTCCAGAGGCTCCAAGCACACTCTTATCTGACTGATCCAGAAAGTAAGTGAACAAAAAGGGCCTTCCCCACTCAGCTGCTGAAGAGCGAGAAGCAGAAAGAAATCAGCACAAAGTGAGTCTACCTGTGAGTGAGCCTGGGCAAAGCAGAGCCGAAATCCTAGCTCTTCCCTGCCAAGCCGGACCTCCAGTCAACGCTCCCATCCCTGTCAGAGCAGGAGAGGAAAAGAGCTCGGAGGTCGGTCTGTCTGTGCGCTCTGAGCAGACCCCAGCCTAAGACTGATCCTGACGTGGGATGTGGTGGGTGGTGCTCTGCGCAGGCCTCCGGGGCTTGTCAATACAGCCTTGGCCTTGATGCTGCCTAGTGGGTTCGGCAGAAATATTTCCTTCTACCATTTCTCCCGCAGCCTTTGTGAATGTCAGGGTTGGCATCGAGACATTCATTAGGTTTCTTGTGAACTGTCAGCAGGGCCCCTTGGACCATTCTGTGAAGAGTCTCAAAATACCATACCAACCACCCCAAATTCCTCAGGGATGCAGAAGAATCAAAAGCCTAACAAGCTGGCCAACAGAGAAGTCCTGATGAAAACCACTAGGTCACATTTTCTATAAGCATTGTCACCTACTTGAAAGGCTGACTCATTTTGCCAGTCTCAGGGGGTGGAAGAGTCACATGGATGAGAAGGAGCCATCTTTTTTTTTTCTTTAACCTAGTTCCCCAACCTTTGGCATGAGCAGTCATTGGTCTGTCTTGCTCTTAAAATATCTGGATCAGTTGTATAAGATGGAGCATCATGATTGTTTGTGCAAGGTCACTGCATGCATTTATTGAATTTGAGTCTTTTATTACTCAGAATGAGTGTTCTCGTTTCAAAAACTCAACCTAAGTTAGAATAGCAAAAATAATTTTATATCCTCCCACAGAGCTGGAAACTTAAACTCAGTTATGGAGGAATCGGGCTTAAGAATCAGCACTGAAAAGAAAAAAAGTGATGACTATAGTTCCCAAGACCAAACTAAGCAAAGAACTAGAGGAAAGAATAGAAAAAAAGGGGGGGAGGGGGAATTTAAAACCTTTTATCACTTTCAGAAAACAAAAGTTAGCCAAGGGATTTAGGAAAAGGCTATGCTTCCTTGGGTTTTGTTATTTTCTTAAATTTATTTATTTTTATTTATTTACATTGTGGTGGTGGTGGGGGAATGAGGCCACCACACAGGTGTGGAGGTCAGAGGACAACCCCAAGCTGCCTGTGCATTTCTGTCTTCTTTGAGACGGGGTCTTTTGCCACCACAAGCCGACACCAGCCCAGCCAGCTCACAGGCTGGATTTTCCTGGCTCAGCCTCCCATCGTCGTAGGCGCGTTGGGGTCAGAGGTGGGACCACACTTTGTGTCTGGTAGGCATGGGTGCTGCAGAGACTCTAACTTGGGTGGGCAGGCTTTGTAAACAAGCACCTTTAACTCCTCCAACCCTTCTCCCAAGCCCTCGGGTTTTCTTTTGGAATTTGTAAAAAGAAGCCTCTAGTTCTCCATTTCATACAACCCAAATCCAACCTGGAAGAGAAGAAAGGAAGGACGAGAGGGATAGAAAGCCCTTGCAAAGGTCACCCTCAAGTTCCAACACGGGGCCATTCCACGGAGGATGCTACTGGGCCAATATTTGCCGGGGAGCCAGGGAACCCATCTTTCCACAAAAAAAGTCTTGGCCATCTGATATGCTGAATTCTCAGAGCACTTAATGAGGTCCAAAATCCCATAAGCCCTTAACATCTGTTAAAAACTGTCTTTTTTTGTGGGCTAGGCATATAGCTCGGTGACAGACCACTTGTATAGTATGCAAGACCCCGGGTTTGATTCCCCTGCACCACAAGAGTATGTGTGTTGGGGTGGGGGGAGAAAATAAGGTGAAGAATCATGATAGTACCTGTTTGATTCACATTTCAAACCATTTTGTCTGGGAAGCCCTTGTTCACCTGGATTCCAAATGAACAAGTTACATCAGGTGTATATATATCTATTTTGCTGCAGTAACAAACATCCCCCCAAACTCAATAACTTAAACATTTCTTTGTCTTTTTTTTTTTTTTTTCTCTCACCCTCAGTCCCACTCCATGTTGCTTTGGATATGACTCAGGGCCTCATACATGCTAGGCAAGATGCAACCCCAGCCCGGCAACATCTATGCCATGCCCAGGATATTGAAGGCCCACGGCCCTATATAATGCATTTTGATGATTTTCACATGATTGCTGGTTTGTCATCAATTTGATTCTATGGTCAGTAGCAGCATCCACAGGTGTGTTTGTGTGTGTTTTCTTTTGTTAATGTTTTGTTCTTCTTGTTTGGATAAATTTAACTGAACTGTTTTGAACTTAGAAGGCCTTGGTGAGATTCCCTTTTAGACACCTTTAGCCTAAAATATTCAGGACTTGGTTGGGGGGGGGGCACTTAGGTTAGAGGTCTTAAAAAAAGACATGATAAGCAAGCTCCCATTTCTGGGCTTGGACACACTTTGCTGGCTGAAGGTACACTCCTTAACCTGATCCTGACACTGTTTGGATTGTCCCCTTTATTCCCAGAGGCAGGAAGGACATTGTCAGAGGAGTCCTTCAGGGAAAGTGGCCCCAGGCCGAGTCCTGAAGAATAATCGTTGAGGCAGACAGGGGGCAATGCCCTAGCAGGAGCTGCACGGAGGAGACCCGGAGACACCAGGCAGCCTCACAGGAGGTCAGGGTGGCTAATGCTGGGCCACTCTGAACAGAGACCACCAGGTGCAGTGAGACTGCAGGGGACTCACAGATCACAAGGAGCCTGGTCATAGTGAACTTTGCCCAAAGGGCACCTGAAGCTCTTTTTGTAAGCAGTCCCACAGTGTTGTCAGACACAACTCAGCACAGGCCACTTTTCTTCACCCACCGTGGGTGTGAAAGACACAACCACGTCACATCACAGCTTCACAAGGCCTCATATTTCTATTTTTGAACCTTTTAAAACCAAGCGCACAGCTGACTGCTGAGGCCATGTTTGCTGAGGTAGAAAAAGACCGTTCTTGAGAACGCACGTGCATGGAGGTCCGCACGGTAGTCTGCTACTCATTTATAAACAATATTTTTTAGTTATTTATTTGTAAGCAGAAAGAGAGAGAGAGAGAATGTGGACACACCAGGGCCTCCAGCCACTGCAAATGAACTCCAGATGCATGCGCCACTGTGCGTCTGGCTTCACGTGGGTACCTGGGTGCCGGGGAATCGAACCTGGGTTGTTGGGTTTTGTAGGCAAGTGCCTTAACCACTGAGTAATCTCTCCATCCCCTGCTACTCATTTTTACGTTTCTCAATGACTAACCTTTGCTCTGGAAGCTTTCTCTTCCTTAGGCAGGTCCACAAATCCAGGCTCAGACCAGCTGCAGGCATGGGTGCTGCTCGTCGTCTTACAAGATGATCAGGCTTGATGTGGTGCCTCTGAGCCACCACCACGACCTTCCATTCTGATGGCCTGTCAGGAAAGGTTCTGCTTCACCTCATTCTGGTTTTGTTTTCTTTATCTGCTCAGCTGTCTCCTTCAGCATCATGCCTACCAACCTGGGGAAGGATGCCTGGCCTTCCCTTCCAACCCAGGTCTCTGCACTACAAAACTGTCCCAGTAAGGGTCTAGCCACTAGCACAGACATGGGCACAGGGTAAGTCAAATCCATGGGCCACAGCCCTGGCCTCTGGACTCAGCTCTACTGCTTACATGCTATGTTGCCCTAGGAAACTTGCCTAATCCTTGGGAATATAATGAAGGATGGGGGCTTCCTAGCTCCTGATAAACAGAGACTCAGAATCTATTTCCTTCATCTTTCCATAGATGTCCACATGGAGTTCTTAACCAAGACAGTGGCCCAGGATCACCTGCCAAGCTAGGAGACAACAGACACTAATTGCCCATCTCCACATTCTACCTTGTATTTTTATTTATTCATATTTTTAGAGATGGTGTGTGCATGCGTGTGCATGCATGTGTGTTTAAGTGTGGGGGCAAAGTACACATGCATGTGCACGTGGCGGCCAGAGGTTGATGTCGGATGTCTCTCTCCATACTTGATCTTAGCCAAAAGGCCAAAAAGTGAGGATGGGTGTCTCACTCCATGACTTTGCACCTTACTTACTGGGCCAAGGACTCTCACTGTACCCACAACTCACAGATTCAGATGGTTGAGATATCCAGCTTTCCTGGGGAATCCTTTTGCCTCCACCTCCAAAGCGTGGGGATTACAGGTGTCCGTCACCACGTCTGATGCCATTCACACGGGTTCTGGGGATCTGAACTTGGGTCCTCCCACTTGTGCCACGACATGATTGTCCACTGGGATGTCTCCCTCGTCCTCAACTTCACGTGAGGTCCCAGCCCAAAAGAACTTCCTAGAGACACCAAAGAATTAGTGTGATTGGAAAAATAGGCTTTAGTTGGCAAGAACCCCCAATGAAGTATCACACAGCAGTTGAGAGAACGCCATAAGAGAGAATTTGATGGTCCTTCATGCAGAGAACCACGTGGGCATATGGGAGCTCTCATGAACACAGTAACTCTACATAAAACACTAAAAATGGCATAAGGCACACAGGTGACAACTGCAGGCTTTCTGTAGATTTGTCATCAGCTTGTTCTCAGCAGTCACCTACTTGGCATGGAACACAATGTGAGTCACCATCAGAACTAATAACAATCTCTGTAAGGCCAGATGCACAAAGTGGTGCTTGCATCTGGAGCGTGTTTGCAGCCTCTGGAGGCGCTAGCATGCCTATCCTTTCTGTCTCTCTTCTATCTCCCTCTGCTTGAAAATAAATTAATTAATTAATTTAAAAAAATGCAATCTCTTCATTTTTTTCCAGAATGAGATCTGCACAAGTTTCCAGAGTCAGTCGTTGAGTTTCTAACAAGAGCAGCGCTACAAAATGGAAAAAAAAAAAAATGGAATTTAAGTGCCTCTGTTGTGCAATGAAAGGTTATTTCACGCTTGGTTCGGCAAGATGCTGCCTTTTAGGATAGGAAGATATACAAATACAACTGTTAATTCAATTTAATTCTATTAATAAAGAACCCTGTCCAGAGTTTTTGCTTTCCTTTTAGAAAGTGTTACAGAGTCTTTATGTCATCAGCATGTTTTACCTTGGTCGTTCCCTTGTTTTGATTTCATCAAGTGAGACGTGAGACGTTATCACCCCCACTTGTGAGAAGTGGAAGTTCTCAGGGAACTGCTGAGTTGTCTACATTCCCTTTCGTTACTGTCCCTCCCCCACCCCCAAAGCTGGTAAGAATGAAGTCTTCAGCCCCGCACAGAGGATCCTGGGGAAGCAGGGTGCTGAGTGAGCCCGAGTGGCACATGTCAGAGATTTAATTTCACTTTCTTAACTTACTTTTTTTTTTTTTTTTGGCAAACATCTTCATGGTGACCTCGGGAGAGAGGAGACAGGCAAAATGAAAACAGCAACCAAGGACCAGCTGTGAGGTTTTAAAATAATACCTTTATGGCCAGCGGTGCAAATCCTTCAGCTTAGACAGTAAGGACAGAAGCTCATGGTACTTGATATGCGCAGCCTCAGGCTGAGAGGAGGGTGGGGTCCAGCCTTTCCCCTGTGCCTTCCCCTGAGTGTTTCACTGTAGTTGTTTTTTAAACATTATTTATTTATTTATTTGCAAGGGGAGAGAGAGAGAGAGAGACAGAGACAGAGAGAGAGAGAGAGAGAGAGACAGAGAATGGGTGCATCAGGGCCTCTAGCCGCTGTAAACTGACTCCAGACTCATGCACCACTGGCTTTACATGGGTATTGGGAATCAAACTTGGATCCTTAGGCTTTGTATGTTAATCAATGAGCCATCTCTCTAGCCCAGTTGGGTTTTCTTGAAAGTGAAATGATAGAGAAAGCATAGATTGAATGACGGACTCCATCACTCACTATGGGAAAGGACCTTCAATGAGAGAGAAAGGTGAGGCACTTTTTCAAATCTCATCTCTTCTACCAACAAACCATGTGGCTATTGACCTGGTCACCAGGGAACGGACCCATTACCAAGCATGCAAGAGAGAAGAAAGAGAGTAATGAGATAACCTGGGATTATCATGAAGCTACTTGGAGTCATTTATACCTCCACTCCCTTATAAAATTCTCATCCTATAAATAGCAAAATCTCAGCGATCCAGTCCTCTCTACAAGATTCCTTGCAAAGGGCAGACACAACATTCTTGTCATGGTTTAAATATGTCCATATGTTTTTCTGGGCTGGAGAGTTGGCTTCACGGTTAAGGTGTTTGCCTGCAAAGCCAAAGGACCTCAGTTCGATTCCCCAGAACCCACGTAAGCCAGATGCATATGGGGACACATGCATCTGGAGTTAATTTGCAGTGGCTGGAGGCCCTGGTGCTCTCTCTCTCTCTCTCTCTCTCTCTCTCTCTCTCCCTCTTTCTCACAAATAAATAAATAAATAATAGAACTATATAAATATGTCCATATTTTTTGTCCTTTCTCCCACTTTTGCCCATGTGTATGCATGTTCATGTGCGTATGGGTGCACATGTGTGCACAGGTGCTCATTCATGAGAGTGCACCTGTGTGTGAGGCCAAAGGTCAATGTCAGGCATCTTCCTCAACTGCGCTCCACCACATTATCTGAGACAGTCTCTCACTGAACCTAGAGGTTACAGATAGTTAGACTAACTAGCTAATGAGCCCAGGGGTTCCCTGTCTCTGCCTCCCTAGCACTGGGATTTCAGGCACCCACCACAACACCCAACATGTTACATGGGTGCTGAGGATCTGAAATGCTCATGCTTGCACAAGTTCTCACACTTGCACAGTGTAATGGACAGCTTCCGGTTTGCAGGAATGAACTTCCAGACCAGGTGCAGTTATGGAGGAAGGGACTAATTGAAGCTTAGAGATCCAGGGGAAGTTCCATAATGGCAGAAGAAGCTGGCCTGCCTTCACAGCTCCAAGAAGAGAGAGAAGCACAAGCCCAAAAAAGCCACGCAGCAGAGCACACTTCAGGAACAACAGCTAGGCATACTTTGCAGTCTTTAGATTGGAATCTCAAACTCACCACCACATGTGAGGGCTGGACCCCAAGATCTACCCAGTGACACTGCCTCCAGCCAGGTGGCTGCAGATCCAAACTACAAGCTAATAAAACACTGAATATATTGGGGGCATCTATTCAAACTACCACACACAGCAAGCACATTTGCCCACTGGATCGTCTTCCCAGTGAGACACATTCTTTCACATGAAACTGAAAATCAATGAGAGTTATCCATTCCTCTTCAATGTGGGCTGTCTTTTGTGACTTGCTTCTAATAAATCAAACATGGTAGAAGTGATGCTATGTGGTTTCTGAGACTGGATCATAACAGGGATGCAATGTTTGCCTGCTTCTTTCTTGTAAATAATTTGCTTTGGGAGCTTACCCGCCATGTTAGGAGGAAGCGCAGGGCCCCAGAAGGAACTCCAGATGAAGGAGGTGTGCGTGACACATCCTACATTGCTGCACAGGCCAAGGAAGATTTGGCAAGGCTGCTGGGGATTTCTCAAGTCACAGTCACCCGTCAGAGTCTTGCAACCACTGGGCATGCTGGCCCTGATGTCCCCCTTGGGTATCCTTGGCCTAGGTAGCTTCAGCACAAACACAGCAGTGGACTTCAGAACACAGACGATCTGAAGGCAAAGTTATTCACCTCACCTAAGGCAAGTGCAAGGCTGGCCATCCTGTCACGAAGCCCCTGTAGCTCAGGAGCTGCAAGGGCGTAGTTAATGTTTATAGAAGGTTAAAGACAGGGCACCTAGAGCCAACTTGAGAAGGCAGCCACCATGCCACTCTTCCTGGAGTTATTCCCAGGATCTCTGTGAATTCTGACATCTTATGTTCCATTTGTCTGAATGCTTTATTGACTCAGAGCAGTGGCGCCCCAGTGCTAAGTGTGGGTCCCACGTCATACTTTATCAGAGCTTATATTCTGAGATTGACCACAGCAGCCAGAAAGATTACTCTAATCCAAGCCTAAAGAAGGAAGCCTGCGTGAGAGACAGGAATGCCAAATACCAGTGCTGATGTGAGGGAACCTGAGATCTACCTGTGGGAGGCAGACCCGAGGCTGAGAATGCCAGGAGGCAGAGTCATTATGCAACCAACTTGGGGGCAAGCAAGAGGATGCCAGAACAGCATTGCAGACCACCCTGGAAGATCTCTGCTAGGGTGAGTGAGCTTATTTGGAAATCTTCCATTAAAGAGTCGAGGAGAAGGGCTGAGGAAATGGCTCAGCTGGTTAAGTATGTTTGTCATGTATTAATCAACTTCCCATTGCTGGGACAAAATACCTAACAAAAACCAGTTTAAGGGAGGAAGGGCTTATTTTCAGCTTATAGTTCCAGGTCACAATCTGCAGCACTTACTTCTCACTGCTCAGACAAAACACTCAACCTGACCCAGCTCACGGAAGGAAAGAGTTGATTGCCGGCTTACAGTTTTGAGGGGGAGTTTCACCTTGGCGGGGAAAGCGTGACAGTAGCAGACAGCTGGGCGTCACATCTTCACGCCAGCATGGAGGAAGTAGAGAGAGTGAGTTTAGTGTGGCCCGTGAAACTGGGCTGTAATACTCCAAGGCCCACCCCCTAGAGTCACACATCTCCTTCATCAAAGCACCACCTTCCAAAGGCTCCACCAGCTGGGTATTAAGCATGAAACTTAGTCACAAACACCCGAGGCCACAGGGGCTGCCCTACATTCATAGACAGGGGATGGTAGCAGCTGGTCACAGTCAGCACAGTGAGGAAGCAGACGGCAATAAATGCTGGTATTCAGTCAGTTGTATCTAGTCCAGGACCCCAGCCCATGGAAAGGTGCCACCCACACTTAAGGTGGATCTTCCCACCTCAACTAAGCCAATCAAGATAATAGCTCTCAGTCATGCCCAGAGGGTCAAACTGAGTCTTGATGATCCCTCACAGGTGACTGTAGTTCTTGTCAAGTGGACAATTAATAGAAACCATCACACTGCCCATGCATCAGGGCCTGATTCTCCCTGAGTTCAATTCCCCAGCAGCCACATAAACGGGTGGGTGTGGCCATGGATGCTATAACCCTAGTCCTGTGGGGAGCTGAGATGGAAAATCACTGTGGCTTGCAAAGATGGCAGCTCCGAGTTCAGAGGGAGACTCCGTGCCCAGCTAACATGCGGATAAGTGATAGAGGACACCTGACATTCTCCTCTGGCCTCCACACGCGCATGCGTACAGGCCACATGCATCTGCACACACAAGTGCCTGTGGCACACACACCAACACATGCACTTAGTGAAAGAAAGCAGGTTTCCCTTACAAACTGCCCCAAGGGCAAGAGCAAAACAGTCCCAGGACGCAGGAACTAGGCAACATTTAAAGACAAACTTGACCAAAATGAAAAACTCACTGACTTTCAGAATAACAGATAATGCCCAGAAAAATCTGTGAACGTTAATTGTGCATACAACTTTTCATTGTCCACAGCCCCCATATACTCACATGCATACATACATGAAAGCCAAAAGGAAATATACCAACCAATCCAGAAAAAATCCGATCACAGACCTGATCCTTCCAGAAACAAAGCAAGTATGATAGATCTCTTGGGAGCACACAGAATCTGTCTGTGATTTGACTTCCAGGAAGCTCAAAACCACATTGACAGTTTAGTATAACTACTATCTTTGCTCCTCTATTCTGAGTTTTAAATTCCATTCTTTCTTTTCTATTTCCTCCCACCCAACCCACCCTTTCTACTCTAATTTGTATTTGCCTTAGTCTCCATGCCTTGTGTTTTAATTCCCATTTTTCTTTTACTGATGGTTTTAGTTCAACTACAAGAGCGGTGTGAACTTCCTGTAGAAACATCTCAGGTTTATTCTGAAGCAACGTTATTACAGCATAGCAGGAACACCTATTTTATAGAAGAGGATATTAGGCATATGAAGCCACATGTTCAAGGTCATCTGGCCAGAAAAAGGACAAGTCTGACTGTTGACAATCTGGCTTCCAGGCTCATGTTTTAACTTACTGTACTATTGGCCTTGACTGATTGAAGCAAGAGTCAGCCAGTCACCACAGGCAAACGAATGTCTAGTACACCTATACACACACACACACACACACACACACACACACACACCTTACATACCACCAACTCCATTTCAGCCTCCCCCTTCCCTATCATTTCTCCAGGTTTGAAAGTAAGCAGAGTCAAGAATATAATGTAGAGGGGAAAAAAAAAGAGCCCAGGAGAGCTCTTTGCAGAGCCTGGGCTGGAAGAGAAGCTGTGGCCCTCCTTGACTCCCATGGGGATGCTCCCGGTTCATCAGCTCGGCCCTGTGCTTCACGCGATGACACTGACATTGTCGTGTGGTGGAGAATGACCTGCCTCGGTGCCCTCTGCAGCCCTGTGGCTCAGAGCTGAGCCAACTCTGCGAGGGGAGAGCCAGGGGCCAGCAACGGTGTACATTGATTGCATGGTGCTCGTGTGGGCTCAAAAGTCAATATCTGCTTGACATGCTGCAAAGTGTCCTCAAGCACGCTGGGAGTCCAGCTCCTCGAAAAAAAAAAATTGTGCTTTTTCCTTTTCTTGTAGATGATAAAATAGAGGAAAATAATAACAAAAAAAAAAAAAAAAACGAGAAACTGTATTGACCCGACAATATTTGAAGCTCTTATTTATTTCCATGTAGTAGGATTGTGAGGACTCTTCTAAGAATTCCACAGTACTAATGTACAGAGAGCTTGCTGCCCTGTAGCTGGCCCTGCACTAAAGAGCTTGCAAGGAAGCGCTAGCCTTATTGTCTGCCTGTGGTCTTATTAGGCCATGCTCATGTCCTTCTTGTGTTTTGGGGGAAATCCCTGGGTATGAGATAACATGCCTCCTGGTTGCCCTCCTCTTCCTATATCCTCTAAAAGCAGAATGATGGGGTTTGAGGACAAAGACAGTCTGTGGCTCTCTCTTCTTGCCCTGCCTCTTTTTGTGATCCACATGCATGCAGCCAGGTCCAAGAGCTCCTCATCTGGTAAAGTGTGGCCAGCTCCGCTCCCTCTGAGGTACTGGGTGAAGATGGGCTTGGGGTCCCAGGCTCGCCTGGGTCTGGAGAGTGAACCGTGCAGGTCTCACCATTCGACGGCTCGCTTGTTACTGCTTGGCTGTGGATCCGTGCATGACAAACCCTCCACCCTGGCCTAGGAAAGTCCCAGAGCTGCTGCTTTCATCCCCACCTGCTTGACTCCAGGGTCAAGTTCACAGTCATTGTCAAACCGTGCTGGCAACAAGGTTTTGGTAGGGTCACCCATGTCCCAAAGCAATCCTGTGAGATTAATATAGGAGAAATTGCATCACTTGCCCATGGTGACACATGTGGAATGCCCTGGACATCTGCTTGCACTCTGATCACATTGCCTCTAACCATTCATCTTTCTTGCCTCTTATTTTAATCTCAAGACAAATCCACATGAGAGATTATATCTACCCATATCTTGAGGAAAATAAGAGTCTAAGAATCTTCCACAAAATCATTTCACAAAAAAAAAAAACATTTTTGTGAGATTTCAAAGCATCGACACTTTTCATTCCATGGAGCAATGCTGGGTTCCATATTTAAAAGTTTTGTTTTGGAGTGTTGCTCGTTGGGATGAGTTGAGATCTTAAGACCATGCATGTCACAAACCCATCATTGTACGGATGCTGAGATGAGAGCACACCTGAATAAAGGCACTGCACCTGGCCCTGGTATGTTGGGTCTCTAAAGTTCTGCAAATTGTTTTATTTATTTTTTATATTTTTATTTACTTATTTATTTATGAAGGACAGAGAGAGAGAAAAATGGCACAACAGGACATCTAGCCACTGCAGGTGAACTCCAGATGCATGTGCCACCTTGTGCATCTGGCTTACGTGGGTTCTGGGGAATCAAACCTGGGTCCTGAGGCTTCACAGGCAAGTGCCTTACTCGCTAAGCCATCTCTCCAGCCCTTATTTAATTTGTTAATGGAAACAACCTCACAGCATTTGTTGTCACACAGTAATAACATAAGGCCCATCAAAACAGAAGACACCTGGGCTGGAGAGATGGTTTAGCGGTTAAGCGCTTGCCTGTGAAGCTTAAGGACCCCGGTTCGACGCTCAACTCCCCAGGACCCACGTTAGCCAGATGCACAAGGGGGCGCACACATCTGGAGTTCGTTTGCAGTGGCTGGAGGCCCTGGCGTGCCCATTCTCTCTTTGTCTCTCTCTCTGCCTCTTTCTCTCTGTGTCTGTTGCTCTCAAATAAATAAGTTAATTAAATTAAATAAAAACAGAAGACACCCTAAAAAACCTATTTTGTGCTGTCATCATCTCACCTCCTTGACCGTTTCTAGCTGGAAACACTTTGTAGAGGGTAATAGCTCCTTTCAGCGTGATTCCACTCAGTTGTTTTCTTGACTTTTATTTGTATTCATTTATTCATTTGAGAGAGGCAGATAGATAACAACAGAGAGTTGGCTGGCTCCATTGCTTTGACCTATGACAAGGCAGAAATAATGGCAGAAGGGCTGTGTTTGCCTCGTGGCAGCCAGAAGAAGAAGGAGGAGGATGGAGGGAGAAGGGAGAAGGGAGAGGAGGAGGGGAGGGCAGTAGGAAGAAGATATATCCTCCAGAGATACTAAGTCTCTGCCCTACTTCCTCCAACCAAGGCCCTCCTCCTGACAGCCTGTTCTACGTGAACATGTCACTGGATCAACCAACTGATGAAGGTACCATCCTCTCAACCCAACACTTTTTTCTAAATATATTATTTATTTATTTTGAGAGAGTGAGAAAGAAGCAGATACATAGAGAGGGAGAAAATGGGGGTGCCAGGGACTCTAGCGGCTGCAAACGAGCTTCAGATGCATGTGCCACCTTGTGCATCTGACTTACATGAGTATTGGGGAATCGAACCTGTGTCCCTAGGCTTCACACCTTAATGCAGGCAAGCACCTTAACTACTAAGCCATCTCTCTGGCCCTCAACCCAACACTTTTTTTTTTTTTTTTTTTTAGTTTTTCAAGTTAGGGTCTCACTCTGGTCCAGGCTGACCTGGAATTCACTATGTAGTCTCAGGGTGGCCTTGAACTCTCAGTGATCCTCCTACCTCTGCCTCCCAAGTGATGGGATTAAAGGTGTGTACCATCATGCCTGGCCCAACACTTTTTTAAAATTTAACTTTTTATTGATAACTTCTGTACATACAGACAATACACCATGATCATAATCCCCCCTACACCCTCCCTTTTCCCCTTCCAGAGTCCCCCCTCCACCAAATCCCTTCTTCTTTTCAACTAGTCTCTCTTCTCCATTGACATTTTCAATTTTTCTCTCCCTTTCTGCAGGTCTTGAGTAGGTAGGTGGCTTCAGCCACTGTGAGGCCAATACCACAGCCACTTTGTGCCAACACTTCTTCAAAGCACCAGCAGATGAGGACTAAGCCTTAAACACACGATTCTTTTAGGGAGGACACTTCATATCCAAATTATAACCCTGCTGTACTCACCCTCGTCAGTGATCATCTGGGACCTGGATGATCTCTGGGACACACCACCCCCGGGAATGAGGGACAATACATCACTTCTGTTTCAGATTTCTAAATGTGTCTGAGAAAACCTACCCTGAAACTCCAGGGGGATGGGAGGGGATGGAACACACAGACACTTTTTAGAGTCACACCAGACTCTACCTTCTCCCCTCTGACTCACTATTTTGTATAATGCCATAAACATGACCTCTTCTAGGGGACACAGACTTTCCCTAGGGTGTTCCTCCTCTCCTGAACCTCAGCTCTTAGCATGCAGAACTTAAAGGAAAGATGCCTTTGTGGGTGCTGACAACCCCCTTGTAGAACAATGAGCGCCTCATACTTTTGCACCTATGGGTGAGCTGTAGAGATGAGCAAGCAAAAATACACATGAAAGGTCTCTAATGCATTCCTAGCTCCTGTCTTTAAAAATGATCGTCCAGACCCAGCTATAGCACTCCTAGGCATATATCCTAAGGACTCATCTCATTTCCTTAGAAGTACGTGCTCAACCATGTTTATTGCTGCTCAATTTATAATAGCTGGGAAATGGAACCAGCCTAGATGTCCCTCAACTGATGAGTGGATAATGAAGATATGGCACATTTATACAATGGAGTTCTACTCAGTGGTAAAGAAAAATGAAGTTATGAAATTTGCAGAAAAGTGGATGGATCTGGAAAGGATTATACTAAGCAAGGTAACCCAGGCCCAGAAAGCCAAGCGCCACATGTTCTCCCTCATATGTGGATCTTAGCTACAGATGATTGGGCTTCTGTGCGAGAAGGAAAAAAACTCAGTAGCAGAGGCCAGTAAGTTAAAAAGGAGATATAAAGGGAAGAGAAAGGAAGGGAGGAGAGTATTTGTTAGGGTGGTATTGTATATATGTAACTAGAAAGATTGAGATGGGGAGGGGATATGATGGAGAATGGAATTTCAAAGGGGAAAGTGGGGGGAGGGAGGGTACTACCATGGGATATTTTTTATAATCATGGAAAATGTTAATAAAAATTGAGAAAAAAATGATCGTCCAGGACTGGGGAGATAATTCAGTGGATAAAGTGCTTGCTGAACGGGTGTGAGGACTAGAGTTCAGATCCCAGCACCCACAGAAATAATGAGTGGAGAGGGGGCCCACCTATAATCTAAGTGCTCAGGAGATGGAAACAGGGCACCCCTCGAGCAAGCTGGTTAGTTTGACCATCCAAATCAGAATCAAGTGAGAGACTCTAACTCAAGAAATAAAGTGGGAAGTAATGGAGGAAGAGGCCTTTAGAGGTCAACTTTGGGCTTCCACATGCACATGCACCCCCACACATATACACAAAAACACACGTGCGCGCACGCACACACACACACACACACAAATCAAAAACAAAGAATAAATTTTTGCTGAAGAATCTTGGAAGTGGAGTTTTTCATAAGATCCTGCATTAGTCAACTATTGCTATATGCTAAATTCCCTCCCCAACTTAATGCCTTTAACAGCACAATGTATTGTCTCACACTTTTTAATAGGTCAAGAGCCCAGGCAGAGCACAGCAGGTCTTCCGGCTTAGGGTTTCTCATAAGATTGCAGTTAAAGTGTTGGTGAGGACTCGAAGCAAGAGGAGGAAACCCCCTCACGTGGGTCTCGGCAGGATTCAGCTTCTGGCATAGTGCTGCACTGCAGGCCTCAGCTCTATGCTCTCAGGCTCTTCCCAGGAAACCCTCCTCGGTTCTGTCCCATGAGCCTCTGACTCACAGCATGGTGGCTGTTTTCATCCGTGAGGACTACAAATGTGAGCGTCAGAGAAATCACAGCCCTTTGTCATCTAGTCTTGAAGGTGACTTCTCATCACTTCTACTGGTGTTTATTATTTTTTAATATGTGTGTGTGGTGTGAGTGGTGTGTATGTGCATGTGTGTACACATGTTCATATACCTGTGGGCACGTGTGTGTGTGTTTGCATGTGTGTGTGGAGGCCAGAGATCACTGTCAGGTGTCCTTCTCAGTAGCTCTCTACCTTATTTTTAGAGGCAGGGTCTCTCATTAGACCCCAAGCTCACAAGTTAGTTTGGCTAGCCAGCAATTCCCAGGGATACTCCTATCTCCACCTTCCCAATGCTGGGATTATAAGCATGCATCGCTATGCCTGGCTTTTAGGTGGGTGCTAAGGATCAGAACTCAAGTCTTCATGCTTGTGCAACAAACACTTTGCCCACTGAGCCATTTCCCCAGCCCACTTCTGCAAGTTTTCTGTGGGTCAAAGCAAGCCCCTACATGTAGCCCACCCACATGGGAAGGAGGTTACACAGGGACATCAGGATCAGGAGTGAGTCACTGGGTGCCACTTCAGACGCTGTCCATCACAAGATAAGTTACTTTCACCTAAAGTCCAGGTGTACAATGTACATTGTACAATGAACAGTACTCAGCAATATGAAGGAATGGACTACAAACAGACCTAACAAGAATGAACCTCAAAATACATCACATCGAGTGAAAGCCAAACACCAAATGGTAAACAACTTATGATTAAATGTCACAAAATTTTAGGACAAACAAAACTCACCTATGGTAATAAATCACTAATTGTCACTGGAGAGGAATTGGCAGGGGAAACTATGAGGGAAATTTCTAGAATTAAATATGTCTTTAATGGAGTGGGATATGTGAGCACATACATTTTTCAAGATTCTTGGAACTGTGCAGCTAAAAAGTTGTATATCTTGGGGATAGAGAGATGCCTGAGAAGTTAAGGTTCTTGTCAGCAAAGTGGGAGGAAGCAGGTTCCATTTCCCAATATCCACGTAAAGCCAGATATACAAGGTGGCACACGCACTTGGAGGTCATTGCTGTGGCTAGAGGCCCTGGCATACTCATTCTTGCTTTCTCTCTCTCTCTCTCTCTCTCTCTCTCTCTCTCTCTCACACACACACACACACACACATAAGTAAATAAATAAATAAAAATGTTTCTTAAGGCCTGGAGAGATTGCTTAGCAGTTAAGGTGCTTGCCTGTAAAGCCTAAGGACCCATGTTGAACTCTCCAGATGGCATGTAAGCCAGACACATAAAGGTGAGGCAAGCGCAAGGTCGCACAGCATCTGGAGCTCAATTGCAGTGGCTGAGGCCCTGGCACACAGATCCTCTTTCTCTCTCTCTAAAAAATAAAAATAAAATTTAAATTTTAAAAATCTTAAAAAGGGCTGGAGGGATGGCTTAGCACTTAAGGCACTTGCCTTTAAAGCCAGAGGACCCAGGTTTAATTCCCCAGGACAATAGCTGGATGCACAAGGGTGCGCATGCATCTGGAGTTGATTTGCAGTGGCTAAAAGCCCTGGTGTGCCCATTCTCACTCTCGCTCTCTCTGTCTCTCCCTCTCTTTGGCTCTAATAAATACATAAAAATAAAGATAAATTTAAAAAATATTTAAAAGTTGTATACCTTACTCTATGCAAACTACATTTAAATACTTTAAAAAATATTTCTTCCATCATTGCTCCATAATATTATTCTACTATAATCACACACTCAACTTTTCCTGGCCTGGGAAAGATTTGACTATAAATTAGATTTACTTCCTGTGTGGCCTGGAGCAACCTCCTTTACCCACTGAGCTCATCCATTCAACAAGCATTAAATATCTACTCTATGGAAGCTTTGTGGGACATAAGGAAGAAACAGAACTCTGCCAGCTCTCCCCAAGGGCCTATAGCCTAGCATGAGCAATTCACACATAAATGAATATAAGTCTGGGAGATGAGTGCGCTGGGATGGATTAGTAATGTCTGCCATGGGCATGGAATGCTAAAGTGGTATTTGTCATCCCTACTCCAAGGTATAAAGAGGTTTCAATGGAATAGCTGTTTCCTGGGTCCTGCTAAATGTTTTGGGCTCCCCACATTGTTCAATGTAATTGAATACAACAGACACTTTTAATTGCTTTCTGTGTCCTGGACATATTAAGCATTCTTTAATTTCTTTGACGGTACCATCTGGCCATTATTAACATCAACCCTGGCTCAACTGACAAATGTTTGTTGAAGGATTTCACTAGGAACTGCCAAGGTAAAGCAGGCCCACGGGTCATTTTATACCCTTTAAAAATTCAACACAGACTAATGGCAACATAAGAAGCGGTGGTTTGTGAAAGGTCCTCCACAGACTTAGGTGTTGGGCCTTTAAGAAAGGTTGTGGACTCTTTAGGAGGCGGAGCCTTGCTGGAGGAAGTGTGTCATTGGGGGCGGGACTTGAACCAGGCCCCACTTGAGGTTCTCTCTCCTCTTCCTACTTGCTCCCTGCTGAGGTAACAATGTGGTGCAGCTTGTGCCATGCTGTCTCACCATGATAGACACTACCCTGTGGAACTGGGAGCTGAGTTAAACCCTTTTCCTCCTATAAACTGTGTCTGGTCAGGTATTTTGTCCCATCAAGAAAGTAACTGATAATCATGATAATCATGAATGTTTGTTGGGTCAGGAACTGCTGACTTATGTATGAAATTTGCACTTCTAAGTCAGTGAAGGTGTGGCTGTGGTTTCATCCCATGTCCTGCCGTAGACAAGCTCAGCTTTCCTACATTCACTGAATCCTCACCACTGACCAGGGGCTCCTTGTCACTGCCCATTTGGCAGGTGGGAAAATGAAAGACTGGGAAGGTTGGGGCTTGGTGAGTGACTCAGGACTAGATCATAGACTTGAGCCTCAATCTATATAATCTCTTCCATCTTATAATAAGATAGTCATTCACTGAGGGGAAAAAAAACTGTTAAAACTTTCCTCCTGAATCATCTCCAAAAAAAACTAAAGATCATTCTCATTGAACCCGTTTGATCAAAGCATTCCTGATGAGTGACCTGGGACAAATTAGTTCTCTCTTGGAACCTAGTTGGGAAATGTGAATACTCAATTTGTTGACAAAATTTTTCTAGCTTAAAACAAAATTATGTGATATGCATTTCAAATTCAAGATGGTCACATATCCAGTACCTGTGACATATACTCTTCTCTGGCTGCCAAGTGGGGAAATGGCTCTCTCTCCAGCTCATTACGAGTAGAAACTGGGTGGATCATACATTGAAGACGCCATGCCATTCCCCGGCCTTCACAGTGCTAACACATTTTAAAAGCAGGATTTTGTGTCTGGACACTGAGAACCTGGAGCTGGGTTATGTTTCTATGTCAAAATGTAGTAAAGTTCACGTTCGGGAGGTTTTTGTTATAATCCAATAGGATCTTAATGGGCCCTTAAGCCTCAAACCACATTTTAACCCCTGAATCCTCAGGCAGAGCTTGGTCATATCATTTTTCAATAGAGACATTTCATGCTTTATTGATCTTACGCAAGAATAAGAAAAGACACTTATGGGAAAAAGGAGTTTGGCTCGACTTATAAACTAAATGGGTCCTGAGCTTGGAGCTTTAAGGAGTCTTGTGGGCTAAACAAAGCACTGAGTGAACTGCACATAAACACGGGGTCCATATAGACGGTGGTGATTGTCTCCTTTGTAGAAGTTACGTGCCTCATCGAGCACGAGAGGGTTCATCCATCACGGAGCAGCTCAGCTACAAGCAGTGATGGTTGAGCAGATAGACAGTTTCTGTCTTCTGTGTTTTAAATTTTAAAATGAGGAGGACAAGGAGGAGAAAAGACAAAGCAGAGGAGAAGGTGGGAAAAATAAGGAAGGGTCTCAGAAACTCAGAGAACTTCATTCGCAGGTAGAGATGAGTCACTTTAAGGACCTCGGTCTACCTGGCATGCTTGCTCCTAAGGTATCTTCCTTCTTTGGACCCTACAAAAAGCTGAGCTACTCTATAGAACCAAGGAAGGGAGGAGAGAGGATGATGAAACCTTGGCCTGCAGGAGGACTTTACAAGCTGCAACCTTGAAGCATTCTCATTTGCAGATGGAGGCAACTGACAAACCAAGAAGTGTGAAGACATTTATTTCAGTCACTTGGCTTAGAACGGAAACTCCAGAGACAAAGTAAAGCTCAGGAGCTGGAGAGATTGCTCAGTGGTTAAGGCGCTTGCTTGCAACGCCTGACTTCCCAGGTTCCGTTTCTCAATACCCACATAAAGCCAGATACACAGAGTCGTCCATGTGTTGGGAGTTCATTTGCAGTGACAGGAGATCCTGGCATGCCCATACACATATTCTCTCTCCCTCCCTCCCTCTCTCTCCTTAAAAATAAATAAATAAAATATTTTTTAAGTGAAGCTCTGCCTCTCCCTGGCTATGACTCGTTCCAGAACATCCCAGGACAGCCCCACAACAATGTGCCCCATAGTCAACATCACAACAATCTGAGGTCACCGTTAAACAATCAAAGTACAATATGGATGAGACTTCAATGCTCACAAGAAGAGGTCATGAGTTGGGAGATTAGAATCAGAACCAAGTGATTCACTCATGTTCAGTAACTAGTACCTATCGGCTGGTGCTGACCAAGATCAAAACTGCAGCAAAATGATATTTAGTCAAAATAATCAAATACTTTTGAGCCATTCTTCACATGTATCATGGGGAGAAAAGAACATAGGAAGAAGGGAGGGAAAGTAAGGAGTACTTACAAGACCCTATGGCTGTTTAAAAGCCGGGCGTGGTGGCGCACACCTTTAATTCCAGCACTCGGGAGGCAGAGGTAGGAGGATCACCGTGAGCTCGAGGCCACCCTGAGACTACACAGTGAATTCCAGGTCAGCCTGAGCTAGAGTGAGACCCTACCTCAAAAAAGAAAAAAAAAAAGTAAATTCAAATATAAGACAACCTGTAATAAACACTGCATTGCCAGGACAGTTCGTCAACAGAGGGACCACGATGACAAGGCCAGAACCTCTTCCAGCAAAAGACACAAGGAACAACAATGTTTTTATAGGCTAATATTATACAAACGTAAACACTTAGGTAAAATCTCATCGGATGAAGTGTGAAAAACAATTTCACCCACTTCCTTGCTTTTGCCAGAACGCACGTACCTCAATGCATCCACTGACTGAACAGGCGCACTCAGGCGCTGGCAAATTCTACACCTGCCCAGGAAAGTGCTCCCATGAGAGGATCAGCATCAGCATGTTTCCCAATCTCCCCTAGGGGGGCTCTTTGTCCTGTGTCAGGTTACATGACATATCACCTTCGCAGAAAGACTTTTCTTGACCTACAGTCCCCTGCTGTCCCCCCTCCAGGAGTGTTCTCTCTTGGCACCCTTGTGTGTGTGTCTCCCATTAGGTTGTAGCTCCACAAGGACATGCCTCGTTGATTGTTCCATTTGCAGCGTCCTGCAGAACCCCGAATAAGGCCCTCCTTGGCAGGTTTGAAGGTTCAGAGGTGAGAGGCTGTGGGTGCTTCTAGGGGTTGTAGCAGGGGAGGGAGAGGGGGAGGGAAGGAGGAAGGGAGGGAGGGAGGGAAGCCTGCAGTGTGAGATGACACTGAAGCCCTGTGAGCCTGGCTTGGGGGGGGGGCGGATTTTATTCCAAGCACAATGCAAGGCCATTGAAGGGTTTAGCAACACTCAATAGAAAGGAGTATAAAAGGCCTATTGGAGGCTGGGCGCAGCCCCATAAGCCCCGCATTCAGGACCTCACTAAGCACTCACTGTATTGTCTCCCGGACTCTTTTCACAACAGTCTCTGAGCCCCTGATTTTCCCAGTTCTTTCTCTCCATGGCCCTCTTATAGCTCCAAAATGAACACGAACAAGGGAGAAAGAAGAAAAGCCCCCAGTCCCCAGGGGCCCACCGGTCTGCTGCAGACACAGGGGACACAGCAAAGCGCCACTGTTTCAGAAGCTCAACTCTGAGAGCAGTCCCAGTGGGCAGACGTGGCAGGAAGAGAGACCAGAAGAGCAATCGCGTTCCTCCACAAGCCTCAGCCTCCTGGAGCCCTTTAAGGGCTGCTGGGGAAGACAAAAAAAAAAAAAAAAAAAGTCACAGCCACAGCTGGGACATGCAGACAGTCAGACCTCACCATGTCAGTTGGTTTGGGTCTTTGGGGCTAGAAGGCTCCAAAGAGACCTGGAGTTATGGAGTTAAGGGTTAAGCCCCAGCTCTGGCTATGTGGCCAAGGCATGCCATTGGTCTCAGTTACTCCCCTCCCAACACACACACACTAAAATGCACACTTTAATTTATTCTCCATCTTCTCCGCCCTGATGTCTGCCCAGAGTGCTGGCCTGGTCCTCTAGCTTGTACGGGGTTTGGCTAATGTGAGGCCTGGTGGGAGGCTGGAAGGTTGGAGGGTTGGCGGGGGTGGAGATCCTGGGCCCTGCTCACTCACTCCCGTACCTTCAGTCAGTGGGTTGCTAACTGAAGGTCTCTGTTCCAGTCAGGCAGCCCTGCCCACTCCGTGTCTTCCCATCACCCCTGCAAACTAAAGGTAGCGCTGTCTTCCTGCCCTGGGATTTTCTGCCCCTCTCTGGCACACACTGCCATTCGCCTGTCCTCATCAACCCCTTCAAATGGCCTAAGTCTTGGTGATTCCCACAGGGAGCATGTGTTTAGGGATGTGGTCCGATTGTGGGAAATGAGCCAAGCAAAGTGATGCCCAAGAAAGCCTGCTGGCAGGCTTTGGTCATAAGCCAGAGGAGTACTCAGGTTCGACTCCCAGATCCTACGTGAAACGCCTGACGCCATGTGTGATTTTCACTAGAATTAAGAGCAATGTCTGAGTTCAGCGTGGAGAAAATGCCTTATAAGTAATCACTATTAAAATATTACGAAGTCCTTACAACGGAACCTTATGTTCTCATGAAACCTTCCTGTGGATTATATGTTCGAACTAAAATCGCCCAGACTCAGGGGTTAAGCAGGAATGAGTTACCCCACTGGACACCTGAGGAAAGTGAGTCAAAGAGAAGCATGACCTGCCTAGGTGCATGCAACAGAGCTAGTGTGGAATCCGGGTCTCCTGAAGCAAGAGACTCACTTTCTGGGAGTCCATTTGATCTAGTCAGTTGGGTCCAAGTGGAGCTTGGGAGATGATGAGGCTGAGGAAGGGGAAGAGGTAGGATGGACAAGCTCCTCCCACTCTAGCAGAGGAAACCAGGCCCCCAGGACTGCAGGGCAGGCAAGGTGTTCCCAGGTGAGAGGGTTTCAAGGAAAAAAGTAGGAAGAGCTACTGGCTATTGTCCTGAAGTCCCACAGAGGGGCTTCCAGGCCAGATTTCACCCAACAAGAATCAGCAAATCTGGAAATCTGGAGACGCAAATCCTGGTCGAAGTCTAGAGTGAATAAGTATTTATGTCTTGGCCTCTCTGCCCTCCACAGCTCATCCTACTCAAGGTAGAAGCTCCTCATTACTGCTTGGATGGTCAACCTTCCCACAAGTAGCCCAGATGGAAGGCGGTCCTAGGACAAAGCAATGCCACCTGCCTGTCAATGCCTCATACTGGTGTGTCTATTTCTGCTGCTGTTGTTGGTGTTGTGACTTTTGTTGTGATTTCGCTGCTGCTGTCACCCTTCATGACATTAACATCAGACTCCACTTCTTCAGCCTTCCAATGAGGAATGAAGACCAGCGACTCTCCAGGAATCTTCCAGACTGTGAGCGCTAGATTGGGAATGGTATTCATTTCACCCATTGCTCTAGAGAAGCCCACCTAATCCACTGCTCATAGAGAAAGGAAGGTTGTGTGACAGTATCTGTCACAGGCATTTAGGAAGCAAAGACCCTCTTTGGGATGGTGACGCAATCAGGGGAAATTTAACCCTGTCCAAACTCCGAGTGTTTCATTTTTAAACTATATATATTTTAAAATTTATTTGTAAGCAGAGAGATGAGAGAGACAGAATGGGCACACCAAGGCCTCTAGCAGCTGCAAATGAACTCCAGACACATATGCCTCTGTGTGCATCTGGCTTTACATGGGTACTGGGGAATCGAACCTGGGTCGTTAGGTTTTGCAGGTAAGCACCTTATTAACCACTGATCCATCTCTCCAGCCCCCAGTGTTTAATTTTCTGCCTCCTACCCTCCAATGTAGCTATAGCATGGGAGTTTATTTTGAGACCATTACAGACTCATAGTAATCTGCAAGACCAGCACTTAGAGGACCCTGAGACACTTTGCCCAGATCCACCCAATGGTAATCTCTCTTCTAACCACAGAACTGTACCTGAGCCAGCAGAAAATTGACAATGTGAAATAGATAACTAGACTACAGACCTGGTTCAGTTCCCATCAGTTTTCACATATACCAATGTGTGTGTGTGTGTGTGTGTGTGTGTGTGTGTGTGTACAGTTCTACACCCTCATGGACTCACATAATAACCACCAAATAAAATGCAGAATTTATTACCACAAGGAAACTCCTTGTACTACTTGTTATGAGTCATCTCCTATCTATGTTCCTGCCCCCCCCCCACCAATCAGGAATCCTTCCTTTATCTGTGTGGTTTTGTCATCCTCTATGTGTCATAATGTAGTCATCTGGATGAAAACTTTTGGGGTTGGTCTTTTTCAGTAAGCATCCTGCCCTTATCCACACTGCTGCATGTTATGGTGTGAATTATGTCACTCCCAAAATTCGTATAAGGAACTCTTAATCCTCCATACACCAGGATGTGAACTTACTTGGAAACAGGGGTCACACTCGATGTAATCAATTATGATGATGCGTTCTAGAGTAGAATGGGCCCCTAATCCATCATAGCTGATGTCCTTATGAAAGGGAAATCTAGAACATCATGTATAGATAGAAGGCCAAGAATGCAGGGGAGGGGGCTAGAGTAGACCCTTCTACCATACAATCAGAAGATCATGCCAGGCTTTTATGAGCTTGACTGTGAGCCTCTAGTCCCTAGACCCATGAGACACACTTGTTTTTCCAATCTTTGTTTATGGTACTTTGCCATATTAACCCTAGCAAACTAATATGTTGCATGTCCCCCAAAATATGTACCTTTTATTGCTGAGTGGTGCTCCACCATACAAATAAAAGAGTTTAACTCTTCATCCACTGTAGGACCTTGGGTGGTTTCCAATTCGGCTGTCACAAATACAGCTAAAATGAACATTCACGTGCTGGATTTTTGTCAGGTTATTTCTGAAAATATTATATTTCTAGGAGAAATATTTCTATGAGAAAAAAATGTCCAAGAGTGGATCCACTGGAAATTAAAGCAAACATATGTCTGACAAGAAAATGACAAACATTAATTATGTTATTTGCAAGACAGAGAGAGAAAGGGAGGGAAGGAGGGAGGGAAAGGGAGAATGAGCACATCCGGGCCTACTGCTACGGTAAACAAACGTTCCAGACGCATGTGCCATGTTGTGCATTTGGCTTTATGTGGGTACTTGGGAATTGAACCCAGGCCTACAGGCTTTGCAATTATCTGTAACCACTGAGCCATCTCCCCAGCCCCTGTTTTGTTTTGGAAGCAGAGTTTCACTTTATATATAGCACAGGTTACAAAGTCCAGGCTGGACTGGAACTGTGAGGCCTAGGCAAGATGTGCACACAAGCCACCATCACACTGCTGAGGAGGACTAAGTGGGCGAGGGCAGTAAGACACACACAACCTCGAATCAGACAAGAGCCAAATTACAAGCACTAGCCTTTGGAGTGTGCAAAGTGTTCTTGCTCTGCCCTTAATAATGTCTCCTTGCTCCGTATGTCATTGTGGGAAACCTGAGTGAGCAGCTTAGAGGAGTGAGACGAAAGTGAACTGTGGACAACAGACAGTGAACAGCTCCACTCAGAATCACTTTCTGACAACTTGAGCACCTGGAAACACAGTGTGACAGTTGGATTAATCACAAAAACAAGAAGCGCTTTATTGGATTATCTGGATCAGCTGTCTGGTTGAACCCATTCACTCAGGGGTGGCCTATCCCTGCTTCCCAACGGCTGCTTCCAGGGAAACGCATCCGCATCCAGGGCCCGCCTCTGCTCACTGGTAGTTTCTTACTTTTCCAACTTCCTTACCTACTGAAGGAGTTCAGCCCGAGACGAGTCCTGACTCAGGGCTCCCGGGTAAGTGTAAGAGCACCAAAAACACAGCGAAGAAATGACTCCAAGCAAGTCTGGCTTAGTGAACCAGCTTATAGGAGCGTGGACAAATCATCAAAGACTGCCACATCCCCAAAACGCCTGTCCCAGTATAGGTGACAGCCCAAGGACACTGCACCCCTGGTGAGAAAGTGCCAGGAGAGAGAGAAAGAAAGTTTCCTTGGAGCTGGAGAGATGGCTTAGCAGTTAAGCGCTTGCCTGTGAAGCCTAAGGCCCCGGTTCGAGGCTCGATTCCCCAGGACCCACGTTAGCCAGATGCACAAGGGGGCGCACGCGTCTGAAGTTCGTTTGCAGTGGCTGGAGGCCCTGGCATGCCCATTCTCTCTCTCTCTCTCCCTCTCAGCCTCTTTCTCACTCTGTCTGTCGCTCTCAAATAAATAAATAAACTAACAAAATTAAAAAAAAAAAAAGAAAAGAAAAGAAAGAAAGCTTCCTTGAAGACTATGACCTGGAGACGTGAAAACATTTCTACTCACATCTCATTGGCCAGAGCCCAGTCACATGACTACACCAGCCACAGGGAAACTTGTTCTTGCTCCTTATATTACCTTACAGGAGGGCCTTGTGGACCTTGTAAGTTTCAGGAGCTTCCTGAGACCTGTGAGGTGTTTACACCCTGAGCCTTAAGGAGCTTTGGAATTTTAACAGTGTTCTAATTCTGAGGAAATTGCTCTGCAGCAGTTAACTCCCTGTACTCCCTTACTGTTTTCTTCTCCACTGAGCCTTGGAGGCCCAAAGGAGGCCTGGCTCGGCACTTTCAAATGAAGTAAGCTCTTTTAAATGAAGTCCATGGGCCTCACCTGCCCTGCCCTGAGAAAAACAATTTTTATTGACCCAGAACATTTCCAGAGATGTTGTTACCCCTTGATTTGACTCTTGTAATGTTTAGCTTGGGCATAGGATGATTTGTGGCTTTCAGCACGGAATTCTCTGCCTTCCTGCCGTCTGTATGGAAGATAAGACCAGAGCTAAGAGAGTCCCTGTGCAACACAAGTCAGTGATGACAGATCTATAACATCCCAAACTGGAAGTGGAACAGGGAAAAATAATAATAATAACTGCTTGCTACACCAGTATCGAGTTTCCATCTTCATGCAGTAAGACAACTTTGAGCTTTTGCTGGATAGGAAAGCCAGATTTTTCCATGGCTGATATAGTGAAGTGACCGTGCTCTGGCCAATGAGATGCAAGTAGAAATGATTCCTATAACTTCCAGGCAATAGCCTTCAAGGATGTGTTCTCTCCACCCTCTTTCTCTCTACCAGGGTACCTGCCTACAAGATGGGTAGAGAACCAGAGGCCCTGGTACGCCCATTCTCTCTCTCTCTCTCTCTCTCTCTCTCTCTCTCTCTCTCTCTCTCTGTCTCTGTCTCTCTCTCCCTCTTTCCCTTGCTTCAGGGCAAGTAGACAAGGTGATGTGGTAGACAACCATTTGGGAGCACACATCAAAGCACAATGCTTCATGGATGGAGGAACAAGAGATGAGAGCTTGGGTCTTCTTTTTGAAACCATCAAAAGCACATGGGTTGTTCCCTGCGATTCAAGCATGTAGCAGCCACGTTTGTTGCCTGAAAGCCTCCTCCTGGCAGACAGTATCCACCCCATGAGTGCAACATCCTCTTTCTTACTCCCCGACCTTGGAAGATATTTCCTCTTAGCTAGGAATCCACTCCTCACCCTCACTGTATTTGTCACCTTTCTGGATGCTGTGACCAAATAGTTGACAAGAAATAACTTAAGGGAGGAAGGTGTGGTGCTTTGATTCAGGTGTCCCCCATAGACTTAGGTTTTCTGTATGCCATGTCCCCAGCTGATGGCAATTTGGAAATTAACGCCTCCTAGAGGCAGTGCATTGTTGGGGGCAGGCTTATGGGTGTTTAGCCAGCTTCCTCTTGCCAGTGTTTGGCACACTCTCCTGTTGCTGTTGTGCATCTGATGTTGGCCAGGGGGTGGTGTCCACCCTCTGCTCATGGCATCGTTTTCCCCTGCCGTCATGGAGCTTCACTTCCAAAATAAATATCCCCCCGACCACAAGCTGCTCTTGGTCAGGTGATTTCTGCCAGCAGTGTGAGCTTGACTGCAACAGAAGAGAATATTGGGACTCATAGCTCAGGAGATATAGTACATCGTGACGGGGAAGGAGGGTCCTGTGTGGTTTGTGGTGGTAGGAAGCTGCTTGTTCGTGTCTCTGTAGTAAGTTAGCAGAGAAGTGAGAAATCTAGCTCTCAACGTGCATTCTCCCTTTTCCTTCTATTCCATCCTGGACCCCAGGCCATGGAATGGTGCCACTCATATTCCAATGAATGTTCCCCTTCAGTTAACACTCTCTGGAAAGGCCCTCACAGACACAGCCCTAAGGTGTGTCTCCCTAGTGCTCTAGGTGTTTGTGCCTTAATCCAATCAAATGGACAATCAAAATTAACCATCCCCAGCCCTTGGGTAAATTCCTTACTCTCTTCAAATTTAAAGTGCTGCTTTTTGTAGAAGTGCTTCTCATGGCTGGGACAAAACACTTAACCAGAAGCAGCTTATGGAAGGGAAGGATTTATTTTGGCTCACCGTTTCGAGGGGACGTTTCTCTCATGGTGGGGAGAGCATGGCAGGAACAGACAGCTGGTGTCACGCCTCCATATAAGCCGGCAGGGCTGGGCTGTAACATCCCAAGGTCCACTGCAAGGAACACACTCCCTCCAGCAAGGCTCTACCTCCCAAAAGCGCCAACAGCTGGGGATTAACATGGGGCTTAACCACAACCACATGAGGCTCTGGGGGACATTATGCATTCAAACCACCACACTTGTCCAGAGAAAGGTTTTCTGTGGATGATGTGGCCCTCCTGGGGGACTCCATTCAACACCTCCTCTTCAAGTCCACCTGCCTGCCTATGCATCTGGCCGTCCCTCCAGCCTGAGAAATCCAGGCAGGCAGGGACCACACTAGACTGTGAGCCACTGTGCCTGATACTACCCACAGGAGGTGTTTAGGATGCTCATATTCCATGGAATGAATCACCAAGCCAGAGACTGGCTTTGCCAGTCATCTGAAACCTGGAGGCTTCAGTCCACAACAGAACCTCTTTGAAAACTCTACCCCCTGACAAGACCCAGCTAGATGTCCAACTGGCTCCATCCTTGAGGAGAGAAGGGACCCCATCCTCCATCAAGGGTTGCTAACCACTCACTGTCCTTTCTAGCCACTTTCCTCTGGAAGCGTCCCACCCTCGTGGGACTGTTTGGGTGTTTGTTTTTCCTCGTTTTCTTCTCCCTTTCTACTTGGGCTTTTTATGTTTCTCATTGTCAGTCTGCTGATTCAAGCTGAGCATCATCGCACACAGCTCCCTGCTGCCCCCTCCATGCTGCCTGCACCCCACGCTGTCCCCCGCCTCTGAAGAGCACGCAGCTGCCCGCTCCTCCACTCCCAGCGCCCGCAGTGCTCAATGAAAGCTATGCTTTTATCAGCAGTCCCCTTTGCCTCCAATTTTTTCATATCTTATTAAGGCTCAAACCAGTTGAAGCAATTTCTTCAAAAGCCACACAGATTACTCAAAACAACAATAGAGGAGGAATAAAAGCAGCTAAACGACAAAAGTTATGTGGTATGCTCAAGCCCTTAGTGTCTGGTTCTCTTTGACAACCTTGCCCCATGGCAGGAGCTCAAGGAGAAGGCTTCAGGAAAAACTGCCCATTGCCTATAGCACCAGATCACCCCAAGGCCTGAGCTCCTTCCAGGAGCAATGTGACTCTCTGTCCCAGGTCACTGGCCAAACGGGTGTGTGACCCACACAGAGCTCAGCATGCACAAGGGTCCCATGTTCTAATGTTCTACTGTCATGCTCTGGAGTTCTTAGTGACTTTTGTACAAAGGTTCTGTGTGTCGTTTTATACCAAGCCCTGCAGATTATGTAGAGAGCCCTGTATTTAGGTGTGACCTCTGGAGATTCACAGGCTGCCTCCCCTGGGCTGGAGGCAGAGCTTCCCAAGTCTCATCTGGACGCAGCCCCTGCAGGTTGCAGGGTTATGGGACCAGCCCAGTGCAGAACACAGACAAGGTGCAGGCCAAGTTGATCTGAGTCCAGTCCTGTAACTTCCACATACCTCTGGGCCTGCTTACCCACTTATAAAAGGAAGTCATACCCTGCCCCATAGGGTCATTAGGAAGAAGACCAAAGGAGCTTTGTTGTTATATAACAAAACACCTGGAAGACACTGAAGCTTTGAATATTTAAGCCTGGAATGTAATCATTAGAGAATTACGGATCATCTCGAATCTATGAAGAAAACAACAAACTCATCTTCCGAACAGTCACTCCCTGGACTTAAGGCATGACTATGTCACTGAGGCCACTCCAACCCTAGTGAAACCAGTTAGCAAAAAAGTCTTATTGGAAACTCTTCAGATGACATTTGAAGCCAGAAATTCTTTCCTGGGGCTGGAGAGATGACTCTGTGCGAACAGTGCTTGTCATGCAAGTATGAGAACCAAAATTGCGATCCTCAGCGCCCATGTAAAATGCCAGGCATGGTGGCATGCACTTGTAATCCCAACGCTGGGGAAGCAGAGACGGGAGGATTCCCCTGAGCTTGCTAAACCAGCCTGTGTAGACACATTAGTGAGTTTTCGGTTCAGTGAGAGACCCTGTCTCACAAAGCTAAAGTGGGGGAGCAGTGGAGGAAAACACCTTGATGCCCACCTCTAGTCTCCACACCCATGCATGTTTACCCCCACATATATGCACCACACACATATAAACATATATACCACATACATACACACATGCAAAAAAAATCGTTTTAATTTAATTTTTTAAGAATTATGTTCTGCTTCCTCTTCATGTCAGCGGCCTTGAGGTGACCTGTGAAAATGGTTCGCTACTCTCTTGACCCAGAAAACCCCACAAAATCATGAAAGTCAAGGGGTTCAAATCTTCTTGTTCACTTTAAGAACACCCGTGAAACTGCCCAGGCCATCAAGGGTATGCATGTCTGAAAAGCCACCAAGCATCTGAAAGATGTCACTTTAAGAAGCAGTGTGTGCCATTCCGGCGATACAATGGTGGAGTTGGTAGGTGTGCTCAGGCTAAACAGTGAGGCTGGACATGGGGTCGGTGGCCCGAATAGAATGCTAAATTTCTACTGCATGCGCTTTCAAGTGCAGAGAGTAATGCTGAGCGTCAGGGCTTAGATGTGGATCCTCTGGTCATTGAGCATAACCAGGTGAACAAAGCACCCAGGATGCACTGCTGTACTTCCAGAGCTCATGGTCGGATTGGCCCTTCCATGAGCGCTCCCTGCCACGTTGAGATGACCCGCGCTGAAAAGGAACAGATCGCTCCTAAACCAGAAGAGGAGGTTGCACGGAAGAAAAAGACATCCCAGAAAAACCTGAAGAAACAAAAACTTATGGCACGGGAGTAAATTCGGCATGAAAATCAATGGAAATAAAAGTTAAAAAAAAAAAGAATTATTTTCTGTAGGGCTGGGGAAATGGCTTAGCAATTAAGGCGTCTGCCTGTGAAGCCTAAGGACTCTGGTTTGATTCCCCAGGACCCACACAAGCCAATTGCACAAGGGGGGTGGGGAATGCATATGGAGTTTGTTTGCAGTTGGCTGGAGGCCCTGGTGCACCCATTCTCTTTGCCTCTATCTGCCTTTCTCTCTCTCTCTCTCTCTCTCTCTCTCTTTCTCTGAAAATAAATAAATTAATTAAAATTTTTTAAACAGAATTATTTTCGGTAATACATAGAACTTCAGTGTGCTGGACCTGAGAATTACTAAATACTTTTGGGAGATGAGTTTATCTTTTTGACGGGGAATGAGCTCACAAGTGCATTCCCAGTAGCAAGCCCTTCCCCACCAGGACAAAGATGCACGCATACCTTCTCTCCACCAAATGTTGGCAGATGCATCATGAAAACCCTGTGATCCGGCCTTTGCCTCCAAATCTGGGCCCCAGGCTGCGCAGTGGTCCAGTAGGGCTGTGTAGGGCTGAAGAAACCAGGAGTGGGTAAGGTTGGTGCGAAATGTGAAAGCCTAGCCCAGGTCATGGGTCCAGACAGCAGCTAGCAGGTGGGAGGGGCTGTTCTTCAGAGAGGATGGACATGGGCCCTGGTGACGTAGAGGAGAGGCCTGGGACTCAAAGGGGGTGGGGCTCTTCCCTCTCTGACAGCAGCCTGGCACTCATCTGCAGAACAGTCCTCAAGGTCCCTTGAGGGTCCTGTAGCCTCAAGAAGGCCCAGAAGAAGCTACACAAAAGTGAAGCTTACTGTCATAGTTAAACTCTATTGACCCCCCAAACACTCGGTAAAGTAATTCCTACTATTGCCATCTTATTACAGCTCTGCTTTGGAGACCAAAGGAAGAAGCTCACATCAATGCTAGCGGTAAGGATACATGAAGGTGAGATACAGTGTCCTGAAAAACAACATTCTAGAGACTGGCAGCTGTGCTCAAGAGCGTCAGAAATGCAAAGAAATGGGGCTGGAGAGATGGCTTAGTGGATAAGGCATTTGCCTGCAAAGCCAAAGGACCCTGGTTCGACTCTCCAGGACCCACGTACGCCAGATGCACAAAGGGGTGCATGCATCTATAGTTCATCTGCAGTGGCTGGAGGCCCTGGTGTGCCCATTCTCTCTCTCCCCCTCTTTCTCTTTCTCAAATAAATAAATAAATAATATTAAACGAAGAAATGCAAAGAAAGGAGTGGGTACTGGTGGTCTATGAACATATATGCATTCCTCAGGGTTCCTAGAAAGACCCTAAGAACTTGCCTGAAGAGTGGACTTCCTTTCGTGGATGTGATACCAGAAGCACAGGCAACAAAACCAGAAATAAATAGGTGGCACCATTCCAAACCAAAAGCTTCTGCACAGCAAAATAGAAATGATCAACAGGATTAGAAGCCAGACTGTAGAGAGGGAGAGAGTATTCAGAAGCAATTTGTTTGACAAGGAGTTCATCTGTAAAATACTTTTCTAAAAACAGAAGACTCTTTTAATCCAACACTTAAAAATGAATAAAGCAATTAAAAATGGGCCAAGGATTTGAACAGACGTTTCTCCCAAGAAGACCTGCAGATAAACGAAAAATGTTCGATGCCTTTGGTGGTCAGGGAAATGAAAATTAAAATGAGATCCCACTTCACACCTGTCAGGATGGCTATTATCAAAAAACAAAAGATGGTGCTGGAGATATGGCTTAGTATTTAATGTACTTGCCTGCGAAGTCCAAGAACCCAGGTTCAGTTCCCCAGTACCCAGGTAAAGCCAGATGCACTAGGTAGCACATGTGTCTGGAGTTCATTTGCAGTGGCTGAGGCCCTGACATGTCCAATCAATCTCTCTCTCTCTCTCTCCCCCTCTCTCTTCCTCTTTCTCTTTCTGCCTCTCAAATAACTAAATAAATAAAATATTTAAAAAATAAGCCAGTCACAGAAATACAAATGCTGTATGACTCCCTTATATGAAGCATCCAAACAGCCAAATACCTGCAATTGAAGACAGAGGTGGTGGTTGTCAGGTGAGGAAGAAATGAAGAATGGCTAATGAATAGGTTTAAAGTTTCACCAAACAAGATGAATATACTCTAGACACCAGAGATCTACGGTGCACCCTTGTGTCCACAGGCGGTGTATCTCACATGTCTTCTAATCATAATAAAAGGTTTGGAGTATTAGGAGGTCACCAGTGGCTAAACAGTTGTGTAGATGAGAGTGGGATATGGGGAGGTCAACTGAATTCCATATGTAAAATGATCTAATCTGACCAATAAGTTCTATTTTTTGGTTGAGGAAAATAAAGTCCAGAAAGCTGAAACAATTTTTCCAAATGTGCACTTATTGGAGATCCTGCTCAAACACAGCAACGGAGAGGGCATCCAATGGCACCATGGGGCCCATTTCTCCCAACTACAAACTGATTGGGTTAGCTAGGACAGTCAAATTCTTTCTCCTTAGACTTACACTCAACTGATAGGGTCACCAGTGGTGTCAGTGAGTTAGGAGCAGCGAAAGAGTATCAAGTCTAATAATCATTGCCAAGGTCAACCAAAGCCACTGGCAAAAAAAAGATTAAATGGTCCTGGCTGGGAAATTCAGTCTGTGGAGAGGACAGTGGAGGAAGTGACGGGACAGCTGTAGAAACAACCACCTATGGGACATCAGAGAGAGGTGGTGGCTTCCCACTCACAGTGAGGCCAGGCTACACTTCCCACCACTGGGCTTCAGGAGGTGCCCCCGAACGCTTACAAGAAAGCCCCTGTGTTCTCCTGGACGTGAGTGCGACAAGCTTCCCCACAACTGGTACAAGGTCACCAGAGAGTGCTGAGGCCATCTGTAACATGCCAAGTGGACTTCCTGTGCCCCCACAACACCTGTGTTCTCCCTCATGGAAGGCAGGTTCCTTTGGGATTTGTGGGGTCTGTCTGTGAATTCGGAAATAAAAAGAATTTTTCTATAACCTCTCCGGGGCTATGGATGTGACACAGGGCCCCGCAGAAACTTAAGTTTCTATCTGAAAAATCTTGAAGTATGGATGGTCTCGTGACACCTGAAAGCCCACCAGCAGACACCTGGCCAAGGCAGTGACCACAGAGCCAGCTCAGAGACCAGGCGGCCTTTGTCTGAGGCCTGGCAGAGCTCCTGACATCACAGGGTTCCCAGAACACAGTGAGAGTGGAGCCCAGGGTGGCCAAGTTCCATGTATTATTTGCCTGCTAGGAAATAAATAACTTGGCAAGAGAGAGAACTCACTGGGGAACTCGTACTGAAGTGAGAAAGCTGGAATTCACCGGTCCTGGGACTGGACATGAAAATCACCCATTTCGCTGCGTCACTGCTCGGCTGCCGTTGATCTGGCCTCTTGATGGGAGAGAAAATCCTCTGAAATGGCAGCGCACCAAGAACTGTAGTGCTGAGCCCACCTCTGCGCATGCTCTTCAGCCTCTAAAATGATCATATGAAGCAGGTGCTACTGCTTCACTGTGCAGAAAAGTAAACTGAGGCCTGGAGGGGGGGGTATTAAATATTTTACCAGAAGCCACTTGACCGGCAGCATGAGAGAGCTCAGAGTCATCCTCTGCTTACGAGTAGCTCTCTACAACAGATGTACTGGTGGACAGACGAGGAAACTGAAGCACCAATGGTCAAGGAGTCTCCTGCCCTCAAAGCCAGAAGCTCGTGGTGTCTCAAGGTGTCTGTCAGCCTCTCTGTGGCAGGGCCTGGCTGGGGCTGTAGGATCAGGTCCTGCTACAGTACTAACTGATGCGCTAAGCTTTCCCACTCAGCCTGGACTGCTATCCGTGCTCCGTTTTTGTTGTTTTGTTTTGCATGGATGTGTGTGTATGCATGTTCGTGTATCTGTGCATGCACATATATGTATCCACGTATGTGTGTCCATGAATGTGGAGGCTAGAGGTCGAAGTCAGATGTCTTCCTCAATTGCTCTCTAGCTTACTTTTTTTCTTTTTTTATAATTATATATATATATATATATATATATATAATCATACTATTATTTCCTCACCCTTGGGCCGGAGAGATGGCTTAGCAGTTAAGGTGCTTGCTTGCAAAGCGAAAGAAGGCAGGTTCAATTCCCCAATACCTATGTAAGCCAGATGCACAAAGTGGCCTATGTGTCTGGAGCTCATTTGCAAGGGCTGGAGGCCCTGGTGTACCCATTCTCTGTCTCTCTTTGTCTCTGTCTCTCAAATAAATATATTTAAAACAACTCCAGAATCACAGAGCTGTTAAACGGAAGAGTTGGGGCCCTAACCATGGACTGACTCCACAAAACTACACTGTGATTTCAAGAGATCTGTCATGGAAGATGAGTAAGTGCTCAGGTAAAAGACACGAGTGGCAAAGAGAGAGAACTGAAGGCAGAATGATAGTCACATGGGAAGAAACATCCCAACCCCATCAGCATGTCAGCTCACTCAGTGGCCTCAGAGGTCTGCACACTAGCCCTGTTTCTAGCCGGGCTTTGTGGAATCAAGCCTCTGTCGTGGTCAAAATGTAGTAGATCAGCCACGCCTGGTCAGTATCCATTTCCGATCCACTTGGACTTAAGGAGACCAAGCATCTGGTCCATGGGAACTTGCTGACTAAGACCAGAATTTACACGCAGGAGAGCTTCTGGGATCCCTGCTGGAAGAGGAAGCAGGAGAGCAGGGTTGGACGGGGAAATAACTTGACTTCAAGTGATCATAACAGAGCCCTGTGCTGATTCCACAGGGAGTTCTGGAGCCGTAAGAGGGGGCAGGGTCCATGGTTACCCTGAATCCAGGCAGGGCAACCTTGAGGGCTTGTACCCACAAGGACCTGTCATTACATGCAGAACTGACCCAAGGATGGGAAAGACACGAGCAAGGGAGTCTCTTTGATGGAAGACAGCTCCTGGCTGGGATCCTGAAGCAACCAATCCTTTCAGCAAGGGATTGAATGGAAGCCGTGGGCCTCAGGAATGACCTAAGGGCACATCATAGTGCCTCCTGGAAAAGCCTGTGGAATGTGCACGGTTCAGGCACATATAGGCCTAGCCTCACATACACACCCACACATACACTCATGCATGCACACACATTACCTGCTTGTCAAAACCTCTGCAGCTCACTTGATCCATTACCACCACCACCAATTAGAGCCCTGTGAGGGAGGGGCCACCTCACGTTGGAAATCCCTGCTCTGGCAGAAAGCACCTACCTACTTCATTTTATTAATCTAGAAAGCCCTAATAAGCAAAGGGAGAGAGAGTTTGCTCTTCTGACTCAGTGGAGTGACATGAAATGGCCTAGTGTCGTCAATATCCTGTATTTCTCAGTGTGCAGAAACAGCCATGGTAGCAACTTCCCCATCCTCGGAACCTAATGACTCCCAGTCAAACAGTGTCCAGCTACAGAGCCAGGTGATGCCGGCCCTGTGGTGGGAAGACGCAGAAGAATTCAAATCTGAGAGAAAGCCCTGTGAGGCATCGCCCTGGGGTGTGTATATGGGAGGGAGAGAGAGAAAAAAAAGAGAGGGAGAGAGAGAAAGGGAGAGAGATCTCCAAACTTGCTGCCCCAAGAGCTAAAGCGGGACTAGCAGGAAAACATGAGAGCCTCGAGTCTGCGGGCTCTGGCTGGTCCCACAGCCTTCTGCTGGATTATGCTGTGGCTCAATTACATAATAGATGGTTGCCTAATTCACCCAGTTGTATACAGAATTTTTGAAATCCATTTTCCCTTATAAACAAGAGTGTAATTTTAACCACGAAACCACTCAAAATCTTAACCCAGAGCCACTTTATTTGCATTTTTTCCTGACAACTTACATATTTCATTTCTCTAATTGGACAACTTTGAGCTCGAAGATGACCACCAGCCATGCTGACAGAGAGGGAAAGACAGAGAGAGAGAGAGAGAGAGAGAGGGAGGGAGAGACCTTGTTCTACATCCATACTCTTTCTTCCTTCACTTCCAGAATTAAAGGAATGTTTAATGGCCCCTGGCCACTTCCAGAGTAAAAAGCATGTTAAGAGATTTGGAGCTCAGTCTGCTGAGAGAGAGCCTCTTCAAATCTTGAGCACCTCAAATAGTGGTCAAAAAAGTTGGGGCTCTGAGCCGGGCGTGGTGGTGACACCTTTAATCCCAGCCCTTGGGAGGCAGAGGTACGAGGATCGCCATGAGTTCAAGGTCAGCCTGAGAATACAGAGTGAATTCCAGGTCAGCCTGTGCTAGAGCGAGACCCTACCTCAAAAAACAAACAAACAAACAAACAAACAAACAAACAAACAAAAAGTTGGTGCTCTAAAGGTGGGTGTGGTGGCACATTCCTTTAATCCCAGCACTTAGGAGGCTGCGGTAAGAGGATAGTTGTGAGTTTGAGGCCAGCCTGGGTTACAGAGTAAGTTCCAAGTCAGCCTGGACTAGAGTGACACCCTGTCTCCAAAGCAAAAATAGGGCTGGAGAGATGTCTTAGTGGTTAAGGTTCTTGCCCACAAAGCAAAAGGACCCAGGTTTGATTCCCCAGGACCCACGTAAGCCAGATGCACAAGGTTTGCAGCGGCTGGAAACCTTGGTGTGCACATTCTCTCTCCCCCACTCTCTCTCACTCAAATAAATACATTTTTTAAAAGTTAAACAAAACCAAAAATCCTGTTGAGCCTCTAAAACTTCCACACTGATTCCTCACTAGAGTTCTGAATGCCAAGGCCCTTAAACCTCCACGGGGCCTCTTCACTGGAGTTCTGAGCGCCTTCCAGAGGGTCCAGAACCGTGGGGAAAAGAGTTAACAATTAGTCAGGGATCTACTAAGACATTAGAGGGCAAAAGAAAAATCAGTAAGGACTCTGCTAAAGCATCCTTCAGTGTCACCCAAACTATACCTTCTCCTCTCCTTCCTTCAAGTTCTTCACCTTCCAAACACAACTGTGGCCCAAAGTTCTCAGGTCCACCTCAATCTACTCCCCTCTTGATGGGGGTAATAAATTATTATGAATGCCCTTGTCATAACAGGCACAGACAACTTCAAAAGCTCCAACAGGATTTTCTACTTGTTCACATTTTTCTAGGTTTTCTGTTTAGTTGGTTTAGCTGGGTTTTTTTTTTTTTTTGTAATTATTATTAGTATTATTACTATCATGTTGTTTTTAATCTTTCAAGTTCTTGCAGAATTTTTCTCCAGGGCAGGATCTTCAGGGGCCTTTAACACCAGGGTAGCTTTGTGCTTGATTTGTAGCCATGGTACCATTCAAGATCAAAGAGGTGAAGCGGGATTAATGGAAAAGAGTTGCTATTTTTTTTTTTTTGTAAGAATTTCTGGATGTTAACCATCTCTGACCGCGTGTCAACCCTTTCCAACTCCATTCATCAACAGGCTCTCTTGAAGCCTCATGGATTCCCTGGCCTATAATCTTCTTTTGTTTCTGTAATGAGATGAAGGGGAATAACTTCCACTGAAATAAGTTCCAATTAATTATGCCTCTGAGTCAATCTTTTGGATCACGATAAGTGGCTAGCAGTCAGACACACCGGCTGTCCTGGAATATGTGTAAGCACACGTGCTCTGTGTTTGCTCTTTAGGAAGTAAGAATAATCAGGCAACATTTTAAAGCCCTCAATAATTGATTGCAGTTAAATATTTTGGAGGGTGAGCCATGATTTAGAAGATGAAACTGCTATGCCTTCAAACCTTCTGGAACATCCTTTGGCTAGAAGGAATTGGACTCACGCTTTCCCTGTTGAACTTAAGCCTCATGAAGTTATCAGAAATTGTCTACAGATAGACTTCTAGTGGCCAGTGTACGAGGTGGGGAGAGGTCTGGGAATTGGGAGGGCAATGGGATGGTTGAGATGGAAATTTTTATTTAACTCCAAATAAAGGTTTTAAGTTTGGATTTTTGCAAAGGAAAGGTTGATGACTTCCATGGGTTACTTAACTGAGACATTATTGGCCACCATGTAATGATTCTGAAATTTACAGAAGTTTCATATATACAACTGGGTGAACTGATACATGTCTGTAACCTCAGAACTCAGGAGGCTGAGGTAGGAGGACAGCTAAGTGTTCAAGGCCAGCCTGGAATACAAGGTAAGTGCCAGGCCAGCCACAGATGCATAGTGAGACTGTCTCAAAAAAAAAAAGAAAGAAAAAAAAAAAAAGAAAAGTTGCTGGGCTGGAGAGATGTCTTAACAGTTAAGGCACATGCCTTCAAAGCCTAAAGACCCAGGTTCAATGTCCCAGTACCCATGTAAGGCAGATGCACAAAGTGGCACATATGTCTGGAGTTCCTTTGTAGTGGCTGGAGGCCCTGGTGTGCCCATTCATTCTCATTGTTTCTGTCTCTGTCTCTCGCTCTCAAATAAATAAATAAAAATAGAATATACTTTAAAAGTTGCTTCAGGGCTGGAGAGATGGCTTAGCAGTTAAGGCTCTTGCCTGCTAAGCCTGAGGACCCAGGTTTGATTCCCCAGGACCCATGTAAGCTAGATGAACATGATGTCTCATGCATCTGGAGTTTGTTTGCAGTGGCGAGAGGCCCTGGAACACCCATTCTCTCTCTCTCTCTCTCTCTCTCTCTCTCTCTCTCTCTCTCTCTGTCTTTCTCTATATCTATTTTTCTCTCTCAAATGATTAATAAATAGATAAAATATATTTTTAAAAGTTGCTTCATATACAGAGAATATTTATGAAATACAAGGTGTGGTAATTCAGCCCGTTGAGCGACGATTCTCAATCAAAAAGAGGCCAGAATAGGCCGAGAGCCCTAGGGAATGCCATCATTTCAAAGGAAATAAGGAAGAGATGCTGGGAAAAGAGACTGAGACACACTAAAGGCAACTATCAATAAGGCTTAGTGTGTGTTGGGCATAGAGCTGAGACCTTCTCAAACACATACTGATTGATTTGTCTTTCAGACAATGAAACTGAGGCTCAAGTTCAGTTAAATGAAGAAACTGGGATGTAGAGTCATGCTGTCTGTCTCCACAAAATAAGCTCTCAACCAAAGAGCTGTTATCAGCTAATGAGAAAGATATTCTACAGGGACATGGGGAAAGGGTAGATTGCTGAGGACAGAAGAGATAAATGTGTCAATTATAAGGAATGGAATTGGGTTTAAAATAAGCAAGAGAACTTGGGGAAAGACTGAAGGGTCAGCATTGGCTTTAACCACTAGGAGGTTACCCCAGGAGGGTCACCAATGACCCCACACATATGTTTGCTCTTTTTTCAAAATCTGAGCACAAGTTCAAGGACCAGATAGTTCTTACTTAAAATGGTGTCATTGTCAAGAATAGTAGTAGGGCTGGAGAGATGGCTTAGTGGTTAAGCACTTGCCTGCGAAGCCTAAGGACCCCGGTTCGAGGCTCGATTCCCCAGGGCCCACGTTAGCCAGATGTACAAGGGGGCACACACATCTGGAGTTCGTTTGCAGTGGCTGGAGGCCCTGGCACGCCCATTCTCTCTCTCTCTCTCTCTCTCTCTCTCTGCCTCTTTCTCTCTGTGTCTGTTGCTCTCAAATAAAAAATAAAAATAAATTTTTAAAAAAAGAATAGTAGTAGATTTCTGCAGAAGGCAGGGTAGTTGGTACTTTAAGTGTTGTGGATTGCCAGACTTCTCCATAAGTAGTCTCCCCTGAAGAGCAAAAAGAAGTCATAAAAGAGATGTAAAGGGTTTGGGGAGATGACTCAATGGGCAAAAGTGCTGCTGTGCAAAGGTGCGGACCTGAGTTCAGATCCTCAGAAGTCACATAAAGACCGATGCAACAGGAAATGTCTGTAAGTCCAGCCTTCCTACAGCAAGATGAGATGTAGAGATAGGGGAATCCCCCAAATCTGTGCCAACTTGGCAGTGGTGAACAAAAAAGATCCTGACACAGAAGCAAAGCAGAGGGCATCCACACATGTGCACATGCACACCCAGCCTCTTACACACTCACACACTCACACACAAAGATCATTTTTAAAAAACAAAAAAAGAGATGTAAACTGGTGGGCATGACTGTATACCAATAAAACTTTATTTGGAGAACAGGCAGTAGGCTGGATATGGCCCACAGACTGGCTTGACAATCTCTTGTCTAGAATAATGCTTTGCAGATAGTAAATGTCCCCTGGTTATGAATTAGCTATATATTACTTACTCTTGATTCAGCAATTTCACTGCCGAGATTTTATCCTAAGTAAATAATCAGGGATATACTGAAATCTCTGCTAGATAGCTGTTCACTGCTTCGTTGTTTATAGTAGACAAGAACGGAAGTCACCGAGGTGGTCAGAGTTAAATAAACCATGTTTGTCCACAGAGCAGCATAGCAGGCAGTTTAAAACAACAGAGAAGAGTGTTTGTAATGTCAGCGTATGTTTCCTATACATACTGTTAAGCAAACAAATCAGGTTACAAAAATAATCTATTTTTGTTAAATATATAACATATAGTAAACACACTGTGGTGTATATTCTTATATCTATACAAAGTCAATGAAAACAGACAAAAGTTATATGTCAAAAATGCACAGCAGTTAGGATTATCAGTTAATTTTCTTTTTATGTTTTTCCACGTTTCCTAAATTTAATGGCTAGCTATTATTTTTATAGGATGAGGTTTTTAAAATTATTTATAGATAGCTAGTTTTCAGTGTATTTATAAAGAAAAAATCCACTGATCTCTCTTTAGCTTAATTATTTCATGCATAAGACCCACACCACCCTGAAAACGTTCCAATAGATCTATAGACTCTGAGGATTCCACAAAATTGTTAAGGTGACAAGACTAAATATGTATGTAATCAATGCTTGTCAAACACCTTCTATGGATCCTACTGAGACAGAGAGAAACTCATGTCAAGATTCAAACTCTGAACCTGGATGTAGTGGTGCATACCTGTACCAGAACTCAGGAGGCTGATACAGGAGGATGACAAGTTTGAGGTCACTCTGGACTATAATAGTAAGACCTTGTCTCAAAAAGAAACAAACAAGTAGCCGGACGTGGTGGTGCACACCTTTAATCCCAGCACTTGGGAGGCAGAGGTGGGAGGATTGCCATGAGTTCGAGGGCCACCCTGAGACTACGTAGTGAATTCCAGGTCAGCCTGAGCTAGAGTGAGACCCTACCTCAAAAAAAAAAAAAAAAAGAAAGAAAGAAAGAAAGAAAGAAAGAAAGAGGGCTGAAGAGATAACTTAGTAGTTAAGGCACTTGCCTGCGAAGCCTAAGGACCAAGGTTCAATTCTCTAGGGTCCCATGTTAGCCAGATGCACATCATGGCACATGTATCTGGAGTTCGTTTGCAGTGGCTACAGGCCCTGGTGGGTCCATTCTCCCTCTCTCTCTTTCTCCCTCTCTCCTTCTGTATCTAATAAATAAATAAATAAATAAATAAATAAATAAATAAAATGATTTAAATTTTTTAAAAAACAAACAAACAAACAAAAACCCCTGCTCTCAAGTAGTTGTCTGTGGAGAAGAAAAAGGGCACATAAAATAGGTATGCCAAGTTGCCCTCGGGGAGGTGTATAATGTCACATTTGTACCAAGGTGGGATTGGGTGAGAACCTAAAGAATCCAGTGGTGATCACACCTCTGCTGTGCTTTAAGAACCCAACAGTGATCACACCTCTGCTGTGCTTTAATACCCCAACAGTGATCACACCTCTGCTATGCTTTAAGACCCCAACAGTGATCACACCTCTGCTATGCTTTAAGACCCCAACAGTGATCACACCTCTGCTATGCTTTAATAACCCAACAGTGATCACACCTCTGCTATGCTTTAAGACCCCAACCGTGATCACACCTCTGCTGTGCTTTAAGACCCCAACAGTGATCACACCTCTGCTATGCTTTAAGAACCCAACCGTGATCACACCTCTGCTGTGCTTTAAGACCCCAACAGTGATCACACCTCTGCTGTGCTTTAAGACCCCAACAGTGATCACACCTCTGCTATGCTTTAAGAACCCAACCGTGATCACACCTCTTCTATGCTTTAAGACCCCAACAGTGATCACACCTCTGCTATGCTTTAAGACCCCAACAGTGATCACACCTCTGCTATGCTTTAAGACCCCAACAGTGATCACACCTCTGCTATGCTTTAAGACCCCAACAGTGATCACACCTCTGCTGTGCTTTAAGACCCCAACAGTGATCACACCTCTTCTATGCTTTAAGACCCCAACAGTGATCACACCTCTGCTATGCTTTAAGAAGCGTATCTCATTTAACTTTTGCAGCGCCTGTGTTAGACTGATAGAATGAATAGATGCTATAAGGCGATACATTAGATTGGCCTATGCTGCAGGATGGGCAGCCCCACAATGGCCGCCTGCAGGCTGCAGAGGCTGAGAACCTGGTAGCAGCTGACCAGTCCATGAGGCTGCAGGCCTCAACAGACCCAATCAGGCACCAGAGGCCTGAAGGATTCCTGGAGAGCTGCAGGTCTTCAGTCCGTGTTGAAAAGCTGAAGATTCTGGATTCCAAAGCCCACGAAGGTTCGCGGCAACAGGGTAGATGCAGTCACCAGGTAGCAGCAGAGCCGCCAGGTGGAAAGGCTCTGGTGTTCGCCTGGAACCTCTTTGTATGTAGGCTGCCAGCGGAAGGGTTGCCCACTCTGAGGGTAGGTCTTCCTCCCTCAGTTACTCATTCCTTGAAATGCCCTCACAGGTTGCCCAAGAAGCCTGTCCCTTTCTTTTTTTTTTTTTTTTTTTTCTTGGTTTTTCGAGATAGGGTCTCTAGCTCAGGCTGACCTGGAATTCACTATGTAGTCTCAGGGTGGCCTTGAACTCACAGCGACCCTCCTACCTCCACCTCCCGAGTGCTGGGATTAAAGGCGTGCGCCACCACGCCCGGCTTGCCTGTCCCTTTCTTGATTCCTGATCTGATCAAGCTGACAACAGAGACTTAACTGTCACTGTAGCCGTGTGTTTTAAGGGCCCCAGGACAAGAAACAGGCAAGGTGGGGAAGACCCTGTTCCTGCTCTGTTGGCCTCTACAGTTCTGGGGTTTTGATCTCCACACCACTGTGTCTTAGTGTGAGGACTGAGCCATCTGTCAAAGTGTTTTCCACTATCAGAAGCATTTCATGGGGCTGCAGAGATGGCTTAGCGATTGAGGCACTTGCCTGTGAAGCCTAAGGACCCAGGTTCAATTCCCCAGTATCCACATAAGCCAGATGCACAAGGTGGCACATATGTCTGCCCCCTCCCCGGTCAAATAAAAAAATAAAATACAAAAAAAATGTGTTTTTTAAAAAAGCATTTCATGACCAGAGATTTTTAAGAAACGATGTCAATACTGTTCTAGCGCATGGAAGGTTGTGATAAGTCCTGAAGAGGGTTTCCACATGTAGTTGACCCCCAAGCCATGGTTCCACGCCCCATCTCCTCATCCTCTTGACAGCAGGGGTAGTTCCTCTCTCTGCTCACTAAAGACAGCTGCCGGCCGCAAGGAACTGGCGCAGAGAGGACAGACGGACAGCGTCCTCCGTGGGAGCAGGCGAGGCCCTCTCCCCGAGGCAAAGCTGGACACGGGCATCATGCGCAAGCATTCCCCGTGGCTGCGGGAGGCTGAAACACAGACGCCTGTGAAAGGAGCACGGTGACAGCCCCGCGGTGACAAGTTAATTTCCCCGGTGGGGACCGGAGCTCGCATGGCCCAAACAAGTGCACAATTTGCCTAATTTTCCCTCAAGGGATGTGTCTTCCCTCAAGATAAGCCATGAAGGAGTTTCCCCCTCTCGCTTGTAAACAACCGCGGATAATGTCTTCCCATGATCTTCCCGTGGTGCTGGCCTTTGGATGCTCATTTAGCCTAAATTGCTGACAGCTCCGTTGGGGTCCCTGGAGGCCACCACCCACCTGACAGGCAGCCTCCCCCTCCCCTTGCAGATCTTAGCTCACCAGCAGATGTCTGGGCAACGACAGGCTAAGGGGCCACAAACTTGTGGGGGGTGTATGGGGCTCGATCCCTCCGATGCAGGCTCACTGGACACAGATGTCAGTCTGTGACAAGGGGAAAGGGACCATGGCATATATCACACATTCATCGCTATTCAGTTGATGAGAGGCAGTCTTGAGTCTGAATCAAGCCTTTGACTCTACTACTGTTGGGGCTTTAGACAAGGTGGCTAACCCTTCCAGGTCTTTCCATGTCAACAAGAATGGCAAGAGACAAGAAGACATATGGGAACTGCCCAGCACCAAGCTCGGAAGACAACGGGCTAGAATAACAGCTTATACGAAGAGGCTGTTCAACTCGGAGAGGTGCAGACTTAGCTCTACAAGAATCTCTAGGACTAGGGAGAGCATGAGTATGTGTGCAGCCCCACCAGGAAACTGTTACACCCCTCCCAGAGTGCCACCTGCAGGGGAGCCCACAGGCCCAGCACGGATCAGAGAAGGTTTGCCCTGCAATGTGGGTCCTGAATCAAGAGCGTGATCCAGAGGGAAGGACGGGGAGAAACGGCAGGAGTGAAGGCCGAGGGACCTGCCAAATATGGTATGTCTATGCTGCAGGTCCCCGGGGGCTGACAGAAGAGAAGGCAGAAATGAGAGGAGCTGACTGTGACAGGTATGAGAGCCGGGCACAGATGCTCGGCCCCGGGGCCACAGACCACAGAGAGCCTGCAAAGCTCCCAGCTGGGCTGCAGAAGATTCAAATGGTCACTGGGAGAAATTCATTAGGATGCTGGGCCCCATCCCTGTGCAGACAGCAGGAGGGGAAGTTGCTGGGACCTCTGGGGACAGAAAAGAGCAGCCAGGAGTCCAAACCACAGAGGGTGTCACCTGAAGGTGACGGGAATGTTGTTTTCCAGAGGGAACCCCGGAAACAGACAAACTTGCACACCTAGTGGGCCTCTCCCCTGGCTGAGCACGCCAGAGCCTCCCATGCTCACATCTGGGAGGTGCTGACTTCGAGGAAGCAGCCCCCCCCACCACCTTATGTGTAATGATTTAATTTTTACAAAATTGGATTAATGGATTGCTTGTGTGATGAAAAATTTAAGAGGGGGGAAAAAAAAAACCCTAAGCAATCGAACTTCCCATCTCTCTAAAAGAGAATTCATCCTAGAGGCTACTTTTTGATTTTCACACTGACGTTTCAAAGATTAACCCAACGAACCCACCCTTTGTAGGGCAATTTCTTTCCTAGGCCTAAAAACTGCCTGCTCACACTTTCTCTGATTAGCCTGGGCTTAGAAGAGAGGGGCCTTCATGGAACGTTTGCGGACAATTTACAAAGCAGGAGGCAAGGCCCTGGTGGTCGGTGAGCTCAGGATGCACCCTCTTCCCAAGCAGCTCCTTTCCTGGCACGGCAGGCTCGCTGCCCACCGAGGACGAGGACGCTGCCACGCCACACACCTCCCGGGCTTGGCGAGCGCCAGGGAGGAAGTTTCCCGGCAACGCTCCCAAGCAGGAATCCAGAAAGACAGTCAGAGCCCCGTTTTTTTACACGCCTGCCCCTCACTGCCTTGTCAAAGGTCCTTCCTGTAGCTATCATCGTCAGGAGAAAAGAAAGAAAGAAAAAAAAAAAAGACAGAAGTCTCTGCTGGCTGGGCAGCGATCATCGGCATAGAAGGCGCCCAGGGATGGGAAAATATGCAGCATTAATATTTAATACCCTTTTTCCATTTTCCCCTAATAAGCCCAGCACTACAGTGGGCAGAGCTGATTTATTTTGTCAGCAGTGATGTATTTCAAGTGTGATGCATGTCATTGGGTCACACAGAACCCATCACACAAAAACACACACTGCCGAGGCATCCAATCCAGGAGTCTTCTGGACTTGATCTTAAAGTCTCCAGGCTTGAGCATGCCTTGCAAACAGAGTGAGATTTGAGTGAGAATTGTTTGCAGGATGGGTGGTGGATGGGCACAGGGGTCCTGGATCTGCCCCCAGGTCAGGGCAAGGAGCTATGGCATGGCAGAAAGTGGAGGACTCTGCAATCAAGTGGCACATGGTGCTGGCACCCTTCCAGGCAGTGGGCACTAAGGTACTCTATGGTCCACTGTGTCCTTTTGAGTGCTAGAATAACCGGGAGTCATCTTCCCTAGACCCAGCATTGCTTTCCGCCCTCTGCGAGTCCCATTTAATTGGTCTCAAGTGGGGCTCAGCCTTCAGAAGTCCTTCAAAGGCCCTGTGATGATTCAAAATTGCAGCCAAGGCTGAGAAGGACGGTCCTAAACTGCCTTATGGCATCATGATGTCTGCTGTTTCACAATAAATAACTTTCTTGTAGATTATCTTATGTGAGCTTCAAAACCATTGTGGGAGTGAGGAGAGACTGACATTAATGACCCATTTCATAGATGAGAAAACTAAGTCTCTGAGCATTCCTATGACTCTGGTGTATTACCCAGTTACTTAGAACACAGCCTCTGTGTAAGCACTGGCCTATAAAATTAAGTCAGATGTCTGCACACAAGAGCTATTTCCTAACTGTGACAGTCAGCTAAAAACCTTACCAGTCCTTGGAATGAGGCTTTAAACTGTTTGGGAGACTTTTGTGAGCCACAAATTTAGAATCAAAATGACTGGGAACTTTCAACATCTAGCTGTCAGCTGTCCCTGGCAACTAAAGAGAGGTTTGCTTCCCCTGACCTATGCCAGCCTTTGGTCCTGAGGCCATTGTACCCATGAGGCACTCTAGGATCTGTACCGAGGGCCCACAGTTTTCACACGGGCTTTCAAAGGTTCTCGATAGTTGAATGATCATTGGATCAAAGTCCTGAAATCAGAGCGCAAACTAAAAAGATGCAAATGCCTTATTAATGTGCGCAAGTGCCATCACTCATTGAAGCGCCTTCGAGTGCAACGCGTAAGTCGATGTGCTTGCCTGGCCATGGACCGTCAGCAGTACAACCTGAGACGCCACCGTTAACGGCAAAATAAACTAGGCACTTGCAATCATCTAGTTTCAAAAGAAAAACCATAAGAATCCGTTGAAGCTCTTTAGAGCAAGAAATAAATTTTTCTACAATATGGGAGTGGGGTAAAACTTTTGGCATGGTCTGAGGTGGGCAGATCAAGTGCCCAGGGCTAGGAAAGAGCTGGAAATGGACCTGGTTGCCCCTCTTCCCCAGCCTCCTATATCACCTAAAAGCCTGCTGGGAGCAAGGCTGGGGTAGCTATGCCCATGGGCCCTGAGAGCATCCCCAGGGATAACTCCTGGTAGGGAAGAGAAAGATTTAGAGAATTAAAAATAAGGACTTCATCATAATTGATTGTTAGAAATCTCCGTTGGGTATTGATTATTTTCTTTTGCTGTTTTTTTGAACATGCTAAGTTCTTAAAGTCTTTTTAATATGAAGCAATCTTTAATTTATTCTTCTCATCAGTTCCTTGCATTTCCCTGAAGAGTCTTCCCACAACCCCCTCCCATGTCCCTCCATGTGCACTTATTCACCTCTCAGCCTAGACTTGGGACTGCTCTGGTAGAGGTCTTGTCCCCCTCCTTAGAGGTGGACTTTCTTCCCTCCTCTCCCTTTCTTCTTCATTCCATTGATTCCCAACACACTCCCCTCTTGGCTACTTGAAGTGGCAAACATCAGAAATATAAGACTGCAAAGGACCAATGTCTGCAGGTCACTGAGAAATCAAGCTGGAATAAAAAAGGCGCCTCCTCTCTGTTGGCTGTCTGTCAGGATGCTGGAAAGACCTATGCAGCCCCCAGCCTTTCTAGGGAAAGAAGTCATCAATAGTCTTAACCAGTGGCCTGTAAGCCTTATAGGTGGCCAGACAGGCCAATTGTGCCAACTGGTGCAATGGTGGCATGTCTGCTTTGGGGGAAACCAACAGCTCTCTGATTGGACTGGAGTCTTGCTCCATAGGAGGGAATACAAGCCTGGCACTGAAAACCCAGTCAAAAGCCTATGGTTGGGGAGGTCATAAGCCCTGAGGGGAACTACTACTGCTGTCTGGCTAAACGGATATACTATGTCCATCAAACTGCCATCTAAACACCTAAGCTTATGGTCATACACCAATGCTACTCTCACTTTTGGTTAAAGAACTGTTTTCAGATGGCAATGACCACTGAGGTGACTCAAAACCAGCCAAAGTGCTGAGAAGTGACAGTAGAGCACTCAGCACTGAATGAGACATCTCTACACACCCTCCAAGGCTCACGGACCATTGCTGAAGAGGAGGTGTGAAGATCGTAAGAGCCACAGGGAGGGTAGAAATATCCTGAGGCACAGCCCCCTACCCCATACACACACAGACTGACTGATGCCTTAATTACGCAACAATGAACACCAACAACCCAACTGAGGAGAGCCCTCAGGGACAGTGGGGCCAGAGAGAAGGGATAGAGGACTACAACCTTTGTTAAAAAAAAAAAAAAAAAAAAAGTAAGCCAGGCATCCTGGTGTACATCTTTAATTCCTGCTCCAGGGAAGCAGAGGTAGGAGGATTGCTATAGGTTCAAGGCCACCCTGAGATTGCATACTGAATTCCAGGTCATCCTGGTCTAGGGCAAGACCCTACCTCAGAAAAAATAAATTAATAAAAATAATAACAATAAAGAATGTAAGAGCCAAAAGAAGGAAAGAAGGGGAGGGCTGCTTATAGTGCTGTCTTCCAGAAACAAAGTGGCCTTGATATTCATGACCTCACGTGGCAGACACTACCTACACAACACAAGCATAACAATGGCATCAAAATAGAAAAGAGTCTAATTGGATAAAAAGAAGGAGTTCAGTAGAGGGAGAATTGGAGAGGGGGAAATGAGGGTCAGGTGATTATAATCTTGGTATATTGTCTATACGTATGAAAGTTCTTGATAAAAAGGATTTTAAGCCAAAGAAAGAAAAAGGGAAGGAAAGGAAGGAGGGAGGGAGGGAAGGAAGAAAGAAAGAGAGAGAAAAAGAAAGAAAGAAAGAAACAACAAAAGAAGGAAAGAAAGAAAGAAGGAAGGAAGGAGGGAAGGAGAGAGGGGAGAAGAAGGAAGAAAAGAGAGGGAAAGAATGAGAGAAAGAAAGAAAGAAAGAAAGAAAGAAAGAAAGAAAGGCCCAACCAATAGTAACTACAATCTAGAGGAAGGAAGATGGGGAAAGAGGATGTGTTAATAAATGATCAGAATTCAGTCATGGTCTTCAGGACAAATCGCTGTATCTCAAAAGTCCATTCTGTTGGGTTTGCCTCAAAAAAAAAAAAAAAAAGAACAGCAACAATAACAACAACAAAATGCTGCCGGTTGTGGTGGCACACCCGGTAGGAAATTGCTCAAGAGGCAGAGTCAGGAGGGTCAGGAGTTCGAGGCCAACCTGGGCTAATAAAAAAGCAGTAACTGCTGACCTCTGAATGGCTCAGCCTTACAGGCTTTGCTCAGTGCCCTGTCAGGAATGAGGTTCTGTTTATCCTTTCAGTGGGATTATGGGGACACTTTCAAGAAATTTCATGGTTGGGCTTTTACCTCCATATGGTCAGGGACAATATCCTTGTAATCTGAGAAATGCAATTAAGTAGGAAAGATTAGCCAAACAATTGGACTTGATATGCCTGAAGGCTGGCAATATAGCTCAGTGGTAGACTACCTGCCTAGCATATATAAGGCCTTGATTCAAACCCCAGCACCATACACAAAAAAAAATAGGTGCATGAGTACATACATGAATAAATGAGTGAGATAATAATGAAGAGACGTGTTAAATCTTCATTCACTCAATGTTTCCTCACTTGTGGTCAATAAGCCTTGCCCTCCCCACCCGGGGCTCACACAATACTGACCATGTTAAGCCTCCTTCATCCTCTCCTGCCACTTAGCCTGGTTCAGAAACTTCCTAAGTCTTTCTGTCACCTTCACAGTGAATGTGGACACATTTTCTGGTATGATTCTGAGGCTCAGGATTCGTTAACCCCTGATATAGGGTTGGTTTCTTGGTGGATTTCATAACCCAAGCATGGCCCACCAAAGTCCCTTGGGGACACAAGGTATCTCTCAAACTGAAACAAGCAAGAATCAAGCAAATCTGGTTTCTGGAATGATTCTCTTTAACAGATGAGTAGTCTGGGTTGGTTCTCTATAGCAGATAGAGTGGTCTGGAGTGATTTTTTTTATAATAGATAGAGTGGTCTTGGGTGATTCTCTATAACAGACAGCATTGCCAACGGGGGCAGGGGGAAACACAGAAAACGAAGAGCAAGATATGGAACGGAGGAAGGAGTCTTTGAACACCTGGACATAGTCATCCCCTGAATTTGAGTGCTATCAGCTCATAGATTCCTTCTCTTGCTTGAGCTGGTTTGGATTGGGCATTTGATACTTGCAAGTTGGAGGGACCTGAGTGAGGAAGCCAAGTACAAATTTCTAGCTCATTTTTCTGACCTTCAAAACGAATCCCACATGGTAGTGTCATGGAAAAGACCACCAGTTAATCTCCAGTAACTTTGCTTGTTGAGTTATCTGAGTAAAACCTTTTGTGCTTTAGTTTTGTTGTGTTTTTTCTTTATTTTCATTTTATATATATATATATATATATATATACAATCTAGAGGAAGGAAGATGGGGAAAGAGGATGTGTCAATAAATGATCAGAATTCAGTCATGGTCTTCAGGACAAATCGCTGTATCTCAAAAGTCCATTCCGTTGGGTTTGCCTCAAAAAAAAAGAACAGCAACAACAACAACAACAAAAAAATGCTGCCGGTTGTGGTGGCACACCCGGTAGGAAATTTCCCAAGAGGCGGAGTCATACATATATATATATGTATATTCAACAGAAAAATTCTTTTAAGAATATTAAAGTAGGCCTGGAGAGATGGCTTAGCGGTTAAGGCATTTGCCTGCAAAGCCTAATGACCCAGGTTTGATTCCCCAGGACCCACGTTAGCCAGATGCCCAAGGGGGTGAACGTGTCTGGAGTTCGTCTGTGGTGGCTGGAGGCCCCGGCACTCCCATTCTCTCTCTCCCCCCTTTCTCTGTCAAATAAATAAAATAAAATATTTTTTAAAGAATATTAAAGTAATTTCTAACCTTCAATTAGAACAAAAGCCCAATGAAAATGGGTAAAAACCCTTGAACAGGCACATAAGTAGAATCCATGAAAGGCCAGAAAACACTAGCAAAGGGAGGAATTGCAAAAGAAAGTCACAACACAGACTAGAGAGACTGCTTAGCAGTTAAGGCGCTTGCCTGTGAAGCCTAAGGACCCATGTTCAATTCTCCAGATCCCACATAAGCCACAGGCACAAAGGTGAGGCAAGTGCAAGGTCTCACATGCCCACTAGGTGGCACAAGCATCTGGAGTGTGATTGCAGTGGCTAAGTCCCTGGCCTACCCTCCTCCCACCCCCCCCACAAAAAAATATTTTTTAAAAAATTTAAAAAGTGAATTAAAGAAAAAAAGCTACAACACAATCTCGCACTTTCCTGTCAGAATGAACAAATGCAAAAGAGCAGCTGAGATGAACCACAGACCAACTCAGGGCCCTGCTGCAGCTCTGACATGGCTCATTCACTCACCTTAAACCTGGCGCCCATGCCAGCAATTCCTGCACAGGCCAATTCCTTGCTCATCAAGACGAGTCTAATGACACCCTTGCCATAGCTACTTCTAAATATCAGGTCTCATACGCTATACCTATCCCACTGCAAGACAGTAAGAGTTCATGTTTGGCAGGAGTCTCAGGCCCGCGCTTTGTGCAGTAGTGACTTGTAACCATGGCTGCTGACACTCCATCGTTCAGAGTAGGGGAACTTGGGAAGCAGCATCCCTTTGCAGAACGAACAAACCTTGACTAAGCTTTAAGTTAACACGATGGGCTTCACATTAACCAAGGGGTCTCCCAGTGTAAACCAATAAATAGAGAAAAGACTTCCTGATTCCAAAACTGCTGAGAAAACTCCAAGATGATGGCTCTAAATTTGAGCAAGGAAGGAAGAATATTGCACTGCACACCTGAAGATAACTTTGTACACTCATGGAAATATGAGGTGAAGTCCAGAAATAATAGCCTGAGGGGAAGCTGGCTAGGAAGAGGTCAGCTCCTGTCTGAGAAGCATTTCTTGTTAACCCAAATCTCAGAGAACAGCATAACCTGTGCCCTGAGAACACACTGGGAAGGGGTGTCTCCCCTCCCCAACGGACTTGGCAGAGAACCCCGTCCAGGCCAAGGCACAAAGACTTTCCTACAAAAGCCAATGGGTGCTGTCTGGGGGCGCGTTTCTCTCTCTGATTTCTATCTGGGTTTCCCTCCTTTCGTTTCTTTCCTCAACCCAGTGATTTTTTTTTTTTAACACTGTGCTTCAAGTAAAATCATCTGGAACAAGCACCAGTGCTGAGGTTCCACTGCCTGAGATTCTGCACCCATTGGTGACTTTAGAAGTTATCCCTGGTGAATATAATGGTCAGGATTGGTGACCGTAAGCCACAGCCCCAAACAACTCACTTTCTTCCATGGACAGTGGTGTGTAATGAGCCCTTCCGTCGTGGCCCCTTTCTGAACTCCTAACGTCTGCAGATGTGATGAAAGCTTCATAAGAGGAGTCAAGCCAGGGTCCACCAGAGCCAAGTACTCAGGGTGCGCTCTGACCTGCCGCAGGGCAACACCTGGGAACTTGCTAGGCATGCAAATTCTCCGTCTCGACCCAGAGCTGAGTTGGAAACTCTGGCAGTCAGGCCCAGAAATGTGTGTGGGTTTAAAGGTCCTGTAAGGCCAAACACTGTGGCACATGCCTATAATTCCAGAACTTGAAGGACTGAGATCACACGTTCAAGGCCGCATAGCAAGATTCTTAACAGCAGTAGCAAAATCCCTCAAGGCGAAGGCCAATTCAGAGACAGAAAGCAGAACGATGGCTGCCAGGAGCTGACAGAGTAAGTAATCAGGGGAGGACGGGAATTATTTAATGGCAATCATGTTTCAATGTACATGCTGAAACATGTTCTGTGGATGGATGATGCTGATGGCTGGACTATGTGAATGTGCTTAATGCCAGAGAAATGCATGCCTAAAAATAGCTTACATGGTAAACTCCATGTTCTGTATGTCTGATTTCAATTTTTTTTTTAAATTTTATTTGAGAGAGAGACAGAGGGAGAGGAGAGAGAGAGAACTGGCACACCAGGGCCTTCGCCACTGCATTCAAACTCCAGACGCTTGCACCACCTAGTGGGCTTGTGCAACCTTGCGCTTGCCTCACCTTTGTGTGTCTGGCTTACGTGAGACCGGAGAGTAGACTATGGGTCCTTAGGCTTCGCAGGCAAGCACCTGAACCACTAAGCCATCTCTCCAGCCCTGATTTCAATTTTTTAAACAAATAAATATATCTTTGAAGCCTGATAGGTGATGCTGACTGATGCATTCCAAAGTTTGGAGACAATCACTCCAGATCCTGAGGGCGGACCATTCATTCACTCATTCATCTGAGTATTGTCATCATTTATCATGCTGCCTGCACAGACTAAGTACCAGAAACTGTGCTCAGCACTGAATGAACATCAGTCCTGTCCCTTTAAGTATAGAATCTATTGTACAGATAGACATGAAGCAAAGGACTTCACAACTCACTATTTAATTACCATTGAGATAGTGCCCTGAGAATGGGAATGAAGTCATGAATGCTGTGCCACATGTAACCAAGCCTAGGAAGGTTACAGAAAAGAAAACTTCCCTGAGTAAGCTAACTCCTGAAAGATGCTTGGGACTGATCTAGGTGAAAATCCGAAACATGGCTTTTTACAAATATCCTGGGGCAGGAAGGAGCTCGGCATGCTTGAGGAACTGAGAGAGGACAGATGTCATTGGACCCAAGAGCACTTGGGGAAGAACAGTGAGAACTCTGAGAACCTAGCCAGGACCATGCTACAGAGCTCTGCAACCAGGTCAGGGGTTCCAAACTTCATCCCATGTGTGAGGGAAAGCTGGCGAAGATTTTGTAAACCAGGAATGGTCAGAGGAGAAATGCCTCTGGACTAATGCTTAGAATACTTCACAGTGGGTGGGAAGGGGGCAGGGAGAGTGGAGGGATGCTTTTCAAAGCTGGGATTGGTTTCTGACAGCTTCAGTACCATGCTAGGGTAAGAGGAAGATGTTCAGTAGATAAGCCATACCCTGCCCTCTGAGCCCTTTGTATAAGCAGGGAAGAAAGATCTTGCAGATATGTAATAATGTCCTCAGTATATTCATAGTACGTATTAGACAGACTGGATTATGTTGTCTTATAATAAAAAATAAATCTCAATGGCTTAACAAAAGTTCATTTTTTATTAATGCTACCTGTACAACAGATCCTATATATAATAGCATATGCTAAAAAATGATGATTTTTACATAGGCACTGCTGAGTGGTAAAGACCCCACTCATGATCACTCCAGATAAGGGATGTCCAGAGCCTGGCTTTTCCGTGAAAACATAAACTGACAAAGTATTCAAACTCAAGTACACCTGACAGCCAGATGTCTCACTGAAGAGCAGTGACAGAGCTGGGCTTCCCACGCTAAAAGTCATGTTCTCTAGACAGACCAGAGGTGCCTCTGGATTTCTCTCACCTCCCAAATCATACAATATGGAGCAATTGTTTTCAAAATCAAGCAAGCACTTTTAACCATTGAGCCATATCTGTAGCCCCTCAAAATCATTTACTCTAAGTACCTCATTATTGTGGAGATACCTGATGCTTGAAGAAGGGAGGTAGCTCACCCAAAGCCATGAAATCTAATGACCAAGCTAATAATAGACCCTTACTTCCCAAACTAGGGCCATACTTAATCATAAAATGTGAAAAATAGTACGTATAACTTTTACACTTAAAGAAAAATAACTTAGTTGAACCAAAACTTAGTTCTATCCAAAAACACAAAAAAGTAAATGATATGGAGAATTCCCATCCATTAGAAAACATGAAAAAAAATTCAGAATTGAGTGAAAATACATTCATAATCATAATAAACATAAGTAGATAAAAAATGCTATGAGGTTGGGCTGGAGAGATGGCTTAGTGGTTAAGCACTTGCCTGTGAAGCCTAAGGACCCCTGTTCAAGGCTCAATTCCCCAGGACCCACGATAGCCAGATGCACAAGGGGCCCTGGAGTTTGTTTGCAGTGACTGGATGCCCTGGGGCTCCCATTCTCTCTCTATCTGTCTCTTTCTCTCTCTGTCTGTTGCTCTCAAATAAATAAATAAAAGTAAACAAAAAATTTTAAAAAATGATATGAGGTAAGATGGTAGCACAGTAGCAATGCCAAAACAGTCTAGGGAGGGAAATAAGGAGAAAAACAGCAAAATACACTCTTCTACCAAAAGTGAAGGTGTATAAAGAATTATCAACCACAGCAGAGAAGTAGGAGAGACTCAAACCTTCTAACAAGCAGGAAACTGGCCAGAATCCTGCCAAGGCACCAGCGGCCACAATCCTCACACCAGCTAGGCGAGCACAGAGCTGCAGGGGAGAAACCAGGTGGAGGGATTTTCCACTAATACCAGCTTCCTTGGAAAGTCAAGAAACTTGAAGGAGAAGATAGCAGGGACCCTCTGAACAGATGCTGAAGGTGCTCACAAATGGGACCAGGTGGGCAGCTCTGGTAAAACTCCAGGCATTGTGCACAGCCTCCCGTCCCCCAGCCTTCAGTGCACAAACCACCAGAGAAGTTGTCCATCCCTGAGCCTTATGGCATCCAGCACAGCCAATCATAACACAAGATCCAGTGACCCAGGCAGCCTAACCAAGTCCACAGCACATCAGAGAGGGATCAAGGTGGGAACTCAGCACTGGTGAGATTGGAAGCGACCCCAAAAGGTAGGAGGGCCTACTTACCCAAAGCCCAGTATATAGGCATGTACTGGAAGTGCTAATCTCACCTTCCATGTCAGGGTAGGTTATGTGTTAGATTTGATTGATATATTCTTGGTTGGCTTTACCATCCTTAAATAAGATATATTTTGGTGTTCGCTATTGTTGCCCTTGATATTTCCTGATTTATAGGACTTTTGTCTTTTTCTTCTGTTATTATTGGGAGCAGGGCCTGACTCAACCCCAGGCTGAAATGGAACCCATTTCAGACCAGAAATTTTAGCCTCCCAGTTGACAGAATTAAGAGTGTAGGGCAACACACACCCTTAGGAACTTTGGCTTTATTAGATGATCTGTTTGTTTTAATCCCCGCTCTTGCATAACTACTCTGTACTGGTTTTGAATGAATGTCTATATTGCTCAGTTGAATTTTAGAATTTGCCAGTAATTTGGTCCACCCAGCCTACTAGAATACTTGAGTAGCAGGCAAACTCAACAATAGGATCACTTCTGCTATTACTCTGGGAGTATAAGAGCTACACTTGGCACATTAAACACCCATCCTGAAGATATATAAAGTCAGATTAACACAACTAAGAACACTGCAGATAACTAGAAAACCCAAGCATCAAATTAACTCAAGAAACAAAAATCTCTTCAGTATAATAAAAGAAACACACACAAAAAATCGAGACAATACAACTCCACCAAAAATTATAAATCCATCAGAAATGACCTCCCATGAGACTGTTTTAGATGAAATGTCTGACAAAGATTTCAAAGAAATGATTATATTTATGCACAAGAAAATAAAAGAAGAAATCAAACTCCTGAAAGAATCCCAAGAGAAGACAGGAAACCAACTTAATAAAATAAGGAGATCAATACAAGACATGAATAAGGAAATAGAAATAATGAAAAAATACCAGTCAGAAATACTAGAAATGGAAAACAGAATAAGCCAAATAGAAAACTCTGCAGAAAGTCTTACTAGTAGACTGGATCAAGGAGAGGATAGAATATCTAAACTAGAAGACCGGGTGGCAGATCTAAGAATGGGAATTTCAAGACATTCAGGACACTGTGAAGAGATCAAGCATAAGAATTCAGGGCATAGTGAAAGGAGAATTCCACTCCAAAAGCATAGTAGGTATTTTCAACAAAATCATAGAAGAAAATTTCTCTGAAATAGGAAAAGTTATGCCAGTAACTTTTATATACAGGAAGCCTTTAGAATGCCAAACAGACTAAATCAGGAAAGAAACTCTCACCAACATATTATAATTAAACTACAAAACACACAAACCAAAGAAAATATATTGAAAGAAGTTATAGAGAAAAATCAAGTCACGTATAAAGGCAAGCCCATAAGAATTACAGTAGATTACTCAACACAAACTTTAAACAGCAAGAAGGGCTTTCTGAAAGATAACAACTGAAAGCCAAGATTACTTTATCCCAAAAAGTCATATATCCAAATTGACACAGAAATAAGGATATTCCATAACAAAAATAAGCTAAAGAAATATAAGAATACTAAACCAGCTCTACAGACAATACTTGAAAGGATCCTCCATGCTGAAGAGAAAGAAAAACACACATATAAGGAACCTGGAAAAAACAAACCACACTCAAACAATACTTAACACAAGAGAGTAAAGGAAAAATCAGAAGAAATACAAAATAAGAAGAATGGCAAGAATAAATACACACCTTTAAATAATAACTCTTTTGTTTTGTTTTGTTTTGTTTTGTTTTGTTTTGTTTTGTTTTGTTTTTGGAGGTAGGGTCTCACTCTAGCTCAGGCTGACCTGGATTTCACTATGTAGCCTCAGGGTGGCCTCAAACTCATGGTGACCCTTCCACCTCTGCCTCCTGAGTGCTGGGATTAAAGGCTTATGCCACCATGCCCAGCTAATAACTCTTAATACCAATGGCCCCACTGTCCCAATCAAAAGACATAGGTTTGCAGACTGAGTTAAAAAGCAAGATCCTTCTATTTGTTGCCTCTAAGAAACTTACCTTTCCATAAAAGATGGACAGTATTTTAGGATGAATGGATGGAAAACAGTATTTCAAGTAAATGTACCTAGAAAACAAGCAGGTGTTGCTACACTAAGATCTGACAGGGTAGACTTCAAACCAACATTAGTTAGGGAAGATTTTTTTTTAAAGGTTACTTTATATTGATTAAAGGAACACTCCAACAGGAGGACATTACAATTCTAAACATACATGCACCTACCGTGGGGGCTCCCAATTACATCAAACAAACACTATTAGAATTAAGGTCACAGATAACACCAAACAAAATTTTAGTGGATGACTTCAATACCTAGCTCACATCAATTGGCAGGTCATCCAGGTAAAAAATAAACAGAGAAGTATCTGCATGAAATGAGGTTATTGAACACATGGACCTAACAGATATCTATAGAACATTTCATCCAAATGCTGCAGAATATACATTCTTTTCAGCAGGACATGGAATATTCTCTACAATAGACCATATATTAGGACACAAAGCAAACCTTAGCAAATACAGGAAAAATGAAATAATTCCTTACACTCTATCTGATCACAATGGGATCAAACTATAAATCAACAGCAAGGAAAACTATAGAACATATACAAAATCATAGAAACTAAACAATAAACTATTAAGTGATGACTGGGTCAATGATGAAATCAAGAAGGAATCAAAAAATTCATAGAAACAAATGATAATGAGAATACAACATACCAAAACCTTTGGGACAAAGTGAAGGCTTCCTGAGAGGGAAATTTAAATCTTTAAGTGCCTATATTAAGAAATTAGAAAGGCTTCAAGTAAACAACTTAATGCTTTACCTTAAGGCCTTAGAAAAAGAAGAACAAGGCAAACCAAAATCAGTAGATGGGAAGAAATAATAAAGATTAAGGCAGAAATTAATGAAATAGAATCCCCCCCAAAAATTACAAAAAGTCAATGAAATGAAGAGTAGGTTCTTTGAAAGTATAAAACGATTGATACACCCTTAGCAAACCTGACCAAAAGAAAGAGAGAAGAGATACAAATTAATAAAATTAGAGATGAAAAAGGCATCATTACAACAGATACCGATGAAATTCAGAAAAATCATAGAATATACTTTAAGAACATGTACTCTACTGAGTTTGAAAATCTGAAAAAAAATTGATGATTTTCTTAATTTATATGACCTACCAAAATCAAATCAAGATGAGATTAACCACTTAAATAGACCTACAACAAGTATGGAGATCCAAGCAGTTATAAAAAAAATAAAATCTCCCAACTATCAAAAGTTCAGGCCCAGATTGATTCACTGGTGAATTTTACCAGAACTTCATGGAAGAACACCACTGCTTCTCAAACTTTTCCATAAAATAGAAAAGGAAGGAGTCCTACCAAACTCCTTCTATGAAGCCAGCATCACCATGATACCAAAATCAGAAAAAGACAGAACAAAAAAAGAAAATTACAGACCAATCTCCCTCATGAGCATAGATGCAAAAATTCTCAACAAAATATTAGCAAGTAAAATACAAAAATATGTCAAAAATATCATTTACTCTGACCAAGTAGGCTTTATCCAAGGGATGCAGGGATGATTCAACATATACAAATCAATAAATGTAATACACTATATAAGTGGACTGAAGGACAAAAATCACGTGATCAATAGATGTAGAAAAAGCATTTGACAAATCCAACATCCCTTTAAGGCAAAAGTCCTACAGAAACTGGGAACAGAAGGAACATATCTCAACATAATAAAGGGTATTTATGACAAACCTACAGTCAACATATTACTAAGTGGAGAAAATCTTGAAGCTATTCAGGAATAAGATAAGGGTGTCCACTGTCCCCACTTTTATTTAATATAGTACTGGAAGTCTTATAGCAATAAGGCAAAAGACACACATAAAATGGATACAAATTGTAAAGGAAGAGACCCAATTATCATTATTTGTACATGATATGATTCTATACATAAAGGATCCTAAAGACTCTACCAGAAAACAATTAGAACTAATAAATACTTTGAGCAATGTAGCAAGATATAAAATAAACACATAGAAATCAGTAGCCTTTCTATGTACAAACAACAAACGTGCTGAGGTTGAAATCGGGGAATCACTCCCATTCACAATTTGCCTCAAAAAACTAAATAAAGTGTCCTGGAATAAACCTAACCAAGGAAGTGAAGGAGCTCTACAATGAAAACTTTAAAACACTCAAGACAAAAATTGCAGAAGATGGGCTAGAGAGATGACTTAGTGGTTAAAACACTTGCCAGCAAAGACTAAGAGCTCATATTTCAATCGCCAGGTCCCACATAAGCCAGACACAAAATGATGCAAGCACACAATGTTGCACATGTGCACAAGGGGCCACACACGTCTGGAGTTCATTCACAGTGGCTAAAGGCCCTGGCAAACCCATTCTTTCTCTCTCTCTCTCTCTCTCCTTCTCTTTCTCAAAAATATATAAAATAAAAAAGAAATTTCAGAAGACACTAGGAAATGGAAAGACATCCCATGTTCTTGGATTGGGAGAAATAGTACTGTGAAAACGTCAATCTTACCAAAGGAATCTACACATTTAATGTAACCCTCATCAAAATTCCAATGGCCTCTCGGGACACAGAGGTAAGAGGATCGCCGTGAGTTCAAAGCCATCCTGAGACTCCATAGTGAATTCCAGGTCAGCCTGGGCTAGAGTGAGACCCTACCTCAAAAAAAAAAAAAAAAAAAAATTCCAATGGCATTCTTCACAGAAATAGGAAAAACAATCCTAAAATTCATTTGGGCACACAAAAAACCTCAACTATCCAAAATAATTCTGAGAAACAAAAATAATGCTGGAGGTATCACCATACCCAATTTTAAGTTCTATTATACAGAGCCATAATAACAAAAAGAGCAAGGTGCTGCACAAATCAGACACATAAATGGGTGGAACATACTAGAGGACCCACGTGTAAGTCTGGGCAGTTATAGCCACCTGATCTTTGACGAAAATGCCAAAAATATTCATTGGAGAAGAGACAACCCCTTCAACAAATGGTGCTGTGAAAACTGGATATCTATATGCAGAAGGATGAAAATAGATCCTTATCTCTCTCCATGCATAAGCATTAAGTCCAAATGGATCAAAGACCTTAATATCAGACCTGAAACTCTGAAACTACTAGAGAAAAAAATCAAGTGAAACCCTTTAACATATTGGCATAGGCAACAAATTTCTAAATACAACCTAAGTTGTTCAGGAAATAAAACTAATCAACCACTGGGACCTTATGATACTACAAAGCTTTTGAACAACAAAGGACACTGTGAATACAGCAAAGAGGCAACCTACAGAATGGGAGAAAATCTTTGCCAGCTATACATCTGAAAACGGGTTAATATCCAGGATATGCAAAGGACTCAAAAAAAAAAAACTAAATAATAAGAAATCAAACAACCCAATTTAAAAAAAGAAAGGGCTGTGCAGGTGTGGTGGTGCATGCCTTTAATCCCAGCACTTGGGAGGCAGAGGTAGGAGGATTGCTGTGAGTTTGTGGCCACCCTGAGATTAAGTAGTGAATTCCATGTCAGCCTGGGCTAGAGTGAAACCCTACCTCAAAATAAAAGAAAACCAAAAAAAAAAAAAAAGGGGGGGGGGCTATGGATCTAAATAGAGAATTCTTAAAAGAAGAAATACAGATGGCCTATAAACATCTAAAAACTGTTCTACATACTTAGCTATTAGGGAAATGAAAATTAAACTGCTTTTAGATTCCACCTCATTCCTGTCAGAATGGCTATCATCAAGAAAACAAATGTCAATAAATGCTGGTGAGGATGCGGAAAAAGAGGAACCTGTCTACATTGTTGATGGGAATGCAAACTGGCACAGCCATTGTGGAAATCAGTGTGGAGGTTCCTGAGACAGACAGCCAAAAACAGATTTACCATATGACCCAACTACACCACTCCTGATCAAATATCCTAAGGACTCGTCTCACTACCTTAGAGATACTTGTACATCCATGTTTATTGCTGCTGTATTCACAAGAGCTTGGAAATGGAACCAGCTTAGATGTCCCTCAGCTGATGAGTGGATAATGAAGATGTGGTACTTTTATACAATGGAGTTCTATTTCGTGGTAAAGAAAAGCAAAATTATGAAACTTGCAGGGAAATGGATGGACCTGGAAAGGATTATTCTCTAGTGAGGTAACCCAGACCCAGAAAGCCAAATGTTACATGTTCTCTCTCATAAGTGGATCCTAGCTACAGATGATTGGACTTGTATGAGAGTTGAAATAAAAATCAGTAGCAGAGGCCAGTAAGCTAGAAAGGGTCTATAAGGGAGGGAGAAGAGGGGAGGACTTAAGGGGATGGTATTGCATATATGTAAGTAGATGAACAGACTACTGGGGGTCGAATAGCCTAAGTGATATCACGGGCAGAGGTTGAGTAGAGGAAGGGTGGCAGGAGGGTTACTCAAAATCTAAGAGGATATAAATAAGCCATATGGAAACCTATGTTTTTCGACAATGGTACACCCAGAAGTCATAGATTGTTATTGGAAAAAATTCAGTGCCAGGGATGGGCTACCTTCCAGTGAGCTGTTGGCCAGGGAGGTCCCTGATGCCCCCAAAATATTATAGGGCATTGCCAAGGATCTTGGTTTCCCGCCAGGAATAGGTAGTAAGACCCTATTGCTCAAGACTCCACATGCTTGGGCTGCAAGGTCATGGAGAAATCTTGATGGAACTGAGCTAAAAATCTCCTTCCTGACAGAAAGCTGGAAAAGTCTATGCTGCATGCAGCTCTATGGGAAAGGGAGAAGTCATCAATGGAGATAAACAACCATGGACACTGCAAGCCTTAAGTTTGGCCAGCCACGCCAAAGGAAACATCAGATGCAACAGTGGCATATCTATTATGGGGAAAACCAACCGCTCTCTAATTGGACTCTAGTCCCCACTCCATGAGAGGGAATACACTCCTGATACTGAAAATCTGTGACAGGGGAGGTCATGAGCCCCAGCAGTAATGCCTGCTGGTGTCTGGCTAAATGCATATATTATGCTCACTAAACTCCCTGGTAGCACTTCTCTTAATGTTCATACCCATATATTAATGCTACTCTCACTTTTGGTTAAAGAAGCTTCTCTTTTCAGATGGCATTGACCTCTGGGATGATTCAAAAGGCACCAAAGTACTAAGAAGGTATGACAGAGGAATGCTCAGCACTGAAACATCTCTACCACACCTTCCAAGGCTCATGGTTCATTGCAGAAGAGGTGGCAGAAAGAATGTAAGAGCCAAAGGAAGGGTAGGACTCCCTACAGTGCACTCTTCCAGACACAAAATGGCCTGATATCCATGACCTCACAGTGCCTGGCACTACCTACATAAGACCCTCATAATAGGAAGAAAAAATGATGACATCAAAATAAAAGAGAGACTAATTGAGAAGGGGAGGAGATATGATGGAGAGTGGATTTGTGAAAGGGAAGTTGGGGGGTGGGAACTATAATGGTTTAGTGTCTATAATTGTGGACACTGTTAATAAATTTTTTTAATGTTACGAAAAGTCCAAGACAGACTTGTTTTTACAATTAGCCATATGCTAATCACAATGCAAGCTAGAAATGAAGTGATACAGAAGGGTTATAAATAAATAAATAATAAAAACATAAGCCAACAATATGAAAATATAAGGAGAGGCAATGTAACACTGTTACAGCAATTAAGAATATTAAACTGAAAGTTTTAAATAAGTCAGTCTGAGCTTAGCTGTATTCTGAAGTAAAGTAACTGTATTTAAAACTCAAAACACGGGCTGGAGAGATGGCTTAGCAGTTAAGCACTTGCCTGTGAAGCTGAAGGACCCCGGTTCAAAGCTCGATTCCCCAGAACCTACATTAGCCAGATGCACAAGGGGGCGCACGCGTCTGGAGTTCGTTTGCAGTGGCTGGAGGCCCTGGCGCACCCATTCTCTCTTTGTCTCTCTTCTCTATCTCTTTCTCTCTGTGTGCTTGCAAATAAATAAAATAAATTAAAAAAAACTCAAAACACATGTTATCTAGAGAGCACCACTATGACAAAGATAAAAATGGAAGATCTATAAAGTGTGTACTGGGGGTGGGGGGGGGGACATATTCCTGCCACAGCACACATGTGGTGCTTCTCTTCTTCCACCTTGTTTGAAACAGTCTTTCTCTCTCAACTCTCTCTCTCTCTCTCAGAATGAGACTATGAAGCCCATGAGCTTTGGGGTTCTCCTAACTCCCCTTCCCAACGCTGCAGCTGCATGGTGATTGCAGACATCGGTGCTGCTTTTGCATCCAGATGCACATGGATACTGAGGATCTGAACTCCAGAGGCTGACTTGCAGAGCACACACCTTTAACCCCTGAGCCAGCCCTCTGTGCACCTTATCTTGAGCCCTGGGGATCCACCTCCCTCTTCCTCCCCAGCACCGGGATTACAGGCACACAATACCACATCCATCTTAAAAAGAAATTGTGGGTTCTGGAGATGGAACTCCTGCTTACAATGCAGACAAACTACCCACAAGCTATCTCCTGGCCTCTACTTCCTTTTTGGAACCGGTGCTTCTCCTCCCCCATCTTGAAGGCTCACAGTCTCTAGACAGCAAAGTTTCCCTCAACTTTTCTCAAGCACCAAATTACCCAGTTTACACTGGGTGGATATCTTCAAGATCATCTCTCTGTCCCTTAGACCCTGTCCAACTCAGACATAGGTGTGCGTAGAAAAGAACACCAATCTAAGAGCCCGGACAATTCCACCCTTATATAAATAAGCAAGTCAATCAGTGCGTGGTAACTCAGTATTTTGCATCAGCCTAGGGGACAGAGATATCACTCCACAAAGGGGGGGGGATGTCAAATGCAACCCACCACAAGGGTCACTAACCCTCAGTGCCCACGTCTGCTCCTCAGGCCCCCAGTGCCCAACACAAAGCCCAGAGCTCCCTGGACACTTGGCTGAGTCTGGTGGAACCCCAGCTGCTGAAAATTCTTTCACAGCCCCTGTCATGCTGGGCGTTTCCCAAGCAAATATCCCCATGGCCCCCACACGACCATCTGTTTCCCATTTGGACGAGAGAGTACTGCACAGCAGTTTGTTAAGACCGCCACTGAAAGAAAGCAAAGCAACAGCCTCCTAAAAAGATCCAACTGGTCCTGCCCCGGGCCTCTGGTTTTACAATAGAGCCCAGGGCTGCCCAGGGCTGGCGGTGTGCCCACTAGCTAAAGGGCCTCGTCTTCTGTGCCCCCCATCCATCACAGCCCTATGCCAGAGCCTTCATGGGGCACGCCACGCCCTGGGTGTTTATGGCAGGACCACTGGCTGCTGCTGGCTGTCTTGGCGAGCCCCCAGGGCTGTCTTCTCCGGAGTGGAGGTTGGCAGGGAGCAGGGCCCGGGATGGAGGTGGAAGATCACTTCCGCCCTGGAACCTGGGGTCAGAGGAGAGCTGCAGTGGCTGCTGGGAACTGGACTGTGCAGCTTGGAGTCTTTTGTTCTCCTCGATTGTCCCTCCTGCTGTCCACTGGGGGAACCCCTGAATACACTGCAGACATTTTTGGCAGGCCGGCCTTGGATGCCGGGCTCAAGTTCATTAATCTGCCTGCCATTGAACGGCTGTGAAAAAAGGAAATTGTTTCACGCTCCCTGAGAAACAAGAGGAGAGGGACGGAGCAGGAAGAAGGCCCGAGCTGGCTCTCCATGTCCGGGCAGGGCGGGGGTGCCACGGCCCAGAGCAGCCGGCAGACAACCTGAGACAGCAGTCTCCTTGGGGAGCAGGCAAGCCTTCCCTGGAAGGATCTTGAATGCATACAACCTGGGCCATTAATTAGCCCAGTAATGGGAGCTGCTGTAATGGCCTGGCTTCACCAGGGCCTGAAACAATCAAGGTCTGCATTGACAGATGACAAGTAGAGGAAGTGAAAGGGGGGGGACCCAAAGGAAAGTTGGGAGTGCAGATTGCTGTGATGAATTTTAAAGGCAAGCTTTGGAAGGTAGGAGAAAGCCAGGATCCATGTGGGGACCTTCCTGACAGTTTCCACCAGCCACGGAGGACAGGGACTTAGGGAGCTGCCTGAGCTCACTCACTTCCGGGTGCCAATTTCAAGTGTGGCCATGGAAAAAGGCTCCATTTAAAAAAATAACAAAGAGGGCTGGAGAGATGGCTTAGTGGTTAAGCGCTTGCCTGTGAAGCCTAAGGACCTCGGTTCAAGGCTTGATTCCCCAGGACCCACGTTAGCCAGATGCACAAGGGGGCGCATGCGTCTGGAGTTCGTTGGCAGTGGCTGGAGGCCCTGGCGTGCCCATTCTCTCTCCTCTCTCCTCTCTCTCTCTGCCTCTTTCTCTGTCACTTTCAAATAAATATATAAAAATAAACAAAAAAAATTTTAAAATACCAAAGAGATTGCTAAAGAAGGCTAAAGACCAGACAGGGCAAGTTGTAGAGATTCAACAAAAGTAAGGGAGCTGGGAAAAGCCCAGTTGCTCCTACAACAAAGAAGAGGGATCTTGGAGCTCTCAGGATCAAACCAGGATGGAGGCCAGGATGGAGGGACAGGAGCAGAAATGGGAAGAGAAGGCAAGGATGAAAGATGGCGGGCAGCCACCCAGGCCTGGCCTTACAGACTGACAGGCCCGGGTCTCCAGGCAGCAGGGAAGCCGGTGCAATCTATCAGCCACCTGAGGGACAGGGGGTCATGGTGACAGCCCTATTCCTTGACCGGACACCTCCCACCTGAACATATAAGTATGTTCTTTATGTCCTTTTTCTCTTTTTTTTTTTTTCCTGCCCTGTTACAAATTCACAAGCAGTAAAATTTACTGTTTTTAGTATGTAGTTCTGACAAGTGTATACAGCTGTATAAATTGCCATGAAATCAAGATGTATAAAATTGCCACCACTGTAAAAAAGTTCTACTCTGCTCCTTTGAAAACCAAGCCCCCCCCCCCATCAATCCCTGGCCACTCTTGGTTTTGTCTTCTCCAAGGTGTTCCTATCCATGGAGTCAGGTGTCGAATGGCCTTTTGCATCTCGTTTTCTTCACTGGGGGTAATGTACTTGAAGGTCACCCAGGTTACTGTGTGTAAGTAGTCCGTTACTTTTCACTGTAGAGCATGTGGAGCTGACAGTTTATGGGTAATTTCAGTTGCTTTCTTTCTCACTTCTTTTTTTTTCTCCTTTTATTCAATTTTTGGGGGGGTAGTGGGGAGTTGAGGTAGGAGCATCTCACTCTAGCCCAGGCTGACCTGGGATTCACTGTGTAGTCTCAGGTTGACTGTGAACTCACAGTGATCCTCCTACCTTGGCCTCCCAAGTGCTGGGATGAAAGGTGTGTGCCACCACACCCAACCAGAATTTTAATATATAAACATACTGTTATTTGATCATAATTCCCCCCATTACCTGCTTTAGTCCCCCTTTCTGCCTCATTCCAGTCAACCCTCTCCTATTTCCATGAAGTCTCTCTTTTTTACTTTGTTTTGGTTTTTTTCTCACTTCTTTTGGATCTTGACTTTTGAGTGATGTTATTACTGGTGGAGATTATTTTTAAAGTTTCAGGGGCCAGGCCAATACTTTGGAGTAAACTTTTCTTTTCAAGGATTCCAAGACCTTTCCAAAAGAACTTTTGTCATTTAACATTGGTCCAAACTGGTATAGTTAATTTTATAACTTCTTAAAAAAAGGTTTGAGGGCTATAGAAATGGCTTAGTGGTTAAGGAGCTTGCCTGCAAAAGCTTAGGACCCAGGTTTGATTCCCCAGAACTCATGTAAGCCAGATGCACAAGGTGGCACATGTTTCTGGAGTTTGTTTGCAGTAGCTAGAGGCCCTGGCGTGCCCCTTTCTCTCCCCCCATCCTCTCTTTTTCTCTCAAATGAAGAAAAAAGTGAAAAGAAATTGCTTTTTAAAGTTTGGTTTGTTCAAATCCTATGCAAGTCCATGACTTTTAACATATTCACTGAATTGCACACCCCTCACCCTAATAAATTTTAGATCATTTTCATCACTACAGCAAAAAAGCCTTCAGCCCCTAGCTGCTAGCTCCAGCGTTCCCAGCCCTGGGATATTACTAACCTTTCTGTCTCTATACACGTACCTCTCTGCATATTTCATATAAATGAAATCTTGCAATGTGTGAGTTTTTGTGTCTAGCTTCTTACTCTGCTCAGACTGGCCTGGAATGCACTCTATAGGCCAGGCTAGCCTTGGTCTCACAGTAATTCTCCTAGCCCAGTCTTCTGAGTCCTGGGATTGAAGGTGTGAGCCATCATGTCCAGATTTTTTAAAAAATACTTTCTTAAACATTATATTTTTATTTTTACTTATCTATTGAGTGAGAGAGAGAGAGAGAGAGAAAGAGAATGGGTGTGCCAGGGTCTCCAGCCACTGTAAACAAACTCCAGTTACATGCACCACCATGTACATCTGGCTTACATGGGCTCTGGGGAGTCAAATTTGGACTCTTAAGCTTTGCAGGCAAGCACCTTAACTGCTAAGCCATCTCTCTGGCCCTTAAAAAAAATTAACAGCATATTCATAGTATTCTTTGGAGCTGCTAAACCATCTTCATACTTAGAATTGCTAAGTCTCCATCTGTAGTACAGAAGTTTTATAGTCTACTCTACCATTCCTCATTCCTGGAGCACCAGCTCTGTATCACTGCAAGGGAGTCCCATGGCATAGAGATCTTCACCTGCATCCACTGATTGGATCCTGATGCGTCATCCCTTATAACAGGTATCATTGCTAGCCTTGTTCTGCAGATCAAGAAACCAAGGCAGAGAGCTCAAGTCATCTCCCTGGGACTGCTCTGCCACCAAAGGCTGAGGATAAATATCAGTCTGTGTGACAACCCAACCCACACACTAAACCAGTAGCTAATGACATTCCTGGTGAAGTGTCATACGTGTGACTTCACAAGCCAGGAGTTACGGGGCAGGATTCCCCCACTAAGGCTGAGCTGCCTGTCTGCAGTGAGTGTCTCTTCTCAGAGCACAGGTTCCCGGGCCTCAGGAATCCAGAGCCCACCCCCTCAGGAGGGTCATAGCATCCTGCCTCCTTGTTGACTTCTCACTTGCTCTGTCCTGCCTTCCCAGCCTCTTCTCACACCATCCTCCTCCAGACAGACTGACTCACAGGGCATTTCAAAGCCCAGCCCAAATTAGCTTACACAAACAAAAATGCTTTAGGGACTCACTTAGCTAGGGCCATAGGGGTGCATCTAGCGTGCACCATGATGGAAGCCAAGGGCTCAAATGACCACACAGGGCTTTTTTCTCTCTCAGATCTGCTGTTCTTTGGATGGTGGCCTGGTCCTTTCTTGCAACAGACAGATTTTCTTCATCCAGTGGGAAGTCTAGTTGGCAGAAAGTACAAAACTGTAGCTTCAAAGTTCAGCTCTCCGGCTGCAAAGGGAATTCAATCTGTAAAGTGCTTGCTGTATACACATCAGGACCTGAGTTCAGATCCCCAGAAACCACATGGAAGCCACTTGTAGTAGCACCAAGGATCCTGGCTAGCTAGTCGATCTGAATCAGTAAGTAATAAGCCCTGTCTGAAAAAAAGTAGAAAGCCAGGTGTGGTGGTACACACCTTTAATCCCAGCATTTGTCAGCCTGAGCCAGAGTGAGACTCTACCCTGAAAAACCAAACAGAAAAAAATAATAAATAATAATAATAATAAGCCGGGCGTGGTGGCGCACGCCTTTAATCCCAGCACTAGGGAGGCAGAGGTAGGAGGATTGCCATGAGTTCAAGGCCACCCTGAGACTTCATAGTGAATTCCAGGTCAGCCTGGACCAGAGTGAGACCCTACCTCGAAAAACCAAAAAAAAAAAAATAATAATAATAATAAATAAATAAATAAAATAAGGTAGAGGGCTGGGGAGATGGCTCAACAGTTATAAAGTTGCTTGTTTACAGAGCCTGCTAGGCCTGGATTTGATTCGTCAGTACCCACATAAAGTCAGATACACAAAGTGAGGCGTGCCTGGAGTTCATTTGCATTAGCAGCAAGAGGCCCTAGCACGTCCATTCACATTCTATCTTTCAAATAAATAAATAAATAAATAAATATGACTTAAGCCGGGCATGGTGGTGCACGCCTTTAATCCCAGCACTCAGGAAGCAGAGGTAGGAGGATTGCTGAGAGACTGCATCATGAATTCCAGGTCAGCCTGAGCTACAGGGAGACCCTACCTCAAACAATCAAATATATATATTATTTAAACAATGAGGTGGGAAACAATTGAGGAACAATTGAGGACAACACCCAAGGTTGTCCTTTGGCCTCCACATGCACAAGCACACTTCTGTGTGTACACACATGAACATACCCACACATATATAAAACAAGGTTGGCTGTCCCACCAGGAAGGCCTCTATTCTTCATTCAGCATACAGGGATTAATATCAGGGCAGGTCTCCTATTGGCCCCTGTTCAGTTCATATGCAAATTCCTTAACCAATCACAGAGCTAGAAATCAGTCATAAGATGAAAGCTCACAAGGAGGGCAGGTTATAGACCTAGAGAGAACACAGGAAAACGTCTGTGCTCAGTGGACAGGAGCAGTAACCACCTGTACTGGGATGACCTTAGTCTACAGGCTCCCCACGTGGTTTCTGTGGTTATGGCCACCACTGACACTCTGCTCCTGGGCCCCACAGTGTCAGAGTAGACTGGATCCTGCGCCTATCACTCTAGAAAGAATGCAAACATCGGGCTGGAGAGATGGCGTAGCGGTTAAGGTGCTTGCCTGTAAAGCCCAAAGACCCGGGTTTGATTCCCCAGAACCCACGTAAGCCAGATGCAGAAGGTGGCACATGCGTCTGGAGTTCATTTGCAGTGGCTAGAGGCCCTGGTGTGCCCATTCTCATTCTCTGTCTCCGATCTCCCTCCCTCTTTCTCAAATAAGTAAATAAAATAAATCAATAATTATTATTATTTTATGATTATTTTTTTGAAAAAGAATGCAAGCCTCAAGTCTATGGAAATCTCAACCTGGAGCAGATGCTGCATTATGTAAACATTTCCATCAGCTGCTGCTGCTGCTTCCGGCTCCCTCCCTAAGCTTGGCTCGTCTGTCAGCGGGCCTTGTCTCTTCCCCACCCCAAGGTAGAAGAACACGAGGTGCCCAGATGTACAACTGTCTACACTGTACAGAACACGAGGCCGCGCCTGTGGCTCGCTGCTCATCCCTGGCTCTTTTCTCCAGCAGCCCTGGGCTCTGATTCTTGCCACAAACCAAATGGTCAGACAAGCCCTGGTCATTACACTGCCCCCTCCTCTGGACTTGCTGCAGACCTGAATGCATGACATATCTGGTTTCCTCATCAGAAAACAGCCAGAGGTTTCTTCGCCTTCTGATTGACTGTTAAATGAAAGCCAGGCCCTCTTGTTTGCTGTGGGGGCTTTTTGTTTGGTTGGTTTTCTGTAGGATGTCATGATTAATTCATCTCTGGTCCAGCTTCACGGACAAGCCATAATACTTGGCACCTTCCCCTCTTCTTCTCTGTCTCCTGCTCCCTCCTGTCCTACAGTCTCACCTTCGTGGAAATGGTCTCTTCCCTCTAAGGGTCAGCAAGTACCTCCTGCTTATACAGGAACTTGAGCCAACATTGAAAATGGCCCAGAGGCCGGGACTTCGAGAAATAATAACAGTGCTTGTTTAAAATTGCCCGATGCTCCTGAGCTGTCTATACATGCCAAATTGAGAGCGAATTCACAAGATACGCGCAAAGTAAACAGAGCCACAGAACTCCATCTTCACATGAATCATTCCCAAGCAAAAGAGTATGAGTGGCTAGCATTACTGTCATTATAACTAACCAACTTGGCATGGGCAACACTTGACCATTCTCAAAGCACTCTCACTGCTACCAACTCATTGCATTTGCTACAACCTTGTAAAAAGAGTATATGATGGCACTGGAGAGATGCCTCAGCATGTAAGGGTGCTTGCATAAACTTGAAGTCCTTGCCGGGCGTGGTGGCGCACGCCTTTAATCCCAGCACTTGGGAGGCAAAGGTAGGAGGATCGCCGTGAGTTCGAGGCCACCCTGAGACTCCATAGTGAATTCCAGGTCAGCCTGAGCTTGAGTGAGACCCTACCTCAAAAAACCAAAAAAAAAATAATAATAATAAAATAAATAAATAAATAAACTTGAGGTCCTTCAATTCCCCAGCACCCATACAAAACAGCTGGGTATGCCTATACGCTCCTTATAACCCCAATCTTGTGGGGAGCAGAGACTGGAGAATTGCTGGTCTCATCAAAACATCAGCTTCTTGTTCAAAAAGGAAAGTTGTCTCAAGGAAATATGTGGATGAACAAGACAGAGGACATTCTCTGGCCTCCAGGCGCCTGTGAGTCCATCTGTACATACATGTGCATATACCACGCATGTGCACACAAAGAAACAGGAGAGAAAGGGTTCTGATTCCATTGTTCATCAGGTCCAGTTTGTGGGATGGGCCTCTATGGGGAGCCTCAGGAAAGAAATTTCTAGCTTGCATCGTGGGCTCTCCAGAATTGAGAAATGGAAGAGTAGGCATGAAGGTGGTGACAGAAAAAGAAGAGAACAGAAGTCTAGTGAACTCACCCTCCTATGCACAAATTCCCAGAGTGCAGGACAAGATCCTTTGGAATCAAGCAAAACCCTTTGACAATTGGTGTCAATGAAGCCGAGGGGAAAACCTGATTTTGTAGCTAAATACACTGGAACAGGGAGGGGCAGCACAGACCACACAACCAAGGGTCGAGAGAGACATAGAAACAAACTCAGACACATTTGCTGTGCTTTGTCTCTGGAGTCTATAGTGATGTTTTCCAAATACACTTCTTTTTTTAATGAAAGGGTATATCAGGTAGTCTTTTTAAAAATATATTTTAGGGCTGGAGAGATGGCTTAGTGGTTAAGCGCTTGCCTGTGAAGCCTAAGGACCCCAGTTCGAGGCTCAATTCCCCAGGACCCACGTTAGACAGATGCACAAGGGGGCGCACGCATCTGGAGTTCGTTTACAGAGGCTGGAAGCCCTGGCGCGCCCATTCTCTCTCTCTCTCTCTCTCTCTCTCTGCCTCCTTCTCTCCATTGCTCTCAAATAAATAAATAAACAAAAAAAATTTTAAATATATTTTATTTTATTTATTTATTTGACAGAGAGAAAGAGGGAGAGAGAGAGGAGAGAGAGAGAGTGAGTGAGTGAATGAACACGCCAGGGCCTCCAGCCACTGCAAATGAACTCCAGATGCATGCGCCCCCTTGTGCATCTGGCTTACGTGGGTCCTGGAGAGTAGAGCCAGGATCCTTTGGTTTTGCAGGCAAATTCCTTAAATGCTAAGCCATCTCTCCAGCCCCAATACACTTATTTATTTATTTATTTATTTATTTATTAGCTTTGTACTCAGCGAATACATTCAATTTGGTACCATTGTTAGGCTCATCCATGTCCTATCCCCTCCCCCCGGCCCCTCCTTGTTGAGGTATATGGGTCATGCATTGTGGAGTTAGCCCACACTTATGGGTAGGATAAATGTCTCTGCATATTAGGACCCAACATGTGACTCTGACATTCTTTCCGCCCCCTCTTCCGCAAAATTTCCCTGAGCCATGTTGGGTTCATTTTTGGTCTGCTTCAGTGATGAGGTGTTGGGGGCCTCTGGGTCTCTGGATAACTGATTTGGTAGGAGTTGATTTTTCTCTGTGTTGATCTCCTTCACCCTTGTTCTGGTACCCGGTTCACCAAGAAAACAGCACCCTTGCTTGTTTTGCCAATTGTTCTTAGTTTCAGCCGGGGCCCAAATACACTTGTTAAAGGACTGTGACTTCCAGGAAGAAGTAACAAGAATGGCAGATTCTAGCCCCACACCATCTTGAATCACCGCCTAGTAACCCGTCCCACTGTTACTCCAGAAAGCTAAGAAGTATACACGTTGTTTGTATGCTGCAATTGTGGTTTTGAGTTGAGAAACTCACAAAACTGAGTTTGAATGCTGAGGCTTGGCTCCTTAGCTGCCTTCACGCCAGCAGGAAGATGGCTATGGTCGTCTCACTGGATCTGTGAGGTCACGGTCATTGTGAATGAATTTGCAGTGATGAGGAAACAGGCAGAGGAGCAGCAGAGGGACAAGAATCCTTGAGAGCAGTGTAATCATGAGCAGTATAGGTAACTACAGAGCTGAGTCAGTCATAGAGCTGTGCATTTAGTAACCACCTGGGAGGTCAGTTCACAGCTGACCTTGAATAAGAACACTTACATACTAGAGGAACCTAGAAGTCATACAGTGGGTACCAGCCAACTCTGGGTCTCTTTGCTCCCTTGGATTCCAGTCCTGCCCCATCTTGAACAAGCACCCAGACACATGAACAAAAGTGGTGTCTATGTGTGAACATCAAAGACAGCCTAGAGAACAGGAATGGGGGACAGACGTGGCCACAAGCTGGACTGGACATATGCCAACCCCTCAGGAATTAAACAAAGGTGGCCATCACATTTCAACAATATACGTAACCGAGGCTCACAACCACTGTTTTGTGTTTATATAATCTCACCATCAAGGGAGCTCTTGGGCTGTTAACAGAAGGTATTCTAAGCCTTAAGCAAGCCCCTTCATCTTCCTCATCTGGTTTCTAATTTGCAGACCAAAAGCAAGAGCCTTCTGAGGCCTACCTCTGCATAACCATCACAATTCTCTTTCTGCAGAACTCGAGCTAAAGCCTCAAAGTTCTGGAAGATTGGGATGGGATTGGGTTTCCAGTGGAGAAGGAGAATAAGCAGATCATTGTAAAGGGACAGGGCCGAGGGAGAGCCCTGGGTGAGGAAGTTGGACATAGCTATTGGGGATAACGATAGACCAGAAGGTTTGGGGAACACTGCTTCCTGGAGTAGGGTGCTGCCTTTGAATCCACACTCATAAGCCTACCATAATCAAGTCTAGGGCCGGACCCAGCAGCCTTAACTCCTGTAACATATGAATGAACCCAGTGTAAAACTGGCTAGCATGTGCCTCATACAAACATGCTTGGCCACAGGGGAGGAACATTCGCTGGCCAAGGTATATGTCCACTGGGCTGTGATGCCCTAAAGGATATCTTTACTAACTCATGAAAAGCCGTGTATGAGTTAGATGTGGCCCTACTTTAAGTAACCTCTTTTGGGGTTTCTCAACCTACTTACTCTTTGAACATGTTTAGTGTCTGCTATGTGCCAGGTCACTAAAGATGAGAGACAGGGCTGGGGAGATGGCTCAGTGGGTAAAGTGTTTACCTTACAAGCGTGAGGGCCTGAGTTCAATTCCTAGAACTCACACTGAAAATGAAAATCAAGGCGCAGTAGCACACACTTGTAATCCCAGCGCTGGGGAGGTAGAAACGGGCAAGAACCCTGGGGCTCACTGTCCAGCCAGCTAAGTTTACTTGGCCAATGGAGACCCTGTCCTAAAAGCAAAGAAATGGGCAGCTTTCCTGAGAACGACGCCTGAAGCTGTTCTCTGCGCTCCACACACATGTGCATGTGCACACACATGCACACACGTGCACACATATGCACACACACAAGTGAGAGAGTAGGTATCCCTGCTCCAAGGAGCTGATGGTCTAAAGAAATTCAAGGGTACAGGAAAACCTGCTAGGAAACCCAGGTCTGAATTCTGGAGTCCCTCATTGCTGGCCGTGTCCTCCTTTCCCTTGCCTTCCCCACCCCCAACTACCACCACCACCACACACGCACACACCAAATTCTGCAGGTCAAAACTCAGCCTGCACGGATGTTCAGCTCCATCACACCAGCTGCTCTCCCACCCATCTGATCCTCAGCCTGCTCTGACCCAGGCGGTCACCCTTCACCCCAGGTGTAGTCAAAAGGTCCTTTGTCTCCCAGGATTGTGGGAAATTCCTTCCTTCCTCCCTGCCCAGGGACCTGCCACTCTTAATAGGTTCAGTATTTGATTGTCAACAGCTGGAAGGTCGATTCTCAGAAAGCAAAGGCTTTGGGGGTCTGAATTGTTTCTTTCTTTCAATCCCTCCAACTCTCCACAGAATCCCAGGCCAAGATGTGAAGCTAAAACTCAAAATCAGTCCAACCCCAAGCTATAGAAAAAGTGGTTCGAGGTTAAAAAAATAAAAATAAAAACGTGCACTTGGGCACAAGGCACATGAGTGCTTCTCAGAGGATGCGCGCTGTCTGTCCCTGAGCCTGTTTCAGAACAGCAGAGACATCAGTCTAAGGTGGCTGAATCCTTTAAAGATACCTAAAAATAAAGCACGAGCATTTGTGTGTGTGCCACACACGCGGACACTCTCATCATCTCAAGGCTGCCATTCATTGAAAGCTCCCACTTAACTGGAGCACAGTATGGGCACTGGCCTTTCCCTCCCCTGCATATCGGCTCTAGAAAGAGAGAATATTGTGAAAATATGTATATGTATATATATATATATACATATATATATATATATATATATATATATATATATATATATATATATCAGGCACTATGGGCAGAATAAAGGCAGGATGCTTGTGGGGGTGGCTTTTTAAGTAAACCACCCAGCAGGGAGATGGGACCTACCTCCTTCCTGTCACAAAACAGTCAAGTAAGGTGCCGGGAAGATAGCAGACCTCAACTGTCATGTGGGTCAAGTATCAGCGTTGAGGTTCCTGGTCAGTCAATACCAGTCTATGTCTCACGGGGGTGCAGGAGGGGGCGAGAAGGCAGGTAGTGACAACCACTTGCAGACCCTCATTCCAAGTGATTTTGGCCCCAGAAATTTACAGCTTAAACAAAGTCACTCAAAGGATCCCTTGTCCCTGTGCTGCTGGGAACAAGAGGTCACTTTCTACAGAAAGGGAACAATCATAGAGCCCTGACAGCTTGGGATCTTCTCTCTGAAAGAGTGCTGAGCTCCAGGCGAAGACTCTTCCACGTCAGGCTCCTCGCTTGTGTGGTCCCAAGCCCCTCTCATGCCTGCTTCTGGTACAAGCTCAGAGTGGCCAAGGACAAAAGCAAAGGATATAAGCGTCCAGCTGAGGGAGGCCGCAGTATGGAAGCAGGGGAGGCAAGCGCATAGCTATGAATAGCCTACCGGGACATATGCAAATCATAGGCAAATCCACCTGCGAGCTCTCGCTCTACTAAATATTTTATGAGCACCGCACAACTGCCTTGCTTCATGAAATGGAAGCATTAACAAGGTCCAGCATTTATTGAGTACTCGCTATCTGTCCAAGCCGGAAACCTGGGGCGCTCTGGGAAAGATTCAGAGGAGGCTTTGCAAGAGTTTGAAATGAGATGGAAACAGTGCTCCTGGCGAAGAAGGGTGGGGGGGAAGGCCTGGAGTCGGTTTGCACCAGTCTTCCGCAAGACTCTTGGAAGCCTGCAGGCCATCGGGAGTCTCACCCAGAAGGCCTGGGGATGGACGGGGCCTCCCTTCTCACCGAGGACAGAGGACTCCCTGCAGCCGCTTTCTTGCAAGGGTCCCTTTGTGGGACTGTGGATCCCAGGGCTGAGACAGGCAGAAGGTTTTGACAGTTTCATCTGATTTTGTTTTAAACAACAGATAATATGAAATAGGCACCTGGGAGTGGCTTCAATTAACAACCCAAACCAAAGGAAGAGCTGCATCCCAGAGAGGGAGATGGAAGCTTCCTGCACCTCTTTTGCAACGTTACATTAACACGTATGAAACACACCCGAAAAGTCCAGCAGCATTTAGGGGGAGAGAAAAAAGGGACTTCCATCCCGTGTGCAAAAAAAAAATATTGCCAATTAATCGGCCACATAAGCCTGGGTTTTCAACTTGTCTGCGGGAGTCTCGAGGTTAATGAAACCATTATATACGCATGGGTGTTGTGGGAAGGGGTGGCGAGGGGTGACATAATTGACAACGCTGTTTAGCTTTGCCAAGCAGGCTATTCTTATCTCACAGTACTTCTCAAAGCCAGGTATGTGAGTGGAATGGGTCTCGTGTGCGTGTGTGTGTGTGTGTGAGAGAGAGAGAGAGAGAGAGCGCATGCGTGCCTGCCTGTGTGTTTGCATCCATGCTAATGAGAACAATTATATTTTTCCATCTGGAACCCATCAGCCATGATTATGATGAGGGACCCTCCTACCCTTATGACTATCAGGATTAGCTAACCCCATTATTCCTCAGGCCTCCTTTTTCAGTCTGTTCCACTGAGCCAAGGAGAAGGTTTCCTGTCATCTAAGCTGTTTCCCTCTCGCTCCCACTCTGGAGCCATTGTAAGCTCCCTCACCCCATCTCAATTACAAGAGCCCTAATAGGTCTTCCTGTCCCAAGTGACAGGCCTCTGCAGGTGTTTGGGAGGTGGGGGAGAGAGCGGTCAGCTGATGGCGGCAGTCGCAAGTCTTCTGTTCCCTGAGCCAGACTCATAGCACCGGGCCTGTGTGCAGGTGTTCAGCAATTATCTTGGCCCAGTTACCTCACAGTTTCTTAGGGTGGATGGGAAAAAAAAAATAAGAGACATTAAAAGGGTTGTTATTACAAAATAAGAGACGCCTGAGAGCCTACAAGAACCAGCAGGCCTCATGGGAACTGCTTAAGCCCTTCCCTCCAGCCTGTGGCTTCCAGAAACTGCCCCACTTTCAGCTGTCCCAAAGTTGGAGATGACCTAGAGACTGGGGGGACTCACTATTGGAAACAACAAATGAGGTCGTTAAGGCTCGGGGACTTTGCATCTCCCTCCCTCTTGCAGCCCTGTGTCCCCGCTTTCCCTGAGGACTCCATTCCCTGGCCACCCCTACTCCAGTTCAGAGGGGAGATAAGTTCTTGCTTGAGGTTGCAACAGGAAACAAGAACTGTGGGCAACGCTTGAGGAAACAAGCTAATGTTTCCCAAGAAGTCATCAAAGAGGTCGTTCTGAGAGAAGTCACACTGCAATGGAGTTACAGCACATTTATTTCTCGGCCAAGTCTCATTCCTGATTATCTGGAATGTAGTTGTAGAAGTGGTTCAGGATTTCCCTGGACCTAGTCTATCCCAATGTATCCTTGGGGTGCCCAAGACAGGTGGCCCTCAGCCTTCAAGGCAGGCAACTCCAAGGGGCCTTCTCCCCTCAGCCCAGAATGGCAGTGGGTTTATCAAGACATAAGTAGGAGTTTCTGCTCTAGAGACTGTGTTGTATCCTGCACACATCTTCCCTCAACCCTTTTTCTGTTCTTTTTTTTAAATAAAAAAGTATTAAATTATTGTATTTAATGAGGAACGTACAGAGCCAAGGAAAGCACCTACGTGGCTAGAGATCCCACGTGGAGGACTTGAGCCAGCCCAGCAGAGGGAAAACCTCACCCACAGCTGGAAGTTCCCAAGTGGTCAGAGAGCTTGCCCTCCCTTTGCAACATATAACATTATAGTGGTGGGCCGTTTTCCAGCTAAGGTGAACCAGAGGAACAGCTGGTTGGTTAGGGCCAGGTACTGTCTCAGGAAGAGGTTAGCCTTGACACCAAATTCTGGGGGCTGAACTTGACCAACAACAGTGTTTAAATCCTATGAAAGACCTCCCTCCCAGGAGGGGTCCAGGTTGTAGAAAAACAGGTCTCTAGGGAACTAGGCAAGAGATAAGAAATCAGCTCATCTTTGATTTCTAGCAAACTTTCCTGTCTTTTTTACCTTAAAGGGTCCAGTCACCCTAACTTTACCCACCTCTCATCCCACCTCTCATGAGAAGACACTGTAACTGCTGTTAGAGGACAGGGGTGATGTAGCAGATAGCTTCAGGTTCGCTGAGATGAACTTCCAGACCAGGCAAAGTTATAGAGGAAGGGATATTTATTGAAGCTTACAGATCCAGGGGAAGTTCCATAAATGGCAGGAAAAGCTGGCCTGCCTTCACAGGTGCAAGCAGAGAGAGAGAAGCACAAGCCAAAAGTCAAAAGCCACACAGCACAGCACACTTCAGGAACTCCTGCTAGGCACACTTTGCATATCTTTAGATTGAAATCTGAAACCCACCACCACACCTTAAGATCCACCCAGTGACACTGCCTCCAGCCAGGTGGCTGCAGATGCAAACTACAATTAAAAAACTGAATATATTGGGGGCCACCTATTCAAACCACCACAGTTGATGACATCAGACCTTATACTGCTTCTGGCTAAATGGGGGTGTAGAACTATGGCAGCTTTTAGAGTCTTTCCCAGAAAGGGGAACTTTCTAAAGGACCCCAAGAGTGTATTGATAGAATACAGGAAGATAGTCTAGGAAGAGAATGTTGGGGAGAAGGAATAAAACTAAGGAGTTAATGAGAAGTGAGCACACAGCAAACTGGACACCTTCAGGGTTGTCCTTGTGGACCTCTAGGCCTTAGGGAACATTTGAGGGATCCCAGGTAGACGGAGTTGGATTGTCTCAGGACCATCTGAGCATGAGCTGGCTGAGATTTTCTTCCAGAACTACTCATCAAATGGTACAACAGTGCCTTTCATGGCCTGTATCTGTTTCTGTATGGCTTATAAAGCAGATAAGATATTATCAGAGTTGTAACCCAACATTTAACCTTGGTAATGGTGACTATTTCATATTTTGTATAATAACCTTCCAGAGTGTACCTTTTAAAATTTGTCCTGGGGGTATCTAGGGCCAAAGGTTGGGACCATAGAGTCATTGGGTGCCATTAAGGGCTATACAAATATATTTTTGGCCTCAGGGCTTATTTAATGTTTCATCCCTTTTTCTTCTTTGCTTGTTTGTAAAATGAACTCTGCAAGGACCTGTCCTTGGCCACCATGTCCCTCCTTTGGCTACTGGTTAATCTTATCAACTTGACAGGATTTAGAATCTTCAATGGAAACACACCTCTGACTGTGTCTACAAGCATGTCTCCAGAAAGTTTTTTTTTAATTTTTTGTTTATTTTTATTTATTTATTTGAGAGCAACAGACAGAGAGAGAAAGAGGCAGAGAGAGTGAGAGAGTGAATGGGCGTGCCAGGGCTTCCAGCCATTGCAAACGAACTCCAGACACGTGCACCTCCTTGTGCATCTGGCTAACGTGGGTCCTGGGGAATCAAGCCTCGAACCGGGATCCTCAGGCTTCACAGGCAAGTGCTTAACCGCTAAGCCATCTCTCCAGCCCTCCAGAAAGTCTTAACTGAGAAAGGAAGCCTCACCCTGTGTGTGGGTGGAACCATTTGGTGAGCTGGGGTCCCAAGCTGAATTAAATGGAGAAAACAGGCTGACTAAAATTAAACCAACTTTCATCTCTCTCTGCTTCCTATCTGTGGATGCTCTATGACCAGCCACCTCACACACCTGCTTGCCATGCCTTCTCCACCATGACGGATTTGCCCCAAACTGTAAGCCAAAATAAACCCTTCCTTCCTTAAGTTGCTTCTATAAGGACATTTGTCACAGCAGTGAGAAAGTAAACTAATACCACCAATGACGATGAGGTCCTGAGGGCTTGGTAGCCTTTGTGAGGTCCATACCCCTCTGCAGAATCCAGCCTCCTGACCCCCAGCTGAGGTCTCCTCTAAGGAGTTTTTGATCTTAGGCCTAACCCATCTCTCATCCTCTATCTCACTCCACTGCCCCTCCTGACCAGTAGCTGCTGGCTACAACCTCCAGGCTACAAATCTAAATCACCAGGGCACGGGGAATAAACCTGAGCAAGACAATGCACAGCACTTCTGCGTCCTTACTCAGCTGACAGCAAACATCTCAGCTTTAACCTGCTACTCCAGGGCACAGGTGGAGGAGAGCAAGCGTGCTGCAGGGAGGCAGGGTTCCTACCTGTCTGAGTGTTAATCCTCTTTCACAGCCCATTGGCACTGCAAGTCATCTTGGGACCTGAGAGTCATAAATTCAGAGACTATAGACTTCCTGGAGGGCAGGTCTAGGGAACCATATGGTACCTCAAATATCTCTTTCCCAAGCAAATTCCAAAGCCTGAACTTTCTTCTGTGGAGATGCACAGACTTTTGGCCTCTCATCAGCCCTCTCTAGGATCTCTTTCTGCTCAATTGCCCCTATGCTTAGAGTTAGTTTGGGCACTGACTACTGAGCACACGAGCCAGGTTAGAGTGTTCAGAAGACTGGGAGACAGCGGACTTGCTCTATGTTTTCACTAGGGACTCTAAATGCTGAGTCCTCGAAGTCAAAAGAAAGATAAGTAGGTTCCACATAAACCACCGTAGCACCCCATGTAGAGATGTCATACAGGCACCATGCATAAGGCAATCCAGGCAATAATTTGTCTAAAGAAGTTCAAAATACTTAAAAAGAAATCAAGAGTAATATTTAATGGTGACAGGCTTGGAAAACCATGTTCTCCTAAACTGTTAGTAGCAATGAAAATGGAAATGACCTTTCTGAATGAGTTGAACAAGCACATACCAAAAATCCTAAAAACATGCACAGCCTTGGACTCAGCAATTCTAAAAATTTTACCCCAAGAAAATAACCAGGAATGGGTACAAAGATTCACATGTATGCATTTTCATCATAACCAATTCTAAGCAGTAGAAAAAAAATAACCTACATGCCTAAGAAGGAGTCCTTTAAAACAACGAAGCACTGCAATGAGGTTACTGAAAGTAGGAAATTAAAATTTGTCATTAAAAATAGATTTTTAAGGGCTGGAGAAATGGCTTAGCAGTTAAGACACTTGTCTGTGAAGCCTAAGGAATCAGTTAAATTCCCCAGTACCCATGTAAGCCAGATGCACAAAGTGACACATATGTCTACAGTTCATTTGCAGTGGCTGGAGGCCCTGGTGTACCCATTCTCTCTCTCTCTCTCTCTCTCTCTCTCTCTCTCTCTCTCTCTCTGCCTCTACCTCACTCTTTCTCTCTCAAATAAATAAATAAAATATGTGGGCTGGAGAGATGGCTTAGTAGTTAAGGTGTGCTTGTCTATGAAGCCTAAGGACCCATGTCTGACTCCCCAGATCCCACATAAGCCAGACACACAAGGTGATACATGGACAAGGTTGCACATGCACACAAGTTGATGCACACGTTTGAAGTTCGGTTGCAGTGGATGGAGGCCCTGGTGTGCCAATCCTCCCTCTCTCTCTCTTTCTCTGTCTCTTGATCTCATGCTCATAAAAAAGGCCAGTCTATTGGGCTTACCTAAAAAACATATTTTTAAGATATTAAGGTCACAAAGAGAAAGAAGGCAGCCCCTAAAATGGTTTCTATAATATTTTCACTTAGAACATATATTTACAGGCTATACCAAATGTTTTTGTATTTTCTACAATGAACATATTAATTGCTTTTATAATCACAAATAAAAATTCTAAGGAAATAAATCACTTTCTTCTGTTATGAGCATGAAGGGACAATAATATTGTAAAATACACATATGAGTATTTTATTTATACCTAATTGAAGCCCTTCCGTGTCCCTTCCTCTCAGCACTCAAGAAACTTTTTTCTCACAGTACCAGATCTTGTCCAATCAATACTTTGATACCAACTAATCTCATCCAGGATGTATGGTTAGTTCTATCATGAATGCATTTTACTGCATAATCTTCTGGCTAGAACTGTATATTCTTGCCAGGTGTGGTGGTGTGTACCTTTAAGCCCAGCCCTTGGAGGCAGAGGTAGGAGGATGGCTGTGAGTTGGAGGCCAGCCTGAGACTACATAGTAAATTCCAGTCCAGATCAGCCTGGGCTAGAGTGAGACCCTACTTCAAACAACAACAACAAACATCTCCTATATTCTTCATACTCTACTTGTGAAAAAATGCTTATATCTACTATCTCCCATTGGGTGTTATGATTTGAATATGAAATGCTCCCCACATGCTCATGTTTTGAGTATTTGTTCTCCAGCTGGTGGTGCTATTTTGAAATGCTATAGAACTTTCATCAGGTTTGGCCTGGCTAGTGGAAGGAGATCACTTTGAAGGATATGTCTGCCTGGCATGGTGGTGCACGCCTTTAATCCCAGCACTCAGGAGGCAGAGTTCTAGGCCACCCTGGGACTACATAGTTAATTCCAGGTCAGCCTGGACCAGAGAGAGACCCTACCTTGAAAAAAAAAAAAAAAGGAAATATCTGCCTGTGGTGGTTTGATTCAGGTGTCCCCCATAAACTTATGTGTTCTGAATACTAGGTTCCCAGCTGATGGAGATTTGGGAATTAACACCTCCTGGAGGCAGTGTATTGTTGGGGGCAGGCTTATGGGTTTTAGAACCAGTTTCCCCAAGCCAGTGTTTGACACACTCTCCTGTTGCTATTGTCCACTTTATGTTGGCCAGGGGTGATGTCCACCCTCTGCTCATGCCATCGTTTTCCCCTGCCATTGTGGAGCTTCCCCTCAAGCCTGTAAGCCAAAATAAACCTTTTTTTCCCAGAAGCTGCTCTTGGTTGGGTGATTTCTATCAGCAATACAAACCTGACTGCAACACTGCCCTTGGAAGGTGAGAATTCTACCCTTGAGCTACTGATGCTGTCATAACCTGCCCTTGGTTCTAACCTAAACTCTTTGCTAAGTTGTATGCCAAGATGTGAACAGCTTCTGCTTTACAGCTCAGTCTCCACGGATGGGACCACTCCACCACGCCTCTCCTGCTATGGACTGAAATCACCTGAAGCAATGGGCCAAAACACAGCTCTCTTCTTCTCTCTTAAGTAGTTTTTATCGGGTATTATGACCATAGAAAGTAAAAACAGAGCTAATGCAGGTGTGATAGCCTCCTTTGTCCAAATCCAGAAAGATCTTGGCAATTCCAAACCCAATACTAAGAAAGTGAAGCAAACCAGAATGGTGGATTTGCTTAAGAAATGTGCTGGGTTTGAAAAATCAAAAGACAAGATTGGGAAGTGTAGGAATTGGAATCACCAAGTAACATTGATAGCAGCATGAAAGGAGACCCTCACTCCAAAACCACTCTTTGTCTTTAGTAATTTTGACACCTGCTATTTAGCCAACAGATACTTGGACTGTCCAAGCTGTGCCATCTAGAGGTCATCCTCTTAGCATGTATAATGACTAAATTTATTTATTTCTCCTCCCAAGCAATCATAGGCCCTACTCTCTCAAGAATGCCTGGTTAGACACTGATAGGAAAGCAATCTGATTGAATAATTGACATTAAGATATGACTATAACCCTGCCTCTTCCTCTTCCTCTTCCTGTGGCTATCTTCAAATGACAATAATCCTTCTCTTTTCAAAACGTAGCCTCAGAAGCAACTGCATTGCACTGAAGTAGTGGGTTTCTGGACAGCAGTTCTATCAGATTCACTATCTCTTCTGTGGGCCCCAGGGATCTGCATTTGAAATAAGCCCCTTTGATTCTCACACACCCTGAAGTTTGACAATTGGATGAAACTGGAAGGAGAAATGATAACTTGGAGCAGTAAAACCTTCCTGCCAAATGACCCTCTTCCCACTCCAGGAGCCGCCACACCAGAAGACAGGGGTGAGCAAATTTCCTTACACTTAACACACACACGTTATGCAGCAGGGTGCTGCTCTGGGGTTCACAAGGACTAGGGAGCATTCCAATGCCACACAACTCTTACAGGTTGGATCTGGATTTTGAATCCCAGTAATCTTTTGAAGGTAAAGCCTCCTGTGAGTTGACTTCAAATATCAGGTTAGAACCTGTCTTGATCACAACTTCTCACACTTGACAGGCTGTGAAGACTTTCTAAAAAGAGAGAGAAAGAAGGGGGGAAGGAAGTGAGGTAAATGGTGAATTACTTAGAACATTCCACTCTGTGTCAATTCTCATCGAATGTGTTGGACAGCCATTTAGGCTGGTTTGCCTGAGAAGGCTCAGAACTTTGAAACTGTTCCCTTTTGTACTTTGATTACACATTCATTCTGACTTGAAAAAGGATTATGTTGTAAGAAGTCACACACTCCCACACAGCGGCTGGTTGCAGCTCCTTCCGTCTGTAGTGATTGTTCAATGACTGTGTGAGAAAGCTCTCCCTGAGGTCCTCCAAGCACCCAGGCTTTATTAAGCATCCCAGGAAGTCACACAGGTGCAGAGTTGCTAGTTGACAAAAATGGGGTTCGCTTTCCTGTAAAGACGATATGACATTTCTTCCCATAAGAGGGGATGATCCCCAACATGGAGGGGATGGCACCTTGCCTCCCCCAGAGGGGACAAATGTGGGATTTAAGTTGGTGATACTGAGGCAGGACCAGGAGGATAGACATCATGAAGAAGGTCTAGCACAATCTCCAAGGGAAGGAAACCAAAGATGAGCTTCTCCAGCTATCCCAAGCCTTTTGCAGATCCAAGTTGCCCTCACCCAGGGGCTATGGACCTTTCCAGTGTAACCAACAGTGATTAATAAACAAGATTAATTCATAAAGTTGGTACAAAGATGAATGAAGCAATCTTTACTCTGAGGATCTTGGTGGGGAGACATAAATAGAATACTGTAACACTATCTACCATTTTCATAGATCTTGTAGGCCTCACATACTGATGAGTAGGTTGCAAACATAACTAAAGGGCATTATACCCATCTCCAGATGATAAAACCAAGGTTTCAAGGAGTTGGGATCCCCATGCAAAATCAGGTAGCCAAGAGCTGATAGAGCCAGGGTGTGAACAGAAGACCAGCTTCAAAACCATCCCTTTAGCCACTCTGCTATGCAAATAGTTTAACTTAGCTCTGAATATAGATGTGTGTATGTGCATGTGTATATACATCCACATACATATATATGGTTCTATAGAGAGAGATTCAGGTGTTCTCAGGGGTGTTAGGGTACTGAGATTGAAGGCTGCCCAGTTTGTATTTGATTCTAATCTCCTACTCACGAAAGTGAGACCTGGGCCAGAGAATGTCAAGAGTCCCTCTCAGCTTTAGCAACTCCACAGGATGGTCTTAGAATGACAGGGGATAAAGGGCAGAAAACATTCCACACATCTGCATCTAGCAAGTCACATGATAGCTGTTTAGTTACTATTGCTTTCTCTCCCCCCATCTGTCTGCTTTTCTGTTGGGAAATGGTAGGAGGAGCTGACACCTCAAAGCAGATATAAGCCTGAGTGCATGGAGAAACAGGAACCCCCATCCACTGCTGGTGGGAGAGGAGAGAATGGCAGCCATGCACTGCCTTGAGAAAATTAAGACAATGCAGCCACATGCATAAGGGGATGATTTTAGCAGGCTTGTTCAAACCATAGCCCACTGGCCAAATGCAGCCAAGGATAGCTACAAGTATGGCTTCACACAAAAATCATAAATGTACTTAGAACATTGTAAGATTCTTTTTGCACCTTTTTGAAAATTTTGACATGTGTGTGTAGTACATGTGGTGGTGGTGGTGGTGGTGGTGGTGTGTGTGTGTGTGTTTGTGTGTGTGGCTTGTATGTATGATGTATGCACGTGTTTGTGCAGATGTGTACACATGCATGCAAATACCAGAGGAAAACATCAGGTGTCCCCATCTATCACCCCTACACCTTGATTCCTTCAGAGGGAGTCTTTCACTGAATCTAGAGCTGCTGTTTGTTTTGTTAAGACTAGCTGACATGTGAGCCTGAGTGATTCTTTGATCTCTTCCCCACAAGGGACTAGGTTAGAGGAGCAAGTGGCAATGACCAGCTTTTTGCATGTTGCTGGGGATTGAATTCAGGCTGTCTTAGGCCCTCATGCTTGTATAGCAAGCACTCTTACATGCTGAGTCATTTCCCCAGTTCAATGTAATTGTATGGTTATTAATACCAAAAGGTTGGACAGGCCTGGTACGGTACTCATTACAATATCATTTGTACTGCAAGGGAATAGAAAGCAACCTTATGTCCATCACTTGAAAATGAATAAGAAGATTATGTGAGTTTCTATTATGGAATATGATGCAGAAATGAGGAATATTCATTGTGGGGAGAGATATATATATATCATGGATAAACTTTAAAAGCATAGTTTGAGAGGTTAAGAAATGCAAGAGTTAGGAAGAGTTCTGCAGGCCAATCCTATTCATATATTGGCACACTCCACATGATCTTGCATATTTTGATGTCAATTTATACTATATAGATATATATGAATAATGGTCTCCCCCCCAAAGATTTCATCATCCAGACCTCCATAACCTGGGACCATAACATGAAACAGTTAACTGAGGTTGCTAACCAGCTGCCCTTAAGATGAACTCTCTGCTGATAATTCAGGTGGACCAGTGAAAAGAACACCAGGTCCTTATAAGTGAAGGAAGGCAAGAGAGAGAACACAGAGCAATGTGAGTAAGGAAGATTCAACCAGCCATTCCTGGTCTCAGGGCAAAGGGGAGCTATGGATCAGAAAATGCAGGCAGTCTCAGGGAGCTTAGAGATAAAGGTAGAAAAGCAGACTCCACAGAAGGAACCCAACCTCACCAACAAATGATTTCGTCCAGTGTGACCCCTTCCGGACCCCAGACAGACCTGCAGAACTGTGGATGATAATATTCGTGGTTTAGAGTCACCCTGGGTATGGTGATAGGTTAGAGCAGCAATAGGAAAGAGTGTGATGCCAAACATATCCACACATGTGCTGCCATGGAAGAAGAGGAACAGGAACTGAAGAGTGGAAAGGAAGGGAATGCAGAGTGTGGGCCACAGGTGGTTTCATGGCTAATCTCAACTCCAAACCCGTGGTGAGGGAAAAGAAAAGAAAAAGCAGAGAGGGAGGAAGGGAGGCCTGGCTACTGATGATGTTACATTGGGTGCCATGCATCCAGCCAGATGTCTGATACTCCAGATGTGCTTAGTGGAAAAACACATGAAGGAGAAGTCATAATGGTAAGGAGATGCACAAGAAAAAGACTAAAAACAGTGAGGACTTGGCAAAGGGAAGTGTAAAAATTCAAAAGCAAAAACAATGTTAAGATAGGGCTACAGAAGGAGCGGGGACTTGGAGGTACTGGGCCATCTTCCCTGCCATAACCAAATAGGTACTTCCAGGCTGCCGTAGATTAACTAAAGATGATCAAGCTTTCCTCAAAAAGAGAATCTGTTCAGAAATCCTTTTAGAAAATAAAAGATGAGTATCACCAATTCTTTTTTTTTTTCCCCTGAGATAGGGTGTCACTTTAATTCAGACTGACCTGAAATTCACTATGTAGTCTCAGGGTGGCCTCCGACTCATGCCAATCCTTCTAACTCTGCCCCCCAAGTGCTAGGATTAAGGGCTTGTACTACCATGCCTGGCACTAATTCTTTTTATCAGTTAGTTCTGCTCTGATACCAAAACCAGATAAAGTCAGCACAGAGAGAACTGCAAACCAGTAATTCTCAGGCACAAAAAGTATTAGCAAATCAAATTCAGCAGTATACAAAAATACTTAACATAGCATGGCTAAGTGGGATTTATTCCAGTATGCAAGGTTGGTTCAACCCTTGCATGTCAATCAACACCATAGCAATAGCAATAGACTTGACAAAGAAAACCCAAACAATCAGAACAACTGAAGCAGAAAAAAAAAGTAAGAACAAAATTAATACCAGTCATGACGAACTTTCTCTGCAAACTAGAAATACAGGGGCACTCCCTTAACTTCACAGAATACCTAGCAACATCCTCAGCCAACATTGTGCTTTTCGTTTTTGCATGTGTATGTGTGTGTGACATGTGTACATGTGTATGTAGGCTTGCATATATGTAGGCAAGTGTAGGTATATGTTTGTATCTATATGTACATGTGGAGACCAGAGATTAACATCAGGTGTCTTCTTCAATCACTGTCTACCTTATTTACCTGACACAGGATCTTGCACTTGAACCCTGAGCTCAGTGATTCAGGTAGACTGGCTAGCTATATAGGTTGCCCTGAGGACCCCCATCTCTCCCCAGTGCTGGGATTATAGGCAAGGTAAGCACCACCATATCCAGATGTTGTTTTGACATGAGTTGTGGAGATTCAAACCCAGGTCCTCAAGATTTCATAGCAAGCACTTTACTGGCTAAGCCACCTCCCCAGCCCCCTCATGCTTTTCTTAAAATGCACATGTGTGTGACTGGGCATTCATGCTTCTGGTTGTGTAGGTACACATATGTGTGCATATGAAGGACAAAGGAGCGCTTCAGATGTTCCCCAGGAGCTCTGTCCACTGTTGTTTGTTTGTTTTAAGGTAGGACCACCCCCCGCCCGACACTGGCCTAGAGCTTGCCAGTTAGGCTAGACTGGCTCAGCAGTAGGCTCCAGTGACCCTTCCTTCCCTACCTACCCAGCACTGGGATGTCAAGCACATGCCCCCATGCCCAGCATTTTTATGTGGGTACTGGGGGTTGAACTCAGGTCCTCACTTTACCAACTGTACTATCTCTCCTGCCTCAACATCATGCCTTTTAGAAACATTTTTATTAGTGTATATTAATTATGCAGACTAGTGGCTTTTTTGGGTGTATGTAGTATACTTTGGTCATATCTACCCCCCTAATATCATGCTGAATAGTGAAAGACCCAGCGCTCCTCCTCCCAAACCAGTAATACAACAAACATGCCCACTCTCACTGCTCTCATTAAACAAAGTACTGGGGGAATACAGTCTACTTTAGTGGCCTTATTGGATTTCCCAGTGGTTGGAGCCAACATCTGCATCCCCAGCTTCCCTCAAGACAACTAGAGACTCAGAGAGACACCACCCTAGGACCCACTGTGGTCCCTAAGCTATCTAATTAGCAGGATATCCGTCACAGGTCTTTCCCACTGGTCTTTTCACAAGCTTTAATATTTTTAATTTTGTTTTATTTTAGAGACACAGAGAGAGAGAGAGAGAGAGAGAGAGGGAGAGAGAGGCAGAGAGAGAGAGAGAGAGAGAGAGAGAATTGGCACACCAGGGCCTCAGCCACTGCAATCGAACTCCAGACACTTATGCCACCTAGTGGGCATGTGCGACCTTGTGCATGCCTCACCTTTGTATGTCTGGCTTACGTGGGATCTGGAGCGTTAAACCTGGGTCCTTAGGTTTCGCAGGCAAGTGCCTTAACCGCTAAGCCATCTCTCTAGCGCCTTTAATATTTTTTTAATAGTGTTTTCCCTTAGCATTGATTATCGGATTCAAACCTTCACTGCGGCCTTTTGTTCTTTTGAAGCTCAAGAGCTCCCCAAGTTGCCAGCAATCCAATGTACGCTCTGAGGAGAGATTCCAGTGGCAAGCTGTCCTGCAGTACCTGGTATCAGAATAAGAGCTCACCTTTCATAACTGCACAAACCACACAGTGCTTTCTTCTTCATTGGCTCCTCACATCAGACCCTCTCCTCTCACCCCTGTGCCTTTGCTGGGCTTCCCCCTGGCAGATTTAATTGCTCCCTGTTCAGAATCCCCATAGCACTTCATAGGTGCACCCCCTGCCACGCTTGGCACTTTCTACTCAAGCTCTCATCCGGTGCCCTCCGCACCCCGCTAGACCCTGCAGATCTCACACGGTGGCTCGTTTAGCATCTTCTCTCCAGCAGCTGGCATTGGCTCTGGTGTACAGAGGGGGGGCCCACCAGTGGGGCTTAGGGACAGATCAGTTTCCAGGTAGGGATTATTGTCACATTGAAGGGACTTGAGGACTGGGAGTCATAGTGTAACGTAGGGGAGATGAAGAAGGTGGAAACTTGGCCAGTCTAAAGACCCCATCAAGGACACATAGCTAGACCCCATCAAGGACACATAGCTAGACAGTGGCGGTGCTGGGCGTTGACACAGATCACTTGCCTTTCATTTGGATAAACAGACACTTTTCACCTGCTGATGTCCTGCCCTATAGCTGGGAGGGACCACATCTCAGGAAAGCGGCAGAGGATTTAATTCAATCCTGGCTGTGGAAGCTGAAAAGAAAGGAATGGCCTCATTCCCGCTGTGCAGAGACAGGGAACAAAACCAGAAAAACTGCCTGAACTCTAGAGAGCCTCAAAAACAGAATGCAAACCGCAGAGCCCAGCCTATCATAACTTCAACAAAGTTTTTCCGCGTTGAACTCTGAACTTTGTGAAGTCGAGAATCTTTAGCGATTGCTTATTGCCCGCAGGATAGACGCAGTTAGTCCCGTGCCTTCTGGGCATGCCCTTAGCTGCGCTCCTCATTGAAGTTCTGGGGCTGCTGCTTTCAAAACTGCTCAAATTCCTTCACTCAAGTGTTCTTAGCACTTATGTTGATAGGGAATACTTCAAAGGGTACATCTTTACTTTATCAAATCTGATCTAATTTTGCAGATGGAATCAAAGAGGTTCATTTTGAGTCTAGTCAAGTTTACCAACCAACCCTGAGAGGAGGCCTCAGCGCCTTGTCCTCTGTGTAATTAACCTGAACAGACAGGTTCCCTAGACACAGGGGTCTTCAGTCATTGTGTCCCAGAGACCCACCAGTAAAGGCAGAAGCCTCCCTCTGGATGAGGGAGACACTCTGGGGCCCCAGGTTGGCTGCTCCTTCTTCTCCACCTCAGCTGAAGACAGAATGGGTGTTCTGAGCAAAATTCTATGAAGACAGAAAACCTAATGAGCCTCGGTGTGGATGGCAGTCTCTGGAGAGAGCACTGGGCGGTGTAAGGGAGCCCCTGATGCCCACAGCCAAAGCCCGAATATTAACCTTCACCCGGGGCTGCGGGAACAATTACACGCCTCTTCTCCCAACCTGGTACTCTTTACAAAATCCCAAACTGGATGTCGGTGCTAATTTGCCCCTGATACCTGCATTTGAAGCTGTATCCAGCTCCCTAGCCAGACAGTAATTTCCAACTGAGCTATTATAATTGTTACAGTAAAATGTCTGTCTGCATACAACACACCAGGCTGGGGGAGGGGGACAGCCATTGATTTTGGTGTTCTGAAAAGTTGTCTGCCGCTCAGAGGAGAGACAGTCCTGGCTGGTTTGGCTTTATCATAGATCTAGCTGTCTGTAAAGATGTATACACACAGGGACTGCGCTCCGCATTGAATACGAGGGATTCAGCCCTCCGTATCCTCAACCCTGGGGTCCCCTTTGTAAAAAAAAGCTCTTCAGTACTGCCCCCACAAGCTGCCCTTATCGGCCCTGGCTTTGGTCGTCCGTGATGGGGAAGTGGGAGGGGGGAGTCACGCTCAGACACTGGCCTTCAGGAGGTCGGTGGGAAATGATCGCAGAGCTTCAGTGCGTGGTCCATGCAAATCGACCATGAAAAGGCTCTGTGGCCCAGATCTCTGCCCACGCGTTCCTGCATCACTGTCGTTTCCACAAAGAGGAAAAGCAGGCCAGGCTTGGGGACAGCAATGACCCTCCCTCACTTGCTTGGCTCTGTACCCACTGGTTACGAGCTTACCCACCTGGCTGCCCTTGAAATACTTCATTAGCAGCCAAGAAACCCTGGGGGGAGGGTAGAGCTAAGCAGGTTCCCCCTGCAGGGGACAGGCTCTGTGGCTGTCACTGCTCTCAGGAATCACAAGTGTGGCCTTGAGGCTCTAGGTCTGCCTGGACTCTGTCCGCAGCCCCTTGGGATAATTTCAAGGGCCTGTGACCAGGGCAGCCACACAAAGCCAACTATAGACACTTTTTTACTGTGTTGAAATTCCTAAAAAAAAAAAAATTAAAAATGATTTTCTAGTTTTTAAATTTTATTTATTTTTATATATTTATTTGAGAGAGAGAGAAGGAGGCAGAGAGAGAAGAAATAGGCATGCCAGGGTCTCTAACTATTGCAAATGAACTCCAGATGCATGTGCCAACTTATATCTGGCTTTTGTCAGTACTGGGAAATTGAACCTGGGTCCTTAGGCTTCACAGGCAAGTGCCTTAACTGCTAAGCCATCTCTCCAGCCCCCGCCCCCTGCCGCAAAAAACAAAATTTTAACAAATTTTACAAATGCATTTTGTAAATGATGTAGTCAGTCCACACACCTTCCCAAACTGATGCTGTTTTCTCTGTATGGACACTACTACATATTACCTGCTACTCACTTCACTACTATTCACCTCTTGATCTTAACTGACTATTGCTTCCTCTGGGAAGGCCTCTATAACTAGGAGAAGACCCTACCATAGGCTCTTGGATCTCTATGCTCCTGTCCTCCAGAGCTCTGGCTGCAGTTGTAGCGTAGTACTCACAGGTGTGGTAGAGGTCTCTCTCCCTCTATCTAGAATATAAATTCCAAGGGCATAGAAACCATATCTGATTTTTTCCCCTTGGCCACCATTGTAGTGCTAGACACCTAAAAACATTCCATAGATACTTTCTGAAATAATAACATAACTTAAAAGAAGAAAGCAACCGACCAGTGTTTCACAAGTAGGCTCTGGGATCAGCCTGCTGACTTCATACTTACTTCTGCTGCTGCCTGTGTAATGTCAGGAAATTTCTTAACTTCACTGTGCTTTAGTTTCTTTTCCTCAATAGATGAAAGGAGACACAGTAACTCAGTAGTGTTGTGAGCTATAGGTAAAATGATATGCACAGACATGTGGCAGCCTAGCTAACACCTTTATTTGAGGGAGAGACAGGTACACACTGCACGTAGGTACTCAGGGTCTTACCTGCCCTTGAACAACTCTGGCAACAGGAATGATTGTCTTCAGGGTGGCATTGCTAGGTAGTGAGCCAACAGAATAGACCATTACGATTCAGCTTCTTGGTTCTTGAATGCGGTCATGGAGAAAAGGCAGTAGATGACATTACCAGGGCGTTAGAAAAGCCACGTTCATGCCCTGGCTCCATGTCTTAGAATGTGTGTGACTCTGGGCTACTTCCTTAGCCTTCGGAGACCGCTGTTTCCTCATCTGTGAAGTGATCTGTGAAGTGAGGAGGGCCAGAGGCATCGACCTGCCCTATGTTTGCTGCCTCCAGTGAGACGAATGCAGGCTCGCATGGAGCATTTGCGGTGGCTCTCCTGAGATGTGCTCAGCCCTGCAGACTGGGGTAACTGGGGTTTCTTTTCTTTCTTTTTTTTTTAATTTTTTATTCATTTTTATTTATTTATTTGAGAGTGACAGGTAGAGAGAGAGAGAGAGAGAGAATGGGTGCGCCAGGGCCTCCAGCCACTGCAAACGAGCTCCAGACGCGTGCGCCCCCTTGTGCATCTGGCTAACGTGGGTCCTGGGGAATTGAGCCTCGAACCGGGGTCCTTAGGCTTCACAGGCAAGCGCTTAACCACTAAGCCATCTCTCCAGCCCTGGGTTTTCTTTTCTATTGACAATTTTCATGCATGTACACAATGTGTTTTGGTGATAACCCCTTTCCACATTACTTCCTGGCCTCCCTTCTTTCCATCCCCCACCCCCTTCCACTGAGCCCCTTCTGCTTTCCAACTTAGTCCCTCTTCTATTTGGATGCCATTTGTTTTTTTCTTTTGCCCTTCTCCATCATCCATGATGAAATGTTGAGGGGTCTAATCTTGCACAAGCGACAACAGGCCCGTGCCACCCTCGTTCAGCAGGAGTCATGGGAGTCTCACATGTTGAGCAGGCCTGCTCACCTCTCACAGCCAGCAGCCTTCCGAAGGGGGGATTTGGACTGCTCACACCACGGAGGGTAACTTCTTCAAGATTCTCTACAACTGAATTAGTGTAGCAGCAATGCCCCTACCTTTCAAGACAAGGAACACCCTTCCTCAACACAGAGGATTTCAGAATGCCAAAACCCAGGCACTGGCTGGCTCTTCCTTTCACCCACGTCTCCCTGGAGAAGACAAAGTCCTCGAGAGCAAAGAGTTATTCCCATCAGGGTCTTGCCCTTCTCCACACATCAGGAAGGGGCATGCTATTACAGAGCCAGAATGGCTGGGATGTGCTTAGCTAGGGTGAAGGCAGAAATCTTCCTTCCTCAACCAGTAACTGAAGACTACAAAGAAAAATACTCTACCAGGCCCGTGGCTACTGCAGCACCCCCATATTGGTGGGATGGTACCTGCTGCCCCTGCTGCCCCTGACATTCTGCTTGCCTCTGAAACTCAAGCACATGGGAGACCGGAGTCCAGTCAGGAGGGACTGTGACCACTGTTTGGACTTGGACGAGCTGGAGGCTCTGGAGAGACATGAATGTATGAGGAGGCTGAGGAAGTAGAGAGCGAGCAACACTGCCTACCCCCCCCCTCCCCACACACACATCAGTGTAAGTATGTACTAGAGTTCTAGGGGGGACTTATGGGTGAGGGGATAGTAGGTCACCTTGTAAAAGTAAAAAACAACCAATTTGGTTCATTTCTCTCATTTTACCCAGGAGAAATGTGGAATCCCAGGAAAGTGCCATGACCTCTGTACACAGTAATTATTAACTCCCCCGGGGGCAGGGAGGCCAGAAGCCAGTCCTGCCCTGACACTTGGGCTGATGCGTGGTGGGTTTGAAAAGATAAACTAAGCATTTGTGCATGAAAATGATTTTTGGAGAGAAGAACTGGTAAGTCTTGGGGGAAAGTTATCATTTTCCTGTTATCAGAAGAGGTAAGGTGTAGGGAGATGACTCAATGAGTAAAGTGTTTGCCACACAGGTGTGAGTAGCTGAGTTCAGCTCGTCAGAACCCATGTCAAGCCGGTCACTGTAACAGGTGTCTGTAATCTCAGCATACCTACAACAAGAAGGGAGGCAGAGACAAAAGAATCTCCTAGAAGCTTGTGGGCCTGAGGGACCCTGCCCCACACAAGGGAAAAGGAGAGAACTGACACGTGACCTTGTTTTCTGACCTCCACATACTTGCCTTGACACATGCACGCCCACGCTCGCACACATGAGCATGCACATACATGCGCACACACAGAGATCGGACTAAGGCCAAACGCACACACCACCCTGCCTCTCGGCCTCTTGAATGAGGGAGAACTGTGGTATTCACTACAGTGGAGAATGCTGGCACTGCCTTTACCCACAGCGGAAGATATGACTGCCCCAGATCCTTCTTACGAGTAACCTCCCAGGCCCGCTGCTGCCAGTCATCAACACTGACATCCGGTTAATGGTGGCTACTACTGTGAAGCCCAAGTCAGACAGCTTTGACATTGGATGGATACTTTCAGACGCCTGTTCCTAGACTCCTACAGGCCTGGTCTGGCTTTGGAATCCTAGGCCTATGAGGATGTTCTTTTTAAAAATTTATTTATTTACTTATTTGTTTGTTTGTTTCTAAGCAAAGGGAGACAGAGAAAGTATGAGTGCACAAGCCAGGCACCCCTGTCACTGCAAACGAGCTCCAGATGCATGCACCACTTTGTACATCTGTCTTTATGTGGGTACTGAGGATTCGAACCTGGGCCACCAGGCCTTGCAAGCAAGCGCCTTAACCACTAATCCATCTCTCCAGCCTGAGGATGTTCTTAATTGAGTGAAGTAAAATTGTCCTTTGTCAAAGAGCCCTGGACGTGCACTAATGACCTCTGAGGGCTTCATGAGAATCTCGGCTTCTGTTCTCTCTTCTCATTGTTCACTTCCTGCTATGGTGGATCATGAAATTCAAAGGATTATGAGCAGGAAGGGGGCATCCCAGGTCATCTAGATGGTTTTATTCTACAGATGAGAATGTGGAAGCTCAGAACAACAAATATAAGTAACTTGCTCAAGTCAAGAAAAAGTAATGATCTATTAATAACAGAGCTATGCCTCTGCGATGGAAGACAGGTACTGTGTGCCTCATCCTTTCCCTAATGGTGACTGCCTCATCTCAAACCAAACTCACTGTCTTTCCTTAACTACCAGGGCCCCCTCTACTCAGGCCTCCTCCCTCCTCCCAGGCTCCAAATCTTATTCTAAAAATTGCTGTTCTATTGTTAAGAAACTCTGAGCCATGGTGGGGAAGTTCTAACCCACCGAGCTAAAATCAACCAGCAGCTTTGACACTTAGCCAGGCCAAAGACTCCATTTAGCTTACTGTTGCCCAAGCTCTACTCCTAGGGTAGCCACGGGGTTATCTTGACCTAGGGAAAGTGCCTCAAGTGAGCCAACACTATTGGAAAAGGCTTTGCCAAGGAAGCAGAGCAATGTCAAGGCCAGGACACTGAACCTTTGCTTGGTACATAAGAAATTAACAAGAATAGACCTCATTTTCCAAATACCAGCACTGACCTACATCAAAAAACAGAAGCATGGTGCTTATGAAAAATCACCATACCAATGAGGGGGCCCAGAGGAGAATCTTAGCTCCCTGCCCATCCTTCTTTCAATCTTTAACAATTTCAAATTTTTACCTCGTTCGTTCATTTATTCATTCATTCATTTATTCATTCAAGAAAGTCAGAATCCAGATGTTGGCAGAACCCTCACCAACACCACTGGTCATGTTCTGCCCACACCCCTTCCCAGCCCGTCTCTGCTCAAAAATGAGTGCACTATAAAAGTACAGCGGGCTCTGTGCATTTTAAAGATTTAGCCTATTTTTCAACTTTAAAATAATATGTGGCATAGAAAACAGCATGTAGGATGAAAAAAAAAGATCCTGTTTAGTTTCAGTGTGACATTTGCCTGGGGGAAGAAGTGCAGAGCTCATTGGCAAGCCGATTGTTGAAGCCCTGACCAGCCAGTTACAAAGTGTCATCATTTAATATGCCAGTCAGCTCTGTCTTTTTGAGGCCAATCACTCCTTTTTGTTTGCTTGTGGAGAGCATGGGGGGGCTGGTACAGAGAAGAAATGAAGCAGAAGAGAATGTGGGGGGGGGGCACTGAACGAAGGATCAAGGGTGCCCAGAAGAATGATAATTACAAAATGTTTGATTGTTCAAGCCCCCTCACACCCCTAGGTGGGCCTTCCTGGTACCCACTGGGTCTGATCAGTTACAGCCCAGTAGTTCTTGGTTATTGTAGCTGCTTGGGTGTGGGATCCATAAATTAAAAACCCAAGCCCTGATCAGGCCCAGCATATGGATATCCTAGGTCCCAAGGTCACGGACTTATATATGTCCTTAGAGCTGGGGTCATCTTCTGGCCCCTGATACTACCAGAAGTGCCAGCCTGTCAAGTTATGGGCAAAAAGGTCAACAGATCTGAACCTATTACTGCTTCCTGCAAGCTCAACACATTTCTGTGTTTAGACATCAGTGCAAGATCCCAGCTTCCTTTCATGCCTGGGAGCTTTGTATCCAACTTACCATTAACAGGGTTCAGCCAACACAGGGCTTTTGACTCTCTCTCCCCCCACCACAGCCCCCTCTCCTGGTCTGTCAGCCTTTTCTTCATCAACTATATTTGTTACAATCAAGTCCTGTCAACTGTCACAGCTTACATACAGACTGCCAGTAAATATGTCTTTCCACTCATTAGACATTCCTCCTAGTCACCTTGGGATTTCTACCTTGTCTATCTCACTCCAAAAAACTTTTATTCAGAAGTATGAGACACCCACTGAGCAATGTCAGCTTGCGGCCATTACCTCAGGAAGTGACAGAAAACACCCAACTGTCACTCATTAAGATCCATTTTTTTTTCCCAGAGTTGATGTAAGTCAGACTTTGCCCCCAAAACGAATCATGATTTATTTAATATATTTGCTTCTACAAGTGTCAGCTCATCAGCTTAAAATGTTCCTCCTTTAACTCTATTGAGGACTGTACAGAAAGTTTTCTTTGAAACCTAGTTTTTGCTTTAAGGCTTAATAATTAAAACAGAACCAAGAACAGTCAAGACTGTGCTCTATGGGTGCACTTTGGTGGCCCCTGGTTTTATAATTATATGTACAAAGGAGTCGTGTTGGAATTATTGCTGGACATGCTGGGAAAATTGCCTCCCACTGAGCACGCTGGCTTTTTCTGCCGGGCGCACTGGGCTGGGGCAAGATGAAATGAAACCCAGGGATGGTTTGAAAGCAGGGACAAAAATAACAATTAGGGAAGGGAAGAGGAGAAAAATGCAGCTTCTTAATTGCTCGGCCCGAGCGCCAGCGGGCAGTTTTCTGTCACACTCCAGGAACGTGAGGACCCAGGAGGGCCTGGTGCTGTCCAGAGGCCTGAGGGACACTGACAAAGGTGTGTTGGCTACAGCTTTCTGGGAAAGATGCCCCAGGCCTTGCTTTGACCCGGATTGGGAAGAGATCAAAACATGAGCCCAGGAAGAAGGTGATTTGACGGACTGATGGCTTCCTATGCGGGGGCGGGGACCATTCCAGCCCAAGGTCATTTCCAGTTAGTTACCTTCCCCTCTGCTTCAGCTTCGTGCAGGCTGGTGTCTCCTCCAGAGACAAGAGGGGCTGAGCACCAGGGACACCCCCTTCCCAGGACAAGGATTACAGGTACACATCATCATGCCCAGCACTGTACGTAGATTCTGGCCATCTAAACTCAGGTTTCCATGTGACAAGCACTTTATACACCGAGCCATCTCTCCCCGGCCTACCAGTGAGATTCTTAACACCCAACTTCCATCACAAAAATCTCAGTCTCCAACCCACAAAGGTCTCCCATTAGAACCTTACCATGGCTTCCATCTTGTCAAATGAAAACCAAATCACAGAAGAGGACAAGTCAGGCCTGGGGCCCTCTTGCTCCACCCTTTGCTCTCCTCACATTCAACCCTGTCCAAAGTGCATGACGTGCCTTGGCTACCTCCCCAGAGCAGAACCTCAGATTTCCAAATCATAGCAAGGGATTTGCCTCACCTTCAAATCGTGGAGCATCTGGAGTCTCATACCAAATGCAGAACCCTCAAGACAATAGATACAAGTTCAGCTGTACCACACAGGAGCAGGAGGTGAAAACCAATGCTGCAGCCACCCAAGAGATGGAAAGGAAGAGGGAAAGGACAGGATGGAGTGATGGAACAATTCTTTAAGAATTTCCAGGAGGCTTTTGCTAGACAGGAGAGTTGGATTGACAGTAATGGTTAATTTCTGGTGAACGTGACCAGATTTAGAATCACCATGGAAATAAATCTCTGGTCATGCTTGTGAAGGGTTTTTCTAGATTAGATGAGATGAGGTAGGAGGCTCACTTTAAGTATGGGCAGCACCGTCCTCCCCAGACTGGTTCTTGGACACTATAAAAAAGACGGGGCTGCCTGAGTACACAGCAGTCATCACTCTCTTCTTCCTCCCTGCTGGTGCGATGGTGTCACCAGTGTCTGCTCCTGCCACACTTTCCCCACCACAGTAGATTCCCCTTGGAAACTATAAGCCAACAATAAACCCTTGCATTTCCTTAAGCTGCTTCTGGTCTGGTATTTTGTCCCAACAAGAAGAAAGTAATTGGTACGTTGACTGAAACCAGGTCATGTGTACATGACCTAAATTGTGGGACTGGTAAGAGGGTAGGTCCTGCCATATCTACCTCTGCCTCCCCGCCAAGGCTCACAGAGTGAATGATTACTCAAGCAGAAGGTGCTTCAGATGTAAGCTTTCCAAGAAAAGAACATACTTCCTCCCCACTGAAAGTCATTACCAGCAGATAGCTTTCTTAGGAAGCTGGCAAAACTCCTCCAACCAGGCCTCATTGGGACACGATCCATCCGTCCAGCATCCCAAACAGCAGCAAACAGGACCATCTACCCCTAAGCACCCATTACATACCCACCTAGCTCATCCACCTAGCTCAACAGGCAAAAATCTGTAGGAGAAAGAAAAAAAAAAAACACATTGAAAATCACCCTACAGATGGAACTCTTTCATGCTGCCCACGATCCGCTGCTCAGAAGGTAATATCAGAAATGGAAGTGTTTGATGAGGTTAAGTTCATTTCCAACCTTTTATTCCAACATTTAAAACCATCATCTGTTTTAAGAAGTGAAGGGCTTTAATGTGCAGGGTGTACAGAGGAAGCTGAGCTCCCGTTTCGCACAGGGCACCAGGAAGCAGGAGCTGTGGAACGTGCTGGAACCTTTTCCCCTCAACTCTGTATGGAGAAGCCCCTGCCTGCTGAGCTCTGAAAATGATTACTAATGATCTACAGCTGGGCTGAACCAGGAACCTGTGTTAATTAGGAATCAGAGTGGGAGATGTTTAAGACTGGATACATCTCCTTGGAGACCCTAAACTTAAGTAGTGCCTTTCTCCCAAGGAGCAACAAAAGGAAACAGATGTATGTTCCAGTTGAGAGCTGGCTCCAGAACCTTGCTAAAAATCCCATTTTCTCTGTGAAGCATCTACTGATGAGTCACTCCCTGCTTCTGAAGTTTCCATCTTCCATACCACTAGTTTAACCTTTACTTATTTGCTTATTTTTTTTCTTCAAGAAAGTGTTTTGGGCTGGAGAGATGACTTAGCAGTTAAGGCGTGTGCTGGTTTGATTCAGGTGTCCCCCATAAACTTAAGTATTCTGAATGCTAGTCTCCCCAACTGATGGCAAGTGGAAATTAAAGCCTCCTGGAGGTGGTGTATTGTTGGGGGCAGGCTTATGGGTGTTATAGCCAATTTCCCTATGCCAGTGTTTGGCATACTGTCTTGTTGCTATTGTCCACCTAATGTTGGCCAGGGGGTGATGTCCACTCTCTGCTCATGCCATTGTTTTCCCCTGCCCCTTGAGTCTGTAAGCAAAAATAAATCCTTTATTTCTCAAAAGCTGCTCTTGGTTGGGTGATTTCTGCCAGCAATGAGAACCGGACTGCAACAAGGTGCTTGCCTGGGAAGCCTAAGGACTCAGGTTCAATTCCCCAGTACCCACATAAGCCAGATGTACAGAGTCACACATGCGTCTGGAGTTCCTTTGCAGTGGCTGGAAGCCCTGGTGTGCCAATTCTCTCTCTATCTCTATCTGCCTCTTTCTCACTTCTCTCTCTCTCTCAAATAAATTAAATAAATTAAGAAAAAAAAAAGAGTCTCACTCTATCCCAGGCTGACCTAGAACTTACTCTGTAGTGCCAGACTGGCCTCTAACTCACAGTGATCCTCGTACCTCTGCCTCCCAAGTGCTGGGATTAAAGGTGTGCACCGCCATGCCTGGCTAGAAGACCTTTTAACAGACAAAGAAAATGAGGCAGCCCAGGTGATGTGGTAATGGTAGGGTGGGGCCTGACTTGCCCAAGGTCACCACTGTCTTAGGCCTCTGGGCTCCCAGAGATTTCAACTAGCTGGTCCCCATTGTTGGACTGATAGCCCTCTGTTCTTGTAGAAGTAACTATGACCATGTGCTAGGAGGGGTACCCCCAAATGTCCGCACCCCATTGGGCTGCGGACTCTCGGAGCTGCCATGCTCAGCTGCAGTGGCCTGTCAGAATCCCCTAGGGCAGATGTTAAAACTATCAGTGTCTGGATTCCAATGCAGGTATTCTGATGCCACAGGTATGGCATAAGGTCTTGGAATTGGCTTTTTTTTTTTTTTTTTTTTTTTTTTTTTTTTACCACCCCTTCTCCAAATGATTCTAATAGGTCTCCAAGGATAAGAAACATTGCTTTCCTAACTAGAGTATGTGTGACATAATCTGGTAAAGTTTAGATTCTGCTGCAGCAGGTACAGGTTAGAGCCCAAGATATTGCGTTTCTAGCAGGCACCCACGTGATAATGATGCTGCTGGTGTGTTGACCACATTTTGAGAATAAAGACTCTAAAACTCAATTTCCAGACTTGGAGACTATTGACATTTCAGGCTGGAGGATTCATTTTGGGGAGGTGAGAGAGGCTGTCCTGTAGCTTATAGGATATTTAGGAGTATTCCTTTACTCCTTAGATGCCAACAGTGCCTTGCTCAGTTGTGACAGCTAAGATCCCTGCAGATATTACCAATGTCCTTGCAGGAGGATACAGTTATCCCCAGTGGAGAATTGCTGCTGAGGGCAAATGGTGAGATCCAGCATCCCCTGACCAGGTGCTCTAAGATAGCTCATTAATGATCTTTCCACACTTATTTACTGATCTGCAAATGACTTAAAAGTGAAGACTGCACCCCACTCATTAATGGGAGATTTAGAAAATGTGTCTTGGGTGCTAAGCAGCATACTGTATGGATGATAAGGACGATAGCTAGAAACCAAGCATGCAATCTCTCTGTAGTTTTCAACCCTCTCAAGTCAACCTTTTCAGGATGCTCCTAGGGTTAGCCTCATATTACAATGGAGGTCGGCAAAATGAAGTCACTGCCCCAAATCCTACAGCCAGTAAGTGACAGAAAAAAGCTACAAAGACTAGTAGTATCTCTCTTCAGATCAAGTCACAGTGGAGCTCACAATGTAGATAGCCATGCTCCTGCCTCAGTGTAACACTAGACTAGCATCGGGGGAAGATGGTCCACAAAGAACGGTCAGTTCTGCTGGATGGGCAGGAGGGAGGGAGGGAGGACGGAGAAGAGCTTACACGGGAAGTGACAAGTGGTTTGAGTCTTGATGGACAAGAGGAATTTCACAATGATCTATTCACTTGTGGGTTCCCTGCCCCCCACCCCACAAACTGTGAGTTTCTTAGGGTGGAAAACAGACTCTTGTTTATTTTTCTCTCCTTAGTTCCTGGCATGGTGCTGGGTACACAGCAGGTGTTCAGTAAATATTTGGTGAATAAATGAACAAGTCAAGCAGAGAACAGGCACGAGGGAGAGCATGGAGGTGTGTGAACATGCTGAGTGTGGGAGGAAGGGCAGATGGACCTTGGGAGAGGGGATAGGAGGTGGGAAGTCTCCTGACCTTCTGATCCTGCGCCAAGCAGCCGAATGGGCTCCCATTGTACATTGGGATAGGTGCCTTCTAGCACTGTGTTCATCTCTCAAAGCTCAGGATCCACCTCAGGACACGGTGAGTTTCTGATGAGCTCAGAAAAGTGATATTTAAGAAGCCTGGATTCCATTGGGAAGGAATTCTAGGCATTCTTTAAAGAAAAAAAAAATCCTACCATTGTTATACATCTCAAGGCTTGATGGCTACAAGTGGTTCAATCACAGACACGTGGGCATCTTGTGCATCCTGATGGAAGGACTCCATACCACTGGTGAATCCCTTGCAGGCCTTAGAAGGAACCATCAATTTACAAGAGAAATAGAGGACAGAAGAACACATTGAATTACACACAGGTATGCAGACGTCCAAGTCTGTACTGAGGCACAGCCTAGAACAAATGGCTTAGTTTCTGATGTATTTTAAACGAGTTTCAAAGGAGAGAGAAAGAGAGAGAGAGAGTCAGTCTATAGGTTAAAAGGCAGGAACAGCCAGACTTGGTGGTGCACACCTTTAATCCCAGAGCTCAGGAAGCAGAGGTAGAAGGATCGTTATGAGTTCGAGGCCACCCTGAGACTACATAGTGAGTTCCGGGTCAGCCTGAGCTAGAGTGAAACCCTACCTTGAAAAAAAAAACAGGCAGGAACATTGCAATCACCTCCAATATGCAAGCCTAATTTGAATCCTAATTCAGGAATCTATAATTATATATAAGACAAATATAAACTTGAACAGTGATATGGAAAAATTATTGTTAAATTTTTAGGTGCATCAATGGTTATTTTTTTAAAGGAGCTCTTCTCTTTTAGGGTACATGCTGAAATACAGAGGGGATGATATTAAACAAAGTCTGAGAAGGAAAGGATGAAAATATAGGGTGGTGCAAGCTAATAATTGCTAAGGCAGTGAGAATGGCAAACAGGCTTTCCTATACTAGTATACATTTTTCTCCCTTTGCACAGTTTTATTGAGACACACCTCATGTACCATAGAGCAAACCCACTCAAAGAATAGCATTCAATGACTTTCAGCATATTCAAAAGTTATGCATTCATCATAACAGATGATCTTAACATTGTCATTACCCCCCAAAATGGACCTTGTACCCCTTAGCCATAATTACCCAATTCTACCCTACTGCCTCTCCCAGCTCTAAGAAACTACTAATATATTCTCCATCTCTGTAGACTTGCTTCCTCTGGACATATTTCTTATAAATGGAATCCTACAATATGACTGGCCTCTTTCACTAAGAGTAATGTTTTCAAGGTTTCAAGATATGTTGCAGCACATATCAACACTTCTTTTTAAAGCCAAATAATATCTTATTGTATGGATGTACCACATTTTATTTATCTAGACTCTAGTTACTGGACATTTGGGGTGTTTCCAGTTTGGGGCATTTTGAATGGTACTATTCTGCACATTCGTGTGTAAGTTTTCATGTACACATGCCTTTGTTTCTCGTGAATATATACCTAGGAGTGGACTTGCTGGGTCACATGGGAATACTATGTTTAACATCTAAGAAATTACCAATCTGTTTTCCAAAATGGCTATGCCATTTTACATCCTTACCAGCAATATTTTGTCTATTTTTACATGTTTAATTTTTTTCCATAATTTTTTGGGGGTTTTTTGTTTTGTTTTAGTTTGGTTTTCTGAGGTAGGGTCTCACTCTAGCCTAGGCTGACCTGGGATTCACTATGTAGTGTCAGGGTTGCCTGGAACTCACGGCGATCCTCCTACCTCTGCCTCCCGAGTGCTGGGATTAAAGGTGTGTGCCACCATGACTGGCTTCATAAAAAAAATTTTAAGTACCTATTCACTCAGCCTGAAAATCACTCAGACATGATCATAGTGTTAGCTGGCAACTGTGGGGTGTGTGTGTGTGTGTGTGTGTGTGTGTGTGCACGCGCATGTGTGCATGCATGTGTATGTGTGTGTATCACATCTACTGGGTACTCTGAGATAAGCTCACAACCCACCGTCATCAGTCATCTTTTCTTGTTTGGTTGGTTTTTAGGTACATATCTTCTCTATTTCACTTGAGGGACAGAACTCTTGAGAAAACCCAAATGATTCAAGTCAGTAAATGATCTACGTAGCTTTCCAGAGCAGAGGGAACTGGAGGCAGAGGCTTATTGTACAATGCCACTCAGTAAATGCTTGTGTGATGACAGCCCAGCATAATTACATAAAATGAAAGCCACAAAGGAAATAATTGCTGCGGTAAGACGAAGGAAGGGGAGAGAGAGTCTTTGGACCCCAAGGTTAAATGCAGGGGCGTAAAAAGATGTAAACAAGAGAAGTCTTTCAGCACGACAATTTGGGAAGTAATGGCACACAGAGTCACATTCTGCAGGTGGACAGCAAGCACTTGGCCGCATTATTCTGTCCCAGGCCCCCATTTTCTCTTGTCAAGAGGTCTTTGACTGAAGACACAATTGTCTTCCAATGAAAGGCTGAAATGTCGTGTGGATGACTTGAGTGGTGGGCTATAACATCTTGGATGCTCAAGAAAAAGCAATACTAATGGATTTGTGCACTGAGTAATAGGAAAAGGGAGAGGGAAGAGGCCCCGGCCAGGCCCAGCCATTGCGAGAGCACATCGGAGCGGTCCTCCGGGACATCACTGGGGAAACAAGGCTCTGGTCAAAATGAATAATGAATACATATCCCTCCCCACTAGGAAGGACAAAGGAAATCTGGGTTCATGGAATCCAAACCGCTATGGTTAGCCTGGACTGACTTCTGAATCTCACATTCTCCACAGAATGAGCAAGTTTCTAGCCATATCTCTGACCTGGGCCCTCCGCAGCAATCCAGTGTTCCATGCTCTTGGGGAGATAGCCAAGCCTTCCAGGTAAAGGAGCCCGCCCTGGCACAGAAATTGACAAGACTTCTAGGACACTCAGATGTGCACTCCAGAGTGACAGGGTCAAAGTGACTTCATGGGGTCTCGGTATAGGAAAGCCCACAGGGTCCTCATGATCCAACACCCTCCATCTTGAAATAAACCTGGTGAGGACTACAGGCAGGAAGCAAGCCAAGGAGCTCAACGATCAGCTGATACAGCGCAGGGAGACCTAAGATTCATGTCATAGTACTTTAGGCAACCACAACCTCGAAGCCAAGCCTCCTGGAGTTTCTTTGGAAGGTGACAACAGTCTTGACTGCAGTTTAGGTTGTTCTTGTTTGCACCTGTAAGCAGTGAGCAATGGGATCACAAGTTCTGGGGAATCATATAACCCATTCCTCTATATACAAATGAGGAAATTGAGGCCCACGGACAGTGTGAGACTCTTGAAGGCACAGAGTTAATCCTATTCCAGAGTCCCACCTTAGTGAGGGCTCCACCCGCTGTAGTTACACAGGAGTTGGAAAGTGAAGTCAGCCTGGGGTCTGAGCCATCACCACCCTTCCCCATCCAGTTTCTCCCCGATCTATTCCCTCCTGTTGCCCCTCCACTTCCTTGGTCACCACCTAGAGCAGGCTGTCATTCCCTCTGCTCAAACTCCTAAGTGTGCTCCAATACCCGCTGCCTGCTGTTGTCCCTGCCTTAACCATTCCAAAACTATAGCCACAATGACCATTGTGGGTATGCAATTGCCCATTTAGTCCCTTGGGTTTTCTTGGACCACTCTGCACCCAGTTCTCCTTGTTCAAGGCACACCAGTTTTCGATCTCTCCTCCAATGTATTAGCTTAAGCCCCAGGACTTTGCTATGAATGCTGTTCCTTTTCTGGAAAGGTCTTGTCCCTTCCTCACTTTGATTCACTGGCAGGCATTGGCTGGTGGGCTTCCTCAGGGAAGTCTGCTCTGACCTGGCACTGAGTGAAGTTTCTATATTTCATACTCTCACAGCGAAGTTTCTTTTCTTGTGAACCTTCGTTCAGCTTATAATCATATGCTCATTAGTGTGATGAAGTGAAGACAGTCGATGTCCCTAGACAATAAGAATGAAGTCGGCTTCATTTCACTGCTATTTTCCCGGCACCTAGCGTAGTGCCAGACACCAAGCACACATGCAGTCATTATGCACCTGTAGGATGGGGATAGTTGTTAGAGTATTGAAATGTTTCTGTACTCACTGATAATTACCACTGCAAGGCCAGTATCCCATAGTATCTATTCGCTCTCCTAGACCTTCCAGACCATCCCACAATCCAGGGATTAAAGGGCTAATGTTTGTCAAAGCACTTTATTAATGATAGCTAAACATTTTATCTATTTATTTATTTATTTTGAGAGAGAGAAAAAGGCAGAGAGAGAGAGAGAGAATGGGTGTGCCAGGACCTAAATTTTTTTCATTGTTTTGTTTTTGTTTTTGGGGGTAGGGTCTCACTCTAGCCAGGCTGGCCTGGAATTCAATATGTAGTTTCAGAGTGGCCTTGAACTCATAGCAATCCTCCTACCTCTGCCTCCTAAATGCTGGGATTAAAGGTGTGCCCCATCACTCCCAGCCTCTAAATGTTTTTAATATCATTCCAACCTGCACACAGTAGACACACAATAATTATGGATGACCTAACAGAGTAACTATAGGCTAGGAAGTCAATCTAAGGATTACAACTTCCTGTGAATTATCTTATGGGCATGATACAGTTTATCATTAAGCTCTCCGGGGTGACACATTCAGGCTCAGGCTGAGTCCTTAAGAGCATCCTCACCCCGCAGTCAAGTCTACAGAAGTGTACCAGCACCACACCAGAGGCACTCCCATCTGCTTCCCTGAGCACTGAACCCACAGTCTGCTGGCACCAAAAGTACAGGCACATGGGAGAACTTTCCAAATAACTGGCAAAAAAACATTCTAGAGATCCCCACTTTAGTAGAAGTCATGTGGCTCTGGAAAATCCGTTTATTCTTCCAGAGGTGGGGAAGACTACCTAGCCATCAATCAACACTCGCCACCAGTCCGTCTACCTACAGAGAAGCAAGATGAAAGAAGAAAACAATCCTTTCATCACAGAAGATACTTAGTGCTGAGGCAGGCTTTCATTTACATCATGTCACTGTCTTGCGGAAGGGACGTCCCTAGCTTCTAGACACTGAGAAGGAGTTGTCTATGACAGTTTAATCTCTATTACCGACTCGACTAGATCAAGAATCAAGTAACAGACACGCCTCCTGAGCAGCTCTGGGAGGGTGTTGCCTGGAAGGGTTAACTGAGGGAAGGAGGGAGGAAAATGCTCCCCTAATGTGGGCAGCCTATATAGAAAGAGGTTCCAAAACAAAGCGGACTTCTGCTGGTTGCCCTTGGAACTTGCTGATGAGTGCATCTACCCTGTTGCTGCTGTCCTAAGACCTTTGGCCTTCCAATATGGACTGAGGACCCGTGGCCCTCCAGGAATCCTCCAGCACCAGATTGGGACTGCTGAGGCAGGCAGCCTGGTAGAATGAGCCGCTAGCAGGTTCTCGGGCTCTCTCGCATGCAGACAGCCATTGTCAGACTGCCCAGCCTATTTTGTATAAGCCAATCTAATAAACCCCCTTGGTAATATTTGTCTATTCTGGTTCTGTTCCTCTAGAGAACCCTGACTGAAATAAGATCCTTAGAATAATGTAAGCATAAGTAATTGATCTGATATCTGAGTTCTGAGGGAAAAGTGAAGACTTAACAGGGTATGCCCATGAGCAGACATTGGTGGGCACCTGGGGGTCAGTCTTACAACAGATCCTGGGAGACTATGTGGGGCACACTTGTTAATCAAGAATCAGATGATCTGCTACAGGGCTGGAGTATTCTTGTTCCTTCTTTTTTTAAGACTTTTTAAATTAATTAATTTACTTATTTATTAGAGATAGATAGAGAGAGAGAGAGAGTAAGAATGGGCATGCCAGGGCCTCTAGCCACTGCAAACGAACTCCAGACACATATGCTACCATGTGCATCTGGCTTACATGGGACCTGGAGAATCAAGCTGGGGTCCTTAGGCTTCCCAGGCATGCGTCTTAACCACTAAGCCGTCTCTCCAGCTCATTCTTGTCCCTTCTGATTGACAATCCCCACAGGAACATTAAGTCTCTGACACTTCTGCTTTATTCTGTGATCTGACCATGCAGTCAGGAGTCAGAGAGGATTTGAGAACTGTCTGCATAGAGGTCAAGGGTTGACTGTAGGAACCCCTAACAGCATCTGCTGCAGTGTTCAAATGCTCCGCAGGGGGTTACCCTTAAAGTTCAGGAAGGAAACTTCACTTGGGGAAAATTGATACTGCAGGGGAGCTTGGGCTTCAAAATCTAAGACTTGGACTTGTTCATTGACTCTGTCAATCACTAGTTGGGCTACCAGGTAAGTTTAAATGTGCATTTTTAAAATATTTTATTTATTTATTTATTTAAGAGACAGAGAGGGAGATAGAGAGAGAATGGGTACACCAGGGCTTCTAGCCACCCTGTGCATCTGGCTTACATGGGTACTGGAGAATGAAACCTGGGTCCTTTGACTTTGCAGGTACAAGCCCCTTATGCCAGGTAAGTTTAAATTAACATCTCTGAGCCTCATTTTTCATGTGTAAGATTATACTGGAGATTAAATACTGTATAGAAAATTATTGACACAAGTCTGAGCATAATATGACTAGCAACATAATAATGATTACTCTCTGAAAGCGAGCTCTTCCTCTTGGTCTCTTGTAGTCTAGAAGGCTCACAAGACTGAGGGTGGAGGAGGAGAAATTCCTGCTCTTTGTAAAGCTGGAGGGTATAAATTAGACCCTTGGCTCCCATCCATTCATCTGTTTGTTCATCCAGCCAGTATTTATTGAGACAGCATCTCACCTATGTTGTCAGCAAGAAGGAGGGTAACAATAAATGCAATTATTCCCCAAGTGCCCTCGAGCACTTACCTTCTTTTGATCTTAACTGTTCTGTGCAGGAGGGCAGCTTACTATAACGAAACAGTTGTGCCATTGTTCCGTCATGGTGCTTGAATACTTATTCTGCCACTTACTAACTATGTGACTTTGTACAAGTTTCTTAGCCCCTCTCTGCTTATCTATAAGGAGGGCATATTAATACCTACTAGTACAGTTACCTTTCAGTTGCTGGGATAAAACACCCAATCAGAAGCAGTTCTCAGGGGGAAAAGGGTTTATTTCAGCTTGTAGTGTGGGGGAGAAGCCACATCACGGTAGGTAAAGCATGGCAGAGTAGAGGCTGGGCATCACGTCTTCTCACATCAGCTGGGAGGGAGCAGCAAGAGTGCGCAGGCTCTGAACTCCCAGTGGGATAGAATAATAGACCTCAAGGACGAATTATGGTGGTATTTCTTGATATCCAGTGCCAAGCCAGCTGGGTAGGACTTGCTTCCACAATCTTCTAGATAAATAGAATAAAATGCCTCCTAAGACCAAGATCAGCCTGTCCCATAAGAATAAGTTATTGGACTAATAGGTTCTGCTCTGAAGAGAACCACTTAAGCACTGCCTAAAACTATCTAAAAACTACAGTTAGCCCTCTATCCTTGGGTTCCTAATCTGCAAGTTTTTGATACTCAGATTTAGTCAACCAAGGGTTGAAAACATTTGGGGGAAATCATGTCTACTGAATATGTGCAGACTTTTCCTGTCATTTTTTTCACTGAGCAATAAAGTCTAACAACTACTTACACTGTATTTGGCATTGTTCCCAACTACTTACACTATATTAGGTATTGTAAGTAATCTAGGGGTGACTTAAAGTATATAGAAAGGCATGTATAGTATATATACAAATGCTACGCCATTTTATACAATACTTGCCAATCTATAGATTTGAGCATCTTACAGGCAGTCTCTCTCCCCCCCCACCCCCCTCTCTCTCACATACACACACACACACATACACACACACACACACACTGGATACCAAGGGATGGTTATATTTAGTTGTAAAGGCAGAAATATAAAGAAGTGTGAATGACAATTGAAGTCTTCTTATTGAAAATGTCATCCACTCTGTAATACCTGCACCCCATGAGAGCATGTTTGGAAAGGTAGAATCCTAAATCTGGCCCATATTTGCTGGACCAGAATCCACACATTACAAGCCTCTACACACTTATCAAGTTTGGATGATGCTGACAACTGGGGACTTTAAAAAAATAATAAAATATTGATACCTGGGTTCTGCCTCTAAGGTGCTCAGGCATTGGTGTGGAAAGCAGTTTGGGCAAAGTGATGGGAAGAAGGAAGAGGAGAATGAGGTAGGAAAGGCAGATGAGGGAAGAGAAGAAGGGAGAGAGGAGGAATAAGAGAAATAAGAGGAAGAGGAAATGTTGGAGAAGGAGGTAGAATAGGTAGAGGTGAATAAAGAAGCAAGAGAAAAAGGAGGAGAAGAAGGACAAACAAGAGAAAGAGGAAGGAGAGGAGAAAAATGACTAGAATCCCTACAGAGGACTCCAAATTGAAGCCCAGGTGGAGAGCCCTGCCTAGACCACCACCAGACAGTGGATGCGAGCAATGAACCCATTTCCTTATGGAAAATCATCTCCCTGACTTCTTCATACATCTCATAGCTGGACACTGTCCAGGAGGCTTTAATGTCACCCCAGTATAAGGCCCACACCAGGTTGAGCCTCCACCTACTGAGAAAAGAAAGACTGAGCCCCAAATCCAGCCTACTTTCTCCCCCTTCCTTACATCCACCCTCTGCTGCCTTTGCAGCACCGTAGCTTGTACATCTGGTTCCATTCCCCTGAAATGCCTTCCCTTCTCACCGCTTCCCTCTCCTCAGGGACCACTTTCCTGATTCCTGCCCAGAAGAATGACCTGAGGCCAGAAGGATCTAGCCCAGAATGTCCCCATAGCCTCCTCCTAAGTCCAGACTTCCAGGTGGGGCTTTTGAAGTGATTACATCAGCCTGTTCATCAGAAACGTTCCAGCCCTCCAGGAATCTCTTTGGGACAAGCACAAGGTTCTGGCTAATTTTAAACGTAATTAAAAGATTTTCTTTCTTTCTTCCACGGCATGCTCAATTTCCATACACCCACCCTCCCTGGAATATATTTCCTCTGGGGTCTTCTTTTCATATTTTTTGCTCCTTACCCCCACCCCCGAACACTTACAACAGATGCAAATTCTTTGCTTACTTAGGGTACTGTACCAGCAGATTGTATTTTCACAATGCAGAGGTTTTTAAAAGGATGTGGAACATGTCTTTCCCCTCACAACACTAATAATAAAGAAAAAGTCCTTTAAAAAATTCTCTAAATTGCTTTTTATAACCCATTCAGCATTTTCAGGACATAATTAAAACATCAAACAGTTTTCCTGCTGGTTATGCTAAAATTTGAATACTTGAGGCAGCCACTATTATTAGATATTAAAATAGACTTGAGAATTTATTAAAAAGATCCTCTTAAGAAACTATTCATTTGGGCTTGCTGAGTTTAATATAAAGACAAGCCCCATAATGTGAAAATACCTGTTTCTAATAAAGACTGTAATTGGTAGCAGGAGGATATTTTTTAAAAATATAAAATATGTATTTTGTTCACTATTTTTCTAGCTTAATGTGACTAATTTCCTCACTCAACTTTATCCCTAAGGAAAAATCTAGAAAGGAAGGCCATTACCAATACATGAAGCCCAGTAGTTTGCTTGCATTGGATGTAATTGCTATCAAGGAGCCTAGTAGTAGCTGGGTAATTTTGGTTTAAATGAGTACATAGCCTGAACAAGGATACATTAACCTTTGAAAGACTGAAATTAGATCCCAGTGAGTGACTGTCCCCGCTGGAAGCACACAGTGTCCAAGGCAAGGGGGACTGAGACCCAGGAAGGAAGGAATGCAATTCAGGGGGAAAGGATGGAGAGGAAATGGCAGAAACATTTTACTTGTTCTCCTTTTTTTTTTTTTTTTTAGGGGTTTATGGAAACTGTCGAAATAATTTATTTTTCTTTGCACAAAATTCTGACTGTCCTCTTACACACTAATGCTGATCAGGCCAATTTATTTAACACTGCTGTTGCCATACATGACATCCTGAAGCAATACCAATGCCAGGGAACAGCCGTGTACCCCGTGTGTGCATGCCCTCTCTCGGTGGGGGGCGGGGGGTCTTGCTAAAGGAAGAGGGACTGCTGAGCCAATCTGCAACGTTAGATGGCCATGGGAGGAGGAACGGCCATCCTTTGACTGGCACGGAGTAAAAGGAGCCAAGAGCTTTTGGTTTAGGACGGAATCGAAGAGCCCTCAGTGCAGGTGGCTTTGTGGTGAAGAGCGTGTCAGCTTTTCAACACGTGAGCCACCAAAATCACGTCAGCTAAAGAAACCATTTTCCCACAGAGTCCCCCAGAAATTCCTGCCACAAATAGCCCATCAGAACTCCTGGAAATCACTGCCTATCTTCAACTCATACCCTTGTGTCCAGGCCCTGCTTTCTTTGTGACATGGAGGGTCTGCAGATGTTAACCAGATGTCCTCAAGCCCCACCTGCCAGGCCCTCAGATGTGGAAGAAGGAGGAGGAGGAAGAGGAAGAGGGGTCAGTAGCAGCAGCAAAATTAACCCAGTGCAAATGACAGTCAACGTAAAGATAAGGAGGTAAATCGCTTATTACTCGCTCACCAAACCTAACAACTCTAGGAAGCATACAGTAGGTGCCAACTGAATGCCAATGCTGTGGGAATTAAGGATGGTATGAACACCTCAGACTCTGGCGGCGGCGAAGACCGGCCGGGAAGGCTTGAGCTTTAGGACGAAGGATCCACTGCTGTAGGTTAAGAATTCCATCCCGAGGCTCAGGGGAGAGAGGGAGGGGAGGAAAAAGCATTCCTTGGCCCAGACACTCCCGGCACCTGCAAAGCAGAGGCCTGACAGTTTCAACCAGGAGTGAGGGTTTACCCGAGGGAGCAGTTCTCTCTCCCTTCCTCTGTCCTCTCAACGAATATCCTGGTCCACAACCATCCCATTTGATGATCCGAGCCAGTGTTATGTGGGGAGGAATTAAGGTTGGGAAAGGGTCTCCTGCCAAATTCCTCCTGATGAAAGCCTTCTTCCTGCTCAGCCTCATAACCCCCTCCCACGTGGTAAGGGCAGGTCCATACCTCTTGTCCCAAGATCAAGACCCTTGTAGTTATAGGTGGGGAGCATTTCTGGGTATACCACGGCTCCCCATCAGAGCCCTGCTGGATGATGAACACAGAAGAAGGGGAGCCAGCAACAAACAGGTATCAAAAGCCAAAGAATGTTACTGCGCTACTCTCTGTTGAAGTCAAAACAGCTTCCAGAATATCCCCAGGAGTGCAGGACACCCTCTCATCATCCGAAGTTCAAAGCCACAGTGAGGCGTGTGGCATAGCTCAAAGTGTCTGGATATAATAAATGCCTTTATGATGTCGTTTTGTTTCTGGCTTGCCTTTACCTGAATTATCTAAAGATATTGTTTGAGACTATGAAAAATTATGAATACTATCAGACCTTGAGATCAAAAACTAAGTTTTGTTTTATTTGCACAGTTGCTAGTTGCCAATATCCCACTCACAGCTCCCGGTGTCCAAAGCAGCAGTAAGATGCTAAAAAGACCAAGTGAGGGTTTAGGTTTCTTTCTCTGATTTTTATTTTTGCTAGTTTACCCTGCTCTTGATTTTTTGAGACTGGTGAAAATGGTTGGATGTCACAAAAAGCAATCAAGGGAGGGAAACCACCATTTAGATGTCAGATGAAAAGAAACTAGGTGCGTGCACATCCACCCAGTGGAGCAAGTTGGCCCCATGTGCACCAGAGCCCTTGAGAGGTATTGCTAGAGGGCCAAACAGAGCTTTTCTTACAGAGACAGCTTGGTTTGTGGCTCACCCTTTGAAACAGCAAACAAGAGAGATCTTGCCTCTTTCCCACCAGTCAGTCTAGTAAACCTGGTGAGGAACCAAGTCTACAGAACTAAATAAGCTTGCTTGCTTTTTTTTTCTTTTTTTTTTTTTTTTTTTTTTTTTTTGCCTCTGTAGCCCAATTCATGGGTAGTGCCCAACCCATGTTCTAATCAGCAAATAATGGACATGAGCTCACCTGATGATGACCCACCTTCAGGTACTGCCTCCAGAAGGTGCTACGTCTAACGCAGCATCTCCACCGCTCCCCCGTGTTAATAGTTTCCTGACAGAGTATCTGGCTTCTGACTTGACCCAACCTCCAACTAGGGCACAGGTTTGCACTACCCCTTCTATGTCTGTGTCTCTACGCTTTCCCCATTTTCCCAGTCACTGAAACTCAAAGCCAGAAGAGATCTGATGACTCAGTCTTCACCGGCTCTTATTCCCACCTAGCTCGAGGTCAGAGTCAACCTCCCCTCCCTTTCCTTCCAGCTGCTCTGGCTCCCGTGCAAGCACTCATGTGCAACATTTACCTTATCATAGTCTCGCCTTGACCCTTACCCAAGGCTCCCAAGCCCTCTCCTAGTTTCCGGTTCCTTGTCCCTCACTTGTTTCACTCTACTCTCACACCACAGTCAGATCCCTCACAGAACGCGGCTCTAGCTTGTTCTCAGCCTCCTCCTAAACCATCAGTGGTTCCCTTGCACCACTCCATAACAAACACCTCTCAGCCAGCCAGTCACAGGCCTCTGCAACCCGCATCCATCCACCTGTCCACCCACAATATCCAGACAAACAGCCCACTTTGCTTTTCATACACTTCCATGCTTTACCACCTGCACGCACTTGTTCAAGCTGGTGGATCTTTCTGGAGCGCCCCTCCCACTATAATCTCAACCTGAGCTCACTTCAACCTCTGCATAGCAAAAGCCTTTCTATTTGATTTGTATATAAGAGCGTTCATCAAACATTCATAATTGTAAGAAAACAGAAACAAACAAGCAGTTAATTGTTGGATAAACATACAATGGATGATGGCTAATCTTATTGTCAACTAATTGGATTGAGAAAGTCCTACCTCCATGAAGCGTGTTTCTGGGTGTGTCTGTGAGGGTGCCTCCAGAGATGATTGGATCATGAAGTCTCTGACCTGAAAAATGGATGGATGCATTCATTAGGCATTTGATTTTGAATTTTTAGTCACTGCATATTCAGAAACCTTTTACTATTACCATTTTTTATGATGCCCCCATTTAGTTATGCGACCCCACATGGGATTATGATCCACAATTTAATAAGCAGAGATCTGAACATCTACATCAGCCGTACAGGATATCTTGGTCTGCCTTCTGTCTCCTGCCTCTTTTTCTCTTTCCTCCCTCCCTCCCTTCCTTCTTTTTTCCTTCCTTCCTTTCTATAATTGTACAGTCAGCTAGTATGAAGAGAGTAGTTCAAATAAGTTTCACTTCCTCATTTCTTCAGAAAAGAAGAGGATGCCAGGTTAGGCTTATCTCTGGCCTGTCCTCATCAGCAAGTTCAAAAGACACTGACCCCAGAAAACAAAGATTGCATTCAAGGTCTCCCATGGATGTTTGTCCCTAGAAGAAAAAGGTTATCCTCATGCTTGAAAACCTAAGTAGTAGGTGTGAAGCCATTACTTAACCCTCTGATCTGGGGCCTGACTAAGACAGGTCAGATACTTCAGACTGAGACCAACATAACCGGTGACCACACTGACTTCTACTACCAGGTTCTCGTTCCCAGAATGCATCTCGACTTAGAACTCCAGCCAAGTTCCTAAAGATGAAGAAAGCCCCCTGTGTGGAGATTGCTTCTTCAGGCATCTGGAAGCCTTGCCAATAGGAAAACTCCCAAAGCCCTTATGGTTGGTTTATTTCTCCCTCACTGGGCCAGGGAAATGCATTTATCTCAGGTACAGAGGAGGAACTGACAGGAACTAACCAGCTAATAGTATTCCAAACAGAGGGAAGGGAAAACATGCCCTACTTTTTTCTTTCTTTGTAATATGTTTATTGACAACCTCCATACATATATACAATATCCCATGATCATAATCCCCTCCCACCACATCTTCTTCCCTCCCCTCCCCTAGTCCTCTTCCACTGAATCCTTTCTTCTTTCCAATTTGTCCCTGGTCAATTTTGATGTCATCATTTATTCCCTCCTACCATGCAAGGCTTGTGTAAGTAGTGTCAGCCACTATGAGGTCATGAATATCACAGCCCCTTTGTGTCTGTTAGATAATATTATAAGGTGCTCATCCCTTTCTTTTGGGTCTTACATTCATTTTTGCCCCTTCTTCCACAATGGTCTCTGAGCCTTGGAGGGTGTGATAGAGATGTTTGACTTAGTGCTGAACACATCACTGTCCTTTCTTCTAAGTGCTTTGATGAGTTTTGAGTCTACCCAGTGGTCACCACCATCTGAAAAGAGAAGCTTCTCTAACCAAAAGTGAGAGTAGCATTAATATATGGGCACAAACATAAGTATTTAAATGCCAGTTTTGTGGGTATAATATACCACTTAGCCAGACAATAGTAATAGCAGTTTCCCCTCTATGACTTATGACTCTTTAGCCATAGGCTTTTGATTAGGTTTTCAGTATCAGGCATGAATTAATTCCTGTGGAGTGGGCCTCAAGCCCAATCAAGGAGCAGTTGGTTTTCCCGATAACAGATGTGCAGCCTTTGCATCAGTTTGTATATTTGGCAATGTCAATAATTAAGCACCAATTACACATTCCACTGTGTATTGGGTGGCGTATTAGTCAGGGTTCTCTAGAGGAACAGAACCAATAGAATGAATTGTTAACCATCGTAGGAGGCCTTATGTATATTATTAATAATTTTCATAAAACTTCATGAGGTATTGAGCTGCAGAGAAGGAAGTGACTATAATGGACAGCCTCAGAGGATAATCCTGAGGAATGAGACTTGAATGGGATTTGAAGGATGAAGAGGATTCAGAGAAGGTAGGAACACTTGGAGGTTGACTCTTAAATTGTTTTTCCACACAGTGGTTCTATTCAAAATCAGGGAATGTGTACAGGCTATTGCCAAAGCTCATGGTTGCCCTCTAGAACTAAGTGGTAGGACCCTATTGCTGGAGACACCGCATGCTTGGGGCTGTGGGACACTGAGGAGTCAAGCTGGGAGGCTCAAAACTCATCAAAGTACTGAGAGGAAGTGACAGTGGTGTGTGCTCGGCATTAAGGGAGACATCTCTATCACACCCTCCAAGGCGCAGAGACCATTGCAAGGGAGATGGCATAAGGAATGTAAGAGGCAAAAGAAGGAGAGAAGTGTCTTGCAAGACTGTCTTCCAAACACAGAGAGGCCGTGTTATCCCTGACCCCACAGTGGAGTGGCTGATGCTACCTGCATAAGACTGCATAGTAGGAAGGGAAGGAAAAGATGACATCAAAATAGAAGAAAGACTAGTTGGAAGGAAGAAGGGTGTTGTAGCCTGCTCCACGTTGCTGGGATGAACACCCAAACCAGGCACAGTTTAGGGGAGGAAGGGATTTATTTCAAGCTTACACCCCGGGGGAGTTCCAGCAATGGCGGGAGAAGCTGCCTCCATCCATCCAAACAGAGAGAAACAGCCAGCAAAAAGCAAAGGCAGCAAAAACAAAACTGGCAGCAAACAGCAGGCTCCCCACCACAGCCTCCATACCTTTGGGCTAGAAATCAGATCCACCCTCAAATACACCTTAGGGCTGGACCCCAGGATCTGTGCTCCCTCCCCTTGACACTTCCTCCAGACAAACATCTGGAGACACAATTTACAAGCTTTAATAAAACACCTGAGTCTATGGGCGACTTACATTCAAACTACCACAAAGGGACACAGTAGAGGGAGGAAGGAAGGGCAACGGGAGAAGACTATGATCATGTTGTATTGTCTATATGCGTGGAACTTGTCAATAAAAAATTTTTAAATTGCCATTAATAAGCCACCCTATGATCTTTTTTTTTTTAGGGCTTATATGTCCAATTTAAGGTCAGCTCCTTGAAGGCAGCGATCATGTCTTCAGGAATACATCCTGACTGCTGTACTCCTTAACTCCCCCTGAATCTCAGCAGTCTCCCAGATGGCTGAGGGTTTAATCTGAGTATGGCCACAGGTACTCTATTGCTCTAGAACCCTCTACTGAACCCCAGCACGACACAAAGTGGAGTCTAGCTCATTTAATCAAGTGTCTCCAAGGGCTGCTGAGGTACATCTGGGTGCCCGTATCCCTGGCTATGGAGCGATCCTATTTCCCTCCCTCCTTCCCTGACTCCTGCGTCCCCTGTTGAGGATGGTCATCACATCCAGTCCTCACCCTTCCCCATGATTGCTTCTGGCCACTAATGCTCTGCTGCTTCTTTCGGCCTGCTCCATGCCTTCTTGTCTCCCTCAAACATCCTGGCTCTTGTGTGCCTGTTCTAGGAGTTGGGGGAACCTTCCTCTGGAGTCACAGGGCATCTGAGATCCATAGGCCTGGGGTCCTAGCATGACACTTCCTACTTATGTCTTTGTTCTTAGGGTCCTCAGTCTTTCCTTCACATTCAGGCCGATGGACATTCTGGATAATGAAACTCAAAATGAGGCAAAGATGTTCCGAGGCCAATAAAAACCATTCGATTGATTGGTTCACGAAGTGACTACCAAACAAGACACGGCTGCTCAGGACTGGATCTGGCCTCAGCTTATAAAGGGGGTGAGTCACAAAAATTTCCCTGAGCCATCGGAGGCTGTGCTGAGCTTTGAGGGGTATAGAAAGTTTCAGGTGAGCTGGTTTGAATTTTGTGATTTCCTAAAGACATTTGACATCAGAAGCTTCTAGGGCCCCAGACGTCTGGGTCTCTGTGGCCTGACCCAGCGTGAGGCAGGATGCAGAGAGAAGGCCCTGCCGTTGGCTCCGCAGCCCTCTGCAGATAATTAGCTCCGCCAAGGCGCAAACAAATTCCTTCCCACTGCTGGGCTACGTGGCTCTGGCGGAGGTCTGGGAGAGAGGGACTTTTTCTTCCTCAACCGAGGCACGTGGAGGTGACTGGGGAGAGATGCGGGGAAGATGAAAACGATGTCTTGTGAAGCAACACCGCGACACACTCTGTGAACCTCTTCTGATTTGCAAATGAAATTTTTCGCACAGACAATGCAGGCAGCACCGGGGCCCCCTATTGAAGCCACAGCTCATGAAAGTCTCCAAGTCGGAGTGGGAGAAACCTCCAGCCACCGATCACAGAAGGCAGCGCTGGCAATAATGAACCAGCCGTATTAACTAAGAAATCGCAAGAGCCATCTCTATTAGACAGCTGCGCGGGTCAAAAGGAAACCAGACAGGACACGCGGAGAGGAAACTCAGGCTCCCCGGCATAATTGCTGTGCAATTAATACGGGTGAGTCACCGCCCTGGTGCAAGTGGGCTCCCACTGGCTGCCCGAGAAGCAGGACCTGGGACCAGGCCCTGGCTGTCAGCAGTAATTCCCCTTCCTCGCCATCTGTGGAGCCCAAAGAAACATCCTCAGGAAATGGATCAATAAGATGACGTCGCTACAAAGAAGGGGGAAAAAAAATCAATCCACAAATATCAGCACCAGAAAGGGCATCACTTGAGAAAACTGGAAACGGATTTCAAAGACTTCCATCCCAGTTCTCAGCCCATTTGGCTTCTGCCGGTAACTTACAGAAGCAGCCAGGTAGCAGAGAGGGTAAGCTGGGGGCAGCAGGTATTCAAGTACCTACAAGGTGCTGGATCCTGGGGCGACACTTTCTTCCCTATAATCCTTATGGGCTGAGGATTTCTATCCCCATTCAATAATGGTGGAAACTGAGTCTCAGAGATGGTAAAGAAAACCAAGGCAGGAGAGACAGACACATTGCAGCAGAGGTAGAAGCTGAGGGTGGGGTATGAGAGGAAAAGAAAAACGGGAATTAACCTATGCAAATTCACCCCATTGTCTTGGTACCCTTGGTTCACTGGGCTATGGAGAAAAATTCCAGGACCCTTTCTAGACCCAAAAAGGAGTCTCACCTCCCAACCGTAATGGTACACATTGCGCCCAACTAGACCAAGCCAGAGGTGGAAAGGCACTTTTTGAACTGTGGTGTTTATGGGTCACTGAAGAGTGTGTGACATGTGCTAGGTCAGGAAGCAATTCTGAAGAGTGAGGGGACCACACACTACACTCTGAAAATGACAATGACAGGCATTTCATTCCCTGCTGGGGTTGTGGCTCAGTGGCAGAGCACTTGTCTAGCATGCACAAGGTCCTGGGATTCATCCCCAGCCCGCCAAAACCAAGACAAGAACATTTAACTCTCTGAACTGAAGGCACGCTAGTTGCTGTTACCCAGTACGTTTCCCTCCTCTTCCACGAGTACCTGTGGAGGTCTGAGCAATTTCTTGGGGCAGGAACAGGTCGTTAAATGTCCCCAAAGACCACCTCTCTCATCCCAGTGGCCTCGTGAGAAAACAACTGCATTGGCTCTCTAAGTCGCCAGAGGGCTCACAACAGACAAATGTTAGCTGGGCAAGGTAGCAAACACCCATCTTCCCAGTACTTGGGAGGTATACACAGCCGAACTCCCAAGTTCAAGGCCAGTCTAGGCTAAATACTGAGGTCTAGACCAGCCTAAGCTGCATACTGAGACCCTGTCTCAAAGAAAACAGAAAGAAAGAAATGGTGGGGAGGGGCCATAATTGTTAAATATTCAGGAATTTGAAACTTGAAATCTGCTATGGTGTGCAGTCATTTACACTATAATTATTAACAAACACTAAGGAAAAAGAAAAAAAAAAAAAGCTAATTCCTTTCCCGGCTTCCAGAGAACTAGTTGACTGGTTGCAAGTGACAGAAAGGCTATTCAAATCAACCCAACTAGCCGGGCGTGGTGGCACACGCCTTTAATCCCAGCACTCTGGAGGCGGAGGTAGGAAGATTACCATGAGTTCTAGGCCACCCTGAGACTCCATAGGGAATTCCAGGTCAGCCTGGGCTAGAGTGAAACCCTACCTCAAGAAACCAAAAAACAAAACAAAACAAAAATCAACTCAACTAAAAAGGGAGATTTAGCTGTTGTAAGTAGGAGAACTGTTTTTAGAGGAAGCTTGATTCAAAGACTTAGAAGTCACTTAAATTCTTGTCTCTCCATCTCTCAGCTCTGTCTTCCTCTGTGTCAGGTTTTTTTTTAATATTTAAAATTTTTTTTATTCATTTATTTGAGAGAGAGAGAGAGAGAGAGAGAACCAAGCAGATAAAGAAAGAGAAAGAGACAGAAAGAGAGAGAAATGAGCACACCAAGGCTTCTAGCCACTGCAAACAAACTCCAGACACATGTGCCACCTTGTGCATCTGGCTTTATGTGGGTACTGGGGAATCAAACCTGGGTCTTTTGGCTTTGCAGGCAAGTACCTTAACTGCTAAGCCATCTCTCCAGCCATCTGTGTTAGTTTTAATCAACAGATAGGCTTTCTTCACCTGGCAAAGGGCATGGCAACTGTTACAGTTTAAATACGGTTGGTCCCACCAAAATTCACGTCAAGGCCTAGTCCCAGGGCAAACCATGCCAGGACACGGGGCCAAGTGAGAGGTATTTCAGTGGATTCCTGCCTTCCTCTGTCAGCTCTCCCTCTCCCAGACTGGAGCAGTTATTGGGAGAGCGAGCAGGTTGTGAAAACACAAGTCCACAGCTCAGGCTTGGCTCCCCCCACGTGCCTCCTGCTCTTCTGCTTCCCACCATGAATGAAAGCAGGAGAAAGCCCCAGAAGAAACCAGGAGATGCTGGTACTACGCTCTTAGACCTCCCAACCTCCAGAACCATGAGCCTGAATAAACCACCTTCCTTCAAAAGTGACTCATTCTCAACTATTCTGTAGGGTGACAGGAACATGACCCAGAACAGCTACTTGTCCCGTATTCATAGTCACTCAATTTATGCAACCCAAGCAAAGAAAATTAGGCTCCTGTTGCATCTGGCAGAAAAGATGCTGGTCAGCTCTGAGTCCCTTGTCCACCCTTGGACTAACCACCAAGGCACAGAAGGAAGGGAACCCAATCTGGCCAGCTGTGATCATGCGTCCTCCCCTGAGATGGGGAAGTCACCACCAGGATTTAGAGGTTGTTTATAAAGTTCAAGGTAGGGCTGGGATGTAGCTCAGTGGTAGAGTGTTTATCTAGCAATCACAAGATCCTGGGTTTGATTCCCAGAACTGGAAAAAAATTAAACTAGAAATTAATATTTGGTCAACCCCTCTAATGTAGGGGGGTGGACAGTGGACAGTGAAATGAAAGGTTTTGCTCAGCCTCTCAGTGCAAAGGGGAAATCAAGCAATGAAGAAAGGACTTGATAATTGTGAGAGCAATCCTAAGACAATGCAAACAATGGTCTCCATGCCCAGGTAGCTCTGGGTAACCCTAAGCTACCACCATGTCAGCTGTGGTGAGGACTGAGTGAACAGCACACAAATCAGGAAAGGCCGAGGCCTGTCAGAATTTGAACACTTGGTAAACAGAGCCATCAGTGTTGCCGCATCAATCTATTTGGCCTCATCTTGCACGCGTCAAAAGGAAATGATGTAGGAAGACCTACTGTGCAGGCTGTTGGATGGGATGGGATGATAGGCCGGGCATGGCCTATGTATGATATTTCCTCCTTATAAACAGCGAAGAGCTCTAACAGGTGGAATACTTCTTCCTCTTCCCTCACCTCCTTCTTTATATCATCCTAATACACACTCGACATTTTTATTCCTTTCTTCCAAGTACATGATGCAGTAGTCAAAGAAATCAGACAACCATTTTATCTCCACAATGAGTCTCCTGGAAATGCGTTTTCCAGAGCGGGTGAGTTGGGTTGTAGAGGAATCAGATGCTAGCAAATATTTTCCCTCATGTTGATTTCCTGAGAAAATTGTACAACTTCCTGAAAGGTTAAAAAAAAAAGTCTTCCATCTCTCTAACTTCAAAAAGGACATGGAAGGGGGGTACACTGGCACCTGAGATCTTCAGCAGAGTGGGTAATATCAATGCGTGTTGTTACTTTTGATATTGTCTCGATGACAGGAGTGGGGGCAGAAGTGGAGGTTCAAAAAACACAAATTCAGAACAGACAGATGGGAAGAGCTTTGTCACTCAAAGAATAATAAATGTTTGCAATGGCCTACTGGGCAAGGCTGTTAAGGTAAAGACAGTGGGTTCGTTCAAGTAGCAATTAGATGCTATCCTGGGGGAAACGTCGTATTACAAGAGAGTGGCATCAATGTGGCGATTGGCTTTTCGCGCTTCCAACACTGCCTATGTTCTTTTCTCCCTCTTAAAGGTCTGCAGTCCCAGCAGAATAAGTGAGCACAGAAATTAGGCCCAGCAGTGTGCCCTGGGAAACTGGGCCAAGAGAAAAAATGCCATTCAGGCAGGACCGCAGCTTACGATGCTCAACTGTAACATCTATTTCGTTTGCATTGTTTCTTAGGTCTTGAGAGACGCAGATGATGCCATTCAGGGAACAGGAAACAATCACATCCTCTAGGTACCCAACTGCTTTGCTCAGCTAGGCCCAATTATGCCGTGTAGAGCCTGCTACACTTCTTGACTGGAGGAATTCCGTGTTGTATATAAATCGGGTAAAGCATGTGATGTTTCTGAATAAGAAAGGCCATTGACCAAGGCCAGAGCCTTCCTTCTTAAGGAAATTCATCTATATTAGTTTGAGGGGCCTTCATTTCAGTATCATTTTTCCCAACATAGGTAAGGGTCTATGTTTTCAGAAAATTTGTAAATGCCATTTGTACCATATTCCTTCCCATGTTTATATTTAAGGTCTATTTCTATGCCAAAGACAAACTTCAAATTAAGTTCCTTAATAAAAAGATAAGGCATCAGCACAGTGGTTTCCCCCACATCTTCCTCCTAAGCTACATTAAAAAGAATAAGCATGGGCTAGAGAGATGACTCAGTGGTTAAGGCACTTACCCGTAAAGCCCAATGACCCGCGTTTGATTCCCCAGGACCCACAAGAAGCCAGATGCACAAAGTGGTGCGTGCATCTGGAGTTCATTTGCAGCAGCTGGAGGCCCTGGTCTGAGACTACACAATGAATTCCAGGTCAGCCTGGGCTAGAGTGAGACCCTATCTCAAAACAAAGCAAAACAAAAAGAATAAACAGATAACAGAGAATCTGGGACTCGGGAGAAGAGAAGCCAGTGATCAACTATGTAACAGGAGCCAATTTCAAACACAGGAGTTCTAGTTGTTTGGTTTAAGTGTCCCCCATAAACTTAGGTGTTCTGAATGCTAGGTCCCCAGCTGGTGGCAATTTGGGAATTGGAGCTTCCTGGAGGCAGTGTATTGTTGGGGGTGGGCTTATGGGTATTATAGGCAGCTTCCCCTTGTCAGTGTTTGACACACTGTCCTGCTGCTGTTGTCTACATGATGTTGGCCAGGAGGTGATGTCCACCCTCTGCTCATGCCATCGTTTCCGCCTGCCATCATGGAGCTTCTCCTTGAGTCTGTAAGCCAAAAGTAAACCCTTTCCTCCCAGAAGCTGTTCTTGGTCAGGTGTTTTCTGCTAGCAACATGAGCTAAACAACTAAGCAACAGGAGTTAAAACTGAAGTAACCAATTTACTCAGACAACAGAAAGAATTTTCAAAAATAAAAATAGAAAGGCTGGGGCTGTAGCTCAGTGGTAGAGCACTTGCTTGACCACTATACAAGATCCTGAGTTAAATCCTGAAAGAAAGATAGAGAGAACCAAATAAAAATCGGGAACATTCATAGGTGGGCTGAAAACCAACACAAAATAGATGAAGAATAGCTTCATTAAGAAAACTGGGAGGGGCTGGAGAGATGGCTTAGCAGTTAAGCGCTTGCCTGTGAAGCCTAAGGACCCCGGTTCGAGGCTCAATTCCCCAGGACCCACGTTAGCCAGATGCACAAGGGGGCGCACGCATCTGGAGTTCGTTTACAGAGGCTGGAAGCTCTGGCACGCCCATTCTCTCTCTCTCTCTCTCTCTCTCTCTCTCTCCCTCCTTCTCTCTGTTGCTCTCAAATAAATAAATAAACAAACAAAAAAATTTAAAAAAAAAGAAAACTGGGAGGAGGGCTGGAGGGATGGCTTAGCTGTTAAGGCATTTGCCTGCAAAGCCAAAGGACGCAGGTTCGATTCCCCAGAACCCACATTAGCCAGATGCAGAAGGGGGTGCATGCATCTGGAGTTCTTTTGCAGTGGCTGGAGGCCCTGGTGGGCCCACGTTGCCCATTCTCTCTCTCTCTCTCATTCTCTCCCCTCTTTCTCTGTCAAATAAATAAATAAAGTGAAATATAAAAAAAAGAAAACTGGGAGGAGATATTTGTACAGAATACAATGTATATTGATGAATTCAAAATGTGGCAAAGGGTTAGGGAGATGGCTTAGTACATTAAGCTCTTGCATGTGTGAGGATTTTAGTTCAGACCCTTAGGCCCCACATAAATGTCAGACAGGCATGGCAGCCCTCCTGTAATCCCAGCACTCAGGGAGGCCAAGAAGACAAGAGAACCCCAGGGCAAGCTGGGTCACCAGACTACCTGTACTGGTGAGCTCTGGGTTCAAGTGAGGTACCCTGTCTCAATAAATAAGGAGGTGGGCAATCCATGGAGACACCTGACACCAACCTCTGGCCTCTACACACACTTGTAGGTACAATAAAAATAAAATAAAATGGTGTCAAATACATGTAAAACCTTATATAAAATTAGAGTTAGACTGAAAATAAATATTTAAAAACTTGTTCTGGTAAGAAAAAAAAAATGTATCTCCAAAAGAACAATAAAAAAGTTGACATCAGATTTCTCAGTAGTGTACTTCAAAAAAAAAAGTAATATATACAATTTTCTAAGTGAAACTAATTTTATCTATAATCTTATAACCACACAATTGATAATTTTTTTTATTAGTCAGTTCTGTATTCAGCAAATACAGTCAGTTTGGTACCATTATTAGGCTCATCCATGACCTACCCCCTCCACTTGGCCCCTCCTTGTTGAGGTATACGGGTCATGCATTGTGGAGTTAGCCCACAGTTATGGGTAAGCTAAATGTCTCTGCATATCATGACCCAACATGTGACTCTGACATTCTTTCCGCCCCCTCTTCCGCAAAATTTCCCTGAGCCATGTTGGGTTCATTTTTGGTCTGCTTCAGTGATGAGGTGTTGGGGGCCTCTGAGGCTCTGGCTCTCTGATTTGGTAGGAGTTGATTTTTCTCTGTGCTGATCTCCTTCCCCCTTTTGCTGGTGTCCGGTTCATCAGGAAAACAGCCCCCTTGCTTGTTTCTCCAATTTTTCTTAGTTTCAGCCAGGGCCCTTTTGAGGTATGATGGGGTGGCTCTCTCCTTAGGATCTACATCTATCTGAAAAAGAGAAGCAGATTCTCCAACGGAGAGTAAGTTAGCACCAGGACAAATGAGATAACCCTTACTTTTTTTTTATAGAGAATTTAATAGGTGTAGGCCCTCTTGTAGCCCACAACTGATGGTAGCTTGATATTGGAGAGTGGGCTTATGTTTGGATATGGTTCTGACTTGTTTCAAAGCCCAGGCTTCTTGGCAATGCCCCCAGGCTGCATAAGATTCCCATTGTTCTTGAGCCCAGGCTGATACGCCCACTTATCTGCCCATACACTGTCATGGGCAGAACACAGCGCAAAAGAAATAACATGAAAAATCAAATGCAAGAAAATCCAATTAGATCACCCAGTCCCACAATGAATACATCTAACCAAAACATAGAAGAACAAATAGGACCAGAACACCAAATTGAAGCTATGAGCAATGCAACTCTAACCAACCTATTGGTAGAACTTGCAGGAAAACAACAAAGGGCCGACAATCGTGTGGATGCTGCCATCACTAAACTAGAACTGATAATTAAATGTAAAATAAACATTTTATTTATAATAATTAAAATGTTTAATAAAATAAAGATTTTTTTCTAACCCTTATAAACTTTACCACACTTAAATTATCTGAAAGAATTATTTCAGCACCAAACAAAAATATATTACATGAGGAATAGATGAGGAACTCCAGATAGTTTTGTTTGATTTAAGAATATTTGGAGTAAATGTTAAATGATGTCAACATTAGGACATGAGGAGATAAGGAAAGGTGAAAATGAAAGCAAGCCAAGATTCTTAGAATACATGTATGCATACATGTGGGCACGAGTCTTCCACATTCAAGAGAAGGAACTCTGTGTTTGTATGTATGCATGTGTAAAGTATATGGGGAGGGTCTTTGATAATGACAAAATAGGTCCTATTGGTATAAGTCTCTTTCAAATACCAAATGTAAATTGCATAAAATAATCACCTAAATGAGGTAGAGATAAACCAAGAACTTACAGAATCTAGGTGAGGGTCAACAATGGGGATAAGGAAACAATGAGTGATCTTTCCATTTTTATATTCCTCCTGAAAACGGACAGGGCCAGGAAGGGAAAACCAAATCTGGACTGAAACCAGCAGTCTCACTGGCTTGAAGGTGCAGAGAATTGAACTGGTTTACTGAAGGTAAAGTATAAATGTCTGAGAATAGAGAGAATCCAGATAAGGGGAACCTCTGTTCCATAAATAAATTGATGTAGGTATGAGGCAGTCTAGTATATCAAAAGTAACAGAGGAATTAAAAAATGAAGTTTGAGTCCACTAGTTAAAAGCCTGATAAAGACAAAAATGTATATTCTTAAGAAAACTATGATACAATTAAAAGTTTTGCGTCATTCAAAATGTCCATAACACAGAATTACTGGACATGTAAAGAAACAGAAAAATTTGATCATACCCAAAAAGAAAGGCAATAATTAAAGAACTATTGAATGGGGAAGCAGATATTTCTTCATCATTAGCAATCAAAAAAACTTAAGGCAACTATCATAACTGTGATCAAGGATATAAAGGAAAATATATTCATATAAATAAACAAAAATAAGGGGCTGGAGAGATGGATTAGCAGTTAAGGAGTTGCCAGCAAAGCCAAAGGACCCAGATTTGATTCCTCAGTATCTACATAAAGCCAAATGCACAAGGTAGTGCATTCAGAGTCTAGAGTTTGTTTGTAGTGGCTAGAGACCCTGGTGTACCCATTCTCTCTCTTTCTCTCTCTCTCCCATAAGTACATAAAATATTTTTAAAATAAACAAAAGTAAGACATTTCAGCTGAGATATGTAAATTATTTTAAAAAACAAGAAGTAAAAATATAACAAAAATTTAAGGTTTCTTAAAGTTCAAGGTAGGTTTAATATAACAAAAGGAACGGTTAGTGAAATTGAAGGTAGAACAAAGAAATGATCCAATCAGGAGAACAAAAAGGATTTTTAAGTAAGTGGAAATCTAGCAATCTGGGAGACAATATCAAATATATAATGTCATGTAATTGGATTCTCAGAGGAGCAGAGAGAAATGAATGAAGCAAGAACAAGAAAATGAGATAATAGTAGTCAAATATTTACCAAATTTGGTGGGAAACAAATTTTCAACTTTACAAAACTCAGAAAACCCAGGGACATTAGAAATACAGAAAAGTACATGCATATATTAATAAACTAACGGGAATTCAACTAATAAAACTGTTTGAAAAGTAAACACTGAAAGCAGCCACAGCTAACTGGCACATTAAACAGATAACAAGTTTTTAATAAAACACCTGAGTCTAGACTTCTGGTCAAGATGGCAGACATAATCACACTAGAGCTCCAAGGGTGAAATCAGGCAAGAATTGTAGGGCTCCAGTACTACAGGCAACAAGAACTGAGGGCCACCAACAGCTGTCTACAAGCCAAGCAAAGATAGTTGACTCCCTGTCAAGAGATGAGCCACCTCTCGCACATCAGCTAGGGCCCAGGTGAGACCACAGAATTGGTGAGATGAGTAACAGTGCTGCTTCCGGGGCAAGCCTGGCAACCTGTGCCAGGGTGATGGTGACAGACACTGAGGACACTCAAAATGCACCAAAGCAGAAATCCAGGAGCTGCTGAGAGCTCAACACTATAGTAGACTTAAAGCACACCCACCAGGCCTCTGGGAATTCTGCTGAAGAGGAGGCAGAAAGATTATAAAAGGTACAGAGTGGGAAGGAATATCCAGTGAATATTCCCAAACTGACTGTGCTGCTCTCACAACTCATAACCAACTCCATGGTGAAGACCAGAAATCCCACTGAAAAGGGCCCTCAGTGGAATGGGGCCAGGCAGGAGGGGAATGTTGGTAACGACATATGATGTATCCATAAACAAAGTTTATACTTAATTTTTCAAAAAAAGATAATGATATGAGTTGTTACAGACAGCAGAAAACCTAAAGGCTAAAAATCAGTAGAAAATATTCATCCCACTTCCTTTCTCCCTCTTTCCACTTTATCTCTTGTGTGTATGTATGTACTGGAGATCAAACCTACTACATCCCTCATGCTGAGCACAGACTACCACTGAGCTTTGCCCCAGTTCAAGTCTTTTATACCCAGCAAAGCTAACATTGAAAGGTAAATGGTATAATGAAGGCATTCTCAAACACACAAAGACTTAGACTTTTCACTTCTTTGTAAGTTACTGGAAGTCATGCTCTAACTCCATGAGGAATAATAAGAAATAGGAAAACAGGGAATCCAGAATAAGAGAGGTGTCAATCAAATGGAATAATAAACAGAAATATCACAATAACAGTTATGCTTCCAAGTTAAGGGGAATACATTTATATTCACAGGCTCGTGAGGATTCTATGAAGGGCATATCTGAAAATAAAAGGGAGAAAGGAAGAATTTGGAAGATGTCCAATAATTTGATTTTATTTTTTAAAATCTCAAACAGAAGTACTTTAATATTGACAGGAATTTTATAGCAGAAATATACTTGGAAATATAACATATCTTTCTATTAAAGTATTCAATTTACCAGCACAATTATGATACTGTTAACACATCAATTTTAGCCATCAGTTAATGAATGCTGAAGAGGGATGACATCCGTGCCCATGAGAATGCAATGAAATGGACACTCTTTCACATTATTAGTGTCATTTTGAAATGCAGTTTTGCAATAATAATCAAAAATTTTAAATTCACATATATTCAAATAGATACTTCTGGAAATCTTAGAGAAGAAAATAACTTGCATGTATGCCGGGAGTATATCCATTGTAACACGATTTATAATTATAAAAGTTAAATTGGTAGTGAAATGCATGTAACTAGGAAGTTGACATTATGGTAGATCCACTGAGAAATACCATGTAGTATGTACTTTTATATATGTATATATAATACATATAAATATAACATAAAACTTACATGAAAAATAGATGAAACAAACTATAGAATGAAATGGACATATAAAACTAAGTTTATGTAAAAATTGATATAAATTCAGGCTATTGCCATGGCTCACAGTTGCTCACCAGAACTAGATGGTATGTAAGAACCCTGTTGCTGAAGATATCAAGTCTTTGGGCTTAAGACACTGGGGACTCAAACTGGAGCTCAGCTGGAAGCTTCCTCCCTGTTGATTAACTCCCATCATTCTGGAAAGAGCTATGCAGCCTTCTGGGGGAGACAAGTCACCAACAGTCTTAACCATCAGTGGTCTCTGCAAGCTACATGGCTGATCAACTAGGAAAAAAAATGCCAACCAGTAATACAGTGGAGTACAATGTCTGTTATGGGGGAAACCAACTGCTCCTTGATTGGATTTGAGACCATTCCATGGAAGGAAATTCATTCCTGATACTGAAAAACTAATCAAAAGCCTATGTCTGGGGAGGTCATAAGCTCTAGGAGGGAAACTACTACTGTTATTTGGCTAAATGGATATATTATTCCCAACAAACTGCCCTCTAAATATTTTTGTTTGTGCCAATATAGTGATGTTACCCTCACTTTTGGTTAAAGAAGCTTCTCTTTTCAGGTGGCAGTGACTACTGGGGAGACTCAAAATTCATTCAAATGCTTAAGAAGAAGTGACAGTTGAGTGTTCAGTAATACATCTCTATCACCTTCTCCAAGGTTCAAGGACCATTACAGAAGAGGCAGTGGAAAGAATATAAAAGACAAAAGAAGGGGAGGAATGCTTTGCAATACGATCTTCCAGACATAAAGTGACCATTTAATTTGTGACCTCACAGTGGTTAATGCCACTTACACAGACCTGCCTAATATGAAGGGAAAAATGATGACATCTGTGGTGGTTTAAATTCATTGTCTCCCATAAACTCATGTGTTTTGAATTCTTGGTTCCCAGCTGATGGTAATTTGGGACCTGGAGATTTGCTGGAGGAGGTGTGTTGCTAGGGGTGGGCTTATGGATCTTTTTTTTTTTTTTTGAGGCAAGCCCAACAGACTTCCCCTCTTTTATAAGGAGAGAAAGAAAGAGAGAGAGAGAGCAAGAGAGAGAATTGGTATGCCAGGGCCTCCAGCCACTGTAATTCAACTCCAGACATGTGTACCACCTTGTGTGCATGTGTGACCTTGTGCACTTGCATCATCTTGTGTGTCTAGCTTACATGGGACCTGGAGAGTAGAACATGGGTCCTCGTGCTTCACAGGCTTAACCACTAAGCCATCTCTTCAGCCTGGGCTTATGGATTTTATTGTAAGTTTTCACATACCCGTGTTTGGCACACTCTCCTGCTGCTCTTGTCCACCTGATATTGGTCAGGAGGTGACATCAGCTTCTTCTCATGATACATTTCCCTGCCATCGTGGAGCTTCCCCTCTGTTTTGTAAGCCAAAATAAGCCCTTTCTTCCCACAAGCTGCTTTTTTGATTTTTTTTTTTTTTTTTTTTGTGCCAGCAACAAGAACTTGACTACAACAGTAAAATTGGTGCCAAGAAGTGGGGTCAGTGTGGCTTTTGCCCCTTTGGAACTTATTTTTTGGAGGAATGTAGAAAGATTTAAAACATTGCTTTGCTGTAAGTACAGCTTGATGGATTCTGGTTAGAGTTGGAAAACCTAAATGCAGTAAGAACTATGGACTGTGATGTTTGGCTTATGAGGGGAAGAAAGTATTTGTTGAGGCTGGCCTAGGAGTGGTTTGTGTGACAGGCTTACTGCGTTCTGCCTGCTTGTGTCCTGAGACCTTGTGCAGGGTTGTGTTGTATAGAAATGGATTGGTGTGAGTAGATGGATATGGAACAGAAAGAAATGAAATCTTTGGGCTGAAACTGCTGCCCATTCATAGCTTCACTTGTTTGAAAGATTACAACTCCTGTGTTGGGCCAGCTGATTAGCACTGGGACAACAGGAAGAATGCTGAGTCTTTTAAAAATAGGGGCCTGAATGCTGAAATTTTTCTGCACTTCAAAGTTTGCTTTGTTCCCCCCTGGATTAACAAATTTGGTAGCCCACCTGGTACTATGGAGTATAACAAATGCAGGAGAGGGTCATTTGATTTGCAACACGGTTTTGTTTTTTGGAAATAAGCATGGGCAGTGTGAGGCAAGATTGTTGGAAACCCCTGCATTCCGGTCTGATGGAGCCATGAGGTTGAACTGTGGGTTTCAGTAGAGACCCATTGGAGGTGCCAGGACTATAGGATGGCTGCCAAGGAGAGCTTCCAGCATGAGATGGAGTTTTTCCCAGGCTAGGAGAAGCCCAGCTGGAGGGGCTGAATTGGAAACTCCAGGTGCTTGTCTCTGGTTAGAGTTATTGGACTTGGAGCCACAAAATTTGATGTTTGCTCTATTGGTTTAAATCTTGTATTGGTTCAATCTTTCTTTGCTATGCCCAATGTCACCTTTTGCAGTGTGAATGTTCATTCTGGGTCATTACGGGTTTTTTATTTTGTTTATTTTATAACTCACAGTTAAGAGACCATGGACTATGGGGATATTAAAACAGTACTGGAAAGAAAAAAATTATGGGGTCTTTTGAAGTTGGACTGAATGCATTCCATTTTACATCACGTATGGTCATCAGTTTATGGGAGCCAGAAGCAAAATGTGGTAGTTTGCGTAGTCCCCATAAGCTCATGTTTTTGAATGCTTCGTTTCTAGCTGATAGCAATTTGAGAACTGGAGTTTTGCTGGAGGAGGTGTGTTGGTGGGGGCAGGCTTATGGGTACTATAGCTGCTACAAGTGTTTGGCACACTTTCCTGTTGCTACTGTGTGCCTGATGTTGGCCAGGAGATGATGCCCAGTCTCTGCTCATGTCACGTTTTCCCCCATCATCTTGGAGTTTTCTCTCGAGTCTGGAAGTCAAAATAAACATTTTCCTCCCACAGGCTGCTTTTGGTCAAGTACTTTGTGCTAATACCATGAAGTAACTGCAGCAACATCAAAACAGAAGAGGGACTAGTTGGACATAAGAAGGGGTTCAGTGGAGGGGGAACACAAGAGGGAGGTGGGAGGGGATTATGTGTGCATATTGTGTATATGAATGGTGTCTATCAATATATATTTTTAAAAAGAATAGGTATAAATAATGTTTATATATGCTTATGAGGAAAAATAGACTCCAGGAAGGGGAGTAGGTTTAGGAATAAGGAAAGGTTGCTGAGAACTTTAGTACACCACTCTGTATGTTTGGATTAAAATTTATTTGTTAAAAAAAAATAACAATGGAGCCGGGTATGGTGGTGCACGCCTTTAATCCCAGCACTCAGGAGGCAGAGGATCCCTGTGAGTTCAAGGCCACCCTGAGGCTACATAGAGAATTCAAGGTCAGCCTGGGCTAAAGCAAGACCCTACCTCGAAAAACCAAAAAAAAAAAAAAAAAAACTCACAATGAATTTAAACCAAGTATGGTGAGGCACTTCTGTAATCCCAGTACTTGAAGATGGAGGCAGTAGGATCAGGAGTTCAAGGATAGACTTAACAACACAGCATATTCAAGGCCAGTCTGGGCTACATGAGTCCCTGTCTTTAAAAAAAATGAAAGAGAAAAAGAGAGAGAAATTATATTAATTTTAAATGAATAAACTCCAGACCACAAGACTAATGTCAGAGGAGGAGTCTAAGACAAAGAAGTGACTGCCCCACCCCCCAGAGCAGCAGCAGAGTGCCACACTGTATTCAGAGCACCACACAAGGAGAAGGGACGTTGAAAACCTGAACTGAATCCAGAAGATGATAATCAAGATGGGCAAAGATCTGGAAAAGTCTAACTCAGGACAAACTCTTGATGAATGAGAACTTCTAGCCATAAAAAATTGAATATGATTACCAAGGACATGATTTGTAAAAGGGGCTGGAGACAGGATAGCTCTTTTGAAATTTGTAATTTGTTCTGTGTGAAAGTGGGCTCATGGATGAATATTATAGAAAGAAAAATTCAAGTTCACCAGGAAAAATGGCCTTTTAAGTGGGGGACCATGGGTAGGTTTAAAGCAGGGTCTTACTTTAGCCTAGGCTGATCTGGAATTCAATCTATAGTCCAGGCCTGTCTCAAACTCATGGTGATCCTCCTATCACAGCTTCCTAGTGTGGGTATTAAACGTGTGTGTCACCATGACAAGCTTTGCTTTAATATGCACAGATTCAAAGATATGATCTGTTACCTAACAAACTGTTACTTTAAAATATATTTTTATTTATTTATTTATTTGTTTATTTGAAAGAGTGAGAAAGAAGCAGGCGGAGAGAGAAAGAGAATGAGCATGCCAGGGTCTCTGGCCACTGCAAACTAATTCCAGATGCATGTGCCACTTTGTGCATCTGGCTTATGTGGGCACTGGGGAATCAAGCCTGAGTCCTTAGGCTTTGCAGGCAAGCACTGCTAAGCCATCTCCCCAGCCCGTGTTATTGTTTTTGAATTAAAAAATGATAGTACCTAGTTACTAAGAGTGGAAAGAGCCATTTCCACCTCTGGGTTTCTAACTGGAAGAGCCTTTCAGACATCTTCTCCAAATCTGTCTTCAACCCATGCATTCTTTTAATCCATCCTCACTCTACCTAAAAAATACCTTGTTCCAATAAATACATAGGGAATTTTATTAACCAATGTTACTACCATGTCAAATACATAGATTATATCATAGGTGTTGTCTCCCAAGCAAACATGCCAGAGAAATTGAGGAGGAATCACCTTCAACATTGGTCCAAGATTCCCATCATCTGTGTTTGCATCAGAAAGGGCTATTGGGGGCTGGAGGGATGGCTTAGCTGTTAAGGTGTTTGCCTACAAAGCCAAAGGACCCAGGTTCAATTTCCCAGGGCCCATGTTAGTTAGATGCACAAGGGGATGCACACATCTGGAGTTCGTCTGCAGTGGCTGGAGGCCCTGGTGCACCCATTCTCTCTCTCTCTCTGTCTCTCTCCTTCTTTCTCTGTCAAATAAAGTTTTATTTATTTTTTTAAAAAAAGAAAGGGCTATTGGGCTGGAGAGATGGTAGTTAAGATGACTGCCTGTGACCCAGCTTTGATTCCCCAGGATTCACATAAGCCAGATGCACAAGGTGGCATATGCACCTGGAGTTCGTTAGCAGTGGCTAGAGGACCTGGCATGCCCATTCTCTCCCTCTCTCAAATAAATAATTTTTTTTTTTTTTTAAAGAGAAAGGGCTATTGGACCTGTGTTTAGAGATTCAGGATTTTGAGCTAAGCATCACCTCCTCCCATGGTCTTCTTGGAACCTGCATTAGCTTACTTACTCCTTGCAGGAGTAGGAGTTACTGAGAATCCAGGAGTTGCCATACTCAGTTCATAATGTAGGAACATCAGGCAGATGTGTCAGGTAAATTGCCTAGGTCATCTGGTTGACGAACGTGGACATGAGTGCTGAGAGGCGTCAACTCCAAAGCCCAGGCTTCACTAGGCTTCCTTCGTCACTTGTCCGAGAGTAGAAGAGCAGCTGTTTGTCCTCACTCACTCACTTGTCCCCACCTTGACTCTGCCTGGCTGTGTCAGATGTGGTGACCCTCCTGGTTTCCCCTTCATCACCCTCCACCGGTACTCTGCGTTCTGCTAATATTGGATTCTCGGGCCAGAGACTGCTTCTTCCATGTTGTGCTGGCTCTTTGGAACACAGCAAGACTTTGGCATCAGAAAGACAAGTTCCAAGCCCAAATTCACTGAAAGCCGGAGTTGTATTCCTGCCTCTCTGTTTATTTTTTCCCGGAATGACCTGTCAATTGATGAGAGTGGGGTCTTAAAGTCACCCACTACCACTGTGTTTGGTGTTATCTGTGACTTTAGTTCTAATAGCGTTTGTTTGATGAATTTGGGGCCCCCATGTTAGGTGCATATATGTTTAGGATTGTAATGTCCTTGTGTTGGAGGGTGCCTTTAATCAATATAAAGTGACCTTCCTTATCTTTCTTAACTAATGTTGGACTGAAGTCTACCTTGTCAGATATTAGGATAGCAACCCCTGCTTGTTTTCTAGGTCCATTTGCTTGAAACACCGCTTTCCAACCTTTCACCCTAAGATAGTGTCCATCCTTTGTAGAAAGGTGGGTTTCTTGGAGGCAACAAATTGAAGGATCCTGCTTTTTAACCCAGTCTGCGAACCTATGCCTTTTGGTTGGAGCATTGAGGCCGTTGATATTAAGAGATAATATTGAAAGGTTTGTATTCATTTCTGCCATTTTTTTTGTAGTTCTTCTGGTTTTACCTTTGCTCTCTTGTGTTAATTAGTATTTGAGTATTGTTTGCTTTTTCCAGGTTCCTTATATGTGTGCTTTTCTTTTCTTCAGCATAGAGGATTCTTTCAAGTATTTTCTGTAGAGCTGGTTTTGTCTTCAAATACTCCTTTAGCTTGCTTTTGTCGTGGAATGTCCTTATTTCTCCATCTATTTGAATGGATAGTTTTGCAGGATAAAGTAACCTTGGTTGACAGTTGTTATCTTTCAGGACTTGGAATACATCACTCCATGCCCTTCTGGCTTTTAAAGTTTGTGTTGAGTAATCTGCTGTAATCCTGATAGGCTTGCCTTTGTAGGTAACTTGATTTTTCTCTCTGACTGCTTTCAATATTTTTTCTTTGGTTTGTGTGTTTGGTAGTTTAATTATAATATGGCAAGGAGAGGTTCTTTCCAGGTTTTGTCTGGCTGGTGTTCTAAAGGATTCCTGTATCTGCATTGGCACCTCTTTCCCAATTTGGGGAAGTTTTCTTATATGATTTTGTTGAAGATGCCTACTATGCCTTTGGAGTGAAATTCTTTTCCTTCTACTATGCCCTGAATTCTTATGTTTGATCTTTTCATAGTGTCCCGAATATCTTGAAATTCCCACTCATACTTTTCTATTAGTTTGTCTTTCTCTTTGTTGGACTGTATTAGATTTTCCACCTGGTCTTCTAGCTTAGATATTCTGTCCCCTCCTTCATCCATTCTACTGGTGCGATTTCCTACAGAGTTTTTTATTTCATTAACTGTGTTCTTTATTGCTAGTAATTCTGACTGGTTTTTCTTTATTATTTCTATTTCCTTATTTATGTCTAGTATTGACCTCTTTATTTCATTAAATTGGTGTCCTGTGTTTTCTTTGATTCCTTTGATTTCCTCTTTCATTCCTTTGATTTCTTCTTTGGCTTCTTTAAACATATTTATGATCATTCTTTTGAAATCTTTCTCATGAATTTCCTCTAACTCGTTGTCACTGGAGGTCATTTCTGATGCATTAATACTTTTCGGTGGATTTATATTGTCTTGATTTTTGGTGTTTCTTGTGTTATAATGTATATATTTTTGCATCCTGTATTATTTAATGATTGGATTTTCTAATTAGCTGGGTATTATTAGATGTATCAGTCAATCTGATGTTATACATCTTCAGGGTAGGAGCTTAAGGCATTAGGTATGACTCTCAAGACTCAGAGTATCTACAAAAGTGACCCTAGGTGTTGGGTTTGCCTGCTATGAGAGTATTCAAGTAGGCTGAGTGGAACCAAATACAGATAGATTCTGAAATTCAATTAAACAATGTACACTTTCAATGAAAAAACAGCTCAGAATATTTATCCAAGAGTAGGTATTATGACAACCAGATCCTCTAACTGTCCCTTAGGGCATGTGATGCCCCACCCACAGCCTTAATCCTGACACCAAGGAGGTTAAGAGTTCTGATCTGTTGAGGGTTCCAGGTCAGCTTGTGACCAGGTGAGACCCTTCCCTGGTGTAATCCCAGTTACCTCTGCTCCTGCTTGGGTCCCGCTGTCAGTTCAAGTTGGCATGGCCGGGTCCCTGGACCACTGCTCTGTTCGCTGGAGCTGGGCACTGGCGGAGGGGGAGGGGAGGCTGCTGATGCTGCTCTAGTTCGCTGCTGTTCAATGTGTTCTTCTACCTTGTGATCTGCTCCTCCGTTGTTCACTGCCATTCTCCCTTCACGTTTCTTGAGTTTGTGGAGAGCTCCGGTGTGAGTGGAAAATCCCCTCACCTGGCTGTTCCTGCAGCTCAAGCCGAGCCTGGCGGCTTTCTGGCCGCCAGATCTGCAGACCTGCCGGAGCTGCTCCTGCCAGCCTGTGTGGGCTCTGGATGCTCTGGATCTCTCCTACTTCTCCACTGCCATTTCAATTTGCTATTCACCTCACTTTTTAGTAAAAGCGTGTATTTTGTTGTGTTTTTTTGTTTGTTTGTTTGTTTTGTTTTTGTTTTTCTGGCTTTTTCCCCCCTAGGCTGCTTTGGCGTGGTACCTATGCTGCCATCTTAACTAGAAGTCCTCCTGAGTTGTATTCCTAAATGACTCTGAGCCCCATGACACACATGGTGTATCCATCAGGGCTTTGTAGAGGAACAGGACTGATAGAATGAATTGTATTAAAAGGGAATTTATTGGCTTTGCTTAAGGCAGTCTAACAATAGCAGTTTGTAGGCCTGAGAGTTAAGGAACCTGGTAGTTGTTCAGTCCATGAGGCTGGAGGCCTCAGCAGTCCCAATCTTGCACTGAAGGCCTGAAGGCTTCCTGGAGAGCTGCTGGTCTTCGGTCCACACTGGTCTTCAGTCCACACTAGAAAGCAGTAAGCAGCACTGGCAGCCAGGTGGGAGGAGGGGATACTGTCCTTCCCAGAGCTTTTGTAGACAAAGCCCCCCTCTGAGAGGAGGCCCCCCACTCTGGGGGAAGGGCTTACACTGGGAGAAGGACTTTTTCCTTTAGTTAACCCTTTCTGGAAGCAACCTCAGGGGACCCACTTATGAGGAATGTCTGTGGATTTTTAAATAGATCAGATTGATGCAAAACCTAACCATCACAAGTTGACTACCCTGTCCCTGGTATTGGCTATATGTGTTATGAAAGCTCACCCTTATAAAGCACAGTCCCTGGTACTGTGGCCCTTGACAGTTTTAGCCATAAAATTTTTATTGATATTAAAGGCTCAGGTGAGGGTTCTTATTGCTAAGGACAGTGGCAACTGCTGGGTGTCATTGCTGACCCAGTTTTCAGTGGGACAATTCAGGACACTGATTAAAGGGTCATGGTACACTCAAGTCACCCCACCCAGCACTTGGCCCATCACTGTAACTCCCTCTTTTTGTTCCTCTCCCTCAGTATCACTATCTCTGCCTTACCAGCAGTGTGCACAACAGGTCTCTCTCAGTAACTCTCAGGGAGTCTGTGAAGCAGGTAGCATTGTCTCTTTATGGCACAGAGAATAAGAGAAAGTTACCAGATTCACTGGAATTCCCCTCCCTCTCTCGATCCCATTCTCATATCCTTTAACAATATGTCATGAATAAAATGCCTTTCTCACTCATGGAGGATGAGCCCTTCTCAATACGTACAGGACCCTCTGCTGGTTCTTCTCAATAGCCCAGGCATTGCCTCTAAGAGCCAGGCACCACCACAGGCCAACTCCATTACTATCCGGGCTGTGCCAAGAAACATGCAGCTACTGGACTGTGAAAGGCTTCAAGTCAGAGTAGATGCTATCAACTTGGCCTGGAGCCATCAGAGGCACCAGAGGCCTGGGGAAGGTTCCTGGAGCAGAAGGAATCTGGCAGGAGGCGGTCCTATGGAAGGTGCCAGGTATAGCCTTTGGGGAACCTGCGGAACGCAGCTCCCCAATAAGGCACATCTCAGGACAGATGGGATTTTGGTGCAGGGCTGCGGGAAAGCAGTGGAGGGACGGGCAGATCTTATCCCAGCTCCGTTGCTCTGAGCAGGTCTCTCTGGCTCCAGGACTCATTTTCCTCACCTGTGAACAGAGATCACAGTGACCATTTGAATAGCCTAACTAAAATGCTGCATGGGCTGGAGGCAGTGGAATTACAGTAACCAGGAAACACCCTGTATGTCCTCTGTTGCCATCATCAGGCACGGGGACATCCAAAAGGGACCTGTTCTGGTGACCAGGACCTAAGTGCCAGGGCATGAAGAGGAGTGGGCAGAATCAGGATCTCTCCCTATCTTCCCTCTTTATAAACAGAAAGGTCCTGAATAAAGTTCACACTTTCTCCACTTGTTCTGGTTTTTTCCCTTCTTCTTTCCTTCCCTCTCTCTCCCTTCTGAGCTCTCAGCTTAGCTATCTCACTCACTCTCTCTGATCTAAAAGAGGGGTACCATGTTTTGGCTTCTCCTAGTACCCTGAGCCCATGGTTATCTGGTGTTTCTGATCAGGACTGTGAGTTCACTGAGGATAGAGACCACTTCTTAACCAACCACATTCCTTCGAGTAAGGGCTCAGAAATGTTCACTAATTGACTGGAAAAGGCAGTTTTTTTTTCAGAGAGATAAAGAATGAGGTCTTGGGCCCTCTGACTATGAGTCTATGAGTCCAGGTTCCTTCCTTCTTTCATTCAGTTGCTTACTCACTCATGCATTAAATATTTCTTGAGTACCTTTCACAGCCAAGGCACCTTGCCAAGTGCTGGGCTTGCAGTGGGGAGACATGCAAATTCTTTGTTCTCAGGGAAGGACAGGAAATCACAGACAATGAGGAGTGAACTCAAAGAGTGCCCAGTGGTGCAGGGACAATTAAAATAGACCCATGTGATAGAGCTTGCACTGGTGGGCACTTTAGGTTGGACAGAGGGGAAAAGACTCTCTAGGAAATGACAAAAAAATGAAAGAGTTGGCCATGTGAAGTATGAATAAGAAGAGCAGCATTCCAGGAATGGGACAACTGGTGCAGAGTCTTGAGATGGGGGAAACTGCAGCAGAATGAAAGTCAGTGTGATGGAACGCATTGAGCCGAAGGGAGCATGCTTGAGATAAGGCTGGTAAAACAGACAGGGGCCCTTTTCTGTAGAGTCTGGTGGACCACAATAAAAGGCTTCTATTTTGGTCAAGTGGAATGGAAGTCCACTGATGGGCTTTAGGTTGGGAGTGAAGAGACATAATTTATAATTTTAAAAGATTAGCATAACCACCATGTAGAAATGGGATGGAGGGGTAGAGACAAGAACAGCAATGCAGAGACCAGATAGGAAGCTACTCTGCCAGTCCAAGGAGCAGCCGATGTTGGCTTAAGCTAAGAAGACATCATAATGATGTTGGAAAGTGAATGGATCCTGGTGAGAAGGAAGAATTATTTGGACTTGTTCATGGTCAAAAAATAGAATTGATAGAAAGTATCCCTGGATTAGATATGGGGAGGTGATAATAAGGAGTCAAAGAAATTGGGTGGATGGAAATGCCTCTTACCATAACAGGGGAAAGGACACAGGAGAACAAAGCTTGAAAAAGATGGTCAAAATTTACTAGACCCCGTACATCTCTAGATGTCTATCGGGTCTCTAAAGGGAGTATCATTTCAGAATTGGCTACACAAGACTGAAGTTGTGGAGGATAAGTTTAGGCAGGCAGATTTGAGGATCATCTACTTTAGGTAACACTGAACATTGTACAACTAGGTCAGAATACCTGGAGAGACATTGTGTAGGTAGAATGTTTTGGACTGAATGTTTGTTACTCCTCCCCCCCACACACACCAAAAAATGTACATATGCTGAAATCCCCCTCCCCTCAATATGATGGTATGGGCAACATTTGATTACAGTCATGATGGCAGAATGAGATCATGTTGTATTTATAAAAAGACACATGAAAGGCAGTAGATGAGGTGTTTGTCACACAAATGTGACTACCTATGTTCGGATCCCCAGAACCCAGGTAAAAAGCTGGATGCTATGGCAGAGGTCTATAATCTCAGCATGCCTACAGCAAGAAAGGAGATGGACACAGAGAATTTCCCAAGACCATGCGGGACAGCTAGCCTGGAGAATGCAGTGGTGAATATCAGTAAGGGTCCTTGCCTCAAACAAGGTGAGGATCGAAACACTCTGACATCCTTATACGCACAAACACACACACACAGACACACACACACACACATGAAAGAGCTTGCTTTCCACTCTACATATGAGGATATGACAAGACCACCTCCATATCCAAATCAAGAATAGGACCCTACTCCACACACCAAATTTGCCAAGATCTTGTGAGCTTCTAATACTGTGAGGAACAAATACCTTTTGTTTAAAACCTACACTCTGGTAATTTGTCATAGCAACCCAAACTAAAACATCAATATTTCACATTATCTGTGAGAGCCAAAGGAAGGGTAGGACTCCTTACAACGTGCTCCCTCCAGACATAAAATGGCCTCGATATCCATGACTTCATAGTGTCTGACACTACCTACAAAGACCATCATAAGAGGAGGGAAAGATCATGACATCAAAATGGAAGAGAGACTGATTGAGATGGGGAGGGGATATGATGGAGAATGGAATTTCAAAGGGGGAAAGGGGGGAGGGAGGGTATTACCAGGGGATATTTTTTATAATAGTGGAAAATGTTTTTAAAAATTGAGAAAAAATAAAGTAAAATTAAAAAATAAAAAAATTTCACATTATCACTGGGTAATGGTCTTGACCACATTGGATGGGAGAGAAAACTTGAGTTCTGGAAGGTTCCCCATTGTTTTCTTTCTATAATTTTGCTTCTCTAATGCCTGCCTCTAAACCACCCCCAATCTACCCTACACCCTGATTAATTCTGAAGTTGCCTCCCTGGTCCCTATGTTACATTCTCGCAGGGGGGCCACACCAAACCATCAGCCAGTGGAACAGGGCAAGCCCCTGGTCTCCTTTAGGATCTTGGCACCAAGTGCCAGAACCTTGTCTTCTCTGGTTCCCAGATCTTCCTGAATGAATGAGGAGGCCAGAGTTGTGATCCCTTTCTGACAGCCCTCAAAGTGCCAACATAGCTTCAGGCTCAGCCTCTACCTCCCTGCAACAAGAGCTCTCCAGGTCTGAGCTTAGTTTGGGCATGAGGCACAGAGATTAGGCCCTCTTCTTGTTAGGCCCATCTCCCCCAGGGCAGTGGTGGTCTGCGGCGATGAGCCCGGTGACTTAAGGAGGGGATGCTCACAGCATAACCCCTGGGGGGCGGGGGCAGAGTACACCTGGTGGTCCTGAGAAGCCATTTGGAAGGTAACCCAGACACTGTTCATATCATGTGCTTGTCAAGCAAGGTACCCACAGGGCTACATTTGCCCGGGAGGGGCATATAAGCAGTTGAGACCCTATTGTCACCGGTCACCTCTATTTCTTGTTCCTCACATTTGGCTTCTTTATTTGGTTTCTCTGGAACCACTGATGTCCTTGGGACTGCCATACGTTATCCCTCAGCCTTACGCTTGCATGATTTAGGCACATGGCACACTGCCTGGCTTCTTGATGCCTTTGGAGGCACCCCACATTGCTTTAGGTTGGCTGTCTGGATTACTTAAACCTGTTCTGTCATATCTTTGGGCCTGCTGCCAGGCTGCCCAAAACCCTGGGAGCTTGGATGACTGTTGAATATCAGGCTACCTGGAACTTTAATAGCACTCTGTGGGGCCACTGTCAGGAAGGAGCGTGAGTGTTCCCATGTCTGGCCTCTGGTGGTGACCATCGTGATAAGCCCAGTAACTCCTGTTTGGAAAGGAACGTCTATATGGTTTGTTTCTGTCCATGAGATCTTCAAGGCCTCTATCCCCTCAGAGACAGACCCATTTGCCCTTGGGATTTTCTTGTCTCGTTCTTTTTGATAAACCATGTTGAATAGGGAACCATGTGTAGCGCCCCCGCGCCTCTGGTTGGGAGTTCAGAGCTGGCAGTCAGGCCAGCAAGGCAGCCCGGCAGCGTGGTGCGAGCAAGCCAAGAAAAACCCCTAGGCCCCAGGCTACATAGGAGGGCTCGTGCCTAGGACCTGCTCACCAAAGCTCAGCCTCAGAGCTCTCGGGGACTGTCCTGGCTTGCCGCCAGCAGCCGCTGCTCAGTCCCTTTGCAGAGCCAGGGAGACAAAACAGAGCCTGATTTAAAACAGAGACACAGAATGGTCTCTTCTCAGAGCCCTGGAGCAATTGGGACCAATACAGCCTGATGTGTTCATGCGAGGGAAGGGACCTCGGGAGGCATAATGTACAATATCCATCACGTGCAGGAAAGTCGGGCTGGGACAGAATAATAAATAAAGCCACTCGTGTTTAGCAAACCCTCCTTGTACGCCAGGCACCATGCTAAGTGCTTTCCACAAACCCTGTCAGCTCGCTTGCATCAGAGCTCCACAAAGGCACAATTATGGTCTCCACTCACAGACTCAAAACCAAAGCCCACACACCTATTAGAACAACTAAACAGCTTACAAATGGACAGCAAATGAGAGTGAGGGTGCAGAGCACCTGGAACTCTCATGCACCGCGGTGGCAGTGCAAAAAAAAAAAGGCGAAGCACACACTCACCCTGCTTGCACCAGCGAGCACACTCCTGGGTGTTTATCCAGGAGAAACCAAACATGGGGACACACATTTCTAGCAGCTTTACTCACAATCACTCCAAACTGGAAGCAATGCAAATGTCCTTCCGCTGAGTAACAAATCAGCAAATTAGTTCTTCAATACTCTGGAATAGGGGCTGGGGAGAGATGGCTCAGTGGATAAAGTGTTTGCCATATAAGCACGAGGACCGAAGTTCGGATCCCCGGCACCCAGGTAAAAGCCAGACGTGGTAGCACCTCTCTAATCCCAACATGCTTACAGAGCTATAGGAGGTAGAGACAGGAGAATCAGGTACTGGTGAGCCAGCTTGTCTGGTGAACGCTGCAGGGAACAATGAAGAGACCATGCCTCAAGCAAGGCAGAAATCAACGACCAGCTTCTGAAGTTGAAAGTTGTGCGCACACCCACCACACACACGCACTGACTGTGGGAGTGATCCAACCACTGGATATATTTTTCAAAACTTATAGGACTATACCCTAAAAAGTAAAAGTACTACTATGTACAAGTTAAGTCTTTATTATTATTTTTGTTTTTTTGAGGTAGGGTCTCACTCTAGCCCAGACTGACCTGGAATTCACTCTGTAGTCTCAGGATGGTCTCGAACTCATGACAGTCCTCCTTCCTACCCCTGAGTCCCAAGTGCTGGGGCTAAAGGCATGCCCCACCACACCCGGCTTCTAAGCCTTAATAATTTTTAAACAGAAAAAAAAAAAAAAACATTCAGAGATTTCAAGAGACCAAGTAATTTTCCCAAAGGCAACCAGCCAGGAAGTGGCAGAGGGGAAACACACCCAGCTGTTGAACTGCTAGGCTAAACTAGCAGTGCCCTGGAGAACATCTGGTCCAAGCCTCACTCACCCAGAGACTTGGCCTTGCCAGGGCACTTAGGGAACGGTAGGTTCTGGAGAGTGGTTCTTTTTTAATTAACTAGAGGGAAATGTCCAAGTCATTTTTCTTCCAACGTCCCTTGCTCCAAATATTTGTAAATTGTCTCAAAACACTGCTGCGTCTTATGTCTCAGGTCACCGACTGTTATGTTTGAGTTATAGTTACATCCCTTGTGTGTGTGTGTGTGTGTGTGTGTGTGCAGGAGGGACTTGGTTGTACTGTTACATCTGTCAGTTTGCTGTGTCACCTTGGATGTATCATTTCCATTCCTTTAGCCATGCGAAGGGGACCGCTACACCCGTCTCCAGACTCAGTGGAAAGACTGAACGAGAATCATGGAACCCACAGCTTTCACTTCGTGAACCAGCCCACTGCTCTCTCTCATCCTGGGAAGGACGCATGCCTGGAGGTACCAGAGGTGGCCTGCATTTCCGCGGGCCTCCCGGGAGCTACGCCATTGAGGGGACTTTCATTTGCTCCCGAGTCTGGGAGTCAGAGCGCGAGGTCCTTGGAAATGGAGCGGCCTGCCACGGTGCCACACGAGAGGAAGTGGCACGGAGACTCAAGCCAGCCAGCCTGAGCACAAGCCCTCTGCTCTTCCATTTGTTCACTCACTCCTCTAGCCACCCCTTCTTGACGCTCCATTGCCAGGCAGAGAATAAGAACAGCTAACGTCCACACTTGCCCGCTATGAGCTACACACCCAAGAGGACCTCAGTGACAAAAACAAAACAAAACAGATTCTTCTCCAACTCGGAAGATTCAGAAGTGGCACAGAAACCGCAAACCTTCCATTGAACATATACCCTTGCCATCAGCTCTGAGCAAGAGTGTGGGAGGAGGGCTGTGGGCAGCTGAGGGGCAGCTGTGATGGGCACTGGGTGAGGGTCCAGAGCAGGAAAAGAAGGCACCGGGCATCAAGGCTCTCACTACTTGGGCTGGAGGCTTCATTCGGGTTCATTGTTCCTCGTTATCAGAGCTAACTATGTTCAGGCGAAGGGCGAACATGTTCCTAAATTTATGTCTCTGTGTGCGACCGCCACAATGCGTGTTTTGTGTGCTTCTCCCTGAAAAACTCCTCTGGTGACACGGCGACCCAGCGTGGACTTGGTCTTTCATGTGTGTTACCCACTCCAACTGACGCCCGCTGGTAGATTTTTCTTAAAGTCTGAAACGAGGGGCTAACCTTCTCTTCTCTGCTTTTTCTTCTCCGCTACCTGTAATCTTGATGTGACTCACACAAAAGTGACTCAGTGGGAAACCCACTCAAGAAGGCTTTGACGGGGAACAATGGATGGGCACATCTCAGAGGCCAGCCCGCCGCGTTGAGAGAAGGAAAATGGATTAAAGTTTAAAGATGTCATGTATGTTAACCGATCAGTATCGGTTTTATGTATTTTTGTCAAAGAGACAGCAGAGAGAGCCTGGGCCCACGAGGCCGCGGGGCTCTGAGGAGGGAGAGACGGCCCCGTACACTTTGGCCAAAGGCCTCACCAGCCACAGGCCCAAGGAACTGCATCACATCCTAACAATCGTAAGAAGAAAGGGCTGAGCGGAGATTGTCAAGTGATTGTAGCGTGTGTCAGCTTTGTCCTTCCACAATGGTGCGGGGCCAGGAGCCAGGCAGTCGCGGGGCAGTAGAGACGCTCCCTTCCTCAGAAAACAGATACTGCCCATTCAGCCTGGAGGCCTTTCTTCCAGGACAATGCTCCAGTCAGCTCTCAGAGCAAGCAGAAGCCCAGGGGAGTCATGGGTGAGGCAGAGGGACAGGCAGCTGAAAGCAATGGCTTCCTGCTGGTCCCCTCCAAGGGCCAGTCCCAGTGCTATGCACAGGAGGCAAGCTGGCCTCCAGCCCACATGGGGCCTCAGCTCTGACCTTATACCTTGCTGTGTCGGAGGTTACTCACCATGCCCCGCTCTCCTGACAGGACACCAGAGAATAGATTTTGGGCCCAGGCACTTTTCTTAAGCATCCCTGAAGGAAAGTAGAATTCTCCACTCGAATTTCTCCAGACCTCTGAGCACTTTTCCTTTCCCATGAAACTCCCTCATGTGAGAGTTGCTAAAATAGTCTCAAGGAAGGAATAGGTGAAGAGTGAGCATCTTTGAATCTTCTTTCTGAAGTTGTCCAGACCTGCTTAAGCCTTAGCAATGATGGCAGCCATCTTGGGTGGACATGCAGAGGTGACGTCCTCCACGCGCAGTGTTTCAAAAGCCAGCAAAAGGGAAGGTTTGGGCCTGGGTGGAACACTTCCTTGGGCTCCCGTTGGGGGCAGTAGTATGCCAGGTCCAGACCATTCTGGCTTGTAGCTGATTAAGTGTTCAGTCACCCCACGAGCCAGTCTTCAAAAACGAAGTTGTACAAACTTATTCTCAAACAAATACAACAAAGGTAATTCTTGAAACCTGTCATTTCCTACTTATTTTACTGTTACCACTGCTCTTGAGGTGATTGTGTCTAAATGGAGGAAAGAGTCTATAATAATGTACTCCTCAGCATATCCTCCCAACTCTACCATACAATGATGTTATGTGGAGAGCTGGACGCTGGCCAAGTGGACTGTTTACACCATATACACTGACAAGCGCCACAAACCAGGGCATTTTTCTCCAGAAGCGTTAGCTGTTAAAGTTTTGCCAGTTCACTGCCTGGAGGGTGATCTGGCTTAGACTCTTGGTCACTAAAACAAGTGTACGTGAAACAAGTCACTTTTTCTCTAACACAAGTTGGCACAGGAAAAGGAAGAAGAAGATGGTCCCCCAAGTTGCATTTAAGATAGACTACATGCGGGTTGGAGAGATGGCTTAGCGGTTAAGCGCTTGCCTGTGAAGCCTAAGGACCCTGGTTCGAGGCTCGATTCCCCAGGACCCACGTTAGCCAGATGCACAAGGGGGCGCATGCGTCTGGAGTTTGTTTGGAGTGGCTGGAGGCCCTGGAGTGCCCATTCTCTCTCTATATATATCTGCCTCTTTCTCTGTCTGTCACTCTCAAATAAATAAATAAATAAAAGATAGACTACATGAAAGTATGAAGCACCAAAAACCTGAGCACCTTGTCCTCATCCATCCATCCTCCCTCTCTCTTTAAAATAAAGTGATAAGGAAATCAAAATCATTTCTGACCCCAAGAGCTTTTATGAACAATATGATCTAATATCTATTTTTTCACATCTATTTAAGGCCAAATATTCAATCCTTAAGGCCACATTAGGTTCACACGTAGGAACGAGGAGAGACAAGTTACTGACCTCGGGCGTCCCCACACATCCTTTCTCTTTTGCAGGCCTCTGTGGACAAGACAGAAGCTGTAAGCCATCCCGTGAGGCAGCTGCCTTTGACCAGGGGTCTGGGGGAGGATGAAACGCTTTTAAGGCCATACAGCTTGGTGGTCATGTGGGGTGTCAGACTTGGGGAGGGATTTAAGTTTGGTGAGCCTCCAAAATGATATCAGGCAAGCACTGTCCCCTTCTCCAGAGAACACAAGGCCACAGAAACTGTAGTAAGTGTGACAAGCCTTATATGTAGCAGCAAGTCTTTGCTGAACCTCCTAGAAGTAAATGGCATCTTGGTCCTATCTTTCAGCTGAGGAAGACAAGGTTTAGAGAGATCATTATTGTCACCAAAGCTGCTCAGCCAGGAAGCCACACAGATGGGACTCCAACCCAGGCAGCCTAACTCAAGAATTCTCTCTTTAAATATATATCTGTATCTATATCTACATCTAATCTATCTATATATATATCTATTTGAGAGAGGGAGAGAGACAGAATGAAAGAAGGAGAGAGAGAGAGAATGCTCACACCAGTGCCTCCAGCCACTGAAAGCAAACTCAGACATCTGGCTTATATGAGTACTGGGGAATCGAACCTGGGTCCTTTGGCTTTGCCGGCAAATGCTTTAACCACTAATCCATCTCTCCAGCCCCCAGAATTCTCTCCTCTAAATTCTTCTCCAGAGGTTCCCAGGAAAGCCAGCTGGCTCCCTTCCACCCAGGTCTGATCAATGAACACAAGGAAATGATAAGAGAGGTGGATGGCGGGTTAAGAATAAGGAGACCAGGGTTGGGGAAGCACCTCAGTGTGAGAGCACTAGCCTCAAATGTCCTAGGTTCAAACCCCCAAAGAACAGCTGGAAGAGAGACACAAACCAATATGTACAAAGAAGCTGACTGGAGCTCCTTTCCTTGGGCTCGGCGTTCATTTGGTCCTCACAGTCTTGGAGCGTCCATAGCACATCCACTGCCTTCAGAGTGAGGCTCCAGTTCTAGAACTTTCCTCCTTCCCTGACACACTGGGCTCAGTGCCTACTTTGCATGATCTTAGCTTATAAAGGGAAGCAGCTGTAGTCGGATTCTGGACATGACATTATTGGTATCTTTTTTGAGACAGAGTCTCATGATGTAGCTCAAATTGGACTTGAACCTCAGGTCCCCCTGCATCAGCCTCCACAATGCTGGGATTACAGGAGTGAGCCACCCCACCTAGCACAAGGCAGTTAGGACTAAGAGATGCCAGGGGACTCTGGGATGCGTGTGTCCCTGGCCCCCACGCTTAGGAAGGACAGTGTCACTAGACAAGCCTCACACGATACGGTGCATATCACAGTCATTCCTCCGCCTCTACAAAGCCTTTCAAGAGTCCATTTCTCATTTGCCGTGGATAATCTCATGAGGCTTGCGCACGTAGCATGGATGCTTTTTCCCAGAAAGGAGAAGTTAATCCAAGCTACCCCTGGGATCAAGCCCACCTTTTCAGCCTACCTTGGCCTTAAGCTTGTCCTCCCTGCTCTCTATCCAAGGTCTTTTTACTGCGACATTAAACACACCTCCACCCCCTACAGGAAGCCAAGGTTTTCGTAGCAGAGGAAATCAATTGGCTCCTGGAAAGGTGTCAACTGCGGAGAACAGAAGACAAGGGCCAAATTTCGGAAAGAGACACTTGAGATTCCTATTAAGAAACAATGCAGGGTTTGTCCTGAAGAGAAACAAAGATGATCAGTCACTACCTCACCCATGGAGACACGGATGGAAGTGGGGGGGGGGCACGTTCCAAAGGGGGCAGCTTTCCCCACAGACGTGACAAGGGCAGGTGGGAGAGGAGTAGAGAGGGTCACGGATATAAATGCAGTTAGTGCCACCTCCTGCATACTGGATGGATGTCATTTCAGATAACATCCATGACAGCACTGTGGATTAGATAAGGATTAGAGCCTGTAGTTTGGATCTGAGGGAACTGAGGCTCTGAAAGCAAGTCTATCCTCTGGGATCATGGTTGAGATGCCATGGGCTTTATCTTGAATGGGGACTGGGCTAATGGCTCAGGATGTTTTTGTTGTTGTTATTCATGTTTATTTATTTACTTGAGAGCAACAGAGAGAGAAAGAAGCAGCTAGATAAAGGGAGAATGGATGCGCCAGGACCTCCAGGCACTGCAAAGGAACTCCAGATGCTTGCTCCCTCTTGTGCATCTGGATTACGTGGGTCATGGGGAATTGAGCCTCAAACTGGGGTCCTTAGGCTTCACAGGCAAGTGCTTAACCACTAAGGCAGGGTCTCACTCTAGCCCAGGTTGACTTGTTTTTTAAATCATTTATTTATTTGCAAGTATAAAGAGAGAGAGAGAGAGGACTCATCAGGGCCTCCAGCCACTACAAACAAACTCTAAGTGGATGTTTTTATGTGGTCACTGGGAATTGAACTCGAGTTGTTAGGCTTTGCAGACATGTGCCACTGAGCCATCTCTCCAGCCCCAAATGATCTACCATTCATGGTGGAGAAAATTGTATTATAGAGACAAAACAAAACAACAACAACAACAAAATCTTCAGCTATTATAATGGCTTGGGTCCTTATCTTTACCCAACAAAACCATCTTCCTTGATATTCAGTTTATATGTTTAGGGAGAATTTAAATTAAATTGAGGGTTTTTTTCCCCCCTTGGGGGAAAATGGATGGTAATTAAAGAAAGGTTGAGGAACTGTGCTCAGTGAAAGAAACCAGATACCAAAGACCACAAAGTGAACAGGAACACTTCCAAAGAGACAAATCTATAGATAGGGAAGGTGGGTTGGCCGTCACCCTGGGCTGGGCGTGGAGTAGGAAGTGACTGCAAACCAGCACAAGGACCCTGGTGGGGGTGATGAAAATATCCTCAATTTGAACTGTGGTGATGGCTGTGCAGCTAGGTAAGTTTCCTAAAAGTCATTGAGCTGTGCATTAAAACAGTCAGGTATCTAAATGATATTCCAAGAGGCTGGAGAGATGGTCCAGCGGTTAAAGGTGCTTGCTTGTAGCCTGAATCGAATTCTCTGGTTCCCACGAGAAGCCAGATGAACAGAGTAGCTCCCTGGCAGCTGCAGGAGGCTCTGGTACGCCTATTGTCACCTTTCTCTACCTTTCTGCCTTTCAAATCAATCAATCAATATCTAAAAATAAATAACTTATTTTAATTAGTTAATTAAAAACAAATGAAATCACTTAAACCAATAAAAGTATATATTTTTTTATAAAGGAAGAGCCCAGACTTGAGAGACCGAGCTCCAGTTCTCCCATTCCTATGCCTGCCAAGGAAGCTGCTGCCGGTTTCAGTGTCAGCCTTGATGAAGTGATTTTTTTTTTTTTTTAACCAGAGCTTTAGGAAGCTGTACAGATCCATATGAGATCAATGTTGCTATAACAGGATGCCTGTCACTAGATAATGTATAAAGAAAAGAGGTTTGTTCTGGCTAATGATTAAGGTGGCCGGAAAATCCAAATAGCACGAAATTGGTGCCTGGCGAGAGATTCCTGGCCACATCACAATATGGTGGAGAAGCAAAGAGGAATTTAAGTGTGTGTAGAAGGGGCCAAATACATGGGATAGGCTGACTTTATAACAACCCACTCATGAAAGAACTCATCTAGTTCCACACGACCTAACTCATTCCCATAAAGTGAGCATTAATCTCTGGTGGGGGTACCCCGATGATCTAGTAGTCACCTACTCTGTCTTACTTCTTTTTTTAAGGTTTTGGTTTTGGTTTTTTTTTTTTTTTTTTTTTTTTTTTTTTTTTTTTTTTTTTTTTTTTTTGAGAGAGAGAAGGGGAGACACACACACACACACACACACACACGGTCAGCAACAGGGATTACTGCCACTGCAAACGAACTCCAGACGCATGCACTGCTTTGTGCATCTGGCTCCATGTAGGTTCTGGGAAATAGAACCAGGGCTGTCAGACTTAGCAAGTGAGAGCCTTTAACCACTGAGCCATCACTCCAGCTCATGTCTACTTAAGAACCCGCCACCTCTCTTGGCCTGGAGAGTTAGCTCAGTCGGTAAAATGCATGTCTTGCAAGAGTGAGGACCTGACTTAAATCTCCAGAACTCACATCAAAGTGCCAAGCATGGTGATACTCTTTCATAATCCCAACACTGGAGAAGTAGAGACAGGCAAATACCTGGGGCTTACTGGCCAGTCAGTCTAGCCTTCTTGGTGAGTTCTAGACCAGTGACAGACCCTTTCTCAATAAGAGATTGTCCTCAGGCCTCCGCACATGGCACACACATGCGCCTTTACACACAGATATGCACACATGCACACACACACACACACACACACACACACATACCACTTCTCATTACCATTACACTGGGGGTTCAGTTCCAGCCTTTGGAAGACACATCATACCTAAAGCCTAGCAGATATGCCCTTAACACTGTAATGTAACCTCGGGACACTGAATCTGAACAGATGAGAACTTCTTTCGTCTTTAGGCCTGAAGTAAGATAGCCCTTCGTTGAGAGCCATCCCTGACGCCTGGATGTTGTCACCCAGCGTGTTTGCTTGCTGAGACGCCATGTGGCCCCTTGGCTGGTTCACCCTGTCTCCCTACTCACTGGAAAGTCAGCTCCAGGTGGGAGGCACTTTGTCTCCTGTGCCCATCTTTGTTCTAAGGGCACCCATGCTGGCACAAAAGAGGGACATCTACATATCAATTATTATCATTATTGATTGAATAGCGAATGAATGCAGACAAATGATTGGAGTTTATTTATCACAAATGTGCAAGTTCCCGGAGCCTTCTTTACTTAGGAAAAACTTCTATGTCAGGTGTGTGAAAGGCTAAACAATTCTGGGAGGCAGGAGGGATTGCCTTATCAATGGCATTGAGTCACTTATCTTATGGGTCAGTATAGCAATTCTTATCCTGGGATCCAAGGAGCTCATGAAAAGGAAATGTTGCTGTTTGTAGTCTAGTGTTGCATTTGCGGGTGGGGTGATAGCTATTAGCACTTACCAGAATCTCACAAGGGTTCATGAGGGACAAAGTCATGACTCTCTTGTGCTCTGGGTGAAATGAAGATTCCATATCTCCTGGGCTTGTTCTTCCTTACACACACACACACACACACACACACACACACCTCTTCCAAACTCTGGATTTAAAGAACTCTAGGCTGGACAGGGATGGGGAATCTTCTGGAAACTGCAGAGACCAGCTTCGACAGGCTGTCAGGGAAGTGGACAGACACATCAGCTCCTGGAATGATTTAAAAATAAGAGCCTGGGACTGGGTCTGGGTGAGAGATCCAGTGAGGCAAAACCTCCTTGCTCCTCAGCTATCAACCTGGAACATCTGTAAGGGAGGAAGGCTCAGGAGGGCGGGGCCTGCCAAGCCCTGTGGGACCTGAGAACAAGGCATTCTGGGTAAAATGCTGAGGCTGTGATAAGAGGCTCCTCCAGGTGGGTTTACAGGGGGTGTGTGTGTTGCTTGAGAGAGAGAAAACCCAGTTATCTACACTGCACATCCTTAACTTTTAAAACAGGGTGCCGGACAGTGAGGAGCCCGGGAAAGTAGTTTCAATTCTCTGAATATCCATTGTGGCCCTTGCAGAATAAAAACAAGAAGGGGAGAGGCCCAGGGAATGGACTAATTACACCTACCAAGCGACAAATCACTCAGAAAACATAAATACGATTTCAAGGACACTCCTCCACTAACGACACTAAAGTGTTTTTCTTTCAGACCCCGGCAAGAAAATCCAAGGGATGAAACAATCTTCGCTTATTTTAGTTTCTACTCAATTACCTGTTAATGGAAAAAATCTGGCACCAGCAGTAATGAGGCCGGCATGAGCTCACTGGCGCGGGGGTCGGGCTGTCAGGCAAGGCTGCAACAAGCGCAGCCTTTATCTGCTTCTCTATAACCCTTTTCAAGCCACTGTCACGGAGCCCACCGGAGCAGGCGGGAGAGGAGGAACTTGGAACCCGCTCCAGGCCTCCAAGGCCCTCTGGGGAAAGGAAAATTGTTGTTGGCAAGTCTGCCTGGCTCCAGAAATTGATCCAGTGCCCCCCACTTGCCCGAGCAGCAGCAGACAGAGCTAAGAATTCTGTTATAATTAAATAACAGTGCTGATTGGTTGCTGGAGGTGGGTCTAGAAACTGGTGTTTAAAGGCAGAGAGAACAACCGTTACTATTCATAGGAAAAGCCCAGCGTCTTAAAAAAATCCATCTGTTTCATTCCCAAATTTAGGCCAAAAAAAAAAAAAAAATGCTCACTTGCTGTCTTTAAAAATACCACCTGCTTTGCGACGTTGTATAATGTACCATTATATAAGGGACAGGGGTTAAGGGGAGGGCCAGGCAGCAGGGATGTGATGTGGTAAGCGGAGGCCCCTTCTTCAGAAAACAGCCTTGTAGGGCTCTAGCCATTCTATCCAAAGGCAGCGCCTTCACGTCAGATATCCAACACCAAAGGCACTGAGAGCCTTACAAGTCTCACCCCAGTGAGCTACCGTCAGGAGTCTCCAGACGCTTGGCCCCGGTCATTACGGACACCCACTCTGCCTCTATCTGGTCCTAAGGACTGGCTGTGGGTTATTTCCGCCACGGCTGCCTCGGGCTGTGATGTTAATGCATAGGCTACCTCAGCTGGGCTGCAGGGTGAGGCTGAGGCTCCTGAAGCCTATTAGCCAGGCCACTACACACCGTCCTAACCCTAGGGTGTGGCAGCCACAAGGGTTCACATGGAACAGCCCTGCTTTGTTTCCCAAGAGGCTCCATGTCCCAGTCTGGCCAGGCCCTGACAGCATTTCCCGAGACTTGTGGAAACACCGGGGATCGGTTTCTTCATATGATTCTTATTCACAGTGAGTGAAGAAACTTGGCCCTAGAGTCCTAGGCTTTACTGGAACCCCAGATCTGCCATGTTCGGCCTGCACCATCCTAAGCACATCCCTGGGCTCCTTCCCATGGTGATGGAGGTAAGATTGACATTATGGTACCAAAGCAAAGAATAGAAGAATGTCTGCTGTCCTGGATATCTGTGAGCACGGTGATGTCTGTCACCCCAGAGGCACCACTGACAGGTGGCTGCTGGGTCTCTGGGAATATCACACTGGAGCTCTTCATCGCACTGGAGTCGCCAGAGATTGAGACTTGGAGCTGGCAGCAGGGGTGAAATTCTCTACATCAAAGGAAGCAAGAGGAGAAGACAAGACAGTGATATTACCAGAAAGATCCCTGGTCTAGACTGTAAGGAATCATGGCATTCACCCCAGACCTTGTTGCATTGTGCTACGTGGCCTCAGGCAAGACATGCCTGGGCACCTTCTCTGAGCTTCAGATTGCTTTGGCCCATCTTTCCTCCTCTTAGAAACCAGGAAGTTTAGCAGGGCGTGGTGGTGCATGCCTTTAATCCCAGCACTCCAGAGGCAGAGGTAGGAGGATCACCATGAGTTCGAGGCCACCCTGAGACTACATAGTGAATTCCACGTCAGCCTGGCCTAGAGTGAGAGAATGGCTATACCAGGGTCTCTTGCCACTGCAAACGAACTCCAGACACATGTGCCACCTTGTGCATCTGGCCTACATGGGTATTGGGGAATCCAACCTGGGTCCTTAGGCTTCCCAGGCAAGCACCTTAACCACGAAGCCATCTCTCCAGCCCAGCCATTTGCATATTTTGTTACAAATTTCCTGCCATACTTGATCTCCTAAAACCAACAAAATGTGTGTGAGGAAGTGGGCAGTATGTAGCTTATTTTATCTAAGTAGCAACCGCTACTACCTTTAGAATCCAGTGGAATTTAGCACTGCTTAATTCGGACTCTTAATCATTCTATAAATCAGTGAATAAAGGGTGTGAGCAATTTTGGGGAAAGGCCTGTGTCGACAACCTGACAACCCCCTCTTTAGGTCTCACTTCATAGACCACATGGAGACCACAGCCTCAGGGTTTTATTACTTGCTCCAAACAACACGACAACCTAGAGGCTTTTGCTCCCCTCACTCATCAAATATCACCTTCAGATTTCTGACAGAATGGAGCATGCATAATCTATCAGAAAAAGAATCTCATCCAACTCATCTGCTGAATGATCAATGTCATTTATTTGTCTACTGTTGATGGACAGTTAGCTTGTACCCAACTTTTAGCCATCAGCTACAATGGCCCATGTAGTAAAGTTAAGCATATGCCATTTGTGTGTGTGTGTGTGTGTGTGTGTGTGTGTGTTATATTAGCAGGTCCCAAGTTTTAGATTTTTCTTTGACTTTTTAGGAATTCTTTTTACTTCTTTTGAAAAATTTTATTTATTTGAGACAGAGAAAGAGAGGGAGGGAAAAAATAGGGGTGCCAGGGCCTCTAGCCACTGCAAATGAACTCCAGACACATGCACCACCTTGTGCCTCTGGCTTACGTGGAACCTGGAGAATCGAACCTGGGTCTTTTGGCTTTGTAGACAAGTGCCTTCACAGCTAAGCCATCCCTCCGGCCCTCTTTTCACTTCTTGATTTCAGTTCTTTGTCTCACCAACTGTGTCATATGCATTGTCTTCTAGGCCATGGCTTGACTTTGGCTATTTAAATGACTTTGGGATAATTTGTTATTTAGCAAATTAAGACTAGAAAAGAGTTCTATTAACTTGATTAACAAGAACACACAGCTGCCACTAGACTTATGGCAAAACAGTGATTGCTCTTCTCTGAGTTCAGGAAAGAAAGAGCGAGCCAATGTCTCCCCTCTTGTTAGTCAACATTCAATGAAAGTTGTTGCCAGAGCAAGACTTGAAACCCCTACACCTCAATTTACTCGCATGTAAAATAGGGATGGTAGTTCTATCTACCTTATAGGACTGCAGTGTTAAATAAGATGCAAAAAGCAATTAGTGCAATGCTTAGCCGATTATATATTTTGTGTCTAGTTATTCCTCCCTTTAGAGAATTATACAATCATGATGCCCTTGCCATTAGACCTCATGGTTTCTTCAGATAGAGGCAGATATTGCCACCCCACTGATATGTCACTGAACCATATGTTTTGGCCAATGGAAAGCTGACAGAAATAACAATTGGACAGCTTCAAGCTGAGTCCTTGAGAGGACTCATATTTCTGTCATAACTTTAGAAGGGTGCTCTGGGGAGCCCCAATCTCAAATAAAGAGACACACTGAAAAGATCTGAACCTACTTATCCTGGACATAATCATAATCAATCCCTTAATCAATTCCCTAGGAGAAAGAAGCAGAAACACTTGCTCCTGTAAACCTCTGAGGTTTGGGGTAGTGTGTTACATGGCATAAGTGAAGAACTAGCTGACAAATACACCTGACATATAAGTGCTTAATAGACAGTACTTATTTCACTTAAGCCTGTTTCCTCATCCCAACGTGGGAAATACTGCTACAACATGGCGCTGTCAAGGGGATTAAGCTAGTGCTATGCATGAAGAGGGTTAGATTTCCTAAGACTTATTCCAAGGAATATTAATTTGGAAAGATATGACAAGTATCTTCCTTGTTAAAAAAAGATCTTCTAGGGCTGGAGAGATTGCTCAGTGGTTAAGGTGCTTACCTGCAAAGCCTAAGGACCAAAGTTTGCTTCCCCAGTGCCTACGTGAAGTCAGATGCATGTGTGTCTGGAGTTCATTTGCAGTGGCTAGAGGCCTTGATGCAGTCATTCTCTCTCTCTCTGTCTCTCTCACCTGCCTCCCTCTCTCTTTCTATTTCTCTCTCTCATGAATAAATAATTTTTTTTAAAAAAAAGATCTATGGTCAGGGCTGAGGAGGTGGCGCAGAGGTAAAAGGTACTTGCTTACAAAGCCTGCTGGCCCGGGTTCATTTCCCTAGTGCTCACATAAACCAGATGCGCAAAGTGCTGCATGCATCTGGAGTTTGTGGTGGCAAGAAGAGCTCATACTCTTTCTGCTTATAAACAAATAAATAAAATGATTTTCTTAAAAATAATGGTGGCTTTAAAAAGAGCAATGGTCAGTGCCAACTGGAGAAGTGTTGTATCTAAAGAGGAGTCTGATAAATTCCTGAGCATTTTGCAGCCATAAAAGGAGACATAATAGAAAATGTTCCAAGAGATTTGACCATGTAGGACTAAGGCACCAATGAATCTATTTGGGGAAATGCTAAACATTAGTAAAACATTCAGTAAGCTCTCCATCAATAAACTTTATTGTAAACTATATTTTATACACATGGATGATGCATTTAAAATATTAAAATTATTGTTCTCAATATATTACAGCTACTGTTTAGCGTTGGCTTTTATACTCCCCCCCCAACCATAGTAAGAAAGATTATACACAATGTAACATACACATTCAACAATAGACTATTTTCATAAAGGCTGGCCTTGGTTCATTAATTTGATCTCCTGACCTTCAATGGGTTACAACCCAATCTGAAAAATACTATATAACTTGAATATACAATACTGCAAAATAAATCTACATATTCCTAATTTTCTTGCCATTCTAAAATTCTTTTAGTGCTGAGCCTGAGTCGCTCAATCCAAGCAATTATCAACTGTCTTTCTTATTATTACTACACACCCAGAAACCAGGATGAGAAATCACAAACAAAAAGCAAATAACCCATGCACATAGCCAGGAAGGGGGCACACCGCAGGTGGTCTCAGCAGCAACCTCTCAGGTGCATGTCTCCAATCAGCCCAGTCCTCCAGGTCGCGTGCTGAGGCCTCCACAAGTGACTTGGCTGTCTGCGTCTCCATCATCAATCACACATCGCATTCAGCTCCTGAGTCAGGGTGCCTAGTTCAAACCTTAGGCTTGTGGTTTTTCACATAGGTTCCTTTGAGAAACCCACTAAACCTAAAGCTCATTTTCCACTTTTATAAAATGATCATAAAACAACTTCTGGGCAGGAGAGATGGCTTAGCCGGTGAGGCACATGCCTGCAAAGCCTAAGGACTCAGGTTCAATTCTCCGGGTCCCACATAAGCCACATGGTGGCGCATGCGTCTGGAATTCGTTGGCAGCGGCTAGAGGCCCTGGTGCGCCCATTCTCTCTCTCTCTGTCTCTAATAAATAAATGAATATAATTAAATCTTAAAAAAAAAAACAACTTATATCTTCATGCAGGCTATATGAGAAGAGAGGGAGAGCTTTTAGTGAATTCCTTCTTATTGCTCTTGGATAAAGAAAGGTGTGTCCTATGAGATGGCACAGGATTGAGCTCAGAGGGGAAAAGTGAGACCACGCCGGCTTCATTCACACGCATGCCAGGGCCTAGAACCACTCTTGGTACAAGAAATTGTCATTGAATGAATGAATTGCTGGACTTTACTAGTGCTGCCTGCCAGACCTACGCTAGAACTCACTGCACTAGGCCTGGGCATGCTCAACCCTGCGGAGGGAGATGAAGATGCCAGGCTCAGCAGGGAGTGCGTACCTCTAGTCTATGGCTCTGTTCCTTAGTGACCCCAGTTCTGGTCTGTGGCACTTGCTTCAGGCACCGTTCACAAGAGACTTTTGGGTTGCATTTGAATTTCTTTCCAAAGGGCTTTGATTAAAAATCCGTTTTATGCCACCGAAGCACTCTAGCCAGGAATGCAGATCTCTAAGGAGTGAGCATCATTTCTAGAGGGTCATTAAGCTTTGGATGAGTCACCACATTCCTGGGCCACGTGCATGTGCCTTCTACATCAAGCTTCCTTTGATTCTCCAGCTTGCATATGAAGAATTAGAACTGCAGAATCCCAGAGAGAGAATAAAGGCAGAGCTGGGGGTGTAGTGCAGCTTGTAGAGTGCTTGCAAAGCACACATGGAGCTCTGGGTTTGGATTATAAACAGGCCATGGTAGTACACAGCTGCAATCCCAGCTCTCAGGAGCCAGGAGGATCTGAAGTTCACGGTTGACGCTGAGGCGATGCCTCGGTGGGAAAAGTGCTCACGGTGCAAACATAAGAACCTGCCATCAAATCCCAGGCACTCGTGCTACAATGCCAGGCATGGTGGGGCATACCTATAATCTCAGCACTGGGGCAGCATAGCCAGTCAGGTTCCTGGGGTGTGCTGGCTAGCTAGTGTAGCCTAACAGGTGAGCTCTAGGATCAGTAACAGACTGTCTCAATATATATAGGGTGGGGCTGGAGACGTGGCTTAGCGGTCAAGGTGCTTGCTTTGCAAAGCCAAAGGACCCAGGTGTGATGCTCCAGGACCCATGTACGCCTGATGCACAAGATGGCATATGTGTCTGAAGTTTGTTTGCAGTGGCTGGAGGCCCTGGTGTACCCATTCTCTATCTGCCTCTCTCAAAAATAAATAAATAAATTTAAAAAATGAAAAATATGTTAGAGAGCAATTGAGAAAAGATACCCTATTGTGACCTCCACACATATTTGTACACACATTCATGTGCAACCGCATACATGTGTACCCATACACATATGAACATGGATGAATTTACCCTCCACACACACACACAACTAAAAAGAGAGAAAGTTTACGGTCATCCTTGAACTCACAGTAAATTTGAAACCAGCCTTGGCTACAATGAGGCTCTATTTAAAAAAAAAAAAAAAAAAGGGAAGGACTGGAGAGATGGCTTAGCAGATAAGGCCCCTGCCTGCGAAGCCCAAGAACCCAGATTAGATTTTCCAGAATCCACTTAAGATGCACATGGTGGTGCAAGCATCTGGAGATTATGTGCAGTGGCTAGAAGTCCTGGCATGCCCATCTTCTGTCTCTCTCTCTCTCTTTCTCTCATTCTAACAAATAAATAAATTTAAGAAAGGCATATAATGACTGGCTTTTGTGATCATAATAAGCACTTACGATTATCATCCCAGGCACTCCACACTCAGCCCTGGCAAGAATCTGGAAATGAACAGAACTTGTCACCACTGGGCTGAAGAAACAGGGATGCAAGGGCACGAGGGCAGAGGCCAAGGACACACAGTGAGAATCAGATGGGGGATGCTGCAAGCTCGGACGCTCCCTTGCCTCCAGCTGCTTCCCCTCTCAACGTCACGCATCTGGATGGAAGGCACTCTGGCCTCACATACAGCCACATCACTGCACTAAAAAGTGAAACTTCTCTTATCTGCAATGGGAGAGCATCTGCCTAGCAACAGTGGTACAGCTCCTTGAGGTCAGTGGTTGTCCCAAGATCAGCAAAATGGGCTGAATGATGGTCTCCCAAAATATCTGTCCATATCATGAGACATGGTAGGCACTACTGTAATCCCAGCACTCTGGAGGCTGAGGGTGGAAAATTAGAATAAGTTGGATGTAGCCAGCGTGAGCTATATACTAAGTACTAGAGAAGCCAGGGCTATATTCCAAGACCTTGTCTCAAAACACAAACACACGCATCCCTACACACCCTAGAAATCCTAGCATTTAACATTACTTTATATGAAAAAAGATATGACTAAGGACATAAAGAGAATGGCATATCCAGGATCACCCAGAGATACAGAGCACATATGGGGACAGACACAGAAGAAAACGTGATGTGAAAACAGAGGCAGAGAGAATTTGAGGACAGACACCAATATGACTCAGAGGGTGAGAGTTATATTCCCTTGAAGTTGTCTTTGGGTCTCTCAGGAACAAAAATACTCAGGATGCATTCTTAGGGATAGAATCAGAAGATGCTCAGTTTAGAGAAAATCTTGAGGTAGGAAGACATTAACTAGATTACCGTGAGGGATGGGAAAGGAGCAGACTTGGTGCACCATTTGGGAGACTAGAATATTCATGGCCCAGAACAAGACTTTCCAAGGAAAAAGGAAAAAAGACCTTCCAAGTTATTTATCAATCTTTATAGGTTAGGAAAGCCCCACCTAATTTGAATTTTTAAAAAATATATTTTTTATTTATTTGCAAGCAGACAGAGAGATAAAGAGAAGAGAGACAGCTGCTGCAAACAAACTCCAGACACATGCACCACTTTGTGCATCTGGCTTTACGTGGGTCCTGGGGAATCAAACCTGGGTTGTTACGCTTTGCAGGCAAGCACCTTAACTTCCAAGCCATCTCTCCAGCCCCTTTTATTTTTTAATAAGAGATCCCATTATGTACCCAGGACCCTCATGCACAACAACAAACATGAAAGCCACATTCCCTTTCTAGATAAAGAAAGAGGGTTTGAGCCAGGCATGGTGGCACACGCCTTTAATCCCAGCACTTGGGAGGCAGTGGTAGGAGGATCACCATGAGTTCGAGGCCACCCTGAGACTACTTAGTGAATTCCAGGTCAGCCTGAGTTATAGTGAGACCCCCACCTCAAAAAACCAAAAAATAAACAAAACAAAAAAAGAAAAGAAAGAAAGAAAGAAAGAAAGAAAGAAAGAAAGAAAGAAAGAAGGAAGGAAGGAAAAAGAAAGAAAAAGAAAGAATGAGGGTTCAACTGAAGTAACTTGGCCTCCCCCAGGGGATGTCTGGCAATGTCTGGAGACAGTTCGCTCTGCCTTGGCTGTCAGGGATGGGGGTGGTGTGGACAATACTGCTGCCGGTGGGTGGAGGCAGGGTGTTGATAAACATTTTATAATGCACACGCCACTCCAAAACGTCAGTAGCGTTGAGCGTGGGAAATGCCTTCGGGGTAGGTAACAGCACTGGTGCAGCACCTGTTGTCAGGTAGGGGCTGCACAGAGCCCTCATCGTCACTGGATTGAGGGGGTTGTTGAGAACGGGGTGTCCACAAGGAGACCTGAGGCAGGAGGGGGAGACTGCAAGCAGGAAAAACAACAGTGTTTGCAGGGAGCCTTGCTCTGGGGAGATGTAGAATTCTGGAATGTGAGTGCACGGTGAGGTAAGTGAAGGGTGTTCTCGTGACTTCTGTCAAGGAAAAGGCCATCTGTATCATGTGAGGGTCTAACTTGGGGTTGAGAACGCGGCTTGGAGTCAAGTCTCCATTGAAGTCTCAGTTCTACCACCTACCAACTACGGCTTTCAACAAGATGTACTTTGTGTTTCTCAATCCACTTTTAGAAAAATAAAGCAGAGGGCGCTGGGCACACAGTGTATTCTCAAAGGTCACTTTGGGCCCAGTGGGCAGAGGTGCGGTAGGCAAGGACAGCCTCACCAGGAGTACAAAACACAGCAAAAACAAACTACCAAAATTTCACACAACAAAAGCTAGCTCAAGCAAGGCAAGGTTCCCAAGGAGCTTAAACATCCTGGATACAGCACCACTGTGGTGATCTGAAGTAACAAAGGCAATAGGAACGGCTTCTGGGACTGTTGAAACCACCATCCTTTAAAGGTACAGGTTTCCGAGACACATGGACACCATATACATTCATCCACCACACCAGTGAGAGAAGACATATCCAGGCAACCGTAGGAAGGTCTAAGGTGACAATGACAAACCTGCACTCATGCCAGCAAACCGATGGGGATGTGGGTCCCATGTGCAGAAAGACCCTCTCCCTACACAGCTAAAATGATCATCTCGATCCAATTTTCTAAGACCCTGCTTGCTCAGTGATGGCTTGCGGCTACAGGACACCTACACCCTCACCTCTCACTCAGTAGCTCCTGGAAAAAAGTCAGGATGCACGCCCCATCACCATCTTAAAGCAGTCCCCACACGGATCCTTCATTCTACTCTTGAGTATACAAGTCTGACTTGCTAGAATTCAATCCTTTCTATTCCATATTGCAGGTTGAGCATATATGAGTAACTACGGTGGCCAAACCAGTGCCCTTTCCTCTGCTACCGTGCATTTCCTTTGGAAAGAAATGAGCTGCTGGTGACAGCAGAGTTGGCCATAGGAAAGATCTGAGGAGCCCCTTGAATATGGGCAGTCCTCACTACAAACAAAACAGGACACTAACCAGGCACACAGAACACACCAAATGGGCATCAAGGATGGGGGAAGGGAGTCAAGAGTTCAAACCACTTCTTTGGGTCTGGTTACCACCCACCGCTACACACTAACCCCAAAGGAGTGTCCAGAAGTGATGGAACCCCCAATCACAGAAGCAAGTGACCAGCCTTTCTCTGCACATACTAAGTTGCTTTTATTAATCCAGAACGGCATGCTACAGATACTGTACAGCATGAACATTTATTCATTACAAAAATGGCTTCCAAACCATTAAAAATGAACTTGGAATAAGAGCATAAAACAGAACAGTAACATCACAACTGTTAGGAAACATTCAAAGTATTCACAAAAAAATGTTATAGTTAGCATTTTAATAAACCAGAGAAAACCGGAGACAGTTTTACAATCGCGTCATGTCAACTACAATGGCACTGAATGGACAGAATTTAGCTTTATACAGCATTTTGCAACATCAACATGCCTAGGTTTTCTTATTTTTTAAAGTTTGCTACCTACTTGTATGTCATATGCGTACATAAAAGCGGCAGCTGGATTTTCATTTAAGAGTCATCTAATATACAGAATTTTGGCCCTTAAGGGTTTAGACCTCTTCATTTAAAATGCTTTCCGGACAGTCTGCTACCAAACACATTTTGTTATAGGTGACATTAAAACTACATACAAGTCTACCTATGTAACATCACAGCAAAACATGGTGAACAAAAAGTACAGCATCAAAAGAGGGAGTCAGTGGAAGTCACTGAGAATTTTGGCACATAGTTTTGCACACGGTCAGTCCATGTCCTAAGAGCACAGGGCATTGGTCTACGTCAAGGGGCAAACAGGGTGGCTCCCACTGTTGCTCGGACAGCGTCACAAAGATTCCCTCTAATGTTCAAGTCTTGTTTGTTTTACATAATGGCTTTTAAAGCAACTTTTGTTAATGCTACTGATCCTTAATGCAACTATTAATGTCCATTTGGTGGCATCTGGGTTCCGTACGGAAACAACAACAACAAAAAAGTCAAAAAGGGAAACAAAAAAATATATACACATTTTATATATAAACTTAAAATCCTTGTACAAATGAGTTGTTATATATAAGAGGCTTATGCTAAGGGGGGGGAAAACAAACTTTATACAGTTTCAAGAAAAAGGAAAACATATTTAAAAAGGGACAACATACAGGTACGGACAAGCAAACTCTAAAGCAATAAATACTACTGGTCCAACAGCGCTGTGATTTCATTAATTGTTGAGTAGCGTTCCCCTCCCCCCAAAAGAACAACACCATGGAACAAGGTATATTAACACATTTTTAACCCTTTGTTTCTGTACATTTAAACAATAACAAGTAACATCACAATAAAAGTTGTTTCACACAGAAAAAAAAAAAAATAATGGCACGGCATTCATTGTGCCCCTGCGGTTTAAAAACCAGATGTAAAATGATTGGTTCGCAAGCTCGTATTTAATACAAATAATACAGAACCAACTCCTGCTGGAGGGTGCTCCAAAACTGCTTCTCTTTTTTTTTTCCTTTTTGTTTTTTAATCAGTCTTTTAAAACTAAGCTATCCCAACTACATAACAGTTATGTATATATATATATATTTTAAACGCTACAAAGACTTTAAACAGCTGTTGATAAAAATTTTGGTAGAATCATGAGGTTCTTCTCTCATCTACATATTTAAAAGGAGAAATCGAAATAAGGATGGGTCAAATATTGACCAATGAACTCGATAAACATCAACTCATGTAGCCACGTGGCACAAAATTAAGAGTACAAAACAGAAAGCTTTCAAAGTGGGTGGGGGAGGGGGCAAACCAAGAACTGGAAGGAGACACTGGGACCAAGCTGGGGCAAGGGTAGAGCTATTCTAAAGACTTGGTTACAAGGGACAGAGGCTGGGGCTGGGTCCCTGCCAGCGAGTTGTGGGAATGTAAGGAAGATGTCGACGGCTGTGGGAGCGATGAGGTGGGGACCATGGGAGGCTGCAGGGCGGCAGGTGGCAGGTCCAGGGCCCCGTTGGGACACAGGGCAGAGGCTTTGCCGTGGGTGGCCTCGGCCAGCAGGAGCGCAGGTGGAGGAGGCATCATGGATAGGTGGGCTAGGGGGTCGGGCTTCAGGGACAGCGAGAGTGGCTGGGTCTGCTCAGTCTGTGACTTGGCGTCGTGGGGAGGGGAGCCTAGCAGATGCGGGGAGGGGGGCGGCGAGTCTAGTAAGCTTCCATCTGAAGAGGGTGGGCTGAGGCAGCTGCCTTCACCTTGTATGTAGCGAACGCACTTTTTTTTTCTCCTAGAAACAGGGGGGAGAGAGTTATCTGTGAATAAAGGGCAAAGATGCCAAGGGAGAGAGTTATCTAACGCTCATGGCCAAGCTGATGTCACCTTATGAATGTTCCCAAGCACAGCATGGCTGGTGGCCAGAGTCATTAAAGGGATGCCACCAGGCTGTGTAGTTCCCTTAACCATGGCCCATATCTAAATCTTCTCTGGCTAAGAAGGCACCTTCCTTCTTACTTCCCTACCCCCCACTAGATACCCATGGGCCCTCCCTTGCCCTATACGTGAGCAGGCTGAAGCAGTCACCTGTAAATGGTGGTACAAATTTGCCTGAAATTAGCTTTGTCCAAATTGAGACTCATCGAAACACTCACTTCTCTCTTTGGGCTTAGGTACGTCTTCCCTTTCCCATCAAATCGCCTTGCCCACCTCCCATCATTTCCCAGCAGTCCCACCCCCAGCCCTCCCCCTGAGGATGCGTGAGTGTATTTCAAACAGAAAGAGAGCTCCTTCCCCAGCCGCCTCTTATCAATATGAAACTCTCAAAATGCTGACTGTTGAGCCACATAGCTGAAGGCAGTGCCGGCAAGAGGCTTAAAGGTTTTAAACACACCACCACCGAGAGGCTGCCGGTGCCCAGAGAGCTTTTGGGCTTGTCTGTTAAGAACCACACCAAATCGAGAGGTCAGAATCAGGTGAGAGGGGAGGGGGCGCAGGTGGGGGAACAAAAAAAATATAACAAAACAAACTAAAAAAAAAAAAAAAAAAAAAAACAACCAAAAAAAAAAAAAAACGAGAAACAAAAAGAGAACCACCAAAAAACAGGTAAAGAGGATAAATGAAGGTGGGGGAGGAGGAAGAATAAGAAAAACAGAAAATGATTCAAAAGAACAAGAATAACTGGTTGTATGGCCTGCAGGTTGTGGGTTAGATTATGATTCAAAGTTGGGCTTTAATTTTTTTTTGTTTTGCACATATATATGTATATATTTTTTTTTTCTCTTAAAGATTTGGGGCTTCCCTTCCCCCACCCCCTAGTGAGAAGGTTGGAAGGTTCAGGATGGGATGCAAGGGCACCTTTCTCTGGTCAATATGCCAAGGCTAGGAAATGGAGGGCACAGCACAAGCCAGTCACAGAGAAGTGACCAAGGAAGAAGTGGCGGGGACGGTATTCTGGGCCTTTGTGGGTTGGGGTTATTGTGATTAGGGTCGGAACCACCAAGACTAAATCTGTCCTGCACCAACACCAGAGTCTTTCCTCTCCACAACTCATTTATGGAAGAAAAAGAATGAGAATTTCAGAGCCTTTCTTGCTTATCATCAAAGGATGAAGTCAGGGGAAATCAACTCAAGAAGCTGGGGCTATAACTTCAAAGCTTCTCCCACCATTAATCCCAGGCTGATGGGATCGTTCTTGGTAGCAAGGGTGATCTTGCAGATCAACCCACTAACCCTATAAAAATCATGCAGCTAAGAGAAAGTGTTCATTTAAGGACCCTTCGGTATATAGTCAGAACCATGGCTGGTACCTCTGCATCTGAAACCAAGTGTGTGAGCAAGGGCCAGCTTTCTACCACTGCAGATGTGTCTAGATATTGCCTGTATGAAGGCCACCCCTGTGGGACAGTACCTCTGACCTTTGCAAAGAAGGGGATGTACTGAGTTCCTCCTCTAATCTGAGCCCCAGAGCTGTGTGATCATGGCAGTCAGTGTACGAGGCAGGGACTCTGCAGGGTGGCTGGAGGGTAGGGGAGAAGGGGAGGGTGAAAGAGGGCATGCTCAGCCCTCCCTCCCTTCCAGAGGCTGAGACTCAGGGCAAGTGGCCTCAGAGTCTGTCTAGGGCAGCTCCCGCCCTCTCTATCTGGTAAGGGTCCTTTCTTTAGGCTAGACTGTGGGTTCTGTTTCCATTTCAGGAATGAAATACATACTTCAGCCTCTCCGTTTTTAAACCACCTTAGCCTGCAGATCAAAACATGCTCACAAACTAGGAGGTCCATGCATTTTGCAAATGGGGGAAGGAAAGGAGGCAGGGGTGGGGAAGGCATAAGCAAAACTGCGAAAGCAACAGGGGGAAAGAGAGAGAGAAGAGAGGACGGCAAAGGAGGGTGTGGAGGGGACAATCAGGAAGACAGGAAGGGGCAGCACGAAGCAGCATTCCAGGCTCTATTAGGGCAAAGTGAGAAGATGGAGAGCAACTTGGTGGGCTCAAAACAGAGTCTGGTTCAAATGTCCTCAAATGTCAAATAAAGTCAGAGGCCCTGTGTGGCAAGCTGGGAGCCCTGACAGCCTAAGAGTAGAAGCTTTCCTTACCCTTCCCACCTTCCTCCTTTCCAGAGGTTGGTGCAGCGCTCTGAACACAGGACATAAACACTGAAGGCAGGGTGCCCGCCCCCAACAGGGCTGGCTGAGCAGGGACATACATACTGCTGCTGGGCCACAAAAATGTTTCTATTTGCAAGCATACTTCTGTCCTGTTGATTTCACATCTAGCTCAACAGATTGATGGCAGAGTGACAAGGAAGAGTTAAGAAACGGGACTGGCAGCTCCTTGTTCAAGCGTGATACCAGGATCCACCCCTTCTGAGCTCAAATCTGGTCAGAGGGGGGTGGACTCACACATGCAGCCATTTCTAGCATCTCCTGGATGTATTCTGAAAGGAAACTACGGTTCTATTTTAGGAAGGACACTCTCTAACGGACAGCAGAAAAGAACTTGCTAGTGTCCCCCACAGAACAAATATGGATGCTGAAAACAGCAAGGGAACTTGGGGGGCAGGAGGTGATAGGGACCATTGGATTCTGGTTCCTGTTCAGTGCTCCATGTTACAGAACCATGTCACGAAAGCACAAAGCGATTACAAAAGGTTTGGGCTGGCCCTGGGGCCCCCATTTTTTTTTTTTGTAAAAGTATCAAGAAATTTCTGGTCTAAGCAAGACTCCCCACTATGACTTTAAGCAAGCTGTGGGTCATTTCTGAAGAGAGAATATTTGTTCTGGTTATTGTTAGTAATAAGTTCCAGAGGATGATGAAAAAGCAAAGTGTAACTCTGCACCAACTGATTCTGAAAAACGGGATTCATAAACCACCACTCACCCCACCCCCCATGGATAAAATCGCCAGTCCAGGAATCTGAGCCAGCCTCACTGTGAGGTCCACACAGCAGCACCAGTTGCAATGTTTCTGAAGAGCCCTCTCTATGGAATGCTTCCTGGCAACTGGTGACGTGCTACGATAGGGTCTCACAGATTGGCTCCCATTCTCTTCCCATCAAGTGTTGACCAACTCACTGCCTACAGCAGGTGCATAGGAGTCTCTAGCCTCCCTGGCTCATCCAAATTCAATACTAACACCCTCAGGCATTTCATCATGAAGTCCTTTCCTGGGGCCCAGAGAAGCCCCCTAGATCGGTGCTGTAGGGACAATGAACACAGCGCTGTCTTTGGAAGATGGTTTTTTTTTTCCTATTGTATGTTTAGCTTTCGCCCAAGTCCCTTACTCCTGAGTAGTCAGTCACCCTTGTGGCTCCCTATCAGTGAAGATTCTGGGGTCACCTCTCTTTCTCTCTCCTAGGGTCTATGTGGTCAGCAATCTCTCAGACTGGCACCAGAGAAGGGGGATCAGAGACACAGCAGACTTGTGGGCATGCATGTGATGGGATGAACATCTGATCTAACGTCTAGACACGGAGCACGGCAAAGGGATGGAGCAGAGGGACACGTGACGTGGGAGGCACTACAAACAGGGACGTGTGTTCGGGGTGTTGAGATACCTACCATCATAATATTCCAAATTCAAAGACTGCTTGTATCAGAACAAAGAAACAACAAAATTTAACCAAAGGTGGTCAGTGAAGGGTAGGAAAGGAGACAGGAACTAGTGCGCATCCCTCCATCAAAACGGAAGTACCTACGCCTTCCCTGCCGATACCCTGAGAGTGGGAAACCTGCAGGCAGAATACGGGGCTCAATTTGGATTCTTTTGGGCTGATCTGATTGATTTTGGGGGTCCGTGCAGAGCCATGAGCAACTTTTCACTGCAGGCCTGGCAACGCTGCAGTGAGGGACTGCAGGTCCTGTTGCGTGCAGACCGTTAGCTGGTGCATGCCGTTCAATGCCACGCTTCGTTTTCAGCACTGTAAAACACTGTCAGCTAACGAGCTCCTCTGGATAGGTAGGGGATTCGTAAACAGAAAACAACCAAAGAGGGAAAAAAGGAAAAAGAAAAGCAAAGCAAAAATAAATAAATTAAAAAACAGCCTGCCCCAGAGCACTTCTCCGAGCAATTTGACTCTTCTAAGTGAATGGGAATGTTCCTGCTGCCAAGCTCAAGTTCCAGCTCATTGACACCTCAGGGTACGGTGGCTGTCTAGGCTCAGTACACAGGCCACTGAGGTATTCATCAGGCCAGCCAGTTCCAGGATGCTGGCTTTCAAAGGAAAAGCATCAATGTCCATCTTTGTTTATTAAGGACGTGGTCTTGGTCCTGCCACCAGGGACATGTTATTCGTAAGAGCAGGGATGAAAGAGAACGTGAAAGTGGGGAGAGGAAACAGCATGAAATCAGCAAGGAAAATTTGAAGAATGGGGTTTATTAGTCATTGATGCCAGTGGGGGAAAGTAGATGGGAATAAGGGCAAAATAAATCGTCCCACTAAGGTAGCAGAAGGACAGAAGGCTCTGATTTGTCCCCAAGGCCTCGTAATGGTGATGTACCTGCAGGGTTTGCACCATAAAGTCTGTCGGTCAAGCCCGAACAGTGCCCGACACTTCTTTGGAGTATTTGCATCTGTTAGCATAAGGTAAACATAAAAAAAAAAAACACAACACAATGGTGGGTCTTGCTCGGCTGGATGTGAGACCTCAGCTACTGTCTTCTGCATCACTTTGGTTCTACTTGACAATCTTTTCTCACCAAGGGCATGAAAGGAAAGGACTTCTATGAGTCAAATGAAAAGAAAATCAAATAAAACAATAAAACGCACACACATACACACACACGCAGAAAAAAAAAACAGCAACAACCAAAAAAAAAACAACCAGAAATCAAACCAAACCAAACAAAATAAAAAATAACAATGAAAAAAAAAATAGAGAGAGAAAAGGAGGGGAGAAGGTGACGTCATTGGCTTCTACCTAGGCCAGGATGAGGATCCTGGGCTGTCACAAGGCAGGGGGGTTGGCAGGCAACATTCCCTGGAAGAGGGCACGCTGGGAGCTGAGTGGCAGCCCCGAGGAGGCACACACACTGTTTTACAGTGGCATTTTGGCTAGCAGCAGCGGGCAGACAAGCACACCCCTCATTGAGCCCACACACTGGCAGTGTCCCGCTCCCTCGTGTCTCCTACGATCCACACACAGAGCTACAAAGCAACAGGCCAGAGGGGGGAAAGAATGGAAGAGACCAGCTGCAAACCAGCACAGCGAATCTGGGAGACTATACACACCTGCAAGGGCCGCACCAGTTATTCTGTTGATCAAGGCCAAAGCGCGCTCGGCATTTCTTAGGAGCGCTCAGGTCTGAATGAGTTCAAGAAAGGAGCGAGCAGAGGAGGAGGACGTGGGAGAAAGGGAGAGAGAGGAAGAGAGGAGAGAGAGAGAAGGGAGAAAGGGAAGGGGGGGGGGGAGAGAGATACAAATAAGAAAAAAATAAAAATAAAAAAGGGAATAAATCAATGACCTGGTTACTAATGGCAAAATAGTGACTTTTGTTTCTTTTTTTTCAACTTTCTTTAATAAAAAAAAATAGATAAAAAACACAATCTCATTCAACTTGTGACATTAGCTGTGGCAAATAAAGCTGCAGTATCCCTTATTAAGGACTGTCCCAGTTTCGGTTCGAGCCGACCAAGGGAAGTTAAATACTAAGAACTCGCTTTTTCAATTTTGTTTTTTTCCAGTTTTATTTTCTTTTTAGTTATGCTTTCCCCTTTTTAAAAATTTACTCTCTCAATCTTCTTTGTCTTAAAGAAGAAAATAAAGCGGAGGAGGGAATTAAGTTTGTAACATGCTTTTTTCCTCTTAGAGTACAACAGTTTTCAAAAGAAAAAAAAAAAAACTACAAATAAAAACAGAACGAAATGAAAATAAAACAGAAGGAAATAAAGAAAAGAAAAAGGTCGTGGATATTGGGATATTGCAGCTTTTGGAATGTTTTCCCTTTCTTTTTAATCTCTTTTCATTAACATGGAGAGGAACAGATGAGAGTGAACAGGCTGTATGAGATGAGCTGTTAGGTGTTAGGAGCTCACAGCAGCGTGGAAGCAGGCACGACAGTAAAATGCTAGCGGACTTGCTAACGGTGAGCAGAAAAGCAAAGGAAGGAAAAAAATAAAACAAAATAAAACTAAAAGCAAAAGAAAAAAGTAATCATACTGCGGATGCATGCTGGCGTGAGAAAACTTAGTGGGAGCAATGAAAAAATGCCATTAGATTAAGGAGGTTTATTACTGAATTCCTTCCATTTTTCTTTTCTTTACCAGTCTCTTTTAAAGAAATACTGCATATTCAATTTGCACAGTTAGTTCAGCTCTAAACCACTGTCATTGCTGCTTAAACAACTGTTATGGGAAAAATAAATAAACGAAACAGAAGTTAAATTAAATAAAAAAAAGCAACTGAAAAAAAAAAAAAACAAAAAACATCTACCAAAACACATGAAACCATGTAGATGGTCATTTTAAAGAATGTTCAAATGTCATACGTGTTCAATGTTAATAAAACTATAATGGCAAGAAAAATTAAAAAACAGTTTATCAACTATTTTAATGACTCAAAATGACACCAGCACCTGTAATCGGAGGAAGTGAAAGGCAAGGGTTTAGGAAACATTCGCTGTGTTCTGAAAAAAAAGAACAAATTATACAAAGTCTTCAAAATGTATGTTTGTTTGTAAAAGCCTGGTCTTCTGAGATTGCCTATGCAGTATTTCTAATTTCTTCTAGAGAATGACAAACCTCCTTAATTTAAAATGGGTGCAATTTACCACTGTAAAGGCATGCATCAGAACATTCAGGAACAGCCCAGTTAATAATACCCAGCACTCACACACACGCCCCTCCCCCTTTGGTCCCCTTCTCAGACACATACAACGTAAGCAGACTGTCTAGCCCCCCCTCTCCCCCCCCCCCCCGCAGAGGCATGCCTACTGCTGGCTCTCCAGTTACAAGCTTTGCAGTTATTCAAAAACACATTCCGCTAGAGTTACAATGTGCTTTTTCATGCAACAATGGATGCTACTAGCTTTAAAAGGGCAGTCATGAAGCAATTAATTAAAATGCATAAACAAAAAGGCTGGCTAAGATGGCCTCCCTCCCCTAACGTCCTGGCCTTGAATTTCTCCTGCCTCCCCCACACGGAAGCCTGACATAAGAGTGGCCCTCCAACTACTGCTTCTTCCTCAACCTGACGACTGTCACTTACCATTGGTCTCTCCCGGCTGCTTGTCCCTTTTCCTCTTTTTCTTCTTCCCCTATATAAAAAGATGAAATTAGTTCAAGAAACACAAGGCAGAAGACACCTAGGCTCACCTAGAGGGAGAGGGCGGAGGAGGGGACGGGCCTTTCATGGCACCTACACCTATCCATGCTGCCACTCCTGAAACCAGATGTCCTTGAACTGTGCCTGGCTGGAGGGACACACAATTCTTAGTAGAAGGGATTAGGGGGTAGAAAAGAACTCAGGGCCTCTGTCCATCTTCAACTCTGACCCACGGCACCTGGTTCCGTAAGAGGGAAGGGGAGAAGGAGGCGAGGATGATTCAGGGAGATGTGGAGAACCAGGGCAGGAAGCAGTGTGAGCACAGGTCAGGCAGAGAGCCCGAGCTGCCCCTGCGTGCCCCAGCCAGCTGTCACTTATGAAGGCCACAGAGGTGCTCTTCTGAGCTCAGAGGTTCATCAATGTAAGAGGGGCTTCCCTTGGAGCTGTATTATAAGCCTTCATTTTGTCTTTTCTTTATTAGAGAGAGAGAGGAGAGAGAGAGACAGAGAGAAGAAAGAGAATGGGTGCACCAGGGTCCCTAGCCACTGCAAACAAGCTCCAGATGCACGTGCCACCATGTGAACCTGGCTTACATGGGTTCTGAGGAATCAAACCTAGGCCCTTAGGCTTTGCAAGCAAGCACCATAACCGCTAACTCACCTCTCCAGCCCAAGCCTTGGTTTGAAAAAGATGGGGTGGTGGGAAGCAAAACAGAACAGGAATCATCTTGGTTCCTTTCAAAACCGGGGCTCTGGGGTAGAACACTTGCCTAGCATGGACAAGGCCCTAGGTTCAATCTCTAGTACTGCAAAACTGCACCTCTTGCTCCCGGGCAGCCGTGTGGCCTCCAGGTCCCTAAGAGAGGGTAAGTGTCCCCTTCTCTCCTCGGTCTGATCCAACAGTGACGGTGTGGCATCCCAATAAGGCCAACACTAATCAGAAATATCATAATTCAAAAGCGTATTTACCAATAAACTCCACTGAGAACCCGTGACCATGCTAACAGCTAGCTTCCTTGGAATACTCACTTGTTACTTCCAACATCACAAGCTTAGCCAGCTTTAACAGTGCCCAAGAGCAATAAAAGTAGCCTACAGGTGGGTACAGTCATCTGACAGGAAGCTGTTTATAATGAAGTATTGAATGGCTTCTGTTTGTTGGATGTTTTATTGAAAGTGAAGCAAAGATTGGTCATAGGCATATGCTTTCAAACCACCATGAAGTTGAAAAATTGTTAAGTTCAACCATGGCGAGTTGGGGACCATCTGTATAATACATATTGTCACACTCATTATAATGCCTAGCTCCTAGTAATTATTAAAATTATGAATCATTATAACAGCTAGCTCCTCATTATAAGAGCCAGTTACAATCATAATGGCTGGCATTTGTGGAACATATACTAGGTCTGCCTGGCATGATTCCAACTGAGACCTCGACTCCTCTCAACAACCCTACGCAACAAAAGCACTGCCACCACCCCAATGCTAGAGACGGAGAAACTGAGGCAGAAAGGTTAGCTAATGTTCCTGAGGCGGTATAGCCAGCAAGAGGTGAGGCCAGGATGAGAACCCAGCTGGTCTTGGCACCACAGCCTTCAACTACAGGGCACTTCTGCTTTCTGTACAATCCTGCCCTTCACGGAAGTTCTTCTTCGAGATCTCAAGGTAAGAGACTGGGCCGAGTCATTCCCACCCTCCAGCCTGGCTCTCCTGGGATAATGCCCATGGAGTGGGATGATGGGCTTGGCAGGGAGTGCCTGCCTCGTTGAAGGGTTTATAGAAGTCCTTCCCCCATCATGGCATCAGGCCACCCCATGTGAGGCAGCCACCTGGTATGAATTAAAACCAATGGTCCTACATGCTTTTGTGCTTGAGGAATTCTCAATGATGCTTTTGCCTACAGGCTCTTACGGGATAGTAAAGTGGATGCCAAAGAGAGAAGTACATAGAGAGTAACAATCTGGGGGATGTGTTGGGCTCTGAAGCCGCCTCATACACCTGTTTCAGGAAGGACATCTTACCCTTCCAGGACACAAGGCCTGTGTCACTGGGAACATGTGCTGTGGCCTTCTGTGTGGCTGTGCAACAGATCATGCTATGTTCCTTGGCTCACAAAGAGCGAACAAGGGAGCCAAATGCCACGTGGCTGTCTTACAGTGGGCAAGAGTGTCTACATCCACCTGGCTGAGGTGTCAGAAGAAAAGCTCAACAGAAATGGCCCAGCCTTGGAAGCTCTAGCACCCCCTCACTCCAGGGCCTCTCCATGGCCCCTGTAGCACATTCCGACACCTGGCGTGTGAGATCCAGAAGTGATGTGTTTGTGACTTAGCCAAGTATGAACAGACCTCAGGTGAGCCAGGGACTGCGTTCTAATGGGAAGAGGACATGATAACATTACTAAGGAAGGCTGGCCAGCCCATTGCCTTTTTAAACGTAAAGAAAGAAAGAAAAGGCTGAAGATCCGAGAACAAGAGAAAGAAAGCAGATGAGAAAGCATACAGCATGGATTCTGTTTGTTTACTTAACGCCGAAGTGACAGCAAGAGATACTCTGGAGTAAGGCCAGGGTCCGTGGACTCTTACTAAGGTGCCCAGCTATCTTCTCCTGGGTCCTAAAGAATGCACCGAGCCTGAGAACTCAGCTGTAGCTGCTTTATGCCATTCCCTTTCCCTAAGATGATGGCATAAAGGATCCTGCCAGCACTTGACTCAAAACTGCTCAGAGCACGCTTCCCAGGAAAATCTGCACACCCTCCATGGTCAAGTTGGTTAGGAAGGAACACTAACAGATTGCCACCGTAATCAAATCCGTAAGAGCTCTAGGTCCAAGCTTCTTGACCGTAAACTGCTCCCTGGGGTATGCAAGGAAGGAGTGAGCATGTGTCCACACGTGAGTGACAGCAAGAAGCCGACAGGGTACCTTGAGGAGATGAAGTTCCCACAGCTCTAAATCCAGACCACCTCTAACCCTCCTTCGGCCTCCTCAGAAGCTCCCCATTCTCCACAGTGCCTTCCGGATGCGGCAAGTCCCTTCCAGAAACAAAGAGCCTCAGGCTTTGTCTAAATGACTCCCAGGCAAGGCAAACAGCTTCCTTAGGCCAGTGTCTTGTCCCTTTGAGGAGATTCCACAACTGCACAGCTCCAGACCAGAGGCACCATCTACACTGCCCCTAGCAAAACACACACAGTGCACAGACTGGCGGGGGCGCATGAAGGCCCCAAGATGACCCACATGTCTACTGCAGATATGGAATCTATAAAAAGGCTGAATTCCTCCCCAGGATACCGTGGTTGGTGACTAAAGTATTGGGTCTGTAAGCAGGCTAAAGGTGGAAATGGACTTCTAAGGATTTCTGAGCCCAAATCAGGAAAAGAGCCGCCCTGAAGTGATTAACACTGAGTGCACAGGCTCAGAGGATACCTGCTGCTACTAAAGCTTTACCTGGGCCAGATGGGGTGCACAGGGAGCCCATGGGAAGGTTTAACTGTCCCATCACTTCCTTTCAGCCCCCAAAGAAAAGTGTCCCCATGGTACACACAGCTCCAATTCCATGATGCCCTTCTGTTAATGACAAGGGAACTCAGCAGAGGAGACATGCCACCCTATCATCCAAGTGGTAACAGCACCACTTCCTGACTGAGCTCCCAGGAGGTACAGATTAGTGCTGCCAGTGAGGATGGATGGGGCACGGCAGTTAAGCCTAGGAGAGTCCATCCTCTTTTCTCCCTGTCTACAAGGAGCAGGCAATTAGATCCTGTGCGAAAGGTCTAAAGAAAAAGAGGAAGGAGCCTTGAAACAGCTAGCCAGAGCAGCAGAAAGCCACCACCCCTCAGGACCACTGCCATGTCAAGGTTGGTGCACTATCTCCAAGGGGATGGCAAGTTCTGGGAGACTAGAAATATCTGAGTGAATTCTGAATCCCCACGACAGCTTGTGCGCAGTATGGTCACAACCAGCAATGACATAATGACGTAATGACCTCAATCCTGCCGCAAGCATCCTCCCCAGGGTAACACCAACAGGAGAGTGGAGTCAGAGGCCCCGACAGGTAAACACTCTCCTGGCTCCCAGGCCTTTGCGAGAGGGGAAGGGAGCCATGCTGGCTATGAGAAGAGTTTGCTTGTGACTTCACAGAGCAGCACTAAGATGCTTGTTTGATGTTCCTCCTTAAGTCTGTAGGCTCAATCGCGCTCCCTCCTCCCCTCTGCCTTGGTCTTCCCTATAGAGCCACACCAATGATAGCCACCACCGACCAGGGTCTTAATCTTCCCTTAAGCACCTTTGGGTGTATCATCCAACTCCATTTTTTTTCCCCTCTAAGAAATGGGATGCCCAAAATCAGTCTCGAGGGCCCTGCATGGAAACTTGGAAACCAGCATCCTCCACTTTCCCTGAGGAACCACCATGCTCTGGCAGAGCCACACCAGAAGCCAGGACAAGATGCCCAAGTTGGGAAAGCAGGCCAGAGGTGAATGGTTCCAGAAATAGGCAGAATAAATGGGCCTGAGGCCTGGTTCAAATTGGCATTAACCATCCACAATGAATCAGGACAGACGGAGTCTTCCCACAAGCGGTCCACCTACGTAGTTATCCCGTGCGGACCAGCCAGGGTACAGCTGCATGTGAAGCTGTCGCTCCTTCCGGGCCAGCTCGTAGTATTTCGCTTGCTCTTCTCTGGACAATGCATGCCACTGGGGAGGACATGGGACAAGGGAGAAAGACATGAAAAGCGTCACAAACCATACCATGACCAACAGAGGCAGAATGCTTCTACAGAGGACCATGAAGTCCCTCTAAAAATGGTCAAATTTGCAAATACCAACAGCTTGCTGGGTCTCAACACTAATAGGAATCCAGAAGACACTGTTATCCATGTCATTCTGTCATTTACTCTCTCTGGGTAAGAAGAGTGGGGATATAAATGTCCTGAATGTCATATGAACGCACAATGACTGGTCCTAGCCAGTGAGGGCCAAAGACTCCATTGGCTAGTGGAAAGGGACTTGAGAGAAAGGTGGAAAGGGACATATGGCCACCTGACATGTTCCCTCTCTGGTCCGCACTTGCTCCTCTTCACCACACAAAGAGGCCCACTTACCCTGCGCCCAAGAATCTGGTTGATGGCCGCGCTTTCTTTCAACGTGCACTCAGCCACAACCTTTGCTCTCATCTCCTTCATATACAACATGAACGCATTAAGGGGTTTTTTTATGTGGGGTTTCTTCTTTTCTTCTTCCTTTTTGGAGTCCTGGTGCTTTCTGGATAGACAAAACAGATGGACACAAATCACCCATAAGTAACCACCTGCTCAACTTCCCCCAAAGGCAAGACGTCCCCCATCCCTGGTTCCTTCCCACCCAAGCCTGGCCGTTTCAAATAAGAGCACACATCCGCTTTCAGTCCTCCCCTACTCCAGAACAAGGGACAAAAATAGCTTGGGGAGTGGAGGGGCGTGGCTAGAGGTTCTGAAGTCACTCCCTCGAGCTTCCCCAACAGACACTTTCCCAGGGCAAAGGGAAAGCAGGTGGTAGTGGACCCCACCACAGAGGCCTTTGTCCTCTTGTGGACAAAACTCCAAGCGCACCACTTAGTGGGCAGTGGGGAAAATGGTAACAGATCTGAGTCCATGCTAGGATGCACAACAGAGCTCTATTCCACTCGGCAGAGGGACAATCAGTGAAAGCCACCAGTGCACATTTTCTCCTTCTACCAGGAAGCCAGAGCCCACGTGGGCATTCACTGGAGTCCCAGCATGTAAGGCTGACCCGAGGCAATAAGCCACCAAGCCATAGCTATTGCAGAGCTCAACACCCTGGCCACAAAGGACACAGGCACAAGGTCAACACTTACGAGCTGTGGAGTGAGCCAACGTCACTCTGCGAGGATTCCTGCTTGACTGTTGGTGTGACTATGGCCGGGTGGGGAATGCCGGTCGTGTGTAGAGTATGGTGTGGTGGGACCATGTGGGGAGGGAACCTAGAAGACAGAAAGCTGTGTAAATCGTCAGAATCAAAATGAATGAATGAGGAGGGATGTGTACACACACAATTAAAAAAATTAAAAAAAAAAAAAAGCTCGTAACATTCACATGAAAGCAACCCAAGACATATGAAACCTGTCAGCATTAATTAGCAATAAATTAAACATAATGATTCTTATAACGTCATTAAAGCCAATCTTCCCCTTCATTATGGCTACTGACATGAGACATTATGGTTTTTAACATCTTTAGCAAAAGACAAATTCAACTGATGTACTTGGGTGGAAAAGGGGGCTTGGACAACCAGCCGGAAATCGCACGTCCACTTTCTTTCGGAGGCATGATTAGTAGCATCTAAGGAGACAATTTCCTAAGTCCTAATCAGCTCCAGAAGGAAAGGTGAAATCTTTTGTTGTATATTGACAGCTAAATAAAATATTAACGTGGTTGAAATATACATGCATTTTTGACAATGCTGTGTGAGCCTCATTAGGCCTCGTTCTGGATGGAGGGCAATGAAATTTTTATTTTTCTTTTGTTGCTGTGCCCAGCATTTGACAGGAGTGGGAGAGAGTTAAGCAGAAAGGGAAAAACTCAAATATTTCCTATTGGTTTCTCATCACAAGTCATGGACATTTCAAGCAATTTTGTATCCCTTCACAGAGAAATGTTTAAAAAAAAAAACATGTGCTTGCACGCGCATGCGTGCACGCGCATGCACATGCACAAATTCTAATTGGAATACCCTTTCTCCTCTAAAACTTAGGCTTTCTATGTTATATTAACCTGATATGTTATCTGTACATTACTGAAAGCCTTCTAAGTGATACAGTTATGAACAAAAGACACAGACACAAAGTTCATGGTTCCTTCTGTAATACCACTTGTTTCTGGCAAACTTATCTATAACATATTTTGACCCATGAATTGGTGTCTCCCAACCAAGCAAATGAGTCACAACTCAGAAAGCTAGATCCAAACTTCTCTTGGCACATCTGTCAATGGAACAAATGGCTTTCACGCTTTCTGGTATGTTTAGAGTCCCCTTGAACGGTATTGGGTAGGAAAACAGCTTCCCCCTTACTGTAGTGCACACTGTAGAGAAAAGTGGCCGGCCACCCAGGTACAAGGATCCTGGATTGAGGCAATGGCCGCTCTCCCAATAAGCCCAAACCAGAATGGGACAACGACCAGCTGGGGACCAGCTGCAGCCTGCTCTTTAGAAATCCACTTTCAGTGGGAATGAGGGGTCCTGGGCGAGGCTTTATGATAAGCGTTATTTCTAAAGGACCTCGTATATATTTACAAGGCTCTTTCCATAAGTGGATCAAAGATATAAACACTGCAACAAATGTTCATTTCAAAACAAATTAAAAAAATTAATAAATGCACAGCCTTTACACTAACTGACAGAGACAAAAATATTGAGATGAAGGACTGCTGATAATTGCCAAATTCAGAGCAACTGTAGGCACCTGACTCTGAAATCGCATCGTGAGACCCTCTACTGCAGTAGCCATTACAAACCAGCCAGTGGTGAAGTGTGAAGAATGACTCGATGTATAAGCAACAACTCTTTCATGGGAGGAAGCCAGGGAGGACATAACCTCAGCTCCCTGCAAACCACTGGGCTCGCAAGAGCATGTGTTCTTAGAAGCCCTTGAGTGGAGAGGTGGGCGGAGTGGCAGTTTTTACTATGAATTTTAAAAGCTTGACATTTCTCAAATACATATGTTCCCTTCCTGCCGAATGAAAATCTGGGCATATGAGGGACAGGGCGAGACAGGAAATGTGTATGGGGTGTACACCCTGTATACTCGCCGAATAACCAGAGACAGATACCACAATGAGTAAATTTTGAGGGGAGGGCAGATTTTGGGTACAGCCATGAAGACCAAACACTTCTTTGGCCTGAACACGTGTTCATGTATCTGAAAGAGTGTAAAGCAGAGAAAAAGACCGCATGAACATGCATGTGGCCCACATGCATGTCTTCGCCCTAGAAATCCCTTTCTGTAGACAACTATTTCATGGAATGCAATAAACACCCTAACAATTCTCAGAAGCTCATTATATACCCCTGTCTGCTTCTATGGCTCCAAGCCAGAATATAATGATGAACCTTAACTTGTTAAGGACAACTAATTTTTGTTTCTGGCTGTCTCAGGGGCTTCTCGCGTACTCACTCTCGCTTTGCTTCATTGTTGACACGTTTCTGTTAACTGGATGTCATCTGCCGGCCTTGATTTTATGCACAAGCAGTAGGATGCATTTTCCCGTGCAACAATCCTGCTTTGAGTTGCATTAGGTTTGTCATTATTCTCTCATTTTCCCCCTTGCACTTGTAACATTTCATCTCTTCCTGCCTTATTTTTTGTGAGCCACGGTGCACCCACATTATGGTTTATACATGATCTCGCTCCCTTTGAAGCCGGCAGATTTCAGAGCCCGCTCTCGTCAGGAGAAGAGCCTTGCACCAATTTAGCAGGCTGAGGGCCCGGAGCTCCAACATCTCAATCTAAAGGGGGTCACAGGGTGGCACAAGTGAGTGTCAGCAAGAGCTGTTTAATTGCCAATCTAGGCTTCTCCATGGTGTTTAAAGTATAATGACCCATCACTTAATTCTGAGAAGTCCTGGCCCTGCTGCTGAATAGAATGAATATCAAAGGGTGTTCTGGAACAGGGCAAGCTGCCTACATTTGCTATAACTGCCATAAGTATAATAGACCTATACTTCTGTCGCCCCATTACCACAATAATGTATTTAATTTGCTGTATACGCTATTTAACTGGCTACCTTTCATACAGTCTACCTGGGGAATCGGCCGCCTCCCCCCCGGCACCTCAAGCCCCTAACCTTTCTTCCCACTGTTCCCTTCCCTTCCTCTACCCCCTGCCCACCTATAAATCATCAGCTAACTCCTAATGATAATTCAATCGATAAGCTTAACCCCAATCCCTAGCCTATGATTACTTCACCACTTTCGACCTCTGGGTGCATCAAATAAACAGGAAGAATGGTCAGGTGAGCAGTTGAAACGCTGGGATGGAAGAGAGTGAGCTGACATCATAAGCAGCTCTCCCCTCCTCCAGGGAGACTCCCCATTCGCTCCCACGCTGTGAGAAGCTGTGGTGATGACATTATTTAATGAGCATAACCTTCCTCTTCTGGCTAGCCGAGAGGACACTGAAAAACATTTTCCCGCCTAACTAATAATGGTGTGAATCTTGAAATTTAGATGATGTATTCCATGTGGGAAACAGAATCTTCACAGCCACCTAATATCTATGGTATAATTATAAATGCCACATCCACTACAGTTGCTTCTGTGGGTGGGGGTGATTCTTACTCTGTCCCATGCCAAAACCACTGCTGTGTACGTCGGAGAATAGACATCGTGGCCAATCTTTCCAGCCCTTTCTCTGGTCTTGGTTCCCCATTCTGGCCACACAGAATGGAGGAAGAGGCCGGGGACAGCTTCCTCGCCATGTAATGCATGCTAATTTAATTACAAGCCATCATCAAAATGGATCGGTTGCTTCAGCCCATCAGGAAAGTCTAAACCTCCACCGATTTAATTAACTTGACTGAAAATCAGATGAACAGAAAATAAAACTATCATTAGGAGCAATTAGCGACTACTTAAACATACTGCTGCCAACCAGTTTGTAAATAAACTAGCAGTCACTAAAAAATTAGCCAGAATTAATTAGAGGGAGGAAAATGAGACCCCAGGATATGTATGCATGCTGGACATATGTTTGTATGTTTAAAGATAAAGATACAGGAAGGCGCGCGCGCGCACACACACACACACACACACACACACACACACACACTTTCTCTTCAACTTTCAAAGATTTAGCACAGTGCAGGCAGATGAGACTATTAAGTCCCTCAAATGTGGCCAGTCACATTGTAAGTGTAAGCACCAAAAAGATACAATGAAATAAAAAGCCCTCCACAAAACCCAAAAATAAAAGTTCATTAGTGGTTGTTTTACAGTGATAGCACATTTAAAAAAAGACAGTCCTGCAGTCACACTGTGTACTGAGCTAAATCAAATATATCATTGAAAATAATGTTACCTTAAGAAAATGATGGCTATGAGAAAATGTAAAATGATGCGAAAATGTAAAATGAACAAGAAAAAGTAACTCGTGTGAAATGTAAAACTCGCATCCCATTTCTACCAGGCATTACGACACAGGGGAGTGTGGCTTTCTTATAGACTGAGTCAGCGCATCAGCTATGAAAACACGGGTGATTTTTTTTTTTTCTCAAACTCTTTGTATAATCATAAGAAATGATTTGCATTCCTTTCTTTCTTACACAACAATGACACTGTAAAAAGCTCCACCTGTCCTAAGTGCTTCACCTGCCTTCTTTTGTGACACTACACTGCTCCACTGATTGACACATACAAACTTGACCTGGAGAGGCATTGCTTACCCAGTTCAAGGCATTTTTTCCAGAACTTTCTAGAAGGAAAGTCCAATCCCACATAAGACCTACACACAGCCTCAGTCCCTGGGTGGGCCGGTGGCTGTCTACTGGAGCTTTGTGAGAAGTCGCCGTGGCCTTGGTTGAAGGCCTGGTGCTTGGAACTCACCTGGACATAGAAGCGTTGACCGTCAGTGCTGTGGGGTAAGGGTGTCTGAAGCCTCCTGTTGTGATTGGGTACACAGGCTGACCTTGCCTACAAAGAAGGGGTACAAAGTGAGAGACTGGAACTAGACCAGGGGGTGGGGACAAGAAAAAAGAACAGGGAAAAGTTCTCTCTGCACAGTAAGCTTTATTCTCATTTGATCAGAACAAAAATCTTGGGGATTGTACAGGAAGGATCAAAGGGAAGAAACACAGAACAATTTGAATGCCATAAATCTGATAGGAATGGCTAATTAAATTTTATAACCTCTGCTTATGTCAATAGAGACCCTCTCCCCAAGCTGAAACTAGGTGTTTTGTTGTAATAATTAAAGGCGAAGTCTCGCTTGCTTTAATGGAGCCATCACACTAATTGAGGGCTACACTTCCAAAGGAAAACAATAATGAATGTAAATTTATACCAAAATAAAGTACAGTGAATCAAAGGACTTCAGTTGCGCTTTGGGCCTCTTTCGGTATTTAGATCTCGGTGAGAAAACATTAAATTAACAGAGCTTAATTTGTAGCCTTTTGTCAAATTAACAAGTGTTGACAAGAGTTACCGGGGGGAGAGTCCCCAAGAAGAATTGTGGGTAACCAATAGACAATCACACCTCATTACAATAATTAAAAAATACAGCAACATGCAAAATAGCATCCTCATGAAAGACACACAACTTTTCCTGACAGAGGGCTGTCTGAGTTGGCTATTCCTTTTTATGTAGCTTTCTGTATGTCCCCATCAGCTGAACAGGGTTAATGACGATTGAGAAGTTATCAAGGCTTGGCTCCATCCAATGGAGAAGAAATAGGCCACAGGTTTGCATCTGCCTCACCAGACAAAAATAAGAACACAAAGAAGCAGAAAGTGCAACCAGGACTAATATTTAATGTCACTACTACAGCAAACTAGTGGTTTTTAAACAATCTTAAAAAAAAAAAAAAAAAAGCATCCATCATGGATTCCGGAGGGCACACGGCTCCAAAACTTTATCTTCCTGAAGGCTATGAAAGGTTATCTCCCCGCAGACCTAAATTTGAGAGTTTGACCAGGATTTCTTTCAACATTCAACACTGTTCTGTGTTTTCGAAAGAGGAGAGATCAATGAGGAACTGAGGAACACCGAGCCCTATACGCACCGACATCGATAATCTGGACACATTACACGCAGGCTCACGCTCACACACGCTCACACAGCACGTACAAGTTAGGTTGATGCACTGGAGGCTCCCCTGCTCTGATTCTGAAACCCATTATGCTTTTAAGTTGTAGGAGGGAGGTGAATTATCCAGAACATGGGTCAACATCCAGGGAGGCCCCACACCGAAGGGAGGGTGCTTTCAGCTGTCCCTTTCCATCCCCCACAGCTGGGTTACAAAGATCTCAAAGAGGTGCTGACTTCTGAACACCCCAAACTTCCCACTGTTGCTAACAACTTTGGGAGTGATGGCTTAAGTGAGATTGAGGAGACCCTCACCCCAACCTCCTGGATTTCATAGCTAGATTGGTCCTATTCCCTTTCTTCTCCCTCCCCCCAGGCCCCACCTCAAAGGGAGGGTCCAACCCACATAAGTCCAGTTTGGGTTACCACTGGCAGAAGAGTCACGATCAGTCTCATTAGATTGAAACCCCCTTGGAGCTTTCTGCTCTTGCCAAAGTATCTTAAAGACATCCTTATCCATAATACCTTTGGAGACCAGAGATTCACATATATTCACATAAATTCCATAGACCATAGATTATTCACAATGCCAGTTTACACAAAGCCCACTGGAACGGTGTGTTTTGCCTGCAACTTCACAAGATACTCCAGCATCTTTACATCCTTCCACTAACCTTGTCCTAAAAATTCATGTGTGCATGCACACACATACACACACACACACACCACATACACACTTGTGCACACAGACTAAATAATAAGCGTGCCCATGCAAGAAACAAAAAGGAAATTAAAAAAATGGAACTCCTTACTGTGGTACTAACCATCCTAGCGGATGGGGGATTTGTCCTACAGTGCCAGGCGACAGCGGGTAATACGGAGAGATATCTGGAGGGTGTGGAGGCCGTGGGATTCCTGAGAGAAGAAGTGGCAAGTTTTAGGAATAGAGGAAGGAGAGAAAGCAAGAGGGGAGACTGGGGGAAAGGGACCAGGGGAGGCATGAAGAAAGGCATCCATCCCTTCTAGAACCCCAACAGGATGTCATTCCTAACTCTAGGGCCAAGGGTGGGGCCAGGCCTCCTCTCTCATTTTCCTGCTGCCTCTGCTGCCTCCTACATGGATTGGTACACTGGTTCAACTTACACTCCAAAATGCCTCTTGGGTATTTCTGCCTTGTGTGACGGAAGGGATTATTTCAAGTAAAAAATAAATAACCTCAGAAGCCTGGCATACTTTTGGTGAATAAGTAATGTTAATTCCCTGCCCCTCCCCCCGCTGCGTTTTTCTGAGGCAGGATCATGCTCCAGCACAGGCTGACCTGGAATTCACTATGTAGTCTCAGATGGCCTTGAACGCAGAGTGATCTTACCTCTGTCTCCCAAGTGCTGGGATTAAAGGTGTGCACCGTCATACCCAGCATACTAACTCCTTTTGCCTATGGAAGTCATCTCTTTACCTTTTTTTTTTTTTTTGGGGGGTGGGGTTTCCAAGGTAGGGTCTCGCCCTAGCTCAGGCTGACCTGAAATTGACTCTGTAGTCTCAGGGTGGCCTTGAACTCACGGCGATCCTCCTACCTCTGCCTCCGGAGTGCTGGGATTAAAGGCATGCGCCACCATGCCCAGCTCCTTTACCTCTTAATTCTAATGACTTGCCAGCATGAGAGTTACTCTGATGTGTAACTTTATCTGTCTGTCTGTCTATCTGATCTATCATCCATCATTCACCTGTTACTGTGCTTTGATACAGAATCTAGCCACATAGTCCAAGCACACACGTAGTCCTCCCTCAGCCTCCCGAGTGCTGTGATTGGAGGAGTGTCTTACTCATTTTAAACTATGGCTTGCCTTCTTTCAAATAAACTGACTCCCAGAGAAGATGAACTATAAAAATCCCCAAGTGTTAACTGGTGTCTTTTCCCAGCAGCCAGAGCTGAACAAAACGGGGCGAAGCTGCGAGCGTGCGGTGCCACCTGTGGGCACTAACCCCACAAGCTGAGAGGGTGCGCCATGTGTCACAGAGGCCACGAACCTTCTCAAAGCCCCAGGTGTACATGCTGAAGGTATAACACACTTCCTGATGGCATAGAAATACATCCTGTCATCAATTCTCAGGAAGCTCAGGGCTGGGGGCAGAGCAACCATGCTGGCGAGGAACGGGCGTCAGCGGCTCAAGAACGAAGCAGAAGTGCTCACGGCTGCAGAGCTGAACCGGCACTGAAGGGCCGAGCCGCGCGTTCACGGATGAAAACTATTTCATTTTTTAAAAAAAATTCATTCAGGAAGCTTTTAATCTGTAAATTAAGTCTCCCTGGGTGACATTTTCACGCAGACATTGCTTTCTCTCTATTACAAAAACCAAACAGATTAGCTGTGCTTGGACCCTACACCGAGCCATTAGTGCACTTGAAAGAATGTTCGCGAAGGAAAAGTAAACAGTCTGCAGACGTTAATCATATGTTTTACGATAACCATTTAAAAAGCTATTCCCTGGCCTACCATTATTTAAATGAGACCTGGATGCTGCCATTCACTTCCAGAGCCTACAGCTGGCTGGAGGCCTCCTCCATCCAGCCAGGCCAGCACCGGGCTGGGTCCAGCACCAACACAAAAGGGCTCCGAGGCCAGTGGGATCAGCTCATGTGTGGCTTCTCAACCTCACATCAACCACTGCCTCGGACAAGGGGCATGGAACAAATATCTTCAACCCATCCGTGTGATGAGCTAGCTGAGAAGAGGAGCCCCGGGCCAGCCTCAAGGAAGCGCCTTGGCCTCAGCCTCGGCTGTTCCCCTAAGAGGGCTGTGGCCGCCTGCCATATGTGACCTTGTGGCAGGGAGGGCTACGTAAGTGGTTTTGCCTTCTTTCAAGGGAGGATAGGAAAAGAGAATGGAATAGGGAGGCCACGGCTTCTGCTTGAGATCTTGTTAGATGTCCTGATGGAATGAGGAAACCTTCCTGGGCTTTGATTTTTCACATTGGTATAATGGGATCAAGAAATAAACACCCAAGCTATTGAAAAGTAGGTAAACCTCAAATTAAGCTGCAGAGATTAAGAGGAGCCCAGTGATGTTACCTCTTGAGACTGCCCCCAAAAGTCCCTGTCAAGTGACTGCAACCCTTCAAAGCTATGGTTTTAGGCTGTTCGTCCTATCAGGAAGCAGAAAGCACTTAGGAGACACTTCCAGTCCCATCACTTCTCTAACTGGGAAGAGTACCATATCCCACTGCCAGGCTTCACAAGCAGCCAGCTCCCTTTAGGAACTCTGGCATAAGTCCTACCCCTACAGATGGGCTGCTCTAAAGAGGGTGAAAGCAGTCCCCCCAGCCAACCTCCACCAGGCTCTGGCCTTGCCTGGGAGCTTCCTTTTTAAGCTTGTGGGAGAGGAGTCATAGCGGCTCCCCGCCCCCCAGTTCCCACTCCATCCCTGAACACCTGCCCCGAGATCTCCAGAGACCTCTGCAGCAATCCACTGGAGCCCCGGACATACCTGTTTTGGGGTCTACGTCGGCTGGTAAGTGTGGAGGTGGGTTTCCTGGGGTGAAGTGTTCGTTGCTGTAGGTGATGAGCGGCGTGAGTGGGTGGACATGATGGGGGTGCTGCACCACCGGCACCTTGTTCGACTGTGGTGGAAAGAACAGAGGAAGATGTGGTCAGCAGGTTCCAGCAAAACCTCAGAACACAGGCCCTACCCCTACCACACCTTCCTACCTTGGTGTCGTGAGATGCACTCCCTGCCCACCCCCAACTTCCACAGCCCATTTAAAGTAGGAGACAGGTTATGAAGGCTCTCCACACGGGTTTGGGTTTGTAATTTTCCCATCAGCAGGTGAGATGGAAATAGAGATTTTAATTGCTCAGGCCCACTGAGCTCTGCACATGGGGACAAATCTCCTCCCTAAGGCGTCCATGGTGGGAACTCCAGGAGGCAGGCTGACTTCCTGGGTAGGGCTAGGAAAATCTTCACTGACAAGAAACCTGGCAGGGACCATATCCTACCCATCTAGCCACCTCATCTGCTTCCTAACTCCTCCCTGGCCCAGGAAGCAGCAGGCAGGCACAGCCCAGATGAAAGGCCCACGCGGGCTTAGGGTAGGAGAGTGAACTTTACCAGAAAGCGCTAAACTGCCTGGCAAGCACCTGCATATTTTATGCAGATCACCACAGCCCTGATTCATTAGGAATTTCATTAGGAAGTCATCAGGGACCACTAATAAATTAACTGGATGATGATGAATTGGGCTAATAAAAGGTAAGCATTTGAGAAATGGGCATTTCTAGCCAACAAAGTACGTGCATTTGGGTGTCTGGGCAGAGTGAATTTGTGGAAAGAAGCAGAAAACAAAAAAAAAAGACAAAAGCATCTCAGATGTTTCTCTTTGCCACCCCCAGGCTTTCCCCAAATTACTGTCCTCTCCCTCCAACTCCTGACTCAGTCCACTCCCCTTCTCTTCTATGCTGGCCTGTAACTCAGCCCAGCAAGATCACAAGGAAAAAAAAATTAAGCTGAAGCAAGCAAACTACTGGGCCATTTACTGAGAGTAATCCAATTGCAAAAAACCCTATTCCCAATAGAGGATTTTCACTAAAATCCTACAACAGGGACATTTAACCAGATTAGGTACCAGCGAAGATAAAGAGGCCAGTATTAGATGATGAATGGATTAGAGTCAAGTTTCATTTCAGAACGTGTCTTCATTTCCTTTTATTACTTTTAGAAAGGCACAACTTGCATTAACATCAAGGAAAAGGAACAGCATTAGAAGAAAAGAAAGCAGGTTGTAATGCTGCCCAGCAGCGCCCCTTGAGTTCAGGGACCACTGAGCAGTTCCTTGTCTTACTGTTTCTTCTTGTGGGTTTTTTCCCCCTTTCTTTCTTTTTTAATGAACAAGGGAGGCATGACACACAGGAAGAACATTTCCTACCACAGTTAACTATGGGGGAAAGCATCTTTAAGAAGTATGACTTACTTTTTTCAGGTATGTTTGGAAATAAAAATATGGTCTTCCTGGATGATCCAGAAAGAACCACAGAAAAAGAACCACTCCAACAGCTTCCTTATAGTTTCCTCTAAACCCCCTAGGTTCCTCCACAGAAAAGGGCTACCTAGTGGCTCACAGAAGCCTGGTCACCATTCTGCAGATGAAACAAGCAAGTGTAAAAGCCATCATAGCCTTGGGAACCATAAATGGCCTCTGAGAGTCATCAGCCAGGAAGGTCTGGCTAGGATGTTTGCATTAGGGCAAAGGGCAGCTGTGCCCAGGCATGTGGCCACACCTCATGAGTATGGGAACATTCTTTAGGGGTCACTTGTCTTTAGAATGATTGACAAGGAATAAAGAGATTAGCTTCCAGGGTGTCCTGCGGTAGTGGGAAAGAGAGAAGGACAGGGAGGGAATTAAAAAGCCAAACAGAGGATGGATGGAATCGAGACCATCCAGAGGAAAAGAATGACTTTTTTTTAACCTTCCAGAAGTTTTCAACTTGGTTGGAAAGATAAACCCCCTGATGACATGAAAGAGAACAGATGGGTCCCAAACAGGTTACAGCGTGCAGAAATGGTTGGAAATAGCAGGAAGGACCATATGTACCTCAACAGAAGGGGCAGCTGTCATTTAGGAGGCACAGGACCGGCCTGCCACTACTACACGGTTGCCATAAGCAGTGGAAGCAGGCATGCATCATGGGGAAGGCTGGAGGCAGGCACGTCTCAGGCTGCCTATTACCAACATGGACCCTCGGCGCTAGGAAATCCCTCACCAGAAACATGATCTAATAGGTCCAGGCTCAGGACCCAGGCACGTGAGGCTGCTGAGGAGTAACACAGGTGGTTCTTCCGCCCGCCAGGACTGCAAAGGCCACATGGACACAGGCTAACACAGAGGCTGAGACATGAATTCTAATCCTGAATGAAGCCCTAGCTCTTAGAGAACACAGGAAGGAAGGTCATTAATTGTGGGGATTTCTTATCATTGTCCTGAGCTGCAGGTGACATGGTTCTGTCACAAACCACAACCTGTCTTCCAAGCAGGACTAATGGAAATGTGGGAGCTCTCTATTTAAAGAGGAAAAGATGACCACAGCATGTCGACAACTGTGGTCTTTTCTCTTAGTTGTGCCTGAAAAAGCAATTTGGACAGGAGTCTGAGCTGTGACAGTTATGCACCCCTGTGTTATTCCGCACCGAGTTCATTCTTGTCTAGTAAAAACTCTACAGTGGAGTGGGGAGGGACTAGAATGTTTAGGTGGCAACCGGCTTTAGAGGAGAAAGTGGGAGTCCTACTGGGGCATGATCCTTTTTTCTGTCCTTGTCAACTGGGTCTCAAGCAAGAATGAGGAATTCCGTGGACATCTGCAGTGGCAGGGTGCACCTGCTGAGAGCTGGGCTGCATTATGATGGAGGGTTTTCTTTGTGCAAATGTCTGTGTCACCCCAGCTTGGAACCTCATGGTCTTTCCTTCCCATACCACTGCTAGGGTAAGGTGTGCACTTTTCTTAGCCACACTGTACCTAAGCACCACACAAAAAGAACTATATGTTCTGGAACTGTGCCATCCTATGCTGCCCATGCAATGGAACAGTAGTAGGTACACCCCCTAAAGACTTTGAGAGCCACAGAACCTCAACTGCACGTGGTACAAGGAGGCAGCATGGAGCTAATCACGTGGATGGGCTTCACGGAAAGGACAGGCTCAATCAATGCTCAGAACCAGAGATGAAGGCTGGCTGAATTGTCCTTGAGAAACCACCTGGTCCAGAGGTCTTGCAGACCTCCTCAGTTATACCACACTAGTGCCTTTAGAGACCACTGGCTTCTCACAGGGACCACAGGGCTGTGAATCCAAGGAGGCCAGGGTATAAATTCTTTTTCACTGATATGACTGTTTCTTGCTTTCCTCCCGCCCTCCCCTCTGCCTCTGTAAGGTCCAGATTAGCACTGTGTTGGCCTCCTAGGGTTGTGAAAACTGAATGAGATCACACATGCAAAGTGATTAGCACAGAGCCGGGCGTGGTGGCGCACGCCTTTAATCCCAGCACTCGGGAGGCAGAGGTAGGAGGATTGCCATGAGTTCGAGGCCACCCTGAGACTACATAGTGAATTCCAGGTCAGCCTGGGCTAGAGTGAAACCCTACCTCGAAAAACCAAAAAAAAAAAAAAAAAAAAAAAAAAAAAAAAAAAAAAAGTGATTAGCACAGGGCTAGGCTTCCCGGTTTACACACAATACAAAGAAATTTTGTAAAATACAATCTAGCCAATATGAATGACAATGTGGTTAGCTCCCCCTCAAGTCGCTGCTCATTAAACTCACAGGAAAAAGAGCACAGCCCCAGATCACACTCCTTGTTGTCAAGGAAAGTTAACGGTATTGGGCAGAAGTGTAAGGATGATCTGTCCCATGTCCATCTTAAACATGTTGTATTTCATAAATATATTCTAATACCTCTTGAGAAAAATTATCTTTACTGTGCCAATTATAACTGTCACAGAGGAGCTAAAAACAAACAAACAAAACACCTGGAGAAGACCAAGTCCTTTCAGAATCAACGTGAGAACCTTGAAAGCAAAACCTGATATAAGTGAGACGGAAGTTCAAACAGCAAGTGAGCCCTTCCATGTTCCTCTTCTTCCCGAGCAGCTCACACTTTGTTAAAGAGATCCTTAAGTATCATGTTCAACCATTTCAACCTAGACAGTTTTGTGAGAAAGGAAACTTTACTTGGGGAGGACCACAAAGTTCTAGAAACGTATGAAAGCAACAGTAAGGGCTGGGGGAAGGTTTTAAGCAGCCTGCAATAATGTTCAAGGTAACCAGTTGCTGTATAAGCCTTCATGTATTTTAGGTAACTGCTTAAGTATGTCTTCCAAAGGACCTAGGGCACAAAAATCAGTGGCAGTTGGGCTAGAGAGATGGCTTAGTGGTTAAGAGCTTGCCTATGATGCCTAAGGACCCCAGTTCAAGGTTTGATTCTACAGGACCCACGTTAGCCAGATGCACAAGGGGGCACACACGTCTGCAGTTTGTTTGCAGTAGCTGGAGGCCCTGGCGCGCCCATTTCCCCACCCACCCCTCTCTCTCTGTCACTCTCAACTAACTAAATAAAAATGAACCAAAAAAATTTTTAAAAAAAAATCAGTGGCAGCTAACTAAGGCTCAAGGTCATTGTGGGGACAGTCAGAGGCCCTTCAGTGAAGAGCCTGGTATGAGGATTTAACCCTTTGAAAACCTGAGAAAAACTATGTACCTCTGAGCCACAAAGCAATATATAACCATAAGATATTCCATGTAATTACAAAGCTATGAGGCCACCATTATCCACACATTACCAAAATCACGGCTACCTATAACACCCAGGGAGTCATTTCCAGCTGGCTGGCTGGCTGGTTCCAGGCCAGAATCAGGACTGGCCAATGGTAACACCAAAGCAGTGTCATCCAGGGCAGCTCAGAGCTGCCCTTGCCTCACAGAACGGGGTGATGTGCCGAGTCACTGTGTGTCAGGCACTTTCATTCTATGAAACTCTCCAAGAAATCTATGAATGGCTAGCATTCTGTTAGTGGCTCCGCAGAGCACGTGAAGAAACACTTCCTGAGTGCCACATGCTTTGGGAGAGTGGTCTTTCCAAATTCTGCAGCTCTACCTGCCTGCCTCCACCATCCCAAGGCTCCGTGACCTCAGCCACGCCTTCAAGGGTGACGTCATTAGGACAGTAACTGCTATGATGGTGGAGCCATGGAGAGGCTGCTCATGAGCACATCTGGGCCAACCTTCCCAAGTGGACACAGATGTGTCAGGACTGAGCGAGACTCACTCCTCCCGCTCCCCAGATGTCCTGCAGCCTGTGCCCTGTTTCATCCAACCATGTCCTTTGCCCACTCCATCTCCAAGTGTAAAATTATGTATGGGTAGTTCATGGAGGCCCCCTGATTCCACCAGGCAAGCCTCTTGCCATGCGCACTGGGTACTTTCAACAGAGCCTTTATAGCGTTGAGAGGTTTAGAGACCACTGGCTTCTCACAGGGACCACAGGGCTGTGAATCCAAGGAGGCCAGGGTATAAATTCTGTTTCACTGATATGACTGTCTCTTGCTTTCCTCCCTCACAACTGGTTGTAGAGGGGGAGGCAGCTGGGACATTTAATAGGATGCTTCTGCTTCTCAAATACAAACTGGCAACATTGGGGGGGGGGAGGCTCAGCAGGATTCCAGTGATAAAACACTACATATGGTCAGTTCTATTACACACGGAAACAAACAAACAAAAAAAGCCAAACCCCTGAAATCCTGAAATGAAACAACACAGTATCTATTTAGAAGGAACCCAAATCCTCACCTGACTTGGCTCACTGGAGCTTTCTGCTTGCTACCTGACAAACCCACCATTCCCCAAGCAAAGGCTGCCCTGGCCTGTTCATTAAGCTGCACGGGTTTGAACACAGTTAAATTATAAAGAAAAGATTCTTTAACGGCCCTCAAAGCGCACAAAGCCTTTGCACCAGGAGTATTCATCCAACTACAGTAGGGGGAGTGGGGAGGAGGTGCTCTGGTGGCTGACCTTTGACCTTTCAAGGACCCTTAAGTGTAGTGTTCTGCAATTCTGCCCCTGCCACCCTCATCGCTTAAGCGCCCACACACCCTCCAAAATGCTACTCATAAATCGGGACTTGGCAAGTGAAAGATTGATTAAGCCACTTCTGGATTCCTCTGCTGGCTCCCCTCTAACCCAAGCCCTTCAACCTCCCATAACTGGGGGTAACCTAAAGCGAATGAATGCTCGCCATTCACCTCCACAACCTATTAATCAAAGACACTGAAAACAAATACAGCCTCCTCTTCAGGGCTCCCCCCTATTGCTCCCTCTTTCTGCAGGAGGAAGAAGGGGCCAGAAAGGGCTGTTAGGAGCTCGGCACAATGTAACAAAGCCACACAGAGGAGTGCTTGTCAGACCCTTCGCTTCCCCAGCATGCACACAGAAGGTGTTCTCGGGCTCTAAATTACCAGGCCTCTGCGGGGCTAAAGTGGGCTTCAGGTGTATGGTGTATCTGCGCATTCTTTCCCCTGTATGCTGTCTACGATGGCTTCACTGAGACCACTGGCAACTGGTAAGACATTAATGCCTCACGTCACCAGAGCCACGGCGGGTTGGTTAGGAGGAGGGGCTGGGTGGCAGTAGCTATGGTTTATATGAGCCAGCAACAACCCCGTGGTCAGTCTCAAGCCACACACCAGAGGGTGGTGGCATGGTCAGCCAAGGGGACCATCCTGCCCCAACAACCTGGTACCTCAAGCACTGAGCAATCGACCCCTTGTACTGCATAAATGGTCACTAGGGGTGGGGGGTGGGGGCGGCGAGAAGAACACACAGGACAGTACCACATGCAACTCAGCTGGCCAGCATCTTGTATCTTGTGAACTTTTTGCATCCACCAAGGGAAAGGCAGGCATACCTTCCACAGTCCAAATGGACTTCAGCCTTCCTCTCGGAGCCACCAGAAACCCAGACAGGTCACACTCGACACAGTGGCCAGGGGCCTTTTATAAGCTGAATATTGTTCTTTTCTGTCGAAGGCTTGGCTCCCAGCTACTGGTGCATTGTACTATTCTATGGATAGCTATAGCACGACGGAGGCCACGTTTCTCCAGGTTTGAGTTGTACATGGAGAAACAAGGTGGTAGGAGAGAGATCTGCTTGTGAAACGTAGGGGGAAAAGCGTCCACCATCAGGGGCCGCATACAACTTGCACCTCTAGCTGGGTGCTGCGCCAGGAGCACAGGGTGGCGAGGGCCCAGCTTCTGCAGCTGAGAGGCCTGAAGAGAAGGGTGCTACGCATTCGTTTTGTAAGTCATCAGCCTCTCTCTCTCCCTTTCCCTCCCTTTCCTCCTACCTACCTTTCTTTTCTTCCCTCCCTTCCTTCCTCTCCCTGGAATCAAATCAAATCCATTCAGACAGCAAGAAGATTCTCCTGCTGGCTGCGAAATTCTGCCGACTCATAGTTTCACATGGACTCACACAGGCATTCAAATTCTTGCAAGGAAATGACTGCACAGAAAGGGCAGGGCGAGGGTAAGTGGGCAGTTCACGCTCATGCAAAATCTCAAAACCTCACACGCGTGCATATACAGAGAAATAACTCAAACTACCCTTAGCCCTTGGCCTTTGTTAGGGGATGGGAAGGGTCCTATACTATAACCACCCAGCTGATAACACACCAAAACAGATCGCCAATCTCAGTAATGGAGGGGCTAGAGGGTCAAGTTCAGCAAGTCTTAATGACCTTTTCTTAAGTCATGGGAGGGTGGTGGAGAGTAGTGGGAGCTGGAAGTACTGGGGCACACAAGTGGAGTTCTGGGGGGACTTCAAACTTGGAAAGAGGTGCTCTGTCTGCTTGGCCTTAACCAACAAAGCCATGCTTTCTCACAGACTCTTCAACAATCACTTGTAGTTAAGTTCATTAAACATAATTTATTTCTACTGATTCTCATTTATCTTCCAATAAAAAGCAAGCATCCTGTTGTGCCTCCTCCAGCTAACCTTTAGAACCCTTGCAAGCTTAAGTCGTGGCCCGCTAGTCCAGGCTCTCTACAGGGCAGCTGATTTCCAGCGTTTTCCTTCTGCCTGTCTTTGTGAAGCAGCATTGAAATTCTCCACTGGGAGGTCAGTGAGAGGGTGCACAGGCACCCCATCCCCCTTGTCCTAATCCTCCACAGGTCTAGGGGATGAAGCAGCAGCCACTTCACCCCAAAGTCATTTCCCAGGAATCTGTAACCTCCGCCCTCCCACCAAGTATTTCTCCACTACCTGGGTATTAAATGATTAGCGTTAGCATAATCAATCTCGCGGTGCCCCTCAGTGTGCACAGAATGTTTGGGAACTGAGTAAGAGGGTACAGCTGTTTCTAGGAGAACAGATCTTCCAAACAGAGCCAGGAATAAATCTAACCTATTCCAAATGAAGACCTCGGAAAGCTCAAATCTGAAACAACTTTTAAACATGATAATGATTTCCAGGCCAGCCCTTTCGCTCCGCCTCAGAACGAACGAACACACACACACACACACACACACACACACACACACACCCTCAATAACCCTAAATCTAGGGCTTCTTAAATACAATGGAAAAGGAAATCACCAATTTTGATTGAGAATAAATTTTAAGTGCATAATGGTTATTACATCCTGGGGAGTTCAAGAAGAAAGCAGTGAGCAGATCCGACAACACCTTCTGAATTTTCTTACAAGGGAACAGCTGTCTACAAATGCCTTCTGCCGTGCTTCGGCACCAAGGCCTAACTTTGCACTCTTGGTCTGTATTTGGCATATCTGTGCCATGGAGCTCAAGCAACAGAATTCCCTTCAGAGAGCAAGTTCCCTTTTCTCCCTAGGAGACAGGAAGTAAACCAAGGAGGAAGGCATGTTGTATTCATGGGGCTCAACAAGCAGGAGGCCCCAAATCCTAGAATTCACCACAGTCTACACATCACTGCAAGGACGACAAAAACAGAAGCACTTTGACCTGTTAGTGTCCCAAACATGAGCAGTCTACAAGGGGCATCTAAGCTTGGTAGATGATCTCTACGAAGGGGACGCAGAGTTGTCACGGACACGGCAGGTCCAGGGCGTGGTGGTAGCTCCCCGTGACCACAAGCTGAGGCACGGGGAGTTTACGGGGAATGAGTGAATGACCCAGGCATGTTCCGTTTTTGAAAAGTCCTCCGGGTGTATAGAAGTTCTCATTTGGCGGGCATGTCAGGATTTCCTTGCATTTACCAAAGGAAAACATTCCGTTACATAGCTCAACCAGGCTCCCTCCAACCCCAAAGCTCTAAGGAGAGGTTTCCCAGAGAAGATAATGGTTGCAGGCTCTGGTGCTTCAGGAAAATGCTGATAGAGCAGCCTGTTGTGACAGAGCAAAGACTCAAATATCTGTATCACTGGAGTTGGGAACTCATCCTTTCAAAGCAAGTTCCTCAAGAATGGAGGTTTATTCTTTTCAAAGCCACATGACGGCTATTAAGACCAAGTCATTTGTGTGAAGAAGAGTCTGGAGTGTCTCAGGAATCTTGACACTCTACACAGAGCTGGGTGTGAAATCTGAAACTGCATATAACTTACACAACACCAGCCATCACCCGCGTCCCTGCAGTTCTTGACACTGTACACAGCTAGACTGAACTAGAAGGCTGAGGAATGGAAGACTTAAATCTAGCATTACTTCACACTCTACCTTAAATAACTAACTATGGCTTTGGCCTTTAATATGACATAGGGTTTAATCTATGAATGGCAAACATAACAATTCTTATAGTCTGCAGCATATTCCATTCCTTCTCTTTCTCTCTCTCTCTGTTCCACAAATTTGGATCTGAGCTGGTCAAATACCCTGAGTATTTGGTCTTTCACCAACAAAAAATAATAAAAGTGACCATAATGAAAATGGAAGACCTGCCTGCAAATTCCAGAGAAAGCCCTCACTGTCTGCAGCAAATGATGTGAGCCAATGATGGAATGGATCATAATGTATCCTGGCCCCCAAATGTGTGATGCAGAAGAGCCTCTTTTCCAGCAACAGCAGCACAATGATGACCTGATTATACGTCCCATGTTCGAGTACCCAAACAATTGTTTTAACAAAAAATTCAGTTCAGAAAATAAAACTACAAATACTACCAGTAACACCAGAACCCCAAAAGGTCAACATTTACATCTGGAGATTAAAAATAAATACAGCCAGAGACAGACAGTACAAGCAAGTTAGCATTACATAGGAAAACAAAACACACAGTGCGCAGAAATACTGCCACTGCAAACGCCTCGTGGCTCAGAAGTGCGGGAGGCCTGGAAGGCATGCTGTTCTGTGAGGAAGAGCCATTTCCCTCCTCTCTCGCCCAGTGCAGCCCTCTGCAGTGGGTGAAGGGAAATCAGCTGGTTAGGAGAAACCTAAGCCATGCCACCCTCTCCTAGATTCCAATTCACTTGCCATGGGTATAAGGACCAGGATAAAAGTCTGACTTCCTCTCCTCCCCATCTTCTTTTAACCCTTTCTCTTTCTTCCCCCCAAAAACTGCTGTAAAAAGAACGTCATGATTAGGCATAGCCTGAGTTGACCATTCATTCTTGGATTTTTTTTTTTCCACTAGTGTCTGAATTATTATTTTTTTTTAAAAGAAAAGAAAGCAGTGCTTTCATGGTCAAGACCAAGAACATGGACACACACTCGCACACGCACACACATGCACACATACACACACCACTACTCACCCAGCAATTCAAATTGAGGTGCCAAGCGCCCAACTGCTGCAAGAGAGAGACCCCGGGGGCCACCGCACCTCCCTTCCCACACAGATCTTCCATTCCCACGAGCACAGCATCCCTGGGGTACATAACTGTCTGCTTTGCCCTCACTCCACCTCAAAAAAAAAAAACTTTCTCCCTTCAAGATGGGACTAGGCCAGCTTTTTTTTTTTTTCTTTTCTTTCTCCCTCCCAGCTTCCCTTACTTTTCTTTTTCTTCCCAGTTTCCCCTCCCTTTATACTGCTCACTTAAAGGGCTGGAAAAAAACATCTTAAAAGACTGAGATGGCTCTAGATTTTTGGCCGGATATACTCCAAGTCCTCTCACTTGTATTACATATAATTACTCTGCTAATTCTTCCTCCTGCCCTCTATCCCTGGGGGGAAAAATGTTTAACTAAAAAAAAAAAAATCCAAATAATCTAATTCAGCTGGTTGTAGGTTAAATTTAAATTGCTTTCTTTTTTTAAGAAAAAAAAATTAAAACCTTCTTCTAGTTCCTAATCTTTACTAGTTCGGGATCCATGAAGGAAGGGGGAACAGGGGCCCATTTTCCCCAGCCAGCTCAGGGCACCTAAGAAAAGTCCCCCTCCCTCACCTTGTGCGGCAGGGACAGAGCTGTTGGTAGGTGTAGCAAAGAAATTACGGTCAGCCATGAGGGAAAATGATCAACCGGGTGCGGGAGGCAGGCACTTTATCTCCAAGATTGTCAAATCCCTCAAAACAAATTTCTTAGGGAGAGGGCTGCAATGGGAGAGTGGGAGGGAGGAGGAAAGTATATTTTCTTGTCATGGTGACACAGAAGTGACACTTTGCGGGGCCTTGGCTGCCACCAGTGCACACCCTCCTCTCTTTCCTTCCAGAGAACGAGGTTGCCTGAAAGATTTCTCCCTGGAAGTGGGAGAAAGTTGGCTTCCTGTGCCCACTGGCACTGCAAGGCTTACATTTGGCAACCTGCCTTCTTTGGCTTTCGGGTTTCCCAAGCTTCCTCCCAGGAAGGAGGAGGAAGAGGATAGAGAGAAGGGGAGAGGAAAGGAATGGACAACTTGAATCCCGCACACCTAACAACTTACTTTCCCCAGAGCATTCATAGGATCCAGGGCCGGGTACACTGGAGTGGGTTTAACTTAATTTGAGACCTTCAGACATCACAGGCCTGAAACAGTCTCCTTTGCATTCAGGAAGGGAGTGTGGGTGGGCGGCTGCCCACAGAGGGGTTAAGTTAGACAGCAGAAAGTCCAGAGGACAAAACTCTTCTAGAACAATTTCACCCTCTTCAGAAACACACAGAGACCTCTGATTTGCATGCAGGTAAGAAACCATTCCAGACTCTTGCTAGAAGCAAGAACAGTGGCAAAGATCTGGTGGGGGGGGGGGGAAGGACACCTAATATAAAGAAGATGGTTTTAATTTACTGTACTGACTTGCTGTTTATCTCCAACTCCACAGGACTGTTTCATGATGTGGGTCTTTAGGCAATCTGTTAACTATACGGGACAAGTTAATCGCCGTTACCCCCCCCCCAAAAAAAAGTCAATAAAAACGAAAACAAAGGCTGGAAGAGCTTAAAGATTAAAAAAAAAAAGTAGAATGTCTTCATTTCCTCTTATCTTTCTTAAAAAACTACTGCCTGCTCTGTGGCCCCTTTCTGGACATATCTGGCTTTCCTGTGTAAGTGCTGGGCAGCAATCTTTAAGGTCCTTAATACCAAAACAAAACCCTGCCATTTCCCTTTACATGGCGATAACAAAAGCAATGAGCTTCCAGTTTGACAAGTAAAAAGCCCCAACCGCACAGTCCCTAATTGCCTTCCCTCCCTCTATTCAGAGAGACCACCACACTGGGGCAGCTGCCTTTGTCAAACCCGCAATTTCTTAAGTAAACTGCAAGTTCTCTGCCAGCTGACAGACAGGTCCCAATCATTCGACAACAATCACTTAGAAAGTTCTGCAAACATCTCCGGCAACTTGGGCTAGGAATTTACTTTGGGGCTTTCCGGAAAGACAAGGAAGATTGGAAACACCAAGAAGCGCCAACCCATTCCAGACATATAGCCTCCTCCCCCTTGAAAAGAAAAGGGAAATCTCTCAAAGCTTTTCAAACTCAGAACTTCTCCTAAGAAACTCCTCAGGGTGATTTGCTGTCCCATGGTCCTGTCCCGAACTGTCCCCCAAGTTGTGAGAAGTGCACCCATGCACACAGAATGTCTCATGGAGAACTCAAGAGGGGCCAGCGCACCCGCACAATTCTGTGGAATTAACAAGGGGGCGGAAAACAAAACTCCCTCAAACCAAAAACAGAGAGCAGTCCTTTCTTTTTGGCTGAAATTTACAATCAACAATCACGTGAAGGAGAAATAAAGTAGCGAGGAGGAACTGCGCACTCACAGCCCAAGGTGTGTGTCTCACCATTGAAAAGTTTTGCTGTTTTAAATCAAGAGATTTGAGTTAGGACCTGGCAATGAGCTTTGGAGGAATACATATATATGTCTAGATAAAATAGATGCATGTCTATAGACTAGAGAGACATGTCTATCTACTTGTCCAAAATCTATGTGTATATATACATACATGCAACGGAGGAAAACGCATCTATTTTATGAAAATACTTGGGGCTGGGGAGGAGGGGAAGCGGTAGAGAGCTGTCACTTCAACTTGGTTAATGAAAAGAATGTAAAGATACCCCCCCACACACCCACACACACCCAAGGGCAGATACTGACTTCCAAATTAAACAACACCAACAACAATAATAAAGCCTATTTTGCGTGAGAAAAGTGTACACTATAAAGGTGCTGTCCGTTTCTTTTTTCGTTTCGAATGTTAAACCAAATCGACTCTATCCTTCGGGACACCTTAGCAGTCAAAAGACATCAATCTTAAAGTTACTGCAAAGTGACAGCCAGCCCCTCACGAGCTGGGCGCGGAGCATGCACCGACGCCGGGCACGCGGGAAGGGCACGAGGCTACGGGGCTGGCCACAGAGCACCGCCCGCCCGCCCGCCCGCCCGCCGCCCACATCCGCTTACCATCTAGAGCAGGTCGCGGCGCGGTCCTTCCCGCCGCCGGCTCGCGGGCATGCTGCCGCGCCGAGGGCCCGGCCCGCGCCGGCCGCGGGCTCCACTGGAGGGCAGCACCCGCCCTGCAGCCCGAGCGAGCCCCGCGAGCCGAGCCAAGCAGAGCCGCCCGCCGCCGGCCCGCCCAGCGCTGGGAGCCGCGCGAGCACAGCCCCGGAGCGAGCACAGCCGCAGCGCCGCCAGACAGGATGCTCACGCACAGTCCCATTCACCGGGAAGCGCACAATAAGCCGCAGCTCCCCGGGTTCCACAACAATCCACCCCCCCCAAAGAGGGAGGGGGCATTATACAGCTATATATAAAAAGGCAGGGCTTTCTTACTCTTCTCCCCCCCCCCACCCCAACCCGGCATTCAATCAAAAGAACAAAGCCTGATATTTTGTTTGCCGACTTGGCAAACATAAAGGCAATTTCAATAGTCCAAACGAGTTCACCTAAGTTGGTGAAAGTAATGTTCCCCAGTCCGCCAGTGAAATGAAGCTTTAATAGCTATCTGATGCCGTTCAGAGAAGCAGGGGGAGGAAAGTAGCTGAATTTAGATAAAGTTAGAGGATCACTTCACTCCCAAGTTGTGGGGTTTTGTTTTTGTTGGTCTGTCTGTCTTTCTTTCTCTTTTCTTTTCTTTCTTTCTTTCTCTCTCTTTTTTTTTTTTGCCAGCTGAAAGTACCCTGTAAATTCTTGACAACATCCAGAGCTTAATTATTGCTGAATTCTATTTTTGGGAAGAGGGAATACAAAAACCAAAATAGACTATTAAAAACAGTCATATGTAAGAGAATTCAGAACAATTAACTGTATAACATTTTTTCATGACTAACTTAAAAAAAAAAAACCTACCAAAACTTGTGGGTGTGTTTCTTTAAAGCAAATGGTCCTAACACATATTAAACCACCGCTGCGCATCTTCTAAGCATAGTAGGAAAAAAAATGACTATTGATCTTCAAATAGCGATAATTGAAAAGATCAAAAAGATTAAACAAAATCAAGAATGTGCTGACTTACCATGCTATGCTTTTTTTGTTGCAACTTTGTAGAAATTTCACTCAAAGAAACTGCATCAGAGGTGTCAAATTTTTTAGCGGACTGTGATCGTATTATTTCCGCAGCCCTGCCTTCCAATGCTTCAGAACTTTTTCCCCTTTCTCTTTTTTGTTTGTGGTACCTAGCTTTTTGCTATAGACTTTAAAAGCCTTCAGCTCAGCAAACCAGCACAAATTATCTTGCCACCTTGCGCAGCTCTGATGCTTTGGCCGCTAACTTTGGAAGGCCCTTTACTACTGCATCAAAATTAGCATTGTCAAAGCAGTTAATGAATATTAATATTGTATTTGTCATTGGAGCCGGTCCGTTGCTGAACTCCAAGTCATCCATCAGGGACAAGATTAAGAACACAATTATTTCTGACTGACAGGGACCAAATCTGCTAGAATTTTTTTTTAAAACAATTCGGGGGGAAAAAAACCCACAATATCATCATCTTAAGGTGTCTCCCAAGAGACTAAGAACCAGATTAATACGCTTTTAATGAAGTAGAGATCATTATGTATGAAGAGGAAAAAAAGAAAAGATGTACTATTCAAGCTATTTAGTTATGGTGGAGGCTAGAGAATTTTTTTTTAAAAAAATGCAGACGGCATATCTTTTTCGACAGCTGTCCGGATTTTATTCACACTGTTCTAAAGAGAAAAAAAAAAAAGGATGACTTTTTTTCCCCCTGAAATCTCTTCCTTTTTTTAAAAAAAGAACAGAGAATGAGCAGTTCGTCCCATCTGGGATAATTTTCCATGTCTTCACTTTTACTGTGCCGGCTTAGGAAAGACAGCACGGTAAATAATTCCTACACAAATTTGACAAGAAACACCTTTATCAGCTCGGCTCCTTCCACCCTTATTCCCCAGATTCTAAGCACTGTCTCACTTTATTCAGGATGAGCCATTACATTTACAGAAACTCTTAAGTTCCCTTTAACAGTGACATCTTTCTGTCATCTACACCCAGGAAACAACGCAACTCAACGAAAAGCCACCCCCCCAACATTCTGCGGATCCCAAAACACCATTAAGAAACAGTCCCCTCTACCCTCCTTAGCAGCCAATACTGGCTGATTTGGGGTACAGGAGAGTTGAAATGGAAGTTCTGTCAGAAATTCAACTAACAACAACTTAATGAATTGCACAACCAGCCTCAGAGCAAATGGATTATGAAATTACTACAACACAGAACTTTCTCTACAAAAGACTGATTAAAAGGAATTAAGTTTAAAAAACTTGTAGCTTACCTGGTATAACCAACTTATGTGAACTCACCCCAAGCATTTCAACATCTATAGCTCTGTGTTGCGCAGTGATCGCATATATAACGATACACATTTAGACACACAGATACATATATGTAGCGATTTCTTAGGCGTTTTAGGAATAGCATGCTTCACTGGCTTGCTCCATATAAATTGTCTTCGAGACGATATTTCCACCCCCCCTTTTTGTATTTTAAATGTGGTAAAAGGGATAAAATGACAGATGTGATGGTTAATCTACCCAATGAATCGCGGGGGTCTAGGTAAAGCCATCCTGGCCACTGAGCTAATCTTCAACACCCACTGACCACCCCACCGGCCTTCTAATGCCATTATCAACCCTTAGATGAACATTCTAAATTAGAGTTTTGTTCGAAAAGGGTGTGAATCTGACCTTCGATGCTGGGAGGCCTGTGCTGTACATACAGATGGCAAAGTTCTTATTGCAAAAAAAAAAAATGTTTTAAAGGTTTCTACTTTCTTATGATTTACATCTTTGAACTCTGTGGCTTTATATCCTCCCCTTTCACTTAAAAAAAAAAAAAAGAGCCCTCCTAACCCCTCCCGCAATAGCCACTATGCCATCTCTACCACATACCCTACATTCTGCTCAACCCGGAAGAAGGACCCAAGCCAAAAAGTCACACTAAACCTAGAAAAATTACAAACACACATACAAATATGCCACCTTGCACAACCTATCATCTCCCTTTCGATTTACTAGTGCCTTTATCTACTGGTTTCTTTGGGTCTCACAAGTCTTTGGAGAAGTTCACAAAAATTTATCACGTCCCTAAGTGAGAAGACCTGAGACAAAATCTTGAAGGGATATGAGGCGAGCATGCCAAAGAATCCCATTGGTTTGCTCACACACTGAGTGATGCTATAATGAAGGAAAGGAATTTGGGGCTCAGAATTTTTCCTGAATAGTTTTTTTTTTAATGAATTCAAATAGACTGTTATCATTTATCAATGACTATCTAATATATACTCAAAGATATGTTCCTAACAGGCTCTTCATGATGTAATCATACATTCAAAGTTCCTTTCAAAAACTACATATTGTACACCATTTTTTTCTCCCACATTATCCATAAAAGCTATGAATGGTTCTTGTGTAATGAAGAGGTCCTTGAGCCTTTTTACTTTGGAAAGGCTAGTGCATCTCTTTCCTCCATCCCTTGTCCAAAACAAATTAAGATAAATGCAAACACACATGGGTAACAAACTAAAGAATTTTCAAGCACTGACTAGCTTTCAAATAAAGAATTTTTAAGCAGAAACCAGCTTTGAAGTAATCTGAGATGTCTAAATTAAGAGACCCTTGCTTCACCCATCCACAGCCCCTCCATTCCTGGCCAAAGCCTGCCTTTTCAGGGCCATGCACACATCCTCAATGTGCATCTTTGTGCACTCTGGACCGGAGTTGCTAACAGGCAGCCTTCTCTGCCTCTCTCTCTCTCTCTCTCTCTCTCTCTCTCTCTCTCTCGGCTTCCCCAGCACGACCGCATCAGCACTAGTATCAAATTAACTCTCCGACTTTGAAACTTATTGATCTGCTATTAAGACACCAGTGAACTTGATGAAATGAGTGCTGTAGGTGCAGTCATGACTTCAAAGTCTAGCACAGCCACATAAAGCAAGCGCCTTTGATCCTAACTCCGATCTACTGAGGGTTTAAAGCCCAGTTCTCCCTAAGCTGCCCTTCACTCTCGTCATGTCTGATGTCTCACCAACCAGTGACTTGATAATGTTAATAATGCAAATTTTACAAATGATTTTTACAATGGCAAAATTAATTATATGAATTGCCGCTTCTTGCCATGCAGGCTCCCGCTCTTCTCTGCCCTGGAACTTAACAACAGGGGTAATTTTGATGGCTTAGGAGGGATGTCAGGGCAGGTGACTCTGACAACACTAAGCATCATCTCTCGCTTTTCTTTCTTGTACATAAGCTCAATTTAATAAAAATGTCCCTAATCATCCTAATAATGCCTTTTCCTTCAATTCTCATTTCCTAGTCAGTACCTACTTTTGAACACAAGCAGCTGCTCTCAAGCAAGCCTTCCACATTCACCTCAGGGGCAGCACAAAAATCTTTTATTTTAGTGAAAGGTGCCTTTGGTGGATCCCAAATCCACACTAAAGTTACAGGATTTCACCCCCTTTGCTACTACCTCCCCCCATAAGGAATGACCTAAAGTGCTAACACTGACAAGGCTCAGAATGTCCTGTTCAGATTCCATGACAGGGAACGTTTATTTAAATATGCATTATCAACTGTCTTCACAAAACTTTGAATCTAACAGTGATGTTTTCATCACCAAAGAATATATGTTTAGGCACAGATTTGTTTTACAAATTTCCTTAAATAATCTGAATCACAGATATTAAAAAAATCAGTTCCCAGTTGAATTCTCAATAGAAAGATAAACCATACTGATTCTGATTCAACGAGAAATGTGGATTTATAAAAATAAAATGGGTTAATATGTTCTAGGTTGAAAAAGAATCAGATATACAACCACAACAACAAAAACTCAGCCTCCTGATACTCGAGTGAGGAATCAATACCAAAGAATAAATCCTTTGCCAAGAGGGTTCTTTGTGTGTTGATTTTAGAAGAACGTCAGGGTAAAATGTGTTTGCCTATCAGGAGCCTTATGTGACCCAGTGATTTATAGCATGTTACGTAATATTAGTACCATGGTTGTTCCAAATCTGTTAATTATAGGACGAAACTAATAGATGTATTTTCCTAAATCAGTATGGTAAAGTATTTTCCCTCATTCCAAATGTCAGGGCTGTCCTTAGCCCATGGCAAAAATAAAACGGAAGCTTAAAAGGACCATAATTTTAATACTTGTCTTCAATCACGTGTGTACATGTGCGCACACACGTGTGTTGGGGGGGGATAAATCCAATTAGTTGGTTTTCCAATGCTACTCTAATCATAAATGTAGGTGGGTAACAATCCGTGTGTTAGTGTGCCACCCCCATGTTGATACTTACTTAATCTACTTGCAATTCTAAAGAAGTCAACACTTGATTGTGACAACGTTCAAAAGAATTTCCTCTGCCACTAGCACAGTAAAAAAACTTTCACCAATTAGTGCAGGGGAAAAAAAGGAGGGAAAGGCACAGTGCTGGCGCTCAAAGAGCCAGGCCTTGCGGCAAATCTGTCATGTCGAGAGGATTGATCAACGGGACGGCAATTTCTAATGGCATGTTGTCACGAAAAGTCAGCCACAGGGAGCCACCTGCTTTGCTCCTTGCAGACAGCCAGGAAAGGAAGGAAGAAGGAAAGAAGGAAGGAAGAGGGTGGGAGAGGGAGAGGACAGGAAAGGGCCTCCATCTCCGTCCCTGCCAGTTCCCTTTAGCTAATGACTTGGGTAAAGGTACCAAGATTTTTCATTCAGTGCAAACATGTCATGTCTCCAGTCATATTGCCCTTCCTGGAAGATTACAGTGGTCTGAAGGCTGACTCCATCTTTTACCTCAATCCTTTCCCCTCCATTTTGCAAAGGGATTGGGGTACTGTATTTTACCAGATTTCCTCCCCTTTTGTCAACTAGTATTGCTTAGATCAGGAGACATGTACCATGGCTTTAAATCAACAAGGAGCATCCTGACTTAACAGAATCTATGTGTGGGAGATTCTGGAAGACGAAAGAGATACAAATGACATCATCAGATACTCCTTTTCTGAGCCAAGCATTTCGTCACATCAATGTGTGCAGAGCTGCTGTTGGCCCGATGCTTCCGGGGCCTTGTCTAGTGGAGAAGTGGTCCCCAAACTAAAGTTCTGATCTGTCTAACCCACAAGTATCTACGCTGCCCATCAATATTTTCCAATGAAAGTATACTGAGTTTATTGTCTATTTTATTGTGTTGTAACTCAACATTCTATAACAACCTCAATGTATCCTTGAAAGCAGATGATGGCTCGCTTCTGAATGCTGGCCTGGAAGCCTATTTTCCTGGAGCCCCAAACCTATATTGCTTCTTCATTGAAATGCCTACTCAATGGTTTCTCTAGCTTTCCCAGAAGATGCTGCATCTGACTTACTAGCATCACATAATACTCTCCCAGTGCGGATCCCTAAAATGTCAAGCTACTGAAAGAGCCTCGAGGGACTCAACACTAAATTGCAACATTTGCAAAACTCCTTTCCGTTGACTTGATCTTCCCAGAAGATGTGGTTGCTTTCCACAAAAGCTAATAACATAAAGGCCATCTCTGTCTCAGGAAGGATGGTCCAAAATATCATTGTGACCTGTTCCTGGTAACTCTCATACTTTAAACGCTCACAAATATACTACCCCCTCAATCTACTTTGAACAAAGGGAAAAAAAGTCAAATAAAAGTTAAAGAACTTTTAAGTTCATGAAACCAAACCCCACTTGGCATGCAAATCACGTACTGTAACCTTTTATTGGCGGAGCCTCTGGTCTCATCAGTCGATGAAATTCTCAGCCCGCGGCAACAGCTTAGCCGAGGGACACAGACCAATGAGAAAATATTCATTGTGTTAGCATTTCAAATGGCGAGAAAGGAAGAAGCGCCAACTGATCACTGCCCGTGGAATTAATTGGATATTCCAAGAATAATGTCTCTCACTGAAGATCCTTGGAGGCCGAGCGCTGGTCGAGACCACATTTTGTGCGGCGCCTTCAAAAAGAGACCGCTTGGGGGTACTGGACATATTAGGGTTTTAGCGCATTTCCCTAAAGGCCAGAAGATAATCAGATGCACTGGACCAAACTCAACTAATCCAATCCATAATTATACACACAAATCCAATAAACTTTGTCACATTACTGGAAAATTAAACTATTATATATTGAAACCTTCGATAACTTAAGAAAAATCTTTAAGGAGCACCACAGCTAAAATATTTCTTGAGGAGGCAGAGGCATGTAGCTCAGAACTTTATTCTGTTTTTTTGCCTTCTGTTATGTTCAAGGACTGGTCTTAGTACCAATATGGTCTCTTTATTCAGGGAAGGATTTGCGTTTCGGCTTTCTTGCACATAACCCAAGCATCTACAATGACCCTGACCGATATTAGTATATCTTTCCTTAAGACACATCTTAATCTAACCATTTTAAGACTCTTTTGCTTTCAAACTCAAGACAGCATAAAAAATAAGCATTGTTGAGGGCACCAGGAGCCTGAACTAAGGGCCTGGCGTGGTCGACAGCAATAGCTCCCTGGATAAGCAGCTGCTGGTGAAACTAAATAATCATCGGAGACCAAAAGGTAAGGGGGGAAAAATGAGATTAGGAACTTTCCCAAATGTTCCATTTCTCCTATCGACCACTGGCCTAGCGTGAGGTGTCAATTTTGACTCCAAAGAGAGCACACGAATTCGCAGTGGTCCCATTATGCGGTCTCTGCTCTCATTGTAAATTCTGTCAACGAAGTCAATCTTATTAACTTCCGCACTGGTTCACACATGACATTTTCTTCAATTTTCTTGCTGACATCAAAAACATCAATTAGCAGCCCGAAAATAGGAAGGAACGAATGACAGGGCCTGATAACGTCGACTATTTGAAGCCAAGGGTAAATCTATTCTCCAGCTCTGAATGCGTTCATTACAATTGCATTTTCAAAGAAGACCTCCAAATAGCAAAGAAAATTAAATTTATCATCTAGAAATGCCTAGAAATTGTTTTTTTAATCCTATGTCTATCTCTCAATCCCAGAGCGTAATACAAAGTATCACAATTGAGTTTTATGATAACATGCCACAACTTTAATAGAAACTTTATAAAATATGCAGCCTGGACCAAGCTTACTATCAAATAGCAAATGCAAAGCTTAGAAGAAAAACTTCTCGCAATGGAAGGCAAGCTCGCCTGCAAGGGTTGATCCGTTTTCCTGGGCTGTCACTGTACGTGAGGCAAGTGTGCAGGTGAACACATACACATGACTAGTTTGTTGAAAAGTGAAAAGAAAAAGAAAATAGAAAGGGAACTAATGTCTGTAAGTAATCAATACCATACCCTCCTATAAAATTAACAGTATCTATACACCCACCCCAGTGGCCACCCTAATTCATAATACGTGAGCTATGCCAGGGAACAAAACAGTGATTCACCTGCCCCCTCCCCATACCCAACCTAATGATCACCCATCACGTTCTTATTGGCTTTTTTCCCTTCCAAAATCAAATGAACAAATAATAGAAATGTCAAGTGTTCTCCCCGGTCAGAAAATTAAAACATTGCAATAAGTACATCTTTTAAGAAGCTATCTGTTGGGAGTCTGGGAGAATCTAGGGACGGATGGAGATGGAGCAAAGAGGCACATTCCTAAAAGTACTTGTTTGTGTAGTCTTAAGAGAAAAGCTTTTATTTATTTGATTATTTATGAGGGAGGGGGCGGGAATGGGGGGAGCCAGCTAGAGCGCTTGCTTTGTGTGCGATGTGCTATCTCCCAGGGAGGCGGCAAGGCAACTTCGGTGGCTGCCCGGATGCCGCCTCACCTCGGACTCGTGGCGGAACAGAAAGAGCCGCTTCACCCTGGTAAACAGATCGCATTCCTGCAGCCCATTGATTTTTTGATCTTTTGACATTTTTGAGTTGTTTCTATTCCCTTCCTTGCCTTTTCTTCAGTGTCGCAAAAGACAAAAATGTCTGAACAATTGAAGGCAGAGATATCTATTAGCTGTCAGAATGCTGTTTTCCCAGCACTGACTAGGCAAGTGCTGCAGAGAATATGCCGAGAACCAGTAAGATGACAAATTATATCTTTTTTTTCCTTAAATAGGGATAATCATATTCCAATACCTTACCTTCTCCTAGCCAACTAAAAACAGACGATAAGAGAAAGAAATCTCATTGTGTCCATTTCTGTAATTTCTGTTACATTAGCTGAGTGAGCGAGAGAGAGAGAGAGAGAGAGAGAGAGAGAGAGAGAGAGAGAGGAGAATCCCTTCAAGGAACACACTAACATATTTCAGGCAGCTGCGTCTGAGAAGTGAGCATCAAGCATCTCTTCCCGATTATTTTCCCCTAAGAACTGCTTCCATAGAGTAAGTACCACATTAATAAAAGAAATAATTTGTTATACTTAGGGATGAAAGACTGTGAAAGAATGAACTGATGTCCCCTAAGTTATTTGTTTCCCCCTGAAGACAAGTAGAGCCATTTTTTTTTTCTTTCAAAGCAGTTAAACTGTGGATTTGACATACAGCCAACCTCACCTTTCATAAAACCTAAAACCTGAAACTTACCATTCCCAGTAAATAATGTCCTGACAGAAAGGCTTTAAAAACTGTTTCAAATGGGTTTTCTCTGTTTCTGATCTGACTGCAATGAACATGTACCTCCATGATTTCAAAGTTAAAATTCAAAACACACCCTTACCATGCGCTTTCCTTCAAAACTAATAATCAACGATTTATGGACAACAAGGCTAAATTGGATCAACTTTTCACTTACATTTAAGAAGATTAATGATTTTCTTTCAGAAACACTGTGTAAGTAACAGTAGTTTTCAATAAGTATTTCTGTATTTAATAAAAAATATTTTGTTTAAAACTCTATTTACCTAGACAACTGTTTATCTGGAAACCGATTTTATGATGAAAGTATTTTTAAACTCTTTTTAAAATAGGGTCAAGTGAAAAAGGGTTCACAGAGGAAAACAGATACTGAAAAAGGACTCTTTCAATTAAGAGTAACAACCTTATAATCTTCTAAACAACTATTTCAGAAATTTTAAAAAGATGCTTTGGATTTAATCGCTATTTTTATTTTCAGGTTTTTTTTTAACATAGATTCCTACTTGACATCTAACATTTAATGTTTACTTTCCCATTTTCAATTATGCTTTCAACAGACAAAACATTTTAAAAAACCAGGGTATGTTTGCTTTATTATTATGTATGGAAAATATTAATTATGTATAATATATGAACTGTAAGCAGTAAAATACGTTACTCATATTCAGAGGAAACAAAGCCAGATGATGCCTTAAGCAATTATATGAAATAATCCAGTTATAAACAGAGTAGCAAATCTACAGTTGTCAAATATGGGGTTCAAACCAACAAATATAAGAACAGATTTGTCAGTTCCAAGAGGGGAGAAAGTGGTAAATATTTTCCTTGCATTATCAAAATAAAATGTTTGCAAATATAACCAACCACATTTTTCTGCCAAATTGCAATCATGTTGGCTCCATACACGTACGGGTTCTTGGTAGACCACACCATACCCAAAAAAGACTCTTTCAAACATTACAGTAATGCATACCCGACTTCTTTCAATCATTCCACAAAGATGGAAGATAGATGCCAGTAGGGAGCTGTATAAATTTATATGTAACTTTAAAACTGCTTGAGTTTTTTTTTAAGTTTATGAATAAATATGGCATTTAAGGTGGAGTGTTAGTGAGAAAGCATGGGCCACCAACACAGACACAGGCACATGTGCACATGCACACACACACACACACACACACACACTCACACACACACACACAGTCACAAAACTGACCACAGGTTGCAGAAGGGATGGTCGGTAGTTGTGGTTTTTAAAACCGCGCGCTGTCCTTGAAACGGAGGCCGCACACAGCTCCATTAGATACACATCCAGTGCTCTTGATCTATTATTTACAAAGAAAAACCCTTCACTGCTTAAGTGCCCCCTTCTACTTCAGCCTTCCATTTCAACAGCATCAAACAACTTCGTGGGGGGAAAATACAAGACACAACAACTTGTGTTCATCCTAACGTTCCCGGCAAGTCAAAATTCTACTTGGATGGAGAAAAATGGAGAAAAACCTGAACACAGATGTCGGCTAAGTGACAAACAAATGAGAGGTTTGCACAGAAAATCTGATTGTGATTTTCTAACAAATGACACGACTGTGTGTGTGTGTGTATGTGTGTGTGTGTGTGTGTGTGTGTGTGTGTGTTTAAATCTTTTTCATAAGAGAAATTCCGATTTGAGAAGAATGGGGCAAAATTTTACCTCAAGGAAGTGGAAAGGAATGTTTTCAAACCATATATTCAGTATGAAATTCTTTAATTATCAAGTCTGCTCTTTAAGTCGAACTGCATTCGATCTAATTAGTAAGCTTAGATCTCACCTTCGTGCTGAACTTTAAACTCTCTGAAGCCAATTAAAAACTATTTAAATGAATATTAAAAGGATTCCTGTGATCATTTTTGACATGAGAGAAAACATGCTTTTCAGCAAAAAATGGGTTTACACAGCATGCCTGCATCTCACACAGTATTTGAATTGAATCTTGCATGAAATCTGTGTATTCGATTCTGTTGTCCAATGCCTTTTCCTGGCTGTTTTGCCATCCTTTAGACCTACCTGCTGCTAATACATTTTTAACTGCAATTAGAACTGCTGTATAATTCAGAGCACTCCAATTTCCAATAACTTATTAAGATTTACTGGATGGCACCTATTTCCCATTTCTATTTAGATCCACTATTGAATTAAGCACATAAGGCCATGTACCAGGAAAAGTTGGAATGAAAAGGAAAATTCCTGAGCAATTTCCAATTTGATAAGCCAAAGCAAACTAAGACAAGTTAAATGCTTATTCTAAGTTTAGGTCTTAAAATAGCTGTTTGAGAATTAATAAATTATTCTGTTTGCTTACGAAATTAAATGCTCTATGGAAAGCTGTTACAATTAACACGACTAAATGTGTTAGGTTACACTAAAGAAATCTTCACAGCATAATCATATCAATGAGTCATTTAACTCACATGTATTAATTCAATTTATCTTCATTTTGAACTATGTCCACTGATGGATTGTCATCATTAGAAATGACAAAACTCCACGCTGGAGGAAAACACAGACCAGCTAATGCTGTGACTTCTCCCCAGACCACACACCATTGCCTCTGCAAAGGGTGCCTGCAAGTAACCAAGGGAGGGATGCTCTTGGTAAGGAAAAGTCAATGCTTCTGACCAGAATGCAAAAGAATGTTAGCTGGCATCATCCAAGCTTACAAACTGGGATCCATAAAGAAAATTCCTATGCAGAAACCACAGAGCTAAAATAAGGACTGTTATATATTTATTTTTAGAATACTATTGCATATAACATCCTTTAAAAGAAAATCTCCAAACACATTTTTGAGAGTATTACAAAACAAATGCCATTTTCCCCAACCACACAACCTACTGATAAGTAGTTCTGATTAAAATTAAACAACCTCAGCCTAGAGCAAACCTACTACCAAGAGAGCTGAGCTGGGGAGTTTGCCAAGAAATATGTTACCAACAGCAACTCCTGAATTGCTCATCAAGCTTTCCTTCCCCAAACTCAGAGGATTAGAGAAAGCATTATTAAAACTGTAACAACCATGGGACAGCATTTGACCTTAACAGTGAATGGTCAAACTAAACCCACCCTGTGTGTTTTGAAAAGCAGAATCATAGTGGAACACCTGGAGGGAGGAGACCAGCTCTGCATTTGTGTTTAGCTGACTAACTAACAGAAATCTTTGGGTTTATGATGACCATAGTGTCATAGATCTCTAATGAGGAACAAAGGGAATTAATTGTTACTTTAAATGGTAGTGGGAAAGGAAAGAAGCCATACAGTTCTGGGTGATTGGAAGAGTAAGTCAAGACTCATCAGGACAGGAGTCTGATCTCTAAGGGGACAAGTGACTGATCTCTAGGGGGACAAGGGAGGAAATGCCTCGCACCCCCCTCAAGGTGAAGACACGCAGCCACACGGAGTCCCATTAAGAGACCTCACCCATCGACGGTGTGTCTAGCCCCCACCAACTCTTCTGGGAGAGTTAAAGTCTTCATAACCACTGACCAGTTAATCAAGTCCTGGGCGTGCATGTAGGGGAGGGGTGAGCTAGAAGTTGTTCATGGGGTCACAGTGAAGACAGTTCAAAATAAAGTACTCACAGGAGTTTCTGAGACTATTTTCTTCACCTCTCCCTGCAGACAGGGATATTTGACAAGTTACAAGCTGTTAGGAATTCCCTGGTTTGCCAAGGCAAACCAGCATAGCCAGTGTTTGGGGCTGGTTTTTGGTTAATGAACCCAAAACTCCTGTCACTCATGGAGGGCCCTAATTAAGTACTACCACAGCAATATGACAATAATCAGGGGAGGTGTGTGACTCTCTGCTGGATGCAAGAGTTGAACTTCACAAATGCATGGGGCAGCAGGAGAAGTAGTTTTCATAACAGCAATGACAAACTCAAGCTCTCTACCTTCTATGTTTTCAAAAGGAGGAAGATCTGAATATGTGGATACTGGCCAAATCCACCTCATTTGATTGCCTTCATGCTTAAAATACATCATTGCTCATCTCTGCAGAAAGACCACGTGCCACCATAATGTCAGGGGCCAGGGATCCGGGGCCAGCAAGAAGACATGATCCCATCCTGAAAGTCTTCAGTTCTGGGGGACTTTGAACTCATGTGCCGATGTGAAGTTTAGAAAGGTTGCCAAGGAAAGTCACCCAAATCTAGAAGTGTGTACTCTGCAAGTCAACACAGAGACACATTTGGAGGAGGTGTGTGTTTGAAAAATCAGATGCACACATGCCCAAGCTCATGATCTCTTAGGGAAATTCAGGGCTGAGGAGAAAGGACTTTGGGAAAAGGAGACACTTCTGAGCCTTGCTAGGAACTGAGTAGAGGGGGTTATCACCCCACTCCTTGCCCCCAGAACTACTGCTGGATGCCAAGGAAGAAAGGGTTGTGTGCGCACACTGACGTGTGCATGCGTGCATGTGCATGTGTGCGAACACACCCATCTCTTATGGTGACAAGAGAGCCAAATACAGACATGACAGTCTCTACCCCTTTCCTAAGCTCCTTGTAAACACACCCAGAGGGTAACACACAATGGCACATCCAATGAATAATAAAGTAAAATTAAATTATGTCATGCCATAGCAACAACGCCCATTGGCTCTCAAGGAGAGAGCCTTGCCAAGGCTCCTGCCACAGCGTGGCGTCAGGAATGCGCCCACATTAGGCCCAGATGGAAAGCGTGTTGCAATTGCCTGCCTCCAGTGGACTGGGTAACTGATTTCAAATGCAACCAAGCATCTTCACACAGTCTGGACTGTGGGTTGTTTTTTTTTCCAAAACCACCTTGTTTTTGTCTAGCATGTCTCTTCAAGGAAGTTTAGGACAGACTATTTCTCATACCCAAATAAAGCCTCTCCTGACAACAACCCCATTTTATAGACAGAAAAACAAACATGCTCTGAGAATGTGGAAGAACTGATTGTTGCCTGGCTGGTGAGTAACTGCAGCAAATGCAGGGCGGGGGAGGATGATGGCTACTGTTGTCCTGAACGTAGGAGAATCTTTTTCGCATCCTTCCCTGAGTGTATCAGACATGTGCTCACCGATTCAATAAATACAAGGTCAGCACTTAGCACATGCTGGGCAGTGTTCCAAATACTGGGGCCAAATAAATAAAACAAAGGGAGGCGAAGTCCTGCCCTCAGGGGGCTCAAAGTCTCGAGACTTGGTACTGCCACAAAGCTCACAGGCTTACCCCAGGAATATCTTGAAGGTGCCATTTACTCAAAGGCAACTAACCTCAAACAGAAACCATCTCTATGACTACTCAGCCCCACGCTCAATGCACTTCAGCTATTCCATTCCCTGGAAAAATATAAATGAAAAACTTCTTAAGTGTTGGAGAAAAAGGAAAGTTTTATGTCATACCCCCACTTTTTTTTTTTTTTTGAGGTAGGGTCTCACTCTAGCCCAGGCTGACCTGGAATTCACTATGGTGTCTCAGGGTGGCCTCGAACTCATGGCGATCCTCCTACCTCTGCCTCCTGAGTGCTGAGATTAAAGGCGTGCGCACTTTTTTAAGACTCTCAAATGCTAAACTATATGGAAGTCAGAGGACAGCGCAGACTGGAGGAACATGTGTACATTTTTTTCCCCACACTACCCTAAACTCAGCGAGCTGTTGGCTACTTTCTGTGACTCATTCAGTGGACCAATTAATCTATGACTGGGATGGAAACATTACCAGCACTCAGCCAGTGCTGGCGAATATCAGTGTGAACTTGGATTTCATCTCTGCTTAGTATGGGCTTTCCAGTATCTTCCATGTTTGACTCAGGCTTCCTGAACTACGGCAGCTCCAATGACTGGCATGGACACTGAACATTTTTAGCTGCTTCTCCAACTATAAATTAGGTAAAATATATAGTTGTATAATGGTCAGGGGCCCCCAGCAAGAATCCACTTTGTCCTGCACTGTAATGTTGATACCAAGCTTGTCAGGAAAAGCATTTTCTTCTGCCAATGTGGTATATAACCACAGGCTTACTGCTGTCCTGGAAATATATATATATACGCAGAACCAATCAACACTGGCTAAGTGCACAATGAATACATGGTGCAGAAAATCATCCCTGCTGGAATATTCAGGGGAGGAAATGGAGAAGGAGGAGACAGACGAGGGGACGCAACAGACAAATGTCTCAATGCTGGGATAAGAAACTGTTTAAATGTGGCTCCTAAAACCAATTTCTTTAAAATAATTGTTCAGACTGTGACAGGCTGATGACAACGGTACTAGAACCTAGTATAACCACTGAAAGTTCATTATTATCTAAAAAGTATGTTTTTAAGACCTCTTAACTCAAATACACAGACATCTAAGAATTGATTTCTCTGAAAGAAGAAATTCTTCAACTCAGAGGAAGAAAGCAAGGATGATGGTTAACAATTTTTAACGTGTCTCTTGATTGGCTTTAACAAGCGGCTTTTCTAGAAAGCCCAGCAGAGCTATGTTCTGTATGGAATGATTCCTTATCTTCAAGCAAGAATTACTGTTTAAAAGATCTATAAAATATATGTCCTTATTTAAAGCACGGTTTTATGAGAACATTAAAATGATCAAAGAGTCAGGTAAAAGAGCAACACTGTGTTTAAACAAAACAAAACAAAACATGAAACAAGGATTCCACTGTACTAAGCTTCTTGCTTACAAAAGTGGGGTGGGAACTTGAGGACTATGTGGCCCTCAGGCAAGGATGTTGGAAAGCCTTTCATAAGCACAACATTTACTTCCTTCATTATTCCCGGAATGGATACCAGTACTGTCTCCATTTTACAGACAGAGAAACTGAGGCTGCCAAGGAATATATCACCCACTCCGCAAAGCGAACACTACCAGTGGCAAAGTCCAAGTCTTCTGACCTCACTGCTCAATCTTCCCAGTCTTATGCATAACCTCCCCCCTTCAAGGCAATGCTTCGTGGTAGGGCTCAGAGTGGAAAATGACGTATAGCAATTCTAAAGCTACAAAACCCTGTCTCCAGTGAACATATATACCACTTTAGGTGCAGTGTCAGAGTGTGTGTGTGTGTGTGTGTGAATACTTTGCTGGGGCAATTGTAGCGGTTCTCTTTACTAACTGAAGGGACAGTTGGCAGGTACGGTGGCACAATTAATACAGATAAGCACTCAATAGCCCATCCGCCTTTTGATTTTTAAATAAACAAAGGCTGAATGTGGTAATTAAGATCAGAAGTATCTCTGAGAGGCCATATGGCAAAAGGAAAGTGAAATGAAAAAGTTACTGGCAGGGAAGGGAATGGGGGTAGTTTTGCTATTTCTAAACTGGAAGAAGTAAATTTTTTTTAAAAGTTTGTTTTTTGAAAAAAAAAACAAACAAATAAACACACTGATGCCTGGAGGAAAACAGAGACCTCCCTGCAGAAACAATGACTCCAATCAGGGCGGAAAGAAACGAACAACCTGCGCGCAGGAAGGCCTGGTGCGCAGATGCTCCCAGGAAATACCAACTGCTCCCTGTAGGGGGTGCTCTCTGGCGTGCCCAGTCTAAGAGGACCACTTCCCAACCTTTCTGATTAGGGGCCACTTAGGGACAATGCAAACCTAGAATTGCGGTGCAGTCAGCACAGTGGTCATGCACATTGATGCCTGGAGGTCTCCAGAGTCTTATTCCTTTCTTAATACTTGGGAAACAATGGCATCTCTATGCCTACAATGGCTTCAGTGTGAGCCCCACCCCCCCACAATGGCCCCATTCAATCCCCTACCATGAGCGATTGCCCCAAGTTTAACAGCCTGTGTTAGGGGAGCACAGGGCACAAAAGGAGGTGTTTCCAGGTTCAGTGAACACTTTACATCCATTCATCAGAGAAGGGACAAAAGCGATTCCACTTCACCTCAGACAGGGGCATCCACCCCACCAGAGAGCAACCTTTTCCTGATGGGGGCAGGGACCTCACTGTTTAAGGATGGTTGTGCTAACACGGTTCCAGATTGTTTTTACCTCCAACTAAAGACATTTGCATAAAAATGGGATTCTTTTGTCCTATAAGAAGGACCTTTTTTTTGGGGGGGGGGGAGGCAAGGGGAGAAAAAGGTTCCCAAAGAAGGTCAGCAGACAGATCCTAAATTATACTCTGGAATCTTTACTAGGAAAAATAGGCCACTTTTTTTTTTGCTTTGCTTTAAATTTTTATTGGGGTTCACTGCTATTTTTATTAAGGAACCTGGTGTTTGCTTTCTATAACTACTTTAATTACTGAGTTCCCTGCCAACAACACTTGACCAAGACAAGCTGTTTCAGGAAGCATTTGATGTGACCCAGAAGCCTGACTCCCCTACGTGCAGGAGGAAGAGCTGGGCTCACCAAGGCTGCATGGCCAGTCAACCGGCCCCGCTGCCCTCGCCCATGCAGGAGGCTCAATGTACTTAGCTAGTTAGGTACTTAGGGGAAAGTGCTAATATTTGAAATAGCAAAAGTCATCCCTCCCTCTCAGAGGGACACCCACCTACCCCTTTGCCCTGCCAAACGGGATTAGTCATACTAAACACAGCCTGCTCCCAACCATCTCGTCTAGCTTTGGCAGGCAGGACCCAGCTGACGTTCGGGACCCAGTTTAACATTACATAATGAGGGTTTCGCTCCCTCCATGGGCCACAAGTCAAAACAAACTTGCTGAACTCGACCCAGGGCACCAGCATGCTTCCTGGTTACAGGGCATGGGGCTGCCAGTGCAGGGGGAGGGTGGAGCTCTTAGCAAAAACTAGAAAATCACCAGTCAATTCTTGAGCCCTTGTCTAACCTAGCCAATTCCATCAGGGTTGCCTTAATCTCCAGTTTTGGTGAGCCCCAACCTATCTTCTTCCTCAGTTTTACTATACACCCACAGTGTCAGGATCAAACCTGTTTAGAGAGGATCGTTTTATAGGTTTCTATGTCTGAGTTATAAACGAAGCCCTGAAAGAATTCCCAAGTACCAGTTGTCAGGGAAAGAAAGTGCCACGGGTCAGGTGAGAAAACAAACCTCCTGCCAAAGACTAGGTGCTCATTCGAAACACGCACACAGGGTGCTGGAGATGGCTTGGCTGTGTGAGCCTAAGCACCTGAGTTCAGATCCTCAGAATCGCATAAAGCTGGACACTGTAGCGCCCGCATCTGTACTTCTCGGCACAGCAAGAAAGGAGGCGGAGAGAAAAGAGCCTCCCCGAAGCTCACTGGACAGCGAGCCTGACAAATGCAGTGGTGGACAGAGACGCCCCCCCCACACACACACACTGTCTCACACAAGGTAGAAGGTAACGACTGATACCGGAAGCTGTCCTCCGATGTCCACATGCATGACATGGTGTGTGCGCACTTGCATGCATGTGCCCTCTCCCCCACCCCCTATTAACAAATCTTTTCCCATTTCCCTCTGCAGTCTCTTCTTTCCCTATTCTCATTTCCCTCCCTCCTTTCCTTAACATTTCTTAATTTTCTTGTTTGTTTGTTTGTTTTTGAGACAGGGTCTCACTCTGTAGCCCAGCGAGCTCCCAACAATCCTCTTCCCTCAGCTTCCCAAGTGCTGAGATTACAGGTGTGAGCTGCCATCCTCAGCAAGACCTGCTTGTGGGTGTTCTGCTAAAAGAAAGTATAGCCATTTCCTGAAAAGATCCCCATGTTCTGTCCGCACGAATTCCAGCTCACCTGCTTCCTACTAACCGTCAGCGCAGATGACTACAGTAGTCCCTCCGCATCACCGCACGTCTCGGGCCTGCTCTCCTCCTCCATCAACACCCAGGGCACCCGAGAAAAATCAGGATTTCAAGTGGAAAATAAGTGAATTATGCTGAATATCCTGAATTTCACACACTAATCCACAAAGTGGCTTAAAATTAATGTCATTTAACATGAACGGTGCACAAAATTAACTCTGCTTTGAGTGGGAGTGGAGGGGAGGGAGAGAAAACCCAGGAGCACTGCATTTTGCCCAAATACTTACACCTACTGCTTACACGGACGTGGCGTCTTGTGGTCTCTCTCTGGACCTCGATTTCCAAGGTTTAGAGATAGGCTTTACAGGGTAGGGTTGTTGGTCACCTCTCTATAATTCCCAGATTGTAGGGGACTCTCCCAATTTACCCACTTAACCACAGTGAACAAATTCCTTAGCTGGGATTAGCTGCATAAGAGCCTGCGGTGTTGCATGCATATGTTTAGGACACTCGGGTTAAGTTCATTTTACTATCTGAGTTACTGAATCTGTTTTTACCAGGAGCCCAGGCTCAAGGGAATAAGAGCCCGCCACGCACAATCATTGTCTCTTAGGTAACATTCTGTGTAGTGCAATCTCCCTGCTCTGTGCTTACCCACAAGGAAGACCCAGATCATCTCCTCTTTTCAACCTGGGAGACCACAAACTTTTCTTAATGAATCAGGACAGTAATTACAAGATCAGTGACTATAGCCCCGTAGACTGTTAGTCCTAGTGTGAATAGCTTCAGCTCACAGCACATTTAAACTTCTTTTGCTCTCTTCTCTTCCTAGAGTGTAACATGCTAGAATGCTCAAAGACCAAGGTCAGCCTGCAACCTGGATGGGCTGCTTCTAACAGACAGGTATGTGCTGTAGATCTCAGTGTTAGCAAGAGGGGTAGGCAATATTAATGTTGAAAAGGCATAAATGAAAATATGGTGGGAAAACCCACTAGATGTGGGAAAGGGAACAGTAGGCTTGGGACCGAAAGGACTCTGGTCATTAAGCAGAAGAAAAGAATCGACACTGGGCTTGGCAGCGCACACCTGTGATCCCAGCACTGGGAAGGCAGAGGTAGGAGGACTGCTGTGAGTTTGAGGCCAGCCTGAGACTACATGGTGAATTCTAGGTCAGCCTGGGCTAGAGAGAAACCCTACCTCAAACAAAAAGGGGGAAGGGTGGAGAGAATTGACAAGGTAGAGAAATGGGCTTCATAGCATCTGGACTCTATTCAGAACCACAGCCCTGATAATGCCCTCAACTCTGAAGGTCAACTTGTCCACCAAACAGTGTGGCTCTCCTGGAACCTTAATGCCAAGGACATTCGCCCCAAACCCATTCACAATAAGATGCAAGAATCCACCCACAGACAGAGCTTTGGGTCCCTGAAGCTTCCCAAGGGATTTCTTCTGGTGAGTGCCTCAGAGAGGCACAAGCCACAGGGTGGACAGGGTCCCTGCAGGAGACATCCAGGGACCAAAACCAGTCCATGACTTGTAGCTAGAAGTGGGAGGGTCACTTCTCACACCCTTATCTCTAGGACACACCAGTGCCCTGCACCGAAGTACTACATAACATTCTACAACATGGATTCAAAATATCCCTGGGGCTTTTGCCTCTGCCACACACATCTCCTGAGAGTCACCAAGACCAATTTTGCAGTCTTTCCATAATTCCTGTCCAAAAGCAGTTAAGAGAGACATACATGCCTGCCCTGGCAACTCCAGCTACCAGCCTCGATTACAGTTATTCTCACACACCATTTCCAGATTCCTGTCCACACTAAGGGGAGGATATGGGTCAGAAGTCTGACCTAGATAAATGGGACCTAAGGACCTAGCTGTGCCCTGTGTCTCCCTGCATCCCTCCAGAGCCTTCTGGCTCCCCACCAAGCTCATCAATGGTAATGTGCTATGTCTCAAGAATCTGATCTGGGAGTCAACCCTTAGCCAACAGGAAGGGTAGACTAAGTGATACCACGGGGTCACTCGATGTTACAAAATACATAGGCACATGCCCAATCTCTGAAAGTAGTCAGATGGCAGGTCCAGTAGTGCCAAAATGGTCCAGACCAAGTTGATTAAGGAGTTTTAAAACAATCTGCAAGGGCTAGGGAGATGGCTCAGGGGTTAAGGCGCTTGCCTGCAAAGCCTAACAACCAAGGCTCGATTCCCAGTTCTCATGTAAAGCTGGATGCACAAAGTGGTACATGCATCTGGAATTCATTTGCAGTAGGCTAGAGGTCCTGGCATGCCCACTCTCCTTCACTTTCTCTCTCTTACTCCTTGCTAATGAGTAAATAACATATACAAAACCATCTGCAAGCCTATCAGGGCACTACATCTTTTGTCCTCCAATTGTACCACCATTCCACAATCACTTATTGTACCACTCAGAAAAGGAACAATAAGAAATGAGAGGATAGGAGGGCTGGAGAGATGGCTTAGCAGTTAAGGCACTTGCCTTCAAAGCCACAGGACCCAGGTTCAATTCCCCAAGGGGGCGCATGCATCTGGAGTCAGTTTGCAGTGGTGGAAGACCCTGGTGTGCCCATTCTCTATCTGTTTCCCCTCTCTGTCAAATAAATGAATAAATAGTAAAATAAATTTTTAAAAAAGAGAAATGAGAGGATAGGAGACAGCAAGAGAGGTAAAATTCAATGCCTAAGACCTTCTCCCAGTGCTCTGTGATACCCCTCCCTGGTGTCCAGATGACATCGATTAAGTTCAGGCACTGCTCCACATGGGATCTTGGCCTCTGGCTATGAGAAGAATAACATCAAAAAAAATTGCTCGCCAACAAAGCAGAAACTTAAACCAGTCAGGATAGCAAGAGGAGGCCCCCATGGGAGTCAGCACCAGCTCAAAGTCATAGCAGTGTGGTTTAAAGGACCACAGGGAATCCAGCTCCCTCCAGTGGGACTCCTGTCGCAACTGCAAGCCCTCCAGCTCCCATGAGGATTAGGAAGTCATTTCTTTGACCATGCAACCATGTTGAGCCTTAGAGGGACAAGGAGAGAACGAAGAGCACCTGGCTCTCCAGCAGACGACACGCGGTGCTGAGCCAGTCACCGCATTCAGCCTCGGACTGTCCTCCATCGTTAGGGTAAGGGCGAGGGGGAAGGCAGACATGCAGGGGCCCTTGAGTTTATCTGGGCATGACAGGGGCGGCCTTGATGGTGAAGCATAGTCCTTAAGAAACTAAGGACCCTGGGAGCTGCCATGCCGCCTGGCATGCCCTTGCCTCAGTGACTTGGTGCATACAATGGGAACAGTTGCAGCTGTGCAGAGACCTCCTCCGCCCTCTCCCCCACTCCTCTTAGGCCACCACCCTCAGGGGCAGCCAGGACCACACACTGCACAAATGCATGCTTCATTCTGTCGGCACTCACGCCCACTCTCACAGAAGACATACCATTAATCAGTACAGAAAAATGTGGGTTTCCTCCCAGACTCGTCTTGGACATTGTGATCCCTCCCTTCACTGGCAGCCACCATGAAGGTAGAGCTAGGCAAAGGGGGTAAAAACCAGAAGACCCCTGGCACATTGACACATCCCTCCAAAATGGACTTCCTGCCTCAGGCTCGGTTTTAATCATTCTACTAAGTAACCCATCTCTCTCTCCCTCTCTCTCTTTCTCTCATTTGTGGGATCCAAGAGATTTTTTGCTGTGGGTGGTAACAAGAGTTGAACTGTTTCTAATTATTTAAAAAACAAAACCACACACACAAAAAAACAAAACAAAACTCCATGTTGCCAATTGCTGAGAGACTCAGAAGCCACAACTTCCGGTAATGGAGATGGTTCTCTTCCCAACTATCATAAAACGGCTTGTCTGGTGAGCATGTGTGCGCATCAGCCCAGCGCTGCCTGCAGCTTGGCTCACTTACATGTCACAGGGCAGTGGAGGTGAGGGGCAGACAGTGGGAAGGTGGGCACCCCAGCTTGGAAAACATCTGAAACCCTAGCATTCAAATCCCTGGAGCCCAATATACTCTCAATGGAATAAAAAGAGACAAACCATTAAAAAATAAAACAAAATCTGTGTGTTCATTTCCTCTTGTTAAAAATGAAGGAACTGCTTGCTGCTGGCTGAGAGGATTAAATGAATTATTATTCAAAACCCACTTCAAAGCAGAGTCTGGTATATAGTAGACACTCAGTAAATGTTAGCTGTTCCCTTATTTACATGCAAAATTAGAAGAGTATAAGTTTTTGCGTCGAGGGTAGCTATAAGGGCAAAAAAAGGATATTTATGAAAAAGTTAACTCAGTGACTAAAGGACTTTTTTTTCTTCCTTAAAATGAGGTGAGAATTTGCTGTTGCCCATGCTGGCCTTGGACTCTTGGATTCAAGTGATCCTTCCATCTTAGCCGCCAAGTAAATAGCTGAGACTACAGTTGTAAGCCACCCACTTCAGGACACAGGATTTCCACAACATGGTGAGCAGTATTAATCGGAAACCCTACCACACCCCATGAGGGATAGGGTTCAAGTTCTTTCCTCCCAAATCAAAGAGATGAATTAAAAGATACAGATGTTTGCCAGCGTCTTCATATGCCATCTGCCCCATAGGCTAGTTCAATTCTTCTGATAAATGAAGGTGGGGACAATAACCACCCCCCCCCAAGTTTTACAGATGGCAAAGCTTATGCCTAAACAGGTCCTGTAAGGTGTACACTGGCCAGTCAGCCAGCCACTGGCAAAGTCGAAGTTCAGCTTATGAGGGTGCTGTCTCCCCACTCCTAACTGTTCCATAAACCTGATCCTGCTAACATAACCAAGAACCAACACCATATACTCTTCTTTTCAAGTAAAGTGCTTCCTCACGCAAAAGGTTTGCAAGAATGATGACTTTACTGGACTAAGCAGCGGTGGTATATGGCTATAATCTCAGCACTTGAGCACTAAAGCAGAGGAAACTTGAGTACAAGGGAGGACCAGGCTATAGAGCGAGACCCTGTGTGAACAAAACAATATAAAAATTAGGTCTTTGTCATTAAATCAGAACAACAGATGTTTCCTTTTATGTTCATGTGGAGGTCAGAGAACAACCTTGAGCGCCATCCTGAAGAACACCACTGACCTTTAATGTAGGATCTACCGGTGGCCCGGGGCTTGCCAACTAGGCGAGACTGAACTAGCTAGCTCAGGGAGCCTCCTGCCTCAGTCTCTCCAGTGCAGGGATTACACGCACATGCCACCATGCCTGGCATCTTTACATGGGTTCTGGTGTTTGAACTGAGCTTCTAATGTTTCTAAGGCAAGCGCTTTACCAATGGGCTGACTCCTCAGCACACAAATGGTTCCTTTTAATGGAAAGGATGACCACTGAGAAGGTGTCTAGTTGAGAGTCAGGAGGAAGAGAGAAACCAGACAAGGCTGCTTTCTTCTGAACCTGAATTCGACTTCACGGCCCTATTCCACAGCACATTTTAAAAACGCAGTGAAATCCCCCTACTGACCAACGTCCGCTTGCTCTCCCCTGCTGCCGCGCACACCCGAGGTAGTGGTTACTCCAACTGCACACTGACATTTTTGTTAATGGAATTCTAAGCCCATCAGCTTTCAGCCGGGAGGATGAGAGGATCTTTCACTGTTTTTCTAAAGCAAATATTTAGTGCTTTCATCTTTTCGTGCCCTAACATGCAATCTGTCACCCAAATAAGAGAGGGGGGAAAAAAAAAAAAACTTCTCATGTATTTATCGAAATGACATCACACTTCAGACAAATGGCAAACACGTTCGGAGCACAGCTGATCACTTTGCACTCTGTCTGCTAGAGGCAGATGGGAGAGGCTCAAGACCCCACAGTTAGACTTGCTCCACTGGGAACAGGAAGTCGACTCTGGTTTCCTAAAGTGCTTTCAGCTTTCCAATCAGGATGCTGACGGTGTGTTTCTAGGGTGCCGGATTCTTCTTTTGCAAGGCTCTCATGCTTTGTTTTATGTACAATCTGTGGGCGTGCAACCCATGCACGCGCGCGCGCACACACACACGCAGAGGCCAGAGAAGGATGTGAGATGTCCTCCTCCATCACTCTTTTGCCTTCTTTACTTGAGACAGGGTTTCCCACTGAACCTGGAACTCAGGCTATTTTGGGGTTGGACTACTGACCAGTGAGCCCCAGCGATCCTCCTGTCTCGGCCTCCCTCAGCACTGTGGTTACAGTTATGTACGGCCATGCCTGCCTTTGTATGTGGACGCTAGGAATGGTGCAAACTCAGATCCACATGCTTGCAAGGCCAGAGTTTCACTGGCTGAGCGATCTTGCCAGCTTTTGTTTTTCTTTTGAAGTAAGAATCATTCTTCCATCTGGAAGACCTTGACTACAGAAACCTGTTGTTACACAGCACTCACTCCCTTCCTCACTGTCCTTCCCTTCAGTTAAGTCTTGGATGTCTTGAGCCCACCACACTCTCTGAGATTCTCTCAGCCTGGCCAGGGAAGGGCCAGAGACTGAGATATGGGTCTGACGGCATGTGCATAAGGCAGTCAAATGCCACTCCCTGCTTCCCAAGAAGTTTTGAGACACTGAAATTCCAGCAGAAGAGCTCCCTCCCTTCTCCCTTCTCCTTTCTGTACTGGGTCACTGCTCCTACTTCTCAACTGACTGCAATGGCAGGTGGCCAAGTAATTATAAAGACAGGAATTAGATTGCCCAAGAATTTACATGTATGCAATTGCCGTTACCACCCCCAGCCAATGCATCATCCTCAGTTCACTCGAGTGTGACACTCTGAGCTGGGGACTTTCAGGTCACCTCGCATCATGTTCCAGGAGAACAGGCGCACACGTGGGAGCTGCCCTGCCTTTCCCTTAGCCATCATGAGCAGCACCTGGAGGGTCCCCACGAACATATCAAGCTTCTTTAAGAACTCGGGAGACAGTGCCAGCATCTCCAGAGAGCTACCTCCCACTTCTTCCTTCCATATGGCTAATGGGCCAAGTGAGGCCAGCCTGGGCAAACCAAGTTGGGTCAATGAAATCAATGGGGTCAGGTTCCATCTTCATTTTGGACATCATGCCCAAACCTTGGTCATCTGTACTGACCAGGGAAAAGAACAGTACAGATAAATATAAAGCATAAGCCAGGCGTGGTGGCACACGCCTTTAACCCCAGCCCTCAGGAGGCAGAGGTAGGAGGACTGCCATGAGTTCAAGGCCACCTTGAGAATACATAATGAATTCCAGGTCAGCCTGGGCTAGAGTGAGACCCTACCTTGAGCCCCCCCCCCAAAAAAAGGGATGGAGGGATGGCTTAGCAGTTAAGGTGCCTGCCTATAAAGCCCAAAGGACCCAGGTCCAATTCCCAAGGCTCAATATAAGCCAGATGCACATGGTCTGCATCTGGAGTTCGTTTTCAGTGGCTGGAGGCCCTGCCGTGCCCATTCTCTCTGTCTCTAATAAATAAAATTTAAAAAAAAATTATAAAAGAAACAAACAAAAACAAAATTAAAGCAGAATGCCCTCATCTTGCTGCCTCTACAAGTAGCAATACTATTGTCCTATGATATTATTCTTTGGCAGTAGCTCATATTTTCCTAATACATGGTAGTCCAGTGTGTCCTAGAAATAAGTGCTGCAAGAACAGCTTGGAGGGCTGGAGAGATGGCTTAGGGGTTAAGGCACTTTCCTGCATAGCCTAAGGACCCATGTTCAACTCTCCAGAGCCCACGTAAGCCAGACGCACAAGGTAATGTAAGCACGCAAGGTTGCACATGCGTACAAGATGACGCGCACATCTGGAGTTCTACTGCAGTGGCTGGAGGCCCTAGCATGCCAATTCTCTCTCTCTGCTCTCTCTCTCACTCCTCTCCTGTCTCTCCTCTCTGCAAAAAAGAAAGGAAGGGAGGGAGGGAGGGAGGGAGGGAGGGAGGGAGGTGGGTAAAGAAAAGAACACCTCATAATAAAAAATGGAAAGAGCGAATGTAGATGCACCAATAACTAACAGGCTCACAAACCAAGCTCTGGGGCTGGCTCTGTGCGGGAGAAGGCCTGGGAGAAGTGACAGACTCAACATTTAGACCAATGGTGAAAGCTGGGCTTCTGAGAGAAAAGAGCTGGCTGGAACCAGCACTTTCCATCAAAATGAGAGCAGCATAAAAGTAAAACCCACGCCTCCCACGGCCACCCAGGGCCACACAAGGGGGCGCACAGGGACGGAGCAGCTCCATCCTGTGCTGTGCTCTGTGCTGGTGGCAATGATGCGGACTTGGGAGAAAATTCATAGAGCTGCAGGCCAAATGGAAAAGTCAATTTTCTTATCTAAATACATTTAATTATTTATTTACTAATCCCATTATCTCAAAAGAAACCTCATCATCAAACTTTAAATCAAGAGTAGGTAATAAGTACAGGGGCTGGGGAAATGGCTCAGCAGTTAACAGCATTTGCTTGCAGGGCCTACTAGCCTGGGTTTGATTCTCTAGGGCACATGTAAAGCCAGCATAAAGTGGCACAAGCCTCTGGCATTTCCTTGCAGCAGCAGGAGACCCTCATGTGCCCATACATACACACATGCATGTGCAGATAACAAAGATATCTTTCTGTAGTAAGTACAAATGTGAAAAACAGATAGCTGCAGGTGGCCCCACTTGGCAAGACTGCACAGAAGACCCAAGGAGCCTGACCTGAGGGCATTTCACTATCCCAAGCAGAATCAAAGGGGGAAAAATTCATTCCCCTTATAGGAAAACACATCCTACATTATAAAGGCCATAATTTGTCCCTAAACACTGCCATCCCTGCCTACAAGAAGGGCAAGAAACGGCCCATGTTTCATGAAGGGCCACCATGTTTCTGAAGCCAGTTTAACAGCAGCCACAAGCAATCCTCTCTGGTAGACACCCTTCCCTCGAAGCTCCATCCAAGTTTGTTCAGAAGCCAGAATGTACAACCACCAGGCTGGATCTCCAGATGGCTACAGGTTTCTCCTGAAGGTTTCTCATGTCCCCAGGGACAACGGAGTTCTCACTTGTCACACGGCCCCCAGCAAAACTGATGCCTTCCAGAAGCCCAAAGGACATGAACCAAACCAAGTACCTATTGAGTAAAAGGCTCCAGGAGTATGCCTGATCCCACCCTGAAGATCACATTCACTCCAGTGCTACCTAAGGCCAACTCGGGTTTCTTAAATACTAAAGGCTGCTGCCAAGAACAGGGGCCCATATGGGGTCCACCCCAAGCTTTTCAGCTCAAGTGTCCAGCAGGAACTGGGAAGTAAGCGGAATGGGCCAGCCACGTGTCCTATAGTTGCCTGTGTCCTTCTCACTTCTTGTTTCTTCTTTCTCTGGTGTCTTCGTTCCTCCCTCGTCCCCAACCTCCCTTCGGGAAGGAACTAGTTCTTTCCAAAACTGAACCTTTCTGAATCCAAAAAAACTTCTCACTGAGACCTTTCTAGAGAACAGCCTTGCACTCCCGTGGCAGGGGCCATCCGGTCTGCCCGTGAGCAGAATGCATGGCACAGCCGCAGAGGGAGACGTGTGTTCAGACAAGCACACACCCAAGAGGGCTGAACAGAATTAATCACTGTGGCTGTACAAAGGGCATCTCCTTCCTCGTTCCCAGCCCAAGTAGAGGTGGAGGCCAGGGGTTCAAAAGGAAAGGCTGGCCAAAACTTTAACTTGACCTCACTGGGGGCTATACAGGGCTTCAACCACTCTGCTCCCAAGCTTAGAAAGCTACTGATTTAAAAAAAAAAAAAATAGGTTTTTTTGTAGTGACTTGTAGGAGATATGACAGAGAAACTGGAAGGTAGGCATGAAGGAAGAATGATGGTATAGCTTCTTGTTTAGACTCACTAAACTAGGAGTTGAAGCAGTAAGTACCTTTCGAAAGGGTCTGCAGGTCAGACTGTGAAGGAAAGGTAACATCTTGCATACCTAGCAATCATTCCCCTTAATATAAATGAGCAAATTGCAATCCCAACTAGGGGTGAGATTATGGTCCTCCTCTATGTCCAAATCCCCAATGCCTCCCTCACTGATATCACTCAAGTGACTGACAATAGGAGTCAGAATCAGACATTCCACAACAAAGGGCAAGTGACAAGTAAAATAGTGTCAGAGTTACCAGTGCAAGGCATGTCCCCACACAGGTACTGACTACTTTATGGGGGGGGGGGTGCAGCAAGGAATAAAAAGCTTAAGGCTCTCATACTCTTCCATGATGAAGTTTAGCCCATGAAGTAGTCATCCATCTTTTCTCAGAATTACAAAAGGGGAGTATCTAAAATAAACTGTGGGGAAGGCAGGCTGTCACAAGTTTTCTCTATTAATGAATGACCTTTGTTATCAATGCAAAGAAAATATGTGTTGGGCAAAACTACATTATACTCCCCATATGCTGGAGAACGGGACTTCACTCGGGCATGAGAAATAGCTGGGCAGGCCTTGTAGACTAACCCGCAGTGGAGGTCTATGAACTTAGTTAAACTAGAAGATTTCCACTGAGAAACAACACCAAGAATGACAGTAATATGGTATGGTCTCACTTGCCATCCACTCAATGAGTTATGAACTGGGAGAGACAGGGTTTGCTGGCCCACTGTGTATAGAAGGCCCCAGGGTGGTACAAGGAAGCCATGCGTCATACACACCATGAGGGCATTATAGAATGTTCCAGAATCACTGTTCTTTACTATCTCCAGCTTATATCATCAGCAGCATAGGAACTCAGTGAAGAGACTGTTTGCTTTGGAGCAATGGACAGTCAGGAGACATCCCATGAAGAATCTTCATGGCACAGACAGGAACACCTTCTATTACTCACATGTGCAGTGAACACACACGAGACCACCTCTGATTTTTAAAATGCAGCTTTGTGAAGTTGGAATGGAGAATGTCCAAATACGAAGTTTGCCCTTAGGAGAGTTTTTGTTTTTTGTTTTTTTGTGCACCTGGCTTCTAATTGGTGTGAAGAATGAATGAAACTCATTTGTTTTTAAGTTTCTGCTGAATGTTTTCTAACTGTGACCTAAAATGCAGGGATTTATGGATTAGCAAAAACTTCCCTTATAATATACTATTATGAAGAGAAGTGTTTTCCATATATAATATGTACTAAAAAACTAAGTGCCAAGGATATGAAGTCATATCTATATTTGTTTTGTTTCTTGTTTTTTTCAAGGTAGGGTCTCACTCTAGCCCAGGCTGACCTGGAATTCACTATAGAGTCTCAGGGTGGCCTCGAACTCACGGTGATCCTCCTACCTCTGCCTCCCGAGTGCTGGGATTAAAGGTGTGCGCCACCACGCGCGGCCATATCTATATTTGTTTCAAATAACTAATAAGCAAAAATAAAGCTCTGGTTGTGATGCCGCGCTTTTGAGAAATCAGACATATACTAAGCCACAGATTTATAGGATGTGGTCTAATAAACCGAAGAAAAGTTTCATTTCCTCCCACCAAACTCGTTAACTCCCTGTCTGTGACTAGCTTTGCAAATTTAGCTGAAGTCTCCTTTTCCCTTAAATTTACAGGTTGAACAGCTCATGAGTAAGTAGCAATGATACTCTTCCCTCTTCAGAAACGCGCAAACCGAAAAATGAAATAAAAACAGGCTCAACACTTAGCAAAGGGGTAGGCCAACCAACAAAACAAAACAAAACAAAAACTGAAGGGACGGAATAAGTACCATATTACTAATTCCTCAGCCACCAGTTAGGAAAAGGTTACAGGACTTCCCTTTCCAGAGGAAGGAAACAGGAGAGTAAGGGAAGGGTTCATACAAAGACCTTTGAAAGAGCCAGTGTGCAAGTATTTCGGTAGCAAGGTGTCTACTGACTAAGCCATTACAGGGGGAAAAAGCTCTTTTCTTATCTGACGGCAGTTATGCTGGGGGTCACACCCAATTATTGTCACTTTTCAACATGTTAATAGCCGCAAGTGCAATGAGTTTGTGTGACTAGCTTTAAAATGTACATGAATAGGTAACTAGAAACAAGTGACTCATGCCTGCCCAGGTATGACTTGCTTAGTCATATTTACTCTTTCTCCCTGAATTCCCTAAAGGAAGAGATCGAAAGGGTTAGAAGCAAGATGAATTAGAAGCATAGAGACAGGACAATGTGTGTCAAATAGGGATAAGCTCAGAAGGTTTCTTGAAATCTAAAACCTTGGCTGTCCTCAAAGTTCCCTTCCAGCTCCCAAGAAGGCAGAGTGTCAAGGAGGCCCACATGAATTCTCCTTTAGCAGGGCAAGACTCTAAACCGGAAATAACTGTATCTTTCACTAGCAGCACGGTTTTGACGCCCATCCTTTAGCTGCGTGACGGAGCTGCTCTGCCGCTCAGCTATCTTGTTCTCCAAACGAGAAGAATCACAGCGTCTCCCTCTGAAGGTGGCTGTCAGGTTTCAAAGAGTTAAATACAGTAGTACAAAACATTTCCAGTAGCGTCTGGACCACAGGAAGCCCGTGTTAAATGTCAAAAGATCTCCCTAGGTAGCCCATGGAGCAAGCCTGGCTAGTGTTCCGTTACCAGCCCTTGAACAGATCCAGGGATTGCATCATGGAGGAGCGAGATCCCTGCCAACAGAGGTGCCAGGCTCAAACGTACGATTGCCAATCGCGTGAGGCTTCCACCTCACTCCCTAGGGCACACTCACATAGCAGATTGAGATGTTCACACCCCACCACAATTCCTGAAGCAGCAAGGACGAGAGCAGTTGCGTCTAGATTTCCATGAAGACCCACATGGCAAGAAAGCGTGCTGCACCCATAACTGAGCACGGCGGCAGCACCAGCCACCAGGAGCACCGCCTGCGCATGCTCCACCAAGCACACCACTTTACATGCAGCCAGTAGGAGAGGAAAACTGAGGGCAAGAGAGGTTGAGTGACTTGCCCATGCGTGGCATCTTTATGTCTGGCCTATTCTTAACTTGTGGGTTAGAACTTCCTCTCCCTAGAAGATGTTTCTGTCATGAGGACAAGGCTGAACATGGCTCAAGGTCACTGGCAGCACGGTCCTAAGGGCGCCTGCAGACTTGTAAGGAAGAAGTCCAGTCTTTCTGTTTTGGTTTCCTCATATCCAAATGGGTGCCTGGTTCTCCTTTATCCACCTCCCAACTCTGACCACAGGTTAACGAGGCAGCTTTGCCAGGCCCTCGTGGGTGAAGAGCCTTATCCTTGACCGTTGGAGTGAAGAGCTTCACTTAAGAGTGGTCAGCCATGTTGGTCAGGAAGGGGCTGCTAAGACAGGCTCCCACCAGGCCATGGACACCGCCGAGGAGGACATCTGTGCCCTCTCAAGGAGAGTGTAAGTATGGCCCCCACACAGGCACAGAGGCCAGAGAGCTGGAAAAGTTCAGAACACCCAAGAACCGTCACCTGCTCCATGGCCACATGGCTGAAAGGGAACAGTTAGATCAAAGAACACCGACACAGGAAGTTCCTAACCAGAATTAACACATATTAACACACCGAAGAGCGTCCTTGGCGTTCTAGTAAGTGAGAAGAAAACACAACACTGTATGGGGGACAACCCCAACGTTAATGCTTTTCAAGTTTATGAACATGAATGACTGGAAAGAAATGCATCCGAAATTAAGAGATTATCAACAGGTTATATAAGAGTATGGGTGTGACATTCTTCTACCTGTTTTTCTGCCTGTCTCTTGTCCTCTGAAATGCTACTTTACCACCTCTTAAGTTTAACAAGGGTTTAAGCATGATTCTTCCACATTTTCCCTCTCTAAAGGCAAAACACAGGTATACATGTCCTGTATTCCTGCATGTGCACTCCCTAGCACTTAGTAGGGACACAACAATTATTTCTAAGACACTTTATTAGTTGGCTCATGAATATTCATTAAAAAGAAAGAGGTAGCTTAATACTAAGTCATCTGTTATTTACATCTAAGAGTTACTTTATGATTATTTTAAATCTGCATTGACTTGCTTTCTTGAAGATAAAAGCGTGTTCTAGATGTTCTTTATTCCATGGGACTACTAATTTGAAGAGAACTGTCACTCACCCGCATGGAGCAGTGTGGGGTATTGACACTGTATTGAATTATTTAAAGGAAATTAACAATGCTTCCTGTCCTTGGAGAGCAACATCTGTGAGAAGAGCTATCATGCGGCATCTGCCTCTGCTAGGGGAGAGAGCCTTTCTCAGCACCCTGAATCTGAAAAGACAATCTCTGGGTCCTGAGCTGCTAATAGGCACAGCAAAGCTGGGGTGATAACTTTCCTGCCATTGGGAGCTGTACAGAGTCCCAGGAAACTACTTCCTGGGGTCAAGTTCAATGGGATAACATGCTGGTACTGCTTGTCATTCTCTCAGAGCCTCACGTGACACCAGATCACGTGGCCTTTATGGGGGAGTGCTCTGGGGGTGCATTCTCAGTAGAACTGCCTCCACCCTCCTCCTGTAAACTGGCAATTTTATGGTTGTGATTTCCCTATCAGCGGTCAGCAAGCCAGACATCATGGCACCAAAACGACAGTGACAAGGATGGAGGTGGGTGACTGGGCCCTGCCCTCAGGAGAGGTAAACTTTGGATGGGTGGCTTCGCTTTCAGAACTGGCTCATCTCATACCGTCATTCTGCTCCCGAGACCTACCTCCAGACACCAGGGCTCCCCAGCCTTGGGTAAGGAGTGGCTGCTTTTCGTGTCCCTGAAGACTTGCGTGCTGACAGCGAGGTCTGAGTGGGGGGAGAAGTGCTGACAGGCACACCCCTGAGTACAGCAAGGGAGGGGGCTCTGCTGCCAGGGAGAAAGGGGAACAGCGTGAGGCTTGGCACCTGGTTACCAAGGTGTATGCAAGCCCCCAGCCTGACTTTCTACCTAACCCGCCTTTCCCTAGGAGCGCCATACCAAAGGGAAGGCAGATCCCAACGGGAGCCCAGCACTCGCCACCACCCAGCCAATCAGCCAGGTCCCCCAGCCTCTCCCATGCAGCCTTCCTGCGTGTCCCTTCCCACCGCCCCAGCCCTACCCATCCCTGCCCCAGTGACTCCTTCCTCCACCAGGCAATCACCTAACTGGCACCCTCTCCCTCAACTTCTCGCAGCTAAATGGCTGGTGTTTCTACCCACATACCTGTGGCTCCCTTCACTACTTGAGCAGTTTGGGGATCTGCTGTCTTGCCACCTTTTCTTCCCCCAGACTACAACCCTTTGAGAGAAGCCATCATCCCAGGCATCTCCCCAGGACACACCTCAGGTGCTCAGGAAGTGTGTGCGTTGAATGAATTCCATGAAACAGGAGCCCCATTCCCTGAGTGACCACCTCAGCCCTGGGGGCTCTAAACAGCAATGTGCTTGCTCACAGCCGCCCCATGAGGCAGGAATGTGGCTGCGCCTTGCACAGAGGAGGAAACTGGCTCAGAGATGTTAAGGAGCATGCCCAAGGTCACACAGCTAGTAAATGGTAGAGGGAAAGCATAGACCTTGTTTCAGTCAACTCTGGTAAGTGGCTAAGGTGTAGACATTTTCTATGATGTAAATAGTCAGATGTCACTATGGCTCTATTTACAGCATAAAGAATTTAGGGGTATGAAACAATTTAGGAGAGAAAAGGGCTACTTCACAACAATAAATCAGCATTCTTTTCTTTTATAAAAATTTGTTTGTAGGTTGGTTGGTAGTACTGGGGATGAAACTCAGCACCTTACACATTCTAGATAAGCAATTTACCATCGAATTCCAATTACATACCCAGCTTGGGAGGGAGGGTGGGAGGTCCTTAATGTTCATTATAAAAGACGGAGTAGGTAAACCTGTCTACTCTTAGATGGGTATAGATGATTCTAGAAGATAAGCGACCAATGAAAATAAAGGATGGGTTGGTAAAAGAGTAGCCACGATTCTAGAACAGCTAGCCTGGCTACTGCAGTACTGCCTTCCCAGGAACCCGAGTTTCTTTCAGGTGGATTATAGCTATCCACAAGCAAAATATGGTCCACAGATGAGAAAGAGCCTGAACTGCCTAGAAACGAGCTCTGTCAGCGCCAGTGCTGCCTGCAGCTGACTCTATATATGGATGTATTTGTGGCCCACCAGCTGCCAGAAGCCAGGGACCAGCCCCCAGGAAGCCAAGCCCCAGAGGGAGCACTAGCCTCCCCTTACGGAGGTCTGGGTCTCAACAAAAAAGCAGGGCCCCCACCCAGCATCCCCCGCTGCGATCATGGTAAACATGGTGAGTCACAAGACAAGTGTGAGTCTAACTGTAAGATCAGCCCAACTTTACAGCTGAGGTGATCTTATCCCGCCCTGTCACAGTGGTGACTCACCTGAATGCCAAGGCAACAGGGTTAACCCTCCCATTGTTTCTGGAAGGAATCCAGCAACATGAGGCTGGAAGCGAAGAGGCAAGTCTCCCCAAAGGCAAGTGGAAGGAGATGGAAAAGAAATGATGCAACCAAACCAGGGTTACATGTGCACACATCTTTTTTTGTTTTTGTTTTTCAAAGTAGGGTCTCACTCTAGCCCAGGCTGACCTGGAATTCACTATGTCGTCTCAGGGTGGCCTCAATTTCATGAGGATCCCTCCTACCTCTGCCTCCCGAGTGCTGGGATTAAAGGCGTGCGCCACCACGCCGGGCTTTTTCCACACATCACTTTTTAAATTCCCTCCCCCAGTTACTTCCTTGCCACCTTTGCCTTATATATGCACACGTACATATACACACGTGCATGCATATACCCTTCTCTACAGACCTATATAGTCTTCCTTCCATGCCTTGAAACATGGGAATCTCGGAGCCCAATCTATAGATCACATTCTCCACCAGCTTTAAACTTACAGATTTTGCCTTTTCCTTGCGTTACTTAGTAGGCTGGCTGAGTCTTTCCCTTTACTGTTCTAAGTTATTAATTTTTCATTTCACTGTGGAAGTCAAAGTCTTAAACCACTTCCTCTCTCTCTCTCTTGATGTTTCAAGGTAGGGTCTTGCTCTAACCCAGGCTGACCCTAGAATTCACCAGGTCATCTCAGGCTGAACTCACAGTGATTCCCCCCCTACCTCAGCGGCCCCAGTGCCGGATTAAAAGCACGTGCCATCATGCCTGGCCCAATTCAAATTTTAAGGATAGAAAATACCTTCTAAAAGCTTGAATGTAGAATCATTTTTGCGCATGTACACGTATGCACATGGGGGGTAGGGATCAATGTCAGGTATCTTCCTCGATCACTCCGGTTCCCACAGTGAACCTAGAGCTCACACTACTTTGGCTAGACGAGCTAGCCAGTGAGTCCCCAGGGACCTCCTATTTCCCCTGGGATTATAGGCACCTTCAACAACTGCCTGACTCTTATGTGGGTACCAGGGATTCAAACTCAGTCCTCAAGCTCAGACAGCAAACACTTCGCCCACGCGGCATTTCTCGGGACTTAAACTCTTTACCCCATGAAATGAACAGTAGGTGAGTGTCCTCTCAGAACACAAGGCTCCTGGAGAGCCTGAAGGTTGGGAGATGCGCAGTGAGCTTTCTGCTTAGCAGCCATTCCTGATTTTGCTGGGATAGGAACCTTCAGTCATTTAGGAAGCCCCAGTCGGTGAAGCTTAGATGGCCCAGGCTGACTTCCGGCCCCAGGGCTGATACGTGCAGTTACCCTCAGTTCGCGCCCATACAACACAGTGCAACCCCTTGTCCCAGATGCTCATTCAGAGCCAAGGTCACAGACATGGGGGAAGCTCTCTCTGGACTTGAAGAAGCCTCCACGCAATGAAGCCAACATGGAATAAAGGAGAACAAGAGCTGGTAGGAAAGTGGGTACCTGGGTTCCTGGATTCATCCACACCTGATGCTAGTCCTAGACTTAGCACTGATGGATGGATCCACTTGATGCCTCAGGCCACTGACTTGAATTGGGGTTGAAAAGAGAGAGAGAAGACCAGTCTGTCACCACAGTGAAACTGAGCTCAATGACTGTTCGTTCACAAACCAAGTGGAAAGGTGGGAGAGAGGAGGTACACCATGAAAACAGGAAACGAAGCCTCGAGACCCCTGCTTCTGGCCCAGTGATGGGGTTGGAATACGTGGTGCTTCCCGCATGTAGCTCGTGACCAGACTCTGGGAATGCGGGCAGAGGGTCGTGCAACAGCCACATGTGTTTGAACTGCCCCGAAGTCCTGCTTCTCCCCGGGTGTCTCCAGATGTGGACCTAGGTGCATAATCACCCTAGAGCCAGGAAGAGAAGTGTGCCAAGCTCTGCTCTTGACTCCCCAGAAGCACTGCCCATGGGCGGCTGCATTTTTGGAGATAATGCCTTTCAGCAAGCAGTATCACGCTGAGAGAGAAGGCAGGCAGCATGGGGTGGGTCTGGGTCTCCCTGGCTGCCCAGCACCTAACGACAGGCACATGCGTGAGCCAAGTCCACACAGAGCCACAGGAAGGGGAAATCCGAGTGCCAGCCAGGGCCATGGCTCTATTTGTGAATCCCACTCCTTTGCTTGCTCGTGAGCTTCCCGTGCCTTCCACCAAGTAGCTGGGTAGTAGTCAGGGTCAATACATCAGAATGGAGCCAGCGAGCCAGCAAGTCCAACCTGCTCTACCGAGAAAAATACCCACAGAATGGAAAGTATAGAAAAAGAGTTAGAAAGCATTTAAAAGGACAGAAAACCCTAAAAATACCAAGGCATCCAGATAAAATTTATATGAAATAATATCAAAGTGAAACTGGCCAATAGCTGATGATCACTAGGAGAATCTGAACCAATCACTAGGCAGAGGAAAAAGGCTTGAGCATTTGACCTCTAGAAAGTTCTACTCAGTGAGGTCAATGTTATGCATCAATTTAACTGGACTGTGGGATACACAGATATCGGGTCAAACATTTCTCTGGGCTTGGGCTGTAATTCAGTAGTGGAACATTTGCCTACCATGTTCAAGGCTTCCATTTTAAGTCCCTGACACCACCAAAAAAAAAAAAAAAAAAAAAAAAAAAAAAAAAAATTAAAAAAACATGCTTCTGGTTGGTTCCATGAGGCATTTTGGATGAGTTTCACACTGGAATGAATAGACTGGGTAAAGCAGACTGTTTCCCTACTACAAATGAGCCTTGTGCAATCACAGGTGAAGGCCTGAGCAGGCCAGAAAGTGGAGAAAGGGAGGGAAGTCCCCTGGCCTAATGGTCTTTAGGAGGGAACATGGCTGAACTGTACCCCTAGGGTGCTGAGCCTCAACTTACCAGGCTAGAGAGGAAGTTCTACTATGAGCTCTCCTAATCCTTGGGACTCTGACAGATTGGAACAATGCCATCAATCCTCCTGGGCTCCCTGTGCGCACCTGAAGATGTGAGCACTTTTCAGCCTTCATAACAGCATGAGCGCACTCCTTACACTAAGCCTTTTTCTGTGTCTCTGTGTCTAAGGCCTTGGGTTGTGTTTTTCCTACAGCTTCTAATCGCAGCAAAGAGAGAGGACCACCTGTGGGTCTGTAAAGAGACCAGAATTTGGACATGGAGTGAATCTTGCAATCACTCATCAATTTTTTTCTTTGATTGTTTTATAGATCCCGATGCCCATATATGAAAGGACCTACCCAAGTCTATATAGTTAGAAAGAAAAAAAAAATAATAAAACACCTGAAACTAAAACCCAGATTTCAAAATACAAGCACTGAAGGTTCTATGTCCACGGAAGAATTTTCTCAGGAAAATGTTGTCTCTGGAGGAATAATGAATCTATTTGAAAGAGAAATATTAATAAAAGCTAATCTACAAAAATAAGCAAAGTAAAAAGATGACTTTTTAAAAACTGTTGGCCAAAGGGCAGAACTCTCATTTCATATGCATGTGTGCACGTGTACAAACAAGGAGACCAAGAACCAAACAATAACAATGATTCAAACATACAACTCACATACACACCAATACAGAGAGAGGAAGGGAGAGAGAGGGAGAGAAAAGGTCTTCATAGGTCAGGCTAATCTGGCTTTGAACACCATCAACAATTCTCACCTCAGAAGGTGAGGTAACTTTGATGGAAGTAATTGCATCCAGCTAGTCTAGCTATCTTAGCAACAAAACAACAACGAAAGACCCTGTCTCAAAAACTAGGTAGGGGCTGCAGAGATGGCAAAGTGGTTAAGGTGCTTGCCTGAAAAGCTTAATGACCTGGGTTTGATTCCCCAGTGCCTACGTAAAAGCCAGACGCACAAACAGGCACATGTGCCTGGAGTTTCTTTGCAGCGGCTGGAGGCCCTGGCACGCCCATTCTCTTTCTCTGCCTCTCTCCTCTATCTTCTCTGCTTGCAAATAATAAAGATATATTTTAAAACTAGGTGAAAGCAGAGAACTAGCACCCCAAGTTTATCCTCTGGACCTCCATACTTGCACACACATGTGCATACACATTTCTTTTTAAAGAATGGGAATTGACAACATCTTGATTTTGATTTTTTTATTTTTATTTTTTTTTTTTTTTTGAGGTAGAGTCTCACTCTAGCCCAGGCTGACCTGGAATTCACTAAGTAGTCTCAGGGTGGCCTTGAACTCACGGCGATCCTCCTACCTCTGCCTCCCAAATGCTGGGATTAAAGGCGTGTGCCACCACGCCCGGCAACATCTTGATTTTAAAAAAAGTTTTGTTGGCTTGTTTCTTCTCTCTATACATCCAGCTGTCAAATATTGAGAAGCAGAAGTTGATAATAAGATATACTTTGTTCATTATGGTATCATAGCAGGGAAGGAAAAGTGGGTACAAAATGTTTTGTGGGTGTTTTAAGAGTTTGGCATAAAGTTTAACATTAAAAAAAAAAAGAAATAGGGGCTGGTGGGATGGCTTAGCAGTTAAGGCACTTGCCTACAAAGCCAAAGGACCCAGGTTCAATTCTCCAGGACCCACATAAGCCAGATGCACAAGGTGGCACATGCATCTGGAGTTCATTTGCAGTGACTGGAGGCCCAGGCATGCCCATTCATTCTCTCTCTCTCTCTCTCTCTCTCCCCCTCTCAAATAAGTAAAACAAATAAAAATTATCAAAAAAAAAAAAAAAAGAAAGAAAGAAAGAAATACTTAACTAGGCATGGTGGAGCACGCCTTTAATCCCAGCACTCGGGAGGCAGAGGTAGGAGGATCTCCATGAGTTCGAGGTCAACCTGAGATTACATAGTGAATTCCAGGTCAGCCTGGACTAGAGTGAGACCCTACCTTAAAAAAAAAAAGTTGCTGGGTCATTATGAGGAAAGAAGATACTTTTACTTTTTAATTGGTATGGAAATGAAATTACCTCTAAAACTTAATGTCAAGGCTTTCCTGGGATAAAAGGCAATAAACTGACACGGTAACTACTACCAGACTTGGGACACTGGCTAAGGCATGCAAAGGGGGAAAAAATAAAAATAATATTGAATGGAAGTTCTAGCAGCTTTGGCTGGTACACGAAATAACACCTTTCACAGGACAACCCTGTTTTCAGGGACATTCACCCACCAGGTCCTCTTGGACAGCAAAGCCTTGCTCCCATTTGCTTCCTAGGGTGGAGAGCAGATGAAGTGAACACACCCCACCCCACCCCCAGGCCCTTATTTCCATATGGAACTGAGTGTGTCAGCTTAGCAGTGTCAGCTCTCCAGACACTCAAACCACTCATAAAGCCATGTTCACCAGTGACTTAGTCTGCTTAGCACCTCTGTAAAGCAGGATGAAAAGTAGAAGGTGCATCCGAGATCCTGACAGGGAGTCAGTAGCTTTGTTGGGTAGTTTAGGGTGAAAGGGCCTTGAAAAATAGAAAGCAGAAATGTCCTTAAGTCTGCCTTTGCAATCTCCACTTTACCAGAGATCAAAGAAGGAGCTCTCCTCTCCTCATCTCTTGACTAAAAGGAGTTCCCTAGACCTGCTTTTCCATAAACAACCTGAGCCTGTCAGGGGAGGGAGTTCCCCTTTCCTAGAATGTAAATCTGATCCTAACATTGTGGTTGGCTAAACTCAGCCCCAAAACTTGGCTTCATGGCTGGCCTGTTCTTAGCCCAGACCATCAGCCCTCCCTCTGGGTCACCAGAGCCTGAAGGTAAGGCCCACCACCCTGAGGTAGATGCTTAACAGGGGGCAGGACCCCTCTTTCTGCTGGCTGTTCATCACTCCTGAACTTCCAGGTCCTGGATAGCCCCCCTTCCACTCCCACATGGGCTCTGTATCCCCTCCTGCCCTCTAAATGGCAAGAGATCTCTGCACTTTCTTCTCTCTCCTCTCTAATCCCTTTTTTTTTAAATTATTTATTTGAGAGAGGCAGACACAGAGAGAAAGAGGCAGATAGAGAGAGAGACAGATGGGTGCATCAGGGCCTCCAGCCACTGCAAACGAACTCCAGAGGCTTACGCCCCCTTGTGCATCTGGCTAACGTGGGTCCTGGGGAATCAAGCCTCGAACCTGGGGTCCTTAGGCTTCACAGGCAGGCACTTAACCGCTAAGCCATCTCTCCAGCCCCTCTCTAATCCCTTTTCATGGCGTAGGCCCATGCTCACTTCCCCATGGGCTCCCAGGACACATGGATGTATCCATTTTCCCTTCCTTGGTGTGTGGACCCTCCCATGTTCCTGAATAAAACTTAATAATTATCCTTCTCACTCTGGTTTGTCCAATTTTTCGGTTGGAAAACAGACACGAGCTCAGGGTTTGGCTTTCCAGGACTTCTCCTGAACCCCCATAACCCTGTTGTTATAATTCCAGTGTGCCTACAGCAATGGAATTGGAGCCAGAAGACTTATGATACTCTAGAGCTAGCTAGACTCCCTTCGCCCTTACGAAATAACGAGTGACCCTGTCCCCCAGAAGGTGTAAGGCGAGGACTGACACAGGCTGTTGTCCCTGCTCTCCACTGGCACACACATATGCCCAAATCGTTTCCCACAAAGGGGCAACAAGCTGCTTAATATGAACCCGAGGGGTGGCGAAACCACAGAGGTTGAGTGTGCTGGCAAGTCTCATGCAGGAAATGCAGATTGCTTTGCTAAAAGGAAGCTTGATCAACAGCCCCCTCCCCCCATCAGTGGGAATCAAATGTTTTAAAATGCAAATAACAGGTTTCCAAAACAACCTTGGAATTTCTCCTGGAAATGCTTCCATAATCCACATCTTGTTAGCCACGGGAACCCCAATTATATATCCCCCTTTCTCATTTCTACTCACCAATTATTAGCATTAGATAATACCATATTATTTTCTGCTAATATGTTTCCTGACACCATCAAGCCCCAGAGGGTCCTTGTGGTGTAATGACTGAATGATTGTGCAAACAACGGGCTAACTTATGAGAAAATGTTGTTGGGATACAACACAGAGACTATGCTAATTGCACAAAAAAGTTAACTTAGAATGACTTCTTTGAAGTTACTCCAGGTATAAGGGAAGGAGCTAAAGATACAAATATTCAAAAGCAATGATTCCCATAGACAGGAGTGGTCCTGGCATCATCTTGCACAGAACCAAAAACTCTGAGGAAAGCTAACATCCCTGGCTCCAAAATGATATCTATTCCCACTGTCAGGCCCTCAGAAAGAATCACACCATTGTACCTGGGCCATTTACAGGAGCCATTCCTGTTATCTATGAGCATAATCCAAGGGCATCAAGAGTACCTCTTGCTTAAAATATGGTGATGTCGCCAAAGGCAGGGATTTATTTATTTTTTTTATTTATTTGACAGAGAGAGAGAGAGAGAGAATGGGTACACCAGGGCCTCCAGCCACTGGAAACAAACTCCAGACGCTTGCGACCCCCTTGTGCACCTGGCTAACGTGGGTTCTGGGGAATCAAACCTGGGTCCTTTGGCTTTGCAGGCAAACGCCTTAACTGCTAAGCCATCCCTCCAGCCCCTATTATTATTATTACTATTATTATTATCACCATCACTATTATTATTTTATGATGTGTGTGAGCGCAGGCACACACGTGTGGAGGTCAGAGGACAACTTTGGGTATCAACCACTGCTGTGTTTTCCAGGCTAGCTGGCCCAGGAGCTTTTTGGAAGATTCTTCTGTCTCCTCCTCCCTTCTTGCCCTAGGCATGCTGGAATTACAGACAGTAATGGCACAGCGCCCACTACTTGGGTGCTGGGGATCCAGTCAGGTCCTCATACTTGTGTGGCAAGTGCTTCTTCCACCGAGTCATCCTCTAGCCCTCCAAGGCAGGGTTTCTTTGCTTGGGTTAGACCCGAGATGTCTCCATGGCTCTGTAATTACTTCTCTTAGAATGCCAGAATTTGGGGATTCCCCACATGAAAGGGTGAGTGGGAGTCTTGACCTAAGGGGCATAAAACATCTCCCATGAAAGACAAGTCTTGCACTGCCTACTTCTGACCCAAACATCTGTGTCTTTATTAGTAAAGGGAATTTTACTCATGTAGCCCATCTGGCCTCAAACTGGCTTCCTACGTTGCCAGGGATAACCTTGAACTCATGATTTTTCTGTCTCAGCCTCCAGGATGCTGGGATTACTGGCATGTGCTACCATGTCCAGGTTATGCAGTGCTGGGGATCAAACTCAGGGCTTCACGCATGCGGGGCAAACATTCTATCGTTTTGATCCCATTTCCTCCCACTAGTAAATGAATGGATGACTGCCAAAATGCCCCCAGGATAAGAATACCAGGCACTGTATCTTTGTATTCTGATGGCCCTGCCACACACCCATTGTCTAAGGTTCTCTTAAACATCGTTGAGGGCTCCATGTTTCATGAGTTGAGGTCCTCATCATACATATAAACATGTGCAACCAACACAAAACTGTTTAAGTTTTCCTTGAAAGGTTTCTCCTCAAAATACTTAAGGGTCATGAATTCCAAAAGCAGCCCTGGAGAGTAGCAATGAGACAATCTGACCTAGGCTGGTTTCACCCTGAACAGAAAAGTCCTGACTCGAGCCAATCAACCACAGAGCAAATGCGAAGTGAGTTTCCCATGTCCAGAACGCAAGCTCCACTGTGCTTCTTAAAGCCCTAAGCACCAACCAAGAAGAAACCCCAATGCAAAGGGGCCCAACCTCAACTCATCAGGCTGCTGGCTGGCTGTCAACCCAGTTTCCAGGGTTTCTACAAGGCAAGAAAATGGAGACAAAGGAAGACAGCTTTATCTGAGACATGCCTGAGTCACTGGAGATAAGATCTTAATCCTTCTCCAACCTACAGAAAACTACCTCGAAATAGTTACTGTTTTATTGACTGAAAGTCTTCAGTACCTGAGAGAATATGAACTAACTCTACATTCCTCTTGCTTCAAGGTTTGAGATGCAGACTTGTTGAAATACACAGACTTGGAAATCCTGACCTTAAATAGTCATTATCATAATACAGACTCTTAACTTCCCAAAAAAAGGCATATATATTGAAAATTAAAAGTCTAGCTACACAGTGGAATACTATTCAGGCATAAAAAGTAAGTGCCGGTATGTGCTACAACCTAGATGAACCTGAAATTTTTATGGCAAATGAAAGAAACCAATCACAACAGACCACAAATTACATGTTTTTGTGTGTATACTGAATGCTAAAAATAGGCAAATCCATAGAAATCAAAAGCAGATTGGTCAGTGTTTAGGGGAAAGGGACAGTGGATGAACAGAAGCGCCACTAATTGAATTTTGTGTGGAGGTTTTTGGCAAGGATGGGTGAGGTGTGGGGAATGTGATGATATGCCTTGGTTGGTAAAGGGCTTGCCAGGTAATCATGAGGACCCAACTTCAGACTCACAAGTACTCAGGAGAATAGCTGGACATGGGCTGGAGGAGTGGCTTAGCAATTAAGGTCATTACCTGCAAAGCCCAAGGTCCCAGGTTCAATTCCCCAGTATCCATATAAGCCAGATACACAGGGTGGTAATTACATCTGGAGTCTGTTTGCACTGGCTAGACATCCTGGTACACCCATTCTCTCCCTCTCTTTCACTTTCTCTCTCAAATACATACATACATACATACATACATACATACATAAATAAATAAATAACTTTTTTTTAAGTTGGACATGGTGTTAAGCATGTGTAATCCCAGTGCTGGGGAGGTGGAGACAGGCAACCCTCTGGGCCTTGTTGGACAACCAGTCTAGCCAATCAGTGAATTCCATCCAGGTTCAGTGAGAGACTCTGTCTCCAAAAAACCAGGAGGAAAAGAATTGAGGAAGAAAAACAGTGCCCACCTCCGACCTCCACGTTGAAGAGCACGCTTTCAAGGGGTGAACCCAGTGGGATATGGATGAACTGAACTTTTGTGTTTTTAATTCAGAATGGGAGCCGGTAGAGCTGCCCTTTCATCTCTGTACCTGTTTCACATTAAGTACATTCTACCAGAAGGACATCCACGGCTCTGGATGTAGGCCGGACAAGAATTATTATTCCCATTTTACAGGAAGCCGCTGTCTAGAAAGCTTCTGTTTTCTTTCAGCACTGGCTGGGCTTCCGAGGAATCGAGGAAGAGGACTGTAAATTATGGGAGAGAATGAGGGGTCACGGGGCTTAGCATCCTCTGAATCAGGGAGGCATGATGGGTAGCCAGCTCTTTCCAGATGTCTCGAAATTTATAGTTGGGTCACACAGACAATGCTACTAAACAAAGGCATTGAAAAATGGCCTCTGATTCACGGGAATGCAGTTCTGAATAGCAAGAAATTCAGGTTAAACAATTTAGCTAAAAAAGCAAGGGAGGGGGAGAGTCACCCTTCCATAGCTATCTGTTGGGGTGACAATACACCCAATTAAACGTGTCCGTATAATTTTCACATCAAACATCTTGTGCTCCCAAAGGCAACTAATGGTGTGGCTTGCTGTGGATTTTCCCAAGTTTTCAAGAGCAGTGACAGCCCTCTTCAACAGAGCCATTTAACATAACCGAAGGTTAAAGGGGAACCACAAACACTTGCTTTTCTTAATTTACACCTTTCATTTGCTTTCCTAGAAATGTCACGGAAGAGCCATGCAATAGATGATGATGTTCTGTGGATGGGCTTCCCTTTTAAGAACAGCATTTAGCAAGCAAAAATGTGAATCCTACAAGGTAATCTGAAACCCTACCTTAAAAACAAACAAACAAACAAAAAGCTTTAGTATTCTAGGAGAAGCAAGAGGATTTGCTTTTGGGTGTCTCACTTTTTAAATAAGGGCTTAGATGAGTAGAAAACTAAAATCATGAGAAATGCAAATGTGGATTTGTATTCTTGCTTATACAAACAAGTTACAGTAAACCCGCTGCTGTATCATTAGCAAGCAGAACACAGTGGGCAGGGAGCTCTTCCATGCCACAGACCTATAGAAGAGGAAGCTACTGGCTTTCATGTCTCTATTTTAATCATTTCTCTTTTTTTAAGGATTATTTAACAGGGCTGCAGGGATGGCTTAGCACTTTAAGTCATTTGCTTGCAAAGCCGAAGGACCCAGGTTCGAATCCCCAGGACCCACATTAGCCAGAGGCACAAGGGGTCGCACATGTCTGGAGTTCGTTTGTAGTGGCTGGAGGCCCTGGGGCGCCCATTCTCTCTCTCTTCCTCTGTCAAATTAATAAATCATAAAAATAAAATCTTTTTTAAAAAAGATTATTTAACAAACTAGCAAGTTTTTTTTTTAAAAAAAAATCACAAAAAGTAACTGGCAACATGAAAAAAGAAAGGAGGTAGAGCATACATTTGGGGAGGTGGTTCAGTGGATCAAGCACTAGCCAAGCAAGCATGAGTACCTGAGTTCGGATCTCCAGGCCACCTAAAATTTGGGCCCTGAAAACCCAGCATGCTTAGGGCAAAAGGGAGATGGACACAAGAGAACTGCCTGCTAGCCTGGCAAGTGCAACAGTGAGCAATGGGACTTTGCCTCAAAAAACAAGGTGGGGCTACAGAGATGGTTTGGTGGGTACGGCACTAGCCCGAGAAGCCTAAGGACCCAAGTTTGATTCCCCAGTGCCCACATAAGCCAGATGCATATGGTGGCGCATGCAGTCTGCAATTTGTTTGCAGTGGCTGGAGGCCCTGGTATGCCCAATCTCTCTCTATCTGCCTCTCTCGAATAATAAAGTAAAATACAAGGTGGAAGGCAAGGACCAAGACCCACGGTTTTCCTCTGACTTCCACACACGTGATGTAGCCTGCACTCATTCATACACACATAAACATACATACACATATACCCACACACACACCAAAAACAAAAGCAAAACATACATTTGCAAACTGCGTTGCTATTTATTTACAGTATTTTCTTCTGTATCTTAGTTTATCCTTCAGTTATTCAATAAACCCTTTCATTTGAGCAGGACTTCTGGGCTGGGGTGCTGACAAGCGTGTGCTTCTCTGTGGTGAGGGGCTGCTCTGCCAACATTCCTGGCCTCAGCGCACTGGATGACAAACAACCCCACCCAGCTAGGTCAACGCAGCCTCAATCCAGATGTCTCCTATGGAACACAATCGCCCACTGGAAAGCCACTGAGTCAAAGATACTGGCTTGAAATTCTTCATGTGACAGGGCCAATGCTTATAAAGAACTTGGATGGTGGTGGCAGCCAGAAGCGAGCCCCAGATCATCAAGCCCAAATCCAAATCGTGGACGGCGATGAGGAGTCCCAGCACGTGTAAACCTGCCAGGAACCCCCACCCCAAATAGCCTACAGCGATGTGACAGGGACCCACCCAGTTCCACAACTCTGAGTGTCCCTAACATTGTAAATTACAAGGCATGAACCACAGGATTCCTTACTTTGCAAGGTTAGTCTGGCAAAAACCTGGGGTGTAGTGAGGCTCCAGGTGTTTAGGCTTTTGGAACCTCTTCATCTAGTAGCTCCTAAAATCTCCAGCTATCCTTTGTGAAGGAAGGGAAAACTGATGGTAGCAAGTTGGCAAACAATGATATTTTTATCTCGGGTCTCCTTAAAGAAAGAATCCAAAGTACAAAATAATAAACTGAGCCCAAGTCTAACTCATAAATCCAGAATGTTCTGCGTAAATTCAGTCCAAGTATCTAAAAGATCCAAGACGACGTGTGTGCTCAAGGAAGAGAGGCGCTGGCACCAGCAACCTCCCTAACCTTTGGTGTGTGAGTCAGTTGATGACTGCCCTCTAACCACCAAGGGTACACACTCCTGTGTGGACCAGCAAGGCCAGCTCACCAGGGATGGACACTGAGGCTCACAGCGGCCACAGATCTGGGGTAGATAAACCCCAGACCCAGTGTGTGACTCCAGGGACTCCCTTCCAGAGCGAAGAAACGCTCTAACATATCATCATCATCCTGAGGTGTGGCTTGTTTTCTAGATACTGTGCCAGCAACTTGTGTCGGGACTCAGTCGTCCAGGCCACAAGGAAGGGCAGCAGGCGGCAGAGGGCCTGGCAGGCTGTCAATGTGACTCATGCTGAGCCTGGCAGGTTGGGAAGTGAAGGCAGGGTGGAGGGGTGGGGGAAGAGCAGCTCCTGAGGGAAGAATCAAGAATGCCTTGTGTTCTTTTAAGTCCAAACACCCATCAGGAGCGAAGCTTTCAGGGTTGACCATCAATCATCAAGATAACTCGTGCTGTCTGGGACCAAGCATAAAGTGAGTGAGGGTGAACTCCGCCTGTGGTCAGAAGTGCAGACTGGAAAGACACGTGCTTGAAAAACAGCAACCCACCCAGATGGATACCATGTACCTCTATCTTGCACACACACACGACCACTCAGCTACTCTGGCTGGCAACATCCCAGGGACAGCCCCCCACTTCTGGAGGCATGACAGGGTTGTTACTTTGGCTCAGGGTCCAAGTTCACCTGAATTCATTAAGTCTCAGACTGGGTGCCATTGATACTGTGTCGCACACAGAAAATCGCACTGCTTCATTTTCCCTTGAGAGCGAGAGAGGCCAGCAGATAAGAAGGGGCACGCCAGGGCCTCTAGCCACTGCATACAAACTCCAGACGCATGTGCCATCTTGTGCATCTGACTTACTTGGGTACTGGGGAAATCGAACTTGGGCCCTTTGGCTTCACAGACAAGTGCCTTAACTGCTAAGCCATCCCTCCAGTCCTTCATTTTCACTTTCTTCCCAAAGGTCGAACAAGAAACAACAGATCACTGGAGAGAGGCGAGTCACCAGGCTAAGCAGCATCCCCAAGTCAGCTGCTCTTGCTAGATCGCCTACAATGACCAAGCTGTGTGTGGGTCCCCTGTATGTGGGTAGTTGAAAAGCAACGGGGTAACTGGAAATGTGAATACTCCATGTATCAGCAGCAAGGTGTGTGAGTATCCAAACAGGCATTCTTCTTGGGGAATGGAGCTGAAGAGAGGACATAGAGATGATCTTCCTGCATTTATAGCCAAGTCATGACCTGCTCTGCAGGAATCCGCTCGTGTTAGTGGGAGGAGGCATGACAGTCCTTCCTGGATCTGCACCAGCATGGCCTGCCTGACAGCAGATAGCACTATCCCCACTGTCAGGGTCCTCAGTGTGCCAGACCGTCCAGGTCAAATCTCCTAGGGACAGGCCCGCAAGTGTGGTGGCATACGTCCATCTCACACACAGCCACCTGGCTGTCTCCAGCTCGGGTCAGTTTCAGTTCAGGCCCCAGCAGGATTTGCGCCTGAGCCCAGTTCCAACACCGATAACATTCCCTACAGCTGCTGCCCAGAGTGGAAAAGTAACCTTCCGCCCTCCAGAGGGTGAGCCGAAGAGGGGTGCAGAAGGAATCAAAACTAGAGCAGAGGAGGTTCCGGCAAGGGAGATGTTAATACTCTCTGCCCTGGAACACCCCCAAAGCTAGAGCTCCCTGTGCGGGTAAAGACTGGAGCGGGCACGCATGCCCCCTCCCAGCCCCGGCTCCAACCCAGCAGACAATTGACTCCTCATCCTAACATGGCTCGTGTGCACTCCAAAAGTCGGGGTTCTTACGACTAGTGTGTGATAAGCAAAAAGGACAATGGCTTCCAAAAGGCCGCGACAAAGGGGGGAGCTCCGTCAGGTTTCCACGGACCGTCCCTTTCTTTGCTAAGAAAAAGAAGCCATCACTAAAAACCACATGTCATATAATGTCACTGACCTCAAATGTGCAGAACAGACGGTGACCTAGGACTGGGGGTGTGGTGGGAAAAGGGGGTAAGGACGAATGGACACTTGGGGCTTAAGTAAGTGGGGAGTTGGTGCAAAATACTGACCGTGGGGGTAGAGCCACAATCACCAAGTGTACTCAGGCTACTGAATCACACACTTGACCTGGGTGGACTGTGTGGCGTGTGAACTATATCTCAATAAAGCTATTTTTTTTATAGATTCGTGTTTACAAAAGTTTCTGCAGCTTTCGCCACAGCAAACAAAACTATGTTTTCACCTTGCCCAGGCTGAGTCACCTTTAAATATTATCTCCTGGAAACGCAGACACCTGAGACCGAGGCGCCTCACATGATGATAATAGTATCTACTCTGAGACGTCACATTTAACGATGCATGAGCCTAGCCTGGAGCCTGGCACACAGCAGGCATGCCACAGGCCAGGTCTGTCTTAAATGCCCTCGTAGCGCCTTCCTGTAGAAACCCAGATACAAGCAGCTCCCAGACGGCAGGTCACACAGACTGACAACTGCCTTTGCCTGGACTTGTGTCACTTTTTCCCACCCTCCAAAGAGACTCTGATCAACTTCTTTAAAAAAAAAAAAAAAAAAAAAAAAAAAAGAAAGAAAGTGAAAACTCCACGGAACTTTCCAGAAGCTCTATTTGCAAAGGCATATCTTGATAATACAGCATATAACCATTGTGTTCAAGGCTCTCCTGTGGCTGGCCAAACTGCTGGAGAACATGTCTAGTATTACGACAGATTTTACAGAAAGATGCTATCCCCGACTAATTATTAGGTCAAAATATAGAGAAGAAGGGGTCTGTTCCCATTCTCCTGGAAGGCGGATTCTTCCACTTAGGTGAGCAGGACAGTCTTCTGTCAATGGCACACTTGGCCCCTGTGAGCAAGACAAAGTATTCCTTGTGCCCACTTAACACATTATCCCCTGCTGTGGGGAGGGGTCTATCGCACTCTTGGCCCCTCCAACAGGAAACCAGCTCTGGACTTCCCTGTCTTGAGCATGTGAAAGGTCTCCCTACTAACTAGGATTTACTCAAGGTCAGCCAGCTTCAAGGCTAGACAGTCGATGGTGAAACTATCTAGCACAAACATCACCTCCTATACAGAGATAAGCAGGACCTAATTCTTGTCACGCTCTTGCTTAGTGTTTTAAATATTTTTTAAAATTTTTTGTTTATTTTTATTTATTTATTTGAGAGCGACAGACAGAGAGAAAGAGGCAGATAGAGAGAGAGAATGGGCGTGCCAGGGCCTCCAGCCACTGCAAACGAACTCCAAACGTGTGCACCCCCCTTGTGCATCTGGCTAACGTGGGTCCTGGGGAATCGAGTCTTGAACCAGGGTCCTTAGGCTTCACAGGCAAGCGCTTAACTGCTAAGCCATCTCTCCAGCCCTTGCTTAGTGTTTTAATTAGGAAATACAGACAGAATTGTGAGCCCTGGGTATAGGAGGTACCTCGAGGGTATGTATGCAGCAGAAAGGACCAGAGGTTAAGTGTGCAGAGATACTTAAGTAAGGGACGGGACAGAAGAGGGTGAGCCTAAAGACTAAGAAGAGTGATGAGAAGAGACACAGAGATGAGAACAAACAAGCCACATGAAAACAAACCATGGCAAGGCACAAAAGTGAACGGTGTCAGAAATGCTCCGGAGGTCGCTTATGAGACCCAGAACAGCTGTCATCACCAGGCCTCACAAGGCCAACAGCCAGCAGCCCGTTTAGTGCCTAAGCTCTGGGTGCCATAGCTTCTGGTGCCTATCCAGGAGTTCTAGCACCAAGGGGCACTTGTGCCACCTTATAATAAATGTCCCTTGACTTATAGGAAGTGACCAAAGCCCCTTAGCCCCCCCCCCCAAGGGTGCTCTTAACATCCTTCCAGTAGCCTGGATCACTCCCAAGGGCTTCTGGGTAATTGCCTTGCAGTGGGACCCATCTCTAACTGATGAAGTCCCAGGTGAGGATCTTTGAATGGAGTCTAGGAAAAGTACACAGTGCAAAGGGCCGAAAGCCTTTTGGTACAGTGTCGTGACACTCTGGAAAGGAGAACTGTGTCGTTTAGTACATTTTCCATAGGATAGATGGACTCAGGGCTGTACATCCTCGGCAGGTTTAACAAGGCATTTAATACTTCAAAAAAAATTTGAAAAGGATTTCAGGCTCTCAGTGAAGTCTATGAAATTATAGTACATGTCACAGAGGAAGACCTGAACCCCTTTAAAGGGACTTTTCAGGGTGTCCAGAGACTCAATGACAATAACGTAAGAGACCATCCTGGTTCTCCAAAGATTTAGGCTACTATACCATCTCCCATTCGGTACTCAAAGTTCAAAGAATACAGCCTAGAATTCTGCGAGCTCTAAGAGACCAAAAGTGATTCTATGTAACCCTCCCTCCTTTGTAATTTTTTATTTTCCTTCATGAGGGAAAACAATTCAAAACTTGATCAAGGTCACACAACAAGTTTATGATTACACTATGATAAGGAATCTGGCTTTGGGGTCTGAGCCCTACATTTATTCCTTTCTGTTCTGGAATTTAAGTTTCAACCCAGAGAACGATTCTATGAATTCTAGGCCTGGGATTACTTTCCACGAACTCTTAACAGAAAAACACAATGCTTCTCACGAATTTCAGAGAGTGCCCAGGCAACAGAAGAAACTTATGACTGAGCATCTGGGTGGTGAAGTTGGTTTATAAAGGAGTTTCTTGCTAATAAGAAGATGTCCAGTCCAAACTGACCCACGTTTAGAAGTCTACGTCCAGTGAATCTGACATTGGTCAATTTTGTGCTGGAGTACAAATATTTGAAATTTTACTTTGGGCTGAGTATTACCAGAAAATTCTTCTGCTAGTGAGTGAGCTGCATTTCTGTGTATGACAACCTCAATACCCTGAGTTCCAACCCTTCTGGAACCTTTCCTACAGGCTCTTAGCTGGTGGATTTAGTTCAAGGTCCTCCAAGTAGTGTATATCATTGTCCAATTCGCATAATGTGTTAATAACTGTGGGCTATTGTGTTGATTTATTCAAAACTGCTCACAGCAGAAATGCATATCTTTGGAACATTCTTCGATCGTATGTTCAAACGCATCACACTTCAAGTAAGGTTAATGCACGGCGCCCATTCTTACTGGCAGAATACACAAGCACATTGAATGCCCTCATATCACCTTCTGGTGAAGACTCTGTTCATTGTTCCCATTCACACTGCAGCCCAACAGCCTCCCAATGGGAAGGATGCTGGGGAAAGCTTGGAATGTGGACATGTTTTTAACAACGTGCCTATGGAGAAGCAAGCGTGCAGGGCAATTCAGTCTCTCCTGGACGGTCAGAAGCAATGAGAAAACTTCTAACCACAACATCTTTATTAACAGGATTCTGCAGAATTAGCCAGCAGGGTCTTCTCTGTGCTGATCACACTGAAGGACAGGTTTGCTCAAGAATGTAGCCTGTTCGGATCCTGCCTCACGTGCGCTCAAAAGAGAGTTCAGCGCTGGGGAGATGGCGCAGTTAGTTGGTAACGTTACTGCCACGCAAGCATGAGGACCTGAGTTCAGATCCCCAGAACCCACTTAAATGCCAGGCACAATGGTGTGAGCTTGTTACCCCAGCATTCGGGATGTGGGGATGGGAAGATCCCCCAGAGCAAGCTGGCTAGTTAGACTAGCTGAACTGGGGAGTTCTGGAATCTGGGAAAGATCCTGAATCAATAAATTAGGTGGAAAGTGATTGAGCTCAGACATCTGACATCAACCTTTGCCCTCCACATGCATACATGCTCACATACATATGAACACACACATGCATGTCAAACACACATACACATGCAAAACAAAGTAGGTTTGAAGCTTCAGAGTAGCCTTTGAAATCCAGTGGCCAGCTTTCAATTCAAAAGTCTATGCCCAGGCTATAAGGATAGCTTAGTGGTTAAGGCCTGCAAAAGCCAGAAGACCTAGATTCGATTCCCCAGGACCCACGTTAGCCAGATGCACAAGGAGGTACACACATTTGGAGTTCATTTGCAGTAGCTGGAAGCCCTGGTGTGCCCATTCTCACTCTTGCTCGCTCGCTCTCTCTCTCCTTCTCTCTCTCTCTGACTCTAATAAATAAAGTTTTAAAAATAAAAAGTCTATTCCCACAGGGCATTGCCTCCTCCACTCTAAAATATTGTTTCTATATTTCTGCATTTCTAAAATGTAGATACCTAAGATACAAATTTAACATAATAGTGTTTCTTTTCTTCCCTGAACTTTTTCATTCTGGACGAATCTTACAAATCATGATATATTAGAATTAAGAAGACCTAGTGCCGAAAAGAGTGATTCTCACACCCCTGAATCTGTATTGCTTCTTGTCTTCATGCACAACACAAACCAAATCAGAACGACCATAGGTAGCCTAATGTTCATGCATCACGTACCACTGTGCAGAGCACTCCAAGAACTAACAACAAGCCCCTAAAACAGCCGGCAATGGGAAGCATGGAAAGCGATTCTGTCTCCATCCTGAACCGTCCATCTTTCTCGGAACTACAACTCGTAAGGGAGGTAGTTATTCACTGCCTTGACAGGTAAGGAAACTGCAAGATCAGTAACTTCCTGAGCTGACTCCTGCAAGGAGACACCAAGTCCAGTTGAATTCTAAAGCATGTCTAACTCCAAAGCCAAGTGCGTATTACTGACCTGTGTGGCCCATCCCCCTCTACAGTCAAGGCTACCCCATTCTTCACAGGGGAAGATACCAAGGCTTCATTTTAAGCTATAAACATGAAACCCCAATGCAGTGGGAGGCAAAAACGGTATGAGTTGGAAAATTCTGACAGCAGGAAAACACTTTTCCAAGTATCCTAGACAAAAACACAGTTCTGGGCTGGGGATATAACTCAGTGGTAGAGTACTTCCCTACCATGCACATGATGGTGTGTAGTTGTGTTCTATATACAGCCTCAAAAAGGAGGAGGAGGCGGGGTGGAGGGGAGAAGAAGGAGGAGGAGGAAGAGGAGGAGAGATTCCAAACAGGAAAACAGGACCTATATGAGACACTGATGTGGGACAAAGTCACCATCTATAAGGACAAATTTGTGAACATCCCACTGACCCTCAACCATGCCCAAGATACAACCAAACTATCAAGATTCTGTGTTTTCTGCATTCAAATAGGGCGCTACTGGACTGGAGAAATGGCTTAGCTGTTTAGGTGCTTGCGTGTAAAGCCTAAAGACCCAGGTTCGATTCCCCAGAACCCACATAAGCCAGATGCACAAAGTAGTGCACACGTCTGGAGTTTGCAGTGGATAGAGGCCCTACCATGCCCATTCATATTCATTCATTCATTCATTCATTCATTCTCTCTCTCTCTCTCTCATAATAAATAAATAAATAGGAAGCTACTTTGTCCACATTCAAAAACAGGCTTCTCAGCCTGCTGCAGAGGGTGCTGCTAGGAAACAGCATGTACACAGCCCTCGTGGTGAGTACACCTTCTCACAGGGTTCCAGAAAGGATAGCTGGAACCAGAGAGGCTGAGATATCTAGAAGTTGGAGTTCTGTCTGGGCCAAGAAGCAGGTCAGGGAACCTAGCTGGACTTCACTTTTCGTCTCTGTAGATCGGGATGATCAAGCCACCATTCCCACACAACCTTCAAGTCACAGATACACACACACACACACACACACACACACACACACAAGGACATAGGAAGGCAAAGTTTTGTGTATAAGGATGGTCCATAGAAACAAGTTTCGTGGCATGATCTAGTACTCAGTGAGACTGGCGAGACACTGGCCCTTCTGCTCCACAGAATGGGAGAACTTTCATTTTAAGGAATGACAGCCTATTTTCCCAGACCCTCATCTGCTTACTTAAATACTTGCCTTTTGGGGGGAAAGAGAAACCTGGCTGAAGCGCCCGTGGCAGTTTTATTTGCCGTGAACTGGCAATGTTTTGGAACAAAAAACAAGTTTTGCACAAGGGTACTTATAGCATCATTATCGCATTTTCCAAGCCCAGCGACAGTGCGTGCCAGGGAGGGAAGGAAATGGCCGACGAACAGTAGTACCTTCACCGATGGCCGGGCTGAAACAAGGGGGCTTTAGAATAAATCGTGGTTTGTGAGCGTATTTATGGCAAAATAACCCACATGCATTTACCTTATAAAAGTGTTACAGGTAGGCATACTTATGTAATTTATTTAATGTTCTTTAACATCCATGCTTACTTAGGTTTCATACAATTTATTAAGTTTTGAGTCTGGCCTGCAGAAAAGGGAAAAATAGAAGCAGATGTGAGCCCACAGCTCCCATTTACATGTTCAGTAACCTCCTGCAAGAGTGGAACAGGCTGAAAAACGTGTCTGTGGCCCAGACTCGGAGCCCCGGCCTGGCCTGGCCACTCCCTCTCACCGTGAGGAAGCCTGTCACTAGTAAGTATGAAGGTTCTTTGCAGCCTGCCTGGGTCAAAAACAAAAATAAACCTGAAGCGAGAAAATCTTGATGTCTGATTGGAAACCTGTTACCTATTCCCTCTTGCAAAGTAAAAAGGGACAGGTCCAGCGGGCCTCCAGGAAGCCCTTAACAATCTCCTCATGTAGTCATAAACACCTCCCCTTCTTCCCAGGTGTTCCCTACACTTTCTACTTCAGGAACCCCATGGCCTTACAGGAACCTCCTGCAACCTGCCTGGGTGAAGCAACTTACCAATTCAACAAAATGCACGTGTATACACCCACGCATGCACGCACCCACGCACGCACCCACGCATTCTTCCCCTGCTGTCTCGCCTCCCCCGCACTTGGCCCTTCTGCTGAATACTTACCAGATCTGCTTACGCATTTCCCCTGTCTTAAATAAAAAGTCTTGCACTGCTCTTGTCCTGGCTCCTATTTCTTCCTACTTTTCCCTCTACCCATAGGCCCCTTTGGAAGAAGCTCAGAATCAGCCACGTGAGGGGTCAATGGGGTGACAGATTCAGGTAACAGAGTCAAGGTCATGCCTCACCCCACGGCATGTTTCTGTTAGACCTACAAATCTCATGCTCTGGGGCTCGCATCTCTTCCTTATCTCTCTCCTCCACATCCCCAAGCTAGAACCATGCCACATGAGAGCTTCACCACACGCCATTCACCAATGCACAAAACACTCTAAAATGTCATTGCTTCATTGTTCAAGAAACTGGAGGTGGGCTGGAGAGATGCCGAGTGGTTAAGGCACTTGCCTGATGACCCAGGCTCAATTCCCCAGAACCAAGCCAGATACACAAGGTAGTGCATGCATCTGGAGTTCATTTGTAGTGGCTAGAGGCCCTGGTGTGCCTATTCTAACCACACACCACCACTGCCCCCTGCCTTTCTCATAAGTAAATAAAAATAAAATATTTATTTTTTTAAAAAAAAGAAAGAAACTGGGGACTGGGGGTATGGCTCAGTGGGAGAGTAGGTTGCCTGGCATGGGCAAGGCCCTTGGTTTGAACAGCACCACACACACAAAAAAAAAGTTTTTTAAGAAACTGGGTGGAAATAAGGCTCATGCTTGATGACGATGACAATGGTGTGTGTGGGTGTGGGGGAGCACAAATCTCTGGGTTCTTGTTCTCTCCTTTCCTTGCTTGAGACAGGGTCTCCCTTGTTGATTTCGTTTGTTTGCTTTGCCATTGCCTGTGAACCAGTCTAGCTGGCTCTATGCCCCACCAGCACGTGCACGAACGAACACACACACACACACACACACACACACACGGATTACAGAATGCATCACTTGGTGTCTGGCTTTAAATGGTTGCTGGAGAATCCAACTCTGGCCAGTGGGCTTGTAAGCAAGAACTTTCAGCCACGGAGCCACCACCCAACCCCAGCAGCATGCTTTTTGACCCATAAAAGGAGACAAATAGTTTGGTTTGGAAATCCCAAAGCCAATGACAGGGAAAGCTGTTTGGTGATTCGTGAACACCAGCAGGGCCCATCCCCGGAGTGTGCACGTGTGCAGACAGCTGGAGTCTGTGAGGTGTCGAGCTTAGAGTCTAGCTGGGGAAGCCTTCTTCAGAAAGACGGCCAGCAACTGTGCTCTACCACAGACACTGTCCCTGCCTGCAAACTCCGTCATGAAGCAGGACAGAAAAACCGAAGTTCAGGTCCATGCAATGCCCCTTGTACGATGTGAAATGTTGTGCATAGTCCCCCAACAAATGACTCATGATACGTGTGTGCTCATGAATGCACAGACATGCTTTATCTCTGTGGCTGTTGATCTTTCCAACAAAAACATCGCACCCGGTTTACTATTCAGTCACTCATGGTAAAGAGCTCAAAATGAAAACCTGCTCATTTATTAAGACCCCAGAGTCTCCCTCGGGCCAGAAACCCCAGGGAGACTGTAACAAACCACAAAACCCGGAGCTCGGTTGGGTCTTGGTTCAACTCTCTCCTGGGCTTATACAAACATGTAACTGGCCCTTAATTAGATTGAATTTTACGGGGGGGGGGGGCCTAAATAATCTGGCCTAGAACGTCTAAACTTCTTTAACCATTATCTGCTTATGCCCTCCCTTGCCACCCCACTCCCAAGAGAGGGGGCGGGATGGGGAGTGAACAACAAAACGTACTATGACCACAAGAGAAGTTGTTGCCCTGGGTTTCTACTGAGCCCGATGTCAGCGGAGGATTTTAGGGGAAAATGATGTGGTCTGTTTCCTTATGCCTCCTATGAATGTATTTTGAGAGCAAGTGAGAAGAGAGATCAGGTGAGAATTAATGGGGTGCTAAGGAATTCCAATCTGTGGGGGGAGGGGACAAAAGTGCGGGACAGGAGCTCCGCACCTCTGACATTAGCCTTGGGAAAGGCTATCAATACCAAGCAGGTCATCACCGCAGAATGAGTCCCTCCACAGTCCCTGAATTTCTACCACATAGGTGCCCAAACTATTTCAAGGCAAGGTGTAACTTAAAATTTGTATTTTCCATACCCTCCTTCTTCCTAGCGAAAGTTTAGTAAGCAAAAATCCCAGCTTTTGTCAACAACAAAAGAGACAGGTGTAGAGCCACAACAGTAACGGCCTCTTTCCTCTCATGTCTTCATGTCATGCTTCTGAAGCTCTCTGCACTTGGAAGTCACCAAAGAGATTCTTTGAGAAATATCTCCCCGCTCTTAAGACGAAGCTGACTAAAGTGGGACTCTCAAGAGGACGAGCATTGCCAACTTTTAACTCCTAAGCAGCTCGCGTGTGTGCGCGCACCAGCTAGCAAACTGGGAATCCCCTTTGTAAGAAAAAGATCAGAACAGGAACTGTACAGTGCCAGGGGAAGATCAATAACCGTCAGGGGGAGAAGGAGAGAAAAAGGAGGCACTTAATTCACTGCCCTTTCATCTCAATGGAAGGGCAAATTTCCTAGGTGACAAGGCCTTTCCTCTCCTCCAAAGTCTTGACCAACTATGAATGTGTGAAATATTTATGACTTGGGCCTTTCTCGCTAATACTTGCAACACGCGTTACAAATATTCTCATTAGTACCTAGGCGCAAGAGGGAATCTAGAGACTAGAGGTGGACAAGTCATGGTAGCTGCCGTCCGTCCAGCAGGAGAAGTCACAGCCCTCCACAGGGAGGTCCCTGGAGTCCATTCCCCATCCTGGTGGGACGGAGAGGACTGCTGTCACTCGGGGAAATGACTATCAACCATACTCCCTGCTACGGCGAGTGGAGAGACCACGCTGGCTGCTCCTGTCCTTGGGAAACTGTCCCTCAAAGTCACCAGACTGTCTCGGAAGGAAACATTAGACAGAACTTGCCTGCCCATCTTGGGAGCAGGGGATATGCAAAGGCAAAGTAGGGGCAGTCCTTAAATAATAGATTAAAGGGAGATGGAGGGGCATACAAACAGCAAAGCTTAATAAAAGAGTTACAAGACCTTGAACCTCTGACGTCCCCCGGGCACTATCACCCTTAAGATCCCGGGTCTTCCAAGCAAAGTGAGGCCTCATCTGGACGTGAACTTTGCTAGGGATGTGACAGGCAGGGACTCCTCAAAGATAGCTACTACCTCCTCTTCACCCAGAAGGAGGCCACGGCCACCTCTCACGGGGACGGGGCAGCCACCATTCCGGGCAGCGCCATGCCGTGGCCCACAGCCTCTTCTGTGCAACACTCTTCCCTGTGAACTCTGGGCACTCTGTGATCACACGGTGTACCAATTTGGGCTTCCGTATCTAGAAACACAGTCTTCTGGGAAAAACATGCTCTTTTCAGTGTGGCTGGGGAGTTTTGCCACAGCTTGTAATTTTGGTGAAGGAAGTGACTTCCTGTCTGACAGGAAACTGGAGCCCAAAGCTCACTTTAGCTGCCTACAAAACTCTGGCTTAAAAGTTAAACAGAAAGAAAGCATTAAGTTCCTCAAGAGAAGACAGCCCTTGACCAGAGCCCAAGGCTTCCAGGATCATCAACCTCTCCCCTGACCCTTATTTATTAACAGAGTTTATCTAACAAACAGTGCAAACGCATTCTGTCCTGAAGAAGTAAGCCTGGCCTGGGCTTTTGAAACAACACGGCCCTTTTAAAGCCTGTAAGGACATAATTACCAGTTGAGTTTTGAACTTTGCCCAGATAAAGGCTGATACAGCAGGCTGTGCTGTTTGTTACCCTAATCAACGAAGTTCAAGTGTGAATAGAGCCCTGGCCTGGCTTTGTGCCTCCAATTCCCTCTAAGACAAAGTTACTTTGCACCCCCCCCCACACACACACACTTTGTAGAGTATTAAGTGTATTTTTACAGGGGAGGGGGTGAAATCCCATTTATCTTTTTTAAAAAAAAAATCCAACTAATTGATATTCTTATTCCATTGGAGTCCCTTTTAAGAAAAATAAATATTAACAATGTTTACCAACTGAAAGTTAACATTTAAGTTGTTATCAGAAATGACACTTCCTTCCCTTAAACTCCAGTGTCATATCCATGGAGGTGGGGTGGGGGTAATTATCTACAGGCAGCTATCTCTGGAACCTGATACAATGCAAGGCTGATATCCAAATTTAAGAAGCAATCCCCTGCTATTCTTACATTCATTTATCTATGCCCCCCAAATGGTCACCAGGAATATGGAGTTGAATGGTTGATGCTAGCAAAAAACAATCTGTTCTTTATCACTTACTGACATGTTTTAATAGTTTCTAAATTAAAAAAAAAAAAGATGCCGTTTTCTATCTTTGCTTTTTCCTCTCCATGTAATTTCCCAGGCAGTCTTGGGCAGTAAACAGTTAATATTCCATTCTCCCCTGCTGCCTTGAAAAGCAAGGGAACAATTGAGACATTGTCCAGTGAACAAGACTCCCAGGGACTGACATTTTTGTTTATGTCCCAGTTCTCAGTCTGTCAATTTCCACTAGGCACGTTAAAGCCTGGACGGCACCAACACAGCCCTGTGAGCTGAAAGGGCTCTGCTTCATTTATTTTATTAAAGCTTCGGTGTCTGTTTTTGATTCAAACCCCAAACCTCCCCACCCCCGCCTTTTTCCCCAGAAAGTTGCCTCCTAACTCCGAGACTGTGTTGCAATTCCTTCTTGGAACCGGTTGCCAAGAAAAGTAACAAAATATTTTTGAATACCAATGTTTGCATGGTTTGGCCAAAAAAAAAGGGGAGGGGGGAGAAGCCTGGACAAGTGGCCCAGCTAGAAAAGCTGAGTGTTTTTATGAAGTCACAAATAGATTCGGCTAAAGAGCGTGTACGCGAGTGGGTACCCATGGTGACATCACACCCGAGCACCGGCCAAAATTCCAAGAGTCAAAAACATTTCAAAATCCACACATGCCCCACAAAAACCCATACTTCAGGTTCAAAATCAGAGGGCACGTCAATATTTTCCTCGCAACCCATGTCACTGCCTGGTGTATTGCTGGGATGACAGCCCAAAGCTCCCCTCCCCATCCTGTTTCCCTATTGCTTCCCATCCCCCACCACCACCCTCCGTGGGGCTAAGCTGTGGCTGAGTGACTTTGCAGGCTTGGGGCCACTCTTGACACTTTATCTCCGTGAAAGTCTATGCAGCGGTGATCCGGTTTCCTGTTTGCGGAGTGGGCACTGGGCGCTCACACCCAGGCTGCAGCTCAGGAATGCCAGGGCTCACTGCTGAGGGCTGAAGCAATCTTGCTGCTTCCAACCCACCCTTCACTCGGTGTTGGGGTCTCACTTTCCCACTGGCCCCCGGCAATCTCCCTGTGGTACGGTGCACACAGGCCTAGACGCACGCGCGTGTAGAATGTCACATGGGCTCGACTCTCTCAGATCCCTTGTTATTCAAACCAAGGACACAACACCTTTCCTTCACAAACTGGCCGGGGAAGCCCAAAGACGGAGCCAGAGCTATGGCTGCCCCAGAGGTACCGAGTATAGACGCACACATTGCCAAGGGGATTGTGTCAAAATGTGTGTGACGCCACATTTTCCAACTAGCCGTCTACACCTCTCTTCTCCCTCTCGCCCACTCCAAACCCAACATTTGGCTCTCCTCCCACTAGGCCTCTCTGTGTGGGATGAGGAGGCCCACCCCCTTTCATCCCTGCTCTCTAAGGGGCCTCTTCAGACCCTTTCAAAGCCTCCTTGGGCTCCCCCAGCCCTGGTTATCAGAGTGAAATAAACCATGCTTTTATGGCATATTTGAACATAACAAGCCACTCACCCTTCTTACTAAGAGGAAGCCCTGTTGGGCAGTCGTAAGCTTTCACCCAGCATAGTCCAGTCGGAAATACAGAATCCCCCAGGGCCAAAGGTAAGATTGTAACATTTATAAGCCACCTCTCCTCCTTTTAAGGGCCTAATGAAGCAGTGTAAAGACACATGTGAACAGTTAGCTCCTTCTTGCCAGAAGCTTCCACGTGCTCATCAGTGGACCTGTGCGGAGTATCTCCACTCTGCTACCCAATGTTCAGACACTGACTTGTAAACTGGCCTCTCATTAGACAAACCAACCTCAGGCCCGAGCATGCACGCTCTGCCCCACTACCCTCCCAGGTGCCCCAAAGCCTCTCTGAAACTACCTGCCCATTTTCAGCTAAGAACAAGTGAGACCTTGACTATTAACTAAACGACCACTGCCAGCACCTGACTTTCTACCTGTGTAGAAACCACCTTCCTTCCCTCTGGGCCTAAATTTCTGTATCTATAAGATGGAAATGATAACATAAACTCCAAAGTTCATAATGGCTAAGCTACTGTATGTAATACCTGCCACAAGATGTAAGTGGACAAGGTATTATTTTGATTTCATTATTTATTAATTTATTGAGTTTGTCCCCATTATTTCTCTATTTCCTGGCTTTGGTTTCTGTGGCCTTCTTTTCCATCGCTCCCTCCAACAGAATAGAAGCCCTGTAAGAGTAAGAATATCTTCACGACCACTTAGACACTCCCAGCCTGACCTCTTCGTAGAAAACCACCGAATATTTACTAATAGAGTGAGATGGAGGGAAGGGTCGAGAGACTGTAGCAAATGCTTGACTTTTCCATCAAGAAACCAGTAATACTCCTCTAATGACCAGTCTGCTAGTGGTATTCTTCCTTCATCATGTAAAGGGGACAGAGGCAAATCAAAGCATAGGTGCTGGCTAGGAGTGGCCTCAGATCTTTAGCCACACGTACAGCAGCTGCCATTCCCATTCTAGTCATCTTGTTTCCACACACGCGCTTCCCAGAGGGTGCAAAGTCCAGGAGATGCTGAGAACCAGGCCCCAGGAAGCAGCCCCCTCCCCGCCTGCCCACCCCACGTGATGATGCTTTACCAAGTGGCAAATGAATCATGTCAGACCAAAAGCCATTTTAAAAGTACACTTTGTGAGGGGGAAAAAAGTTGAACAGCACTTTTCATTTATTAATTATGCTATGGATTAGGGATCAAAGTGGTAGAAACCTCGGTGTACTCGAAATAAATGGCTTTTGTGGTTACCTAAATCCTTGGAGTCCCCTGGAATGTAATTCCTTAGGCAAAAACAGCTTCCCAGACTTCTGGCCTCCCCTGCCCCCCAACAATACAGGGAGGATGATTACTCATCAGCAGACCTGCGTGATGGGCTTTTAACATCTTAGTTCCATGAAATATAGAACTATTCGTTTGGAACTGCCCTCTCAGCTATGGGTTTTGGTGTTTGTTTTGTTTTGTTTTGTTTTTTTTTACTGAATCTCAAACTTTGTGCCCTCTACCTTTAACCCCTTCTTTGCAATTCGATTCAAGTTAAAAACAATACAGAATGAGGTCAGGACTGAAATTCGGAGTTCACTATTGCTTCTTTAGGATCTGAGGTTTTGGTTTCTTATCTCTAAAATGGAAATCACCTACTTCAAGAGGAACTGCTGGAAAGACAGATGGGACAGAACACAGAGGGCTTTGGTCACCCAGCCAGGAGCTAGTACCTTCTGAGTACAGGACAGATTTATACTGTCCCTGCACTTGCAAATTTCCAACTATGCTTCTGCACATATGCTTCTCCAGTTTAAGGATGCATTTGTGCACGCAGTGTGAGTGAGCCGCTTTAAAACACATCTGAATCCTAGTTTAAAAAGCAGCCCCCTGTGTAGATAGCTACCAAAGAACAGTGGTTTCTACAGATGCTGCCTGATTACCTAACAGATGTGCCATCAAAATGAGAGTCCTTACACTGTATGCAAATTCTGTTGCTTACTGAGATTAGGTACAAAATAAAAGCATAGAGTAAAATATTATTGAGTTTAAAGGCACTGAAAATAAAAACTTATTTACTTAGGTAACTTTACTTAGAAACTCGTCTACTTAAAGTATAATACCGACAGGGAGTAGGAAAAAATATTTCCAACATTTATAACTCAGTCTCCAACTTACATAAAGAGCGCCTATAAATCAACATGGGGAAACTACCTGGGTCTTTCAAATGAAGAAAGGAATAAATCAGACATGCCAATGAACACCCAAGATGTTCAATCCCAGAAGTCAAAGGAGTAGAACATAGATAAGCTGTCAACGCACACTCCTCAGACTGGCAAAGACCATTAAGCGTGACAACACCAAATACTGATGACCATGGAATGCCCATACTGGCAACAGAAGTGACTGATCCAACTGCCCTGAAGAACCTGACAGTATGGATCAAAACCAAAAGCCAGAAAACTATGTCCTCTCTACTCCTCTGTTCTGGTACAAACCCCAGAGAAAGCCCAACACACATACCTGCCCAGTGGAAAACAAAACAAAACAAAACTGTAAGCAACCTAAATAACCCTCAGTACAGACTTGTGAAACTGGAGTATGGCCAGCCATACAATGGAATACTACATAGCAGTTAAATAAGTGAACTCAATCTAAATGTACAACATGGATAAAATTCAAACATAGTATTGGGGAGGGGAGAAAAGTTGCATAATACCATGAAACCACTTTAAAAGTTTTTAAGGGCTGGAGAGATGGCTTAGCGGTTAAGCACTTGCCTGTGAAGACTAAGGACCCTGGTTCAAGATTCAATTCCCCAGGACCCATGTTAGCCAGATGCACAAGGGGGCGCATGCGTCTGGAGTTCGTTAGCACTGGCTGGAGGCCTTGGCACGCCCATTCTCTCTCTATCTGCCTCTTTCTCTCCCTGTCTGTTGCTCTCAAATGAATAAATAAAAATAAACAAAAAAAATTTTTTTAAAGAAGAGTTTTAAAAAAAAAATTTTAAAACCACTACCTCCCAATGCCAGAGGGTGCTATGTAGGCTGCTGGGGGAGAGAAGTCATCTTTCCCAGTGGGAGATTCTATGCTACACAACCAGCCTGCCAGGCAAGATATGCCTACCAATGCAATAGTGGCATGACTGTGATAGAGGTAAAGCAACTGCTTTCTGATTGTATTTGAGGCCCACTCCACATGCCTAGTACTGCAAATAGCTAGCAAGATCATAGACCCAAGGAGAAATCTACTACTGTTGTTCTGTTAAACAGACATGATGTCAAACTGTTTTCCAAATATCTCTGTCAATACCCATAGATGAGTGCTACTCTCAGCCAAGGCAACTCTAATGAAACTCAATGACTTACCAAAGAACTAAAATAAATAAATAAAAGAAAGGGATATTCAGTGCAGCTAAAGGCACTGGCTTGCAAAACCTGATGGCTCAGGTCTGATTCCCCAGTACCCACATGAACTCAGATATGCAAAGTGGCACATGTGTCTGGAATTCTTTTACAATGGCAACTGGCTCTGGTGTGCCCACGTTCATATGTAAATAAATAAATAAAATATTTTTTTTAATTGACACTTTGTGCCAGGCGTGGTGGCGCACGCCTTTAATCCCAGCGCTCGAGAGGCACAGGTAGGAGGATCACCGTGAGTTCGAAGCCCTGAGACTCCATATTGCATTCTAGGTCAGCCTGGGCTAGAGTGAAACCCTACCTCAAAAAACCAAAAAACCAAAAAAAAAAAAAAAAAAAATTGACATTTTGAGTGGCAGTATGTGTTATACTAGTCCTTGTCCATCCTTGTTTGTTTGAATTTTAAAGAGGCTACAGAGCAAATCAGGGTCATCAGCCCTGAGAACAGACACTCAAAACAGGTAATCCCACCTGGAACTTCCCTCAAAGTTGCTGTAGAGACCAGGAGACAACACCTAAGGGAGACCTTGACACTGAAAGTCCAAATCTATAAAAAAAGCTGATGATCTGAGAAAAATACCCAACAAAAACTGTTATCCACTGGGACCTAACAGATTTGCAGTTTACCCACAGTTTGCAGACACAAGCCGGATGGTGAACACGGTATAATCTGCGATGAATGGAGGCCGGTGGTGACGTGGCTCACCCGCTGCTGTGGCTCTTAGGAACCCATAAACGCCGATGTCCTCCCGGGAGCTAACGTGCCACAAAGGAGCAACAGGCCTCTAGGTCCTGGAGCAGTCTGGCAGGCACCAGTCTGGCATGGCGCCCAGAAGTACTCCCTTTGCAGCCCCCAGGGAAGAAGCCATGTACCCTGTGAGCCCCAGCTCTGGCTTCTAGCTGCGTGGGTTCAAATTCCAGCTATGTGGTCTTACAGCATACACTACTCTCTGCCCACTCCTCTCCCAACCCCAGCTTCCTCATCTCTAAAACAGGAGTAACGGAGGCTAGAGATGACGCAGTGGATAAGGCACTTGTCATACAAGTGTGAGGACTGTACTTTGATTTGCCAGCACATACAGAAAGGCCAGGCGGGATGGGTGGATGCTTGGAATCTCAGAGCTCTAGAAGGAGATGGGATCCTGGAAGCCGAAACTGACAGCCCTAGGTTCAAGTGACAGACCCCGATCTCATAAATAAAGTGGACAGCAATCAAGAAAGACATCCAACATCAACCTGGGGCCTTCACATATGTGCAACATGTGGGAATGCTCATACTTACAAAAAAGGAATATAAAATGGGGTAATGACAGCTAACTTCTGAGGGTTCTGTAGGATTAAACATGATGATTAGGGCTGGAGAGATGGCTTAGCGGTTAAGGCACTTGGCCTGCGAAAGCCAAAAGACCCAGGTTCAATTCTCCAGGGCCCATTTAAGCCAGATGCACAAAGTGGCGCATGAGTCTGGAGGTTGTTTACAGTGGCTGAAGGCCCTTATGTGCCCATTCTTTCTCTCTCTCTCTCTCTCTCTCTCTCTCTCTCTCTTTCTCTCTCTGTCTCTCTCTCATATAAATAAAACTTTTTTTAAAAAACTGATGATTCCTGACAGGACTGGGGCACAGCCAGCATTTTATCATGAAGTTTCATTTGCACCCCTGTACTTCTCAAAATGTGGGCTTAAGCTGGACATGGTGAAGCATGTCTTTAATTCCAGCACTCCAGAGGCAGAAATAGGAGGATTACTGTCAGTCTGAGGCTAGCCTAGGACTACAGAGTAAGTCCCCGGTTAGCCTGGGCTACAGTGAGACCCTACCTCAAAACAAACAAACAAACAAAAAAGTGGGCTTCCTACCACAAGACCTGTCAACACGTAAATTCTGAAGGAAGTCTATCATGAAAAGTCAGACTAGGACAGAGAGCATGAGAGAGAGCAAAACCCTGGTTTATAACTTGCAGTCTTGCAGTGACTGTGGCTCCAGAGCATGACAAAACATTCTGTAAGCCTTTCACTTTGGCTTCTGTTCTGACCTTGGGTATCACAGGCCTGGGCCCAGCAGGATCCAGACAACACACACCCTTGTTCCACATCCAGCAGGTTCTACTTTGCCAACTGAAAACCTGTGGAGGAAATTCACACAGGCGTCCAGACACCACAGCACTTAGCCAAGCCTAGCCCTGCTGGCTTAGGGACATGGTGTTGGCCACCCCTAGAGCCCAAGCCCAGCTTCCCAGGGCCAATGTCCCACCCTGGCTCTCCTTCATAAGTCTCCTCCACCACTCACCTATTCCACTCAGATGTCCAAATGCACACTGGCTCACCATGTGTCCTTACCGCCTTGCTCTGAAACATCACTGGCAGATTACTGGCATGGGATCTGTGTCTTGTGTTAAAATTGAACGCATAATGTAGCAAATAAATCAAATGCAAATCACCATACACGTGCACCAAACAAAGTATATACATAAAACATGTTTATTATAGCGGAACAAAATCAACTACACTTCTAAATTAAATGTTCAGGACTGGAGAAATGGTTCAGCAGTTAAGGTGCTTTCTTGCAAAGCCTACTAGCCAGAGTTCGATTTCTCAGTATTCACATAAAGCCAGATGTCCAAAGTGGCACATGCATCTGAAGTTTGTTTGTAGTGGCTGGAGGCCCTGGCACACCCATTCATTCTCATTCTCTTCCCCCCCCCCATCCTATGCCTTACAAATAATTTTTTTTCAAAAAAACACTAATCACCTTTTTAGAAACATCATAACTTTTATGCAATGTTCCACTGAGGAATGGAAGAAAGGAGACTTGTGGCAATCCCTTCTGACATCCAGTTTTACTGCCAGAAATCCAAGAGTGCACATACTGTGAGCAGTCACAGGTACAATACCCTGAAAGCAGCATGTCACACTGGGCTCATAATAGATCATGTCTCTCATCACAGACTGCAAAGGGACATCTCTGTGATAAGGAAACAAAGTGGCGGCAATCAAGACTGTTTAACCACAACCCTGCTCCTAACCCTTGTATTCATTTCTTGGGCATGTTCTCTTTTTGGGTTCTGATGAGAAGTATTCCTCCTCCTCATCATTTCACTTGGAACAGTTGTCCAAGTGGTGAGGAGTTAAGTATATCATTTAGCTACGTCACCTCCATGGACATTAGACAGGACTCTAGTAGTCCAGTAAGGGGCTTAGTATTGTCCCTCAACTGTGAATGCCTAAAGCAGCAATGCAAGTGGTGAGCTCTATATTGTCCCTTGCTTTCTTCCTTCCACCAGGCAGACATGAGCCCATCCACGCACCCTCACTCTTGGAGCCTTGACAGAGCAAGCCTGAGAACCAATTTCACTACTCGTGATCCAAACAGTCACTGACTGCCCAGCTACAGCCTAGGAACAAGCACTACACTCAGCTCAAAGACCTCCCAACAACAGTTTTAGCCTTTTGTAATTGTGCCACTTTTTGGTAATGTCTAGCTGCCTTACAGTTAGGAAAATGGAGATAGCCTCCAGCAGATAGGAAAGTGTCCTAATGAGTCAAAGAGTCAAACTATCGTATTCTCCATTTGCCACCAATTATCCATGATAAGAAAATAGTGCTACGAAAATAAGACAAGTGTTCCTAAGAAACAAAAACAAGAGAGCACTAGGGCAAAGATGAGTATGTGAATGGGAGCCAGGAAAGAAAACTCTGAGAAACTAAAAATATGGAAACAGGAATTTCATGAAAATACCTAAAGTTCATTTTCAAAATTCCCCATGACCGCAGAAACGAATCATGGAAACTCCTTTTTTTTCTTTTTGTCACACCAGCCTCCCTTTACACATGGCTTTTGGAGGAGAGTGGTACAAGCTGTCTCCTTCTACAGTAACTCTCAGACTGGCGCGAACCAACCCATTCTAAAGAAGGCACGAGAGTTTGGCTCCCAAAACCCATTCATACAGTGGTGGAACAGGTTCATGACTCAGCACTTTTACTTTGCAAGAATTAAAAATTCAGAAGCAGCAGCAAGTCCTCTGTGTGTCATAAGCCGAAGGCTTGGATAACTGCACTACTTAGAACGCCTTTGGTGCTAAGTGATGGAACCACTCCCAACTAGCTAAGGTGCTGGCTTCCTGCCTGGGATGGTCCCGGGCTGGAGCTGGCTACACAGAGTTACACAGTGCCATCAAGGCATTCTCCCTGGCACCCATGTTAATCCACTGTACATGAAGGCCCCCCACTCAGAGGAAAGAAACATGCACACACCACAGACAGAGTGCACATCAGAACATACATGAAGGCAGTTGCCAAGGGCCAAGGAGTTAAGCTCTGCATAGAAACACACATTTAGGTCACATGCCCACCCCTCACTCAATCCCATATCCACCAGGACAACAGGAACAGGGGAAGGGCAGCCCTCCACAGAGAAACGGAGTGGAGTGCTCTCATCAGGAAGAAAAGTGATGTAGAGACAGGTGTCATCCTTACAATGTTAGTCCACTTTTTATTTATTTATTTGACAGGGAGAAAGAGAGGGAGAGAGAGAATGGGAGCTCCAGGGCTCCAGCCACTGCAAACAAACTCCAGACAGGTGCGCCTCTTTGTGCATCTGGCTAACATGGGTCCTGGGGAATCGAACTTGGGTCCTTTGGCTTTGCAGACAAATGTGCTAAAAAAAAAAAAAAAAGTGCTAAGCCATCCCTCCAGCCCTTAGTCCACTTTGAACACCTCAGCTCTTGGGGCGGAAGAAGCAGGATGTGACAGTTAGCCATAGAGTCTGTGCCTACCACGTGCTTTGCAGGAAAGCAAAGGCAATGGCTTTGAAGAACACAGGAAAGATGTTTGGCTATATTCTATGAGCACGAGTGACTTCTCCCAGTCCAGTGCATTTCCCTTGGCCTCTAACAATGCCTTGCCTGGTCATTGAGATGCTGCGTCTTACATATCCTTGTTTGTGGGGTTTAGAGGAAGGGGGCTGCTACCTCATTTAAAAAACAAACAAACAGGGCTGGAGAGATGGCTTAGCTGTTAAGCGCTTGCCTGTGAAACTCAGGACCCCGGTTCGACACCCGATTCCCCAGGCCCCACATTAGCCAGATGCACAAGGGGGCACACACATCTGGAGTTAATTTGCAATGGCTGGAGGCCCTAGCATGCCCATTCTCTCTCTCTCTCTTTCTTCATATATATATATCCTCTTTCTCTGTCACTCTCAAATAAATACATAAATAAATAAAAGTAAACAAAAAAAACCTATTTCTGAGATCCAAATGAATCATCCAAAGTTTTCCTGAAGCCCTGTGGCATACACCTTTAATCCCAGCACTAAGGAGGCTGAGGTAGGATCACTGTGATTTCAAGGCCAGCCTGGGAAACCCTGCCTTAAAAACAACCAAAACAATAACAAAAAATGTTACTAAGAAGCCCTTCTTCCCACCAGCCACATTCCCCTTCTATTAAGAGGATTTTTATTTTCTTTCTTCCCATAGTCCCCACAAGGCAAGCTTCCTCCTTGGATGTCAAAGGGTTTGGGACACTTCATTCATAATCTTTCATGTGTCCCTGAGTCAGGCCTAATGTCAGGAGCCATTGGAAGACTCACAGTGGGGAGTATTGATAAAGGGCCCCACAGTCTACCTGATCCCTACACACCAGTGGTAGACCAGTCCCAAGGTTGCACAGTGGGGCTTTGGATCCATGGCGACCCCATCTCATTCCGATTAACCAGCCTCAGTGATGTGGCCTGATCGCTGCCCAGATCCACCCCACTGACGTGGGCCTGTGCTGAAAAACGGGTTGCCTCACATCACGTGCGGTGCTCCCGGGCAGCCGGAGATGGCAGGAGCCTGCAGTTGGATGGACTGTAAACCTCAGGGGCAGGCAGGGCTCGAGGCACACCATCAGAAGCGCCCAGCTGTCACTGAGGGTACAGCCATCAAGTCCTGAGCCGTACTCTCACACAAAGCTGTAAGCATAGAGGGTGCCTAGATTTAGTCAATCTGGATTCTCTCCCTTCTGAATATCCGAGTCCTCCTCCAATCAGGTGATGGGGACAAGTAACTGTTCCTACCTGCTCTGAGCTTCTTTCAGAAGACAGGATTTAGCCTCAGATTTTCAGCAGCAGTGTATGATAGCATCTAAGGTTTTTCAAAAGGCATCTCAAGTATAGGAATGAACTATAGGGACCAAGGATGGATGATGGGAAGTTACAAAGGTGCGAAGTAAGTAGGCCAATGAAGATATCCTGGCCACATCGAAGTAAGAGATGAAAGCCGAGTGAACTCCCTCTAGTGAAAGGGGGTCGATTTCACAGGCATGTTGAAGAGACAGCAGACATGGTAAGCCGTTGGAATAGGAGCCCGGATGGGCTCACCGGTTGAAAGAAGAGGCACAAGAGAAAAAGAGGCATCAAGAATGGACTCCCAGGCTGGGGCCTAAGCAACTGGTAAATGTCCCCTGATCTTCCATGTGATGGTGACATGCTAATTTTCCCATCTATGACATCCAAGTAGAGGCTGGAGCTGCAGCCAAGCCCCGGGCCCAGAGATTTCCTGGGACACTTAGCCTACTACTCCCTGTGGAAGACGACCACATGCTTCCCCACCCAGGACAGGTTGGGTCGCTCCCTTCTTAGCACTCCGTATACTCCAGATCTAAATTCCAGAGGTTTTCTTCTTCTATATTAATGTATCAAAATCTGATCTGCAGGCCATTAACAAGTCAATCACAAAGTAACTCCCTAAAGGCTCCAGCAACATTAGCAAAATACAACCATTTCCATTATCAGAACTCAAGTCCTACATTTCCCAGTTGAGCATACTTTTCCCAGAGTTCACGTCTCCCATCCCAAGAGCCCTAAAGAACAGCTGGTTTCAACCCAAACTAGAAGGAGACACAAGCCCACAGGCTGACTTGCTGGAGATTTTGTATAACCGTGTCCCACATCAGTGCTGCTACAGCAATTAGACATGCCAGGCTGTGAGCTAGAATGTGTAAGGACGGATTATCAGGTTACCAGCAAGCTGGGCCCCAAGTCATAACCCAAAATTATGTTTCTTCAAAACATGCTACCACGTCACGTAGGAAACACAAACGTGGGCGAGCTCTTGTGTTAACCGAGACACTTGCCGAACACTGAGCAGTCAAGATGAAGTCACAGTCATTCCAAACCAAATGAGCTCCAGTCCCTCACCCGAAACTGGTTTTCTGCTTAATTAACGGAGCACCACGGGGGCCAGGGAGAGTGCCACATGCAGAGAAATGAACCAAAGGGCTCCTTGGCTTCAAGAAACTTACAATCTGTTTGGAGAAACAAGCAAGCCCCAAACACAGGGTTCATCAGCAAGACAAGAAGTGACAAGCAGGACGGAACGAGAGCCAAAGGAACACTTTCGTTTTATTTACTGGAAAGATAAACACAGTCCAAACCATGAGTTGAGCTCTAAGTAGAGCCCGTGTTAATTTAGAACAGGCTCCCAAGCTTGGTAAACAGAGCAGGTGCTAAAACAGAAACAACCTCCCCAAGTGGGTTCCAGTCCCATCCCTTCTGCTAGGAAGAGCTCTGTGGTGAGGCAAGTATCTTCTAGAGAGGTGCTGAGTAGTATACCTGTGGAGTTAAGACCCCAAATTCAGAGCTTCCCAAACCTACTTTAGGAGAGAAGCCTCCCCGACAAGGAACCTTATTTATTAACACTTAGGGAGACAAATGTCAGGGAATGTGAATTAGCCAGCAGTTGCCCGAGACATTTCCACAAATGCAACAGGCCCCAGCATTGAGAAACGGCAGACAGCCAAGGATGGCTGCTAACCTTCCCCAAATTGACAAGGGGCATATCTAAGACACAGGAGCCAATGCATCTCCTGTCAGTGGGGATGTCTGCCCAGCAACCCAATCCACTGTCATCCTCCTGACCCACGCTCAGAAACATCACCAAATAAATAACCCTTCCCCAATAAGATGCCACTAAGAGAAAAAGTCCAACCCAAGTGTAAGCCCTGGCAGTGGAGGCTGCAGATGCCATTTTTAAGGCACCCTGGCATACAAAGTCATATCCTGTCTCAAAAAGAAAGGGGCTGAGGGCTGGAGAGATGGCTTAGCGGTGAAGGCGGTTGCCTGCAAAGCCAAAGGATCACAGTTCCATTCCCCAGGTCCCACGTAAGCCAGATGCACAAGAGGGCGCGTGCATCTGGAGTTTGTCTGCAGCAGCTGAAGGCCCTGGTGCGCCCATTCTCTACCTCTCTCTCTGTCTCTTTCTCTCTCTCTCATAAAAAAATAAATATATATATATATATATATTTTTTTTAAAAGAAAGAGGCTGCGGACATGGTTTTAGTTCAGATCCCCAGAACTCATATGAAGCACCTGTAATCCCAGCACTGGGGAGGCGGAGACGGGTGGATCCCTAGGGCTTACAGGCTGGCTTGGCTAGTTCAGTCAGTGAGCTTCAGAGCCAATGAGAGACCTGGCCTCAAAAACACATATATACGGGCTGGAGAGATGGATTCATGGTTAAGGTGCTTTCCTGCAAAGCCTAAGAACCGAGGTTCAATTCTCCAGGTCCCATATAAGCCAGATGCACAAGGTGGCACATGTGTCTGGAGTTCGTGTGCAGTGGCTGGAGGCCCTGGCACACCCATTCATCTCTCTGTCTCTCTCTCTCTCAAATATCAAATACATACATACATACATACATACATACATACACACAGTACAGGGCAACTAAAGAAGACACCAGGCATCAAGTTCTGACCTCCATACACACATGTTCATGCTCATCTACACAGCCCACACAGGTGCACACGTACACACACATATGTACATGCACACATACACACACAGACACATACACAAAGAGAGAGAGAGAACAAGAACTACTACATCACATGCTACAACCCACTGATATTATGAGTGCACTTAAGACCTCGAAAGTACTGAAAGTATTTCAGAAGCTAAGGGACACCATAAGCATTTGTGATGTAAGAGTTACCTGAGTTGACCAAGGCTGAGTCCAATAAGCAGTACTACAGCAACTAACCACTTAGGCAACCAGTCTTTGTTTGGCTAGTTTGAAGGTGAAAGGCCCTGGGGAGGCAGAGCTGGTCAGCTGGATTCTGAGCAGGCGGAGTTAAGAGCTCAGCTCTCCAGAGAATCCTGAACTTTTTGTTTTCTTAACTTCCCCCAAAGACATTAAAAACATTCTGATTGTGATAAATCTAATACTAACATCCTGGTGGCTGACAGTTACAAGAACTGAGAACTTTCAGAACTGAAGAGATGGCTTCGCTGTTAAGGCACTCACCTAAGAAGCCAAAGGACCCAGGTTCGACTCCCCAGAACCCACATAAACCAGATGCACATGGTGGCACATCCATCTGCAGTTTCTTTATACTGGCTACAGGCCCTGGCGTACCCATTCTCTCTCTCTCTCTCAATTACAGTATTAAAAATACCTTAAAAAATTAATTAAGAACTTTCAAAAATAATTTATGGCTATGTATGCTTTGTCCCCAAAAAACATTTTTAAATTTATTCTTTTTTACCATTCTTTCTAGGAATATATCCTAAGAGGTAAGGACAAAGAGAAGACAAAAACTCATGCACAGAGCAAAGATCACTACAGGATTATCCACAATAGCAGAAACAAAAGGGGATGATAGAAAGGCCCAATAGCATGGCATTGATTAAGTAAATTGGAGTATAATGATATTATAAATTGTTACATGGTCATTAAAAAGCCTGAAGAATTTTAATGACATGGAGAAGTGGTTATTAACTATAGTAATTTTTGTTTTAAATAAATACAAGGCTGGAAACATTGAGCACTGCTATGAGCTCAAGTGTGTTAAAAACAAATATAAATATTAATACATTCAGAGGAAAAAGGCCTAGAAGGAAACATGCCAAATTATTCATAAGGTAACCTCTGAGTGGTAAAATTATGGACAATTTTCCAAATTGTCTACAATGAACATTAAGTTTATGAATGACAAATACTACATTCATTTAAAATTAATTTCACTTACTTCAGAGGCTTAATCAAACATAAGCCGTTCTCATGCTTAAATAGTCTTTGGTTATCAGTCGTCAAGGAGATGAACAGGATAATTCTGAAGAAAAGTTTTGGCAAATGGGGATGGTGACAGCTACCTTCCAACTGACAAGACATGTGACTTGAAGCAGATGCGGGGTTAAACAGGAAAACCTACGCCCAGGAGCCAGCACTCCACGGGCAGAGACTCCACTCTCAACAAGGGCAGAACTGCCCAGAGTCCACTTCGTTCCAAGAAGAAACAGCCTCCCGTCAGAAGATACTTCCTTCCCATCCAGGAAGTGCCCAAGAACAGTTAGGACAAGAGTCAACTACCAAACTGTAATGGGACCACAGGAGAGGGGGGCAACAGGAGAGACACTGGAGGACTTTGAGGCCCTGGAAAATGTGGTTGTCCTATGAGGGGACACGCAGAGGTTAAGCAATCACCATGGTGGTCAGCTGCCACACCAGAAACACAAACCTCAAGAACTTCAGTTTCTGGAAGGACAGAAGGACGCTGTAGACTTTTGACCCTCAACTCCATGATGGCCACTTTGGGGTTTATACCACACACTTTCTTCAAAGCATCTGGGTTTCATCCATCACTGCCCCCAGAAGAATACTTAGGTGCCCAGTTCTCCATATTAGGTACTCCCAGCTCTCGTCATAAAAATACTTGTCTGTTTATAGACAAAATACACACGCTCATCAGAGCCCAGTCTGTGAAATGGGAGAGTTCTGACTCAGCTGCTGCCAGAAAACACACACCAAGTGTTCTAGAAAGTCTAGCTGAGTCATAGATAAATGGATTATATAAACAAGTAACAGGGAAACACATATGTATAAAGCAGACAGAGGAAAGGGAAGACTGTCCGTGGGGATTTTTTTAAAAAAACACAGCTTTTAGGAAATCAATATTAGTGTCACAATTATCACCCAAAATTCACTGCCCACTACCCCAAAAGTACATACACTGCCCCTTCCCACATTCACACCCAGAAGGCAAATCCTAGCCAATCACTCTTACATGCGTCCTGGAAGCTGGCAGGATGCCTTGAGCCATGCCCATGGAGCGGAGGGTTCCCACTGATGCATCACCACTGGCCGCCCTTGGCACCACACAGCCTTGGTACCCACTTACTTGTCTCCTCAGCCATCTCTAGGGTAGGGATCTGTATGCCAGGGGCCGGGTGGCCTTGGCTCACTTCTTGGCTCCCACTCCTCCACTGTGAAATGGAAGCAGCCATTTCACAACGTCCGGCACGTGTGAAGTGTCATAGTCCTCTTCACCATCACGGGGATTATTGCTTGTCATGGACTCTAACTCTCTCTCAATGTCCACAACACTCTTTCACGCACAACAAGCAGTCACCGAAGACTTACGGGATCAAAGAATGAATCCATGCATTGATCATCTCTAGCCACCCAGCTTCTCATGCTGAATTAGGTTCTGTTGGTGTTCCGTCCACATCTGTCCACTTCACCACCCCCGTGGCCTGCAGGTTAACACAGCAGCCAAACCCCCACATGACTTCGCTCATGGATGCTAGATCAGCATTCCACCATAAGTCTCCCCACCTGACTCTCTGCTTCTCTCAACGGCAACTCTTTCCTTTAGCGCCTTCATACAGGTTTTGCCTTCTGCTTTGAATGGTTTCCCATTCTCACCCCATTCTCTGCAGCTTCATATGCCAATTCCCACCAATCATCCAAATTCTGCTGCTGGTATATGTTAAGAGGCTGGAGAAATGGCTCAATGGCTTAAGGCACTTGCTTGCAAAGCCTGAGGGTCGGGGTTCGATTCCCCAGTACCCATGAAAAGCCAAATATACAAAGTGAACCCAAATTCACTGTCAGGGACTCTCTCAATTAAATTCATAAATATTTTTAAATATATGTGTGCGTGTTTGGTTTTAGTTAACACATGCTCCATGTATAAATGCATGGGATACAGTGTGATGTTTCCATATATGTTAACAATATGCAAAGATCAGGACTGACAAATCCATCGTTTCATTGACCATTCCTTGTGTACTTGTATCCACATGAGAATATTTGAAATCCTTCTAGTATGTATTTTGAAATATCGAGTTAAATGTCAACCAGTTAGCCTACTGTACCTAGAACATTGTAAGTTATCCCTTCCATCCAACTACACCCCTAACAATCTCATTTACCATACTCCCTTAAATAAATCTTCTCATGGAGACACCCAGACACATAATCCCACTGTACTTCGAGTCCCAGGCAGGGCCCTGGCCACACACGCACAGGCCCTCTGTATTATTTCTAACAACCTGGCCCACAGGTAGGGGTCATTGTGGTTTGCCAGCCTTCTCATCTATCTAGCACAGAGCCTCCTAGCACATTCTAGGTCTCATTGGATTAAAAATTGTATAATAACTGTTACTGGGCGTGGTGGCGCATGCTTTTAATTCCAGCACTCGGGAGGCAGAGGTAGGAGGATCGCCGTGAGTTCGAGGCCACCCTGAGACTACATAGTGAATTCTAGGTCAGCCTGAGCTAGAGTGAGACCCTACCTCAAAAAAACAAAAATAATAATAATAATAATAATAATAATTTAAAACTGTGAGTGGATTCGCCTAAACTCTAGAAACCAAAGTTACCGGCTCCTCAGGCTCTAAGCTTGCTAGTAAAGACTTTCTGCGCAGACAGGACAGACCCTGTCTGAAGTCCTACTCACCATGCTATATTTCATAAGTTTTCTACTCTCAGTATTTAAGCAATAAAAACAAAAATTTGCACCACCACCATCTGGCAGGCTTTCTTCCTCGGGATTCAGTCCGCTCTCTCATCCCACGCGTCGATGCTCATTACACAACGAAACACCCAAGACCGAGAAACACTGGAAATCCAGCCTAAGGTAACACTCTACACCGACTTCAAAAGGAAACCCCCGAGATAAAATTGTAAAAACTTTTGAAGCCTTTTGCTGGTGCGTAAGATACATGCTATACCAAAATACCACCATTTTTGGTCCAGAATCTTTTTTTCCAGGTACAAAGGAAGCTAAATGAAAGTCTTTGTATAGCAAAGATACCAGGGGTGGTACCCAGGGAGTGGTTCCTAACCCCGCAGCTTACCAGCTGCTGGAGGCTGTCGGCCGAGGCTCACGCAAACACGACCGCCCAGCATCGCCCGGCTCCCCGGCCCTGGACTCGTGAGAAGGAAAGGGAGCGAGGAATCAGAAGTAGAAATTTCTAAATACTGCAGAAAATGGGCAAATGGAACGAATTAGAAAATGGAACCTGAAGAAGAAAGGACCTTGGAACACATGCCTGGAAGTCAATACACGGGGGAAGAGGGAGGCAAAAGTAGTTTCTTGGTGTAAATGCTTATTTTTCATAGCAGGACAGTCAGGATCCCCCTACAGGACAAATTCTGTCCTCTGAACAAAGATTTTCACCAAAAAATGCTCTGCCCACTAGAGGAATTAACTTTTCTGAAATTTGTTTGTTTGATGTTTGTGTCTTGAGATAGGCTTTCACTCTGTCCCTAGGCGAGCCTGAACTCATTCCACAGCCTCGGCAGGCCTGGAACTCAAAATGGTCCTCCTATCTCAGCCTCCCAAGAGCTGGGATTAAATGGCATGTACCACTACACCCAGCAGAACTTCATTTCTTAAGATGATTCATTACTTATCTATTTATTTGCAAGCAGACAAAGAATCAGAATGGGCAGGGCCAGGGTGTCCAAACCCCTGGAAATGAACTCCAGGTGTATGTGCCACTTTGTGCACTTAGCTTTATAGGGACACTAGGGGATCAAACTAGGCTTTGCAGGCAGGTGCCATAACTGCTGAGCCTTCTCTCCAGCCTTCTGCAGTTTATTAAGTTAAATAATACTGGAAAGGACTAGGGTATAGCTGGGTGGCAGAGCATTTGCCTAGCATGATCAAGACTCTGGGTTCTATCCCTTGTGCCAGAAAATGAACGAATGAACAAATGAGTATTTATGGTTAGAAAATCTGGGTTCCACTTAAGAACATTATGGGGGAGGGAGGATAGAAGGTCATATGTACCGTAGGCTGACCTTAAACTTCTGATCCTCCTGCCTCCATTTATATCCCTAGTGCTGGAATTAAAGGCATGTGCCACCATGCCTAGTCCATGCAGTGCTGGGAATTGAATATGGCGCTGCCTACATGCTAGGCAGGCACTCTACCCACTGAGCAACATCCTCAGCCTGAAAAAACATTTATTGCACACATCAATTTTATAATAGAGCAACCCACACCCCACATGAAAAATTCCAGTCAGATCAAAATATTCCACAAAATGCTTAGAATTCCCATGCAAGGCTTCTCCCGCATACGAGTCCTGGAGAAAGTGATTTTCTTGGTAATGTGTGACAGTAGTCACAGCAGTAGAATAATGACTACTAACAAACCCCGAACACTTCTCTATTTTCAAAGTGAAACAGCAGAAATAATTATGAAAGAGCTTGGCCCACAAGTTACAATAAATCTAAACTTCAGAGAAATTAGGAAGCAATCCTTAGAAGATTATTTTGAAATATGTCTGGTGACACACTGTGATGTGACAACATCTCATATAACAGAATGAAAAACACAGTGTGAGGGAAGAACCCCAAGTGTCTGGAGGAAAGCCGGCCATTCACGGCCGAATCCAAACACGAACCAGACCCTCTGGCCAATACCATACCGAGACCTCCATGACGCATGAGCCACACTTCACAAAGCTCCCGTGACAGACATACACAGACTCTGTCCTACCCACAATATGGGCGCTTTTGGTTGACACATTGGCCCATGTTCCATGAAAAGATAATTAAGCTTTTCTCATATGTGGTCTCCATTTGCCCAGACTTAGGGCTTTTCTCTTTTTTGCACTCCCAGGACTGGACTTTGTTCCACCAACCTGTAACCTGCATGCAGTGAAAATTTCCACATCCCAAAGCGTACTGCAAGGGAGCAGACAAGCCTGTGCGGCTTCTGCCAGCTCCTGTGGACAGAGAATCCCAACTAGAAGGTTGTGTGTGTGGGCCCAAGTGGTTGCTATGGTAAACACGCCTTGTATCACACAGTAGAGTCCCCACTTGACTCCCTTCACCAAAACACACATTGGCTCTAGAAAGACTGCTTTACCGTGCTATAGATCTTAATTTGCACACAAGAAAAGAAGGGCTCTCAGGATCCAAGTTGGGGCAAGTGTTCTCATGGGATTTTGAAGGGACAAGAGGGGGCAACTGTTACGTCTCTCCAAATGGACACTCTCATATGGACCTCATGCTCATCATTGCTATGAGCCTTGTGGACTATGCCCCCAACACAAGGAGCTCAGAACTACCTCTACTGTTTGCAAGGGCTTCCAAGAGATTTCAAGATTTCTTTGTAGCCAAAACATGTGGAAAATTCCCACTGAGGGCTTCCAAAAACAGAAATACATTTCAGAGCCTACAGGACTTACTTTATGAAACCCACAGGTACCCAACTCCAGTGACTTCACACCTCTGCCACTGTCCTTGGTGGCAAGCTGATTTGTAGGAAGCAAAACATTAAGGAACTTAGTACAGGGCCCCAGAAAGCAAACAAAGAACTGGAACGGATTCTTGCCTGTATACTACCTCAGCGTGTGACATTGGGCAATTCACTTAAGTCATCTCTGGGCCTCAGTTTCCTTTTCTGAAATCAGGTTGGGCCTAAAGTGGTCTCCAGCCCTAAAGTCTTAACATTCCAGGAGCACATGTAATTATGAGCATTGCTTTAGTTGTAGGTTTGGAAAAGGGAAGAAATTTCTAGCCAATGTCAGCCTTCTTTCTACATGCCTTATTTATATCATGAGAAGTTAAGGCATTTTCACAAATTATTGACTTCAAATGTAGACTTATAGAAATGAATTCTTTTCTGATATACACACATACAACTGAGGCATAGCTCATTAAATAATATATACTCAGTTATACCAAGCTACAAAATCAGGAGGCAGTGAGCTTGAAATCTGACACAATACATCTTAAGATTTTTCTACTCAAAATACTTTGTAATTTTTGGAGATTGCAAGTAATACAGAGGCAAAATATACTAATGGGGACCATTTTGTGATACTTAAATAAAAAATACATGAATTGTTTCATGCTTTGCATAATTCTACCTGTTGTAGATTCATTATAAAAATGTCTTTCATTAATTATTTCAGAAGTATGATGAGGTCCAGCTCATGATATAAATATATAGAAGGGAATAAATATTCTAATAAGCCTCAGCTATCTTCTCAAGAGGTTAATTTATAAACTTTCAGAGCCTACAACAGCCTAAGAAAGTGCATGAAAAATAGATGTCAACACACACTTTATGCTGAAATCTCTTAGTACTAAAAACAAACTTTTCTATGTCAAACCCATATGCTTTCAAAGCTATGGATATACAAATTGAGTTTAATTTTAGCCTAAGTTCCTATCTACTCTAGGTTTACAATTAGCCCAAATGAACGTTGCTAATATGAACATAAAATGTAACTTTCTAACACATAGCAAGTTCAAATGGGGGGAGAAGTGGAAAGTCTAAAACCCAGGGATCTTCCTTTCTAACCTTCTCTTCCTCACCTCCCCTAGGTACATGTTTGACAACTGCTCCAATATCATTTCTAATTTCTCCCAATTATGGTGAATGTATTCTATTATGTGGAACCCACAGGATGGATTCTAACCCAAAACACAAACAAACAAGGGATGCAAGGAAGACTTGGAAATTTTCCTTGTACGTTACAATTGCTAAGGCAAAGTCACAGAAAATAAGTGGCTTATACATGGAAACCATGTCCAAAAATATTCCCCAGAAACAAAATTGTAAAGAAAGAAGTGACAAATAAGGGCTTTTTATCAATCCAAAAAGCAGTCTCTTCTTTGTCGTCCCCCCCCCAAAAAAAAAATCTGTCATCAGAAGGTTACTTACGACGATGTGTGCCGGGTGATGGCGAGCGGGCATCTTTGAGGGCTTGTCTGCTCTGGAGACTTCCTGCCTGGACATCAAGCAATGGCCATTTCATCTGAAGATACTGGAAAACCAGAAACAATGAATTTAACAATGAAATGTAAAACAGCACACCCAAGAAATAACTGTTACTTGTCAAAGAACTTAAAAGCATGCAAGTAAAAACAACAAAAGAGAAGTTACGCAGATCGATAAGTTTTTCCTTAGGGCTAAAAGTTCAAATACTTAAAGTACTAGCCACTATGGTTTTCGTCTTTACAGTTAAATTACAGGGTGTGTGTGGATTAAATGGATTTATTAACACTCCCCGACTCGAACGGGAGCGTGGAAAGGAAGAGAAGTAGAAGGGAAGAAAGTGGGGCTCTTCCAAAGGTAGAAAGAAAGCAACATGAGTGTCAAGCCCAAATGTCCTTCAGGAGACGGTCAAGTCCAAGCCTGCCCTTTGAGTGACCTTCATCTTTAAAATGTCATTGCCCTTCACATTAAGTGCCTGTGTGCCGCTGTCCTATGTGTAGTAGATGCTCAAGCAATCCAAAAGCTTATAGGATAAAAATTATTTCCTGGCAATAGATGCACACTGGGAGACTCAGTGCAATTTTTACACATTTATTTCAAAATGCCACAGAAAACCAGGCATGGTGGCGCACGCCTTTAATCCCAGCACGGGGGGGGGGGGGTCCCAGAGGTGGGAGGATCGCCTGAGTACGAGGCCACCCTGAGATTACATAGCGAATTCCACCTCAGCCTGGGCTAGAGTGAAACTCTACTCCTAAAAAATAAATAAAGAAATAAAAGATAAACATACAAACAAACAAAATAAACAATCAAAACACCACAGAAATTCTCAAATATGTACAGGTTTAGTGCTGAGATAAAAATAAAGGTATAAGCCAATTAGGTCCTTCCCTGCCTTTTTCTGAGATAGGAGATAAATACATGGTATAGGAAGATAATGCTGTTAAAAGTGGTTCATCAGCTATGGGAAGGACATGAACTCCAGTTCTGTTCTACAGACAAGGGAAACTGAAGTGAGGTGGCTGTCTCGGTCTCAGAGATACGTCACATGCCCTAAGGCATTCCTAGGCATTGGACTCTGGTGGGTAATAAGAGTTTCATTGAGGAAAATGCCAAAAGATCTAAACAAAACTTAGAAACTATGTCATCAGTAATAGTCTCTCAAGATTCCAAAGGTCATGTGCCACAGTATTTAGAAAGTAGGAAAGGAAGTGAGTGCCTCGGACATTGCAGGGATCCAAAGTAAAGTAGCTGGCTCGTAATATGTATTCAATGATCAAAGACGGACTCTTGCTTTGTGTCCAGCCTTCCAGGTAAGCCTATCCACAGACAGCTAGCGCATGAGAAGTGACCAGCACATGCATGCACAGGGCAGTCAGGACAGAACGGAGGGAAGCTGTGGCCAGGCAATGCCAACAAGAAGGTAGGATTTCTGAGAAAAGATCGCTGAGTGGTCTAGATTTTGTAAGTCAGAAAAACTTCACCGGAAAGTAAAAGGACAGCAAGGAACGAAACCCCATGGGGTGCAGAAGGGTCCCAGCTTATGGGAAGCTAGTCCTTGGCTTTTTGAAGATATTCCAGTTTGCTGGAATACAACCAAACCTGGTTACCCCCAGTGCTGAAGTACCTGAACCATGGGCTCCCTGCCTAAGCATACGGAGCTCTACAAGGTTAACACGCCTTCTACAACTTGAGACCTTAACCAAGAAGTAACCAAGATGAAGAAACCTACTCAGTAATTCTGGCTCTGTGGGTAACCTGACAGGACTGCCCGTCAAATCTAAAGCTCTCGAGCCTCTGCTTGTAAAAGGATGCCTGACGGCTGAGTGGATGGGCGCGTGGTGGTCTGCACAAAACACTGTAGGACCTAGGATTCTAGGCCCCCACACACAAGTCCCAGTAGGAACCTCCCAGTCATCCTCATGATCAAATCATTTCCAAATATCAGAATCTTCGGGGCGAGTATCTCCCGAAATTGAAAACCACCGAAATACATGTTTCCAAGATATCCTTGAGCCCCATAATCCAAGCCAGAGGGTTCTGGAAATCTATTCTGCCCTGCCTCTCCCTGACTTCTTCCCGTTCCCACTTGCCACATAAGTACAGGGACTGGGTTGGTCAAAACCACTCAATAGAGTCATTTCCTTGAGGCCGACCGAAATGAGCACCCACCAACGCTACCTCTCCTTCTCGCAAGAACCTGAGGACAAACATGCTGAGCTCAGTAGACTCACCCGCACCTCCTGCCACGCTCCAAGGGAAGGGCTGGATACGTGGATGCGTGGGCAAGTTTTCATCTCAGACCATCTGTAAAGCAGATCTGATCGAGTCTAATGCCAGCTCCACTGAATTAGGACATTTGACAGGCCTGCCCCAAGGACTCTGCCCAAGTACTATCATACCCACAATGCAACATCAACATCAACAGAGACTTAAAATTCCTAGTTTACATAAAGCTTCATTGTGCACCATAGCCAGTCTCCGTAGGCTACCTGCGCCGCATATTTTTATGAGCCTACATTTCAGCGCTCCTAGTCCACAATACACATAATTTTCAATTATGTTAGGGCAGCCCAGGACCACTGCCTATATAACATTACTGGTTGGAGGAAATGAGACTCGGCCCTGCTGCCCGGAGAGAGCTAACCAGATCCAGATGGTAGAGGAAGCCAGCCCCGGCCCCGCTTACTGGCAGAGACTCCACAACGTCAGTCTCAAACTCTCCTTTCCGGGTGCCACCTGACGCCACAGAATAGCTGAGTATCCACAAATCCATGCCCATCCCTAGAATTTTAACTGGCATTTAGGATGATGGAGTTCCTTTGGGAGAAGTAAGTAGTGCTGCAGAATTTTTTTTTTTAAGGAACTTATTAACCTCTTCCAAAAGTGATGGGATTCCTAGGTTCCTTTATCTTCCACAATTGGTCCTTATTAATAGTTAAAATAAATAAATAAAGAGGGAAAAGGAAATTAGGCACTATTACAGCCTAAAGGGAAATACTTTTCCTTCCTGGAGACAGTAAGCTGCAGGAAATTCTATTCTGTTGGGTCTTGAAGGAAGACCTGAAGGAGGCGTCCTCTCGTTTTCACAAAAGAGCAGGAACACTATGCTCTATTTTCCCAACAGTTCCACTGCAGGTTTTTTTTTGTATATATATATATATATATATATATATATATACACACACACACACACATACACACATCCTTTCAGGGAAAGAGAAAAAAAATGTTCCGACCTTCCCACTATAAAAACAACACTGGGAGCCTCTCTTCCTCTCAGGCTGTTCAACGTGGAAATTATGAATTGCCTACTAAAACATCAAGCTTTTCAACAAACAGCAATCAAAAGGAGCTGAGGGAATTCCTGCACTGAAAACTGTTGAAATGGACTTTGCTCAACTTTCATTTTGTTAAATAATATTAATGCTAAGCCCATCTTGGATTAAGCATTTCATCCTTTGTTTTAATAACAATGTTCTGATCCTGGCCCATTAAAATCCCCCCCACACACACACCATATCATATTTTATGATGATCTACCTCTGGACCTATTGACAAAGTCTCAAAATACATATACAACAGCAAGGCCCTCAACTAAGCCACTGAAAAGACTGCTAAATTATAAGCAGAAAGGAAGAGGTATGCATCTCTAATTTTCTCCCCTAATAATATTTATTAAAAAAAAAAAAAGGTCAAGCTAGGTGTGGTGGTGCACACCTTTAACCCCAGCACTCGGGGGGCCACTCCGAGAATACATAGTGAATTCCAGGTCAGCCTGGGCTAGAGTGAGACCCTACTTCAAAAAACCAAAAGGAAAAAGAAAGACAGGTGAGGAAGGCATGCTTCAGGATGGGTTAGTCAGAACTTGCTCTCCCAAGTCGCCTGAATCCTCCAGGACCCACCACTGCAACCTGTCACCTTACAGCTGCTGCGGAGTGCTGGCTGTACGTTTCTTTTCTAAGCAAACAGGAGATCTCAAAGAACAATAGTGATGATGACAGCGATGGCAGGAAAGTCACATCCTTAATTAAACACTGGCGAGACTTCCCAGCACTTCCTTTCAGTTGCCCGATCCACAGATGGGGCAGGCAATTGGAGATTGTCCCCTTTATTTATTCAGGACAGGGCTCACAAACTTTTTCTGTAAAGCACCAAACAGTAAATGTTCTGGGCTTTGATGTCCGCGACTACTTTTGCCATTGTAACTCGAAGGCAGCCCCAGGCAAGTTAGGGAAGTGTTGTGCTGTGGCTGAGTTCCAATAAAACTTATGTAAAGGACACCAGAATCTATATTGCATATAGTTTTCCCACGTCAGGAAATAGTACTTGATCATGGTAGCTTTTTATCCTGATAGGTAGTTAGGTAGGGCCTGGCCCCCAGAAACGTGAGGGACGCCACCATACCCGCCTTATTTACTGGTTTAAAACTTACATCTAATCCAGTCTCATCAAAGATGGCTGTTCCTCTTGGGTCCACCAATCAGTTAGGTTTCTCCCTACACACCAACCACCTAAGCCTGATGATAAGGCTCATTCTAATTGGATGTCTGGTTTCTATAAATGGGCCTGAGACACATGTGTGAGTTCTTCTCCCTGCCTTCACACCTCCTACCCTTCCCTTCCCTTTCCTTCCCCAGTGACCACCTCCCAGGAGGGAGACTTTTCTCTATGACAGGAAGATTTTCTCATTCCCTTCTTTTGGCGTAGACACTTTCCTGCTTTGTTTTCTCTTATCTTAGCTCTTCCTAATATAAATTCCATCATCTACCCTTCTCTTCTGAGTCTGCATTTTCAATTCTTCGGTAACTTGGACAAGGACCCAAAGTTGGGGTTCACAGGCAGGCATGGGGGTCTCCTGCATCTTTGTGGAAATCTAATCCCTCCCAGGACTGCAATCCTGCATCTATAATAACACTTAATTATTTAATTAAAAGTTATTCTTTGCTCATAAGTCATTTAAACACAGGTGGAAAGTCAGTTTGGGCTTGTGATTTAAAAAAAAAAAAAAAAAAAAAAGAGGTCCCCTAGGTCATTGTGTGAGAGGAGCTGTCTCAAGCTAGCCCTTTGGTCCAGATAACCCAACACAGTCTTAAAGGAAGTGTCTGGTGGCCCAAAGCAACATTTTAGATTGAATTGTCACTGGTAGATTCAAGTGTGGGGGTAAACGCTTGTAAAAGAATTTAAGCTCTGTGGCTGACATATCCAGTCACAAGGTCTAACCAAGTAGACCACAGTTTCACTGAAATAACTACTTCTCTTTCCAAAATGGAAGTAAATCCCTGGGCAATTCTGACTGGAGAAGGTTCACAGCGTTCAAAAGCTCTCACTCAATTCCCAGGGACACCATGTCATATGACATCAGATTGCCACCTCCCACCCCTAACCCAGAGCAACAGGGGAACTTCCTCAGGTCACAGAGAAATGACCCCACAGTCCACTCTCTCCAGAACCTTTTGGGAACCAAAACTTTCAAATATAACAAGGCTGAGATGAAGCTCACTTGGTGCTCACTCTGTCCACCAAAGGATGGCACCGTGGCTTGCAATACAATGCAAAAGTTAAGCGGGAAAGAGGAGCAGTGTGGAAGCAGACTGTTAAATCGTGCTGGTTAACATTGTCAACTTGGTAGAATCTAGAATCACCTAGGAGACAAATCACTGGGCATGTCTATGAGGAAGTTTCTAGATGGGGTTAACTAAGGGGCAAGATCCACTCTAACTGTGGACAGCACCGTGCCATAGGCTGGGGTCCCAGACTGAATGAAACGGAGAAAGTGAGCTGAGCTCCAACATTCATCCCTCTCTGCTTCCTGAGTGCAGACTGATAGGATCAATCGGCTGCTTTCTGCTCCTGTTGCCGAACCTTTCCCACCACCACGGACTGCATCCTTTGACCTGTAAGCCAAAATAAGCCCTCCTCTAAGCTGCTGCTTCTCAGGTGTCTTATCACAGCGACAAGAAAAGCAAAACTAATACCTCAATGAAGGTGAAACTAGTCTCTTCCAAATAACTAACTCCCATAGTCAGTCTATGGGCGTGGAGCAGTAAAATCCTCATCTTCTACAGGACAAGCATCGACACAGCCTCTGCAACCCAAGCTTTCTTTCTGACTGGGATAATTCACATCCCACAAAATCACACTCGTTGTAGGCATCCTCACAAAGGATTCCCACTGATAAGTGTCTATAATTCATGGATGCCAGGAAGTTGTGCATATTTTGTTTCTAATAAAATGGAAAGTCAATATTGTCTTTACACCCCAAAGTGAAGATTGGGCCAGTCACGGCCCAACATGTCCAAAGCCATGAGTCTTCTTCCTCTTCAAAAGCAGCTTGATCCACCCTCACAGTGTGGCCTCTCCATGGACCACTCCTCCCGACTCCCATACCAATGGGCATCACAGGACAGGAGACATAGAACCATGGCTACACCTTTCATAGCACTAAGCTTCACAACAGCAAAATACACAAGGAAGAAAGTACCAGAAAAGCTTATGATGTAAGAAAATAGGAACTTCAAGTATCTCACCCATTGAGTTTCTCCAGGAGCTCACATTGAAAGGCACACCTGACAGACACGCGCACACAACACTGCTCAAAAATGAACCTGCCCAGTTCTTTCTGAACCTTTTTCGTTTCTTGGAAATGGAGGACAGAAAATTCAGCCTATCTTCTATGCGCAAACCTTGCCCTGGGGAGCAAGGAATCATCATTTATCCGCAGTGGCTAAAATACATGAAGTTGTGATTAAATTAATAGCCTTGGATTTTCTTGGCCACAAGTTATCACTCACATCAAACCCACATATGCTAAAACTAGGTGGAACTTGCTAGAACCCCCTTCAAGGTCCTGCAGAATCCTTAGGGGCATCACGGCAAAGTCTGTCTGGCCAATGCTCTTGCACATGTGTAAGGTGCAGGAGATTACATATTAGGGGAACAGGTTCTTTTGAAAATTCTAGAGTGGCTCTATTTTTAAAAGATGTGATTTGTGTATAAAGCATGACTTCATAGAAAAAGAAATTCAGATATGTGATTTCTGGCTTGGGGATTATGAGTATGCACTACAGGTTACTGAGGTAAAGAAAATCAAAGATCTCTGAAGGCTGGGTACTATCTAAACTTGAAGAGGGAATAAAGCCATAGAAGAATGTCAGGGAGATGTTAGATTTTTTTTTAAAAAATAAAACCCAAACATAGCAGGAACTCAAAACTCAAAGACTTTGCCTTAAAATCTCCATCCCGTTTCTCACATAAAAAGACCATAGGAGAAGGGAACCCTATGGAGGCACCTATGTCCTACAACTTATTAAGGGCTTTACCCTCCATTTGATGCATAGGCCATTTTAAGATTTCCAATGAAATTCTATGGGTGACATTTTCCTTAAAAGTCTCTTAATCGGGCTGGAGAAATGGCTTAGTGGTTAAGTACTTGCCTGTGAAGCCTAAGGACCCGGGTTCAAGGCTTGATTCCCCAGGACCCACATAAGCCAGATGCACAAGGGGGCACACGCATCTGGAGTTGGTTTGCAGTGGCTGGAGGCCCTGATGCGCCCATTCTCTCCCTCTCCCTCTCTCTCTCTGTCTCCCTCTGTCTGTCGCTTCCTCTCAAATAAATAAATAAAAATAAACAAAAAAAAAAAATCTCTTAATCACAGCCATTGAAACAGGCCTGATGCAATCTTCTGTGTGTGCATGCTGATGTGTCAGCAGACTGTGTGCGAAGGCCAGAGGACAAGCTCAGAGCTGCTCCTTAGATACCGTCCATCTTTTTAAACACAGTGTCTCTCGTTGACTGGGAGCACTTCTCAGACCAGGCTATTTGCCCAGTCCATCAAGAGATCACTTCACAGCTGGAGAGGTCTCAGAGTCAGCTGGTAGACATTTGCCTCGCCTGCATAAGGACTTGAGTTCAATACTCAGTACCCACATGAAATTGCCAGGTGTGGGCTGGGGACATAGTCCACTGGTCAGCAGTACTTGCTGCTTAACCATTAGGGCCTCTCAGGCCAGAGCCCACCAAGTTCAACTCCCCAGAGCCCACAAACAATCCTGGGCATGGCCATGTGTGTCTATAACCACAGTCCCTGGTGGGGGGGGAGGGGTGGAGACCATGGAAACCACAGAATCATTGGAGATCATTGACCAGTAGTAGCTCTGGACGGAGGGAAAGACCTTGCCTGTCTCAAGGAAACACGTGGATGAGTGACAGGAACACGGACCATTCTAGTCTGGCCTCTACACGCATGCACATTGGACATACTCCACACATCACACATACCACACCACATACATACTCTACACACATGCACCTAAAGAAAAGAAAACGGCTGGGCATGGCGGCATGTGCCCACCATCCCATGCTGCGGGAGTCGAAGATCTCTAACTTCGCTGTCTAGCTAGTCTAGCCTAATTGTTGAGCTGCAGGCCAGTAAGAGACTCTGCCTCAAAAGAAATGGGCAGCATTCATCAAGATTACGCCCAAGGAAGTCCTATGGCGTGCACACACACACACACACACACACACACACACACACACACTTGAACATGCACACACAGGCACACAATGTATATGTGTGCATATCTAAAACCCTATGAGTTCAATTGCAAGAAAAATAGATCTAGCATTTTTAGCAACAGGGCCTAGGTTGTCTGAGGTCGTAAGGTCACGCAGGCAGCAGACAAGCACCTGGGGCGGGCTGCCTCCAAAGATCTCCCCTCTATCCTGACTTACTTCCTAACTCCCCTTTGCCCTCCTGCTTTTCTATAGCCTCCTTGCCTGAACTCCAACCAGAGAAGGTAACTCACCACACACAGCTAAGGGGGCATCTCAGAGCACCCCCCAGGTAATCAACCCATCTTCTCCTGCATCTCTCCCACCCAAGGCCATGGGCAAGCATGACGTTACATTCTTTCAAGGACCTTTGTCTACCAGGGCTCCTCCTGAGACCACTGATGGGAGGGAGTAAGCAAAGCAAAACAGACAAATCTAGTCAGGCATAGGGGTGCATGCCTATATTCCCAGCACTCACGAGACAGAGGCAGGAGGACTGCAAGGTTGAGACCAGCCTGGACTACACTGCAATACTTTGCCTCACAAGGGTGGAGGCGATCTGATTGACAACATAGAGGGGTCATTGTTTCCTTTCCCCTTCCAACCATCCACCAGCCCCGCCCCTGAGCTATCCCCGCATTTGCCTGGCCAAGGGGCTATGGTGCAGCAGCTCAGGGACACACAACCGTAATGAAGCATTTCACCAGGCCCCTCTCCTCACACCCAGATGACACCTCCGTTCACAGGTTTCCCTTCTGCTAAGGAGGGGGCTGAGAGGGTCTACAAACCCATTTTTCCAGCCTCAGCTCTACTTCCACTGAGAGTGTCCCTCCTCGCCTTCAATGACTATCCTGATCCCCATGCGGCCCAAGTCTGGAGCAAGAAACTGGAAAATGTGAGTCTATTCCAACACAGAGATCCCTGAAGCACCAATCAATAAGCACATGCTGTGTCAGGTTTGGAAGCTCAAGACACTCACCTAAGACCCAGTTAAGAGGCCGGGATGCTAAGGAATGGTCTAGGAGCACGCCCCAAGGGAGTAGAGACTCCATGAAGAATGGCCCAACGTCTGACCATATGGTTCCCAGTACTCATTAGCTTATCTGCATACAGTTTTCTCCTGACCAACTCCAAAACTATTGACCCCAAGTGATGAGAGAGGATCTGGGGATCTGAATACCCTTCCAACTTGCCCAGGAATTCAGGTGACGCTCCAGCAGTGTCGGGAGGGAGGGAGCATGAGGTGCGCATGCGGATTCCATCTTCCTCCCTCAGTGACACTTTCAAACCTCCACAATAGTTGCCACTGGGTGGTCAAAGGCAATAACCCCCAAACCCACCTTCAACAGAAGTAAAGCAGAGGGAAGTCGCATGACTCAGTCCTCCGCAGTCACCAGGGACTCAACGTCAGAGCTTCTTGTCCTCCACCCACCCTGCTACGTCTTTCTGCTCTTTGTGGAAAAGCACCATGGGCAATGGCTGCCCAGGCAGGACAGACATCTCCAGAGCAGGCCACAGAGAGTCCATGTGGCGAGCAGAAGGCAGCCCCAGAGGCCAGGCAGTCAGGAAACCAGACTCAGAGACGGTCTCACTCCATGACAACCAAAGGCCACCCAGGCCTGGCTATCTCCGAGTCTTCAGTCAGCTACAAGATGGCAGTCTCAAAGGGCTGTGGAGTCTGAGCCGGTGTCGGTACTACCACAAGTGCCCAGGTCCCTAGGCCACGAGTCAGAGGATGTGAAGCCACTGGAAGAGCTGGAGAGGTTGAGGCCTTGCCCTCCCTCTTTACACAAACAGTCACCAGAGCCACACAGCTTGTTCCCTGCACCAGCCCCCCTCCACCGCCCTCCCAAGCTGATGACTAACAAATAATGAATGTCTGCAAGCTGCTGCAGGAACCTTCTGTGAAGAGGCAGACCAGAGTCATGCACACTTAGGCTGAGAAGCATTTATAATCAACCATTACAGCCAGCATGCTTTTTAGGACTTATGAAAAGACCAAGTACAGTCACGTTGATGGCAATGTATGAGTTATCACCTGTGTCTCGGCAGCACGCTGAGGGAGACACAGGCATCGACAGACCAGCAGATGAGCTAGGGGACACAGCGTAGCCCGGTGGGGCCAGTGAAAGTGTCAGTGTGCGTTGAGCTGAGAGTGGAGCAGTGTTCGAGTCTTAAATGGTGACTACATCAGTAAAATGTGGTACATCCATTAAAACAGAATATTATGCTAGGATAAAAAAACAACGAAAGATGTACTGGCACATGCTACATTATGAATGGCCCTTGAGAATACAGTGCTAACTTTTAAAAGCCACATAAAAGGGGAAGTCACAGACTGTACAAATCCTTTTACATAAAATAACCAAGGGCTAGAGAGATGACTCAGCAATTAAAGGTCTTGCAAAGCCTGATGGCCGGGGTTCTACTTCCCAGTACCCATGTAAAGCCAGATGCACAAAGTGGTGCATGCATCTGGAGTTCATCTGCAGTGGCGTAGAGGGCCTAGCATGCCCCCACATCTCCCCTTGCATATAAACAAAAAATACAAATTTGTAATAATAAAATATCCAATAAGCAAATTGAGAGAGATAGTAAAGAAGTGATTGCTAGGAACTGGAAAGAAAGAGGTGGGGAGTATAGGAATCTTGTTAATATTCATAAAAACCAATGCATTGTGCAATTATTAAATAGATAAATTTTATGTGTGCATTATATCTCAAAAATAAAGTTCTTAAAATATTTTTATTCATTTATTTGAGAGAGAGAGAGAAAGAATGGATGCACCAGGGCCTCCTGCCACTGCAAACAAACTTTACCTGGGTACTGAAGAATAGAACCAGAGCCATCAGGCTTTGCAAGCAAGCACCTTTAACCACTGAACCATCTCGCAAGCCCAAAAATGAGTTTTTAAAAAGAGATGGAGTTGAGTCACTTACGGGACATCACAAGGGACAAAGGGAAGGAGACAACACGCACATGCGCACACCCCCCGCCCTTCCTGCCATGCTGCGTGGAAGAGTGGACAGCCTACAGGCATGGCGTTCTTTACAACACGGGACCTTACAAAGCTTTCTGGGAAGCAAGCGCTTTCCAGCTGTGGCTGTGGTTGGAGCTTAGTCTCAGGGAAGGACAGTTACAAAGGCGAGGTGTCTGCAGCACGGTCCACTGTGGAAGAAAGGTGGTAATGAAGAACGGTGGATCCAGTGTGAGAACCACACAGAGAACCGGGCGAGTCAACAGCCCCTCTCACTTATCTATCCACACCTCAGTTTCTCAGTCTAAAAATAGGCATGGAGGCTGGAGAGATGGCTTAGCGGTTAAGGTGCTTGCCTGCGTAAGGACCCAGGTTCTATACCCCAAAACCCAAGTAAGCCAGATTTGAGGCAGGCATCTGGAATTTGTTGGCAGTTGCTCGAGGCTCTGGCACTCCCATTCTCTCTCCCTCTCTATCTCCCCCCCCCCCATTAAAAAAATCAAATTAAGCAGGCGTGGTGGCACACGCCTTTAATCCCAGCACTTGGGAGGCAGAGGTAGGAGGATTGCCCTGAGTTCGAGGCCACCCTGAGACTCCATAGGGAATTCCAGGTCAGCCTGGCTAGAGTGAGACCCTACCTCGAAAAAAACCCCAAAACATCAAATTAAATAAATTTTAATATGAAATTTTAGTGATGAAACCACTCACATCCCCTAACTGGCTTCTTCCTCTGTCATTCATCCTCAAAAGAAAAACCATGGAATTGAAATTAAGGGAAAGAATTACATAAGGCAGGGGAAGTTAAGATTTGCCTTTTTATTTTTTCCCTCTAACTACTGGAAGATTTTAAAGACCTAAAACTTCAGGTCTCTCCTGAACATTGGTACAGATTTAGCCACCAGGTGACCTCTGAGAGGTACACAGAGAGCAAGTGGCAAGGTCCTGCTCCTGAAGGGACAATTTAAACGTGTAACATCTGAATGCAGGTGATATTCTAAAATCATAACTCTTCTAAATTCTTTTCTTTCTCCATGGCTGGGAGCACTGGAGGCTTGAACTTTTCAAACTGGGGTCTCCTGCTCATCCCTCATGACAAAAGTCACTCAAAGTCCTCGCAGTTGAGAGCAATGAATTCACTTGCTTAAGTGAATATGGTTGAGACCAAGTTTAAGACAGCCCAGCCAGGGCTTCCAGCTCCAGATGAAATCGCAGTCCGGGCTGCCTTTTCTTTGCATTTTCTTCCCTTGTCACATCTGAAAGAGGTCAGTGGCTCCAAGGAGGTCTCGCTGTCCAAACTTTTATTGTCTGTTTCTAGCTGTGACAAGCTTGTAGAGATGCTTCGTAATGTGACACCCGGGGAGCCGGGAGGTCATTTGCACTGGGAGGAACGAACCCCTGGTCAGGGTGGAGATTGCTGACCTCCTGCAGGCCCACGACCCCCCTGCATGCACATCTTGCTGCCTTAGCCAGCACGGCCTGCCACTCAAGTATCATCTTGCTGTAACAAATTACTCCTAACCCAGGATTACTGCTCTTTCCAAATCCCTCCTAGAGAGCAAGGAAATAAACATTCTCTCCCAGGACTCTGTCCCAGTCGTTTCCCGGGTTAGTAATCCTCGTCTCTATTTGCTTCTCCTACAAGCTTCGTCTGGGAGGTCTGCTTAGCCATCCTGGCCCACTCCGCTTTCAGGCATAAAGTGAATGTCTCAATTGTCCAGCAGGGACGGTCAAAGTGGAAGGCGGGCTTTCTGTCCTCGGGGCCCTAGCACAAAGGCTCCTCAGCCCCCAGGCTTCTGTCTGCCTGCAGACCCTGCTTCCCTAATCCCAGCCACTCACGGAAGCCCACACCCCGCATTCCTTCCTAGCAGTCCAGAAGGAGTGAGGCGTGGACACAGCCTGACTCAGCTGCTCTGTACAGGTTAGAGCCCTCCCAGAGAAGCAGTGCTATGCCCCAGGGGTAGCATAACATCTGGGGGCAGGTTTAATAGGGTGAGGGGGTAACAGAGGAGGAATATCTGAGGATTAGAGACAAGGAAACAGGTTACAGGCAGAGAAACACTGAGCCCCCACCCCCAGCCTGTGGCCTCCCTTCACAAACTGGCAGGAGATATTTCCAGCACAATAACCTCATTTGGGGAAGGAAGTACAGTTCTGTCCACTTCCCAAGGCGCCTCTGAAACACTGGGAGATTCCGGGCACTTCGGACAGAGAAACCGTTTGGTGTTTTTAATTATATATACAGCCTGGCTGGTATATGTCACAAAGCAAAGGGCAGAACAATGGATGTTATAATCAAAGTGGGTGATTGGGGAGATAAGGATCTGGGGGCTGTTGTAAGTATAACTTTCTCCCTGGAGAGAGAAAACAAGGTTGACAGCATACTCCCTGACACATAATCGACAAGGAGAGAAACATCCAGAAATAACCAAGACACTGGAGGAACATACATCTGAGACATCAAATCACACATTCCTGCTTCCTCCCAAAAAGGAAGATGGAGAGAGAACTAACGAGCACTGGGAGCTCAGAGCAGAGTTCAGATGCCATGGTCTCGGGTGGGGACCACCAGGCCACTCTAGGTCACCTTGCCTTTGGGAGTTCAGTGTCCAAGAGAACTTGGCTCAGGAAGGGGCAGTTATGATCCGAGGCTAACCACGTAGCTCACGAGGACGTCCTCTGGACAGCAAGATCAATTCCAACACCATCAAGTTTGGTTATTCTCTTCTTCCCTCCCTCTCTCCCTCCCTCCCTCCCAAGGTCTGTACTATTAATAGCAAGAAAGTTTCCCAGGCTTGGGTTTATTTGTAATCCCAACCAGCCCTGACCACAGAACCTGGCCATGTGCACAATTCTGGAGCTCCCAGGAATCTGGGGGACGGAATTACAGCTCTCAATATTTCGACAGCAGTAAAAGATGTAGAAAGGCAGAGGAAGAGATTCAAGTAAAAGAGAGCTAGACCTACATTCTCACTCCTTAACCATGCAACCCCGTCCCTGGACTCTCTCTTCCAGCCCAAGCTCTCTATTCCAACCCTTGTCCCCCGCCAACACACACACATACAGAAGGACCTAAAATAAGAAGATTAATTAAAAATAAAGACCTCCCTAGGGTGGGGAATAGAGTGGTAGAGTACTTGCCTAGCATGTACAAGGTCGTGGGTTCCATTCCCAGCACTGGGAGGTGAGCGGGGGTCACTCCCTAATTTTGACCCAGATAGTACAGCTAAATGGTCACCCACACAGGCACATGGGTATGAACGGTTGAAATCCAGGACAAATGACTTCACTTGTGTCTTTCTCTGAAACCTTGCCTGTAAAATGAAACTACTAATATAGCTGTGGCAATGGTCACAGCCGTGTATATGAGCAGGGAGTAGCAGTCTACACACTACCAACCAAAACCTGTGAGGTAGGGGCCAGAAGGGTTCGGGTTATGTTCACGAGAGAGCATGAGAGAAAGGGGGAAGGGCAGAGTGTGTGTGCACATGCCATGGTCAGTCAACGGAGGCTGCCTAGGGTGTGCATCTGATTAACAGACTAGCTGATAGCCTGTTCTTGGCCATATGCAAATAGACAAGGAAGAAATTGTTCCTTCAGCTATTTTCAATCGATCCCTTTCCCTCTCTCTATACCCCAGAAAGGGCTTTGCCTTGAGAATTCAACTCCAACTGTCTTAAGTCCCCCCCAAACGCCTGAGAAAGTGCAGACAAGTTAATGAGGTCCCGGCTGCAGAAAGAGCAAGCGAAGCCCCGTTTCTGCTCAGGTACAGAGGCGGATCGTCATTCCAACCTACGGGTCTTCGGGAGCTCAGCCTGGCTTGCTCTGCGGACACAAGGGCACAGGGCACGCAGCACGCTGCCACAGACAGAGGGGAAACGCTGCCTCAGCACATTCTCTTGAATGACAAATGTGTACGATGACGACTTCACCGCCACTGTGCCCAGGAGTACTCCAGGGGCACGGTTCTTGCCTCCGCAATGTGCCTCACTTTTTTTTCCCCCTTGACCCACTGAGCCCCCACTGGGTTAACTGGACTCGCTGCTATATGAAGGCATAACACACAAAAATGAGTTAGAGGGTTGCAAGCACTCAGAGGTGGTGTAGACCTTGGTTCAATCCAAGCCCCCCCCCCCCGCAACTCTATCCACTCAAAAAACATTTGCTGAATGTCTAACACATGCCAAGTGCTGATAGCTAAACGAGCTGGTTCATTTTGTATTTGCATCTATGTACGCATGCAAGTGTATGGTATGCAGGCACATGTGTATGTAAGTCTGCATGTGTGTGGAGGTCCACATCCAGTGTATTTCTCAATCACAGTCCACTTTGTTCTTTAAGACAAAGTCTTTCACTGAACCCAGAGCTCACCCGTTCAGCTAGACTACCTAGCCAGCAAGTCCCAGGGGATTTACTGTCTCCACCTCCCCAGAGCTGGGATCACAGGTCTGTATTTCCACACCCAGCATGTTACATGTGTGCAGGGGATCTGAACTCGGATCCTCATGCTTATATGGCAAACACTTAACCCACTGAGCCAGCTGCTCAGCCCCAGAGCTGGGTGTTCTGAAGAAAGAACAGGAAAGCCAGTTACCTAAAGGCAGGTAAGTAATGGTTTCCTCATCTGGAAAATGGGAATATAAACAATCATCGCACTGAGAATCTTGTAAGGATCAAAGGCTTGGCAAGGGGCCTGGCGTTTGGTGGGTGCTTAGTAAGTGCTAGCTATTATATTATTAGCTAGTTGTTATATTGCTATTAATATAATCGGCATCATCAGAATAAACCCGTGAGTTATTGCAAGATCCTAAATCACCCGAAAAGAAAGTACCCAGGCAGATACGCTGCGCAGTGCCTTGGGGGGAATGAAGACTAACATGTTCCAGCTCGTTAACCAACCTCCCGCTCTCTGTCCCCACCACTTTCGGCATTTTTTGTGGGTGCTGGGGACCCAACCCAAGGTCTTCATGTGTGTGATGACTGCTTTACCCCCTCCCCCAAGCCTCTCCGCAGCCCCAGACCTGGGTTCTTGAAGACAGCACACAAGAGATGACCATCCTGGAGAATATGTCTGGCCAGAGGAGAGAATTCACACCCTCATCCCCAAGTCTGCTGATGACATGGAATGTTGCTGTGGGTCTCTTTGGGTTCTTCTGGGGTACCCACAGCTCAGCTGCAGACCCGGGGCTCTTGGTCACTGCCTCTCTTCCTGCAATGGGCTCCCACACTTACAGACATCTTGCAAAGCCAGCAGCACCGTCACTCTCATGCTCTGAACCCAGCAGCACTTGACACAGAATGGCCTACAGAACAGGCTGCTGCAATGAATCGGGTTAAACCTGGCACGGCTGCTCCGGGCTGCGAAGAACCACAGGAGATCACCACCCAAAAGAGGTTCTGTAATGCGCGCAAGGGACAAAGAAAAGAAAAATCACACACAGAAAGCCTGACACTTACTTCCTTGGCTATATGTTGACTCTTGCTTTTCCTCTTCTAGATCTTTCTTTGGAGTTAGTAAGATTTAAAAGCAAGGCTATTAGGAAGATTGCCTAAAGAAGGATACATAGTTGGGAAAGCAAGATTCAAAGAAGTCCCTGGTACCCCAGCTTATCAACGTAAGGCATAAAAACAAGCACCAGCCATTTGGCACCCAGTTTTGAAAAGTCTGCCAGTCCCTGGTTCAGTCCAAAGATCAGCGTGTATTTCCTCCTGCACTGGCCATGTTCTCCAAGCATGGGGAAAGCAAAGGTCCAGGCGGGATGGTAGCCAAGGGCGATAGGAAAACACTGAGAACAAACCCATGCAGTGAATCAGCATTGAGTGCGGTTTAAAAAGAGAGAAAGTCAGACCAACTCTAGCATTGGACTCCCGGCCACCAAGTCTACTTAATTTCTCTAAGCGTCAGTTTCACTTTCCATAAACCAGGAGATGCTAGCTCTTTCTGATCACAACTATTGGCAAGTCAGCAGCTTAGGGACGCTCTGAGCACATTATCAGTACTCAGAAAACAACAGTTCTCTGGATAGCCTGGTCTCATAGCAAAACTGTCAGAAGAGAGGGGTGGGAGAAAATAAGAGGGAGGGGACTTATTGTCTTTTTATACATCTTTTTTATTTCTGTGTGCTGTGTGTTGTGAGTATACAGTATATGCATGCTTTTGTGTGTATACACACATTCCCTATACACACATGCATGAGCGCACACTCTTCCACTTTGTTTTCTTGAGAGAGTCTCTAATGGAACCTGGAACTAATGTTTTCGGTCCAGTTGGCTGACCAATATACCCCTGTGTGGTGGTTTGATTCAGGTGTCCCCCATAAACTTAGGAGTTCTGAATGCTAGGTTCCCAGCTGATGGAGATTTGGGAATTAATGCCTCCTGGAGGGAGTATATTGTTGGGGGTGGGCTTATGGGAGTTATAGCCAGTTTCCCCAAGCCAGTGTTTGGCACACTCTCCTGTTGCTGTGGTCCACCTTATGTTGGCCAGGGGGTGATGTCCACCCTCTGCTCATGCCATCGTTTTCCCCTGCCATCATGGAGCTTCCCCTCGAGCCTGTAAGCCAAAATAAACCTCTTTTTCCTACAAGCTGCTCTTGGTTGGGTGATTTCTACCAGCAGTGTGAACCTGACTGCAACACCCAGTGATGTTTCTGTCTTAGACACCCTCTCCCTCAGGGCAGAAGCTATTGGTGTGCGTGGCCAGAAGCACTCTACACTGAGCCACCTCCCCAGACCCTGACATGTTTATTTTCTAAGAGGCACCAAAAGAAAAGCAGATGGTAGGAAAATGAAGAACAATTCATAATGGAACCTTAATACTTGGAATCTGACTGTGAGAAACCGCCTCTGATATTCTATCCATTTTTTCAGAGGAGCATTCAGGAAAGAGATAGGAGAGCCCTCAAAAGCCCCAGGACACTAGATTTGAAGTGCATGTTATAAAGGCAGGAAACGTGTTTCTCTCACTTTGACCCTGTGCCAGACACAAACAGTCTCCTTAAGCTTCACTGAATATTTAACAAATATTTATTGACACAATCTCTTTGCCAGATATCCTACTAGGTGTTGGAGACAGAAGAGAAAGGTCCCTGCTCTAAGCATCACGGGGTCTAGTTGACAAACCTTAGGTGTCACCCAACTTGTGTGAAGGTGGACAGAGACTTGGTCTCCGTGACCCTTGGTTACCATGGTTACTGTACAATAATGTCTCCTCACTACGATATACCTCACTAGTGGGCAGCTTCTGCCAGGGTCTCGTGATTCACCCAATATCGGTTCTCTTATCTATACCCCATGCCTTCCTCACGCCTCCCCCCAAAAAAGGTCTTGGTTAATATATCAATGAAACAAATAGTGCCATCCCCGCAGAGGACTGGGTGGGAGGGGGACGAAAGGAAGTAAGGCATTAGAAAATCATGGTCAGCTACTAAGCATTACAGGAACACTTGTAGTTCTTATTATAGAACTGCACCCTTACTCTACACACAGCTGCCTCCTTAATGGGAACCTGCCATTGGTGCCATGTTGGCAAAGCCTGCTCTACCAGGCTAAGTCAGCCTGACCCCCCAGCTCAGAAGCAGGGGAGAGGCTGGGAGGAAGGATGCAATGGAGAGCCGAGCTGCAGCCGATGCACTTCCAGCAGGAAGGACCGTGCGGCACCAAGTGAAGTCCAGAGTCCAGACGCAGCCAGGGAGAGACTCCAAACTGGGTTCCAACGTGGTGGCCACAGCCTTCTCCTCAGCTGTCTACTCCTCAATGCAGAGGTCACTGCATCCGCCTTTCACCTCCTCATGTCACTCGGGGGCTTTCTGAGGCCCTGACAGTTGGCCAGGCGCATTAAGGGTGACAGAGATGCTGAGGTGAGCGGTAAGGCAACACTGCTGCCCTTACTGACCTCATTAGCTTTTGGCCCCAAAGACTCATTAATTAGCACAGCAGAGCACACGGGATGACTCCTTGCTACCCTCGGGCCACAGCTTTCCCACTACTTTAAAAGGCATCCATCCACTCAGCACCTCTTACTCCTGCTTTTAAAGAAGGGCAAAGGTGACATTTCTGCACGCCACCAGCTCAAAGAGGACAACAAAGAAAGCAACGAGGGGTTCCGGGTTGTCAACTAAGCAACAAAACACACGCTCACTTCCCCCAACGTTGTCCACGGTTAAAACCATCGGGGGAATCGGGCTACGGTTTCCTTTTTGTTCAGGGGGAGGGCAGGTGTCAGGCCTGGCTGAACTCCACATGAAAAACTGTGTGATGGCACACACCTGAAGAATCGATATATGTCCAAAAGACTACAGAAGAAAAAAGAAAAATCTCCACCTTGAAGGATCCTTTTCCTCTGGGTGGTAAGATTATAGACATTTCTTGCTTCTGATGCGTCCTAAAATCTTGTTTTTATTTGACAATGAAGCTATTAAATATATATTCTCAGCAAAATCACACGGGACAAAAGAAGTGAAGGGCTACCAAGAATGGTGGCATTCAAATTTAGCCAAACAGGGGAACTAGAGATGTTATTAGGTTGATAGAGTGTCTACCTACCGACCTACCAAGCACGAGGCCCTAGATTTTAACCCCACCACCAAATAACCAAGTATGGTGGCATATGCCTCTAATCCCAGCACTCAGGAGGTAGAGGCAAAAGGAGAAGAAATTCCAAGTCAGTGTTAATTATACAGAGAGTTCAAGACCAGCCTTGGATACATGAGACCCTGTCTCAAATAAAAGAAAATAGCAGAAGAAACCAGAGGGGCCAATTATGCATCCTGTGACCAAGGGACAAGATACTCAGGATTCACCATCTTTTCATAACTGCACCTATTTCTCCAAAAGGCCTCCAAAACCATCAGTAAGACTTGTAAATGAGGAGTCATTCTTCCCCAGAGACTTGAATATTTTCTTCATGACCGTGTTAACATCAGGCAAGCTGGGCTGACTAGACACCCCTGTCTTACCCCAAAGCCCACAAGATCTGCAGCCCCACATGTGGTAAGAGGCTCATGCAATGTCAACATAACATTTCTGACTTTCGCAGAGACTCTCATACAAGTCCAGAAGGGGATGTGGGTGCCCTACCAGGTTGCCATTTGCTACGATGACTGCAACGTAACATCATGCATCCCACTGGCTCCAGAGTCCCGCTGAGGTTTGTCCCTCCCTCTCGAGCCCCCTCTGCACAGTGCTCAGACTACCCCATCACACTCAGGACACCTTCTCTTACTTCCTCAGCCTCATGGCTGCCTCCCAGAACCAACACCTACTCACTGCTCTCCCCAGCCTCTAACATCACAGCTGGCAAACACTTGATGCATAGGAAATACACAAGGTACATACAGAACGATGTTGATGTTGGCAATCCACCGGACAGAAGGACTCAAGAGAAAGCCTACAAGGGCTACTGGGTGTCTGCCACCTTCACCTAGTGTCAAGACCATCGGGCCACTGGCTAAGACCCTTCGTTGTCCAACCCAGCTTGTCTGAAGCCCAGAGGTCAAAAAGAAGCAGCAGAGAACAGGCGAGATACTCCCGGGAGACAAGTTAACGTCCTAAGAGATCTTCACTGAACACCTACTATGTGCTGCACACCAGACAAACACTGTACACACCCAATGTAACCTTCATATCTGTGTGTAGATATATAGATAGTTGATAGATAGATAGATAACTGATAGATATATAGATAAGATGATAGACAGATAATAGGTAGATAGATGATAGATAAGGGATAGATGATAGATAATTGGTAGATAGATGATAGATAATAGATAGATAGATAGATAGATAGATAGATAACAGATATATAGATAAGATAGATAGATGATAGATAAGAGATAGATGGTAGATAATTGATAGATAGATAGATAGATATTGATAGATAGATAGATAGATAGATAGATAGATAGATAGATAGTCAAAACCACAAGGAGATGGACTCAAAACTCAACCAGTGTCTCTTAGTGACCAGTGCTGTGCCCACTCTTCAATGAGCACCCCCAGAACCATGCTCTGACTGCCTAAACATTACCTTAGTCGAGTTTCTCCAGCCTTCCTAAATGCACTGGCCTTCTTACTTTGCAAAGAAATGCGCTGTGAAGACCACAGGTCTACATTTTAACTCTCTGAATCACACTAAGTTTTATCATCTTTGAAATGAATATAAACATAAGTCCATTTGCACAGCTGCTGTGAAAAGTACACGCGAGCCGATGAACAGCCGCTGCCATGAGAGTCAATAAAAAGCAGTTTGTTGGTTCTTCTACTGAGAAATACGGTGACCAGAGTAAGAATTTTTTTTTTAAAGCAAGCCCAACAGACTGGCCTTTAAAAAAAAAAAAGAGAGAAAGGGAGGGGGGAGAGAGTATTGGTGTGCCAGGGCCTCCAGCCACTGTAACTGAACTCCACATATATGTGCCATCTTGTGTACATGTGAGACCTTGCACATGCTTCCCCTTGTGCGTCTGGCTTTCATGGGATCTGGGGAGTTGAACATGGGTCCTTAGGCTTCATAAGCAAGTGCCTTAACGACTAAGCCATCTCTCCAGCCCCAGAGCAAGAATATTTATTTAACCATCCCAATAACTATGTCTTCTGAGGAGATTCCCCATGCAAGATGCCTGTCCTCTAAGATGGACACTGGGCCGAGAGAAGTGAGTCTACAGTGACCTAAGAGAGTGTGTGCAGGGGCCAGGCCTGCCTGAGTGCAACTGCAATGGGCCACAACCACCCCTATCTCCTTCCCAGCCAGGCTCCAGCACTATCAGTCTAAGAATCTCCCTGAAGGCCTTTCAGTCACTGGAGAGCTCACAGTGTAGAGACAGACGCACACCCACAGAGGAGCAGGCAGTAAGAGTGCTCAGCACCTGGTTCACCGCTGGGTCTTCCCGCCTCCTTGTACATAATATGGGCTACCTGCATTCTCACGCTCATTCCTGCTACCTTGTGGACAAAATGTCTGCTTCCACCAGCCAGGGAGGGTCCCTTACTGGAGCGGCCACTGTTAGTCTGTGGAGGACCTCACTCGGACATCTCAGGCTCTTCCCAGGTACTATTGCTCATCAGTGCAACTAGCATCCCTCCCAGTTTTTAAAAATATTTTATTTATGTATTTATGAGAGAAACAGAGAGAGAGGGAAGGAGGGAGGGAGAGAGAAGAGAGAGAGAGAAAGAGAGAGACAGAGAGAGAGAGAGAGAGAGAGAATGGGTGCATCAGGGCCTCTACCCACTGCAAATGAACTCCAGATCCATGCACCACCATGTGCATCTGACTTACATGAGTACTGGGGAATCAAAACTGGGTCCTTAGGCTTTACAGGCAAGCTTCTTTTTCTTCTTTATTTTTATTTATTTATTTATTTGAGAGTGACAGACAGAGAAAGAGGAAGAGAGAGAGAGAGAGAATGAGAATGGGCGCACCAGGGCCTCCAGCCACTGCAAACGAACTCCAGACACGTGTGCCCCCTTGTGCATCTGGCTAACGTAGGTCCTGGGGAATCGATCCTCGAACCAGGGTCCTTAGGCTTCACAGGCAAGCGCTTAACCGCTAAGCCATCTCTCCAGCACCCCCAGCCCTTTCTAAGTTTTAAAAAGTCTTACAAGCAACATCGTGGGTGACTATGAGAGTGAATCATTCAGAACGCTAGACATGTTTGCCACATGTTTGGCTTCATAACAGATAAAGATTCAAGTGGCAATGGCTAGTCTACATTTAAAGGGGACAAAAAAAAATTAGAAAGGTAATGTGTTGGAGAGGTGGTGAGGAGAGAAACACTGCTGCGAATTCGCTCTGTGTTTGCCAGGGAGCTCTTTGCAAACTGACATCAGCTTTAGGAAGTGGTCAGTCCTCCTCTGGGTTTCTAAGCCTTGGGGCAGAAGCACCTTAATGCTTCCGGAGATGCCAGAGGCTCGCACTGCAGCTCCTGCCTGGAGCTGGTGGGATTCAGTGGCATTAAGGGTACAACTTTCTCTGGTAAGCTTGGAAGGGTTGCAGCACAGGGTTCAAAGCATTCTGCTAGTAAGTACAAGGCAAGTCTTTCCTTCCAAAAACACCCTGTTTGAAGCCTTTTCTGTCTTCCTTTTCCCAGCCACGGAAAATGACATAAACCTCCAGCAAAGGATGGATTCATTTCCAGCCTAAATCAGCTGGGATGGCGAGAGGAAGGAGCACAGAGCTCCCCGCCTCCTGACTGTGCCTGAGCTCCGGGGTAGTTGCCTTGACATGTCATAATTTAAAGAAAAAATGGACTATGGACCCACTCTTAAGAGCGACATGAATGAAGCCAGAACACCCCGCCCTAGCACAAGAGAACACTCTATCCTTGCCCTTAGGACTCAAGTACATTTGCTTTGCCAGGAAGCAGATTCCTTAGGTATCATTAAGTTTAGAAACATTTAAACTAAAAGCAAATGTAGAAAGCATGACTTAGCTTGGTAATGCTCTGTTTATTAATAGGCTACCATCACATAAGCAGGCCAACAGTAAACCTCTGCCTGACCCCACATCGTCAGCGCCCTGTGGCACCATGCTCAGTCTTAGGCACACAGCATCTCCCGGATTCCAATCACACACACTTTCTTCAGTTTGGATATCGAATAAAGAAAACCCATCACGCAGAGCCCAGGAACACCGCTGGACCTGACGCTCCACCATTCTGCTCAGGCTAATAATAAATAATAATACTTTGCGCTTCTCTGATGCCTTTCATCTGAGGATTTCAAAGTGCTCTGCAAACATTAGCTAATTATTGCTCACAGAATCCTGCGAGGCAGCACAGGGAAAGGACAAAAAAAAAAAAAAGAAAAGAAAAAAAGAAAGAAATCAGGGCCTCTAACATCCTAGGACTCCATACTCTCCCAAGAACTAATCTCTTTTTTTCAATATTTATTTATTTATTAAGAAAGAGAGAGAGTAAGAGAGACTGAGAGAGAGAATGGGCATGTAAGGGTCTCCAGCCACAGCAAAGGAACTCCAGATGCGTGTACCACCTTGTGCCTCTGACTGTCGTGGGTAGTGGGGGAAAGAACCTAGGTCCTTGGACTTTGCAGGCAAGTGCCTTAACCACTAGGCCATCTCTCCAACCCAAAAATGAATCTCTTGAGAGAGGGCTGAGGGAAGAAGTCTGCTCGTTTCAGGACTAAGTCTTAGCATTGGGCTTCCTGAGTTCTCACATTGACATAATCAACAAATAAAGCTCAATGGACTTCCATTCTAGAAACATCGTTGGCCTTGAAATGAATGAAGCCTTACAAAGTCACTACCAGTCTAAATCTGGTCCCAACAGGAGTGACATTCAGAATGTGTCAATACCAATGGATGAATTTCTCGAGACCTACCTTGGACCCAAGTGCCCTGCTATGGACAAGAATGGGGGCTTTCGTTACAGGGTCACAGAGCACTGGGAGGGAAATGCAGAGCAAAAAGACACAGCAGCATTTTAGGGTAATACCACCCCAGAAACCAGCCATGCCCTATCTAACCATGCTGCCCATCAATAGGCTGGGCTCCTCCAGCGGCACCTCCTTGATTGTACACACCATCCTCAAATGCACACTCAACTAGTTTTACATCCAAGTTTCATTCACACAGTCACGGATAACTAAGAGAAAGAAAAATAACAAAGTGCAGAGGCAGCTTCAGATGGCCGGCACTTACTGCTCCTCACACATCAATCAAAACTAATGAAGAAAGTAAATTACAGATCAGTGTCATCCATGAGAAAAATGTTTTGGTCCCTTCAAGAACTTAGAGGTAACCCCAAAAATATGCAAAGCAAATATTCCCAGAGACAGAGTCTTTAGGAAGTACAGAAATGAGCGGCTCATCTAGTTGGGTGCTTATATGTAAATGACAGGGCTTCTGAAAGACCTGGATGCAAGTTAATGGACCCTCTGCTAGCTCAACACCCAGAAAATCCTTTCATCATCGAGAAGAGAAATTTCAGGTTGGGTACTGACCAAATTGCCTGTAATTCCAAAGCCCTCATATCTCCTTCCTAAAATGCTTTCAGCTCCCGCCCTTCTTCCTTCCCCACTGCCTTCACGCACAAGTTTAGACCTCCATCAGAGCAGCACAATCCCGCACCCCTAAGCCCCCAGACCAGTACTCACCCACCGTAAGCACTCAACAAACACTGCTCACCTAGAGAAAACAACCTGCAGGGACTGCTCGGCCAGGCCATCTGGCCCCCGCACCAGTGAAGGGAGCAGGCTGTCCTGAGGAAAATTCAGCCAGGCCAACCCCACCCCCAGAGCAGTGGTTCCCAAGGGATCCTGCCCACAGGAGTCACCAAGACGCTGTAACACTGTGGACACCTGGTTCCCGGCCACCACGCAGTCTGGCTTACTGGAATAAGGTACAACCAAGACATGAGGGTTTTAAGTTTCCCAGATGATTCAGGGAAGCACTGAAAAGCCTCCTACTCAAGGCGCAGCAGCAAGGCCTGGAAAGAGCCTGGAAGAAACGCTCACCCTGGCCTGCTCACAAGGGAGCCCTCGGAGCCTAGGGATTGCAGGCAGTGCACCAGCGTCAAAGCTCTCCGCCACTAAACTCCACACAGCCTTTGGTCACCTGGCCTTTCTGAGAACTCAGAGCCTGGGCAGTGCCATTTCTCCACCAGCTGTCCTTCCCTCTGCTCTGCATAAGAAGTGCTACCTGTCATCTGTCAAGGTCTCAGCACTCAGGTACCACATGCTTCCCTGGCTCCCAGGAACAAGTCTAGCTCTCTCCTCCACGTCCTAAACCATTAAGCATCCTCCAGCTAAAGTTATGCTGCTTTCAAGGTGACAGTGTTATAGACTACAGACATGCATATCAGACTGAAAACCACCTTCCACTGCTAACATAATGACCTCGGTTAAGGCCTTAAGCCTCTCTGGGCTTCAGGTGTATTTCCTATAAAATGGGGGTGATACCTCCCGCTTACCTAACTGTGTGAGGATTGACATGATATGTATAAAAATGCTTCGAAAGAGTGCCTCGGGGATGTTGACTCTAGATGACTCTTAGAATAGAAATGACTGGGCTCTTAGCATCCTGCTGTGTGACTCTCAAACTGCAGAATCACTCAGGGAATCTTAAAATGCCTGATGCCTGGCTCCTCCCAAATGGGGGTCAGCACTGAATTGCTACAGAAAGCTGCTCACATGAATCCAATGTACAAAAAGTTGGAGGGAGGAAGCTGGAGAGATGGCTTAGTGGTTAAGGCACTTGCCTACAAAGCCTGACTTCCCAGTACCCACATAAGCAAGACATACAAGGTGGCGCACGCATCTGGAATTCATTTGCAGTGGCTGGAGACCCTGACGCACTATCTGCCTCTTTCCCTCTCAATCTCTCTCTCTCTCTCAATCTCTCAGTCTCTCTCTCTCTCTCTCTCTCTCTCTCTCTCTCCCTCCCTCCCTCCCTCCCTCTCTCTCTCTCTCTCCCTCCCTCCCTCCCTCTCTCTCTCTCTCCCTCTTAAACGAATAGATAAAATATTTTTTAAAAAAGTTGACTTTTTCCCCAGAGACTTGTTGCTGGTTAGAATTATCAGACTTGGAGATTTGTCACTGACTAGAGTTGTTGGACTTGAAGCTACAGAATTTTATGTTTGCCCTGGTTGTTTTAAATCTTGTATTGACTGAATATTCTTTGCTATGTCCAATGCCATCTTTTGCAGTGTGAATGTCTATTCTGTGCCATTATGGGTTTTTTGAGGTTATTTTTGGTATTATGGCTCAGTTAAAAGACCTTGGATTATGAGGATGTTTGAACATCACTGAGATTGATAAAAGAAAAAAAACATGGGGACTTTTAAAGTTGGACTGAATGCACTGCATTTTACATCATGGATGGTTATCAGTTTATGGGGGCCAGGGATGGAATGTGGTGGTTTGATTCAGGTGTCCCCCCACTTAGGTGTTCTGAATGCTAGGTTTCCAGCTGATGGAGATTTGGGAATTAACGCTTCCTGAAGGCAGTGTATTGTTGGGGGTGGGCTTATGGGTGTTATAGCCAGCTTCCCCATGCCAGTGTATGGCACACTCTCCTGTTGCTATTGTCCACCTTATGTCGGCCAGGGGGTGATGTCCACCTTCTGCTCATGCCATCGTTTTCCCCTGCCATCACAGAGCTTCCTCTCGAGCCTGTAAGCTTTTTTTTTCCCCCAGAAGCATCTCTTAGTTGGGTGATTTCTACCAGCAATGCGGACCTGACTGCAACAGTAAAGTTAGAGCCCCAGTTCTAACTTGTGGGAGGAAGGAACCACCCCATGAGTTAAGAGAGTCTATCACCAAGACTTACTGTGGCATGAGACCTTTATACTTGCCTTAAGGGTCATGGTTCTTGCCTGGCTGGCTCACTGCAGCCAATGCATGCCCAGCCATCTAGAAGCAAGCTCATATAGGATACTGTAAGAAAACGCCAAGTTCCCAAATCAATCTCTATTCTCCAAACCCCAACTACAAAGGACAATGAAAATGGAGCCCATAGTGACCTGTGTGACACATGAGGGTATGGTCAAGAAGACCAGCCAAAGATTCCGCACGCTGCATGAAAGTAAGTAGCCTGTGCCTTGTCTTTTGTAGTTTCCTTAATTACGTAAAAGAACAGTCCAAGCTACAGAGGGCGGCTAGAGAAAACCTTTCATGTCGCCCTATAGGCTCCCCCAGGGAGACTCAACAGGTTTCCCAAAACGTATGAAAGGACCTGTCCAGAAATGGTATCATTAATTCACCATCTTCTGAGGAACATGAACTGAGAAGCAAAACAAAGTTGACAACGGCCCTTTACGGCTTAAAGCACAGACAAAAATGAAGGTCCTGCTAGCAACACCATGTGCAGCACCTGGCTAAGGGGGTGGGGACAGCAGCCACTTCCCTAGGGGATACTTTCAGAAGGGCCTTTCTTCAGTGCCCCAGGATTTGACTCCAAACTTAAACACCCTCCTCCCTGGAGAGTGGCATCTTGTATTTCCAAAAGAAATTCCCAGAAGCCCTTGACCTCTGGTGGCAGAAGAAGCTTTTTCCAAAGGCACCAAATGGACACATATAATGAATGCAGTTGAGTTCGCAGGGCCAAACCTGGAACCACAGGACCTGTGCCAACCACACTGACCAAGGGACGGGCCGATATTTACAGAGATCTTTGAGAAAATAACTCAATCCAGAAAGAGCACCAGCTGCCCCAGGTCAGTTTAACCATCAAGATTAGGGGAGAAAAAAAGGTGACATCCTGAAAAATGAGGATTCTGAGAACACACAGGCAGATTCATGGGGTGTTGAGGAAGCAACTGGGGAGAACCAAGCCAACCCAGAAGGAGTGCTCATCTCCAGTCGTGAGATTTCCCAACGCTTGCAGACTTTTGCAAACACTCATGGTGTTGGAGCGACAACTCACTGAGCCGAGTGGTCAGCCAGCCTTGAGAATGGAAGGAGGAGGGCTGGAGAGATGGCTTAGGAGTTAAGGTGCTTGCCTGCAAAGCCAAAGGACCCAGGTTCGATTCACCATTCCCCAAGACCCACATAAGCCAGATGCACAAGGTGGTGCATGCATCTGAGTTTCTTTGCAGCGGCTGGAGGCCCCAGTGCGCCCATTCTCTCTCCCTCTCTCTTTCTCTCTCTCTCTCAAATAAATATTTTTTTAAAACTTAAAAAAAAAAAAAAAAGAATGGGAGGATGAGCAAGATACCATCAGACACCCTGAGTCATGAGTTCCCAAAGGGGAGGAAGGAAGGGAAGCAGCTCCCCCACCTGAGGTACTACCAAGCATGGTTTTAGGTTGTACCAGGTGTTATTTTACTAGTTTCAGGATTGTATAAATGTAAAAAATAGTAATAATGGCTAACACATCAAACTTACAAATCCCCAGATGGCAGGGCTTACAAAGAGGCTGAGTTAAATGAATCAAATGCTTGACTGCATCAAATAGTAATAGTGCAGATGGCTTGCAGTTATGCCAGAGATTATGAAGGGGGTGTGGCCACGAGGGACGCGACAGAAACCACACCAAAGAAATCCAGCAGGAATTCTGACCACAGAGCGATGACATCATCAGGTTTAAGACCCTGCAGAAAGGGAAGTTTGACAGACATCCCAGACAGACAAGGGAGTCCAGGAAAACTGACAGCAAAAGACTGTGGTAGCTCGCAATGCTACCTAGTGACAGCGGCAACATGTCCAAGGGTGCCCTGGACACACACACCAAAAAGGTACCCGCAGCAGATACGGGGTCAAGGCGCATACCCAGAGGTGAATCCTACGCCAACTAGCGTTGGAACCAAAGGTGTTTGCAAACCACTCAAACATGGCTTTGGAGGAAAATCTCAAGTAAGTGCAGAGCAGAGAATGTTAAAGGAAATAACGTCGAAACAAGTTCCACCGGCAAAGCTCAACAGAGACAGGGCAGTGGAGCCGGTGGGCTGCTTTCAGTCTTGCTTCCGATGTAATTCGCTTTCCAGCTCTCAGACCCGAGCCCCGAGCCCGGAGCCAAGCTGCCCGCACGGCCAGACTTCTTGGAACGCCCTCAGAACTCAGAAGCGCCCCGCTAAATGGGGATGCCGGTGAATGCACTAAGACCAGAAGGAGAGCAGGTAGGCGGCAGTCCTCAGAAGCAGCGTGAGGACGCTTCAGCGGTGCTGAGCACATACATGGGGGACTGTCCCTCCCCAAGATCCACTCTCTGGGCTACGTGTGTCCCCACACATACACACTTCCTCCCATGTTTTCACGTAAAGGAGGGGAGAGGAAAACAGGCAGAATTCACTGGAGATGTAAATGAAGCCCATTTTCAATGTTAAGTGCATTTCCAGGAAACAGAGGTGGAATCTCTCTGTTTACTCCGGCCTCAGTGATGCCTCCTCCACACAGCACAACCTCCAGTCAAGCTATTAACTTGAACGTTGAACTTCACAGCCTGGCTGTCTTCCTCAGCCTTCCTTTTGATGTTACCTCCAAAGCAAAAGATCAAAGGCTTTGAGTGTGGTGAGGGGAAGTCCCAAGCTCTTAGCCTAGCAGCCTGTGATATATGTTAAAATCCTGGCCAAAAGAGAGCAGACAGGGAAGAGAAGGAGCTCCAGAGAGGCCCGGGGCGGGCAGGCTGTGCAGAGATGGAGGGCAGGGAAGGAATGAGGTCACCGGTGACAGAGACATCAGGGACATAAGACAGAGGTGTTTGGATCACGTAGAACCCACAAGAAAGAAATTGCATCGGTAGGCATCATATATCCCCGAAAGAGCCAAACCCTACTCCATAGGTCCTTTGACTTCACCAGGAATCTCCACTTACGAAACCTGAACTGGGTGTCTACTGGGTCATAAACACTGGCCCTGGGCTCTAGGGAGAAAGCACTTGTTAAGTAAGTGATCACACCAGGTAATGCACAATGGCAAGCAGATGCCAACGGGATGGAAAAGAAATGTAGCCGTGAGTGTACAGTACACAGCCCAGCGCCGGGCTGCAGCTGGGACAGATGAAGGCCCCAGTAAGGCTGTGAAGAGTGGGAAGGAGACAGGGAAGCTGTGAGGGCAGCAGCAGCCACAGGGGTCAATCCCAACAGGGCGGAAGCAAGAGGTTAGAGAAATGGAAAAGGCCAGTGTGGCTAACGGGTGGGCAGAGGCCACCACTCGCATAGGACTTCCAGCTACGGAAGGGACTAGTGGCCTTTCCACCTTCAACGCTGAAACACTCGGATAAGCTATAGAAAGCATCACAATGAATAGACATCCAGAGGCTCCAATAGATGGTGCTTTGGAAGATGGTATGAGATTGAAATGCCTGCGATGAATCTCTGTATCTGACATTCCAACAGAAAAACTAGTCTAGAGTTATAGGAATCAGACACAGCCCCGCCCGCCCCCCCACACACACACACATGGCAAAGGACTGGTGGTCCTTTATCCACATCTGGTTATGCAGGTGCAGACATGTAACAGCTGCAGGTCCTCACACTCTGCTGTAAATTAGCCCCAGTAATCAATGGGGGGGGGCCCACAGGGCAGGGAGAGGTATCCGCAATGGAGGGGGCAATATCCACAACTGCTGGCACCCTGCTCTGCTGCCAGCCCTCCAGGATTGGACTGGGCAACGAAGGCTCCAGAACACCTCTCAGAACCAACCCTCAGGCTCTGCCTGTTCTCACACGGGAGAACAGGCTGGAAATACAAAACCCTAAGGTTTCAACTAAGCAAACAAACAAGCCTATCTCTGGCCCCTTTCCAATTTTAGAAATAGAAATTTGGCTAAAGGGATAAAATAGAGAAATTCTTGTGGGACGACTCTCATTATGAACAGAATGTGCTGTTTCCCAAGTTGCTGCCTCTCCTGAGTTCCATTTTATTTTTTACAATAAAAGTCTCTAAAAGGAATCAGACCCTGAGGGCCAAATTTATCCTCATTCTCTGCAATACCAATGGGTTCTCCCTCCAGGACACCAGCAGACAGTTTCTTCCCCATCCTGTCGGAGCTCAGCCACAACCCACTGGGCCCTTCTCCTCCTACCTCTGTGGAGGCCCTGGACCAGGCTCGGTGGCTAGTCCCCAGACAAACAATGGCACAGGGGAGGCGGGGTGCCTAAGAGAGCACTCCCAAAGCCAGATGAAAATCCTTCCCTGCCCATTCAGTCTGTTTTCCTTTCCTTCTTTTTCAGTCTAGGCAAGTCTCTGGGTAACAAGGACCAGTGTGTAGAAAATAGGTAGCTCCTCCTTCCCATGCCACACCCCAGCAAGCCTAACCCCCCAGGACGAGAGTGGCAATGCAGAGCCAAACCCTTCAGCAACGGGAGGGAAAGAAAGGAGAGGTCCCATAAAAGCAACCCGAGCCAGCAACTCAGGGGCACTCTGTGTGCCCTGCCGGACTGGAGGGTCACCCACGGTTAAGGCTTCCAAAGGCTGAGCTGGGCCCTGCAGAATGTCAGAGGAGAGAAGAGCATACAGATGGCCAGTCCAGGCTCCCATCCACTATGAGGAAGTTAAAGGTGGGGAAATGGTAAGGTCCCCCAGTTACTCCTGGCAGGAGGCAGAGGCGGACCCATTTCTAGCCCATCCTAAGAACCAACCTTTCTCCCTGGACTCACCACAACCCACAGCATGACAAATTGGACAATGGAAGGACCCACCATTCCCACCTCATAATGCACTACCGACCTTCAAACGGCAGTTCAGGCCATGTATACCACCAGCCAGAGCCCTAAGAACTTCATCCATCCATCTATTCACCTGCATGTCCATCTATCCGTCCACCTGTCTGTCCATCTATCCACAAGCCCACTCATCCAGCTATCCATCTGCGTTTGGCCCAACATCGGCCAGGTTGCAGGAAATTTATCCCCTGCACGTCCTGAACCCTCTCTCCCAACAACAGGGGCTTTACAGTAGAGACATCCCCAGGGCTCAGAAATGGAGCTAAAAAGCAGAGATAGGCAATGACCCACCCCCAACAGTGCACTTCCATGTAGTGCAGTAAGTTTCATGTTAATTGTCTTCAGACATTTAGTGAGTCACATCTGTGAAACAACAGGCCATCCCAGCCTTCCTGTAAAAAGTGAGACTTCTGAAAAGAAAACGCTTTCATTGGAGCCAGCTGCCACCTCTGCTTGGCGGCCTAGCTGAATGCATCTGAATACTAAGCCAGTGGTCTTAAAGCATGTCTGTACCTTTGGCTGTGCATTCAGCAGGGGACAGAGTAAAGAGCTACTTTAAACTCTTAACTTCCGCACCCATCAATATCCTGCTAAAGTATTAAGCATTCTGCTCCCTTATCCAGTTTTTCACTTGCTATAGTTTTAATTACAAGTAGGCAGCCAGAGTCCAAGAATATTAAGTGAAACAGTCCAGAAATAAATAATCCTTAAGCTTTAAATAACTTGCGCTATAGTGTATTACTGTAGTTATTCTTTTACTGTTATTATCAATCCTTTATTATACGTTACACTTTATCGGGTATGCATTATAGGAAAATGAAAGCACACTATTGGTTGGATTTAGCATTATGCACAAATTCAGTCAGCCAATCTGAGAACAAGGGGGTCATGAAACACACGCCCTGCAGATTAGGGGGACAGTTGTGTAGCTCCTCTGAGATCTACAGAGACTCCATACATCCTTGGACCTTGACCACCAGCTCCTTCCTTCCCTTCCAGACCCCTTGGTTCCCTTCCCCCACACTACCTGCTACCCCAGTCACCCTGTCAGGGCCTTCCCACACGCTATCAGTCTTCCTTCCTCACAGAAGTCCAAAGTCTCTTCAAGGAACTGATAAAGTTTTGTCTTATCCATGAAGAACACGCACCTGACTGGTCTCAGGCTATCAGCCTCTTCTTTCCACACATGCTTTTACAGTTCCAGTCTGAGCAGTCTCAGTGAAACACAAGGACTTGATTCTTTCAGCCTCTGAAGGCATACAGTTCCCTCATAGTGAAGGAGTCTATCCGTGGTCTCTATTATATGACATGTATGGAATACACAGCCTCTCCCTACCAAGTGCAGAACCATGTAAATGTGAGATCCATGGCCACCTTGGGGAGGAGGGAGCAGGTATGGTGTCCAACCAACTGATGTCCCAGTCCTGTTGCTGACACTTGCTGCCTATGGAACTTTAAGCAGTCCTGGGCTTCTGGCCTGTTTAATGAGAATCCCAGTTCCCACCCTCAGACGTAGAAGAGATGGCACTCAGTGGTCAGCACAAAGTAGGTATCTGGACAAGCCCCCTTTCCCTCCCCTGCTTATCCATACAACATTTGGTAAGTTACAGGAAACAAGTCTAAAAAGACAAATAGTTCTGGCTGGAGAGGAGGTCAGGGAGGAGAGAGAAAGCAGGAATGGGGCACAGTTATTATTCCTGAGCCCAAGGGACTCTAAGAGAGATCCAAGAGCAATCACAGAGACCATCCCCACACCATGCTAAGGCTCTGGGGACTGGTCTTCACAAGCAGCCACTATGGCACCACGTGGGTGGCTGGAAACAAACACTCTGGCAGCCAAGGGATCTCCACAGGTAGGTAGGTGAGATCGTACTGGGAAAGAACATCAAAAAGAAGGCCCAAATCAAGACTTGATCTCAGGACTTGATCGCATATTGGCCACAATAAGTAATGTTTGCTCAAAGGGAGGGAGAGGGGGTAGACAGAGACAGGCCCTCATTGGAGAAGGCAGACTTGCCATCCAATGTGGAAGAACAGCTTGTTTTGTATGCCACACAATGGAGACACTGTTCACAAGTGCTTTGCCCATACATAATCAGGCCTGCCTCTGCTTATTACACAAGTCTCTGATGGGTTGAGAGTCCAAGAATTAATTTCTTTCTATATTTACTCATAAGAAATAAACAAGCACTTTATGTTTACATAAACGTACATATATGTACACGTATATAAGTAAGAAAGAATAGAGGCTCTAAATTTAAAAATGATCAAAACTGGGCTGAGAGATGGCTCACTGGGTAAAGTGCTTGTCATGCCAGCATGAGAACCTGAGTTCAGATCTCCAATACCCACTTCAAAGGCCAGGAATCCACCTATAATCCCTGTGTTTGGAGACAGAGACAGGGAAACCCTGGGACTCATTATTAGCTGGTCTAGCCGAATTGGTGAGCTCCAGGTTCAGTGAGAGACCATGTCTCAAAAAGTCAGGTGTAAGCAGGGTGAGGTGACATACCCCTTTAATCCTAGCACGTGGAAGCCAGAGGTAGGAGGTTTGTCATGAGTTCGAGGCCACCCTGAGAGTACATAGTGATGTCCAGGTCAACCTGAGCTAGAATGAGACTCTAACATGAAAAAGAAAAAGGAAAAAGAAAGAGGTGTAGAAACTGAAGAGCACCAGCTTTGATCTCTTGCTTCTACATGTGTGCACACATGTGTGCCCACATACATAAACACACAGACACATGAACGCGTGCATGCCCACATACATACAAACAGACACATGCACGCATGTGTGCCCACATACATACAAACACACAGACACATGCACGCACCCCCCCACACCTACTCATGAAAATTAAAGAAATGAACAAAACTTAGACATATCAAATTGTGAAAAATGTTTATAACTAACTGAACAATTGAACTCCAATGTTCTCCCTTACCCAAAAAAAAGGCAAGTAGAATTCTTACTTTCTTTTTTTTAATTTGTTTATTTGTTTATTTATTTGAGAGAGAGAGAGAGGCAGATAGAATGGGAGCGCCAGGGCATCCAGCCATTACTAACAAACTCCAGACACATGTGCCACCTTGTACATCTGGTTACGTGGGCACTGGGAAATAGAACCTGGGTCCTTAGGCTTCGCAGGCAAGTGCCTTAAAGCCATCTCTCCAGCCCTTATTTTTATTTTCTTTTATGTCAGCGTTTTTTTCTGACAATTTCATAGAACTGTTAAAGTAGGTGAAATGCTTTTCTTGCTAATTCTTAGAGGTATTCGCTAGCTTGATTGAGCCTTCATACTCCCATCAACCAATACCAAGACTTGGACATAGGTACCCCCTGGTGGTCACCAGGCAACAAGGGTAAGCTTTCATTACCCAAATGTACATAGAACAGGAAGGACCCATGTGACCATACCAAACACAAAAGCAGCTGTCAACCACAGCACCACTGGTACCTAGGCTCGGCCCTACTGCGGCGGGTGCTGCCCTGTGCACTGTGTGCTGCAGTGCTACCTCTCAACTGTGCCCACTAGATGCCAGTAACACCTCCCAACACTCACCAATCTAGAGGTCACCACACCTTGCCAAATACCCCCGAGGGGCAAAATTGCCTTCATTTGAAAACCACTGAAATGGGGGCTGGGGAGGTGGGTAAAGTACCCGGCATGCAAGCATGAGCCCGGAGCTCAGTCGCCGAGACCCTATAAGCTACTGGGTGTTGTGATGTGTGCCCGGAGCCCCAGCCCTGGGGGAGGTGGAGGCAGGGAATCCCCGAGGCGCTCTGCTCAGGAAGAGACCCTATCTCAAAGGATAGGGCAAAAAGACGCTGGGAACATTCCCCATCAACCTAGCCCAGCAAGGTTTCTTGACAGCCTGCAATTCTGACACACAATTAGTATTCAAGGACCACTGAACACAACTGAAGTTGCCTAGGCCTCATTTGAAATTAATTTCAACCAAGAGGTTTCTTAAGTCATCACTTGTTTTTGTTCCTAAACACAGGAGCTGGGCAGCAGAAGCTGTCCTGTAATTCTCTGCCTCATCCTTGAGGGGAAGTATTATGGTGCCATTTCACAGATGGAGAAATGAGGGCCAGAGGTGCCAGGACTTGCCTCAAGTCTCCAAGCTTGCAAGCAGCTGGGCTCCGGCCTCAAAGCCCCTGAGTTTTAAAAGCTGATAATCAGAAATAACCCGGAGTTGGGTTTCAAAGAAGTTGTCATTCTCCAGGATATTAATTCGGAGAAAGAAACTAACAGGACTATCTTAGAGTCACATCTCTTGTTAGTTTTCACTCAACACTCCAAAGACAATTTAAAAAAAAAAAAACTTTTTGTTACAACTGGTATCTCAGTTGGGAAACCACCCCAATCACATCCTATACACCCCCTCCAAGCTTCTTGTTTGTTTGTTTGTTTTACTTGTGTATGTGGCTTATGTGGTGTGCCCAGGGCACAATGCCAGGTGTGTCCCGCTCCACCACTCTCCCACTCATTGTTTTTTTGGTTTGTTTTGTTTTGTTGTTTTTTGTATTTTTTCAGTAGGGTCTCACTCTGGTTCAGGCTGACCTAGAATTCACTATGGAGTCTCAGGGTGGCCTCGAACTCTCGGCGATCCTCCTACCTCTGCCTCCTGGGTGCTGGGATTAAAGGCGTGCGCCACCATGCCCGGGTTTCTCCCACATTCTTTTTTTTAATTATTTATTTATTTGAGAGCGACAGATATAGAAAGAGGGAGAGAGAGAGAGAGAAAGAGAGAGAGAGAGAGAGAATGGGCACGCCAGCGCTTCCAGCCACTGCAAACGAACTCCAGACGCGTGCACCCCCTTGTGCATCTGGCTAACGTGGGTCCTGGGGAATTGAGCCTCAAACCGAGATCCTTAGGCCTCACAGGCAAGCACTTGACCGCTAAGCCATCTCTCCAGCCCTCTCCCACATTCTTGGATTTCAGCTAGATCGCTTACTGACCCCAGAGCTTGCCACGGCTTCCTGAGCTCCGGCAATTATCGGGTCTCTGCTCCCCTACAGGACCAGGGCTGCAGACACACATGGCCTCGCCGAGCTATCGGTGTGGGTCCTGGGGATCAAACTCGAAGTAGTCTCCCAGGCCCCCTCGGGCCCTCAGGCGTGCCCAGGAAGAGCTCTTAACCACTCAGCCATCTCTCCTGCCCACTCTCCAAGATTTCTTTGCGGCATGAACCAGAAAGGCTACAAGACCCTTCCAGGAGCTGCTAACAAGCCCAGAGAGAAGTTGAGATCACCTTCCGTCTACCCCAAAAGAAGCAGAGGAGAAAACACTGAATGATTTAAAAACTCCAGCAACAGAGAGGGGCCGCTCAGAACAACACACCCCTAACAGCACCAAGCTCCGAGCTGGCTGGCTGGGGCTCCACGAACCCTGCAGGTATTTTTCTTCTTTCAAAGTTTCTATTAACTCCCCACTGATGTGCCCTAAAAGAATTTTTAAGGGCCTGGAAACACATAAATAAAATAGTCTTTGTCGGACCAGCTCAGGCAAATGAAAGTCTTTCACCTGTAGCAGCGGTGATAAAAGTTTCAGTCCCTGCTTTCCTAGGAGCTGTCGGAAGACTAAGGAGAGCCTGCAGCTCTAACACAACCGCTGCTCTCCGACCCTAGGCAGCAGCCAAGGGCAGGGTGGGGAAGGGAGCGCGAGGCAAGGCCCATCTAACACATAGGCACAGAATCACAGAACGCAGGAAACCTCCTGCCCCCGATGCCCACCCTGCCGAGCACACTAGCGCTTCCCAGTACTCCCAGCTCATCACGGCTGCTGAAACCCAGTTCACACAGAGCTAAAGATGGAGTGGGATCCTCAGAGACTGCGACCCAGGGGCCCCAAGTCAAACCAGGAAGTGACAGGTGGAGACCAGAGATGGATGTGGAGGTAAAACAAGACGGAACCACATCAAATATCCAGAGAGAGAAATAAAGGTGTCTGTCAACCAAAGGCCAGTGCCATATGTCTTCAGCCCCGGCATCCGTGCAGTCTGCTGATGTACTCCACGCCTCCTTACGGAGTGAGGATTTCTAGCCTCCCCTCCGGGCCAAAAGATGGTTTGCCAGTGCTAAGACAACAGCAGCATTGCCAAAGGCCATCCTAAGCAAACAGCATGGCTTACACTGTCCAGGAAAGCCATCATGCCCACACCACTTGGCAGATGAAACAGCCCTGGCGTCTTGTTATGAGCTGTTTCGTCAAACCTGGGCCACTGGTTCACTACGGGACCTGAGGCGTGTCACTCTGCTTCTTTGGGTGTAAAGATTTCTCACCTTTAAAAAGAAGAGACTGGCCAGCTGTGCAAAGCCTCCCAGTCACTCAAGGGTGTGTAAGTGCTCCTCAACTTACTAAGAGTGCTTGAACCTCTCACCTTGTGAGCGTCGCCACTTCACCTGGCCTGCCTTCGTTGTGCTAAGAATGCATAACTTACCCTAAACTGGACAAAGTCATCCCACAAAAAGGCAATTTTGTAAAGGGTTGAATAGCTTACGTCATTTATTGAGCACTGTAGTGGGGAAGAAAAAAAAAACAGAGTGGTTGTATGGGAAATGTTTTCACACCGAAACTACTAAGCCAATCCCTAGTGAGTTAAGACCTGACCATTGGTACTTGAAACCCCAGCCCAGGTAGATTTCTTTTCTTCTTCTGCCCTCCCGAGCATCGTTACCACCCACCCCAGGCAGTGAATTATACCAGCACTGATCATGCACAACTCGCTCCTGACAGTAATGCCCCTTGACTAAAGCAGGTACCCATCCATAATCCACAATAAAGGAAGACTGTATTAGCACGTGTATGCGTGTGTGTGTGTTATCTGAAGTTCCCCACAGACCTCACAATTTCCCATACCAACAGCTAACATCCATCAGATAATAGCACATTCTAGAAATGGGCACTCCTTAGGCTGGGGTGTTTTCCGCATATGCCTTACTTATGTGGCAAGTAACTAAATTTAAGAATAATCAGTTCTCCATCCATACCAGACAATAGCTAGCCAGGACCCTCTTTCACCCATACTCAAGGCCCACAGAAAGGACATCATCTCACAGCAGGATCCTCCCTTCCTTCTAGAAAGCAAACTGGGAGAATGTCTGCTGAGTGCCTAGAGCTCCCGAGAAGAAAGGCACCAAGCGAGGCCAAGGGACTATTCTGTAATAACAAGGGCTTGGAAACTTGCCACAAAGACTTCAACAGCATGAAGACTTGTTCAGGCCCCACACCTAGTGGGCTACAAGGCACTTCCCTGCCTCTCCCACTAATCAGGTTATGGGGTTTCCATGCAAGCCACCAAGTCTCCAAAAGGCTGCCAGCTTGGCCATGTGGGGTACATCAGATTCCACGGGGCTATTCAGCACATTATTTTACATAGGACTGGACTGCCAACAGTAAGGAGCTCAGCGACTTGAAAGTCCCACACAGAGGGCAAACCTAATGCCCACTATGGGGGTTCTCCCAGAAATGGGTACAGAGGAACTACAGAGAGCCCAGAAAGAATCATTAGGATAATTAATTAGTAGCTGCAAGTGACTGCTAACAGAAAGGGCTATGGAAACAAGCTCTAACACTGCTGAACACTGTCTCAACTTGATGGAGATGCCATGGTGACTAACAGAAATTCAAACCTCTGCAAGTATTACCAAGTTCAAACCATTTTTAGGCATTGTGCATTGATCCCCGTCAGCCATACAAAAGGAAAAACCGGAAACTGATGAGAGGGAAGTTTGGCCACTAATTGTCTGGGCTCCTCAGCAGAACTAAACCCAAAACCCCCAGCTAATCCTTCCCAGCTGTGTGACACTGGTCAGGGTACCGGCCTTCTCTGTACCTGTGCCTCAACTGTCATTAGATTGTTTCGTGTCTGTAAAGCACGGAGTCTGGGAACTGCTCAATGAACAAGGGTTGTAATAAATTTTGAGGTGCACAAAGTCCGTGAAACCTTGAGCACAGAAAACTTCTGGTGGACTGACAGAGACTTCACTAGATCTGCACAGCCACCCTGTTGGTTCACCCTGCTCAATCTTGTTTCCTTTTTATGTGACAAGTGTGACCTTCCAATAAAACAACTACACGCCTTAGAAGGAGAGGAAGTCTTAGTATATTAAAAAAAAAAAATTGAGGGCTGGAAAGATGCCTCAGTAGTTAAAAGGCACTTGCTTGCAAAACCTGATTAATGCCCATGCAAAGCCAGATGCACAAAGTGGTACATGCATCTGGAGTTCATTTGCAGTGGCAGGAGGCCCTGGCTCACCTATATACTCTGTAACTCTCTTTTCTTTCTTTCTTTCTTTCTTTCTTTCTTCCTTCCTTCCTTCCTTCCTTCCTTTCTTTCTCTCTCTCCCCCCTCTCTCATAAATAATAAAAACTAAAATAGTAATTTAAAAGTTTTAAAAAAAAAGAAATTGAGCTCAGCATATCTTTAGTTCCAATACTTGGAAGGCTGAGATAGGAGGATGATCATAAGTTTGAAGACAGCCTGAACTATATAGTTAGTTCCAGGTCAGCCTGGGCTAGCATGAGACTCTGCTGGAAAAAAAAATGAGGAAGAAGAGAGAAGGGCGGGGGAGAAGAGGAGGAAGAAGAGAAAGGGGAGGGAGAAGAAGACAAGGAGGAGGAAGACGAGGCATGGCATGGTGGTGCACACCTGTAATGCCAACACGAGGGAGGCAGAAGTAGGAGAATCGCTGTGAGTTTGAGGGCAGCCTGGGACTACAGAGTGAGTTCCAGGTCAGCCTTCAGCAGGGTGAGACCCTACAAAGAAATTAAAAAAAAAAAAAAAAAAAAAAAAACAAGGACACTGAGCGCTTGTTCCAGCACAAGTCATTTATAGATGAGAAGACTGAGGCCCTCCAGGCAGGTCTCCGTTTGTGCGATGAGAACGTGACTAGGCAAAAGCAGACCCTGAGTTCTGGTCTCTGAGGCCAGGGCTGTTTCCATTCCCAAAGACTGTTTCTCCACCTCATCCCCGACCCCACTCTCCTCCTCTTCTATGGTAAACCAAGGAAGGAAGGACATCATCTAAATGCCCTCACCTCCGACTAACCACCAAGACAGCTGATTAATCACCTCCACGGCAAACTGCAATACACTGGCGATTACAGTGACTTCATGACAGGTGTCATGGGTTCCATACAAGACAAGGTCACTGCTAAGGGGTCTCCCATAAAGGGGTCTCTTGTAGCATGGAAGTCGACCTCAACAGAACACACAAGCCCCAACAGAAAGGAAGCAGTGGAGAATCTGGGTTGGCTTGATTCCTGACCTAAGCAAGCCAGCCCCAGGAGGGCCTTTCCCCGTGACACTGACTACGCTGCAGGGACAGAAGCGTTGGTTGAGTCCTTCCTTGGGAAGGCAGCATCTATACCTCTCCTCCCAGTGACGCCAACAAGCCTACTGTCCCTTTTCTGGCTCTTGTTGATTGAAAAGTACCCGTCAATGCACGGCATTGCTATCATTCTACTGTCTCAGTGACTCATATCCCAACCCTGGCCTGGTATTTCTCAGTCTTCGGCCCACTGTTCTCTGCCTATCTACTCACCCCCCACCACCTCTGGCCACAAAGCAACTATTTAAAATTTCAAAACAAAAGATCCTGGTTCAAATCAAGACAAGCACAGGTTTCCCATCTGTCTTTGTGGATGTTGATGGCCTGTAGTAGGCTTCAGCTAGTCAGGCTTCATCAGATCAGATTCCTCCCAGATGAGAGAGAAGTCTTCTTCCAGCTGTGGTATCTGGACCACAGATTCTCAAAGCCTTCTAAGGCTAAGGACCTCACTGCACATAACGGGGCAAGGTTGGGGAATCCCCCATCTAACGGCAAGAGCCCAGGCAAGCATTCTGCAAGACCTCTTTGGAAACCCCATTACTTTGTGAGGACCTCAACACTTGAACAGGATTCTTGCCAAGCCTGTGGGACCACTTGAAATTCGCTCACCACCACCTTCAATCTCAGAGCAAGATCCTCATCAAAAAAAAAAAAAAAAAAAAAAAAAAAGTGTTTTCTCATTGCCCAAGCTAAATTCCAATAAACCTGAGGATCCTAGGGTTTTCCATGCAAGGAGAGAATAATGAGAATAACCTTGAAAAATGGTCCCCTTAATACCCCCCAACAAAGCTGCAGAAATTCTAACCCCTACCGAACCTATTTCTAGTCCCAACTCAACTTCTAAGGAGCGATGACCTTCCTATCCCTTGGTCACTTCACCTCAGGAGGTGGAATGAGACCATCTCTTTGTCCCTTTCATCTGCAACGTCCCTTACATCTTATATCTGACCTGACATGCCAGATATACGCCCCACTGGCCTGTGAGCTTCACCCTCGCTGACTGCTAGTCAGAAGTGCTGAGCAGCCAGCGGATCCCGGGAACAAGCTCGGGAGGAAAGGGTGACCACTAAGGTCCTGGCCAAAACCTACACTAGTGAGGACTTGGGCCATCGCTGAATGCTGAGGGCCACAGCAGGACACCAACAGTGGCCTGAAGAGCGGGCTCTCTCCCTGGAGGACATTAATGGGTATCTTGGGGACACACCAACACCGCAAAGCCCTTCTAAGTTTCGGGTGTACCTTCATGCAGGTCTCTGGGTAGCCCTGAAAGCAGCATCTTTCCTTGGTGCTATAGCAGGTTTCAGTGATGGGGTCCAGACTCCCTGGGTTGCCATATCCCATAGAGTCGCCCTCCTCTCAGTGCCATGTCTCCTCCATGCATAGCATGATTTGATATAATCAGTCTCCCTGGGGACAAGGGGCCATGTAAGCTGTGGAGTCAGTGATCCGGTTTCAAGCTCGGTCCTTCCCAACCTGCTTCTTGGGAGTCTCAAAATCACTCAGTCCAGCTCAGAGGACTACCAGGAGGAGTACACATGGAACCCCGAGAACAACTCAGTCCAGCTCAGAGGACTACCAGGAGGGGTACACACAGAACCCCGAAAACAACTCAGTCCAGCTCAGAGGACTACCGGGAGGGGTACACACAGAACCCCGAGAACAACTCAGTCCAGCTCAGAGGACTACCAGGAGGAGTACACACAGAACCCAGAGAACAACTCAGTCCAGCTCAGAGGACTACCGGGAGGGGTACACACAGAACCCAGAGAACAACTCAGTCCAGCTCAGAGGACTACCAGGAGGAGTACACACAGAACCCAGAGAACAACTCAGTCCAGCTCAGAGGACTACCAGGAGGGGTACACACAGAACCCAGAGAACAGCTCAGTCCAGCTCAGAGGACTACCGGGAGGGGTACACACAGAACCCAGAGAACAACTCAGTCCAGCTCAGAGGACTACCGGGAGGGGTACACACAGAACCCAGAGAACAACTCAGTCCAGCTCAGAGGACTGTGGGGAGGGGTACACACAGAACCCCGAGAACAACTCAGTCAAGCTCAGAGGACTGCGAGGAGGGTTACATGCGGAACCCCAAGAACAACTCAAGTCCAGCTCAGAGGACTGCCGGGAGGGGTACACGTAGAACCCCGAGAATAACTCGGTCCACCTTCCGTGTGTACACCATCACTGTGAGGAATTTAAGGGAAAGATTCCTTAACACTTATTTCCTCATGCACCGCCATACATCATGTGCCCCCACACGTAGAAATATACATCTATGTATGCCATACATGGATACACATGCCCCGCACAAAAAATGGAGAAAATGGGGCTTTTCTTTTCTTAAAGCATCCAGGTAGCTGAATTTTATAGGCAGAGTCACCAACTACTAAGAGAAAGGAGTGTAGAAGATTGGGAGAAGCAGGTTCCTCAGACTTAAACAACGGGGTGAAGGAGGTTAACAGAACACTTTTTCCTACTGGATAATCTTTGTATCTTTCTGTCACATTTTGCTGTGCGGCCTGACACAACTAAAGCATCACATATTGATTCTAAAAGTGTGATTGTTTCTAGAAAAGTTGTATTATCATGTGACCTAGTGATTCCACTCATAAGAAACAGCCAAGGAGAGCTGGGTGTAGTGGCACATGCACTTTAATCCCTGCACTTGGGAGGCCGAGGTAAGGGGACTGCTGTGAGTTCAAGGCCAGTCTGGGACTACAGAGTGAGGTCCAGCTCAGCCTGCGCTAGAGTGAGACCCTATCAGAAGGAAGGAAGGGAGGGAGGGAAGGAAGGAAAAAAGAGAGAGAAAAAAGATATGTGTGTGTGTGTGTGTGTGTATATATATATATATATATATATATATATATATATATACACACACACACACACACACACACACACACACATAGCCAGAAGAAATGAAAACATACTTGCAGGCAAAAATGTCTATAAATGTTCATAGCAGTATTCACCAACAGCCAAACAGATGGATGGACTTAACAAATAAATGAACACAATGTGGTCTATCCATATAATGGAATTATTTGGCTATGAAAAGGAATTGAGTACTAATACATGCTACCACATGGACGAACCTTAAAAATGAAAAGTAGGCAACAGGATAACCATGCATGAGTCCAGGCGTGCCCGAGGAACCTCACCATCTAGGCACTGTGGCTCAATACAGGACACAGTCCATGGCCACAGCATCCTTCCAAATGTGCTGATAAAGACCAGGCCCTGCCGCAGTCTGCCTCAGAGTATGGAGTAGCAACAGGGCCCAGGGGGAATCTCAATACTGAGCAGGCTAAGGGAGGTATGAAGCAAAAGCTCAAAGAACATGACAGTGATACCAAAACAACCTTGTACTCTAGGATCTCACAGGGCTCACGCCTCAAGTGCTCTGAGGAGGCTCCCGGGCCAGAACCCCAGCATGATGCCTCAAGTTCCCCCAGCCCCTCCCTCATGAGTCCTAGGACTGACTCTCCTCCCAAGAGCCCAAGCGTTGGCAGTGATAACGCAATCTTAGCGCCCAGCGGGCCTTGCTGGGCAGGCTACACTCCTTTTGGTTCCAAAAATGTTAGCCCAGCATTCAGACGATTGGCAGTGAGCTGGAACTCGAACCCAGGAATCCCAACGCCCACAGATTCTCACCTCTAGCTCCAACAAAGGTCCCTTTGTCAGGCTTAGCAGTCTCCCAGAGGGCACGCTTCCCTCCCAAGACTAGGGAGCGGAGGCGAGGGTGGTGTGTGGAATGGCATCTATGCCACTGACACAGGTTCTCCGCTTTCCAGGTTGCCCAATCCCACTGCCCGAGGGGATGGATGGGCAGAGTTTGGCATGGGCTGCCCTGCAGGAAATCGGGCCCTAGACCAGTCACACCCCCGCCCCTTCTCCAGACCTCGAAGCTCTCTGCCTGACCAGCGGTCTGCCTGGAGCCTGCATCCTGCCTGGGCAAAAGGGCTGCCAGTGAGCAACAGAGCTCTTGTTCAGGCATGCTTTTGAGCCCGTGAGGTTACCCTCTAGAAATACTGCTAAGTCAATCCCAAGCCAGCCAGCCCCCAAGTCCCCATGCAGACCAGCTCTAACACAGGACGCACCTTGGTGGCACCTCATCCCACCACCTCTATTATACAGCCCATTCCACCTTCCCTGAGGTTTCTTGGGACTCGGAGGTTTATTCGTGTGGGGCTGGGAGGCAGAGCTCAGCTCCTCTCCTTCCAAAGCCCCCTACCTCCTCAAAAAAAGGGGGGACAGGGAAGAATGGTGAGCTATGTCTGAACACACTGACAAAGGCCTTCACAGGGACTCAGCCACCTGTACCATCACTGTTCCACCTGGAGGACAGACAACCTCTGAAGGGAGACCACTAGTCCTGTGACAGCACCTGAGCCTGGCCTCCTTGGATGCTGGAAGAAACTTGCCCTGTGGTTCTTCTCACCCCAGGGAGGAGTGTACCCCACTTGTCAAACCACTCAGGAGCCTAGGACACTTTTCTTTTCACACACAGTGCAGGTACTATACCAGCCAAATCTCTGGAGTGCCCTACTTTCCAGAGAGGGAAACTGAGTCCAGAAGGTGCTAAGGGAAACCTTGTGGCCCCTCAACTTGGCACATACTCCCCATATATATAGGCTACAGGGAGAACCAGAAGTTTCCTAAAGGCTTCTGGAGAAGGCCACAAAGTTCGCCTCAGTGGGCAGTGTTGGAAGGATTGAGGGACAGTACCGAGCTAGAAACTATGGGGTTCAGAATCCTGCGTAGAATACACAATACAGCGCAGTTTCGATGGTTCAGGTGTTGGCTTGAGGTTCTATCCCAAGCACCACAAGAAACAAAAGACAGGAAACTTCTTGTCTGACAAACTGAATGGTTCCATATGGCTCCGAGGCCCTCCCACAAGCTCCCCCATACAAGGCATCCACCAAACTGTACCATTTCAGGTGCTCCAGACAACTCACTAACACAAACAAGGAAACACCAGCCCATTTGAAAGGTGAAGTGTGAAAGACCTAAGCATCTAACTAACTTAATTTTGTCTGTTTGTTTAGTCAGAATATCCTGTATCCAAGGCTTACCACTACATAGCTGAGGATGACTTTGAACTTGTGATCCTACTGCCGTGACTTCTGCAGTGCTGAGATTATAGGTGAGCACCACCACGCCCAGTTTACACAGTGCTGAGGATGGAGCCCAGGACTTCACGCATGCTAGGCAAGCACTCTACCAACCGAGCTACATACCTGCCCTAAGTTAATGTTTAACAACACTTAAGATCCTGAAATTGTGGGAAGGAGGGTATAGGGCGGAGTAAAGGTAGGGGACAAAGAGAAATTTCAGTAACCCGAACTGCCCTGGTGCTTAAGGGATGTAATACAAGTTTCTCTTTGAGTGACAGGAATAAATAAAAATATCTAATCTGAGTTACCCTGGAAACCTGCAGTACAGTGACAGCTAATTGAGCACCCCTGTCCCTACTGCCGTGTGTTCAATGCCACAGAGGAGGAACTCGGAGAGCCGCATGCGTGCAGGAGTCCTGGGGGGCGGGCACTTGTCTTGGTATTATTAGAAGTAATGCAAACACACTCCCAGGAATAATCACTTCTGCATCATGCCAACCTGAACTTTCATTTCGCTGTGGGAGCGGCTGGGCATCAAAGCCTACAAATTCGGAGAAAAGCTCAGAGAAAGAAGGCGGGGGGGGGGGGTGCCAGGCCTTTCTGCCCACCCCCATCTCATCTGTACATCCTATCCATTAGAAAATATATTTCTCAATGAATCATAAGGATGGCCAATCTGCAAAGTATTGCATCCTGCTAGAAGAGCCAAACCCACCCCTAAAGACATCACCACAAAAGAATGTAGGCCCTCGTCTCCCCAGTTCATCTACCGCACCTCGGTCCCAATGAAAGGAAATGCTGTCACACTGCTGGGTTTTTAAAACAGTGTCCGCAAAGGTAGGAAAGGTTACCCACAGCAAGCGAGGGCAGCCCTCCTCACCATAGCAACACGCCTATTTATAATATAGTCTACCTGCATCAAAGGCTCCAGACACTCAAGACGAAGCCGCAGCCCTCGCGAGCACGTCAATGAAGCACTTCCGGTTATACGGCCTGCCACAATTGTTAGCGCTGGCTACCTTTATTATTATTATTATTATTATTTCTACCCAAGTAAGAAGCAAAGAGGAAAATGAAGTGCTGTAGTTTCTAGGACAGGGCAGAGACCCAGCATGGGACTTTCTAAAGCACTTTGGCTAGTTATTGTGTCACTGAGAATGGGAAGCGAGGCTGCCGAGAGGAGCTATACCCGAGGCTGCGAAGCCGCAGTCAGGGCAGGCTCATGCAGCCCAGTGCGGCTGGTACGAGGCGCGCTGTGGAGTGATGCATGCACAAGGCCTCAATCAGTCCACAGAAGGACAGATTCCAGAAGCCAGATCCTGACCCGCCCTGAGCTACGGAAACAAGAGCCTTTTGCGTTAGCCCCTGGGAGACACCAGAAATCTACCATCAGATTACTCACTGGCAAAAGGATTGTTTTCCAGTGTCTAGAGTTTGGAAAGACAAGTCCAACACTGTTCCCAACTGCAGTCTCCCCCTCCCTTGTCACCGTAGCTACCTACAGCACGACAGGCCCCTAGCATCAGACAAGGCCAACACACACAAAGGCCACTTACTGGGCGTGTGTATTTCAGCAAGGCACTCAACTTTGAGGGCTTTCTCATCTGTACACAACTACTGATGTGTAAAGTTGTGAGTTCTGAGTTAATGCAGTATGATCTAAAAACTGGCCATGCTAAGAGCTTTAAAAAAACTTTTTTTTTTTTTGCTTTTAAGTTTCAATAAAATTAAGATCCTATATACAACAGATCCATCAACCTCAGAAATAAGATTTTCCTTCCTTTAACACACACTCCTAGCGTAATGCCAGGCCCATTTCAAAGCTAGGAAAATGGAGGCTAGAAACATTTGTATTACTGATACTACCTTTTGACGATCATGGCAGGGAGGGTGAGGGGCTCAGCAGACCTATCTCTAAAGGAGTCATTAATGGAAGGCAGGCGGAGAGGAAGAAAGACAAATTGCATCTCCCACACTGAGGTGAGTGAGCCACAAGACGGGAGCTCCAAACGAAACCAGGGTTCATGGCTGTAGAGAGCATCCAATGCTCAGACAGCACCCCACGGCTCAGACAGACAACACACAATGCTCAGACAGTGTCCCCTGCTCAGAAAGCACCCACTGCTCATATAGTGTCCACTGCTCAGACAGCGTCCACTGCTCACAGATTATCCACTGCTCAAATAGCATCCACTGCTCAGATAGTGTCCACTGCTCAGATAGCGTCCACTGCTCAGACAGCGTCCACTGCTCAGACAGCGTCCACTGCTCAGATAGCATCCACTGCTCAGACAGCATCCACTGCTCAGTATTCCTTTGCCCAAACACTCCTAGAGGGCAGGGATTATGTCACTGTACACAACGAATCTCATTACAACTAGCATATTATAAGCCCTAAATAAATATCTCTTGCTAGTGGGGGCATTTTATTTGTATGTTTGTATTGAGTTCCTAGAAAAAGAATCCTAGGCTTTTCCCTTCCTGTGTGTTTTCATATCACTTCTTTGAGATCCACAATACCAGCTGGACAGGAGCAAATAGTTCTGCCATTTTGCTATATTTTTAATATTTTATTTTATGTATTTGAGAGAGAGAAAGACACAGGGAAAAAGAGAGAGAGAATGGCCTCCAGCCACTGAAAACGAACTCCAGACGCATGCACCACCTTGTGCATCTGGCTTACATGGGTCCTAGGAGATCAAACCTAGTTCCTTTGGCTTTGCAGGCAAGTGCCTTAACTGCTAAGCCATCTTTCCAGCCCCATTTTGCTATATTTTTGAGCTGGGTGTCAAACCTGTGGCCAATCAAACTCATTTCACCTGCCCCATGAGATTCACAACAACCTTCCAGTACTATGGTCATCCCTGATTTGAAATTCACCAGGGTCCTCAGAATTCCCCATCGCAACCAGAAACTAGATGAGGACTACGGAGCACAGCATCTCTGCTCCACAATGTTGACGTTCCTAGGAGCACCACTGCGATGATAGATAAAGAGGAAAGATGGCAGAAGGAGGCTATCTGTGTCTCTTGAATGCACTGCTAGAGTGAGACCCTACCTTGAAAAAACAAAAACAAAAACAAAAAAAAAAAAAAAGAAAGAAAAGGCTTCTGCGGGCTGGACAGATGGCTTAGCAGTTAAGGCACTTGCCTGCAAAGCCAAAGGGCCCAGGTTCAATTCCCCAGGACCCACAGCTAGAGGCCCTGGCATGCCCATTCTCTCCCTCTTCCTCTTCCTCTCTCTCTCTCTCTAATAAATAAATAAATAAATAAATAAATAAATAAATAAAATTTTTTTAAAAAGAAAGAAAGAAAAGGCTTCTGCTTCCTGCAACTGGTGTTTTTAAAAAATAGAAACAAAAGATAACTCATTAGTTTTACCATGTCTGTTTTATAGACAAGGAAAGTGAAGTTTAATAATGTTACAAGAGTCAAGGTTACATACAGTGGCAAAGCAGTCAAGCCAGGATTCAATATGGTAGGTTTATCTGAGCAAAGCTCTTACTGTTTCCTTATTCTTGACATTTCTCTTGGAATATCATGTGCCTCTAGAATGGATTTTTTAAGTACTAATAAATGTTCAATATGTTTTTTTTCTTTCTTTCTTTCTTTAATGGCAACACGACAGGAAAGGGAAACTCAAGTCGTAGCTCCCAAACTCATCAACCCAAGACCAGCCACAACAGACAACGCGCTAACTTAATTCCTCACTGAGGACACTCTGGAGAAAGAGCTGGATGCACGCCTCTACCCACTGGTGTCTCCAAGCCCAGGGGCAAAACCAGTGACACGAAACGAGCTGAACTTGTTCAGCTCCAGGTATTACATTATTCTGGACCAGGGATCCAGAATGCCCAAAGACAGGAAGCAGGAGAGGTGAAGACAGCACCCATCTGAGCCAAGTTCTCAAACAGACACTTCCGGGGAGGCATGGAGCCCACAGGAAGGGAGGTGTGCAGAAAACACTCTAATACATCCTCTTAGCCACAGCCTGAGCATTTTTCCACCACAGAGACACACCAAGTGCAGCAACAACAGTGACTTATAAGTGTGCAGACCGATTATAGCTTTACTTTCAAAAGAGCTTTGATTGATCTTTTTTGATAGACCTGAAATAAATTAAACTAGATTGACTCACTTGAGAATGGACTCTAATCCCTTAGTCAGATCCCGGAGAACTCAAACCAAACCAGCTGTTAATTTAGGCTTTATAAGATAAAGCATGAGAAATCCAAGTTGATGTACCCCAGAGCAAAGCTTACATCATCTCTGTGAGCAATCAACCCACCGCTTCTTTCAGGAACTAATCAGTTCTTGGGTGAGTAGGTGCCAAGCTGGTGCTCTCAGAGCGAAACCAGCCCAGGGAACGGAAGAAAGGCGAAAGAGGAAAGAAAACGGAGCCCAAGAAACGTCCACTGACTCACTCCCCGGAGCAAACTCAGACTCAGCCAAGGCGTTTCCATGTCGCTTTCTGCAGCCATTGGTCTCCTGTCCACCAACAGCCAACGGCTCGACCAGAACCCAGGAAAATATTCCCCACTACTGTCTTGCTCCCTCTATCTTTGAAGATCACCCTGGCCCCTTTATCTTTGCTTCTGGGTGCCTTTGATTTTAATATAGGAATTCTAAGGCTTTCTAGTGGCGCTAATAGAGTTAACAAGAACACACACACAGAGAGAGATAGAAAAGAGAGAGAGAGAGAGAGAGAGAGAGAGAGAGAGAGGTTTCTTCAAGCTAAACTCCACTCCACTTCCTATGCTACCAGAGAGCCCTCCCAACTTTCACCAGCCTTTTTGTCTAAAGTGACTAATGCCTCCATCTCACATGAAGGTGGGCTTTGCCTCTAAGAGGACCCACCCACCGCCGCTGTCCAAAGGCTCCAATACCTCTACAACAGCAAGGCTGCCAGCCTCTTTTGCCCCTGAACAATGATGTTTCATAGAACACTCTGTTTACCGAACATAAAGGGATCAAGAATTGAAATCCAATTTAAGGAATTATGGTGCCTTCAGACTGTTTTTCCTCAACGATGAAAAAAGACAGGCATGTTGTTTCTGGAATTTAGCCAGAAGAAACTGATCCTTATAGTAATACAAGGGGAAAGAAAAAGAAAGAAAGAAATCAATGTGTATGTTTATGTATGTGCTGGGGGGCGGGGGGATCACTCCAACATGCGTTAAAACCTGAGTAGTCAATGAACTTATTTCATTCCCTGCAAGGAGCCTGAAGTTTATTTCAAAGCCCTATTTTGATATCCATCTGACAAGCAGAATGCCATTCATCTCTTAGGCCTTCTGAGAAGCAGAAGAAGTGTAACCAGAAAAGACACATCGGGAAGACGCAGCAAAAGCAACCACAGTCTACTAGCCTCCCTAGTTCGTAGCTCACTGAACCAAAGTCCACCAACTGCTGGGAGGAACCAGGCCTGCGGGGGTCATTTCCTTTGAGTAACAGTCGCCACTGCTCCTGGCACTGAATGTTGTGCCATGTCTGTTTGTCATTTAATCGTGAGAGGTGTCCTAGCCCTGTGCTGTAGATACAACTCCTGTTCAGGGAGGTTAAATAGTTGGTCAAGGGCCACACAGCATCAATGGATAATGCTGACCTGAGTCCCCAGGTATGCCAGACATTGGTACCAAAGGGCATACCCATCATCCCAGAATGCCTCCTTTCACAGCAAAATCTTTTTCCTTTTGTGGTGCTCAAGCCTTATACATGCTGAGGAGGCACTCTGCCATTAAGCTGCACACCCGGCCCCACAGCAAAAGCTTCCAAGCCCACATATAATAACCTTTCTCCTGGCTCCAAACTGGTCTTGCCATTGCACACCTCCTGTGGAGGGATTTCACAGATGAGCAAACGACCCCAACAATACGCTATCTACGGCCAGATAATCTGATAGCAGACTGAGGAATTTTCAGAGCTCCTGGGCCCCTAACTCCAGTTATTTAGCCTCACCTGTCCCATAATTAATTCTCCCCCACCAGTAAGCACAAAAACAAGGTTCTCCCGCTACAAAAACTGTCTTCCCGAGTGCTGCCTGGGGAAACAGGTTGATGTTGGTGTGAAGTAGGGATGGCGACCATTAGATTAAGTAAATTAAGATATTTCTGCTAGAGTGGAAATAAATCATCACTTAGAGGACTTACCCACTTTCAATGTAATGGACAGGCCTTGTTAAAAAGTCACATCATCCGCCAGGTTGGAAAAACGAGTGGATAAGAGAAGAAGAAGTAAGCTATTTCTACAGCCTAAGGCCAATGGGAAACTACAGAAGTCTGGCCAATAATAATACATACATTCATACACAAAAATGAAATTTAAAAACCACCACAGCTTTCTGAGTAGCAAAGCCTGTTAAATGCAAGTCCTTTTGTTATTAGGAGCTTAGGGAGACCCAAGAGAGATAATCACACTCTATTGTTTTACATCTCCCCAAGCCAAGAGGAAGAGAGTGAGGACTAAATGGCCATGGACCAGGAATGCCTTCTGGTTCCTCATGTTTCACTTGTTCTGTCTCAGGTTGGCCTCTGAAGGGCCAAGGGAGGAAGACAGCAATGAGCACAGAGAGCTCTCAGGCCCAGAGCTTACATGCAGCGTTCTGGGACGGCTGCTTTTAAGTCAATGGAGAGAATTTGCAACACTTCTTAACCTCTGCTGGGAATAAATCATTCTGGTCAGTCTGCCTTCTACATCCCCGCTACCCAAGTTTAAGTGTGACCAGGCCCAAGTTGGCTGCCAACAGAATACACTTCTTGCTCAGAAGAGAATGGCAAGAAAGTTCCAGCAAGCTGGCTCGTGCTAAGAGCTCAAGTAGAGATGCCAACACATTCTCCCAGGGCAGTCTGCATCCTTCCCAAGTTCTGACCTATTTCATCCCGGTAACCAACAAGCACAGCATGTCTTTGAGGCAATTTGGAGGAGGAGGAGGCTGTTATACGCTCATTATGAACTCAGACAAACGAGGGCCTGACCACAGCAGCTGAGGGAAAATCCCTTATAAAGAAAGAAATAAGTGTTATTAAATTTACAAGCCAGGAGCCACAATTCTGTCTCAGAGAACAAAAACAAAAACAAACAAAAAACCCTGTCTTTAAATCTATATTTTTAATGAAATACAAAGCAGCATAAATTCAACCAAAAGGCCACAAATTCCTGTCTTGCTGTCACTAATTTCATGCCCATCAGAAGTTGAATGATTCTAAGTCCAGCCCCCCCACCCAGGTCTTTTTGTTTGCCGTCCATGGGGAGATAAATTATGTTACAACATGGCCTCTTTCACCATAACTCTTCTGTCCAGAAGGTATTCTGGACTAGTCTCTCCAAGAGTCATCACTCAAGCCCAGATCCCTTCTGTGGCGAGAGGGAAGAGAGAAAAGAAAGAAACAAGATGCTGCCTAACATAGTACATCATGTCACGAAGCTGCCAGCTAGGCTGAAGTCTTCTTTTCTGTTGGTTTGTTTGTTTGTTTGTTTGTTTGTTCTTGGTTTTACGAGGTAGGGTCTTGCTCTGGCCCAGACTGACCTGGAATTCACTGTGTAGTCTCAGGGTGGCCTCGAACTCACGGCAGGCCTCCTACCTCTGCTTGCCGGGTGCTGGGATTAAAGGCGGGTGCCCGGCAAGGCAGAAGTTTTTAGTAACAACTGTGTTAAGTAAGGGGATGACGGGCCCCTCTCCAGCGGTAACAATGACATACCACTGTAACTTTCTGGTGTGGCAGACACTGCATTAGCCTCTCTGACACAGTCTCACAAATCTTCATGACAGACAAATTCTCTCATTAAACCCAAATTTCACAGATGAGAACATGAAGAAGCAGAGCACTTCAGCAATCTATTCAATTTAAAATTTTCGATTCAAATACTTAATATTGAAATTAGAAATAAAATGAATTTAAACTTAAATATTTAAATTTAAAATATTCAAAATTAATGGAGTTTTTTTATTTAGTTAGTTGTATAGGGCCTCTTGCCACTGCAAACAAACACCAGACACTTGTGCTACCTTCTGTGTTCACTTTATGTGGGGGGCTAGGGAATTGAAGCTGGGCTGGCAAACTTTGAAGAAAAGTGCCTTTAACCACTGAACCATCTTCCCAGCCCCAGACTCAAAAGTAAATAAGCAAGCCAGTCCCAGAAAAACAAAACTATCCTGTGTTTTCTCTCACATGTAGAATCGAAAATTAAATATATGACATGAAAGGAGAAGGGGGGCTATGGAGGGGAGGGAGACGCTAAAGGGGAGGGGGGAGAACAAGAGAGCCCAACAGGAGGTAGGAAGAGAGACAAACTATCACACATTTTCTCTCATATGGAACCTAAACTATCCTAAAATGGTAAAACTGTATGAGGAGAAGTAACATAACAGGGTTTCTTTTCTTAAGAAACTTGTAAATATAACTATGCATTTATAAGTATAATTATATATTTATATAACTATATATGTATGTGTATATATATATATATATATATATGTATATATATATATATATATCCAGAAAGAGTAGAGAGGAGGGATCGAGAGGGAAGTGGGGAAGGTCAAGTATGTGTGTACATATATGTATATGTGTGTATGTATATGTGTGTGTAACTGCCATAATTTTATATGCTAACTTTAAAAATTAATTTAAAAGGGGGAGGGGAGGCAATTATCATGGTTTATTGTCTATAATTATGGAAGTTGTCAATAATAAAAAATAAAATAAAAATTTTAAAAGGGTGAAGCCGGGCATGGTGGCGCACATCTTTAGTCCCAGCACTCGGGAGGCAAAGATAGGTGAATGGGTGTGAATTTGAGACCACCCTGAACTACATAGTGAATACCAGGTCAGCCTGAAGTACAGTGAGACTCTACCTCAAAATTAAATAAATAAGTAAAAACAAAAATAAAATTAAAAGGGTGGGAAAAAAAGCCAATGGAAATGAAATGCTAAGGTAAGGAAAAGTTCCCTAGAAAACTAGACAATGAGAACTAACTAGTTTTTTAAGTGGAAACTAGTATGATTAAGTAAACCAGCCAGGTGTGTGACACCTTTAATCCCAGCACTGGGGAGGCAGAGGTAGGAGGATCACCATGAGTTCAAGGCCACCCTGAGACTACATAGTGAAATCCAGGTCAGCCTGAGCTAGAGTGAAACCTTACCTGGGAAAACCAAAAAAAGAAAGAGAGAAAACCTATTTCTTGTCAAAGGAAGGACTCAAGGAAACACAGAATAGGAAGGAAGACAAGTTGCGCTAGATGCTTCCACAACAGTCCTTAAAGGTATTGTCACATAAGGAACATGGAGCTATGGGGAGGAGAAGTCAAGGGGGGAGAAGCCGGTGACAAGGACAGTGGCTCCGCATCAACCTGCCATGCCCCCGGGGCCCACACTCCACATCCCCAGGAAACACCACGGTGGAACCACAGCCCAGGTCAACTCCATTCCAAAGCAGGCAGATTCACAAGCTCAAGCACCAATGGGAACCGCAAACCAGAAGTCAGGCTGAAAGATAAAAATCCACTCTCAAGGCCAAGGCAGAGATAACGGAACCGCGGACACCGGAATCAAAACCATCGCTGCTTTGCATGTGGCATGTGGTTTCGTGTGTGCACTTCTGACATGTCAGACGCTGGGTTTCGGTCACATTTAAGTCACTGTCATGCTCTTTTAACTGGTATGCAAAGCAAGCTAGCTGTCATCCTAGCCAATAACTCCAAGGCAGGGGCGTGGGAGCCACACAGCAAACCTCTCCCCTGATGGTTCTTAAGTAAACAAGTATGGCGGGGCACCCAACCCGAGCTTCGGGAGAGCAAGTCTTCTTTGTCTTTTAACAAACTACACTAAGATGGCAAAATCAAGCCAAAAGTAATATAAATGTATTTAATTCCCGATGAATACAAACGGATAGGATTGATCCAACTGAAACTTGACCCTCATAAAGTAAAACAGCCCTTTTTTTTGGGGGGGGGGTCCTTTTCCTTTCTTTTTCTTGAGAAAAAAAGATGGGCTTCTTTTCCAAAGAAAGAGGCCCTCGCATCATGGAAGCCTGTTCCCTACTCGAGAATTCAAGCCAGTTCTTCAGAGACAAATGGCTTTACACGCTGAGGCTTTTGCAGGGAGACATTTGTCATCTGCTTTCACTCAGCACTGTGACAACAGTGACAAGTTTTAAGAAAACACAAACCAAAATAGTACGCCTGAAAACCACTGGAGGTTTGGTGGGCTCATCCTTAGCTCAGGGGCACTTTCAAACAAAGAAAAAAAAAATTGTCTCAAAAAAAAATTGTCTGTATAGATTAAGTCTCTGGGTTCACTGTTCTTTTTGTGTTGGTTTTTTTATTAGCAGAAATGCTGGGCTTCTCCAGGAATTATGAAGAAATAAATGCCTCTGGATTCCAGAATGAAAATGAAGCTACTAGAGAGGAGGAGGAAGTGGAGGAGGTTTGTTTTTGATTTGAAGGATAAGAATCAAGTTCAGAACTTTGTGACTTCTAGAACAATTCTGAATTGAGTCTCATACATTCCATAAATCAATAAAGCCCTTATGCAGACATCTCACTAACCAGTTCCCTTCTGTATTGTAGTCGGTAGTCCTAGTTCTTTTGATATATATTTATATCTTAGGAGCTAAAAGGACAAAGGTTCCTCTTTGTACATGGCTGGAAGGTTTCAGCTTGGCTATAATACCAGAAAGCAGGAAGTTAACCAGGAAAAAAAAAAAAACCAGACGGCCCTGAGGCAACTTACCACCAACACACACGGGCCACCCTAGCCTGCAAAGGGGTGCTTTCCCTCTAAGTACCCATGCTCCCGAAAGCCCTTCCTTGCTTGTCTTTAGCCCACCCTCGAGCATATAAATTTGGGCAGGAGAGTTGTCTCAGCTGCTTAAGAGCGCTTCCCATGCAGTCATGAAGGCCTGGGACCCCCCGAGTTTGATTCCCAAACACCCACATAAATAGCTAAACGTGTCAACACACAGCTTTCACCCCAGCCCGATGGCCAGCAGAGACCAGAGAATCGCTGGGGCTCACGAAAATGGCACGCGTCAGAACTAGTGAGAGACTCTGTCTCAACGAGCACACCGTATGAGGGATGATATGGTGGGAGGCATCCAAAGGTCTCCTCTGACTTCCTCACATCGGTATGCACACAGGGTATGTACACACACAGTGCACACAGAGACCAATTTACCAACGCCTGTCAAGGCAAACCAGATTCTTCGCCAAACTCAAGGAAGCCTGGAGTAGGCTTGTTCCAGTGCAAAGAGCTTCAGATTTGGAAGAACATCCCAGTTTGTTTCCTCCAAGTCCATTTGATTATGTTATGTGACTCAGAGATCTATCTGCCATGGGTAGGACAAAAGGAGGGGGGGGCTCAGTACACTGGGGGGTGGTCTTTGGGGGACAGAGTAGTTTAAATTTTCTCTTGTTTTATCTACATTCTCCTAACTAGACTGACATATTCACATTCTCAGAATTCAGAGTGTGCAATGTCATTGTAAGTTTTAATTATTTTATTTTCAAACCCTCATTGGTTCTTCATTTGGGCTGAAACTCGAAGAGGGCTAGAAAGTAAAATCTCATCAAATAAGCCCCTGGGAGAAAAGAATGGCCCAGAACAAGCAAAAAAAAAAAAAAAAAAAAAAAAAAAAAAAAAAAAAAGTATGCTCCATAAAAATGAACTGCCCCCTGAGGACAGGAAAAACTCCGTTAGGGCTTTTAACCTCCATTCGCACCACTGGATTTATGGGGGAAGAGATCGTCATGAATTTCTTCCTCCCACTGCACTAAAGCATGCTGGTCTTTCAAGTTCTTCCTTCACCAAGTCCAGTCCAACCCACAAAGGGCAAGAAGAAAACCCTTAAAACCAAAATAGAAAAGGGAGAGCAAGGGCCAATCACGTACTCATTAGGAGCTGTACTAGCCCCTCCCAAAATAAAAGGCAGCTGCAGGCTTCCAACAGCATCCTTGGCAAAACAAACACTGCAGAAAAGTGATAAAAAGCAAACAAAAAAAATCCACTTTTCCATTTTTATACAAAACCAAAACTTCCTTGAAAATATAAGACATGAATGACTGCTGTGTGAAACTGGGTATTGAGGTCCTGATAGTTCCTCATGAGATTGAATTATGGGAAACCCCAGTACCCCACAAGCCCTGAAAGTTCCCTCAAGTTAAATGTTTTCATCTAACTAGCCAGTGAAACATGGACTTCTTACTATGTATGAAACTCCATCACCACTCTAGAGTGGTTAAAGGAACAGAGAGAATGGTTTCATGGGCAAGACCTTCCAAACTACTTCAAATGAGTGTCACAGATAGAGCCCAGAGCAAGAGACTCCCTTTCCACTGCTTCCTAGTAGATAATATCCCAGGATATCAACTTGCAATGAGCATACTTTCTTCCACACATATTCTCCATCGTCTCTCTCTTTCTTTCCATCATCATTCTTTGCTTTCTAGGATAGTTTTTCTCAGCTTCCCACCACAAGGCTCGGAGGACGTGAGGGGCTGGAAACAGTTTGAATATCTCAGATTTCCTTCATATTTTTGGACTGCTGATGGAAATTTAGGGGGGAAAATGCCCTCTTCTTTCTGCTTCATATGTTTTCCTTATTGGCTCATTTACACAGCGCCGCTGTCCGTGGCCGCGGTTAGTACATCGTTTTGTCATTTTTGCCTTTCCCCGCCATTAGTGCAGGCTGCTGAGACGACACCCAGCTGCCTCGCCAGAGTGGCCGCAGCTCGGCACATCCCTTTCCCCTGTGGTCACCCCTTTGACGAATGTTCGCCAACACTCATATATCATTCCCAAATTGGTCCAAATGAATTAAACACAGCTCTGCTTAACATTACGAGATTTAAATGGATTTTCTCTCTACAGGTCTGCCCCATAATTGGGTTTATCCATCTTGTTGAAGTACAGTTTACACTTGCTAACATCACGCCAATTCAAGCTACATTTTCTGCTCCAGTGACAGGAGCAAGGCAGATTTGTCATCGGATCATAACAGGTAATTCAAACAACAATTAGTTTGATGACGGCCCGTATGTCAATGTCTGCTCCCAGCAGCCTGGCTCACGCCGCTCACGCCCGATGCTCTCTGTTCCTCAAGATGAATTGTCTTCGCAATTCTTCAATTTCAATCATCAACAATGCTTACTGAATCAACTGAGAAACTACTGACACCAGGCTGTCTTCCCTGCTGGGCAGTCTCACCACAGCCCTAGTGGGAGGAATCTTCCGGTCCCCCTAAGATGGGCAACTGTCTCCAACATCCATTTTCAAGTCATGGAAAATTTCTAGCTTTCAACCAGAGCCAATTAATTCTGGTGCCTCAACTCGGCCTCAAAATTCAGAGGAGCGCAGGGCTTGGGAAGAGGCAGGAGTGAAGCTGTTTACATGGCTTAGCCCTACACACGCAGGAAGGTCCACTCCAGAAATGACTGGTAATTATCAAGCCCTAAAAACTGTTATGATGCTTGTCATTAAAAGAGGGGAGAGGTGCTGGAGAGATGGCTTAGCGGTTAAGGCACCTGCCTATGTAGCCTGAGGACACAGGTTTGATTCCCTAGTTCCCACGTAAGCAAGATGCACAGGAGGCACATGTGTCTGGAGTTCATTTGCAGTGGCTATAGGCCCTGGCATACTCTCTCTCTCTCCTTCTCTTTCTCTCTCTCTCTCTCTCTCTCTTTCTCGCTCTCTCTCTCTCCCAACTAAATAAATAAAAAATATATTTTAAAAAATCATTTAAAAACCACTAAGCTTGCATTTAAAATCCAGCTGATTGGACTGGAGAGATGGCTTAGCAGTTAAGGCGCTTGCCTGAAAGCCAAAGAACCTTGGTTTGATTCCCCAGGACCCATATAAGCCAGATGCACAAGGTGGCACATGAGTCTGGAATTCATTTGCAGTAGCTAGAGGCCCTGGCATGCCCATTCTCTATCTCTATCTGCCTCTTTCTCTCTCTGTCTGTCTGTCTGTTGCTCTCAAATAAGTAAATAAAAATAAATAATTTTTTTTTTAATCCAGGGGATCTTCAAGCAGTTTGGAAATTAGAAAGCAGTCACAGAAATAGAAATAGAAACCAACCAACCACATTAATCATTACTTAAGCCATGTCATTCATCCATGGCCATTAAGACACAGTATGAATTCACACCCAAGATGGCGAAAATCAAAATACGAACAACCTAGAAAATAATATTATGTTGACAAAGGGGTTGAATGCCCCTCTCAAATTATTCCATGGCCTCAAAAGAAGAGTTATTATTGATTTTCATATCATGAAAGGAGCTGTTAATATAAAAACTGGAAAAGAGCCAGGTATATGGTAGCACATGCCTGTATTCCCAACACTAGGGAAACAGAGGCAGGAGGATCACCACAAGTTCGAGACTGATTCTACAAAGCTAACTGTATGTAGACCTACCTGGTGATACCCTGTCTCAAACAGCATGAAAGCAAGCCCACAATCCAGCAAGAAACTGAGAGAATGAGTGAAAGAATGAACCAACAGAAGAGGGGAAGTGAGAAATGAAGCAAGTGAAAGACAGAAAAGGAGAGAAAAAAGGGAAAGAAATAAGATAGCAAAAGAGAAGAAACAGAAAGTGAGAGAGAGAGAAGGGGGAAGGAGAAGGAGAAAGAGGGAAGAAAGGGGAATAGCATTCTTCAATTGTTACCTCTGATACTCAACTGCCCATCCCAATCTCTCTCCTGAGCTGCTTCCTTTCTGCTCAGTGAGGAATTTAAACCTTCACACCCACATGCTTGTCCATCTACTCCATCCCAACTACCAGGACAGAAGCGTGGGTAAAACACAATCCCAGCCCTTCCAAGTTGCTTGCATGCACACCAAATGCAGCAAAGATAAGGCAGAATCTTTAAGTGGCATAAGAGAAATGCAAATGGCAACCAACAGGAGTCATAAATCTTTGTTACGCAGCAAAGAAAGCCCAGGTTATCAAATTCATCATGTGTGATGTTCCTGACAGCAAATAAAATATATATATAATGCATGTCAGGATAAGACATACTCCAGACCTGCAAACTAGTGAGTGCTTCATGGCTCTCAATGGCAAAGTCTTCGCACCATTGCACTGCCCAGCTCATTGCAAACTTCCTCTCACTCAGCCTCCCAGCACCCTCTGGACATGCGTACTACCATTACCCCATAAGCCCAGGTGATCCGTAGGACTCCAGAGCCACCCACCTCCTCTAGCACCAGATTCTTTACAAGACAGAGGTAACTATCACACCTTAAACTGTGACATTAGGCCAGAGGTTCCCAGTCAAGGATGATTTTGACCTCCAGGGAACAATCAGTCATTTCTAGAGATACTTTTGGCTGCCATACTTCTGTCGAGTACTAGTAGCCTCACGAAGGTAGGGGTCAGGGATGGGACTGGGGATCAGAGGGCCCAATGGAGAAAGCACTTCCTGTGCAAGCATGAAGACCAGAATTCAACCCCTCAGCACCCATGCAAATGCCACGTGGACGCTGGCAGCCTGTCTACAATCCCAGTGCTCCAGGAGCAGAAACAGGGGATCGATCGACTCCCTAGTGCAAGCCGGCTAGCTACACTTGACAAATCTGTGAGCTGCGGGTTCAAGTGAGACCCTTCCTCAATAAATAAGCAACCCAAATCAGGGATCCAATGTCACCCTATGGCCTCCACACACACACAGATGTGCAGGCACACACAAACACACACACACTAACACGCATACATACACACTAACACGCATACACACACATACAAGATCACTACTGCTGAGCTTAGTGACTGACTGAGCATTAAGTCTCCGCCACTAACTGCCCCTAATACTTAACCAGTGCGAAAACCAAAGGACCAACCAAAACTGCAACCCAGGTCTCAACCTACACCAAACCTGGTGCAACCAGTGTTTTTCCAACTGTGTGAATTCAAACAGGACTTCCATGCAGAGGCTTCAGAGAGTCCACCTTGAATTTGAATGTTTCTTTCTGTCATAAGTGATACACATAGAGCACACGTAATTACTTTTAGACTTTGTTATAAATTTCACCAAGTACCAAGCACACTGCCCAACAATGGTCTTGATGCTCCACTGGAAATTAAGACCTATTGGCACTCCTGTTTAATTGAAGAAGATGCTGAAATATCAAGGTAAATCAGCAAAACACACACACACAAACACACACACACAATTGCAGCCACTCATCTATTAAATCATGTTTTGACACCATCTGACCAAACCAAACTCCAGAAACAAAGCAAGTGCTAAGTCTGGTAGGCTTGCAAATGACAGCTATAACCTATCTAGAAATTTCTGTGCTCAGCTAGAATAAACAGTTCCACGATTTTCAGGGACTTTGTACAAAAGTAAATATTATGAAGTAGAACTTAATAAAGTAATGGTAAGAAAATATAACCAAAGTACTCTCTGTGGCCCGTAACAGGACATGCAGGCAGCCAACAAGGGCCAGGAGACTTCTGCCTGGACTCTAACCAACCTTTTGTAACAATGCACGCTGGTCCCCAGATGCCTTAAGATGATGAAAAATGGACAGGCAGATCTCAACCCTTACAAATACAATCTTATGATTAGAGCAAGTGTAAGTTTAAAATGATACCGAGGCACTGGGGAGATGGCTCAGCAGTTTAAGGTGCTTGGTTGCAAAGCCTTCTGGCCCAGGTTCAATTCCCAGTAAAGCCAAATGCTCAAAGTGGTGCATGCATCTGGAGTTCATTTGCAGCAGCAAGAGGCCCTAGTACACCCATGATCACTCTCTCTCTCTCTCTCTCTCTCACATAAATAAATAAATAAATAAATTTTATAAATGATACCTAAGTAAAAACAAGGTTTTACTTTAACTGGACAATGTAATACAGCTGCTATTGATTCAGACATGACATGAACTTATACTTGAAAGACTGCAGAATAGCCGGGCGTGGTGGCGCACGCCTTTAATCCCAGCACTCGGGAGGCAGAGGTAGGAGCATTGCCGTTGAGTTCGAGGCCACCCTGAGACTCCATAGTGAATTCCAGGTCAGCCTGGGCTAGAGTGAGACCCTACCTCGAAAAAAAAAAAAAAAAAGAAAAGAAAGACTGCAGAATAAAACAGCACTGGACGTCTTGCCCTGTTGCCACCCAGCCACTCCAGGCATGGGACTTTGGGCAAAACAATTCACCTTTCTGCATCTCAGTCGCTTTCATGACCTATCAAAACTGCTCTACCATTGCTCTACTCCAAGAGCAGCCTGAGAGACAAGCATGAGCTTGTCAGAAACACAGGTTCTCCAGGCCCTGCCCCAGAGCCCTGGGACCTGATCATGAATCTCTGAATGACCTGAGAGAACCATCACGTTACCAGGCCCTTCTGCTCTAGGACTCCTCAGTCCCCGTATGTAACACCAAAGCAAACCTTTCTAACTGATACTAACCTATGAGGCAGTGGTCACCATGGACTGCCCATTCATAATGCGTTCTCAGAACAAACTCCTACCATTCCAACAGACATGACCATTTGCGTGAAAAACGTGTCAGAGCTACAGACAGGGGGACACCCAAGGCAAATCTACAGAACATGAGTCTGGAAGGAGACCCAAATCTTCTCTTCAGCTCTCCAAGGTGCTTCCCGAAGATACATGCGCAAATCTGGAGAAACTGACCTAGTCTTAGTCAACAGAAATCTCCAAGGGGGAGCGCCCGGGGTGCTCATTTACATGGGCATGTGGGCAAAGCTTAGGAAGCTGGGTGGTAACTTGCTTTAGGAAGAAGGTAGGCCATCTGGAGTATAACTAGTTTTTTTTGTTTTTGTTTTTTTATTTTTTTCCAGTGCTGGGGATGAACTCCCAAAGCACTGAGCCACATCCTTAGTCTGGAGCAAGGTTTTAAGCGGACAGACTTAGCAGGAGTCTTTGCCAGGGCTTTTTCTCATCTCACTGACTGGGTCTGAATCCTAACTTATGTTAAGCAAAATATCTACTTCCTCATTTACTGAATGAGGAGAATGGTGTTGATAACAGGTTTCCCCCTGGTGCTATTATGAGAAATCAATGAGTAATTCACATAAAGCACTTTAACACCAGATCCAATGCATCAGAATTCAATAAACATAAACCTGCTATTATTATTAACTGTTATTGTTGCCTTTGACCCTAAAGCCAAGCACCTTATTGTCCAAGTTACTCTTTGGTAAACAGATGCCTCTTGGGAAGCTTTGCACAGACCCATCTGGCTATGTTCTCAGAAGCAAAGACGTCTGCAAACTCTCACTGGAACATAAGGGCAGTCCACTTTCTCACTCAAAATGAGGAAATGTTAGCCCAATCAAGTACCTGCCTGATTTGGCACCTGGAAATGACTGAGCACTCAAATGATGATCAATGACAGATTGATTTCAGAAGGCTAGGGCACAATCCTGACCTTTAGTAGGCTGAAAATTCACAACTGATTAAAAATGTAACTCCTGGCATGGGCAAGGCCCTGGGTTCGATCCCCAGAACCACTACATAAATGAATGAATGACAGAGAGAGATGATAGATACATATAAATGATTGACAGACAGATGAGAGAAAGGAAGGAAGGGAGGGAGGGAGGGACGGAGGAAGGAAGAGAGGGAGGGAGGGAGGGAGGGAAGCATGGAGGGAGGGAGGGAAGAAGGAAGGAAGAAGGAAAGGAGGGGAGAGAGAAAGGAAGGAAGGAAAGAAGGGAGGGAGGGAGGGAGGAAGGAAGGAAGGAAGGAAGGAAGAAAGACCCTGACCCCTGGCACTAAGCAGGAAGCCTGTTCAATCAGACCAAGAGGCTGGTTTGTTTTTGTTTTTTTTTAAGGTATCTTAGACAGCATTAGAGCTTAAGCTCGATGAGAACAAGGCATTTTTATCTGCTTTGCTCACAGACACTTTCCTAGAACCTGACACAAAGTAGATGCACATTATATATTATTGGTGAATGAACATTCGGAAGTTTGGACTGAAGACTAGCCAGGCTGCAAGCAAATGAAGCTCCTCCCTGAGTTACCTGGGGCCATAGCCACTGGCTTCCCCAAACGACTCTAGTAACACCTCCTTCTCTAGTTCACTCATGCAAGCGCGCGCGCACACACACGCGCACACCTCAGACTGGCAAACTCACTCAGTCCCCTTCATTTTTGTATGGGAAATGGACACTCAATCTCCACACGTGATCCAGCCACAGGACTGAAAACACAAAAGTGAGCGCACTAACAACATGGGTCAAAGCAAAGACACAGTGGCCCACACTGTCACGCCAGCATTCAGGAGGTAAAGGCCAAAGAATCAGGAGTTCAAGTCCTCCTTGCCACATACTTAAGTTCCAGGCAAGCCTAGGCTACAAGAGCCTCTGTCACCAAATAAAGATTACAAGACAGGGATAGGAACATAGCTCGGTTAGCTGGTGGAGCAGTTGCCTTGGGTTCCATTCCCAGCCCTTCATGAACCAGATGTGGTGGTGCACACCTGTATTCCTACCACTCAGGAAGTGGAGGCAGGAATATCAGAAGTTCAAGGCCATCCTCAGCTACATAGTGACTTTGAGGCCAGCCAGAGGTACATGAAACTTATTGTAAGTATTTTTTTTAAAGAAGAGATCATTTTTTGGTGTTCTCCATTTAGTCCATATCCACAACTCCGCATGAAAATGGAAGGCCAGGTAATGTGAAGTAGATAAGAAGACAGGTTGAGAACACAAAAAAAAAGGCCATCAGAAAGTGGAATAAGGAGAAAGCCAGAAACCCTTAGAAACGCTGTTACCCACCCTGAAATTCTAAGCAAACATTCTGGTACTAACCTCTCACCAGCTTTAACACGTGGGCAAAGTGAAGCGGCTCCAGCCACAGCATGTCTAAAACAAATTGTATTTGTTTTTGTTTTGGTTTGCTTTGGTTTTTCAAGGCAGGGTCTTGCTCTAGCCCAGCTGACCTGGAATTCACCAGATAGTCCCAGGCTGGCCTCGAACTCACAGCAATCCTCCTACCTCAGCCTCCAGAGTACTGGGACTAAAGGCATGCACCACCACGCCTAAGAATCTTAATGGTAAGATGTGTACTAGACATCCATTTCACATCTGGGAATAAGGAATAAGGAGCTAGGACGGTGTGTGGAATTCTCCAGTTTGCATCCACAAAGCACCCAACCCCTGACAGAAGGTCCTACCAGCCACAGGAAGCCATGCAGGGGAGCTCTAGGACCAAGAGAGTTAGGCTTTGGAAATGCTCATCAGATGGGGTCTTGCAAGCAAGCGCAAGGACAGTGGGAGGACAGAGCATCCACAGCAAAGGCTGCACTGCTCAGCTGTGTAAACAAATAAAATGGTCCATTTCTTCTGGATCTTCTCCTCGTTGTCTTTGCGCATACACGCAAGCTGCTCCACATCTTAGAAGAAAAACAACCACGAAAGGTCTACACAGTTTGTTTTTGCTGTGTGTGGAGGTTTTTTTTTTTTTTTTTTTTTTTTTTCCTAAATCACATCTGACTTAGTGTTAAAACATCAACCTTTGGCCAAAATACTCTTAAAACAAAGCTTAATTGGTTTTCAAGTAGCTTTTCTGAGAACCAAAGAAAACATCGTCTGTGGGTCTTGACCTTGACTAAGTACAGCACCGTTCTTGGGGCTGGAATAATGACAGGAGTAAGAGGATTGCAAGAGCTTCCAGGAGGCACCAGTGATACCTACCTGTGTATCTACAACCATCACAGTGGATGGCATCAAAGTGGCTCTAGTGAGAGCTCAGGCCGTGTTTCCTCACAGTGAATGGCGTCACGGTGATTCTAGTGACAGGCCCTGCCTTTTCCCCTCATAGTGCATGGCATCAGAGTGATTCTAGTGAGAGCCCAGACCGTGTCTCCTCACAGTGCATGAGATCACAGTGGTTCTAGTGAGACCCCAGGCCATGTCCATTTTGGAAATCTACAATTGGGCTTCATCTCCCTGAAGTGAGCCTTCTCCATCAGTGAACAGGACAGGAGAAATTCTTAGGAACTGTGACCAGGGACCAAACCCCTGTATGAAAGGCCAGCAAAGCATGGCTAAAAGTGGTCTCTGGTCACATTTTATCACACTCCCACCCAATATGCTACTCACACACCTAACAACTACTATGTGCAGTACATTTCAATGACAACATTCAAAATTCAGGGCACAGGTCTCATTCAAACAGTCAGTGCAGATCCAGGAGTGGTGGCACATGCCTTTAATCCCAGCACTTGGGAGGCAGAGGTAGGAGGATCACCATGAGTTCAAGGCCACCCTGAGATTACATAGTAAACTCCAGGTCAACCTGGGCTGGAGTGAGACCCTATCTTGAAAAGAAAAAAAAAAAAAAAGTCAATGCAAAGCTAAACACATACTAACTTACTCTTCATCCCAATTGCACTTTTACGGTGTAAATAATGGAAATGGACACCTATATTCCCCTAAGATGTATGAGACTGTTACTAGAGCTTTATTCTTTTTTTTTTTTTTTTTTGGTTTTTTGAGGTAGGGTATCGCTCTAGCCCAGGCTGACCTGGAATTCACTCTGTAGTCTCAGGGTAGCCTCGAACTTTCAGTGATCCTCCTACCTCTGTCTCCCGAGTGCTGGGACTAAAGGCGTGTGCCACCACGCCCGGCTATTCTTTTTTTTTTAATAATTTTTTTTTCATTTTTACTTATTTGAGAGTGACACAGAGAGAGAGAGAATGGGCATGCCAGGGCTTCCAGCCACTGCAAATGAACTCCAGACACATGCGCCCCTTTGTGGGTCCTAGGGAATCAAGCCTCGAACCAGGGTTCTTAGGCTTCACAGGCAAGCGCTTAACCACTAAGCCATCTCTCTAGCCCTAGAGTTTCATTCTTAATAGCAAGCAAATATCCAACACATCTAAATGATAAATGATTGGGGCACATTAATACATGAAATACTCATGGCAATGAAGAGAAAAAAAAAGACATTGTGACTATAAAGTGGATGCAACAGACATGAAACAGTAGACGGTACATGATTCCAGATTCCACTTATATGAAGAAAAAGAAAGAAAGAAAGAAAGAAAGAAAAGAGAAAAGGAATAGGCAAAAGTAATCCACTATAATGATTTTCATCAGAGATTGGAGGGAGAGAGGATGAAGCCAGAAGAATGGGAAGAGAGGGTAACAAGGCAGACAAAGGTTTCTAACCAAAGACCAGCAAATTATAGTTCATGAGGGCAATGTTTGTCTTTATAAATAAAGTTTTATTGAGGCATGCCCATATTTATTCTTTTGAGTTTATCTTAAGATGTTTTTCAAACCAAAATATCTCCATCGAATAGTTGCCAAAGAGACTATATAGCCCTAAAACCTAAAATATGTATTATCTGATGCCTCACAGAGAACGTGTTACCTCGTTCTACATGATGATGTAGATGATAGTCTGAGGGATGCTGAGCTGCGTACTGTGCTTACTGAAATTTCAATAACACCTTTACAATGTCAAGGAGCTCAATGACCAACCATGTGCTTAGCATCTATGAGGCCCTCGGTTCAATCACCAACACCAAAAAATGAGGAAAAGCCAACAGAATTAAACAACTAACGTGTTTGTAAGGCCTTTTAGTTTTCATTCCAGTTATACTTGTCTTAGCCATTTTGGAAGACTGTGGTCATCTGCATATAGCTCCTGTCTTTTCAGAACCAAAGAGAGCTAGAAGACAGTCTAAAGTGGTTAAGATCCCAGCATAGCAACTAATACTGGCCCCAAACCTTTTATGAGTGACCTGTCTGTAGAATAATCGCTCAGAGGCCATTCACACATGATGGAAGTTAGCTGAGTGCCAAGATTAGAGGCGGGACGGGCAGGGTGAGGGGATGGACTCATGTGATTCACGTGTCATACCACCGGGTTATTTTAAGATGGAGCTTAGGAGAGAAACAAGCTGGGCTCCTATTGAAATGCAGTGTTAAGAAGAAAATTCCACCCAGACTTCATGTTGCATTTAAGCCCTGGATGGGAGAATGGTGGTGGGGGGGGGGGACAGAAAGGTCCGTCCTCCAGGCACCAACTTCTCTCACCGCCCCTCCCACCCAAGCTGCTGCTGAGAACTCTGGGAACAATCTCATTTTGTCTGAGGTTTCCTCTTTTTTTTCCCCCTTTGTTTCTTTTGTTTTGTTTTTGGCCATTTATCCTTTGATGATCACACTAAAATTACAGCTAGCTGCCATTTGGCTTGGCCTCGTGCTGGTCTCACAGACGCAGAGGGAGAATGAACACTTCTGAAAGCATGCTGCCGGGTCTCTAATAAAATGTCTCTCTGTTTGCCCACATGGGCATCGGGCCTTTGCAAATAGAAGCGGGGGAGAACAATGCTACCTGTTCATGGAGGAATAGTGATGGTCTAAGTCCTCCAAACAATGAGCTCTGTAATTTACTCCATCTTCCTCCCGAGAAGGCGCTTCGCAGGGCCTGCACCGTGCCAGGTGGCTTGGAGAAGGACGAACTGCTCCACCAAACAAGGGGCACTTCAGTGCCTGGTGCAAAGATTCGACAGCTGGTCTGGTCTCCCAGTGACATGGCCCCAGCCAGCCTTTCCACACCAAGATAAGGATCACTATCCTATTCAGCTTCAACAATTCCCACACCCTGGGCAACAGGATTTTCCAGCCCTCCAGAGATCTAGTAGGCCTCAGGACACTGTTCATCCACCCATTCATCGAGAGTTGGAGGTTGGGCTGGTTCTCCAACAGAGCCCTGAGTCTCAACTGTTTTCTGAAAGCAACACGTACTAGGCCTTAACCAAAAGGAAGTGGGGTCCAGCAGGAAGTGTGCCAGCTAGTTCTGAGAATATCTGGGTGTGCAGGGGAAAAAAAATCAAGAGCTGTGCTTTCAGACTGGGGAGATGGCTCAAAGGCTAAAGGTGCTTGCTTGCAAAGCCTAATGGCCCAAGTTTGATTCCCCAGTACCCATGTAAAGCCAGACACATGTGGAGCATGTATCTGGAGTTGGTTCACAGTGTCAAGAGGCCATGGTGCATCCATTCTCTCTGTCTCTCACAAATAAATAAATTTAAAAAAAAAAAAGAGTTGTACTTTTCTCTACACACAGAAACTGAGTATAGTGGCTCACACCTATAAACCCAGCTTTAGGGAAGACTGAAGTGGGAGGACTGCCATGAATTTAAGGCCAGACTGGACTACAAAGTAAGTTCCAAGTCAGTCTAGGCTAGACCATGCCTCAGAAAAACAAACCAAAAAAAAAGAAAAGAAAATGCACACAAACTATCAATACCACAGAGGTAAGCAAAATATCCTTAAGTTCAGTAACTATAAGCCTTTAAATAAATACAAAAAGACCAGGAGGAGTCCACCCAAAAAAATGGCCGGCTGATGTATGTTTTTTTCACTAGTGGAATGATCCCATTTTCCTGGGGGACATGGCTAGTATCAAGGAAGATGCACATCTGAACCAGCTAAGCTCCCCAAGATGCAGGATGGTTGAAGTTCCACAAGCCTCCACACCCCCCATACACACACACACACACACACACACACACACGCACGCGCACACACACACACACAAGTGATCGGCGGCACCCCCATACACACACACATACACACACACACACACACACACATGCGCGCGCACACACACACACAAGTGATCGGCAAGGGCTTTCTAGAAGACAGGAAGTGATGGGATAACAGGCTTATCGACCAGCCAATCCCAACATGCAGGAAGAGAGGAAGCAAAGGCAGCCCCACACACAACTAAAGCTTCCCAAAGCCTCCTGGCCAAGGGCTAAATCAGCACAACTCTCAGCAAGTTCTGGAACCATTAGGGACACCAACAGAACATCCATCCTGAAAGGGCCGCGCAGACAGGCGAAAATCACGTAAATCTGCTCTGATTCCACCATGGCCTTCTGCTGGCTCCATCGAGCCCAAGTCCGTATCAGCCTGTGATTTGTTTAGCCTTTGGATTTCAGAGAATGGAAGGGCTACGTGAGCAGGAAACAGGACACTCATCAGAAGCTGGGATCTGTCGCCTTTCCCTTCCAGCCCTGTTAGTGTCATATGTCAACAGGCCAAGAGAAATCAACATTTCAGGACGATCAGGTCAAAAGTGGTATTCTTAGCACCACTTAACATGATTTTGATCCACCGGAAACAGCTCTCTCTGGCTATCACTTGGCCCCCCTTAATTCTTCCTGCTCACATTCTGTCGTCCTCTTAACTCCCAACTCAAGGTCTCTCCCTAAGCAAAAAGCAACAGACAAACTGGGGTCTGTGCATCCTTGATCTCCCAATGGAGACATTCTTAAACCATAAACACAAGCATCTCTTTTTTTTCCATGTCTTTAAATCATTTTAGCAGTATCTTCTACTGCTTCTCTTTGCTTCCCACCACCCCCAGTGATTCAACCACCACCACCACCACCACCACCACCACACCATCACCATCATCATAATGACATCATCATCATCTAGGTGGGGGAGGAGGGGCAGAGAATAAAAGACACAGGAGACCTACACATTGATCATTCAAACTTCAGAATCTCTTGCATTTCCTACCTGAATTGCAATCTGGTGTTCAATCGTTTTGTACGCAGAGTAATGAGTGTTGCCGGACTGAAAATGGAGCTGTAGGAAGAAACCAAACCAAAGCGTTCTGCTTATGTCACAAACTACAAGGTCAAATCTTAAGCAGTTCATGAATCGAAGATAAACCTCTCTAGATTGAACTTACAGCCTTGGCATTCAATCAAGACCTATGTACTTTTATTTGTTGCTATGGATAAGATGGTCATAATGATCTAAGTTTTAAAAAAAAAACAAACAAACACCAATTCAATAAGCAAAAGGGGAGGAGGGGCAGGGATGAGAATCAATGACATGGAAAGGAAAGACTGATGCCCATGAAGACATAAAGGAAGCCAGTGTGTGCTGAGCAGGACACTAAAGGAAAATTAACGGTGTGCTGCAAAAAGTCACCAGAGTTGCGACACGCAGGCGACAGTAAGGACTACGAGAGGAAGGGTTGTGAGAAGCCACAAGGCTGCAACAAGTTCAAGCGCCTCCCCCGAGTTCTAATAAGTAGGTCCTGGCTCTCCAACACAATTCTATTTCTGGGAAAACAAATGTGTCCACAGATTTCAGGGGCCACCCGAGGCCTTATACATTCTTTCACAATGACTAAGCTGTTGGGTCTTAGAGTGAAATCTCCGCAGCCCGCTCTCTAGTAATCCACACTTCCCCAAAGAGAGTCACGCATTGCCCAAGAGCCCAGGTCTGCTAAGAACCACCTCTCGGGTAAGTCACTGGCTTCCGCAGAACATGGTTCAGGGCCCAAGTCTTCTTCTGCAGCCCTACACAGGGGACATCCAACACAAGAGGTGCTAGCCCCCAACTAAAAGGAACTCCAAGATGCCTCAGCAAATTCTCATTCTCCCAAATAATAATAGATGTTAACATCTTAGGATACTACCAACTGGGAAAGCCAACATCATGTGCTGATTTATTTTATAAAGGATCCAATATTCACTAAAGGATCTCAATAATTATCTAAAAACGCACTTCCAATTGCATATACATACAACCGAGGAGGCACCAGATAATCACGTGAGCTCCCCAGCCACCCCACTCACTGCAGTCAACAAAATCAGTCACCTCCCCAAACATCTGGATCTGTATTATGACCACTGTTGGGGTATTACTCTTGTTACCAGAACACGTCTGCGTTATGAGAGCACAATCATCATTTGGACTACAAAGGAGTTTCAGTCCTAATTAGTTTGTATCCTGCTCCTTGGAAGGGAAGTTATTCAATCCAGTGTGCTCATTCTTTAAAGAAAAAAAAAGGTGGGAGGGAGGGTTCATATAAATTTTGAACTAAAATATACACAACACAGTAATAAGTAATTTTAAAAATTAAGTCTAAAGCTACACTGCTCATAGCATAAGACAGTATCTATTTTAGGAAGTGGTGGACTCAGAGAGAACTGTGTCTTTTCTAATATATAAAAACACCACATGTACATAGGGCTGGGGAGATGGTTCATTGGTTAACGGCACTTGCTTACAATGTCTGCTGGCCTGGGTTCAATTCCACAGGAAATGTGTAAAGCCAGATGTAAAATGTAGCATATGTGTCTGGAGTTTGTAGTGGCAAGAGGGCCTCGTATGCCCATACTCTCTTTCTCTCTGTCTCTATCAAATAAATAAAAATAAAAAAATAAAAATAAAAACTAGGGGACTGGAGAGATGGCTTAGCAGTTAAGGTGCTTGCCTGTGAAGCCCAAGGACACAGGTTTGATTCCCCAATACACATGTAAGCCAGATGCACAAAGTGGCACATGGGTCTGGAGTTCCTCTGTAGTGGCTAGTGGCCCTGGCATGCCCATTCATTCTCTCTTTCTCTTTTCCTTTCTCTCTCATAAGTAAATATTTTTTAAAAAAAAAACTAGGGCTAGCCGGGCATGGTGGTGCACGCCTTTAATCCCAGCACTTGGGAGGCAGAGGTAGGAGGATCGCTGAGGGTTCGAGGCTACCCTAAGACTACAGAGTGAATTCCAGGTCAGCCTGGGCTAGAGTTAGACCCTACCTCAAAAAACCAAAAAAAAAAAAACAAAAAAAAAAAAACTAGGGCTGGGGAGATGGCTTAGTGGTTAAAGGCACTTGCTTGCAAAGCCCAACGATCTGGATTTGATTCCCCAGTACCCATGTAAAGCCAAATGCACAAAGTGGCACAAGCATCTGGAATTTGTTTGCAGTGGCAGAAGGCCCTTACATGTCCATGCTCAATCTTTCTCTCCTCCTCCTCCCTCTTCCTCTCTCTTTCTAGATAAATACTGGGGAGAAAAAAAACTGGAGCTGGAGAGATGGCTCAGCTGTTATGGCACTTGCCTGTAAAGCCTAACAACCTAGGTTCAGTTCCCCAGTACCCATGTAAAGCCGGATGCACAAAGCGGTGCACGCAACTAGAGTTTGTGCGCAGTGGCACTATGCTCTGGCACACTCATATTCTCTCCCTCTTTCTCTCTCTCCACTTTTAAATAAATAAATTTTTTAGATTAAAAATAAAACGGACTGGTAGTGCTGGAGAGATGGCTCAGCGGTTAAAGGTGCTTGCTTGCAAAGCTAGACAACCCAGGTTAGATTCCCCAGTACCCATGTAAAGCCAGATGCACAAAGTAGTGCATACATCTGTAGTTCATTCACAGTGACAGGAGGCCCTGACACAACCATTTCCCCCTTTCTCACTCTTTCTCTCCCTCCTCTATCCACTTGCAAATAAAAAAAAATTGAATAAATAAATAGATAAACTGGCTAGTGCATTCATGACCCTACAGCAAATAACAACAACCCCATTAGGAGGATCCTCAGTGAAATGGGGCTGGGGGAGAGGGGATAAGTGTATAACTCAATGGGATTATGACCAATATGCAGTATGTGCATACTGTAAAGTTCATCATAATAAAAATAACTTAAAAGACAAAACACTGCGTGTGTGCACCAAAGCAGATTAGTCAAATTAAAAAAATACAATAAAGGTAGATGAAAAAAAATCTCTGCCTCTCTAAGCAGAGTAACAAACCATATTAGCAATGAGTAACTAGAGGTCCCCCCCCAATGGGCACAGCCCCCACCCACTCAGAGAAAGTCCATCCAAAGTGAACGGCTAAAGATGAGTATGCCTCTTTTGTCCCTCTATCCTCTTTGTAAAAAAAAAAAAAAAAAAAAAAAAAAGGCCCATAAGTAAGCGGAGATTGCACTAATTACTGTGACAATTCCCCATCATGTTCAAACAACTTTTGTGCGTGGGGCAGGTCCCTCTGCGAGTTTGGAATTCCTGGCGAGACAGCAGCTCTTGTCTGAGAGGAAGGTCCTCTTCTAAGCGGGGCAGGCAACACTAACAACTTGTCCTTCTTTTCAGCCAGTTTTTATATTCTCTTTTCCAATTGCCCAATTCAGAACTTAATGGAAACTTGTCCAAGCTTTTCTTCCCACAAACCCTGCAGAGCCCTAGGCGATCCATACTCGGGGTAACCACAGGAATCTCATATTGTCAATTAAAATTGAATGGACACCTGATAGCTGAGGATATGCCATGGAAAATAATTTCATATAGTCATAGTCTTATGAATAAATTAATGAAACTGCGGCTCAGCCAAATTCAATTTTCACTTGTCCGGCTCCATTCTTAACCCTTGTATTCATCACCTCCCCAATAGCACCGACAGTGCTGCAGCGAGTACTGCGATTAAAACAGGGAAGAAAAATACAGCTGCAAGTCTGCTGAAGACTAGCAGAGAAAGCAGCACACTGGACCACGTCCATTTACCTCGAGTTACACACACGCACATCACACATGCACATATGTACGCCAACACACACCATTCTAACACTCCCCAAGCCATGCAACTTCCGCCAGGAGTCCAGCAATATGAAGCACTCCACCTGCTCCAGCCCCAGCCAGCATAAACAGCATCCTTGGAATCGCAAGGCAGATCTTCACTCCCAGTCAGTAACCACTATGTTGCAGAGGATTTCTGAGCCACACTCTCCTTCCATCTACAGCAAAGACAACATGTTCTTGTTTCTCCTTGGAGTTTCCACCCCCTCTTTTCCCAAAGACATTTTTTTCTGAGCCACACATTTTTAGCTCTTTTTGCCTTCCCTATAAAACATGAAGATGTCTTGTCTGTTGACAGTCTCTCTTCTTAAAGATAAAATACAAATGCTCAGTAAAAACTTGGCACCCACGCTTCAGAGATGGCGCTTGCCTGCAAAGCCCAAGGACCCAGGTTCGATTCCCCAGTACCCATGTAAAGCCATATGTACCAGGTGGCACATGCATCTGGAGTTTGTTTACAGTGGCTAGAGGCCTTGGTGTGCCCATCCTCCCTTTCCTCTATCTCAAATAAATAAATAAATAAATAAAAATTTTTTAAAGTACTTAAAAAAATAACTTGATGCAGTCAACTGACCAATCATGCCTCTCTAACAGCTATAAATAAGGAAGAAGAGAGCAAGACAGGCTTGGGTGGCCCTGTTTGCGAAGGGGGTAGGATTCAGGACAAGATAGCTTAGGCTTATCTGGGGTAAAAACGCAAGTAACATGTGCTTGACCTCCTGGGACTTCCCTACACAGGTTACCTGGAGGACTCCAGGTCACTTCCTCATCCAGCAAGTGCCTGTTCTAACTGGGCATGTCCTTGAAGTGTCCAAGGAACCAGAAAAGAACTCCAAGATCCTTTTCATTTCATTGCTTCCCTCCCAGAAAACTGGACAAAATGACACTTCCTAGGCTCCATATACAGTGGTCAAGGCCCTCCTCCCAGTGGTCCCACCCGTCACCTGATCCCCGCTTGTCCAAAGAAGACTCATGAAGACTGGGCAATTCTCAGCTAAGGCTTGCAACACTTTAAGACGAACCGCTTCCCTTATTACCCTATCTTGATTCCTCTCATTTTATTTCTAATCATTACTCCTGGCTCTAAATTTGATGAAGATGAGAGATATCCAGAGATGGAAGAGGAAACAGCTTTAGTCAACCACAGGAATCTCATGCTCCAAGGCACCAAACAAGAAAAGGAAAACAAGAAAAATTTAAAACCTCATCAGCGCTGGGTTAGCTTCCGGTGGGATGAAGATGGGCTGTTGCTGAAGCTCACTGCGCTGAACTGGAACAAGGTGGGGCACGCTGACTTTGTTCTCAGTTTTATGAGTCACTTGGCTTTCTCTTTTATATGTGTTAAAAAATTGGGGCTGGAGAGATGGTTGAGTGGTTGAGGCACTTGCCTGCAAAGCCAAAGGGCCCAGATTTGATTCCCCAGGACCAACATAAGTCAGAAGCACAAGGTGGCACATGCATAATACTTAAAAAAAAAAAAAAAAGAAAGAAAGAAAGAAAGAAAAGAAAGATCCATTTCCTAAAGGGTTTTGATTTCCTTGGTCCCCTTTCCTTCTGTGCCCTTTTGGAGTCACCTGAAGTCTAATTTCCATGTCATTATTTTAAAAAGTGTATCTAAGACCTTTGCTTAAGTCATAAGCCACTAGAGCTTGGGAAGACTGAGGCAGCAAAACCATAGACCATCATGTGCACACACACACACACACACACACACACACACACGCACACACCCCGGTCCCATTTTACAAGCCTTCTTCATTCCATGGGAAATAAGACTCGTTTTTCCCCTGTTTGTTTGTTTGTTTTTGAGGTAGGGTCTCACTCAGTAGCCCAAGGCTGGTCTTGGCAATCCTCATACCTCAGCCTCTGGAGTACTGGGAAGCCACCATGCCCAGCTGGGAAATAGACTCTTGACTTGGATTTTGGGTCACTGCCTGTCCTTATACTATCCCTATTAAAAGCTCCGTGGGAGCCTCGAACTACAAGTGGGAGGGCCAAGCCAACATGTCTAGTGAGTGCTTGAGTTAAAACACTCAGCAATAGCTAGACATGGAGTATCTGCAGCGTCTTAAGGGCATCAATGGCCTTTTACTTCCTATGGCTCCCTTCTCAATTCTGCTGCAACAAAACGCATGCCCTCAGACACAAGAACAATCTCTCTTCCTGCCTCAGCGTTCCATCAAATGTCTATTTACCCTCATTAATTTCTCCTCTCTTTTTTTCTTTCCCTCAACCTGAAACCATCAGCCATGAGTCACAGAACGATCATTAAATTTTACAGCTTCCATTCGCATCCACCTACTCACATTTGGGGAAAAAGTATTGACTTGCAACACTGCCTGAAACCAAAATCCTCTAAAAAGGAAAAAAAGGGGAAAAAAATCGCTTCAAGAAAGTTTTAGCTACAGGTCTACAGGGGATGTTACATTCTTCATTTTTTTTTTTTTTTTTCTATTCTGTGCTGCAATCACAGGCAAAAGTGGAGGTTGAATCTGGTGATGTTGATGGGCTTTTCTCGGTTGGTTTTTGAGAAAAAAAAATAATAATAAAACCTAGCTGACTTTCTTTACACATCAAAACATAATTAAAGTTCTTCAACTGGGAAAAAAAAAATAAAGTGAATCAAGTTTCCAGCTCTTGTATAAAACACATTTCTAGCACATAAAAACACGTGGGCTGAAGTGCTGAGACATGATCTTAACACAGCATTTTTCATTAAAAGTTGCCACACTAACTAACACTCTTGAAATGACGTGCCATCATTACTCCACTTAGCAGTCGTGAAGCTGCAACTCATAACGAATTAATTTGCATTAATGTGGGTTTCATGTGTCCTTCCCTGGGTATGCCATTGTGATTCAGGCTCAATAAAACTGACATGACAATAATACAGTGCCTTTTATTTCACTTTCCAAAACAAACCAACCCACCCCAAGACCCACACGAATCCTCTCGATTTTTTTTAAAGCATTTTACTAATATATTTAGTACATCATAATTGGCCCAGCACGCAGGAATCTAGTTATCTTCTCAGTAAATATTTATAGCATCACTCTTTCCCATTCATTCTGCATTTTCTTAGAGGATCTCACTGTAGCCTACATCTGCAATTCATTGACTTTACAATTTACCACATGTTGGGATGGGAGAGGTCTTAGCTCCATTTGAATCACTACACAAATATGCAAGTGATTTATCGGTTTCAAACTGAAGACTGCAAGAAAGGGACTCCACTTTTCCTGAGCATTACTTCTTCTGGCAGACCATGAACAATTACAGTTCGTACTAATTAAGCTCTGTAAATGTGCTGGGCCCTGCTAATGCCTACCAGGCCTCAAATTTATTTTCATGATGCGAAAACTTTAGCAAGCAATGTTAACTCCTTCGGACCTGATATTGCTGACAGCCATGTCTCCCCCACCCCTGCAAACCCACCTATCTGGGCCCACTTCATGACAAAAAGAATAAAATATAACAGGCTCTATTACCCACACGAAATCAGATGTGCCTACGGAAGAAAGACCTATCCTGGGAAAACTGAAGAACACCATGGCTGATAACCAGTTCAAAGATCCACAGCCCCATCTTTGTAATGAGCTGTTAAGGGATTCACATCCATCCCTCAGGGCTAGTAAGTTTCTGGATTCCATTGATTAGAAAATAAAACCTTTCAGTCTGGGTCTTTAAGTTTGGGTTAGATAGAGGGAAGACTCTGACCATAAATGACGGAGCTATCCACTCACTCCCCTTGTCATTCAACAGTTCCCAACACTTGCTTCTGAACACACACACACACACACACACACACAGCACTACATGCATGGTCCATTTATAACATACTCAACCACAGTTAAACCTAAGGTAAAACCTCTCTCACAGCCTGGTCTGGACCACAGATAATGGTCCAGTCAGATTCTCCTCCTCCAGATGCTTACAGGCTAACTGATAGGAAATATATTTGTCACCAGATAGAGTACTTGGGTGAGGGCTGGAGGGCAACCAGTCTCCGCTGAGCAGAGCAATGTGGTTTTGAATGGCCCCTCCCATGGCACGCCAGGCTCTCATAAGGAAACTTCAAGCTCGCAGTTTCCAACAAACCAGTCCCCCAAGCTCAAATCCTTGCCACCTCTCTGCCTTTGCTTTTCTTAGTGAAGCATTTATTCAGCCACCCCGGGGCCACTTTTCGGTTCTGTCTCCTCTCCCAGTGGCCCTATCTCCAACATAAACGCGAATTGTTTGGGTTATTTTTTTTTCTTGTCCATTAAATTATTTTAATCAATTCACCTCCCTCTACCTCACTTTTTTAAGCCTTCAAATTAACTACAGCGCTGTACAATGAGTGTATTTTCCCTTCCAGCTCAGTGGAACATCATATAAATTAAAGCGCAGTCTCTGATATCAGGTTTCTTTAAGTATTCTGGGAAACATTCACAATATAGGCAAAGTAGTCTCACAAAAAAAAAAAAAAAAATAGGGCAAGGGGATTAAGAAAGGAAAGGGGGGAATGAGAAGAAAGGGGTAAAGATGCAAACACCCCAGCAACTCTGCTTTTGAAAAACGCATTTGTGTGGAGCCCCCCCACTGAATTTCCATCCCTGAAAGTGCTCTTTATAAATGTGTATAACAATAGCCTAGAGGAAAAGTACAGGTCAGCTGCCAAAAGAGGGGACGGCTGTCTCAGTAAACTCAGATCGCAGAGCGGGGTGTGGGGGGGGGGTGGAAGAGGAGGAGGGGAGACAGTGTTTGCAATGCCCCCCCCCCACCAATCTCACTGCTTATAATTAGTGAGAGAAATTTGAGCTACTGCCAATGTCTGCGGACCTTGAATATTATAAGGCCAACGTGGCGTCAAATATCTTAACATTCATAAGTGTTATGGGCTGTAAATAAAGCCTGTGGATTTATGACCCAGAGTCCTTGCCAGCAGAGGACTGGGGCACATTTCTTTCAGCAGCAGACCTGTTGAGGTGCAAGTTTGCCTTTGGTTGTAAAATTAACCATTTCCTTCACAAATGGGCTCAATTATAAGTCCGAGTTGAAGATTTACTTACATGGTTGCCAATATCCAGTCCTTAAAGAAACGCAGATACACACACGCGCACACACACACACACACACACACACACACACACACACACACACATTCTCTCCAAAAGAAAACCCTAGAGGATTTGGTTCAGCCTGCTTTTTCGAACCACTGAAATATGTCACCTCCAAAGAGTTACAAATGCGGTCAAAGATATCATCTAATTCCACTCACCAAAACTAAAAAGCTTACACCTACCCACTTCCTTGGAAAGTGCTTATTTATATGGTAACTCCAAGATTAGTTTTTTTAAAGGAGTAAATCGTTCCCTGCCTGAAGTTGCCTCCCCTCCCCCATATAATGTCATCTACTTCCTGTGTAGGAGAAAGCATTTGCTAAATCCAGGTTGTCTCATGCTTAACTGCCAATAAACCAACTTCCACATAACTTCCAGACAGCTGGGGACAGGGTCCTCGGAGTTTTAGTCATGGTCCAGACACACGCGTCCACACAAAAATTTGCAGCTGTCCTCTCTCTTACAGTGCATTTTTAATGTGACTCGGGGGTCCCTGTTGTGAAACATCTGACAAAATGCAAAAATCCTCTTAGATACCTTCTACTTCACCCCACTGCTTATGTGTAAGAGAAGTTGCACCAGCATTTCTGAAGCGAGAAATCTAGTCACCTTCTGCACGTAGCCGGGCATCTTGTGGGACGTGAGAAGCCATTCGAGCCCTAGAAAGACTTCTATTATAATCTTGACAAGCTCAGCTCCAGTACAACTATTAAAATACTGGTTTTCTAAAACAATTTTTTTAATGGCACGCAGAACTGTAGCGGATCTGCATGTAACATAACAGCACTGTTGATCTGTCAGCTCCAGGGAAACCTTCCCGGTCACTTTTTCACAGCCTGCTAAGAAACAGAAAGCTAACCAAACTTCCAGCAGTGACTCCAAATGAAATCCTTCGCAGTGCAATTAAAATCAAGGTGGAAACGGCAGAGCAAGGACAGGGACTGTTTTCCTCAACATCTCTTTTGCCGTGCCATCAGAGACAGGGGATATCAGCCAAAGCTACTTCCTTCCAAGCAGTGCAAACACTCCCCAAAAACACTTCTTCCAGATAAGCACTTTAGACTCCCCAGTGCTACGAGTTAGTTCCTGGAGCTTCAGAAAGCCAAAGTGCAAAATGCTGGCATGTTAAGTTTATAATCATTAAAATATGATGTATTGTTGAGTCCATAAGTTATACTGTGGAAATTAAACCCCAGACCTATGAAGATTAGCACAGAATTAATAGCGTTGCATTGAGATTAAAATCTAAACATGTTCACCAAATATTTCTGAAGATGAAAAACAATTAGCATAAATACCAAAGGAGGGCAAGAACACCTGTTCTTTTTCAGGGCGATAAGCATTTTATTGTTCTCTATTTAAAATGTAATGACCTGTGTAATTACAGTAATATTACATTGTTATGTAGGGGGCTTGGAATGTCACACTTTGAAAAGTGTTGTCAAAACAATCAGGGGTGAAGGTGGGGGGTGGAAAGACAACTGAGAAGATCCAACATTAACCCTTCACACTCCAGGGTCTCAATCTTTTGTATTAGAAAGGATTATGTTGTTTGAGTGAGGAGAAAACATCCATTTTTCACAAGCCAGAAAAAGACGTTGTCGGGGCTAAATGAAACCCCAATGAATAGGCCCCTTTTGGTCTCCTTTAAATACTGAATTCCAAGTTCAAAAATGAATTCAAGATGCTGCTGATTTCTCTGTTCAACCTAGTAGCAAACAGCTCAGTTGAAAAACAAATCACTTTGGATAAGGGAAGAGGTACGAATTTCTAATACTACAGTCCTCAAAAAGAAATTTCAACCCTAACTGGAATTTCCACCACTTAGCCCTATTTCTTGTTTGCCAGGGGAGAAAGAAATGTAAAACTACTCTTTCCTATCAACTTGAATACGGTAACAGTATTCTTATCTTTAGTATACAAATGTTACCATAATCCCAATATTTGCAGTTCTAACCCTTCCCATCTACTTAACTAGACCTCTCCTTAATGCATTTTTGTATCTGAATCTGTCCTTTTAAAAGCCATTCTTATTACAGTATCAAAGACTAAATTAATGGTATGCAGAAATCTTTGTCGTTTTAAAATAAAATTATTACTCTGAAGCTTTATGGAGTCTTCAGCAATTAAAGCATTATTCTTGAGATGATGTATTATTCATCATAAGCCGATTTAATGATACTACGTAATTCTTTACATTCTTAAGTAGAAAGGCAGAAATCAGGGTTCCAGAGAGTTTGCTTTTGAAAGGATGCATCTGTTTCGCAGGTTCCTTCATAAGTAACAGAAAATGTAACAACCCCCCCCCCAATAATAAGGAGGAACAGGAAGAAAAGGAAGCATGCCGCTAATCTGTCTTTACACCTTGCCCTCAAAAAATCAGACCCTGCAAAGCTCTGAATTTCAGAAGACCAGGGTACAAATGCTATCTTGCCTATGGGTTCCACCCCACAGCTGTATCAAATCTGGAATTGCAAACTGGCCCTCCCATCCAGGACTTCAAGAGTGACACACAGCAGCCTCCTCTCTCCTGGCCACTGTTCAGCTTACCAGCCTAAACAAATAACTTTTAATTTTGGAGCACAGACTCTAACATAGGTAACAGAAAAGGCTGAGGGAATAGGCAGTGGACACTGTTGTTTGACGTGAAAATAACTAAAACTGCCTACTGGGTTCAGAAATGACTTCTTCAGACTCAACCTGATGTCACAGCACAGGGCCACCCGCTATGTCCACAATTAAAATAACTAGACACAGTCTATTCCTATAACGACCACAAAGGGGACTGGGGGGGTGGGAGCCTTCCTCTTCTCACCAGGAAATCGTTTATTTGCCTTTTACAATTTCCCTGTTTCCTAATTACAGCACAACACAACTGTTCAAGTTCGAGGCAATAGGAAGACAAGATTGCCAGCAGTCAAAGAGAGGCAGTTTGAAAAGGAGTCAAGAAAGCCAAATATAAAAATAAAAAAATTTTAAAATAAAACCCGTCATCAACACTCAACATTCAGATGGCTGAGTCTCCACCCTAGCAAGGAGAGGAAGAAATTCCCAGGATTACTTTGGAATGCTGCTGGGCTGTTTGTTAGTATCCTGAACACTTCTATTCTGAACAGATCTATAATCTTTTAAGATGTCCACAAACTCCCAAGAAAAACACTTAGCAACAGAGCACCGCTTCTTCCCCTGCAGGGACGAAGCCAGAGCCCGGCCCCTGTAGCCTGCAGGCGCGGGCCCAGCAGGAGGAGGTCGGGCTGAGCCGTTCTCCAGGCTCCCCAAGCAGGCAGAAGCCTGGGCGCAGGAGGTCTGTGGTGGTGGTGGAGGGGGGGTGGGAGCTAACTATTTTTCTTTCCGAGCTATTAGAAAAAAAAAAAAATGACCGGTCTAGCATGCTCTTGTTATTTTGCCAGGGCTATTAAAGAAAGGGGAAAAAACGAGTCAAACCTGATAGTTAATATTTTAATACTTAAAAACACTTGTAGATCTGATCTGACTCCTGTCCCAGCAAACCCTTTGTCATGAGCACTGAATCCACTATTGCCGAACACTGGGTACATTATTTCAAACTACCACCTTGGGTTAGCAAAAAGGAAAAAAAAAAAAAGTAGTGTGTGTAAATAAGGGGTGGGGACCAAACCAGAGAAGGTGCCAGAATGACAACCCCAGGAAACCAGGCTGCATCTAGAGATTTGCAGCCCAGGCTTTCAGGAGGGGAGAGAGCTGGGGGAGGGGTGCGTGGTGAGGGCAGGGGGCAGTGGCCCTTTGGAGGGGGCCAGATAAGCCATGCATAATAACAAATGCCAGCTGTGAGCGCCGGACGCACGCTGCAGGAAGCTCCGGGGATCCAGGCACCCAGCGCTGCCCTGGGCCCCCCCTAAAGTTCAGTGGCCTAATCGCCTGGAGAGGAACCCCCTATGTCTCCTGCATTCCCTTGAAACCGCGCCCCCCCCCAGACCGGAAACTGGCCTTAAACAAGACCCTCACTCTCCACCCCAAAGCACCAGATTTCCCTAGAAATACAAGTCCGCTCCGAATAGGCCATCCTGGCCCCGCACCCTAACCGAGAACCTCGGCCACCAGGGCCTACCTATCCCGCGCGGCCCGGGAAGACCCGCAGCCAGTGCGTGGAGCGGCGGAGCGCACCCAGGAGCCCAGGGTGCTCTAGGCCCTGCCGGGGGTGGGGATGGCCAGAGAAAAGGACCCCCAGGGTCCCCAAGTTTGCGATGGGATCAGCCAGGGGAAGTGTGACCTTCCAAAAAGGAAGGGGGTGGGAAGGAGAAGGCCTCGAGCCAGCGATCGCCACTAGAAACCCAAATAAATAATCTCCCCGCCGGAGAAAGCCCGGGCGGCTCTCTGCTCGCTACTTCTCAAGTGCAAAACGCCTGCAGTTCAATGCACACAACTCTGCTCCCGCGCGCTACGGAGGCAGCAGCCCAGTCCTGCAAGCCAGGCAGCGGCAGCCAAGGGGTTAACCGGGGAAAGCCCAAGACGCCAACGAAGAGGGAAGGAAGAGGGAGAGAGAGAGAGAGAGAGAGAAGAAAGAGCCACACAGTCTTCTTCCCAGGGTGAAGAAACAAACACCACCACCAAAGGGGGAGGGGGAAATCTAAGCGCAAAACAACAACAAAAAAAAAGTTTCTTTTTTTTTTTTTAATCCTCACCCCCCACAACCACCACCACCACATCCCCTCCAAGCCAAGCCCTGCTTGGAAAGAAAAGGGACTCCCCAAGATCGCGAGGCAGCAAGTGGAAAAGCAAGAACATGGCGAAGTGCAAACAAATCCAGTCCACAAAAGGCAGAAAAGTTTGGAGTTTCGGGCAGCCTGGGCCGCGAGCGGGGGAGGGGAGGCCGGGATGGAGGGAGGGAGGAGGGGGGACAGCGGAGGGAGGGGAGAGCCGGGGAGGGAGGGATGGGAGGGGGCAGGGCCGCATGCAAGCGGGGCCGGGAGGGACCGGGCGGGGGGCCGCGCGCGGAGGCACTTACGGTTCGGGCGGTGGGCGAGAGCGATCCGTTGGGGAGGTAGGGGCTCGTCAGGTCGGGGATCATGATGAAGGGGTAGCCGGGATACGGTGGCCCCTTAAAGAGCCCTCCATCTTGCCTCTTGGCCGCTAACATGGCGGGGCGGCGAGGGGACGGCGACGGCCGCGCGGCGCGGGAGAGAGCGGGAGAAACTTTTTAGAAAGTGACCCCCGGGGGCCGCGCGTCCCCCAAAGCCCGGGCCAGCGCGGAGCTGGGGACCCGGCGGGGCGCGCGGCCGGCCTGGGGACGAGGAGGGTGGACTGGGGGTGTGTGGGGGGGGATTGCTGCAAGGAAGGTGGGGGGAGCAGAGAGAGAGGGAGAGCGATGCACGCGGGGCCAAGCCCGGAGCGGGGGGACACGGACGGACAGGTCGGGTGGCTTGGGGGACGCGTGGGATGGTGGACTCACCTTCTTCCAAACTTTCCCGGGATTTATCTCGGAAACTTTCGGAGCGAGGCGGAGGCCGTCTTTCCGCCTTCCCGGAGAGGGGGTGAGATGAAGGAGGGCGAGGGGGGGTACCGAGGCCACACGCCGCAGGGGCGCCGAGACAGGGGGGAAGAGAGCCGGTGGAATGGGGTGCAGAAAAACCAGGGTTACAAGTTTGGACCGCGGTGGCCTCGCGCGCACACGCCACCCCGACCGGCCGGCCCTGCGCCCGCCGCCCCCAGCCCGGACTTCTCTAGCCTTCTTCCAGCCACATTTGCCAAACCCAGGGACCAGATCAAAAAGAAAAAAAAAAAAATCCCACCAGCCCGAGGGGGCTTTTCCTTACCTCGGAATCGGAGGAGCTGTTTTGATTCGTTTCTGATTCATTGACCAGAGACGACTTGACATCGGCTAAATCCCTCTCGGCCGACGAGTTTTCGGAGCTCTTCTCCTCCTGCTCGCCCTCGTCTTTGAAGGAAATCAGTTCGTCGTTGGCGCCTAGGTCATCTCCTCCACCGCCGTTCAACTGCGGCATTTTTTTTTTCACCCACCAGCAGCAATTTTGGAAGAAAAACGAAGGGGGAAGAAAAGCAAAAAAAAAAAAAAAAAAGACCCAAAAAAAGTTTTTGCCCCCCCACCCCCAAAAAAAATATTGCAAGAAAAAGACGAGTCCAAGGTGAACTTTTTTTTTCCTGCTTTGGGGTCTTTTTCTCCTGGGGAGGGGAAAAGAGGGAGGAGGGGAGGGGAAGGGGGGGGAAGATCTTCTGCACGCGTGAGTTTGGGTTTCTTTTTTTTTTCTCTCGTTCCCAAGGATCCGATCAATGTGCAAAAAAAAATAATAATAATAAATAAAAAAGGGGGGTAAAAAAAAAAACCACCAACAACAACAAGAAGTCAGATATAAAGAGCAAAGGGGGGGGGAAGCCGAAGATACAGGAGGAGCTCGTGCCGCTCGGATTTGAGTGAGTTGAAGTTAGACTGAGAGCTTTTCAGTTCAAAGGCGGCGCTGATTGACAGATAGAAAAAGGGGGATCGAAATCCGGAGGAACGGAGTAGTCTGGGAGCGGAGATTATTGACAGGGCGAGAGGAACACACTCGCCTTAATGAGATGCCAGGGGGCGGGGCCGGCCCGGTGACGTGTGCATAAATAAACAGCCGGGGTGGGCGGGGCGGGGGCGGCCAACAATGATCCTTTCGGGCGCCGGCCTCGGGGAGGGCCGGGGACCGGGGGGGGGTGGGGGGGGCGCGCGGCGGGGGGGGGGGGGCGGGAGCGGCCTGCGCGCAGTGCGCGGGCCCGGGAGCCCCGGCCTGGGTGCAGGGCTCGCCGCGGGAGGGGGAGGTTTCCGAAAGACAATGCGGAGTGGGAGAGCCGGGGAAGGGGGTGGCGACCGAAGTCCGGAATCTGAGCCGAGGAAGGCGGAAGGAAAGCCCACTTGTGGGGCGGGGATGGGGAGAGGCCCTGGGGAGAAGAAAAAAAAAAAAAAAAGTGCACTTTTGGAAATAGTAAGTCTTAGGGAAGGTGCTGGGCCCGGGGACCGTGCGCTGAGTGGCGAGTCCCGCAGTGAGATCGGCCGCCCTGGGGGCGGACTGTGACAGAAGTGGTCAAAAAGGAAGGGTCACCCCCACCCCACCGCCCCCCGCTCTGGGAGAGCTAGGGGAAGCAAGAGGGGCTGGGCAAAGTTCCTGGCCTTCCACAATGAAAGACACTATTAACCCACGACGTTTCCCCTCCCTTTTTTTGTTTAGTAAATAGTGAATCATGTCATTAAATGTGAGGTCCCACGAGGCTAAAGATGCCAAGATGATTTCTTATCCAAAAATTACTGTTGAATTTGTCTGGGGGCATTAAAAATATCCTTAAGGAAAACATAAATGTACTGTTCTATTTTTTTTGTTGCTTATCTCTCTTTCTCTCTCTCTCTCTCCTCTCTCTTTTTAACTGACTGGTGGAAGTAAGTAGGAAGTGATCTAGGATTCAAAGTCCTTTCTGACTTTGGAGGTGAAAAGTTTGGGCGTTAACAGCATCAGTGAAAATAAAACTGAAAGTTCACCAAAGCCCTGGGATGACTTGGGCTGGAGTCTTTCTCCAGGGGGGTCTGAAATGAAATCCCCTAAAGACTGACCAAATAATCAAGATGTATACAGCCCTGGCAGGGGATTGCTAGCCAAGCTGAGGCTGGGAAGCCCTCCGGGAGGAGGTGGGAAGCCTGGGATTTGAGGCAGGCATTTGTGGATTTGTTAGGCACCCGCCGGGGGAGCACAGTCATTCGCTACAAAATTGGGAACAGAATTATGTTAAGAAAGGCCACATTCTCAAAACACAGTGTTCCTGAGTGATAGAGCAAGAACCGTCTTTTTCTTACAGATATCCAATGAGAAGTCAATGGAAGCTCCACTGGAAAATTGGGGAGGGGGAGGACCAAAAAAATAATAAATCAGTAGTAATTAGCAATTTATCTAATCAGTAGTAATTAGCAATTTATCTATTAAGAACAATGTTGGTCTGTAGTTCACAATGTAAATTATCCTACCTTTCCCTTAGGTAAAAAACATCTTACCTGTGTTTTGTTTTGTTTTGTTTTGTTTTGTTTTGTCTTGTTTTGTTTTGTTTTGTTAGCATACCTGTCAGCAGCTAGATTTCCAAAGGCAAGTCAATTGATCATGTAATATTTAGAGTTAGGGGTTTCAACAAAACTGTTTTGTAGACGAAGGCCTCAGAAAGAAGACTACTAAAAATAATGGAACTGAGATTGACAAGGCCAATGAATTCCATTGCACTGGAAAAAAGAAAATTCACAACCACATTTGCACACTAAAGCACAAGATGCAGGCAAAATAAAGATGGGCTGGGGAGGAGGTAGCTGAGAGTCACCACCTGACTCCCAACTTTAATATTCATCAGAAAAAAATCAGAAGTGCAGTGAGAAGGATCCTGAAAAGAAGTAAAACAAATGTGTACATTTAATCAGACAGGATTGCATAGGATTCAAAGCGCAGGGCTAATTAGTCTCAGCAGGTAGGACTAACCTTCAGACTTCATAAATAAATAAGGCGGGCGCAGTGTCTACGAGAGAGTGGAGACAGAGAGGGGGTTATCTCAAGACACCAAGTAAAAACACCAGGAATAAAATGCTCCACTGTTAAATCCATGGATTTAACAGTTTCCTTTTCTAGGTCTTTCCAGTTGGTTGCCTTTAGAGTTAACTCATTTAGCCAATGACCATAGCTTTACACACTTGCTAATTGCCACTTGTATATGTGTTGTGCCCAAGTCTGTCTATACATAGCGTAGGCTCTGCTGAGGCCTGTTGTAAGGCTCAGTCGCATAACTGAAGCAGGAATTTACAGTAACTCAACTTTATGACTGTTTATTTTCCTGTATGGTGGGTTTGTGTTTTCTTTGTTTTTAATCTAACCCTGATTTTGAATTAAGTTGGCCTTCATGTTCCTTATAGGACCACCTGTACAATAAAAAGCTAATAAGTAGACTGAACTGTACTTTTATTTTGTATTTTTATTTTTTTAGTATTTTTATTTATTTATTTGCAAGCAGCGATAGAAGCACAGAGAGAAGAAAGATAGACAGAATGGGCACGCCAGGGCCTCCATCCGCTGCAAATGAACTCCAGACACATGTGCCACTTTGTGCATCTGGCTTTACATGGGGACTGGGGAATCGAACCCAGGTTGTTAGGCTTTGCAGACGAGTGCCTTAACCACTAAGCCATCTCTCCAGCCCGAATTGTACTTTTAAAGTAGACATTGTTTTTAATGTACTGCCCTGCATTTTGATCATATGTAAATACTCAGGGCTTTCTTCCTAAGATGGGTTCCTTCATCTGTTTTGGCATATTCCTCATTTTTCTCATTCAAAGGGGACTCTTGAATCTTTCCTCCCTTAAATCTCTGACTTAATTAAGCAATTAAAAGTTACTCCAGGATAGCACAAGTGCCACATTTAATTTTATTGCTTGGTACTATGAAAGGGCTGGGGAGAGAGTGTGGAGATCTCAAAGGGTCAAAACCCCCTGGTTCCTGGAAAAGCTTGTGCTGGTGCCCAGCTGGAGGGGAGAGAGGGCAAGATTAGAACTGGGCAACTGGCAAGAAGCAAGGTAATGCAGTCTGCAAAAAAAAAAAAAAAAAAAAAAAAAACCACAATGTAGACATGCAGTTTACAGACTTGGTAAGAAATTTTAAACACCAACTGGCATGTGTCCAAGTGTTGAGGCAACCATCTCTCCTGGCCCTGATGACTCTTAGATTATACGACTGAATTGTGCCCAGATAGCAAAGATATTAAAAACACAAAGGGAGAGCCGGGCATGGTGGCACACGCCTTTAATCCCAGCACTTGAGAGGCAGAGGTAGGAGGATTGCTGTGAGTTCGTGGTCACCCGGAGACTACATAGTGAATTTCAGGTCAGCCTGGGCTAGAGTGAGACCTTACCTCAAAATAAATAAATTAATTAATTAATAAAAACACAAGAGTACACCAGGCTGGTCCTGACGTTCACAGGAACCTTGTAAGGCACTGGACCACCCTGCCCTGGGCCTTGATGGGGGAAAAGGGGGGTGGGGGAATGAAGGATGAGCTAGGCCTCATTTTTAGAACTGAGCGCCTGAACTGGGCACTTTTTCATTTGCATGTTTGTGCCTGTGGAGTGGGGCAAATGCCCATCTAGGTGGTCAGCGACCTCTGAATCCTGCTCTGCCTCTCATTATGGTAGGTGCCTGAGGGTCACAGATGCATGTGCTACTTTGTGCCAGCTTTACATAGGTGGTGGGAATCACACTGGTTGGCTGGCTTTGCAAGCAAGCACCTTTAACCACTGGGCCATCTTTCCCAGCCCCAACTGAGCGCATTTTTAATCCTAGCACGCAGGAGGCAGAGGCCACAAATTTGAGGTCAGCCTGGTTTACAAAGTGAGTTCTAAAGCAGCCAGGTCTACATATGAAAACCCTGTCAATAAATAAATAAATAAATAAATAAACAAATAAATAAATAAACCTGAAGTTTCCTGGGGTAGGGTGGGGTGGGGTGGGGTTGGAAGGTGCCTAGAGGCACTTCCTTGACATCCCTAACTCTGAGTGTGATAAAGAAGTTACCATCTTATATAAATCACCTTCCAGGCATCAGTTCCTTATGGAGGAACTCAAGTGATAACTGAAATATGAGAACATACTTCATGGAGACTCCGAAAAGAGGCTGGCCGTATGTTACCTATGGCCCCCTTGTCATGTCTCACCTGGAGGGTGAGGTGGTTGGACTGAATAATTTCCTGGGTGCTTTTTAATACTCAAGGAGCTCATAATTCTATATTTTCTTCTTATATCCCAGTTAGGCCCAGAGCTTCACAGCGCCCCACAAAGAAGACAAACCATGCAGAGAGACTGGCTTTGGAATTCAGAGAAAGCAAGGATGGTCTGTTCACGCTTACCGGAAGCAGCAGGGAATCCATGTTGACAACGACTCTCTGTTACACCAACCCCTGGGAAAGGGTCCACTCAGTTACCCTTGACTGATCTGTACGTGTGTGTGTGTTTGTGTGTGTGTGTACACATGTGTGCTTCTGTCCCTGGGTGATTTTTCTTTTTAGATTCAGCCTCCAAGATGGATGCTGTGTTAACCATTGTGTTGGATATCTAGGCAGGGAGTGTGCTGACTGAAGGAAGCCATGAACAGCATCCGAAAACATGAGGAAGCTATAAAATGGGGAAAATGTTTAGAAGCCAAAGTCCTGGCTCCACTGTGAGATTTTCTGTTTGTTTTTGCCCTGTGTGGATGATGGATCTTTGTTTGGACCTCAGGAAGGCTCCTCCCTTAGCAAACATAGGAACATTAAAAATCGGATACCTAAGAGTTGTCGATTTGGGCAGGAGGGAGGGGTAGGCAAAAGGGCCTGCTTCACAGGCTCCCTTTCTTCCCCTGGAAAGATTCCATCCAAGGACTTAGAAAAGGCACACACCCTCCTCTTGAAACGTTAAGGAATACACTCTTGGGTTCTGCCATTTCTCATCTGGTTCGCCTCGCTTCAGCTAATATCTGGCCCAGGTAATAAAGGGACAATAGTACTTGATAATCCAGAGTCTAATGGGGGAGGTGTATGCTTTTGTGTAAGCCGATCACTACTGCTGGAGGCATCTGTGACAGGAGCAGCCTTCCAAAAGACATCAGTGCTCTGTAAATACACTTTTCTTATCGACAAGATGTCTTTTAACCCTAATAGTAATGGAAGAAGGCCAATAAATGAAACATTTACTGCATAACTTGCCTTATTTTGGGGTGGTGTACGATCCCTTTCTTGCCATCTCTAGAAGATGTTTGCACACTAATTTGCTCCCTAGAAATTTCGCTTGCTACAGTTATACGTCTATGACGTTTTATCGCCTGAAGCCAAGTCTGCATGAGAACTTTCTTAAGATATACTTATCCTAATGCCAGGCTACAAGAACCAGACTTTTTTTTTTTTTTTCCCTGAATTATTTGTGCTGTCCTGATATACAGGGTAGAGACTTTCCCTGTAGTCATTGCCATAGGGTAGGTCTAAATGTTTCTGAGCAGGGAGAAAAGGCAGGAAAAAAAGGAAAAGGTGAAAAAAGTTTCATCTAAGTTGATCTTAAAGAAGTCTGTAGAATTCATAATTGGTTGTGTATTTAACATATGAAAATGCCTGGGGTTTTCTTTGCTTTTTTTCATTCGTGAAATAGCTTCTTTGACCCCACCCAACATTACAGAACATCTTTGTCCACTCAGTCCCATTGTCACATTTAAAAAAAAATGTCCTAGAAGCCAAAGCAAGTTCCACAAAAATGTGCACTTTAAATTGAGGCAGATCATGTCAGCCAACATCAGGCGATCTTATAAGTTGGTGTGCCTGTGTTCCACGGACAGTGCAGGTAAAGTTTTTGGAGAAGACAATGCTACTGGTCCCCTTGTAACTCACCTAGGTGTGACACACCTGCTTCTGGCCAAGGGCATCATGGTATAGAAGAGGTGATTGACGGATCCGAGGAGACTCCCTGGTCCAGAGCATGAAGGTTTCAGGCTCCCCCCACCCCACGTTTCCCCAGCAGCATTCACCCCTGCGTGATTTGATGAAGGACGGAATTGATCGTGATCTAATCGCTTGAGACTGGATTAGAATCAACAACCCTTCCTCCTCCCTTGCAAAATTCCAGTTGTTTCTGTCAATTGCAGATGTGTTTCCTGATGAAGCTCTCTTCTGGATGGGGGAGAGGAAGAAGGCGAAATGAGGTCTGTGGTCTGGAGCGAGTCTGGATCTCAGCATAAACAGCAGCCTGAAGCACAGGGGTTCAGCAACAACAGAGGCTCTTGGTTGACTGTCATCTTGAGCAAACTCTGCTTCGTGGTAGCCCGAGGGCACACTGTAAATACTCAGAGCAGGCGAGAAAGCATTCATCATTATTTCTTAGATTCCTGTGTACCGAGAGCGAGTGCTTATAATGACCCCAAATCCTGTAAGCACCACAGGTGCCCTCCCGTGGAAACCAAGTCTCTCTACCTCAGTCTGGCTTCCTGACCGTGGCCCCTTTGCTGGAGGTCTGTTCACTGCAGTAAGGCAAAATCCTCCTTGCCTGGCTTGCAAAGCCAAGAAGACTTAGGTAGGGATGAAGCCACTGAGGCCTCCTTGGCCCCAGCACTCCCCATTCCTTTCAACAGTGTTCTTCCCATCTGGAGCACATAGAAGAGATGCCTTTCAGACTCTCTTGGCAGGCTTTAGTGACCGAAGCCCTGGAGGGGTCTATCTGGAACCCAGGTTGGATATTTCTGATGAATCTTTGAGCTCTTTGTCTTTGATAGAACCTCACCCCCACCCCTTGTACCAAAAACATCTGTCTGATGTGATCTTTTGGCCATCCATGACATATTATTGAGGGTTATAAAACAACATGTACTAAAGAATACTCGGGGGAAAAATGTAATTGTTCATTAAAAATGTTTGGAAAGAGGGATGGAGAGAGGGCTCAGGAAGTGAGAGCTCTTGCCGTGTAAGCATGAGGACCTGAAACGAACACCCCCATCAAAAGCTGGCCGTGACCAGGGACACCTGTGGCCTCAGTCCTGGAGGATGTGAACACAGAAGAATCACAGGGACTCTGTGATGAGCCATTCTGGGCAAAAACAGCAGCTGTGGCTCGGTGAGACTCCATCTCAAGGAAACAAAGGGACGAGTGAGAGAGGAGGACACCATGTTCTCCTCTGGCCTTCATACACATGCACACGGCATGCACATATCTGCACACACGGGTGTACACACCGCACACATACATGCCAAAAATATTCAGAAGGTGGGGCGGGAGAGAGTGCTCAGTGGTTAAGGAACTTGTCTGCAAAGCTAATGACCAGTTCCCACATAAAGCCAGATGCAGAAAGTGATGCATGCATCTGGAGTTTGTTTGCAGTGGCTGGAGGCTCTGGAGTACCCATTCTCTCTGTCTCTCTTGTATCTCTCTTTGCTTGCAAATAAATAAAATATTTTTATCTTTTTAACAACTGGGCATGGGTTCTTTACATTATCAGAATGGATGTCATGCTCTTCCTATTTTGAGAGGTAAACTCTGACTTTCTTCTTCTATCTCTCATATCCTTACTTCCTGTGCAAGTTGGAGACGTTTTAAGGTAGCCATTGCAGTGCTAGATTTTAGACCTCTTTTGTCAAATTTACTCTCATTCTTGAATTTCAAAGCACATAGATTGGTGGGGGGGTTATTATTTTGTGGTAGAGTATGTGTTTAGCATATACCAAGCCGTAGGTTCCATCCCTAGCATGTGTACATGGATAAAAAAAAGATTCAATTTCATTCCTTTAACAGTAAGTGATAGGACTGGGGACATAGTTCCATGGTAGATCACTTACCTACCATGCAGGAGTTTGATTCCAAGCATCACAAAATATAATAAGTGAATTAAGTAATGAGCCTCACCCACCAGAAAACATGCCTGGAGACCTGCACTTGTGTCCCAGGGATGGCCCCCTCTGTCCCATAAAGGGATTGTCTTACAAAGCTCTTTCTTACTTATCATCCCACTTGCTGCTTAAAACACCTTGTAGGTAGAGAACAGATACACTTATCCCCATTTTATTTACTTATTTTTAAATATTTGTATTTATTTGCAAGGACACAAAGGAAGAATGGCACACCAGGGCCTCTGGCCACAGCACAGATAAATGTGCCACTTTGTGCATCTGGCTTTACATGGGTACTGGGGATTTGAACCTGGACCTGCAAGCTTTGCAAGCAAGTGCCTTTAACCACTGAGCCATCTCTCCAGCCCCAAATCCCCATTCTACCAAAAAAAAAAAAAGACTTTTAGAGATCCAAGTATCCCATGGCTGGTAAGTGACCAGACCAGGAGTTGGAATTCAAATTTCCTGGCTCAAAGCCCACCTTTTTTGCTTCTAGATCCTGATCAAGCTAACCATGGGATCACTGTCATAATTTTTCTGACTTTCTAGGTTATAAAGAGGATCTTGGCAATATATATATATATATATATATATATATATATATATATGTGTGTGTGTGTGTGTGTGTGTGTGTGTGTGTGTGTGTGTGTGTGTGTATATACATGTATATATATATATATATATCAACTGATCCCAGCCTGTGCCACGCTATCAAGTACCTAAGTGTTTTCAGAGCCCTTTCATTGTTTCTCCCACCCCCACTTATATCTTCATGAATACTCACAGCTCTTTCCTCAACTTACCCCTTCCTCACTCCCACCTCAATACAGCACTTCTTACTCAGCATCAGTTTCTGGCCACTGTTGGCTTTGGGGGCTGCATTGGAGGCAGAGCTGTCCTGCTGTGTTGACCATGAGCAGCCTCCCAGGTCTCTTTCAAGACTCACTGCTAGAGGCAAACTGTCTCTCTGGTTGTAATCAAACCTCTGCAGAGGTTGGGAAAGGCACCTCCCTATGGAACCACTGGTCTACACAGAAACCTCCCTGGGAGAGATGTGATCCCTTGAGCCTCACTTTAGACAGTTTTTTTTTTTTTTCTTTCTTTTTTTTTGTCCCCCATCACTTTTTTTTCTTTTTATTTGTTTGTTTGGTTTTTTTTTTCAAGGTAGGGTCTTGCTCTAGCCCAGTTGTAGTCTCAGGCTGGCCTCGAACTCACAGCCATCCTCCTACCCTCAGCCTCCTGAGCGCTGGGATTAAAGGTGTGCGCCACCACACCAGACCCCCCCCTCCATCACTTTTTGAAGCAGTCTCTCCTGTAGACAAGGCTGGCCTCCAACTCACTATGCAGTCAAGATTGGCCTTGAACTCCTGATCCTTCTGCCTCCACTTCCTAGGTTCCGGGAGTACAGTCCTGCCCCACCACACCAGTTTTGTAAATTAGATTTCTACCTAACCAGAGCTCAACCACTCCTCTTCCAGGGGACAGCTGCTCTTTCACAATGACCTGGGAGGATTTGCTAGAAAATAGACAATTGGGCCTCGCTGCCACCGCCACCAGAACTCAAATCTTGCCTTCCCCTTCTATGGACGTGTGACCTTGGGCCTAGCCATAAATCACCTGACTCTCCATCCATAAAATGGGGTGTGGCAGCTACCTTGGAGGGTTATTATGAGTCAGGAAAATAGCATGTGAAATTAATAGCTGTGATCACCGGCTGCCACATTCCTGAGGGTGCTTTCCCTTTCTTGCCTACCTCTCCTGAGGGGATGGAATGCCAGGATTACCCTGGTCCTGGCACTCGGAAGGCCTCCCAGCATCCTGGTTCTTACCCCTGTTCCCCTCTCTCCCTGTTACTTGTCTCAAAACCAGCTGCTTGGGCTGGAGAGATGGCTTAGTGGTTAAGGTGTTTGCCTGAAAAGTCAAAGGACCCAGGTTCAATTGCCTGGGGCCCAAGTAAGCCACAAGCACAAGGTGGCACATGCATCTGCAGTTCGTTTGCAATGGCTGGAGGCCCTGACGTGCCCATTCTGTCTTTCTCATGTTTTTTTTTTTTGTTTTATTTTTTTTGTTTTTTTTTTTGAGTTAGGGTCTCGCTCTAGCCCAGGCTGACCTGGAATTCACTATGTAGTCTCAGGCTGACCTCAAACTCATAGCCATCCCCCTACCTCTGCCTCCCGAGTGCTGGGACTAAAGGCATGCGCCACCATACCCGGCCCATTCTCTCTCTGATTCAAGGCTTGGTTCCCCAGGACCCACATAAGGCAGATGCACAAGGGGGCGCACGCATCTGGAGTTCGTTTGCAGTGGCTGGAGGCCCTGCGGGGCCCATTCTCTCTCTATCTATCTGCCTCTTTTTCTCCATGTCTGTCTGTTGCTCTCAAATAAATAAATAAAAATAATTTTTTTTTAAAAAAGTGCGGCTGCTTTATAACAAGGAAAATGGGGCACATCTTAAACTGGGCTGCAGAACCCCAAGATAACCTGGCCAGTTGCTGCTAAGGGCAGGCCACCAAAGGGTGTCTCCAAGGAGGCTCTGTCCCTCCAAGCAAGTACCTCCCACCCAGTTAGTGCAGCATGCAGATTTATAAAGCCCCCAAGGCTTCCCCTCAATTGTTTAGTAATTTAATAAGGCACAGCCCTTTGCAAACACTAATTAAGCAGGAGCCTTGGCCCCACAACAGCTCTGGGTTAGGAAGGCCTGCCACCCTCCCGCTCAGGCCCAGGCTTTCCCGCGGAGACCACAGGGAATAGTGGCTCCCCAGAGAAGTGGTTTGCCTCTGTCTAGCTGGGAAGGAAAGGAAGAAGGCTGGGTCCAAAGGGAAGAAAGAACTGCAAGTCATAACAGCCCACTCCAGGCCACTGCTGCTGGACACTCTGGGCCTAAAATCTTCAGACCATTTTTAGGGCATGGTGTATAGAGCCCTTGAAGAATTCAAAACTAGGGCTGGAGAGATGGTCCAGCAGTTAAGGCCTGCAAAGCCTAACCACCCAGGTTGGATTCTGCAGGACCCACGTAAAGCCAGATGCACAAAGTGGCGCATGCATCTGGAGTTTGTTTGCAGTGGCTAGAGGCCCTGGTGTGCTCTCTCTCTCTCTCCTTGCAAATAAATAGTAAAAAAAAAAAAAAAAAAAAAAAAAATCTTGCCTTAAATGTCCCTAAATTTTATGTGTGTCAAAGAAGTTTTTTGTTTGTTTAATTGGTTTTTGAGAAAAGATCTCAAACTCATTACATAGGTGTGATAGTTAAGGTGTTGTCAACTTGATCTGTTTAGTAATCCATAGGTTTCTTCTAGGAAGGATCAACTAAAGGAGGAAGTCTTTTCCCCAGGGTGAGCCCTTCCCCCCAGAATGGGCGGCCCAGCCCAGAGGGGGACTTGATACAAAGAAGCTCTGGGTAAAAAGAGTCCCTCCCTCCCTCCCTCCCTCCCTCCCTTCCTTCCTTCCATTTGGCTGCCAGAGCTGCTTGCTACCTTCCAGCGTGGATTGAAGACCAGTGCGGACCAAAGACCAGCATCAACTGAAGACCCCCGTGGATCGAAACCCAGCGGCTCCAGGCTTTCCAGCACCATCTGCAATGCCGGGTCGGGACTGCTGAGGCATCTGGCCACGAGGACTGAGCAACTACCAGGTTCGGTGATTCTCGGGCCTGCAACTGCTATTGGACTACTGTAAGCTGATCCAATAAATCCCCTTTTAAAATAATTAATTCTAGCAGTTCTGTTCCTCTAGAGAACCGTGCCTAATACAATAGGCAAGGATAGTCTTGAACTCCTACCTCTCTCCCTTGTAAATGTTAGGGTTACTGGCATGCGTCACCACACCCAGTTTTACGCAGCTCTGGAAATCTAACCCAGGTTACTGAGCAGGCTCGTACTCTAGCGGCTGAGCTACATCTCCAGCCATTATGTGTTGGGACTTTCTGGTTTGCTCTGTGGTTTTGAGACAAGGTCTCACTCTGTAGCCCTGGCTGGCCCGGAACTCCTCATACACGAAGCCCAGGCTGGCCCTGACTGTCAGGCAATCCTCCGCCTCCAGTCTCCCCAGGGCTGGGATTATAGATGTGAGCTGCCACACGGGCTGTGTTGGGTCTTTCACAGTGGAAGAAGCTTTTTCCAGCAGCAAAGATGAAAGAAGTGAAGGTGGACAGCATGAGACAACGGTAGGCTTACCCCTACCAACGCCCCTCACCGTCTGGCTTGTCCTGAATGAACTAGTTCACCTCCCTGCATTTCCAATTTCTCGGGTGTAACACGGAGTCAGTCAAAGTAGCTCTGATTGAATTTATTTCCACTGCGCGCATGCACACACACACATACACAAAAAGAAAAGAAAAAAAGAAAGAAAAAATCAAAAAGATACAAGAAAAAAAAAAAAAACAATTTGGCAAAACTCATTCAAGCCACTAAGAACTGGGATTGGAAGCCAGGATTTCTAATCCAGGACTCCTAATTCTCTCCTGTGTATTCATTCTCTTTAATAACAGCCTCTCCCTGCCAGGCATGGTGGAGCACGCCTTTAATCCTAGCACTTGGGAAGATTGCTGAGAGTTCAAGGCTACACTGAGACTACGTAGTGAATTCCAGGTCAGCCTGAACTAAAGTGAGACCCCCACCTTGAAAAAACAAACAAACAAACAACAACAACAAAAAAGACAGCCTCTCCCTATGTAGCCCAAGCTGGCCTTGAACTCTCTATCCTCTAGCCACAGCTTCTCTGGGGCTAAGACTACAGATGTGCAACAGAATACCCAGCTTTTATAGAGGGTTAAAACCTCTTTGTTGAAGGAGAATATTTATGTCATAAGTGTTAAACTTGCAACTCTCGTTACATGAACATTTGTAGGGGGATAGGACCTGCGTCACGACCATCTAAAATGCCATCACAGCCACCAAAGTGATCCTCATGTTCCTCACAGGCCAATGTTCCCTCAAAGTGGGGTAGTCAGGGCTGGAGGGATGGCTTAGGGGTTAAGGCGTTTGCCTGCAAAGTCAAAGGACCCAGGTTTGATTCCCCAGGACCCACGTTAGCCAGATGCACAAGGGGGTACACGCATCTGGAGTTCGTTTGCAGTGGCTGGAGGCCCTGGCGCTCCCATTCTCTTTCTCTCTCCCCCCTCTTTCTCTGTCAAATAAATAAATATATATATATATATATTTCTTAAAGTGGGGTAGTCATAAATAGTGCGATATATATAAATAGGGAGATGATGGAGAGCTGCTTCAGTGATTAAGGCGTTTGCCTGCAAAGCCTAACAACCCAGGATCAATTCCCCAGTACCTTCGTAAGGCCAGATGCACAGGGTGACACATGCATGTGGAGTCATTTGCAGCAGCTGGAGGCCCTGGCACACCCTTTCCCTAGGTCTCTCGTCTATCTGTCTGTCTCTCTCTGCTTGCAAATAAATCAATAAAAATATTTTACTAAAATTAATATTGCATGGAACATATTTATACTGAAAGTTACTTGTTATTTATCTGAAGTTCTAATTTAACTGGGTGGCCTATATTTTATTTTGTAATCTTACCCCAAAAGTCAACTCCGAAAGTTAAAATACATTAACTTTCCTTAGTTTTTTAAAAAACATTTTATTTTATTTACTTATTTGAGAGAGAGAGAGAGAGAAATAGGGAGACAGAAAGAGAGAGGGAGAGAATGGGCGCGCCAGGGCCTCCAGCCACTGCAAACAAACTCCAGATGCGAGTGTCCCCTTGTGCATATGGCTTATGTGGGTCCTGGGGAACTGCACCTGGGTCCTTTGGATTTGCAGGCAAACGCCTTAACCACTAAGCCATTTCTCCAGCCCCACTTTCCTTGGTTTTGTCATGCATGCAAGTAGACTCATACAGAAAGTGCTCATTTGGTTCTGCTCTTTTGTGTAGCATTATGTCTATAAGCTTCAACAATATAACACTCTCTTTTTCATTACTGTATAGTGTCTCATACTATATTTATTTTATATTTATTTATATTTTATATTTATATTTATATTTATTTTGTTTTTCAAAGTAGAGTTTTACTCTAGCCCAGGCTGACTTGGAATTCACTCTGTAGTCTCAGACTGGTCTTGAACTCACAGCGATCCTCCTACCTCTGCCTCCCAAGTGCTGAGATTAAAAGCATGTACCACCATGCCTGGATGAAACTTCGTTACTTTTAACCAACACAAGCAGACCCTCTGGGAATATTCTTGTACATGTGTCTTTGTTCACATATGAATGCATTTTGACAGGAATTCAGCCCTGTATTCTGGAAAGTGACATATGTCCATCCTTATAGGTAACACCAAACATCTCCAAAGTTGTTTAACTGGTTTACACAAAAGGGTTCAGATAGGTCCAGATGCTTCTCTGGCAATATCAGTTTTTCTCCTTTCAGTTCTTTTTTAAGTTACCTTATTAGTATTATTTGAGTGTGGGGTTAAGATAGGGTTCCGTGTACCCCAGATGGCCTCCAATTCCTGATCCTCCTGCTTCTACCTCCAAGTGTTGGAATTACAGATATGACCTGACCTACCCAATTCTAGTGGGTTTTTTTTTTCCCCTTTAGCAGTATGAATACAATGGTATATTATTGTGTTTTTCCTCCCCCTCTACTTCTAAGTTATATATATATATATATATATTTTTTTTTTTTTGGTTTTTTGAGGTAGGGTCTCACTCTAGCCCAGGCTGACCTGGAATTCACTATATAGTCTCAGGGTGGCCTCGAACTCATGGTGATCCTCCTACTTCTGCACCTCTGCCTCCCGAGTGCTGGGATTAAGGCATGCACTACCAAGCCCAGCTCCATTTATTTATTTATTTTTATATTTTATTTTTATTTACTTATTTGAGAGAGAAAGAGGGGGGGAGGGGGAGAATGGGCATGCCAGGGCCTCTAGCCACTGCCAATGAACTCCAGATGCATGCGCCACCATGCGCAGCTGGCTTATGTGAGTACTAAGGTATCAAACCTGGGTCTTTAGGCTTCTCAGGCAAATGCATTAACCACTAAGCCATCTTTCCAGCCCATCTTCTAGCTTTTAAGTAGGGTCTGTGAATCCCTGCTCAGGTCCGCAGTGAGCTATCTCCCTAGCCTTTCCTATGTCAACTTCTAAAAGCATTTCTGTTTTATTTTCACATGTAGAGTGACTCAATTTCTTGTCTGTGGTATGTGTGGTTTATGCCTATGTGTGTGAAGGCCAGAGGAGAACATCTGGTCTTCTTTTATCATTTATCCGGGTATTTCCTTAAGACAGAGTTTGTCCCTCAACTCAGAGCTCCTGTCCATCAGTTAGCCCCAGAAATTCTCTTGTCTCTGCCTCTACCCGTGACCCCCAATGCCCCTTGACTAGGGTAACAGCTGTGTGTGGCTATACCCAGGTTTCTGGGAAACTTGAGTGCTCAGGAGTCGAACTTATTGGTCTCTGACCCAAGAGACCCTCATGCTTAAGCGCATTGCAGCTTCCACAAGAGGCAGTCATAGATGCTGCCGGGGGCCTAGGAGACTACAGGCTTCTCTTAACTCTGTTCTACTTCATTCCACAGAGAAAAGTCTCCACCTGCGGAGCTGAGCTTGAGTTTCCTGGAGGCAGAAGCATGGCCTTTATGAAGGAAATGGTTCCTCTCTGACATATGCAAGTGGCTGCTAGTTGTGCAGACAGGGTCAAACTCTGCTCAGAACGCAGGGTAATTTGGGGGTCTGCACAGCCTTGCACCCTCCCCCCACTCCCAGTAACTCTAACACTTATTCCCAGGACCTTTTATTTGTGCTACTTTTAAAAAAAAATAACCCTAGGGCAGCCCACCCCACTAAAGGGAGAAAGGGGAAACAGGTGCACGCCATTTTAAGGAAATAGCGTTGTGTGCAGTGGGCAGGAATCAGGGCCTGACGTATGTATGCTCAGCAAGCGCTCCACTGGCTGAGCTGCCGACCTAGCCCTGTCTTCTTATTGCCTTGACAGCTTTTTATCGACTGGATGAAAGCCCTTTATCATATACGTACACATGACCTGAAGATACTTTCTCCCATTGTGTGGCTTATCCTTTTATTCTTGAAGTTTTTGTTTGTTGATTTTATTACTTTCTGTTTTTGCTTCGGCCATGCTAGGGATCCAACTCAAGGCTGTGCTCCTGCTGGGCAAGCGCTCTGCCACTGGCCGTATCTCCTCATCTCCGACAGTCACCTTGTTGTGGTGGTTGTTTGGTCACAGGGTCTCACTGTGTAGCCTGGTTGGTCTTGATTCTGTTATCCTCCTGCCTCAACTCCCTAAGTACTCTAATAGGAATATATATATAACTTTATTTTATAAATATATTTTTTTGGTTTATTTTTATTTATTTATTTATTTGAGAGCGACAGACAGAGAGAAAGAGGCAGATAGAGAGAGAGAGAGAGAGAGAGAATGGGCGCGCCAGGGCTTCCAGCCACTGCAAATGAACTCCAGACACATGCGCCCTCTTGTGCATCTGGCTAACTAATGTGGGTCCTGGAGAATCGAGCCTCGAACCGGGGTCCTTAGGCTTCACAGGCAAACGCTTAACCGCTAAGCCATCTCTCCAGCCCTAACTTTATTTTATATATAACAGGTTATACTCTTTTCCCTGTGCCCCTGCTCCCATTATCCTGGGATCCTCCTCTGTGGGGTTATGGCATTCACTATGGGGTCATGGAGACCTCAGTCAGTCCCTGTGGGATAGAGAGCTCTTTCTCAGGGCATTCCCACCCACCCTGGCTCTTACTGTCTTTCTTCCCCTCTTCCACAATGTTCCCTGAGCCAGGGCAGGCCTGCTGGCAGTCTGACTTAGTGTTGAGTTCTCTGTAGCCTCTGGGTTTCTGCTTTGATAGGTTTTGATTGATCACCATGTTTTGGTTTTGGTGTTTTGCTTCTCCCCCTCCCCCAAGGCAGTCTCAATGTAGCCCAGGCTCACCTGCAACTCACTCTGTAGTTCCTGGCTGACCTCGAACTCACAGTGATCCTCCTACCTCAGCCTCCCCGAGTGCTGGGACTAAAGGCATACGCCACCACATTCAGCCTGTTGGTTTTAAAATTTGTATTAATTCATTTTTTTATTTGAAATTGAGAGAGAGAGAGAGAGAGAGAATGAGCATGCCAGGGCCTCTTGCCACTACAAACTCCAGGTGTATGTGTCACATTATGCATCTGGCTTGATGTGGGCACTGGGAAATTGAACCGGAACCAGAGCTGGCTTTGCAAGCAAGTGCCTTTAACTGCTGAGCCATCTTCCCAGCCCTCTAATAGAATTTTGTTTTGTTTTGTTTTGTTTTCAAGGTAGGGTTTCACTCTAGCCCAGGCTGACCTGGAACTCACTCTAGTCCCACACTGGCCTCAAACTCACAGTGATCCTCCTACCCCTGACTGCTGAGTATTGGGATTAAAGGTGTGCACCATCATACTGGGCTTCTAATAGGATTTTTTTTTTAAAGTATATATAGAATAAAGGTTTTTAATTTGATAAAGTCCAGCTTATCAAGTTTTTTTTCCCCCCTGAGGCAGGGTCTTGCTCTAGTCCATGCTGACCTGGAATTTACTATGTAATCTCAGGGTGGCCTCGAATTTACCGCAATCCTTCTACCTCTGCCTCCCGAGTGCTGAAATTAAAGGCCTGCGCCACTATGTCCGGCTTGTTTTCTTTTTTCTTTTCTTTTCTTTTCTTTCTTTCTTCTTTTTTTTTTTTTTTTTTTTTTTTTTGTTTTTTGTTTTTTGTTTTTCAAGGTAGGGTCTCACTCTGGCTCAGGCTGACCTGGAATTCACTATGTAGTCTCAGGGTGGCCTCGAACTCTCGGCGACCCTCCTACCTCCCAAGTGCTAGGATTAAAGGCCTGTGCCACCATGCCCAGCTTTGTTTTCTTTTAAAAAATTTATTTATTTATTTATTTATTTATTTATTTAAGAGAAAGAGGCAGCTACAGAGAGAATGGGCACTCCAGGGCCTCTAGCCACTGCAAAGGAACTCCAAACACATGATCCACCTTGTGCATCTGGCTTATGTGAGTACTGGGGAATTGAACCTGGGTCCTTAGGCTTTGTAGGCAAGTGTCTTAACCACAGAGCCATCTCTCCAGCCTCAAGTATTTTGTTTTATTTTCTTTATTTCCTTTTTGGTATCCATTTTAAGAAATCTTTGCCTAACCAAAGATTACATATATCCTTCTATATCTTCTCTGAGCAGTTCTATATTTTAAGGATCAACAATGTATAGATTGTTGATCCATTCTGAATTAATTTCTCATATGGTGCAAATAAGATATGAAGCTAAGGTTCTTTTCCCTTCCCTCTCATGTGGCGATTCAGTTATCCCATCAAAACTTATTTAAATGATTATAGTTTTTCCATTAAATTGCCTTGTAAGATTGATCAATATGTCTATTTCTGAACTCTCTATTTTATTCTTCCACCTATGTATCTATTTTTGCACTAATACATCATCACCAATATCACTATCATCACCATCATCATTATTTGAGATATGGTCTCATGTAGCCCAGGCTAGCCTTGAAATCCTGATCCTGCTATGTGCTGACATTACAAATGTGCCTCGTCACCCCTGGCACACATTGCGGTTCTATAATATCTTGAAGTCAGGTGGTATAGACCTTCTAACTGGTTTCTTTTCTTTTTCTTTCTTTTTCTTGGGGGGGGGGTTGCGGTTTCAAGGTACAGTATCACTCTAGCCCAGGCTGGCCTGGAATTCACTATGTCATCTCAGGATGGCCTCAAACTCACAGTGATTCTTTTACCTCAGCCTCCTGAGTGCTGGGATTAAAGGTGTGACCACTCACACGCAGCTTATTTCTTTAAATTAATGAATTAATTTGCACATTTGTGTGTGTGTGTGTGTGCATGTATGTGTGTTCCAGAGTCTCTTGCCGCTGCAAATGAATGCCCATCCAGCTTTCTATGGGTGGCTAGGGAATTGAACCTGGGCTGGCAGGCTTTGCAAGCAAATGCCCTTAACTGCTGAGCCAGCTCCCTTATCCCTAACTTGGTTCTTTTCTTAAAAAGTTGTTCTGTTATTGCTGCTCAATTTATAATAGCTGGGAAATGGAACCAACCTAGATGTCCCTCAACTGATGAGTGGATAATGAAGATGTGGCACATTTATACAATGGAGTTTTACTCAGCAGTAAAGAGAAATGAAGTTATGAAATTTGCAGAAAAGTGGATGGATCTGGAAAGAATTATACTAAGTGAGGTAACCCAGGCCCAGAAAGCCAAGCGCCACATGTTCTCCCTCATATGTGGATCTTAGCTAGAGATGATTGGGCCTCTGTGTGAGAAGGAAAAAACTCAGTAGCAGAGGCCAGTAAGTTAAAAAAGGAGATAGAAAGGGAAGAGAAAGAAAGGGAGGAGGGCTTTTATTAGGTTGGTATTGTATATATGTAAGTAGAAAGATTGAGAGGGGGAGGGGATATGATGGAGAATGGAATTTCAAAGGGGAAAGGGGGGAGGGTAATACCATGGGATTTTTTTTGTTATCATGGAAAATATTAATAAAAATGGAGAAAAAAAAAGTTGTTCTGCTTTCTTGCATCTCCTTAATATTCATGTGAGTATTAGAACCAGTTGGTTAATTTCTATAAAACTGCCTCATGGAATTTTAAAGGAATTTCAGTGGAATAGAGGGCCAGTAAGACTTCCCTGTAAAGAGCTAGACCATCTCTTTTCTCTGTCTCTCTCTGTGTGCAAATTATATAAATTATATATATTTGTTTTTTCAAGGTAGGGTCTTGCTCTAGCCAGGTTGGACTGGAATTCACTTTGTAGTCTCAGGGTGACCTTGAACTCTCAGTGATCCTCCTACCTCTGCCTCCCCAGTGCTGGGATTAAAGGTGTGTGCCACCATGCCTGGCTCTAAATAATTTTTTTTTTTTGAGGTAGGGTTTTGCTTTAGTCCAGGCTGACCTGGATTTCATTAGGTAGTCTTAGGGTAGCCTTGAACTCTCGGTGATCCTCCTACCTCTGCCTCCCAAGTGCTGGGATTAAAGGCGTGTGCCACCACGCCTGGCTCTAAATAAAATATTTTTTAAAAATAAAATAAAAAGGGTTGGAGAGATAGCGGTCAAAGCAATTGCCTGCAAAACCTAACGACTGGGTTTGATTCCCCATGTAAAGCATGTGCCAAGGTGGCACAAGCATGTGGAGTTCACTTACAGTAGCTAGAGGCCCTGGCATGCCTATTCTCAGCCTCTTTCTCATCTCTGTTCCTCTCTGCGTACAAATAAATAAATAAATTAATTTAAAAAATTAAAATCTCTAGACCATGCCAGGACTGGTGGCATAGGCCTATAATCTAAGCTATTTATGAGAGACTGAAATTAGAGAATCAAAAGTTCAAGGCCTGGGGCTCTAGCGATGGCTTAGCAGTTAAGATGCTTGCCTGTAAAGCCTAACAAACCCGGGTTTGATTCACCTGTACCCACGTAATGCCAGGTGCACTAGGAGGCACATGCTTTTGGAGTTCACTCCTTTGCATTAGCTGGTGGCCCTGGCATGCCCATTCTCTGTCTCTCTCTCCCTCCCTCTCTCTCTCTCTCTCTCTCTCTCTCGTAAATGAAAGAGCGGGGTTGGGGAGATTGCTCCGTAGCTAGTGTTTGCCTTGGCTGGGTGTGATGGCACACGTCTTTAATCCTAGCACTCGGAGATAGGATGAGGAAGGAGGATCACTGTGAGAGTTTGAGGCCAGCCTGGAGCTATGAGATGAGTTACAGGTCAGCCTGAGCTGGAGTGAGACCCTACCTCAAAAAAAAAAAAAAAAAAAAAATAAATAAATAAATAAATAAATAAAATAAGAAAACCAAAAAAGCAGATGTAGTGGCAGATGCTTATAATCCCAGTGCTGGGGAGGTAGAGACACCCCTGGAATTCACTGGCTAGCCAGTCTAGCCTGACTGATGAGCTGCAAGCCCAACAAGACACCCTGCATCAAAAAGAGGTGGATGCCTTTCCCGAGGACAGCATCTGAGGTGTTCCTCCAGCCTCCACATGTATGTGCATTTGCACAAACACATTTGAGTGCCCACACACAAATGAACACACATACACGTGACACACACAAAAGAAACATAAAGCCGGGCATGGTGGCACACACCTTTAATCCCAGCACCCGGGAGGCAGAGGTAGGAGGATCACCGTGAGTTCAAGGCCACCCTAAGACTACATAGTGAATTCCAGGTCAGCCTGAGCTAGAGTGAGACCCTACCTCAAAAAGCCAAATCTGAAAAGAGAGGATTCTCTACCCAAAGTGAGAGTAGTGTTAATATAAGGGTATAAATATTAAGAGAAGTGCTTACTGGGCAGTTTGATAAGCATAGTATATACATTTTTCCAGACATCAGCAGATGTTACAGCCCTAGGGCTCATGACTACCCCTGTTTTAAGTTTTCAGTATCAGGGATGTATTACCCCCCATGGAGCGGGCTTCTGGTCCAATTGGAGGGCAGGAGACTTCTTGTAATAGCTCCCCCCTTGTTTATCAGTATGTAATTTTGTGGTTTAACTCCCAATCCTGTTTTTACTATAAACATCATGTGGTTATTTCCAATAAAAGCTAACACTTCGAACAAAAAAAAAAAAAAAAAAAGGCAAAACGGGGAAGAAAGAAAGAAAGAAAGGAAGAAAGAAAGAAAGAAAGAGAAAAGAAACATGAGTGAATGTGTGACTGTTTCATTCTCTTTTTAAAAAATATTTTATTTTTATTTATTTATTTGAGAGAGAGAAAGAATGGGCACACTAGAGCCTCCAGCCACTGTATGAACTCCAGATCCATGCACCACCTTGTGCATCTGGCTTATGTGGGTCCTGGGGAAGTAAACCGTGACACTTTAGCTTTGAAGGCAAAGCGCCTTAAATGCTAAGCCATTTCTCCAGCCCAGTTGCATTTTCTAGAAACAGGTTGCAGGCAGGATCTGATGGCAGCCCTCGGTTTGCTTGTCTTTGACCCAGCTCAGGTGGGGGGAAGTAGCATCTTAAGAAAATGTAGTCTTCCTGCCCATTGCCATGGTAGATGTTACTCTCCACTTACCTATGTCTTCTTTTTTATTACTGTTGTTTTGTTTAAAAATATTTTATTTATTTATTTCTAAGGAGAGTGTAGAGCAGGAATGGGTTACCAGGGCTTCTTGCCCTTGCAAATGAACTCCAGGTACAATTGCCACTTTGTGTATCTAGCTGGGGATTCCAACAGGGGTCACCGGGGGTTGCAAGCAAATGCTTTGACCACTAAACAATCTCCCAGCCCCTGTTTTGATTTCTTGAGACAGGGTATCACATAGCAAAGGCTGGCTTGCACTCCTGATCCTCCTGAAGTCTCTATCTCCCTCAGGCTGGGATTGCAGGCATGTGCTACCTACCACACCCAGCTTCACGTATATTTGTTTGTTTGTTTGTTTTTTAACTAATTTTTAGGAGTAGATGTGTTGGAGAATGTCATATCTCTTGTAGTTTCTATTATAAACATCTTAGATAACATGCTGTATTTGTTGCAATTCGGGACACCCTACTGTTAATCCCAGTCCATACTTTGTACTCAGATAACCTTGGATTTCCACCCCCCCCATATTTTTTTTTTCTTTTTCCATGATCACATTGGACTTAGTATGATGTTTCTTTACATCCCTCTTGACTAAACATTTGTCAAATGTTCCTTGTGTTTGACAACTTTGAGGGGCATTTTCTCAGGTATTTTGCAGGATGCCCCACTACTGGAATCTGACTTGTATTTCTCATTGAACTTTAGATGTGGGTGCCAATTTCACTACATCATAACAAATGTGCACAGTATCAACATAACTCATGAATATCAAAGTTAGACAGGATGTTCTGGACTTTTCTCTACTGTTAAGTTACTCCCCCTTTTCTGCCTTCCTGTACTGTACACTTTGGAGGAAAAAAAAGTTATTCGGGGATGGAGAGATGGCTCAGCAGTTAAGGCACTTGCCTGCAAAGCCTAACAACCTGAGTTCAAGTCCCCAATGCCCACATGAAGCCAGATGCACAAAGTGGTGCATGCATCTAGAGTTTGTTTGCAATGGCTGAAGGCCCTGGCATGTCCATTCTCTCTCTCTTCTCTGCATGAAAATAAATAAATTAAAATATTTTTAAAAAGAAGTTATTTCATGGGCTGGAGAGATGGCTTAGCAGTTAAGGTGTTTGCCTGCAAAGCTAAAGGACTCAGGTTTGATTCCCCAGGACCCACGTAAGCCAGATGCACAAGGTAGCACATGTGTCTGGAGTCTGTTTGCAGTGGCTGGAGGCCCTGGCGCGCCCATTCTCTCTCTCTGTCTGCCCATCTCTCTGACTCTCTCAAATAAATAAATAAAACTTGAAAAAAAAAAAAAACTTAAGAAAAGAAAGAAATTATTTCAGCTGGGCATGGTGGTGCACGCCTTTAATCCCAGCACTCGGGAGGCAGAGGTAGGAAGATCGCCATGAGTTTGAGGTTACCCTGAGAATACAGAGTGAATTCCAGGTCAGGCTGGACTAGAATGAGACCCTACCTTGAAAAAAAGGGAAAGAAAAGAAGTTATTTCAAGCTGGGCATGGTGGTACACCCCTTTAATCCCAGCACTCAGGAGGCAGAGGTAGGAGGATCGACAGGAGTTCAAGGCCACCCTGAGACTACATAGTGAATTCCAGGTCAGCCTGGGCTAGAATGAGACCCTACCTTGAAAAATCTAAAAAAACAAAAAAAGTTATTTCAGTAACAACAATGCCAAGAGGTGGAAAGTTAGGTCTTTTATATTTGATTTTTATAATATTTTGTAATATTTATTGTACATATCTTATACATCTTTCCTCAGGTTATCTTTAAGTAGTTCATATGTGGTATCAGTTCTCTAACTTATACCATTGTCAATTATATGTATATTTGGGACAGAGGATCATGTAGGCCAGGCTGGCCTCAAACTACTAATCCTCCTGCATTTATCTCCCAAGTGCTGAGACTAAAGGGTTACACCACCACATCTAGCATAAAGTGGCATTTTTAATATTTCAATTTCTAATTGTTCTTGTTAATATAAAACATTATGGTATATAATTATGTAAAATATAATTGAGAATTGATCCTCTTTATTTCTGGCAATATTCTTTGATGCTAAATCTAATTTATCTTGTGCTAAAATAATTGTTTTGGCTTCTCCTTTCTTTCTTTCTTCCTTCCTTCCTTCCTTCCTTCCTTCCTTCCTTCCTTCCTTCCTTCCTTCCTTCCTTTCTTTCTTCCACAGAGAAAGAGGGAGAAACAGCAAGAGAGAGAATGGGCATGCCAGGGCCTCCAGCCACTGCAAATGGACTCCAGATGCATGCACCCCCTTATGCATTTGGCTAATGTGGGTCCTGGAGAAATGAACCTGGGTCCCTTGGCTTTGCAGGCAAACACCTTAACATCTAAGCCATCCCTCCAGCCCCTGGCTTCTTTTTGATTCATGTTAGTGCAGGATACCTTTCTCAATCCTTTCGATTTTGATGTCTTTATAATTTTATTGTTGTAAAATGTCTTGCTGATAAGGTTTACTTTTGTTTGTTCATAATAAGTGTGATGTGGTCTATGTAGTGCGTATGGTATGTGTGGTATATGCATGTGTGTGTGCTGATGCAGGGCCCCACAGCAGCCAGAATGGCTTGTTAGGTTTTCCCCTCCATCACTCACAGGCCTGTTTTTCCTTGCAATGAAGTCTCTTACTGATTCTAGAGCTTGCTGTTCGTGGGTACCATGGTTTCTCCAGCCTCAGGTACTCAAACAACTGTGGCTTCAAAAATGTGTGGCCACATCCTGCTGCTTATGTGGATCCTGGAGATTCAAGCTCCAGTGATGTCAAGTCCCCTCATTCCCTCATGCTCTGCAGGAACTGCACTTAACTATTGAGCAGTCTCTCCAGCCCAGGACTGCTGGTTTAAATTTCAGTATGATGGTCTCTGCCTTTTGGTCTGGGCATTTAGAGCATTTATATTTAATGTGAGTACGACTATGGTTGGGTTTAAGATTTCCATTTTGTGGTCTAGTTTTATTTGTCATATCTTCTCTTTATTCATTTTAGCCTTCCTTTGAATGAACTAAACATTTTTATGATTACATTTTTACCACCTTTGTTGGCTTGTTAACTAAAACTCTTCATGATATTGTTTGATGATGGCTTTAGGGTTTACTTTAATCACTCTTAACCTTCAAATGACTGTATACTATTATACATATAGTACAAGACTCTTACAACAATATATTTCCATTTCTCCTAATATAGTCTTTTTGTTATTATGATTATATTATTTCTAAATTTGTTATACTACAAGCTTTATGTCCCTCACAGTACATTGTTAGTAGTTTTACTTTAAGTAGTCAAACACCTTTGAAATATATTTAGAGAATAAAGAAGAGTCACATTTACCTACATAATGAACATTTTTGATACTCATTTCTTGGAGTACATGTTGATTTCTAATGAACATATGTTTCCTACTGCTTAAAGCAGTCCTTTTAACATCCTTTGCAGTATTGGCATGAAAAGTCTTTATTTCATTTTTATTTGTTTTTTTTTCCCCACTTTTATTCTTTTTTTTTTTGTTGTTTTGTTTTGTTTTTCAAGGCAGGGTCTCACTGTAGCTCAGGCTGACCTGGAATTCACTCTGTATTCTCAGGGTGGCCTTGAACTCATGGCAATCCTCCTACCTCTGCCTCCCGAGTGCTGGGATTAAAGGCGTGAGCCACCACGCCCGGCCACTTTTACTCTTTTAAGTGTACTGTATCTTTCAGATCAGTAATGGTTCTAGATATTTCCCATGTGGTCTCCTGCCCCCACACATGTACAGCTTCTTCCACTGCCGGCATCCAATATTACAGTGATATACTTGTTACAACTGATCAGTCTAAAATGGCATGTCCTCCCCATCCAATTTCCCTCACTTACAAACAGTAAGGTACATCCTTGCCTATTTTATGGGTATTTGTTTTATTATTATTTATTTATTTATTTATTTGTGAGTGGGAGAGAAAGACAGAGAGAGAACATATGGGTGTGACAGGGCCTCTTGCAAACATTGCCGGATATGGACATTACTTCGTGCAGCTGGTTTTACATGGGTACTGAAGAAATTGAACCTGGGATGTCAGACTTTCAAGCAAGTGCCTTTAACCACTGAGCCATCTCCCCAGACCTGTTTGTGTTTTGAGATAGGATCTTGCTATGTATAACCCAGTTTGACCTCTAACTCATAATCCTACTGCCTCAGCCACTCAAGTGCTTGGATTCATTTTATGGGCTTTGGCAAATGTATAATGACATGTATCTACCATTGTGGTGTCATATAGACTAACGTCACTGCCTAAAAATATGCGTTCCACCTACTCATCCTTCAATCTCTGATGGCTGCCCATCCTCTTCTTGTCTTCATAGTCTTATTTTTTCCTGGGTATTATACAGTTAGAATCACACGGTGTGCAGCCTTTTCACATTGGCTTCTTTCACCTAGTAAGTTTACTTTGTTCCATAGATTTTTTTTTTTTCCCTTTCTTCTTAGTAGTGCTGAATAATATTCCATAGTCTGGAGGTAGCATAGCACGTTTATCCATTCAGTTTCTTTATTCTTGTTGTTGTTGTTGTTGTTGTTTTTTTTTTTTTTTTTTTTTTTTGGTTTTTCGAGGTAGGGTCTCACTCTAGCTCAGGCTGACCTGGAATTCACTCTGTAGTCTCAGGGTGGCCTCGAACTCTCAATGATCCTCCTACCTCTGCCTCCCGAGTGCTGGGATTAAAGGCGTGCGCCACCACGCCCGGCTTGTTGTTTTTTGAGGCAGGGTCTCACTATAGCCCAGACTGACCTAGAATTCACTATGTAGCCCAGGCTGGCCTTGAACTCACAGCAATCCTTCTACCTCAGCCTCTCAGGTACTAGCATTAAAGACGTAGACCACCATGCCTGGCTATCCATTCCCTTTCTAAAAGGGCATGTTGATTGCTTCTGAGTTCTGGCAATTATGATCAAAACTGCTATAACATTGTGTGCAGGTCTATTTTTATTTGATTTTTTTTAAATTAAGTAGAAACTTTGTTTGGATACATCATGTGTTGGTACCATCATTCCCCTCCTCCCTGCCCCATTCCACTGAGAGCCTTTCTCAGTGGGATTGCTGGTACTCACCATGGGGTTGTGGGTTATGTGTTGTGAGAGAAGCATTCCGTCATTGTTGGAGTTTTAGCTAGAGTCTTTCCATGTAGTTCAGGCTAGTTTTAGCTCATGATCCTTCTGCCTCAGCCTCCTGAGTGTTGAAGTACAGACGTGTGCCACCATACCAGGCTCTGGATTAGTTTTGATAAGGAAACAGAAAAGGAGACACTTGCTCTGGAGAGATATTGTAGAGAGCTTCATGTTGCCGGGATGAACAGTCAAACCAGGCACAGTTTAGGGGAGGAAAGGATTTATTTCAAGCTTATAGAGCCAGGGGAAATTTACAGCAATGGCAGAAGCAGCTGTTTCCATATATCCGAGAACAGAGAAAAATACCAAACAGCCGGTAAAAACCAACAGCAGCAAGGGCAGACTGCACAATAAGCTGCAGGGACCCCGACAGAGCTTACTCTGCTCTGCATGCTGTTGGGCTAGAAATGAGATCCACCCCGAAACATATCTTACCACTGGGCCCACGATCTGCCCCCAGTGACACCTGCTCCATCCAGGTGGCTGGAAACCAAAGTTACAAGTTTTCATAAAACACCTGAATCTAGGGTTGTGGTGGTTTGATTCAGGTGTCCCCCATAAATTTAGGTGTTCTGAGTTCTAGGTTCCCCAGCTGATGGAAATTGGAAACTGAAGCCTCCTGGAGGCAGTGTATTGTTGGGGGCGGGCTTATGAGTGTTATAGCCAGAGTCCCCTTGCCAGTGTTTGGCACACTCTCCTGCTACGGTATACCTTATATTGGGCAGGGGGTGATGTCCACCCTCTGCTCATGCCATCATTTTCCCTGCCATCATGGAGCTTCCCCTCGAGCCTGTAAGCCAAAATAAACCTCTTTTTTCCACAAGCTGCTCTTGGTCAGGTGATTTCTACCAGCAATGCGAATCTGACTGCAACAAGGGTGAGCATACATTCAAACTACCAGAGACCCCATCCAGCATGGATTTCTTACTCATTCTCTCACTGGTCCTCATTTGTGCCCTTTTGAAGCTCCTTGTACTCCTGAGGCCCTCCTCCTGCTCTCACAAAGATGAAGATTTGAGAAGGAAAAGTCTCTTCTATTTTCCTCAGAGCAAACCTTGAATACACCCAATTCCTCCCACTAACTTTTGCCTCCCAGGATTTGGTAGAACTTTGAGCAGTGCAAGCCTTCGATTCTAACAACTATTCCTAACATCCTCCCCCACCCCGTCCTGTGAGCTCCCACAATTGTTTCCCCATTCCTTTCAGGGGGTGTCTTTTCCTGGCTTTGCATAATTCTCTCCTCTCTCTCTCTCTCTACACACACACATATATATATATATATCACAGGCTGATTAGTTCTCATCTAAAGACTTGGGAGACTTTTTTGAGTTCTCTCTGTGGGCAAGTCTTTCCACTGTGGTACCCTGCTTTGCAAATTCCACTCACCTGGGCCTCCCCTGTGCCCAGACTTTCATCTTGAACTCAGTGAAACTGTCAACTATCTTCCTTCTACCTCCAGGCAGTAAGAGGGTGATATCATGGTACTCACTGACAAGCAGTAAGAGGGCAATATCATAGTACTCACTGAGTTTATTTCTCATCTCTTAGTGACTACTTGAGAAAGTTTTGTGTCATAGGCTTTGACCCTTGAGTTGTTTCAGGCAGGAGAGTAGATCTGATTTGGATTGGCAATGAAAGTCTGCAGTCTGTCCTAGGTATTTTATTTTACTAAAAGTACAGGCCCTGAGACCATGTCCGTACCCTTTACCAGATGGCCACCAGAGACCGTACTACACACTAAGAATTATGAAATCCTGCTCAAGGCTGGGAAGGTGGCTCCGTGGGTAAAATGCTTACCATGTGGATGGGAGGACCTGAGGTCAGAGGCCCAGAACCCATGTAAAGGCCAAGCACTGGTGGGGATGGGGGGAGATGCCTGTGATCTAGTGCTGGAGAGGCAGAAACAAGGGAATCCTCAAGGCTCACTGACTAGCTAATCTAGCTTCAGGTCCAGTGAGAGACCTTGTCTCAAAAACCAAGGTGAAAAGTGATTGAGGAAGCCAGCTGACATTGACCTCTGGTCTACACATGCATGTACTTATGTATACCACACACAGGAAAAAAAATAAAAGAAGTCCTGGTGAGCACTTCACTCTCTCTTCCAGAATGTTCTGCAGTTCCTTGGACAGATGGGACCATCCTGCGCTGCTTCTATTCTTCCCTCAGAATCTGGAGTCAGAGCACAGGGCATGACCCTCAGGAGGCCTGGACGCTGGGCTGCCACTTGGGGTGGCTGGACCCCGATTCCACCTTGCACTCTCTCTTCTCCGTCGCGGAGAAGTTTGCAGAGCTGTGGCCTTTGCCCCGTGTGCCATAGTGTTCTAATCTCTCTGTAAACCTAGTCATTAACCTCTTTGTTTCTCTCTCCAGTTCCTTCCTGGAAACCCTTCTCAGCCCCATTGCAGATTCCTCCTCTTTTCCTGGTCCTCCATAATTACAGCTTATGCTTCCTGACCCTGGATGCCGTTGCCGGGTGCAGGAATCCAGGCAACCCACCAGAGCGTGTCACTCATCCCAGCTCCAAGTCACAACAGGTTAGCTGTCCTTGCCATCTCTGACTAAGGAGTTGGAGGGGGTGAGCTCCTCCTGGAAGCTATTAGTCTTGTATTTTCACCAGTTGTCTAAGTCTCACCTAAGTCCCTTTGGGCAATTGGAACTACCCAGACTACTGGGTGGGGACAAATGAAAGGAACCCATTAGCATGTGTGGGCAGGTCTGTGGTTGTGAGGCTGGGACATTTAATCCAGTCGTTAACACTGCTGCCCCCAGCCTACAGCTCAGAAGTCTCTTCTCTGAACCTCTCCTGGGTCTAAGGATCGTCCCAGGGCTAACACAGGCAACAGTTCAGGGGCCTCCAAAAGCCAGCCTTGGCCACCAATGCATTGTTTAGTTGAACGACTATATGAGGGGCTGGGGAGATGGCTCTGTGGGTAAAGTGCTTGCAAGCATGAGGACCTGAGTTTGATCCCTAGTACCCGTGTGAAAACAAAACAAAACAAAACAAAACAAAACAAAACAAAAAGCCTGGTGTGGTGGCACGCACTTGTAATCCCAGTGCTGGGGAGGTGGAGACAGGAGGACCCTGTCACCATCATTTTAAGCCATCATTAACTGTTGGCACGGCTGGTTGCGTGGCTGTAAGACAACACGCGTGTCTGTGGTAGTGGCTGGGGGCTGTGAAAGGCCAGTGGAAAAGAAGACAAGAGCTTGAAGAATGACTGTGACCTGAGAGTGAAAAGGGAGCGAGGATTGACCCTGGCTTTGTTGTTGGCCAAGTGATACCAGCTGAGGCTACTTTCTGGGCAAAGAAAGGCCCGGGTGCGTAGCTCGGCCATGGGTGGAAAAGTTGCATTTTAGCCCGCTCTCACATCTCAGTGTCATTCTTACCCAGGGCCCACAGCCACTACCATACTCAGGGGTCCTGCTAGATCATGGGGAGCCGCAGAGGCTGAGCCACGGGCTCTGGTCTTCTTTCTGGGAGCAATGCGGAAGCTGGAAGGGAGTCAGGGAAGTCATTCTCGCCACTTCCACGCAGAGGCTTTCAAGGGACTTCCCACAGCTGCCGACCATAAGCTTTCAGCTTCTGTTTCCAGGATAGAGAAGGGAGCAGTCAAGTTGGCTTCCTGTTTCCTCAATGTTTTTCTTATCAAGGTAAAGGTCAATTTTCCCACTTAAACACTGGGCTCTATCTACGTGTTAATCCCAAGACTAGCCAAGAAGAGCTAAAAATGTCTTCAGGTGTGGAATGTGCACAGACATTTTTTCTCATTACTATTCCCTAGTATTACAGTATAACAACTATCTACACGGCATCTACATTGTCCTGGAACCTGCAACCTTTCTGCCTCCACTTCTCAAGTGTTAGGATTATAGGCATGAGCCACCACATTTGCCGACCTAGCATTTACATTGTATTAAGTACTGTATGAATAATCTAGAACTAATTTAAAGTACATAGAAGGGTATGTGTAGATTGTATGCATATTTGTGTGATTTTATATTTATTTATTATCTGAGGAGGGTCTTGCTGTGTATTTCTAGGCTGGCCTTCAAGTAATGGTCTTCCCGCCTCAGCCTCCCAAGCATCTGAGATTACAGGCACACGCTACCTTGCCCAGCTCTGTGATGTTTCACCTCAGAGACTTTTGCATCCACAGATTTTGGTGTCCACGAATTAGCAGGTGTCCTTGAACCAATCTCCCACGGATACTAACAAGTGGCTGTTCATCTATCAGTAGACTACAGTGAAAGATTTGGTAACAAAAGCTGGGCGGATTTTTTTTCCTTATTCAGCTACCAGAAGCCCATCATGCTGGAAAGTACTGGTGAAGGGACTGGCAATTCAGCTGAGCATAGCTTGCCAGTCGTCCATGCCAAGGTTTCAGACACGTGGATAACACCATCTCACGTCCCATAGTGCAGCCGGTCAGTAGGCTGAATGGCACACCAAGTAACTTTTATTGATGTCACATGAACAGAAGAATTGATCCTCTAAGTCCTGCTTGAATCTATCTATCTATCTATCTATCTATCTATCTATCTATCTATCATCAATCATCTCATCAATCATCTATGTACGTATCTATCTATCATGTATGTGTTGTTTTTAATTTTTTCTTTGTTCATTTTTATTTATTTATTTGAGAGTGACAGAGAGAGAGAGAGAGGCAGATAGAGAGAGAGAGAGAATGGGCACGCCAGGGCTTCCAGCCATTGCAAACGAACTCCAGATGCGTGCGCCCCCTTGTGCATCTGGCTAATGTGGGTCCTGGGGAATCGAGCCTTGAACCGGGGTCCTTAGGCTTCACAGGCAAGGGCTTAACCGCTAAGCCATCTCTCCAGCCCTTGTTTTTAAATTTTAAACATTTTTATCATTTATTTGTGATCAGAGAGAGAGAGAGATTATGGGTGCATTAGGGCTTCTTGCCACAGCAAACCCCAGACATATACACCATTTTGTGCATCCAGCTCTATGTGGATACTGGGAAATCAAAGCTGGGCTGGCAGGATGTCCCACAAAGCGCCTTTAACGGCTGAGCCATCTCCCCAGCCCTAGTTGTTTTAAGCTACTAAGTTTGGAGGTGCTTTCTTACACAGCTGATAACCAGAGCAGGCAGGCTTTATTATTTCTATATCACAGATAAAAAAGAAAAAGACTTAAAGCAGGGGACCCGAAAAATGGTTCAGTTGGTAAAGTGGTTTCCGCACCTGAGTTTGGATCCTCAACACACGCACAAACTAAAGCGAAGTTCAGAGTAGCTAGTGAGTAGTGGAGGCAGGATTCAACACTAGGTTAAAACCAGTCCCCAAGAGCTTCCTTTATGCAAGGCCCCATTCCTGGTCTCCTCTCTGTCATCAGGTCCCAAATCTGGCTTTATTCTCTACACCTGTGATTCTACCTTGACTTTTCCTCCTATGTAGACTTTCTCTCCCCACCCAACTGGTGGCTTAGCCATTGCTGCCAGTGCAGCAGGCACTCTTGAGTCCTCTTGGGCTGTCTGGTGTCTCCCGGGTGAGTGTCTGCTCAGTTCCAGGTATTGGAACAAGTATCTGGGCTCCCGCAGAACTGATAATGTTCCTCTCTCAGGACAGATCCTGCTTGCCTCTGAAGAATGCTAAGGAAGAGGTGTTGGAGCTGGAGAGACAGATCGGTCAGTGAAGTGCTCTCCTTGTAAGCGTGAGGACCTGAGTTCAACCTCTAGAGCCCATGTAAACATGCCAGGCATGGTGGTGCCCGCCTGTAACCCCAGCCCTGGTGAGACAGACAGGAAGAGTCACTGGCCAGCCAGTCTAGCCTACTTGGTGCGCTCCTGGCTAATGTTTCATTAAGGTGGATGGGGCTTCAGGAGGAGCAACATCCAAGGTTGTCCTCTGGCCTCCACACACGTGAACATGCACACCTGCATGTACACACATGTATGAGCATGCCCCCACATGCACACATGCACATGTACACCCACATACCTGTGTATATGTCAATACACATTAAAATGGGTGGCACTGGTGTTGCCTCTGCCCTCCAGGGCTCTAGCGAGCTTCCTTTGTTCTTCCTCTTTTGTTCTCGGTTTGTCCTTTGCTCCGTGCCATCCACAGCCTGAGCTTACCCCACTGGTGCACATGTTCCCTGGGTCTTCACGTGACTAGGTAGGTAGCTGGTCCTTGGGTGGTGTCAAGACTTTGGCCAGAAGAAGCCTCAAGCTCATATGTCTCTCTCTCTCTCTCTCTTTTTTTTTTCTTTCAGGTTAGGGTCTTGCTCTAGCCCTGGCTGACCTGGAATTAGTCTTAGGCTGGCCTCAAACTCACTCCTACCTCAGCCTCCCAAATTCTGGTATTAAAGACATGTGTCACCAAGCCCAGCATTCCCTTTTGCATTGCCTCCTGCAGAGGACCTCCAGGACCCGGAGATCTAATCTGACCAGAGGGATCACGTAGGCCTGTCTGTGTCAAACACCTCCCAGACCACCTGACGTACAGTAGGAACCCCAGGGGACTTTTTGATACAAGTGAGTCTGTACCATTTTGTAATCCCAATCAGGACCAAAGGAACAGCAGTGGCCCGGCTCTACCAGCTGTGTGACTGAATGAAATTCTTAACATTTCTGACCCTCTGTTTCCTCCTCTGTGAAAATGGAGATGATGACTCTGCTTCATACAGTTGTGCAGAGGAAATGAAATATTCACATAACGCATGGTGCCTACCATGGAGTTAACTGCAACACACAGGAGCTACTGATGATTACCGTCGCTGCCTGCACTTTTCAAGTCCACGTCATATGTCCCCTAGTGCCTCAAAGGTCTCACATGCTATGCTTGTGAACGAAAGGGTTAATGCCCTGGAAGGCGCCTTCCAGTTCCTGGTAGAATGCAGTCTCCTGAGCTGGATCAAATGACTCCAGGATCTTCCCTTCCAAGCCAGTGGCTAGGGGCTCTGCCTGCCCCACCTGTCCCAGTAAGGAGTGGGAGTCTTTCAACAACAAGCCAGCTGGAACTGGATTTTCTTCCCACTGCTTTAGCTCAGGTTGTCTTGTAATCCTTTGTTCTCCCAAACAAAGCAAGAGGAAAACTTATAAATATATTGGAGCCGCAAATCCAGTCATAGCAACACAAAGCAACTTTCACCTGAATGAGGCCCAGCCCCTCCCCACCACCGTGACATCCCCCAGGCTCTGGGAGCCTTACGGTAAATATCACCGAACAAATGAATGAGATGAATGAGTGACGTGCGAGCGGAATGAATACGAGGCCTCTTTTCAGTCTAGACAATCATTTCATTCTCCTCCTGCCCTCTTCCGGTTCTCTTCCGGCCCCACCCCTTTCGGCATTTTCTTCCAAGGCGGGGTAGTGGCTCTTAAGGCATCTGTCATCTGTAGCTATCTGCCCTAGGCTTGGAAAACAGATCTATTCAAAGCAAGCACTTGAACAGGCACCTGTAGGATTATGCCAGAGAAATAGCAGTGAAGAGATGTCAGGTAACTAAACATAAGCGTCTTTGCATAGGACTATTTAACGCGTGACTCCGTCTGTAGCCACTGAAAATGTCACAGAATGCAGCTCGGGCGGAAGCAGCTTCCCTGGGCCGACTGAAGCCCCAGATGGAGAATTGTAAGTGGATAAAAGCAGGTTCTTACACAGCCACTAGAAATGGCACCAAGTCTTAGCGTTTCTAGACAGGATTCATGTCTGGGGCCTCAGAGATTAGAATATTAGGAAAGATTTGTCATGAAATACATTAAGTTGGCTTGTTCTACAGCCACATTCTACCCCCCCCCCCCACCACCACCACATGCACACACTCTCTCTCTCTCTCTCTCTCTCTCTCTCTAAACCTCAGTAGCCAAGCAGTCGGAGATAGTGGTCACTGCTTTGAGTTGCGAAGATGGTCTGGCTGGAGCAGCCTCCTGGATGTGGAATAACAAGGTACTTTGGGGAACCTATTAAGTTACTGCCCTTGTTCCTCTCAGCGGCTGGAGACGTGAATTATGCGATTCTCGATTGATACATTAAGGACTTTCATGACCTCTGTCTGCTTCATTGCAACATCTGAACCATCTTATTTATGCTTAGGGCTGGATGGTTTGTTGTGGTTGGAAACATCTGCCTGTCTTTGAATGGAAATCAAGATAGCCAAATGAAGAAGTCTACTTTAGCACTGAGTTAAGAATGATATTAGCTGGGGACCTTCAACTGGAGACCCTGCATGTATAAAATGACTGCTGTGATGGAAACGGGTACTTTTACTTTTCAAAGTATTTTCACGTCCATTTTATAGTCTCATTGTAAGGTAAATTAAACAGGAATTGTAACTCCCCTTTAAATGATGATGACACTTATTGGGGCTGGTTGGAGTAGCCCAGTGGTTGAGTGCCTGCCCAGCATGGCACCCACACATGACACACACACAGCCCACCCTCCCTCACCAGAAGCTCTTGGTTCAATCTCAGAACCTCTCTAGTAATAACAATGACAAATGATTGTAGCCATTCTGGGAGAGAAAACAAAACTCTATAAAGTGGGAAGAACTTTTCCATGGGAAGTGGCAAAAAGAGAAGGTTAGAAATGCGACACTTACTCTCCCTCCTCCCCCTCCCTAAAAGGAGAACTAGAACCCCACTGTGATAAAATAAGAGTGTACTAAAAATATTGTGTTGTTGTTGTTGGCATGATGTTGCACATCTGTAATTCCAGCTCTTGGGAGGCTGAGGCAGGAGGATTGTCATAAGTTCAAGTCCAGCCATTGTAGTCTACAGTGTGAGACCAAAACAACAACAAAAGCAACAAAACCAGTCTAACTCAGCAAGGCTGGGCACGTGCCCAGGGACCTGAGCAGCTGCTGAGCTCCACCAGGGGATCCTTGGGTAAGATCCTTGGACCGGATTTGGAGAGAGTTGGATAGTACATTTTTTATTTACTTTTATTTCTTTGGACTGATGGAGCAGGTAAAATCAAGAATGCTTGGGCTGAAGAGATGGCTTAGCAGTTGAGCGCTTGCCTGTGAAGCCTAAGGATCCCAGTTCGAGGCTCAATTCCCCAGGACCCACGTTAGCCAGATGCACAAGGGGGCGCACGCATCTGGAGTTCGTTTACAGAGGCTGGAAGCTCTGGCGCGCTCATTCTCCCTCTCTCTCTCTCTCTGCTCCTTCTCTCTGTCGTTCTCAAATAAATAAATAAACAAACAAAAAAAAAATTAAAATAAAAGAATGCTTATTTTCAGGCTGGGGTGGTGGCTCAGCAGTTAAGACACTTGCCTATGAAGCCTGATGACCCAGTTTGATTCCTCAAGACCCACGTAAAGCCACAGGCACAAAGTGGAGCATGTGTCTGGAGTTTGTTTGCAGTGGCTGGAGGCCCTGGCGCGCCAGTACTCTTTTTCTCTCTCAGTGTGTATCTGTATCTCTCTGTTTGCAAATAAGTAAATAAAACACTTTTAAGGGACAAGAGAAATGTCTCAGCGGTTAAAGGTGCTTATGACAAAGCCTGACAGACCAGGTTCGGTTCCCTAGGACCTACATAAAGCCACATGCACAAGGGAGTTTGTTTGCAGTGGCAGGAGGCCCTGGAGCTCCCATTCTTTCCCCTCCCTGCCTCCCTATCTCACTCCTGGACCAGGCTGACCTGGAATTCACTATGTAGTCTCAGGGTGGCCTAAACTTATGGCGATCCTCCTCCCTCTGCCTCCCAAGTGCTCTCATTCTATTTCTGAAGCAGCAAAGCCACCCTGACAACTGAAGCTTGCCCGTTGCTGAGATTTCATAGGAACTGGTCATTTTCCCAAACTCTAGAAGTGTTAGAGTGTCTTACAGTGAGGGGGTGAATAAGAGACACACACATAGCCCACCCTCCCTCCACCAGAGCAGTATATACAAACACTCTTATCTTAGGAAGAGTATGTTCCACCCTGAACCACTGAAATTTTAGACTGCAGATTGAAATATTGAACAAATCCGAATGAATTCTTCACTACTTAAGCTGGGAATTCTATGGCCAGATGTGTATTTTCAGCAAGCAGCCATGAACTCTGGAGAGTTTAAACTGATGTATGATATTAGTTACTAATTTGCCAGCTCAATTACCAGAAGGTTATGGTGGTCAGTCAAGAGAAATCCCGTGCAGTGAAACAGTGAAATCCCATGCAGACTCAAGCCAGGCATTTCTTTTCTTCTTTCTTTTTTTCCTCTTCTCTTCTTCCTCTTCTCTTCTCTTCTCTTCTCTTCTCTTCTCTTCTCTTCTCTTCTCTCCTCTTCCTTCCTTCCTTTCTTTATTTCTCCCTTTCTTCCTTCCTTCCTTCCTTTCTTTCTTTCTTTCTTTTCTTGTTTTTTGAGGCAAGGTCTTGCTCTAGCCCAGGCTGACCTGGAAAATTAATCCCAGGCTTGCCTCAAACTCACACATAGGGATCCTCCTACCTCAGCCTCCTGAATGCTGGGATTAAAGACATGTGCCACCACACCATGCTCTTTTCTTTTTAATATTTTTATTCGCTTATTTGCAAGCAGAGAGGGGGGAAAAGACAGAGAGAGAATGGATGTGCCAGGGCCTTTAGCTGCTGCAAACAAACTCCAGATGCATGCGCCACTTTGTGCATCTGGCTTTTACGTGGGTACTAGGGAATTGAACCCAGGTCATTAGGCTTTGCAGGCAAGCACCTTAATGGCTGAGCCATCTCCCCAGCCCAAGCCAGATACTTTTTCAGGCTTCAATTCTAAGGGCCTGGGAACTTTAGCAGTGCCACTTTCACTTTTTGGTCATAAGCAGTCTGTCCCAAGTCTGTTTAAAAGTCACCTTCAATCACCCCTTCTGTGTTGTCAGTTGCCATTTTAATGTACTTAAAGTGGCACTGTAGGCATGAAAATAGGCTCCTGCAAGCATGGCTAATGTTGGAGTCACCTATGGAATTGAACTTTAAGGAATACATAGATGATACCCAGAGTCCTGCCTCCGGCCTCATGACTCTCAAGCTCCTGGGATGAAACCTGGGTGTGTTTATTTGTTCATCTTTTAAAGTTTCCTAGGAAGTCATTACCCACCCATCCCTTCTAATAGCTGGTAACGTTTTTTTGGGAGATGCTTTTTCATAGTAATCAGATCTATCATTTATAAAAGCCTCTCATGTGCCAGGGGTTTGCCTTATAACACATCTAATCTCACTAACAACTTGAAGGCAGGAATCCTCTTGCATATTACAAATAATGCAACAGAAGCCCAGAAGAGTTTAAGCAAATTATCCTGTTACTAAGTCCAAATCTATGCTTTCTACACGAAAATCCATCATTCCCTAAGAGGCTTAGGGTTCAGCGAGATGAATTACTTTGCTCAATAGAGTAGCAGAGATATTTTTCAACCTGCACAAAAAGTTCCACCTCTTCCTCTCCTTGCTCTTATCCTTTGGATCTCAGATAGTGCTTCTGCATCAGAGTCTAACTGGTCAGCTGTCCCTCCCGTGAGCTCCCAGCTTGCTCGCACTGGACCGCCCGCTGTCTGTCCACTTCGTCGCAAGATTATGGCCCCCCACATCTAGTTGGGTACCTGACTTACGTTTATTGAGTGAACTGACAAAGGCACAGATGGAGAGAAGGAAGGATGAATGGGTGGGTGGGGATGGATGAATGTATGAACGATTAATGGTCAGCGGAATTTTACTGGTGAAGGGAGCGCAGGGATAAAAAAGAGGATGTAACTGAAACTTCTGAAATTCTTTGAATAGAAACATTCTTTTTTTTTAAAAAAAATATGTGGAATTGGGGATGGAAAGATGGCTTCGTGGTTAAAGAACTTGCTGGCAAAGGCAAAGGACCCAGGCTCAATTCCCCAGTACCCACATAAAGCCAGATGTACACAATGGCACATGCGTCTGGAGTTCATTTGCAGTGGCTAGGAGCCCTGGCACACCCATATTCTTTCTATCTATCAATCCCAAATAAATAAGTAACTGTTTAAAAAAATGTGGTGAATCCTGTCAGTTAGCTGAGCGAAGACTGACAGCAAACAAATTTAGACCATAGATATGGGTGACGCTTCTGATGTCTCTAAGGGAAATTTAGGTGACACATAAATGAAAATTAATTTATTACAATAGTAATTCTGTCACTTTTGTCTCTGTTTTTGTCTGAGGCAGGGTTTCATGTAGCCCAAGCTGGCCTCAGACTTGCTATAAAGCAGAGGATGATCTTGAATGTGGTCCTCCTACCTCTACCTCCTGAGTGCTGAGCTGTTGTGATGATGCTTGGGTTATGCGGTGCTGGGGGTGGAAGCCAAGGCTTCCTGCGTGCTAGGCAAGCACTTTATCAACTGAACCACATCCCCAGCCTCAACCTCGGTCTTATATACTCCTTTTCCCCCAAGGGGTTAAATCATTCAGTAGAGGACAGTTTGCCATGTCCATTGCAAAGAACTTGCTCAACAAGCTGGTTATCCCAAGTGTCTGAACAGCAAGAGAGCAGAGCAAGACTAAAGAGGCTGGATGCTCCCTCACCCTGTGGCTCCACAATGGTTCCTATAAAGAAGAAAGGCTTTCAAGTACTTCGGTTATTCAAGAGTAACAAAAGGCCATCTTAGGAAACAAAGCAGAACAGTAACAGCGCAACACTACAAGGCAGGCAGCCCAAGGGACCGCGAGAGGGCACAGAAGAGATGACTCCGCATGAGCCAAGGAAGCTCCTGGCAGATGCTCCAGGATCTGGGCTACTTGTGTTGAAAGCGGACCCTCATGACAGGATGGTGGACTGTCCTTCAAGGGCAATGAGAGGCAGATGAAGAAATATATGAGCATTACACAAGCCTGTGTGTACACACGTGCACTACATACGTACACACACTCCACCTCAATATCATCTTCATTGCCCCCTCCTCCATCCCACTTAAAAAGGAGACTGATGCGAGATTAAACCCATTTTGAACATCTGAGTGAAGACTAGCCCTGCCTCCCCCAAACCAGAACATTCTTTCCTCATAATCACCTCATTAAGATACCCCTAAGGTCCTTACTATATGTATGTACATGATGATATCATGCAAGGAGCAGGCCCCGCATGTCTGCAATGAAGCATGTCTGATATTTAAGACCAGCCATTCAAAAGCATTTGATGGCTTCGTGTTTATTCGGACTGGCACTTTTATGCGAGGCCATAAAGTGGTGCATTTCCTATGCAGAGCTGTGAGTGTGAGTGGGGGCTGGTGGGGCGCAGAGGTCTAAGGTAGCATATGGGAGCTCAGAGTTTAGCCATTGAGCCACAAGAGAGACCTCTCGTCACTTCCCTGTCAATGGCTGCGCTTGTGTTGCTGAATCCCATCGCTGCCCCTGTGAAATGGGAAGAGGCAGAAATGATGTTGAGGCAAAAGGAAATCAGATGAGCACAAATTGTCATGATGAAAATGAGTCAGACATCTTTTAATCAGCTTGTTCTGAGCAAAGAAGGCCATTGTTACTTGAATTGAACCTCTGAGATGCCAAACATTGGGATACTTAAGGGATGAGACTTCGTCAGGTGGTAGAATATTTCATCCCTCCCACATAAAGAGACTACATGCACAGGTCTCTAAATTTTGGCCATAACCTCAAACTTGTCTGCCATTTTTTTGCCATTGGAAGAGAGAAAAGAGAACAGTGGTGACTCAGGCTGAACGAATGGACCACTCAGTCTCAATCAGCTTAGCCTGGGTAAGTTGCTTGATATGGGTAGCTAGCAATTGCTTAGTCCTGTGCACAATTTTTTATGTATAAAGACAGCCCCATCCCCCATGTAGCCAGATTGTAGTTCCTGCCTTGTCTTTTCCATCTCAGCAGGTTCATTGAGATATAACTTATACACCATACAGTTTAATAAATACATTGTGATAATTTTTAAAATTGTTCCTGTCTTTTCATATTGGAAGTTTCGGTACTGCTGTTGGAGAAGGGAATCAAGTTGAAATATAGAAGGAAGTGAACGGCAGAAGTTCATACAGGAAAGCAGAAAATGAGTCAGGGACGGGACAAAGACAGCTTACAGGCTTCTCAATCTTTGCAATGGAATTCAAAAATCCGATATGGTAGCAAAACCCCTAAGGAAAGCGATGGAGGGAAGAACCAAACTAGGTGCTGTGGACTGGGGCTGAGGGAGGAAGAGGCTTCTGGGGAGGCCCCAGGAAACCTTAGACCCTGCCTGGGTTTCCTTCGCTCTATTCTCTGGAGGAAGACCAGGCAAACCAGCTACACGATCACAGCTCAGTGACCTGGACCAGGTGCCAATTTCCAACTCAGTCCTTTCCTTGGTTCTCAAATTGCAGCATTTAATGAGGTAAAAACATCAGATTGCAGAGTTGTTTTTTTTTTAATGGGAAGTCAGGGAAGTTTCTGGGTTAGCCTCTGCTCAGCAATCTGCCCTTTGTTAACATTTCCTTTGCACTGTTGCTCACGGACTGCACTTTCTCACAGGAGCTCACCCGTCCTGCGTTTGGATCTGGTTGTAGCCAGGCGGTGTGTATCACCACAGCAGCGCACAAATTAGTCGGGAACTTGATTTGAGGAGCGTTTTCAGGGAAAATGCTTGTGAGAAGGAAGAAGAAATGCCCCTGCTCTAGGAATGACAAAGTGGATGCTTGGAGGAGCAATGCTAAGAGGGTGCAGTCCCTCAACCCCATTTGCTTGTTTGCATGGGGTCCTGTTTGTTTTAAATTTATTTATTTATTTGCAAGCAGAGAGAAAGATAAAGAGGAGACAGACACACAGAGAATGGGTGCACCTCTAGTCTCTGCAAACAAACTCCAGAGGCATGCACTGCCTTGTGCATTGGGCCTTACGTGGGTACGAGGAAATTGAACCTGGGTCCTTAGGCTTCACAGGCAAGTGTCTTTACTGCTAAGCCATCTCTCCAGCCCAAGTCCTATTTTTGGGGATGGATGGTCCACCAGGAAATCCTCCAGGAATGCGCTGAAAAGCAGCGCATTTCCTTTTCCTTTTTTTTTTTTCACAAGGTCTCATGTATCTCAGGCTGGCTTCAAACTTGTTATGTAGCCAAGAATGACCTTGAACTTTGAATCCTCCTGACTGGTGGGACTGCAGGTGTGTGCCACCATGCTGGGATTGTGCCAGGGACTGAATGCAGGGATTCATGCATATTAAGCAACCACTCTACCAACTGAGCTGCATCCTCAGCCTGAGCCTCTTGAGGAGAGGGAGACCAGTCAGACTGAGACACTCCAAGTCACCAGTCTGGATCTGAGTCTAGATGGCTAGTTCTGAAGCCAAGAAGATGCCAGGAGCAGAAGTAGGCCTGGAGAGAAGACCTTGAGGTCAGGAGACCTCAGTATTCATCTTCATTCTGGGTTTACAACACCCCCTTGGCCCGGCAGCCCTGTGTGTCCTCAGGGCTGTTTATTCTGAGGGGTTGAATCATGGCCACCCAGCACTCCACCCACATCCCATAATCCCGGGGAGGCCGAGTCTGCCGCCATGTTAATAGTCCCTCAGAGGAGAACATGTCCCCTGGTCTGGTCTCAGAGCACAATGAGTGCTCTCTCACTGGATGTAACTGGAATATTTTGCCACTGGACTCTCCACAAAGAACAAAAGGGAGGGGAGGGACTGTGGAGATCCTCAGTGGATGAAGAGATTGCTTCACAAGCATGACTATCTGAGTTTGGATCCCCAGAACCCACATAGAGCAGGATGCTATAGCACAAACATCTGTAATTCCAGTACTCCTACAGTGAGACAGAAGTGGACACAGGAGGGCTGGAGAGATGGCTTAGCAGTTAAGGCACTTGCCTGCAAAACCAAAGGGCCCAGATACGCCCATTCTCCCTCCCTCTCTGTCTGTCTGTCTGTCTGTCTCTCTTTCATATAAATAAATAAAAATAAATAAAAATTTAAAAAAGAAGTGGAAAGCCGGGCGTGGTGGCGCACGCCTTTAATCCCAGCACTCGGGAGGCAGAGGTAGGAGGATTGCTGTGAGTTCGAGGCCACCCTGAGACTCCATAGTGAATTCCAGGTCAGCCTGGGCTAGAGTGAGACCCTACCTCGAAAAACCAAAACAAACAAACAAACAAAAAAGAAGTGGACACAGGAGAAACTCGGAGAAGCACATGGGTCAGCTAGCCTGGTGAGTGCCGCAGTGGACAAGAGGCGGGGCCTCAAACAAGGCAGAAGGTGAGGGCTGACACCTGGCGTTGTCTTCCGACCTCCACATGCGTGTCATGGTACACACAAACAAACAAACAAGGTGGGGGGGGTGGTAGGAAAAAAGAAAGCCAAGCCCCAGAGGCCACTTCCTACCAAATTGCTGCGGGTTGAGGGGCCAGCCTGCCCAGAGGTCAAAGGTGTCACCGAAGCCAACGTCACCCTAGGACAGCTGCTGGTGCTTCCCTGCACGTTGCTCCTCTGAGGTTCCCATAGTTACTGTGCAGAACCCCTCTTCCAGGACCCAGAGGGCCTTGCATTTAACATTCTGCAAGATCTCACTGCTGACACCTTCCTGGAAGGCACAGGCTGCCAGCGACCACATGAACAGGGTGTCTTTGTCACCCACTGCTTCAGTGGTCTAAGTTGGGAAATCTCTATACTGTAACTCACTTTGTCTGCAAAGCCTTACTCATGTTTTGCTTAATACCACATGGTACTTCGGCGCCTGAGCTTTTCAGATAGGCCAAGTTGGAATTCTGGTTTCACTGTTTCCCTTGTACTTTGGGGCAAGCGTGTTGTTAGCCTTTCTCTGTTTCCTTAGCTGTGAAAAGAATCTGCCTCCATCTTCTGCCTCATTGGATCTTCCTAAGAACCCAGCTGGCACATGCTGGCTGCCTTTTGCCTGTCCCAGAGGTGCCACGTCCAGCGTGGACAACGTGGTGTCACCCTGGTTAGGGCTGCATCCATGGCAGCTCTAGGGACCTGCTGAGAAGGAGTCAGTTGATCACATTCCATCCCCTCCAGGGCTCTACCATCTGGTTGGGAAGCCAGACTATTAAATCATTAAGATATACATACTTTCCTATAATTAAATAGCACAGCGGGGTGCTTCGAGCGACTGTGGTGTGGTCCCAGACCATCATGGAATGGAGAGGGTGTGGGAGGCGGTGTGGTTTCCTGGGAGAGGATGAGGATGAGGGGGGCAATCAGTTGTTGAGGTGGCCTTAAAGACGAAGCTCATATGTAGCCCAAAGAGAAATCCCCAGAGTGGCCCTCGCCCCCTTCTTTATTTTAAAGCAGCATTTGTTGTTGATGTTTGGTTTGTTTTTTTCTTTTGGTTTTTTCGAGGTAGGGTCTCACTCTAGCTCAGGCTGACCTGGAATTCACTATGTAGTCTCAGGTTGGCCTTAAACTCATGGCGATCCTCCTACCTACCTCTGCCTCCCCAGTGCTGGGATTAAAGGCATGCACCACCACACCCAGCTTTAAATCAGCATTGTTTTTAAAGAAACCAACACAAGTCATAGCTGACAAGACCCATACCTCCTTAGCCATTGAGGACACTCCATTTAACCATGCAGGCAGAGTGTTCAACCTGCGGATGATGGGCCACATGTGGCCCAAGATTGCTATAAAGTCAATCTAAAACACAATTACAAGTTTAGGGCTGGAAGATAGCTCAGCAGTTTAAGTCACTTTCTTGCAAAGCCTGCTGACTTGGGGTTCCATTCCCCAGTACCCACATAGAACCAGATGCGCAAAGTTGTGCGTGTGTCTGGATTTCTCATGCAGTGTCAGGAGGCCTGGTATGCCTATTCTCTCTCTGTCCTTCTCATAAATAAATAAATAAAAATATTATTTTAAAAATTGAAAGTTTATTTAAAACATCATGAGGTTTTTATTTTATTATCATTATTTTATTATTATTATTATTATTATTATTATTTGTTTTTGTTTTTCAAGGTAGGGTTTTAGTCTAGTCCAGGCTCACCTGGAATTCACTATGTAGTCTCAGGGTGGCCTCGAATTCATGGTGATCCTCCTACCTCTGCCTTTCGAGTGCTGGGATTAAAGTAGTGTATCACAACACCCAGCTCATTATGAGATTTAAAAAAAAATATTTTTGGAATTTTGATTGTGTTGTTCTTGAGTTTTGCAATGTCAAATGGTTGAGCCTCCTGCTTTCCCAGTCTCCACACAAGAACACAGCTTTGGTGGGCATTCACAATCCCTCCCAGGCTTTTCCTTAACCAGCTGTTTATTCCCATGGCTGCTGGTCCAGTGGCAAACTCTGTGAGGAGAACAGGACCAGGCTATCACACTGCTTCATGTCTGTCACTCCATGGCTGCTTGACTTGCTTCAGGCAGATCTTAAAAGTGGCCAAATGCATTCATAAGCACTAAGTAGGGCAGTCTCATTTGGAACTTTCTGGAAGGCCACGATGGCTTTTCTTTCACATATATCATTTTTGGTGAGCCCTCTCGTAGCCTCGTGAGAAAGATAAGGAGACATTTTTGTGACCCTCATTTAGTAGTCAGAAAACCAAGTTCGAAGCTGGGTGTGGTGATGAACATCTGAAATCCCAGCATTTGGGAGGCAGAAGCAGGAGGTTCAGGAGTTTGCGACCGGCTTGGGCTACACAGTGAGACCCTATCACAAAGCCAAACTAGAAGGAAGGGAGGAAGGGAGGAGGAAGAGAGAGAGGAAAGAAGAGAAGGAGGAAAAGGGATGGAGGGAGAAAGAAAGGAAGGAAGGAAAGAAGGAAAGATAGAAAGCTCACTTAGTGGGCTGGAGAGATGGCTTAGCGGTTGAGCACTTGCCTGTGAAGCCTAAGAACCCCGGTTCGAGGCTCGATTCCCCAGGACCCACGTTAGCCAGATGCACAAGGGGGCACTCGCGTCTGGAGTTCGTTTGCAGTGGCTAGAAGCCCTGGTGTGCCTTCTTCTCTCTCTCTCTCTTTCTTTCTCTCTCTGTCTGTCACTCTCAAATAAATAAATAATTAATTAAAAAAAAGATCACTTAGCTAGCTAGAATTTGAACTTGTATTTTGACTCCCTGTAGGCAAGTCTGTTTCCATAGGTCTGTCTCCCTTGTACTAACTGCATTTTAGGCTGTGATGTGTTGGTACATGTTTAAAAAAAATGGCTCTCCGAGGAACCAAATGCCTGGCTGGTATCTGTGTCAATGTTCACAGTGTAAATACTCCATCATGGCTGATTTTGAACTACCAGTGTGACATCAGGCACTTGGGAAACCCTTGAAAGTGTAACAAGTTCTCCTGACAAGGCAGTGCAAGCTGGGGTGCTGTTTGCAGAATATCTTATGTATAATGGAACTTACAGACACATAGTGAATTCAGTGGTTATGAGGCACCTGCCTCCATTCCAAGTTCACCAGTTCACACTGAAGGATAGATGGTGTTGACAGAACTCGCCATCTCCTGGGCCTGCAGATCCCTAAAGGTCCTGTCATGCTGGGTGGTGGCTTCTGGTGCTGGCAAAGAGAGAAAACCACACGTGGATAGGAAGGAGTAAAAGAATGTTGATGAGAAGAAAAGGAAGGAGAGAGAAACAGAGAGGAAGTAAGAAAGGCAGAAAGAAAAGGAAAGGAAAGAATGAGAGACTCATCAGGTGGTGGAAGATAATGTGTTGTGACCACTGGTAGAGCGCACTTCACTTTACTGGCCAACACATAGTAGGCTCCTCGTGGTGGGGAGGAGCAAAGCCGATGTAAATATTGGTGACCAAGCATCCTGCTGTGCTGTCTTCTGATTCCCTGGTGTCTGATCTGGCCTCGCAATGACATCCGGGCATCGGTGAACACCACATCATTCATCTCTCTACCTGCCACAACATTGCCTCTAAAGAGTTTACACAGGCCATGTTTAATTTTCCCCACAACTCTGCCACGTAGAAAGGCTGGAGCTCAGTGAGTTCACATAAACTGTCCAATCTTCCACGCTTACTAGGTGGAGGGAATAGGACTCAAACTCCCCTCTTCCACAGCCTTCCGGGAAGGATCAGGAACGTGTCTGCCAACAGAACAGTGAACTCACCTTCACACCCACAGACCTCCATTTCCCTTCTTTTCTGTAGGAGCCACTTGTCACGGGGGCCCAAATAAGAACATCGCCGGTGCAGGCGTGTGACATGCATTCTCCAAGCCTGTGTGCCCTGAGTAGTAGTCATGAAATATTACGACCATGAAATGATGAAACTTCATAAACCCTCAGTTCTGTGGAGCACACAGAAGACACGCGCCTATGCACATGATGGTTGTGAGGGCCGTGGCTCATTCACAACCTGGGAAAGGCTTTTCACCAGCGCCTTTTACTGCAGAGAAAACCTGGAGGCTCGTGGCGGTCAGGAAATCAACCATACAGGCTGAGAAGCCCTTGGCCAAAATGTTCAGGACGAAGTGTTCTGAGTTTAAGATTTTGGAATTGTTCTGAGTGTGCGCGTGTGCTCACGTGCGTGTGTGTGTGTGTGTGTGTGTATGCAGGTACGTGTGCATGTGTTTGCATGCAAAGATCACAGATTGATGTTGGGGGGGTCTTTTTCAGTCATTTTCCACAGTATTTACTGAGGAAGGGTCCTTCACTGAACCCAGGGCTCCACAATTCAGCTAGTCCAGCTTGCCCTGGAGACTCCTTGCCTCCGCCTCCCAAGCTCTGGGATAACAGGTGGGCTTCTATGCCCACCTGGCCTTTACATGGGTGCTGGGGTCTGACCTCATGCCCTCACCCTTGTGTGGCAAGCACTTTATCAACTGATTCATTGCCTCAGCCAGAATTTTGGGAATTTAACACACATCAAATAATAAATCCTGGTGAGTATACCCAAGTCCAAACATGAAATTTATTTATGTTTTCTTTTTTAAATATTTTATTTATTTATTTGAATGAGAGAGAGAGAGAGAGAGAGAGAGAGAGAGAGAGAGAGAGGGAGATAGAGAGAAAGAGAGAATGGGCATGCCAGGGTCTTCAGCCACTGAAAACGAACTCCAGATGTGTGCACTCCCTTGTGCATCTGGCTTACGTGGGCCCTGGAGAGTCGAACCGGGATCCTTTGGTTTTGCAGGCAAACGCCTTAACTGCTAAGCCATCTCTCCAGCCCTATTTATGTTTTCTTAAGGTAACATGCATGCATTTGTACATGTACTTTATACAATGCTTTCAGTGTACTTACATTTGACTGTGAGCCATCCCATAGGCCTCGTGTTGGCGCTCAAACAGTTCTAGGTCCTGGGGCATTCCTGACTTTGGATTAGGGACGTTGCATCTGTTTTTAGCAGATCCCTAGGGAAGGACTTGGGAGCAGGTAGCACCAGTGAGGGAGTGGGAGGATGAGATATTGTGGGCACTGCCATGGACAAGTGGGACTTAGTACTTCTGGGGACCCTGTGAGGAACCAGCCTTACAGTAGCATCACATTCCCACAAAGTGATTATCCACCAATCATGTCTGTTTAAAGACACGGAAAGCTGGTGTGGTTCCAGGTCAAGCCTTCGTGTCACAAAGCAGAGAGAGAAGGGGGGAAGGGGGAGAGAGAGATACTGCAGACGCTTGATGTGGGAGACTGTCAGCAGGCACAGGGAATTCCAGGTGAGCTTGAAACTGAACCCGGGTCAGATATGAGCACGTTTGCCCAAGGTCATATTATTCACCTGAGGTCACATCACGGGTTGAAAGAGCCCAAGTGGAATTCAAATGTATGTCTATTTCACACCCAATCCATTTCCCTCCTGTGAAGCCAAGCCTTTAAGAACAATTAATGAGGTGGACTTGCCGGGTCTTAGAGGTGGAATGGGTGGTCTGGTGAGAAAGAGGAGGGGTCAAAGATGAGTCACCAGTCTCAGGCTGATTGAATTTGGCTGGCTGGGGACTTAGCCCTTGCTTGAGGTACAGAATGCAGACCCCAAAGCTACAGTGACTTCGAGCTTGCAGGTGTAATTTAGCTGCTCCCGGCGCTTCCATTCTTGCCCCATTTGTTTCTTTTTAAAAATCCAATCTCTTTATTTTACAGCCTAACTCCATAAGGAAGAAGAATAAGGCCCACAGAAGGAGCAAGTCCACAAAAGCCACACGGGAGGGAAATGAACTGAGAACACAGGCCTTCCCCAGGCCACCCAAGCCTCTTTTGAAGTGTGCAGAGTAACAAAATATCCAAAACAAAACAAAACACACACACACACACAAAAACCCAACAGAAGCCAGAGATTCTGTTTCTCAGGGCTCCTTAGCCAATGCTGTCTGGGTGCTGTTTTTTAAATGGTGCTGTTTGTTTAAGAGACGAGCAGGTGCTCTTCTCCGTCATTCACGGGGAACAAAGCGAGCCGTGGCCTAGGCCATTGGGGACAGCCATTAGCGCGGGAGAACGGAGGGAAAGGCAGGGCTGGGCCAACCTTTCAATGTGGAAAAAGGTTTTGTTTTGTTTCTTTCTTTCTTTCGAAGTAATTTCTTCTTGGCAGAGCCACTGGGTTGAAATCTGACTAGATTTTGTCCAACTGTTAAAAAAAAGAAAAGCGGAAATGTGAAGGAAAGTAAAGAACAGATGTGGCGGATCCTTTGACCTCCTTGCCCCTCTGACCTCTCTGTCATTGCCCTCATCTGCCCTCACCTGTGGTTGCAGGTTGGCACTTTGAACTCTGGGCTGAAGGAAGCCCACATGGGGAGGAACTCAGGGGTCACCCCGGAAACACTCCCTGTGTCTTGTTTGAAGGAGGAGACAACAGACCTTCAGAGGTCTCTTAGGGAGCCTAGGGCACCCCTAAGTCAGGACTGTTCTCTTGAGTACTGTGTTCATATAACAGCATGACAGAAATGTCCACATGGATACAAAGAGCCAGTCTTTGGCCATAGACAGAACCATTTTCTGGTACCAGCTTGACTGCTTCTAACTGTGGCCTAGGGCAAGTCACTTTCCCAATAGGAGCCTCAGCTCCCCCACCTAATTAGATGTGATTGTACCTTCCTAATAGAGTAGTGGCGAGGGTACAAAATGGGCTAGAGCAGAGCAGTAGTTCCCAATCATTTTGGTCTCAAGATCCATTTGTACTTATGAAATTTATTGAGCACACAAAGGACCTCTGAAAATTCTAGAAAGCACATTCCATTGTCCATAACAGTGACACCATCATGTACCATAGATTCTCTGGAAAATTCTGTTTTGTCCTTTTTTTTTTTTTTTTTTCCTTCTGGAGATGAGGTCTCATGAATCTCAGGCTAGCTTCTAACTGGTTATATAGCCAAGGGTGACCTTGAACTTCTGATCCTCACGTCTCCACCTTCAACTTCTGGGAATATAGGCCAGTGCCACCATGCCCAGTTTGAAGCCGTGATTCAAACCCTGGGCCCCCAGCGAATTTGAGAACAATGACACTAGTGCATGAAGCCCTCCACAGAGTACTCACACACGGTGTTGGTTCATGGTACTAAGAACCAGCATTTTAGAACCCAAGACTTTGCACGTCGTGTCACTGGACGGGTGTGTGGGCCTCGCAAACTTGAAGTTGATGTGCAAGTCCCACACGGAGTACCTGTAGCAGGGCCTCTCTAGCTGTAATTCTTCCGGACTGTGCTAAGTGGGAAGATCAGCGGAAGGCCAAATGGGCCAGCAGGGAGGGCAGAGGGGAGGTATTTGTGGGCCACTTTTCAAGTTCCTGTGGCTTTACAGGGGCCACGTCATGCTATTAGGCCAGTACACATAGGCCATGTGCAGGAGAGAAGAAGCAGGCAGCCGGCAGCGTGGAGGGCTTCGCCAGGGACTCTTGGCTGCCGGGTCCTAAGAGCAAAGATTTTGTTCCTATTTGCTTATGTGTAAAGCGGGGACAATGTTTACCTCCAGAATGGCTGGCCTAAACAAACTTCCTCTGCAACAAGGGGAGACTGGGCAAAGGGGAGGGTGTTCTCAGCCAACCTGTTATGCAGAGGGTCTCTCTACCTGTCAAGTGCAACAGGTCGCTTCGGTTGGCTTTGTGGCTTTGTTTTAGTCTGCTTTGCTGACTCTCTCTGTGCTATGTCCAAGAACTCAGGAGCGAAGCGGTGGGCACCGGCCTTGAATTCTCTTGCTCTTGGGCGGAGAGGGGTCTGCCCTGTTCTCAAGCACACCAGGCACCAGAAGAAAAGAACAGGCTCGCTCCCTCTCCTCCTCTCCATCCTTCATCCCCAGGACAATGCTGGTTCCCAAGAAGAGTTGACCATGGTCATCCAGGGCCACAAGTCTGCTCTGCTCCTACTGCCTTCTCTGGTTTCTTCCCCACGGAGCTCAGGTTATCTATCGTCTGTCAGATGACTTGGTGGCCACCAAAGGCAGAGCCTGAGTGGTCCTGACAAGGACGAGAAGCGCTGTGCTTAGCACCCAATTGCACTGTCGGCAGCAAAGCCAAAGGCAGACCCGATGTCACTCACGACAGATGGACTATCTGTGGAGCCGGCAGCTGTGAGCAAGATCTGCCCTTTCGAAAAGCCAGGAAGACGGCGGGAAGGCCCGGCCGAGAGAGGAATGATAAGAACCAGCACTTCCCTGACATGCAGAGCCTTCACCAAGCTCCGGGCTGCATCTTGCCTCCCTCAGAGGTCAGCAGAATTGTCAGCAAGGAGCTGAAGGGAACTCATTTTAGACTTAGTAGACTATGTGATCTCTGCTATACAGCTATGTAGCACGACAGCGGTCATAGACAACGTGTCTTATGGGGGTGGCTGTTTCCAGTCGATCTTGTCACTGTATTTGAAAAACAAATGCATTTGGCCCATGAACCAAACCCTGACCAATACCGCTCCAGCAACAACTCTACAAAAGTAGGGTTTTTTTTTTCTTTGTTTTGATTATCTATTTCTGCGGTATGTGTGATTGATGTACACGTGTATATGTGTATGTACGTGGGGGGTTGTAGATGCACACCCCCGTTTATAATGTGCAGACAGGCCAGAGGAGAAAGTGAGGTGTCTTCTTTTCTCTCACTGAATCTGGAACTTACAGATTTTTTTTTCATCAGACTGACCAGCAAGCCCTAGCAATTGTCCAGGGTGTGCTCCCCATGGGCCATGTCCGTCTGTTCTCAGGAGTGCCCAGGGTGCATAGGCACTCATGCTCGAGCAGCAGGTGCTCTTGCCCACTGAGCCATCCCCTGGCCTCCTACACAGTCTTGACTCCAATCTATGATGAAGTAAAGTGGTTCACAGAGAGTAAGCGACGAAGCCAGAGTAGAACCCCAGGGTGTATGTGTGGCTGGTTTCTTCTTTTTTGAGGTAGGGTCTCACTCTAGCCCAGGCTGCCATGGCATTCTGTAGTCCCAGGGTGGCCTCGAACTTAAAGCAATCCTCCTCTCTCTGTCTCCCAAGTGCTGGGATTAAAGGTATGAGCCACCATGCCCAGCTTGAAACCCAGTTATTATTCTAAAAAAAAGAAAAAATGCTCCTGGGCTAGAGGGATGGCTTAGCCGTTAAGGCTCTTGCCTGCAAAGCCAAAGGACCCAGGTTTGGTTCCCCAGGACCCATGTAAGCCAGATACACCAAATGGCGCATGCGTCTAGAGTTCATTTGCAGTGGCTGAAGGCCCTGGCGCACCCATTCTCACTCTCCCTCTTCTCTCTCTCAAATACATAAAAATAAAAATAAAAAGCGCTTTCAAATGCTCCTGGTGCTCTGACTGGCTACCAGCCTGAGGACACTTCTGGAGTGCCTAGTGGAGGTCCTCAGCCCTCAGGATGAGACTTGAGGGCCCTGCCTCCATCTCTAGGACACCCCAGGAAAGCTAAAGGCCGCCAGTTGCTGTCACTTGGACTCCACATTGTACCACGAAGGAGACAGCCAGAGCTGAGTGACAGCTCAGATTCGGTCAGCGTGCTGCTGCTGCAAGACTGGCCTGGGCATCGGCTTTCTGGCGCCCAGTTAAACTTTTGACTTTCCAAATTAGAGAAGTTGAAAGTTCTGCTGGTCACTTTTTTTTTTTTTTTAAAGAAACATGTTTTGTTGTTAATTATTTACCAGAAATGGCTGTTCTCTCCCTTGCCTCCACCGGAATTGTGTTCACTGAAAACTCCTGCCTTCAAACTATTTAATATTGTGTACAGACTGTTCAGGGCCTTCTTTCAGACAAAGGGAAGGTGAGTGTGTTTAAGGATAGGAAGGGGTTGGGAAGGCTTTGCTCAGTAGGAGTTGCTTGCTCTCTGCCCAGCCCAGCTACCTTGTATCTGATGTATAATTTAGTCACCCAGTACCCCCCACCCAGCTCCATGATTATCTGCAGGTGTTTATAGACCCTCTCACCCCAGAAGCTGCGTGGGATAGGGGTGGGGGAAGATTAGCAATCCCATTGTCATCTAGGTTAAACATTAATTTGGATTTAAAGTTTGTTCCACACCCCCTTAAATTACCTTTTGGCCACACCTCCTTGTCAGAGTAGGAGGTGCTAATGGCCTGATTTACCTCCGTGAAAATCTGAATAGAGCACTAAGAAGCCTGGAAGTGTCTAGAACGCAAAGGCTAGCTTGCCTAGCCACGAATGAGACACCACAGGCCCGGCAGAGAGTTCTACCTGAAGCCAAATCCAAACCCTGCCACCAGCTCCAAGACAGCAGGGAAAGGGTGAAGGGACAGGCGAATGTCCCTTCCCCCCAACTACACATCTTTGGAGACACCTCTCTCTGCTGCTCCCAGTGCGTGGAGGCTTAGCCCAGGACCATGTATAATTGACATAGGCCATGTCAGCAAGTCCTGTTTCCCCTGCTGGCAATGACAGGCTGAAGCCAGGGCAGAGCGTCCTAGGCTGGGACACTGAGTGTTCACATCAGAATTTGAGGACAAAGGTGTCCACTCCAGGAGCTGGTGGTTGGGGGTGGGGGGGTCCACCATGGGCTGTGCTGCCTGATGCAGTGATGGGGGGTGGGGTTTCATCCTACAGCTTTTTGCCTTCCTGTGTGAACTTCAGAAAATCATTCTACCTTTTCCAATGCATGAAAGACTGTAATAGTCATATCTCTCTGAGGGTTCTGGAGGAGATTATGTGTTCAACTGCACATAACACAGGTGATTGGTAAAATTTAAAATCAAATTATATATGTATAATATATGTAATATATGTAAAATATATATGTATATATACACACACATGTATACATATGTATGTATATATATGTACATATATATGTATGTGTATATATATATATATTTGGGCTGAGGATATATCTTAGTTGGTACAGTACTTGCCTAGCATGGATTTGACTCTCTAGAATCACAAAACTGATGGTGCATGCCTATAATCCTGGCACTTGGAAGGTAGAGGCAGGAGGATCAGGAGTTCAAGATCATCCTCAGCTGCACAGTGGGAGACTAGCCTGGGCCACATGAGGCCCTGTCTCAGAAGAAATTATTTGAGTTGACACATTTGTATGTATTTATAGTACAGTGTGATATTTTGATACATACACGCAATGAATTCAATCATTTTATCCATATTCAATTCTAAGTGGATGGCCCTTAACAAATACAAGGATGGCAAGATGAAGGGAGAAGGAAAGGATTAGGGAGAAGTAGATGAGAATTATCACCCATCCAGGCACAGGCTGAAAGCCATTGACAGTTGTATGATTGGGGACAGCCCTACGGTGTTAACCACTCTGAGCTCAGTTTCCTTAGGGAAACTGGGAGTGCTTACTCCCCTCCCCTGCACGTTGCAGGTGAGCTCTTTGTGTAGTCAAGAATGTGAGAGAACTTTGGAACCTGTAATCTCTTTATGTGATAGCTAATTTCATTGGTCAATATGACTGGGCTAAGAGATGCCCAGATAGCTGGTAAAACCTCAGCTCTGGGTGTGTCTGTCAAGTGTATGCGGAAGAGATTAGCATATGAGTCAGAGGACCGGAAAGACAATGGCGCCATCCCTTCTGTGGAGGGTTAGAGATGACAGAGAGGTGAAGGAATGGCACATTCACTTTCTTTTTGGTGGTGGGACATCCTTTCACTTCTGTGCTTAACATGGGATCTGTTGGTCCTCAGGCTTTCAAATTCAGACTAGGATTTATACATTTGCCCTCCAGTGCCCAGGCCTTGAATTCAGACTCAGTGAGACCCTGGCTTTGCTGCTCCCTTTTCAGCTTGCAGATGGCAGACTGAGCTGCCTCCGCTTCCATGTGCGATGATCTCTGCTCGTTTTCTCTCTCTGCCTTCTCCCATCTGTTCTTCCATGTATGTAGTATATGCGGTCTGTGTCCCTGGACACTCTATAAATACAAGGGGCTCTTAAGGGCATCCAGGTAACATGGATGTGCTACGCTTTCTTGATAATCACACTGGGGATGACAAAGTGAAAGTTCTCTGTTACCTTCAACTCTACCCCCAGGCTAGCACAGGTGGAGGGCCTGAGATGGGGTTTATTCATGCATCAGAACCAGTTCTGGGCTGACACCACCCCTATGGCCACATAGCAAGCCAGACAGAAGCAAGGACAGACCTGTGCTCCTTCCCAGGCATGCCAGCTCTTCCTGTGCTCGGGGCTTGTGCCTTGTAGGTGTGTAATAGATGATAGTTTAGTGAATGAATGAATTAAGGAATGAAGGCCTATTGGCTGTTACCAATTCAGTTCCTCCACAGAGCCCTCTGTTCCACACTGCCATACAATAAAGATCATTTCCACTATAGAAGCATTGTCTTTTTTCTTTCTTTCTTTTTTGACATTGTAATGGTTTAAATGGCCACCCACGCTTTGATAACTCCCGTCATTGAGAGGTGAGGCTCTGTCTCTTCTTCTTAGATCTAGGTAGACTGGTGACTACTTTGTCCTGTAGGACATGACATAAATGAGGCCTCGTGATTCCACCTTTTGCTTTCTGATGCTCCCTTTTGGACAGTGACCTTTGAGGACCCAGCTCCAGGCTGAGAGAAATGGAGGTCATGCAGGTTGACCACATGCTGTGCCCCACTCCAACAGCTCCATGTATTGCAGACAAAACTCCCGATGATCCCGCGCTCCACCCACTCCTAGTCGCCCTCGGTTTCTAAGGCGCTGGGTTTGCATGTGCACCTGCATTTTCGGCCAGGCCCTGCCTGCTGCTCTAAGTGGGAAGCTCTCTGAGGGCAGCGCTCAGGTCTGGATTCCTCACTACTACACCTGGGCTGAGGCTAAGCAGGACAAGACTTTAGGAGGCACTCCTCCTCGGGGTCATGGGTAAGCACTGGGGAGCCATGGCCTCCTTCACTGTCATACCGTGTATGTCCTTCCTGTATTGCCTGACTCCTGGCCCTGATTGCTGGAGACTAGTACTGAGTGCACAGTCATGGCAAACGCCCCATGCATATTAAGTGGATGAATGAATGAAGACAATAGAATAGACCTGAAATGACATCCTCCTTGAGATGGAGTAAAAAAAATAAATGCTGGACTTGGAAGAAGATGGGTGTGGATTTGAATCCCACCATGACTCACAAACCATGGAGCCTTGAACAAGGCACCCAGCTTCTCCAAGCCTGCAGCAATCATAGCATCCCATGAGGCGAGTGTGGGGAGTTAACACGATGACTCAGATCAAGTGCTGGCACGAGTGGCCACTCGGTGCATGTCACTTCTCTTCTGCTCCCCTCTTCCCTTGAAGTAATTCAGCAAGTCACAATTCCATAACTCAGTTCAGCCATTTCACAAAGCCACCCCTTGGAGAACTCTACTGGGGGCAGCATTTCCGAGTCTCAGGAGAAATCATGGCTTGGAAGACCTTAGTTGTGCCCCAATAGGAAGTTTGTTTATATTTATTTGTACTCTTTTCTTAGCAGAGAGGCAGAATTCATAGTAGTTGGAGTCCTAGGAATCTGAGACAGGTAGGTGTGGGTTAAAAAATTCTAACTCCCCCTTCCTACTAGATCATTATGTAACTTTCCTGAAGTCATGTAAGCTGAGCCTTAGTTTCCTCGTGGAACAGCTGTGAGCAAGTACCCTAAACTCTCAGTGACTTAACGAAATGGAAATTTAGTTCATGCTCCTATTATGAGCCTCACACAGGAGTATTGGGCAGGTGGCCTTTCGTGCAGCCCCAGCATCCTCTAGGTCAGCGGCTGGATCCTTCACACCTGGAGGGCAACGGGAGGGAGAAGCATCAGGGGAGGCTGTGACAGGCTTTGCTGGAACATACTCCTTCCTCTTATGTTCCATCAGGCTAAGGACAGTCACACTGATACAAGTTAGGAGCAAGGCTTTCTCAGCTAGGGACTGGCCCCCCAAAACATGGGTGCCGCCACCTTGCCTGTCCTGGTTAAGACTAGAGCTCCGATCTGTTTCAGTCTCATCCAAGATGGCTGTAAGCAGCCACCTCCTAGCTCCTCCTTGAAGCAGCAACAGCTTTCGGATTTTTCCCCAATTTCACAGGTTTAGCTCCCATGGGCCCTTTCTAAGTCAGTGGTCCTCCTGGGCCACCAGCCAGTCAGGGTCCTCCCTACACACCTGAGTCTGGTGATGAGGCGCATTCCAATTGATGACTGCCTCATGTAAACGGGCCCGAGCCCCCAGGTATGAGCCCCTTCCCCACCAGGCTTCTGAGACTTGGATTCCTCTTGTGAGGAAGAGTCAGTCCTCCCTGGTCTCTTCCTTTCCTCTTCCAGCATTGCCCAGAGGAGAATTGTTCTTTCTTCTCTCCCGTTTTCACCCCCATCCTTAATAACTTCTCATGACTTACCCTTCTCTGTGTCCACGTTTTTCAGTTCTTCCATGATTTAGACAAGGACCTGAAGTTTGGGGTTCACGAGTCGGGAGGGTCAGCTGCATCAGTATGGTGATTTAATCCCTTCCAGAGCTCCATTCCTGCATTGATGTAATTCCACCTAAGAGCAAAGAAACCTGTGAGGCCTTGTGAGATGCTCTGGAGGATGGAGGCAAAGATTACCAGCTAGTCACGGATCACCAGTCAGAGGAAGTGTGTCTAAGATGCAAGCTAGGCAGGTGCTGGGAGAATTCAGCAGACAATGCATGCAAAGTGCTAAGTATAGACCCTGCTCTAAGATTAGTCTCAGTAAATGGCAATGACTCGGGCCATTGTGGGTGTATGTGTTCCCGCCACTCTCTATCTGCAGTGGAGAAGAGCACATTATACCAGCAGAGCATGAGGTAGGAAGAGCATTTGTTTCCTTGAGCTGTGGTTCCTCAAGAGCCATAGGCCTGGAGTGTGCATGGAGTAGCTCATGGGCAGAGGTGCAGTGAGTCATGCCTGTAATCTCAGCCTCAGGAGGCTGAGGCAGGAGGATTGCCAAGTTTCAGGAAAGACAGGGCAGCATAGCAAGACCTTGTCTCACAAACAAAACAAAAAGAGGACTGGAGAGATGGCTCAGTGGTTAAAGGTGCTTGGTTGCAAAGCCTGCTGGCCTGGGTTCAATTCCCCGGTACCCATGTAAGGCCAGATGCACAAAGTGACAAAGGTGTCTGGAGTTCATTTGCACTGGTTAGAGGCCCTGGTGCATCCATTCCTCTCTCTCTGTCCTTGCAAATAAGTAAATTAAATATTTTTAAAAATACAAAACAAAATGCGAGCTGAAGATGTAGCTCATTTAGCAGAGTGCTTGCCTAGCACACATGGATTCCTGCATTCGATCCCCAGCACCTGTCTTGAAAACCAACACCAAAAAGAGAGATAAAATGAGCAAGAAACAATTGTTTCTCACAGGAAGCTTGTTCTCACACATGGTGGGACTCAGACTTGGTTTCAGAGCCTACAATACGAGTAAAATGTGATTAGAGGTCACAAGGAACTTTTGCTTAAGGGACTGGGAAAGCCATTTGGAGGCTGTGACATCTGGGCCTCACCAGGAAGCTTCCAAAAGGTTTGAAACAGCAGGAAAAGTCAGTGCAGGGGAAGGGCCGGTGGAGAGCAGCTCGGGCACAGCCGGGGCAGCAAATGGCTCCCATGGAGCACGGCAAGGAATAAAGGCAGATAGTAGGAATGGACATGGGAGCTTCAGGTGTCCTGATGGGCAGGTGGGCTTCCCTCTGTGGACAACGGAGAGTCATCAGGGTTCAGCATAACACGACAGCATAACTGTACATGTGACACCGGGCAAACTTTCTCACACCTATCATTTTATCCTTATCATACCTCTGAGAGGTGAGTAGGGTAACTGCTGGATTTCTATCTTACAGATGGCAGGAGTGAGACCAGAAACAGGCCCAGTATCACAGATATTGCCTGGATCTGTGTCACTGACTGCATATCAGCTACAAAATCAGTGGCAGGACTAGATCTTGAATACCTTCTCTCAATTAGCTCCTTTTCAGCAATGTCATAGAATAAGTGATTTCTTTTTAAAAATATTTTATTTATTTGAGAGAGGGAGGCAGAGAGAAAGAGAGAGAGAGAAACTGGGCACGTCAGGGCTTCCAGCCACTGCAAACAAACTCCAGTTGCATCTGGTTTACCTGGGTCCTGGGGAATTGAACTGAGGTCCTTTTGCTTTGTAGGCAAGCACCTTAACTGCTAAGCCATCTCTCCATCCCCCTAGAATAAGTGACTTCTAAGACCCAGGGACATGAAACACAGATGTGGATGGATATTTCTCTCTCTCTCTTTTTTTTCAGGTAGTCTTGGTTTAGCCCAGGTGGCCTGGAATTCACTATGCAGTCTCAGGGTGGCCTTGAACTCTGATGATGCTCCTACCTCTACCTCCCGAGTGCTGGGATTGCAAGCGTGCAACACCATGCCCAATGGGCTCACATATTTCTAGTCACATGTTGGACAAGGTAGCTCTGCTTCAGGCAAAGGGCTTACTGGGCTGGATTTTCCTAAAGGAATGCTGTCAGAGGGAAGTCAAGATACCTTGTATGTACACACACACACACATATATTCATTGTACTTGTATATACACACACACAACATACATATACATCTACACACACATTGGACTTGTCCAAGAGTACAGTTTAACCTTCTGAACCCATCCAAACAGACACATTAACTGGGATTGTTCATGGTGTTCACTGCAACCCGGTATCTCAAGTTGGTCCCTGTTGCATCATCAAGAAAGACTGGCTCTGCCATTTGAAATTGAAAAAAACCCAACTGCTCCCTTCCTTTGGAAATCAAAAGGCAAATTACCTTCCTTTTATTAATCAGCTCCTTCCTTACAAGCTTTCACCTTTTGTTTTTCTGCACTTTACAAGGAAAAGGTGTGTTTTTATGCTGTGTGTAGTGCTTGGCAGTTGAGGGAACCCTTTGATTTTTTAAGTAAGAAGGCAAGTCCTGTGTATGCAGAGAAGGCTCCAGTAGGCTGGGGACAGTACCTTTAGGTTCAAGCCTTCCCCCAGCGCTTGGGTAGGAAGGATTGGACTGAAACTTTAAACATTTTGAGCAATACCTAGAATATGCATAATTTATAAGCCACACACCGTTGGCTGTCAAATAGGCGATTGATCTGACTCGGATCTTGTTAATTATCTTCCACATACATTATGCCTGAACAGATCTCCAGTATACTGTGTATCAATATTAATAAGACTATAAAACACTATTGATAATTAGGAACAGGAAGAGACCGGCCTTTGATTCTGGCTGTTACAAATGCCCCGAGTCTCTCCAGATTAGAAAGCGGCCACTTTCCATTTAATAACATCAGATCAGGATGTCCGTGTCCTAAAGTGGGTTATTAGGAGACAACTAAGATGTGCACCAGGATGCAAGGGGGGGGGGGAGGCTACTTGAAAATGAATATGGCAGCCTCCCTGATGTGTGAGAAATTTGCTTCTGTCGTCCCCAGGAGGCCTAATGGGGCGGGTGGAGTTTCAGGGTTGTGTGTGTGCCTACTTTGATCAGCCAAATTCTTCATTGTCTTTGTCCAGACTAATCACATTGGTTTGGTTTTGCCGTATATTCACCGGGATGGCATTTTATCTTGATTTCTTTTTTCCACTGGATGAAAGGGGGCCCTGTTGGGAAGATAGAGAAAGGGGTTGGGGAGATTCAAGGCGGATTTCAAGCCCATCCCATTTTGGATGGCACTTTATTTTCTATTTTCCCTCTTTGCAAGGGCCTCCTCTTTTATGTTTCTGTTGGGTTCACAAACTCATTAACATCAAACACGCAGATCTGCCACTAACTAGGAAAACGCAAGCAATTTCACATGTCAATAGGAAGGATTCGAGCTGGGTGTGAGGGCCAGGCCTCCTCCCTGGGGTCTCACCTGGCTGAGGAAGCAGGAGGCAAACCTCCTCTGGTCAGGCCTACCCTGTGCGAACAGACGTCAGTCTGGCTGTGTGCAGGAGTCACCGAGGAGTATCCATGAAGCCACAAAGTACCTGGGCTCACTTTTAGTCTGTCTAGCTTTAAGTCTGCCAAAACTGTTTTCATAAAAAAAAAAAAAAAAAAAAAAGGAAAAAGAAATTTACGAAACCTGGCAACTCACTGGCTTTGGTAACAGTCCAGGAGATAATCTGGCTCCTGATACAGCTAGAGACAACCCCAGACTCCATGTCCACCTCTCAACTCCAGTTTATCTCAGGCTGGCTCCCGAGATTACAAGATGGCTGCCACAGTGCCTATCACTGGGGAAAGAGACGGTATCTCTTCTAGAAATGTACATGAAAGGCACAAGCTTCTTTCTTCTAGAAGCTTCCAGGAACTGACTTTCATGTCTCTTTAGCTCTGAGTTCGCTATCTGCCTGTACTTGAACTGGTACTGAGGTATTACTGGTGGTGACTGGGATGGACTGAGGGTACTGGTTGCAACTGGAGCTGTGGGAGGAGGAGAGATGCATTCCCAAACTTCTGGAAAAAATGGATCCTGGAAAGCAAAAGACAGAGGTCTTTCATCTGCTCCTTTTGATGCTGGCCTGCCCTGTACTGCCCTTGCCCTTGGTCTTCGGAGAGTCTCTGCTTGAGTAGTCCATGTCGGAGCTCACTGCTTGCTCTCCCAGGCTCTGTCATGTCCAGAAAGCACTCTCCCATGGGAGAGATGTACACAGCCTCCCCAGCGATGCTTCCTCCCTCCATGAACCAACTCCGGGCCTTCAGCAATTAGGTACCTGCTATCACAGTCATATCCGCTTGGTAACTCTAGCTGCATGCAACTCATTTACTGGGAGCCACCGAAGGAAAGTGCTCATGTCTCCATATATTGCACATATCTTAGGAATCTGTCCACTTGGACAAGTTTTGTTGTGGCCTAGGATGGCCTGGACCTCATGTTTCTTCTGCCTTTGCCTCCTGTGTGCTGGGATTACAGGTGAGTACCACTGTACCTGATGAAGATTTATGTTGGCCTTTTTGTCCCATTTTTATAAAATATTTTACTATTTAGTTGCAAGGAGAGAAGAGGGAGGGAGAGAGAGAGAGAGAGAGAGACTGGGCACATCAGTGCTTCTTCCTACTGCAAACGAACTCCAGATGCATGCACCACTTATTTTGTGCATCTGTCTTTATGTGGGTACTGGGGAATCGAACCTGCACAAGCAGGCTTTGCAAGCAAGCATCTTTAACCATTTAGCCATCTTGCCAACACTGTGTTGACCTGTTGAAAATTCAAAAATGGTTAATAAAATAAAAACATAGATGACTACGTAAGAATAAGGGAGAACTAGGATTAAATAATCAGAGGATGTCACAGCATGATAGATGGTGATATTACTTGAAGTACTACTATTAAATGTATTACCAATTTGAACATCCAAGTAACCAAGGCAAAGAGGAAAATGTGTGAAATTACCATATTTACATTTTCAAGAAGTACTACTTTTTTGTAGTACTCGGGGTTGATTCTAGGTCCTTGTGCATGGTAGGCAACTATTCTACCACTGAGTTATTTCCCTAGTCCACTTTTTGTGTTTCATTTACAGACAGGGTATTGATTGATGAAGACACCCAATGTTAAGCCTACACACACACACATACACACACACACATGCACATGCTCACAAGTGTGAGTGTGCATACACACACTCCAAACAAATGCACACCCACACAAATACTGGGCGTGGATCCTTGGGACTCGGGCTACCAGTCTAGCCTAATTGGTGAGCTTTAGGGCAATGAGAGACCCTTTCTCAAAGGATGGAGATGGTACACCTGAGGATGTTACCCAAGATTTTCCTTGGGGCTACACAAACACACACACACACACACACACATACACACTGTGAGACTGAAAGAGAAGGAAAGGTCTTCCTTACAGCAGAATTCCAATTCTCAATGTTGAGGAAGACATAGAAATAGTCAGTATTTGGCAAATACCACAGTAGTGACTGTTGCTGAAGAAAGACCATTCATGGACGTTAGAACTAATGGGTAAACACATGATGAGAAACAGGATATTTACATAGGCTGGGAAAATTTCCCTCCAGATAATTGTCAGTTACAAAGGGGAAAAGAGTGACTTTAAAGTGGAGATATCTGGCAAACACTACTTTCATCAAGTGATCAGAATTGACATTCCAAGCAATGACATAAATTGACATCATGTACTACTTGATATGATACCCTGAAAAGGCCACAGTATCACTTTGGGGGTATTCTTGCCAAATATGCACAAGCTGAACCTAATCTTGAAGAAGCATCAAAGTGGAGGCATAGTCTGTAAATTTCTAACTTGAATGCAACGCAAAAGAAACTAGAGGTTCTGGTTATATATTCTAGGCTAATTTCAAACTCAAGATGCCCCTGCCTCAGCCTCCAGAGTGCTGGAATTACAAACGTATGCCACCACGTCTGGCTTAGTTATTTGTTCTACAGAATAGCTCAATATTGTCTCAGTGTCAATTTCTTGGTTTTGACCATTTTATTGTGATTGTGTAAGATGTAATGTTTGGATGCAAATTGGTTGAAAGATGCAAGAACATTATGTTTTGTTACTAGTCTTGCAGCTTTTCTGTAAGCCTGGATTTCTTCCCAAATGAAATGTCAAGAAAGCATTTAAGTGGGATAGGCGTAGATGGTCCTGTAGAGAATTGTACAGGAAACAGGTGCTGAGTAGCGTGTCTAGCTGCATTCGCAGAGTGGCTGGCAGAGTCTACATTGACTACATTACTACGTTAATGTTACTATCGTCACCCTGTGTAAGAAGGATCCCCAGAATGAGGTGAATGAATGAGTGATATACCTCTGTATATCTGTATATACCTCTGAAGTGAAAAGCCTTCATGAAGACTAGGGTGAAAATAGTTGCTTGAGGAAGGAGAATCTGGAGGGCACACAGAGCTGGTGACGGAGTTCTGATTGGGTGAAACTTCTGTACGCCCTTCCTTGATGAACATCCAGGAGCCAGAGGAGCACACTAGGCCCTAGAATGATTAACAGCAGGAAAGAGTTAGTTTGGTGGGGTGGAATCCTTTATTTGTTGGGATAGATTCCAGTCAATGAAGCTTTGGCTCCCCCGTGCTAATAACTGATGGAATTCTTGGGCAGCATTCTACCTGCTATGCAAGGCGAGGCTAGATTCATACCTAGGGAGATGGTGCATAGTGTTTCATTCTAACAGGAACTTGAAAATATCATATTTATTTATTTGTGAGTGTGTGTGCGTGTGTGCATACACGCCTGTGTACACATGTGCATACTTATGGGTGTGCCAGAAATGAATGTCAGACACTTGTTCTACTTTTTGCTTGATATGGATGGCTTTATGTAGGTGAAGTGGGAATTGAACCCAGGCTAGTAGTCTTTGTAAGCATCACCTTTAACCACTGAGCCATCTTCTTAGCCTCAGTTTAGGTGTTTTGATGTTAGAGATTGAACTCAGAACTCTGCACATGCTAAGCAAGTGCTTTACCACTGAGCCATGCCTCCCAGCCCAGCTCATAATTTGATTTTGTTCTTCAAGGACAATGTTTCCCACCACCCTCAAAATGTCAAGCATTAGTAAACTACTTTACTACTTCATAAAGCTAAACTTTAATTCTACTGGTCAAACCTAAACTTATATATAATTATATATATATATATATATATATATATATATATATATATATACACATACATACATATATATGTGTGTGTGTGTGTGTGTTTATATATGTGTGTGTGTATATATTCTATTGTTCCTTTTATAGATAATCTTCAGGGTGGCACAGGGTCCATGTAGGTAAACGATTGGTAGTGGGGATGTTTTTATGGATAGCAGGACAATGAGACAGAAGTTTTAAAATCTTAGGGATTCTTCTCTCTCTGTGGTAACAGAGACTAGATGGATTAGGCCAGATTCATTGACTAAAGGGGTCTTTTGCCCACTTAGTTGTGCCATAGAAAGCTGCATAGGTCATCATTTGTCCTTACCCAGCTTGACATGATGACATCACTAGGCATTTCTATGCTTGGCATGATGATATCATCAGGCATTCCTGTGCTTGCTCCTGACTGCTCAAACTCCTCTTCCCTTGCATAGTAGCTAGAATGATTCGTTGCAAATAATCAAAAGCTCAGCTCAAGCTGGCTTAAACAACAAAGGAAAGTGATTGACTCATGCGTTAGTGAGAAGGCCAGTGGTCGGAAAGCTTGGGCTCTGGTCCTGTAGTTCTCTCGCCTTGGCCTCTATGAGAGATTGGCTCTGCCTTCAGTCTGCTTTTCCCAGCTGGAAAGATGCATGGAAGACAGCTGCCAACAGCAAATGATGCTTTTTAGGTCAGGTCCAGAAAGAGTCTCTGTATCTTTGCTCTACTTGAACCATCCCTAAGCAATTGCTATGGTCAGAGGAAGGAGGAATGTCATATGCTGTTTGTCATAGCACAGGGATACCTCAACCAGTTGATACAAAAGGGGCTGAAATTAGCCCTGGAACCAAGCATGAGGGAGATGGTCATCTTGTTCCACACTCCATGACTCTCTCTTCCTATGTTTTTTCTTCTTCACATTTTACTCTCCGCTTTTTTTTTTTTTTTCTAGGCAGGTTCTCACTATAGTTCAGACTGACCTGGAACTCACTCTGTAGCCTAAGGTTGGCTTTAAGCTCATGGTAATCTTCTAATTTTAATCTCCTGGGTACTGAGATTAAAGGCGTTTACTACCACGCCTGGCTACTCTCTGCTTTTTATATTTCCTCCATTCCTCTTCTTCTTGTCTCCTAAGTGTTTAACCTAGGTTGAACCTCCCAATTTTAAGTGCCTCAGTTCCCTGCTCTTCCTCTATGAAATTACTCATAGTACTTTATTAGAATGTGTTGATGATACTGTTTTCCTCCTTAGTCTAAGGTCCACAAGGCTAGAGTATATGAGTGTACTGCTCACTCTGCCATGTATCAGAAGGCCTGTAACATAGCCAAGGCTCGGCGCATAGCCTTCCTGTATTGAATAATGTCCTACGAAACTACTGTTTTACATTATTTTCCCATTGAGACATATTATCCCCATTTTACATATGTCAGAGAGATCAGAATATTATGAATGTCCAAAATTGGCCAACGGACTTTCAGCTTTTGCCCTGACCATATAATATAAAAGATCTGCCAAGCCCAAGGCTATAAGGTTGAGCCTGATAAAGGCTGATTGCAGTTATGGGAACATGAGATTTTTACTTCTTGGAAAGTGACTTCTTTCTCTGCTGGTTGCCTGTCTGTCTCGCACCTCTAACACCTTTCCCTCTCCTATTATAATACAATCTGGCCCAAAGCCCTGTCTAAGATGTCATAGGAAATGCTAAAGGGTTTAGATGGAAGGTGACGTTGGCATTCTACAGCAAGGTGTGGTTCATTTAAGCTTCATAGCAGTCCAAGAGACAGATAATATTACTTTTCCTTTTGAAGAAAGTGAGGATTGCGAAGAGTAAATGGCTTGTCTAAAGCAATGGAGTTTATAAATGGCAAAATATTGATTTAAGGGGCTGGAAAGATAGCTCAGTGGTTAAAGGCATTTGTATGCAAGGCCTGCTAGCTTGAGTTCAATTTCCAAGCCACTCACGTAAAATCAATTGCAAAAAATAAGTGGCCTACAGTGGGAGATGACGGTGGCATTTGGGGGTTAAAGCAGCATATAAAAAGGGCCTTCTACAGATCATGTAACTACCTGAGTCTTGAAGGACAGGACCCAGCTGGATGCTCAGAAAAGACAGTGTGTTTTCTAGGTAGGGCCAGGTAGAGGCACAGGCTTAGAGGTGGAAAGGAACATAGAAAGTAGAGACCTTAGCTATGGGGGTAGAGCGAGGAGGGAGCTCTCGTGGCATGAGCTTTCCAAGGATGAGAGATATGAAGACACTCCCATTTTTTAACACTATAATTGTTTTTTTTTGTTTGTTTGTTTTGAGGTAGACTCTCACTGTAGCGCAGGCTGACCTGGAATTCACTATGTAGTGTCAGGGTGGCCTCAAACTCACAGTGTTCCTCCTACCTCTGCCTCCCGAGTGCTAGGATTAAAGGTGTGTGCCACCACGCCCTGCTAATAGTATATTTTTTAATCTTTATTTTTATTTACTTATGAGAGAGAGAGAGAGAGAGAGAGAGAGAGAGAGAGAGGCAGAGAGAGGAAGAGAAAGAATGGGTGTTCCAGAGCCTTCAGCCACTGCAAAGGAACTGCAGATGCATGCGCCCCCTTGTGCATCCGGCTTACGTGGGTCTTGGAGAGTTGAGCCGGTACCCTTTGGCTTTGCATACAAATGCCTTAACTGCTAAGTGATCTCTCCAGCCCAGTATAATTTTGTAATTGGCTATTTTCATTCCCTAGACAACCAGAGCACCTATAGTATACAGTGCCACGCTGTGCGATCCAGTCAGGGCTACAGGGAAAAGTTAGGACGAAGAATGTCCTATTTCACCTTGCTGAGGGCCTTGGCAACTATTTCCAGAAATGAATTTAGTGATGACACCAAAGGCTTGGCCTGATGACATTCCTGTTGCACACCATCCCTGCTCCAGGATTGCCAGAGCTGGATCCTAGGTTGGGTGGACTCCGAAGTGGTCTCCACAAAGTGGAAGATAGGGCCCCATAGTGCTAAGCTCGGTGGGGGGGCATCCTCCTTGTTAGTTTGCTGATGGTGACTTGACTTGTGCAAGAACAAAATTTGTCCTCCCAAAGTGGTGGCTCAAAGGAATGGAGAAAAATACTCGATCTCCGTAGGTAGAAAAACACAGCCCAGGGGCTAGGGATGTGGCTCAGTTGGCAGAGTGCTTCCCTCACAAGCACAGAGCCCTGAGTTCAATGCCCATCTTTACATAAATCAGGAGTGGTGGCAATGCCTGTAATCCAGCCTCTTCTGGATGGAGGCAGGAGGATCCTGGGCTACATAGTGAGTCCCAGGCCAGCCTGGGATATATGAAACCCTGTCTCAAAACAAACAAACAAGCAACAAACAAACTAACTAAAAATCAGAAGCCACAGCCATTGTCCTTGCTAGAATCCCAAGCAGCCAACTTCTTGGGGTTTAGTTCTTGCTAACATCAAGTGTCAAAAAGACAAATTGGCTGGAATTCTCTGCTAGTAAAGAGTCAACCTCCAGGGCTGTGACATAATTACTATAATTGACAACTCTAACACAATTCATCACCGTAAGCAGAAACAGAACACATTCTACACAGTAGAAAACTGGTCTGCTCAGAAGCATTTGCATGAAAACAGTGTGTATTTTGGAAGGAATTCCTAGAACCCCTTGGTTCAAGCAAATCCAATAAGCGAAAAGCTGACTTTATACAAAAAGGCTAATTCAAGGGAATTATCCACTTTGCAAAATAATGCTTCACGAAAACATCCCCCTGCAGTATTTCTCTCTACATGAAGTTCTTGGTAGCATGTTTAGAACATGAGGCCCGTCTATAAGAAGAGTGAGGGCTTCCTTGCTTTTAGTGAGGGCACTGGTGGTGTGGTGATGTTGGTTTTTGCATTGGGAAATGCTGCCAGCCCAAGAACAGGACCACGACTGTCATCAACACACGCTTTGTGACAGATCTGTACTCCAGAAGCCCTGGGTGTTTCTAGACAAAGCTTCCGAGACTCTCGAGAGACAGCTGTGGGGCAGGGATACCATTATGAGTTTCATAATGGGGAGGGAAACCTGGCTCATGGAGGCTGAGTGACTCATCCAAGGTCACCAGTAAGTCAGCAGGCAGACCAGGGCCCTCCCTGCTCGGGTCAGCTAGGCCTAGTGCATTGCGTATTTTTAAAAGCCTAGAGGTTCCTCCCTCTAGAATTCCATTCTAATCTGGAATATGACCTGGATTTAGTGACTTAGTTCTAACAAAGAAAGTAGAAGTACAGTAACTTTCTATAGACCCTACAAGCACCACTTTAACCAAGGTTAATATCAAATTTTTTTTAAAGGTAACACTCATTTTCTTTTTACTTATTTATTTGACAGAGAAACAGAGAGAGAGAGAGAGAGAATGGGTGTGCCAGGGCCTCTAGCCACTACAAACAAACTCCAGATACATGCACCCCTAGGGTATCTGGCTAACGTGGGTCCTGGGGAATTGAATCTGGGTCCTTTGGTTTTGCAGGCAAAGACCTTAACCACTGAGCAATCCGTCCAGCCCAGGTTAGTATCAACTTTAACAGCCTCAATAGAAAGACAGGAGGATGTCACGTGTTGCTGGATGAGAGCCAATGAGAAAAGCCCAATGACCCTGTAAGATTCCTCCCAAGCCCCATAGTTTTGAGTTAATTATGAGAAAAACATCAGTCATTGCAGGTTCAGGTATATTCTACTAAACACGTGACTAGTACTCTGTGTGTGTGTGTGTGTGTGGTATGTGGTACATGCACATGTGTGTGCAGGTGCATGTGCCCTATGTGTGTGCAAGTGAAAGCCAGATGTCCTTGTCTTATCACTCACCTGTGCATTTCCTTGAGACATGGAATCTTTTCCTCAACCCAGAGCTGCTGCCGGTCAGTAAGCCCCGGAGATTGTCCAGTCTTTGTCCCACCCAGCCCCACCCAACCCCTCATGAATCGGGGTTACAGACCCTCTGTGCCCAGCTTTCTTTTTCCCCTGTGGGTTGAGAGGGGGTCAAATTTGGTGCTCTTCAACCCGAGAGATTAAGCACAAGAGCTCTTAACCACTGAGCCATCTCCCCAGCCCTGACCACTAGTGTTTGAAAGCTATCAAGGACATGAGAGGTCAAGATCCGAGGACAGGCTGGAGGAGGATAAGAAAATGACAACTAAATGCCACATGAGATCCTGGAGGGTTCCTTGGAGCAGCAGAGAGAAATGAGTGGAAAAATGGAAAATCTGAATGCGCCAAGTTAGTTAATAGTACTGCAAGTCTTTTTTGATAATAGGGTGTTCAGTTAGTTAGTACTATTATAAGCATCTAACTTTTGACAATTCCAGTTACCAGTTACCAGTAGTGGGAGCTGCATAAAGGGTAGATGAGCACTCTGTGTACTAGCTTTGTAACTCTCTTGTCAATCTGGAAGTATTTGCAGAAAAAGTGTTTGTGCTTCATGTACACTCCATTCTTTCTTTCTTTCTTTTTTTAAAAAAATTATTTATTTATTTGTTTGAGAGAGAGAGAGACAGAGAGGGAGGGAGACAGAGAGAGAGAGAGAGAGGGAATGAGCACGCCAGGGCCTCTAGCCATTGCAAATGAACTCCAGACATATGTGCCATCTTGTGCATCTGGCTTACGTGGGTCCTGGGGAATTGAACCTAGGTCCTTTGGTTTTGCAGGGAAGTGCCTTAACCACTAAGCTATCCCTTCAGCCCAAGCCTGGCTCTTTTTAACCATCAAGCTTAGGGTTGATTTGTTATGCAGGGATGGTAGCTGGAACAATCACCAATAAGCTCTTTCCTGTTACTCAACTTTTTAATGCATATTCTTACACATTTCAATTCTTTAATTTTAAGAAATCAAAAACAATAGTGTGCCCTATTTATATGAAGTAGTTGAATATTTTTTCAAGCAGATGTTAAATAAAGGGCTTGGAAATCCGATTAAATTACCCTCTGCTGGCTTCCTATCTCAATCAGACTAAAAGTCAGCTCATCACCACTGGGGTGACTCAAAACTCCCCAGTGCTGAGAAGAAGTGACAGTGGAGTGTTCAGCATACCCTCCAAAGCTCAGGGACCACTGAAGAAGACATGGTGGAAAGAATGTAAGATCCAAAGGAGGGGAGGAGTGCTTGCAATGCTGTCATCAAGACATAAAGTGGCTTAGATAGCCACTCCCAAGAACTGAGTAATAAGAGTCTATGTCTTAGCGCCCTGACCTCAATCTCCACTCCCCATTACTCATTGACTATCAGGGGCACAGCCTACCTCAGGACCCTTGTATCTGTTGTTCCCTGTGGCTGGAGTGTCTTTCTTGTAGATCTACTTATGACTTACTTTCTCACCCCCCTTAGGACTTTGCTAAATTGTCATCTTGTCAGTGAAGTCTCCCCTAACCCAATTTTGACTCATTATATCTCTCTTCCCTTAGCCCTCTGAATCCTTTATCTTGGTTAAATTTCTTCCACAAACCTTATTAACTGTTAACACCCTATGTGTTTGTTTTCTTTTTTTCATCTTATTGAAGCTCAACTCTCTTCAGTAGAACCTTAGCTCCATAAAAAAACTCAGAGTTTTGCTTATTTTATTTTATTTTTGACAATTTTATATATGTAATATATTTTGATAATATTTACTCCTTCATTATCTTATCCCCCTCCTATTTCCACTAAATTCCTTCTTCTCATCTAGTCACCTTACTATCTTCATGTCTTTTTTTTTTTTTTTTTTTTTTTTTTACATATTGCTATAAAGCTAGAACTTAAAATTGTGTTTGGCTGAGTTGTCATTCATTAAGTCTTTGTTGATTGGATGATGAATAAATTTTCAAAGACTCAAAGCCTTAGCTGTTTCAGCTCCCCTACTGGCAGTGTGTGGCATTGCAATTCAGCTCTACTAGACCAGTGTAGCTAGGACCGCCTCCAACCCACAGATAGGAAGTTAAACACCTAATCTTCTGGATTATGTAAATTATGTGGCTCCTCTCATAACTACTCAACTCTCTCCTTATAGTGCAAAGGCAGGCATGACAATATGTAAGCAAGCATATGTGTGCCAATGAAACTGGGCTTATGGATACTAAAATTTGAATTTCATTTAGTTTTACATGACACAGATTTTTTTTTTCCTCCTGTCAATTTTTTTTCTACTACTTAAAATGCAAAGCTCAGTCTTGGCCTGCAGGTCACATAAAAATAGATAGTGGATCATTTTTGGTCTGCGGGCTGTTGAGAATCTCCAAGTGACCCAAAGTATGGGAGAAGAATTCAATTTCCAGGCAAATCTCCAAAAGTCTATTTTTTTAAAGAAGTATTATTCATAATATGACACCATGAATACTATAGTGATTTCTCATTTGAGACACGTATAGCCAATATGCATGGATGAGGAAGTATCAGGCAGTGACCAAGAGAAAACAAATCTTTAGACTCCGAATGCCAAATCATGAACCCATTCATGCTTCCTTCCTCTGAGTTTTAAAGAGGTGATAGATGTGGGAGGGATCGGAGTCATGGTGTTGTACATCAGGTGACACAGGAATCAGACTGATGGAGTGCTGAGAGGTATGGCTGTGAGGTTGTCCCTTACATGGGCTACTTAACTCTGCTGGGTCTCTGGGCTAAAGTTTGTACACCAGCTTCAGATGGCTAATTGGTCAATCAGGGTTCTCCAGAGAAACATAACACACAGGACATATATGTTTTCAGGACTTGGCTCAAACATTTATGAAAGCTGAGAAGTTCCATGACCTTCTGGTCACCCAAGAAAGTTGGTGGTACATATTCTAGCTCAAGCCAAAGGCATGAGAAATAGAAATGCCACTGCAGTAGGTCCCAGTGTAGTCAGAAAAAAACAGTATTTCGGTCCAAGCAGTGAAGCAGTCAGCACACGAAGCCCACTTTTCTCCATCTTACATCATCATTTTACTCCTACTCCAGCCCTCAGTGGATTGAATTGTTCCCATCAACTTTGGGAAGTACAGTCTGTCTTCCTGACTCCACCAGTCCAGATGCTAGTCTCTTCCATAAACGCCTTCATAGACACAACCAGAAATAATGCCTAACTAGCTATCTGGGATTCCCATGGCCCAGTCACACTGACAGCTAAAACTACTCATCACAGCTATCTTATATGGGTAAGTAGGTAGGGGTGTGGGTGAGTGTGTTTGTGTGTTGTACACACATGCTCAGGAGAGGACCAATCTAAACTCACTGCCTTTTGGGCCACAGGGTGGATGAACCAGCCAGAAATCAGAATACTTTACAGTACGAATGCCCCTCGTTCTGGATATGATGCTCATACTTGTCTTCTTACACACTGTGTGTGTGTGTGTGTGTGTGTGTGTGTGTGTGCGTGCGCTCATGCACGTGCAAGTGCGCATGCACACCCGTGGTAAGGACATTTGAGGGCTACTCTATTAGTAAAGTTGATTTTGCATACAATGGGAATTCATTACTTAGAGTTCCAAACTACTCAAAATCTATTTAGGGGCCAGAGAGGTGACTCAGCAGTCAAGGCACTTGCCTGCAAAACCTAACAACCCAGGTTTGAGTCCCCAGTGCCCACATAAAGCCAGATGCATAAAGTGGTACACGTACCTGGAGCTTGTTTGCAGTGGCTAGAAGCCTTGGAACACTCATTCTCTCCATCTCTCTACTCTCTATCTCTCTGCTTGCAAATAAATAATAGATAAATAATTTTTAAAAATTCATTTAGAAGGGCTGCAGGGATGGCTTAGTGGTTAAGGTGTTTGCCTGTAAAGCCAAGGGACCTAGGTTCGATTCCCCAGGACCCACATTAGCCAGATGCACAAGGGCGTCTGGAGTTCATTTGCAGTGGCTGGACGCCATGGGGTGCCCATTCTCTCTCTCTCTCTCTCCCTCTTTCTCTGTCAAATAAATAAATAAAAATTTAAAAATCCATTTAGAAAAGAAACAAAAGAATAGTACAAATTTCCAATATTGACTTAATTTACTCTTTATACCTGACTTATTGTTAGTTGTGTTTTAATTTTAACCCCCTTTTATTGTTTATTTATTATGTGTGTGCATGTTTGTGTGTGTGTGTGCACTTATGCATGCATGTGTATGCACATATGTGCATGTGTATGTGGAAGCCAGAGGACAACATGGCATTCCTCAGGTGCCACCCACCTCTGTCTTCTATGTTTAACAATTATTTATTTGTGTGCATGTGTATGTATGTATGTTATGTGTTTGATATATGTGTGTGTATGGACATGCAGGTCAGAGGGCAATCTTGGGGTGTTTCTTCTCTTTCCACCCTTTTAAAATTATTTATTTATTGATTTGCAAGGAGAGAGAGAGAGAGAGAGAGGAGACAGAGAAAGAATGGGTGCGCCAGGACCTCTAGCCATTGCAAGTGAACTCCAGATGCATGTGCCCCCTTGTGCATCTGGCTTAGGTGGGTCCTGGGGAATCAAACTGAGGTCCTTTGACCTTTGCAGGCAAGTGCATATGCCTGGAGTTCGTTTGCAATGCCTGGAGGTCCTGGCATGCCCATTGTCTCTTTCTCTAATCTGCCTGTCTCTCTCAAATAAATAAATAAATAAATAAATAAATAAACATATAAAAGATATTTAAAAATTTTCTCTTCCAACAACAATGACCAACTTACATAGCTTTTGACTATTGGATTTTATTTTGTTGATATATCTCAGACACATTATCCCATGTTGATAAATACATATCTATTCTGTAACTTTTTTAAACATTTTTTTTTTTTGAGATAGGGTCTCACTATAGCCCAGGATGACCTGGAATTTACTCACTAGCTCAAGGCTGGCCTTGCACTCATAACATTCCTCCTATCTTTGCCTCCCAAGTGCTGGAATTAAAGGCATGAGCCACCATCCCTGTTTGTACTGTAACTTTTAATAGCACTATGTATATTCATAGTCGTGTGTGTGTGTGTGTGTGTGTGTGTGTGTGTGTGTGTTTGTACCGTTTCTGGAATACAGTTTTCTTACTGGTGTATTATTTTTGCTATTATAACTATACCACAATAAACATCCCTACCCAGACATATTGTACCCTTATTTAATTATTTTCTTTGGGGGCTGGAGAGATGGCTTGATGGTTAAGGCACTTGCCTGCAAAGCCAAAGGACCCAGGTTCAATTCCACAGTACCCATGTAGGTCAGAAGCACAAGGGGGCTCATGAATCTGAAGTTCATTTGCAGTGGCTAGAGGCCCTGGTGTGCCCATCCTCTCTCTGTCTCCTCTCTCTCTCTCCCTGCTTGCAAATAAATAAATAAATAAATAAATAAATAAATAATTTTCTTTGGTTAAATTACTAGAAGTAGGGTCTCACTTTAGCCCAGGCTGTCCTGGGACTCACTCTGCTGGCCCATGGCTAGCTTCAAACTCACATCAGTCCTCCTACCTCTGCCTCCCAAGTATTGGGATTAAAGGCGATGTTGGGATTTACAGGCCTGTGTCATGATGCCAGAATATATGTTAAAAAAAATGGAAGGATTCTCTTTTTGTTTTTAATATAATCATATTATTATGAGATTTGAAAAATATCACAACTAAAATACCAGTCAATGTTCAGATGTACCCAATTTTCTCTCTGTCTCTGTATCTCCCTCCCTCTTTCTCTTTCATGTTGGGAGTTGACCTCAGAGCTCCACCCAGACTAAGTATGTGCTCTACTACTGATTTACACCCCAGCCCTGTCTCATGTTTTCATTTTGATGAACTTGAGTCAAGATCTATACAAGGTCTACACATTTGCAACCGGTTGACATGTCTCTTAAGTCTCTCTCTCAAGGTGAAATTCACACAACATGCAATTACCATTTTTTTTAAAAAGTATTTATTTATTTATTTATTTATTTACTTGGGAGACAAAGATGGAGAGAGAGAGAGGGAGAGAGAGAGAGAATGGGTGCGCCAGGGCCTCCAGCCACTGCAAACAAACTGCAGATGCGTGTGCCCCCTTGTGCATCTGGCTGATGTTGATGCTAGAGAATCGAACTGGGATCCTTTGGCTCTGCAGGCAAATGCCTTCACTGCTAAGCCATCTATCCAGCCTACAATTACTATTTTTGATTTGAGACAGGGTCTTGCTAAGTACCCAGGCTGGCCTGGGACTTCGGATCCCCCTGCCTCAACTTCATGAGTACTGAAATTGTAGGCATGTGCCACCACGCCTGTCTGCAGTAACCAATTTAAAAGGTATAATTTAGTGACATTTAGTGAGCTTACATTGCTAGGTAACCCCCACTTTTCTCTAGTTTCAAAATTTTGCCATCCGTCCAGAGGGCACCCTACAACTAGCTATTCCCTGTCTCCCTCTGCAGCCACTGGCAACTATCAATCCCCTGCCTGTCTCTATGGCTTTGCCTGTTTTCAGTGCTGATTTCTATGAAGGATTAATGTGATGCATGGCTTCTGTCTTGTCTTCTCAAGTGCGCGGGCCCCTCCTCCTTCTCTTCCTTTTCTCAAGTTTCAGTTATTGAGCAAATGGAGTCATCACCCTGCTACCTGGGTTCCCACATCTGGATTTTGCTTTTTGCATGTTCCTTGGTCCCCTGTACTTTCTGTTAATTGGTAATTAGACTAGACAGCAAGGTCAGATTCAGGTTTGATTTTAAAAAAATATTTAATTAATTTATTTATTTTGAAAGAGAAAGAGAGACAGAGGCAGATATAGAAGAGAAAATTGGCACGCCAGGGCCTTTAGCCACTGCAAAGAAACTCCAGACACATGCGCCACTTTGTGCATCTGGCTTATATGGATACTGGGGAATCAAACCTCGGTCCTTAGGCTTCACAGGCAAATACCTTACAGGTTCGATGTGTGTGTGTGTGTGTGTGTGTGTGTAAGAATATTTTCTCTTTAGTCTAGTGTATTTTTATTTTATTTACTTTATTTTATTAAGAACATATTTTGTCTGGCTGCATCATGTGCTGGTACCAGCTACTCCCTGCTCCCTGCCTCCATTGCGCAGAGGGCCCTCGTTGCTGGGTGATATTTAACATTGCTATAAGATTGGCCAGTGGGCGCCAGTATCATCAGTGGATCCATTCACTATGACATTCTCTTTAATTTGTAATTTTTTATTAATTAGTTTTGTATTCAGCAAATACAGTCAGTTTGGTATCATTATTAGGCTCATCTGTGACCAACCCCCTCCCCTTGGCCCCTCCTTGTTGAGGTATATGGGTCATGCATTGTGGAGTTAGCCCACAGTTATGGGTAAGATAAATGCACTATGACATTCTTTATTAGTGCTTCATTCAGTGAATCTAGATGCTTTTGCTGGGTACTGCCTGGGTTCATTTCTCAGTAAGGACCGTAAAAGGCAATATTATAAGTCAGTCATTGTTCTGCATTGATTAGTTGACCTTCTGTAAGAAAAAACTTTCCTTTATTAGCTACCAGGTTATTCTTTATTCTTTATTTTTTTATTGTTGACAACTTCCATAATTATAGACAATATACCACGATAATTCCCCCCCCCACTCACTTTCCCCTTCATAACTCCACTCTCCATCATATCCCTTCCTTCTCTCAGTCTCTCTTTCATTTTCATGTCATCATCTTTTCCTTCCATTATGATGGTCTTATGCAGGTAGCACCAGGCAGGCAGTGCCAGGCAGGTAGTGCCAGGCACTGCCAGGTTAGGTTATTCTGAAATATGGTTCATGCTAGAAAGGCAGGTGAATTGTGAATTCTTTGCCAGTTTCCAAAAAATGAATAAGATTGTTAGCCATCACCAAAACGTATCTATGAGAGATTTAAAAGAGGTATCATTATGAACCTATGCATTGGAATGTATTCAATGTGCTTTAATATAATACAATTGTTAAATTCATGTTCAAGTGACTTTTGGTCAGTGGAAGCTACTTCCAGTTGGGCCCATGTTCTTTGGCACAATTATTGAAGATTTTGGGAGCTTGTTTGCTTTTTGATATGACAAATATTCTACTTTGTACTTTTAAAAGTCACATCGATAACATGAATATTGATTTTGATTGCAATTTTTTTTCACATATGTAAAATAAGTAAGTATATCTCTGCTCTTAAGAATCAAAATTTTCACCATAATGTAAATATATACATAAAATCAAATAAATTCGGGACAAACCCAATTATTGTAGGTTAGAATTGGTGTCAGGGAATTGTATAAACTCATGACGTCATTTCAGTTAAAATAATCTTTTGGCACTTTTCATGTAAACATAGTGACTAACCCAGGGACAAAGAGCATTCAGATTCTGATCTCTCTCTCTCTTTCTTTCTCAGGCTTTCCTCAGACCCATTGAGAGGGACCTGGTTAATCATGCCCACATATGTTTAGCATGTCACAGCCTTTAAAGACATCAGATATGATTTAGCCCTTCCTACATTCCTGTAAGAAAGTAGGTCAACTTTTATCCTCTCCAAATGCCAGAAGACACCCAAGCCCAGAGTGGTAAACGCACACAGGAGATTGCTGGCTACTGGTTTCGGCAGGCCTTGGGCAGAGCTTGACTCCACTTCACACTGCTATGAAACTGTGGGCTGCTCTCTCACCTAAGTAGGCACTCCTAGCCATTGGAATCCCGAGGACAGGAACACAGACACCCCCATGAACCACTCAGTTATTATTTCCTAGCCCTCAAAGAATAACCCAGGTTGACTAAGACGAGGGTATTTAGTTTGATGATGGCCTATCTGCAAAATAATAGAATGGCGGTGGTGGTGAAGATCAGCTAACCCACACCCTGCAGGGTCCTGTGGTAAACTGGGCTGAGGTGGTTTGTCTGAATTTACACTGTAAATCAGTGACAGAGCCAGGCCAACAATCATGACCTTGCCTTCTACTCTAGCCTCTCCACCTCACTTTTTAAGATAGGGACTACCCATAGAGCTCAGGCTGGACTGAAACTTGCTATATATGTATCCCAGGCTGGCCTCCAACTCAAAAGCATCCTACCTCAGCCTCCTGAGTACCAGGATGTGTGCCTCTACACTCAGTTTCCTCTCAGCTTAAAAGCATATTTTATCTTATTTACTCAGAGAGGCAAAGGGTGTGCCAGAGCCTATTGCCACTGCAGATGAACTCCTGATGCATGTATCACTTTGTGCATCTGGCTATATGTCGATACTGGGGTATTGAACCTGGGCCATGAGTCTTTGCGAGCAAGTGCCTTTAACCACTGGGCCATCTCTACACGGCCCCCAAGGCTTTTTTTCTGCAGCTCGTTAGTGCACTGATGAAGGACGTTATGTCTAGTACAATTAGCCCAGGAGGTATGAAGCCCAAGGAGTAACCCAGCAATGTCTTCGGCAGTGGATGCAAATCTTCCAGCCTAGAGGAAACCACAATAGACAGAGAGGGACAAGATGGCTTCACTGTGTCAGCTGGACTCCCTCACCACCTGGCCATGCCTGTCTGCATATCCCTTTCTGTAAAGAGCAACTGAGCTATCAGCTTTTCCCATTGGAGTCTCTTGTCTGGAGAAGGCCCAGGTATCATGTCCATAGATCCCAGATAACCATTTTCACTTACATGACTGGTTAAGAGCTATTATTATAGAAACCACATTTTTTAAACCCATTATCAAAACTTGTGAGATGATGTGGTTTGGGAAAGGGGAAGAGGTCTTATGCAATATTGCCATGCCTGGGAGAACAGAAGACATGCTGAGGCAAACGCAGGAATAAGACACTAAGCTTTAGAAAAACAGGGAAAGGTGCAGTTCATGCTGGGAAAGACAGAAACAGTGCAACATCTTTTCAAACAGACTCCCAAGCACACATACAGGTAAATTGGCTAGCCAGGGTGGAGAGGGTTCGAGAATATAGCTTGGGATTCTCAGAAGGCTGCTGAGTGGAAAACTGATTTTCTAGTACATTAAATAGGCTTTTCTCCTGACGATGACAGCAACCATTTGCCAAGAACTTTGTGTTAGGCTCTATGTCAAGTCCACCATGTGTCCTATTCCACTGAAGTGGAGATGCTGAGGTGCCAACTTGCCATTAGATCATCCATCCACCCTTCTGTTCATCTGTCCGTGCAACCATCCATCCACCCACCCACCCATCCACCAACCTACTCACTTATTCACCCATCCATATGCCCACCAACCCACCCATCCATCCACCCACCCACCCACCCATCCACCCACCCACCCATCCACCCATCCATCCATCCATCCATCCATCCATCCATCCATTCCCCCACTCACCCACCCACCCATCTACCCATCCATCTGTCTACCTATCCACCTGCCTATATATCCATTGATCCACTGTTCCATCAACCCTTCTGTCTGTCTGTTCATCCACCCAACCATCCATCTATGCATTCACTTACCTATCCATTCATCCATCCTGCCATCCAGTAAACATTTATTGAGCAAGTACCAGGTTCCTGTGAGGACTGCCAGTAGACATTCATCTGCCTTCCTTCAAGGCAACTAGAGGAGATCCACACGTGAACAGGAAGTCTCAGCACAATGTGCTAACATCATGTGAACTGATTTTTTTTTTTCAGGAATCTGCCAAAGGCCCCCAGTCCCAGACCCACCTCCCACCTTGTGAGTCAGAAATTAAAACACATTCATTAATCCCATCTAAAAAGTCCCAAACAGCTCTCTGCTTCAAGTGGTAATAAATATTTCATGCCCAATTGTGCTGCGTTCCTCGCTGTGTTTATTAAATGGAGTTTCTCATAATTCCAGTTATTCATTTTAATAGGTCAGGCCTTGGCTGTGATTTAAACAGACCGCTGAGGAAACAGCCGTGGTTAAACATTGTAACAATATGGATTATTAATTTAATTGGCCGGCTATTACTTGTTTGGACTCTGAGCTAACACATTTAGTTCAGTCTCCGGTGGCCCATAAACCGCAAAGGTCGTGACTTTAACATTCAGAAGAATGGGAAAAAGGCACTGCGGCCGAGATTAGGAGGAAAACTCACAGAGCAGCGCGGGAAGGCCGTGGTGGGGAAGCAGCGGGCTTGCTGGAGGCAGGGCAGGGCAAAGGGGATGCATTTGCTGGCTCCTCATTAAAGCTTCTTCAGCAAGCCACTGCCCTGTTTGGTAACTTCTAGGAGCCGACATCTCCCTGGGATTTATGAAGGGGCCAAACCCTTAGCTATGGTAAAGAGGCACGTTGCCTCTCCTCCCGATGTCCGAGCACATGGTAGGCTTGTGTCTTAGAAAAAGCAAGCAAGTTGACAGAGAGCTCCCAGGTCACCCACTCCTGCAGCCTCCCAAGCCTGGGCTTCCTCCTGTGCAGCGCGTGAAGGGAATTCAAGACCCCGCAATCCAGAGGATCCACTTTCATGAGCTGTGGCCAGCCAAAGTCCTCCTTCAAGGATTTGCAGCGAGCCTCACCTCTGCTTCAGCTCAATGATTCCACTGAGAGCCATTTACAGTCGTGCCGGATTGGCCCAGACATGAAATCCAGCCCCTTGACACAAGCCCCACTCACTCTAGAAACTTCTGAGGGCGAGGGAGACTGCGCTGAGGGCTTTACGAGGAGCAGAGGGTTTTGACCATTGCAGTTCAGAATTAGGATGAGGAAGTTCTAGTTCACTGAAGGTGTTTCCTGGCTCCTAGGCTGAGGTGATTTTGTATCTGCCCAGTGTTTGGGATTCTCCAGTTCTGTGCTGTCTGCTAACCTCCTCCTCCCTTCTTCTTCATCTTCATCCCCTCCAACAGCTGTTCTTAATCAGGACCTCTGAGATGTTCTGTGACCTTGGAGGCGAGAAAATGACATCTTGAGTTTTGGTAGCCTCCAACTGAATCTTCATTTTTCCTTCTCATAAAAGTGTAGAAAACAATCTACAGCAGAATCAGCGGTACTTGAGACGTTGTCACCATGAGCAATCCAGTTCATTTGATTCTGCCTCATAGTTAGGCTGTGTCTTAAAGTATCATGTCTCTACCTCGGTGTGAAGTATTGTTCGCTTTTGCCCCTAGATTGCAGCATTCCTTCCTGTCTGCAGATACTGTCCACACTTTGCTTGCCAGCTCTGGGCCTAGGAGTTCAGCCTACAAGAATTTCCACTATTGAGGGTCAAGGCAAGGAGTCTTGTTGGTTTTTTATAAAGCAAGCTGTGAACTTTACATTTCCAGAGATGGCTTAGTGGGTAAGGTGCTTGCCTTTGAAGTCTAAGGAGCCAGGTTTGATTCCCCAGTACCCACGTAAGCCAGATGCATAAAGTGGCGCATGCATCTGGAGTTTGTTTGCAGTGGCTACAAGCCCTGGCATGCCCATTCTATTCCCCCCCCCTTTCTGCCTCTCTCAAATAAATAAATAACTAAATAAAATATTTTTTAAATACATTTTTAGTCATTTACATTTGTAAATAAGGCTTCTCAGCCCTGGGAACCATTAACTTCAAAATAGCCAGTTGAGTGACCAACATGTTGTGTGTATGGCTCTAAGACAAACATGTCACATCAGCCATGGTCAAGCCAAGAAACAGCAGCCTTCTTATGGATATGTTTTTAAAAATGAAATTTAAGCTGGATGTGATGGTGCAGGACTGTTATCCCAGGGCATGGGCGGTGGGGGAGAGAGCAAGGGTAGGAGGACTGAGAATTGGAGGCCAGCTTGGGCTACTCTGTCTAATAAAAACAAAATAAGACAAACAAACAAAAAACAATCAAAGAAATGGAAATATATTGACTTATTACTTACATGAGTTTATAAAGTAGTGCATAAGTTTCTCTATTGCAATTATTAAAACTTTTTGACCACAGTATTGCAGTATAATTGGCTTCCTTTTTGTCCTATGAACTCTGTTTTATCCATTTAAAAATAATATTACTCTGAGGGCTGGAGGGATGGCTTAGCAGTTAAGGTGCTTGCCTGCAGAGCCAAAGGACCCAAATTCAATTCCCCAGGACCCACATTAGCCAGATGCACAAGGGGGGGGCACGCATCTAGAGTTCATTTTCAGTGGCTGGAGGCCCTGGCGTCCCCATTCTCTCCCTCTCTCTCTCTCTCTCTCTCTCTCTCCCTCTTTCTCTGTCAAATAACTAAATAAATAAAAATAAAATATTTAAAAATATTACTTTGAGCTGGATGTGGTGGCTCACGCCTTCAGTCTCAGCACTTGGGAGGCAGAGGCAGGAGGATCGTGATGAATTCAAGGCCAGCCTGAGACTACAGAGTGCATTCCAGGTAGCCTGGGCTAGAGCGAGGCTGTACCGCCAAAAAAACCAAAAACAAACAAATAATATATATACATACATATACATACATATATATATATATATATATATATATATATATATATATATATATGGAGAGAGAGAGAGAGCTCTGGGAATGAGTTCCTAGTGTTGCCAAGGGTCAGATTAGACCCTGAAGAGCTGTTCATCTCCACTCAGCACAGACCGGGGGCCTTTCTGTGAGTAGGTCCTAGCTTGTGGTGGGTGGCATTCTCTTCCCAAGTCATTCCCACCACAGGCCTTTTGATTTTCAGTTCCCACATGTTGTGAAGAAAGCAGGGAAGAGAGATAGGGTAACTTTGCTCCTCATATTTGGAGGCATCTGGCCAGTCATTTTATATGAGAGTGATAGCAGAATGGACCTCAAACTAGAACCAACGATTTCTGATGACTCTCATAGCTCTTATGGTCAAAGTGGGGAGTGGATAACTGAGATGAATCACCCCAAGAGGTGATACAGGTTGAAGTCTGGGCCAGGTAGATTTTATTCTGATAATAGATGTGTAGCCAGTTCCTGCCACATAGATGCATTGCAACACACTAATGCATTAGTGAGAGTAAATCAAGAAAGAGATGATTAGTGATGGTTAACTTTTTGTGTTGACTTGCATGGGATGTTCAGAGAGCTAGTAAAAACATTTCTGGGCATGCCCTTGAAGAAACTGGACTAGGAGACTGAATAAATAAGATGGCCCTTGCCAGTGTGGGAAGACATCATTCAATCTTCTGACAGCCCCAATAGCACAAGAGGTAGAGGGAAGTTGAATCTCCTTTCTCTGTTTGAACTGAGACATCCATCTTCCATCCTCACGAATCACTGCTGTATGTGGAGGCCTTTAGGTTCAGACCAGGACTTAGACCTTCCTCTCTCCTGGTCTCAGGCCTCTCCACTTGGCCTTTGGACATGGACTGAATTATACCACTGACTTTCCTGCCTCTTCAGGTTACAGATGACAGCTCCTGGGAGAGATAGCTTGTCTTCTGTAATTGTGAACCAATCCCCAATAAGTGATCTCTCTCTCAATCTCTCTCTCTCTCTCTCTCTCTCTCTCTCTCTCTATATATATATATATATATATATATATATACATATATATATATAGAGAGAGAGATATACATTTATATACATAAATAGCATGTTATATTATGTTCCATATATGACATTTTTGGTCAATAATAGAATGCACAACCATGTCTGTGCAATATTGTACTGCCTGGTGACATCATTATCATCTTACTTCATATAAGTTCACTCTATGGTATTTACATAATAATGAAATCACCCAGCAATGGATTTCTCAGAATTTACCTTCACTGCTGTGACATATGGCTGTCTACACACACACACACACACACACACACACACACACACACACACATATTATTGGTTCTGTTCCTCTTGAGAAACTTGAATAATACAAAGGATTTGCATGAATTACTAAGAAAAGAGAAGGTGGACATTTGGAGGAATAAGTCTACAAGCAGCTTTATTCCTAACAGTTCAGGGACTCAATCCTTGTGTGTGTGTGTGTGTGTGTGTGTGTATGAAATCATATTACAATGGACATTGCAAATATCCTGGAGAGGAGAAAAAGGTCACAGATAGGATGTGCATTGTTCCCTTTGACTTCACCAGAAACCCCACGAGATTCTCTGGTAGATGGCATTTTACTGCAACCTGCCCCGCCAGGTTGCTGCTGGCCCCTTGCTCCTACACTCCTGTACTGCATGCTGTCCATATATCCAGCTCAGTCAAAGGGGGAGCAAAGGGCATTCTCCCTTGGGATAGAGACTATCCACCACTGTCCAGACTCTCAGGGTGGAGATGAAGAAGCAGAGAGAAGCATCAAGCCCAGCTGGGATTGACGCTGGAGGAGGAGAGCTATCTGAATTCAATATGGAAAAATGCCATGCAGGTGACTGTTTATGGGCACAGACTCCAAAGGAAATACTAGAGAGGTGTGAGAAATAAGACTCCTCTGAGGAAGGTGGGAGGGCCAGATTTCTTTTCCCTAAGATCCACTCCCATACCTTCTAAGTGTGACGGCATATCTGGGAAAACCAACTGTATCACTTACTTTTCTCATTACTGTGACTAAACACCTTCTCTTGAAACATGGAAGGATTTATTTTGGCCCACAGTTTGAGAGGGATACAGTCCTTCTAGGTGGGAAGGCATGGCTTTGAGAAGGGCTCATGGCTGTTGGCAGTGGCAGTAGGAGTTGGTGGCCCAACTTGCTCACATCTTGGTAGCCAACTAAGAAGCAGAGAGAATGAGAGTCTTCAGCTGTCCTCTTGCCCCTCCCCTATATGTTATGGCTGTCAGCTAGGTTCCATGTCCCAAAGGTTCCACAACCTCCTGAAACAGTGTCACCAGCTGGAGACCATGTGTTCAAGTATGTGAACCTGTGGGGGACATTTCACTTCCAAATCACAACATCAAGCTTCTCAGCTGCTTCTCTGATTCCTTCCAGAGAAAGCTGGAGTCAGTGATAAAAGGCAAACCTGCCCAAATTCATGGTTCTCCACATCACTTCCTTTGACCTCATGTGGCAGTGTACGTATGTGTGCTTACTACACAGCAGGCACGGTGGTTATGAAAACAAGGCAGTTATGTTAAAGACACAGAGAAAGGACAGACGTGAATAAACAATGCCCTCATCCGGGAGATCCTGGAAGGACTACCAAACCAGGCAACCTCAGTGCAAGTTTTGACAACGAGAGATCGCTCCATTTGTGGGCCGCCATTTTGTGTGGTCTGTTACCTGACCTCCTGGAGGGGAGAGTGTTCTCCACTTCCTGTTGGCATGACCATGCCTGTCCTGCCAATAACAGGCTGCAGAGAGACTCTGGGTTTGGGCATCTCCAGGTGTTTATTTGGTTTTTCCTATTTCTTGTTTTTTAATTGGTTTCAGATGTGAGTACCCAATAGAGACCCTGAATAAATAAAACAGATCATAAAATATGGCCGAGCAAAATGGGCATGAGTAATCCCAGAGTGCATGGAAATGCACTTCCAGAAAGGCTCATAAATAATGAGGTGGAAACAGTAGTCTATTTTCTCTTTAATGGAAAGCCAATTAGGAGCCCTCTCTGGACTGGCGGGAAGCAGCCAGGTTCCTTTGTTCTGTAATGAGGAGGTGGGGGTGGGGTGGTGGAGGGGAAGCCACTAAGCTGCCAGACTGGGCAGTGAAAATACGCTGGTCATATGGCCCATGCTGAGAGTGATGAAGTATGGCTGGGCTTCCCATTTTGTGCCCAGTTTCTCCAGCTCCTTCCCAGTTGAAGCAGGAAGGGTCTTCAAGTCCAAGATGGCTTGGAACAAAGCACTAGCAGAACTGTTTGGAGGTCCACAGCAGGAAGCTTCCTTGTGAACTCACAGAACCTGTTGTTGCTGGCCAATGGCTGGTCCCTGCTGCAGCCTCAGGAGGCCCCGAAAGAAACCACGGCTGATGCCACCTCTCAGCTGGTGCCATTGTGCCTCAGATCTCCCATTAGCCTCCAGTGAGTCTTCTCCTTTCGGTGGCTTCAGATTTGCTCTTCCTTTCTGCGGGCAGATTCCTCACCCCTGGTGCTTCCTTGCTGAACACTGTAGACCATCTCATTTCACCAGGGTAGAGCAAGTAGAGAGAGCACCCTCCCAAAGAGGGACGTGAGAATCAGAGGCATGTGACTGAGCTGCTGAGTTCCAAGTAGCTGGTTCCCACTGGTGACAGGGGCCTCTCCTTGAAGCACTAGAGACACCACAGCCTAGGAGTGCAAGTGTTGAAGGCCAGGAGACCCCAGTGAGATGCTTGACTCCAGTCCTTAAGAACTATATGATCATGGTCAAATTTCTTAACTGCTCTTAATACAGGTGTCTGCAGTTGTGAAATCTGCCCAGTGAACCTGGTTCTTACCTGATGGGGACCATACATGGTGGCAGTACCATGAGTCACTGGATAGGAAGAGGCCCTTGGGGCAATCTACCAGCTCACCAGGGAGCTCACCACGACTTAAGAATGCCCGTGCTTAGCTCCTATCCCTCAGTGGGAACAGGCTTCTCTGGAGGTGTGACTCAGTGTCGTCCAAGGTCCCAGGGAGGCAGCTGGAAGGTCATTCTATGTCCACCTCTGTGTTCATGCTGCCCAGGGTGGAGAAGGCAGTCTGGGCTGGGGGCATCTGCTGAGGATTTCTGGGAGAGCTGACGGTCTCTTGTGCTCACCAGGGGAAACAGAGAACCAGGAGACATCAGGGGCCCCTCAAAAGTCTCCTATACTCTTCTGCAACAGAATTGGTTGCTTTTTTTATGGAGAGAGGAGTCCACTGAACATAGCAGTTCTGCTTCAGGATCTGGGGCCAGAGCTTCTGAAAAGGGACCCTAGCTAGAGACCCATTGGCAGCTGTTCCTCGTGAATGTTGCTTCTCCCCCACTGAAATGGGTCAAGAGAAACCCATCTGTCTTTGAGACCCCAAGTAATTCCTGCCAGAGCAGAGAGGTCTGATGGTGGGGGTTGGAGGGGGGCAGGGAGATTAGGTCTTAGGAAAGTTGACCACAGATGTCTGTTGCTGGCCATATGTGGGATGTGGCCATATTCCATCACCTTTTGCAAGACACTTGCTCAGCAAGGCAAGGCAGGAAGGATGAACTCCGTGAAACATATCTGATGGGCTGAGCTTTGCTCATGAGCTTTGTTTTGTTCTCTCCACTGCTCAGATGCAGACATCGGGGCTCAAAGAGGCCACGCAGCATGCGCCTGTCAGCCACTGCACCATGTGGAGTGGGAGAGTTGCAAGCAGCAGACATTCACTGGCTGGCACCCCTGAGAGAGCTGAGTGATCCGGCTTTGCAAGGACCAAGATGGAGTCAGCTTGGAACTTGGCCTTGGAGGGTAGCAGGGGCGTGGATATGAGCTCAGTGGGGATTATTGATCCCATGAATGAATGTGAACTTGTCACTCCACACATGTTATCCACTTGGCCAAGAGAACTCTTGGGTTGGGCTGGGTATCCTGGCCGTAGCTCACTCGTGGAGGGCATGGCGCTTTGAAAGACAGTTCCACCCAGGCTATACGACTTAGAGAGGAGTTGTTCCCAGACAGCAACTGGAGTGCTGTGACCAAAGGCAGAGAAGGGACACTGCCAGCAGGCTGGTCAACAGAGTAGATGTCCATTGGACACAGCAGCTGTGTGGCACAGCTGGATTCAAATAAGGTCAGTGACCCAAAACCCATGTGGACTACCACTAATGGCCACACACAACCCCTGCCTCCGGGAGCCCTGACTTCTCTGTCAAGACCCCAGCTTCCTCTTTAGTGGCTTTGTGATGCAGGCTGGCACTGCTCAAGAAGGGTTCATGTGCTGCCAGGGAGGAAATCACTGAGGAGGGTAGAGAAAGGGGAAGCGAAAGGGACACAGAGACAATTTAAGAATAAGAGAGTGCCATGGAGAAGTGGGACGGGCCTGTGGCTTTCTCAACGTGGGAAAACGACAAATCACTAGGAAGTTTTGTGGGGGATGGGGACAGGGACCAAATATAGGGAAGAATTTGAGATGTAGGAACTGGCAGAATCATTTTAATGGAAACCGACAACTAGAGTAAGGTTCATTGGTGGTTATATAGCATGCACAAGGCTCTGGGTTCGATCCCCAGTGCTGGGAAAAAAAAAAAAAAGGAAAAGATCTGCTTTACCACTCAAAAGTGTTTGAGGTAGCTTAGATGATTAAACATTTGGTCAATAAAAGGGTTAAACTAGAAATTGTAGATTTAAGATATGTAGAAGGGGATAGTATATAATTAAAGACCTGTATTTGGGCATTTGAATTTAGCTTAGAACTTCCTGGCAGTCAGGTCTAAAAAGGAAACATGAAGCACGATGGGTTATATAATTTTCATTGTCTCATAAAAGGAAGTGAATCGGCAAGTCAGAAAATACTTTTCTCCTCGGTTATAAAAAAAAATCAATCCCAAGCCGGGCGTGGTGGCGCACGCCTTTAATCCCAGCACTTGGGAGGCAGAGGTAGGAGGATCACTGTGAGTTCGAGGCCACCCTGAGACTACATAGTGAATTCCGGGTCAGCCTGAACTGAAGTGAGACCCTACCTTGTAAAACCAAAAAAAAAAAAAAAAAAAAAAAAAAAAAAAAAAAAAATCCCATTGGACATTTGATAGCCAATGGAAAGATTTCCTATTATTTCTTTTCTTCCCCAAATTTTTGGCAGGGGTAGGGACAGGGTGCTCTGTGGTCTCTTGCCACTTCAAATCAACTCGAGACACATATACCAACTTGCGGCTGTTACGTGGTTACTGGGAACTAAACCCAGGCCTGCAGACCTTGCAAGCAAGTGCCTTTAACTGCCGAGCATCTCCCCAGGACTCCCACCATTACTTCTAAGGCCGTTATCATGTGAACTGTTTTGGAAAGTGACTCACTCCCTGTCACGTGCTCCCCTTAGTGCTGGAAAGGTCTCCAAAAGCTGCCAGGATCGCAGGTGCCTCTGCTTTGCATCGTTCCCACAGCACCCTGCTGTGTAGTGTGGGTCTCTTCCATCTTCCATGCGCTTCTCAGCCTCTTTTGTGGACTGGGTCCCAGTCGGGTTAGGCCAGTGTGTGGCCCTGGAGGGAGAGGGAGTGGCCTTGAAGAGGGAATTCAGGGCACCTTTCCTCATCTCATGCCACCTCAGCCAGTGAAAGACAGCATCATCACCCCATGGCTTCTGTTCTTTTGGCTAGAGCCTTGGGGATCCAGCTTAGCTGGGGCCCCTGGCTCACTCTGGTAATTCCACATTTTCTTCCTGGGAGTACTTGTGACTTCCTGTATTGTCCATCGTTAGGTTGGTCCAGTGTCTCTGCTTTCTCAGCTCTTCCATCTCCTTCCTGCAAAACCATTTCCTGCACTTAAGTCTCTTTGGTTTCAGTAGTTAGATGTCTTCCGTCTTCCTGGTGGACTCTGCCTGATACACTCCTGATTGCTACGCAGCCTTGACCCTCACAACCCTGAGTGGACCTCTTTACTCACAGTTGGAATAGCCACTTTACTCATTTGTGATTTTTGTTGTTGTTGGTGGTGGTGGTCATGAAGAGAGAGAGAGAAAGAGAGAGAGAGAGGTCAGAGGATAGTGTCCATTGTCATTTCTTAGGCACTGTCTACCTTCTTTAAGATAGGGTCTGTCATCAGCCTCCAGTTTTCCCATGAGGCTAGACTTTGCTGGCCAACAAGCTTCAGAGATCCACCTGTCTCTCTCTGCCTCCCCAGAACAAGGGCATGCCACTGAGTCCGGCTTTTCTTACACGGCTTCTGGGTCCTCTGAGGATCAAACTTACGTCCTCGTGCTTGCAAGGTAAGTACCTTACCAACTGAGCTATTGCACCAGCCCCAGGAGGGCCCACACAGCCCTATGGCAGGGACTTCTAGATAGGATTTACCATGGTAGAGTATCACGGGATGACCTAGAGAAGAAGTGTGTGTGGCTCAGGCCCTCAAGGAGCCTCCTGGCACAGTTCTATCAAACTCTGGTATATCTATGGTTGACCTGCAACTTCTGCCTACCACTCTGGTCTGAACCCCCAAGTAAACACTGGATGATTTTGTCTGCTGTAGTTGCCATTTGCAAACATGATCATTCATCTTGAAGTCCTTCTTCAGTTGAGAGGGGGAGTGGAGGGAAGCCGCCCCTGTGTCTAAGAGGAGCTTTCCACCATGAGGGACCAGGGACGATCAAGTCTGACACACAGGAATGAGAGAAGCATCTCAGGGCAAGTGGGGATTTATTTGAATGCATTGGCATTTCTTTGGAAATTTGGAGCACAGAAACAGAGTTGGGTTTCGTAGGGTATGAATCCAGGTCAGCCTCACGGATGAGTGGGCTGAGTAGCTGTCCACACAAGTCATGTCTGTGAAGGATCATGTGTCTGGCTTAACATTTCACCATCATTGTGTTGAAACTCTTAATTATCTTTAAACAAAGGACTCCAGGTTTTTTTTAAAATAAATCTTTTATGTTTTAAACTTGATGGCATAAATGATGTAATTGAACCTACATGAAACATAACATTTGGGGATCCTTCATTAAAGAAAAAAACACCACTATTGCCTATGCCACAGAAGCAAATGACTCTCCCTCTCTGGACACTTTTCACTGTCATTAGCTCCTTAGGAAGGAGAACAGGCCCCTCCCCTATCTGTAGCAGAATGTTGATTGCCCATCACACGCAGGTCTCATGCAGGTGACCATATCCGGTATGAGGTCACGAGTGCATTGGCTTGTCATGTCCAGATGCCAGAGTAACACAGCATGCCTCCCCATCCTCCACCTCTTACGTTTTTTTTTTTTTTTTTCTGTCCCATCTTCTGCCATGGTCCCTGAGCTCTGGAGGGGATGATGGATAAGTCTAGCTTAGGGCTAATAAGAAGAAAGAGTATAGTGAGACTGAAGAGGGACAAGGGAGGGTAATATGGGGCATGTATGATCAACATGTAATGTATATTTATGTAAATGTAAAAACAAGTAAAAGCAAATTTAAAAAGCCAAACAAGGGGCTGGAGAGATGGCTTAGCAGTTAATGCATTTGTCTGCAAAGCCTAAAAACCCAGGTTCAATTCCCCAGAACCCACGTAAACCTGATACACAAGGTGGTGCATGCATCTAGAGTTTGTTTGCAGTGGCTAGCGGCCCTAGTGTGCCCATTCTCTCTCTCTCTCTAAAATAAATAAATAAAATAACAAAACAAACAAGAACATTAGGTACCAAGTCGTAGGTGTGGTACCTACTAACATAACATGCCCTGTAGAGACTACAGTGAAACTATAATGAAAATTAACTTCACAGAAAACCTGCCTGGGGCAAGGGCAGGGCATAGCAGGGCTCAACTGACCTGCATCGTGCTTTCAAACTGTGGTCTGCGAAATCCTGGGGGTTCAGGAGATGAGGTGTCCACTAGATTTTTTTATCTTTGTGTCCACTGACCTCTGACCTTTGCCTTTACCACATAGTTCCATTTTGTTCTGAATTAGGAATTGAGCTTCTGGCAGTGTTTTGGTTATTTTTTTTCTTTTTCTTTTTTTTTTTTTAAATAAAGGGTCCCATGACTCACATAGTTTGAAAACCACCAGTTAGACAAACCACACCACACCAGGCCTTTTGTTGTAGGGAATCGTCTTATTTCAGAGGGCCCCAGGTGACCTGCTGACCTGGGGTGTCTCCAAAACCAGGTAATAATAGGCTGTGCTCTAATCTGAAGAGACTCTACTGTGTTTGCAGAGAGCTTTGAAATGTTCTGGGAAAAAAGCTGATCAGATGTGCAAGGTATTATATTCACGGACAGACAAACCCTCCCAACTCTTTATAAAATGGATTAAGCCAGTTTCTAAGGGCTGCAGGTCTGTGTGATCTTAATCCTGCTCTCACTCCTGACCCCACCACTTTCCTCTTTGTTTCCAGGACCTTCCTGAGCCAGGGCTGGAATGCCTTCCTGGGAAGCTCCTTTCCTGTCAGCTCTCCCCTTGGGCACCCTATCTTTGCACACTCCTCATCAGGAGCATGCTTCACCTTGACAGGCTTAGGCCCATGGAGGTGCATCCCAAGCAAATACGGGCATTGAACCATTGTGTGTTCAGTGGCTCTGACTGGAGCAGCAGACGGGGAAAGTGGTGGATCACAGCCCTAGGCAACATTTGACAGAATATTGCTCAAATACAGTTCACCAAGATCTATGTTTCTGCCAGTCCTTCTTAGCTAAAGTTTATTTAAAGGAATGGGGTTGGCCGGGCATGGTAGTGTACGCCTTTAGTCCCAGCACTGGGGAGGCAGAGGTAGGAGGATTGCCGTGAGTTTGAGGCCACCCTGAAATTACATAGTGAATCCCAGGTCAGCTTGGGCTAGAGCAAGACCCTACCTTGAAAAACAAAACGAAACGAAACAAAAAGAAAGAAAAAGGCAAAAAAAAAAAAAAAAAAAAAAAAGGTGGGAATTACCTTGGCTCTTTGCAAAGGGGTCATGTCATGTTTACCTCAAAAGTGTCCCATTCATTGGACACCCAGACAGAACTCCTGTTGTCAGAAGGAAGGACTAGCCTGAGTGTAGGGGTTGCCATTTACAACCTGCAGTGGTCAAGGTGCTGGAGGTGAAGGAGTCAGGCCTAGGCACTGGCTCCGCTGAGGCCTCAGGATGGACCCCTGCCTTGGGGTTCAGGCACATCATGTGCAGAGACAATGTAGAAGCTTGTTCTCTAGCAGGGAGGGGCCCAGCACTGCTCCCCCCTTTTATCTGTTCTCTAGCAGGGAGGGGCCCAGCCAGCACTGCCCCCCCTTTTATCAGTTGCTTAAGAGCAGTTTCAGATGTTCAAATGGAGTACTTCTATTCATCCTTGGTTCTTTCTTTTTTTTAACCATGCTATGCATGTACATAGACTACCCCAAACCATTGCCTTTGTGATTGCTCTGTTCTACTAGCCCTTATGACTTCAAAGGTTGCTTCATACTGTCCAGAACTGGGGCCCATCATTGTCAAAGATGATCTTTAGTCCAGGAGCTCACCTCCACTCCCCACCCGTCATCACAGTTTGCTCATCCATCTATCTTTAAACAGGGTAGCCTCACCCACAGACCATGAACGGTCAACCATTAAAGATGAGCCCCAGCTTTGCTAGTGAGCTCCTGTGTTCTCTTCAAAACTCACCTCATAGTTTTCTCTCCTGGAAGCCTTTCTGAACACCTCAGAAATTGTCATTCTCTGGGCTGTGTATGTATGCATGCATATATACTTCTGTTTTTTAATTTTTCATAGGACATCACTGTCTTTTTTTTTTTAAACATGGATGCTGGGGATCTGAACTCAGATCATCATTCTTATATGGAAAGGACTTTACCCATGGAAGCATCTCCTCAGACTAATTTTATTAGTTTTATTACCACTGTGACCAAAATAACTGACCTAAACAACTTAGGAGAAGGAAAGATTTATGTTGGCTCATGGTTTTAGTTTCAGTGTATGAGGTAGCGTCATTGTTTCTAGGTCTATGGTGAGGAAGAACATCATGAAGGGAGAGCGTGATTTTATGATAGTCGAGAAGAAGGGTGGGGGAGGAGACAGCAACACTGCTAGGGAATCACTTCTAGCTATACCCTAGCTCCCAAATAATTCACCACCTCTCAAAACAACGCCACCACTGGGACAAAGAATTTCCTACATGAGTGTACAGAGGACATTTCATATTCAAATCACAATAGTGTAAAAACTTTGTTTGGCCTGTATGCTCATTTTGGATGAGAAATCTTGAAAATTGTCATGGCAGCTATGCCATCAGGGCATCTCTATACACTGATGGCAGGTGGCAGTACTCTGTGTGATAGACTGTTGTCCTTGTTTTTCTTGCTCAACTCTTAATGCTCCAGTTATGAGGAGGGTTTGTGATGGGAGGAGGAGCATTAAGATCAATGGTATTTATTGTCTGGGGCTCTCAAGTAGCTAATGAATTAATTACACCTGGCCACACAAAGAACTGGTTGGGTAGGTACTTTAAGCTCTGCTAACAGTTACTGGATTACAGATAGCTGAAGCAGAAGGGATTGGAGGGCTCAGTTCAGAGTCCAGGATGAGCTTGCAAGCTCTCCATTCTAAGGTAGAGGCCCTGTACAGGAATGTTATGAAAAACATGACCCCAACACAAAGTCATTGACAACAAAACTTTGTTATCTTGCATGAGTCATCCATTGGGACTCGGTTCAGCAAGTGGTTCTTCTGCTCTTCCTTGTGTTGGCTGGACAGTACAAGATGGTGGCTTTACTCCCATGTTGGTGCCTCAGCTCCAGTAACGAGAGTTAGTGTCCAGCATCTAGGAGATTCTAAGGAAATGTTCAGTGGTTGAATGAATAATTAAATGTCCCTAGAAGCCTGTGGTTTGGAAGAGAGACTATTAAGTCTATACACAAGACACATGTGTTCCTGGCCTTGTTAATGATGGGTGTTATGCTGGTAAGAAGATATACAGGAGAATTAGGGGAGGTGTCCTCTGAACACTTCCAGATGAGGGCAAGGACCTGGTCTGCTTTCTTGTCAGCAAGTGGGGTTGCCTACAGAATTCAGCCTCTAGGGCCTACTCAGACTACAGAGACAGGGAGAGATAAAATGACCCAGTGGCTCTTGTTACCATAGCCCAGAAACTGACCCTACTTGGTCCTACTTCTTGACTAGGAGCAGGAATTCAATTCCTATTTTTACTTGCATTTCTGACTTTGCTTGTTGGATTTGGAAGGGATGGAGGGAAGAGATGGCAAAGAAGAGAGAGGAAAAGATAGTTGTAAAGAGGTACTGTAGCAGATATAGACAAATCCTGAGATCTGGTTATTCCAACCTCTGGATTCCAGCATTAAATCTCTTACTACTGACTCAGATCCTCTTGCCTCCCTCTTATAAGCACCTGTGGGATTATACTGGGCTCACCTTGATAACCCAGGGTAATATCCCACTCTCAAGTTCCTTTATTTAATCCTACCTGCAGAGTCCCTCTTAATCATATAAAATCACATATTCATTGGTTTCAGGAATCTAGATGCACACATTTTGGGCTGGTCATTACTTTACCAGAACAGGAAACCAGGTCACTGTCCCAACCTTGCAAAAGCCATGTACGCTACCAGGGAAGACTGTAAGCAACAGGGACTTAAAAGAACCCAAGAAGACTTGAGGTAGAGTTCTAAGATCCATGAAGAATATTGGATGGGGACTCATTGTCATTATGCACATAGATCATGCACCCAGAAGCCTGTAATATACCCAATTCCATATCTTCTGGTTGACTGGGATGAGAGAAATCAGTGTAGTGGTGAGATCTTGGACAGTCAATGTTTCTCTCTGGGGCTTTCAGCCTCTCAGATTTGAGGATGGCATGACAATACTATAAACCATGTGTTAGTTGTGGTAAACACAAAACCCTAACTGTTCTGAATGCTTGTTTTATGCAAGATTAAGGGGATGCTTTTATTTTTCAAGTACAAAATTATGAAGTATAAGCAAACTGCACTTCCCAAATATCACCAGTGAAAGAAACTCCCTGAACCTAGGATATCTAGGGTTTCCTCCTTAAGTTTCTGGAACTGTACAGTTCAGTGTAAATGCCACTGGTTAGTGTGGATCTTTCAATTTAAGTCAAATGCTTCCTCAGCCACAGTGTTAAGTGCTCAACTGCCGCACTGTGTCACCCTGGGTGAGTCAGAGTCAGCTCTGATAGACACCACCAGAGAAGCTTCTATGGGCAGCGCTGTTCTAGAATATGTGGTGTGTGTTGTGTTCTCCCTTCTGGCTGTCCAGCTTAGAGTTCCTGCCTTCAGACCAGGAGTTATCCATTTCTGTAATATGTACTTGTCAGAGTCCTCCCGGGCACATAACCTGTCTAGAGGAGTTCCAGTAGAACAGGGATGTTTTGGTGACAGAATTCACGCCCCATTTTCTAAGTTAAAGTAAATGGAAAACAGGATGGAAGATGTCTCACTTATTTGGGGATAAAATCTGCTGCTCACAAGACAGGTTCCTATCATGTCAGGTTCTGTCTCAAGCTCTCTTTCTCTCTCTCTCTCATGTGTGCATGTTCATATGTGAGCACTGGTGTGCATATGACACAGTGCATATGTGGGGGTCAGAGAATAACCTCAAGTGTAAGTTCTTACCTTCCGCCTTGTTTGAAGCAGGGTCTTTTGTTTCTCACTGCATATGTCAGGCTAGCTAGCCCATGTCTTTCCAGGGATTCTCCTGTCTCCATCTCCCATCTCACCCATACATTTCTGTGTTTGGCTTTACATGTGTTCTGCTCTGATGATCCAAATTCAGGTTGTCATGTACCCACTGAGCCATCTCCCCAGGCTCCTGTGTTTTTTTTTCTTTGAGACAGAGTTTCATGTAGCCCAGGCTGGCCTCTAATATGCTATGGAGCTGAGGACAGTTTCTGATGAATTCCTGACCTTACTGCCTCTTAAGCTTATGCAGTGCTAGAGTGTAAACCCAGGGAACTTCATGCTTGTTAAACACTCTACCAACTGAGCTATGTCTCCAGCCTCTGCCTTGAGCTTTTGTCTCTTCTCTGAAAAGGATATCAGGTGTTCGCTCAGTCCACAGAGGAGCAGGTGAACCTGGGGTTGTCTGTCTTGAATGAGGTGGCCTGGACTTTCCTCCTTTCCCCTCAGAGGTACCACTCAGTGCTCTGGAGACCAAGTCTCTGATTCTAGACAGCTTTCAGAAAAGGGGGCATTTAAGCACAAGTTAATTCTTTTTTAAATTTTTATTTATTTTTGTGTGTGGATGATGATGGTGATGATGAAACCGTGTGTGTGTGTGTGTGTGTGTGTGTGTGTGTGTGAAGGTCAGAGGACAACCTCAGGATGTCAGTCCTCACCTTTTCCCTTATTTGAGACAAGGACTCTGTGGTGGTTTAAAGGTGAGATGTTCCCCATAGCTTCACGTGTTTGAGGTTAAGCCTCATACTCAATCCCCAGCTGGCAGAGCCTTTGGGGGATGGATCCTTGCTGGAAGAGGTTTATTAGTCTAGCTCTACTGGGTGTTCAGTGCTACCTCACTCTTGCTGCTTCCTGCCAGCTGATGTGAGAAGATGTGATGGCCATCCTCTGTTTTGCCACACTTTTCCTGCCGTGATAGGACTTCCCCTTGAGGCTGTAAGCCAAAATGAACCCTTCCTTTCATCTTTCATATACTGCTTCTGGTCTGGTGCTTTGTCCCAGCAGTGAGAATGTAACTGCTGCAGTCTCTCTTGTTGCTTTGAGGCAAGGGAGGCCAGATTAGCTGCTCCTGTGAGCTTTAGGAACCTTCCACCTTCACTTCCCATTGTGATAGGGGCATTGGAATTACAGATGCGTGCAGTGCTTTTGCTTCCAGCTTTATGTGGGTGATGGGGAGCTGAATGCTGGTTGGCAGTCTTCTGGAATAACTCCTTTTTTTAACCAATGAGCCATCTCCCCAGCCCAGTACAAGCTAATTTTGGAAGCATTACTTGAGATCCAGACATTGATGAATTCCAGGCAGGTTCTCTTGGTGGGGGAATTGGCAATCAGGTGAGATATCCACATTCACTAACCACAATCAGCAGCTACACCAGTCTATCATCGAATGGTAGACGGCTCCGTTCCTCATCTCCAGGTTCAGCCAATCAGCAGGTGAGATCTGCAAATGCTGCATCCCTGCCTGGGTTGGGACCTTCCTGTACAGAGAGACCAAAAGGCCTCTGTCAAGCTTCATTCTTTGGGCTAATCTTGACTTTGTTAGGCTCTGGCTTGTACCTGAGAAAGCAGGTGGGCCACTTCCTGCTTAAGCAATGCTTTATGGCCAGAGAGGTCCCCGAGGAGCATGGGAAGAAGGGTAGACTCTGGCTCTGTTCTGTGAACACATCTTCCAGGGTTACCACCCAATTTGTCTCTTCCTTCCCATGGGGAATGATGAACGTGAACTTGTATTGACTTGAATGGACATATTTTACTGCTGACTCAGAACCTTCCAGCGGCAGTGTCCATGGGGGGACCTGGTGGAACTGCAGCAGGAAGAGGAACAGAAACATTCTGATTTCCCAAGATGGAACTCCAAAGTACATTTCGAGCAGAAGAACTTATTCGAATGGTTCCTCCTGTCTTAAAAAAGCACAGCAATAAAAGGCACACATGCTTTGCAATGTCATTAAAAACAACGATGACAAGTCAAAGCAGGCAGTCACCATTTCTCTAAATGTGCTGCGTAGTTATGGCAAGGGGGCGCATTCTCGTTAGAAATGTTAAGAGTTTTGGAAAATGGGGAGATTGACATATTGACTTTGTTTTCCCCTTCTATTTTTCTTTTGTGTGACCTCATAGCGTCTCATAAAGACAAGAAGCAGGCTTAAGTTTGGTATTCAAGGTCAATTGGTGAAGGAGATCAACCCAGAGAAAAATCAACTCCTACCAAATCAGAGAGCCAGAGCCTCAGAGGCCCCCAACACCCCATCACTGAAGCAGACCAAAAATGAACCCAACATGGCTCAGGGAAATTTTGCGGAAGAGGGGGCGGAAAGGATGTCAGAGCCACATGTTGGGTCATAATACGCAGAGACATTTATCCTACCCATAACTGTGGGCTAACTCCAGAATTCATGACCCATATACCTCAACAAGGGGAGGGGGTAGGTCACGGATGAGCCTAATAATGGTACCAAACTGACTGTATTTGCTGAGTACAAAACTAATTAATAATAATTAAAAAACGATTGGAAGTTAAAGGCTGGAGAGATGGCTTGGTGGTTCTGGCACTTGCCTGCGAAGCCCAAGGACCCAGGTTTCGTTCCCCAGTACCCACATAAGCCAGATGCACAAGGTGGTACGTGCATCTGGAGTTCATTACAGTGGTTGGAGGCCCTGGCACACCTGTTCTATCTGCCCCTTCTCTCTCAAATAAATAAGTAAAATATTTTTTAAAAAAAAAAAAGAAAAAAAGTTTGGAAGTTAAGATGAGGACTGCATCTCATTGCTTTGGAAGAAGAGGATGGAAGAAGGAGGAAAGAAAGGGTAGGGAGGGAATGATGAGGAAAGAGGAAGAATGAATTAATTTTATGGGGGAAAAAAAACCAAGCAGCACCAAGGACTACATCAGTGACTATATAGGTCCCTTTCTCTTTCATTCTTTGTTTCTTTCTCTCTCTCTTTTCCTGTGATGTTGGTGGTTATAGCACTCAGGTCATACCTGGACAAGATCTACGGCCCTTTTTCTTTACGCAGAACTCTCAGTTATTTATTTAGTTACAAGGTGCTCCTTGATTTAGGATGGCGCCTAGGACAAACACATCATAAGTGGAAGACATCATAGCTGAGACTACACTGAACACATCTGGCCTAGGGACTACTCTTGCTTCCCAGCACAGCACAGTGTAGGCCATCTGTGACGTGCCCTCATGGCTATGGGGCTCATTAGGAGCCTGTGGCTTGCTGTCACTGCCTAACACTGTATAACAGCTTTTTTTTTTTTTTTGAGGTCGAGTTTTGCTCTGTTGTCCTCAGACTTGTGGAGTCAAATATTTGTCCTCAGCCTTTTAAGTAGTTGGGACCAGAGGCATGTGCCTCTGGTGACTGGCTTTTGTACTACATATTGCTATCTTGGGAAAAGGTCAAAATTTAAATGTGTCTCAAGCCAAGTTGAGAAATTGTAAGTTGAAGCACCTTAAGGGAGGAATCAACAGTGCCTAGTTGGGTTGAAGCAGTCCATCTCTTCCTTTCTCAAGTGACATCTGAAGCCACAGCACAGTATCTCAGAACAGATAAAAGTGGGGGCTGAAGACATAACTCAGTGGGTAAGAGTGCTTGCTGCTTAAGCATGAGGACCTGAGGTGGTCAGAGTTCCATTACCTAGGACCCATTTGAAAAGCTGGGTGTGGGGCTGGAGAGATGGCTTAGTGATTAAGGCGCTTGCCTGCAAAGCCCAAGGACCCAGGTTCAATTCCCCAGGACCCACGTACGCCAGATGCACAAGGTGGTGCATATGTCTGGAGTTCATTTGCAGTGGCTGAAGGCCCTGATGTTTCCATTATCTCTCTCTGTCTTCATCTTCCTCTCTCTCTCTCTTCCTTCCTCTCTCAAATAAATTAATAAAATATTTTTTAAAAAGATGGGTATGGCCTTGCAGTGTGTCTCCCCAGTCCTCTAGGGCTCACTGAAGAAAAGCGCAGCTTGGTTGAGAGAGGGAGGGGCATTGTTTCAAGACTATATAGGGATGAGAAATAGAGGATGGCCCCCAGGGTTCTTTTCTGGCCTCTGTGCGCGCAGGTGCGTGCGCACATGCACACACACACACACACACACACACACACGCATGCATGTACACACACATGGGGCATGTATCAGCATATATATGTGTCAAACACATCATACCTCACACATACTCCACACACATATGCCAACAAAACAAAACAAAAAAACAGATAAAAGTGGTGTTCCCTAAAGCCCATGCCTTGACAATCCTCTAATCTTCCTTCTCCTAAGCTCCTCATGGCTTGGTGCCTAACCTGCAAACCATAGATTAAATCCAACTCTTAATGTGGCAGCGAGGAAACAGAGAGAGGTCTAGAAAGAGGATTGGAGTCTCTGGAGAAGGGTGGAAGTTTTCCCTAAGATCATGGTATGCAACGGAGGAAAGACAGGATGTAGAAACCTAGAAAGTTAACTGAGGTGGGAGGCAGGAGGTGATGGTGACGATCTTGAGGAATGTGACCGTGTGGATCGTGAAGAACGTGGCTCCAGGAAGCTAAAGAGCGCCTAGATTCTCCAATATCTCTTCTCTGCTCCTAACTAACTGCCTCAGTGCTGGGCTCCCTCATGAGCTGGACCTTAGGAGGATAACATCACATGTGGATGGTAACAACTTATATATTTGTATCAGAGACAGAGGGAATGAATGCAGTTAGCAGTCACTTTAAAAAGCCATTCAGGGGCTGGAGAGATGGCTTAGCGGTTAAAAGCGCTTGCCTGTGAAGCCTAAGGACCCCGGTTTGAGGCTCGATTCCCCAGGACCCACGTTAGCCAGATGCACAAGGGGGCGCACGCATCTGGAGTTCCTTTGCAGTGGCTGGAGGCCCTGGCGTGCCTATTTTCTCTCTCTCTCTCCCTCTCAGCCTCTTTCTCGCTCTGTCTGTCGCTCTCAAATAAATAAACTAACAAAATAATAAAAAAAAAAAGCTATTCAGTCATCATCTTGGAGCATAAGAAAAACATTTCCCTGCTTTCATTCCCAACCCATGACAGGCATTTGCTAATAAACTGTGGCACTTTCATGCTATCGAGCCTGGACACCAGTCTCACAATTGTCATCGACACAGTGCTCCAGGCAGCCATGATGAGCTCATCTTTACGATGAAATCTCACTGTTTTTCCTCATTGGGTGGCTGTTCTGATTGTCTGTTGTCAGTTGGCGCCAGGGCCACAAACCTCTACAGCTTGTACCTTACAAGAGAAGCCAGCAATCGCATTTCCCAGAACCTCTCCCGGTACAACTTCAAGCAAGAGTCCACCAACGAGAGCCACTGCTGAGAGAACTGGGAAGAGATGAGGAGAACCCACTGCTCTCCTCTGGGGCAGCTGGGGCAGCAAGTGTAGCAAAACTCAAGCCCTTGAGAATGGCAAGCTGTGGAACTTCTAACTCGGAGGTGATTCCTGTCAGCTAGTGTCTTCTGGTGGGCTCCAATGTGATACCCATTGCAAATGCCATCTTTTATTTTGAAATATTAATTTTATTTATTGATTAATGAGAGAGAGAGAGAGAGAGGTCCTCAGGACCTCTAGCCACTGCAACTGAACTCCAGATGCATGTCCCACCATGTGCATCTGGCTTATGGGGGGTCCTGGGGAGTCAAATCTGGGTTCTTAGGCTTCACAGGCAAGCACCTTAACCACTAAGCCATTTCTCTGGTCCTGTAAATACCATCTTGGTGGGGTGGCCTTACAGTCCCTTCTTTTGTGTCGCGTCACTCACTTCCTTGTTTTCAAGGTCGGGTTTCACTCTAGCCCGGGATGACCTTGAATTCACTATGTAGTCTCAGGCTGGCCTTGAGCTGAAAGTGATCCTCCTACCTCTGCCTCCCAAGTGCTGGGATTAAAGGCCTGCGCCACCACGCCCGGCTCTACTTCCTTTTCTTGAAATACCTGAAGACCCCCATGAATGAGTTTCTCTGAACTGAGAGACTGACCTCCTATTAGAACATAAAGCCTAAGTCTTGGGTCTAGGGAGAGAGCTTAGTTGGTAGAAAGAAAGAAAGAAAGAAAGAAAGAAAGAAAGGAAGAAAGAAAGAAAGAAAGAAAGAAAGTGGTTGCCATGCAAATAGATGACGTGAGTTTGCATCACTAGACTCGGGAGTACTGGACTTATGTGTGTTTTCCCCCGGCCCTGGCATGATGTGGTGCTTTTCAAATAACTCAGTTACTTTCCAGGATAAAATGTGTTCTGTCGTTCACACAGCCTGTTCAGTAGGCTCTGCTCCAGGTCCCTAAGACTCCCTGGTAGCAGTCTGGAAGACCCAAGACCTGTTCCAGGGTCTCCTGGGGTCAGCTTTTCTGGCCTGGCCTTGCCTGCATTGGGATCAGAATGGAAGGGCATGGACTTGTGGGCTTTACCATTTCTTGGATTTCTTCTTTTCTTTCTGGTGCGTGTGTGTGTGTGTTCTGATGTGTGTAATGTATGTGATGTGTGGTGTATGCACGTGTGCAGATGTGGTGCACCATGTGCATGTGTGCGGAGGCCACAGGAGAACTTCAAGTGTCCTCATCATATTGTTCATCCACTGTTTCTTTCCTTGAGATGGGGACTCTTCCTCAACCCAGAATGGCTGTCTATCAGCGAGCCCCTGTGATGGTCCAGTCTCTGCCCCCAAGGACTGGGATTACAGACATGCACGCAATGCCCAGCTTTCTATGTGGTTTCTGGGGATTAGAATTTGGAGGTTGAGAGGTCCTTGTGCTTAAGTAGTCCCAGTCCCAGCCTTGGACTTCTTGGGGTCTTTTCCTAGGCCAAGACTAATTCTGATTCTGTCCCCTCACGGCAGCTAGAGCATGCTGGGAAGAGGGAGAAGACTCAGTGGTCATGACTAGGAAGCTCAGCTGTGTGCTTAACAGATACCCTAGTATCCCTGTGGCCAAGAACATGGGCCCTGGGTTCTTACAGCTGCTTGATGGTGAATATTTGGGCCTTCATTTCCCCATCTGAGAATGGGGCAGTGAGACTTTGAGAATCCCTGGAATAATTCAGGCCAAACCCTGGCCTGGCCTGGCCTGCCCATTCCCCACTACCTCCAGCTGCTCCCTTGTCTCATCTCCCCTGTTGCAGTCAGCTCGGCATTGCTGGCAGAATTCGCCCGGCCAAGAGGGTTTATTTTGGCTTACAGACTCAAGAGGAAGCTCCACGATGGCAGGGGAAAACGATGGCATGAGCAGAGGGTGGACATCACCCCCTGGCCAACATAAGGTGGACAACAGCAACAAGAGAGTGTGCCAAACACTGGCAAGGGGAAACTGGCCATAACACCCATAAGCCTGCCCCCAAGAATACACTGCCTCCAGGAGGCATTAATCCCCAAATCTCTGTCAGCTGGGAACTTAGCATTCAGAACACCCAAGGTTTCTTTTTTTTTTTTTTCGAGGTAGGGTCTCACTAGCTCAGGCTGATCTGGAATTCACTTTGTAGTCTCAGGGTGGCCTCGAACTCATGGCAATCCTCCTACCTCTGCCTCCCGAGTGCTGGGATTAAAGGCATGTGCCACCATGCCTGGCTGCAGAACATCTAAGTTTATGGGGGACATCTGAATCAAACCACCACACCCCGTCTACCTCCATCCTGATTCATCAAGATGCCAAGGCAAACCCAATTCAGATTGCTGTTTTGGCCTTGTTGCTTCAAAGACCCACGAGACAGGAGGAGGGACAGTTCTAGGCCTGCCTGGGCTCTAGACAAAACCCAAACCCTGCAAATCCATGAGCTCCAAGTCCAACTTTAGCCTTATCTGTGGCTGGGAATCGTCGATGTCTCTAGAAACAAGGCTAAGACACAATAGCCTGCCCTGTGTCCCTGACCTATAGCAACTGCTCTCGAGGAGCTGTCCTGCTTACAGCAGTCCAGGCCAAGGCCATCTACTTTGCAGGGAAGCGAAGGGAAAGAATTCGCTGGGTGTTGGGCGGCTGGGGTCGAGCAAGGAGAAGCAGAGTCCCGAGGCCGGCAGTGGCTCCCCAGAGGCCAGCTGCAGCCTTGATTCCCAGCGCACACTCCCATCTAACCCAGCTGGGAATCAGGCAGCCGTGAGGCAGCAGGGACCATGGCCCTCAGGACTTACCTGGGTGAGACAGACAGAAACACGGGGTGTCACTGTTTGCCTGTGCCCCTCCCTCACTTTCCCTCCTGAGCAACCTTTCTGGGAGGTTTCTGGAGGTGGAAACAGCTGATCCTCGCTTGACCTCAGGGGAGGGATAAAATGAACATGGTGGAGTCCCCACATCACCGCGAAACCCTGGGTCCTCTGTGCTAGGTCGGGACAAAATGGAGTCAGCAGGATGGAGACAGAGACAAAAGGAAGTGGGTCATCCACATTCCTCAAGGGACCACCCAGCCATCATCCCTTCCTTGCCTAACAAAACTCCAGGTCTAGGTTTCCTGCCCCCCCTTATCTCTCAGGTCACCTGGTCACTGTTCTGGTCTCACAGCATAGCTATTTGAAATGGCTGATGTACAAAGGAGTTCTTTTCCCTTCCTCACCCTCCCCCAACTGAAGAGCTCTGTATAGCCCACTGTCTGTAATCTCAAAGTCGACGGTGCTCCCCTCTTGAGAGCCAGTCCTGGCAGCTCGTGTTTTTCCTCAATAAAAGCTTCTATCTTTGCCTCAGAGTGGTCTCCGTGGTCTTGGTCACTCCCGAACCTTACATCCTGCCCCTTTGGTACCCATGTCTCAAAAGTTAACTGCATTTCGTTTTGCGTTAGAAATTTGACTCCCATTTTTGGTGAGCCAGATGGAGAGACAGATTCGAGTCCTACTGACCGTGGTTGGTCTCATGCCAATCATGAAGTTTGTGCAGAAGCTACTCACTGTGATGGGCCGTGCTTCCACACTCACAGCTGTGGGGAGTTCGCCATGAGGGAACGGGAGGAGGACCGGCGTTCTCTGGTACCCTCCTGGGGCGGAAAGCATGCCAGGCACGTGACCAGGGCTCAGGCCATTGCCCTTCTAGTCTTGGTTGTGCAATAAGCTTGCTGTGTGCCTGTGGGTGGGTCAGTTCTCCTCTCGGAGCCTCCGTTTCCTCATTTTCTATAACCAAAGGCAGAATCTTCAAGGCTTTCCCTTTCAAGTTCATAAGAGCCCACAATTCTAGCTACGATGTGGGGTATGGAGGAAGAAATCGGACTTGGTTTCATTTTGTAACTTGGGCCCCTCGGCACTTCCCAGTTGGGGTTGAGAAGGGGAGCAATATCCTTTGAAGTGTAGGTTTCGGGGAGGTGGCTACCAGCTTGGGCTCAGAGGAGGACAGGGCTCAGGGAAAGCCCCGTCTCCCCACCTGAGGCTCCCTCAGACCAAGGCCCCAGCCTCTGTGGGCTCTGATGTCATTAGCTGCCGTTTTGTGATCAGTGGGCAACAGTGAAAGCAGCAACTAAGAAGTCCATTTGCTGGCGATCGCAGTCGTTTGTGGCATTTAATTAGCATAATTGACCTGAACTGGAACTTTTTCTTCCACCTGAATTTAAAAATACATCACAGCCTCCCCTCCCCAATACATCTGAGAAATTTTCTTTTTTTTTTTCTAATGAGGTTTTAACTAAAGCCCAATATCAAAACACCATATAATACTTTTATCTCATTGAAGACATTTGATGCTTATTAAAATATTATTGCTTTAAGGCTTATTTTGATTTTTTTTGCCCAAGAGTGTGTGCAGATCCTCACCACTCAGATAATAACAAAGAAACCTTAAACATGAAAAAAAAAAACAACACATGAAAGGTAATATGTTCCCCATTAGTCCCAGTATCATTTCCCCAGGATTACTGCTTTCCAAATATAGCATTAGTTTAAAAATAAAAAAGCCGTTTACAGTAATGGGACACTTGGTACTGCTTTGGAGCATGTGGGCTCTCCAAGGGCCTTGTACAAGGCTTCATTAAACGGAAACTGCAGGGGAGAGGGCTGGCTTAAAAAAATCTCGGCATGCCTCCTCAAAGGCCCCCCAGACAGGCCACCTACCCTGACCCAAGGCCCGTGTCTAACAAGCTCTTAATTCCTCTTTCAGAACTGCTTTTTCATGCATTGTTTCTCCTCGAGATGAAACATTTTGGAAGCTGACAAGTAATCAATTGGGTGCCACCCGGGAAGAGAAGCCACATTCGGAAACTGTATTCTGGCCTCACGGGTGGGAGAGAATGTGACAGCCATCATGCCAAAGGGGTCGTCCTGGCTTTGAGAGGTCTCTTTTGTCCTGGAAGAGCCAAGGGCAGCAGGCCCAGGGAGACTGATGCGAATCAAGAATCCCATAGGCCAAGCGTACCGGCCTGGTTTCATGTACGTGGACGTACAATGGTTTCGCTTGCTTGGAATGGCCCAAGTGCATTTGCAGCTGGATGAGCTAATCTAGCAAGGGGGCAAAACTGTCATGTTCGCAGAAGGACCCTCTTGAGTGGCAACAAGGCCTACTCTGGTTTGCTTCCGTGGGCTGGCCCGTGTCGACTTGCCACCGGAAGCTGTCAGCCGGCTGAGGGCCCCTGAAGAGACTCATGTTGCACGTCTGCTATTTTAGTTCAACAATGCAGGCCCCTTCCGATTTCGATTTCAGGAGCTGGCTTCCTGGCACTCACCAAACACCCAGTCGAGAGGCTCCACGGAGCGAGGGAGCAAATGTCCAGCATACAGGGAGGGTCAAGCTCCCTTGGTTTCAAATCCCCACCGGGATGCCAACCATACCTTGGTGTCAGCAGGGAGGGGGAAGTCCAGAGGGAAGCATGAAGGGGGATTGGGAAGGTAACAAGAGCTTAAATTTATTGCCCCGAGGCTTGCATTCTGCCCAGAGGCAGGTGGCACCATGCACTGGGTTGGAGGTCATTTCACCACGGCTGCCTGGGTCTCAAGTTGTGGGGGCGTTCCTCTCCTGGAGCCAGTTACAAGTCATTGGGGGTGAGGACGGTGTTCCTGTGCCCGTGTGTGTGTGTGTGGGGGGGGGGCAATGGACTGTTGTCAGATTTGAGCTTCATTGTCTGTGTTTGATCATTGCTTTTGACACTCTCAACTTCTCCTGCAAGCCAAGAACGGCCAGTTTTCCTTTGTGTTCCTGGCCCAGTGGCTAGTCTGAGCAGGAATAGCTCCCTTGAGGTGAGAGAACACAAGCTCTGTTGGTGACAGTCCCATGAAGGGACCAAGGTCAGGACTAGGAAGGGAGTTTGGTAAAGGGCTTGCCCTTCAAGCATGAGGACCTGATTTGATCCCTGTAGCCCGTGTGAAACACACACACACACACACACACACACACACACACAAACACGGTGCGCACACGCATAGTGGTGCATTAGTAATCTCAGTGCTAGGGAGACATGTGGATCCCTGGGGTTTGAGGACCAGCCAGTCTAGTCTAATTGTCATGCTTCAGACCAATGAGAGACTCTGCCTAAAAAGAAGGTGGACAATGTTTCTGAGAATGACGCTTCAGGCTATCCTCTGGCCTCCACATGCTCGTACACCCACACTAAAAAGAAGACACCCTAGGGTTCCACATCCACACAAAACAAGAGAGCCCGGGGTCTGGAGGGCGTAGCGTTCTGACTTTGGCTGCGTCTGTGAGAACTGGGGCTGCTGCTCCCATATATGGGAGCACTTCCTGCGTGCCCAGGTTCCTGGATGGGCCGTCATGTGGATTCTCAGTCTTCACAAGAATACCTGAGCCTGGCCAGTTAGCCAGGTGTGGAGAGATTCAGTGAGGCTCCCATGGCTGAGTGAACGGGGTGCTGGGGGGGGGGGTTGGTGCTTTGAGTTGGGGCTTTGGCCTGAGCATGCACCATGTCTCTCACTTCCCACAGCTCACAGGCCTGCACTGCCAATGGGCTCAAAGTCCCTTAGAGGGTACAGGATGGAGTTGGCACTTTGGCACAATGCTAGGCTTTGAACCACTGCATTTTCTTCAAGATGACCCGTGACACAGGTTCCCACAAGTCCCCTGCTGCAGAATGTTGGTGCCCACAGCAGCCGCAGGCAGGATACCTGGCCTCCAGGACTCGCATGGTTTAGTGGTTCTGAGAATGGGCTGACTGCAGACAGACTTGCTTCTGTAGATGTGGAAAGAGGCAGGCAGAGGATGAAGGCTGTGACCAACGTCAAGCTGCTGGTTCAGGCCCAGAACTGGAGCCATGAGCTTAAAGGTCTCTACACTTTGGCGTCTTGTGCTCCACTGAGCCAGAGGAAGGTGGTGGCTTGGGAGCTGGGACTTGGGTGACCTTTGAAGGAGCAGGAGCAGCTCCTGGGAAAGAGAGTGGGAGGAGCCTCCGGGAGTAGGAGGGGCAGCTAGCAGATGTGTGTGTGTGTGTGTGTGTGTGCGCGCGCATACGCGTGTGCGTGTAGGCATGTATGTTTGTTGGGGGAGGGAGAGGATAGAAGAGAGACTGGGTGAGAGTAGATAGCATCCCCAAAGTCAACATTTCTGAAAGACAAGCGGGGTGGAAGGGGGTGCCAAGGAGGCAAGAGAGCCAGACTTAATGACCAATGGCTGTCAGGAGCTCAGGGAGAAGGAGGTAGCCTTCTGCCAGTTGCTTGTCCCAGCCCTGGAATAAAGTGTGCTTCAAGGACAGTGACATGTTAGCTCTTTCTTTAAAATATATTTTTAAATTTCTGTAAGATTTATTTTTATTTATTTATTTATGACAGAGAGAGGGAGAGAAAAAGAGAGAGAGAGAGTGAGAATGGGTGCGCCAGGGCCTCCAGCCACTGCAAAGGAACTCCAGACGCGTGCGCTACCATGTGCATCTGGCTTAAGTGGGACCTGGAGAATAGGACCTGGGTCCTCAGGCTTTGCAGGCAAGCACCTTAACTGCTAAGCCATCTCTCCAGCTCTATTTATTTATTTATTTAAGAGAGAGAGAACATGGATGTGCCAGGGCCTCTAACCACTGCAAAGGAACTCCAGATACATGCGCCACCTGGGTACTGGGGAATCAAACCTGGCTTCTTAGGTTTCACAGGCAAGTGCCTTAACCACTAACCCATCTCTCCAGCCTGCATGTTAACTCATGGCTGATAGCTGGTTGTGAGGAGGGAAGAGCTCTGCCACATACTCTGCTCTTCATGAACACTTCCACTCACTCAGCCTTACCTGGTGCTGATGTTGCGCATTTTGGCATCTGCTCCAGGGGACCCATTGTCTGTCAAAGCCGCACTGTCTGCACTGAGAGGGGAGGCCTTGAGTCTGGCCATGTCACTGCAGGGTTAGACGGGACAACAGAACCACAAAGTTCCGCAGGTGCATGGAGAAACCTCTGGTCCCTTGCACTGCGAATGGCTCTTACAGCTACTGCAAGGGTTGCTACATTCCCATTGAACCTGTACTGATGCCAGCTGAGCTCCTTTAAGGAGGGAGGATCCCGGGGAAACAAGACAATATTGGATGGGGGAGGGGCATGCAGGTAAGGGATGAAGACAATCTAAAACCAGAGGCCATGACTGCGGATCTAAGCACTGACTTTGGAATATTCAAAACTGCCCTGGAACCAACATGGGTCAGTGGGGTCCTCTGCTCTTCCAAGAAACAGAGATGCTGAGTCTGGCCTGGTGGAGCCTCTGGCAGCTTGACTGGCAGGAAGTCTTAAGTGACAGTGGATGGAATGAAGGTGAGAGCAAGGATGCTCTGGGCTGGTGTGATTCAGGCAGGGCAGGAGGCCATCAAGTCTAAGCTCCACTCCTGGCTCTCTTCAGCCCAGCCAGACACAAACCAAGGACCCCAGCCAGCTGGGAGGATTGGCCTTCCCAGTGGAGGTCTTTTACAGGTTTGTGTATTGTACCCCCCCCCAACTTCTCGTGTGCCATCTCCCATACCAGCATGCAAGGCTTTGGGGTTTTTGTTTGTTTGTTTATTTTTATTTATTTACTTAAGAGTGACAGACAGAGAAAAAAAGAGGCAGAGAGAGAGAGAGAGAGAGAGAATGGGCACGTCAGGGCCTCCAGCCACTGCAAATGAACTCCAGACGCATGTGCCCCCTTGTGCATCCGGCTAATGTGGGTCCTGGGGAATAGAGCCTCGAACCAGGGTCCTTAGGCTTCACAGGCAAGCGCTTAACCGCTAAGCCATCTCTCCAGCCCGGGTTTTTTTAAAAAAAATATTTTTATTTATTTATTTGTAAGCAGAGAGAAATAGAGAGAAGAGAGACACAGAGAGAGAGAGAGACGGAGAGAATGGGCACACCAGGGCCTCCAGCCACTGCAAATGAACTCCAGATGCATGTGTCACTGTACATCTAGCTTTATGTGGGTACTGGGGAATTGAACCCAGGTTGTTAGGCTTTGTGGGCAAGCACCTTAACCACTGAGTCATCTCTCTAGCCCAGCTTTGGGGGTTTTGAACTTGCCCTACATCAAAAAATGCCTCCTCCTCCTCTAGGAAGAAAACCCCCGCCACTGTGCTGCAGACTCGGTGGGCATTTGATTGTCTAGAACACATCAAACGGCCTAAGTCTCCCTTGTAAAAGTTTTACAAGAAAATCATTGAAGACCAGCAGAGCTATCCTTTTTCCCTCCTCCTCCTCCTCCTCCTTAAATTCCAAAGCCTAGCCGATAGACCTGATTCTCGCACTTTGGTGCAGGCCTGCGAGAGCGCTGGGCCGATGGAGCCTTGCCGCCTGCCAAAGCCTCGGCCCTGGATCATTAGACTTGCGGGCCACGGCTTGTGGGATCTAGTGAGTTGGACATATTTTATTTAACCAGCTTAGTAAAAGGTAATATTCAGCAGCTGTGATCTAGAGCAGAATTACAATTTTCAGGGTCAAGGAGGGATTTTGATATTAGGAGGTTGGGCAGAATTGCTATGAAATCTCATGAGCTGTCTTTAAAAATAAATGAGAAAATAGGTTATCCAAGAGTCATTGTAAGGGAAAAATCAATAGGCAGTGTCTATTCACTTGGGCTATCAAAATCCTTGAAATTTGAACAAAAGTTTCACGTTTAGTGTTCTGGAGGTTTTGAAATATTGGTGCTGGAGCTCCGTGGGTACAAATCCATTGTGCTGCGCATCCCAACGAGGCGAGCCCTGTGAAGCTCTGCTTTCTCTTAAAATAGGGTAGGATATTGGTGACCAGATGAGCTGATAAAAATAGAGAGAGAGACAGAGACAGAGATTCCTGGGCTGGAAAGATGGCTTAGTGGTTTAGGCACTTACCTGTGAAGCCTAAGGACCCAGGTTTGATTCCCCAGTACCAATGTAAGGCAGACGCACACGGTAGCACATGTGTCTGGAGTTCGTTTGCAGTGGCTAGACACCCTGACATGCCCATTCTCCCCCCCCCCATAAGTAAATAAATAAAATATGAAAAATAGATTTAAAAAAAAAGACTCGTGCAGAGGACCCTGTTATCTCTGGTCACTGTCTGCGCCTAACACTTGCAAAGAACCAGAGCTGTAGGATAGATGTACATGGTGAACCAGCGTCATTCCCTGGGCCTCTCATCTAGGAGGGTCGAGCCCATGTGGCCTTTCCCACACAATCCACTGCCCAGTGCTTTGGATGGAAGCAAACGGTAACAATTCCATGGGAAACCTCCTGGTGGTGAAATTTTGGCTGATAACGAAGTGTGGAATGACATGAGTTTTTTTTTCCTACCCAAACATTTGTCATCCATCTATCCATCTATCCATCCATCTATCCATTCCCCCTTGTACTATGCTGAATTCTGGCACACAAAAAAAGGAGAAATAAAACAGGCCTCCTTCTAGACTGCTTAGAACATACAGACTAGTAGGGAAGGTGGACATTAAAAAATAAACACAGAAATAATCCTTAAGTATGTGTGGTGAGAAGGAGTCAGGTGGGCCTGCCTGGGATCAGGGGCAGGCCCTCAGCATGGTGTCACTCCACCTTGACAGGCAAAGGGTTAGCCAGAGCAGGAGCATGGGGTGGGGCGCAACACTTCCAGGCAGAGGTTTTGAGATGGGAAAGAGTTTGGAATAAAGAAAGAGAGAGGAAGGAGGTGAGGCCTGAGATGGGGCCAGGGTCAGGCCATCGCAGGGCAAGCCATGAAAAAATTCTAATTTGGAAGGTTAGACCAAGTCAAAAGATCCCCCCCCCCTCCCAGAAGGTTCTAAGATCTTATCTTCATCTTCAAGTCATCACCCTGGCTACTGTGAGTTAAACCCACCTAGTATGCATAAGTATATATAAGGATGCCAAAGATGGTGGGCCAAATAGAAAGACGGCAGTGTGGGATACAGATGGTAGGGTGGACTAGGGCTCCCCTGGTGCTCCTGGGAGGAGCCTGGGTTAGTTACGGTTCTGCTGTGCTCCCCTTCTAATTGGCTGTGACTTAGGAACCAGTTGTACTCACAGGCGGACCCTCCTCCCTAGATCTCTGTTCTGCAGACTATGTCCTTCTCAGCCATCCACCATTGTAGTGGCTTAGGTAGGGATAACTCAGTTATGGAGGGGGTTCCCCATGACTATATGGACGTATGTATTAAGTGTAGACTGAATAAATGTTATACCTTCTATGTCTCATTTTTCAAACTTCCGTGGATGCTATGAGTTCACTTAAGTTCATTCTTATCATAGCATTTATTAGTTCTCATAGTTCTCACTTTATCAATCAACAGATTTCTTAAAAAGAAATTTTATTTATTTGCATGTCTGTGTGTGGACGGCTGCATCAGGGTCTCTTTCTACTACAAACAAATGCCCATCTGGCTTTCTATTCAGCGGCTGGGGATTTGAACCCAGGCTAGCAGGCTTTGTAAGTGCCTTTAGCTGCTGAGCCATCCCTCTAGCCCCTCAATCAACAGATTAAAGAAAATATCTTTCAATTGTGTCCTCAGATCTCTTTTAGGAGGTCATCTACCCTTGGCAGCAAGGCGTGGAGGTAGGCTTAAGCCAACCCAACCAGAGGAGACCAGTGCTTTCAAAGGCCTCTGGGGCTGACCTCCCAGACAGGTAATTGTCAGGTAACTGCTGGGTCCCCTCTTTAGCTCTAAGCTCTAAGGAAAGTGGAGAATCTGTTCTGTGGCTTGTGTTGCCTTTCTGGTTCCTGGTATCATGCCTGCCATTTAGTATTAAAAATAGTTTTAAAACATTCTTAGAATGAACATTTAATGAATCAACTGTGGTTTTGGGGATCAAACCAGGGTCTTGGCAGATGGTCTATCACTGGGCTCCATCCCCAGTCTTTGGTTTTCTTTGCCATGATGCTCCGTCTGGCTTCAATGTGTAATCCTCTTGCCTTTGCCCCCCTGAGTGCTTGTGCCACCATGCCTGGCTCAATGATTTCCCCTTACTAAGGCCTCCTCCTCCTTTTTTTCTTTAAAAATTTTTTTGTTTATTATTTATTTATTTGAGAGTGACAGACAGAGAAAGAGGGAGGGAGAGAGAGAGAGAGAGAGAGAGAGAGAGAGAGAGGGAGAGGGAAACAATGGGTGCGCCAGGGCCTCCAGCCACTGCAAATGAACTCCAGACACGTGCACCCCCTTGTGCATCTGGCTAATGTGGGTCCTGGGGAATCGAGCCTCGGACCGGGGTCCTTAGACTTCACAGGCAAGCGCTTAACTGCTAAGCCATCTCTCCAGCCCCCTCCTCCTTTTTTTCTTTAAAACATTATTTATCTGCAAGGGGAAAGAGACAGAGCATGCGAGCGGTAAGAGAGCCAGACAGATACAGACAGACACAGACAGAGACAAAATGGGCACACCTGGGCCTCTTGCCACTACAAAGCAACTCCAGATGCATGTGCCACTTTGTGCACCTGCCTTTTTACATGGGTACTGGGAATCGAACCTGGGCAGTTAGTTTAACTGCTGACCCATCGTCCCCGCCACACCTTATTTTATTTTTTTTTGCAATTTTATTTTATTGTTTTTTTTCTTCCAAATTTTTATTAACAACTTCCATGATTATAAAAAATATCCCATAGTAATACCCTCCCCCGCCACTTTCCCCCTTGAAACTCCATTCTCCATCATACCCCCTCCCCATCTCAATCAGTCTCTCTTTTAATTTTGATGTCATGATCTTTTCCTCCTCTTACGATGGTCTTGTGCAGGTAGTGTCAGGCCCTGTGAGGTCATGGATATCCAGGCCATTTTGTGTCTGGAGGGAGCATGTTGTAAGGAGTCCTACCCTTCCTTTGGCTCTTACATTCTTTCCGCCACCTCTTCTGCATTAGACCCTGAGCCTTGGAAGGCTGCCACACCTTTTTAAAGACAGGGTCTCTCTGTGTAACCCAGAATGGCTGTGAACTCAAGACTTCTTGCCTCAGACTCCTGAATGCTGAGATTACAGGCCTTTGACCCAGTCCAGCTTCGTAACGCATTCTTAAAGTATCTCAAGACCATGATCATAAGAACAGCTTTGAATACCAACAACCTCTGGTGTCAACGTACTTCCTTACTCAGGACACAGTGACGGAGGCGCTCCGGCACATGCGCTGGGCCCCTCATGAAGTCATCACACCTGTCTTTGGCTTGGGTGAACTTTTCTCTGGGGCCCACTGAGGAGATGAGCAGACCACTTAAGCTCCTCAGTGTGGGAGGCAGAGCTCAAAGTCAGGTTCACCAGCTTTATGGAGTTATCTTTCTGGGCAGTTAGCAGGAAACAAACACCGTGAGTTCAAAAACACCCTTAGGGTTCACTGAGGAGCGCAGTGGGTTGGGGTGCATGCCTAGTATGTTCAGATGCCTAGGTTCCAAACCCAGTTCTCCAATAAACCAAGTGTGGATGTACCTCGGTCATACTAGCACTTGGGAGGTGGAGATAAGGTGATAAAAATTTCCTGGTCACCCTGTGCTATATAGTGAGGCCACAATCAGCCTCAGATCCATGAGACCCTGTCACCCCCCCTCCCCCCAAACAAAACAAAACACCAACAATAACGGAACAAGAACATTTAGCCGGGGATGAGAAACTGCGACAGGATGACCAGTTCAGCCCAGAACTTCAAGGCTTGCCTGCACAACATACTGACTTTGCCTCATAATAGAAACAAAACAAATGTCAGCCAAGCAGGAGGATCACCAGGAGTTTGAGACCAGCCTGGGCCACAGAGTGAGTTCCAGAGCAAGACCCTACTTAGTAAACACACACACAACACACAAACAAGCAAAACCAAAACCAAACCAAACAGGGCGTGATGGCGTGTGCCCGTCATCCAGCACCGAGAAGACCAAGGCAGGAAGATTGCTACGAGTGTGAGGCCATCCAGGTCAAGTCTGGGCTAGAGCAGACCTTGCCAAACAAACAAACAAACAAAAACATGAACCTTCCAGGTTTCATCATTTTAAGGCTTAAAAAAGTGACAGTGTCTACATTCCCAGGGCAGCGCGGAGACAGAATGTGGTGCTGAAGATTTATAACTCCCCTCCCATTAGAAAGGGAGCGGAAGTAAGATAAATGACTCAAGTGCAAAAGATGGGAAGAGCCGACTTTGGAATTGGGCATTTTATTTAACTCATTCAATAACACAAGTTAGTTTAGGAAACAACAATCAAAATGTAGTCCTCCTACTAATGACAGGTAGAAGCATGTTCCCCAGAAATCTAATGAAAATAAATGAAAAATTAAATTACTTTGTGGAATACAGCAGGTAAATAGAGTTTCACAAACAACCACTCGGTGAATATTAGAAATAAAATGTGATGGTCTTGGGGGAAGAGGCACGGTGGAGCTGGGAGACCATACGACCCGGAACTAATGCCAAGTGAGCAGACAGTCTGTCTCCCTTCCTCCACAGCCTGGGTTCCGCTGTGATTTCTCCCCATCCATGAGACAGGCTCCGAGCACTTCTCCTGACACCCCAGCCTAAGTGATCCAGATAATGTAATCGTGGCAGCATCATTAGGAACCATGAAATTGCAATTCCTCAGGGAAGGAGCGCTATCGCTCTGTTACACAGAGAAGAGCTATTAATTAGACTGTGTACTACACGGGTTCTAATCCCACTCTGGAGCAGCTCTCGGGCCTTAATGAATTATCTTTAGGAAGCTGGGTTGGAGCCAGAAGATGTCAGTCAAAATGCCATACAGGAAATCAAATAATCCCTTTCTCAAACTTTAACGCGCGAGAGAAATTCCACCTGTGGGGAAGAATGGGAGAAACCAAATAGGGGTCACGTTCTTTTTCTTGGCCCCAAGTTGATAGTGTAGAGCATTCACTCAAAGACTACATAAATGTCATCTTAAAGGGGTGGCACTTTTTACAGTAGGTTCTGGTGTTACTTTGGTCCCACTGAACCCTCAGACAGTTGCATCCTGAAATGTCAGCGGGCTGAAAGCTGCCCTGGAAACCTCCATGATAGTGGCATCGAAAGCAGTTCTAAAATGAGGTGCTTTGTCCTGGCATGTGGAGGTGGAGCATGGATTTCTGCACTCCCGGAGGTGACAGCTTGCAGCCCACCTGACTGGAACTCACCCTCCTTAGTGCTGGAACTTTGGAATTGAGCCCCAACAATCCCGTGGCGGCTTGTGAGTCCAAAGGCTGGGTGAGAAATCAAGGCTTTCTCTTTCTTTGTACACTGCAAGGTTTCGTTAGCCCCTGGACCAACTGAAACTGCCCCATGTTATGACTTGCTTGGATCTAGAATGCATCTCTGGTGTTTGATACTTCAGGGGTATGCCTGCCTAGGTGGTGTTCGGGTGGGCAAGGGGGCTTCAGTTCCAGGAGGCACTATCTGGCGGGGGGGGGGGTAGCTGGGGCAAGAGCTGCCTAATCAGCGGTAGGGAGACTTACACGAGGGCTGAGTTTTCTCTGGGTGTCTGGACACTTCTTGGAAGAAGTTTGTTTTTGTTGCCAGCTAAGGCTACAGACTTAGACCCCCCCACACACACACAAAAAACACCCACAAACAAACCTTTAAAAAAGAAAACAACCTTCTAGAAGGTTTTACATCCCAAACAAACAAACAAAACCTTAAGGGTTTGGATTGCCATCATACACTGGTTTCTAGATTTCTTTCAAGCTGTCCTCACCCCTACCTCTACTTATTTAATTTTTTTTTGTTTATTTATTTATTTGACAGAGAAAGAAGGAGAGAGAGAGAGAGAGAGAGAAAGGGTGCGCCAGGGCTTCCAGCCACTGCAAATGAACTCCAGACGCGTGCGCCCCCTTGTGCATCTGGCTAACATGGGTCCTGGGGAATCAAACCTGGGTCCAAATGCCTTAACCAGTAAGCTATCCCTCCAGCCCTCCTATTCTGTTTCTGACAGTGTCTTCCTCCGAAGCCCAGGCCGGCCTCGAACACTTGATCCTTCAGAGACTATAGGTGCATGCCGTCACACCCACCTGGCTTCTTTCCCGGATCTTATCCAGGCACACAGCCCTAGTGTAGCCAGGAACAAGGTAGGACAAGCGCAAGGTTAGCCTCTGCTTACCGACAGAGTAAAGGATGCCCAGTCAGGACAGTCACTCACCCTGGTGGGGCCGGTTATTTAATTTGGGAGACCTAAGGCAAAATGAAGATAGGGGATCCTTTATAAAAACAAAATCAGGAAATTTTATATGTTCAACTATCTGAGTTGTGCTCTGAATTCCATGGCTCATCTAAGGAGGGTACCCCGAGTTCCCGTGAGCTGTGCTAGACTTAGGAGAGTGAACAGAAGAGAGACGCCATTGGGCATGGGGCTGGCGAATGGGGTGCTCCCTCACAGCCACCAGGATGAGTAGGGCACACACCAGCACATGAGCCACTGCTGGTTCCCTTTCCAGCTGGGCTGATCCTAGGTGTGAATGGGCCAGTTGGGAAGCGGAAGTCTGCCTTGGGCTCAGCGTTGCCTTGGGGCCTCTATGTTTATTTCCTACAAATCTTTTGGTGGAGGAGAGTAGCTGGTGAGAATGGTGGGTGAGAAGACCTTTTAATGGACTGAGGAGCAAAAAGGCTTTCTCTAGGCACTTTGCTAAGGAGATAAGCAGTTCCTTGGAAGCAAAGATTTGACATTTAAGGGCAAAGGCGTCATAACCAACAGGCTTGGAACCTGCATGGTGGGAACTTTAGAAATAATGTTGTGAGGGCCAACACCTTCCAGGCCACCTGTCCTGTGGCCTGTCTGAGCTGAGAATCATGCAAGGCCTGGCCTGGGATTGCTGGGTGGATGGGAGTGGAAGCAGAGGGTCAGGGAGGCCAAGGTTCTGACACCTTATTGTGCATGACGGACAGAGCAGACCGGAAGCTGAAGAAGGCCTGGCGTCTACTCTTGGTTCCATTAGGTCTTTAGCATTAGGTCTGAGATCCACTTCTCCTTCTGAAAGCAAGTTGGGGTGCGGGGGGGAGCCAACATGGCCTTGTAGCCTGCACTGCTCAAAGGGTCTGCCACGGTGGGTGGCTGGTGGCCCGTGCTGAGCTTGGAGGAGGCGGACCCAGGTTTCATGGTTTCAAAATCCCCATGTGTCTGGCTCTGTGGTCTCCTCTCCCTCACACTGGAGGCCAGAATACTCAGCAACTCCTGTTCTGATGTCAGGTCCCCTGACATCACAGTCGCTCCAGGCCCAGGGGAAGAGGAGTGGGGGTGATCCAAATCTGCTTCTAGCTCCCCTTTCCTCATGTGGCCCCGGGAGAGGGGGAAGGGCAGGGAAACCTTTGAAATATCTTTTGTCCTCTCTTTCCTGCAGGCTGTTCCTCACTTAGCATTCACCCTGCCCAAGCCCAGCAGCACCCCCCGTGGTCCCCCTCTTAGCCACGTGGCCACTTTTTTCCCTTTTATGCTATTTTGGGCTTGTGATTTGCCCACCAAGTCAAACTTTCATCATTTAGTAAGAAGAAGAAGAAGAAAAAAAATCTTTCCAAGTCAGCCCTGATCTAAACAGTGCCCCTCTTGACGGTGGGCTGTGGATACAGACATGGGGCTGAAGGGAACCCACCAACATGCGGGCACACAGCACTCCTGTCTGCATGTCATTAGTGCACCTGGGAAATGCAGCCATGGGGACTGCAAGGCGGAAGGGACACCCCGCAAGCACTGTGTCTGGAGAGGGCTTTGCCATGTCCCTTAGGGGGATGAGCTACGGATGTCAGGGGCACTGGCAGAAGGTGGCACAGGTGGGGCCTGTCCATGTGATTTTTGAGACCCTTAGGGTGCCTGTCTGAGATCCGAATGCAAGTCGGGGTGCCTAGAGTGAAAAGCTTTCAGACCTCCGCCCAGAGCCGTGGGACTCTCTGACTTTTCTACCACCTCTCACTGCACATCTTCCAGGCCGGGGAACATAGGCGATGCTTGGTAAATATTCATGGAGCAGATGAATGAATCTGATTATGCTTCCCCGCCTTCAAACAGGGGAAGGTCTGATTATTTAGAGGTTGTGTTGGAGACAATAATGAGCTCACTGGGGTTACCTAGTTCCCCTCAGTCTGATGCCTCCCTTTTTTCAGAAATGCAGCCTAGATGACTGCTGTGTGTGGGGGGAGTGGCTCAGTGGTTAAAAGCGTTTACTGTGCAAGCCTGGCCACTTGAGTGTGGGTCCCCAGGACCCATATAAAGTCCAATGCATCTGTAGTCCCAACAGGCCTCAGGCAATGGGAGGCAGAGCTGGGAGAATCCTGAAGTTTGGGGGCCAGCTGGTCCAGCATTCCCAATGATAAAGAACAAGAGAAACCCTGTGTAAAATAAGCTAAAAGGTGCGGAACGACACTCTGTGGTTGACCTCTGACCTCCTCATGCATGCTCATACATACACTCACAACACACACACACACACACACACACACACACACACACACACACACAGATGAGCGGAGGCTTGGGGAAAGACAGGTGATGAAAATCGTGCTGAGAACGGTTCTGATGGCCAGGCCTCTCTGTACAAGACCCTGGACTTGAAGTGTGGAGAGCTCTGCTCAGATCATAAAGAATCCATTGGGGCCTGTCTCCAAGCTAGCAGCCTGGGGCCTCTCTGGCCCTCAGCTGGGCTGAGACAGGCCAGAACAAAAGACAGAGAAACGCTGTGTGGAACCCTGGGGCTACCTGTCCTACCTCCTCCAGTCTTTCTGCTCACTCTCCACCCTTCTCCTAAAGATCTCCACGTGCTCCCTCGCACACACCCCAAATCAGCCCCCGGGAAAGGGACGACAACTCATGCAGACAATGTAGGACTCATGCAGCTTGGGGAGGCCTTAAATATGCATTGCTCTAGCGTTCAAGGTCAGGAGCCAAAGGCAGGAACCTTTAGAGGTGGGATTTCAGAGTGTTCCTGCGCAGGGGGTTGGCTGACCTCACACTTGTGCATTGCTCAAGGAACCAAGGCCTTGTGGACTTCCTGAATCCAGAAGAGGTGTAACCAGGGCAGGGGACAGTTCAGCCACAGTCTTCAAGGTTGGCACTATCAGGCTACCCTTGAGTCTCTGGTCTCTCCACTGAATTTGCAGTACTTCCCCAGCTCCCCAGGAGGTAAGGGATTCCTCTCCTCTTCCTTCTTATAGCAGAAGGCAGAGGAGAATAACGGGGAGCTCTGTTGTGTTCACCAAGAGGTGTGTCCAGGCCAGCGGAACCCTCTCAAGGTTAGCTGAGGATGCCTCTGTGGCCTGGGCTCTGGGCAGAAACTTCTGGAGAGAAGCGAGAGCCCAAGGATGTGTTCATTCTTTGTGACATTCACCGCGACAAACTGGTTTTCTTCATTTTAGGTGTTTTTCCTGGCAAAATAAGTAAAAAATAAATGAAGCGTCACTGAGCTGGAGAGAAGGGTCTGGGCTCCCTCAGCCCCTACCTTCCCAGCGCTGTCCCCTCCTGAACGAGCTTGGGGGGAGGCCCTGGAGGAGGCAGGCAGCCCCGCTGCCCAGCACAGTCCTGCCCGCAGGAAAAGCTGCTGTCCGTGGAGCTTCGCAGGCAGCGGATCAATACGGGCTGTGGAGTGCGGAGCTATTATTCACGCCAAAGGGCCTTGTTTGGATGAAGGGAAGGAGGGGTGCGAGTTCACAGAATCACAGTCCAGAGTTCTGCTTCTTGCCATTTTCCCCTTGCTGTGATAGTCTTGTTAGTTGTTTATTTAGCCCAAGTAACCAGGCGATTCTGCAGAGGGTGGGCATTCCCTAAAGTGCTCAAGGAGACTTGGGCACTGGTCCCGTTCATCCTTCTCTGGCTCCTCTTGGAGAACTAACTGCATGATGGGCTCAGGGTGTTGCTCGCTGGACTCCACCCCCCCCCCCAGGTGAGCCCAATAACCAGCTCCTAACCTTGCGGGAGTCCTCACCTCTCAGACATGGCTGTCCCACTGTCCTGCTGTCTTGGTTTCGTCACCTTCCCCTGGAAAGCTGGTCCTAGAATCTCAAGGGAGAGGACTGCCTGTCTCCACAATGGGAGGAGTGTGACTCTGGCTCTACCAACCACTTCCAGAGGCCTTGGCTTCAGTCATACTCTCCGGTTCTGGGGGCTTCTGGCTATTCTTCAACGTCATCCTTCATGGGTGTAGCTCCTGTGGCTTCAAAACGTCTCCCAAGCTGTTCACTGAGCCACCTGTCCCATGTTACGAAGGCTCACATCTGATCTCAGAGGGATCACGTTAGTGGACAGCTCCTGACAGATGCCATTAGACAGAACTTGATAGGCCACAGGCAAAAGCACATTTCGGTAGTATTGCTTTGGTTGAGGCAAGGTCAAGTTGAGGTTTGGCTTCTAGTCATCGAGTAGCAGTGCCCCCAGGGATGGCTCACCACACAGCCTTCTGGAAGAAAGGCTCTGGCAAGTCTCCTGCTGAGGTTCATAGGTCATCCTGAGGGAGCTGAGTTGATATGTGGCTAATACAGACTGGACTGAACTGGAGCCTTGAGGCCCTCCAGATCCCGGTGCGTCCCCTGTTTCTGTATGTAGCCTTACAGATCAACGAGAATGGAACCAGGCTTTATTTGGCTCATGCCTGCTGGCCTAGCCTATGGCTCCCGAAGGCCATTTTGTCCTTGGGTGGATGACACTGAGCAAGGACAAGCAAAGTTTCTTTCCCATGCTTATGATCTAAGGGGAGTGGTCCCTCTCAGGATAGAAGGTGGGACTAGGAAAGGGATAGAAAAAAAGGGGCTCCTTGTCCCCTGGTCCTGCAAACTAACCAAACCAGCCAGTGAGTGAAACAGCAAGGGGATATGGTGTGAAGAGTGCCATTGACTTCTGAATTTTGACCCATTATGGGGCTTGTCCCCTCTGACAGCCGGAGCTGGAGAAGCTGATCGCTTCACCGATGGCAAGTCAGAGGAAGGGAAAAGTGCCGAAGGTTCTTCCACTGCTCCTGTGGCTTCTCAGGGAAGCACTGCTTGTAATGAGCTCCAGTTAACTAGGCAGAGGTGGCCGGGATACCCATCAGGCCCTCCTTAAGCCAGTCATCCAGACACAACAAGTCTTCCTTTAAGATGGCCCTCCTTGCTCTCACTGCAGACCACAGTCTTCGAACCACACACTCAGCTGAAGGGCAAGTCAGGGTGGCCCGCAGACTGGGGACTCACAGCCTTTGAAAGCCGCACTGGCCACAACCAACCCACAGTCCTTGGCTGTGGACTTCGCCTCCAAACACACTTTCTTCTCCCAGGAAAGCTACCTCCATTCTCCAGCGCAGAGTGTCCTAGGAGGCTAGCAGTTCAAAGTGATGAGGAAATCAGCACTTGTACTTAACTCTCAACTACGTAGGCAAACTGCTATAAATATTTACGATGGGAAATTTCATTATTTAAAAATTCTCTAAATTTGCAGCCAACTCCACGAAGAATGCCTGCTGAACAGGTTGCAAATTAAGAACAATTATTTTTCTCTCCTGCATTTAAATATAACTTACAGCTAAAGTCATTTAAAGGGGTTAACACCAACCTTAATTAAATATTAAAGTGTGCCTGTACCTGCTGCTATTGTTGCCCCTTCGAATAAGATATAACCTGTTTTTGACAAGTTTTCATCTTTCTCTGTGGAAGACGCTACATGAAACCAAATCAGTGGCAAAGAGGAGAGTAATGAATAATCTATTTCATATTCCAGCAGTACCCAGGGCTCGGAGTGGGAAAATATTCAGTCAGATGATGGCAAGAGGCTGCTGAGGTACCACATGACACAGCTAATGTTTAAATAATAATAATAAAAAAGCGATAAACAAATCATTAGCCCTTAACAGTGGTTTAATGCAATTTGTTAATGAACGTAATGGTGGGGACTAATAATGAAAGAAAATAAAAACGTCTAAACAGGCGCCAAGTTGCTGGCGATGCGCAATTATTTCCTTGTCAAGTTTTTATGATTTAATGAGCCCCTCTGGGACTGACGGCTGTCAGTCAGTCGTGACTTTTTGACACCATTACAACTTCAAATACGGCAGCAGGCAGGCTGTTTTCCTCGGATTTGAAATACTGAAATGATCTGACAGTTTTAAAGAAAAGATGTGCAAAAAAAAAAAAAAAAAAAGGAGAAAGAGTGGGAGAGAAAGAGAGTGGCTTTTCCTTTCTTTCTCCCCCTCCCTTCTTCTATGGGTTGATAATCTCTAGATGCTGTTTGGTAATGAAAACCCAATCACTGAGGTCATTATCTGATGAGGTTTTTGGAACAGGCAGGCTTTTTTCCCCCTCTTTATTTCTTTACTTAATGATAACCCTCAATGGGCTTGCCCCGCATGGGACGGCCAGAGCCGCACAATTTTGTTCACCATTAATTTCAGCCTTTGAAGCTCAGGGCTCAGAAGCAGTAGCAAAGCAAACCCCCCACCAAGCTGGTTCCAAAATAAGACAATCCAGCCTGCCTGAAACAGAATAGCAAATGGCCTCCCAGCCCAGGCCCCGCAGCTGACGTCAAGCCCACTGCATTCGCAGGCCCTCGCCTTCAACACTGAACGTTTACAACTCTTTACGGCTTAAGAGACTTTAATTAAATTGCTTTTGATTCTGGAGCAGGGTAGCGTCCGTTTTAGTTATTCTGTCAGGGAGACTGTTTAGTCTACATGAATTTTATATGGAGAGGGCTTCCTGCTCTTCTTCCTCCTCCATGTCTTCATCTTCATCTTCTCCCCCCACCCTCCTCCCAACATACTGTTTTTGACAAAGGCTCCCAACTTCAGGAATGTTCAACAACTGAAGTCTACATGTCAAGCACTTAGAACCTTCTACTCATTGGCACCTGCGTCCGACGTGTGCCCGTTTCCTTCCCTGGCAGGGCAGGGAAGCAGGGAGGGGACTTAGCTTCCCAGGGCATCCTGTGAACCGCTCTATGGCACCCAGGGAGCTAGGAGAGAGCTTAGGGTCTTCACACCAACTTCCTCCCACCATATCCCCTGGTCTGGTCTAAGAGGTGGCTGCTCTTGAAGGGGCTTCATGGAGCCATTAAGACAAGGGTTCATGTTGGTCACACTTGCAAGGTTGAACGGGGGCAGAATCACAGAGGTGGTTAATAAAGATGTACAAGTTGTCAGCAAATGCCATTGGGCGGTGAACTATGAATCGTTCCATTCCCACTGTATCTGCTTCAGTGCATGAGCGTGAGGGTTTAAGGAAACATCGAGCAATCTCCACATGCCAATGATCTGCTCAACCTTGCTTGCTGGGTGACGCTGGGAAGGGGCTGCTGGCTAGATCAACAGTTTCCACGGAAGCCACCAAAGGGGTTGGTCTACTTCACCAGCCTCAGTGTATCAGGAAGAAAAGAGGGCTGCTTGTTTCCTTGCTTTTTTAATGGTATCTTTCACGATTAGTGTGTCCAGAATTCAGACCAGAAGCAAAGGTTCTTGCTGGGATGGGTCCCTTAAGCTGACAGGAAAATTAGCATAGCTTCTAGTCCCACTGTCTGCCGCCCTGCACTGCGCACTCAACAAACTTGCGCCATAGAGACTGTACCTTTACTTATGCAGTAATGAGTGAGTTATCTGCTCGCATACACAGACAGGCCCTGGCCTATTTCTTTTGGTAAATACAATTTTTCTAGTGGGTTTTATATTCTGCATTTCCTCTCTATTCCACAATGGTTCTCTTTGAGTGTGTGTGTGGGGGGGTGGGGTGGGGAGGGATCCAGTGTGGCGTGATCTTGATCCATGAGCACAGGTGGTTAGCATTTTTTTAATGAAGAGAACAGTTTTGCTTTGCAAGAATTCAAAGCTTCCAATTATACTCAAAAGCTAGTATGGACCCATAAGCGCCTATGAAGTCTTAAGAAAAACACATTTTGTTTTATGACTGGGGAGGGGAACAATGACCTCAGCTCGGACAACTTTTAAGCACAATCACAAATGAACTCATTTTGAACACAATTCCTGGTTACCTCAGACAGAAAAGAAAATCACAAAGCACATTAGTGGTATGAATAGATAGAGAATTCAGGAAGGCTTTGCTGAACATTTGTTAGTAAACAACCTAAGTCGTCCTTGCGTGACATTCTGCCATCTCTCATCCTTTCAAAGAAGCATAGTGAACGCTTCCCATGAAGTTTATTTCTAGTGAATCATTCTACAAGACTGTCTCATTTTTGTTATCATGTTGGAAATTTCACACGGATGGACGCATGTTCTTGTATGTACTGAAATGTTCATGGCCTCTTTACATGCTGGGATGGATGTGGAGAGAACCTGGTCAGACCTTCTGCATGTATGAGACGGCAGCTGTTGGCAGAGCGAATATTAAATCCAAAAGGATACAAAAATGCTTACACAGGTCAGCGAAGACTTGGTCACAATTAAATACTGTGCGAGTGCTCATGTTGCCAGCAAATTCTGAGGAGTATGGCATTTGGGGGAGGCAAGGAAATATTTCTTGTAGCCAGTAACCAAAGTTGTAAAACGTAGATACTGGGCAGCTGCAGCAAAAATATTCTTGGGTTAAAAAAAAATTATGCAATAGAAAAACAGGGAAAGTGCTAAGTCAATTTCCTGTACAAGTGACATTAAATACCCTCCTTTGCAATAAAAGCACTCAGGCAGGATGACTACATTCATTATGCCCAGGATGGGGCAGGGCTGGCCATCTGCAGTTGGTCACTGGCTCTGGACACTGATTTTCCTTGCATTTTTATCTGTGGACATCACAGAAGGAGTTTTTGGTGACGAGAGGTGTGTGACAGACAGAAGCCCCCATGACTGCTCGCTTCCAAGCCATGGTCCTAGACCTGTCCACAGGGGAAGGAAGAACGTCACCAAGGCTATTTTGGGCAGTAGATGAAATTACCAAAAGGCAAATAAACATTCACTTTTACCTATACAAAAAAAAAAAAAATCTGGGCAAAGACCAATCTAGAAAAGGAAACCAACCCACATGCAGCAGGAATAGAAAATAGTTTTACACTCTTTTGCACTCCAGCTGAACAGTGGAGAGGGAGAGAGAGGGTCACCCAGGGCCTGTCAGCGCAAAAGAATGATTCATGTGACCATTTTGTCTTAATTACTCGGAACAAGCCACGGGTGCTGTTTATCAGGGGAGAACAGATACATCAGTGTCTTCTGACAAAAACGGTGATGGCTGTCAGGATGGTGATGACCACGATGATCCCCAGGATGACGAGCAGGATGCGATTCTGGATGATTCTGGGGGAGAGAGAAGAGAAACACAGAGACAAATGGATGGCGTTCGTACAAACAGTGTCCCAGTTGGTTAACAAAACCACGGCCTGTGTGTGTGTGTGTGTGTGTGTGTGTGTGTGTGTGTGTCTGCTTGCACATGCAATTTGGTTCTAGGAACACCCTAGTGCTTGTCACATACTAGTCAGAACACTTACTGCAAAGCCAAGGGAATCCATGGCTTCACAGGCTCTTTAAGTGATCAAGGGCCCATGTGAGCTTCACTTTTTTTTTTTTTAATTTAAAATGTTAGGCAAACATCATTTTTTTTTTTTTTTTGCAGTGATTCCTATAAAAGGAAAAGATTCCAAGGAAACGTATGTCAGTAAGGAACTTACCTGTACAAAAATACCTGGGGAAAAGAAAAAGAGAGACTTAGCAAGGAAAGGACAGGATTAAGAAGCAAGTGTCAAACTTGCATCTTAGGCTGTGAAGCCGTCACCTGTCAGCATGGCTCACGCTTTGTCACGCCAGGAGAAAACAGTTACATTGGCTGCTTAGTGCAAAAGGACAGAAATGAGAGAAACCATCCAGGTGCCTGGGGTGCGGTGGTGGGTGGCCCCTCACCCCCAAGGCCTCTCTGCCCTGCAGTGGGTCCCCCCGTGATGGATGCTGACCTCAGAAGGAGAAGCAGAGGAGACATGTGCTCCTGATGCCTGCAGAGCACTTGCTTCCGCTGAAGCCGTTTCATAATTTGTTACCTCACTGGGAGAAAAGAGGTCGCGCATCAGAATGCTTTGTTGAGCCTTTCAAAGGGAGCCCAGGTCAAACAGCCTCGCCCACGCTCGCTGCTCTCAGAGCTCACAGAAATAGAAACCCAGAGCAGCAGGCCGTCTAGCCGGCTACCCACCCGGCTTAGAGCCCACAGCAAGCCCATTCCACTGTCCTGCAGACTCAGCGGTCCTGCTGAGGGCATGGCGCCCTGGACAGGGTCTTCCATTGGGTGGGACTGAGCCAGGCCTCTGCATGAACAGGGACCTTCCTACTCCTGCTTTGCAGCTTTACAAAGAAACCTTCTGTAGCCTTTTCTAGCCTCTGACTGTTCGTTTCTTGGAGGAAAGATGACATCAGGTTGTGGTTTTGGTGGAGTCCTCCCCACTCATTCTTCCATGCTCCAGGATGGATAGAAACTGTCACATCAGAGTGGCCCACTCCCATGTGACCCCTAACAGGACCAGCTCGCTCTCCTCCTGACAGGTTACAAAATGATCACATTTGCGGACATGTCTTCCGTAAAGCCGCTCTAGCGGCCGTGGCCGCGTTCCTCGCAGGAGATGAATGGTGCGTTCGGCGCTCATTTATCACGCGGGGCCTGGTGACGATCTGTCTCGTTTGTTTCTTCCCTTTCCACTAGGAAGTCTGTGCCTGATATTAATTCTCCTCTGATGACAGCCAATTCAAACTTAACAGGGCATACTTACTTGAGAGGCAGGAAGAGTCTCTGCCCCCCCCCCCAATAAGTAAATAGAAACAGGACTTCATGGCTTAGTAAAGTGAGGCTAACTAGGAACACGGACCGATGCTACTTGGTGGCTCTACTTAAAAGCGAATTTGATTTTTCTCCCCTTTTCTCTGGAAGGGACAGGAATCTTCAGTCCCCACACCTCTCATGTCCCAAAGTCCCATCCAACTCTCTATCGCAGTCACTCACATCAGATTTGCAAAGGAAATCAGCAAAATTGAAACTCAGCAGTGAAACAGATTAAAAGCATGAAAACTCTTTAAATCCTGCCTTCGCTAATCTGCAGTAGTGCGCCCCTTGTACAGCTTGGGTGACAACCATTTTATCCGTGGGTTGAGGGCCCTAAGGCATCCATGATGGCCACGCATGAAAGATTAATTATGGGTGTTACTTGCTTAATCTGGGGTATGGTTAGAAACATAAAGACACAGGAGTCTCCAGATCCTTAGCTCTTTCTAACAGGGCTTTTACCATCCTGTTCCGTGTGCGCCAATCTGACGGGCATCCCTGTGCCACTGCCGTGCACCTACCTGTAGGGACCATGCAGAATTTTCCTCTAAACCTCTGGACATGGCTCAGCAGAACTCAACAGAGGACAAACTCTCCCTTTCCGCCCCCAACTGTAGTCATTCCATTTAAGGGAAATGGAGATGAAATCTGGGCAAATTCAACTGACAAGAAAATGTCATGCAGTATGCTGAGGCTGAAGGTAAAAGTTGAAACCAGACCCCCAAAGATGGAGCTATACACCAGGGCGTCTTCTCGGGGGAGCCCTGGGCCTTCTTCCTGCAGCTGAAAGGACCAGCCATTGGGGCCCCGTGTGAACACTGCTTCCCATATGAAGGGCTGCTGGGCATTTGGGACAAAGGAAATTAAGGGGCAAAGGAGCTGGAAAAGACTGGCTAGGTTGTCAGCTCTACTTTAGACCTCAAAGGAGTCAGATAAATGTGGCTCTTTTGGACCCAGAAAAGGAGTCATGAGGGCATCTGAGTGGGCAGGACTGAGTCTGACTGGGAGTGGGAAACAAAGGCTGGCAGCGGCAGGCCCCAGCTGTGAGGAAGCTTCTAGAACAGCCATAGCCCCTTGCTGCCGACCCTGGTCTGTAATGCTTTGGGCAAAGCAGAAAGGAACACAGGGTTCAGAGAGAATCTGAAAAGCCATCCAGGCCGAGAGCTATAGCTAGCAAGCTGGAGAAGGAACTTTGGGGACAGTCCAATGTAACCTGCTCCTCACTCTGGGCAAGGGGCCTTGATGTTCAACTAGGTCTGCAGCGAGTAGTCTTAATCTCCCTTTTGAAAATGCAAAGTGTGTTTACCCAGTAAATAATTTAAGAAAGAATATACACTTGAAAGAAGACATCCATTGAATCAGCCAGGCTAAATTGCCTCCAGGCAAAAACTTGTGCATTTGCATGGTGCATTCTATTAAGTGAGCGAACTGCGGCTTTAAAAGAATGCAGAGCCAAATTAAAAGGAATGCAGGCCCGAAACATCAAAAATTCTTCAAGTTTACATTATGAATCACAGTGCTGTTGATATAAGATGAATTAACCATTTACTCCGAGGCTGAACTCACAAAGTACTATTGAAAATACTGATCCCCATGTGGAACCCAGGGAGCGGCTAATCTTTCCATTGCCAGTCTCCTCCCCTTCTGGAAACAAACTCCTGCTAGTGGCAGCTGGAATCATAGAAGGCTGGCTCACGTGAAAGAAGTAGTCGGGTCACCTGGCCCGGCTCTTTCTCTGCTCTGGTTTGAGGGGCGTGGGGATGCCAGGGCAGCAGGTACCTCCCTCGGTCCACATATACGCCTGGTTCTCCCTTACTTCCAACACAGGCTGCCCCGACCTGACCCTCAATGTTGGGTGTGGCTAAAGGACTTGCTTTGGCCAATGAAACATGGGCAAAAGTACAGAGTGTCACTTGCAAGTGTAGGTGGATGACTTGTAGGGGTTCACCCTCCAGTGGGGCTCGTGTGTGTGTGTGTGTGTGTGTGTCTATGGGCGTGTACACTTGGAAGTCAGAGGACAAATGTGGGTGTCAGTCTTGGGCCCCCACCCCATTTGATACGGGGTCTGTCCTGTTTGCCCCTGCAAATACCTGTGAGCTTTGGGATTCTCTTGACTCTGCCTCCCATTGCCTAGAAACATTACGATTACAGACGTGGGTGTCACTTGAGTCCAGCTTCATGTGGGTTCTGGGATCTCAACTCCAGTGCCAGGCTTACACAGCAAGTGCTTGTACCATCTCCCTCACCCTCCAGGGGCTCTTGCTTTGCTGTTCTGATGCAGGGCTGCATGCTCCCGAGGGTGTGATTACCTGATAGACACGACTCCTCTTGCCTGCATTCCTGGGGCACCACGGGAGGACTGCTGTCTGTCTCTTGGATCCATGGGGGATTTGCACTAAGGCCATGAGACTCGGGGGCTGTTGGTCACTGCGGCAGAACGTAAACTACACCATGTTACACTGTAGCTCCTCCTCAGGGAAGAGGAGGTGGATCTCAAGGCAAGTGAGGCTCAGGGTTAGCTAGCCCAGAAGCCGAGGTCTGATGAAGGCTCATAACTTCTTTCCCTGAAGACTAGTTTTTTCCTTCTGGTTTCCAAAAGCTAGATCCTTCTGTATCCACCAGATCATAACTCTTCTCACTGAAGAATCAGAACCTTCTTCCAGCTGGACCCAGTGATTAACACAGGGCTTGACATATTAAAAAAAAAAAAGCTTGTGCAAGGTGTGATGGTGCATGCACCAACAGGCTCAGCTACCTGGGAGGCCGAGGCAGGAGAATCACTTGAGACTGAAGCCTGCCCGGGCAACACAACGCGATCTAAGGGCTTCGTTAAATAGCAGCAGGTTCACCTTCCATAGAGGATGCCAACAGTGGCCTACCACCTTCCACATTCACTGACCAAAGAGTGAAAGGCTTGGTGGGCTCAGGACTGGGTCTTGCACCCACTGACTCCACTTGGAGTCCACAGATGGGCATTTACCCAGGCATCCCCACTGATCACAATGTATCACAACTCTTTACCTGTAACCTGGAAGTCCTGAGGAGGAACACAGGAGGGATAAGTTTTGATAGGCAAGAGTCTTCACAAACCCTCCAGCAAGGAGCCCAGAAGCCAGGACACGAACCCTGACACACCTGGGTTAGATGCCAAGTGAGGACCTCATTTCCAGATTTCTACTTAGCTTAATGGGGACCAGCAAGCTTATTCTGTAAAGGGCCAGATAGTAACTATGTGGATTTAGTACTTAATTACAGCTGGAGCTGCTACAAGAAAACCCCATCGACTGGGAGGCTTAAGCAATAGAGATGTGTGGTCTCGTGGCTCTGGAGGCTGAAACTCCAGGGTCATGGTGCTCGCAGGTGTGCCGAGGGCTGTGAGGGAGAATCTGTTTCCAGCCCTTCGCTTCACTTCTGGTGGCTTCTCAGGAATTCTGGGGGCTCCTTGCTTTGTAGCTGCATCCCCCAGGCCACCATCTTCCCTTCACATGGTGTTCTCTGTGTGTCTGTCAAATTCTTTTTTTTTTTTTTTAAATAAAAGACACCAGTTATACTGGATTAGGAGCCAATCTTATTCCAGTAGGACCACATGTGAACAAATGTCATCAGAAGAGAGCTTTGCAAATAGTCACATTCTGAAAACTGGATGCTAAGACTTCCATACGGGAATTGAGGGGTAGAGATGAGAGGGTAGGGAGGCACAATTCAATCCCTTAAAGTAGCTACGGGGATCACACAGTCTATGAAATTACTCAGGTTTGCTCTTCCTGAAGAGCAGCCTTGACAATATGTAAATGAACATGACTGTGTATCAACAAAATTTTATAGACATGAGAATTTGAATTTCACATATCAAAAAAAAAAAAAACTCTTCTTTTGAATTTTTTTTCCAAGCATATAAAACTGTAAAGATCTTTTCGGTTGTGGGCACAGAGAAACAGGCATGGGGCTGAATGTGGCCTGCTGTTTTGGTGTACCCACTCCTAGACTCAAAGCGAGAAGTTACTGGGGCAGAACCTCCTCAGCTGGGACTCTAGGGCTCCCTGCACACAGCACAAGCGGCACTGATGGGTGGGGACAGTGTGGCCAAGTCCTTCTGAAGAAGAAAGGAAAGCAGAGTCCCTGGCCCTCTGGGAGTTTGTAGTGTCACAGCGAGCAATCAGCGACGGGAGGCTGACAACACAGGCAGTAATTAGAGTAATGCCAGGGCCAGGGTGGTTTGTTGTGTGCCCACAACGCTGGGCTGGCCTGGTGTGACCTGGAGCAAGTCACTTCATGACACTTGGGTTTCAGTTTTTCTCCAAACAATATCCCGCCAGCTCACCAGACCCCCCAGGGGAGAGGGTGAGCTCTTCAAAGGTTCTGAAACACCTTGAGAGGTAGTCCTTTACTTGTTGGCAAATGGCTCTCTGTCTTACAGGAAGGCAAGAGGTGCCGATTGTCAGAGGCCCCAAAGTTGCCTGGCAAACTTCCAGGGGCTGATGGGGAAGCAGAGGCAGGCCAGGGAGCTGTTGCCTTCCTCAGACTGCAAGCTGCAGTTCCCACAGGCTGCTGTCTAGCTGGGCCTCACGTTGACAGTCCCCCCAGCAGGGCCGATCCTTGTCTCCAAGGTGGGAGCATCAACATCAAAAGCAAAAGGAGGCCATCGCATTGGCTGGCTCCGGGATCCCTCCCCAGCCTGGGAAGGCAGCCAACAAGTACCTGTCAGACGCACTGATAAGTCCAAGGGGTTTTGATCACGGATGTGTAGCTACATTGCGCTCTGCTTTGCCAAATGTGTACATCAGATTGCAGCCCCGGCGCCACGGCCACGGCCATTCTTAAGTATGGACTCCGAGACGGCAGGGGGTCTGGAGTGCCGCTTTGCTGGCTTCCACTTTCTGATAGGATCAAGGCAGCCTGTGTCCATCAAAGGACTTGGAAAGAACTTGAAGAGAATTAAATCATGATGCTCTAGAAATGCAAGGTATATGTAATCCCTAGCAGGCCTGCAGAATTCTAGAAGTGGAAAAGAATCTTCATGTCAGTCGAGGACACACCGAGGCCCTGAGAGATGCAGGATGTGCTCCAGGTCCACTGTCCAGGGCATGCCCAGGTCCCATGGCCCCAGGCCCACTGGTGTTTCACTATGACACTCATTCTCATCCGAGGGCCAGCGACGCTCACAGTGTCTGTGCATGATGCCTATGGTGGCAGTATGATGTGTATGATGGCAACTTGAAGCTCGTTGGTGAACCCCACTTACATGAAATGCTTGGTACCAGAATGCTTCCATTTTAGAATATTTGCATAGCTTTTACTGGTTGAGCACCTCTTACTTTTGTGGGGTGTGTGTGTGCGTGTGTGTGTGCATGTTCATATGTGTGTGCCACAGCACACATGTGGAGGTCAGGGGACAACTTCAGGTGTCAGTGCTCACCTTCTGCTCTGTTTGAGGCAGGGTCTCTGGTTGTTGTTCACTGCTGCATTCGCCAGCCTAGCTGGCCTGCAAGCTTCTGGGAGGTTCTCTCATCTCTGCCTACTTCATTACTGTCGGCACCCTGGGATTACAGACATCTGCCACAGCTTCTGGCATTTACATGGGTCTGGGGATCTGAACTCGGGTACTCATGCTTACACAACAAGGGCTTTATCTGCTGAGCCATCTCCTCAGCCTGAGCCTCTCTAATTTTAAAATCCCACATGTTCTGAAATTGGGAACATTTTGAACATTGACCTTCAAGTTTGAGAGGATTTAGGATTTTTGGATTGTGGATGCTCAGCCTGTAGTACAGTATGTTAATTCACGAAAGCCTTAAAGTGACAGTGAATTAAGATGACCTTCAGTTGCGTAGCTTCATCAGCCTTCCTCATCCACTGGTGTCTCCCCACCAGGGCCTGGCATTGGTCTTGCAGCATACAGCTTCTTATCATTGCTGCAAACTTGTGGAGGTGAGCAGGTGTGTTGCAGAAAGCTTTCTGGGCCAGAGTGCTGGACTGAGAAGAAACCATCGGGGGAGCATGCTAGACTCTGTGTGATCTTGGAAAAAGATGGAAGGTCTAACGAAATGGAATCTCTCCTCGGATCATCAGCTTGAGTTGTGGGAGCAATATCACTTCCAGACATTCTTAACAAGAAAGCATCTTTTTCTGCTTTGGGGTGTTGACTGCATATGTGATGTCATTTCATCTTCTTAGTGATCCTCATTTATTAGGACCCAGATTTGATGGTTCAGGCCCACCCAGGGAGGAGGCGACACCCACTCTCGGGGTGGCCCTGGCAAAGCCATCGGCCTCAGCAGACTGTTACTAGTGTCTGGGCCAGGATCAGTGCCTCTCTGCCTCAGCTGAAATGCTTCTGAGCTCGCAGCTCCTGCTAGGTGTTCCCTGAGGATCTGCCCAAGGGGAGCCCCAACCACCCTGGCTCTTAACCCTTCATGGAGAAGCACCTTCCTGCCCTCATGAGCTAGTGATCCCAGGTCCTCCTGGCTTTGGATTCCCCATCCTCTCAGTCACAGAGAAGCCACAGACTATATTCGGTGAAGGGTGATCAGCACCCTCACCTTGGGAGCCTTACCACCTTGATTGAAGCCCAGGGCCTGTCATACACTGGCCAGACAACCTTGGGTGAGTCATCTCATGACTTTTCTGTGGTTAGGTCCTTTCACTGCTTCAGCTGTGAAAGGTTCTTTATTTTATTTCACTGTCTTCCTCAATGGCCTTATTGGAAATTGAAAATGGGCTCTCTCATTGGAAATTACTCTTTTTTCTTTTAACTGTGCTAAATACAGAGTGGACAATCCTTCATAAAAAATATCAATTCGAAGAACCTGATGTTCCCAAGAGCCTATGTTTTGGTTATCTTATTGATAAGTGGGGTACATAATTACAGCGTTCTGCTAATGAATTATATTTAGAGAAACAGGTTGAGCTGGGCGTGGTGGTGCACGCCTTTAATCCCAGCACTCAGGAGGCAGAGGTAGGAGTTCGAGGCCATCCTGAGAATACAGAGTGAATTCCAGGTCAGCCTGAGCTAAAGTGAGACCCTACATTGAAAAACCAAAAAAAAAAAAAAAAAAAGAGAGACCAAAAAAAAAAAAAAAAAAAAAAAAAAAACCAAGTTACAAGGTGATGTAAAGGTTTAGAATAAGTGTGTGGCCCTAGTTAACTACTCAATGATACCTGTACTCACTATGTGGTCACTATGACCACGACACTGTGATTCCTGCTTCTGTCTCCCATGACAGCCCTTGAAACTGCATACTTGTGATATCTCCCTCACAATCTTCACCTGATTTCACACCCCAAAGCACCATCAACCTCTGAACAAGTGAATTCCCAGTTAAGGGTGCCTCAGGGCTGCTTACATACAGATGAGCAGGATGGGTGACTCATAATTTTTGGGTGGCAGGAGGGTGGGGCAGCATATGGATCACACAGCAGGGCCCCAGGTTAGTACAGGTAAAGCCATGTTATCTGCTGGCCCAGGAAGGGACATTCTCTTGCTCTGGTATCTGAGGAAGGAAGTCCTGGGAGGAACAGGGAAGGCTTGGCCCTTGGGCTGGACCAGGAGAATTAAGGTGCCTGGCCTGTTTCTAAACAGGGGATTCAGAGTGGGCTCAGAGCCCAACTTTTTGACGTGACAAGAGAAGCCAGAAATAGTTTTACTTCTGTGAAATCTCCCATGTTTGAAACACTGGCAACTAAGTCAGTTTTCCCAAACTGGGTAGCTACACAGAGCTCATCTGCAGACCTGGCCTCTGAGCCTCTTTGTGACCTCGGTGCCTGAGAACCAATGAAAGGAAGGCAAGGAGGCTGTGAAGTAGACCTTCCTTCCCCTACGGGAAGTTGGCAACCCAGCCCTTCTGGTCCTCTGGCTCTGGGAAACCCAAGGCTCAGCCTCTGTATGGGCATCAAGAACCAGGTCTGCACTGAAAGCATCCAACTTAGCCTCTAGTTGCTTTCTAACTACCAGGACCAAAGGCCGGCAAGAGACCTTACAAACCAGCTGTGTGCCTTCATCGACACTCATAGCTGTGGCCACAGGAAGCCCAAGAAGAGGTCAGGTCTAGACTGCATCTCTGCAATCCCCCCCCCCCACCTGAGCTTCCCATGGTCTGTGGCTGGGGAAGCCTGGCTGGGGATTTTCAAGAAGGAGGGCGTTCATCTTCCATGCCGCATGCCAAGAGATAGTGGCTTGCAATGCAAACGCAAAGGGTCTCTTCTGGAGAAAAATGGCGAAGGGAAATTTATAGGACCGCCTTGACCTAGGGAAACCAGTACGTTCTCCATTTCTAAAGTGACACAGAGCCAGCATCTAGGACCAAGTATGTAGACTTGATAAAACAAGCTGAAGTAGCACAGTGGTTTTTGCACCCTCTCTGCGGTCTTTTATGTACTGTAAAGAGCAGGAAAAGCAGTCATAAATCAAGGGGGATACCAGCCTGCATCCAGCAAAGGAGCCACCCTTTACTGTTATTCTTTGGGAACACGGCCCTCAGGCTCCCTGGCCTTAATTTTACAATGGATGGTGAAGTTGGAGTCCCTACTGGCTGCTGGATGACAAGATGGTCTCTAATCAACACTGGCAGAGGGAACAACTTCAAACTCCCTCCTGCTACAGACTTGTCAAAAATCCGGCTGATAGAAAGCTTGCAGAGAAGCCGGAGGACCTGGGTCTATCTCAGCTCTCGAGGAGATGCTAGAGTCTCCTTGGGAACAGCAAGCCCCAGCGTCCACGTGTGGGCTCGCGCTGCACCGTCTGGGTTCACATCCGTGCTCTCGGATTGCTTGGCCCACAGAAGTGTGGAGGGCAGTAAGAGGTTACCCTGCGGAACTCACTGCACCTCCTCTAAGGGTACTCTTGAGGATTCTGTTTACCCTGCACAGCATGTGTCCCCTGATGACAAGGTGTCATGGGACATCGCTCTCCCTAGTTGAGGTAGGAGAAAGAGCTGCTTTTATATTGCGGCTGTTGATTCTTTGAAGCCGAACTCATCTCTCTGCTCAAGTTGGGCTGCCAGATGCCTGCGGATCAATGTGTGGTCCATTTCTTACGAATGCACAGGGTAGGCGCTGGCCTGGGCCTGGCTCCATCTGTATATACAGACGCCTATTGTGTTGCCTCTCTTTAGGCAAGCTACGAGAAACACCACTGAGAGCAGACACTCAAGGGATAACAAGCCCCAAAGAATCCCTATCCACGTGCTTGCCCCTCACATCTCAGACAAGTCTACACCACACGCGTGTGACAAGCAAGCTTGTACACTTACCAAAGTAGTCCTGCCTTCCACTTTATTCTTCAGTATCTTTTTGCAGCCAGCACAGAGCAATTTCTAGAAGCCACCCAAACTTGGGACTGGTGGGGGCCCCCTGGGTTCCTACAGTAGCCAACTGACCCTTTGTTTTGGGAGGAGGTTCACAGCAGTTGCCTTAATGGCGGGAGCCCCTTTAGAGAAGCTGAAGGTGTTCCCAACAAATGCTGGCTGCAAATATGCTAGCTGAAATGTTAGCATGGCCGTGGCCCCTCCTGGAACAATCTGAAGCATATTTCTCTCTGTATATATTTGGATTTTCAGATGCTTTAAAGCCTGGAAAACAATCATAGCTGAGGCCATTTCTGAGTTGGCTCTGAAAGAACCTACTCGGAGACAGATAAAAATAATGAGAATCTTTCTGTCAGGAAAGATTTAGAAAATATCACTGGCATTATTAAAATTTAATTTTTTACTCGGCTTTTTGGTTCCCCTTTCCAGTGATAATGAGCAGGATTGCACACCTCCGCCTCGCTAGTACTTGTTTTGTGCAATAAATTCAGCCTTCCAGTCTGAAGACATTTCAGACAACAGTTTTGACTGCTATAGGCTTATTTTTTTTACCCTGTGCTGTGCTTTGAGTCTTTCTATAAAAACCAGTTCATGAGATAATTTTCCACAAGGCCAGTGGAACTAATAAAAATCAATTTTGCCCAACTGGTTCTGAGAAATCTTGGGTATAGCGTAGGCAGAACTGTAAAGATTGAAAGGGAGGGGGGGGAGGATCAATGTATTCACTAATGGTTTACCTGATAAAGAACTATCAAATTAGCTGTCAGGAGATGCTTGGCTGTAGGAATTTCTCTTTCCAGCCTGAACAGAACATCTTTTAAAGGTCCAGGAAGGCCATTTTTCTCAGTGGTGGAAGGTACTCAGTGGAAGAATTCTTCAAGGAGTTGGACATGCCAGGGCAATATGGCTGACCTGGAGTCTGGAACAGAAGCTGGTTGTGTAAAGAGTTGGGTTGGGTTTGATTTGAACTTTTTTTAGTTTTCGTTCACAGGAATAGTGGGCCAGAAGCTCCTCATTGCATTTGGACATCTGAAGTTCTTTGATTTGGACCATAGTAGATTAATTTATTTACAATGTTATAAGGATGAGGAAATGTATGTGGAGAAGAAAAGTAAACATATGTATTTTTAAAAACTTTTTTTTTAGTGCCTTCTGCCATCCTAAGTACTTCACACAACCTCTTTTGTTTGATTTATGTAACAAATCTACTTCAAAAGCAACATGTTCCCATTTTCCAGAGGAGAAAAGTAAAGCTTGCTTTGCTTAGCATCATGCAGCTAGTTTGTGGTAAAGTTGGCATGCATCTGAAACCAGATCCTATTGCAAAAGCTGTGTGTTGTGCTACCATGGCACTTCCAACTAGTGCCAACAGGCTGCCATAGCATGTGAGTTACTTTGTATTTATGAATAAAGTACAGCATAACATCGGTCCGTTTCCCCTGCCTCAGCATTTAAATTAGAAGCTGCACGTGAAAACAGAGAAAGTTTACACTTCTGCTCAGGGGAATATAGTGATACATACCATAGCATTCCATACGATACTGGTAAGTTGCAAGTTGTTGCAAAATGTTATTCAGGCACTGAAAATTTTCAAGAAAAATGTATACTAACTTCACTACACTAAGACAAAACCAAGTAAATTAGTTCTTGATGATTTTGAAAGTGTAACAGGATTGGTGAGATCCTGGTCCTTAAAACCAATTTTCTTGTCCATGATAAACTAGGCAGAAAGTTAGGTTGCAGTAGTGTGCCCATTATGATCCTCATTTTGCTAAAAGAAAAGACATACATAAATGTAGAACAGAAATTGGGCAGATATACATGGAAATGTGAGATGATTATGCCCAGGTGCTGGGATCATATAAAAAAACAACATTTAACTCACTGCATTTTCCCCCCAGTTTTCTGAGGTAGGCTCTCTCACCAGCTCAGGCTGACCTGGAATTCACTATGTAGTCTCAGTGGCCTCAAACTCTCGGCGATCCTCCTGCCTCTGCCTCCTGAGTGCTAGGATTAAAGGTGTGCGTCACCACGCCCTGCTAATTCACTGCATTTTGCAATTCTTTTGGTAATGAGCAGACTATTCTCATAATCGGAAATAAACACATCACCTATTCCTTAGATAAGCAATGGGAGGGCTGGAGGTATAACTCAAGGGGAAAACTGCTTGCCTAGCATGCAAGTTGTCCTGAGTTTGACCCCCAAGACTGCCAATGTATACAAACAAAAATAACAATGATTACAACATAGATTCTGCAACTGTGATTGGAGATGTTACAATTCTGGAGAAATAAAATTCCTTTAGGGTACACTTCCGGTCTTCAAAATTGAAGAGTACAGGTCCCCCACCTTCTTTACAGAAGCTAGGCTCCTTTCGTGTTTCTGCTGCACACCACTTGACCACAAACCATCAGAGGTCAAGGAGCAAGAGGGAACTCAGCGCACTTGGAGAAAAGTAATGCGTGCTCATAACTGCAATGAGAACCTCCAACCACAGCGCCCAGGCTAGTGACCTGATTGTGTATAAAGTAGCCCAGAAGCAGAGCTGCGCTTCCTATCAGAGCACATGACCTGTAGCTTTGCAGACAAGTGACACCCTGTTTGTAAAGCCAGGGCCCTGCTCAGATTTCAAGCAGTGCCACCAACAAAGCTATTTTTAAGTATCTGATATTGTATTTGCAGCATCTGGCATTTTGCACACTTTGTTTTTATGACATGATCCCCAAGACAAACAAGAAAGAGATTAAGTGTGGCGCATCAGAGTCATGTCCAATATCCCCAGCATGGAAGCATTATAATATGCCCTAGAGATCATTCCAGGGCCAAGTACAGCATTACCTAATGTACGCAGCCTCAGAATGGGGAATCCTCCGCAGTGCCGAGAATAGGGATTTACTTCATTGATGAGGCCAGTACATAGCCTCAGACGCTAACGTGCACTGATAGGAAATGCCAACATTTCAACTTAAATCAAGAATGGAGCCTATAACATGGACACTTTGCCTTTCAGCAGATGATCACAGACAGCACAAATCTGGGTCTCTTCACTAATTGGGGAGGTTTTCTAATTTGCTTATGATATCTGCCTCACGTTAAGCTCATCTTCCTCGGGTTACCTCCTAACTCTGGAATAATCCGCTTACTCCTGGTCTGTCGGCAATACTTTGTATCAAATAACACTGACTTCCTTAGCATAGCCACAGCAAAAGGCAGCCGCAGCTCAGCCCTGGGACTCCACATCACTGTGTGTGACAGCGACTGCAGATGCTCTGAGTGGGGCAAGAAGCAAGAGAGCAGCATAGGCTTTTGAATAAGTGAAAACGAAGAAATGTGTGCTAAACTGCACTACTTCACCACTGAAGGGATAATCTCATCACTCAGCACTGGAAAGCACAAGCAGGTAAGTTCTGCTTTCTCAGACAGGCAGGTCAAAGGTTTAAGGGCATCCACCAGCCTATGGAAATAGTACTGTTCACATCCTCAGGCAGCTCAGAAACACCTCGTTGTCTAAGTGGAGTCCCCTCCCGGCCTTCCTTTTAGAGATTCATGGAAACATTGCTAACCTCGCCAGGAGGCTTAATCGATACTGGCAGGGCACTGTCATCTTAGTAGTATAATCACTGCTGCGGTTTGATTCCATTTTAATGTGTTGGGTTTCTGCACAGTTTAGAAAAGCAAACGTTTTTGTTTCAGAAAGCAGAAGAGCCTAGAAGTCCGACACGCGGGACATGCCGTAGGTGTGCGTATGTGCAGGAAGCCAACGAGCAAAGCCAGTGCTGAGTTGTGTTGCAAAATGCGAGATACGGTGGAAACCGGATGCGAGCCAGGCTCTGGTCCCAGGTGGGCTGCCGCATCGCTCTGTGACCTTCGGATGAACACTTTCTTCACCTGGGGCCCTAGTTCCTTATTGCGGAGATGCTGGGGTGTGCCTAGGCCAGGGTGTGGAAAGATCAATTCTGCTGAGAAGTCTCTATGGCTTTGCAGAGGGGCTCTTACTGCCTTTTATGACCGTGTTGATTCTAAACAAACATCCTGTGCAACACATCACACTGCAAGGCAGTTTCCTCACATTTTCAGGTTACTGAAGGGGAAAAAAGTTATATTGTTTAATCCTACTTTAGAGAAGTTTGCTCTTTTATTAGCGAACAGGATCAGAACAGTGATCAGTGAGGTTTACACACCCAAAGTGTGTGGGGGAGGAGGAGGAAGAAAGAGGCAGCCTTCAAATGCCTGTGGAAATGTAGAAAACAAGCAGCGAGATAGTCCTTTGCCAAACACTGTCATAAATTTTTTATTTGGCAGCTAACATTCTCACTAGTTTTCTTGGCAGCAATTGGGACCTTTAGCAAGAAAGGTGCAGAAGAAAAATACCTTGTTTAGAGATGTTTTCAACACTTTCTGGGATTTTTTCAGAACTTCTGCCTGTAGCACATTTTTACAACTATAGTCTCCAATCACCTGATGAGTGGGCGGTGGGGTTTAAACTTTTTTTCTTATTAAAAAAAAAAAAGGAATATATAGGGAGAGAGCGAACAAGCAGTGCACCCCCTCTGGCCTTCCACTGAGCATGTCTTTCTTGGTTTTCATGGTAGGGATTTCAGATATCCAAGCACTTAGTTTTCTCTGTCTAGCAAAAACATGAAAACAATACCAGAATGTACCTTGTGCTGGGTTGATGCTTTCAGTAATGTACTCCCAGGTGAGAGCAATGAATGAAAGAGAAATAAGCCGATGACTGAGGCTTTTTGCTTAAAGAATTCTGCCCCACACAGGTCCCACCTGTCACTTCTGGGTCAACCAGCAAATGGTCCAGGTGCACCCCTGGACCAGAAGGAAGCTGGAGGGACCACATGCACACAAGAGCCCAGTGGGCACATCCTTCAGGAGAGGAAGCGCTGGCAAAGGCCTGGGGAGTGGAGCAATGTTCTTGAGCTACATGAGTGAGAGTTGTCTTGGAATTCTGGGAAATGAGGAGTCAACATTCATGAAGAATCAAACGTGAGGAGTTTCATCGCGGCCTAAATACCTAGTACAAACATTTTCCTACAGGCTGGCAAAACTCCTTCTATGTGAAGACTTTCAGCTATGACTGAAGAAGTCGTCAAATTCATTCCTTCTGTACCAAGCATACAACCGGACACCAAGTCAAAATGACTCAGGACTCTGATGAAAACTAAACGGCAAAGCATGGAGCAGAATTTTGGGTCCAAGCAGTTGACCTTGCCCTCTTGGCTTCATCAGCTAAGAATGGTGGCCTGGCTGGGGTCAGCCCACACCCATTAGCATCATCAGTACAAGTGGCAAATCCCATGAGAAAATGCATGGGTGGTGCACAGCCCGGCCAACGTGAGGCTGCAGTGTCAGCCGTGGTGACCGACCAGCCAACAAGGGTGGTGGGCGGCAATGGAGGTGAGCGAGGCTGACGTGCCAGGTAAGCTCTCCATGCGTCTCTGAGTGACTGGGAAATACGGCAGGAGTGGGCAGACCTGAGGAAAGCCAGGAAAAGGCCCAGCGAGGGAGGCTTGAGCACTGTCTGAAATTCGGTGTGCTTCTCAGCCTAGAAGTGGGAGCCTGATGGGGTGGAGGCTTCTGAGCACAGCCTCTGTCAACTATTGCTTGACCACTAAGCTACTTGCACAGAGAGGGCAACCTCTAGGAAGCCAGGATCATAAGATAAAGATAAGAACTGGGGAAAAAAAAAAAAAAGAGCAAAAGCAAGAAAAATAAATAAATAAAGACAGCAGAGCAGACTGCAGGAGATAGATTCTGTACATGCATCATGCATCATGCTTGGGCAAGCTTCTTAAATATAAGAATCCAGAGCTGTTGCTATATATTATCTAAAATAGCCAGTTTTCAAGACAAGTCAAGACATGACCAAAAAGCAAAACAGCTAGGTGTGATGGTGCACACCTTTAATCCCAGCACTCGGGAGGCAGAGGTAGGAGGATCACTATGAGTTCAAGGCCACCCTGAGACTACACAGTGAATTCTAGGTAAGCCTGAGCTACAGTGAAACCCTACCTTGAAAAACCAAATACAAAGCAACAACAAAAAGCAAAACAGAAAGAAAGGAAGAGAAATGTAATGTATTTTGGGGAAAAGTGCTAATAGAAGCTGATTCTAGGTAACTATTATGTCGGATTCAACAGACGGAGACCTCAAAGCAGCTGTTAGATACATATTCAAAGAATTTAGAGAACCGTGCTTAAAGAATAAAAGATTAGGACATTGCCTCCACAATGGGCACTCAGCAGAGAAAGAAGACCCGAAAAAAGAACAAAATGAAAATCTGAGAGTTGAAAAATGGAGGAAGTGAGATGAAGAGGAATTAGTAAAGTTGAAAACTTGCCAACAGAAATTGTCCAATCTGGAGGAGGAAAAAAAAAAAAAAAAGCATGCTGAAAAATGGAAAAGGTTTCAGAGATCTCTGTGAGCACATCAAGCAAACAAACGTTTGTGCAGTGGGCGTCAAGTAGAGAGTGGTGGAAAAATGTATTTGTAGAAATGATGGCTGAGAGAGAAAAATTTGAAAGCAGTAAATTCAAACGATGGGATTAACAACTGACTGTTTACCAGCAACAATGGAGAAGCTGGGTGTGGTGGGGCATATCTATCTGTAGTCCCAACAGTCTGAAGACAGGGTCAGGAGGAGGGTGAGTTTGAGGCTAGTCCAGGCTACATAGCTACACTCTGTATCAAACATCTAAACACAAACAATGCAGAACAAAACGATGGAAGAATAAAATATTCAAAGTTCTGATAAGAGTGCTGTATAGCAAGAACTGTATATCTAGCATATGTATGCATTAACCAGAAATCATATGGCCAGCCTATGTATACACTGACCAGGAATCGCATGTTCAGCATATGTATACATTAACCAGGAATTATATGTTCAGCATATGTATGCATCAACCAGGAATTTTATGTCTAGCATATGTATGCATTAACCAGAATTGTATGTCTAGCTTATAAATGCATTAAACAGGAATCGTATGTCCAGCATATGTGTGTATCAACCAGGAATTGTATGTCTAGCTTATGTATGCATTAACCAGGAATTGTATGTCTAGCTTATGTATGTATATCAACCAACAATACTACTCATAAACAAGAATGAGAGGAATATTTTGTGAATAGAACTGCTTTTTAAGAAACAATAAATAGAGGGCTGGGGAGATTGCTCAGTGGTTAAATGTGCTTACATGCAAAACCTGCCAACCCAAGTTCAATTCCTTAGCATTGACATAAAGCTGGCCAAAAAGTGGCAGGTATGTCTGTGACCCCAACCCATTTACAAGAATAGGAGGCAGAGTTAGGAGAATCTGAAGCCAAACCATGGTGGTACTCATTTGTAGTGGAAAGATACTTTGCCTCAAAGAAGGTGCGAAAAGAAAAGACTCCTCAAGGTTGTCCTCTGGCTTCCTCACACACACTGTGGCACTCATGTGTATGTGTGTATGTACACACATGTGCGTGCGCACACACACAAATAAACAAATTAAACTAAAAACAAGAGATCATTAAAAATCAATACTAAATAAAGTCCTCCACATGGAAAGGAAATGGAACTACATAGGTAATATAAATCCTCAGAATAAAATGAAGGCCACCAGAAATACATATTTTTATAACTTTACGGATATATAATGTTTTCTTTCCTTCATTACTTTATTTAGAAGCTACTTTTATAATTCTGTACGGTTGGATTGATAACATGTATAGATATAACAACCAGTACAATATTTTATTATAATTAAGTCTATATTAACCTGAAATGCATTATGAAAAATTTAGATACTAGCCAGGCGTGGTGGCGCATGCCTTTAATCCCAGCACTGGGGAGGCAGAGGTAGGAGGATCACCGTGAGTTCGAGGCTACCCTGAGACTACATAGAGAATTCCAGGTCAGCCTGAGCTACAGTGAGACCCTACCTCAAACAAACAAACAAACAAAAAAAATTTAGATACTATAATTCCTAGAGCAAGGACTAAGAAAATTACAACAAAAATGGTAGCTAAAGAAAGGACAGATGAATTAAAATGGGACACACATGTGAAAAACCTGTTTAATAAAAAGAAAGCATCAAGGTAAAAACAAAATAACAAAATTACCTGAGCTATATAGATAACAAATAGTCAACTGCCAGGCTTATATCTAAGAAGATCAAAACCCACAGTGTATTTCAATGGATTAAATGTTTCCATAAAAGATTAGAGGACTGGGCATGTGGTTCAGTAGAAGAGTGCTTGCTTAGCATGTAAAAGGCCCTATATTTGATGTCAAGCACTCCAAAATCAAAACCAAAACAACAGCAACGTGCACTCCACACACACACACACACACACACACACACACCCCAAACAAAAACAAAACCTCTATTAGAATGTCAGACTGGATTTAGAAGAAGCCCCAACTTTATGCTGTCTATATAGACCCACCTCTGATTAGAAAGCATATGCATGATGAAAGTTATAATATGGGAAAACATGCACCATGCAAGCAACAGCCATAAGAGAGCTGAGACTCTATATTAATACCAGGCACATTAACTTTAAGAGCAGAGCTGAACATGGTGGCATGAGATTGTAGTCCTAAATACTGGTGAGACTGATGAACAGGAGGTTGGGATAAAATAAACAAGAAAAGGCACATGCACTTGAAGGGGAGAGATAGTTCTAGAGACAAAGAGCACATTGCATGGATATGGAAAGGTCAGTGAGTATCAGGAAGCCAGGGCAATTGTGAACATGTGCACATCTAACAACCAAATCTCAATGCACATAAAGCAGAGGCTGTCAGAGGAGATGAGGAATGAAGTTCAACAACTACACTTGCAGATTTCATTAGCCTATTCTCAAAATCGGATTAGTAATCAGGCAGAAAAGCAACGAAGCTATAGAAGACTTCCAACACTATCAGCCAACTTGACCTAATTGATATTCACAGAACACACCACAACTGAGAGCACAGCTCACATGGGCCAGAAAGGAAGTCTTAATAAATGAAAAAGGAGGGAAATGATACAAAGAATGTCCTCCAATCATAACAGGACCAATGTAGAAAGTGATATAGAAAAATCACCAAATATTAGAAATTTAAGTAATATATTTTAAAATTATTTATATGATTACCTTGAAAAACCTCAATACAAGTTAGAAAACATTTTGAAATGAAAGAAAATGAACATCTGATTATAAATATTTGTAGGATGCAACAAAGTAGAGTTTAGAGGGAAATTTATTTGTCTAAGTGGAACATCTCAAATCAACAGTCTGTTCTAAGCAATTATATTAAGATATTTAGTCAGGTGTGGTAAACATATTACACATTTGGGTTTGGATCCCAGCACTGCAAAATATACAACAAAGCAAAATATCATACTTATATCATACTTGATGGTAAAAGACTGAAAGTTTTCTAAGATTAGGAACAAGGTAAGAATGCCAAGAATGTCTGTTCTTACTACTGGATGTTCTAGCCAATGCAATTAGGCATGAAAAAGAAATAAAAGACATCCAGATTGAAACAGGGGAAGTAAAACTGTCATCATTCAAGATGGTATAACAGTGTATGCGTAAAGTCCTAAAGGTTTTACAGAAAAGCTACTAGAACCCATCAGTGAATTGAGCAAAGTCACCAGATATGAGAATATACAAAAGTCCATTGAATTTCTATATACTAGCAATATAAAGTATGCAGATCAAATTAAATAAAAGTTTCTTAAAAATTTAGGAATTACTATCAAAATAGGTAACAGGCCTATGTACCTAAAAATATAAAATAGCCTGTAGAAAAATTAAATATTTAAATATGTGGAGAATATTTATGCTCATGAATTGAAAGATTCAGTAGTGTTAGGATAGCAATTAAATGTAATCCATATCACAATCACAGCAAGGTTCTTTACAAGTAAAAATTGAAAAGTACAGCCCTAAATTATCATGTAAATGCAAAGAATGTTAGCATGGTCAAATCAATTTTGAAAAGAAAAAAGAAGCTAGAAGATTTTACTACCTCATTTTAAGCTTACTATAATGTCATTACAATTAGGAATGTAGAATCTCAGGGTCGGCGCTGGGTCACCCCCGTTGTAAGCTGTTGGTTAGGGAGGCCTAAGTGGTCCCCAAAATAATTGCCAGAGCACTTGGTTACCCACCAGAGCTAAAAGGTAAGGTCCTATTGTTGAAGACACCACAGCGTGTGGTCACAGGAAACTGAGAGTCTGTGTCAGAACTGAAAGGGAATCCAATCCTCTCCTGGAAAACCCTCATGGTGCAGGAAAGTGCTTTGAAAGCTGCTGGGGAATAAAGATCACCAGCAGCGTGAATAAACACAGGATCTTGCAAGCTACGCTACCAACCAGCCAGGCAAGAAGTACACACCTGTGCAAAAGTGGCACACAGCCCATGTGAGTAACCAACTGCCCTCTGATTGGATGTGAGAGCTGCTCAATGGGAGAGAACCTGGCACCAGGAATTAAGTGAGAACCCCATTGCCAGAAATCTCGTAGACCCTAGAACGAAGCCCTGGTGCTCTCTGGGTGAGTAGAGTGAACATACACTTCAGGAAATCTCTCCAATCACTAGGCATATCCTCCTACATCAAAGCTGCTCTCACTCTTCTTTGGAGACGCTGTTTTGTTTTACAGATAGCAGAGAATAATGAGGAGATCCAAGAGCCATCAGCATGACAAGTAAAGATACCTTGACTGCCTTCCAGGAGAGGTGCCACCTAAAACCCAGCTACTGAGGCCCAGGAGAAAGTGACAGAGGAATCAGCAAACATGAGTATTGCTCTCACTGCTAGCTTGGCAATCAGCTCCTGGGAAGTAATGATAGATAGTAGTTAATCAAAACACATCAAAGTCCCGTGTGGTGGAACACACCTTTAATCCCAGCACTTGGGAGGCAGAAGTAGGAGGATCATTGTGAGTTTGAGGCTAACCTGAGACTACAGAGCGAGTTCCAGGTAAGCCTGGGCTAGAGCAAAACCTTACTTCAAAGCAACAACAACAAAACAAGCAAAACACATCAAAACAGGAACCCAGAAGCTACAAAGAACTTAGCACTAAATCAGTTTGCTAACAGACCCACCAAGACTCAGGGAAAATTGTTGCAGGGAAAGGGTAGAAATTTCCTAACTACCCCCCAGGGATTGAGGCCTTAATTACCCCATAACTGAATACCAATAACCCCACTGAGGAGTACCCTTAAGGAAAGCATGTCCAGGGGAGAGGGGATATAAAACCTTTGTAAACTAGATAAATTTATAAAAGAGTATAGTATTGGAAAAAAGACAGACCTAAAGATCACTACAACAAAACAGAAATTCTGGAAATAAATATCTACAATTGTAGTCAGTTAATTTTTCGCAAAGAATCCAAGGCAATCCAATAGTAAAGGAAAAAGAATACATTCACACTGTAGAAACTAAACTTACACTATCACCTCATACTACATACAAAAATCAAAGTCGTGCACAGACCTAAATGCAAAGCAAAAATTATGAAGCTTCTAGAAGAAAATCTTTCTAGTATGGGAACAGGGAATGATTTCTTAAATAAGATATTCAAAGCATGATCTATAAAATAAAGGTTATTTCATCAAAAGAAATAACTTATTCTTTTCAGAATTCATCATTAAGAAAATAAAAAGACCAGTCACAGACTGGGGAAAAATTGCAAATTTTATATTTAACAAAATATTTGAATCAGGAAGCATAAAAACAAAAACTTTAACATTTAATTCTAAGATGTCAAAAAACCCAATTAAAATTATGTAATTAGAAAAGAGTTAAAGAGACATTTCATTAAAGACTGTCTAGAAATGGGGCAAGGGAGATGTCTAAGTGGGTAAGAGCAGAGACTGTGGAAGCATGAGGAACTGAGTTTGATCCCCAATACCTATGTAAAAAGCAGGGTGTGGCTGCATATGTCTGTTACTCCAGCTCTAAGCTGGGTGAAGACTGGAGAATTGCTGGGGCCCACTGGTCAGCCAGTCTGACTGGCAAAAAGTGTTAGTACTACGTTCAATGAGAGACTCGATCTCAAGGAAATAAGAAGAGCCACAGAGCAGGATGCCCAATATTTTCTTCTGGTCTCTGCGTGCATGCACAGGGGATTTGAGCGTGCGTGCACACACGCGCGTGTGCGCGCACACACACACACACAGCACACACGCTCACGGAGAACTTATACAGAAATGGCTAATAAACATACGAAAACCGTCACTTTCATTAGTCATTACAAAAATGCAAATTAAGGGAGGATGCACTAGATGGCCATAATTAGAGACTAACAATGCCAACATCAGCTCACAGATAACTCACATACTTCTTATGACTAGTGGTACAGCTAGTAGGCAGTTTTTCAAAATAGTTACATATACACACTATGAAACTCAATGATTCTACTTGGGTAAAAGGGAATAAATATCAGCCAGGCATGGTGGCACATGTCTTTAATACCAACATTTGGAATGCAGAGGTAGGAGGGTCACAGCGAGTTTGAGGACACCCTGAGATTACATAGTGAATTCTAGGTTAGCCTGGGCTAGAGTGAGACCCTATCTCCAAAAACAAAAATAAACAACAATAAAAGAGGTTACAAGGTGAATAAAAACCCAAGAGATATTAAAACATATATCTTTATAAAACCTTGTATATAAATGTTTATAGCAGCATATTTATAAGCCCAAACTAGAAACAAGTCAGTAAGTACCAGAATACTACTCAGTAATGCACACTACAGTATAGATGAAGTGTAAAGACATTGTCCTAAGCAAAGAAGTCAGAAATTCAAGATTACATTCTTATTTTTAAATTAAAATATTTTATTTATTTATTTATTTATGGGGGAGAGAGAGAGAGAGAGAACAGGCATGCCAGGCCCTCTAGCCACTGCAAATGAACTCCAGACACATGTGCCACCTGTGGGTACTGGGGGAATTGAGCTTAGGTCCTTAGGCTTCATAGACAAGCACCTTAATTGCTAAGCCATCTCTCCTGGCCAACATTACATTCTTTTTTTTTTTTTAATATTTTAATTTATTTATTTGCAAGCAGTGAGAAATAGAAGAGAGGCACAGAGATAAAGAGAACGGGTGTGCCAGGGCCTCCAACCACTGCAAAGGAACTCCAGACGCATGCACCACTATGCATCTGGCTTTATGTGGGTACCGGGGAATTGAACTCAGGTCATAAGGCTTTGCAGGCAAATGCCTTAGCTGCTGAGTCATCTCTCCAACCCAAGGCTACATTCTTAAATGATTCTACTTCTAACTGCAAACAGGCAGGATGGAGCATCTGGGGAGACAGAGCTATTTTCAAAGTAGATAATGATGGCCTGGAAAGATTGCTTAGTGTTGAACGTGCTTGCTTGTGAAGCCAAAGGACCAAGGTTCAAGTCCCCAGAACTCATACAAACTAGATGCACATGGTGGTACATGTATTTGGAGGTTGTTTGCAGTGACTGGAGGCCCTGGTGCACCCATTCTTCCCATTCTCACTCTCTCTCTCTTTCTTATAAACAAATAAAATAAAATAAATATTAAAAAATTAGATGATGATGCGTCACTCTAAATTTACTAGTCGTTGGGTTATATGCTTATAATGAGTAACTTTTATGACATATACATACTAAAGCACAAATGTTGAACCAACCCCAGCAACTGGCCTTACATAAGGAAAGATGACAAATATTTGAATTTTCATTAAAATTAGGATACTCTGATGTCATAATTATTTGTGAGTACCTTTTTGAAATATTTTATTTATTATTATTTATTTATTTGCAAGCAGAGAGATAGGGAGGGAGAGAGAGAGAGAGTGTGTGTGTGTGTGTGTATGGGTGTGCCAGGGCCTCTAGCCAGTGCAAATGAACTCCAGATGCATGTGCCACTTTGTGCATCTGGTTTTACGTGGGTACTGGGGAATTAAACCCAGGTCATTAGGCTTTGCAGGCAAGTGCCTTAACCGCGGAGCCATCTCTCTAGCCCACTGTGAGTATCTTTTGGCTGGATAGAGTTATGTATTTTCAGAGCACAAAAATTCATGGCTCACATGCCAGGCATTGTGTCTTTGATGTAGGGACTGAGATTACATAGATCTGGTCCTGTCCTGAAGACAAGGTTTTCTACCATCCGATGTGCAAGAGTGGTACAACTCCGCCTGCAGCAAACCCAGAGGGAGGGAGGTGGAGACCAGCAGCCTGGGAGGAGGGGAGAGGAGCCCAAAGCCGCCATAGAGCAAGCTGACCTGCAGCCTGGGTCGCCTGCCTGCTGCCCAACAACTCACTTCTCTACTCAGATCAGTGTCATTTTGCGAATCAGCCATAATTGAGGGCAGAGTTCTCAAGAAGACCAGAGAATTTGGGGTCCCCAAGACCCTTTGAGGGGACCCCCTAATGTCCAAATTATGTTCATAATAACACTAAGATGACCCTCACCTTTTCCACTCCCCTTCTTTCAGGAGTGTGCAGGGCAGTTTTCCAGAGGCAACCTGACTTATGACGTCGCAACAAACTGAATACAGAGGCAGAAAAGAGGGTCCTCTACAAAGCCAGACACCAGTGACATGGGCAACAAAGTAAACCGCCGTCTCCTTCTCATTCCTGATGTGTTGGAAAATGCAGCTTTCCTTGTCGAGCGTGTGATGGCTGTGATGAGCGTGAGGGCAGATGCTTGTGTGGAGGTCAGCGGACAACTTCCGGTGTTGGTCTTCACTTTGCACCACATTTGAAGCAGGGGCTCCTGTTCACCACTGCATTTGCCAGGCTAGTTGGCCTGTGTGCATCTGGCGGATTATCTTTTCCGTCTCTCTCTTGCTACAGGCACACCAGGATTATAGACACTTGTACTACAATGTCTGGCTTTACGTGGGTTTGGGGATCCCATTATCTGGACAATGTCCACCTTTGGCTGCTGTCATAATCTGATCCAAAATTTTCTGCCTTGTTACGTTCACTTCTGTTAACACTTTAGCAATGAATCTAAGATTTTATTAGTAATTGCTAATATCAGGTAACCCACAGTTCTGTCCATCTATTTTGTTTGTAAAATGCCACAGCACTCATGCCTATGCAGCAAGCTTTGTCCACTAGCCATCTCCAAAGCCCTAATATTAGTGCAGAATTAGCCTGCTGTCATGGTTTTAAATGAATTAATACATATTTATCTCTTGATTTCTGGTATCATCAGTGCTGACAGATATAGTCTAATTCTCTGAGGTTCTTAATATTTTCCTTTCTACCTTCTCTTTCTTTCTTTTGCTGTGTTCTGAGGAATGAGCCCAGAGCGTTGTGTTTGCTAGGCAAGTGTTCTACCACTGAGCTATACAATCAGCTCATCAATATTTTTTCTTTTTTTAAAAAAATATTTAATTTAATTTAAAAAATAAAAAATAAAAATTTAATTTAAACAATTTAAAAAATATTAAATTTAAAATAAAAATTAAAAAAAATGTTATGGGCTGGAGAAATGGCTTAGCAGTTAGGCACTTGCCTGTGAAGCCTAAGGACTCCAGTTCAAGGCTCGATTCCCCAGGACCTGCATTAGCCACATGCGGGTGCATGCGTCTGGAGTTTGTTTGAAGTGGCTGGAGGACCACCCATTCTCTCTCTATTTATCTGCCTCTTTCTCTCTCTGTCTATCACTCTCAAATAAATAAATAAATAAATAAATATTAAAAAAATTTATTATTTTTTTATGAGAGAGAGAGAGAATGGATACACCAGGGCCTCTACTGCAAACAAACTCCAGACACATGTGCTACCTTGCGCATCTTACTTATGTGGGTACTGGGGAATTGAACCTGGGTCCTTAAGATTCAAAGGCAAGTGCCTTAACTGTTAAGACATCTCTTCAGCCCCCCACCCCCATCAATGATTTTTAAGAGTTCAAAAGGTTTGAAATTTGCCTCTATCTAGCAGGAGGCAAAGGGAACACTTGGAGCATTCTGTCTGTGGAACTCACGGACATGGGACATTGGAAGGCGGTGACACAGAACAAGTGAGAGCCACATAGGTCCATGGACATGACACATTCATGGTCAGCAGGGTGGGTTGAGTAGTTGTGGAAAGTCCTCAGTCCTGAAGATGTCTGACTTAAGTTGGACCCCAAGGTACACTCCAGGTGAGCCATCTGCTGGCCCAGTGATTAGAACTGCACAATCTTCTATGGTGATGACTGGTACTTTATGGACACGATAGATTGACAAAACAGTGGGTTACTTGAAGCCCATAACTAACAATAAAATCTTAGACTTATTGCTAAAATAGTGATAGAAAGGAATGGGACAAGGTAGAAAAACTTAGATTATGCTATAATAAGAGCCAAAGGTGGGCACTGTCCGGACGATGGGAGATAGCTTCGCATGAGGTTCAGAGTGTGAGCCTTGCATGAGGCCCCACAAAAATGGAGGCAGAGAGCAGGGATCAAAGCTCATGGTGTGATATTGGACAAAATGCAACCTGAGTCTCATGACAACATTACCTAGTTCTTAGAGTGAAGGATGGTAAGGGTGACATGAGGCAAACCCCAAGAAATAATCAGCAATAGAAAAGTAAACTACGGGCTGGAGAGGTGGCTTAGTGCTTAAGGCACTTGCCAGCAAAGCCAAAGGATCCAGGTTCAGTTCCCCAGTACCCAGGTAAAGCTAGATGCATGCATCTGGAGTTTATATGCAATGGCTGGAGGACCTGATGTGCCCATTCTCTCTCTCTACATTCCTCCCCCTACCCCGCTGTGTGCTACCTATAATTGCCAGGCTCTAAAGCAGGAGCCTCAGGCTCTATCATTATCTTCCAGGGGAAAAGCCTCCTCGTATCAGCCCAGGGCAAGTGGGTGCCACTGAGAAAGGACCCGGGGGTTCCTCATCTCTACCTTTAGGCCCCACGATCCTCTTCCCTTCCCTAGCACTCCAGGACTTTGCTTGGTGACCACACTGCTGTCTGTCAGAAAACATGAGTGCCTGTGCCCATACTTTTTCTGTCTAAGTTTGCAGCAAAGAACAATGAAGAGACTAAAGTCTAAAGTCCAAAGCCAACAGGGGCCAAGGGATCTGCCTACATTTTGGGTTTTGCCATGACGTGTAAACACATGGCTTCCGAGTGTAACACGAACAGCCCCAAGATCTCTCCAGGGTGGAATCTAGGTTTTCAGCTATGTAGACATACTCACGACAGACCTTTAAAAAAGTCAGTGGGAGGGTATGTGAAACGGAAATCAAGATAACCTTTCTTTGAGGCGTGCTTTCCCCAAAACTTTTCGTTTTTACTACGGCAAGAGCTGGAGACGTGCCTTACAACAGAGGAAGTGTCTATTTTCCTCCAGCTTCACTCGAATTGGGCACTCTTGGTATGAAGGGAAGGATTGCCATTTGTAGACAAGAATGAAGGCTTTTGTGAGCAGCTTAAGCACACCACCAACTTGCTTTAAAAAGTGTCAAAGGCTATTTTTGGAGAACATGTGGTTGGGTGTGCCAAACTGAAACATTGACTTATGGCCCGATTTAGCATTCAAACATCAGAACTTACAATTAAGACCACTCTGTTTACTCCAAATGAGTTTGTCAACATGTTGCAAATATATTTGTGTTATCATAATTAAACCAAGAAACAGGGGGGGGGGTGATTTCTCATGGCTGAAGGCCACCCTGAAAAGTGCTTCACCATGCTGAAATGTGAGCTGCCCTAGGCTACAGGTGACGTCTTCTTTTCCCCAAAGAGCAGATTCTGGGTACAGCTTGCCTTAGTAAAGAATAGGCTTACTCTCATTCACAAAACAGGAATGACTTTATGGCTCCAAAGTAAAACTCGAGTAAGAAAACTATTGGCAGATTTGCTACAGATGTGTTCTCTGACACGTACACATGGGAATCTGCTATTAATCACATGGTAAGGCTGAAGCATTATAAAGTACAAGGCAGACAAGCATTAAGTTCAAGGTCTGAATTGATAATAGGAAAAAAAAAATGAGAAGAGAAAAAAAAATAAAGCTTCATGTGCCCATGTCTGCCATTGTGTTCCAATGTGCTCATTAAAAGATATCACTCATCCGGTTCCTCGTCTTCGCCCCATTTTATTTCAAGGTTGGTCTGCCTTTTGTTTGCTTCCTTTCACAGACACAGATGACAGCTCTCGGGAAGGGCAGCCCGTGGCCGTCCTGCTTGCTCTGGACTAGGACAGGAATGTGCTTGTTTGGCATTTGTTCAGGAGCGCCCAGACTCCAAGGACCCTGGGGACCAAGAGAGCAGGGAGCGCATGCCGGGACTGCGCTGCACCTAGGCCCTGCAGGCCTCTGTCACCACCTGCTTCCAGGGTTAAGGCGGCCACGGTAATTATGCCAAGGCCGTGCATTACTCTGACAAAGTAATCCATCAAATTATTTCTCACAATTTCAATTCGCCCCTTGGATTTTCCTTACTTCCAAAGCCAGCTGGATATTATATTACCAGAGCTGTTGAAAAGGTGGAACACTAGCCACAGAGCCAAAGGCCACGACAAGTATGCAAAGCATAAATTTTTATTGTTTGCTTAGTATTGAAATCTCATTAGAGTCCATAATTCATCTGAACGCTGTGAACACTTACATCTGCTGATCATGAGAACCTAGGGGGAATGTATGCCTTTGGCTTTCTTGTTTGTCGAGGAGGCAGTTATGTGTGTGTGTGTGTGAGCGCGTACACACTCGCTCATATACTCATATGTTTTTCGCCCTTGAACAGCTGTGGTTTAAGTATCCCTTACTCAAATCAATTTCCAACCTGAATTTAAATATCTCAGAGTTGTTTTCTTTGGGCAGCTCTCAGACAAAGACTCGGTTCTCTTCGAGTCCAGCTTAATCAATGTTGGAAAATCCTGCTTGTTGTGTGTTGGCCTTAATGTAGCTCTGCTGCGTTCACTACATCAAAAGTATCCCAAAGATCACACGCCTTTCATTCAACATATATAGTCTTTTTGTCGGTATTTAAATGTGCCTTCGGAATGTACCTGGGAAAGGAAATGCAGTCCTGACTGTTGCTGGGTCCCAGGGATAGCTATGATGCTCTGGGGACACAGTTTGGTGGTGCGTGTGTATTTTAGCAACTTTCCTACTAAGTTGTGCACTTTTGCCCTGGTAATATTTTAATTTACGGGGCTTTCAGCCATTCTATGAAAGCTGTATTTTGAGAGTTGACAACTGCTGAATCACAGAATTGGAAAATGAAAGGGCCGTGGGGAGTACCTAGCCAAGCCAGCCCTGCTGCAAACAGGCATCCCCCTCAACGAGAGCCCCTGACAAGTGGTCCGTGAGGAATGCATCCAGCTTTGGAATGTACTGTGGCGGCCGCTGGAAGGCTCTCAGCAACGCTCCCTAGCAGAGACGAAGAAAGCTGTGTCCAGCGAGGAGTCCAGGGGAATTCAGGTACAGCGAACGCAACCGCCCAAGTCGCGCCTGGTTGGGGCACCAGCTCTCATGCCCCACCCTAACGCTGGCTGATGACACTGACATCTGCTGATGAGAGTCTTGTCAACGATAAGCTTCCCGTTAGCAGGACTTTACTAACGCGCTGCGACAGGAAACAGCAGATGCAGATGTTCTCACTCAGAAGGCCTTGGGAATGGTGAAGGCCTGTTTGCACCTCAAGGAGAAAGGACGTACTTCCACGTGGAAAAAAAAAAAAGTCATAAGCCCTTCCTGAACTGGCAGCCTCATCAAAGTGTCATCGCGGTATCTTTCGCAGCCTGCCCTCCACGTCCCCGTAGCTTCAGTGAGCTCTCGGCATGGTTCTGATCATCGCAGCGTGCAGCTAGTGACAGCCAGCAAGGTGGCCCTGGACCCAGGGGTCGAGGATCCAGCTTCAGTCACTGACTCAGTGGCAATCAAAACCAGATAGTCCCTGTCCTTGTGGCGCTTCCGGACGCAACAAAACAGCCGCACACATGTGCTACCATGATATGCTGTTGCAAACCAGGGAGTGTCAAAAAGAAGTGAACAGGTTCTATCAGAATCTAGAAGAGTTGCTAGAAGGACCAGGGCCTTGCAGCTCAGGGGCGGCACTGTGCAGCTGTCAGAGGACCAAGTATGCCTAGAGCCTGGGTGGGGTGGGGGGCTTCCTGAAACGGTGCTGATACGGACTGGAGACAGGAAGGAGGAAGTGACTGGGAGCCGGGAGCGGATGGCACACATGTACAAAGGGCCCTTTATCTGAGTGGCACACAGGTGGAAGGGAGAGGAGGGAGGGTGCTCCGAGGAGGTGGAGATCCGCACGGGCCACCCTGATGGCTCAAAGCAGGGATTTTTTTTTTTCTACTATTTATCAGCCACATGGCTTTGAGGACATCAACTTGACTGATTATTTAGGTTCCCCATCTGCAGGATGAGGACAACAATGGCAGGGCTTGCGCGATCAGGGTTACATGGAGAGTAAACAAGATTGCCCATGCTGAGCTGGTACGCTGCTCCCTGGGGTGTGCGCAGAACGCCGCCAGTGGAAATACCTTCTGCAGCAAGGCCAGAGGAAGGGAAGCAGCAACAGCAACGCCGAGGCAAAAACCCAAAAACAGGCGGGCTTCTAAGCACTCCCACGAGGGAGTCAGACACAATGCAACCCATTTGGGCCAACTGCAGATGAAACAGCTAAGTTCCTTTATCCAAGGTCACGGTGCTGCCCAAACCCTCGACTGCCACAGTTCCAGGCAGGTAAGTAAATTTAGAATTAAACACTGACAACTTGCAACTGAACCGGTAATGAATAACTTGTAACAGAAAAGCAGTCTGCAGGAAATCTGACAGACAAGGGAGGTCTGAGCGACAACAGAGCACCGACACGAGGAAACTAGCACGCGTAAATTCACAATACTGAAAACCTTGTTCTCTCCCCAGTCTCACCTGCTGAAGGGACTTCATTTGCATGCCTACTTTCGGATCATTCCAATCCGTTAGGTGCTGGACATACACAGACATGAAAAGGAGAATCCAGTGACAAACTACACATGCTAACCAGAATCATTGAAGCTCGACTGTCCAAGAACATGCTCACCTGGATGGCCGCTCCTTGCAATAGGGTGTGAGATACGCTAACAGACTAACGAGACATTCTCTACAGGTGAGTCCAGATTATCTGAAATGGCTCGAAATGAGCCTGGCTCTTGCACACTTGGCCTCCTGAGCACATATCAGTTTATCAGAAGCCCACCCAGGCAGTGGAAGAGAGAGGAGGATCTCTCTTACGTAGAAGTATTCACAATAAACTTGGTTTATTGGTGGCAGTTTAAAAAGAGTCACTGATTTCTCCAGCCATGCTTATCTGTGTGTCAAAATCTAGTCTCCCATAAAAAAAAAAAAGATAATTCCGGCAGCCACTGTTTTACAAGCTTGCATGCCACTTCCTCTTGACTTCTCAGCACCTAGTAAATACTAAGCAATCATTGTCAACTGCTTATTCCCATCTGCGCCACCTGAGATCCTGACCACCTCTGAAACTTAAAGCATGCGTAACACCAAGATGATCTGGCCACAGTTCCTGGAACTCTCAAGAAGATACACCGGACTGCAATGGGTGTTCTGGTTCCACTGTTCCTCGTGTCCCACAGAAACCAAAACAAGACATCTTTGTAAACTTACAAGTATTCAACAAGTCAACTTCGATTATTATGCTTCGTTTCTTTTGTTAGGGAAACGTGTCCCTCAGTTCCTGAACTCCTCATACATATTTCTTTCCTCTGACAAAGCTCATCGTCTCTTAGGTCATCATGAAGTGCTTAGATCACAGTGCTGAACTGAAGAAGACTGGACAGGAATTTCTTCATTCAGACAAAAAAGAAAATATCTGATGCGCAAGCTTTCTGTCTGTTAGCAGCAGCAGTTAGCCCACTTTGCTTTTATGTTATCTGATAGTATTGACTAAATTCTCAAAAAATGATTGTATTTTATTCTGGAGGATGGATACGTGTTGAAATTGCAACATACTTCTGGACCTTTTTGTTATGATGATTCATGCTACAAGTAATTAAAAAAAATAAAAACACCTTCTCCCAGGTCTTATCTTTTTCCATAGATTTGCCCAGGATTTTTTTTTCTTGGTAAAATAAGAGTAAACAAGAAAATCTTTTAGCCCCACATAGAACATTTCTTTTCAAATTATAATGTCCTGTGACATATCAGTATTCAATCTAGACTGGAAGCCAGAAACAAGAGCATTTACTAAAGCCACTCTGTGGGTCATCGGCTCAACATCCTGGATGCGATGGGTTTGTCATTAAGCGAGAAATGAGGTGGTGCTTAGCCACGTAACTCATAATTCCAAGTCCCACCTCTAAAAGGTCTCTTACAGAGTAATGTGAGCTGTGCGAGGCTACTATCAGCCCCTGTCACTGCCTAAGTGACAATGCGGGTAGAAGCTAATTTAACTTCAGCACTTCCTGGGAAGACGCCAAGGGACAAATGCCACAGTGTCCAGAAAAACTGACACCAGAGCTCCCATAATCCCGGGCCAGAGTGGCTGTTCCCACTTCCTGCTGAAGAGTTTTGTCTCTGACCAAGCTATGGCAGGCAAGTCATGGACATACAGCCTCTATCAACTGCAGGCGGATTGTTCCTCCCATGTGGTTTTAGTTCCTCATTTAGTTAAATGTTTTCTAAGGATATTACCCACAGACTACCTTTCCCAAAATGCTCTAGTTAAAGCTTCATAAGGCTACACTTTGTGTGATGCTAAGATTGTGCTACGGCTGGGCCACACTCCTTCCCTTCCAAAGAGAAAGCATTTATTTGTCCATGATCAATTTATTTCCTTGGGTCATAGGTCCTTGAGCTCCCAATGATCAGCCCAAGAAATCCATCCCCACTTTAGGGATGCACGCAGACAGAGTGAGTGTTGGAGGCTGGGAGAGTGCTTGGTACTGAGCCTATCTGGGACCCTGATTTGTGCTCTGATTCTCCACAAACAGAAGCAGGTGACGATATTTCCAGAGGAGAACGAGTGACAGGCACTGACATGGACTGTGATTTTGCTGTATGTACTTGAACCAGTCAGGAAGAACACAGAGTCAGAGTGCTGAACTCATACCAATTAGGAAAGAATTTTTTTGTTTCTTTGTTTTTGATTTTCAAGGCAGGGTCTTGTTGTAGCCCAGGCTGACCTGGAATTCACTATGTAGTCTTAAGGTGGCCTTGCACTCACAGCGATCCTCCTACCTCTGCCTCCTGAGTGCTGGGATTAAAGGCATGCACCACCATGCCCAGCAGGAAAGAGCTTTTGAAAATATAATTTTTATTTTATTTATTTATTTGAGAGAGAAAGAGGCAGATCAAGAGAGAGAGAATGGCCATGCTAGGGCCTCCACCGAAACTCCAGAAGCATGTGCTACTCTGAGCATCTGGCTTACGTGGGTCCTGGGGAATTGAACTTGGGTCCTTAGGCTTCATAGGCAAGTGCCCTAACCATTAAGCCATTTCTCCAGCCCAAAAAGAACTCTTTTCAACATGTACATGGCTGTGCACACACGTGTATGTGTGGGTATGTGTGTGTGCAGGTGCACATGCTCATGCTGCCTGAAATTGACGATGGGGGTCTTCTTCAGTCACTCTCCACTTTATTTATTTATTTATTTTATTGAGACACAGGGTCTCTCTGAAGCTAGAGCTCACTGATGCAGGTAAACAAGCCAGCTAGTAAGCCCTAGGGGTTCTACTCCACCTCCTCAGCGCTGGGATCACAGAGTGCCACTACATCCAGCTTTTATGTGGGTACTGGGGATCCAAACTCAAGTCCTCATGCTTGTGTGGCAGACAATTTACCCAGCCCCAAGAAGAGCTCTGACATGCTAGGGCTTGGACTTCTCCTTAAACACACACACCCCTAGGAAAACAGATGTTAAAGTTAGGTCAGGGCATTCACGATTTGGAAGCTGGGAGCTTCAAGGCTGTGACTTCGTCAGGACTGAGGATAGCACCATGTAGAGGAATGATGGACAGGTCAGCACCTCACGCAAATGGATGACCAGAAAGATGGATAGACCACAGACAGCAAGTGCGAGGCAATCTCTTCTAACCAATTTTTTATTCTTGGACAAAGCTCAGCATAGACTGTCCAGCGCTTAGATGCGGAGCCCACACTCCCTTGCATCAGCCCTGCTCCTGAACTCCCTGAGGTTGAGGCAGATGTTAAAATCTAAAGTTGAAACCTTTAAGCTATAATGAAGGAGTTCACAGGTTCATAATCCCAGTACCCCACCCCGATTCTCCAGCGATCCCGCTGAAAGCTTTCAAATAGTCCTCAGCACTAACACGGCGCCGCGCGTGTTGAACACGTTGATCTGCCCATGATTACCCTGGGCTGCTGTAAAACAATCTTGCTCCTCCAGTGAATGCAGGCAGCTGCAACAATGGTGTTATTGACTTGTTGCTCCGGCTCTATTTAGTTATTACCCTCGGGGCCACAATCAATAGACTTTGCACCAAGTCCGCCTAATAAATCCCAGGCTCTCACTGGAGGGTTGCCAGGAATGGCAAGAAAATCTATGGCAGGGAAACGCTTAGAGTGCGAAGGCAGAGCGAGCTGCACTGACAGCTGTATAAATTAATTAACAAGGAACTGTTTATTCTTCTAAAAGATCAGATAGCACATTTGTCATCGACAAAGAAGGCACAGATAGACTGGCAAAGTTATCTGGTGATATTTAAAACCCCGCACATTTAGATGCACACACAAAAGAGAGAGGCCCACATTCTCTGGCAATTCTTTCCTTCTTTATTGCATTTTTAATTACTCAATGTATAAATTTGCCTTCTTAACACTCATTCTGGCCAGTCTATTATTCCTAGCTTATTTGGAATAATGTGGTCTGCCTTGATAATTCTCTAAATAGTCAACACAATAAAAATAAAATGCAGATCATGAACATTGCAGGGATCTGGGATGTTTTGATTTTTTTCTTCCCTGATGTTAGAAATCTGAATCTTGCTTGTAATGTAGCAGTGGAGGGAAAAATGTGTTAGGTAATAGAAACATGACAGAGTTGATGAAAGTGGATGCTATCAGATCACTGCAGAATTCTAAGGTAGTTCCTCACTTAATAAGCATATGCATAGTCAGTGAAGGGGCCCAGGACCCCATATTTAGACAAATTAAGGCTGGGAATGTAGCTTAGTTGGTAGCATGCTTGTAGCTCTGGATTTGACCCCCAGCACTACATAAAACTGGGTCTGGACTATGGAGGTTGAAATAGGAAGATCAGAAGTTCAAGGACATCCTTGGTTACTCTGTTTTTTTTTCTTTGTTTGTTTGTTTGTTTTTTGAGGTAGGGTCTCACTCTAGCTCAGGCTGACCTGGAATTCATTATGTAGTCGCAGGGTGGCCTCGAACTCACAGCAATCCTTCTACTTCTACTTCTGCCTCCTGAGTGCTGGCATTAAAGGCGTGTGCTACCACTCCCAGCATTTTTTTTTTAAAGACACATTGAACTAAGCTTGGGCAGCTCAGGGGCAGGGACAAAATCATCTTATGTAGAAAGAGATCAACAGGATTTTTGGAGGCGGCTGGCAGAACCTTCCTTAACACTACCCATCCTAGTTCAAATCTATAACTTAATGGGAAAAGTTGTTTCAAAATACTAAAATATTCAGTTTTTACATTTGATGGTAGGTGGTCATTTGTGCCTCAAACACCAGCACTCAGGAGGCTGAGGCTGGAGGAATGCCTTACATTTGAGTTTGTCCGGGATATATAGTAAGTTCCAGGTTATTGAGAGAAGCCTTGTCTCAAAAATCCCAACTATAAACAAAAAGTACACAAAAAGTAATAGAGATGTTAGAAAAAGCCTTGGAATAAAGAATAAAATCATCACAGTGCTCCACACCTCCCATCATCAGCCCAGTGGCCGGTACTTGGTGAGTGCTCATAAGTGACAGACACTGCAACAGCCAGGGACTGGAGGACACGGGCATCGCTGCTCCCAGGTGTGGAAGGCTCATCCCATTGCTTTGGTCTGGTTTGGGATAGGACAGTCTTCCTGTATGCCAGCACACTCTTGTGAACACAAAAGGGCACAAGAAACCCTCAAACATGGGTCCTTCACATAACATGAAATTCATTTTATAGTGAGGCTTCTGATAGTGTTGCTCTAATAACTGATTGCCTGGTATGAACTGTTTCCAGGTAATAAGAGTTAGCTGACTTGAGAGTCTTATCCATTGTAAGGATCTATTGCTCCACGTCAGATCCAGGTGCTTTCTATTAATCAGGTTAATTGTGTCACTTGGACATCTACCTCTGGCCTGCACACACGGGCACATGTGTGTATGCATACACATATACACACCATACACATGCACATGCAAAATGAAATTACTCATGTTTGGAGAAGAAAGTATCCATTATCACAACTCCATCATTACATGTTTTGTTCATGTAGTCAGTTACCATATTATACCCCACAGAGATGTAGCTATCATGTATCTTGGTTAAAAGGTCAAAAAAGAATTATACATTATGGGTTGTAGACTGGAGCTCCTGGGAGCTAAAGTCGACTCTGCCACTTCCACTCTTACTGCTTAGGGTTCCAGAGATGGGCAGGGCTCAGGTGTATCTTGGTGGATGACCACATCAACCTAAGTTCTTTTTCTTCCTTCAAAAATGTGGCTGTGCAAAAATACACAATGAAAGCAGGGTGTGGTTGTGCATGCTTTTAATCCCAGCACTTGGGAGGCAGAAGTAGGAGGATCACCGTCAGTTCAAGGTCATCCTGAGACTACACAGTGAATTCTAGATCAGCCTGGGCTAGACTGAAACCCTTCCTCAAAACGAAACAGAAACAACACACACACACACACACACAAGAAAAGACAGCATATTAAACAAATGGTGCTGGAGAAATTGGATAACCGCCTGCAGAAGAATTAAATTAGACCCAATTTTCTCACCTTGCACAAAAGTCAACTCTAAATGGTTATGGACCTCAATATAAGATCTGAAACTCAAGCTGGGTATGGTGGCACATGCCTTTAATCCCAGCATTTGGAAGGCAGGGGTAGGAGGATCACTGTGAGTTTGAGGCTACCCTGAGACTACAGAGTAGATTCTAGGTCAGCTTGGGCTAGAGCGAGACCCTACCTTGAAAAAAACAAACAAAAAAGATCTGAAACTCTAATGAGACCCTACCCTGAAAAACAAAATACTAAAACTTAAAAAAAAAAAAAAAAAGACCTGAAACTCTAAAGGAACTAGAAGAAAGAACAGGGAGAACACTCCACAATATAGGCACAGGGAAAGACTTCCTAAATAAGAGCCCTGTAGCACAGGAAATAGATCAACATTCAACCACTGGGACCTCATGAAACTAAGTAAGTTACTGTACAGACAAGCAAACCATCAACAGAGTCAATAGAGATCTCATAGAATGGGAGCAAATCTTCGTCAAGTATACCTCTGACAAAGTCTAATACTTAAAATCTACAAAGAACTCAAAAAAACTAAATAATAATAAAAAATCAAACCACCCAATAAAAAATAGGGTAGAGAATTGAACAGAGAATTCTCAAAGGAAGAAATACAAATGATCATTAAACACTTCAAGAGACATTCAGTGTCTTTAGTTATCAGAGAAATTCAAATCACAACAAGTTAGAGATTTCATCTCACTCCAGTCAGGATGACATACATCAAAAAATCCAATGACAACAAATGTAGGTAAGGCTGTGGGGGAAAGAGGAACCCTTATCCACCGCAGGTGGGAGTGCAAACTTACGCAACCACTATGGAAATCAGTATGGAGACTCCTGAAAAAGATAAAAACAAATCTACCATTTGATCAAGCTTTCCAACTCTGGGGCATATATCCTAAAAATTCCACTCTTACTAGAGAGATACTCTCTCAGCCATATTTGTTGCTGCTCTATTCGCAATAGCTAGGAATTAGAATCAGCCCAGATGTCCATCAACTGATAGATAGTAAAGATGTGGTACGTTTACACCATGAAATTCTATTCAGTGGTAAGGAAAAATGAAATAATGAAATTTGCAGGAAAATGGATGGAGTTAGAAAAAAAAAATCATCCTAAGCTAGGTCACTCAGGAACAGAAAAACAAACACCACATGGACTCTCGTTTGTGGTTTCTAACTGGGATCATTGGAGGTGAGTGCAAACAGTAGTGGGCACCATGAATATGGGCATAAAACCAGAATGAGAATAGGAGGGAGGAGAAAGAGGGAGAGGAGAAGAGTAGTCACTTGACAGGTTAGGGGAGGGACAGAGTATAGGGGACTGGAGGGGCTTGAAGGGGTAAGGGGTAGGGAGTGTGGGGAGGGAATTACACAAAAGTTAAGACAGGTACCCGGTGTGGTGGCGCACGCCTTTAATCCCAGCACTCGGGAGGCAGAGGTAGGAGGATCGCCGTGAGTTCGAGGCCACCCTGAGACTAAAAAGTGAATTCCAGGTCAGTCTGTGCTAGAGTGAGACCCTACCTCAAAAAAAAAAAAAAAAAAAGTTAAGACAGTCTGAGTAGAAACCCCCATTCTGGCTAGAATTCTACAAGATGTAACCACCAATAAAGGGGGTGGGGGGACCCATGGATTCCCCAAACAATGTAGGCCATTGCCAAAACACTTGATTATCTGCCAGAGCTAAAAGCTAAGACCCTATCGCTGAAGGTACAACAGGCTATGGTCACAGGACGTTGGAATGCCATGCTGGAACCAGAAGGGGAACTAGCTTCCTCCTGGAGAGCACTCATGGTGCTGGAGAGCCCTGCGGGAGCTGCAGGAGGACAATGGTCTCCAACTGCGTGACTTAGCAGGGACCCCTGCGGGCTACCAAATCCACCAACCAGACAAGAAGTACATTCTTGCCAGGCGTGGTGGCACACACCTTTAATCACAGTACTCAGAGGCAGAGGTAGGAGGATTGCTGTGAGTTTGTGGCCAGCTTGAGACTACAGAGTGAGTTCCCGGTCAGCCTGGGCTACAGTGAGACACTATCTTGAACCCCGCCACCCCGCAAAAAAAAAAAAAAAAAAAAAAAAAGAAGTACACTCTTGTGCAATAGTGGCACACAGCCTCTGTTGGTAATCAACTGTTCTCTGAGTGGACATGAGGTCCGCTTAGTGGGCCAGAACTCAAATCCGGTACTGGAAACCAAGTCAGAATCCCATGGTCAAGATTTGTGTATGTGTGTGTGTTTTAATAAATGCAGCTGTGCCTGGGGAGATGGCTCAGAGAGTAAAAGTTCTGGCTGAATAAGTGTGATGCCTTTAATTTGGATTCCTAGTGTCCACATAAAACTGTGAGCGCCTGGAATCCCAGGATACCTACAGCCAGACAGGAGATGGAGAGGAGAATCCCTGGAGGCCTGTGGGCTATCTAGCCTGGCATATGTGAACAACAGGAGATTGTCTCAAGTAGGTGAGGAGCCAACACCTGAAGCTGTATTCTGACCTGTCCCCTTACATATGCATGCTGTGCCCCCCTACATACAAAGATACATAAAAAGAAATTAAAATGAGGCTGTACAAGTAGATATCTACATGAGAAAGTAGAGGGTTGTACCTCACTTCACACCACACACAAATACTAACTCTGAATGTATCCAAGACCAAAGTGAAAGATCCAAAACTATAAATTCTTAGATTAAAACTTAGGGATAAGTCTTTGCGACATTGGTTTTATCAAGATGTTTAGATCTGACACCAAAAGCACAAGCAATTGAAGAAACTAAATTGATTTCATCAAAATTAAAAATTTTGTGTTTCAAAGTACACCACCAAGAAAGAAAGAAAGAAACACCTAAGAATTGAAGAAAATATTTGCAAGCCATATATCTGGTGAGGTACATATATCCAGAGCTTATAAAGAACTCTTACAAAAAGTGGGCAAAGGGGCTGGAGAGATGGCTTAGCGGTTAAGCACTTGTCTGTGAAGCCTAAGGACCCTGGTTCAAGGCTTGATTCCCCAGGACCCATGTTAGCCAGATGCACAAGGGGGCGCACACACCTGGAGTTCGTTTGCAAGGCTGGAAGCCCTGGCATACACATTTGCTCTCTCTATATATCTGCTACTTTCTCTCTCAAATAAATAAATAAAAATAAACAAAAAGTGGGCAAAGATCTGGGTAGACATTTCTTCAAAGATATATAAATGACCAATAAACACAGGAAACACTCCACAGGTCACCAGCCACTGGGGAAATGGAAATCAAAGCCACAACGAAATGCTTACCAGGAAGGCTAGAATTTACAAAATCACATTATTGTAATGTGGAGAAATAAAAATCCTCACATGGTGCTGGTGGGGATGTAAAGCAATACAGCCACTTGAGAAAACAGTTCCTCAGGAAGTTGAAGTTGGGCTGAAGGAATGGCTCAGTAGTCAAAGACACTTGCTTGCAAAGTCTGACAACCCAGATTTGATGCCCCCAGAGACCCACATGAAGTCAGACGCACAAAGCAGTGCCATGCCTCTGGAGTTCACTTGCAGTGACAGGGGCGTGCCCATGCTCATTCTCTCTCTGTTCGACGCTTTGTCTGTTTCTCTCACATAAATAAATAAATTTTATGAAAAGAAGATGAAGTTCTCATTTGATCTAGTGATTCTATCTCTACCCAAAGAAATGAAACCCGTTTATACAAAAACTTGTCCAGAGATGCTCACAACAGCATCATTCACAGCAGCCATAATGTAGAAACAGCCCAAGTGTCTGGCAGCTGGGACTATGTAAGTATCGTGGGGTGTGCTATATGCATGCAGTGGTGTAGCAGACAGCCACCCGTTGCTGGGATGAACTTCCAGACCTGGCTCAGTTGTGGGGGAAGGCATTTATTGAAGCAGGGAAGTTCCATAATGGCAGAAGAACACCACTTCCGTAGGGTCAGGCAGAGAGAAAAAAGCCACACTCCAGGAATTCCAGCACTTCGCTTATCTTTAGACTGGAATTCCAAACCCACCCCCACACCTTAGGGCTGGACCCTAGGATCACGATGAGTTCGAGGCCACCCTGAGACTACATAGTGAATTCCAGGTCAGCCTACGCTAGAGTGAGGCCCTACCTTGAAAAACCAAAAAATAAATAAATAAATAAATAAAATAAAATAAATAAGCAAAATAAAAATAATAAATAAAAATAAAAATAAAATCCTGAATATATCGGTGGGGGCATCAATTCAAACTACCACAAATGAAATAATATTTAGTCATTAAAACAGTGCACTGCCTGCCACACATGAAGAAATATGAAAACCATGCTTAGTGAGAGTCACGTGTTATATGATTCTGTCTCCGAAACGTTCGGAACACGTATGTCTATTAGAGAGAGCAGCTTGAAGGCTGCTTAGGACTGAGGAATGGAGAAAGTGAGGGTGAAGGCTGCAAGGTACAGGCTGCTGTAGAACTGACCACAGCGATTGTGGTGATGGACGCGCGTACTGGAAGGTCCCAAAGCCACTGACTTAGGTACTTTAAGAGGGTGAATTGAGCTGTGTTTGCAAAAGATCCCAGCAAGGCCATTATCCCACCCACCCGGCCTGGAACAAGCGACACCACACAACTGTGCTGCCGGAGCGGCCCCTCCCCTGCTCTGCAGGCCACTCACATAGCAGGTGCTGTTCCTCTCATGAGGGTTTTCTCTGTGCACACGCCTGTAATCCTAACACTCGGGAGACAGAGGTAGAAGAGCGCTATGAGTTCGAGGCCAGCCTGAGACTACAGAGTGAATTCCAGGTCAGCCTGGGCTAGAGTGAGACTCTACCTCGAAAAACCAAACCAACCAAACAAACAAAACCACAAACCAAAAAAGAAAAAGAAAAACAGCTGCTACTATTTCCCCCTGCACTCCTCACTGAGGAAAGTCTACTCTACAAGTACCGTGATTGCTCCTCCATTTCATGCAAACCCTGTTCTCTGAGGTGGGTGCCGTTCTCACCTACGCTTCCCGACCAGGGGTGAGTTCTCCAAGGTCACAAAGCTGATAAGGGGCAGTCCTTGTATTTGACCCTGGGCTCACCTGTGGCCAGAATCTGGGCAGGAGGGAATCTTGCTTTCCTGTGTCAACCAACCATGTAGGACATGGCCTTCGGGTCCAGATCCCATGAAAGCCCTCCATTCTAAACTATCCAGGGCTCCCTGGCAGGGCCAGGTTTATCTTCAGAGAGATCTAGAAATTTTTCTGCAGCCAAGCCTTGTCTATCCAGTTTATTTCTACAAGTCGTGCAACAAGGGTACACTCCCCTGCCCTGTAGCTATAGCTCGTGCTCCAAACTTATTTAGTTAATAAGTTTAAAGCTGGCCTTTTAAATTTATTTAGTTCAGAAAAAACCAACTTTTTTTGGTTATGAAGAAACATACATAGTGAGTTTTAAGAAAGTAGTTCTACAAACATGACAAAAACAGGGTGTCAGCGGTATTTAGCTGTGGGATTACTTAAAAAAAATAAACATTTGGAATTAATTTTTCCTGTTCATAAAGTAGCCATCTTTTAACCAAAGTTTTGTTTCCATGTCAATCAGAACACTATCTGAGGTTAACATTTTGATGTAGTTAATGTATCTGTCTTTGCCATGCCCTTGCTGGGTGGTATTAGGCTGGTCACCTGCCATTCTTGGGTGACGGCGCACTGTTGGAATCCAATGTCTCTTTATGGAATAAAATTGTCCAGTGGGCCATCTGAGTGCGTTGGGTTGGATCAGAGGCTGCCAGTTGGAAGCCTATGGCCATGACCTTGCCTGCAGATGTGTTGCTTTAGCCTGCTTGCTTTTAAATAATAATAATAATAAAAATCCTGCCAACATCCACAAACTAGGAGATTTGTAACCTACAATGCAGGCATTCCCAGAAGCTTAGGAGAGCAGGCTTGTCCTGGTCACTACACTGCCCCTGGCAACAACAGGATGGCTTCCGAGAAACCTCTTCAACAAGGTGTGCACTCTACTCACGACAGTGCTTACCCAGTCCCGGGGCATCTGAGCACGCTAGCTTTGCACACTTTCATTCCCAGATTCCTAGACTGTGTCCCAAGTTTTACAGAATTCCAACAGGAAGGTAAAAGGGATAGACAGTGGTCTTGCCATATACCTTTCCATATACTGTGAGATCGAACAGAATGCAGGGGCTGGCCTCGTCCATCAGGGAAAGTCCAAGTGTGCCCACACTCACAGCAGAACAGGGACGTTCAAGGATGTTTATATCCCCAATGCTCCGCCTTGCCCAGCGCCTCCAGCTCACCTATGTGTGAAACACAAGCTGTGCCTGGGAAGCCTGGCTTGGTAGAGATTTGAGGACAGGGAAAGAAATTCCGTGGTTTCAACTAACATTCTCAATGCACTTGAACTCCAAGTCAACCTGCTTCCTTCCTTCTGAGAGAGACTGAATGGCAAACAGATCGCGCAGATTAAACGACAGCCTTCCTTAACCTTCTCCGCCCCTCTCCCCGCAAAGCAGGCTTTCCACACACATGAAGGCTCCCTGGCTACTTGTGATGGCTTTACAATGTGGCCCCGGATGGCCATGCTCTGGGCTCCAGAACAGTCCAGGCCTGTGTTCTACACACTCAAGTCAGCAGGGATGCGGGAGGGCCTGGATAATTAATTGCAAATTTCGGCTCTCCCTACTTCACACAAACAAATTATTTAGAACGTGCTTGTTACTGGCTTTTCTAGCCCTCCCAGCTTTTCTTTTAGGAAATGAGTAATTGTTAGTCTTACAAGGCCAGAATTACTTCCTCATGTGGTATGTTACCTTACTTCCTGTGTGTGCGCACGCGCCTGGGCTGGTCAGAGGGACGGCCTCTGGGATCCGTCCTTAGGAGTGCGGTCTATAGTTTTTGGAGACAGGGTCTCTCGCTGGTGTGCTGCTCACCAGTTAGGTTGACTAACTGGCCAGTGAGCTCCAGGGGTCCCCCTGTCTCTTCCTCCCCGGCTCTGAGATTACAAAAGCCCACCACAATGCCCAGCTTTTTTTTTTTTTTTTTTTTAAACGTAGGTGATAGGGATAAAATTTAGCTCCTTATGTTGCAAAACGAGCACTTTACCAACTGAGTCATCTCCCCAAGCCCTTACACTTCTTTTTTTTTTTTTTAATTTTTTGCTCATTTTTATTTATTTATTTGAGAGCGACAGACAGAGAGAAAGAGGCAGATAGAGAGCGAGAGAGAGAATGGGCGTGCCAGGGCTTCCAGCCACTGCAAACGGAACTCCAGCTGCGTGCGCCCCCTTGTGCATCTGGCTAACGTGGGTCCTGGGGAATCGAGCCTCAAACCGGGGTCCTTAGGCTTCACAGGCAAGCGCTTAACCGCTAAGCCATCTCTCCAGCCCAACTGTTACACTTCTTATTTTGAAATAACTTCCAACTTTCTAGAAGGTTGTAAGAATGCTATAACACAACAAGTTCCTATTCTCTTCAATACATTCACTGTCACCATTCCACCCCACGGCCTGGTCACTCTCTGTGTACTTCCACACAGCCTTGAGACCCACTTGTCATCACTGCAGGGGTCACGTGCATGCCTCTGAGTCACTGGAGCACATGTAGCCAAAGCAGAAAGCTTAGCAATGATGCAACACTCATGTCAGATCCCTAGCCCCTGTCCTAATCCGTGGGGTGTCAGCGTTACTGCCCCACCCACCTCACCTTGCTCCAAGATTCAATCTAGCGCCACAAACCACATTGAGTTTGCTACTCTGGCGTCTCCTTGGTGCCATGAAATCTGAAATTTACTCTGGCTTTTAAAGCTGATTTCTCTGTGGCACTGGGCAGCCAGAAAAAAAATGGAGCTAGAGCGCAGAAACATGCAGAGAAAAAGGAAAAACCCCAATGTCCTGGTACACTGGTAGCTGGTCGTGGGGAATACCAAACGTTCCCTGAGCTCCACAGTTGCTCTGGGAATTGCATCACATGCTTCAAGTTGAGAAGGCGACGGGGAAGTGAAGAGTCTTCTATTTTGGTCTCTTCTTTCTTCCAGAGACAACTGCTAGTGTCCTGCTGTCTCCCCCAACCCTCGCCTGTCCAGAAAGAGCTCTGTGTAGCACTAGTGACATTTCCAGGGTGGCAGAATAGCTTCCCAGCCCTGTGTTTCACAAAGCGTCTTAATCATTCCATTATCCCATCACAATGGGTCCTCACTCTTGGCAAGCAATTTTTTTTAATTATGTAAACCATTTCATTCTCTTTTCAAATATCTGTTGGGGAGCTGCAAGCCACTGCAGGGCAGAAGAGGATGCAGAATGTCTGTAGGGACAGAGGGAAGCAGGGGCTTGTCTTGCCCTTGAGGTCACCTACCTCAGGGGTTGGGGTAAAGGAAGAGACCAGGCACAGAAGCCCAGGAAAGGGCTAGACTGTAAGAGAGTCCTGCAGCTCTAACAGAGCGCCTTTCACATGGCACAGAGCACAGGGACATGCTGGGGAGAGCAAGATGGGGTCCTCTATCACCCAGATAAGGTGTCCTCCATCCATCCATTGGATACTGCAGCAGTCTATTAGCTTTTTCCTTTGTTACATTTGGAAAAGGAGCCCCAAGAACCACCACACACCTACAAGTCAGCTTCCTGAAGGTGTCTGAGGACAGGACTGGGCCAGGAAGGGATTAAGCACTCAGAACATTCTGGGCTCTGCACCATCTTACTTAGCCTTGAGTGGAATTTGTGTATAAGATACATTTGTTAAATATCCCAGACCTTCAGGCAATTGTTAGAACCATGACTCCTTCCATTGTAATGTGGAGAGGTTTTACTCCCTATGTTCTGGCATTAGATGATGCCTTCATGTGTTTGAGACCCAGACAAACATATTTTATATAATACACTAGAATAGCTTCTGTACTCATGGTTTTCCTCCGTTCTATTCCTTCCTCTACCCCCCTCTTTCTTTTTTGGTGCAGGGGCTAAAACTCAGGGTCTTGCATATGTTAGGCAAGTGCTCTACTGCTAAGCTATACGCCCCCCCCCCCCATTTTTGAAGTAAGGATTGCATTATATTGCCTAGGCTGGCCTTGAACTCACCATCTTCGTGCCTCTACCTGCTGAATGCTGGGATTACAAGTATGTTCCACATGGCCAGGTCTATTTGTGGATTTGATCTGTTAGACTTTACTTAGTCCTGAACACGAAACAGGCACTTAGTTCCTTTTAGCCACAGTTCTGGCAATCATCTTAAAGGAAAGGAGAAACCTAGGGAAATCGAACAGCCAGCTGATTAAAGGTTAGGGTTCTGAGACTAGACTGTGTGGATTTAAATCCCAGCACCTTCACTTACTGAATGCATGAGAGTAGGTCTTGGTTTTTACCATCTGTAGCAGGAGCTGAAGAAAGTAGGAACTCCAAGTGTACTGTGAGAATTACAATGAGGTAACACAAAGACCTAGTGCCTATATGGCTTAGAGCAGAGCACTTGATAAATGCTAGCTATAGATACTGGTCTTACGTTTTCAAAACGGATTGAAAAGTCAAGCTTAAGTCATAGGGAAGCTGATATAACTCATTTTCAGCATAAGATTAAAATTAAAAAAAATATTTTATTTATTTGCCAACAAAGAGAAAGAGAGAGAGAGAGAGAGAGAGAGAGAGAGAGAGAGAAAACATATACATGCACCACAGTGTGGAACAGGCTTTGCATGGGTCCTGGGGAACTGAACCAGGGCAATCGGGTTTTGTAAGCAAGTGCTTTTAACCTCTGAGCCATCACTCCAGCTCCAAAATAAATTTTTCCCCTTTTTATTTTTAAAAATTTATTTATTTATTTATTTATTTATGAGAGAAAGAAGCACACACAGAGAGAATGGACATGCCAGGGCCTCTAGTCTTTGCAAACGAACTACAGATGCATGTGCCACCTTGTACATTTGGCTTACATGGGTACTGGGGAATTGAACCTGGATCCTTAGGCTTCACAGGAAAGTGCCTCAACCACTAAGCCATCTCTCCAGGCTCCTAAAATTAAAAAATTTTTAAAATGTTTATTTACTTATTTGTAAGCAGAGAGAGATAGAAGAGAGACAGAGAAGATGGGCATGCCAAGGCCTCCAGCTATTGCACACAGATTCCAGACGCATGCACCACTTTGCACCTGGCTTTAAGTAGGTGCTAGGGAATCAAACACGGGTTGTTAGGCTTTGTAGGCAAGTGCCTTAACTGCGGAGCCATCTCTCTAGCCCAATAATAAAAATTTTTAATAGTTTAATTTTATTTCATTTTTAGAGTGAGAGAGAGGCAGAGAGACAGGGAGATAATTGACAAGCCAGGGCCTTAGCCAGTGTAATCAAACTCCAGATGCTTGCGCCACCTAGTGGGCATGTGCGACCTTGCGTCTGCCTCACCTTTGTGTGTTTGGCTTACGTGGGATCTGGAGAGTCCAACATGGGTCCCCAAGCTTTGCAGGTAAGCACCCCAACTTCCAAGCCATCTCTCCAGGCCCCAAGAATAAAATTTTATGGCCAATAGATTAGCAGCTTTCCCACTCTGTTGTGAAGGATATTTTCATGGAACAAGACTTGAAGACCTAACACCTGTATACAATATTGTTACAACTTTCTCACTAAAGGGGCTAGGGAGATCCCTAGCAGGTGTGCTGTGGTTTGAATGTAAAATGTACCCCAGGGCCTCAAATACTTGAGAGTAAGCCTCCTACTTAGTTCCCCGCTGGTAGAGCCTTTGTGAGGTGGAGCCTTGTGGCATGAGGTATGTTGCTAGGGGCGGGCCTTGGAGTTGATCAGTCTAGACCACTGGATGTTCAGAGTTAACTGGCTTTTGCTGCTTCCTCTCAGCTGCTGCTGAAGATGGGAGCCAGTTGCCATGCTTTCTCTATCATGATGAATCCCCCCCCCCCCTTGAAACCATAAGCCTGAAACAAACCCTCTCCTCCATTAAGCTGTCTCTAGTCTGGTGTTTCGTTCCAGCAAAGGTAACTGCTAGAAGCTCTGGTTGCACAGGCATGAGGACCTGTTCGATCACTAGCACTGGCACATGGCCACATATGCCTGTACCTCAGGGCTGAGTGAGGGAGGCAGAGACAGGAGGGTCACTGGGCCTGAATGGTCAGCCAGCTCCAGATTCAGTGAAAGGCTCAACCTCAAGGAAATCCTGTGTAGGAGAGACAAAGAAAGGCAGCTGATGTTCTCTGGTCTTCACATGTGTGCATGGGGAACCTGTGCACACATGTGCCTGTCATACATACAGACTCCCGTGCACACATGAAATTAAAAATGAAAGAGAAACCCTTGGCCTCTATGCCATCCAATATACATGCCACTAAACCAGCCTCACAGTTTTTAATAAATACCTATGAATTCTACCATATGCAGCTGCTTTCCTTCACACACCTGCTTAGGGAATAGGTCAAAGAGAAGCATGGGGTGTGTTTTCCAGCCCTCTGCTGGAAGTCCTCATGTCACTTCCTCTCTTGTGGTAGGAATCTCTCCCATGGACAATTCAGTTCTATGGACTACAGGTCCCTTAAGGATTTTATGTTGTTGTTGTTGTTCACTGGAAGCAATTATTTTTCCTTTCTTTTTGAAGTGTCCTCACATCTCCTTCCAATGGGAGCGCAGTTCCTGATCCTTCTATTGACAACTAATTTAAACGTAGTGGTTTCTTCTCCAGGCGAGGTTCCCAGGAGCAGCCAGCAGGTGAGAATCAGATACCAACTACTTACAGCAACAGCCCCATTCTAGTAATTAAATCTACAATTATATTTGAACCCGAATTTATCAAACAGCTCTTAATGGCATTTGGCAAAGTTTATAAACATATAAAGTTCTCTTTATTAAAGTGCTGCCTGCCATCTGCACAGCTCTTTACCATTTACGTAGTTTTCATACCTCGCACGGTGTTTATACAGCAGTCAGTTCTAAACCTCTATTTTTGTTTCTTTCTACAAAAGATTTCCCTTATTGCCTAAGGTTTCCCACCATGCTTAATCTTGGCAAAATGCCTTAGCACTCCATTTCCAGGTCTGGCTCTGATCTCCTACACTCTTTCCATTCTCTCACTCCTCCGGCACACTGGCCGCTTGCTGTCTCCTGTGGACACAGGGCTCTTGCACAGGCTCTTTACCAGGAGAGCAGCATCCAGGTATGTCTTCACACCCCAGACCAGGCAGCTTGTGGTTTGCTGGAATGCATGTCCCCCATAGACTCAGTTTTTGTTTTTTTTTTGAGGGGGGGTGGTTTCAAGGTAGGGTCTCATTCTATCCCAGACTGACCTGCCATTCACTATGTAGTCTCAGGGTGGCCTCGAACTCACGGTGATCCTCCTACCTCTGCCTCCCAAGTGCTGGGATTAAAGGCGTGTGCCACCACACCCGGCTAGACTAAATTGTTTTATTAGGGTTTGTAACTTGGTCCTCTAGCATCCTGGCTGGAGGAAGTATCACAGGGGTGGATCCCAGGGGTCCAACTTAAAGGTGTGTTTGTAGGTGGATCTGAATTCCAGCCCAAAAGTCATGCAGGGAAGTTTGTGCTTGATGGTTTTCTGTTTGTTTGTTTGTTTTTGGTGTTGACTGGATACTGGTGGTTTCTCTTTCTCTGCTTGGATTTACGAGTGGGAGCCAGCTTGTTTCAACAAAGATGGCACTTCCCTCGGTCTGAAAGCTTGAAATAAATGCCCTCCTCCCATAAACTGTGCCTGGTGTGGATGTTCATCCCAGCATCGCAGAAGTGAGTACGACACAGCTCTTCTGAAGCCAAGTCCTGCATTATTCACTGTGGATTCAGCATGCTGCACTGTCTCCATTCCCACAGGCAGTTAAGAATCGCCCATAGCAGGCTACAGTGAGGATACATCAAGTACCATAGGCCCTGATTGGGATTAAGCAGCATGTTCCTGAGAGGACTGGAAAGGAATAATCCCCGACCTCAGCCAAACATGCCAGAGGGGGGGATCAGCTGATGCACAGGTTGGTACGTCTGAGGGGAGCCTCTAAGTTACTTCCAGGGTTGCTGAAGACACTGTCATTGCAGGTGAACAGCAACTGTTTAAAACTTGTTCATTTCTTTCTTTTAATCCTCGAAGCCCACCATGTTGTTTATGTTCAATGCCATGTGCGTGTGCGCAGGCGTTGGTGGGCTTCAGTCTGCATGCGGAGGCCAGAGGCCAACCTTGGGTGGATTCTTGAGGAATGCCATACACCTTTCTGTGAGACAGGGTCTCTCAGTGCCATGAGCTCATGAATTAGGCTAGACTGGCTAGCCAGCAAGCCCAGGGTTCCATCTGCCTCTTCCTCCCCAGCAGTGGTATTCCAGGTGTGTGCAACCATGCCCCGTACGTTCATGTGCTTCAGCGATCAAACTTAGATCCTGACACTTGTAAGGTTACGGCTTTACTGACTGAGCCAGCTCCTTAGCCCACCATGCACATTCCTGGCATGGTGTTTTCCAGAAACAGCGCTGTGGCAGGCATTAAGTAGATAAACCTAAGGCAATTTGGTGACAGCTGTAAAGGCGAAGGCATCAACGCCTCACTGGTGCTCAGTTGACCACATGTCTGGGTGTCACATGGCAGTAGGCAGCAGAAGGGTAGGTTAAAGGTCAAAGGCCTTAATGACCTTCAGCATATTTTAATAAGGCAACACTTGAGAGCTACGTTGAGATGAGATCAAAGCATAAAGTAGATTCTAGACAAGGGGATCTACGTTAAAGGTATATAAAACATCTCCCCGTCACAGAGTGTAAAGTCTCACAACTCAACGAAGTGGTGTCCTAACTACCACCAGGGCGCTAAATTCCCTTCTCGGTGCAATGGAGCGGGCCTCCATGCTCCCAGGACAAACAGCAGAAAAAGGAGACCTCACCTGATCACCTCACAGCAGGTGGGGCATGGAAAATTATGCTTGGCATGAAGCTTGTGACAAAAGCCAGTGGCCACATTCTAAGTCTGCCAGGAGGCCACGTGCTCAGTCACTTATTCTACTCACCAAAGAGGCGCCGCTAATGGGTTTCTGAGCCTGCTGCCAAGTGGCGGGAACTGCTTGGGTGCTGGGGCTTTGGTGCCTAAAGGCAGGAATCGAGGCTACGTAACAACTCTCCTCGCTAGGAGTCTCGTTAGTTCTTAAAAACTAACCTTGCCACAGATCGCTTGACCAGACTGAGTGGGATCTTTGCAGTGTCTTGGTCCCTCACCTGTGTGGGAGACATGGCCCTGACACCTAAAGGGAGCTGCTGTCGGGGCCTAGTACTTAAATAAATTCTAGAGGTAGCAAAGAGGGAAAATAAGCCACAATTTCCAGTGAAAATGTTCATTTTTCAGGCAGCAGAGATAGCCTCACATTCCACACTCTCTTCCGGGTAGATATTAATGCTGACGCTAACGACTTCATATCTCTTGCATAATTATAATGACCTTTAGTCCTTTTAAAATGCCAAATTAGCCGATTAAAATGGGTCTTACTGAAGTTATAATGTCCTAATTCAAATCTCCTGCCCAACTCTACTCGCAGAAGCTAACTACATTCAAACACAGATCTGGCAAACTCAAAAAGCACTCCACTCCTAATGCAGTGCCAATGTAATTTCAAATTCACTTTGAGAAGCCAAAACTATCTTTCCTACTCCATTATCTAGGTACCTTTCTTTGTAACTCCTGTCTCTGGATTACTACATTTCCCACTCCAGAAAAAGGGTGCTCGGCCTAGTTTCATACATCTTCACCTTGACCGTCAGTGTTCTGGGCCGTCTGGGTACGCTCTGTATGTCCGCGGCTGTTCACCTACCTGGGAAACCAGACCCAGAACCTGAGCCAAGCGCAGAGAAGGTGGCTTATTTGTGTGTTACACAAATAAGACCCGCAGCAGGATCAGCAATAGCGCTTGGCCAAGGACTCATGTCCCCTCAGGACCCATGTACCAGCACTCAAATCTTCCAATCCATTTTGTCTAAGAAAGACTTTAAATTAGATCAAGGATTGTAATACATCCAGTGCACCAGCCTCAGAACAGCCTTTAGACAGGAAGGTAAGAGGGAGCTAAATTCTACTCAGGCTATGAAGAGCTCATCAATTCCAGATAAAGAGATGGCTCAGCTTGTAAAGTGCCTGATGTACAAATGTGGGTACCTGAGTTTGGATTCCTAGTGCCCATGTAAATGATGGTATGTGTCTGTAATCCCAGCACTCAGGTGATAGAGACAGGGAAGAGTGGAGGCACGTTGGCTGAACTGGTGAGCTCTGGCTTCTATGAGAGATATTATGTTCATCAATGGAGAGGTACAGAGGTAGACACTTGACACCCACCTCTGGCTTCCACACACACTCACAAATGCACACGCCCACACACATACAAACATATACACACACAGGCAAGCAGACCACACACACATACACACACAATAAAATAGTCCATCAGCTCACCGTAAAACTTGACTGAGCTCACTGAGTAGATGGTCAGAAAACAAAGCAAGTTCTATAGTAGCAAAACTGTTGCAAATATATAGATACATAGTCATCTATCAGCAATCTATCTATCTATCTATCTATCTATCTATCTATCTATCTATCTATCATGTATCATCTATCTATCCATCCTACTGCATATCAATTCCGAAGGAGAGGAATGTCTAAGAACTCACTGCAAAAAAATAACAACGGAATTAGCAATTTCAAAACTCAATTGTGGAGAACTGAACTTATTTTTCTAGTTTGTAGGATTAAAACTGGATTTCAACCCAGAGATAACACATTGCACTGACCTTAAGAATAACGACAGGCTGTGTAAATATTTTTTTAAGAGAAAATGTGGCATTATTAGTGTGAGCGAGAAATAACTGTTATGTGTAAGGAAAGAAAGCCTTTATTTGTCCCTTACACAATCATTACTCAATCAGCCAAACAAGGCTTTGCCCTCAAGCCCCCATTGTAACGGGAGTTTTGTGTAAGCTCCTTGTTTGTACAAAAGCCTGGCAGTAGAGTCTTGAGGGGTAATCCTAAAGCTATTAGACCGAAATTAAAACACATCTAACCGGTAGATCTGTGTTTTTAAGACAGCTCTATTTAAGAGGGCTAGGCTGATCACACCGGGAGATAAGCCCCACACAATCTCGGGGTGATCACTTCAGCAAACATGGGCAGGGCATTGTAATTTTCTAGCCTTTTGCCTTCCAGAAGAGCAAAGATCTGGTAATCACTTTGTTGAAAGGCAGCAGATTCCTCAAGACTCACAGTCTTGGTATGCATGCGCTGAGTAAGGGGTTGACTTTTTTGTTTTCTTGACCAGAAAAAGAGAAAGAAAAACCCTGATACTGTGTGCACAATGGGCTCAGTTATCATGAAAGCAGGACAGGGCTGATGAGGAGAAACTCTGTCCGATTTTTGCATTCTTACATGAAATGTAAACCATATCACAGATCCACACATGTCTGGACTGTCTCCAACCTTTTGGGTTTTCTTAAAATAAAGTCTCATGTCTGGTCCCACCCCAGCACACACGCACATACTAGTAACCACCACACCACATACACAACTCGGGGTGTTGAATCCAACACTATGTTTTAAAAACAGTTTAGAATAGAATAAGATAGTTTGAACTTGTTCAAATATCTATTTCTACCTCCTCAGGTATAAATTATGGTTCTGTTTTGCTTTGGTTTGTTTTTGTTGAGACAGGGTCTCATGCAGCCCAGGCTGGCCTCAAATTTGTCATGTAGCCAAAGTTGGTTTTCAGCTCCTGATCCTCTTGCCTCTGCCTCCTAAGTGCTGGGATTACAGATGTACACCACCACCTCCAACTAGATTCTGTTTCTTCCTGTGGACTTCTGCATATGTTGCCTGTGTATATCTTCTCTATCCTCCTCTTCATTCCTTCCTTTTTGTGACCTGTGCTGAGGTGGCTCCAGCATCGCCCACTCTGTTCTCCTCATCCCCAATTGGTTACTTCTCAGAAGCGCATTTTTTTGTTTGTTTGTTTGTTTTGTTTGTTTGTTTTCTTTGATTATAGCATTCATAGTCAGTTACCAAGTGCTCTGAGAACTCTGTAGTGGGTCAGTCCTCCAGTACCAGAATCTTCTGGTATAGGCACTGGGGATTGTGGGGACAGTGAAAAGACTTAGCCCCTTGGATGATGGAATCTAAGGGCTAAGAGTGGATGGGGGTGGGGAATAGAGAAGCACACAGTTCCTTTGAATGTGCTTCTTAAACCAATCAAATACAATCTCCTCATACTTTGCATAGGTGACATGGTTGACTGAGAGGAATCCCTGAATGCAAATGGCCTCTCACAAGTTTGAGAGAAAAAGAAAGAAAGAAAGAAAGAAAGAAAGAAAGAAAGAAAGAAAGAAAGGAAGGAAGGAAGGAAGGAAGGAAGGAAGGAAGGAAGGAAGAAGAAACACCTTTTGGGAAGTATTTTGCAGCTGAACTGTGTCTGTTTCCAACAAAAATATTTTCTAATGCAGTGTCACTGAATATTGGCCCAGCAGTGCAAGTGAATGAACTTAATATGATTGGGGAATAAGAAATGGATTTTATTAAGTTTATTAGCAGCTCACAATATGATACTTCAACAGTGGGAGGAAAGTGGTCCTCCTATATAGCTTGAATGGAATCAGCATTTGGCTTTAACTGGAGCTAATAAGTGAAATCTAAAACCATCTTTTCCATTTGAAGACCTTTGGGGTCCATTTTTATACCACCTTGATCAAACCAGGTATGAAAGTTCAAACTGCTTCCTCTCGCCCTCTGGGTCCTGGAGTTCCTCCAATCTTACCTCTCTACATCAGCCTGCCTTGGGCTTTCTCTTTCCTCCCCACCTTAGCTTAACCTGGCTCCCATCCAAGAAGGCATTTCTACCAATCAGATGCTACCCCACAGCTTCCCTGCGGTAGTCACAGGGCTTGGGGAAACAGGGAGGCACCAGCTGAAATCTTGGAGGGGACCTGGCAGGAGATTCATCTCGAAGGCCACTTTTGTAAAGCAGGCTCTCTTTGGCAAGCTCATGCAGTCCAGATGAAAAGCTGGGGAGATGCTCCGAGCTCTGGCATTGTTGATAGAAATGATATGTATGTGTGAAAATAACAACTACCACAAACATTCATTGAAACTAGCACTTCATTCAGTCCTCATGATTGCTCTTGAAGAGCTCTTCCATGATTATTTTCCTTTTAGGGGAAGTAGACTCAGTAAGAAACACAACGTGCCCAAGGCCACACAAGGGGGCGTGGCAGGCCAGGGCCTCTCTGCAGAGCCTTGCTCTCATCACTGCATGCTCAGCATCATGGCTGGTAGTGTCCAGTGCTCCCTCCTGAAATGCTGGTCCTGCAGCCTTGCCCTGGCATTGCCTTGAGGTGCATTTTTTAAGTGCAGATGGCTGGATCCTGCTCCACAGGTTCTCACTGAACAAGTCTGGGATGGGGGCCAGGAATCTGTCTTTTAATTCTGCACCCAGGTGAAATGTTTGTGGATCATTGAACTTGAACTTGAGATGCAGGAGACATAAGTGATGGAGTCGGCCAGGACTGAGCTAGAGGAGAAACAGGGGCTCCTAACAGAAGCTAAGGGTAAGTTACAAGCTGGGGTGGGGGCAATCGGCAGTAACATGTGCCTAAAGACTCCTTGGTTCAGGACCCATCTCCTCTGTGAGACTTACACTCTGCTGGTCCCCAGGGAACTCACTATTCTCCAGATTTCTGTAGCTATTTAGCTGGTCCCACAGTCACACTCTGTCCTGAATCATGTAGCTTTCCTTCACTTTACAGGTAGACATTACAAAACTACCACCTGCAAATAACTTTATGTATATGTCTAGACAAAGATAAGATGCTCAGGGAAATATTATTTTTAGCAGTGAAAACCATAAATAAAATGTCTAGCAGAAGAAGACTAAACTCAGGTGGTGGTATAGCTCAGTGGTATAGCACATGTTTAGCATGTTTGAGGCCCTGGCTAACATTCCCAGGGCTCCAAAATAAAGACCGGTTAAACTGTACAGACATTCTAAACAATGGTTTGAAGCCTATTTAATGATATGGAAAATGTAACATTATGTAAGGTGAACATATAAACAATAATTCTATTTGCATGATTTTGAGAAAACCAAAATCAAAAGATTGAAGAAAATATATCTAAATGTTGTGGTAATATTTTGGAGTGGGCCCAATCACAGATAATTGGTATTTTCTGCTTATATTTTTTTGTATGTGATTAACTTTCAACAAGAAACACAAATGATTTTCATATTAAAATGCCATCTTAAAACGTCATAGCCACAGGAGGCTGGGGAGATGGCTCAGTTGGTCAAGCGCTTGCCACATAAAGCACGAGGAACTGGGTTTGGATCCTAAGCAACCACATAAAAGCTGGGTATGGGGCTAGAGAGATGGTTTAGTGGTTAAGATGCTTGCCTGTGGAGCCTAAGGACCCAGGTTCAATTTCCCGGTACTCATATAAGCCAGATGCACAAGGTGGTGCATGAGTCTGGAGTTTGCAGTGGCTAGAGGCTCTGTTATATGCCCATTCTCTGTCTCTCTCTCTCTGTCTCTGCCACTTTCATTTTTTTCTCTCTCTCAAATAAAGAAAAATAAATAACTAAATAAATCTAGATATGGCAGTTGGCTTACCTGTAATCCCAGCACCGGGGAGGCAGAAACAGGGGATCCCTGGGGCTTACTGGCCAGGTAGTCTAACTGATTGGTAAGCCCCCGGTTCAGTGAGAAACCCTGTCTCAAGAAATAAGGTGTGGAGTGACTGAGGAAGATACTTAATCTAAACCTCTGGCCTCCACAGACACATGCACACATGTGCACGGATACCTACACACATGTGCATACCACACCCTTACACACACACACTTCCACCCCCTCCAAATCTCACCCACAAAGCAACAGTAAACATGCAAGTCAGTTAGAAACTGGGCTTTTCTTTCCAGAGCAAGTTGGAAACCAGGCACACTGTTGAATGAGTTCCTTCTGCCTGTTGTTCCTATGGCACGTTGACCTTCACCCTCCCAGAACTCCCACAGTCCCTGTCATTGAAACTGTGGCTGACCAGTGTCTGTCTCCCTGCTACATGGCCAGGATGAGGGCTGTGTCCCTCTACCCAGAGTACTAATGGATCACCTACACTTGGCTGTCTCTTGATAAATAGTTATTGCATGAATGAATGGATGGTGATGTCTCACCTCCCTGACTAAGCTAATGGAGCTGGAAAGGCAGGACTCACATCCTATACTGGATTTCTGAATTTCTCTCAGCACCACTGTTGGACATATCTTAGGTATTCAGTGAAGGCTGGCTTTTCTGATGGGGATGGCATCGAAAGGAGGCATGCCCATTGAGACAAGTCGCCCTCGTGGTCAGGCTCCAGTGTTTTGCAGAGCCAGCCTGCCTAGCTACAAATGCTGCTCGGCGCTGAATAGCTGATTCTGTTTGCTGAGAGAAGCAAGTGAGGTAGACCGGATCTCTATCTGCAGACGAGTCATGCCGGAACGCACTGCTCCACCCCACCTCTTTTGGAGAAAGATTGATAAGCATAATGATGATGTTTTAATGAGCTTAATTGCACATTCCTTATGTTCTTGCAGAGTTGCCAACCAGCTACTTCGACATCCAGCAGTTGACTTGTAATAACTTTCTCCCCTTTCTCTGGGCCAGGGAGCGTAATTATTCCTGCCGTAATCTTGTAGTTCGGCTCTTTCTCCCTCCCCTCTGCTCCCCTCCCCTCCCTCTCTCCTTTTCTTGCTGTTTTTTTTTTTCTCTTTCTGGGAATTATTCTAAATGGGCATCTTTGAAAGAAGGGTGGCAGGCTGCTTTTGGTACAGTACTTAACCAAGAACCCTTTCATCAAAGGAGCCCTTGTGAGCATGCTCTGGATGCAAGCCAATCAGATCATCCCGCTGTCTGTCTCTGAAGAAACTCCGGCCCTGGTATGCACGTCGAGCCAGTCTGCAGACAGACTGACTGCTCTCCCAGGCCAACCTGTCTTAGCTGACTGAAAAAAGGCTGAAGAGAAAATTACCTGTTTGGCTCCAGACGGAATTAACATTTTTTATATATACACACAAGTATGTTTATTATTTTTCGTTTAAAAGCGTTTGCCTATCTAATATGGTCATTAATGTTATCTGGTCAGTATGTGAAACATTTTGAAATATGTGCAAATGTAATAAGGCTACAGGGCCTGGAGGCAAAATAAGATAAATTTTCTAATTAAATGACAGAAAACTGTTTGTGGAGTAACGAATGGGAGTTCTGTAATCTACTTATGGGCGCTGCTCTGTGCAGGGACATTTGGCCCAAGTGTAGGCCTGATGGGCTAGAGGACATCACTCTAACCACTTCCGGCCCCACTATCTCCTTCCACCTGAGTCACGTGTGTAAGGAAGACAGTGTGGCCTCAGCCTTGGCAGACAATGGCCTCTTCTCAAAGACAAGGAAACTCATCTTCTAGCACATTCTGGGAAACTTCTCAGCCCCTAAATCATCTTATGAATCCATTTTTGACATTTCAAGTAAAAGGTCATCATTGAGAAATGTATTTTGTAGTTTGTTTGAGAAAACTGCTGATCTATTTCCTCTCTCCTAGGGCCATCTTAGATTACCACCTTCTGCTTCCTCTGAAGTGCCAGGTTTGTGGGTGCTCGTGAGCCAGGTACCCCTACATGCCAGTAGCTGGGCCAGCTGACTGGGACAAAGAAGATGTGGCCAAGGCCTTCATGGAGAGGGTTGAAACACCTTAGATTCTTGCCCTGGGAAATTTCTTTTTACCTACAGGCTTACCTTGAGTACTTAAAAAAAAAAGCGTGATATTAAGAAAATGTTAGCTATACAGGTGACAGAATTACTGTCTCAACTATTTTATTTTATTTTTTGTACTTTTTGAATTCTCCAAAATTGCTATGTTGAACTTTTGCTTTTTTAGATATAAAATATGCTATTAAAAAGAGTCTTTCTAGCGGGGAGTGGTGGTGCACGCCTTTAATTCCAGCACTCAGGAGGCAGAGGTAGGAGGATCACCACAAGTTTGAGGCCACCCTGAGACTACATAGTGAATTCCAGGTCAGCCTGAACTAGAGTGAAACCCTACCTCAAAAAAAAAAGAACCTTTCTAAAAAATATTTTTTAAAAAGGAACCTTTCTCAAGGCCCCAAACAGACATATTTCAGAATTACACAGAGGATAAGCTGAGGGACAATCGGCTAGGCAACAGTTAGTAATAGGAGAAGGGAATAGGAATTGAAAGAGGGGAATTTTAATGAGCAGGGCAGCTTCACTCTCACAGCTGGTGTGGGCTGAGTTCCTGGAGTGTTAAATCAAGTAATAACAAAAATATGACTGTGCTTTACATATGATATTTCATAACTTCCTGAGAAGTAAACAGTCCCTCCTCCCTTGTTGTTCCTCCTAAGGAATGTCTATTTCTCTGAGCTCAACATTTCCCCAAAGTTTTCTTGTTTTTGCAGAAGCCCGTGTCCCAAACACAATGGCAGCCTGACTCTCTGGGGGTCTAACCCACACGTTTCAGTAGCGTTAGGGGCCACGTCCAGTTGCAGCAAGATGTTTGTGTGCTGGCTCTTTCCTGCCTCCTAGATTCTTGCCTGAGCTGCTATGCCACAGTCTGAGTCTCGCAGTTTTAGACCTGACCCTGGAAAGGATGCTTGGAAATTCTCTGATGGTTTGCTTCTCTCTGACCTAAAGGGTTTCTTCCTGGGAGGGTTTTCTTTCTCTTTTATAAGCTCTACAAAGTCATGGATATAGGCTGAAATCAAGGCTTTCCCATCCGTGGAGAGAAAGAAATATAAAATTCCTTTCATATAAATATATTCACAGAGAATAATCCTATTCTGCTCCTGGCTACTTCCACCCTGGGTAGGCAGAACATAAATCTGTGTGTGGGGGGTCTATTTTTGCCTTTGCACAGTCTCTTTTCCCCGTTTACGGGAATATAGCTAATTTTCATCACCAGATTGATTTTTGGATGGCCACTGGGAAAAATGATGAAAAAAATTATTTGCAAATGCTACAGAGCATGCTATTAAACCTTTAAATAATACTAATTACAGATTTCTTCTCAAGAGCAAAATCTCTTTCTAGAGGGGAAATGTTTTTTGTCACCTCTCACTTTTGTTATCGTTATTTGAGATGACTCTCTCTACATTGCTGAGGCTGGTCTTTAACTCAGGTGTTCAAGTGATCTTCTTGCCTTAGCTTCCCAAGTAGCAGGGACCACAGGCACATGAACCACTTGCATCTGACTCTGAGGGTCACTTTTTAAGCAGAATTGACTCTAGATTTGCTTAGAGCATATATTCTATGAGTAGTAACTTTGGGGGAAAAAAGCATAAAATAAACTCAATCTATTTGCAGGGTTGAGAAAAGTGACTGTGGGCCATCTACTCTTTCTGGCTGGTGGGTTATGAGTTATGCTGTTATTGTATTTCTTATTATGGTTATTTCTTTTATATGGAAAATCCTTACAAAGGAATTTTTTAAAAAAACAAGAACAGGTTATTAACTCTCTGGTAACACTCTGCAACTGAATGAGTATGTGTGTGTTACAGCAGAGTGACCATGTACCACTGGCTTCCCAAGGCAATGACTTGCTTATGGAAAGTAATCCTTTTAAAAGGCTACTGTCCCAATGCTTAAATGAATCCACCTTAAAGTTAAGAAATATTACTTAAATATATATAGAGAGGGGCTGGAGAGATGGCTTAGTGGTTAAGGCACTTGCCTGCAAAGCCAAAGGATCCTGGTTTGATTCCCCAGTGCCCACGTAAGCCAGATGCACAAGGGGGCACACGCATCTGGAGTTCGTTTGCAGTGGCTGGAGGCCCTGGTGTGCCCATTCTCTCTCTCTCTCCCTCTCTACCTGCATCTGTATCTTTCTCTCTCTCAAATAAATAAAAATATTATATTAAATATAAATATATATTAAAAAAAATATATATATATCAGATCCTGTTTCAATTTATTTGTAAAGTATGTTTTAAGAATTTGGAAACGATAGACCAGTATCATACAAAAAAGGCGGCAGGTGCGGGGGGGGGGGGGACAAGAAAAAAAAAAAACAGTACATGCAAGTAAGCTGACGGACCCAAGAGAGGCCTGGGCTGTACCCAAAAGGGTGACAGGTGAGTGATCGTAATCCCCATGAGGCATGTGTTCAGGAGGGCCAAAGCAGATGTAGTACCATATTCCCACCACGCACTAGAGTTCTTTCTCCCCAGTACGGTGACACTGACACCCACAGTCAGATACAGAGCTTCATGGTGGCCCTGAGTCTGGTCGGTGGTCTTCTACCTAGGCATGGGGGCCATATGACCCTGGCAGCTAGAGAAGGAAAATGATGTTCTTCTGAAGCATGGACCACTGACAGAGAATCACACTGCAGCATTTGCCCAGACTTCTCAAGCAGCACAAAGGTCAGAGTGCACTAGAGCCACAGAAATGCAGTGGGTGAGGTCTGCAGGCTATTCCTTCAGCAGGCGTGGCTGGTGAGACACAGAATCCTCTGCCATTGGGTGTCAGCTCTGCTTCCGAGTAGTCAGCAGTGTAATCAAAATAGTGTACCCTGGCGGGGGGGGGGGGACCCGGAGGAGAGGGGAAAATGGCCCTAGTGAGACGGCAAAGGAGGCTGTGGTCACAGATGAGCTGGACTTGGTCCTGGTGGCTCCTGCTAATGGGTCACCTGAACACAGAGGTGGAGCTGGTAATGCACACCTACATAAGAGACACAGAAGGAGGGAGAGAGAGAGAGAGAATTGGTGTGCTATGGCCTGAGCCACTGAAATTGAACGCCAGACACTTGTGCCACCTAGTGGGCATGTGCGACCTTGCGCTTGCCTCACCTTTTGTGCATTTGGCTTATGTGGGATCTGGAGAGTAGAACATGGGTCCTTAGGCTTTGCAGTTCAGCTCCTTAACCACTAAGACATCTCTCCAGCCCTGTGTTATTGTTTGAAACCCTCAGTAAACCTGGAGCTCACCAATTTGGCCAGACTAACGAGAGGGTAAGCTTCAGGTATTCTCCTGCCTCTGCCTCCCCACTGTTGGGATTATAGGAGTGTCGTGCTATGCCTGGCTTTGAGGTGAGCGCTGGCTATCCAAAATCAGCTCCTCATGCCTGTGTGGCAAGCACCTTACTGACTGAGTCAAAAAACTTGTTATCTTTTAGAAGAAATGGGCGGTATATCTGAAATGTCCAACAGTGTGCTGAGTCGTTGATTTGTTTTATTATTATTTTTTTGCCTAATTCCAAGGGATCATATGACAATAAATAAGACAATGCTTCAAGTTATTCAGAAGAAAATGTTTTGCAAATCTGGGGAATGTTGAAATTTCGCAAGGACACTTATAGCAGTCGCAGGGATAATTAACCTATGTCCCTTTGTCTCTCTTATTACATATCAATTCTTCTCCACTTGAAATGCTTTTTTTTTCATATTATCTCCAGGGGCACACCTTACTGCCACATAAAAATTGCTTAATGCTATTAAAATTTCAAGGCTTTGCCCAATAATTGCAATCATATTATTAAATGCAATTAATGGTGTGAGTAAGATAAACAGTTCCCTGAATTCAGCTGAGGTGTATCTTCAGCACAACATCTACAGAGACCTGAGGCTGTGAGTCAATTAGGAGAGCCTTGGGCTGACAGGTCTTAATGCCACATCTGTGGTCAAAGGGACCTATCTGACTTTCTTTGGTGTTGCAGTTAAGCAGAACACTTGGGGTTCACTCCAGAGAGGAAGTGGATTCAACAGAAGGCAATGGCTGGCTGGCCATTGTTTAAAGTGATGATTGTGAAGTTCACATGCCTCTTATCATTCCAGAAGCCAACAGGCTCTTGCTTTCCACAAACACTTCACCTTCAGGTATGGCCGGCTTGGCTGAGTCCCCTCCTTTGGTCCTTGGTCGACATCACACATAACTCCAACCAGACACCAGGGTTTCTGAGATGAAGACTCAAGGTTCCCACAGAGAGCTGGCCTGGTCTAAATCTTAGTCCTTAGCAAAGTAAACAGCATGGTTCCTACATTGCTTCCCTCTTAAAACTGTAACTAGTTCTTCACCTGCTTGGGACTTGGCTATCTCTCACTGGGGGAAAAAAACATATTATTGCAAATATCTTTCCTCATAGGCTAGGTAGAAACATGAATTCATGAGCTTTGTTTGGCTTTTTTTTTAAATAAATTCACTATGTAGTCTCAGGGTGGTCTCGAACTCACTGCAATCCTTCTACCTCTGCCTCCTGAGTGCTGGGATTAAAGGCATGTACCAACACGCCTGGCTTACTTGGCATTTTTGAAAAGCTTGGATTGGAGATGCAGTTTGTTTCAGTCCAAGCCCTCCATTTCCTGCTGGGAGAAATCTTACCAGTTCTGCCGTCCTGTTTCTATGACCATCTATTTCTGTAGGCATCTGACTTCTCATCCAGAAACCAAGTTGCCCCTTGTGTTTCTTTGCATAATCAGTATTGGATACTCCCATGCCCTCAGCATTAGCTAATTAGCAGGGGGTTAGTTACTGAGCACCTGCTGTGTGTGGCAATGGTAGAATGAGGACTCAAAGGTGATTGAGCCATCTAGGAGCTTGTTCTCTGCCCACACTTTGGCATATCTTTGGTTTTCTGAAAAAACACAACCCAGAGCCGGGAGACAGCAGGATCAGTACAGCACTAGCTTTGCACGCATGAGGACCTGAGTCTGATCCCCAGAACCCATGCTCAACAGATGCCGATAGTGGCATGCACTTGTAATCCCAAACTGGGGAGGCAGCTGGGATCAGCTGGCACACTCATTGGCCAGCTTGTTGAGCCTGCTTCATGGGACTAGTGAGAGACTCTGTCTCAAAGCAGGTGGATGATGTTTGAAGAATGCACCTGAAATTTTTCTCTGGATTCTACACACATGCCCATTTACTTGCACATACATGCACATGCATGAACACAGGCACACACAAAAACACAACCCATCATTTCAGAAAACCCCTCTTTAGTTCTTAAACAGAAGGTGTCCATGGTGCTAGCTGATTTTCTTTGCTCATAAGACAGGCCTTTTCCACAAGCCACTTGAGCACTGACATTACTCTACAGGGCTACGCAACCTTCAAAGTCTACACTTACAGTCATAGAGAGATAAAGGAAGGAAAAACCACCCCAATTCTAGGAGGCAGTATATAAAAAAAAAGAGAACAAGACACTGTTTGTATACTCACTCTTAAAAAGAGGGGAAAACCAATTGGGAAACTTTGATTTTCTTCTTGGGCATGCATTTAATGATCCCACATGATGTATGTGTCTATGGAAACGTTCACTATCTTGGTGAATGTGAGGAACTAAAACCATTGTTGTCATGGGACAAACAGTGTTTTCTCTTTATTCCACTGCACAGCATCCAATTACAGAGACCCTGATAAAATTATGCATTCCTAAGCACAAATTAAGGCCATACAACAGGAGTCTGTGTGCACACTTGGTCAAATTTCATTAAAAACTAAGCAAAACAGGGATGACTTTGTAGAGTCTTAGGGGAACCAGATGCAGCCTTTCCAAACATGGAATTCTGCTCAACTTCTGGTTTGGGCCGTCAGAGTATCCTAGGGAGAGGGGGCATCTCCTTTATTTATCCTGTTGTATGAGACATGTACTTAAGCAGCGGCCTCTTTCTTCCCAGGACAGCAGGGAAGGTTGAGCTGCTCTTTGGCAATGAGATGTTCTGATTATCGCTATCTCTTGCTCACCACTAGCTGGAAGTTGTGTATGTTTTTACTCTTAAGACTTTACATACAGCATTTTGAAAGTTATCTTGAATCAGGATACAATTGTGTGTGTGATCATTTACTTTGACTGCTATATAGTATTCTATTGGACTGACCCTCCCCCCCCCCGACAACTGATGAGCATTTAAGCTACTTCTTAATTTCTGCTAGTCCACCATTTCTATGGATGTCCTGGTATACAGGATCTTATAAGTACCTTTAAGGATTTTTCTCGAGGTACATAGACTGGGGTACAGCTGTAGTTTAAGAGGATCAGTTTCCAGACCCTTCACAATTCAATGTAGCATGTGCTCAATGAATCTTTGGGGAACACTTCTGACCCGGGCTTTGTACAGCCCTTCACCATCTCATTCCTCGAGCGCCTTCACACTTTACTCGGTTGCTCTGCCCTGAGGTGTAGAAACCTCCTCGGAGCTAAATGAAGAGACAACATGAACTATGGCTGCAAGCAGGCAAGGACCCCAAAGCCAGCCTGAGCTTTGAGTGCCACACTGTACCTTACCAGCCACCTGCTTCCTCCCATGAAAGACGGCACAGTGTTCAGCCTGCAGGGCTGAATTCAGGCACACACGTGGTTCCTGCCTTATGAGGGTTCAACTTAGTATCTTTTTCACTTGACAATGGTGAGAGGGCGATAGACACTCAGTAAAAACAGAACCATGAATTTCGGTCTTTTGCTGGGCCACCAATATGTGGTCTAGTATTCTCTCAGCAGTTAAGATGTAGCTCCCGGTCAGTCCTGTGATCATTCGGCAAACCAGCTCACAATGCCATGTCGCTAAGCTAGGAAGCTCCACAGACTAGGTGTTTAAAGTATATCTTGACTTAAATATTTCAATTTATGATAGGTTCATTGGTAGGTCACCTCAGGCCAGGTTGAGGAGTACTACACTGTAGAATGCGGTGAGTACATTTCGACAATCTTAGCCCACTGTTTCATCTCCTAATTTATTTTAAAAGAATGCCACTTTCCTGAGTCATGTGACTATGAAGCAAACAGCATCAGTTAGATGTTCTGATGGTGGTAGCATGCATGTCTCCTATGTGACAGATTACAGATGAGCCTGCAGCTCCCTACTGCATGCGTCTGCTTCAGACCATTCTGGTCAGTTCCCACCTGGGTCAGAATAGGTAAAGAAGTGACACTGTTGTACTTGGGTCAGGAGCTCACACATTACTAAATCCAAGGCAGACTTGTTCCCGTCGAAAGTAAGGACTGGTCTTAATCATGGGGTCACACAGTGGCTGCTTCCGTAATTGGAAAGAGAACACCATGACGCCAAGATTTTGAAAGAGATATGTTTCAGACATCTCCTAGAAACATTCTATTGGCAAAGGTGGATTTATAGGAACAATACTTTGGTTTTTCCCAACCCTTCCCAACTATATTTAGTTTAAATAAGGTACGTCAAGTGGTTGGCGAGGGGTAAGGGAGAATCACGTGGTGTGAGTGGAATATCTGCACATGTCCACGGCCACCTAGGCACTTGTTTTCAGAACAAGCAACAGAGAACTTGTTGAGCAATCGCCCTGCATCTGCTGTGGGGCAGGAGTGTGAAGAAAACAGGACTGGCTTAGGTAATAAGATAACCCATGTTACTGTAGATGAGTCACCAACTGTAGGAAAGAAATGGAGTTAATTTAAAGAGTCTTTATTGCTCTATACTGAAAATCTAGCCACCGGAGACAAGAGGGCACAGCTGCTCTGGCAAGCCAGTCTTGTCAGTGGTGCTCAAATGCAACCTGAGTGGGATCACTGGATGACTCAACTGACACGGGGCATGTGGGTGTTCTGTGAGAAGACACTGAGGCAGACACATCTTCAGCCTATAGTGGCTTAGAAAGAATTCTACTGTCCATTCTGCCACAGTTAGTTGAGTGGCTTTTGGCAAATAACTTCTCCTTGAGCCTCAGTTTCTCGCTTATGAAATGAGGGGTAGGAGCACACATTTGTCAGGGGCCTCCTCTCGTCATCTTGACACATCACTTCCCCTGTCTGTCGGTCTATGAGCCACGGTGCAGGTGTTGTTGCCCCTGGAGCCTGTGTTGTGGCCACTGGGTCATGTAAGTATGGCTGCCTCTCCTGGAAACTTTTCAAAAATGACCTTGTGGAACTGATAGATGCCAATGGGCAACCCACCAGGAGACAGCAGCCTGATCCTGGCTACTGGGTGCTGACCGAGTTTATCATGCTTTTCTTTCTCCTCTTGGAAGACTTCCTCTCACCCAACCAGGTCTCCAAGCAGAGACAAAGAAGATTCAAGACGATATCAAAGTTTTCAGAGACCAATAAACATTTATTTCGCTCCTGTACTAATATTCTTATATTTTGTTCAAGGCACCCATAATAGAAAACAACTTCTGTTAGTAAGAATATCTGTGGTGGACAACAATAACTCGGCCTTGTTTGCTTCACACACAATATAAAGGACCATTCAGAGAGTGTCTTTGGGCATTTCCCCTCGTAAGGAGCCTCTCTGTAGCAGAGGGTCAAGTGTAAGCTCTGAGCCTGGCTGCCTTCATGCAAGCCTGACTTCTGCCACTCACTGGCTGTGTGGCTGGGCAAATGCCTAGCCTCATTGTCTTCGTGTATAAAATGAAATAGCCCCATCGAGTCCTTGTGGGGATCAAGGGAGATAAGCAAAGTAAACATATTCAACCCAGAGACTGAAGCATAGTAAGAATGAGAAAATTATGATTAATGTATTTTTATCATGCAACCTTCTATTTCAGGCTCATGAGAAAGTGACTCTAGGAAAACTGGGCAGATAGGAAGTCAAATCCATCATGTACGATAGCAGTGACTGCTGAGTTTTCTTTCTCCCTCGGAATTTTTCCCATTACAAAATGAGAAGCCAAGTCAAATTTGCTCCGTTAACTGGTCCGAGAGGTGCTCTCAGGCCCCGGTGAGGGCTGGGCTTATCAGTTCACGCTTGTCAGCGAGAAAAACTCCTTTCCTATCACGGCTTCTGCCACTTCCCTTATCCTGTCTTTCTTCTGGAACAAGTGGACTTGCAAGATACTTCACTCCCTGTTTTGGCAAACACACTTATTCTGAGAGAGAGTTCCACCCAAATACAGCCAGGGGCTACAGACCTGGGAAGCATTATCAGTCAGAAAGCTTTTCTTCACAGGTGCCAGGGCATTGAAAGCAGGGCCCTGATGGCTGTCCCCATGCTTGTGAAGAGAACCCCACCACCTCCGATTTATGGCTCTTGGGGACTCCAGAATAAAGCTAAAAGGACTGTGCTATATTTGTTAGTCATTGGTGTAGACAGAAATCTTCCTAGCTAGATGAGTTGCAAGAAGATTTCTAGGACAAGGGTGGAGTCAGGTGGACTGTTCACTATCATTATCTGAAAGACAGCATCATGTTAAATTTGTTTCAAATAGAATTTAAGAAAACTAAGAGTCTTCAAACTTGGCCCAAGGGTGTTCAGAAGCCCAGCAAATTTGTCTTCAGAATTTTTGACATCCAGTTTATGTATGTACATGCATGCTACTGTGTGTTTAAGTGTGTGTGTGTGTGTGTGTGTGTGTGTGTGTGTGTGCGTGCAGCACCTGATGGTCAATGGCCTATGTAGACAAAGAAGGACAGGGTTTCATAAATTAAGACACAATTGTCACAACTGAATAGATAAGAGCTAGGCCTCCAAGGTATCATCCCTGCTCCATGTCTGTTACCTGAGTGTTCTTGCATGAATCTCCTATTCATAGTCTCCTGTATGTATATAAAGATTATTCATTACATGATGCCTATGATTTTTATATCTGAAATATTTGACTCAAACATACTTAAGAAGCATTTAATTTTTAAACTTTTAAGAGGCACCATCATAAAGGACAATATTAAGAGGCAGCAGAAACTTCTCTGATTGTTCTCTTAGGGTAGGGAGTTTGTGAATCTTGGGTTTGCTACACACAGTGTAAACCTAAGCCTCAGGAGATCCTTACCTATTCCTAGATTAGAGGGCTGGGCATGCAAAATCCATGCCACCCCCATGCCTCTACAGGGTCCTGTTCATCTGGGGAGGAAGAAAATGAGAGGAGGATGTTGTTAATAATTAATGGTTACTGAGTATTGACAAGGTGTGGGAAGCCAAATTGCAAGAGGATTGGCTCCAGTTCTTACCCAAGCCCACAGCCAGATAGAGAGTGGAAGGCAAGGTTATTTTTTTGTTTTGTTTTGTTTTGTTTTGTTTTTGTTATGAGTACTACAGACCTCTGAGTGAAATAATGAAATAAAGAAAATATTACTGCATGATTCATTGCTAGAGGGTAGTAAGCACTTTAAGCGAGCGAGTTTCATCTGTGAGAGTCGGCATGCATGAAGAGGATTAATAATGGGTATAATGGGTCTGCATGTCATTTCAGGGGCACACCACAGACTGTGATGCCAGGATACACATTTAACCTCCAAGTGCTAGGATGTGCTAGTTTCCAGATGAGCTCAAGGCTTGTCATGTTCTAGACCTGGATAGCATAAATGCTATTATCTTTGCCTATACAAAGAAAAATCAGTTCATTTTCCCAATGTTTAACTCATTCAGGAACAGGCACACACAAATAGATCCCAGCTAAACCAACAACATTAGCAAATTTCTTTTCGTTTATCAAATCAGGATACATTAGGCTCAATAAAGGTGCTTGACTTATAAATCTACAAATACAGCTATTTTCTGAAATAGAATTTTGACTTATCATCTGAAGGAGGCTGAATTTCCTGTTCATTTCTAATGTCTTTCTGTAACTCCCCCTTAAATACAAGGAAGCAGTACATCTTTAAAACAAAAACATTCCAGTAAACCGTATTCTCTAGACTAGCTGAGGATTCCATTGTCTTCCTGGCAAAATGATCTCAAAACAGAAAAGCTGATTAGAAATCTTTTCTCCATCTTAATTTTGCAGAATTATGAAAGGATGTATTTTTAAAAAATAGATTAACATCTTGAAAGGAGATCTCTAAGAAATATTGGAATTAAACCTACTCCCCACGTGCTACAAGCCACGTAGCAGCCTCTACTCCGGGACCATCTCAAGCCCTTTGTGAAATGTATCCCAAACCACCTCACAGCTTCACAGAACCAGAGTGAGAAAACCTTTTTGTGTCACTTACGCCCTGTGAAGCAAGCCACATCTCCACAATGAGTTTCAGGCTCCCCAAGCCCTTGTCCTACAGTGACTCTGATAATCTGACATGACTGTGAGGGTCAGCAAGCCCGAGTTCCATATCAGTCTGTTTACTTAACACGTGTCACATCTAAAATAAGGATTACTTTGGCTGAAAAAGCAAGCCATTTATAAATGTGCATTTATAAGGGCAAAAGTCAAGGCGACTGTGCAAACCACTTGTCAATGTATTTAGAGGAAATTGTGTAATCAACTTAGCATACCAGTTAGCCTTTACCTGTGAGGTCAAGCTCAGAGTTCCTGTATGTCACCAAGCTAGCCTATTAATCACTCTGCAGGAAATTCCACATTTTTCTTTAGATTAAACTATAGAAAGTGGAGCGCGAACAAAATCTGGAGAGGATTTCCTATTCATTTCTTTGTTTCCTCTGACTTGCCTGATGTTTCATGATTGAAAAGTTTTTCATTTGCCTGCTACAGAATTTAAAATAGGTTCAAAATGATATATTTTGATATGCATTGCTAACGGGCATTTTATCACACAAAGGTAAATCTAGGTATTTGATGGCTAGATGCCAACTTATAGCTGTAGATTCCAAGCAGAGATAGAAAACATTGATGTTGTCAGACAAGTAACAGATCTTTCATTCCAGTGAGAAAGGAGAAGATATAAGATACTAAATTTAAAACCATTTCCCTTTCTTTTCTTGCAGCTAGTTTTTTTTTGAAGATATATCAATTTTAGGTTAACTTTAAAAAATCCTTTCCAACATGCTTAATTTTTAAAATTTTGCTTTCCTCTTTTTATTTATTTAGTTTTTAAATTTTAATTTAATTAATTAATTTATTTGACAGAGAAACAGGGAGAGGGAGAGAGAGAATGGGTGTGTCAGGGCCTCCAGCCACTGCAAATGAAGTCCACATGCTTGCGCCCCCTTGTGCATCTGGCTAATGTGGGTCCAGGGGAATCAAATCTGGGTCCTTTGGCTTTGCAGGCAAATGCCTTAACCAGTAAGACAGCCCTCCAGCTGGAATTTTGCTTTTCTTTTAAAACAGCTTCATTGAGGCATAATTCATATATCATGCGATTGATCCACTCAAAGCTTAAAATTCAGTAGGTTGAAGTGTATTTAACCAGTTACACATCCATCATCACCACTAATTTTAAAACATTTTCATCACTCCAAAGAGAAATCCTGGGGGTTAGTGGTGGGGGTGTTGTTCAGTGGTATAGCACATGTTTGCCACATGCAAGGCCTCGATTTGGTCCCCAGTAACACATCTCCCAAAGATACCCCATATCTATTACCAGCCACTCTATTTCTCCTCAGTCTCTGGGGCTCTAGGTAATTACTCATGTACTTTTCTTTCTAATGCTTTCCCTGTTCTAGGAATTGCAGACAAAGGGAGTCATACAACATGTTGACTTCGGTGTCTGCCTTCTTCCACAGAGCACTCATGCCAGATCAGAACCTCACTCCTTGTTATGAATGAGGACTACGCCTTACATGTCCACTCAGCAGCTGATGGGCATTTGAGTTGTTTCCAGTTTTGACCAGCATGCATATTGATATGTACATGTGTTTGTGTGGACAAGTGTTTTCCTTTGTCTTGGTGCGGATACCCCAGAGTGGAAATGCTGAGTCATACAGCAACTCTGTGTTTAGTCTCTTAAGGAAATGCATGTTTTCCAAAGTGGCTATTCCACTGTGCATTCTCACCAGCAGCCAGTAGGGTTCTGGTTTCTCCATATGCTTACCAGTGTTTGCTATATGCCTGTTCTAACTTAGCCATTCCAGTGCAAGAGACATGTAATCTCACCATGGTTCAAATATCTCCAAGGACAATGTTCACAGGAGGATTTCTGCATTGTTTCCAGTGGCCAGTATTGTGACCACCAACTAATGGTCACAGTAGTGTACAACCACCAGGGTGCAAGAGGGTGAAGTAAATGGAACCACTGGGGTTTTATCTCGAATCTAGGTGGTCTGAATTCTAGGCATTTTAAAAACATAAGACAAACTATTTCCAAGGAACACTCAAGTTAATTTTTTTTGGCTGCTGTTTAGCATTTTCTTTTCATGATTTACTTTTAGGAGAACAAACCTAGTTTTAATTGGAATATATAATTTTTTAAAAAGATTAACTTTGCTTTTAAAGATCCACTTGTAGCTACTGGGCTGTTTGAGGAGCTTCTATGCTAATATTTCCACTTTCTGGGGGGCTTGGTCCCAGCAACAGAAAGATAATCCTCCTTTGTGGACATTCCCACAGTTAACGCCACACACATCTGGAGGACAGTTCAATAGTCCACTGTTATTCAAACAATTTGTAATCAAATACACTGTGTGTCAACCAGCAAGCCAGGGTGTATGGCTTCCCAGTATTCCGTAGCATGAAGCACGCACAATTTACAAATAAAATAAAAATCTACAGCAGATACAATGGCACATTCTTCCTTGAATAACTGAGTGAAAAGAGTGTCTCAGCTGAAATACAAGACATCGCTTGTTCGTTCGACAGTCAATGACAGGAGGTTCAGAAAACCATATTTCTTCTGTTAAGTCTCCGAGCATGGGAAAGTACTCTATCTGTGGCATGGAGGGATCTGGGGCCATATGTTTCTTGAAGCAGAGATATCGCAGCAAACAATGGTCAGTCTGAAAAGCTGAGACAGAAATGGTCAGCCTCATCCCTGTGAATGCTAGAGGACTGGGGAGGACGGGGAAGATGGCCAGCCTTCTATGCCACGGGCCATGCTTCCAGGTGGGAAGATGGAGGGCAGGAGGAGCTTAGTTCAACCTCCCAAGCAGCTGCTTAGCAATTTTGGAATCAAAGGGCTTGATAAGGCCAGAGGAAGCGAAGTTGAGTTTGTCCCGAGGGAAAAGGACTGGGGACCGGAACTCCACACACACGGCTGCCGAGTCCCCAGACAAGTCTGACAAGGTGGCAGAGACAGCGTGCTGATGAACAGTCACCACGGGTATGGAGGTGTCAGGAAATGCAGCCAGGGCACAGCTGTGCCATCCTCTGCCTGCTTGTCTGCCTGGCAGTACAGTGGTCGCTGACCCCGAGGGCCACATGCATCACAGGGGCTCTGGAGTCAGCCTGGAGCTGGCTCAGGCCTGGAATGGCTCTTTGAGGTGGGCCACGGCTCAAGTCTGCAGAACACAGGACCGGATGATACTCTGTTAATCCTTTGGGAGGGCTTTTCCCCAGGCTTTCCTTACTGGCTTTCTGCCCACAACAAGAGGACACACCTCTTTCCAAGGTACACACAGTTTTGTCATATTGTAAATGCAACAACCTGGTCGGAAAATGATCGTTAAGGTCCTAGTGACTCATGAGAGGAATAAACTGTCACCCTTTAACCAGATGAGAAAGTACTGGCTTCATCTGGAGCTTCATATGTCTTGATTTCTCTCTACCACAAAATGTTCTTTTAACATTTCAAATGTCTAGTTCCTCCCTTCATTTCTCCCACTTCCTTTTTGTTTTTTTCTTTTTTTTGGACAGGGTATCCCAGGCTGACCTCAAACTCATTATGTAGCCAAGGATGATCTTGACTTCTGAGTCTGTGGCTTCTGCCTCCCAAGTACTGGGATTACAGGTGTGTACAACCTCATCTGGGCAGTTTTGCAATTCTTTAGGCATTCACCATGTACCTATTCTAGTCCAAGAGCTGTGTTTAATCCTAAGGATAAAGAGGACACAACCCTAATCCTGGTCATCATCAAGCATCTATCTCATAGCCTTTGAGGATGGCCAAAAATATATGGAAAAACCTAGAACACAGGTTGGTAGATGTGGTGTAGAGGAGGACAGGGAGGGGTAGAAGAAAGCACCATTGTTCTTCCCAAGGATTTGACTAATGAGTGGGCTGTGCCCACTGCGGGACAGAAGGGTCACAACATCAGCGAATCTTGTCAGTGATCACCAAGCCATGTGCAGCCCGATGGAGGCTTCCCCAGTAAGACAATGAGCCTGGCTGGCAAGAACACAAGGGAGGAATCTAACCTCCCTTTGCACCCACTATTCTCAGTACTCCATTTGTTCTAGACTGACATGAATAAGAACTGGATTGTGGAATAGTAATAATCGAAATATCATTAACCACACAAAACTCAAATCTCGGATCTGTGGTGGATCTGCAGGATCTATAAAGCTATGCTGGAATCTGCCTACAGGGGCAGATCTCCATCAAGGGATCTCTCCCACTCAAATGCAGAAAGTCTATAGCTCTGGGAGCAGAAGAGAAAGAAATGCAAGAAAAAATACTGAAAAACTGCAAATTGTCAATGTCTAAATAGTTTTTGATCTCCAGAAGTCTGTCCTGAAAAGAAAAGATGGCCACGGCCAGCTTCAATTTGCCAAGATCACCGTGGGTTTCACTGACCTTGGCAGTCATCAGCACATGGATGGGGTGCTCTTGTTCTATTTTTGAGGAACCACTGTGTCTCACACACCAAGGCTTTCCCTTAAGATCACAGGGCTGGATTAAGACCTTACATGTTGTTCCTGCCTCCTCCTGGGGATGCAGTTCCTTCCCCACAAAGTACCTCAAATACTCATATCTCTATCTAAAGCATCCCAGGGAACAGAAAATGGGAAGTCTTTTAAAAGTGCAGCCTGGATATTTTGCTAGAACACTTTTCATTTTCCCCATTTTCAGAATGATAATGAATAACGCACATCTCGTTGAAATTTCTCCTTTTAAAAATGTGTCAATTTCTAGTGACTGTCTTGCTCCATCAACATAAACTCACAGAGTTTTGGGATGGGAAGGGACCAGACCCATCCTCAGAACCACGCTGCATCTGATGTCTGTATGCTCTTCACCTTTGGGTATCTGAAAACTTCTACCAACATCATCTTAACACTCATTTTCCATGGGGGCAGCTCTGTCAGCGAGGAAGCTCGTTATTTTAAGCCATATGTGTTCACATAAATTCCAGCCGCTGGTCCCGAGTAGAGCTTTTGGAGCCATGAAGAAAAGTCTAGTTGTTCTTCCACAGAATTCCACTTGTGGAAGTTGAACTGTCCTGCAGAACTTCTCATCACGTCATGTGCCAGTGTACACCGTTATCTCCAGTTTTACAATTTAGATCAGGCTCTGCTTGCTTATCACAAGAGCCGCTTTTAAAGCTGTCGTTGCCCAGTTTTGGGTTTCTGTCTTAAGTCTGTTATTTGTCCTAATAAGCCCAACTTCATTCCTTCCTTCACCCCTTTCAACTGGCCTCCCATCCACCCACTCACCCATTAATCCTGCTACCCTCCCAACACTTACTGGGAGTGTTCAGTATACTGGGCAGTGTTCTAGGGACCAAGGTTAGAGGAGAGAACAAGATAGATATGTGTCTGCATGACTTATAAGCAAGCAGCAGAAAGTCAGAATAACCACAGAACTGAGTCAGACAGAGACTACAGTAAACGACATTAGGAAAGGTAGACCAAGAAAGTCTTTCTACAAGGTAGCAATGAGGTGAAAATTGAAGGAGAAGTCAGGCAAGTGAAGGTGTGGAGGAATAGAATTCCAACAAAAAAATATATGCACATCTATTTATCAGGTTTTTTTTTTTTCAAGGTAGGGTTTCACTGTAGCCCAGGATGACCTGGAATTTACTATGTAGTCTCAGGGTAGCCTTGAACTCATGGTGATCCTCCTAACTCTGCCTCCCGAGTGCTGGGATTAAAGGCGTGCGCCATCACGCCTGGCGTCTCAGTTTTAATATATGTGTATATTTTAAACCTTGCCATTCCAAATAGAGCTGTCTGTAAGTTTTACTTTACCTGCATGTAGCAACCCCAAATCAAGCTGCCTGATCCTTGTTTCTCTGTGATCCCTGAGCATGTTGCTTTTTTCCAGAGTTTCAATTAAAGAAGGGCTGGTGGCCTTTGGAGTGCCATAGGGGACTCAATGACCAGACTGAAAGAATATTAATTTCAACGAAGGTGAAGGATTTCTGAGTAGTTGAGGAAGAACAGAGGTATTTAAACGAAAAGCCCATTCACATAACCCAAGAACAGCCTTTGTGTATTTGAACCAATTAAACCTCTTCTAGTTTTAACAGCTTTGTTTATGAAGCCCATATTGAAAATTAAATGTTTATTACAATTTTTGGAAGGTGAGGTATAGAACTTGGCACAGCACTGATCTGTGACTTGTGGATGGCTGGGGCGAGGAGGCGGGTTTTGAACCCAGCTGTAAACAATGCACCCGCAGAGTGCTTCGGCTTTTTGTGGGCTCAGGGCTTGCCAATTTCTAATTAGTTGCAGGTTTTCAATTACATCTCAGCAAACAAAATAGTTTTATTTGTATTGTTTACTTGGCATTTAATTTAAAAAAGAATCCAATTGATTGTTTTTAAGGACAGATGAATTTGGAGGGTAGGGCTAAAACAAACAGGGACATTTTTGAGTAGCCCTGCATGCACATTTTTATTTTGAGTAGAGCAAGTGTACAAAACTTGGCCTAAATTCAGTCAGTGCTATCACACAATCTCAAAAGGCCTCCTGTGCAATTTGTCAAAAAGAAGATTTTTGGCAACTGAATCTAAAACTCTTGAGATTTGTAATGAAGAACATAATCAGAAGTGGGGGAAGCAAAGTTGCATTTTCTGCTAACTGAACCTGGTAAAACACTGTGGGTAACACAGATTCAACAGAAGATCTAAATAATCACTATTCTGAACACTAGTCCCGGTTACTGTGCTTCTGCCTGCTTCTCTCTAGGACCTCGAGGCCCTCATAGACACAGAGTTTTTCTTTGGAGAAGAAAATTCAAATTCCCCAACCTAGTATTTACTGAGGATTTACACAGTGGCTGGTGCTAGAGATGTGGAAGTGGGCAAGGCAAGATTCCTGCCCTGGATAAGCTCAGAGGTTGGTGGGTGTAAGGACAGACATTTACAAGGAGTTCTCATTCAAGACTGACAGTGCAAATACTCTATGATAAATAAACCGCTAGGATTAGAGAAGAGAGAAGTTCATCCTGACCAGTCATTCAGGCAGAGTGAGGACTAGACGGCAAAGGGGGAATGGAGTCTTGCAGCTTGGGAAGAGGAAGAACATTTTAGCGGGAGGGACAGGTTGCGGAAAGGGATGCAGGAGCAAGTGGGTGCCACGTGAGTAGTCTGAGATGGTTAGAGCAGAGAGTGGTGGACCGAGGTTGAGGAGTGGAGGGAGGAGCCCCTGGAGAGAACTGCGCGAGGTGGTGAAGTAGTCACATGCAAGGGGACAGGGGTAGTGGGAATGGAAACGTGAATGGACTGGGACCAGGGATCCATGGACCTGAAGGAACAGTTAGACAGTAGAAGTGAGGGAGTGGTGGTGATGGTGGTGGAGTACTGGTGATGACATTATGCAAGCCAGAAAATATGCAGACAGGAAGAACTGACAGAAGGACACACACACACACACACACACACACACACATGCGCACCAGAAAATGCCCCAGTAAAACCGTGAAATGAGAGAAGCCACTCACAGATTCATGTATGCTATGACTTCAATACATGAATTATCCACAATGAGCAAATCCAGAGACAGGGATGGAGGGAATAGGGAGTGACCGCTTAGTGGGTACAGGATAGATATTTAGAAGTAATGGCTGTACAGCTCTGCAAATGTACTGAGTGATGCGCTGAATGAGTTGGTTTGGTATGGACAATGTGTGAATTTTAAATAAATAACAAGATAAAAGCAAAGGCAAATCAAAACCAAAACAGTAAAACCAAAACAAATGACAAAGACAAGTCAGCCCATGGGAGCACATCTCCCAGAGCTGCCCAGACTAAGAATCTCCCCCCTCAACCCAGATGGCATCAGTGGACCTGAGGGAAGACAGGCTGGTTCGCATTCAGTGAGCTTGTGAGTGTGATCCCCCATAGATACAGCTCCTTCCTCCCACCTATTGCAAATAGTCCTTGGAAGACCTGGGCAGGTTTGATTGGCAAGAACCTGATTTTTCTGTAGCTCCATCCTCTGCTCGGAGACCTCCACCTTTGCCATGTCAAACTCTGGCTGACCCAGTAATGTGAGAAGTCAATTTGTCATGTGGAGACATGTTAGGGGTGGAGCAAGCGAAGCACGCAGAGAGGGGCGCTGGGTCAGGAAACGGTAAGGAAAACTTTCTGGCATTCATACTGGTCATCAGTAGGCCAGGGGGAATAAAGGGCTCCCTGATGCTCAGTGCATCATCAGGAAGATTAATTAACATTTGTAAAGGCCACACACAATGTGAAAGGCCCAGTAATGGATCTCCAAAAGCCGGAGTCCCCATTTTCCAGAAGGGTCATGAAACAAGGAGTGGAAAATATTCCCTAGAAGACAGAGCTGATGACCTCGGCCATGAGGAACATTGCAAAGAAACGACTGGGCTTGTCTGGGATTCTCTTCATTCTCAAGTTGAATCTGAGCCGACAGATGTGGTGAGTAATTAAACCCTTGTCCATTCACAGTCTGAATGCTTGCAATGCACAGAGAATGGGGCAGGAATAATGAGAGGCGCAGCCCCTCCGGGACTATTCAGGAGTGCTCAAATTTGCATGGTCACATGAACCCGAAGGAAGTGGATTATGCTGGCCTGGTCAGGAAGTGGGGAATCGCCAAAGCTTTCTGATTTGCATAAATCATAGGGCTGGAAGGCAGAGAAGCTTAAGGGCTCTCCAAGGAGACCAGCTGCAACGGCCTTTACTTCAGTACAGCATATGTCTGTGGCTAGATGCCTTTCCAGAAAGGCTGATAGGTAATTTAGCTCGTGATGCCATTTCCTCAAAAGTTTTTGTCAATATGTACCTGTTAGTTTCCAAAAATGTATGTTTTTAAACCAAATGATGTTTCTGCATAGACTTTTCATGAATGGATTCCTTTAATCACTCTGAAAAAAAAAAAAAGGTGATTTGGAAAGGGGTAGTACATTTTCTTATGACTACTGCTGTCAAATAATTTCTAATTGTGTAAGAAGGTTCTTAAGAAAGAACTGTTTGTGGCTTTAAAAAATACTTAATACCTCTCAAAAAGGATTACTTTCATTTTAAGCTTGAAATGAAGGCTACCAATTAATTAATCCATTTACATAAAAATGTCTTGGATCAGTTACCTGCAAAGATAAAGGTGAAATCTATCCTCTAATTGGAAAAAGAAAAAAAATGCTATGAATTATATGGAATAAATATATAGAAGTCATTTACCAAAAGCAAATGGAAGCTATTAATTAAAAACAAGTGTCAAAGACTTTACTTTATTCTGTGCAATATGGGTGATGTACTATGCTTAATTGAATAACTCTTCTGGAAAGGTGTCTCCCTTTTTCACTGTGTTACAGTTTTCTTATTGGAAGATATGCAGCTGGGCCTGACAATGCAGACATTCAATACCAGCACCAGGGAGGCTGAGGCAGTAGGAATTTGAGTGTGAGGCTAGTCTTGGCTACACAGAGTTCCAAACCAGCTTGGTTTACATGGCAAGACTCTGTTTAAACAACAGTAGCAACACACAACAAGCAGACAAGCAGAGCTTCCGGATGGTTTTAGGGCTCAAAGGTAAATCTCACTTCTGTTTCACTCTCTACATATGGCTTGCTCCATGATCTCCAGACTCACAGCTCAGTCAACCAAGTTGGGCTAAAATCTTGCAACTTTTGCTTCCTTCAATTCTGCATAAGTCTTAGATGAGTCTTCTATGGAAACAGACATGACAGACCTTGAGTGCAACAAGGAAGGCACCTGTTTACCAGAAAGAACAAAGTTCCTTCACTGCTGTCAAATGCATCATCAGGTGGAGAGTGCATATTACACGGACTAATTATATGTCATTTCTGGACATTAGGTATAAGTTATTCAGACTATACCAAGGAAAAAATTGAAAAGATTCTTGTATATAGCAGAACTTTCATTGGAAAACAAATCTCACAGCAAATCCCCTCTTCATAGTATCCAGCCTTGTCTTTATAACTTAAGTTTGCTGACCAGACATGGAGCTGCTGGGGAGACTGGATTTACTGACATAAGGTGGTTAAGTGAAATGCTGAGAAGAGGAATGCAAAGGGAGAGAAAAGGAGGAGACGGAAAAGATGAGCTGGCCGGGCGTGGTGGTGCACGCCTTTAATCCCAGCACTCGGGACAGAGGTAGGAGGATCGTGCCATGAGTTCGAGGCCACCCTGAGACTATATAGTGAATTCCAGGTCAGCCTAGACTAGAGTGAAACCCTGCCTCGAAAAACAGACAAACAAACAAAAAAAGATGAGCTGGAGAAAGAAGGAAAAGAGAGAAAGACAAAAGGCAGAAAAGCAGGAAAAGAGAAAAACAAGACCAAGCTCTCAAGCCCTCAAAGGCCCACATTGTAAATGAGCAGGAAGGCAAATGCTCGGGCTCTGCGACTGATAAGAGGTGAACCGGCAGGACCACAGGTCACCTGTCAGAAGGGCACGGTGTGTGAGGGAGGTGGCAGGAAGTGACACTCAGGCATGCTGGCCCCTCACTCTGCATGAGCTGGGAGGTGGAGTGGACAGTCCATCTTCCCACTGACAGGCTCTAGCTGCAAGGTGACCATCAGTAGGCACGGCTGAAATGAGGAAGTGTGGAAAACCTCTGGGAAATACATGCTCATAAGTAGACACAGAAAACTCAGGTTAGAGCCAAGTTCTTAAGGGTCGCAAAGAAACAGGGGACACAATGAATGAGATCTTGATTGCTGATGGTTGTAATCTCTCTTCCCTAAAAGCCCATTTTCACCTTTAGAGTCACCCAGCTCTATGATGAGATATTCACAGGCTGTCACAGACAAGAAACTTCATGTGCTGTCAGTCCATGAGCATAGTTGGTTGGTCCAGAAGACAGCATTTGGCAGCCCCACTTCTCATCATTTATTTTGCCCCTCTTCAGGGAGTTTCCCTGAGCCTCGGAGGTTGTGATTCGATGTTATGTTTGGGGCTGAGCACAACCTAGTTGTTTATTCTTGGTAACTTTGTCATCTGTGGATCTCTGTAGTCACCTCTCCTCTTTGCATAAAGAAACTTTTGCGTTCAAGACTAGGAGTAGTACTAATCTATGGAAACACACAGACAAGGACCTCACACCTCCCAGAGTAAGTAGTGGAAACTGATGATTGCTGGGCGAGGGGAAGTTGTGTCCTTTGTGGGAGGTCGGGGGGAGGCTAGCCTCTGGAGGACTGCCCATTTTCCAGGAAGTAATCTCTTATCCATGACTATGTAAGCAATTTTAATTTAAATCAGTGGGCAAAAAAAAAAAAAAAAAAAAAAAAGACACGGCAATAGGATGGGGATCTAATGGGAGGAAGGGTTTTTGAGGAGGGAAAATGGAAGAGAGAGGCTAAGTGTGTGTGGGGGGGATTAAACTACACTGTATACATATATGAAATTGTCAAGACTAAGAAAGAACATTATTAGGACGGTTAGCAGGATTTGAGCTGGCCAAGGAGTAAATGCAGTGTGTGTCCATACTAGTCTAGTACTAATGCAGGATCACATACTGCAGTATTCAGGGCACTAAGTCTACAACTTACTCCCAAATGGCTCAGGATGGAGTAAGGGGAGTGGCTTATGGTGCCATTACAACTTTCCTGTAAGTTTCAAAACTAAATATTTTTGAATTTTTAAAATTTTTCCAAAGAGTAAAAAACATCCCCTAGATCATTGATGTGTTCTGCCAAGGAGCTGTGTGCGGCACGTATGGGGGGGGGTATCATTCCATCCTCCTGCTGGGTGTGGCCTGTGAAGAACCAGCTCCAGAGACCCTAAGGTGATGCTGCTGGACACAGAGGGTCTGATTTGGGGTTTGCATGCTCAGCCCTTGACCTCGGAACTTCCTGGAGAGCATCAAGTTTCCTATCCATCCTCCACAATCAGAGGTAGACATGAACCTGGCCAGTGTCAGGCAGCCCTGGAGAGGCACATGTCCCCTTGCCTATGTCTTTGTACAGAATGTTTTACAGGTTGCATCCAGGGTGTCCAGCCCGCGACCAGCCAACCTGATTATATTTTAGTTGCTGCTCTTGCCCAACAATAGCAAACAGGCCACACGATAAGAGGTGTTGTTTCCAAATGACTTGCTAGTGAGCTCTGGGACATGCTCATCAATCAGTTTGGGCTGCTTTTCTTGTGACTTCTGTTTTCTGTTGTGAATGTATTCAAAATCACATAGGGAAAGCCCTTCTCAGACTCTACATGGAGATAACTTCCTAACCTCACAGCTCTAGTGGTTTCTTTTTTTTTTTTTTTTAATTGTGAAATGGAGACAGCAATTTCTGTCTTTTGGGATTGTTGATGATTAGTGGTGAGCACACTGCTTGGCACAGAAGAGGCCCATGGCAATGGTAATTATAATTATTAACACAGGAAAAGAAGTGGAAGTGTTTAAGGCTATGAAAACTGATTTATTTTCTTATTTTTCTTCCCAGAGGTTTAAACTGTTCAGGTCTGTTTGCATTCATTTTGGTCTCTGCTGATATCAACACATTATTTAAGGAGTGTTAGAAACGTTAATCCAAGAGAAACATACGCTCTGTGTCACTGACCTTTTTAAGTGACACCTTTTCATTAATTATTACCTTTCAGTGACTGTGTTGTAGCCAGTTTCTATTCCCCGTCACGGCTTCTGTGAGTTCTAGGGTAAAAAAGGTGGCTCAACCCTTTCTTATTAAGGAGGAAGAGGATCTTTTTCAACTGTTGAGAAACAACCCGAACCCAAAATTAAAAGCAAACAAAAAGAACCCCCAAAGTACAGTATAACTATTAAGGCTGAGAAGTCAGACCTGCTTCTGAGACTAGGATGGCTGTGTACAAGGGTCATGAACTGAGCCAGCCGTTTCCTGACATAATAAAAACGTTTCTTTCATAGGGCTATTGTGAGGATGTAAAACAAGTCCACCAACATGCAATGCTTGGTACATGGAATGGTTACCACAATCATGTATCTATCAATGATTATAAAACTCCCACATAGGAGTCACGGCGTTGGTGCAATGAACGTTGAGCATGAGCTGTTGTTGAGGAACACGGACGGGAGTACTGGAGCCCCTGCGCACCCTCATATGACTTGTCAGGAAATCTGTGCTTGAAAATAGTCACTAAGCTGAACTCTTTGTGATGTCTGTGTTTAAAATGACAGTGACACCTGAGTTATCAGCTTTGGTTTGGGAAGACAAAGGTCGCCTTGGAGAAGTGATTGTGCATTCTCCTATCCCATCTGACCCAGGATCCCCTGAGTTCACGTCACGCTGGGTAAGCAGGACATATTTTTTTCAATCCTTTTCATGAGTTATGCAAACTGTCTGTGTTGATCACAAGGGATGAGGCTGACCTGGAATTCACTATGTAGTCTCAGGGTGGCCTCGGACTCACAGCGATCCTCCTACCTCTGCCTCCCGAGTGCTGGGATTAAAGGTGTGCACCACCACTCCCAGCTAGGTTTTTGTTTTTCTTCAGAAACTTCTTGTTCATTCACTAGTTATTGATAAATGCTAACCAGCTAACCCTCTGACACCAGCTGTGTGAGATAGTCTCATTTTTCTTTTGCTGTTGTTTTCAGCAGGAAGTGTTTCTGCTTCTACTCTTTGAAAGAAATCAACAAACAAGCAAATCTGTCCATGCAGGTACCGGTTACACGGAATGTGAGAAGTACTGAGGTAAAAATCCCTTCCTGCAAGGAGACAGCTGGTTACTTGGAGTTTACCCCATGTCCCCTGTAGCCTGTTTCATGAGCACACTGCACACAGTCAGGGCCATCACTGAGAGCAGCAGAGCATGCTGGGAGTCTAGAATGGATTCTGCTTGTTGGGGTTGGTAGTGGGAAATGATGGAGGTGAGGCCCCGATTCAATCCCTTCCTCAACCAACCAGAAGTCTTCAGAACTAAAGGTTACTTTTCACAAGCCTAGTTTTCTGTTTTTCAATTTTACTTTATTTATTTACTTGGAAGCAGAGAGAGAGAGAGAGAGAGGAAAGAGAATGAAAAAAAGACAGAATAGGCACTCCAGTGCAAATGACCTCCAGATACATGTGTTACTTTGTACATCTGGCTTTATGTGGGTACTGGGGAATTGAACCTGGGCCATCAGGTTTTGCAAGCAAGCACCTTTAACTGCTGAGCTATCTCTCCAGCCCACAAACCTAATTTTTAATGCAAGATTTTGGATTCTTTCAAAGAGCAGATTTCATCAATTCAAGGTCCTTAGGGAAGACAGAAAGGAGTGAAAGAAAGGGAAATCCAGACAGATAATGTATAACCTCAGCTTTTCCTTTTTATTTAGAAAATCTTATTCTGAAAATTAAAGACATTATTTTCTACCCACTATTACCGTCATGAGACTTGTGATCACTTCCGTTTTTCTGCCCTGGGAAATGGATCTTATTTATTGCAATGACTTACTTCACACAACGTGACTATGGAGACATGAAACATGTCACGGCACTCATGACTGCAGCATGAGCATCAGCTACCTAATGTCACTGTGCTTCACTTCGCACTCTGTGAGAATCTCCAGTGAATTTCATGACTGCCTAGAATGACTTCCTTTCATAATTTCTTCCTTTTAAAAAATATTTTCATTTTGTTTATTTGAAAGAGGGAGGGAGGGAGGGAGAGAGAGAAAGAGAGAATGGGTGTGTCAGCACCTCCATCTACTGCAAACGAACTCCAGATGCATATGCCACCCTGTGTGCATCTGGCTTATGTGGGTAATGGAGAAATGAACCTGGACCCTTTGGCTTTGCAGGAAAGTGCCTTAACCACTAAGCCATCTCTTCAGCCCTTCATATTTTCTTCTTGGAAGCGACTTCTATTTCCAACAAATTATCAGGATTTTTCCCTTTTCCAGGGTATCATTTGGGAAAGAATGTGGCTTCTCTTGACTTTGCTCTGCTTAGGCTTGATTCAACACAGGTTTATAGAATTCCTACCACACCTTGTTAAGTGTGCTTTGAGCAGTGCATGGTAGAGCTTTGAAGACAGGCATCCTAACACGGCGGCAGGGTAAAACAAGGTACTCTGGTTTCACTATTGCTTCTCTGACCATCTGAGATAAAGGACCAGCTAATGCTTTGCTTGCAATTTCCAGCCCATTGAGCACTGAGAAGGAAGGAGCTCTGTTCACATGACTAGTGGGCAGCTCCCACCACACGCATCTCACCATGTGAACCTGAAAACAACCCCAACTGAGTTGTGCCTCAATGAAAGTGAAACATGTCCACTGACTATGCCCTTGGATGACGGAGCAACAAAACCTCCTCTAGATGCTTTTTAGTGCCTAATCTTAATGTTTATACTTACGACATCATGGACTGCTAATAAACAGTTCACGGACTAGTACCAAAGAATCATTAATGATCAGTGGAATGATTTACAGTTGTCACTCTAGTTTACTAGGAGCCATGTACCTTCTTGTCCAAACACACCCTCAGATCCTGACACCTCTACTAAGTACACACCAGACTCTACCAGTAGACTCTTGTTTATGAAAACAAATGGCACATATATAATCTGAAGTCTGGAAGCCCGTTCAGTTATCTGTCCAACTTTGTGTGTTTGTCCATTTTTTCTTAGAGATAAGATCCATAGTTTTTTTTTTAATTTATAAAACATTATATTTTACTCAGGAACATAAGAGGCAGAGGGAGGGTCCACACACTGAGGAAGGGAAGATGGGCACATCCATGTGGTCCATGAGCCCATGTAGGAAAACAAACATGAGCTTTGGAACGCGAGAAGGGATTTAGAGAGGAGAGAGAAGGAAGTGCAGAGAGCTCCCGCAGGGGCGGGACAGGGATGGAGAGCCCACAGGGGAGCTTACCAGAGCAGGAACTCGGAAGTTGAGGAGAGATGAACAGCTGGCACAGAGGCCTTGCACATCTGGTAAGGAGCTATATATAACCTTATTGTGGTGGGCTTTACCTTCAGGCTCCCATAGATTTTATGAGACATTCAGATAGGTATGTGCCATATAAATGGCTAAGATAACTCACACCTTGACACATTTTCATTACCTGGAAAGTCTGGTTAAAACTGCAACATATGGGGGCCAGAGAGATGGCTTATCAATTAAGGTGCTTGCCTGTGAAGCCTAAGGACCCAAGTTTGATTCTCCAGGTCCCACATAAAGATGTACAAGGTGGCACATGCTTCTGGAGTTTGTGTGCAGTGGTAAGATGTCCTGGTGTGCCTATTCTCTCTCTCCCTTTATCTCTGTCTCATATAAAGATAAGTTAAAAATTAAAAAAAAAAACTCAAAAACAAAAAACCTTCAACATATGCTGAGCATGGTGGCACAGGCCCTAATCCTCGCACTTGGGGGATGGGACAAGAGGATTCTGAGTTTGAGGTCCACCTGGACAGTAATACTTTGTCCCCCCCCCAAAAAAAAACAGAAAATGGGCTGGATTGTTCAATGGTTAAAGGTGCTTGCTTGCAAAGCCTGATAGCCTAGGTTTGATTCCCCAGTACTCACATTAAGCCAGATGCATACAGTGGTGCATGTATCTGGAGTTTGTCTGCAGTGGCAAGAGGCCCTGGAATACCAATTTCCTTTTTTTTATCTCTCTCTCCTTACAAATATAAAAAAAATTAGACTAAAACGAAACGAAACGAAACACAACCAAGGACCACCCTGTTTCTAAGCAAACATGCACTCACGAGAGCCCTGCGGCGTCTGCGCCTCCCTCCCAGCTCTGATAACGGGCTGCCATTCGTCTACACCATTCCCGCTCACTGTGGTTCTGGTTGTAACAAGAAAAAACTTGTCTCTAATAAAGAAACAACGACCCCATCCCCTTTTTGTTCCTTCGTGCCTGAGGACTGACTGGCTGTATCATAACCAAGTCAGTGTCTCGATCAAGAAGTTCGTGGCTGCCACTGGCTTCAGGGAAAGCAAAGGTTACTGATGTGCTTGACCCTGGGAAGGTGACAGTGGAGATAGAAATGAGGAGAAAGAAAGTGAGTTTTCTAAATGGACCACAGAAGGCACGGTCTCTGTATTTGGATTCAGAACCCATTTTGGTGGTGCCAAGACAACAAGCTTTGGCATGGCTTATGATTCCTTAAATTATATGACAAAAAAAAAAAAAAAAAAAGAACAAAGACATAGACTTGCAAGACATGGCCTGTGTGGGAAGGAGGCAGTGAGAATCGTGTGGGAGCAGAGGGAAGCAGAGGCCCACGTCCGTGCTGGCGAGGGGAGCTGGAGACCAGACAGCAGAGGGATGAAGAATCCAGGAAGACATTTCTCCTTTGGTGATGGTGTGGGTTTTTCACAATGAGAACTAAATAGTGAATGTAGTCTGTGTTCAAAAGGATTCCTTGATTCTTTAGTCTTACCATTGTGTCCTCCATTTGGGGACTTTTAAGTCCAGGGATGAGTGAAGGCACCTGACTTGGGGAAAGAGGTAAGGGTTGAGAGAAGAGATGGGTGTGGCTGGAGAAGCAGGAGTGTAGGGAGCACTGGCTTCTGGAAGCATGTTGGTGAGGGTGAGAGGAGTAGTGGCGTGTGACTGGATGTACAGAGAAGGCGGGAATCGTGAGATTCCAAGGAGGATGAAGTTACGAGTTGAAAATACACACTCTCCCTATGGGGGACATCTAATCCTAGTGATAACACTGCAATCTGGACACACCATTTCCTGTGGAAAGGAATTCTGATTGTTTGTAGAAACAGTTGATTCTAGGTTGGGGCCAGGAGCCTGGGGTACATTGTCCTCCTAGAGCAGTGGGCTCTTTAAAAGGCAAGGAGAGGAAACTTGAGAATCAAAGTGATATTGATAATCAAAACTGGACCAACACATATGAGATGGACTTAAATATAAGCATTTACAATGATGTGTAAAACTAAAAAAAACATACTGGCCATTTTAGAGATCGCCATACAATTCAACGTTCAATTTTAACATTCTAAAAACCATTAAATAAGCAGACACACTTATGCAGGCATGACCTATATTTCAGAGTTGTCCAGTAGTTAATAAATTCTCCTATATTATGCAGGTATGACCTATATTTCAGAGTAGTCTAATAGTTGATAAATTCTTTTTTTTTTTTTTTTTTGGTTTTTCAAGGTAGGGTCTCACTCTAGCCCAGGCTGACCTGGAATTCACTATGGAGTATCAGGGTGGCCTCGAACTCACGGCAATCCTTCTACCTCTGCCTCCCGAGTGCTGGGATTAAAGGCGTGCGCCACCACGCCCGGCTTGATAAATTCTTCTATAGAGAAGAATGGTTAATAAATCAGGAAGAATGACAGAAGTGAAAATGCACTTTGTTGTAACCATTAATGAATGTAGACATCATCACCAACGGTTGCCAACACTGTTTGGTTAACAGGCTGATAGAGAATATCATTATTGATCAATTGGGTGGGAATAACTGAGTATACCAATGAATTTTGATATCAATAAAACAGACACAAGCAAACACTGTGTGCCTCCTGATGTGACAAAATGGAACGTGTGGCTCACTGGGTCTTCAGACTCACTCCCTAGTTGACATGAAGTGTGGAGGAAGGAAAGAAGATCGCAACAAGTAGTGCCATGGAGATACAACAAGCCAAATCAAGAATGTGCAAATTCCTACACTGAAAAAATCTGATTCCATCAACCAATCCATGTAATAAAGGAAAGAAGAGTTCTGTAATAGATTAAAAGGCAATTGAGGATAAGTACACAGAATTCAACAAGTACATTGTGTCTGGATCTTGACTATGGACATTTAAAACATATTTTATTTAAGCCGGGCGTGGTGGCGCATGCCTTTAATCTTTAATCCCAGCACTCGGGAGGCAGAGGTAAGAGGATTGCTGCGAGTTGGAGGCCACCCTGAGACTTCATAGTGAATTCCAGGTCAGCCTGGACTAGAGTGAGGCCCTACCTTGAAAACCCAAAAGAAAATTTATTTATTTATTTGCAAGGGGAAGAGTTAGAGAGGAGGGCAGGGAAAACGGGTACACCAGAGTCTCTAGACACTATAAACGAACTCCAGATGCATGCATCACTTTGTGCATCTGGCTTTACATGGGTACTGGGGAATTGAACCCAGATCATTAGGCATTACAGGCAAGTGCCTTAACTGCTAAGCCATCTCTCCAGCCTGATAATGGAAGTTTTTGAAATAGCTAGGAAAAATTGATTGTGGGAAGGGCAAGTATTGTTAAATTTTTTTTACGTGTAAGTAAGGGTATTGTGGTTGGGTTTCTAAAAAGTTATACCACATATACCAGAGCTAGATACTGAAATATCTATAGGTAAAATCAGGCACCTGACATTTGCTTTAAAATATTCCAATGAAGCAAAAAAGAAAAAAAAAAAAAAAACAAGGGCGAGAGGGAGATAACACAAAATGTCTAGCCAGCTGTGGTGGTGCACACCTGCAACCATAGAACTCTGCAGGTGGAGACAGAAGGGTCACAAGGTTGAGGCCAGTCATGGCTTCATAGGAATCCTCCCTCTGTAAACCAAAGTGACAGCAACAACACCAGAACCAAACTAAGCCCAACGCAACCTAACCTAAAACAAGAATGGCTTCACGTTAATGGTGGTAGCTGTTGAAGGCAAGTGTTGGACACTTGGAAGGTTCTCTACACTATTTTCTGTCTCTTTGTATAAAGTTAGAAACAAAGACTTAAAAAGTGAGAAGGAATCTTAGAAATTAAGGCATGCAAGGTGGGCAAGCCAATGAAAACACAGCCCCTTATCTACTGAGTCCTGGAGTTCATACTCACACTTGCCCTGGCTTGAGCCCTAAGGAAATGCAAGTGAAGATCACAGAGGGATCTCAATGTCATGGAAGGGCGTAGTGCAGAGTTACCAGGTACCAGCTGCTCAGGGAGCCACAGCTGAAAGCAAGCTGTCTTAAAGAGAGGCTCTGATGGGCTGGAGGAGATGAAGATTTCCCGAATCAGGCATGAGGACCAATCCATAGTCCAGTGTCCCTTTTAACCTTATTCCCAAGAGAAATTCAAAACAAGTACCAACAGAACCATGCCCTCTGGAATTCTATAATGTATGGCTGGCAGTATGCCATGGCAAGCAACCCTCAGGATTGTAGACGACTGGCGTATTTCAAGGCCACACACATCTTTTCTTTAGCTCTCTATCTCCTTGCATGTTATTAATGCATTTTTAAAGAACTAATAAATTTGGCCTTCGAAGGGACTGAGTCAAAAGCAATAACACTGTATGTGATACAAAAAAATGATCTATTGGGACCTGTAATATCTCCATGCCAGCTTTTTTCAATTAAATGACCACAACTAGCAAACAACTATTAACATGGGGACTGTGTGGGATACAAAGATATTCAGTGTCTGCAATGGGGAACCACAAAATTCTTGTAGGAGAAGGGAAAAGAGAGTTTCTCGTCGAAGTTCTTGAGACAAAGATGCTATTCAGCTTCACAGTCCTTTGAGCTCCTGCTAGGAATAGTCTGCCAGTTTCCACAATTACACTGAGAGGCTGTCTTGATGCAATCTTTGGACTAAAAAAGCTGTAATATCCATGCAATGTCCACACTTGTCCCAAACTCCAGAGAATCAGGGACTCTTGCTATTGTACTCTCACTAGCTGGAGCAACATCACATTATTCCCTCATCAACTGAAAACTAAACAGAAACTATGCATAATTGCACTCTTGAATGTTCTCTGAGGCTATCCCACACATTCAGATTATATTTACTGTTTGCACAATTAGCCATGACTTCCTATTCAATAGCAACCATGCTTTCCAAACCTCAAGTCTGGTCATTTAGCAGGGTGGCCCATTTGAACTTGAGGCTGTCCTGAGGATTGAGGAAGTCACCCTGCCATAGGTACACACAGCACATGACTTCTTAGTTATTAAGCAGAAAGTCAGGCCAAGTCTTCAGTGCAGGCTCCTGGCCTACAGAGCTAATGGATCAATCTTAACGTAGAATTAAGTAATGACTGGAACTTTAGGTTGACTGGCTCAAGCCTTGGGAATATTTTTTTGAATAAAATCTTTAAAACATGCAGTTCATTTTGAAGTTGTGAATCTGAGAAAGCCAGCTGCTAATGTTGCCAACTATTCTTAGTTTTCAAGCAAGGTCGGACCCTGTCTGTAACCCTGTACAGGGCAGCCTGTAGTTTTAAACATTGTTACCCATAGTCACTCTACTGTATCACAGAACCAAAATTTCTTTCTCTTATCTACCCTTAACTTATTACATGTTGGTCAACTTTTCACCATCTCTCTTATTTCCTACTCTCCCCAATCTAGTCTAGTATTCTACTCTTCTTTAAGACATCTTTTTTTTTTTTTCCTGCATGTATATGTGTGGAAGCCTGGGACATCTTCCTCAATCGCTCTCCACCTTATTTTTTGAGACAGGGTTTCTTACTGCAACTGGAGCTCACTGATTTGGCTAGACTAGCTAGCTAGCAAGCCTCCTATTTCTTCCTCCAAGCACTAGGATCCCAGGTATAGGTGTGTGTCCTGCTTTTAAACGAGTACTGAGGATCTGACCTCACATGCTTGTGCTTGTGTGGCAAACACTTTACAGACTGAGCCATCTCTCCAGCCCCAAGACAACCTTGTTCAGATTACACATGTGAATGGAATCATGCTGGTGCTTTTTCTTTCTGTGCCTGAGTTATCTGACTTAATATATCCTTCAGTTCCATCCATATTGTTACAAATGTCAGGATTTCATCCCTTGCATGCTGACTCCTGTCACACAAGCACATGCATTCCGTTCTCTATTCATCAGGTGATGGAGACCTGGGTTTGTGGCATTCTTGGCTACTGTGAAGAGTGTTGTAGTCAACACAGGAGTGCAGAAGTCTCCTTAGCTCACTGATTTCATTTCCTTTCCACCTGCTCTCGACATGGGTTTATGGTTCATAAAGTAATTCTATTTTTTATTTTTTGAGGCTGCTGTATACTGTTTTTCCTCCATGGCTGATCATCTCCACCAACAGGATATAATGCTTCTCTGTGAAGCGTTCTCTGAACTTTGGCCAGCTTTTACTATTGATTGGTATAGCCGAATTATCTCTAGTGAGGAGAGTTTTTTTCTTTGCATTTTTTCTGACCATTAGGAATGCTGAGCACTTCTTTCTATGCTGTTGGCCATGTGCGTATCTCCTTTGGTGTCGATTTTTAATCATTGTCCTCTCTTTATGCTGTAATTGCTTGAGCTTCTTATTCACCCTCTATCAGCTGTGTTCCTTTTTTGTCCCATTCTGTGTGCTGTCTCAACACTGCTGATTGCTTGCTCTGCCATGTCAAACTTTCAGATTTGACGTAATACCATTTGTGGAATTTTGTTTTTGGGGTCCTTGTCTAGGCCAATGTGATATAATAAAGCAGTTCTCCTATATTTTCTTCTAGTATTTTCATGGTTTTGTTTGTATCTTCATTTATGTCTTTAACCCATTCTCAGTTGATTTTTGTATATGGTAAGAGATAAAGGTCTAATTTCATTCTTCTGCATGTGAATATCCAATTTGCCTAGCATCATGCTTGAGGAGATTATCCTTTCCCCAGTACATGTTCTGAGTGCTTTTTTTGAAAATCATCATCTTTACCTTTTTAAGAGCTCTTTGAATGACTTTCTCCAGTCAACCAGAATGGATAGCCACCCATGCTAAATGGACAAATGGGTTTCTGAAGGACCTTGCAAAAATAAAAAGTTAATCTGAAAAAAAAAAAGTTAATCTGCAATTCCTACATGTTTCTCTTGCTTCTTGAACAGACAGAAAAGACAATGGCACCTTGAAGGCTGATATGCAATCTTGTTGAGCATGAGACCCTTGCTGTACAAAACATTTATTAACACAGATGAGCACCACTTCTCTATCCACCTGGAAACCCGTAATCCTGGCTGATAAACTTGGTTATACTTGTTTAAGTAGAAAGCCTGATGTCTTTAAATGAGGACTGATAGTTTATCAGAGCTAAAGTCCTTTCCTCAATAAAGATAAAGGAGACCCTTTGTCAGCTTAACTATTCTCTTAACTAGGAACTAGATCCACAGTCTCATAGTTGGAAGCAATCTTAAACGCCACCTCAATCTTTTGGTACCATTAGCACACAGACACACCACTCCCACTCAATGTAGAAATCCCTTCCAATACATCTACTTGGATGGTCATTCAGTCAAAGACTGATTAGTTCAATTATAAGAGAGCTCCTTCCTTTCCATGACAACACATTTCATTGTTGAGCATATCAGCCTTCTTGATATGGGCTCAGAGTTTTCCACCCTGTACCTTGTATTTGTTCACAGTGTTTGTTGTCTGGGATAACGGCACAAGTCTGCTCTCCCTTCGGCATGTCACTGAGGTGGAATATGCGCTCTAATGGGAACACAGGCCTGCCCAGGAGCCAAGGAACTTGGGCTGGAGATGTAGCTCTGCCTCCGATACTGTGACACAGCAACTACACCCACTCAACCCTTAATGTCATCATGAGTATAAAAAAATACATGAAAACGAAGACAGTAAAAAACTAGCATAATTGTGAGCATCAAATTAAAAGTGCGAGTGACTGAAAAGTGCCCTACACATGTAAGTGCTGTATTAGTGGTACTTTAAGGCACAACATTTTTATATTTGAACAATTCTTTCATCAACTTAAACATATACTCTACTTCCCTTCTGAAGCTAGGGATGTTATAGTTGCTAAACAAGGGCATCCATGATGCAAACAAGTGCTCCAGGACGCCACCTATCTGTCACTTGCTTTAGAGATTCAGAATCAGAAGCCAGTTTTCCAGGACGGCATGGGAACAATGCATTGATGCTGCCTGCTCATTTTCTGGCCTGCTAGTTGACCAGATGAAACTAACAACAATGGCTTCAGAATCACGTTAGTTTTCGACTACATTCTGCCACTTGGTAATGTTGGCCGCCTCAAGCTCGTTAGCTTAGAGAATGGAGATACTGTGTTATGTGAGTAACTATAAAGGTAAGATAAATAGTATCAAATACTCAACAGTGAATTTTATCTACTTGAATGCAGGCGTTTTCCCCATGACTTTTTAAGTATTAGAATCTGTTTGAAAGGTGCTATAAGGTAAGCAGACTTTTAGGTTCCTGGACTGCATGTGGATGGAGTCTAACTTTGCCACTGACTCTTTGTGGGACCCATAAAGTTCACAGCACAGGCCCTTGGCTTCCTATTTTATTCTTTCTTGAAATAGTATATTTAAATATATAGCTCAGGCTGTGTCTTGAATTAACCATGTATCTCAGGCTGGTCTCAAGTTTGTGATCCTCCTGCCTCAGTTTTCAAAGTGTTGATGTTATAGGTGTGTGCTATCATACATGGCTAATCTTCATTCCTTTTTCTAAGTATGATTCTGGGAACTTTAATGTCTAAATTGCTAATCAAATTGAAAAAAATATGATTTCGAGGTAAGTTTCTTCAGGGAACAATTCAATTATTCTGTAATCCCCAAATACTACTACTGTAAAATAATACCTTCACTTTGTAAATATGTTTGAAGGTTCTTCCCTTTAGTTCTACTAACCACATTCCTGAGGTAAGATATTCATAGAATTTGTAAAAACTAAGGAGAAACAGAGATTTCTCAAAAAAGAAATACAAATACCAGCAAGCATATGAAAAAGAAGTTCTCCACCATTAATCATTAAGGACACTCAAATTGTATCCCCGATGCTCACTAGATGACTGTAATCAAACAGACAGACAATAGCAAGTGTTGGTAAAGAGGTCAAGAAATCAGAACCCTAACACACGGGAGGTGGAACAGAACATCCTCTTTAGAAAACAGTTGGCAGCTCTTCAAAAGTTAAGCACAGTTACCATATCACTTAGCAACTCTATTCTTAGGTACACTGGAAAGAGATATGTAAGCATACGTATACACAAAAACATGTTATGTAAGTGTTCTCAACCATTATTCAGAACTAAGAAAGTAGAGGCAACCCAGATATCTAGCAACTGATAAGAAGACAAACACAGCTTGTGTACCTATACATAGCGTATTATTTGTTGATAATACATGCCACACATGGCTGACCCTAACGCTAAGCGCAAGAAGCCAGACTCCAAAGCACATAGCGTATGGTTCCGTTTATATGAAATCTCACCAACAGGCAACGAATGGAGAAGAATGCACTGGTGGTTGTCCAGTCCGGGGCCGGCAGGAATGGGGCGTGACTGCCAATATGTACCAGATTTTTCTGGGGGCAATGGCGGCACGAATCAGTGAATATTCTAAGAGCCACATTAAATGTCAGAATTGTGTGATATGCAAATCATATCTCACTAAAGCTGTTAAAAAACTCAATAGAAGTATATGATCATTATACCATAAAGATCAAGGATCAGTTCAATTTAAATCAAAGTACAAAAATATGTGTGTTTTACAATAGCATTTATGTGGTATCATAACTGCTTTATATGTTCAATAGCTTTAAACCCATTTTTTTTTGGTATTTGGATAATTTTTCAAGGAACAGCTGAAATTTAAGAAAGTACATAATAAACAAGGATATTGTAGCACACAAAATGTTTCTTTCATTTTCCTACCTAGGACTGACTCAGCAGTATAAAAATGCTATTTGAAAAAAAAAGAAAGACTAAGTTTGAATGAGAAAATGCATTTCATCGTGGAAGATAAAAGTCTTCCCTTCTCTATAGTGAATATAGGTAATTTTACAACAGCAACTCCTAATTATTCAGTGTTGAAAAGCTAAAAAAAAAAGGTTCATATTGAAAACAGTGACCTCCAGTTTGCTCTGTGAATGAAGAGGCAGACATAAATTCTCATTTTCCTAGCATCCTGGTTGATAAGTGAGTTGGGAAAAAGCATTCATTTCTTCATTACACCGTAGTAGACTGTTCATTTAAATAACAATAACTTGCATAAAAGTCACAAAAGCATTATCTAGCAATTCTACTGTGTTGAAATACATTATTAGTGGGAACAATGCCAAATACAGTAAATAAATGACTGTCCCTTCATTTTCAGCATTATTTTTGCTTATTTAGCTTTATCAAAAGGTACCATCATTACTACTGGTGCATTCACACCATTCTCTTGGATAACTCTTGAACTGGAAGGGATTTTAAAATAAGAGCTATATTCTTTGCTAGCTTATTCAAGGAAGGAAAAAAAATCTCCAACACAGTACTTACTTATGCATGATATATTTTAAACAGAAAATAGTTAAAGAAGCAAACTTCTGTTCACTATGTATGTAAAAATGAAACCCCTCATTAACAATAGCATATTTAAGCCAGGTGGTGGCGCATGCCTTTAATCCCAGCACTTGGGAGGCAGAGGTAGGAGGATTGCCGTGAGTTCAAGGCCACCCTGAGACTCCATAGTGAATTCCAGGTCAGCCTGGGCTAGAGTGAGACCCTACCTCGAAGAACCAAAACAAACAAACAAACAAACAAAAAGAAAACAATAGCATATTTATAATAGAATGTATTAAAACTGTAAATTTTACATCAGTAGTTTAAGTAAAATTTCTTATTAAGAACATGTTAACAGGGCTGCTTTTCCAGTCCCTTATGCCCAAAGTTTGAGCCTTCCTTTTACCATCTCTTTTTTCACTCAAGGAAACATTAGTATTTCGTCCAAAGCACCTATCAGCTTTGTTCTGGAAGCATCTTTAATCTCTCAAGGGCAAATAAGAGGGGCATGTGAAGTCATTTACTCTTAGGTTTCTTGTTTGCTGTATCTAGGGGTGTTCTGTTACACAGCTGTGCACATGGAAGAACAGGAGGAGACCCAAATGGAGAACTCCATCATGAACAGAGATGAGGAACCTTTCAGATATTTCTTGCATTTTCCTGGAATCTCTCTCCATCCTATAAGCTCTCAAAAGAATGCTCGATCAGAATTTCTTTCTAGCATCTTCCTTTGCCTTGGGTCATCATGAGAGTAATTCCTTCTTTCTTGGACCCACCTGTTCTACTTTGGCTCATATTTAATCTCTTTCTTACTGGCCTTTTCCCAGCTATCAGGTTCCTGGGCTGATTCACATCCTGAGTGCCAAGAACAGGCCTTCATATATTCACAATAAGCTCGGTATATATAGCGGTGTGTCTTCCCAGGCTCAGTGTACTTACAAAGTTGTCACTGACTGAAATCTCCTCCCTGGGGTGAGCAGCTCTGTCTCTAGCCTCAGATTCATGCAACAGGTGACATCAAGATGCACTGAAGTGATGTAAAAACAACCTTGCAAAGTCCTCAGAAGCTCACAGTGCCCTTGAAGTAGGTCATACTCAGGCGCCGTGGCTTTTCATCCACACAGCAGGTGTGTGTCATCAAATAAGTATCGTAAATGTCTTCCCGAGGCACAACTACCTGGCAAGGGAAAGCAAGCGCACAGCCCGCAGGCGATCGTTCCCACTGGGGGGGGTCTCCTGAGAGACCTTCTAAACATATGAAAAACAGTGCTTCTGTGACCAACAGGGTTCCTATTCTTTTAATTATTATCCCCACACCTATCTATGCACTTTCCTTACTCTCCCCAGCTTTGAAGCTTCCAGAAGAAAGTCATCTCAATTTCACAGGTTCATGTACAAAGGCTTTAGCAAACAGGATCCTTCAAATATGGTACAAAAACCCTATTTTTTTTCATTAAATACTGTGATTTTTAAAATAATGATTGTAATAGGTAGGCTAACTTGGTTTCTTTGAACCTTCCGTTGCTCCATTCTTTCTTAGTTATTTAAATTATGCCATCTTCCTTCTTTCTCTTGGAAGACTTAGGAGATACTCAATATTAAAATATGGTAATTTGTAAATATTAGTTTTGTAATATTAAGGAGAAAATAATATATCCCAACTTGTTCTTGAATATTCTTGAGTTTACCTCATCATTTCATGCTCAATTTATCAGTTATTTCCAAGTCAAAATACTAAAAAAATATTCATAAGAAAATATAACCCTATAGGCTTAAGCCTGACTTCAAAGTTATGGGTATGACTTAAAGAAGAAATATATGGAATCAAATGTGGATGTACTGGCCTTAAATTTATGTACATAACATATCTCCCCTCCCCCACAGCTGAGAGAACTATAGACATATGCACCTCATGTGAGGCTGACAGGCATTAATCACAATTATTACCAGGCAAGCTTGCAGACTACTTTCTCGTATACAGAAGGTTTTCTACTAATGAAATCCTGGGTTTTATTTTTTACTTTTTTTGTTTATTTTTATTTCTTTATTTGAGAGCAACAGACAGAGAAAGAAAGAGGCAGGTAGAGAGAGAATGGGCACGCCAGGGCTTCCAGCCACTGCAAACAAACTCCAGACGCGTGCGCCCCCTTGTGCATCTGGCTAACGTGGGTCCTGGGGAATTGAGCCTTGAACCGGGGTCCTTAGGCTTCACAGGCAAGCGCTTAACCACTAAGCCACCTCTCCAGCCCTTATTTTTTACTTTACGGTCCAATAGTGCTCTCTAGACACTGAGCTTCCAGTGTCCTGACACACTGCACCAAGGTAGAAGATAACCTGTCCTTGACTTAAACACTTACTGATTTTAATTTTTTTCCCATTTTTATTATTTTTGTGCATACATGTGCATGTGTGTGTGTGTGTGTGTGTGTGTGTGTGTGCGTGTGTATGGGTGTACACTTGCTATGACACATATATGACGGTCAGAGGACAATTTAGGGGTGTTTTTACTCTCCTGCCACCCTTTTGAGACAGGATCGATTTTTGCAGCTGCTGCTACCTGTTAACTTCTGGATTCTCCTGGCTCCGCCTCCCACTGCCACAGGAGCATTGGGATGACAGGGTTATGCCACTTTGCTTCTGGCTTTATGTGGCTAGCTTAGCTTTGCTTGGGCAGGCAGTGAAGAAGACTGAACTGGCATCAGCAGGCTTGCCAGCAAGTGCCTTTAACCACTGAACCACCTCTCATCTCTTAACTGTTTCTTTATGTCAACTTTAAGTTGGCCTCTTAAAGAAAAGTGTCCACCTCTTCTCAAACAATAAAATCAGTGAAACCATGGGTTTGATGATTCCTTAATTTTTTTTTTTTTGAGGGAAATAACTGGATGAAAAGGAAAGCTACTCAGCTCAGAAGTGGCAGGAGAGGAGCCTGTCACATCCTGGGATTTTGGCAGCAAGGAAAATCAAGATTCTGTTCTACTAAGCTTACGTCCTAAATAGGAGCTGACAACAAACCAGTGACTGTCTACAGTTTAGTATCCTCTACCCAAAATTCTTAGGTCCAGAAGTGTCTCAGGTTTTGTACATTTGCATATATATGAGATATCTTTTGAAATGGGACCCAAGTCTAACCATGAAGTTCATTTATGTCTTGTATCTACCTTATACATATGATTAAAAAGGTCATTTTATGTGACCCTTAAAATGATTTGGTGGAAAAACAAAGTTTCATTTCCTTGTGGTGTCATGCTGGTATTCAAAATTTTCAGATTTTACAGCATGCTGGGTTTCAGATAATTAGCAATGCTGAACTTATAGTCCAGATAGAGGTATGTGCTATAAAGAAAAATTAAGTAGGGGAAAGGTATTGAGTAGGAGGAGGGTGTCTGAGCACAAGTCCAACACATCAGAGCAAACTGCTCCAATCAGAAGCAAATGGGAGTGTTCATGATAGTACCTGGACCCTTCTGCACTCTTCCTATACAATTCAGCCCAACAGGACATCTTTGTGTGTCTGACTGTCTCTCACTGGCTAAGGGTTTTCATGGGAAGTGCATGTTTGGGACACAGTTCTTGACATGAAGAATGTAAGAAAAGGGCTGGGTGCCAAGGAACATGGCTCTTGCTATGGTACCTATGGTCTTAGTGACGTTACCTCCTTGTGCTATAAGGAAATGATTGCATATCTAACCTTGACATGTATACATGGGTTGTTTAGGAGTACTACAGTTTTCTCCCTATGGAAGGTGAGAAGAGCTGGAACATATGCTTTTGAAAATGTCTTAAAAATCTACTTATCTTTGGTAGTCGAAATAAAAAATGTTACTTCTAGTAATCATTCCTAGCAGAGTCAGAGTCTGATTTTAAACAGACTTTTGATTTGGTGACACTTCGTCTCTGTCGCTCTTGTGGACTGGCTGTGGTGAGGACAGCCCAGCTGCACTCTCAAGGCTGATGGGCAAGAGTCGCTGTGAAGCTGGCTTCAGACTTCACAGTTGTGTGACTTTGAGCGAGTTAAAAACTTTTCTAAGCTTCAGTTTCCTTATCCATGAAAGAAGATAATAATGCTTCCCTTATGAGTTTGCTCTGAGGGTTAAATGAGACCAAATGAAATAGCGATTACATAGCAATTAGCATTTAAGTGCTCCTAAAATAAATGGCAATTAAGAGGATAGTAATCAGCAATAATGATGATTCAGAAATGATATGCGAGGTTCTTCAGTTCTGAAACTGAGGAGGCGAGCCCTCCCTTCTAGATCCCTGAAGGGTACACTAATAAGTAATCATTTTGCAAGAGAATCTCATATTCTCCTGGGTTGGTGTGGGCAACACAGTGGTGAGAGACAGGAATTGGGGAAGAGCCAGAAAGTTGTTGGAGTTACATGATATTGGGCTGGCCAGACCATAACCTAAAAATTTCCTTCCTGGACTACTGGCCCAGTGTCAAAATCTAACAGGTCCAGGGTGTGATAAGTGGGTGTGATAAGCAGTGCAGGCCACTCCCAGCAGTCAATGGTAGACATGGAAACACAGACAGGGGCTCCCTCAAGCTGGGGTAGGGGTCTGATATCAGGAGCCATGAATATCAATCCACCATGAATTGGCAGACAGGACATCAGCAGAATGTGTCCTGGCCTTCTGGGGCTTGCCTTAGGGGCTCTGCTCACATGCAACAAACAGCTTCTGCTCCACGCAGCTTTCAAAGTGTTCAGTATGGGCCACCCTTTACAAATGACAACCGGAGAGTACATCCTGACAGCCCGAAACCATTCCATCTGCATACAGCACCAGGCGAGGTTATGTCACCACAATCCCTGAACCTGTACCAGTCTCTACTGACAACAGGCAGAGCAGGGCACAGGTTTGGGGGGAGGGATAGTGGAGAGTGAGGTGCAAGTGAAAAATTAGGGTGGGCAGGTATGTTCTGATGCACCGTGTTCCCGCACTGGACTTGTGTTGCATGTCAGCCTAGGCTCTCTGGGAAGGGAAGACCTTGGCATCCATCTGACCTCTCTGTTTATTCTGTTGTTTTTTAATTTCTCCCCCCTTAGCAGACTTTTAGCTGGGTCTGGAGAATGCATGCATGTGCATGTGTAACAGTCTACACTACTGACTGGATTAGATCATTTAGTCCACATAGAGTTGCTGGGTTCTACTGTGGTTGGGAAACAAAGCCATTAGAAGATGAACACTTCCAAGGATATTCAGATTTATAACTCCATGAGCTTTCACTGAATATATATGTGAGGCTTACATCTACTATCTAACTGGGTCCAACACAAGGAAATTTCAAGAGGAAAATTTGGAGTTACATACTGGCGAGCACCATATAATGTGACTCCCATAACTTTCTGGCAGGGACAGTGGGAGAGAGGCATGAAGACACCAGGTAGAGGCACTTGAATAGGACAGAGAGATGTGTAGGGCATGAAGACTGGAGACAGACTGGAGAGGAGAAGATGTAGGTTTTCTGTACAATGTGGTTACCCATCCCTCTATGGCAGGAGTAGCAAGTGCTAGGAGACCTGGACTTTTATTACTAGACAGCTGTGGGAAGTCACCAGGCACTGGTTCTCATTTCTACTTCTCTGTGACTGTAACTGTGTCAGGTGAGTTCAACTAGAGAGTGGATGGAGAACTGATGAGGATAAAGTGTGTAAGGATTAAAACTACAGAGACAACAGCACTGTGGGGAAGACCAAGATGATGCCTGCTGTGTGGGTTTCTACTAAGCTATAGCCTCAGCCTGGTGAGAGAGTTAATTTTTCTGCTGTAGTCCCAGGAGACAGTGTGTGTGTGCTATGGACTACAGAGGAGAAAATAAATGACTCAAACAGTAATCACTTGTTGGCTTATTCTCCACCTTGTCCCTCACAGGATTCAAAGTGGTTTACATGAGCACACACCAGTCATGTGTGGAAGGTCACTGGTCTTGGACTTGGCCAGCTCTGGTCCCAGTGCTGGCTTTGCCATTAACTCATGGTATGGCCAGGGAGCGACCTTGAAGCTCATGAGGACTGGGGACAGTGCATGCTGGAGTGATTTGCAAATGCCAGGGGTGATTATTAGCAGTGGGAAAGCTTTGTACTTAATGGGCTAAGTAAAACCCTAACAAAACTATGACTAGAGCATGAAGTTCACCCTGACACTGACACGGTCCTTAAACCTTTACAGTAGCGAGGTTTTGTCTCAGTAGCAAGACCGCGCTCTGCTCCTCAAGTCAGTGCATTTGTAAAGCAGAAAATGCTTCAAATTACTCTGTAGTAAAGGCTATGCTGCATAATCTGATGATCTGGGATGTCATCAAATTAATGTCACCAGAAATGGCCTGTAATTAGGACAAAATATTTTAAAAGTTTAAAAATGAAGCTATTCATTAACTCATTGATTTTTCTACAGATTTGGAACCTGAATTTAAATGATACCCAAAAATATAACTAGGTATATTCAAAAAGAGAAAAATCAGTTGTGAGTCTTTAAATGGATTGCAGTAGTTTAAAATGTTATTAATAGTCAGATTCTCTGAGAACATTAAAACTGCCCATTAAAGAAAAATCTAGTAATTGGCTCTACTGAATTGTGACATTTTGTTACCTGACAGAAATGCAGAAAATTGTGGAAGAAAAGTTTGTTAAAGGCAGAATTTGACTTGTGATGAAACATTATTCCAAAAGCCAAGGCCTCATGCACACAGCCACAGAAGAACACCACCACAAGGCGGCTAGTGAAGCCCAGGGAGATGCTAGGGCAGAGCAGAGCTGTGACTCGTGGTTCTCGGAGATGCTCTGGAATAACATGAACTCAGACTAAACCTCAACTTAAAACTGGCTTCTCGGGGCTGCAGAGATGGCTTAGCAGTTAAGGTACTTGCCTGTGAAGGCTAAGGACCCAGGTTCAATTCCCCAGTACCCATGTAGACCAGATGCACAAGGTGGCGCATGCATCTGGAGTTTGCTTGCAGTGGCTTAGAGGCCCTTGAGCACCCATTCTCTCTTTCTCTCCCTCTCTCAAATAAATAAATATATATTTCTTAAAAACTGGCTTCTCATTGGGCACTGCTTAAAAGCAGAAACAAATTAGATCATTCTATGCTTTTACGTAAATCGCTATAATTCCCACATCTACTCTGCAAAACCATGAATGATGTCAAGACATCAGCTGGAAGAATCAATGGTTTCAAACCAGAAGATGATAAACTCTTTACAAGCCTATTTTGGGGTGTGTGTGGTATTATGGTATGTATGTATGTGTGCATACTGAGTATGCAGATCCATGCACCCCATGGAGACATGCATGTAGAGGCAAGAGGGGGCATCATGTGTCCGTGATTGCTCTTCTGCCTCATTTTCCTGAGAAAAGAGTTGCTAAGTTAACCTAGAGCGCACCATTTTTCCATTAGACTGGCTGATGTTGTTTTGATTTAGGTGTCCCCCATAAACTTAGGTGTTCTAGATGCTAGGTTTCCCAGCTGATGGTAATTGGAAATTAAAGCCTCCTGGAGGTGGTGTATTTTGGGGGGCAGGTTATGGGTATTATAGCCAGTTTTCCTATGCCAGTGTTTGGCACACTCATCTGTTCCTATTGTCCACCTTATGTGGGCCAATGTGTAATGCCCACCCTCTGCTCATGCTATCATTTCCCCCTGCTATCGTGGAGCTTCCCCTAGACCCTGTAAGCCAAAATAAACCTCTTTTTCCTATAAGCTGCTCTTGGTTGGGTGATTTCTACCAGCAGTGTGAACCTGACTGCAACACCAACAATCCTATCTCCCTTCAGCAATAGGGTAACAGGCACATGTGGTCATCATGCCCAGCTTTTTATGTGGGTGTTGGGATTGAACTCAAGACTTTAAAAAAGAGTATATTTATTTGTGTATTTGAGAGTGGGGGGAGGGAGTGTGCAGCAGAAAGCAAGAGGCAGACAGAAAGTGGATATGGATACTCCAGAGCCTCTTGCCAGTGCAAACGAATTCCAGAAGCATAAGCCACTTTGTGCATCTGGCTTTACACGGGAACTGGGCAATCCGACCTGGGATGTCAGTCTTTGCATGCAAGTGCCTTTAACTGCTGAGCCATTTCTCCAGCCATGAACTGAGGACTTCCAAAGATTCAAGAAGAGCTTGCAGTGCAGTACGGTCAATGAGACTGATGCTGAAAAAAAAACTAAAATGCAGGGCGCACTAGGTGTGTCGGCAGAAGCAGCAGTAAGTCGGGACAGTGCAGATTCCATCATCTTGGAGGAATCGAGACAGTGTAATGCCTCCTTTCTTTATGGTTATAGTATGAAGACACTGGGCTGAAGTGGGTAGGTTTTTGATGATGAAGAGAGGGATGAAGATGTTCTGGTAGGAGGAATGGTGAGAGTGAGATAAGAGAGACCGTACTACAGAGGGGGCTGCAGGGTGAAAGTGGGAATGGCCCCAAGTGGGACACGTGATGGTGGTGAGGAGGGGCCATACCGAGGCCCTCATCATCATTCTCAGGCTAAGTCCTAGGAAACTTACTACAGGAGCCAAGAAAGTACAAACCCATGGATTAGTCAACCACTGGCCACCACAGTGATAGCATGAACTTGCTAGCTATGGGCTTCTACCCATGAACCAAGAACACTGTATCCTTACAAGATAAATTGTGTAATGTTCAAACAGATTTTCAGCAAAATATTTAATGTCAAGGGGAAATGTTCACAGCAAGCAAGTAGGAAATGCTACAAACTACTTCATTTACAACATGATTCCAATTTTGTACAAACACAAGCCATGTTTATGGGTGTATTTGGTCATCAGAAACTAGATTTCTAAGTGGTAGAAATGTTTGAAATATATGCTATGTCATGTATAAATTTCTTCAGTTCTTAGAATTTTTGATGACATTTTTTCTGTCAACAGTGCTTAATGCTTCAATTAGTATGCATAAAACCTCCTTTTAGAAAAGGATAAGAAGAACTACGACAATGAATCTTGTCAAATACGTAGTTGGCATGGTATAAAACATCAGAGATAAATGTTTTTACTTTTATCACTTTTACTGAACAGGCTTCTAGGTAAGGCCTTACCTGAGGAAAAAAAAAAAACAAAAAACGTACCCCAAACTATTAACACAAATACTACAAGCTTACATTAGCTATTGTAATGAATGTAAGTCATTCACATAAACCTGTTACTCCGTATAAACTCAGAAGAACTATAGCACATCAGTACATGATGAAGGCCCAATCTAACAAGCTATGGATGTTTCAGGATTAGCTTACATTTCAAAAATCACACACTAATACAAGGGCCCTATTTCCACCGCACAGAATTATTCTACTTAGCATATGAGCTAACACACTGTGGAAACTGGACCAGACCAGTTGAAGGATGAACCCACAGTGAAGAGAGAAGCCATGAGCCTTCATGGCCAACTATTTGTTTTTTCCTTTGGTTTTTTGAGGTAGTGGCTCACTCTAGTTCAGGCTGACCTGAAATTCACTATGTGGTCTCAGGCTAGCCTTGAACTCATAGAAATCCACCTACCTCTGCCTCCCAAGTGCTGGGATTAAAGGTGTGCGCTACCATGCCCAGCTCATGGCTAAGTTTTTGAATGCTGTTAGGATAGAGCTGCTTAACAGAAAGCAAAGGGGAAAAAAAAGTCTGTTTTCTTTCTTTGAATTAAGAATATTATTGACTTTTTATGTGAATAGTCTGCCTCAGGAACAGGGGTGAAAGTTGGCTGAAGAGTACAGCCAAGAAATCAGATGCTAATTTTGGTTTGATGTGTTACAGCTGAGAGGAGGGAAAAAAGGAAATTATGTGTACCAAATGATTTTTAAACTTTAGGACCAATCTCAGGTAGTTTGGGAAAACTCTATGATGTTAAAATATGTCATCTGTCAAGTTAAGACAGTAACTTAAATTTTTTTTTTATTCAAAGAGTAAGTTACTGACGGGTTTCTTACACTTAAAAGCCAATAAAACATTTAATTATTTACATGTAAAATATGCATAGAAAAAAGGAAAAGCAAATATGCAAAACTTTTAGTTATGGGTCAATGGGGGATAAGGCTTTCAAGGAGTTTTTCTTTTTTTTTAATGCCCTTTCTGAAGTTTCAAAATATTCAATAATAAGAAAGCAATTGTTTTTAAAAGGAAAATTGTGACAGAGGAAGGGCTGACAGTAGAGCTCAGAAGTGCTGGCTTAGCAGGCACAAGGTTGTCCGTTCAGCACCGCGAACGCCACCACCACAGCCAGGGAGACTGACACCCACACAGCGCTCTGAAGCCGGTTTAAGCAAGTGGGAAGAACATGGCATTCACTGCCTTCAGGAGGCCGCCTTAGGCTGCTGGTCTGTTTCTGTGGCGACAAAGAAGGCCTGCGTTTTGATGTATGACAGGGAGGGGAGAGCACGGGGCATTCTGAAGACACACAAGAGATGACAAAGTAGCAGGCAGAGAGCAAAAGCCCAGGCCTCCTCAAGTGCACGGAAGTCGTAAGCAGTTATGCTTGGAGCAGGCCAGGCTGCGAGTTCCAGGGCGGTAGATGCTCTCGAGAACCTGTCTGAGAAAAGCCAGCCAAACCCTTTCCTCCCAGGACCATCATGCATGCAGGTAAGGTTGACAGCATCCATTTTATTTTATTTTATTTTATTTTATTTTATTATTTTTATTTTATTTTATTTTATTTTATTTTATTTTATTTATTTTATTTTATTTTATTTTATTTTTTTATTTTATTTTATTTTATTTTATTTTATTTTATTTGCATGGTAGAATTTTGATACAGGCTTACTGGTCCAACTCCAAAAAGTCTTGGATTTCAGAACATTTTGGATTTTGTGTTTTGAGAGCCGCTCAACTTACAACATTGTCTTCCTCCTCTTCAATTTAGAGATTGTTTTCCTTTCATCTGGTCTATGGCAAAATACTGACAGTACGAAGACCAAACAAAGTAGGTAAGACTTAGAGCTCTGCACCATCTGAAACAGGCCTTAATGGTGAAGCACAACAGTTATTTAATTAGCGCACACTGATTAACTTAACCCCATGTAACCACTGTCTTCTGCTACTGCTAATTTTGTTTTTGAAGTCAAATGAAGTAAAGTAGCTGAAGAGTAATTAAGTGTGTCCAGTCCCTTTACCCCATGGCTATGATGGCTGGGGTGCCCTCCACTGCAGAGGTTTCCTGAGAAGATGTTGGGGAGGCTTTGAAACAACTCAAAGGCATGTTCTCAGGAGGTGGTGACTTCACATTAAAATCCTTGGATGAAGGAGCTTCTTAGCAGCACTTTCTCTAGCGATGCATGTGAGAGACGAGCATAATTTGTAATCACTTTTTTTTTTTTTTTGAGGTAGGGTCTCACACTAGTCCAGGCTGGCCTGGAATTCACTCTGTCGTCTCAGGGTGGCCTTGAACTCACGGCGATCCTCCTACCTCTGCCTCCCGAGTGCTGGGATTAAAGGCGTGCGCCACCACGCCCGGCTGTAATCACTTTTAATGATTGTCTGGGAAAGTGATGGTGTTCCTTTGAGAAGATTGTTATGAAAACACATCCTAGTCTATATTTCTGGCACTGGCTTAATAAGAAAAGTAGTAGTTAGATGGTTAAATAACATAAACTGAAGGTTAGTGATAGTTTTTTTTTAAACAAATTTATTTATTTGCCTGTGTATGTGTGTATGTGACTAATAGTGTGTGCGAAGACCTCTTGCCACTGCAAGAGAGCACTTTTTGCATCTACTTCACAATGGTGGCTTGTGGGTTGAACCCAGGCCAGCAGGCTTTGCAAGCAAATACCTTTAAGCACTAAACCACAATCTCAGACCCTAGCAATAGTTTTGTAACTTAAATGCGCATGCATGTACACACATACACCATACCACACCAAAAAAAAAAAAAAAAGCAAAAGGGGAGAATATTTTTCCCCAATGATTACAGACACATATAACTGAAGACTGATTAATCTGGAACTGTCTGCTTTTGATGAAGTCATGTCTATTGGGTATCTCTGAGCTCTTTGACAATCTTCATGTGGGTGGGTACATTTGGAGGGTTCACTGGAATACAATTTGAGAAAGATTGCTTTATGCTTCTTTGGGGGTGGGGATGGTACTGTGCACTGGTTTATTCTACAGAAATGCTGATTGCTTTTAGCAGTTTGCTTTGACATAAGGCTAAGAACTACATCTCAAATTCTTTTGGAACCACATTCTAGATTATGGATTGTTTTTTTTTTTTGCCATAAATATACTTGATTAGAACTTGGAAAGCAGATGCGATCACTGTGAGACAGCTATATGGAACAGGATGTGCATGTGTTTGGGGTGGGACTGCAGAGGGTGGTAGCTATATTTGGCTGCTCTGAGACAGCCCTGGCAGAGGTCAGGGAGTCTAGAACCTAGTATCATGCATTGTATGTAGGACAGAGGTGATAATACCACCCATCATAGTCTGACTGGCCTCTCTGGCTGCTGCTGTAATCCATGATGGTGGCATCCAAAAAAGCATTAATGACTGCACTAGATAGCTTTGTGTTACCGGGAGGAACCTCCATACCAGACACAGTTTATGGGAGGAAGTGATTTATTGAAACTTGCAGGTTAAGGGGAAGTTCTATGATGGCAGAAGAAGCTGGCCCACTTTCACAGGTCCATGCAGAGAGAAATACCGCCAGCAGCATCACAAACAGCCACACTCAGGAATCCCTGATGCAGAACCCAGGCACTTTGCGTATCTTAGGCTGGAAATCCCAGATCTGCCCCACACCTTAGGGCAGGACCCCAGCATCCACTCAGTGACACCTCCTCCAGCCAGGGGGCTAGAGATCTAAATTACAAGCTTTGATACATTCCAGTATCTACTGGAGGACATCCATTCAAACTACCACAACCACCTTCTCATACAAGCTCCTACAAGCTACTCCTCTACAAAGCTCCTTCTGCTTAAATGAGCTAGATGATTCTATCTGCTGAACTGAAGAATCCCACCAACACAGAATGTATCTTCTTGTGATCTTATTGCCTCATATGTGGTGTCTTCCACACCGCTACCATCTTTGTGTCCTACTGGACCTGGCACCATCCGTGTCATTAAGATATGAGCAGATGCATGTTGAACTTCACTGCCAGAGCCACAGCATCATGGTGTAACGCTGACATCATCCAACTGCCTCCTAGACAGCGAGACAAGGTCTAAATGATATGGATAGCAAACACCTCAGTAAGCAAGGGGTTGATCCATTTATCTGAGCACAAAAAGGCATTAACAAGATGAATCTTGTTTTCTTATCATTTGTAGGAGAAGACAAAAAAACTATCTTTTAATGTATAATAAAAAGACAGGAATGAAAAATTATTGTGATATTTAAGAAGGAGTCTGAATCTGACCACTGTGAATGACATGCTTAATTTTCTATGTTTTGGTGAAAAGTGACGTGAAAAAAGTAAAAAAAAAAAAGGAGACTGGATTCTTAATTAACAAAATATTGCCACCATGAAGATATATATGTGATTGATATATTCATTCTAACTATTGGTTAATCTTAGTGCAAATTTTCTTCATTTAGAAAAGACTATGTAAGAAAATCTCTTCCTTCTATTTTGTACACAACCTTTGTTTCGTTTCTCTATAAGTGATTGGCCAAAGGGTCAGATGATGACTTTAAATATTTAAACTGGTCAATGATAGTCAAGTACACAGGAATATCTCTGGTTTATTGTTAAATATGGATTGCCTTAGAGGTAACCCCAAGTACATGGCACAGCTTCCTAATGAGTTTTTAGTTACAAAATGATTAAGTAATTCTGATTTTTAAATAAGACTGAAGACTAGACCTGGGTATTATAAATTAAAAGCCCTATAATTATGCAATACTATATAATGAATTAGACAATCACATGATGCAGATATTAAAAAATACATTAGCCAAGCCCAACATATTAGTAAAAATCTAGAGCTGGCCCTTCAAGACCTCAACGCTAATTAGAAAGAATTTGGACAGAACATTTTGAATAACTCTCATTATCAGTTTTGACAGGGTATTTTTGAGCTACCTACATAATAATTACTTCTATATTCCACTCTGCATCTATCAAATTCCAAGATCTGAAAATACCATTAGAGAAGGTGAGGAAAGCAGCACTTTTCAAATGGAACAGTCTAAATTTGAATTTACTGGAGTGATATGAACAATAGCGATATATACAGCATTTTATTTTTCTATATTTTAGCAACACTTTTTAAAATTTTTTTTCAATTTTTTAAACTTTACTTTTATTTATTTATTTGAGAGAGAGAGACAGAGAGAGATGCAGAGATAGGGAGAGAGATAATGGGCACTCCAGGGCCTCCAGCCACTGCAAATGAACTCCAGACGCATGCGCCCCCTTGTGCATCTGGCTTACATGGGTCCTGGGGAATTGAACCGAGGTCCTTTGGCTTTACAGGCAAATGCCTTAACTGCTAAGCCATCTCTCCAGCCCCCTTTAGCAACACTTTTAAGATCATATATTCTGACCACCTTAAAAACTCATCCCAAAATGTGATTGCTTAATGGATTTCACTCCTGAAGAAAACACTTATCAACACATATCAAGAGCAGATAAAGCTCACAATCAACATAAATGCATTCGAGTTGGAGACATTATTGGTGAGGAGTGTGCAAAGTATAATTTAGTCCGTAACAGCTCACTCCTGTAACCAACACAGATTTATCTTCCCATTCTTTGTTGCTGAAATTAAAGGAATTGGTTTTGAAAAAGAAAAGCCATACCACCACTAGGTTTAAAATAGGAAGGGTCTAGCTGAAAAAAGAAGTCCAGTAGGTTTACACTATCGTACTCTAGTAGGTACTACAGAAATACAGTTTACACAGCAGCTGCATGATGTATCAATGCCTAACTGGCTTGCTTTTAATACTGGATTTTGTTCTATGAAAATCCTCTCCTTGGAAGCAGGGGAAGTGAGACGAGGAGAGAGAATAGGGGAGGGCAGTGTGGAGGGGGATGAGTAAGAACGAAGTATAATAATATGTAAGTGTGAAAATGCCACAATGAATGGAATCCATTGCTTTATACACTAACTTAAAAAAAGAAAAGTCCTTTCCTTTCACCAAGATGTCTGCTGTCTCTTTTCCATATTTTCCCACACCACAGCACCGTGATTGTTGATGGCTATTATTTTGCAAGTATCTAGGCTTTAACTTTCATGGAAATGGAAGCCTTATTCAATACATAAACAACTCATCCAGGTCATAAGTTAAATATTAAAAAGGCAGGAAGATGTTACGACCCACGTTGGACTATTGTACTCACTCCTGTCCCCACCCAAATATCCCTGGACCAGAAGGCCCTTGCTTCCTGGTTGTTCTATTTAGAATTTGACCCACAGACCTCATATACCCCTCATATCTCCCTTCTCCATTTTTTAACCGATATGAAAACTCTCATACCACATACAAAATTGTGCTGTAACAGTGTAAGTGGAGTTTATGAATGATGCCCTTCACTCATTGCTTCCTTCTCTCAAACAGCAATATTTGCAACTCACTAGCTGTAGGATTTCCAAAGCTGAGTGATTTGTAATGTAATACTCTGGGAATCTCCAGAGTATTTTCAGCATTAGTTACTAATAAAAGTTGGCTCTCTGCATTTCTTAACCTTGGGAACATGAACCTTAAGACTTGGAGATCAAATACCAACATTCCCCTAGGAGTGCTGCGCACATCTGCATTTCTAGATGTAGAACTTTTTTTTTTGTCCCTAATCAAATATAATGTCACTTCATAACTCCAGCTTTTGGCTCAATGCTACCTATATTTCCAGGCAAGAAAAGAAATGAAGGCTGAGGATTTTGTGCTTGAGGTTTGGAAATTTGGCAAAGACTATATTAAAATGCAATTACTTGATCTTCAAATTCAACTTAGTGAAATTCCGTTAATAATACAAAAAAAAAAAATCAAAGCAGAGCTTTATATATTTGAAATCTGCACCTGCTTTCAGATGTTGCCAGGTATCTGTACTAATAATTCCATTGTTAGGGAAAAACAGAATGAAGAACCCTCAAATTTCCCTTTGGGATCATGTAGCCATTGTGAGTGATCTCTAATTCCCACTTACATCTCTAAGTCAGGCATCCATGCTACTCCCTGGATGATCTTGTGATTAAATGGTCTGACTGTTGGTCTCTGCTTCTGGGTCAAAGGGAATTTAACACGGCAAGTGAGTTCAAACATTTCAGTTACCTTTAAGTTATCTTTGAAGATAGTTCAAGTTATTCATGTTCAATTAAGAAAAATGTCATTCTGACCAATTCTGATCATTTAGGGTCTGGTCAATAAGGCAGAATTTATTTTTTTTTAATATCTACTTTTAAAATATTTATTTATTAGAGAGAGATGAGACACAGAGAGAGGCAGATAGAGAGACAGAGAGAGGGGGGGAGAGAATGACAATGAGCACACCAGGGCCTCTAGCCACTGCAAGCAAACTCAGACACATGCCACCATATATATCTGGCTTATGTGGGTACTGGGGAATTGAACCTGGGTCTTTAGGCCTCGCAGGCAAACACCTTAACTGTTAAGCCATCTCTCCAGCCCCAAAATTTATTTTTAAGTAATTTAATTTAGCATCTATTAACACTCTTTGGAACCTCAAAACCACAGAATTATGAGTGATTCTTATATTCAGATAATTGCAAACACAAGTTACCTGTAAAACAGAATTTGCCTGGACACTTAGCCAGTGTATTTTATGGCCCTGCATGTCACCCGGATGGTGATACAAGCTAAACTTGGGGTTCATTTACAAACGCTTTCATGTAATGTCCCTAACTCTTACTTCTTGTTTCATTTATTCACTTTATAATGTTAAGAATAAAAAATTCCAATCACAAACCATTACAATCAGTAATGATTAGGGAAGAATATATTTCATCCCAAACTGCCTTATACAATAGCTGTGATTTGCCTATGAACTCATTTATTGTTGTTGGTTGGGAGCCAATATGAGTAATGGTTAAAAGCATGGGTTTTATTTTGAATCAGGCTTGCATTCAAGTTCTAACTTATTAGTTCATTGACTTGAGTAAATTTATTATGGTTTTAGTATGTAGGTTCCTTATCTGTTGAATGGGAGGTTGGGAAGATGGTCCAATATAAGGTATCTCATGTTTGATTGACTCCTGGCCAGAACAAATGGGCATTATCTTTTTAAGTTTCTTTATTCTTCTATAAACTTTACCATGGAAAGTTTGTTTTTGGTACTTCCTTATACATCTTACAGAGCCTGGCCTTATGATATGGCAGAAGAACCCTAATTTAGATGCCAAAGGACCAATATTCAACATGATCTGCTAGCTATTTGATTTTTAGCAGAGTACTGAAGATACATGGCCTGATTTATAAAGTAGGAAGAAGGTTTTACTTCCTAGTGTTCTGACTGGGATCAAAAAAGACACAGATATTGGGCTGGAGAGGTAGCTTAGTGGTTAAGCACTTGCCTGTGAAGCCTCAGGACCCCGGTTCGAGGCTCGATTTCCCAGGACCCACGTTAGCCAGATGCACAAGGGGGCGCACGCATCTGGAGTTCGTTTGCAGTGGCTGGTGGCCCTGGCATGCCCCTTCTCTCTCTCTCTCCCTCTTTCTCTTTGTCGCTCTCAAATAAATAAATAAAAATAAACAAAAAAATTTAAAAAAGACACAGATAGGGCTGAAGAGATGGATCAGTGGTTAAGAATGCTTGCCACTTAAGCATGAGGGTTTCTCAGGCTGGAGACCACCAAGTTTAACTTCTAAGAACCCATGTTAAAAAAATCTATAAACCCAGCCTGGCGTGGTGGTACACGCCTTTAATCCCAGCACTCCGGAAGCAAAGGTAGAAGGATCGTTGTGAGTTCGAGGCCACCCTTAGGCTACAGAGTGAATTCAACATCAGCCTGAGCTAGAGTCAGACTCTACCTCAAAGAAAAAAAAAGTCTATAGCCCAGTATGTAGGGAGTGGTGTGTGTGTGTGTGTGTGTGTGTGTGTGTGTGGTGGGAGATCACAAAATATTATTGGCGCTTGCTGATAGCAGCTCCCAGTTGAGGGAGAGATGCATTCTCGAGGAAAGAAATATGTGGATGAGCCATTAAAGGACACTTGATAGTCTCTGGCCTTGGAATGCATGTTCATGGGTATACACTTGTGCATACACCACACATATCACACACCATACACATACAAGCATGAAAAAGGAGATACAGATCAAATACTTCACAAACTGTACAGCACTATTTAAAATTAGGTTGTGGTCACTAATTCATTATACTTAATTAAGAACTACTATCTTTCCTTCTGTTTTCCATGAAAGCAGAGACATCTGTAAACTAGGGAGTCAGTCCTCAGCAGACACAGCTCTGCTAATGTCTATGTGGACTTCTCAAACTCCAGACCTGTGTGAAGCAAGTCTCTCTTGCTTAGAGGCACCTGATCATTGTGTCATAGCATCCCATGCTGACTAAGACACCATGGATGCAGATGCAGGCATGCACAGTGCCCTTGAAGGAAGCGAGGGTAGCTGCCACCTGGGCTGAAATTGCAAAGTAAGACACACAGAGAATTTAAGCCCAAACCCTTCAATTCTACATCTCAGAATGAGTAAGACTTTTTAGGTTGGTGGCTTGGGAAAACACAAGTGGACTGACTCAGATGGAAAAGGCTCGGTGACAAGACACATCTGCCTGTGAAATATATGAGGAGGTCACCAGCCTGAGGCGTGGTAGACACAGATCATTGCCATGACCATCTTCATAGGGAGACTCTTTCTCAGACAGATTGAAGAGACCCAAGTGAGTATGTCACCTAGCGTAAAGCACTGGGACTTTATTAGTCAGGCACTGATCTAACCAATGAGCCTCTGGAGAGACCCCAGACAATACCCCGCCTGTGCTCCTGAGTGCAGAGTGTCAAAGCATGTGTTCCAGCACATGCAAACAAAGAGCACGGGGATGTGTGAGCGGGTGTTCAAACATCAGTTCAAACATGTGTCTGACCATGTGTGAGCAGAAGGGCGCTAAGCCATGTGGTAAAACAAGTGTTAGGGCATATTCGATTACAAATGTTTCTCATTTGGGAGCTTAAATTATTTTCCGCCTAATCCAGTGTTGCTAAGCAATAGCTCTGTGTTTTTCTAACGTAACACAATAAATCTAAAGACTTACCAGAAACTGAAGTTAGAAGCCTTTTCTTCCTATCCTGAGTTTATCATGAAGAATTTACATATGATGTCTAATAAACACAATTGGCCTTAGGCTAATGAAAGCCCAAATTGGAGTAATGCCCCCTACCCACGAAGGCAGAAGAGACCAGGGCAAATCTTGGTCAGATGGTGAGAGGAGAGGATATAGTATATAGAAGGCACTGCAACATATTGCAGCCACCATGAGGTTGATATGTCATCTAGCCCACCAACTATGTGACTCTTGCAGCCTGGGTCTACTCACAGCCATAGCTACTATTCTGTTTTCTATTTTAAATGTTCTAAGAGGCATATTATTGTTCTAGAGAACAGGGATTCTTGACAGATCTTATTGGCAGTTAAAGGGCATATAGGCTGGCTTTAAAGTATCCCTGATATCATTTGCTAAATATTTTAGATTATGAATTACGTAGCTTCTATTTCAAAGCAAATGAATCTTCTTAGTTTTAAATATAAGCACACAACTTTGGCTGCCCCTTACAAAAGTATGAGTGAGTGTAGGTAAAAAATCAGAATGTGCTAGATGCCTTGCTACAGGGCAAAGAAAGAATATTAAAAATATACATCAGCTAATATAGAGAAAATGCTCCAGGTAGCCATTTTAGTCTTCTGTTATGAGACAAAGCTATAAACAAAATAAAACACTGAAGCCAAGACATTTCTCTTCTGATAGTAGGCACATAATTAAATAGTCTTTTTTTTTTTTCAAAACGCAAAGGACAAAAGGAAAGGAAAAGATCTGCAAATTTGTGTTTTAATTCCATTTCCTATGACATACTAATTCAAATGGCTTTTTTCTGCCATGATACATGTGTAAATGATCTGTGTATCATAATATTTTTAATATACCCAGAAAAAATATGTTTGATTGTTCTGGATTACAAAAAAAAAACTCGATCAACTATTAGAATGAATATACTGCCTTCCCTGTCACCTTCTCCCTGGGGATCATGGAATGCTTTCCTGAACAAAAACTAGCAAGGAAGGGTGAAACAAACAAACAATTAGAGCAGTATCTCCTGCCAGCCACCCTTACGGCAGAGGTCACCGAAGTTTTGAATGCTTATCTCTTCCTGTTCACTGTGTCACTTGACAATTTGCTCGGTACATATGCAGGGAAATACAATTCCTCAGCAGAAAAAGCACACGGTTTCTGGCTGCTGTGACCTGGCTCTATGGAAACAGATTCCAGATTCCGCCCTGACAAAGCAGCAACTCGGCCCATGTTAAGCAAAGAAAATAGAACCTGATCAAGCAAATAATAAAAGCAAGTTGTTCATCAGTCTTCTACGTTTACATTTCATAGTAGTTGTACTTTGATCAAAATAGCCCGATAGGAAATTTAGTCCATTAATACTGTGTTTCTTCAATATTAAGAGATTTCATTTCATAGTGCAAAAACAAAGGACGCAGAAAGTTTATTTTCTGTTAATACTATACATGCTAAAACCTACAGCCATTTCACTGAGGCTGGTCCCAAAATACATGTAAATCAGGCTCAGGAATAATGTTGTGCTGCAAAAATTATAAAACGTCCCATAAATTTTGCTGACTGAGGAAAAACCTTGGAGGACAAAAGTGAGCTTCTGAGCCTGAGAACCAGTGGGAACCAGTAAATTCAAGCCTCTTGCAAAGACACCCACATTACAGAATAACATTCATGGCCCTGATGGTGATACAGACTTTGGGATACTGCTTCGGAATGTCTCTCGCTGTGCCCCTTCGACACATATATTATCATTTCCCTTAATTAGATTTCTTGGTGAGCATGGCATAGTCAGTGAACAGAACATACCAGAGGCATGGACAAGGAAGGGGCTCCTTCTGAAAAAAATCCCTACCCACAGCATGCGGCACGTGCATGGAAAGTAACATGGTACTTGGCAATCTTAAACAGCAATTCGCACTTTCAATCTAACTTTGCAGAGGACAGCGAAAAGGATGAGGTGCATTATTTGGCCTCTTCATCTTCCTATGTGAAGTGTCCTCTGAGACCCTGAGGAGATGGGTTACACGTGGAGGGAGTGAAGGGCTTCCGAGTGAAAAGAAGGAGCGTTCCCAGTTCTACAAACTTTGGCATTTCATCCCAGGGCTGTCCAGTAAGGAGCAAGCCTGCCAACAGATGCACAATGTGCCCGATGGTGCTTCCTTCAGCCTCCAGCTTTGTGCCTTTCCTGAAATGGGCTTACCACTGGTTCCAGTGTAAGGAGGCACAGTACATGATACACGGACACTGTATTTAGAAATGTGTTTAAAGGAAGCTAGAGACCTTGCACAAAGCTGAGTGCCCCAAATTGAGGCTGGCCAATTGCCTTTTGAAGTTGGCAGTGTTTCCCTTTTTATGAACAAAATAACCATAGCAATTACAAGGAAAAGCAAAATCAATGCAAATAGACCAGAAAATCTTTTTATCTTTTTCACCTTAAACATTTAAAAAATATTTTTTTTTAGTTGGGTGTGGTGGTACACACCTTTAAGACCAGCATTTGGGAGGCTGGGGAAGGAAGATCACTGTGAGTTTGAGGCCAGCCTGGAACTAGAGTGAATTCTAGGTCAGCCTGGACTACAGAGAAACCCTACCTTGGAAAAATTTTACACACACACACACACATACACAGTCTTTGGATACTGAAGAAAATTATGTCCTTTCTATGTGTCTCCCACTGGCCACAGTTCCTTTGTAAACAAATTAATCCACCCCAAGTTAGAAATACTGAACTTTTAAAAATGCTTCGTGAGGGCTGGAGGGATGGCTTAGCAGTTAAGATGTTTGCCTGAAAAGCCAAAGGACCCAAGTTCCATTCCCTAGGACCCACATTAGCCAGATGCACAAGGGGGCGCAAGTGTCTGGAGTTCATTTGCAGTGGTTGGAAGCCCTGGCATACCCATTCTCTCTCTCTCCCTCTTTCTCTGTCAAATAAATAAATAAATAAAAATAAAAAAATAAAAAATGCTTTATGAAATTAAATGAAAATGCTTCAATATAAAACGAAAACTGTAAATACCATGAAGTTAAGCTCAAGGTAAGCACTATGTTAAGTATTTTTCTAAGTTTAAACTTCCTACTTATGGGAATCAGTAGAAAAAGCTCAGAAAATTTTCATACGTTATACTTTATATAATTTAAGGAGAATCCGGAAAGTGGAACCAATTTACTCTATAATGTTTATACTCTGAGATCAATGTCAGATTAATACTCTTAAAAAGACTGAATCATCAAATTTTGTTTAAACAGCTTGGGAGTAACAAGTTATTTAAAATAATGGGATTAACTCTGCCATCCATAGTTATGCTTCCAGACATTAGAAAATTTTCTTCTAAATGCATTTCCTACAAAATCCTTACTGAAATTTAGGGAGTTAAGTTGACTAGACGTGTACAAATCAAAGTCTTTTGTTTACTGGTTTGTCCATATGTCCACGCATCGGTTCCTGAGTGTCCATTCTCTTCTAGGAAGTATTAAGGTGCAGACATCCTACAGTAGAATGTCCTTAGATCCTGCCCTTTATATTTTACATTGAGACTTGAGTTTTGTATCAGATAAACTTTTGTTTTAAAATAATTGTCCACATCTTTATACCATCCTATGTCCCTCCCCCTTAATATTGGAGAATTATATGAATGAGAGTTCTAGCATGTAAAAATAAAATTTCAAGGGACAGGCAAATAGCTCTCACTTCACTTGTTCATGTTTTAGTACTTATGTTTTTGTCTGTAAGAGTTTATCAGAGGTAAGGAATCAAAGTGGGAGAAAACCACAAGTATTTGTCTTTGCTAATGATATTTTGCCCGGGGTCATGAGGGAGGTATTCACTCATCCAACATTTACTGAATGCATATCATGCACTGGGCTCACTGACAGGGTGATGCAGAGATGAAAGCCAGTCCCTGCCCTCCAGGGTCTCACTGTCGAGTGGGGAGAGAGGCAAGGAACCCGACAAGGACAGCACAGCAGTTCTCCCCATGCTGTGTGTGACCACTGGAGGGACCAGAGCTGATTCCAGGCAGCTCACAGATGATGCTTTTCATGTCACACGTTCATTAATACTTTAAGCATGTTATTTCAGGGTTTGAACTATGCATTCATCTTAACGCGTAGCCAGTGCATTAAAGTGACAATTCCATGGGTAATATCGAGTGATGAAGTTATAGAAGATATTTGGATTTAAAAGGAAAGTGGGTGGACTGAGGATGTAGCTCAGCGCTGATGTACCTAGCATGTGTAAGGACCTACATACAGTTGAGCACCAGAACTACAAAAAGAAAAATGATGCCAATTTAAAGACAAATTACAATGTAAGTCTTAAAGAGTGCTTTAAAAAATGTGGTGGCTATCCTGAAATTGCCAAGGCTTGGGAAGTAAGGTAGGCTAATGAAGGTGAACCAAAGAGAGGCCATGTTACACCGTTGGTGTCCTCACTGTGCACTCCTGAGCCGGAAGACAGATGCCACGAAACAGGCAAGCATTTCTAGGTGGTTTCAGGGGGAGAAGGCACCACCATGCCTGTGGTGTTCGGTGACCTTCCAGACGGTGGTACTAAGGGAAGAGAAGTTGTGCAGAGAGACCAACAAGCACACTTTAAGATCCTTCAGATGGAGAACTAATGAATCCTGGCTCAGATATACCTCAGAAGTCATCTGAGACAGTAATTATCTTTAAAGTACTTCTGCCATAGAGTGACAGGCAGAAGAAGTGCATGAGTTAGTTTTAATCTACAGCCTAGGGTGCTGAGTTTTTGACTGGAGTGGTCTAATGGGACCACACTCTTCCGGAGGTGTTTAGTTAACATTTAAAAGACTAATGAACAGCTGAATTCCAGAGGCAGCTAAGACAGTGTGGCAGCTATCTTTATCTTATTAATTAGTTACTCTTAATCAGCATAGCTAATAATGATGAATTAAGACATTAGAAATGGTATTGGAAATATGTGGACAGGCTTGAGGTGGCGTCATTAGTGTTTCTGCAGACTGCACACAGAGGTTATTAGACTCTTGGGGGATGCTGTTGGGTCTCCCCGGAATAGTGTCCTTGACTTAGAATTCTGGCTTAGTACAGCATCCATCCACTTAAAGAAAGAGTATATTGTTAACTTTGAGTATAGCATCAGCTGACTCCTATTGCTGGAATATTCTCACATCAGCCTCAAGGGACTCTTGTGGAAGTTGCTGTCAATTCTTCCCACATTGAGGAAGGAGGATAGAAACTTCACTGGGCCAATGAGACAAGTGGGTAAGAGTTTTCGTGCCTGTTTGGTAGAATTCAGTCTAAAATTTGCCTTCATTTTGACATTTTACTTGGAAAAGAGGTGGAACCTTCAACCACCTCCCACTCATTTGTCTCCAACTATTGCCATTGTCTATCAGGAAGAATCTAATCATTGTGAAAATCAAAACATGCTATAGTCAGATCTCTACTAAATTAGCTCCTTCAAAGAGGCTAAGCAATCTGCCCACATGGCCAGTTGGTGGTATAACTGAGTTGAGGTATGGGTTTTCTATTACATCTTTGTAGTCAATCAATGGCTGCTGATTAGAGATGCTCATCTCAAATTACCATAGGAACCTAAATAATGTACCTGTATGTATCCAGCTTTGATGATACTGTTCACTGGTGAACTGGGGTAGGAACACAGGTGTGTGTGTATGTGTGTGTGTTTAAAACCTGAAGCACACACAAACCCACATATAGCATGGACAATCACTGGGCTACCCCACAGATACCAGGAAACACCATCCACTCCACATTCTTTTTGTTTGTTTTTGTTTTTGAAGGTAGGGTCTCACTCTAGCCAAGGCTGACCTGGAATTCACTCAGGGTCTCAGGGTGGCCTTGAACTCATGGCAATCCTCCTACCTCTACCTCCTGAATACTGGGATAAAAGGCCTGAGTCGCCACTCCTGGCTCCACTCCACATTCTTTATGGTTCTGGTCGTCTGGTAGATGGACCAATCTCTTGTCACAACAAGAAGAATAAGCAATACCGGTACCAAATAGGGTGAGGTGAAGACCTTGGGCACTTTTCAAGATTTCTTAGCTGTTGGCCATGAGCTGGAGCAATTGTGAGAGCTAAGTATGAAGAGCAACTTAGAGTCTGCATTGTTGGAGAAATACAAAATGCTTAATCCATTCTGAAAATGTTCTTGTAAAAGTAAACAGGTACTTAACTTAGGACACAGAAACCCTATTCCTAGACATCTTCACCAAGGAGAGAAAACCTGCGCTGCAAAAAGAAATGCAGGGCAATGCCCACAGCAGTGCTGCTTTCAGTCGTCTCACACGTGAGCGATCGACATGTTCATCACCTGCCGATGAATCAGGAAATTTAGCAACTCTGCTTTGGAATCTTGCTCAGCAGTCAAAGGCAAGCAATATCAATACATGCAGCATTGTGGGGGCATTTCAAAAGCTCTATAGTAAGTGCCAGAAGCACAGCCCAGAAGAATACTATTGTAGAATTCCATTTGCATGAAATTCTAGAAAAGGCAAAATCCTGCTGTCAGAACTCAGGTGAGTGGCCACCTGGCCAGGGTTGGGGACAGAATTAAGTGCAGAACTGGTGGGAACTTTTTGGAGTGAGGGAACTGCCTTATATCTTGATATGTCACAGTGGCTACACAATTACTAACATCCATTTAACTGAGAAGTTGGGTGAATTTTATTGTAGGTAAAAACATTTAAAAATCAAAACTAGCCAGGTGTGCTGGTACATGCCTTATTCCCAGCACTTGGGAAGCAGATGGAGGGTGAGCACTGTGAATTCAAGGCCAGCCTTGGGCTACAGAGTGAGTTCCTGGTTAGCCTGGGCTAGAGTGAGACCCTGCCTGAAAATAAAACAAAATCAAAACTATGCAGATCTCAAGGATTAAAAACAAAACAAAACTCTGCAGTTTGCCACGGCCCAAAGCGTTCCAGGTTTCACCCCGTCTCGGTAGAGAGATTCCACATTAGCTGACCCTGAAGAAACACACAACTTAACAAGAAGCCATCCATCACCTTCCCAGGGCTGCTCAGGAAGAATAAGGCTAAGCTGCCTTTATCCTCCCTTCCCATTCCATCACAAACAAAATGCTTCCATGCTGCCCCCTGGCTGCCCAACATCCCCCACCATGCACCCCATCCCACCTCATTATTGAGTTCTCCAAACCTCCTTCCCTCAGGGGCCACCCTCTCACTGCTGTGAAAAGGTACAAACCAATATGACCTGGTCAGCACGTTGTGATCCCACAAACGTCCATGATCCACACTTAACTGCATGCCCAGCATGGGCATTTAGAGGACACATGACTGAATCTTCACCCAAGCCCAATTATTACCTTCCAGTGAGGAAATACTGGAGAAATACAGCTAGTTCTGGGACCTACATCAGATAATTTTATCACAGAGTGAATGGCACGATTTGCTTATACATGCACTGTCATTCATATTATTATCAAACACCTTAAAATTAGTATGTCTGAGCGACCTGAACTGTCAAAAGCAGACACTAGGCGAAGAAGCACTAAGACACCCTGCACTCAGCCCTTGTCATTTCTGAGGAATGAGTGAATGCCACCCACATGCTGCTGGGTTTTCCAGAGCCTTTATAAATGTCACAATCATTTGATTTTAAAAACTCCACCAACTACAATATCAAAGTGATGTTAATAGTACAAGCCATAATGCTGAGTTAAAAAGAAAAAAGCCAAAATGCAAAATTCTGTTTACACTGGAATTAAAACCACATAAAGAAAAATGTCAACATATGCATAAATATTAAAAAATAAAGGAAGGATGGATAATTGCAGGCAGATTGGGTTATAGTGTTACTATTTTTTTTTTCTGTTTTTAAAGCGTTTCCTTCTGCGTTGTCATTGCTGTTTGTGTAAAAAAATAAAAACCAGGAGGAGAAGAAATCACACTGACCGGTCTTAGCCAGGACGTTGTGTTTATATGCTCCCCACCGTTTGCCTGCATGGACCGGACTCACACTTCCTCCTCCTCATAGATTTGAAAGGCCCAGTAGTATGACCTGCCAGATGCACTCGGATTTTCCTTCAACCCTTGAGTCAAGCTGAGGAAGATGGCCCCTTCTGCTTTCAAGGCTGGCTGCCTGTCTACTTGATGAACAGAAGTAATGAAAGCCTGAAGACTTGCTTACTGAGGGAGATATGCAGGGAGACAGCTCCAGTGCCAAGAATGATTTTCATCCAAAACTGGGTAAAATTTTCAAGTCCTATTCAAGCATAATTTTTGCTTAAACACACACACAACACAGGTGAACACATAGTTGTAGCATGATCAGGCCAGTTTCATCAAGACAGGAAGTTTGATTTGATTCAAGCAACTATAGGCTCTCTGATGTGTGGATTCCAGAGTGTAACCCTGGCCTTCCCCTCCCCACATCCTGACAAGTTCTCTGAGACCTGTAGGCCTAAGTTATATTCCCCCAGGCCGGGGGAACGGGTTACAGCAATGCAATGAGGAACACAGGCATTTGCGGCCTTGGTTAAGGATGGTATGGTGTACCTACAGAAAGCCCTGCCTTTTGGGCTACATACCTAGCAAGGTGGCCTGCGTGTATTTTTTGAATCATCATTTTCTCAATGAATGCTTCATAAGGGAAAACCAGTTCCTATAGGTAAGTCACCTTTATTTTTGAAGGTGAGGCTCTTTCCTAGGATGGGCTGAGTGGGGCTGTGGTGCTCTGAGACACGGCAGACAGGACTCATGATCAACATGCACTGGTTAACTCCATCAAGGAATAGATTCCATAGCCAACTTCCCTAGGCATTAGATGGAGTGGCCTCCTAACTCCTGCCTTACTGTATTACTTAGAAGGACACTTAGGCCTCAAAGAAGACTCATCTGAAGAAACTGGCACATGGGATTTCATTTTCCCCTAGGGCTTCTATGCTGTGTGTCAGTAAATCATCAATAATTAAACAGCAACAGTTAAAACAAGACCACCCAGGCACATAGGCTGAAGGGCTGAGCTATAGAACTGGTTTGTATGGCCCCTTTATTGAGACAAATTTTAAAGATCAAAAATCATGGTCTCCATTTTAAAATAGTGCCTGGTCCATTTATCAAAGCGTCCATTAAATTTTTTTTTTTTTTTTTTTTGAGGTAGGGTCTCACTCTGGCCCAGGCTGACCTGGAATTCACTATGTAGTCTCAGGGTGGCCTCGAACTCACGGCGATCCTCCTACCTCTGCCTCCCGAGTGCTGGGATTAAATGTGTGCGCCACCACGCCTGGCGCGTCCATTAAATTTGAATGAAAAAAAGATGATGAAAGTTTATAGCACCAAAACTTCTATCACCAATTTCCAGGATCCGGAAAATTTTTCTATTACCAGTACTACTACTGCTACAAGAATTCAAGTGCATTGAAAACTGGAAGCAGTGGTCCATGCGCTACAAAGTCTGCTAGACAAAAGCATAACAATAAAAAATTTAAAAAAAAGAGCAAGGGTTGTGAAACCAGAAATTGAAAGAAAGGTTCTCCGATGAGAAGCGCTGCAATGCCGGGCGCACCGGCACTGCAGCGTTCCCGTTTATTGTCTTCACGGTCCCACACGGTAAGAAACTAGAGTTGCCAATGAAACAGTAAGTCAGTACTGAACAGCTAAAGGAAGGTATAGGGATGTGTGGTTTTGACAAATGCCATAAACTGGTGTGTGTTGGTGGGCGGGAGATGCATGAAGGAGATGGCAGAATGCTGTAAGGTAAGAACCCAGGAGACTTAAAAATGTACAAGAGTAAGAAGTTAAGCAACAGGTAATGCAAGAGCTGAATGGATATTGCACAGTGAGCCATAGGGAGTAGAAGGGAGTCTGCCAAGAGTTCAAGCAATGATGCTGGAGAGAAAATAAAAGACAACTGTGTGACCAGCACAGAGACCCCAGAATTGAAGACTAATGTGACAATCATAGCATTCTGAAAACCAGAAATTTTGAAATTAAAAAAAAACAAAAAAACACTCCAAGACATGAAGAAAGAAAAATCTCCTGAGGGACAGAAGAAGAGCTGAATCTACAGACTTAAATTCCCGGGGGTCCCTGCAGAATGAGTGGAAGACCTTAGATCTAGAAACGCCCTGGTTAGACATACACAACCTGGCAGAATAAAAAGTCATTTGCTGTTTATAAGTAAAACACTTGGAGGAAAGCAGGGATGACACACATGGCAGCTCAGTCAGCTGAGACCGTCACTCAGTGTGTTTATGAGCAATTTTGTCCAAGTTACCTTGTTTCTCTTAATTTTTTTGAGAAGGGGCAAGGTTTTGCTGTTTCTTATACTGGCATCAAACGTGCAATCCTCTTGACTCAGCCCTCTGGATAGTTGGGGTTACAGGTGTGCACTACCATGCCTGGCTTAAATTGATTCTTGAACTGGTACATCAAATCATAAAAGTGCAAATACTTGTAGGGTACCACATGATATTTTATAGCAGCCTGTTTCTTCATAACATTTTCCCTACACAGTAAGAGGCTTTTAAAGAACCTTTATTATTAGAATATTTTTGTTGAGATAGGAAAAAAGATAATCACAATATGAGGAAAGAGATACACTATTGAGAAAAGCAATACAGTATATTACATAAATCATGGCTGAAAGCTAAAAAAATACTTAGATCAATGGAACAGCTTGTTTCAAAGCAAAGAAATTGGATTTTTTTCTAAGCATTTATTTATTATTTATTATTTATTTGACAGAGAGAGAGAGAGAGAGAGAGAGTGCGAGCGAGCATGCCAAGGACTCCAGCCACTGCAAACAAAGTCTAGATGTATGTGCCTCCTTATACATCTGGTTTATGTGAGACCTGGGGAATGGAACCTGGTTCCCATGGCTTTGCAGGCAAGTGCCTTAACTGCTTAGCCATCTCTCCAGCCCAGAAATTAGAATTTTAAAAAGTTAATATAGCTAATACTATTTTTAATATGGGAAATATGATTGAAAAAGAATACCCCCAAATAAAACATGCCAGTCTCAACTTCTATAGGTGACAGAAAGGAAAAAGTCCTGATTCCAGCAACTGCTTCCTGTTCACAGTTTCACAGATCTCTCAGGCTGGTTTCCATGCTCCAATCAATGATTATTATTACAACTTTAAGCTAAGCCCTTATGGGCCTTGGCATGTTTCACAACTTTTCTAGCAGCTAGCTCAGTGGTCCAGAATTCCTAATGCTCAAGAAAATATTTGGTGAGTGAACAAATGATTAGCATAAGGGAGACTACTGCATTTTGTAGCTACCTATGTTGGCAAGAATGTCTTTTGAATTCACCTAACTGTTACTCTATCTCCAATGCTGAAAAGTATAAGGATATTGAGCTTCAAGATCTTTCTACATTCACCATAGATTGGCATGCCTCATGGAAATCCAGCTGGAGCCAAAATGTGGTGCCATATTTTTATTTCTCTTTTACCATTTCAAAAGAAAAAGCTGTAGTTAATTCTAATTTTCCTGCGGGCAGAGGGAAGGGGAACTTTTCATGTGTGTGGAAGAATGGCACACCCCCCAGCCATCTGAGGACAGTTCCTCCCAGGAACACCTGTTGGCTCCAATTGAAGCCTGTCCAAATTGAATCCTGGGGATCAGCAGCCTGCTCTTCAAATGTCCCACTATCCTACAATATTTATTCCCCACCTGTCTGATGGTCGTGATAGCTTGGGAATGCTCCAGCCAGGCAAAGCTGTTTTCTGGGCCTGACAGGGCACAGCTAACAGTGACTAATATTCACCCAGAATCTGGTCTGGATCCAGGGATCCTCAAGTTCAAAAATGCCTCTTCTGAGTCTCCTAGGCTGAGTGAGCATCACTAAGAAGGGACAGGTAACTAATTTTTCATCTTGATACCAATATGTTGTCAAACCAAGTCATAAGCCCACTTCACTCTTTGTTTATTTAGGACAGGCTTATCGGTTTTCCACTCACATCTAATATTCTGTACTCCAGTCTGAATTTAGTTGCCTGACACTAAAATAAGGATTGGTAAATTAATGTATCCAAGAAGAAAACTGAAAATCCAGAAGGTAAAATACAATACAAAACAATCTTAAATGCATAATTTAACATGTAATTCAGAGAAGGGGAAAAGAGATGCACACATCAAACCCCCCGTTATAATACTGAAATAATGTTTTTGTTTAAAAATTCTTGCATGATAAAACTGTACATTTGAAAAACTTACAGAAAGCCTTAAAAATAAGAGAACTTTTATCTTCTCTAGATCCATGAGGCTGAAAATATTTTTATCTATGCAATTTCAAGGCATATAAAAACCACAGTGAACAAATAAAATGTTCTTTTTTCCTTTTATGCAGAAGCTTTAAAAATCATCCATATAAATAGGTTGGCCTTGAACAAACAGATTAAAAGACCAAAAAGGCTATAGCTTTAGATCATGTATACAGAATAGAAAATGAATGTCTTTCTTTATTGACTGAGCAAGTTTTCAACTAACTTATTTTCTATAAGGCTATTTGATGAGAAAGATTTAATTAGAATACATGAAAAAAATAAGCATTTTAAGTGATATACTTATCAAATAAATGATATGCCATCATTAAATAATCCATGTGTTCTGCCAATATTCTTGGCATTTAACCATCAATCATGTACATAATATATATGTGGTCAATATGCAGGATTATTTTAAAAGCCATAAAATTTTTTAAACATGTAATTTTAGTAAAATACATAGAAATTCTCAGTATTTTTCTGACATGTTGAAAGTTTTTTTTCAAAATTTCTTAAAATAAGAACTATTTACATGATTTTAGGTCTTTCTTATGTGCTCAAAGAAAATCTTAAATCCCATCACAATTAAAAAGAATTCTCAGTAAGCTTAATTTAAGGTAAAGGTTAAATTGGAGTGTTAGCATTATGTTAAATCTATGATCAGGTGAGGTTCCAAACTATTAATTTCCTGTGTACCCTCAACACAGTTTCAGCCCAATGGATCTTTCTAACACCACCTATGCCGTCAAATTCTGCTGCTGGGAGCCATTACCTTGAAGCTGCCCTGCCGTAAGAGGGAAGGGACCTATTCCATAGGCAGGTTAACAATCGGGCCATACCTTCTACCACCTCCCTGGTGCAGTCTCATTTGCCCACTCAGACCTCAAGAATCTTTTCTTCCTGTCCTCTTCTATGACACCCATCTCTCACTAGAGATCTCACTTCCCATGCAATAGCAGTAACCTTGCATTGCTGTTTCCCACAACTATGCATGGCAATGCTCCCCAGTTGGATACGGAGCTGCCTGAGAGCATGGTCTTGAGTGTGGAGACTCTTATGTGCCTACCGCATCCTCTTCTACACAGTAAAACACTAGATGTTTGCTATCGAAGATGCTGCTGCAGGTAAGATGCTGCTCTCAGCAGGTCTTCAGGGTGTGGATCCGGGTTCTGCCCTATCTGTGTGGAATGGCCTTGTGTAGGACTCAATTTCTGTAGGTCTCGGTGATCTATGATGGCTGTTTGAACATGTTTGAATGTGACCCCAAAAGTTCATGTGCTGGAAATGCAATCCTAAATTTATGTTAATGGTATTTGGAGGCGGGACCCTTGGGAGGTAATTAGGGTTAGATGAAGTCATGAAGAAAGGATGCCTTCATGCCACGGTCAAAAGAAGAGAGTCAAGCTAGCATGGCATGTGATGCCTTTGGCCATATTATGATGCAGCATGAAGCCCTTACAAGCTGACAATGCCGCACTTTCAGAGTCTTAGCTTCTAGCACTGTGAGCTAAATAGACTTCTATTCTTTTTTATTTATATTTATTTATTTATTTGAGAGCGGTAGACAGAGAGAGAGAGAGAGAGAATGGGTGCGCCAGGGCCTCCAGCCACTGCAAACGAACTCCAGCCATGTGGGCCCCCTTGTACATCTGGCTAATGTGGGTCCTGGGTAATCAAGCCTTGAACCGGGGTCCTTAGGCTTCACAGGCAAGTGCTTAACCACTAAGCCATCTCTCCAGCCCAAACTTCTATTGTTTATAAGTTACCTAGTCTTCAGTATTTTACTATCTAAACAGAAAATGGACAGACAACACAAGGATGTGATGGTTTATACTGATTGTCAACTAGACAGGACCTAAACTCACCTGTAAGGGATTATGTAGATTAGCTTAGCCTCCTGACTGTCTGTGAGGACTATTTTAATTAAGTTAATTAAGGTGGAATGACCCACCTTAACTATGTATGGCACCATTTTATGGGTTTTGGTACTGTGCTGTATAGAAAGGAGAGAGCTGGCTAAGGAGTAGCTTTCGTCTCTACTTCCTCCCGGCTGATGTGACGTTAGCTTCCTAATCCTGCTGTGCTTCTCCTCCTAGGATGGACTTCCCCTCAAAATTGTAAGCTGAAAATAAGCCCTTTCCTTCCTTGAGTTGCTTCTGTTTAAGTATTTTGTCCCAGCCACAGGAAAGTAATTGACACAGATAAAAACACTGAGATCAATTTACAGTGTTTTTATGAAGATTATCTTAGAAAATGTGAATGCAGGGCTGGAGAGATGGCTTAGCAGCTAAGGTACTTGCCTGTAAAGCCAAAGGGCCCAGGTTCAACTCCCTAGGACCCACGTAAGCCAGATGAACAAGGGGCACACACATCTGGACTTCATTTGCAGTGGCTAGAGGCCCTGGCATGCCCATTCTCTCTCTCTCTCTCCCTGGCTATTTCTGCATCTCTCTCTCTCAAAATAATAAAAATAAAATATTAAAAATATGTGAACGCGCCTGATTTAAAAAAATCACCATTTTAGCTTGTAATAAGAGATGAAAAAGAAAGAGGGCTAGGAAAAGGGCAAAAGGACATAGGAGACATTCAAGCAGAAGGAAAGAGGCTACCAGACAAGGAAGGGGGATTGGAGAGATGAGAAAAGGAGGAGAATCAACTAAAATAAATTGTATGTTAAAATGCCATGAAGGTAGACCTAAAACTTTGTATGTTAACTAAAAAATAAAATAACATAATAAAAGTCCTATATACATTTTATTGATTCTAAGAGCTGTGTGTGTGTGTGTGTGTGTGTGTGTGTGTGTGTGTGTGTGTGTAACACAGTGTGTGTGTAGGTCAGAGGATAACCTAGTGGTGTCTGTCCTTGCCTTCCACCTTGTTTGACACAGAGGCTCTCTCTTCTTGTTGAACATTGTCAACGGTAGACTAACTGGTCCGTGAGCTTCTGCGAAGTTCTCCTGACTCTGTCTCCTACTGTCATGGAAGCATTGAGATTACAGGCGCCCAGCTTTTCCTGGGTTCTAGGGATCTCAACTATGGTGGGCAGGTTTGCTCAACAAGCACTTTTAACCACTGAGCCATCTATCCAGCCCTAAGAACTTACTCTTAATTAATAATCCGATTTCCCAAGGAGGCATCCTTGCTTTTTAAATTTGATGTTAAACTTTGCAGATAAGTTCAAAATGAGTGTTTCTCTTATACCAGGACATTTCAAGCCAGCCAGTGCATCAAAGCAATTAAATGGTATCTAGCTAGCAAAATGGATACCATTCTATAGTAATGTCTCATTTCTCACACTTTTAGTAGTTGGTTGTGGACTACTTCAAAAATTTTATGTTGTAGAAAATTATCAGAATGTACATTCTTCACCTCCCCTCAGAAAAGTACAGTGGCTCAGACATTTGGTGAAGTCATGCCAGGAGAGGGTGTTTCAGGAGAACATGTGGCGATTTGATTGATGTACTGATTGGAGGTTTGAGAAGTGCAGAGGGTCTCTGGCTGAGGAGCTTTCTCCTAGGCGAAGTATAACTGTATGGGAACTAGGATGCTGATCCCTCATCATTTCAAGCTATGTGAACTCTCTTTAAACTATAGTCACATTTACCATCTTGGCATTTTCCCCCATTGATATTTTCATGTTCACTCTAAAGTTCCTCATAGAACTTTACAGAAAGTCATTCACAAATCCTTTAAAAAAGAATGCTAGGGTTAAGAAAAATGATTATGCCACCTTTCATGTCAGCTTCCATCTTGTCAAAAAGTGTTAGAGATAATTTAAAATGAAAAATAACCTCAGTGCCTGCAGTTAAAGAAATATTTTAATTTTACTTTTGGATATTAAATATGTTTCTTAACAATGTTTGTTTTTTCCACCTATAAAAGCAAAGAATTCTTTCTTAATACCTAGATGACAAAGTCTCAAGATATCCACAGTTGTTTCTTATTATGGCTTCCCTGGAAAACATTTCTGGGAAAGCACAATTCCCAGCCACTTACTTTGTTTACAACAGACACAACTGCTTGTGTGGTATAAATAGGACTCTGTCCTTAAATACTGCGGAAAAATAAAATGCAACCATGAAAAGGAGCCATTTCCTGCCCTAAAGGTGGCTTTAAGAAAATCCTGAGCTACTTTTGGAACAGTAGCAAAGCAAAAATAATAATTATCAATCGCTGCATAATAAAAACTAATTTTACAGAAAAAGCCACGTATTCCAGAGATGCCCACAGAACTGTCTGCATTAGGTTTCCTTACCCTTCAGGATTATGAGACCCCACTTTGTCCCATGCATTTGTGATGTATATCTGCACCTCCTCCTTGTTCACACAGATAAGCCTTGCCTTGTCTCCCAAACTGCACTTTGTAAAGCACATCCACAGTTGTCTGGCTTCTGATGTGAGCAGCAGCTAGCCCGACCACCTGCACCGCGCACGAGCTGTGACTGAGCTTGCTTTGTCCCATCTCATAACACAGCAAGCCTTTTGAAATGGATGTGTGAATGCTCTAATTTACAATGTGAGCGTTCAAACAACAACAACAAAAATATGGTGGTGGTAGCAGTGGCGGCGGCGGTGGTGATGGCAGCAGAGGAAGGGGGAGATTTGCGATGGCGGAAACCCTAAGCCTCCATTTATGAAGTTCAGCTATTGTTCACCGCCTCTGGCATGTAGTGAAACAGAGGCGGAAGGCTTCCCTCAACTTACGTTGTAGCAGACAGTGGTGTAATGGTGCGGGGCCTGGGACTGTAAAATGTTGTTTGGTGATGGCATATGTTAATAAATAACCATTTACAAGGGGGCCAGGGGCTCCATTACTTGTTTATAAGGAAGGCCCAGGGCTCCTTGCTTTGAGTTAGCAGCTCAAGGCTGCATTCAAAGAAGGCATTGACGGTGAACGGAAAATGTCCCCTTCCCACTCTGCATTGCTACAGAATGGCATGTGTCCCCAAAAGGAAAGAAAAGTAATTCAAGAATTAGGTCAAACTGTGGCTCACAATTAAGAAAAATATAAGATGCCTTTCTATTGCGACAAAAATTTCTTATTTTTTTAAATATATTATTTATTTCTTTACTTATTTGAGAAAGAGGAAGATAGAAAGAGAATGAGTGTTCAAGGGTCTCCAGCTATTGCAAATGAACTTTAGACACATGGGCCACTTTGTGCATCTGGATTATGTGGGTACTGGGGAATCGACCTTGGGTCCTTTGGCTTCACATGCAAGTGCCTTAACCGCTAAGACATCTCTGCAACACTGAACCCTTTTTTTTTTTCTTTCTTCTTTATTAGTCAGTTCTGTATTAGCAAATACAGTCAGTTTGGTACCATTATTAGGCTCATCCGTGACCTACCCCTTCCCCTTGGCCCCTCCTTGTTGAGGTATACGGGTCATGCATTATGGAGTTAGCCCACAGATATGGGTAAGCTAAATGTCTCTTGTAAAAGTACATATTTTATCTTGCATGAACGTGTTTAGAGGTAGTCAAGGTACAAGAGATAAGAACTTGTTCAATGCTGTTATATTTGCAGGAGCCTGCCTGGATAGGAACTTTACAGCTATTCTTACTCATTCTTGCAAAGACTCCATTGGTGAGGCCTAGGATGGAGTCACTTAGTCCTGTGCTAAAGAAGATGAGGCCCCTCACCACAAGCAGCTTCCAGTCAGCAGGAGAGAGGCTTGCCCTCCGTGCTGGAGAGAAGTGGGCCTTCTCCTTGGGGCAGGGATGCTCTGCTAATACTGTGTCTCCACCTGCCAGCAGCCACTTCATGAACGGTTTATCAGTGATCTACCTCTGTGGCAAGAAGGCCATGCTTGGCTTCCGCTAAAGTTTTACAGGTAAAGTCCTCCAAGGGCCTGTGCTTCCGGCTTTGCTTTCAAGAGGCCCATTTCAGCCTGTGAGGGAATCTATAGAGTCTCTGATGAGAGCCCACACTGCGAGGGCTCTCACACGACTTCCTGGCTTCGCTTTATTTCTCTTTCACTTGCTTTTCTTCCTGGTCACTGCAGTGGGTTGTTGAAATCCCGTGGGAGCTGTATGACATCCTCTTGAGAGTGAGGTGGGAGATCAGGGAGCCTGGACGAGCAGTCAGACGCAGTCGCTGATACCTCTAACTCACAAAGTAGATGACGTGCGTGCTACTGCAAGGGGTCAGAGAAGAGATGCACGGGAGGCTGTGGGACTGACGATCTGAAGAGGAAAGTGAGGTCAAAGTTCACCTGGGCTATGTAGTTCTGTCTTCCTGGCAGCTCTCACACTCATTTGTTCTCAGCTCGGTTCATCTTGCCCGCATAGGGTCTTCTTTCTACATCATAGCAAACATGTACAGGGTTTTTACCTAACTAGAACCGATCATAGCCAATATGACTCCATGTTGTGACTTCTGATGGAATTATCGGGAAGAAAATATTTGTTCTGTTCAGTAGTGTCACTCGGAGGTTGACAAAACGTTGTTCTCACAAGGAGATTCCCTGTCAGAGAACAGAACTCACACATAAGAGATTTGAGAAAAGTGAGGGGAAAAGGAAGGCCCAGTCTTGATGGCATCATTCGAACCCTTAGATTCCACAGTGTCTGAAGTCACTTCTACAGTTGGTCTGTTTGTTACACATGAGGCAGTGGGTTCTTTACTGGTGCAGAGCCAGTTTGATCTGTGTTTCTGTCTTTTGCATCCAAAAGACTGTAACCAGTAGAGTTTCAAATAGAGAGCATTCCAGGTTGGATTAGTGAGCAGCGGACCAACAAAGCAATGTTGTCCATGAGAAGTCATTAGCATTAGTAGTCTAGGTGGCTTTGGGGGTAAGAAGTCATCAATAATAGTCTTTAGGGATGAGAAATCAACATCAGTACTCTAGATAGCTTTGGGTCTGAGAAGTCACCAGCAGTAGTAGTCTAGGTGGCTTTGGGAATGAGGAGTCAGTGTTAGTAGTCTAGCTGGATTTGGGGATGAGGAGTCAGGTTTGTAGTCTAGCTGGCTTTGGGATGAGAAATCATCAACATTAGTAGGGATCTAGACTTCTTTCCAAGGCAGTAACCACCAGCAAGGCTAGAGGTCCATCAGAAGGCCTTGTAGATGAGAATGAGGCACTCGTATTAGCAGACGTAAGGGAATTACAGGAGGTTCCCAAGCAGAAAAGAAACTACTATTTTGCACTTTGGAAGACAAATTGTCCAGTCATATTTAAATGGACAAAAGAGAGGAAAGGGAGGCACAGATACCACATAGGAGGCTCCTCCCTAAACAGTTCAAGTGACTAGGAAACGCTCAGCCTTGAAGGATGCTGTGCTCTGGGCAGAACTCTGAGTACTCGGGGGATTCAGTCAGTGTGGCTGGCTGAGGGCCCTCAGCGGGCGGATGGTGGCTCCGTTACAGAAACAGTTTCAGCAAAGGATGACAGTTTTTTATTTTTATTATTCATTTGTAATTTTTTAAAATTTTTATATTTTATTTTATTTATTTATTTAAGAGAGAGAAAGGCAGAGAGAAAGAGAGAGAGAGAGATAATGGGCACACCTGGGTCCTTTGGCTTTGTAGGCAAACGCCTTAACTGCTAAGCTATCCCTCCAGCCCTCATTTGTAATTTTATAAAACTTTCTAAGAAACTTTGAGAATGAAAAAAGGGTTAAAAATGTCCATTTAAAATATACTCATCTAAAGTAACTATTAGTATTGTGATTCTAATCAACGCACCCAAGGTGTAAAAAAGCATTGCAGATAACAACCACAATTTATTGAGGGTTTTGGAATTACCAGATACTGTTCTGTGAGCTCTGCACATACTAGCTCATTTAATGCTCCTAAGAATTTATTAGGTGGATACTGTTATCACCCCCATTTTACAGATGAAGAAACTGAGGCACAGAGGAGATTCCTGGCTAAAAGTTAACAGCTACACAGCAGAGCTGTACAGCTCCACAGCCCAACTCCTATTCATAAGAAACACACCTCTCAGCCGGGCGTGGTGGCGCATGCCTTTAATCCCAGCACTTGGGAGGTAGAGGTAGGAGGATCGCCATGAGTTCAAGGCCACCCTGAGATGACAGAGGTAATTCCAGGTCAGCCTGGACCAGAGTGAGACCCTACCTCGAAAAACCAAAAAAAAAAAAAAAAAAAAAAAGAAAAGAAACACACCTCTCCATGCCTGTGCAGAACATTACTCTGAGTGATTAACAAGACTGGGCCTGTTTCCTCCAGGAGCGATAAGGCCCCGAATGATATAGAATTAGACACAAAACAAAAGTCTCACCATGGCACTTGCCAAACACTGGCAGTAAGTGGCACTGGTTTGTGAATGTTCAAAAATCAGCCAAGCCCCAAATCTCCTTGAGAACACACCTGCTTGCTGTAGCTCACCTGGTAAGGTTTATTCAGGGTTTCTAGTACATGGCTGATCCCTATGAGGACAGTGACACTCCCCAGAAGAAGGGTCCCAGCCAGTATGGAGGGATCCAGGCCCTGGAGGTATAGCATCATGACATGAACTGCAGCCACTACATTTCTTCAAGTGGGAATGAAGATACCTGCTTATCTGTCACAAGGAAAGTGAAGTAAGTTAATGTTAATCCAAGTATATGGGCTGATCCTGCCCTCCAAGAAGATCAGTAAGGCCATGAGAAACAGGCATTGGATTATTAAAGGACATAGAGCAGTGTGGGTCTGGATTTCCCAGACCACTGAGACAGAATTGGAGAAAGTCAAGAGACTGAGGTGACTGCCTGGTATATAATATCCAAGAATTTATTTTTCCATTTATTATAACAATGTCCTCATTTAAGAAAACTGCTTACTACTCAATATTTCACAGAAGGAATGGAATCATAGATCAGCATATAGCAGCAAAAACTGCCATAATGAGAGCTCTTCTCATGTCAGCACTGGTGAGTGACACTGCTCTCATCTGTAAGCTGGCTGTTGGGAACCCTGAGCAGTGTGCCCCAAGAATGAGCTGACCTCACATCCATGTTCTTCTCCTTGCTCTGTGTGGGACTTGGGTAGTTTACTTCCCTTAGCACAGTCAAGTTTCTTCGCACAGGGAGACAGCGCTACGTCCTCCACAGGCTTGCTCAGGGTCAAGTCAGGTAACAAGTGCAAAGCAAGCATGGTGCAGGGTCAGTCACCTGGGGAGGGCTCATGCTCTGTGGTCCAGAGTTGTCCCTGAGAGATAGTTTCGAAGCTGCATTCAAGGGGATGGGGAGATGGCTTAGCAGCGAAAGGCACTTGCTTGCAAGCCTGCCAACTACAAAATTGTGCATGCATCTGTTAGTCCAACATACCTATGATAACGGGACATGGAGCCACAGAAATCTGGAAACTTGTCATCAGTTAGTCTGCTGCCCACGCAGTAGAAAAAATAGGAAGGAAGCTGGAGAGATTGCTCAGTAGTTAAAGGTACTTGCTTGCAAAGCCTGATGGCCGCGGTCTGATTCCCTAGAACCATGTAAAGCCAGATACACAAAGTGATACACGAGTCTTGAGTTTGTTTGCAGTGGCAGAGGGCCCTGGCACACCCATACCCACTCTCTCTCTCTCTCTCTGTTTCTCACTCTCTCAAATGGCTCAATAAAATATATTTTAAAAGGAAAAAAATGAAAAGTAGTAAGGGGGAGCTGTCTCAAAAAGGAGGAAGATTGGGCTGGAGACATGGCTTAGCGGTTAAGTGCTTGCCCATGAAGCCTAAGGACCCCGGTTCGAGGCTCGACTCCCCAGGGCCCATGTTAGCCAGATGCACAAGGGGTCGCACACGTCTGGAGTTCATTTGCAGTGGCTGGAGGCCCTGGCACGCCCATTCTCTCTCTCTCTCTCCCTCTCTCTGCCTCTTTCTCTCTGTCTGTCACTCTCAAATAAATAAATAAAAATAAACAAAAAATATTTTAAAAAGGAGGAAGATTGAAGGGAAGGACAAACACCCAAGGTTGTCCCTCTGAATTTCATAATTGTGTGCGCATGTGCACAGACATACACATACACAAATGGCATTTTACTGACACCACTGCAAACTGCTAGTTGCCTTTGTTATTTGTTTGTTCTGCTGTTTTGCTTTCTGGAGATGGGGGTCTCTCAATTTTGTCCAGGATGGTCTCAGCCATCCTTCTATCCCAGCTTCCCTTCCAAGCAGCTGGCACTAAAGGTGTGCATTACTGCGCCTGGATGAATGCACAAGAATGTTATTAAACTTAATTTGGTAAAAGTATCACCCATGTTGGCATTGAGAGGTCACAGGATGAAGACAATAGTCAACTGCTTAGCAATACATTTAGTCACACAGAAAGCAACAACACTGATCTTTTTTTTTTTTTGTAGCATTTACCTAGCTCAGACTCTAAATCTCTTAAGTCTGAGAATATATAGCAAATTTAACAACTTTATTCCGAAGGAATAGGCATGTGATTAGAAACTAAAAAGTAGCTTAGAGGTTGAGATATTGCTAAACTCATTTTCTAGGTCAGTGTCTATGTTTTCCACTAGTAAGTAAAACAGGCTAAAAAGGGGAGATAAGGAGAGAGGAAAAATGAAAAGTAAAGAAAAAGCAAAAATATAAATGCAAGCTTCTGCCAGAGAAGATGCCCTTTTCAGTGCATAAAAATTAAGAGTACATTTTCAAGGACACTTGCCTCACAAGTCTCAAAAACTGTAGAATTTCAGATGCTGTAGTAATAACAAATAAAATGTAACAAAACATTTCCAGAGCAAAATGAGGTTGGGAGAAAGAGTTTTTTTTTTTTTTAAATATATCATTTTATTTTATGAGAGAGAGAGAGAGAGAGAGAGAGCACAAAAATGGGCACACAAGGGCCTCTAGCCACTGCAAATGAACTCTAGATGTGCCACCTTGTGCACCTGGCTTACATGGGTATGGGGGAATTGAACTTGGGTCCTTAGGCTTCACAGACAACTGCTTTAATCAGTAAGCTGTCTCTCTACCCCTGAGTATAAAGTTTTAAAGAAGCTTAAACTTGGGTTGGGACATGGCTCAATGATTAAAGGGACTTGCTTGAAAGGTCTGATGGCCTGGGTTCTATTCCCCAGCATCCATGTACAGCCAGATGCATAAAGTGGTGCATGTGTTTGAAGTTTGTTTGCAGTGGCAAGAGGCCCTGGTGTACCTATACTCGTGTTCTCTTTCTCCCCCCATCTTCTTTCCTCTCTGTTTGCAAATAAATAAATTAATTTAAAAAAGCTTAAACTTATAGTTATGGCCTATTTAGAGTAAGTCTGCTTATTTTAAAAATATATTTCTGTAACCTACAGAACTCACACTGGAATTTCTGGTTCCCTTGTCCTTAGAATTGTTCTGACACTACCTTCAGGTTTTCCAGATGTTTTACCTATCATTCTAACAAAGCAATAAGACTAGGTTTAACTGTAAAATATGACAGCAATGATGGGTCAAGTCAGAATTAACTGTAACAAAAGCACACTTAGTACAGAGGTGGTATGTTACAAACCCTAGTAGAGATCAGCTGTGTTTATGACTGTCCCCTTTGTTTATACCACAGGTTAGTAATAAAGGACATTTTGGCAAGTCTACACTCATACCCCAAGAGAAATAGACTTTGCTTTTGAAGGGAACTTTCCGATTTTGTGTGAGTGGAAATAGTTGGGGCAAATAAAGGAGTGTGGGAAAGAAATAAAATTATATGACATTGAACTCATCATACAGAATAGGAAGGTATCTTGAAACACTGCACCTGCTCTTTCTTTCTGTAAGCCTTTTCTCAGCGTACATGATGCACTGGACACATAAAATTGCAGCATGTTCCTCACATTCGTGCCATTGGTGCTCTCAACTAATACTTTTGTTACATTCTTTAAGAATTCAAGAACTTTTAGAAAAAAATGACCTTATTGGTAAATTATGTTTTATTAATTACCTCTTCAGAGGTGAAGAAAATAGAATCATCTCTTTTCTTTATAAGTAAAAGTTTATTTTCATTGATTGCCACTACTATATGATCTATAAGAATTCCCAGTCAGGAGTGGGCCCAACACACACACACACACACACACAAATAAATAAATAAAAGCATATATATGGAAAGAAACATATAAGGCTCCAAGTGATACTCACTATACTTTAAGATAACCCATTATAATAATTAAATTTTGTGGGAGTCAGTGAAAAATCCAATTCTTGGCCCTAGTTACCACATGAATGGTTGTTTCATGGCCATTTTCATTATCATCTGAATTCCACTTTATTTAAACTCTGTCTACAGAGTCAGGAAATGAACAGTTTGTCCCTAGGTAGCTCTCCATCTATGTCAAGAAAGAAGAAAAATTACTTTCCAGGAAATCAGCTATGGCTTCAATCTCACGTCAAGTTTTACTATTATAATTCTGAATGGACCAACTTTCTCCTTTGTTTTCTTTTTTTTGGTAATATAGTGTAGTAAAGTGAAAAATGACTTCTTTCAAATGAATCAGTCGTTATGTCATGTCTCAATGTTTTTGTGTATAGTTTCTTTTAAAATATTTTTTGTTATGATTCCATAAATAACCCATTTCCTTAAATTTTCCAAACTACACTGGCTTTATAAGCTCGTTAAGTCATATTTTCTACTGTCTATTTGTTTTCCTGCTATTCTTTTAAATGATCTGCATGGATGGATCAAAGCTGTAGAATCAGAAGTCTCCTTGAGAATTACATAATTTTGCAAATTCTTAGAGCATATTTTTATGCACACATTCTCTCCATACTGAAGCATTCTGAAAGCAAAGGTAGATGTCCTTATATTCTGGATGTCTGTGTTGGGTATACAGACATTAATATGTCCTGTACTGTGAATAAGCAGAAGAAAAGATGGGCACATAAAAGGAGGGAGAAGGCATGAGGAAATTAATAAAAGATCAAAATGCATGAATGGAAGATAATTCTTTAGTGGTCACTGGATTTTATAAGCATTGCTGCTTACTGTGGGTAGTCTTGTACATGGTCAAGTGGGCATCTGTAGACTGGCTGACAGAATATGGATTCACTTTTCCTTAATAGACTAGTAACAGACTGAGAAACACAGCACAGATGAGGGACGATGTCTTATAATTTCTGTTCAGTTTACAAATGTAGGCACTAAATTAAAGTGACCTGTAATCATTCTTTAAAGTAATTCTCAGGTTTATATATTGTCCAGTATTTATCCTCATTCACACATAATTCACCATAAGAAAATTAATTGGGTTATACCGTATGTAGGAAAATACACTTCACCAAGGGGACAATCACTTCTTTCAAACATCTGTGAAGGTGACTGATGAGCCGGGGGTTCAGTGTTGCACTGTATCTTAAATCAGCAGCACCTGTTGCCCTATGACATGGCTGTACAGTTTTAGCGGGAACTGGGGCTAGAGAACAAGGCTGCTCAGTGCTGGGAGCACATGGCACGTGACCAGGAGAAATGCAACAGAGAGTGCAGCTTCAGAGCGTTAAGTAAAAGACTACTGTGCACAAACCCTGCTTCCATTTTTAGGAGACGAAGTTTTAGGGAATCACCCCAAATAATGAAGTAAAGTGGATGATATATATACTGTTTGCTGCATTTCCCCAAGTCCAAAATTAATTGCAGAGCATGTGGGATAGTAATTATAAACAAAAACAAAAATCCACCACTGTGAATTTGGCTCCCCAAAAACCAAGTTTTCTTACAACACTGATCCAAAATACAGAGGCCTTGGCAGATATCAACACCCCTGCTGTGTTCAGCAAGAAACACCGTCTCACGGAAAACACCGCTGGATGTAAGAGCATCCTTGGCTCACGCAGAATAAAGTGCTGTCCATCTGTGGCTTTTTTATTTTTTTATTTCTGTTTCTCTACACATATCCCAGAGGAAGATGAGTCAGGGATGGACCGCATTTGCCTACAAAGGGAAGCCCAAGTAGATTTCACTAGAATCGTTTTCTTCTAGTGGCGCCGGCAGGCACCGTGGGAGGGGGTGTCCCTCCAGAAAGCCCAAAGGTTGCAGAAGTTGTTTGTGCTTCACCCGCCCTAAATGACTGCAAATTTATTCAAACACAAGATGAGGGGATGCTCGTCTGTAGAGATCACTGTCGGCAGTGTCCTGCTCTGAGGACTGAGGGACATCAAGCAGAAACATGGACAGAAACACATTGGTTTAGGAAGTCATAAATCCTTATTTGAGTCTGCCAACCTGAAGGCTGCGAGGAGCCTGAATAAACTATTTTTCCTAAATGCTACATCTGATTAAGCCATACCATTAAATGACAGCTGAACTTTAACATTAATATGATATTATTTAAATAACCACATGAGTTTTTTTTTACACTAAAAATGATGAATGATTTCTGGACAGCTCAATTGACACAGAGCAGGAGCACTCTTTAATGAGATCTGACAAAATGGAGACATATGCAGAATATTCGTTACAGTTCACATCGCTGAGGCCCTCCTCCCAGGGAAGTAAGAGAGGTTTTTCTCCTCTGTTCTCCTTTTCCTTCTTTTTTTAATTTTTATTGTCTTTAGGCACTGAAGCATTCTTTTCAATTGCCAGTGCTCTCATCTGGATTTGGGTTTTTTCTTGGATCACCTGCATACTGCTCTTACTCACAGAATCTGCTATGTTATGGCTGAGTTGGGATAGTGTGTCCAGGAAAAGGAGGAACAGCATAGACACTTGGCTGGCAGTGTCCTGGGAACGCTGGGCAGACAGAGTAACCCCATCAGCCCTGAAGAGTTAACAGTTATACATTCACTTGGTTCTCAGGCATTCAATACCTAACACAGCAAATGCAGTCTTAGCAAATTAAAGTACATGGTCACATGATCAGGGAAGGCCTTAGTCATTTTGAAATACCTGTCTCTGTAGTATCAACGGGAAAGACTTGCTTCTTTAAAATTCCAATAAATCTACCACAGGGGTCATTCTCAACATTTCTCACTCATTTTTCCAACCATGGTTAAAAACTGACATGATCATGGTACATGATATTTTTATTTGGTAGGTGTTGAGTGTAAAATAATTCCCTGATGAATATACTTAGGTAGACTATTACCTACCCTTAATCATTTATCAGTTTATACACTCCTGAACATCTCCCATCAATCACATCTTAGTCACAAATATAACTATAAAGATTTGTTTGTGGGCAGATATGAACTCAGCCTATTCTGGTAATAATGGTGTCTTATAAATCACCCTTAGGTATATGAACTAAGTGAAAATGTTTCTGCAAGTAGCCTGCCTTTCAGTAACAAGGCAGCTGCAAGCAATGTGTGCTCTGGATGACGGCAGGCCTGCACTCCCTCTATCAAAATAGAACGTCAAGTCAGTCTGCTTCTGCCATGGGCCTTCCTGAGGCTATGAAAAAATACTTCTTGTCTACCCCTATTTTTTTTTCTATAGCTTGAGGTAATCCCCCTAGCTCAAGCCTTGCCTCTAATCTGAGTTACTCACTGTGTCTCTACCTAAAAAGGGTTAAAATCAGGGCTCTGTTATTTCAAAAAGGTGTCCCACAGTGTGTGAAGAGCAGAAGCTCCCAAGCCTGTAGAACATTCCATTGCAGCTGGATGAAAACAACCGTTAAAAAGAAAGCAAGAAACATAAGATCACTCCCTACCTTGCTCTTACCTTCGCAACATCCCAGTCAGAATTCGAGAACTCTTCCCCAGGTTGGCATCAGTTTCCCGAAGCTATGAGTAGAAAAGCAGGGTCAGAACAAAAGAAAACAAAACAAAACTTCATATACTTACATACTCTATAGTAAAAGGCAATTTTATCTCACAACAGAAAAGCCAAACAATAAAAAGGCTTACATACACAAACAATTTCCTGAAGATGTCTGAAAATTCTTCCATGAAAAAAATGAAACAAGGTAATCCCAGGAGCTTTAAACTGGATACTTTAACTAGATATAAAAGCAAATGTTTCACAGACTGACAGAGTTTAACATTTGTCTGGTAATTAATAGTGAGCACGATTATGTAAAGTCTTAAAAATATAAATGGAGGGCTGGAGAGGTAGCTTAGTGGTTAAGGTGTTTGCCTGCAAAGACTAAAGACCCAGGTTTGACTCCCTGGAACCCACGTACCAGATGCACAAGATGGTGCATGTGTCTGGAGTTTGTAGTGGCTAGAGGCCCTAGTGTGTCCATTCTCTCTTTCAAATAAATAAATAAATGAAATATCACACACACACACACACACACACACACACACAGTGCATGATGGTGCATGCCTTTAACTCCAGCACTTGGGAGGAAGAGGTATGAAGATAACCGTGACTTGGAGGACAGCCTGAGAATACATAGTGAATTCCAGGTCAGCCTGGGCTAGAATGAGACCATACCTGAGCCTTGAGAAGCTAACCAACAAACTAAACAAACAAACAATATATATATATATATATATATATATATATATATATATATATATATGTATATGTATATGTATATGTATATATATATGCATATCAAATATATAAATATTTATATTATATAAATATAAATATATATATATATATATATAAACTCAGTCAAGCTGGGGAAGGGTAGAGCATCAGAATTTTCACAAGACTGACATACTCTGAAATCTCCCTCAATGACCTTCATCTCGGCCATGAAGCTAAATAAAATATGCACCTGAGGGCATGCTGGGATGGGAAGATAGTAAGTTGCTTGATTCTCCGTCTCACACCCCTTCTTCTCCTCTTCCCACACTTGCAGCTTCACTCCCTCTAGCAGTTCTCAGACATCGCACTCACATCACATAGGATGTAAGCAGTGTGTGTCCCGTGGCAACTTCTCCCTTACTGACCATGTGAAAAGATCACTCCCTCTTCTACTTACTCGTTCACGTGCTCGCTGAATCTTTTCTCTGTCATGACTGAGGTTTTCCAACATTTCCTGGCCAATTTGCTCTGTGGAAAAGAAAATTCAAGTATGAAAAAGGCAGCTTGGGGTGCACGTGGAGCACGGGATACTTTCAGAAGCACCGAAATGAGCACAGAACTAACACGAAAGCGGTGCGACCTATGTATCAGACGCATTTTAATCCATGCATTTCAAAAATATATACAGCGTTTGCTCAGTTGTCCTATCTATTTTGAAAATGATTAGATGAAATTTATACAAACATGTCAGTAATGATTGAGTGTGGATATGATTGCCCAAGGCCATCCCAGCAAATTACCAGCTAAAATGGAAGAGAGGCCAGGTACAGTGACCTATTATTTTGTCATCACAGAATTTAGCATTTAATTTTACAAGCTAAGAGTAATGTGAGTGATTCTGCTCCATCTTCCTCCCTTTACCAAGGCACTGCTTGACAATGTAAGCCAATATCCATTTGGAACCATTTTGATTTCATGCACGCAGCCTACATAGGTAACACTCATGTTCTCAGCTCCTGCAGCTTCCGGGTGCTGAAACTGTCTCAAGACCTCACTCTCTCAGAGGCAAGGGCTCTCTCAGTGTGTTAGCAGCAGCTGTACACTTGCCTGTCTAGTCAAGGCAACTGGCACTGCTTAACAAGTGGATAACTAGATTCTGAGCTGAAGACTGTGTTTCATCTGCGATCTACCAGCACAGGCAGCTTAGCGCAGCCATTAACAAGCCACATTGCTGACTCCAGTGAACACTGACCATGACATAATGACCTCATTGCTAGGCTCTGGGAAATCTTTCCTCTCACTACAGACCTCTTCCAAGACACGAGACAAGTCCTGATCTTGCAAATATCCAGCTTCTGTGAATGAACGAGCATTTTTGCAGAACCATTCTCCATCACCAGGTGAAGCCTATTCTAGAAAACCACAGATCTGTCTTTCTTACTATTGGGGAACCCTGTGTGACTATCTTGTTCTCCATGCTCCTTCCACTCTCCTTTTCCCCTTCTTGCATTATCTCTTTATCCAGTGCCAGTACCCACTCCTCTTTGTGATATAACCCAGGCTATGCTTGAACTTGTGATCCTCCTGCCTCAGCCTTCGGAGTACTGGGATTACAGATTAATGCCACCATGCCTGACTCTGTCCATACCTATAATTATAATCACTTCTGGCTTATAAACTTACACAAACCTCCAACAAGCACCTTCTATAATAATCAAGTAATTTAAGATAATCTGGAAAGCACCATGGTATTTGGTTTATGTATCCATACTGACAAACTTTAATTACCATACACAACCACTGGTTTCTTTCTGGCATTTTCTTGCCTTGTTTTCTTTTTCCTGCTTTTATTTTTATTATTGGTTTTCTGAGGTAGGATCCCACTCTATCCCAGGCTGATCTGGAATTTACTATGTAGTCTCAAGCCGGCCTCCAAGTCATGGTGATCCTCTTACCTCTGCTTCCCGGGTGCTGGGATTAAGGTCATGTGCCACCATGACTAGCTCTTTATGGCACTGTCATGAACACTTAGTTTTAGTTCATTCTCCCACTTACTGTACCCTTCTGCCTCCAGTATTTCCTTTCAACTTCTTTTTTTTTGTTGTTGTTTGTTTGTTTTTGAGGTAGGGTTTTGCTCTAGCCCAGGCTAAACTAGAATTCATCATGTAGTGTCAGGATGGCCTCAAACTCACAGTGATCCTCCTATCTCTGCCTCCCGCATGCTGGGATTAAAGGCGTGCACCACCACACCAGCCTTCCCTTTCCACTTTCATGTCACGTGTGATCTCTTACCCTCTAGCCATCCCTCCACTTAAAAGTCTCTTTGGTTTCCTTTTCATGGGTCCTTTTTCTAGTTTCATGGCCTTTACACACATTCCACTTCTACTGAAATATACTTACATAACAAATAGAAGCTAGGATCTGCGTATTAGAGAGAACATGAGTTATATGTCTTAAAGTCTGGGTTCCCTCATTTAATATAAATTTGCTACTGCCATTCATTTTCTTGAAGTTTTTATAATTTTTTTGAGGTAGGATCTCGCTATAGCCCAGGCTGACCTGAAATTCACTATGTAGTCTCAGGGTGGCCTCGAACTCACAGCAATCCTCCTACCTCTGCCTCCTGAGTGCTGGGATTACAGGTGTGCACTACCACACCTGGCTATAATTTCTTTTCTTTATAAAATTTCTCTTTTATAAAATCAATTGTGTATATGTACCACACTTTCATTATCCAGTCACCTGTTAGTGTACGTTTAGGTGGATTCCATTTCCTTGCAGCAATAAACATTGATTTGCAAATATCTCTGTGGTAGGATGCATAGTTCTCTGCGTATATGCCCAGGAGTAGTTATCATATGGTAGTTCTAGGTAGTTCTATTTTCTAGGTCATTTGTTAGTTCTGTTTAGTCTTTTAAGAAACCACCACAATGTTTTCCACAGGGCTATACCAGTATTGTATACAGTTTAACGTGGCTGTGATTTACATCCAAACCAGAAACAGTTTATGGGAGGGAAGGGTTTATTTCAAGCTTTCAGATCCAGGGGGAATTCCATCAGTGGTGGAAGAAGCTGTTTCCATACATCCAAGCAGAGAGAAGCAACCAGATATCCAGCAAACACACCAAAAAGCGGCAAACACGAACCGGCAGCAAGCAGGTACCCCATAGTTCACACTGCTGTCTTGTACCTTTGGGCTGGAATCTGCCCCCAGTGATACCTCAGGGCTAGACTCCAGGATCTGCCTCCTCCATCCAGGTAGCTGGAGATCCAACTTACAAGCTTAATAAAACACTTGAATCTATGAACAGCATAATTCAAACCACCACAAACAGTTTATACTCCCACCCACTGGGAATAAGGGTTCCTCTTTCCCCACACTCTTGCTAGCACTTGTTTGCTTTCTTGATAATAGCCATTCTGACTCGACTGGGGTAAAATGGAAGAACCTCAAAGTCATTTTAATTGCTAAGGATGTTGAACGCCTTAAAAATATTTATTGGCCATTTGTATTTCTTCTTTTGTGAATTGTCTGTTTAGTTCATTGGCCCATTTATTGATTAATAGTTCTGGGGATTTGGGGTGTTTAATTTTTTAGTTTATTCCATATTCTAGAGATTAACTCCTTGTCTGAAATAGAGCTGCCAGATTTTCCCATTCTTCTGCTATCCATTCACTTTGTTGGTAGTGTCTTCTGCTATGAAGAAGCTTTTCAATTTCAAGTAATCTCATTTGTCAATTTCTGGGGCTATTTACTATGCTATTGAAATCCTGCTCAGAAATTTCTTGCTTATTCCTATAACCTTAAGTGTTTTCCCTGTGTATCCCTTTGGCTGTTACCACTGACCGATGTTAGAACAGGGGTTCAGAGCAGTTCACACCAACCACCTTCAGACTAGCAGGGGGACTGAAGCTGAGGACTCACAGTGCTGGAGCCTGAAGCCATCCTGACACTAACCTTGTGGCCTCAGGTAAGCCAGCTAACTTTGCTGGATCTCAGTTTAATTCTTCAAATGGGAATGAAATAGTACTGCAGCAGCTGGGGAGATGGTTAAGAGTGCCTGAGACCTCTTAAGCTCTATCTCATAGGCACCCATGCAAACTGGAATCCCAGTCCTGTGGGGGGCAGGATGGGTGGAGCAGAGAATGGAGAATCACTGGAGCTTACTGACCAGGAAAAAACAACAACAACAACAACAACAACAAAATGCCCTCAAGAAAAGACAAAAACCAGCAGCTCTGTATGTAGTGACAGATTCTATCTGAAGGAAACAGAAGGATGAAAGAAAAGAGGACACTCAGTAGTTCCTCTGGCCTTCACACACGTTTGCGCAGGGCACATATATTATTACATACACACGTGCATACACTACATGCACATACACAAGCCAAAACAAAACAAAATGGTAGCACTAAATCACAGGGCAATTATAGGGGTTCAATAGGAAAGTTAAGTTAAAATACTGAGCAATGACTGGCCCAATACAAAAACAAAAAAAATAGGCATTTACTAAATGATTATGATAGGAAAAAAAAAAAAAGCAGTGGGCTAATGACTTCAAGATTCATCCTATCTTAGTCCCCACTTGAAATGCAACTTTATTCATAGGGCCCATCTGTCCTATATTTCTCACCAAGCTGAGGCCATGGTCAAATGAGCTAACCTATACAAGAGGTGGGAGCTCTTAGGTACTCTGGTAATTTGAGGGATGTCCCCCAGAGATTCATGAGTTTTATTCAAGCTTGTAACTTGGCTGGAGGAGGTGTCCAGCCCTAAGGTGTGTTTGGGGGCAGATCTAGAATTCCAGCCATTATGCAGAGAGTAGTGCGAGTTCAGCCGAGTTTCTGCAGTGTGTTTGCTCATGGCGCTGATGGTGGTGTTTCTCTATGGGGACCTGTGAAAGGGGGGCAGCTCCTTCCACTATTGTGGACCTTTTCCTCTATCTGTGAGTGTCAATAAGTACCTTCCTCCATAACTGTGCCTGGTTTGGAAGTTCATCCCAGCAGCATGAAGCTGACTACACAGGTACAAGTCGTCGTTGAGTCTCTGCTCTGTGCCAGGGATGCAGCCGGTACAGCACATGTGACACGTGCACCCCTGAGTCTTCCATGCTAGTCATGAAGGCCTACCAGGGACTAATGCTTCAGAAAGATCAGAAGTGACTATATAGTTGTTTTGTGGTAGAAAAACCTAATTAATAAGCATGGGCACATGCCTACTATACATACATTTCTGACACCATACAAACTCTCCAAATTTCTTTCCCAGCCTCGTACCTTCCCAGTAAAAGTACTTCTTTTTAGACTTATTTGAACTCCTTATCATTTATTTCATACAATTTATTCTTAAGGTGAAATTGTATAAGCTACATGGTACCCAGAGAAGTTCCACAAGAATAAAAGATGATGAAGGAAGCAACTAAAGTTAAATATTTTTCTTTTTCTACATTACTCAATTGTGTCATACTTTTTATTGTTACCTTTAGTTCCTTTAATCAATATAATATAGCAATTTTATTAACTTTTAACTAAAAATCTCTGATATGTGTGAGCATCACTGTTATTTCAGCAAAATACTACATACATAATACTCTTATATCAAGATTGACGCGATTATGATATGTAATTTTAAACAAATGGGATAGGCTATTGCTAAGGTGTCCATGGCCAGCATAGTATCTTAGTGAGTATTCATGGAAATAATGAAGAAATAAATGAAGTAAAAAGAAAAATTAAACAAATGAAAGGTGTATGACTTTTCATGCTTTGAAAGTCCGCCAAGAGTGGCACTAGAGCAGGTGACACAGGAAATGAGATGACAGATCCTCAGTTCTTCCAGGCTCATCGAGGAATGACTACTCCCAAAAGATCTATAGTCTGCTGCTGAAGAAATCAATGGAACAAGGGGTCAAAAGTTTGTGCTTTTCCTGCAGTCATAAACAACTCCCACAAACTCGTTCCTTTTCTGGAAGTGTCTCGTAGCCCAAGTAACCCCCCATCTGTCAAGAGAAGAGATAATAGCACGAGTTCACACATTGTGATCTTACACCATTAGTTGGGGAAAATTCTTTTTTCAGTTCTTACCTGCTACCTTAATATTCTAATGCTCTAACAAAGAAAACTCCTAGACAGATATATTAGAAATGATTCCTCTTATGGAATGAAAAAATTTAGGTAGAGAAAGTTTTAAAAATTATGTGTCAAACAAAAGAAGATGGCAAATTTGAGGGGATTGCTTGTTTTTTGTTTGGCTTAGGTATACGTCATATAATATGATGTGTGTGTGGGGGGGGTGTTATATGAATGGTGTATGCATATGTGTGTGCCCCACGTGCTCAGTGGGAGAGGGGTGGTACTCACTGAGGTGGCCTCATGGGATGTCTTGCTCCATTGCTCTTCTGCCCATTCTTGTTTCCATGAGAGTCTCTTTCTTATACCAGAGCTTGGTGGTTTTCACATGCCCTGGCAATTCCCTGGTCTCTGCTCCCTTTGCAGGACTGGGGTTATGGACCTACATGGCCACATCAGCTGTTTATGTGGGTTCTGGAGATTCCAGCATGGGCTGTTCCAAGCCCTCTCAGGCCATCATGCTTACGCAGGACGAGCACTCTACCACTGCACAATCTCTCCCGTTTGTGATAAATTTTTTAATATAAACTACTATTGGTCATAATATTTAAAGATTATTTCGTTAAAAATTACTCACATTGTTAGGCTTACTTTTCTCAACTATTTTAACATACAATCACCAAAAACACCATAAAGGAAGAACACAAGCACACAGACCTGAGTCAGAGACAAATGTGACATATCAATTCTAGAATTTTTAGACCTGATTTAAATTTGATAGGATAGCTCCACTGTATATGCTGATACAATTTGAGAAACCATAAATTTTATAAATACTATATTTGCTGACCACTTTTTTTCTTGAGGTTAAGAAACAATCACACTATCTAGAAACTATCACAGAAGAAAATAAAAACTGATTCTGTATGCTGCAATTGCATGCCAGTAGGACATGATAAGTGAATTCCTAAAAGGAAGAGTTCCTCCCTGTACTTCCGTCTTTTCCATAGAGGTCCTGGGATTGTCCTGGGAGTAAACCACTCAAGCCTGTGGTTGTTTTCATGATTATACAGAATTAATCATATCCTTGATCCACACTCTTCCACTTTTATAGGGGCACAAACTTTTATAGGGTCATTGTTTAGCATTTTTGCAACTTCAATCCTTCATTTTTTTAGAGGATGTACACAACAGGCATTAAACAGTTCCCTATACCCTATAGGACCTGAGAAGGAAGTGATAACAAATTTAGCAAAGCATTTCCTAAAGGGCCAATTCAGCATCCCTAACAGGCAAACTTTCTCCGAGGGGCATGGGTTACTGAGAGCATCACAGCTCTCTATTCATAAAACATAACACCATCTGACCAACTAAATATGTTCACCATATGATTGGCCCAAATGAGCCTTTGAAAAAAATTGGCCATGTATTTTGGAAACGAATAGATTTCCCTATGAAATGTTCCCTATGAAAAATCATGTTATAAACCTAGTTGAAGAGGAAGGGACTTCCAATTTAATTTACTACAAAATGTTCCAGTTGATAAATTCAATACATATATTTGTATTTTTAAATTTTTAGCTATTATGTTAAAAGCAGTACACTCTCCAGAAAGTACTGATTATTCCTTAGCACAACTGTATTTAACTTTCTTTTTACAACATTTGTTACGGATGTGGTTTTCAGCAAAGTATTTTAAAAAGTGAAGGCAGCCAATTGAGACTTCCTTAAATTGCTAAGAGAAGATAAGGTTATTTCTTGACACTTGGACTCCATCAGCAATTCCAGGAGCAGGTGAAAAGCATCCACAATGACTGGTCCATTACTTGCATGTGGGGACATTTGTGAGGTGCAGAAGGACATAGCAAGACTATAAAACTTCTCAAGCATGTGTTACGTACTGACAGCAGGACACCAGCCACACAGATGATGAACATGAAGTGATATTTCCCAACAATCTCAAGTGCTGAATTTTGGACACAGCTTGGGAACTTCTGGCCACTGGATCTAAGAAAGTGGAGAAAGCATGCTATTTTGGAAAGCAAGGGAAGTCATATACAGCTTTCCCAGGAGGGAGCTGTCCTGGGAGTGGCTGACCTGTCACTGTTATTTAGTATAGCTTCTTTGGCACTGGGTCTGGTATCGTGCTTCAGATGGCTAGGTCAGCCCAGTACTGAAGAAACTCTGGAGATTCTGAAGAGGAGAGGTGGGGCAATGGAAAGAGCCCTTTCACCATCACTCTCCCATGACTGAAACAAGACATGTGAGGAGCTTCTGCTTCCACTTAGAATGCTCAAAGGTCACAAGTGACCACTCCCATGGAGACGAGGAAAAACCCAGTTAAAAGAACTACTAAACTTTTGGGGGAAGAGGAAGCCCAGGAGATGTAAAGATACTTTGGTTAATTCCAGAGAGAAACGAGTCCTTCCTATGGGACAACTTTAGACCTCATGTGAGTGCCTGGTTTGAATATGGGCCATCCACAGACTAGAGGACACCAGTCAAATTTTTTGACCACATAGGCTTACAGAACAGAATGGGGTTTAGGTGAGCTCAACACGCCAAACCAAATTGCCTGGTCGGATAATTCTCCTTCAACCTCCAAGTATGCCAAACAAAGGAAGAAGGGGTGATTGGTAGAGAAATCATGTCTTCCCCACGTTCTTGTGGTACCTGTATTTCACACACTGTTAGTTACATCTTTTTATGACCAAAACATTCCTGAAACTACAGATTAACTGATTCTCAGATAAAATGCTAATATTTTCTTTTTTAAAATCTTGAAACAAGGTCTTGCTACATAGCTCAGATTGGCTTCAAAGTCATCATCCTCCTGCAAAGCCTCTGAGTGTTTTTTTCCCCCTTAAAGCATCAACACAGGTTGGGAGAAAGGTGGCCAGATAAATCCAGTCTAATGCAAGGTTCAGCTCAGCAGCATCTCAGCTTGATTTTCAGGAGGATCTGGTCATTCGTTATCCCACTACACCTGACTATAGTGCAGTCAGAGGAAAATAAACTCAACATGTCACACATAGGACCCTACTCTTCTCTATGCATTGCAGAGAATATTATCAAATTATCAGACATGAAAAGCAGGAAAAAGGAGAAAATAACCCAGAGAATATGCCATGTGTATAAACAGAGCAATAGGCCCATGTAGGTACAGTGAGCAGATAAAGAAGTTAGAGATAATGATGAAGAGATGGGTTTTTTCAAGAGATAATATAAACTCTAGGAAGGAACAGAATGAAATTATTGAATGAAAAATGACAGTATCCGAATTTAACTGGATAGACCAAATGAAATGGCCTTCATTATGGAAGACAAGATCATTGATCATGAAGATATGTTGATAGATATGATTCAAGCTGGAGGGAAAGAAGTTTAAAAATAAGAACACAGCATCAATACATCTGTTAGTAAGAGGTGGCCTTATACACATGTAATTTGATTCACAGTAAAAAAGAGTATTGAAACATAATGGGATAAAGAAATATTTGAAGAACTAACAGCCAAAGCTTTCCAAATTAGATTTCAAAAACAACTATAGACAAAGAAGCTTAACAAGTCAGAGAAAGGTAAATGAAATGAAAGCCACAACTACGTGTAGTCAGCAGTCAAATTCCTGAAAATAAAGGGAAGGAAAACAGCAGGGTAGGGGCGTGGGGCACAGGAGGGGCACATACATTATACTCAGGAGGCCAACTGCAGAAAGAAGGCAGCAGAATGTTCATCGGAAACAATGAAAGACAATGGAATACCATCCCAAAGTGCTGAAGGGGGGGAAAAAACCCATAACCCTATTAGTCCATATCCAACAAATGTGGCCTTTTAAAGTAAAGGTAAAACAGCTTTCTTTTGCTAACTGAAAAACAAGAGAATTATTAACCAGAACAAAGCTAAGGAAATTGTTAAAGGAAGTTCTTCAGGCTGAAGGAAAATGGCACTGGATGGTCTCCTGTATCTGTAGGAAAGAATGGCAAGAACCAGCAAGGGTCTATCTGTGTACAAGACTATTTTATTACATTCTTTAGAAACAATTAACTATTCAACATAAAAAAAACAGCATAGAAACCTACACAAAGGTCAAATGGACAAGAACTAAGGCACGGAAGAACAGTATCCAAGTCTGCACCTGCAGAGCAGAATCATCAGCAGAAAGACAGTCCGTGCTGACGTGCATCTGGACAGATGGCTTTCTGCTCATTACTCCCTAAGCAATGCAGCATAGCAACTGCTCACATAGCATTCACACTGTGTGAAGGACTATACGTAACAGAGGTGACTAAAAGCCCATGGGAGGATTGTGCAGCTCTATGTGAACACTGCAACATTTTGTACAAGCCACTTTAGTATCCACTCCAACCCTGTAGATATTGGAAACCAAGGAATGACTGTCCTGTCAACTAGCCCTCCAGTTATATGTGAAGTCATAATACTTATTCACAATTTAGGGATGGAGACTGCAATCTCTCAGCCTCTTTGTCCAAGACAGTACTTATTAGGCACATGAGACTATTCAAATTGATTAAATTAGGTTAAAAATTCAGTTCCTCTTAGGACCTTCCCTCTCCTATTCTGAAGGTCTTAAGAGGATGGTACTGCATATATGTATGTAGAACAACAGATTACAGGGAAAGGAAAGGCCTAAGTAAGGTCAGGGGAAGAGATCATATAAAACAAAGATGAGGGGGGGGGGTCAATCAAAATTTAAGATATTCTGAATAAGAAATATGAAAATCTACTTTCTTGAATAATGGAACTTCCAGAAGACATAGATTGTTTCTAGAAAATTTTCAGTGCCTGGGATGGGATACCTCCCAGTGAGTCATTGGCCAGGGAGGTCTATGTTGTCTCCAAAACATTACAGGCTATTGCCAAGGCCCTTGGTTCCCCATGAGAAAGAGATGGTAAGATCGTATTGCTAAAGATGTCACATGCTGCAGCAAAGTCACTGAGATATCAAGGTGGTGCTGAGCAGAAAACCTTCTCCCTGTAGCCCAGCCAACTGAAAGCTGGAAAAAGCTGCACTGTATGCAGCCTTATGGGAGACAGAAGTCATCAGCCGTGAAAACAGTGGACACTGGAAACCTCAAGTTTGGCCAGACAGGCCAAATGTCTGAACGAGTGCAATAGTGGCATGTCTGCTCTGGGGGAAACCAACTGCTATCTAATTGGACTGAAGGCCCACTCTATAGGAGGGAACACATGCCTGGTACTGAAAACCTAACCAACAGCCTATGGCAGGACAGGTCATGAGCCTTAGGGGTATAAAGCCTGCTCTTGCCTGGATAAATGCATGTGTTACTTTCACCAAATTGCCCTAAAATAACTACACTTAATGTTCATACTCATATATTAATGTTACTCTCACTTCTGGTTAGAGAAGCTTCTCTTTTCAGATGGCAATGACCACTGGGATGGCCCAAAAGGCAATGTAGTGCTGAAAAGAAGGGACGGAGGAGTGTCCAGCACTGAAACATCTCACACCCTCCAAGGCTCAGGGTCCATTGCAGAAGAGATGGCGGAAAGAATGTAAGAGCCAAAGGAAGGGTACCACTCCCTACATATAACTTTCCAGACAGAAATTGGCCTCGTTATCCAAGACCTCACAGTGCCTAGCAATACCCACACAAGACCCTCATAATAGGAGAAAAAGATGATGACATCAAATTAAAAGAGAGACTAATGGAGAGAGGGAGGGGATATGACAGAGAGCAGAGTTATGAAGCAGAAAGTGAGGGAGGGGAGGGAAGAGGAGGGAAATAGTATGGTTTGTTGCTGTTAAGTATAGAAGTTGTCAATAAAAATACATATAATGAAAAATTCAGTTCCTTAGCAGCACTGGCCCCTTTTAAGGGCTAGTAGCTACAGGTGCTTCCTGGCCCCTGTGCCATCTCGACAATGCTCTGCAGATTCCCAGTGTCTTTAAAATCCATTCAAAAGAACTAAGTACTGAACTGGAGATATCCATAGGCAAAGTATTTCCTGTCAGTTTCCTTCAAAGTAAAATGAGACCCTTAGACTGGAAGATAGGAGGACTTAGGGACTCTGCACATTTAGTGCTCCTTTTACTCTGCAGTACCAGGGTACCAGCGCAAGATGCTCGCTAGAGAATAGTAACAGAGCAGGTGGGGTCTAGGTCAGTGTATGAATGCATATTTTAAAGTAATTGTGATTTAAAATTACTTCCTCAACAGCTGAGAATGTATTCTATTTTGCTTTAAGATGTTCACCTGTACTATTAAGCAATTAAACAAATTATCAGTGTTACTTTTCTCAAAGCCACAGCAGCCGAGCCTCCCCTTAGTTAGCTGGTTTGCTGAGAATAATTGACAAGCACTATCCCCTGAGCTCTCAGACTTCAGTCAGTGAAGCACACTTCCAACAATGATGCTCTGGAATGAGCAGGTACTATGTAAATTGAGGTCGTTCAACAAAAAGAACCACGTTAATTACAGCTCCATTCAAAAATAAGAGTGAATCCACGCTATTCTATGCAACAAGGCCAGAACAGCAGGAAGGACATCCCCCTTTCACAAGTCAATAAAGAATGTGAAAGTCAGGAGATGAGGTAGTAAAATAAAAAAGAAAACATGAATGGGCAAACTGTCAAAAACACATTCCAAAAGCTCACTTGTGGAATTTATCAAACATGTACTTACTTAACAGACAAGGGAGACATGTTCTGGGTCACCCAGCTCTACAGGGTAAATGAATCCTCATTGTAAAACAAACAAACCAAAAAACAAAAAGTACAAAAGTATTGACAAGTGGCTGGAAAGTAATTAGAAGGCCTATTCAGAAGTCATAAGGGCTGGCTGCAGAGATGGCTCAGTGATTAAGGGCACTTCCTATGCATGCATGAGGTCCTGAGGAGGCTGCAGAGACCCCTGGAATTTGATCCCCAGGACCCACAGAAACAGCTGGGCATGAACAGGTGCATCTGCCACTCCAGTCCTATAGGGCAGCAGAGACCTTAGAATCACTGCTGCTTATGAAAAAGGATGGCAACCATGTAGATACTCCGCCAGCTCAAATAAGAAAATAAGGAGAGATGGAAGAGCAGAGGAACTGGACACCCCATGTTCTGCTCTGGCCATAGCAGGAAAGCATATAGGGCATTGCATGAGTGTTTACACATGTATACATCATACACACACACCACATTACACATACACACACATTATACCACATGTAAACTATACATGCACACACACATTAACCACATATAAACTACACATACCACATTACACACACATGCACACCCACATTACACCATATACAAACTACACATACCATATTACACACACACACACACAGACACACACACACGCAACAAAAGAAAAAAAGAAATCACTATGAGCTGAGTTAATCACTGTCTGAACTCTGCATCCACTTCTGTCACTGAACATACAGCATTCTAATTATCTGTTTATTCAAGAAGTCACTACTGGGTGGCCCTCAGGACTTAATGTGTACAGTAAACACATTTGTTTTCTATCAAATACCATTTTAAGCATTTTTAAAAACTAGTTTACCACAACAGAGACTTGTTTTTAATGGAAGACTTCCATTTTTGTTGAAATTTGGACTATCTTGTACCACAGAGTCCCCATTTCCACTGGGCAGACTCAGAAAGTGGGGGTTGCCCTACCCAGAGGAGTCAGGTCCTGGCCAGCTTGCCTGCCGTCTCCTCCTGGTCTTTTTTTTTTTTTTTTTTTTTGGTTTTTCGAGGTAGGGTCTCACTCTAGCTCAGACTGACCTGGAATTCACTCTGTAGTCTCAGGGTGGCCTCGAACTCTCAACGATCCTCCTACCTCTGCCTCCTGAGTGCTGGGATTAAAGGTGTGCGCCACCATGCCCGGCTCCTCCTGGTCTTTTGTCTGTTGTTGGCTATGGAAGAATTGGAGCCTTGCTTCCCCTAGACTGTAAATGCCTTAAGAAACAGGTTATGTCTTAGTATGTGACACCATAAAAGGCAGTAAGCAGACATTCAGGGGTTCAGAAATTTTTTGTTCATAGACCAGAAATTCAGCTAAGTCTTCTGTAAATTTATAATAGAACCACAGATTTTTAGAGCGAATGTAGGTTCTAAAAGTAACTGCACAGATGAGCAAACGGGAAGCAGGTGAGTATGTGGGAGAGGAGAGATCACCCAGATCATGCTGCTAATTACTGACAGGGATGCCATCATGGCCTGTCCTGACTCTGGTCAGTGAGCTCTGCACTTAAAAATAAGGAAAAAAAAAAAAAAAGGAATTTAAAAGTGCTTTGTTCAAAATATATTATAATGTATATAGCAAAGTATCTTAATACACACAAAAAACATCACCATCAGCAGGGTTGTGGAGATGGCTTAGCTGGTAAAGTGCTTGCCAAGCAAGCTTGAGGACCTAAGTTCAATTCCCAGAACCCACATGAATGTTGGGGGATGGCATGCAGCATTGTAAGCCCAGTGCTGGGAGGTGGAGACAGGGGGATCCCTGGTGCCAGCCTGCTGGCTAATCTAGTACAATAACTAAGCTCCAGTTCCACGAGACACCCCATCTCAAAGGAGGTGGAGAGCGATCCTGAGCCTGACACATCTTTGGTCTACACACACAAGCTCACCCCCCCTCCATGCTCACAACATGCACAGGTAGATGTAGACACACGCCACAAACATATGCAAAAAACCTACAACAACCCATCATCAGCATCGAAGGAAACCCTTGAAAACACATAGGTGAGAGACAGAGGGTGGCAGCCTCCATACTTTGCCAACTCCACCATTGCCATCCATGCATTACAGATGCTGCAGGGAAGTAAACTGTGATTTTATGGCCTTCGCTGCACCAATTTTTGGTTTCCTAGAAATTATGTAATGAACAAAATGTCCTGGAATAACTAGGATTCTTATTCAACCATTTAGACCTCTGCATACCTTTGTTCTTTTCAAAAAATGAAGTGTGGCCAGGTGTGATGGCACATTACTTTAATCCAAGCACTCAGGAAGCTGACATAAGAGGATGGCCAAGAGTTCGAGTCCAGCGTGGACTACACAGTAAGTTCCAAGGTCAGCCTGGGCTAGCATGAGACCTTGCCTAAAGAACAAAGAACACACACATACCAAAAAAAAAACAAAAACACACACACACACACACACAAAAAAAAACCAAAACAAAACAAAAAAAACATGGAGTGGTGGATTCTTATATAGACAAATATACTACTGTAAGAGGCCTGTTACAGTCAGGTTCCCATTGCTGGCAGAAATCACCCAACCAAGAGCAGCTTTTGGGAAAAAGAGGTTTATTTTGGCTTACAGGCTTGAGGGGAGGCTCCACGAAGCCAAGGAAAATGATGGCATGAGCAGAGGGTGGACATCACCCCCTGGCCAACATCAAGTGGACAACAGCAACAGGAGAGTGTGCCAAACACTGGCAAGGGGAAACTGGATAAAACACCCATAAGCCCGCCCCCAACTATACACTTCCTCCAGGAGGCATTAATTCCCAAATCTCCATTAGCTGGGAACCTAACATTCAGAACACCTAAATTTATGGGGGCACCTGAATCAAACCACCACAAGGCCCATTCCTTTGACTTTTTCTCTGGTCTATTCATAATGGCAAGTGAATCTACTGTTCTTAGCAAGTAAGTCAGCAGAGAGAAAAAATCTAGTACTGCCTATTTGTGTGTTTACATATGCATCATATCTACACAGGTGTGTATGCACGAGTGTAAGTATTTTCAGTGCTGGGGACTTCATGCACGCTAGGCAAGCACGCTTCCACTGAGTTGTATTTCTAGACCCTGAATTCATCGTTGTTGATGAGCAAAGCAAATAATTAGGAGACAATATTCACACTTCCTTCTTTCCTCCCTTCCTTCTTCCTTTCCTCTTCCTCTTTCTTTCCCTCCCTCTTTCCATTCCTTCTCTTCGTCTTTCTCTCATGTGAACACACAGGCATCGTACACACCTGCAACAGGACACAGAAATTGCAAGAGGAAGACACTTTATCCAGTGTTCTGGAATGGAAACAAGCTATGAGAATGAAAACCAGAACTTCTGGCTTCTGATGCTTCTTCCTGACGAAGTCCTTGTTTTCTCATTCTTCCCGTGCATTCAAGCTAAAGGAGAAAGGGGACCTCAGGAAGGGAACCTTCTTTCGTCATTTGTGTGGCCACAGTGTCAACACATGAATAACAGACACCCACCTCCTGCAATCTTCAGGTTTCAACGCTTAAAAGTACGGAGATCACATCATTTTTGAAACTATAAACTATAGGTATGACTTGGAAAGTAAGTCACAGAGCTATTAACAATTTTCATTGTGGTAAAATTTACATAGCATAAAAATAACTATTTTAAGATATACAATTTGGCAACAGTTACCACAGTCCCATGCTGTGCATCCATCACTGATCTCTAGTCCCAGACCATTTTAAAAAATTTTTTGTTGTTCATTATTTATTTATTTGAGAGTGACAGAGAGAGAGAGAGAGAGAGAGAGAGAGAGAGAGAGAGAGAGAGAGAGAGAATGGGTGCCTCCAGCCACTGCAAACAAACTCCAGACGCATGTGCCCCCTTGTGCATCTGGCTAACATGGGTCCTGGGGAATCAAGCCTCGAACCGGGGTCTTTAGGCTTCACAGGCAAGCACTTAACCACTAAGCCATCTCTCCAGCCCCCAGACCATTTTTGTAACTCAGAGGAGACCCCACACCCATTAAGCAGTCATTCTCTATTTCCCTCTCCCTTAGCAGCTAGTAGCTATCAACTACTTAATTTTCTGTCTCTGTGAATTTGCCTCCTCTGAATATATGATATAAAGAAATCAAACAATATACAGCCTTTTTAATGTCTTGCTTCTTTCACTCAGCTTAATGTTTTCAAGATTGATTCATATCACACCATGCATCATCTCTGTGGCTGAATAATACCTCAGTGCATGGACGCACCACATTTTGTTGATCACTCATACACTGACAGATACATGTGTATTTCTACCTTTCGGTGTTATGAAGATTGTTGATACGAATAGTCTTACAAGGGTATTTGTTTGAAAATTTGTTTTCAGTTCTTTGAGTAAAAGCCTAGGGATGGATTGCTGGTTGGTTTATGTAGGGAATCTGAGATTAACTTTTTTTTAATGGTTTTATTTATTTATTTAAGGGAGAGGGAGGGAGGGTGCGAGAGAGAGAGAGAGAATGGGCACACCAGGGCCTTCAGCCTCTGCAAAAAAAAAAAAAAAAAAAAAAAAAACTCCAGATGATGTGCCACCTTGTGCATCTGGCTTATGTGGGTCCTGGGGAATCGATCTTGGGTCCTTTGGCTTTGCAGGCAAGCGCCTTAACCACTAAACCATCTCTCCAGCCTGAGATTAACTTTAAAAAAAAATTTTTTTTTTTTTGTTTTTATTTATTTATTTGAGAGCAACAGACAGAGAGAGAAAGAGGCAGGCAGAGAGAGAGAGAATGGGTGCGCCAGGGCCTCCAGCCACTGCAAATGAACTCCAGACATGTGTGCCCCCTTGTGCACTGAGATTAACTTTTTAAGGAACTGTAAACCTCTCCCATAGCTGCAACACTGATACTGTTTTACATTACTACAAGCCACATGGGAGGCCCCACCTCTTGATGTCCCTGGCACTTCTTTGATTGTAGCACCCAGGTGACTTGGCAAGAACGAGATTTACTTAAGAAATGGGGAAACTATTTGCTCAACCATGTTTACAGCTGCTCAATTCATAATAGCTAAGAACTGGAATCAACCCAGGTGCCCATCATTGGATGAATGGATAACCAAGATGTGGTATATCTACATGATGAAATTCTACTCAGCAGTAAGAAAAAAAATGACACAATGAAATTTGTAGAAAAATGGTCAACATGGAACAGATCATACTAAGCAAACTCACAATCACAGAAAGACAATTGTTGCATGGTCTTACTCATCCGTGGTTCCTAACCTGGATCAGGCCTAGTTGCCAGCACATCTGCACAGCATCTCGAGGCTTGGACAATAGGGAGGGTAGGGACTGGAGGAAGAGGAAGGGTGTGTGTGTGTGGGGGGGGCACAAAACTGAACTCAAATTGAACTGGAATCCCATATCCTGGAAGTTAGACTAAAAGGTTGAACCATGAACAAGACCTTAGGGGGAGCACCTAAATCGAAGGGTCCTGGAGAGGGTGAGATGAAGCCTATCCTTTAAATTTCTCCTTTTTTTCTGTCTTTTCTTTTTTCTTTTCCCTCGTGCTGGCCTGTGATTCCCTGTACCAGGATGTGGTTAACATCCACAAGAAGCTTTTGATTGGAAAGACCTACAAGTTCTCCCAAAACAAACAAGACAGACTTCTGTCAGAGCATATGATTACCCACCAGAGGTTAATGGTAAGACCTTACTACTGAAGACACCATACGCTGTTGGCACGGACCATGGAGAGACCTGGTTGGAATTTGGAAGAGAGCCAGTCCCCAGACAGTTAACCCATCTAGTGCTAGAAGGTGTTACATGAGCTACTGGGGGAAAGTGGCCAACATCTGTCTGAGCAAATTGAAGTCTAAGTGACTCAGAAGCAAACAACCTGACGTGATGCTCACACAAATGCAACAGTGGCACACAGCCTTGGTGGGTAACCAACTGCTCTTGGATTGGCTAACGGATCCACTCAGTGGAAAGGAAACAATTTCTGGAACTGAGAAACAAGTCAAAATCATTTCCAGATAACAATTTTGTTTTCTAATGTCAAGCTCCCACTAATCTAGGGCTATAAGAGGGCCTACACCCTTTAAATTCTCTCTAAATTAATAATGGTTATCCCATTTAACTGGTGCTGGCTTCACTCCCTATAGGAGAATCTGCTTCTCTTTTTCAAATGGGAGCTGGACCTGAGGAGATAAACAACCCAGTGCACTCCACCCTTCCCCAGCTGAAAACACAGAGGGAATGGGGAAATGAGCAAGAGTGCTGCTTTCTCAGTGAACCTGATATTGGCACAAGGGTAGAGGAGATAGACCCTGAGGACACTCAACATCTACCAAAGCAGAGATCCAGAGACTCCTAAGTGCCCATCACTGAAGTAGACTTAAAATGCTCCCAGCATGGCTCAGGGAATTTTGAGGAAGAGGGAGTGGAAAGATTGTTAGAGCTACAAGTTGGGACATTTTGCACAGAGATATTGAGGGAAACAATGGTACCAACATGTGTTGTTTACATACGAAGTATGTCCATAGCTAATAAAAATAAATTAAAAAAAAGAAAGAAATGAGGAAACAAGCAGTTTTCCATATTGCTTTTGTAAGTGAATTTCATGACCAGGATTTGCTATTTTTTGGTTATCTCATTCAAAAACTACCACCACACTTCATTCTCTCCTAATTAAAAACATTTTTATTTATTCCTCACAATCCAATATTCCTCTCTGTGGGAATCTTAGTGTAGTGTGAACCCTTTTTCCTAGGGAGATGTGCATACATGTCTATTTACCCCACATCATCACAGATGGCAGGCCAAAGTCCTATTACTCCAAAACCAGTTTTGGTGAACTGGAGAGATGACTTAGCAGTTAAGGTGCTTGCCTGCAAAGCCAAAGGACCCAGGTTTAATTCCCCAGGATCTATGTAAGCCAGATGCACAAGGTGGCACATGTGTCTGGAGATCGTTTGCAGTGGCTGGAGGTCCTGACGCACACATTCCCTCTCTCTCTCAAATAAACAAAAATAAGATAAAATAAAGCAGTTTTGGTGAGCAAAGGTGTTTAATGGGGTTAGTCACAGGGTGAGGGGTTACTTATAAGAACATGGAGCCCTCAAAGCAGCCATACCATCAAGAAGTCTCATCTTATCATAGACGGCATGTCCAATGTCAGGATTTCTCTTGCAGATGCTCTTCCCTCAGTCTCAGTGTGAGGGATTACTTACAGCGATGGAGACCCCAAATAGCTGCTTGGGTCATTGTCCCTTAATCTGTCCCTCTATCTCCCCCTGAGGCACATGGGCACCTATGCCCTTCTTTCTATGTGGGATGTCAGCAGGCCTAATCTCAAGAAATCTCTACTGAGTTGTTCTAGCTACTTTTAATAAAGCTAGTAACGGTTGTTTGCTGCTTTTAGTTTAGAGGAACTTGCCATACAACACCTAGGAATCTCTGGGAGAGTAGTTTAATTCTTGATTGTCAAAGTATTCTAGGAGTTTTTCATACAGCTCCATTCTTTTCTCTCTCTCTCTCTCTCTCTCTCTCTCTCTCTCTCTCTCTCTCACACACACACACACACACACACACAAATACTTCCTCTACTTTTGTTTCTGTCTACCTTGGGTGATTTTTTTTTTCTTCTGTTTCTGGTATATTCACTGTTTTTTTTGTTTGTTTGTTTGTTTTTTGTTTTTGAGGTAGGGTCTCATTCTAGCCCAAGCTGACCTGGCCTGGAATTCAGTGATCCTCCTATCTCTGCCTTCCAGTGCTAAGATTAAAGGTGTGTGCCACCACACCCAGCTTTTTAAACTTTGTTGTTTTTTGTTTGTTTCTTTCTTTCAAGGTGGGGTCTCACTCTAGCCTAGGTTAGTCTGGCCCTCACTGTGTAGTCCTAGGCTGGCCTGGAACTCACAGCAATCCTCTTACCTCTGCCTCCTCAGTGCTGGGATTAAAGGTGCGTACTTTTTTTTTTTTTCCTTTAACTTTTTATTGACAACTTCCATATGTATAGATCATGATCATAATCCCCGCTTGCCACCTTCCCTTCTCCCCTCCCAAATCCCCTCTCTGCTGAATCCCTTTTTCCAATTAGTTTCTCTTCTACTTTGATGTCATCATTTTCTCCCCTCCTGTTATGCATATCTTGTGCAGGCAGCATTAGCTACTGTGAGGTCCTGAATGTCATGGCCACCTTGTGTCTGGAAGACAGTACTGTAAGTGTTCCTCCTCTTCCTTCAGCTTTTACATTTTTTTCTGCCATCACTTCCACAGTGGTCCTTGAGCTTTGGAGGGTGTGATAGAGATGTCTCACATACTCACTGGGTTTTCTATTCAGAGATTTAAAGTCCTTTATGTGTAAGATAAAAATTATACATAGAACACCACTAAACAAAAATTGAGCAGATTATTAAAACAATAGGGGTGAAAAGGTCAAGGGGGAGGGGAGGGGGAGTTTGGGGAGAAATAAACACAAAACTAAACCCTAAATGAACTGGTGTCATAGAAAACTTTCTCCTTGATAGAAGACTAAAAGATATAACCCTCAACAGGAATACAGGGGGGAATCAACTGGTAAGATGGGCCCTGGAGAGGGTAGGATGAAGCCTAACCTTAAAATACTTGGCTCTAGCCTGTAATCCCCAGTGCCAGAAATCGGTTGCTAACCACACTGAGCTGTTGATCAGAGAGACCCACAAAGTCCCCAAAACAAGACAGGCTTCTGTCAAAGTACCTGATTACCTGCCTAATATAAAAGCTAAGACCCTATTGCTGAAGACACCATGTACTGCCGACACAGAACATCGATAACCTGGCTGAAATTCAGAAGGGCGCCAGTCCCCAGCTGGCTAGCCCATTTAGTGCTGGAATGTGCTGCATGAGCTCTGGGGGAAAACGGCCAACAATGTGGTGAGCAAGCAGAGGTCACTTCTGCACATACACACCTGTGCAATGGTGGTCCACAGCCTTGGTGGATAACAAATGGCTTTCTAATTGGATAAAGATATTGGCTCAGTAGAAAGGAACCCATGGCTGGAACTGGGAACTAAGTCAGAATCCCATGGACATGAAGACTATGGTCTCCAATGGCAACTTCCCACTAGTCTTTGGTCAAAAGTGGGGCCACATCCATCAAAACCCCTCTAAATTAACAGTGCTTATCTCACTTAACTATGCTGACTTCAATCTTCATTGGACAATTTGTTTTTCTTTTTCAGAAGATAATGAGATCCAGGGAGATAAGCCACACCTTCCACTTCAGCCAAGGCCCAGGTGAAACCGCAGGGGATTTGGTGAGATGAGCAAGAGTGCTGCTTCCACGGTGAGCCTGACAATCTGCACCAGGGTGACTGAGACAGATGCTAAGGATACTTAACACACACTAAAGCAGAAATCCAGAAGCTCCTGAGAGCTTAAAACTGAAGTAGACTTAAAACATACCTACCACAGCTCAGGGAATTTTGCAGGAGAGGGGGTGGAAAGATTGTAAGAGCCAGAGGTCGGGAAGGCATACCCAGAGGCATTCCCCCCCCCCCACCAGCAACTGACTTCTGCTTTCATAACACATAACCCAGAACCCCACGGGGAATACCAGCAACCCCACTGAGGTGGGCCCTCAGTAGATTAGGGGCAGGAAAGAGGAAAATGATAGTACCAACACATGATGTATCCATAAAAAGCATATTCTTGATAAAAAAATAAATTAATAAAAAAAACACATATTCTGGGCCTCATACCCACAATTTCTAATTTACAGAAAATATTGTTCTGTTGTTAAAGTTCTCAAGCTAAGGCTATAAAGCCAAATATACCTGCATTCTGTTTTTGTAAATAAAGTTTATATACACACACATGCACACACACTCATGCAAGCACAGGTAAATTAGTACAATCCTAAAATGTCAGGGAATTTGTACTACATCATAAAGCAGACAAAAAGGTGGAGACTTTTTTTTTTTTTATTTCTGAAAAAGTCTACAGCAAAAGAGCCTTACACCTTAGACACTGACATTCTTAGAGGTGAAAATGAACAAAATTCAGGACAAAGGAACTAGTGATTAAGTGGAAAAAATAATAAAAAGGGAATGAGTGACTTTATGGTCTATTTTGGTTGCACTTGAAGGAGGTGCAATCTTACTGTCATCTCTAAAATTGCAACATGTGTATAGCCACAAGTCCCAACTAGGACCACATCACTGTCCCCTCCGCCACCCCAAGAGAGATACGAGGAAGCTAACAATCACCTTCTACTGATGCCCTCACAACATTCAAGAAGTGCTAAGTAAACATGGATTTTGAGACTCTAGCTCAACACATGGCCACTATTGGTCAATGGCAGGTGAAGTCCACAAGAGAATTATGCAGCTTTGTAAAGTAAAGTCACAGCACAAACTCAGGGTGGTCCAAATATGCACTTAAGACTGTTTTAGTGAAACTCCTTTAAAAAAAGAGTTTACTATTGTTTTCATTTCTTAGCAAACACAGTGACATTGGGAGTTTCTAAAAGACAGAATGAAACAAAGCCACTATTGTTTCTAGATACAACAGATAATTTATTAGACTTCATCAGCAAGGCTCTATACTGAACTTATTAGCATAATTCTAAGCGAATTTTTAATTTATCTGAAAAGATTCCATTAGGGAACCACTAAAACAGTCTTTTACAAAACTTCTGTATAGAACTCAAGTTGGGATGGATATAGGGGTGGGGGTTGGGGAAGATGTAGGGTTTAAACTTGTAGAGGGTATAAAATGAGTTCGTTAATTTTATATAAACACACACACATATATGTAACAAAAGTTTATTGCGTACAGGCTATGTATAAAATACTGCAATGAATGTTTCTCTCAGGAAAAGTTCATTTAAAAAAATTTTAACTACTGTTTTATCCATTGCTTCATTTTATACTTAGTGTGTGGTGAAGACTATGCAGAATCTTCCTAACCATCACATGAAGTCGATTGCTAACATCACTTAAAGACAAAGCATTTGAGGCTCAGGAAGGTTAAGTGATTTACCCAATGCTGGCCAGTACTTGAAACCCGCTACTTAGCTCTACACAGTTGGTGCTGGTCATTGGTATATAGTGTGCTTTTGCCAGCCCACAAATGGCTAACTTCGTGAGCACTTTGGTCTGGTGATATGCAGCCACATGTCAGGCAAACAAATAAGAAAATAGAAAACTTGAGAATATATGCCTTTTTACAATGTTATAAATCAAATACAAGGACAGAGGTACTAGGTTAAATAAAAAAATAGGAATTCCTTCCTACGTGAAAGAACAGAATGCAAGGTGGGTTTTCTCGGGTACAGATGCCTCAATTACCATGGCCCACCTCTCTTGCCCAGCTAGCTTATTTCCCTAACTCTTATACCCTCAACTTTGGAGTCCTGAATTCCCTTTTTAGGATTTTGTGCCTTGTGGCTTTTGTGACACACACAAACTGCACACTTGCTGAGACAATGCCTCCTAATAATGACACCCTGCTGACCAAGCTTTAGCACATGAACCTGTGGGGACACTCACCCTCCATGCCACGGCAACCTAATTGATAGAGCAATAAGTATGTGCTCAGTGTCAAAGTTTATTGTGATCATTAACGTGGAGACTTTTAGTTTCACCATAAGGGACGACTAGGGTGGCTACTCCATCAAGAGACACAGGCCAGTACCTTCCCTATCCACTTAGGACACTGAGATATTACAATCTATTCTGTCATCATTAGAGTTTCATCCTCAAACTACCTAGTAGGTCACTTAAGCATAAAGGAAAACTCTGGTGACAGAACTGCTCCTCAAGCTGACATTCTGAGGCCAGGACAGCTTCCCAACCCTAGATGCACGTAGCAGATCAGCTGGCCTTGAGTGTGGGCTCAGCGTCTGTGCTGTATTTAAAACTGTTCAATATAAAGAAGAGAAACAATAACCTCTTCAAACAAAAAAAAGTAATTAATAAAATAAAGACTGAGAAAGAGAGCTATTTAACCTATCAAAGCAATTAGTCATCTAAACAAATGAGAATAACGTGAATTGTAGGTTAGAAAAGTCAAGCCTGACAGAAACACAAGAAATACTGTCTATGTGTTAAACACAAGCCAAACTTCAGTAAACAGAAAGGGCGCTTTGTGTGGGTGTGAGTGAAGACGCACATGGGCCATGGCGCACATGTAGATGTTAGAAGATGGCTCTCAGGGGTGGTCCTTGCCCTCCACCTTGTTTGAGGTAGGATCCTCATTCTTGGTGTTCACCGCTGAGTTTTCTAGGATAGTTGGCTCATGGGCTTCTGGGAAATTCTCCTGTCTCTGCCTCCCTTATTTATTTATTTATTTATTCGGTTTTTCGAGGTAGGGTCTCACTCTAGCCCAGGCTAAGCTGGAATTCACTACGGAGTCTCAGGGTGGCCTCGAACTCACGGCAATCCTCCTACCTCTGCCTCCCGAGTGCTGGAATTAAAGGCGTGCGCCACCACGCCCGGTTTCCGCCTCCCTTCTTGCTGTAGGTGCACTGAGAACAGACACTTGCGCATTATAGCTTCAGGCTTTTGTGAGTGTTCTTGGGATCCCGACTCCAATACTCATGCTTGCATGCATTATCCACTGAGCTGTCTCCCAGCTCAGAAAGAGCTACTTTTCAAGATGGAGTCTCACTGTAGCCCAGGCTGATCTTGAACTCACAGTGATCCTCCTACTTCTGCCTCCCAAGTGCCAGGATTAAAGGCTAGGAAGAGCTCTTTTAATGTAATAACTGCACTGAGAAGACATGTTTCCTGTAAAGGTGGATGGCTTTTTCTATTGTAGCCACACTTGAGTTCATGGAGGTCACACTTGATGTGACCATAAAAAAACATGTGGAACCTCTTCTGATAGAGAATGTGTCCTTGGAGTCTGCACCTTGTCACTGTGTCCTGCATGATGCAGAGCCCATGGTAGGCCTTAATAGTAAACCAGACATAATGTAATAAGCCACACTTCAGATTACTGGTACTCATTCAGTTTTGGGCTGATTTGCCTTGAGAACCCAGGTGATAGCAACACAGAATGAAAACTTCCTTTTTGGTGCAAACAGAAAGCTCAGGCAGCTGGTGAACAGCTCAGCAGCCCAGAAGCCGGCCGTGCAGAGCACTCTTTGAATACGAATTAGCAGTGGGTAATGGCAGCATATTTATGAGGTCTCTTGCCGGGTCCTTTCCTCCTGTGAATGCTGTATAATTCATTGCGTGCGCCCTGACCCCAGTGCGCTCCTGTTCTGACAAATCATACTTGATTAAGACAAATCTTTATTAGTTAGCTAGTCAACTTCCCCATTTATCACTGGCAAATCCCATTCTCCTCTTCGGGTGCAAGAAAAATGACTGAAACCCTAACAACAGCAACAAAAACTCACCTCAAATAGCCAGGAGAAAAAAATCAAATATTTGTCATATATCCAATAAATAAGACCAGAAGCCTCAGTCTTAATAGATGATTAAACCAAGTATTTAACAGGTATGCATTATTCCTACTAAAAACCCAAATTCATTATATATTTCACTCATGCCAAGAGACTGTTAACTAGGTAATCTATTCAAGGTTTTTTTTTTTATCTCTTACTGAACTTACTTTGAAAGCAAAATGGCAGATTTTTACAAAAGCATATTACAAAGTTTGAAGCTCAAAGCACTGAAATTAATAATAATTAAAAAAAAAACTTCTGAGTTTCTACAATGCTTAATACCCCCACCAAAAGAATAACTGTAGCAAATCTTTAAGAAGTGAAATAAGGCAAGATGAATTCATAACTGTTCTTGATTCTCTGGTTCCACAGGAAAATGAATCTCTTTTAAACTGTCTGCTACATTTTCATGAATTTCTTTGTTGGTTTACCCTGAAGATGACTTAATATATTTATGATCTTGATCCTCACTTAGGAGTCTAGCAGTACCAGACCTGTTCTCAGAAACCCAACAATGCAAGAAGCACATCATGTCCTAGGACTGTATCTCGCACAGTAAATGGCATCTTCTGACAAGGTTAGGAAAATTAGCTTCATGGAGGTAGATTCAGTAAGACAATCCATTGCCTCTCACTTTTCAGTGTGAGCAAGAGAAAGTGCACAAAAAAAATGAAGATGAATACTGCTCATGCCAGTTCTTATGTCTCCTCTTACTTTTATGCCCTGATTCCAATGGAGGAGAAACATCCATCGGGACTTCTCACAGGAAGTTGCCAAATCACCGTAGAACTGTAACTGATGTGTAATCTCAGTGTTCCTTTAAAAAACAATGCAGACTATGTGTAAATGTTTCATAAAATATTTCTATGAGAGATACTATTTATTCTGCAGTGATAACACTATTTATAAACTATGGGTGAAATCTGCTTCTGTTATTGGCAACTTTAATAAAATGCCAGTTGACACTATATGGTACAGATATCATCCTGTACCTTACAGATGTCCTTAGTGTTAAATGCAAAGCTACATGCAAAACTATCATGCATGTTGGTGCTGTGTTTGATTTGCCAAAATTTCCCTTTTAGAAAATGTGGATACATCTTGAGAAATGAGGTCAGAGCTTGGTATGAGAAACTTCAAAAGAACACCTAGTGCAGTGGGAAATAGTGTGTTGATGATTTTATAAGTAGACTGTCTCTGATTATATCTACGGATTCAGAAGAGATCACGCCTAACAATCCCTCCCTGCTCTACAGGTCTTTCATCATGAAGTACTGAACAATGAAAAGTGCAAATTGCCATGGTCTTGTTGGAAATTTTAATTTTCTTTAGTGGGAAGGCTGGAGAGTTAAGCATTTTGCAATTTGCCTATAGAAATAAAAGAAAAAGTTTTGAATTCACTATTATTTATCCCATGGATTCTGTATCCAGTTTTTCTTGGAAACTTGATGAGAATGAACTCTCTCAGAAAGAATAACCTTGTCTATGGAGGTAAAATGTAGCTCACAGATAAGGCCAAAATCCAAGTCAATAAAGTATTCTTGAGAGCCAACTATGTGGCAGGCTCTGTGAAGGCACTGAGAAGGACCATGTGTGGTGACAATGTCTAGCAGCTCCTGCCCAGGTGGGGCAGAATGATACCAAAGTCACCATTAAAACAAAGTGTAAGACATGGTACAAATGCCAAATGGCAGACAGTATCAAATGTAATGGAGCAGCCAGCATGAAAACATGGTACTCTCCAGAAATCTGCTTCATCCTCGTGGTCTCTGAGAATCCACATCTCAGGACTCCCTCCACACTAGTCATTGGCCTAACAGTGAAACTGACATGTAATGCAGTAACTTAAGATATGAGTGTCTACTGACAAACCTATGACTGACCCTCTTCTATATGCCTCCCCATTCTCTAACTCTTAGAACACAATGCTTCAGGTTTTTTCCTTTCCATAGTAGCTTCATCATTCAGATCTGAAACCAAGATTATGTGACAGGTGTTTAGATAACTTATAGGAAAGATTCCATTTCTAGCAGTATATACATGTATATATGCTGAAAGGCATTTGGTCCAGCTACTAAGCTGACATATATCTATCAAGTGGCACATAAATGGAAGTGTATGGTGATACTTCCCCCCTGTGGTGGTTTGATTTAGATGTCCCCTATAAACTCATGTGTTCTGCTTCTGGCTTACATGGGTACTGGGGAATTGAACCCAGGTCCTTATGCTTTTCAGGAAAGTACCTTAACCACTGAATTATCTCTCCAGCCCAATTAAACTCATGTGTTCTGAATGCTTGATCCATAGCTGATGGCAATTTGGAAATTGGAACCTTGTTGGAGGAAGTGTATTGTTAGGATGGGTTTATGGGTGTTTTAGCCAGCTTCCCCTTGCCAGTATTTGGCATACTCCTGCTGTTGTTGTCTACCTGATGTTGGCCAGGAGGTGATGTCCAGTTTCTGCTCATACCACATTTTCCCTGGCCAGCATGGAGCTTCCCCTCAAGTCTGTAAACCAAAATAAACCTTTCTCTCCCACAAGCTGCTCTTGGTCAGGTGCTTTGCTCCAGCAACACGAAGGTAACTTAAACACCTACCTTGCTTACCCACTCCTAATTCCCTGGGAACACACTTGCATCAAGTAACCGAAAAGAAGTACATTGCTATTTGTATTGTCTTTTCCATTTAATCCTTGGCATATAATATAATACACTCTTCCCAGCTAGATAGGTGAATGCAAGGTGGAAGAAAGATCATATGAAATAAAAGACTACAAAGAAAAGCAAAAAGGATAACATTACCAGACATCTTGACTAAAAAATGTGATGACAGTAGGGAGAATTCTGGAATTGGGAGGGATTGGGAAGTTATTTATTCCACTCAAGATTGGAAATAGATTGTCTAAAAAGAAGGGGTGCTTCTAATTGGCCTATCAGCCAGAGCTTGGATTGGAATCTGGACTTCTTAACTCCTCATTTCATGTCCCATGGAACACATGATGCACAAGAAGAAAGTACACGAGCAGGTAATTAGAATGCACTACGTATTTGTTCAGTGAATGGCCCTTGGGCATGGTTCCTTAAAATGGGCCTATCACTTCTGCTACTGTGGCTGAAAGGTCAGGGATTTCTACCAAGGAGAGCTACACAAAGCACTGGCCTAACTCATCATTTTAACTAACCACAAATACCAAACATGTGCCTATTTACATCCTATAATGAAAAACTGGCTAAAACAGGTGGTGGAAGGGAAGAGGAATGCATTTTTCTTCACAGTTCACTTATTTATGATGTACTGGTGTTCTGGGAAAAGAATTCAAACAGGATATGGAATATACTCAGCTATGGGAAACTGATTCCTCATTCATGCAACAAATATTTACTGAAGCTTCCCATGAACCAGGCATGGCAATATAAAGCCAAATATGACATAAAAATCACTGAGAGCTATTAGGGAAACAATGGTTCTGTAAAAAGTGAAAGCTAAAAACATTTATAGACTAGTTTGAGGTTATTTTGTAATGTATATATTTTTTACAGAATATGTTCACAAGAGTGCTTTCAACTCGCACATTCCTAGAAAGTACAACAAATCCTGGCCATTGTACTGTTATGTTGTGTCCTAGTAAGATGGAAACAAAACGACTCCTTCTCACAGTATAATTTTGCCATTGTGTTTAAGGCTGGTAAGTCAGTATAATATGATATTCTAATGCAAGCATTCAGTAGAGAAACCCAATCCTGCTGCAAATTTTCAGAATGTGTTAAAATTGATGTCAATGTCTCAGTAATTTCGCAGTTTAAAAAACAGTTAGAAATGTAATGACTACACTACACTTGATTAAAGCATTTACAGCTCTAATCAAAAACTGACAGCAAGATCAAAGATGCTAACTTAAATCTCTCCTCTAATTATGTTTAAAATGCCACACCTCAGGCCTGTCTCTCCTCTTCTTTTTCAAACCAAATTCTGCTTAAGAAAGATCTAACACTTCTTAACAGTTCATTATCCAATAAAACTATTCAAAGCTTAAAAGCAATCTACACAATTAGTCAGGACCTCAGGGAGTCCACCGGTAGTCTTTATTACAGGACTTCATATTAAAACACCTTAATTATATTTGTCAAATGGATTTCATTAAAACCCATCGTCACTTTAATTTTCATATTTTGACAGTGCTGGCATAGGCATTATTACCACCTGCCAGGCTAGGAACTACAACAAAATTGTCAAATTCCTTCAAACCCAGAGCAGTTGCTTTTATACCTGACTGATAGCTTTCCTTGTGTGGGAAAGCTACCACAATTAGGAGAATTAAAGTTTCCCTACTTAAAATCTACTCAGCATATATGTGTGTGTGTGTGTGTATACATATATGTGCGTATATGTTTTCTGCAGGTGGAGGAAAAACAAACTCCATCCGTGCCGGGTTGCCAGGTGCGCTTTGCAGCAAGGACGAGGCACATGCTTTGCCGTGCATCTGAATAGCAAAGCCGAGACATCAAACAGAATGCACTATGATTCAATCACATCACAACCATCAGGACTTGAAAGCCAGGACATTTTTTTTTTTACCTCCTATTCATTATGCTGCCATATTTCATAAAATATACGGTGTTTCTGGCCATTCACTTGAGAACCAATTGTATTTTCATTTGCCACTGCGACTTACACTATTGAAATAGCAAATGGGAAAAAAAATACATGTATCCTTTTCTTTCTAGGCTATGCAGTGTTCAATGTCAACAGTGATGCGATGTTTACAAGCATTTTCCTAATTCTGCTAGTTAGGCAACTTCAGGAACACAGGGGTGAGCCTACTAATAAGCAAAGCATTTTTGCCTGCTTTTCTCTGGATTTCTTAAGTCTTTGGTAGCAGACATAATATAAAAAGACAATTTCACAATAATTCTCTTTTCAAAAATTCTATTTTTCAAGTAGTAGGAGAGAGAACAAGCATAGTGAAAAAGACAGATTTTTTTTTAACAAAACAAAAAAAAAAAAACCTAACAGACTCATAAGATATAACAAAGGAGAGAGGTTTCTGGCTTATGTCTAACACACTTCAGGGCTTTGTACAATGGTCTCCAGAGTAATAACCACCTTGCTTTATGAATACTTTAAGTCACAGTAAATGGTAGTGGATTATTTTGAGTGGAGCTGGAATTTTCAAGATTTACTTACAAAATCAGAAGAAATTAAAAAATCATAAATGATCACTGACTTATATGTCTCAAAATTTAATATGATCCAAAGTGGAAACATGCTCAGAGAATTATATGTAGGAAAATGCATTTAAATACATTTCCAATTTTACTTCTGTCTAGAAGCCTTTCATAATCAACTTTGATGGAGATGTTTCTCTCTCTTTTGGACTCAGATCAATTCATTATCTATGCCACTACTGTGGCATATATCCCCAGGCTTGGTGTCTTCTCCTTACACCCTAAGCCTAGTAGAGTGCATAGTCCTGGATGAACCGTGCCTGTCTGTTAAAGAATGACTGGCTAGGCTCCTGGCTGTGTTCCTATTCAACTAACGACTTCTCCATACTGAGGAATATCTTATTAATCTTTCTCCACACAATGCCTCATAAATGGTAGACATTTGGTACACACGTACATTTGTAAATACACATGCATATAGCATGCTTCAGAGTGAATATGTACAGATACTGAATTCTGTGAATATCATTTTTTTATTTTAAAGAGAACAAAAATTCATAAATCAAGAAATATAAGAATTATTTGCTCCTTTAATTTTTTAAAAATTAAATGTTACTAGCATCTTGAACCTCAAATCATTCACATGAGTCCCACTGTTCCTTCGCTGGCCTTTTACCAAGCATGACTGAGATGGCTGATAACTAACAGAGGTGATGGAGTAGGGGTGTGACCGGAACACAGCTCAGACACTTTGTAGAGAGCTCCTCTGTTACTAGCAAGCACATCCCTTTGCAAGAAGTCAATAATTCATTTGAAGTCATTATTATTAATAATCATAGAACACATGGATTTTCCTCATTAGGAAAAAAACTGGAACAATCAACTAGTTTAGAAATGTTCTAAGAGGGACACTTCAAAAATGAGGCCAGATGTAGTCTACATTCCAGAATATTTGAAGTTTATTTGATATAAATAGAGGCCTATGGAAGCCCTGCTGACACAAGGCACCAGGGACAGATAAGTCTATGAATACTTCAGTCATTACATCTGAGATGCAATACATGCTAACTTGGTGTGCCAGAGGTTGCTTTGAGTGATGGGAGAATCTTTCTGCATTAACATTATGATGTATCAAATTGTGCTTAGTGGTACTGAGTTCGGAAGGTCATTCACAAAGGCTAGTCAAGTTCTTCTCTGCTTGTTACCCAATTGTGTGCAAGAGCAGCAGTTGACTGGTACTCAGTGTGGTTTATAAAGAGGACACATATGGGGCCAAATGTGATTTGTGAAGGTAAGCACTTCCAGTTGCATAAAAAATACAACTGGAACTTTGGCTCATCTAGTGCTCTTGGTGAAAATGGCTAAGTAGGGACCGAGGAAGGTACATTTGGAATGGACAGAGATACTGGAGGCACTGGACAGTGGAGACGGCCATTTAAGAGTGACACTCTATAAGAGGGGCTGGACAGTGAGGCTGGGCTCCTTGTAGACTGCTGCTGGGGTTCTGTCTGAAACTGTCCCTACCTCTATTGTCACTTCTTTTCCTAAGGTCATATTGTCATGCACATCACCGCATCCTTGGCTGTGGCCTCTGTAGCAGTTCCTTCAAATCCTTAAATTGTGACTCCTCACAGGAGTCCCCAACCTCTCTGCCTTGGAAAAAACCAAAAATGTGGTTACTCTGTTCTTTTGTTTTTCAACATTAAGCTGGTGCGTTGGTGGGCTGGAGAGGTGGGGCGGTTGTGTGGGACATGAGTGATCACAGGAGCCTGCAGGAGGGCTGGAAGGAGTGGCGCAAAGGCTTTCCAAGTGCATGATCAGAGAGGAGGCCTGACGTGCCCAACTGACAGCTCAACAAGCTGCTCAGATGCTGCTTTTTCCAACAGGAGCAAAGCCGGGGCTTCTGCAGTTTCCAGCCCCACCTCCAGGATGCTCCCCTCTGAAAAAGATTGTTTTTCTGTAACAGTCACAACAAAACAATATTTACTATACTTCTGAAGTTACACAAAAACAGCCAACCAGAATATGCCTGATTTCACTGTCAGCTACAAGTGAGAGTTGTTGCATGCTGTGTGATTGGGATGTCTAATCATAGATTTGTCAACTTCTTGCTGAATCCAGACAGTGAATGACTATAAGGCCTGAGCTCTGTATTTGCATCTAGACTACCCTCAGGGCTGCTATTCTCTACACAGAAGAATAATGAGTCTCTTTGCATAAAACAACAACAGCCTAAATCAGTACTTGCCAAACTACTGATAGGCCAACATGAGAATACCTTAGCTACTTTTCTACTGGGAATTAGAGCCCTTAACACAGTACACGTCTGTATCAGTTCAGTTACTAATAAAAGGGAATAAATCACTTCCAAAGTGGGACAATCTGACTCTTTTAAATATTTATCTTTGGATTTGGTATCTTGTTTTGTGGTGTTATTTTTCTTTTCTTGCAGTGTGGAAATCCTCTTTCCCCCTTCAGACTCTGCAAGGCCTGATCCCCAAATGAGCTGGCCTACTGGTTCTGCATTAGAAGTAGGTGGCCGAGACAAAGGAGGGAAGGAAAGCTATAGGCAAGATAAGGCTTTAGTCAGACTCAAAGAGTGAGTGTTATGGTTTCTGATAAGCTGAGTGATATATATGTATGTATGTCTTTGCCCTACAACTGTATTCCTAATATAGGAGGATTTTTATACTTCCTAGGTAGATAATATTTTAATGGCTTTGATAGATGTTAAAGGCATCCTAACATATCTTTAGCACCTCTACAGTATTTCTGAAGTTTAGGTATGAAGATACACAAAACACATGTGAATATGCTGATGTGTGTGCGTGTGCATGTGTGAGGTGGTGGGGTCCAAACATAGGGTCTTGCATATACTAGGCAAGTACTCTACCACCCAGCTGTATTTGCAGTCCCCTTGAATTTTCAAATGGGCATTTTAAAATGAAAGCCACTTGGAAAACATTTTCATGTTTTCTGAAGTTAATTCTTAGGATAAGAAAAGTCATTTTATCTTTATTTTAATTGCAAGTGGTTCCTGGATCATGACTTCAGAGTCCCCAGGGAAGGTGGAAGCCAGTGATTATTCCTTACTGCACAAACCAGCTATATTACTTCTCTGCTGAGCCTCAGAATCATGGAATGATATTATATCTCCCAGTCTACTGTTTCAGTCCTCAAGCAGAAAACAAACATAAGTCATGTTGGGAAGAGGTAGTTTCTGGAAGCCTTGGCTGTGAGGTAATGAAGATTCCAAGTAAATATTTATTTTAACAACAAAAGCAGTGAATTCTAGACGGATCTTTGTTTTTCACAGATTCTCATATTCTACATATATTTTTTCAATGACACTTTTCTTACATTCCAGCATCATTCATAGGTAAACAGAATTGTCGGGCCTTCAGAAGCTGTTAGATATTAGTGTTAAATTGTTAAGATGCCAAAAAAGTCATGCAATACAGTTCATAACTACTCCAAATACTGTTAAGTTTCATCAAGGAGTTAGTCATGAAGCTTCTAGGTCTCAGGATACAATTGTGTCAACATGGGAAGGAAAATGGAAACACGTATACAAAAGACCTGCCCATTTTGACACTTTGAAAACAACCTCTGCTATAGATTAACTATGCAATTACAATTGCCTATGTGATTCATCACGAGGGGATGTTAGACAATCATAGTGTCCTATACATCTAAATGTTCAGCATTTAAACAATATTTTGTTTTTTACAATCATGTCAACTTTGATTTTGCATTTTACATTATCAATGAGATTTGGTAATGAAAAGGGAAAGCCTTAATTGAAATGCTTGTAAAATCCTCTTACTTGGAGAGTTTGTGTGAGTTGATTAATTAAGAGACTTTCACAGTTTTCATATTGATTGCCTTTGTGTTTCTGAACTTTCTGTCTACTGCTCATGTGCAGAGGAGAAGTAAGAAATCCTGGTTATAACAAGATGTAGGATTCCTCAAACAGGTTTCCACTTTGATAAATCAAATGCGTTTCCCTCCCTTTTGGACCATTTTTTGTTCTCTTACTTTGTAGAAAGAAATAGGCTTTTCAATGCTGATATTTTTGTCTCGATGTCCTAATTTCACCACATGTTTCTGGGAGATAAAAATCTATCTCTAGTACAGTTTTTTTACTAAACTAAAAACAGAGGTGGGGAAGAAACCCACCTGTTTTACTAAGACATAAGGAGATTTAATACTTCTGTTTTAGATCTATGTAGTAGAAACCATTAAAGAGATGGGGATTTTCTGCCTGTATTTGGGTGTTGAAGAGGAATAACATATTTGTGTAGTTTTAGCAATGATTTTGAGAAAGAAACAAGTCTGAAATATGGGAGCTTAACATACTTAATAATCACATTAACTACTTCTTAATAGTATGACCAAAAGTGTTTCATGGAATTTATGTAACAAGGAATACTTATAATGAAAATGAAATTGGTCTTTGACATTTTTGATTACTTGTTCCTCTTCCCACTCAGAATTTAGGATGTTACTATAAGACAAGATAAGTATTTAGGATACTGCTATAAGATAAATTTATTTTTAGAATGACATTAAAAGATAAACTTACAAATTTTCTACTTTGTTTAAGAATCTTCCCCTTACACCAAGACAAGACACTTTTCTTTTCTTTTGAACATTTCAGCATATTTGTCCAGCATTATTTTTTCATTCTCTTTTATCCCCGGGGCTCTCAATGTTTAAATAGCTCCCTCCCATGTAAAGCTTTGCACCGATATCGATCAGCCTATGCTAGAAGTTACTATGAGGCATTTTCAATAATCAGCCCAGCTGTTCAGAGAGCTTCTTGAATAAAACCCTTAGGTAAACAGTACAATGCACTGAGAATGCTGCCAGCAACCAGACCTTCTTGGCAAGCTCAAGGATTGCTACTAACGCTTCGCCAAACAAAGAGCTTAACTCTGAATTTAACAATGGAGGTTACAGGGTAATTCAAATAAATCCCATCTTTGACTCACATATATAGAGATGATGAGGGGTCCCTCCCTGAACATGCTTGCATATCTGATTAATTCCAAAGTGTTAGGTGTCCAATAAACCAGTTTGAGGATTACCATTTTGCTCCTTAATCTTCACATTCAAGTTTATTTGCTTAGATCTTTCAGGCCTAGTATATTATTTACCATTATATAATATGCAACATCGTATACAGTATAGAAATAAAGATGTAAGCATGCATTTGTAATTTTTCTTTACTTCTGAATTTTCTGTCTCTTTCTGAGTCAAATGCTAAAAATGAAAGAGACTTTTCCCTAGCAGTTCTAATTAAGGTTCCTGCTGTTAGGCAGCAAGGAAGTCTTGAAAGAAGCATTGCGAAACTGATATTACATGTAAAGGATAAAGGGAAGCCAGCATCAGGTCCGCATAAAGAACCACCCATAATGCTTGCCTCCTTCCATGACAGAACAAACTGCAACCCCAAACAGATGACACCTAGGAAATCTCATGAGTCCCCAAATCATTCTGCTTTCAGAGAAAGAAAATAAAACTATATTACCGTAGCTATAAACCATTCCTAAAGTTCCACTGAAAGGATATAAAAGGGTTTCAGGTCATTTTTCAAGTTAAACATATTTGTCTGGTTAAGAGTATTCTATTTTTTTGGGGGGGTGGGTTTCAAGGTAGGGTCTCACTCTAGCCCAGACTGACTTGGATTTCACTGTGTAGTCTCAGGGTGGCCTCGAACTCACAGTGATCTTCCTGCCTCTGCCTCCTGAGTGCTGGGATTAAAGGCGTGCGCCACCACGCCTGGCTCAAGAGTATTCTATAATATGTGTAGGTTGACCGAGGTGTCAGGTAGTGGAAATGTAGACCAGTCTTTGGATTCTGATAAGCTAAGAAATTTGAAATGTCTCCTCTGGCTTATGACTCATTCTACATTCTATAACTATGAATGTAAGTCTGACTGACTTTCTTCTTCCTCTTCCTCTTTATCTATCTTCTTTCTTTCCTTCCTTCCTCTCTTTCTTTCTTTCTTTTTTTTTTTGAGACAAGACTTGCTATGAACATTGGCTAGCTAGGAAAGTATTGAATTCATGACCCTCTTGCCTCAGTTTTCTGAGTGGTGAGTACTACCAAGCCTGGACCCATTATTTTGTTGTTGGTGGTTGGTTTATTTTGCTTTGCAATTTTTTCCCCTTCCTTTGGGAGACAAAAAAAACTTGGTCTCTAACATTTTAATCCTAAATGACAATGCAGCAAAGAACAAAAGACAGTTGAAAGATAGGACACCTAACCTACCTCTGTACCTACCCTTCTGTCAACCCAGAAAAGTGATGAGCAATAATGATACAGAAAATAATATTAGGGGATATTAAATATCCTTATATAAATTTCTAGCATTAAAAACAATCAAGTACCTGAGCTATCTCAATATTCTTGTTCTTCAAGATACTTGTTTATAAAGCATTATCATACTGAGGAGATATTCCCAGTAAGAACGACATGAGCTCAGTTTGACAGCTGTCCATCCATGCACGAGTCTTTGTGAGTGGCTGTTATGAACAAATAGCACTTCCACCTTGCCAATTTCTCTCTTGTGGGCGCCACTTCCTTGTTTCAACGTATGGAGCCATTAGACCTTACTGGCCATCTAGGCTCTTCCCTAAGTTCTCCATATTTCACCCAACAGTCTCATTCACTGTCATGATTTGGGTTTGCTTTTTGCTTTTTTAAATTTATAGTTGCTTTTTTCATTTTTTTAAATTTCATTGATATGTTCATATATGTATATAATGTATTTTGATCTTATTTCCCTCAATTACCTTCTCTTATCTTCCTTCATTCCCACTAATACCCTTCTTATCCATTAATTCCCATCTTACTTTAATGCATTGTTTTCTTCTATTTTTGACCCACTGAGTTGAATTAGGGTTTCTTGCATGTTCATGGGTGGGAGGTTATTTACTATGGAATAGGCAAGCTTGTGGTGGCTGCATCATGATGAACCTGACTCTCCCAGCAACTATTAGCTACCTTTAGCTCCCCTGGTAGGTGTGGGGTCTTAGGAACCCTCATCCATAATGAAATATAGCACTGTCATGATTTTTAAATGGCACCCTTGGTTGTATGATTGATCCATTAACCTAGTCCAACTTTGGTCTCTGTTTCCTCTCACATGTTGACTATTTCACACAGGTAGTCTCAGCAATCCCTTCAGCTCAGCAGATATCAAATAAAAATCTTACCTTTTTTTCTCTTAGATACCAGTGGGTAACTCAAGGCAAGGTAGAGGGTCTCCTGGGGCTGACATGCATAAGCATTTGTTTACTTTGTTTCTCATTTTGAAGTAGCCATTACATTTTCTCCTTTGAAATGAGTTTTCATACTCATTCCATTCCTAATATTGAGACCTCGTCCTCAGACTGGAGAAGCCTCCTGACTGGTCTCTGTGTCATCACTGTCTACATCTCCATCCTTTCATCTTCCTAGAATACCACTCTGGCCGTGCTTACCAAGAAAAATTCAAGCTCTAAGTCAGCATTTAGAACTTTCCAGAATTTATTATTACACATTCTGTCAGACCTTTCACACGCGGGAAGAAGGGGGCTAGTCAACCCTGACTGAGAACTGCCTCTCTGGCTACTGGATTTGGCTATCTATGAACATCTCTCTACCCATGTGCTTCTGTCAGAATCACTAACAGTCCACTCCTTTGGATTCTGCTCATTATTCATGGCTTTATTTCAGCTGTGACTGCTTCTGCATTTGTCCTTCCCAAGGTGATTTCTTTCCTTTATTTTTCTCTTCTCTCTCCACCCTTATAGTGAGGATTGAACTGAAAGCCTCAGGTATGCTAGACAAGTGATCTACCACTGGAGTACATCACTAGACCCAAAAACAACTTCATTCTTCTCACACCCCTTGGTCCTCTGTCTTGTTTCTACAAGAGTCATGTGCTTCAGAGTAAAAACCACTTGAAAGCAGGAAATGCCCTTTGTTCTCACAGTGATCAGCCTGATTTATATCATGGAGGAAGGCATGCCCAGCCCCAGATTTATCATCTCTGCACTTACAGAAAACCAGTCAGTGTCCATGAGAGATGCACAGAATTTTGCTTGTCCAGTGCCTGCTGCTCTTCTGTGTGCCTACTTGAAAGGGTAAAGAAGGCATAGAACAGATTGTGACCATGAAGTCTGTCCTCCATAAACCAGCAGTCAGTCTGTGAGGGAGGCACTGGGCAGGGATTCGGACTTGATGGCAAACTTAATGAAAAGCAGACAAAACAGTGTAAGGAGGCTTAAATGCCTTTTGGAACATGGCAGGGATATAAAAAAGTCATACGAAGTTTACAATAAAGAAAAGAATGTGGAAGAGTCAGAGTCAGAAAAGATAATTACATAGGAGGTTTTTAAGCAGCCTGCCTAATGGAGATGTTGAGTGAAGGAGACAAACAGCTTGCCAAGCTACCTGGTCACAGAGTCATAAATCAGCAAGGCCAGATCACAGTTCATAAAAGAGAGAACACGTGAGATTTGTGTGGACAGAGGAAGAGACAAAAAAAAAAAAAAAAAAAAAAAAAAAGAGAGAGAGAAAGAAGAGAGAGAAACATTATTAGTGGGGAATGTTGGTTATTGATAAAGTGGAAAAGAAACCATCTGTATTATCAAGTGACTTAAATCTGGAGGCACAATCTGAAGTGGGGGTTAAACAGCACAGTGCAGCATAGTCAAAGCTATACAAGGGGGTGCCTTCAGGGCAACACATACCGCTGCTAGAACACGGACCAAAGAAATGGACAATCAGGATCTCAAAAGAGATGAGTCACCTAGAGGGTCTCTGCAGGACCAGTCCAGTTTCTCGGCCTTGAACTGAAGGGGTTTTGCCACAGGCAAGGAAAATCTTGCTCTCCCCCAAAGTCAATTCCAAATGCAGAAGCCAGGGAAGTGCTTTCTCTCACGAGTAAAGGCAGGAGGGAGGAGAACTGAGCAGCAAGAGAGAAGGCACAGTATCATTCTTGAAGTGGGGAACACTGGTCTAGCTACTTCCAACAACAAGAACAAAAAGGAAGAATGTCTGTCACCTTGGAAAAAGCCATGCCACCGAAAAAGGCAGCAAAAGAACTCTTAATTTCTATTTCTGACTTAGTTATTATCATTATTTGTCAATCAATAATAGTGTGTTCTATCTTTTTTGTTTGCCCTAGAGCCTATTTCTAACCAAATTAACTGATGAAGCTACAAGCTTCTGCACCCATGGAATCAGAGATGAACTGGGAGGCCCATGAATAGGGATAAGATAAGAAAGGCCCTTTCTGAAGTTAGAGGGAGGCCGCACTCGGTGACACATTTCTGTAATAATCCAAGGCTTCTTTGGGTAGGGACCTTTGGGTGGGGCAATGCCCATTTCTTCCTCTTTGTTTTCCCCAATTTCTTGACTTTATTTTGGGCTCCCTGGGTATCCTGTTGTTTTGTCCCAGCCCTCGTGTGTTTCCTATGCAGTAACTTTTCAAGGGGTCAATTATCCTCTCACAGCAGGTAGTATGGAGCGCACTTCAGAGCCACATTGTAGCCAGAGTGGCAGGAATGTGAACTACAGCCCTCCCCAGACTGAGAGCAGCTCTTACACGTACAATGGGAATGCAGAGGCTTCCTGAGCTTACAGCCAACTTAATGACCAGCTCTTACCATAGAGCTCAGTGCATGTGAGCCAGTATTTCTACTACGTAAGCCTCTAGCTCTCTAGGTCCTACTGTATGCTCTGGATGGTGCTGAAGACCTACACAGTAGCTCTTCTTCCCATTAGGTTTCCCCTCCCCCGTTACTGGGCGTGTATAGTACGAGTGATGCCGCGGTGGTGGTGCACATGCATGTGCAGGTGTGCTTGCGGGTGTGCAGAGGACGAGGAGAACATCAGGGGTCTTGCCTCCACGGCTCCTTTGCTATTTTCTTGAGATGAACCCTCTCTATGAATGTGGAATTATGGCTTCTGTGACCCCAGCGATTCTCCAGTCTCCACTCCCCATAGTACTGAGGTTACAGATGGAACAGCCATGCTCAGTTATTTTTGTGCGTCCTAGGAAATCAAACTCAGGCATCCTCAGGCACCAATGCTGTGGAAAAACACTCTTACCTGATGAGCCATCTCCCCAGCCTCATATCCCTTTTTAAAAAACTGTGTTTTCTTTTTCCAAATTTTTATTTATTTGCATGTGTGTACGTAGTGGGGAGTGGAGTAGGCATGCCAGGGCCTTCTTCCATTGCAAACAAACACCAGATGCTTATGCCACTTTTTGTACCTGGATTATGTGGATGCTTGGCTTAGTAAGCAAGTGCTTTCAAACACTGAGCCAACTTCTCAGCCCCACCTCAATCCCTTTTTAAAAATCAAGATTTTTTAGTATTCCATGACTATACTGAAATGAAATTCAGGTCTAGTGTAACCTACTGAAAGGTACTGGTAGTAAAAAAAATAAAATAAAATGCTGCTATGGTGGCTCACTTCTTTAATCCCAGCACTAAGGAGATTGAGATAAAAGAATTGCTATGAGTTTGAGGTCACCTTGGGCTAAAGAGTGAATTCCAGGTCAGCCTGAGCTACAAGGAGACACTGCCTCAAAAAAATTGTTTTATGCTCTAACTTCAATGTACAGAAAAACACAGAAAGTAATTTATGAGGCTGGAGAGATGGCTTAGCAGTTAAGGCACTTGCCCGCGAAGCCTAAGGACCCATGTTCGACTCTCCAGATTCCACGTAAACCAGATGCAAGGTGATGCAAGTGTGCAAGGTTGCACATGCACACCAGCTGGTGCACATGTTTAGAATTTGATTATAGTGGCTGGAGGCCTTGGTGTGCCAATTCTCTCTCTCACACACACTCTTGCTCCCATGCATAAAAAAAAAAAAAAAAAGAAAGCCAAGCATGGTGGCTGTGGTGGTTTGAATAAAATAGATGGCCCCCAATATATTCAGTTGTTTATTTGTTTGTAGTTTGCATCTTTAGCCACCTGGCTGGAGGCAGTGTCACTGGGTGGATCTTAAGGTGTGGTGGTGGGCTTCAGGTTTCAATCTAAAGATATGCAAAGTGTGCCTACCTGGAGTTTCTGAAGTGTGCTGTGTGGCTTTTGGCTTTTGGCTTGTGCTTCTCTCTCTCTGCTTGGTCATGTGAAGGCAGGCCAGTTTCTTCTGCCATTATGGAACGTCCCCTGGATCTGTGAACTTCAATATCCCTTCCTCCATAACTGTGTCTGGTCTGAAAGTTCATCTCAGCGAACCTGAAGCTGTCTGATACAGAACTTGGTACCGAGGTAATCCCAGCACTTGGGAGACAGAGGCAGGAGGATTGCCATGAGTTCAAGGTCACCCTGACACTACATAGTCAATTCCAAGTCAGCCTGAGCTAAAGTGAGACCCTACTTCGAAAAAACAAAACAAAATAAAATAAAAAAAAGAATATAAAGGAAAAAAAGAACGTAATTTATGATATAACAGAATGTGGTTCAGTAAGTAAATACGCACGTATGACTATGCTAATAGACCTATTAAGTAGGCATATGCTTGAGCCTTGACTTCAAAATCAACATGCAGGTAGCAGTACAAATGTGAATCAATACAAGAGCATGGAAACAACAACCCACGTACTTCAAGCATGGCCTTGATCCCTGTATTTACAACCCTCAACCTGTCCCTCCCCTTCAGCAACATCCGGGTAGGAGACACAATGTGACTAGTTCTGGCCACTGGGATGTCGTCAGGAGTAATGTGCCTTGTTTCCTGGGTAAACACACTGAAGAGCTGGTATGCGAACCCCGAGGAGCCCTGCCTGAGGAGGTTGGCAGCAATCCCTGTGGTGAGGCCTCTGTCAATCTGCACCCTTCAGTGAGGATCAGAGTCCTCTGTCAATGCTTAGATGAAAACTGATTTTTGTTACTAGATAGATTTTTAACATTTAAAAAAAAAAACAAACAAGAACGATGGGTAGTGTCAGGTCCCCAGGATTTCTAGGTTAATTTGTTACTACAGTGTAACCCTACCTATCTAAGCGGTAAGTAACTTTTCTAAGATGCAGCCTGATTTTGTGCAATTACACCTGGAAAAAAAAATCAGTTCATGTCAAGCCTTTGTTAGGCGCTGAGGTGATGGCTCAGTCAGTAAAACACTTGCTATGCATTGATGAGGGTTGCAGTTCAGACCCCCTGTGCCCATGTAAATGCAGGGTGGGTATTGAGACCCTTCTGTGACCTCATGGACACAGGGAACCCCAGAAGAAGCTGGCTAGCTAAACCAGCCCAAATGGAGATCTCTGCTGTGACCATGAGACCCTGCCTCAGTAAGTGTGCTGGAGAATGACAGAAGTCATCCCAAACAAACCTCTGGCCTCCACATGCACATGCACGTAAGTGTGACCACATACATATAGATATACCCACCCACACTCCACATGCATGCATGCATGCATGTGCGCATGCACGCACACACACACACACAAATCTATACCAAAACACTTTCTGTTCATATGGGAAACTATGTACGTATAAAGATAACTAAAACAGGGTGTTCCCTTAGAGAAATGACCAGCAGGACAGTTGAGAGTTTGTAGAGGACCAGAAACTGTCTGTGTAATGAAAGATGACCTAACACACTGTCTCATATCTATTAGCCTTCTGTTGTCACAGGAACAACCAAAATGTCCAGAAAAGGTTCATAGCTTACCTAGGGAAGAACACCACCCCGGCTGAGAGCCACTACCCTATAGAAAAGGTTGACATAGATGTGGCTGGTCAAATTGTACACTGCAGGATTTCATCAATAATTAGTTCACAGATTACAGAGTATTGAATTCTATTTCACAGGACATATAAAAAAGAGGTGAACAAGAGTTCTCTGGTCACAGATTGGGGAATGCTGGGCTAAAGAGCAGAAGTCATTAGCAGTGGAGCATGAATCTGTGTGCAGGAAACAGCCTGTTCTGTTCCCCTGTGACGTGAGCAGGAAGCCTTTTATTCAGTGACTCCCACAAAGGTCCCCTTCCAGGGCATCTGACCTGATGGGCAGACTAAGTCCCAGAGGCGCTAAGAGGCTTGTGGCTGGTTTCCCAGGACAGCAGCAGAGCTAATCCCAGAACTCTCAATTAATAGCCAATATTCTTAGCCACATAATAAGTACTGATACATGCTATAATGTGGACACACCTTGAAAACATTATGTTAAAGGTCTAATACTGTATGTTTCCACTTATACAAAATATCTAGAATGGACAAATTCCAAAGAGATCAAAGAATGGTGGATGCCAGGTTTTCATGGCATCAGGAAAAGGACTGCCTGCTTAAGGGTCACAAGATTTCATTTTGAGGTGATGGAAATGTTTCGGGACTGGATAGGGATGGTATTAATGTATCAAACACCACTAATTTGCACACTTTAAAGTAGTTAATTTTATGCATTGTGAGTTAAAAATAAATATGGCATAAAAATTAACACTTTCTCTAATAGTATGCTATTTGATAACTATTTGATGCTATTTGATCTCTAACATATAAGGCTAGTCTAATAGTATTTCCTTTTCTTGGTGTCCTCACATTATTATAACAAATGCCATTTTATTACTTCTCATTTTTTGGTTATAATCCTATGAGAATAGGATTTTGTGGGGTTGATGATAAGCTGATATAGAGAAGTCAGCTATCCTGAACGGGTGGAGTGGTTTTCTACCTATCGGCTGGTACAAGCTCCACTCTATATTCTGCTAAACAGAATTTTCAGGACACTACAGCCAGAAGCCTAGAGGTTCAAATCCCAATTCCATCACTTCACAGCTATACAGTTGTATAGCAGGTTATTCAAACTGAGCTCAAGTTCCTCATGTGAAATATGGAGTCTACCTACAGAATCGGGTCATTGAGGGAATTAAACACAATGAAGTAGATAAAATATCTGGAGCAAAACTTTATTTCCTAATAGAAAATCAGTCCAAGCTCCAGTTCCATTCCCTCAAATGCAGTATTTTCTGGTGAGCACCCCAGTGTCACCTAAAATTCCCCTCAGAGGCCAGGAGAAGTGACTGCACCCAGCCAGCTAGGCGCATACCTGGCTCAAGGCAGGAAGGACGTTCAGAGTGAAGATGTTCTTTGTTCTGGGACTGTGGGATGCTCTGCTGTACCATGGAGATCAGAAGATGGAAGTGTTGGGCTGAACATGCTATGCACATGCATGTTTACAAAATAACAACTTCTTTAGAAGGGAGCTCCTACATGATTGAGTCTGTCAAAAGAAAGGCTCTCTGTAACCATCTTTTGATCAACTGGGAGCTAAGTGGGCATTTCAAGTAAAAGCAAATACATTTGGGCACAATTAATATGTTTCTTTCTTTTTCTTTTTCTTTCTTTTTTTTTTTTTTTTTCGAGGTAGGGTCTCATTCTAGCTCAGGCTGACCTGGAATTCACTATGGAGTCTCTGGGTGGCCTCGAACTCACGGCAATCTTCCTACCTCTGCCTCCCGAGTGCTGGGATTAAAGGCGTGTGCCACCATGCCTGGCTAATATGTTTCTTTAATACAATATGGTCTTTCTCATGTCTACTCTCAGTTTTAATAGAATAAAGCCTTATTTTGGAAAAAAATATAAAGTTGTCTTAACTTTAAAACATTCCATAGTCACACAGTTGTGTGCAATATCACACAAAAGGACTTATGAATCATATATGGCATTCTGTGAGCGTTGGCCCCATGTGTGCATAGTATCACATGGTGCATATCTAACACATGTTAGCCTGCAAACTGCTGATTCATCCAGTAAAAGGAAATAAGCAAAACTACAGCTGCAGTCACTTGAAACCGAGCAAGCTCAATGTAGTGTTGCTTAAGCCATTCTTTGAAAAACAGTATCTGCATTAAAAAAGTTTTATTTCTAAATGGCTGCTGTATGAGCCCCGAGTCTTAATATCAATTTCTGCACCAAGCATGCACTTATTTCTAAATCAGAGTGTGTTCACTAGTTGTTCTTGGCCTATGAAAGAACCTAAAGACAAAAAGCTCATCTTCTTAAAAGGAAGTTTAAGTGAGAGAAGTTCCGACTTGTAAAGATTCTGTTTTCTCTTGAGTCCAATGTGGGGGAAAACACAGGTTACACCTTCAGGTAAAAGCCAACACTCTTCCCAGGAGCTTTTGGTGGTGAAATCAGTGGTGGGAATAAGGAAGGGGGCTGTGAGAAACAGTGGGAGGAAAACACTTTTTTTTTTTTTTTCTGTGAAAATCCAGAGAGGTTTCCTCTTGAGCCCGGTAATCAGAGGAAATGGGATAAGAATTCTTGGCATCTTATCACCAAAGTAGGATGAGACTGCAGGAAACAAATGCTCCCCACATAAGGTTGTGAGCAAACCAATACTGAGCTGGCTGCGTCTGCAGCCAGGATGACAGCCACTGGGCAAGTATCCAAGGGCTGTGAGGGTTGCGACATCATCACCTGTCACCAGAAGCCATCCACTTGGCACACAGTCTGTAAAGCACACGCCTATTCCAGTGACCGTGTGGGGAAAGTGTGCTGAGTTGTCCATGATATAGAAATCAAACAGCAATCAGAAATGTCAGGGAGAGTCAGGGGCCTGTTCCAGTCTGGTGTGCCAAAGAAGCTCAGCTGAAATGGGTAACCCCAATGGGAAAGGTCTATCTTAAAAGTAATGTCACTGAACACATGGCATATGTATATTTATTGAACAAAATCAAGTAGAAGATTACTCTCCAGAATTAATAAAAGCCATCTCTTCCCCTATAATGTTATAGTTTACATGTATGTATGCATGTATATATGCATGCAAATATATATACATATACATATATGTGTTTATACATATATATGTGTCCATATGCACATATATTATATAGTATATACTTTATATATATATATATATAGTCTTCATTTTTTAGCAACAATTGAGTATCTGCAATATACCAGATGTTAAGAAAACAATGACCAAAATCTATATGATGGTTTTTGTTATCATGGAACTGTATTCTTATAGTGAGACAGACAAGAACTTAATAAAATTATAATAAAAATGTGCTACTATAGGTACTATAAAGAAAAACAAAGTAGGATAAAAGGACAAAGGATTTCGGGGAGGGGGTTGCTTCAGATAGGTGTCAGAGCAGAGCTCTGAGGCAAGGCTTAGGAAGGTCCTGAATAAATAAGGGAATGATCCCTGTGTTTTTCTTAGAGAAGAGGAAGCTATGTTCTTCTTAGAATATGTGTACAAAGCCATGCTTTTTCTCTTAACAAAAGAAAATTCAATTATTCGTACATGCTTTTGTCCACCCAGCCATGATATATGCACACATGTCCAATGTCTGTACACTTGAATCTAAATTAGCTTAGTGGGTTATTTTTAGCATTTCATAGTGTATCTGTGAATAATGTAGCCATTCACATATTATTATATATTTTTATATATACTTAGTGTATATAATATACATACAGTAATATAAATAGCACATTAAAATTCTATGGGTCGTAATCTTTATGTTTAGGTATTATAGGATTAATATTAAAGTTCTATTGTAAACTACAGTTAAATGTTTGGATCCTATCAGTGCAATATAGATTCACTATTCAAAAATGAAGGAACCAGGCTGGAGAGATGGCTTAGTGGTTAAGGTGCTTGCCTACAAAGCCAAAGGACCAAGGTTTGATTCCCCAGGACCCATGTAAGCCAGATGCACAAGGTGATGCACATGTCTGGAGTTCGTTCACAGTGGCTGGAGGCCCCTGGCTTGCCCATTCTCATTCTATCTCTCTCTATCTTACTCTCTATCTCTCTCAAATAAATTTGTAAAAATACAAATACAAAAAAATTTTTAATGAAGGAACAAGCTAGGTAGAGTAGTTCATGCCTATAATTCCAGCACTTGGAAATCTGCAGCAAGAGGATTGTAATGAGGTTCAATGCCAGCCTGGACTACATAGCAAGATCCCATCTCAAAGAAATAAAAACAAACAAAAAATATTAAAGGGATCAGACCTTAGTATATACTATTTATTTTACATATATATTAAATTTTAATTATTTTCATTTTAAAGTCTAAACTGGGCAATCAAAAACTGCCTAAATCAACTCTTTATCTTAAGAAAACAAACTTTATTGAGACTGGGAGATGGCCCAGCAGTCAAAGGCATTTGCTTGCAAAGTCTGCCAACCAGAATTTAATCTTCCCCAGCACCCACATCCACATGCATCTGTGATCTCAACATGCCTAGCTACGACAAAGGGAGGCAAAGCCAAAGGAATCCAAATATCATGGTCCAGCTAGACTGGTGTTTTCTGTAGTGTCAGGAGAGCCTGTCTCAAAAGAAGGAAGAAGAGTACAGCCACCTGGAGGTTGTCCTCTGACTTCTGCACATACACCCAACACACACACATAAGTAAACAGTACACAGACACGTATTTCCTCATTTACTGTGACTCTAAACAGCTTCCTGAATGATAGTTCACAGGATTTCAATGGCCACTTTAGGTTCATTTATTCTTATAATATCTGTTGTCTTAGTTTTGTATCATTTGGGGAGCTGTGCTGGGTTCAGACCAGAGACCTTCCAAGTGTATGATACATAAGCACTCTACCATTGAGCTAGATCCACAGTCTGGATCGGCCACTTAATCCTCAGTAGTACTGCCTTTATGTTGTTTACCTTATTTGATTCAACCATGTTTTTCTTTGAAATTTGCCTTTTCTTATTTTAAAATAAGGAACATACAGCAGCTATACATAGCAGTTATACTGGGCAGTGGGCGTGACAGAGACTGGCCAGGGGAAGGGGACAGCCCTTTTGCTCTTCTATTCTATATACTTATAACTTACTTGAATAACCTATACTTAAAATGATTTAAAATAACACCAGGGGCTAAGGAGATAGCTCAGTGGGTGAAAGTGCTTGCTTTGCAAATGTGAGGCCTGAGTTTGGATCCTCAGCACCCAGGTAAAGCCGGATGTGGTAGCACAAGCATCTGAAATCCCTGCACTCCCATTGCAAGGTGAGGGGTGGAGATAGGAGAATTCTTGGAAGCTTGCAGGTCAGCTGGCCTGGTGTATCCAGCAGTGAACAACAAAGAGACTATGCCTCAAAACAAGGTAAAAGGGGAGGACTGACATCTGAGACCGTCCTCTGACCTACCACACATGCCGCATGGCATGTTCACATGTGCGCGCGCACACACACGCGCATGCGTGCATACACGGGCTCACATGCATACACACACATGGTAAAAATAAAAAAAATGAGCTGGGCGTGGTGGCACACGCCTTTAATCCCAGCACTTGGGAGGCAGAGGTCAGAGGATCGCCATGAATTTGAGGCCACCCTGAGACTCCATAGTGAATTCCAGGTCAGCCTGAGCTAGAGTGAGACCCTACCCCGAAAAACCAAAAACAAACAAACAAACAAACAACAACAAAAATAAATAAATAAATAAAATAAAATAAAATAAAATAAAAAAATAACCAATGCAGGATTTGTTGAATATACTGTAATTACTTTAAGAAAGTTTGTGATAACATTTATGCATTTCTAACATCTTTTCTTTTTTCTTTCACAGGGTCCCACTATGTAGTCCAGTCTGTTGGGATTACAATTCTTTTTTAACCTCCCTAGTGCGGAGATTACAGGCATATGCTACCATGCCTAGTTAGTGTCTCCACCTTCTTAACTGGACTGATCAACAGAAGATATTTAATCAGTTATGATTTCAGTCTCATTACTTTAGGCAATCATTCTCAAACAGTGTGAATACATCACTCTTCCAGTTTGTTAAAAACACCAAATTCAAATTTCTGCCCCAGAGGTTTGAGCAGGGTTAGGGAACAGGAATTTGCACTTAAAAAACAAAATCACCCAAGGTGATTCAAGGCTCACTATTTCAAAAAATGGCTGGAGACAGAGCTGAGATAGGAAGACTGAATCAGTATATATTTAATGAGGACCAATTGTCTGCCAGACAATTGTGGGTCATAAACATTAGATAAGTTTAATTAATTGGCTATTAGTGGATGAATATTTCAGCTAGCTGAATTTTTAATTAAGTTGCAGTGGTTAAACACTAGAATAGTCTGAATAGAACAAAACACTTTGAAAGTTAAATGTTACAGTGCTAGCTTTGTGGTCTAGTTTCTGTGCATATTTAAACACTGCTATACTTAATAAAATTAATCCATTATGCTTTCATTCACCTATATGGAGGAGGCAAATGCACAGTATTTGAAAGCAAAATTCAGAATAATTCTCAATAAACACTGACAAGCAGACTACCCACTGGAAAGCCCAACTCTGCTTTCATTTGCCCATCACAAATGTCCCTTCACTAAACCTCAGTTTCCTCTATAAGCAGCAAGGGTTGGCTTTAAGCTCTTTTCTAGCTCTGTTGGTCTATTTGTCTAGTATAAACCATATAAACATTTCTTTTGACTTATGCATGATACTTCAAAAATTTGTTTCCCTATGTGATGGTGTATGGTATGCTTTCAACATCTCTCTCTCTCTCTCCCACTCTCTCTCCCACAGAGTAATATGGATATATTTAAAAGGTTATACCTAAGTTAAATGTACATTTTAAGCCTTTATCATAACAATGCCCATTACAATAAGTAAATTGAAGGGTTCAAGTGAAAAATAATTTTGAGACTACTAGGTAGTAATGATATCAGGAATGGCTGATTCACAGACTGAAGGCAACAAAAAGAATAAATTGTTAAGAGGCTCAGAGCTGGTTTAGTTACCCTAAGATCGCCTCTGTGACTTTCATGCCTTCTGTTATCATACATTTAGTCTATAAGCATTTTCCAGCATAAAAGAAAGTATTTTTAAAAACTTCTCAGTAATTATAGAAGTCTCTACAATAACAAATCACCAAGAAGTACATCACCACCCACGAAGCTTTCAAAATGACATCTTGCGAACAGGAGACACAATGGTTCATTTCAGTTTTTCTTTCACATTTGTTTCATTTGGACTAATCAAGGGCTCAAACTGCCCTGCTGCCAGAATAATCCATATTCCATTTAGAGTGTCTGACAATGGAGAGGAGGGAAGGAAACAAATGGGATGCCTTGAGAGGAAAGGCAAAGAAAGAGGTAACAAGGACAGTGCCTGCTAATTAGCAACGTATTACAAATATGGGTAAATGCATTAGTCTTTCAACTCTCAAGCCCTGAAGTTTAGATTCCAGACGGAAGTGAAACTGTGTTCCTCAGAACCATGCTGTCTCTTTTCTCCAAAGACAACAGATAACTGAAAGCTGAGGGGGAAGGTCTAAGCAGAGCTCTGCTGTGGGTTGGGGCTCATTGCTTGGCGGCAAGGCTGCCTCTGACCGGTACAGCTTCCTTCTCCCCAGGTGACGTGTTTATGATCAGATTTTAAAATCTCAAAACAATCTGTTCCTTGGTCAGAAGCAACGTCCCCCTGCTTAGCCCACAAGTGCCTGGGCTGAGCCAGAAGCAGTATCTCTGGGTGTCTCAGTCCCTCCTGAAGCATGGAAGATTTTGTTGAAGGCAGAAGAATCCTACAGGAATGGATGATAAAACACCTTCAGGCTTGAGGAATAAGTCCCTGTGCCTTTTGGGAAGCTAATTCAATTTATAGCCCCAATCTCTTGTTCTAAGATTTGGGGAAAGTATCCTTTGGGCCACACAGGAGCAGACCCTATAGCTGTTTAAGAGGATGACTGGATCCGAAGAGAGGTCCCAGCCAGCAGGCTGTGGATAACGGTAGGGAGCAGACCAGAGGAGTCATAGAGTTCTAGCACAAAAAAAGGAGAGTTATTTTATACTGTTTATGAAAATAAATATATATCTACACACACACACACACACACAGGACTTTTTTGGGCTACTCTAATAAAATGGGAACATGGTGTTTTTAGCTTTCTCTTAAAAGCCTCTTGCTTGTCTCTTTCCTACTGGATTTACAATGCTAAAAAGCAAAATCCCAGAAACCTATTTCTGTTTACTTAAGAAGAATAAAGTGTTACCCCCAAACAGAGGGGCCTTTTACAGAGACTGGAAAACAAATGGTCTGGGAGCATTAAGATCTACGTATCTCTCCTGCCAGCACAATTAAAGTCATCAATCAAGCATAATCCCGAACATACGAGGTGCAAAAGTGCTAAAAAGGCCCCATTAAAATCCAAGCCTTTTCAGGTGTACCACCCAATCCTGAGTATTGTATACATGGCCGAAAGAGCTCTAGTTTATACACACAATACCATTAGGGACAATTTATCATGTCTTTAACAGTGATGTATAGTACATTGTGAACTTGCTTATTAACTCCAGAAATAACAAACCCAGCTTGTCTAAATGCACTTGAACACCCATAATTGGAATTTTGAAAACTTCAGCTCAAGCCTATTCTTATTTACACAGCTTCAACTTTGTACTAATCCACCTCCTCACTCGTACTTCAGATATTTTTTAATTCACATTTTTAAAACCAGTGTTAGAAAGTACAGCTATGTTGACAAAACGTTTCAAGTTGTTTGAAGCAGGTTTGTTATATCAAATGCTTACAAGAATAAAGAAAATTATAAGAAAACCTTGACTTTAGTTAAAAATATAGGAATCAATCATTTTATTATTCAAATCTTGTTACTTTTTTCCCTGCTCTGTACTTAAAAAAATTTTTTTTCTGTAAATCTATAATAAGAAATTATTCATGTGACTGTTAGTCTTAATTCTCTACCTGAGTTCATTGCACCTCTTTTTTTTTGAGAAACTATTTATTCTATAAATATTAAAGTTCCTACATAAAAATAGAATTCTTGGTCTGCATTAAGACTTACCAAAGCCAAAGTGAAAAACCATAGATGTAAGACAGAGGACGCGCAAACCCAGAGCAGACTTTCCACTCTGGGTGTGCCTCTGTGCTTCACGTTAAAACCTGTGAAAACAGCTACATTCTGAGGTCCCTTTCAGAAGCCCTGAGCCAGGTTTCCAGTTTGGCTTGTAAATACATTGCCTGGCTTCCTGCAAGCTGTGGACATATTTTTGTGCTTACATTTTAACAGACAATTGTATGTTTCCCTGTTAGGGGGATGACTACCATCTGATTACATGTTTCTTAGCCAGCTGATCAAGAAGCATGATATAGGCTAGAGTCACAAGAAGTCCTTGCATCTCTCAAGTTCCACTCCTCAAGAATACGCTCATTCATGTGTTTCTTCTGCAAAGCAGCAATGAGACACACAGGCCAAGAATGTGCTGGCTGCCACACCTAACTAAATGTATCCTGTGTTTAAGGAACGTGGAGTCTAGGAGTCAAGTACGCAAAATGGTAATGATAGTAGTGGTTAGTATCATGAGGAAGAGAATAGGTCATAATAGGTGTCACATTGGGCAATTGAGAAGTTAGGGCTATAGGTCATGGCTGGAACAGTCAAGACAGATGCAATACATCTTGGCTAAAGCCAAGAGCCATGCAAGCTGGAGTACATCGGAACCAGGTGTGATCCCAGCTCATGGGAGGCTGATGTAGGAGGAGGATTCTGAATTCCAGGATAGTCTGAGGTACACAGTGAGTCTCCGAGTCAAAAGCAATAAAAACAGGCTGGACAGATGGCTTAGCGGTTAAGGGGCATGCCTGTGAAACTTAAGGACCCAGGTTCAATTCTCTAGGTCCCACATAAGCCAGATGCACATGATAGTGCCTGAATCTGGAATTCAGCCCTGGTGTGCCCATTCTCTTTCCGTCTCTCTCTCTCTCCCCCCCTTTTTTTTTTTGTCTCTAATGAATAAACAGATAAATAAATAAATAAATATAAAAAATCTTTTAAAAAAACAACAAAGACAAAACCACCCCTTCAAAAACAAACGATCTAGTGAAAGACACCCTAATCCAACCTTTTCCCAATCGTGTTTTGAGGGATGTTGATAAGATGGACAGAATCTATGATCAAATACATTAGAGCTACTCTTTATTATATATAGTTCAAAGGACTTCACTTCTCAGTACCTTTACTAGGCTAATGTATAAACCAAGTATCCAAGAGAGGGATGGGATGTTCAGGCCTGCATGTAGATGCTGGAACGATGAGGCCTCTTTTGGTGGAACACATCCTTCTGTAGAGAAGCACTCTGGGAAGCTTAGTTTATCAGAGTGTACTGGAACAGATGGCAGTTATAGAAAACTATCAAGAGAATGGAAGATGATAGGCCATTTCCAACAAATTTCATCTTTGACCAACAAACAACTAACACGGTCTATGAAATCTCTGTCCAGAGAACAGGGAAAATCCACAGAGCCCTCTGTAGAAACAAGTCTTGGGAAAAGTTTGGCCATTGCTTTCTGCCCATAACTCTGCACAGCCTGATGTGCCTTCTTGCTAGCCCAATCCTAGGTGATTCACACTCAAGGCCCTCACTTTTTGTAAGGACCTCTGAACAGTCCTATCTTGCAGCCTTGGATTAAAATGAATGGTTCAAGATTGAACCCCAAACAGAAGTCCTCTCACATTCCTCTCAAATGAATCCAGTTTTCCCTCTCCTACTGGCCAGTAATTTGTAGTTCTTCAGTCTGGAAAGTCAGATTTCTCCAGACCCATTTCTTTTACTGTGACCGCAAGTAAACTTTAAACCCCTTGAGCGTGGGATTGCATCTTTCCTTTTTATATCTCCACAGTTCCTTCTACCATGTATTGCACATAAATGGGGAATAAAATGCTTGTTGGGTCCAATAGTGCCAGTGTTCAGTAATGCTAATACCAATGACTCAAGAGTCCAATAATGAAATGCAAATTCTATTGCAGTCTAATGATAATTCGGTAAAAGGTACAACACACACTGTGAATATTACACGAAGTTACTTACTACACTCAAAAACATGGTGTGCTTTCACCTATCACTAAGATTTCCACACTGTTGCCAGAACTACTTTAGTAGAGAGTTTAAACAGTTCTGGGAGCACTTCCAGATTGCTGCTGAATAGTTTCAAAAGTAAAAATACAACCCAGGGGGTTGAGACCTTTCCTGGCCACCTGGATGGCTTGATTCTTCCTTCCCAAAGCCACTTACTTATGTCCTTCCCCAGGTGGAGTCTCCTCCCCTTAGCCTCTACCTGGCATCCACCTCACTCTAGCCACTGTGCACTAGCTGGCGAACAAATCCCTTCCGTTGTCAGGAGGAAAGGTAGAAGGTCCATACACACTTTACCCCAAGCCCTACTCATGAGGACGGAAGTTAATTAAAGTCTCATCTAGCAGGCATTCTTCCCCCAGCTGGGTCTAGTCATGAGCAGAATGATGATTACGTACATCTGGGCCAAACATTAAAGAGACAACTCTGTAAAAATTAGGTATGGTTTGGAAAGAAGAAACAAACAGAATCTGTATACTCTGCAGAAACAACATGAAAGAAGCAACAGGCCGGCCCCGGAGCGCGGGGCCTCTGAGGTGGAGGCAGCAAGGGGTTCAAAGAAGAGCTGCTGGGAAGTCAACACAGATCTGGCAACGTGTCTTTGAGATCCTCAAGAGCAGGGGCCCGAGTCTTCTCCACTGCTGGAAAGTTCACCCCCAGCTTTATGTCTTGCACACACATGTGTCTGGGTTAGAAGGCTGTCATCATTACCGGGGCCATCCCGTTTCCACATAGTTCGTCCTTGTAAGCTTCCTCTCCATTGCTCCTCCGGGAAGAACCATTTCACTTCAGATGCAATGGATTGGCCTCAGACCATGCATATACTCATCCCCTCAATCATGGGAGCCCGTTGGAAAACATTCCTACTTTAGTTTGACATGATATTGCCAGCATGACAATTTTTAGAACCCACCACTGTATATATGAGTCATAAGACAAAAGAAAGAAAGAAACTGTGATTACCAATGTGCCAGGCACTACTCCAGAGATAGATTTACCTTTCCTTAGAGATTCTTCCACATAGTTTCATGTTATCTGACAGCTAATTAATACTTGGCTCAATGTCGTGACGGGCTGTTCAGACAAGGCTCACTACTGTCATTCTGGTGCATTTTCCCAACTCATCCTTCCCATGAACCTTCTCTAAGCCAGTCAGACGTCACTGCCCTCACTCAGGCACTGAGCCACAAGACTCCCTGCTGTTCACCTTGGGTATTTTGAGAGAACCCAGACAAGATGGACCTATTTTACCAGTGTTTTAAGGCTAGGCTCAAAAGCCATATATTTCTGAAAGTCCTCTCTAAGGGTCCATCTTCTACACCTTCTACACCTAAATTTCTCTCTCCTGCCATCCAGACATTTACAAGTCTGGATAACCATCTGTCTGTTGTCATTACTAGGTTCTGAATTGCCGGGTCCTTGCTTCCCTCATGGCTCTCAGCTAGGTGCCTAATGAGAGCGACAATGGGGCCCTGTGCTACCCGCTGCTTCTCTCATCTTATTTTCACCATGCCATGCAGTAAGCACTAGTATTACTGTCATTACAAATAAGAAATTGAGGTTAAGAAAATTTAACTTGCCTATGATCATAGCTATTGGGTACAACAGGAGTTTTATACATCTTTTGTTAATATTCATTCCCAGTAACTTTTACAGCTATATATGATACCATTTTTATCTTTAAAATCTGTTTGACGGGCTGCAGAGATGGCTTAGCGGTTAAGCGCTTGCCTGTGAAGCTTAAGGACCCCAGTTCAAAGCTGGAATCTCCAGGACCCACGTTAGCCAGATGCACAAGGGGGCGCATGCGTCTGGAGTTCGTTTACAGTGGCTGGAAGCCCTGGCGTGCCCATTCTCTCTCTCTCTCTCTCTCTCTCTCTCTCTCTATCTGCCTCTTTCTCTCTCTGTTACTCTCAAATAAACAAATAAAAATGAACAAAAAAATATTAAAAAAATCTGTTTCACTGCCATATAGCTTTTTAAAATCAGTTTTAAAATCCAGACAATATACTTTTTTAATTTAAAGTGTGTGTCTGTGTATAAGTGTGTGTATGGACAAACACTCATCACATATCAAGTTCATGTGTAAGTCAGAGACAACATCAGGTTGTCCTTTCTCTCACCTGCTCTTTATGAGACAGGCTTTCTAGTTTTGCTGCTGGGTATAGTCCAGTCTAGCTGGACTATCCTGGATCAGCCTGCCATTGAGTAAGGCACTGTGATCAGAGACACATGTGCCAGAGTGCCCAACTTTAAGTGGGCCCTGGTGAATTGAACTCAGGCTGGAAGGCTTTCAAGTATGCATCTTTAACTGCTACGACTCTCCCTGACCTCACTTTTCTCTTCTTTTAGTGATTACATATGGAGTCTCCATCCCTTCTTACCCAGCCTCAGTCACCACTGAGTCTAGGGTTTCCACATGCTAGGCATGTTCTACCACTGGGCCAAGACCACCAGTCCCTCTCTGCCCTCAAAATCAATGTTATTATTAATTTATTTATTTTGTGGTGATGTAGACTGAACATGAGGTCTTGCAAATGCAGGGGAAGTACTCTAATCCTTACTCCCTATTACTTTAAATCTAAATTATAAATGTAAATTTTATAATATTTTAAAGATTTCATGTAGATTCAGTAATTTCTTGGTTGCTTTCATATATCTTAGATCACCCTTTCTTACCTTCTCCTCTTTCTCTTTTGAGAAAGTATCTCCCCTCTATCCTAAGAAGGTCTCAAACTCATGTGAATCTTCCTGCCTCAACCTCTTGAGTGCTAGGGTTATAGACATAAACCAGGCCTTACAATTTTTCCCTCTCTGAAGAGCTTCTTTTGAAATTTTTTTTTGTGTGTGTGAAAGAGCTTCTGGTAGTAATTTCTTAGCTTTTGTTTATCTAAAAATGTTTTGATCTTGCCATGGAAAGACACTTTGCTGAGAAGACAATTCTAGGCTGGCATTCACTTTCCCTTAATTCCTGACAAGCATCATCATACTGTCTTTTGTCTTCAATTCTTGTTGAGATTCACTTTCAATCTGATGTATTGTTTGCTTCTGGAAATGTGTCTTTTATCTCTGTTTTTACTTCTCATTGGCTTTTGTATTATTCAGTTTCAAGACAATGTATCCGTGTGAAAGTCACTGTAGTTATTTTGCTTGTTGTTACATATGTGTAGATTCTTATGTCCTGTCTGGTCTAGAAAATTCTTAATTTTCAAATTCAAAATTTCAAATATGATTGCTTCAGTTTTACCTTTTGGTCCTCCAAATTGATGTCTTTTTGTTCATTTGTTTTTTAACATAAGGTTATACATCCCTACATGTATCTGAAATCATGATCCTCCTACCTCAGCCTTCTAAGTGATGAGATGACCTGTGCACGCCACTATGCCTGCCTTCAAAGTGATGTCATTTTGAATTTCCACTCTAAATCATGTATCTCAACAGCTCTCTTATGTTCTGAATTTAATTTCCCCTCTATACTGAATTCTGTATAATTTCTTGAGTTAATTTTTCCAATTCAATAACTGTCTTTTCAGCTTTCTCTTCTTTGCTTTTTAACCATTTTATCCAGATCTTAATTTCAAAAAATTCTATAAGTTTTTTTTGGCTTTTGTTTTGAGGCAGGGTCTCACTCTAGCCAAAGCTGACCTCAAACTCATGGTGATCTTCCAACCTCAGGCTACAGAGTGCTGGGAATAACAGTGCGTGCAAACATGCCTGGCTGTGAGGTTCGTTATGCCATCATTTAATTAATCTCCTCTTCCCTGATCATTTAAAAATTATTGTTTTTAATTTTCTGAACACATATTTCTATTTTGTAACCTATGTTAATAATTCCAATCTGAAAGCCTTGGGAAGTGAAAACACGTAGTTTATTGTTTGAATTGATTCTCATTTATCGTACTTATTTCTGTATGCTTAAGTTAGGGATGCATTCTTCCAGAAAAATAATTATTTACTTATGCTAGAATCTGGCAGGTATGACAGGCCCAGAACTATTTTAATCTTCCTCCATGTGTACTGATAAACAGAAGTTTCAAGTTTACCTACTCCATTGTATGTGTGTGTGTACATGTGCAGGTGCATGCAATCCTATATCTTATACAAAGGCAGTGCTTGTGATTACACTGGGACCCTAGACACCTTGTGTTCTCTTATTTATGTCTAGCTTACTGCTTCCCATCCTGGTTTCTGCTCAGTGTGTTCCTTCTTCTCTTTTCCTCTTGGAGATTTTGTGAAAAACCTTCAATGCATCAAACCATGATTTAACTGATCTAATATCTTTCTATATTTAGGTTGATACACATCTCCTGTATCAACTAATGTAGCTTTCACTCATCCTGTCAGAAGGAAAGCTTTAAGGTTTTAGTAGTAAATAAAATCACTATCATCCATTTCCTTGTTTGTTGCAGGTCTCTATTTTCCTTTAAAAATATTTAATTTATTTATTTGAGAATGACAGAGAACGAAGGAGAGAGAGAGAGAGAGAGAGAGAGAGAGAGAGAATGAATATGAGTGCACCAGGGCTTTTAGCCCTGCAAACAAACTCCAGATGCATGTGCCACCTTGTGGGTCCTGGGGAATCAAACCTGTATTCTTTGGCTTTGCAAGCAAACACCTTAACTACTAAGCCATGTCTCCAGCCCATGTATCTTACTTTTATTTACAGAACATAATGCTGGACTGGAAAGGCCTTTATTTAGTACAGTGTTTCCCACTAGGGGCACTATTAGTATTTTGAGCAGGACAATTCAATGTTCCAAAAATGCTATTTAACATTCTTGGCCTCTCCATGCTCAAGTTGGGAACTTGAAACAATGAAGTCTCATTGCTAATAGTATCTCAAGTGGAGAATTTCAAAGCTCAATCCTTTATACTTTTCAGTATTGGAAATTGTCTACCCAGAGCAATACCCAGATGTGGCCTATGAAAAGCCTCATTGTGACCTGGCTTTGCACCCACAGTATTCTACCTCTTTCCCGCCATATTGCTTTCGAGTTCCTTGGTATGTCCTGCTGCTACCTGCCCCAGGGCTTCAGCACACGGTTCTTTATAGCTAACAGACTACTCCCATCCTTTTCCATGTCCCACCTGTCCCACACTTACTCATATTTCAGGTCACATCTCATGTGCCACTGACACAGAAATATTTTTCTGACTTGCCCCTGTTATGATAGCCCCCTGGACTTTTCTTTCAGATTCATGTATTTTCATGGCCATTTCCCCCACTAGGCTATAAGGTCCAAGAGGGGCAGAGATATTAGTTTTGTTCATCACTGATGCTATTCTGACAGGTGTCAATCATATTAGAGGGGTTCACAAAGATTGAGTAGATCAGTGGAGCTAAGAAGTCACTGATGTATGACATATCCAGGAGGAGAGGTGTTCTCTAGACAAAGTCAAAGCGAAGACTCATTCAGCAATGCCCATCAAGACCAGAGGTGCAAAGGAAACAGTCCCAAATGTTAACTTACATGGCCTCTCTGCTACCATCTGCTCTCCAAATGCAACTCTCTCAGCCTGCAGCATCTTAGACAAACCCTGCCCATGCAAAGCTATCATGACAGTTGGTTCTCACAAAGATTTTTATTCAAGACTTTCAATAATTTCACACTTAATTCTATAATATATCATCCAGAGAGCCGATACCATGGATCGCCATACCATCTTACTAGAAATCCTTAACCTACTACAAATTTGAATTTTGGATAATAATGCATTTTGAAGTGTCTCAGCTAATAACTTCAACACTGATCTATCTGCCCCATATTTTGGAATTATCTCTATAATCCATCTGTTTCCTTGGAGTGATCCATAATATGATTCATTTGAAAGCTACTTACTCATGCTGGTAGTGTGCTTATGAAAAAAAAAAAAAAAGGAAAATAAAAGCCACATTCTTCTTGTCCCCATTCTCATCTGTGAAATTGACCTTGCTTTCTACTGAGAACCTTGTCTGCTGAGACCTTGCAGGATTTACAGTGCTGTGATTTATTTCTTACTGTGACTTGTCACCAACAGCTGACTAGAGCCTTGTTGGTTGACCAGACTTTACGAAATTACCAGGTCCATAAACTCCATAGATTCTCTGAAAGCCCCAACTATCTCAGTATGTACTTTCCCACTCAACTACGCAGGTGCTGTTTTGGGTGTTTGATGGTTATCAGGATAAAGAAAAGATAATTCCGTCAAAGCTACTTCTTTAAATTTTTGAGAATTCCCTTTAAAAGATAGTTTCTCATAAGAGACTAACTTTTCAGGCATGAAGAAGCTGTGGGTGGTCTTTTGTTTTCCTCTTAAATATAACACAAAACAGCAGATCAAATATAAGCTGGTGGTGTGTAGATCATCCCTACTGCCCACACCAAGGGCTGGATGGGTTCCTTCTCCTCTTGAGAAGGAGAGCTCCCAGCACCCTGGATGAGTGAGGATAGGAGAAATGAATGAGGCACTGCAGCAGCTGACAGGGGGGCAAGTCCGCTACTCCTGCATTCTTGAAAGACCTGCTGGAAGTTGTGTCACAGGACTCAAGACCAGGCTTGGCACAGGGGCAAAATGCCAGCTGAGCGTGCCTACCACTCCTTCCTTTCACTGGCAAACTCCGGTGCTACCACACCGGAGCACTGGAGTTTCTTGCTGAGAGTAAAGTTTGCTTACTGGAATCTACACGAACGACTTCCTTTGCAAGTCATTTCTCTTTGGAGAAACGAAAAATGCCACAAATAATTGATTACCAAACGCAGCATGGGTTTCTGGAGAGAGTTGAACAAGGAAAATGTAAAGTACAAAAGGAACAACAACCAAAAAAATGGTTAACAGAAGGCTGCTGTGTTCTCCAAGCCTGGCGATATGAGCTTAATTGAGGCTGACGTATGACAGGCTCGCATGGGCAGCATCGTCAGGCTGCAACTGAAGCTGCTGACAGAGGGTAAACGGGGCTCGGCAGTGGGGCTTGCCCTGGCCTGGCATGGCCACGTAGGTGCATGAAGCCTGTCAGGAGATAGCACGAGGGCTAATGAAGGGCAGCCCTTGTTTTTAAAATTCTTCTCACTTACTTTTGGATCAGACTCTACACCATGAAGCCTTCTCAACCTTTTGGTGCACAGTTAAGGGTATGTGACACTTATTTAAAAATTAATGCATTCTAATCAATTTAAAGTTAGACAGCCAAGAGCGTGTAAAAGAAGGGAGACAAAAAGAGAAAAAGGCAGAGGGAAAAGAAGTGGGGAAAATGAGCAAGAAAGAATGAGCTTTCCAGATAGAAGGCCGGGAGGCGTAAGTAATATGGCATAAGAACTTAAATGCTTGTGTGCGTCTTTGGAGAAAGAATTTCGTAAAGATGATCACACTAAGTCAAAGGGTAATTGACAAATACTTTGTATATTCTGTCAAAAGAATAAAAGTACTAGGAACCAAACTGAAAGGACAAATACAAAAGGAAATATTTAACAATTCTAAAACAATAGAAACTTTTTGTTGTTGTTGCTGTTTTTCGAGGTAGGGTCTCACTCTAGCCCAGGCTGACCTGGAATTCACTATGGAGTCTCAGGGTGGCCTTGAACTCACAGCAATCCTCCTACCTCTGCCTCCCAAGTGCTGGGATTAAAGGCGTGTGCCACCATGCCCGGCTACAATAGAAACTTTTTAAAAAGATTAACCAACAACAACAACCCCTACACTACGTGCCATTGTTGAAACAGCTCTTTCTTTCTCCAAAGTGGGCAGGTTTTCTATGTGGGCATGCTCTCACAGCATGGAACCACAAGATCTGCTTGCTCTGTTTTAGTAGTATTAACACTAAGGAAAAAATTATCAACAGTTTTAAAACCATCCATTATATGTAAAACAGAAAGAAGAAAACAGACTGTTTTCTGCCTCATAACTGAGGAATATTCAGCTTAGATGTAAAATAAGTGGAAGAGGGAGGACTGACTAAGGGTCCGGCCGTATAGGCACAAGGGCACGCTGGCTGTTCTTTCTCCTACTTGCCACTGCAGGAGAGTGCTTCACAGCAAATCTTACTTACACGGTCAAGGTAACTGAACATCATAGTCCCCAAATCTTGCCTTTGTTAGTTCTTATCCACTAAAGGCATCTTTTAAAAAGTGCATGCCATTTTAATATAACTGGCAGAATTGAGGAAGAAAGCATAGTGGCTTAAAAATATAAAACCAGTTTATATCATGAGAACAATTTGAGTCTAGATTTTCTGTTGTTTCAGTTTCTATTACTTTTAACAAACACCATTTTTACCTTTCAAACCCCTCTACGGACAAGTCTCTGAGACACTCAGGTATATACTATTAGAATGTAAAGCTAATTAGATGAAAATTCTGATACATGTTTTCAAACTCATAAAAATGGCTTCCCAATTTTAGAATTTGATACGCAATAGGTTTGTGCACAAAGATAAGCAACTCCTTAACAATTACCTTTCTTTATCAGCAGGATTTGCCAAAGATGACTATTTGTGAGATTTAAAAGTAAACATAATATTAACATAAAGTTTTTAACTTAAAGGTTTGGCTTTTATATGCCAAAGATTTCAATTTTGGGTAACAATGACATTAACAATAAAATGCTTTCATTTTACTTTTCCTTTTCTGTTTTTCAAGGTAGGGTCTCACTCTAGTCCAGGCTGACTTGGAATGCACTCTGTAGTCTCAGGGTGGCCTTGAACTCACAGTGATCCTCCTACCTCTACCTCCCAAGTGCTAGGATTAAATGTGTGCCCCACCATACCTGGCTTGCTTCCTTTTTTAAAAAAAAATATTATTTATGTATTTGAGAGAGAAAGAGAAAGAGAGCATATAGAGAATGGGCATGGTAGGGCCTCCAGCCACTGCAAACAAACTCCAGATGTGTGTGCCACCTTGTACATCTGTCTTTCATGGGTACTGTGGAATTGAATGTTGGTTGTCAGGCTTTACAAGCAAGTGCTTTATCCACTAAGCCATCTCTCCAGCCCCAATGAAATGCTTTCTAATGATACCAATTAGCTTGAAAAACTTTCCTCTGAGAATGATATTCATTCTTATAACATGTATTGAGAAGGATCATATAAACAATTACATTTCATATAAATGACCAGGCATTTACATCTTGGAAGCATGAGCAGGCAGTCCTTTCTAACATTCCTGGAAACAACAGAGCATGAAGCCTCAGAGGGAAGACAGAAAGCTCAGCAGGTGCACATCCGATCTGCTCAGCTGAGTGCAAGCAGAGAAGACATCTCACTTGTCAGCCACTCCTGAACCACTGGACTCCAGTCATAGCAAGCAACATTGCTCACTCATCACCAATGCCTATTAAGAATTAGTGGTTGTCAGTGCCACCTACCAAGCAAGGGCAGCCTAGGATGAAAACTAACTCAGTATCTTGACACTTAGAATAAAGGAATTTGGGGAGCAGGTGAAATAAGCCCTATGAAGAGAGCACCAAAAATCAGTCTGACAAGTGACATTTTCATTTCTGATTGGACAATCTATGTAGTCCACATTCATTCTAAAATCTAGACAGAGAGTAATTCTTCAATATGCATTGATCACACATGCTAGGTGATAAGCTATTAAATGCACCAAGAGGACAAATTTATTTTTCCTTTTGGTTGGAATTAGATAATGCCTTGTGTTATGAAATTCGATGAAATTATTTAAAAGAAATTTGGGTAGGAGATAAAAATGAGTCAGGATGACTTCAAAGATCCTTTCCAAGTCAAGGATTCTCATACTTGATGACCATTGTGCTTGACGTTTTGGTTGGAAAATGGCTCTGAAAGGAGTACCAGGTTGTGAGGCTCACGAGATCCTGATGGGAGGAGGGGCTTCTGTCTGGAGCATGAACAGCTAAACACCGGCCACTTTAAAGCCCTTATGAGATACTAACCAGAGCTTGCCATGTTTCCCACAGGTTTGTCCTCAGAGGGCCCCTAAGTAAGGAAATGACTAGGAACATATGTACTTGTCAGGATTTTCCCAGAACACTGAATTTGCCTGGGATAAAACTAGGAGAGGCACATCATCTGAAATTGATGCTTCATCTATACAGTAAGCATTCAGTTTAGCACCTGTGTCCAGGTATTTCTGTGAACTCTGTATCAGTGTGAAGGGTTAGCCTGTCTTTTGTCTTTCTGTGTGCTTTCTGTGTGCCACAATGTTTCTGCCAATATTTTACTTAAATGCCAGGGTTGAAGCCTCTGAAAATGTCAAGAAATAAACTGTCATTAGTTTGTGATAATAAGGCTAAACTTCTCCATCCTTTAGAGGCCCATGCAGGGTAGAGTGATTGGATGATGGTTTCTGCATGGATCTAGGACCACTGCTCTGCCAGGGACCAGTGAATCTGCTAAAATGAAGCACAGTGAGGAGCAATGATATGGCTGAGAGGGCTTCATACTCAATAAATGCTTGAACATCTGTATGACTAAGTATTCCTTAGGAAGCTTTAACAGTAGGAAATTTTGTTCCCCTTCCCTCTTCGTCCTTGCTCTTCCCTTCTGTTCCCTCTCCCTGCCCCAGAGAACCTAACTATCACTATGTAAGCTAAGCTGGCCTTAAATTTCGATCTTCTTGCCTCAGCCTCTTGAGTAATGTAATTACAGGTGAGAGCCACTATCCTCAGCTAAGAGCGTTTCTTTATTATAGCTTATATATAGAATTAAATATGTATAATTACTAAAATTTGTCCTATTACTTATTTGTCTATGAAATATTCACTTTCTGTTTACTCTACTCAACGTATCTGATTCATAAAGTTAACAAGATATGAGAACTATCCTCACAGACTTTATACTTGAATTATTTTTGAAGTTTTCCCATTATTATAATAAATACATTTCAAAAACTTGTTTCACCACAGTCCAAGTAGTTTTTTTTTTGTACATTTCTAATCATCTTATTCTACATCTGAGGATATCTTTCATTAGTTTAATCATTTCAATTTAATTTTGTTATTATTTTATGTTTGTTAATATGGGGGATCAAACCCATGTGCCAGGAAAGCAATAATTCAATATATTTGTCCAACAATGCTTCTTTTTAGAATATATTATTATTATTTTAATAAATTTCCTTTCAAAGGGCAGAAACAGACCTCACCATTTATTCTTTCTCCATAGTATATTTTTGTTAGTATTTTAAGCAGCATACTGTGACAGGAACTCATTATTTAGCAATATTCAAATATGATTCATTAATCTTTATTCTATCCATATATATCACCAAAACATCTTGCCAGTGATAATTATTTTTACAATGTTTACTTCTAAATTCCATGCTATTTTCTGGGGACACAGGGTCTTGCTATGTTGCCCAGGCTGGCATTGAAAACCTGGGCTCAAGTGGTTCACCTGCCTCATTCTTTGGAGGAGCTGGAAATACTGTGCATATCGCCATATGCCTAGCTTTAGCCCATTGTCAATAGTGAAAACTTTGTTAATGATTTATGTAGGTGACTGGAGGTTCAGTGACTGTAAAAGTTTGTGTATCTCTTGATAGCTATACCACAAATAAATGTTAATTAAAAAGCTTAGGGATTGAAAAGATATCCTGACAAGTCAACATCAGTTGCAAGCCATATAAAAAAAGGTAGATAAGAAAGAAGAGGTGTTGAAGATTTTATTTTCCTGTCCAAGAAAGGTCACATAAAGTGCAGCAGAATGCTGCATCTTAAGAAAGTTATTATTTTTAATGCTGAGATTCTGCTGAATAGAATAGTTTTCAAATATTAAAATCTCTGTGGTAGGCTCTGACCTCAGAATAACAAGAAAATAGCAGGAGCTTATTTTTCCACATATAAAAATGACACTTATTGTAAGGTCATTATATAAAAGGCCTATTTCCCCTTCATAAAATAAATAATTGTACCGCTGATTCAATATATCTGCCAGCATGTCTACATGTGGTTTAAGTGGTTACTTCAATGACCTAAATATAGACTAGAAGTAATGCCTACAAACTTAAACACTATAGTCCAAGTGGCCCATTGCCCTTATGTATAATTTTTCCTTGGTAAATCATTTACTCAGCCTCCCGGAGAGCCTAGCAGTGTTCTATGTTCTATTTATACATGTGGTACTTTCTGATCACATCTAGGAGGCCAAGCGGACCTTGTTTAAAAACTGCCCAAGCTGGCCATGAACTCTCTATCCTCCTGCCTCAGCCTTCTAAGTAGCTGGGATTATAGGCACATGCCACCATGTCAAACGACATCATTCTTAAGGAGTTTAAATGAAAAATTTCGTGCCATATGACCCAGAGCTTGTTCAGCTTACGTAAGATCTTGATTTGCTTATCGGAACTAAAACAAAGTTACATTTTCAAAGGAAAATGCTAAAGACAAGTAGCTCCAAGACAGAAAGTTTACTGGATGAAGCTATGCTAGCCAGTATGCAAGACAGTCCCCACTGATTTCCACCTTCTAGGTACAGTCACCCTAACATAGCCTCCTTCCATGCTGAATCAGATTTGGATTATGGAATTTAAAGAATACTGCAGAAATAATATATCTAGAAATAGCCTGGTAGATAGGAATATACCTAACCAGTTCCATGAGAATGAAGTGACATGTGGAACCAGACCAATTCCCTAATTATCTGAAAATCTCCAAGAACATTCAAAGGCATTTTTTGGGCTATGAGCCAGTAAAGTGATACCCCCCTGCACCCACTCGCCCACAGAGAAATCTTTTTTTTTTTTTTAATTTTAGAATGTGTATTTTCCTTACTAGAAACTCCCAATTTACCCCATCAATAGTCATAGGCAACTCCAAATTGCAAACTACTGCATCAGACATGATGCTAGTTAAATAAGGTAATCATAAAGAAATAAATATAGAAGCACAGCCCTCATCCCATATTTCTTTGAATTTGAGCAAACTATGAAAGATACTGTTGGAGACAATGTCTACTACATCCCATGGTATCCCGGCAATGAGGACCCAAGAGAAGACTGATACCCAAAATTGGGCCTAAGGAAAGCTGTGCTTTTCCAATCACTGGGCATGTTTTGTCAGTCAGACACTTTGATGCTGATAGCTGATCACATTCTCTTCTTTGGCCAATCAAAGTTCAGAGGCAAATTTATATAACTCATTTCTAGTTAAGAAACAGAGTCCTAGAGAATGCATTTATTAACCTCAGATTTTAATTTTTCTCAAATTTTCTCACATATTTATTTAAATGCACTTGAGATTCTTTTTAGAAACAAAAGAAGGAAAAAAAATATAGTGAGTTAGAGAAAGGAAAAGTCAATGAGATTTAAAAAAAAAAAAAACAACAGACTATTCTACTTCGAGAGCTTATTTTGTGTGAGATGTTTTAACCCCGCCCATGCACAACCCTTTATATACGCCGTCATAACAACTCATGGTGGTATTAAAAATCCCATTTTAGAGCCGGGCGTGGTGGTGCACGCCTTTAATCCCAGCACTCGGGAGGCAGAGGTAGGAGGATCGCCATGAGTTTGAGGCCACCCTGAGACTCCATAGTGAATTCCAGGTCAGCCTGGGCTAGAGTGAGACCCTACCTCGAAAAAAACCAAAAAAAAAAAAAAAAAAATCCCATTTTATAAATGAGGAAAACTGAAGCCTAAGAAGGCTGGGTAGCTTACCCAAAGTAACCAGGCTACTTGGAGGCACTGCTGAGATTCAAACCCAGGCATCCTGGCTCTGTAGAATCCACTGAGCAAAACTTTTAAGTACATTATAGGGTTTCCCCCTGCTTGATATTGACTCATTCTCATCCTTGAACCTTTGGCTGATCTCTACCCAGACCAAACCCACCATGAGTTTCTTACTGCATCATGTAGCTCTGGCATTCACAGTCTCCCTTCTCCCAGCCTAAAAGAAAGTGATTTGGGCAACTGGGAAAGGCATCAGAGGCAACTAACATAAGGAGTACAACACTTGTTTAAGGGGAATTTGCTATGAAGGCTTTGTGATTATTATCTACCATCGAATTTACCATTATCTACCAACAAGAACTACTTTCTCCTTCACAAGTAACCAGTGAATAGCTATAACTGATTTGTCACTGACTAGAGTTGTTGGACTTGGAATTACAGAGTTTGATGTTTGCCCTGTTTAAATCTTGTATTGGTTGAATATTTCATTGTTACATTCAATGCCATCATTTGCAGTGTGTTTATTCTGTGTCATTATGGGTTTTTGGGGGATTTTCTGGTATTATGGCTCAGTTAAAAGGCCTCGGATTATGGGAATGTTTGAACACCATTAAGATTGATAAAAACCATGGGGACTTTTAAAGATGAACTGAATACATTGCATTTTACATCATGGGTGGTTATCAGTTTATGGGGCCAGGAGCAGAATGTGGTGGTTTGATTCAGGTGCCCCCATAAACTTAGATGTTCTGAATGCTAGGTTCCCAGCTGATGGAGATTTGGGAATTAACACCTAATGGAGGGAGTGTATTGTTGGGGGTGGGCTTCTGTGTGTTATAGCCAGTTTCCCCATGCCAGTGTTTGGCACACTCTCCCATTGCTATGGTCCATCTTACATTGGCCAGGGGGTGATGTCAACCCTCTGCTCATGCCATCATTTTCCCTTGCCATCATGGAGCTTCTCTTCGAGTCTATAAGCCAAAATACACCATTTTTCCCCCAGAACTGCTCTTGGTTGGGTGATCTCTGCTAGCAGTGTGAACCAGATTGCAACAGAAGGGATGTTGAAATTCCTAGGACATATTTTGAGACCCATTCTGTGAAGAAGCAAGTTAGGAGTCAAATAGTATTTAATTCCTGTGGAGGAAAAAATATCTGCATGAGAAAAATCCTGATAATGAAGAGAAGCAATAATAATACTGTAATGGATAAAAACCAAGCAAACACAAAACAAAATAAAATTAATGCCTTCCTATACTGAGAAATAATAGGCAATGAATTTCAGTGGAAAATTAAACAAAACCCTCTGTATCTCTGCTATACATCATTGGTAAGGGCAGCGCCACCCTGTTAGGACAATAAAGATTTCTGGGGCTGGGGAGAAAGCTCAGTGGATAAAGTTTTTGCTTCACAGGCATGAAGACCTGAGCTTGATTCTCTGTACACATGTCAAAATGGCAGATACAGAGGAGCACATTTGTAATCCCAACACTGTGGAGGGAAAGACAAGGGGTTGTTTTCTGGCTTCCACATGCACCCACACAAATATAAACACACACACACACACACATATCCCACATATATATGCAGAATAAATAAATTATCTAATTTGTCTTTAAAATATAAAAACTTCTGTGGGACAAGTGTTCCTCAAAGCCTTTGTGTCACAAGGCTTTATGACTCACATTATCAACAAGTCCCAGTTAATCAGTGTCCAACTTCATTTGGCTCTGGCCCAAAGGCTTGCAGTTAAATACCACCAGGTCCAAATCAGCTTCAGTGAGTCATTTTCCCCTGTTATGGCTATGGTACACAGCCAGCATGGCCACACAGCTTGGCCAACATATGTCATAATGAATTAGCAACAGTCTAAAGAGAATGCTTTCCATGAGGCTCTAAAATTTATTGACTGTATTAAAAAATGTTTTAAAATCATTAACTTAGCCGGGCATGGTGGCACATGTCTTTAATCCTGGCACTCGGGAGACAGAGGTAGGAGGATCACCACGAGTTCGAGGCCACCCTGAGAATACATAGTGAATTACAGGCCAGCCTGGGCCAGAGTGAGACCCTACCTCTAAAAACAAAACAAAACTAAATCATTAACTTTTTAATTTGTTCTTAGATAGCTAGATAGTAAGGAATGTTTTAGTCATGTACAATGTTAAAAAGTTAAGTAGCTTTTACTTAGCATGCAATTGGATATTACTATCAAAGTAATACTATGTGACCCAATAATTTCTTTTAAAAAATGATCCTCAATAACTTTTCATAAAGGTCTTTCTTTTTTTTCTCAATTTTTATTAACATTTTCCATGATCATAAAAAATATCCTATGGTAATACCCTCCCTCCCCCCACTTTCCCCTTTGAAATTCCATTCTCCATCACATCCCCTTCCCATCTCAATCAGTCTCTCTTTTATTTTGATGTCATGATCTTTTCTCCTCTTATGATGGTCTTGTGTAGGTAGTGTCAGGCACTATGAGGTCATGGATATCCAGGCCATTTTATGTCTGGAGGGAGCACGTTGTAAGGAGTCCTACCCTTCCTTTGGCTCATACATTCTTTCCGCCACCTCTTCCGCATTAGACCCTGAGCCTTGGAAGGTGTGATCGAGATGTTACTCAGTACTTCAGTCACTTCTTTCCAGCACTATGATAATAAAGGTCTTTCTTTAAAGCTTAGTTTATCATGAAAATCACCCAAATAAGTGTTTACCAAATTAACATAAATATTGACGTGAACTAGCTTGAACTTTGCTGTTTTTCTGTTTGACATTTTGACCACAATTTCCTAGCATATACAACCCTTATGAACATATTTGAGTAGCTGCGTCCTAAAGGCTGACAGTGAGCACTCTAATTGGACATCTATCAGCATGTCTTAAAAGTACATAGAATACTTAAAACTACAGTGACAATACCTCTGTAAAAAAAAAAAAAACACACACACACACAATCATATAGAGGTTCACATTTACTTGAAGCATTTCAGAATTTATCAAACTATTTTATGCTTAAAGAGTTTAGGTAAACATTTCAAGGTGAAGGTCAACCCATGAAGAATCTTTGAGAAGTCTTTATCTTCCTTATTCTTATTGTTTAAGACCTGAGTGGCTTTAGTTCAATTTTTTCACATTTTGGCACAGCAAATGCTCATTTTCAACCTCACCCAGGGTATGATCTCCCTAGAATAGATCAGCCTAAGCAAAAAATTTGAGAAAAGAACAAAAATTCAATATGTCAGTGAACATTAAATCCCAGGTACTGGGCAAAGCTGAAGTCAAAGGATACATAAGATTTGGCCAGATTATATATATATATATATATATATATATATATATATATATATTTATGAAAGGGATATATTTGAACTGATTTAATTTGCACTTCATATTCTATCGCTCATATTAACTTAAAATGTTCACGTTTTTAAATATTTAAAATTATTTTAAATGGATAATAAAGATGTGGTACATTTACACAAAGGAGTTCTTTTAAGTGGTAAAGAAAAATGAAATTTGCAGGAAAATGGATGGATCTGGGAAGGATTATATTAAGTGAGGTAACCCAGGCCCAGAAAGCAAAACATTGCATGTTCTCTCTCATATGTGGATCCTAGCTACAAATGTATAGACTTGTGTGTGAGTTGGAACCAAAAATCAGTAGCAGAGGCCCATAAGCTAGAGAAAATCTATAAGGGAGGGAGGAGAGGGAAGGTCTTAAGGGGATGGTACTGTATATATGTAAGTAGAAGAACAGCTTACAGGGAGTGGAAAGACCTAAGCGAGGTCATGGGAAGAGACTGTATAAAAGAAGGGCAGGGGGAGGGTCAATCAAAATTCAAGATATACTGAATAAGACATATGAAAATCTACTTTCTTGAATAATGGAACTTCCAGAAGACATAGATTGTTTCTAGAAAATTTTCAGTGACTGGGATGGGATACCTTCCAGTGAGTTGCTGGCCAGGGAGGTCCCTGTTGCCTCCAAAACATTATAGGCTATTGGTTCCCCATGAGAAAGAGATGGTAAGACTCTATTGCTGAAGACTTCACATGCCTGAGCGGCAAAGTCACTGAGAAATCAAGGTGGTGCTGAGCAGAAAACCTTCTCCCTGTAGCCCAGCCAACTGAAAGCTGGAAAAAGCTGCATTGTATGCAGCCTTATGGGAGACAGAAGTCATCAGCAGGTGAAAATAGTGGACACTGGAAACCTCAAGTTTGGCCAGACAGGCCAAATGACTGAACAAGCGCAATAGTGGCATGTCTGCTCTGAGGGAAATCAACTGCTCTGTAATTGGACTGAAGGCCCACTCCATGGGAGGGAATACATACCTAGTACTGAAAACCTAATTAAAAGCCTATGGCAGGGGAGGTCATGAGCCTTAGGGGTATAAAACCTGCTGTTGTCTGGCTAAATGCATATATTAGTCTCACCAAATTGCCCTGAAAGCACTACACTTAATGTTCATATTCATATATTAATGTTACTCTCACTTCTGGTTAGAGAAGCTTCTCTTTTCAGATGACGATGACCACTGGAATGACCCAAAAGGAAACATAGTGCTGAGAAGAAGGGATGGAGGAGTGTCCAGCACTGAAACATCTCACACCCTCAAGGCTCAGGATCCATTGTGTAAGAGGTGGCGGAAAGAATGTAAGAGCCAAAGGAAGGGTACTACTCCTTACATACAACTGTCCAGACAGAAACTCGCCTCGATATCCAAAACCTTGCAGTGCCTAGCAATACCTACACAAGACCTTCATAATAGGAGAAGATGATGATGACATCCAATTAAAAGAGAGACTAATGGAGAGAGGGAGGGGATATGATGGAGAGCAGAGTTATGAAAGGGAAAGCAGGGGAGGGGAGGGAAATACCATGGTTTGTTGTCTGTTAAGTATAGAAGTTGTAAATAAAAAATATGTATATATTAAAAATATTCACATTAAGAAACAAATTTGGGGCAGTTGAGATGGCTCATTTGGTAAAGTATTTACTGTGCAAACAGCAGGACCTAAGTTCAGATTCTCAGTAACTGTGTAAATTCTGGGTATGGTAACTTGGGCCTGTAAGTGGAGACAGGGCACCTCTGGGAAAAGCTGGCTGGCTAGTCCTTTTGAATTGATGAGTTTCAGGTTTAGTGAGAGAACCTGCCACAAAAATAGGATGAAGAAATGATAAAGTAAGATACTCAACCTGATCTCTGGCCTCCACACACACATGCATGTGCACTCTCACCACACGTGCATCCAAACACACCCACATACACACATACCACACAACAGTGCTTCCTATGAAAGTTTTAAATTAGAGTGATTGGCATATGAGGAGCGGATTCCCATATTTTCAGTTCTTCCTTTCCTAACAGCCCTTAACCCGACCTTCAGAAGAATATGGTCCAGACTTTATCCATGTATTTTCTTATGAAGTGATGGAAATGCACTCTCTTTATCTTTACTTCAATAGTGACAGCCCTCAAAGGACCCTAGTTGTGATCCTTTACACTCTCTCAAAATCTAAACACAACTTCAGATGGGTCTATTCCATTTCCCAAAGCCCTTCAGAAATACTACTCCAGAAAGAGAAGAAGTATGGACCATCCACATGAACTGACAGTGACACTTTATGGTCCACACCACTTGTCCTTTCTTGCCATACTAACAACAGCTGGTACATAGATTCCTCGTTTCATGATGGAATGAGTTGGATATTTTTGTTTATCAGTTTGAAGGTCAAGGGTTAAGCTGGTCAGTTGTGTTTATGAACACAAACATGACAGAATTACCTCGGAAGAGACATGGAACAACTAGTAAATGACTACCTCAGAGAAATCACAGATACTCTCAACAACCACAATGCACCTGGTTGACACCAAATAGGTTAGATCAGAGACAGTTATGACCTCTCCCCATAGAGACATTCAAGTTAAAAATGTAGAAAATGATTTCTGTGTCAGGATTTTGGACCAGAACTTTGTGAATATTACCTAACTGTCTCTGCACAGCAGACACGCTGACTGGCTTTTATTGAACTGCAGTATTCACTGTCATTGGGGCAGTATTGACTCAGGCCTCTCTTTGGTCAATATTTTCCTTTAGAAAAGCATGCTGAGCTATTCCGCCTCTGCACCTTTGAGTAGGCAGTTCCCTTCACACGGAATGCCTTTTCTTTAAGTTCCACAAATCTAAATACTACGCAGTACCCAAAGTTAGGCCCAACGTCATCTCCTCATTCCTTCAGTGAATGTTTCCCTCAATATTGGTACAATATGAGGCATGAATCCCTAGGAAACTATCCCACGAACACAGTTACAGTAGTCAGAATACTGTAAACTACATTTGTCAGGCCAGCGTTTGTTGAATTTCCTTCCCTTTATTAGGGTAAACATGTCTTGAAGACAACAAAGGGTTGTATGTTATCAACTGCATTTTCCAGAATGCCCAAGGAGCTGCACAGGACAGATGAAAACGTTTGTAAATATATATCCACAATATACGAGGAGTTGCAAATAATGGTCATAATTCAAATATGGATTGTAAAGTATCTGCAAAATGTCTTTCACTCATTCAGTCTCTTGTTCAAGATATTTTTTGTTTTGAACATTTACCTTTGTAGGGAACTATTTTAGGAGCTCCAAGCACAGCAGAGAACAAAATAGACCTGATCTCATGAACTTTACCTTCTAATGGGAAAAGACACTGAATAAATAAATATAGACCACAAGGTCAGGCAGTGACAAGTACAGGATCAGGAGAGAATGAAAGAGATACTATTTTAGTCAGTGCATTCAGGAAAGAGATTTTTGAGGAGGCCAACCCTGCATAACGTGAGTAAGCCGCTAGCAGAACTGGGAGGACACGGCAAGTGCTGAGCACCCTGGGGCAAAGTCCTGCTGGGCATTTCTTGGGAACCGGCAAAGGGGGACAAGTAGAGAAAGTGTTAGAGATATGGTTAGAAGGAAAAAGGGCCAGATGATAAACAGAAGGCCTTGTGGAGCATAGTGAAGATAGGATGTTATGTAAGTAAGTGTGATGAGTGTTATTGGACAGTCGATCAGAGGGTGGCTGGTTTGACTTATGTCTTAAAAATTCATGCTACTTAGTAAAAAGGACAACAGGGGCTAGAGAGATGGCTTAGAGGTTAAGCGCTTGCCTGTGAAGCCTAAGGACCCCGGTTCGAGGCTCGATTCCCCAGGACGCACGTTAGCCAGATGCACAAGGGGGCACGTGTGTCTGGAGTTTGTTTGCAGTGGCTGGAGTCCCTGGGGCACCCATTCTCTCTCTATCTGCCTATTTCTCTCTCTCTCTCTGTCACTCTCAAATAAATAAATAAAAATAAATGACAAAAAAATAAAAAAAATAAAAAGGACAACAGAGACTATCATGGGGTCACTCATAGAGGATGGGGGAGCAATCAGGAGGCTGGTACATCAACCTGAACTATGTAACACAATGATTGGGGCAGTGGTCAAGTCCGAACATTCTTTCAATGGGGATACTGCAGGATTTTCGGATGGACTGACTGAGAAATCCAAGATGCCACCAAGGTTGGGTCTGAGCAACTAAGTGGCAAGTGTCATCACTAACAGAGATGGAGAATAGCATGATGGGGAAAAGCTTTGATATACACAGAAACGTGCTGACAGTTATCATCCAACTGCCCTTGCTGAGTCAGAGGTTAGATATGCCCAATGTGGGAGATATACACTTGAATTATCACTTCAATTTACTTAGGTATGGATAGATTTTCAGATGCTATTAGGTTAAAACTAACTGGTAAACTTTAATATCCATTTAATATTAATATAGGCCTTTCTTCTCCTATATAACTGAAAGTATTATTTCCTCAAAATGTAGCCATCTTTTACTTTATTCCTCACCCCAGCAGTGCCATGCCATCTCCCCCAAAAGGTGGAACTGTATTTTCTGCTACCACAATCAGCTTTGTGCTATAGACTCAATGTAAATGCCAACCCAGTATAGACACCAACTCAATACATGTCATGTGTACATGACCTGAAGGAAGGTCATATAATATAAAGTAATGCAATTACCTACTGTGCCCAAATTTATAATTTCCCTAGAATATTTTTCAAGTGTGGATTATAACAATCATAGAAAAATGAGTGGAAACTTTTCCTGTCCACATGATGACTGGCCCATCTAAAACACATAATCCTAACATACCAGTGCTAGGAAGCATATCAGAGATGAAGAGAGTTCTAGGTGGGCTGAGGGCTGCATGTTTACGACAGTGTCCTGGCTGTCTTACTTTTTAGTCTCTTTGTTGAGTCCTTGGGGTTCTATTGTTGTATTAATTCCCTCCCTCCCTTCCTTCCTCCATCTGTCTCACTATGTAGCCCAGTCTGGCCCCAAACCTTCAATCTTTCTGCTCTAGCTTCCTGAATGCTGAAATTACAGGTGTGCGCACCATGCCCAGTCCTGGGCTACCTTTTGTGAAGCACTGTAGATTGGTTTCCTATTGTTGCTGTAACAAATTACCATACACTTAATGGCTTAAAACAATACAAGTGGTTGGGGAGATAGATTAGGGGGTAAAATGAGTGTCTGAGTTCAGGTCACCAGAACCCAGGTAAAGCCAGATGTAGTACTATATAGTAGACAGTGAGGACCCATGCTTGAAGTTGTTCTCTGACCTCCACACACACATGATGGCACACACAAGTCCCCACTTTGTCATTTGTCTCTCTGACACACACACACACACACACACACACACACACAAAGAAAGAGAGAGAAAGAGAGAGAGATTGAAAGATATCCACAAGCTTATTCCCATATGGTTTGGAGGCTAGCTGTCTGAAATGGGGCATACTGAGGAAAAATCAAGGCACTGGCCAGGTTATGCTTTTTCTGGAGGCTTTGTGCTCAAGCCTCTCCTGGCTTCCAGAGGTCGTTCACCTGCCCTGGCTCAGGGCTCTTCCTCCATCTCTAGCGCAGCATCTTCGAGTGTCTGTGCGTGATCTCCACTTCCACTGCGGCCTCTCCTCTGACTCAGACATGGCTGCCATTCTTTCATAAGGACCCTTGTGATCACACTGGGAACACCTGCTTAATCCAGGATAATCTTCCCTCTCAAGATCACTGACTTTCACATCTACAGAATCTCTTTTTTTCCATATAAGGCAAAGTATTTATAGATTCCAGGGATTAAATATTGACATCTTTGAGGGAGACACACATTATTAGTCTATGGGTCACACACCATTCTCAAAGATTTCATCCTCAGAAATAGTTTGTGATGCAATAGTTAATGATGAGGGTTCTGTGGTCAGGTCAGCCGGGTGCCCTCATTTGTAACTCCATAAGCAAGGGCAAAAAATGGTATCTACTTCACAGATAATGCAAAGCATAATGTAATTTATTTCAAACATTTACTGAGTTCCCTTCTGGGTGCCAGTCTTGTACTAGAATATGATTATTCTTATCCTGTTCTTATTTTTATTTTTATTTTTTTGAGAGGGTCTTGCTCTGTAGTTCTAGTTGTCCTCAAACTTGGAATCCTCCTGCCTCCAACTCCCAAGTGCTGGGCCTATAGGGATGTGCCAGCACACGCAGCTCAGTGTTCTGAGCATGGACTCTGATGCTGAAAGAGGCTTTTACGGAAGCTTTCTGTACTGCTTCCTGGCTACTCGCTGTCTCAGCATTCATCACAAACGCTCTGTCCCGACTTCTCTCTATCAACTCCAACTGTAACTGTACATGAGACTCACGATGCAGCATTTCCCCTAATTCTGCCTCTGCTTACAATGAATAAACGTAATCACTCTATCCAGCCAGCAACACAGAAGCACAGCCTGGCTCCTGCCTTTGGCCCTGACATACCCTAAACCCAATCTGGCTCTTCCCTGTGGCCTGTTTCCTTTCACCCTCCAGTCAAACAGATCTCCAATCTTTTCCTGCCTGCTGCTTCTCACTTCAGACCTTTTGCTGCCAATCAGACCCTGCATTTCCATAGTGGCCATGGCCTCTTATTAATTACTCTTATTTCTCAGGGAAGTTTCTTGAAGGACTCATGTTCTGAGTCCAGACCCTCAAAATAAGGTCAACGAGTGACTGGCATGTCTTTAAGAAATGATGAACAGAAGGCTGAATGCGACACGGAACAAAGCAGAGTTTTATTGGCTTCTGATTATTACTGAGTCACATGTTATGTAGACTGAATCTCTTACTCAAAAATAAAGTCACACAGTGGATGTGGTAGCAGACACCTGCAATCCTGGGGGGCTATGGCAGGAGGATCATAGACTGGAGGTCATCTTGAGCTACATAGCAAGATCCTATCATATACAACCATGCTGTAAAAGCAAAGTCTAGAAAACCAGATAAGCCCAATTCACATATGGATACACAGCAGGTCTTTCTTTACATATTAGCATTACTAAGAGAGCCCGCGGTATAGAGCAAACCCATCCAGCTTAGTGAAAAGCAAGGGGTCTTTTCCATCTGATAGCTAATGGCAGCAGCAATAACACAGAATCCGCTTTCAGATATTGTTCCTCCATTGTTCTCCCTTATTTGTGTCTTTGATGTCTCCTACATTATGAGCTATCAGAGCCAGGCATGGCACCCAAGGTGAGGTACACCACTAATGAAGGAAACATTAAAAGGTTATGCTTTCCCCCCATTACTTTTGTTTTCTTTGCAAATGGTTTTAAAGGTCACTTTAAAAATAGCCCACAAGGCTACAAAAGCCTTTAAATATTTAAATAACACAATGCAGTTTATTTTTACATAGTGTTGTAACTGCACATCACAAAATGCTTCACAGAAATGTCAGTCACGGGCTAAAGAGAAGAGAACGGTGCAGTTGAAGATGGAGCAGAAGGCAAACAATGGCGCAGAAGGGAAGGAAGAGTCTCTCAAGGCCTAGTGCACAGCTAGCTGCGGAGGTAAGACGCGGCTACCACTTTAGACCAGAGAGACGCCCATCACGGGAAACAACACCAAGTCAAGGTACTGGAATTTACTGGAGAAAACAGACTCAGAAATGGTTCTAGGCCTTCAAATGCTAAACTGACAATATCACTGGCAAGAAAAGGGCTTGAGGAAGTCACTGGCTGGCTTGCTGCTGCTGTGTGAGCACTTGCTACATACAGGACCCATGCTCATTAATTGCTAAGACACCTCATTTAGTTTACACCAGGTTTTACCACTATTTACAGGTAAGAAACAACAGCCCTAGAGAGGCTCTATAAATCCCCCAAGGTGAAAGCTAGTAAGTGGGAAAATTCAGACGCTCAGATATGTCTGATTCGCTATTCTCTAGTTCAAGTTCATCTTAAAGGACAAGAGCCAGACAACAACCTAATAAACAACACAACAGAAACAAAAGAACCAAACCCATTATGGAATTAGGAGAAAAACATGTGACTTGTGGTGGAAGGCTTTGCCTAGCACAAATTCTGAAGGAAACAGCACGAGAGATTTAACTGCACTGAACTAAAAATTTCAAGGCATACCTGAAAGAAATCTGCTTCACACATGACATGCAAAATGTTCCCTTAGAAGAGCAAATACCTCAACAGAAAAAAATAAAAAAAGAAGTAGCTCTTTGGGTAGGGATATCCTGAGGCAATGTCCCCAGCTACCCACAAGGACTGATTGAGGCCTTTGTGACCCCACAACCCCACTGAGGAGGGCCTCCAGAGTAGTTGGAACCAGAGTGAGGGGATAAAAGAGATTAACCTGTTATAATATAAAATTGGTATTAAAAAGTAGCTCTTTAAAATATAAGCAATAGAATCATAGCAATTAATAAACACAAAAGAAAGAATACCAGCCTTATTCAGGGTAGGTAGTAAAAGCCAAAAGCATGCTTCTGCTCAGTGTTTAGGGAAATTGAACCTTAAAAAAGTGTTCAAGAAAGCAAGGTGTGGTGGTGCACACCTTTAATCCCAGCACTTGGGAGGCAGAGGTAGGAGGATCGCCATGTGTTCGAGGCCATCCTGACACCACATAGTGAATTCCAGGTCAGCCTGAGCTAGAGTGAGACCCTACCTCGAAAAACCAAAAAAAAAAAAAAAAAAAAAGTTCAAGATTTTGGCTCAGGAATTTCACTTTAAATTGGATCTGTGTGCATGTATACTTGTGTGTGGGCGTGGGCGTGGCACGGAGCACACGTGGAGGTCAGAGGGTAACCATGGTGTCTGTCCTCACCTACCCACGTTGTCTGAGGCACATTCTCTTCTCACCCTGGATTCTCGCTCTGCTCTCTTTGTTGTGCTCACTGGGGGCTTCAGGGAAAGTTCCTGTCTCAGCCTCCATCTTGCAGTTAGCATCATCATGCTGTGGTTATAGAAGCCCACTTCTGACTTTTCACTTCGTGTCTGGCAATGGAACTGGCTCCCCAGTGAGTGGTGAATGCTTTATCTACTGAGCTATCTCCCCAGCCCAGCAATTTCATTAAACGACATCATTAAGAGGTGATCAGTGGGGAGAAGTTTCCGTGGGTAGAGTGTTGGCCCTCAGGCATGAGGACCTGCATTTGGTCTCAGGACTCACACACAGCAATGGTGACGCATGTCTATAATCCTACAGCCGGGGATGCGCAGAGAGGCACATCTCTGGAGTTTACTTGGCTACCCAGTCTAGCCTAATCAGTGGGTTCCAGGCCAGTGAGAAAACTTGTCTCAAAGGTGGTGCATATGTAACAGGGTGCTAAGGGTCTAGGAAAGTCCTTGAACCCTAAACCCTAGAAAACTGAGAGGGATAATTATTAAATTATCATATTTGTTGGGGGAAATATTTTATATTTATTGAGGGAAGTACAGAGCCAAGGAAATGCACCCAAGTGGATAGAGATCCCATGTGGAGGGCTTGGGGAAAAAAGCGTGGAAAGAAAAGAGAAAAGAAATTTCAAGGAGCTCCCGCCATGCGGGGAGCTGGAGGGGATAAAGAACCCATGCGGGGAGTAAGGTTTGGGTGCCCTACAGGCTGGGCCTGGGCCTGGGCTAGGGCCTAGGCCTAACCCTTCCTAGCTGAGGGAAAAACTCACTCACAGCTGGAAGTTCCCAAGTGACCAGAGAGTATTCCTTTCCCTTACGAAGGTATTTATGACCTTATGGGGGTGTGCTGACTTCCAGCTCCGGTGAACCAGAGGGCCAGCTGGTTGGTTAGGGCTAGGGGCTGTCTCAGAAAGAGATTAGCTCTGGCACCAAGTTCTGGGGGCTGAACTTGACCAACCACAATGTTTAAATCCTGTGAAAGACCTCTCTCCTAGGAGAGGTCCTGATTATTTGTGGGAAAACAGGTCTCTAGGGAACTAAACAAGAGATAAAAAGTCAGATCATCTTTGATTTCTAGCAAGTGCAAATTTTCCTGCACTTTTCACTTTCAGGGGTCCTGTCACCCTAACTCTACCCCCCACTTATGGTATTTATGAGAATGACACTAGAAGATGATCTCTGGCCTCCACATGCATGTACACACACACACCTGTATACATATATGCACCTACACATACATATACTATACAACAATAACAGAAAAGATAACCAGTATTTTTTGCAAAAACTTATGAACAGGTGTCTACCCTACAACACTATAAGAGTTAAAAAGAATGTTCAATACTAGATAATATAATAGAATCAACTAACAAGGAATCAGTAGATAAATTTATGGTACATTCATAAACAAAGTAGTTTTTTCAATGCAGCGTACTTGGTATGTTAAAGAGTTGTCATACTGTAGTAACTTTTAAAAGCAGGCTTTAGCAAAAGTCCTATTTCAGGAGTTACCAACATAAATGCTTACAGAGGATGATGCGTGTGGTGTGAGGTGACCATGATTGAAAGTCAGAGTCTATATGTCCTGTATAGTGTGTCTACACATACATGTGTCCATGAAAAGAATCATCAACTAGCCTGTGACATCTGAGCATTTGCTAAAATGTTTAGTTGGTGAGATTATGAATGGCTCTTATTTTCTTCTAGCTTCCCTAATTATTCCATATTAAATAACCTTGCTTCTATAACCAGAAAAATTCCGGCAAATATTAGATGGGATGTGGTGGAGGAGGGTGAAGCGGCTCTAGCCTGCATTCAGATGAAAGAACCCTTACCAATGCACTGTGAGCAGGCTCCTTCTTCCCACTCTGGAGCTCTCTAAGGAAGGAGAGTCCGCAGCGCTGCCTGCCTCTTGGCCACTAATTGTGAAGATAAACTGCCCATGCTAAAGCTGCAGTCTCAGTCTTCATTGACATCCAAAGTGGCTGGAAATCTTGTAAGAATACTGATGCCTACAACCCAACCATGGAGACTTGGGTTCAACTGGTATGGGATGGGGCCCAAGCATCATTTATAACCTTCTCCATTGGTTCTAATGATGACCCACATTGAAAGTGCTGGTCTAACGTAAACTAATTTAAACACTTCATGTCCCATTGCCTCCTTTAGGGAGATGGAAGAGATCCTCTTTGCCTTTGGAATAAGACACCCATATCTAATTCAAACATCTCTTTGAAAGTATAACAATAGAGCCACCCCTTCAAACTGAATGATCTCAATTGTCACTGTCCTTCAGACATCACACAGTCCTTCATTTAGTAAATATGCCTAATATAGCTTTCGGAGCACCATCTCCCTTTCTTTTGTGGTATGGACCTAAGTCATATTTTAGCTATATGTATAGGATTATTTGATTGACATTTTCTTTTTTTAAAAAAATTGAACAAGAGAGAGACAGAGCAGATGAGAGAGAGAGAGACAGAGAGAGAGAGAGAAAGATGTGGAGAGAGAGAGAATGGGCATGCCAGGGCCTCCAGCTTCTACAAACAAACTCCAGGTGCATGTGCAACCATGTACAACTGACTTTCGTGGGGAATCGAACCTAGGCTCTTAGGCTTCATAGGCAAATGCCTTAGCCACTAAGCAATCTCTTCAGTCCTGATTGGCATTTCCTATCCCTCCTATAAACTATGAGGTACATTAGGGTAAGGGCGATATCCAGTTTAATTTACCATGCATCCCCATGATTGAGCACATTTATAATCTCACAGTTCTACAGGTGAGAAGTCCTGTGGCCACTGCTGCTTTCTTTGCTCTGGGCCTTACAAGGCAAACATCAAGGCTGTGCCTAGGCTACATTAATTCCTGGAAGTTTGGGGGTACATCTTTTTCTAAACTCATTCAGGTTATTGGCCAAACTCAGTTCCTCATGGTTGTAGGAGTGAGATCTTTGTTTCTGTGTCAGTAGGGACATCCCAGGCTCTTACAAGATCACATTCCTCTTCACATAGTCCCCTTCATCTTTAAATCAGCAATGGCATATATATACATACATATATATATATATATATATATATATATATATATATATACATATCTCATGCACAAAAATATATAGAGAGGTTAATAGATATTTTGCTATTGTTGCAACCACTGTTTTACTGTCTTTAAGACAATCACCAATTGATGAACCATATATTTGTGTTATCATACATCAGTAAGAGAAATTTCTTAATATCAACTCCTGGGTATTTATACTTTTACCTCTTGCTTAATATTAGGAAACATGGCTAGTATTCAAAATATCCTAATAGAAATTAGCATAAAAACATCTGGGAAAAAGAGAAGGCTATGTTCAGTTACTAAATTCATACTCTTAGTACAAAAATATTGTGTCATGAAAACTAGAAATCTACACGTAAATAGCACCCTAACATTAAGGTTTGGCCCTTCAAACCCTGGAAACATTAAGTCTATAAAAAGGAAGAAAACTATAAATCATCATCTTTAAGGAAACACACATTGCAATTCTCAGGAAATACATTCAGACTTTCTTAACATAAAATTTTCTCTCTTCTGACTTAATACTTGTCTGTATAGGCAGAAATAATTTCCTCATCAAGGACTGACATCAGTCTGGTAGCTCACATTCCTGCTCCGGCATTCTTCTAGAAGTGTCATCTTCCACCAGTTGACACAGTCTCAGTGGGTCCCTTGCTTTTAGTGGGGAAACCAATATCCACTCCAGCAGGCTGCTGTGAGGACCTGCCACACATGTTGAATATTATACTCACACTGAATGTGAGACAAATGTTCGCTTTCTTTAGGCTATGAATTTTAGATATGTCAGATAGTATTCTCTGCCATTCATTTCTCTTTTCCCCACTCAATTTCTCAACTTATTAGGAAAGTTTTCATTTCCTGGATTCATACCAGTTCCCAGATACAAGGCAAGCCTAATAGTTCTCTGAGAAGCAAAGATCTTCAACAACATATGCCTTCATTCTAACCACTGGGAAAAAGCAAAGATAAGGAAGCAAAGGCATGATATGTGCAAAGGGAGTGGCTCACAGAAAGACGCAGGGAAGCTAGTGACTGAAACAAATAGCTCCATCCTGCCAGGACCTAGGTTCTGCAAGTGAGTGAAGGTGTTGAGAGAGGTAAGGAAGCTGGACGGGCCTGCAATAGGGAGCTCTATGATTAAGCAAACTTATGACACAATGGTGTCGTGCATGGGTGTTAATGCTCCGAGTTACGAGAAAGTGGTGAGCACGTACCACGTACAGTGACAGCCTGTGTGAGGGACATGGCCTGGCAAAGCAAAGAAAATGTACCTTCCCGCATTCCTTCTCTCCACGACTCAAGAAAGAACCTCCCTTTCAACCAATCCGAGTGAAATATAGTCTTATTCTTTATGCCCTCACTTTGAAAGAGGGTATTATTCTTTTCAAAGGAAAATGTACAGGGGCTCCAAACTGAGTACAGAATCACAATTTTAAAACCTGTTACAATAGACTATTCCCAATCTTAACTGAATGACTTCAAACATTTTATAAGTACTACTTTCTATGAACACATGAGTGTGAAGTGATTATCTGAAATTTATCATATAGAAATTAGTCGTTTGGGGGTCTATTTCTTCAAAAGGAGAAGCCTTTACAATCATATGGCCTAAATATTACAACTATTTTAGATGAGCTAGGAAAACTTTATTTTATTGCTTTTGCCCCAGGCCACTCAAAATTCCTTATCTATTTCTGTTGCTTTTCTGTCTTTTTCTTTTCCTGAGACTAAGCTCTACGTGGAGACACTGAACACACAATCACCTCTTAGTTCCAGGGGGAAGACACTGCACAGCTCTCTTAAAAGCCTCATAAAGTTTTCTTTGCACCTTCTGCAGACTTGATCCACTTCTCTTTCTTTTCGTGACTTTGGAGCAGCATGTCATTGAGGGAGAAGTGGCTTTTAATCATGATTTACTAAGACTCGCAAAGCACACAGGAAGGGTAGACACCCCTTCTTCTGACAAAAGCAATGTATTAAGAATGCGAGAAAGCATCAGATGCACTTAGAAAAGGTGAGGAATTTGGAGGGCAGAAGGAAAGGGAAAAGTCATATTCTCTCAGAACATTGATGGGAAAATAACTTTTAAAATGCCCACTGCTTTTTAACAATTTTTTTGGGGGGGCTGAGGGGGTAGCATTTTCTATAATTCCACTTACAGCATTGGACCCTAATGGTGAGTTTTGGTTATATATGTGCTTTTGTTAATTAATATTTAAATTATTGGAACAAGCATAGATAATGTGGTCATTATATTTATTTCTGTATATAGTGTCACATTAATAACTCTTTACACTGCCTGTAGAGATATCTATTGATATTAATGCTCAGGGAATTCCATGTAACACTTCCATTCTATTTGCTCTTTCACTAAAGCTTATCTTTCTTTTATTCTCTTCAGTCTTGCACAATTATCAAAGTAAGGTCTTTTTTTCCTTAACATTCTTTCTTTTCCTTGTTCTCAGCCATATTTATTCATTATCTCAGGCTCCATCTCAGCTTTTAATGTGTTATATTTAAGATCCTATGGAGCACAGACCATATGGAGTATCTGCCCTTAAAGTTTTCAGAGTGACTCACTCCTACATGGCTACGTGCAAAGCAAGCACTTTATTTGTTAGGTGAATTTTTATTCTTTTTTTTTTTAGAATTTTTAGAAAACAGTGTTTTTTCAGAACATTTATAGAGCTACAGCACTATGAATACATTTTTAGACACACCACAAACAGAAAAATAATAATTTCCCACAAATTTTATTTAAGCATTCTTGTACCAACTGATTTTCATGCCTATTACAAGGGATATGCATTCCATATATAGAGTCAGGGCACATTAAGACATGTGGAACACTACTCGGCTCCTAAATCCTCAGAAAACCTGAGACAAACAAATGAACATGAGAACCTACACAAACATATACATAAACAAGCTATGTTTATGAATGTGCAATTTCTGAGCTTAAATTTCAAGGTCTGTGGAAGAATAAAACATGTTTGCCGTTAAAAACCACTGGCCAGGTTTAGACAACTAAATCACCAGCAGTTTCCCTGAAACTAAGTACCATAATAATAGGATGTGTGAAATGGAGATGTTGGAAGTGAGGAATTGTGAATGTGTTTACTTTGGTCTTTTTTACCATGGCTATGGGAGGGACGGTTTTAACTTCCGACTTTGTTAACCGCAATTGTTTCTAAGGACATTGGCTAGAGGAGGATCAGGGGTACAGAGAAAAAGGTGTGATGAAAAGAAAACAGAAAGAGAAAAGCAAGTTGATGTAAAAGCATGATGGTAACAATCATTATTTGCTTTTGGATTATGTGTCATATGCAATCCCAAAATTATCCTTTACTTTATGAGGCTGACAAGCTAGTAGGTCTCTCTTGGACATGGGCTTTAGTCAGAGCCTTACAGGAAACAGACAGTAAAAAGAAAAAGATGTTACATTTTGCGTCTAAATGTTCATTTATTCTTACATGTTTTAACTACTTAGAAACATCTGCTTCCTATCACGATACTTTGTTCATGCCATTACCTACCCTGGAAATCAATCCAAACTAGGTTATCTCTTATTCTAAAATGAAATGCGTTCATGCCAATAACACAAATGGCCCAGCATAAATAGCAACCCAGGAAGGGCATAGAGCTTTCTTGAATGCCTCCTTGGCTGCGAAAAAGAATGTTGCCACAAAAATCTGTTTTGCATCATCTAAATGCTTGAAACAAGAACACATAATTTAGAAGAAAAAACTCAGCCACTGCCACTTAGCCATAAAGAGCAAAGTCGTGTTAGAAATAGCTTCCCTGTGATATTTTGGTACATTTCTGTTTTTTTTTTTTCAGCAATCAACATAATTATGTGGTGTGAGAGGGCAGTATTTATGCACATCACCATTTATACACTGTATACAAACAGAGGACTTGACTCCAACAGTCTGATGAGCACATGGGGTTGTGGCCACATCCTTGACCTCAGCCTCTTTGGAAGCCCATGTGGTTTTATCAAAAGTAACTACAATCTTTAAGTGGGGAATATTGATCTCTGATTCAGCTCTGTCTGTCTAAGATATTCAACACTTTTTCTGCTGAGTGCTGAGTTATGGTTGTAGAAAACTATTTACATGCAGTGTGTCAGTGTGCTGATTGTTTACAGAGTCACTGACAAGATACAAAGGTGTATGTCACACACACATACACACACACATTCAGTAATTTTTTGCTGTTTCCTTTCTACAGCTTGATGGAATATATAAACCATCTTTCCCCACGGCCACTCTGCAAACTTTGGAATCATTCCTGGGAAACAGAGAAAGAAAACTTATGCCTACAAGAATATTACAGCTTAGCAAATCACTGCATATGTTAGGATGATCTCAATGCCAACTTTATTATACAGAAATTTCTTTCATGAAAATGGCATTCTTTTTTTTCCATTAAGAATGTTCAGATGTCAAAACTGGTACAAAAAAAAGTAACAAGCTGTAATAGCTGTTCAGAGCAGCAAAAGTACAAAATTGTGTTGTAAAGATCACATAACTGCATCTCCTCGGTTGGCACCTTCCAAAGTGGCACGCCTGTTCCCTCAGGCTAATGGCCAAAACCCTGCTGTAGTGATTCAGAATGGTGGCACACCTCGCCCATTCATGTCTCGCACTGTCGGCAGCACTATTTACACAAGCTAAGAGATGTGAATCGGCATTTTGTGGCATGCATTTTCTTCTGTGTGGCCCTTTATTAAAACTGGGCTGGCTCCCAGCACCATTATATATTCTATATAAGTTGACCCACCCTTAATAAAAGAACTAGTCATGCAGCCCTTGTTAAGAAAATGAGTGGTGTGATAAAATGCAGATACTATTCTATGAGCACTCTTGAATTTTTTGACTATTTTTCACAGTTTTGCTTGCAAAAGTCACCAAGTATAATTATAAGTACATTACAGTTACTCTGTTCTAATAGTTAACAGAATTAAATGTACTTCTTTTGTGAAGATGTTTTTTTTTTCTATATACACTTACCTATACTAATATCCATATATAAATGTAGCAAGAATGTAAAGATGTCCCTCTAATGTACTGCATGTAACCCACAGGACCTTGAGCCTCTATTCCCTCGCTGGTGAAAAGGGATAGTGATTATACTTGGACTCCATGGGCTGAAGCACAAGGTAAATGAAGAAATGCTTATGCAGTTTATGCTAGTACCTGGCCTATAAGATGGTATCAACATCCAACCTGAGTATCTCAGTTTGTTGTCAGCCATGATTCAAAATGGGGACAGAAAACTAGAGAAAGAAAGCAGGAGTAAGTGGGAGGGGAGGGAGCTGCACCCTCTAATGGCACATGCATGTGCTTTATGGACACAGACGGGCACAGGGGTTTCTGGGGTCAGCTTGATGTTGCTCAGAAGTGAAGCCAGGACATACATTATTTTGGAATATGAATGTCATTTTGGCATGCTTTGTCTTTTAATTTCTTATTTATTTATTTGACAGAGAAAGGGGGAGAGAGGGAGAGAGAGAGAGAGAGAGAGAGAGGGCACGCCAGGGCCTCCAGCTGCTGCAAATGAACTCCAGACACATGCGCCCCCTTGTGCTTCTAACTAACGTGGGTCCTGGGGGAATCGAACCAGGGTCCTTTGGCTTTTCAGGCAAACGCCCTAACCACTAAGCCATCTCTCCAGCCCCTTGTCTTTTAATTTCTTTTCCCATATCCTATTCTTACTCATTCTGCTCTTAATCATTCTCAGCAGTGGCCTAGGACATAGCTTCACTCAGTGAGATCTTAAGGAGACAGGAAGAAAATAGGTATTGTGAATTCTTCCTATTAGTTTCTGTTACCCATCAGATGCCTTGCTTAAGCCTTAATTATAGCAACTGGTAATGTGATAGAATTTTTGTACCAGCAACAAAACCATCCATATCAAAGTGATAAAAATAACCTTAAAAAATGAAGGCAGGGGACTGAGTTTGTGACGGCTTCCACACTCTCTAAACATAGGGCAGTCCTGGCTTTCTCAGACTTCAGCACATTTGTCTCTCTGCCAGCTACATGTGAACTTTGACATAGCATGTTCTACAAATGGGAGAGGACAAGAGTTCACTATATGTGACTGCCATATGACAAGGCAACTTGGGTTTGGGAGGGGAAGCTATTTTGGCAGGAGGAAAAAGTACTGCCAGTGTGCACTCACACAGCTCATCTGTCCCTTTAAGAGCTGAAACAGGAAAACCTGTACCACTTCTGTACTTTTGTTCATTCTTTTCAACTTATTCTAAGTTGCCCCCTGGGAGTTAGCCTTCCACCAAAAGTCTCTTTCAGTACACAACTAGCTCTCTCTATTAGGCATGCCCACCCCGCTCTGCTGTAACACTGCTTCCTTTGTACTTGCCTAGTGAACTGACCAGCCATACAGTACAATGGCCACAATTACTAAATTACACTGCCTGTCACTGCCTTTTGTATCACACCTCTAACAGGTGCCATTACCATGATAGGCAAATTGTAATAATCCATTCACAGCATCCACAGCCTTAATAATGTATTTTTTTTTATTTTACATAATCTGTGTGTGAATACCACAAGGCATTTGAATAGTAGTAAATACATACGGCTGAAAGGCTGAACCGCATGGAATGCAGCCACCAACAAAGGCGCGTAGGACAACAGACCTGAATACAGCCACATTCCTGATAAAGCGGGCACACACATCAATATTTCCAGTGGAGAAATAGCCTCCAGACTCGAGTTTTCTAAATCAAACTTAGGAACCTAAGAGTGAAAAATAAGACATTCCCAAACTGAACTTGGTATATGTGCTTAAAACTGCATATGGCATGCAGGTGACTGACAGCATACGTATTCTCTGAGGTTACTGCGAGCCACCAGGGCCAGCAGCACAGGAGAATCATGAAAGCATGAATTCAGCCACTGGTAAGACTCTTGTTGATCACTGCTTATTCATTTATCACTTCTCTCCTTTGCTCCATCAGAGCCCACATGCATATTGCATATGAAACACCACACTACTCCAGGTGTTGGAGAGGAGTTTATGGAACTGCACCATAGTACCTTTCCAGAACCTCCATCAGCAGCAAATGTAAAAGTGGATCACTGACCAGCTGAGGAGGGTCTCATTTCCTTGGAGGTTGTCACAGGTAAGACACATTCACTGGTGTCCTTCAAAGTCTGGTTTATGAAATGGTAGGTCAGGCTCACTGAGGATTCATGGTTACAATATAATCATACTGACACTTTCAAAGAGTGACTGAAAAACATTTTTAGATTCAAAGGCACAATCATTTATATAATAGCATTATTACAATGAAAATAACATATGGCAACACTTGACAAAGTCCAAGTTTGGAATTGTTAGGGAGCAACAAAGAAAGCAATTAAGAGTCTTGGAGTTTTCCATCTACAAAAGTCAAATTTTTGGACCACCACATAAAAACTAATGCATTTAGCCAGGCTTGGTGGTGCGTGCCTTTAATCCCAGCACTCAGGAGGCAGAGATAGGAGGATTGCCATAAGTTCAAGGCTACCCTGAGACTACACAGTGAATTCCAGGTCAGCCTGAGCTAGACTGAGACCCTACTTTGGAAAAAAAAAAAAAAAAAACTAATGCATTTGCACCACTAAAAAGGCACAGCCATGCCTTCAATGATTAAATCTCATCTGTGTAATCATGTAACACTGAGAAGGTGACACAATCAAGAGGGTCAGTGATGACTTCACATTTCCCATACTTCAGTGATTGTTGGGTCTGTTAGGGTGGAATGAATATATATGGCATATGAGAAAGACATGAATTTTAGGGGGATTTCATAAACAGTACGAACTGAATATGTGTATCCCCCCTAATTCATATGTTGAAACTCTAAACCACAAAGAGTTAGGATTTGGAGATGGCACCTTGGGTTATATGCCCAGAGTTCTTATGATGAAATCAGGGTCTTTCTAAGACAAGATCTCTCCCACCCCCCACCCCCTGCCATGTTAAAAAGCCACTTGAAGTCAGAAAGAGGATTTCACCACAATGCCACTATACTGGCACCATGATCTATGGCTTTCCAATCTCCCTAAATGACAGAAATAGATTTCTGTTGTTTAGGCCTATCTGTGATAGTTTTGTAATAGCAGCTCAAACTAATGAAGGCAGAAATTAGTGGTAAGACAATGGGATGTAAAGAAAAAAAGTCAGAGAAATAGTTATGACAATATACTTGGCATAGCAAGGTTGGTATTTTTTTTTTTACTTAGATTATAAATAAAAGATATTCTAAGTTTTAAAATGTTGATTATTTAATTTCTTCTTTCCCAAAATTAAGATGTGACACCATCAACTACTGCACCTACTGGAGAAGGGATGAATGGGCATCCCAGTGTTGGTTACTTTTTCATCTGTCTCAAATTTGTCCCTTTAATACTGTCACTGATAAAAATACAACAGGAAATGCTAACAAAAGCTTGGATTCTCATCTGTAGATCTCTGCAGGCATAAGTAGAATTCCGGAGTGTATACCATGTCATTGCCATCACCACCACCACTACCACCACCATAACCATCATCACCACAATTTACTATATACTGTGCATCATCTATAGATTTTGCATAATCACATCGAATCCTTCTATCACACTGCACTCACAAGGTAGAGACTATTATTATCTCAACGTTGCAGAACTGAAAGTGAAGATGAGTTGCTGGAGAGATGTCTTAGTGGTTAAGGCACTTGCTTGCAAAGCCTAAAGACCCAGGTTTGGCTCTCCAGAACCCACATAAGTCAGACACATAAGGTAATGCATGCACTCAAGGTCACATATGTGCACCAGATGGCATATGAATCTGGAGTTTGATTGCAGTGGCTAGAAGCCCTGGAGTGCCAATTCTCTCTCATAGAATAATTTTAAAAAAGAAAAGAAAATGAAGATGAGAGTCCTAGTAACTTCTCAAGGTAATTTTTATCAAAGTCCCAGTAGAAAACAGATCATACACTAAAATGGGTAACTTCAGTAGAGTTTACTAAAGAAACCATTTTAAAGCTCTGGGAAGCCACGAAGTCTGGCATCATACCTTGGGGCACGTAACAGTTGGCAAATTACCACTTCCATGCTTGAAGATGGGAGAAGGAGCAGTTATAAAGCTCTGAAAATAGGGCTGAGCTGAGAGCTCAACTCCCAGGAACAGAACCAGAATTCAGAGCTAGACCTTACTGTATTCCATCTCTTGCCAGTGGTCCCCCCTAGGTAAACTGAAGTACAACATGCAGTGTGTGTGTGTGTGTGGTGGTGGTGGTGGGGGGAGGTTGGTGTGATCTGTAAAACGTAAGTCTTCCTAGAAACTCAAATCTGGTAGATGTAGGGAGGGAAGATGTGTCCTGCATTGTCAAACTGTGCAAATTTTACCAAGTCTTAGATTCAGATTTGCTGCTGTTGCTATATGTTAAGCTACCTTAATCTGTACAAACAAAATCTGAATGCTCTAAAATCCAGTATATTTATGTCTGGAACTGATGTCATATGTGGAAAGTTCGACCTAATCTCCTAGAATGGACTACAGCCAAAGAATAGGGATAGCAAACTATTGAGAAAATAATTACCCTCAGGCTATGTGTCTGAGGTGTAGGAAACATAAATGAATTCCATATTTAGACTTGGGTTTCATCTTCAAGATAGCTCATTATACATATGTAAATATTCTGAAATCTGAAAAAAAAAAAACATCCCCAATCCGTAACCCTGGTTCTGAATATTTTGGATAAGGGATCTTCAACCTTACTACCATCAGTTTATATACCAAGTTCTAGGAAGAAACATGTATTTATAATTCCAGCACACAGATCTTCTATTTTTAAACTCTTCCAATTCTCAAGATTTCCACTCCATATTCTTTGTCTTGTCTCTTGGCTCTCTAGGCACACTATGAAATGTCTGTCACTGACCGCCCCTCCCCATGTGGCCTACCATTAGCTATTGCAACTTCACACTCAGGACTGACAACCTCACAATCACTCCTGCTTTGCCCACCCATCATTCCTGCTCTGCCAATTCTCAACAGGTATCAACTTTCTACTGTTTGCTTTCTTTACTCCTACTCTGGGTCTGCCAAGCAATCTTGGGGAGAACTGTGAAACCACACTATTGAGCCCATAGCACACTCATGCTCCCTGACCTCCACTGGGCCTTTGCAATGGCCTAGCAGTTTCCGACCAATACGTGCTGAGTCACCCTGACAGCCCCAACAGCACTCCTCTCACTCTTCCTAAGCCCTTGTTCTGATCCTGCACATTTTAGGAGTAGCCTGGCATCTGATATGGACTATGTGACCCTCTAGAAGTTCCCCCTCAAATCTCCACCTTTCTCTTCCTACACCAGGCTCCAGAGGAAGTATTTCTTCATCCTAAGGTTACATTTTCAGCTTGTGCTCTTGGTCCCATTGCTTTGCTCATGTTCCAGGACCTGAAGTGATCAACTGTACTTCTTCATGCTGCTATCACTGCCTCTCTACCAGGTCCAACCTACTCACAGGCTTCAACACATGCTTGGGGCTCTCACACACAAAGTTAAAAAAAAAAAAATCCTGATCCTTATTGAGAAGCATATCTTTTTTCTTCCCTAGCTACTTTTCATAAAAAGAAAAAGATAGGATCAACTTCCCACTCTCCTGCTCCTCGAGGCCAGGGCTTCTTCCTGCTGCAACATTCTAGGTGGGAATCCTAAGCTGCTTCTCTCTCCTCTGGCTTCCATGGTGCAGCACCCAGAGTCCCACCCACATCATCCCGTGACTTTCTCTGACTCCTGTCTCAGGAAATGAAGACTCCCCTCGATACTCAAAGGCTCACTTCTAATCTGTAAATATTCTCCAGGTGATCTTATTTATTTCCCTAGCTTAAATCTTAAATGTATTTCCCAAACATAGTATTTAAGAAGTGACTTTTCTGGGAGTGGTGGTGTACACCTGTAATCCCAGCACTCAGGGTGCAGATGTAGGAGGATCACCATGAGTTGGAGGCCAGCTTGGGACTACAGAGTGACTGTCAGGTCAGCCTGGGATAGAGTGAGACCCTACCTCAAAAAGAATAAAAATTAAAATTAAAAGTATGTGGCTTTATGTGGATCATGAACTTGTCTTTTTTCTTGGCTACTCTTTTTTTTTTTTTTAATGAGTAAGAGCAAGAGAAAGAAAGAGAGAAAATTGGCCTGCCAGGGCCTCTAGCCACTGCAATCGAACTCTAGACACGTGTGCCATCTTCTGTGTGTGTGTACCACCTGGCATGCTTTTGTCACCTTGTACGTCTGGCTTATGTGGCATCTAGAGAGTAGAACATGTGTCCTTAGTCTTTGCAGGCAAGTGTAATTGCTAAGTCATTTCTTCAGCTCTTTTCTACTCTGTTTAATCTAATCTTAAATAGTGACTATTAAAAATGCCACTTTGTACACATGATATAGAAATTGGCTGCCAATTAAATTATGGTAATACTTTCTTATCAGTCAAAAATTTCATTATAAAATTATTCAGGGAGCTCTTTGGACTCAAAGATTTTCTTATGCATCACTTCTACACATACTAAAGGGAAATATAAGCAAAAAGCAAATGGGTTAAGTTTTTCCTAAAATATTCTTATTCGTCATCATTTAGCCAGTGGCACCTAGGGTAGATCAAAAGAGAAAGATCCAAGGCAGGATGGGGAAAAAAGACAAGGTGGTTCCAGATTGTTTCAAAACTATTCTTTTACTGTCAATGGCATTCTTTCCACTTAACCAGAAACCAGAACCTCCTTGGCTTTCTTTCCTGCTCCCTGCACTTCACACCATAATCTTGGTTCTTCCTCAGTGATGTTTCCTGAATCTCTTTTCTTCATTCCTGTGTTAACAATCCTAACTCGAGCCTCACTTCTGTGACCTGCTGCCAGTGTCTTATAGACTATCCCTTGGGATCTTTCTCCTCTGAGCTGTCCTAGGCACAACTGGAAAAATAAATCCTAAGGTACAATCACTAGCAGGTCACTTCCTTGTCTCAAAAGAATCAGTAAGAAAGCTACACTTGAGCTTGGCCTACAACCCCAGCTACTCAGGAAGCAGAGGCAGGAGACTTACCAGCTCAAGGTCTGCCAAAGCTAGAAAGTGAAATCAAGGCCTATCCCGGCAACTTAGTAGGACCTTGTCTCAAAATAAAATACACAAAAAGAGGTGGTGTATAATAGCAAGACAAAGAATGTAGAGTTTTGACTAACACACACTAGGCCCTGTGTTCAATCCCTAGTACCACCGAAACAAAAAAAGCATGTTACATTTACATAGTATTTCAGCATTTTTCTCAGCAGGTCCATGCGGAAGGCTAGGTCTTTGTAACCATTTCAAAGCAGAAATCAAAGTAATAGAGGATGAGAAAATGACCTTCTGGAAGTCAAACAGTGAGCCTATTTGGTGGTTTGCACTGTGCCTCTGTCATCCTGACTGCCTTAAGGGTGACTTAGTTGATTTAACAAGGCACATATGCACATTCTATGTCTAATCTAAAATCCACAATTTTGATTAAATTATGCCAAGTCCAGGCCCTTTCCCAGCATCTTTCCATGGTAAAGCCACGATAATGCAGGTAAGTGCAGGTTTCATCATCACACCCAAATCTTCATGCGCTTTTAATTAGAACTTATTAAAAACAACTTTTTACTCACTGTACTTTTGTGCACAATGCTATCTCCACAAAGAATGGTCTCCTGGAATCTTGCCTCTCTACAAACCTAGTCCCCTATGCTAGCTTCTTCTTAAGTCTGGATTTAGCTTCCAAAACCTGTCACCACTGGTTACCAAAGAATGTTTGGTTCACTGCTAACTGCACACAAAAACATTTCTTTACTCTTTACTTTAGTGTTTATGCAATTCCTTATGCATGGCCAGGTATCAGGAAAAACTTTGCTCCTGGTTGCATGTACGCCAAGGATACATAAGGAAAACATCACTCATTTTAAAGCTGACTGACAGAAAGATACTGTTGAAACCAATGTAAGTCTGCCCAAAATTCTTATGTGAAACCATAATCCTCAATGAATTTGGAGATGGAGCTCTTCAGCCATGACTAAGTTTAGATGTGGTTATGATGATGACGTCATCATAATGAGACTTGGAGCTGTTATAAGAAAAGGAAGAAATACAAGATAGTTTTCTCCTTACCTTATGAGGATACAGGGAGAAACAGTGATCCGTAAAACAATGAAAACTGTACCCTACTACAAACTGAACCTGCTAGCACCTTAACCTTGGACTTACAAGGCTCTCTATGAGAAATAAGTCTGTTAATTAAGCCACACTGATTATGATATTTTGTTATAATGGCTCAAGTGAAGGCATATTCATATAAATAAAGCTAAATGGTGTCACAAAGATGAGGTGAAAATTGTGATAACAGTTCACAAATGATGGACACTGGGAAATGCTACCTCACAGCATTTACAATATGTGGTCTTTCAGTAAATGTTTTTGCATATTTGTTTTATATTCCGTACTAGAACATACAAGCTGTAAGTTAAGAGCTAAAACTTATTAACTGAACATCCCAAAAACAAACTATGGATTGTGACCTTGTAGATGGATTATAAAATCAATTTAGGAACCAAGATGGGCATTTCTTTTAAAATGAGATTAGAAAATATTAGTGTGCATTACCTGTAATTAGAAAGGCTAAGTGTTATTTTATGAAATATTTATCTCAGTTGTGTTTGTGTGTATGATATGAGTTGTGCTGTGAAATATATTTCCTGTAGGACATTATTTACACACTTCAAAAAGAACTTCATTGACATGTACAAGATAATACTTTGTATACACTATGCATACAGATAGGACGGGGTATTATTTCTTCAACCAGGCACCAGACAGTGTCTTATTTTTTAACTTTCTGATTACTGAAATTTTTATCCATTATTGATGATATGGGATAGCACCCTATAACCAACATTCATCCACTTTATCCCAAAATACATATTATTGACCGTTTAAATTTAGTTCAAGAAAGTATGTCATTTCAATTATTACTTTGAAATTTGAGGAAATGACTTTAGATTCTAAAGCATGTATTTTGAGAAGGTCAACAGTTTCAAAATGACTAAACATGGGTGTAAGTTGCATAACACATTATTCCTGTTGGGGATTCTAAAATAACCTGAACATGACCGGCTGGAGAGATGGCTTAGCGGTTAAGGTGCTTGTCTGCAAAACCAAAGGACCCAGGTTTGGTTCCCCAGGATTCACATAAGCCAGGTGCACCCATTTTTTACCTGTCTTGTTCTCCTCTCTCTCTCTCTCTCTCTCTCTCTCTCAAATAAATAAAATAAATATGAACATGAACTGCCTGCCTGTACTTGGGAGGCTGAAAGAGGAGGATTGAGAGTTCAAGGCTAGTCGGAGCTACATAGCAAGACAATGATTCAAAGAAAAACAAAAAAGAAAGGAAGGAAAGAAGGGCTGGAGGAAAGGAGGGATAGCGGCAGTGGCAGGCAGTGAAGAAACATAATGAATGACTTCTTATATGTAACAAGAGCAGGGCTGTGGGTAAGGCTCACTGAGAGAGTGCTTGCTAAGCCCATGCAAGGCTCGGGGTTCAATCTCTAGTACTGAAGAACAAAGAACAGCATGTCATCCTTTAGGTTTTATATTAAACATCAATATCATAAATAAAAGGTAACTTAGCTCTGCAATTAACTATGAATTTAAGTCAACACAAAATTAATTTAAACAGACTGTAAAACAGAGCTAACATGGTTCTCTATGGGGCACACAGGAGGGGCTGAGAGGAAGGGAACACTCTTCAGGACACATGAAGGACATGTTCAAACATTTACAGAAAGAAGCAGAAAACGGCTGTGCCATTATCAAAAACCACCCTGGTAAAGAGAATAGATACTGTGATATTTAAATACCCATGAAAAAATTCCTGTTTTGTACACTTATGGAAGCATCCATAAAGACCATGAAGGAAAGGTACATTAGTCAGCTCTGCCGATCAGCAAATCAGAAACTGAACACAAGCTACAGCAACCCACCAAACATTCACTGGGTTTCAGTGTCAGCAAAAAACATAATTGGGTATGATAAAGCAAAAAGAAAAATTCGTAGGCTCTGAAATCTCATGGGAGAAATCAATCATTCATTCTACAGATATTTATTTAGTGCCTACTATTAGCACCAAAGAGAGGCGCAGTGGTGACCACACCACACAAGGTGCCCGTGGTCACAGAAATTGCATGCTGGCAAAGCAGAGCACAGCAGTGATCTAGAATCTCCATCTTCCTGTGCCACTAATGGGCTGTGTGAATGTGGGGGCAAGTCGCTGCGCACATTGAGCCTCCACTGTTTCATCTGTGAAAATGAAGTGGTTGAGATAAACCACTTCAAAGAGAAGATGCAAATCTGAGGTTCAAAAGTCAGGATCACCAGTCAATAATGGGGTTCAGCAAGTCTTGTACCAGACAGTGAAATCCATCTAGCATTTTCCTCTCCACATGGAAGAATGTATGTGATCAGGCCAGAATGCTGAGCCTTCTGACCCAAGTGTACTCCTCAGCACCATCGACAGTGCCTTAGTTCTTTCTGTCAGCCCTGCAAGACTTTATGCTCTGACCAGTACAGTGCTTGTTAAATAGAGCTCATCCATCTTAGTATATGGCATAAAATTTAAGCAATAACCATGCAAGCAAGGTTGTAATGAGCTGAAAGCACTGATAAGGAAAAAAAAGAAAAGAAGTCCAAGTTACCCAGCTCATGATGATAAAAATCTGACAGATATTTAAGTCCAAGCCCCAGTCTCAGCTGGGTATTTGACTGGATATATTAGAAATACATGACCATGTTCTAAAGACTGATGCTGGAACAAAATTTTTAAAAAAGAATATAGCAATTTTTCCTAAAATAAAATGTATTTGAGGCTAATTATCTATTCAGAGAAATGAATGCTTGACTTGTAGCATCAAAATATTCTTTCCTTTGTAAGAGGCAAGAACTGGTAGGAGCCAGGTTTCCCTGTGCTTCAGCTTGCATGGAATAAGCAGCCATAGACCATGTACCAGTCCTCACATTTATCTGATGATTTTTACTCTTAACCTTACTTGTGTGCTGAAATTCAAATGCCTACAACAAATGAGTCTGTGTGTCCAATGAGTACAGTAACTTAAGTAGGTTAAAAACAATGGAATTAAGACTACCATGTTAACTAAGAACTGCAGAGATTTATAAGAATGAACAGTTACATTCAGAAAAAAAGCAGCTTATAAGTGAGCAATGTATTTTATCACATGCTGAAGTGTCCAGGGAACATTGTTAAAGTAGGAAACATTCCTCACCGAAGCCAATAGTATTAGACTAGCATTAGAACGTAAATTCCTCTTTTCTTTCCTTTGAGACAGGGTCTTGCTAGATAGTCTCGGCTGGGCCTAATAGACTCCTCCTGCCTCAGCCTCCTGAGTGCTGGAATTACAAGTATGTACCACCACACCTGGCCTCTATTTCATTTCCCAGTGACAGAAATCCATATCAAATTAGCTAAAAACAAAAATGGGTGGGGTGCTATGGTTTACTGAAGTAAGATCCTTGATTAACTTTTCAAGTAATATGACATGTATTGTTCTTAAGGGCCTTTCACAGCTAGATATTGGATATACCTCAACTAACAACCATTTTTAATTCATTACTGAGCTGGCTAGAAAGCATGAGCATCTTTAGGAGCACAAGAATAAAGTATATGATAAACAATTTTTTGGAAGCCAAACAGACAGTAAGTGGCAGAGCTGGAAGCTAACTTTGGGCCTCTGTGATGTCTTTTCACCCCAGTACACTGCCTCCCAGGCAGCCGTACAGGCAGTAGCTACATCAAGCTCCTTTTCAATCTAGCATTATCTATCTTTTCATCTTGAGGTTGTGGAGGACATAGCATTAAAAATGTGCATATATCAATGTTCTTTTTATGCCTAATAATGAAGCTAGTTTGTGGCATTTTCCAATGAACATGTTCTCTATCAGGTCTAGAGATACAGAACAATTGCAATGCAGAGAAACAGGCAGAAAAGGGAGAAAGAGGAGGTCTAAGGCATCTAATCTGCTACGGGTCATGGGCAGAAGGCCCCCAAGAACATGCACACAGGTAATGAGCATTAAGATTCATGGGTAACCAGAAAGCCAAGCGTCACATGTTCTCTCTCATATGTGGATCCTAGCACAGATGACTGGGATTCTGTGTGAGAAGGAAAAAACTCAGTAGCAAAGGCCAGTAAGCTAGAAAAGAGACAGAAAGGGAAGAGAAAGGAAGGAAGGGGTGTACATAATAGGGTGGTATTGTATATATGTAAGTAGAAGAATAGATTAATGGGGGTGAAAAAGCCCAAAATGAGGTCTGGGGAAGAGATTGAGTAAAGGAAAGGTGGAGGGACAGCTAATCAAAATCTAAGAGGATATAAATAAAACATATGTAATCCTACTTTTTTGGACAATGGAACACTCAGGAGCTGTAGATTGTTGCTAGAAAATTTTCAGTGCCAGCGATGGAATATCTTCCAGTGAGTTGTTGACCAGGGAGATCCCTGATGCCCCCAAAACATTATAGGCCATTGCCAAGGCCCTTGGTTTCCCACCAGGAATAGATGGTAAGACCCTACTGCTGAAGACTCCATATACTTGGGCTGCAAGGCCACTGAGAAATCTTGCTGGAACTGAGCTGATAACCTCCTCCATGTAAACCAGCTGACAGAAAGCTGGAAGAAGCCATTCTGCATTCAGTTCAATGGGAGAAAGAGAAATCACCAGTGAAGATACTCATCAGTGGACACTGCAAGCCTTACAATTGGCCTGCCAGGCCAAATGAGCCAATGGGTGCAATAGTGGCACGTCTGTTATGGGGGAAACCAACTTCCCTCTAATTGAACTGGAGGCCTGCTCCATGGGAAGGGAATACATCCCTGATACTGACAACTTAAAACAGGGTTAGTCATAAGCCCTAGGGGTGTAACGTCTGCTGTTGTCTGGCCAAATGTATATACTATGCTTATTAAACTGCCCAGTAAGCACTTCTGTTAATGTTCACACCCTTATATTAATACTACTCTCACTTTTGGTTGGGAATCTTCTCTTTTCAGATGGCAGTGACCTTGGGGCGACTCAGAAAGTATCTTGGTGACGGAAGGAAATGACCACAGTACTCAGTACTACAATATCTCTATCACACCTTCCAAGGCTCAGGGTCTAATGCAGAAGAGGTGGCAGAAAGAATGTAGAGCCAAAGGAAGGGCAGGACTCCATACAACATGCTCCCTCCAGACACAAAATGGCCTGGATATCCATGACCTCACAGTGCCTGACACTACTTACATAAGACCATCATAAGAGGAGGAAAAGATCAAGACATCAAAAGTAAAAGAGAGACTGATTGAAATAGGGAGGGGGTATGACGAAGAGTGGAGTTTCAAAGTGGTAAGTGGGGGGAGGGAGGGTATCACCATGGGGTATTTTTTTATAATCATGGAAGTTGTTAATAAAAAAATTAAAAAAAATTTTTTTAAAAAGAATCATGGGTAAGATTCACTCTGGGGACCATGAACCTGGGGCTGAATACTGGCTCAAATCACATCTGTTTCTAAAGACCAAATATTTTCAGGTGGGGGCACACTCCCTCAAGGTCTGCAATGATTCACACACCACTTGCTACATTACAAGTTTGGATATGCAGTGTCGAGGACTGTCATAGCTGGATAAACCTGAAGTACTATATGGGTGAGATAACAATTCACTTACTTAGTACTGTGGTGAAATGGGGTGTTTCAAGACAGAGAACCTTTTAGATCATGAAAGCCGATTTAACTCCAAACAGCAATCATTTACTAATTGGAATCTGCTAAAATGTGCCACATAAGTATACTGCATTGTTTCTATTTCTCGTCTTTATTGACTTCAAGTTATTATTACAAATGGTCATCACTGGGCTGTTTAATGATAGAATGATGGTTCTTTCTTGAATGCCACTTTTCTTATTTCATGGTGTCTAGCCTCCCTACATTAGCTCTTCTGCTGCAAGCTGAGAAATAAAACAAGCAAACATTTAGGATCTAAATTCTGGAGTAATACCAACACCACCACTCATACATTTAGTTGGGAGCTTATCAGGTACACAACAATGCTGGCAACTGTCTTCATTTGATTCAATGATGACATGGAGAGATAGAGTGGTGTCCCCAAAGTCACAGAGCAAGTGAACTAGGAGATAAATCCATTCACCCATATCTAATTATATTTTTATTTTATATTATTCTTTTTTAATTTTTAAGCCACATGTTTCCAATCCTATCTTACAATGTATGGTTTTTTTGTGAACTTTTTAAAAGACACACAAAGATATATTTTCAAGGTTAGTATTTTATGTTATAGAGAAATAAGCTTCCTTATGATGGGTTGCTGGGTACATATGATAGACCTAGTCTTTCCTCTAGAGTCTAAACTTGAGGAAACTAGCAGGATGGGAAGACATTTAAAATTTAGCAAGATATAAACAAAGTGAGGAACCTGGAATCTCTCATATCTACCCATTATGAGGTTTTGAATAAGCCACTTAGTCTCTTAACTTCAATTTCCTCTCGTGAAATAAAGATAAATACTCACATAATCCAAACAGAATGTTTGGAAAATAAAGACAACATAGTCTATTATGGAGTGTAGAGAAGATGCTCAGTAAATATTAGATGGATTGGCTGTGGATTTCCTTATCTGTAACATGAGGATAATAGTACTCAGAGGGTTGTTTTGAAACTAAATGAATTAATATGTATAAATTCTTTTAACATGATCCTGATAGATGGAAACCACTCAACAAATGCTTGCTATGACCATTATTGTTATTCTATTATTTGTTCACTCTCTTACTAGAGCTCTTTCAGCAGTAAACTAAGGAAAATAGAATGTGGGAAAATTCTGAGATAGATGGTAGCTGAGTTCCTTTATTTATTGAGAAAGTGAATATGACAATGCATCTGGCAGTGTAGCTCAGGGGTAGAGCACTTGCTTGGTATAAATAAGGCCCATAGTTCAATCTTTAGGACACCAAAGAAGCAAGCAAGCAACCAATTAACCAAATAAATACATCTGGCATTTTAGTTCCTTCAGAGAAATGGGTTGTTACATAAACAATATTTTTCTTTGAAATTTATATATTTTTGAAAGATTTTATTTATTTGAGAGACAGGGAGGGAGGGAGAAGCAGAATGGACACACCAGGGCCTCAAGTCACTGCAAACAAACACCAGACACATGCTTCATGTGCCACCTTGTGCATCGGGCTTACGTCAGTACTGGGGAATTGAACCTGGCTCCTTAGGCTTTGCAGGCAAGTGCCTTTATGGCTCAACCACCTCTCCTGCCCTGAAATTTATATATTTTATTTAAATAATTTGTTTTCCTTCATTAGAGGAGGTACCTAAACAGTTGTTTTGTTTCTGTTTTCAAATAGAAATTATAATATTCCAATCTCCAAAACATTGTAAGTTCTAGGCTCAGTCTTTATCAAACGTTTACTACTGGAATGCCAATATTAACTTTCTTTCTTTTTCCATAGGAACCCTTGTTTTGCTTTGTCACAGCGAATGTAAATCAACAGCAAAACAGAGCTAAAATGTGTAACCTTTGGACAGCAATCAGTTTCTAAACTTAGAAAGGTTTGCTACACACAACTTATATACTTTACTAGGCTCCCAGATATATGACTTGACTTCATTTTTTACAAAAGATAAATTTATATTTTAGTGTGATGCCATTTAGGAGAACACTTCACTTATTTTGGAAAAAGGAACAATTTATTATTATTATTATTACTATTATTATTATTTTGGTTTCTCGAGGTAGGGTCTCACTCTAGTTCAGGCTGACCTGGAACTCACTATGTACTCTCAGGGAGGCCTTGAACTCACGGCGTTCCACCTACCTCTGCCTCCCATGTGCTGGGATGTGTGCCACCATGCCTGGCTTGGAACAATTATTTTTAAGTAAGCCATTTAATTGCATGAGACACCATGCACTGGGCATCAATAGAATTGCCTGAGTGCCACGTGCAGAGTGGGTATGAAGTGGACATTGCACAAAAAGGACCTTTTCTAGAGATAAGCAGATAGGCACGTGATGCTTCAAAACCCACGTTCCACGGCTTCAGAACTACAGCAATGTCCTTCAGAAGTGCACATGTTTTAGAAGCACCTCAAGTTATAGCTCAGGAAGGATGATGATTGGGCTGCATAGCAGAGATCCTGGCCTGGTCCTCTAGGGTTGGGACATGGATGAGGCATTTTAGTCAGTGTGCAGGTGGTACAGAGGGAAGTTTCCATCCACTTTCAAAGTGCTTGAAGCAACATCGCATCACTACCTTCCAAAGTTTCTCCTGGACATCCACCTTGTTTTGCCAGCCTCCTTCTCATTAATGCACAGATACCTGCCGGTAGCATCATAGACAGCACTGCTTCAGGAGTTGACTCCATGGAGAGGAAAAATCATACCTCAGTCTGATAAAGAGATGCAAAATTTTCAACTCGGCTTCTGCATTAGAAGTCAGCTGAGATAATTAATCATTTTAGCATGTGATAATGAGAAAACGTAAGGATTTGACTTCAGGTGATCGTTCTTTGGGACTGGTAACTTAACCTCTCTAGACTGTGGTGGTTTTATTTGTCAAACGGGAACAGTAGTCATCCTGTGAGATAATTGTGAAGATCAACGTGTGGCTATATCATGGAAGGTAACACATGGCTGTTCACTTCAACAAGTCTACTTGGGTTCCTAAAAGACATATAATTAATCTGCTTGAGTTTCAAATCTTGAGTGGATATGCTCTATGGCAGAGAAGCACAAGATGGACAAAGGAAAGTTCCAGAAAGCGGGTGTAGAGGTATGAAGCCTCAAAAAAAAAAAAAAAAAAAAAGATCATTTAAATGATTGACAAAGGAAGAGCATAAAACCAGAACAGGACATTTTAAACTTTTGGGTGTTTGCTGTAAGGCAGAACTGGCGATCTTGTTTAAAAATCTCTAGCCTTCCCAAGGAGAATCATTTGCCATCATCCAGTGAACATTTCTTTTGGCTGCACACCTGGAGCTCAACTTTGGAAGTGTACACAGAAGAAGCCACGTGACCACATCTTGTTATACACGGTTCATTCTGGGACTTGGAATTTGGTGCTTATGTTTCAGACCATGCACATGTTTTTCTCTTTATGCACGATATCCCAAGATGTATAACATATTTCTCTGATACAATATTCACTGCATGGAAACAACTATGAAATATCACCTTGGGCTTCAAAAGGAATCTGGGGCACAGTACACAGCCTTTCAGGGAGATGGTTAAAAACATAATTGCCAAGTACTGAAAAATAATCTCATCATGTTAAGATGCAGTAACGCACAAAGGCCAGCCTGCCCCCACCTCAGTAAGGTGTGCGTCAAGTGGACATCCCTGTGTGCCTTTTTACCTTACTGCTTCTGCTTCCCACAGGCTTGTGGGTATGCTAGAGTCGCTTTCAGAGGGACAGGCTGCCAGTGCCATTGGGACAACTATGCTGAAAATCAGTGGAGACAGTTAGACTTGGACAGGTCACCAATACAGACAGCATTTACTTAGTACCCCAAATAGCATCTGTGGTAAATCATACCCCACAGATTTTCTACAAATGTACAACTGAAAATGTCTGCTACTCAACTCGGCAGAGTGCACAATAATAGTTTCTGTTACAAGAAAAATCACCCCACCCCAGTCATACTGCTGATGCTCTGATGTTAATTTTTCACTATCGGAAAAGATTTTATTACATAAAATAAGCTAAGAAAAAATGTCAGTCTAATTCTATAAATTCTGAATTACCCTGTTAATTCTAATGGGGTTGTTTGACATCACAGACATCAATATAAGCAATAATAACTCTTCATATGTTATTCTTGGTAATGAAAAATAACCCTGTCATTCCATTATATGAATTCCTAAAATGATAAAAAGTAGCTACCCCTAGCAAACCACACTTTATAAATTATATTATAGCATTTCAAGTAGAAATTATGAGCTATAAAATTAGTGCTTATCAAAAATATGCTATTATCCAAAGATGAAAATTTATTAGTTTCTAGTAACACATTTTTTAAAATGACACACTTCATTCTTCTGTTAAAATTAGCAGTAAGGACCAACGAGCACTGGGGAAGACCTCCTCAATACATTCCCAGATGACAGAAATACTTCCTACAAACTCTTCTCTAAAGAGTCTCCTAGTCAGGGATATGATGTTCGTGAGGTGGAGTTTATGAGCAGAGGCAGGTGAGGACCTGCATGCTGGAATCCATGCAGTCACATGTGCCCCAAATACCAATACTTCTAGAACTTTTTTTTAATGGAACAGCTGTAAATCTCAATGTTGAAATTTTCATAAAATTCTTTATTAGCTTAGAGAATATTTCACATTCTTCAGTGAACCAGTCTAATTGTTATATAAGAAAGCAGTAACTTCTACAAAGAATATTTATGCTAAGAAATGATCACAGAGCACTGTTTTCAAAATATGCCAATACAAGATTCAATATCACAGAATGACTTTTAAATGTACTAAAATTAAACTTTCTCATATTAACAACAATATTTGATTACTCTTAAAATTTTCTTTCCAAAGGTAAAAGCTAATACTTAAAATTAATTATACTTAAATGCTTTTGAAATCTATTAACTTATGCTTGAAACAAAGAATAAAAATTCAACAGAATATGATGACAGATTTTCATATTAGCTGCATCTATGGAAATAAAAACAGAAACATCAATGTGTGACATTAATAGCAAACCAGTTTTTAGATTTATCTCAGTGGTTCATTAGGTAAGAAACAATATTGACCTTGATTTTACAAATTTATTATGCAGATACATTAAACAGACTTTAATGTAAATTTTCTAATTAACTTAACTTCTCTAGACCATGGTGTTTTTTTTCTCAAATGGGCACAGTAGCCATCCTGTAAGATAATTGTGATTGTATCTCATACTTTAAAATCACTGCTTGTCTTTTAAAATTAAATACTCTTCAAAAATTTTAAAAATAACTTCATATATTTACGTCATAAATGATATTTTTCACAATATGTATTTTTCTTACACATTCACTGATAATTTTGGAAAATAATAAAAACTTAAGAATATATTCTTGAAAGCACAAATTTAAAATTATTAGAACATGTCTGAAAATATACAAAATAAATGTTAAATATTCTCTTGCTATATTAGTTATAATAGTAAACATTAAAAGTGACGGTCCTCTTCACACACATTTCCATAAACTACAGGCTGCACAAGGAGGCTTTCTTTGACTAGTGGCTCAATGGCGCAGCCTATGTATAGAAAAGTATAACAACATCAGTGTGTGAAAACTAGTCAGTCGCCTAGTAATAAATAAGGGCTTAAAAATATAATATGGTTTTGAAAAATGACCGTGAAAGAATTCAGCTTCTGCTGTGTCATGACTTTCATTGTTACTTATAAAACTATTTAAAATGCATTAAAGTAAATATGAATAAAACATAAATTTAAAATATATTCACTAAACATGAAATATTATAGTCTTTAATTAGTTTTAAATTGCCTCTAAATAAAAATGAAGTTCTTTCTTCTCCTCTTCCAAAAAAATTTAAAGTAGTATGATGTCTTATGGCTGAATTATATTTTTGTAAGTCTTTTCCTGTCAGGCTGACACTTGACATTGGCATTTGTGACTTCTTTAAAATAGTATTTTTCCCAAAAGTACCAAGCACATACAACACTTACAAATTCTGAATCAGAAAAAAAAAAAAATGTTCCAATTTAACCACAGAATTAGACTGTCTTATGTGACAGGTAATAGGCAAGCTGAATGAGACCTGCACTTCTACAACCTAATGGCCCAACTTGACAAATACACTAGCTCTCCTGACTTCCTCTTCACATACTGTGGTCTCCAGTCAAAGAGAAGGGGTAGCTGTTTCACTCTAAAGCATCAGAGACAATCACTCACAACCTTTTAAAGGGAAATACACATATCCATAAGCCTGAAATACAGAATTAGCTTATTTCTCACAAAATATCATTTACAAAGATCTGGTGATACCAGTAAAGTGTGTGCAAACATTAATGAAACTATTTTTTGGGGGATATGAAAGCAAGCATTCCACTTTATTTATTTATTTTTTTCATGTTTATTTATTTTTTATTGTTTTGTTTTTTGATGTAGGATCTCTCTCTCTAGTCGAGGCTGACCTGCAATTCACTCTGTAGTCTCAGGCTGGCCTCGAACTCATAGCAATTCTCCTGCCTCTGCCTCCCCAGTGCTGGGATTAAAGGCGTGCGCAATTCACTTTCCTGTTATTATTTTTGTCTCCTTTCAAAATCCAGGAGTCATCACGTATGGAAGACATGTCTGGCCACATTCCTCCCAAATTTTCTCCCTTCATGCAGCGCTGATTGTTAATTCTAAGAGAGAAAAACTTCTGAAAAATTTAACTCATTTCTCATACCCCTTATTAAGTTTGCTGAAGCTGTTTAAACATGGAAGAGGTACAATGTTTCTGTGCAAATCGACTGCAATCAGAAACAGTGCCTCAGTGATTCTGCAACTTCTCGCACTTTAACTGCACACCATGAGATTGTTCTAAAATGTACCTCACTCACAGTGGCGGTCTGATCAATGTGATACTGAATACAGGAAAATAAACTCCCGGTGAAGACAAGCACTGTGTGCTGGAAACTGTGTTGCTTCATTATTACCTACCTCTCTGTTCTGTTGCTTTGGTTAGAAAGAAATCAAGATGTTGAGCCAGAGCTTTTCAAATGTTCATTTTTCTTCAGTTACTGCCAAGTGATCCCATTCTAAAAGCCCTTTCAGTCTATAAAAGCTATGGTTTTATTTACTTATTTATTTATTTCTTGCTTAAGGTCAGATTTGCCCATGACAAAAATGTTGTCAATATTTTCAAGATGAAATTTGGATTGTTGTCCCCTCACCATTATTTCATGAACCTCAGAAATTTTATAATTCTCAACATTTTACTTTGACATTTTAATCATCTTAGGTTTCAAAAATAATGCTATGATAAATCATGCAATAAAAATTATATTGTACATTACTCACAGTTTATAAAACTACAAATATTAAATGTGAAAATGGGACTGATACCATATATATTGCCATGAAAAAGAAATCTTGCTATCTAATAACCACTGACAGATATTTTCAAATTTCAGGTGAATAGCCAGCCCATGTCCAAGGGATCATTCTGCTTTGGAATACACATATGGATATGCTAAAGATAACCCTGCAGAACAAATTAGAATTAAATTTGCTGGTAACTTCTACTTCAGTAATTTTTCAACTTAATTGTGTAAAAATATATCGGTACTAATTTGACGTTAATATATGAAGACCATTAGAGACAGTCTTTCATTGTTGGTCTCCAACAATTGTCAATGACACTATTTTCTGTTTGCATTTCCTCAAGCGTGTTAATGTATCTTTGTTTAGGCTCACAAGTCGAATGGTCAATGTAAACACAGTCAATGAGACATCAGGGCTACAAAACAAGTCCGCTGAGAGGACCTATGGAAAGACCATTTGGTCTATTGCCAAGTATGCAATAAGGCTGCAGTCCTGAAAGACGACTTAGAGAGGTTTTTTTTTTTTTATGATGAATGAATTACTCTTTTAAAAAATTCTCAAAATTCTTTGTTTTGCATACAAAGTCCTTCAAGGAGGAAGGTGGTCTGCGAGGTGAACAGAGTACTATGTGGGTGACAGCCTTTGTCTGGGTCCTAACTAGGGATTGTACCTTAGCTACCGCAGTTCAAGCGTAAAAATACTTTGTCTATAATACTATATACTGTTGCCAGTGACCCTCGAAATCCTTGAGCCAACTGTGTCTTCTGGTGTCACAGAAGATAATGCCAATTTATTGCAATGTGTGGCTTTTTTAACTGATTAAAATTAAGCTGTGAGCACGTGACAATGGAATTAGCACATTTAGAGAGTCTGTTTTCCCACATCCCATTTTGCGCCAGTGCGGCTGGTCCCTGCAACTCTACGCGGGTGCAATTTTAATGACTTTGCTGGGTTTTGATGTTCTTATGAAAAAAGCATGGCTTGGTGTTTGTGGAGAAGGTAGATATGGGGGCTGAAGAGCTGTGATTGGGAACATGGTGACATCGTTTCTGTTTTCCGATAGGATCGGTGTCATTTTCCTCTCAGCGATAAGACACCTCCACTGACAGTGCCCGATTAGGGAAAATTTTATTATAAAATTCACTTTTATCGAATGAGGATAGAGTGATAAACAGTTCAGCCTCGGGGAAGAGAGAGGAACACATTTTTCCCTTTTAAAATTCCACCTTTTCCCTCTTCTCTCTTTCTCTCCTTCAGAAAGACGATTGTCTTTTAGTTATTATTAATGGTATAAAAGAATCCCCACAACATGTGATTGCTGTGATAAAACTATCTGAATCAAGAGACACTCAGATGTTGTTATAAAGGAAAAGTCTATTTTATGTAGTTATTCATGTGTGCTTTCTCGCCCTGTCTCTGTCCTACTTTAAAAGATCATTTTGTTTCCTAAACCTCTTCCTAGTTCTGGGAGTTACCTGGTATTGGTTACTTGGAAAATGTAACACCCTAAAAAAAAACCAACTGAAGGAATATTGACTCAATTATTCTAAATATATTCATAATTCATATTTGTCTTCAGAAATAAAAAAAAAGAGGTTGTCAAGTTGAACTGTGAGGGAAATGTTAAGAATCAGAGAATCGTGGCTCCCTCATTCTTGATCAAATCCTTCAAGGAAGGAGATGAAAAATATGGATTGTTTAAAACACAAAATTACTGCTTCTGAAATTTGGTAGCTGATGATGCCTGAGACCTCAAGTGCCATAGGTTTCCTGTGTTTCCTCCTGATAAACGCGCTGGCTGTAACTCAGCAACACACCATTGGGTGGCCACCTGAAAGGTCAGTTGAATAGAAAAATAGTGTCTGACATTATTTATTTAATTTTTTTCTGATGAAAAGTTTATCAATGACTCAGAATACTCTTACCTTTATGAAATAAAAGATGTCACAGAGGCAGAGAATCCCAGTGGCACTGGTACATTCTGGTCTATTATAGAGTTTGGTGGTATATTTCTAAATTTGGGTGTGGCCAGGGGTAAAAACAATTCCAAAAACTATTCCTTTGCTGATGGAAACTATTATGAGGACAGAAGCCTTTAGTTTATCACCATAGCATTCCATATAATTTCTAGGGCCTCCCTACATTCTTCCTTTCAAAACATTTTTCTAGAATTTTTCAAATGTCAATTTTGACATGATTTATTTTGGAGTGATCAGGAAATCATGATAAAATATGACACTTCATTTGAGTTAAACTTAGATATTAGGAAGAAAATAAAGAAGTAACTAATTTTCTAAAATCAATGCTAAGAACAGATGGTGCTTATAACTTAATGTTGATTGATTACAGTATTTGTTGTGACCCTTGGAAGCGACAAACAAGAAATGGTTACACAATGATAAAGCCACTACTAGGAAATGTCCCTGGGCTAAGCATTTCTACATACTCTTTGTTTCAGAATCTCCATGTGACAAGCATGTTCAAATTCATGACAAAACTATATTATCACATGGTACCCTAATTTTCACTATTAATTTTATAGCTTCAGGCTATAAAATTACCAAAGTCAACTTATGAAATTCTGATGGAGAAGTAGTGGAGAAGAAACAAACCTCAACAAAACTCAAGTGCACAGTGAATTAAAAAGGGATCCAGGCTCTTTATTGGCTTAAAGTCTTTACCAGCAAATGCTTGTTAATGAGTGCACGCCAGCTGCCTGTGGACTAGTTCAAGCACTGTTTTTCTTAATTATAACTTTGCTGAGTAAGATGTAATGTGCCTTAAAACAGCAACAACAATATTTCTGAGAGAACTGCTGGAATGCATTAAAAATTTCAACACAACAAGGGGCAGATAAAAATTCTAAAATGTCCAACAGCCACAATATATCTTCTTAAAGGAGGACTGGGAAACAACTATACTTACTGTAATGCTAAAGGTTAGTGGAAAGTTTTCTATAATGAGACTTTTATTGGCAAAAAAGGAAGTCAACTATTTCTTTCAATCATTTAACAAAATATCCCTCAGGAAGCTTACAATCTTTTGGACAAGAAGAGTAAAAAACCAATAATGGGCTACGGACAGTTACATCAATGCTATGAGGGGGAGGCTGGGTAAGACGAGAGGAGAAGCCAGCTCTAGACAGAGTAGTCACTTCTGAAGGGTAGCATGAAGGTAGAAATCAAATAAAGAGAAGGATCTCAGCCAAGTTTACACAACACACACACATGTTCAGCATGTGTATGCATCAGCATTTTCTTTCAAATTTATTTCTGCAAAAGTTGCATGTTTGCCTTTAATGATTTAAAAAATTGGCAAACATTCTAAACCCTTTATTACCATTAAGATAAATCCAATAGTAAAATGTCACAAAGCAAAGAATACTGAATAGGAAATCTCTCCATTGGTAGGTATGTTCACATGTGTTGGGTGCACAAATGTAGGCACATATGTGTGTGCATGCATGGGAAGGTCAAGGGTTGGTGCCTTCCTTGATTGCTTGTCGTCTTATTTATTGAGTAAAGGCCTCTCACTTGAAAACAGGGCTCAGTGACTGAGGTAGCTTAGCCAGCTTGCCCTAGGAATGGGCATGTCTTCACCTTCGAAGGACTGGGATTATAGGTGGGCTTCCATGCTTGCCTGGCTTTCACATGGGTGACAAAGATCCCCAACACCCACATAAAGCCAGGCCAGCATGGAAACCCATCTTCAATGGATCTGAACTCTGGTCCTCACGCTGGCACCGTAAACTCTATCCACTGAGCCATCTTCCCAGCTCCAATGGTAAGCTTTCTCCTGACATGGAAGAGGAAGGCCTTTTAAGATCAGGTGACCAACAGACCACGTCATCATAACAATTAGCCTGTGTGGACCAGTGAGAATTTCACATGACAAACTACCATTTACCATCATGCAAGGCCAAGAAGCAGGACACATTTGTCTGTAGGTCCCCACGAGCACAGCCACATTCACTGTTCATTCTGGCTGATCATTACTGTATAAAACAGAATACTTTTTGCAGTTCAGGAAACATTAGTGTGTGCCTTTTTTTCTCTCATACCAATAATACCAATAATGGTATTCTCCCTGTCTGAAAAGCATGGATGCTCTTCCTCTGTCACAGGCAGCACCTGAAACGGCTGTGTGCACCTGTGTGTACAGTGAGTGTTTCATGGAAGTAAGCACCAGCCTCTCCTAAGACGGCCTCCTGATTGGATAGTGGCAAGTGAATGGTGTGAAGGAAGGAAGAGATATCCACAGTGGAAACGTGGCTGAACAGGACTGCAGCACTAGGGGGTGTGCCAAGGGTGAGGGAACAAGAGGAAGGCCCCCTTTCTGTGGCTGTATTTGAAGTGGGAAGGAGGCCTGCAGTGAGCAAACTTCAGATGTGAAGAACAAAAGGCCAGGTTTCCCTACACCAGCGCTCTACCCTTCCCTCAGTACTGACGAGATGATGAGGTCTCAGGCTGAAGCCCTACAGGAGCACATTCGGCAGTCTATATTTATTAGTTTGCTGTGTCTTCCAGAGATACAGGAGAAGGCATTAGTTATTGTGCACTGAACAATTAACTGGGGTAATGCTACCTCTATGACCTTGGGGAACATTCGCAAGCATCTTTGTTCTTTATGACTGAATATGTATGTTAGTAAAACCAACATCCAAAACCCCAAATCACTTCATAAAACGAAATTTTATGGTCAATAATCGCTAATGAGGCTCAGGTAAATTTACACATATTTTCCCTGTTCCTTTAAATGAATAATTTGGAAGACAGTAGTTCCTAAGCTGTTGGTGGATCTGAGGTTGCCAGTGACAGGAGCACTTAAGCGCCCATTGGCACAGCAAGTTTCAAAGCCCTGGTAGGCTTCAAAGAAGCGCTTTTTTTTTCTTCGTCTAGAACTCTTTGCTTTCTAGTAAAGCTGCAACCACAATGTTCTCTCTCTTAATGCCACCATCAAAAATCAAAACACTTTAAAACAAATTGATGTACTCTTTAATACAGTCATCCCATCATCACAGGACCCTTGCACCCTGCATGGTGACAACCGTGGGGATGCATACCACACATCTCTTTCTTTGTTGCCTGCTTCAATGCTGAAAGAAAAACTGAGAGAGTGTGTGTGTCTCTCAATCGAGATATGGGCACCTTTGATTGACAAGACCTAATCAGCTTATCTCTACACTAATAAAGTTGGGGCCTGTGGTGCTAGTCTATGCCCAGCACCAAGTGAACTTTTACTAGCCAAAGCCTCACAGGCCAGGTCTCAGGCTCTCTTCTCTAAACTGGTTCAGATCAATTCTTAATGGGCTATTTTCGTCTTGATAAACCTCTACAGTCTTCATTCATGAGGGCTTCAGAGGCAATTCAGCTGGATGAATTGGCTGAAGTAATGGCTGACAATAAGACTATGGTAAGAATTGATGTACATGGAATCAATACATTATCTTTTCAAAATTATGTGTATGAGGCAAAACGTTACTTCTTCTGTGATATCATCTTCCTTTTAAGTGACTTTATAAAATGGGTCTTTTCTTTAAATTAAAGGATGTCAGGGTCCCCTGCACATTAGAAAACAAAGAGATCCTTTTAATCATTTCTTCTGCATAATACTATTAGACTGACATCTCTTGGATACTGTCCCAAGGTTGATGGTCATACACTGTGGTTTCCCTATCTGTGCTATTCTGGTACTTTGTGTTCTTGACCTGCTCATGCTAGACACTAAAAGTATCCTGACTGACTGATGGGAATAAAGAACACAAAGCCAGGAAAAACACATTGTCTTCAGTTTGGGAGGTACGCATGCAAGCACACACTTTCTTCTTGGAGCTGACTGTTAGGCAGCCCCTTCAAACCAAGGATTTCCCTCCTAATTCCAGAAAGGTGTCTTTGTTATTTACCTGACACTGCTGTGTAAAGGCTATACTGAGGAGCTAAGGTAACAATAGAATTATTCAAGTGCCAGCTGCTTCTTCACTGTGCAGTGGGCCCTGCAATAGAAGATCGGCTACATCTACATCTAGGTTAGAATGAAAGCCGAAGACTCAATGGACATTTAGAATTTATCTTTCACATAAAGTTGTTTAAGGACAGCAGTGGACTCTCTGGATAAAACAAGCTTTGGAGAAGGAACATCAGTGATGGAGAAACATTTCGACATGATAACAACTGTCCAAGTACAAATGTGTATGTGTATATGTGGCACAAACATATATACACACATACAAATGAATACTTATATGAAGAAATCTATCATTTTCACCTGCAATCATTGAGAAATGGACCTTAAAACTATTCGAAAATACTACTTTCAAACTGCAATATACCTTAAGTATTATAATAATGACTATAAAAACATGCCAATTTTCAACACGTTCTGAAAAGAAGTTTTCCACAGATTATAGGAACTCATGGGCGATATTCTCCATTCTGATTATAGTCTTCACGCTGTAATTGCTTTACACAAAATCCACTCCAGCATTATCACTCAATATTATCTTTACTGCTGAACATCGGAAGATAATTTTGCAATAAAATTTAATTTACAGAGCTTATTTTCCACTAATCTCCTAACAGTGGAAAAATGAAACTGCCAAGGTATACACTCCATGTTATAACCTTAATGGTATTTTTTTTTATTTCAAGAATAGCAAGACTCAAAACACATCAATTTTATCATATTGAAAGGATGAAATATTTTAATCGTCAAAACATTATATCCTAGAAAAAAAGTAAAATAGGACATTAAGAATGTGTATAAAATAAGACTCTTCAAGGGATGAGGGTTCCTTGGGGCAAAGCTTTTCTTCAATAAGATAAGAAACAAACTGGTATAAAATATTGGGGCCAATGAAGGTATTTATTTCCAAACTACTAATGTCTCACTATGGTCAATAATATTTGACTTTTTCAATAAAATGATTTTTTCAATAAAGTGAACACCAGTAATAACAAATAGGTATTAGACTTCAAAGTTTTCTGCGTTGATGAGAAAGTCAGGTATAGAATCCTTCATGCTCACTCCTGTTGTCAAGCTTTAAAATGTAAATATACAGATGTCATACTAACACTGAAAGAATAAATTAATGGTCTATTTTAACAGGCTCTTTGACTTTTGTTGACTATATCTTATAAAACATTGATCTCTTAAAAGACAAAACCTTAAAAATGTTGTGCTCTCCGCTATAATGAACCAATTTCACAAATTAAGAGTGAAAATACAAAGTGATTCAGTTGGTTAAGATAGAAATTGTGCTATTATTGTAATGTTGCACAACACCTAGAATTCCTGTGAAAATTCAAATTCCTTTTCAAAATGCTTACAAAATTTTTAAAAAATGGCCATCAATGGATTGACATATTGGTGCTTTATAACTAGACTAAATGAGACCACAACTCTATTACCCAGATGTAAATCCTTTTGCCACTTTTCAAAGTTGTATCATAACAAGACCAAACTGATACTGAATCATTTATGAGACTTTTGGAGTTGAAATATCAGAGTTCTATATGTGCAGAAGTATTGTTCTGACATTTGAATTTGAGCAATAGGCAATTCTAACACTTTTCAAGTTATGCAAAGCTTGACATTTCATGTTAATATATAAAGCACTGATGACTTCAAAAGCCATTTTTCTACCAATACTTAAAACAAAGATACTTAATAAAACTCTAGCTACACAGGCCTTTGCTTGGACAAGAAATCCATGAAGTTCTTCCCTAAAAGCTTAAATGTTATTCATATGAAAAGTACATGTTGAACATTACTCAACACTTACACGTCTTTCACACGCATACAGGGAAAAGGAAAACATTATTGATCTCTTTGCAGAGCACCCATTTCAAATTCAACTTTCTTTTCATTCTCCTATGTAGTCAGAATATTCCTGCCGTAAACTACAGATTACTTTAATTTATTTCTCAAATGTTAACTACTGCATTACATAAAATGCAAAAAGTATACTTCCATTTCCTGAACAACATGTATTTTAGCAAGCTACAATTTTACGAGAAACTAGAATGAAGCACTCATGAATGGGCACCTTGCATAATACTCATACAACCCTCAAATAAAATCATTGATCTAAATGATGATTTCCAACAGAAAGAGTACAGACTTTTTTAAGAATGCTGAATTAAGTTGGGTAATAATAAAGAACAAATGTATAGCATTTACAAGCCACAAATTAACAAGCAGGCATTGATGTTTCTTTGAAGTCAATAACAGCTTCTTATTGATCTCAAAAGCTAATACCACTAAGGTCAATACAAGACCTCAATGCCAACAAATCTGGACTGGAACTTACTTCCTCCTTTTCACATATAAATATTGCCAAAATGGTACAACTGTGTTTGAAGAAATCAAGAAACTGCTATTATAAAGACAGAAGATGTGAAAGAAGTAGGCCAAAGTCTGGCATTGTAGAATTTTCTGAGATGCTTTAGATATAAACGTGAGAAGTTAATAAGAAGAAATGTAATAATGGACATTGATAATGTGGAGTCTCTGTGTGGGGGTTGTATTTGTTTGAAAAACTATGATCTAAAATAACTTTTTCTAGAATAGATTTTAGACAGTGGTAAAGTTTTGCAGCTTTATTTTTGTTTGTGTGTGTTTGTTGTGTGGGTCTGGGGATTGACTGTAGGTCCTCGTACATTCTAGCCAAACACTTTACCAGCAAGTTACATCATCAGCCCTTAAAATGATTGCTTAAAATGTAGAATTAAATAGTAGGTGGCTACAGAGATGGCTTAGTGGATAAAGAGCTTGTCATGCAAGCATGAGTACCTAAATTCAGATCCCCACCAAAGGAGCCATGTTGGATGCTACAGCACAAGCCTCTGTCACCCCATCTCACATTTAGGGCCAGTAGTATGGTATAAAGAAAAGAATTGCTGGGAAGCTTGAAGGCCTGCAATCGTGAACAAGGAGAGATGCTGTATCCAACAAGGTGGAAGGCAAGGACTTTATACCTGATATTATCCTCTGGCCTCAAGCATGCCCTGTGGCATGTACATAATACCTTTATACATGAACACACACCCATATATGCACATGTATTACACACACACACACAAAAAAAGATTATGTAGTAACATTTTAGAAACTTACGTAGTCATTTTTATTGGTGTCATACAATCTGTTGTGATTTTACATACTGAAAAGCAAGGAATGTCAAGTCTCATTTTTCTAATAAGTAAACAGTCTATTTGTTCCTGCACATCTTAGCCATGAGCCAGAGGGACGGCCCATATGAATGCTGGAACCACGTCCCATGGATTCATCTCAACTTATTTCCTGGAGTTGTGAAACTGAGAAATTTATTAGCTTCATCTTCCAAGAGCCCACCCCCCCCCCAACACAGAAAAAAGTTCACATAGCTTTTTTTTTTTTTTTTTTTTTGGAATTAAAAGAAGCATTTAGGAAAAAGTTAGGAGGAAAGAAAAGGAAGGAAGAAGCAAACGTGCCCACATTACTTACAAGTTCCAAACCTCAGGTAAGGTAATTTCATGCAGATACAGTTCCTATAAGTTACTGGAAAGAACAAATTACCTAGAGTGTCATTAAAAACATTTATAAAGGAGAGACCAGGAGAGTATCAAAGGCAATATGATAGTAGAGGTACAGAGGAAATGTGATGGCTGTGATCGCAGTGTAGTTTAAAATAAACTTTATTTATTTTAAAAGTTTTAAATTTATAGAAACATTATACCAATAGTACAGAGCACCCCCAAATTACTCCATACCAATTCCCTCTATTATTATCACTTATCTTGATAAGGTACCTTTTCTACAACCAATGAGCCAAAAATGATATATTTTCATTAACTGAAATAATTGTTATTTGTATTTCCTTGAGTTTTGTCTAATGTCCAGGATTCAGGACAGCACACTGAATTTAGTTCCATGCCTCAAATTCCATTGGCTGTGACAGTTTACAAGGCACATGCTTTAGAAATGGAATCTATAAATTTGCAGAGTTGTATCTATTGCCAAGTCGTAGACAAAAACATATGCAGAAGAATTACTTGTTACAGATCTAAGGAATATAAATGATTTTGAGAGATGGATAAATATAAATTCCTGGCATAAAAGAAAGCAAATGATATTGTACTTAGTAATGCATCTATTAATAGGATATAAGCAATAAGAAATAAAGACTTATTTGCCAAGAACAAGACTAAAATTTGATATTCTTTTCTTTTTAAGTAGAGATCACAACAGTCATATCTACATACTGTGTCTGACCTGTCATCTATCTACTCCACTACCCCTTCCCTGCTGTAGTTAGTAGCTGAGCTTTAAGTACTTGCTTATGAGTCAGCACAGAGAGCAAGAAATAAATACCATTGTTTACCTATATTTGTTCTCCCTTTTATTCTATAACAACAATTATCACTATGTTTTTAAGAAATATTTATTTGAAAGGAGAGAGAGAGAGAAAGTGACTGAGTACCCCAGGGCTTCTGCTAATGAACTCCAGATGCATGTGTCACTTTGTGCATTTGGCTTTACGTGGGTACTTGGCAATAGACTTTGCAAGCAAATAAGTGCACCAACCAATAATCATTGTGTTAAAAACTGGTGTCTCCTAGCCTCCTTGTCTTTAGGGGCACCATTCAACCAGGTAGCCATTGTTAGTGGACAACGGGCAGAATCAATGTGCAACTTAAAAAGTAGGTGTGTCTTCTCTTGGGTTGAAGGATGTAGAAAAATCAAACTCGACCTGAACTGGAAACTTCTTCCCTATTGGAGAACTTTCATAGTGCTGGAAGGTGCTATACAGATTGCTGGGGAAGAAATGTCTACATTGGTTTCACCTAGCAGTGGGCTTGGTATATAACAACACGGACCTGCCAGGCAATATATGTCCACTGGCACAATGGTGGCATAACTGCTATGGGGGTAACCAACCACTTTCTAATTGGCTCGGAGGCCCGCTCGATAGACAAGAGGGAATTCATGTCCTATGGTATACAACAGATCAAAAGCCCAAGACTAGGGAGGGTATAGATACTAGCAGGGAACCTACTGCTGTTGTTTTGCTAAATGGATGTGTTCTCAAACTAACTTTTGAATGCTTATGTTTATATCCATAGAATAATATTACTCGGTTTTGGTCAGAAAACTTTTTTTTTTTTTTTTTAGTACATGGTAGTTAATGCAGAGATTTGTTGCTTTGCAAAATACTGAACGTAAATGATTGCTAAGTGCATTTTTCTATGCATGAGAACTATATCTCCCCTCCAATGCTCAGTGAACAATAGAGAAGAAGGCTGAAAGAATACAAGTGCTAGGAGATGGGGAACAGAATACTGAGGAACTCTGTCTTCTGGATGTGGCATGGTCATTGCACTCATGAAATCATAGCAGCTATGGTCACCTTCATAAGACCTGCACCAGACAGGACCAGTTTACATTCCATCATAGATGGGGGTAGGACTCATGAAACTCCACCCTTCCCTGAGGAACTAATAACAGTTAATAGTTGCTGTAGGGGAGGGAGTCATTTTCATCAGTTGTGGGAAGAAGGGATTCAGTGGGAACGGAAAAGGGATAAGAAAGGTTCATGGATTATACCTGACCCAACTATCATACACACATATATGAAATTGTCAAAAAAATAAACAAGTGGGTATGCCTTCTACATTCTATCTGGCTGCTGGCCAAATGTCAACACCAAAGTTCGGGACAGGACATAATCACAGGTGGGGAACCTGGATTTCTGCTTCACTGTATGGGAGGCTGTCTGCTGACTCAGAACACTTATATAGACTGCCAAGAGTGAGAAGTAAATTTCACTGCATCAAGTTCCTTGGGCAACTACAGTCTCTTATAGAAATTAGTGTTACTATGCAAACTATTGAAAATGGAAACTGATGTTTACTGAGCACCTATGTTGGGTGTTTATATAATTTATCTTATTTACCTCTCATGACAACCTCCAAATAGGAACACTGTAAAAAACTTCTATATATATGGACAGAGAGAGAAAGAGAGAGACAGAGAGAGAGAGAGAGAGAGAGAGAGAATGAGAATCAGAAAGGCTAAGGAAGTTTCCCAACACCTCACAGTTATGAAGTAATAGGAACAAGGTTTGAATCTGGATCTGTCTAGCTTCAAAGTTCCACTACAGGTGAAAGAAGGGTGATTTGACTTGGCACATGCTTTACGAACTAATTCATATGCACTGTAGCTCCTATGCATAATTTTTTACTCTCAAAGAGCAAAATGGTACATGTGTTCTCCCCACTTTTTATGTGGAAGACATGAACTTTCAATTTATAAGAGGCGGGAGTGAGACGACTAGTTTGTTTGAATTTGTTAGCATTTTTCAGATCAAGACAAGTGCTATAAAAAATTTGGAAGAGAAAGACACACTCCCACCTTTGTAACCTGCTGATAATCTTATGGGGTTTAATTTGAGCAGAGTTCAGCAACTTGCGGAGGGCACGAAAGAACTATTGCTCCACAAGGTTTACAGTTAACAAAGGAGAGAACAGAAAGACTTACTTGTTCTCACAACAGTATGAATTTAAAGAACTATATGGGGTGTGCATTCTACAGGAAGCCCAAGTAAGAAGAAAAATGAAACACTGTACCCTGAACACAGCAATAAAAATGAGGGGATTCATTGTAGTAGGAAAATTCACAGCTGGCAGGCAATATGAGAGAGGCAGTAAGATATTTGGTCCATCTTCATGCTTAACTTTTAGAGTCATAGTGTTTATAAAGGTCTCCTTTTTATACTAACAAAGTCACTCCAGTCTATCTCTTTAACTTACCTACATGAAAAATTTGGATGATTTTGTACAAAGTCCAATGCTAACAAACTAACACTGTGTGAAAAATTGGTATATTCTTTTTATGTTTGTGTAGTCTTCTCAGACAGATTTTTTTGGTTGTTTGTTTTAATTACAGGTCTTTATCATCAATGGATCTGCAGAGAACACTGAATAGTATAGATAATTCAAAGATATGTTAATGAGAGGGAGGGAAACAAAAAGTCCCTATGCTTTCAGGAGCTGCAATTAAAACTCAATATCCCTTTGGGCTGGCAAAGTAGATGAAAACTGGAAAAGAATTTAGGGAATAAATCTATACAACTCCATCTGATATTTTTCATTTCAGTTAAGTTAATCTGTTAACTGACATCATGAAATAACATATATTAGCATCTGTTAAATGGGGATTTATTGCTATTTGTATCCACCATAGTTATTTCAGAATTTTATTAAAGAAGATTTGTATTCTAAATGCCTAGGACAGTGCTACTGTCTGTTCTTTTCTGAATCACTTAATATCTACTTTCCCTTTCAGGAAGGTTAACTTCTCTCTTACTTCCAAATGAAAGTTTTACTTATAATATTCACTTAGCAAAAGAGTTTTCTTGGTATGTCAGAAATGAACTATTACCTCAGTTAGAGTTTAATGAACCCAACTGGAATTTCATCGGACCCAAAACAGCTCATTGATAAAATGTTCAGATTCTACTATGGTCTGTCTAAATGTCATGTGCTGCAATTAACACTGAGTAGGAAATTAAGTATTTTTGTCAAGACAAATACAGAACCTTTTGATATTGGCCAGTATTGTAGGTGTGAACGCAATGGAGTAAGTAACATGGTTTGTGTGTGTGCTGGGGGTGGGGGGATACCCAACAAAAAGGGCCAGTTTTCACAAGCTTTTTTCCTCATCTGGGTTTACAGCGGGTCCTTCCCTTCCTCTCTTTAAATAAATAGATATGTATTTAACTATGACTTAGCCTTTATATCTTAAGATGCAAAAGGGCAACACAGTGTTGTACATGAATGATGGCCCACCACGACAACCTCTTTGATAATGACTTTACTTGGAAAAACGTATCCTTCAATAAAAAATTTATTTTTTAATGTTAACTTTGTTCTCTTGTAGCAATGTTGGAAAACACTGTAGCCCAACAGGAAATACAGACGAAAGCTTCAAATATAAAGCACACACAGAAAGGCCGTTTTTAAAGCTCGTGCCCATCAACTTTTCTACTTGATATAAGTCGTACACAAAGTCTTAGTCCAACGCAAACCCATGCTGGGAAAATTCTGTTAAATACATAAACACTGCTGAAAAGAAAACTTCTGGGCACTAGAAGTCAGACTCAAAGGAAAATAAACCTGATTTAAGAAAAAAAATCCCAAAGAAAGTTATGTAAGTACCGTGCAACAAGGTTATGAGCTTAACTGTCCTTCGCTGCCCTATTTGAAAGTAAATTGGCATTTTAGCCATCTGCTTTGGTTGCCATTCTTTTCCTCAGCTCACAAAGATGCAACAGAATAAGATGGCTTCATATGTATCTTACAAACCAACTGGAAAGTGACAGGCATCATGGGGTAAGACACCTTTAAGATGAGTATAATGCTTTTTAATGGATTAAAAATAAACTCTATGAATTCACCTGGACCACCTATGGAGAAGTTCTCCAAAAAGGGTGTAAATGACATCCTTTTCTTACTTATGAAGCTTACCAATATCCTGGAGAACCTGACAAAGTAAATTTAAGTACAGCTTGAAAATATTCTTTAAGAGCATCATCACAAATGCCAAACTCCTCTATTCTTCCTGAACATAAGCACAGTTTAACAGCTTATACGTTTTAAAACTTTTATTCATTTACTTATTTGAGGGGGGGGCGGAGAATGGGCACGCCAGGGCCTCTAGCTGCTGAAAATAACTTCAGATTTATGTGCCACGTTGTGCATCTGGCTTATGTGGGTCCTGGGGAATCAAACCTGAGTTCTTTGGCATTGCAGGCAAGTGCCTTAGTCACTAAGCCATCCCTCCAGCCCTTAACAGCTTATAATTATCAAGTAAGTAACCACCACACATTAAAATGGCTTTGGTCAAGCAATCTTTCTCAATATTTAAAAAAATGCCTATTTCCGCAGAAATATTCTTAAGATTGGGAAAGAGTTCTACTATCCAAAATAATGCATAGATGGGCTGGAGAGATGCTTAGTGGTTAAGCGCTTGCCTGTGAAGCCTAAGGACCCCGGTTCTAGGATCAATTCCCCATGACCCATGTTAGCCAGATGCACAAGGGGGCGCACACGTCTGGAGTTCGTTTGCAGTGGCTGGAAGCCCATTCTCTCTATCTGCCTCTTTCTCTCCCTCTGTCACGCTCAAATAAATAAATAAAAATGAACAAAATAATGCATAGAAGATTTTTCCTGACAATAAACTTTCTATATCAAAGATTATTAAATTTTCTATAGAATATGCTTTTCCCTTAACATACATATGGTTGGATAAAACCGATGAGTAGTATAAAATGAACTGTAGAATCCTTATCTTCTGTTCGTTTATTCCAGAATAACATATGCATTAATTAATGTGTTACTTTTCTAATAATTTGGATATATGTTATAGCAGTGGGATTCTGAATTATAACTTGTGATTAAGTAAATGACTTAAGCCAGTAATCAGACTCAGGTTTCATGGACATAATGTCCTGTACTTAAGACAACCAGGGCTATGGTATTGGACTTCTCTTGCATCCCTGTAGAACGAAAGCTTGATTAGTGAGTAAAATAGAATATTTATGTTTTCCATATAATTTTAATCATAACAACATTAAAGAATCAGAAAATTACTACTAACTGATACCAATTTTGAAGGCAGGACCACAAAGAGAATACTTTCTAGGTGTATGTCTCAAAGTGACATCACAGTATGGGGGTAAGGCCAAATTCTGATATTTGCCACAGGAGATGCTGGCTCTACTTCAAGCTACAAGTACTAAAGCAGTCTTATGAATTATTTTCCATTATGAATCTTATCCATAGGTTAAAAAGTTAACACATTTCATGATGCACATTTTTTGGATAAAACTCTTACATTATAAATGTAAAATACTTCTTGAAGTGATAATTCAGTCGAAAAGGAGGAAGAAAATGAAAAGGAAAGGATACAATGATAAGGGGGAAGGGTAAGTAAGAACAGAATTTCAGGGATTATGGAGGGAACTTCTCAAATGATAAAGAAAATATACTGCCTAAACTGGCTAACATTTCCAAATGAATTGTCTAGTAGGTTGGTTAAAATGATAATTAGGGGAGTTAAAAGAAAGCATCAAGAAGCAACCAATAGACATACAAGGTTAAACCCCATCTTCTCTGTATAACCCCACAAAAGACACAGGAAGACTTCATTAGCAGCTCAACCAAGGTGTTGAGACAATGACATAAAGAAAACTTTGTTAGTTTGCTGTCAGTGTTTTCAAATGCATGCACCATGGTTTCAGAGGTTTTAGCCCACAGTTGCCTGCAGCAAAGAAGAGTACTGTGGTGGAGGCACACGCCAGAGGAGGGTGCTTACCATATGATGGACATGAAACACAGCAAAAGAGGAAGAGCTAGGATCTCAAAATCCTCCCACAAGACCAAACTCCCAGTTGCTTAATGTCCTCTCACTACATCCCGCTTCCTAAGGGTTCTAACACTTCCCAACGGCACTACAGGCTAGTAAGCAAGCCTTTAATATAACAGTCTTTCGGGGACACTTAAAATCTAAACTATAGCAAAAAATCATTTCGGTTTTCAATGCATTTGTTCAGGTGCTTTAACATGCAGCATATACAAGGGCAGGGTGGACAGGGTGGCTTGTGCCTTAACCCAGCACTTGGGAGACTAAAGTGGGAGGGTCCATGTGAGTTGGAGATCAGTCTGGACTATAGACAACAAACAAACAAAATTGTAACAAAACTGTAAGTGCTAATACTGATGGCTTTTCCTGTGAAGTTGTTTTAAAAAGGCAAAGGTTAGAAACTTACCTTAAAAAAGAAACTATCAACTTATTTTCATTAAAATACCAGAAGCGAAAAATTACTTGTTTTTCAGAATGAAAAAAAAAAAAAAAACAAAAAACACTTCATATGTTTCTCTGGCTAATTTTGTTAAGTTAAATAAATTCAGATTTTACAACCATAAGAGCAAAAGCAATCTGAACACCCCACATAAGTTGGGCTGGCAGAGGTGTATTATACATGTTGTCTAACGCTTAAAATCAGTTTACTACAGTAAAGTGCTAAAATCTTAACTGAAGCAAAAAAAAAAAAAAAGTTCATTATTTAAAAGGAGGCAATCTATATAGGAAAGGATCAGGACGCCCAAGGAAGCCCTCAGTCAGAAATGTAGCATTTCCTCTCATCAAGTCTACAACGAATAAGTTTGGCAGGAAATATCTCGTTTCATACAAGGAAGCTGTCAATATGCTGCACTGGTATTATCCATACACAGTTGATCTTTCCATTTCCCTAATGAAACAAAACAGAAGAAACTGGAATAAATATACTTTTACATAAAAAGTTAGGTAGTGCTAAATATAGAGAAAATGTGTTTTGAAAAACATGGTAGAGTGAGTACTTTTGGAGTTATTGGATAGATTACTAGCAATTTCAGTTACTAAGTGATGTCTTTTCAAATTCCATAGCCAATGTAATCAAAGCAATTATTCTAGCTCATGAATCTAATGTCATCAAAATTTAGATTAATAGATTATATTATTTTATAGGTAGTATAGGTATAAATGCTAACTACACCTTGCTATCTATCCAGATTTTTACACTTGTTTAGAAAAATATAAATATACTCATGTATATGAGCCTCAGTGAAATAACTTTTACTCAGCTGAAATAAATCACACTCACTTCTAACATCGTACATTAAATGTGCACATGAATCATAGAAGAACTGTGATGAAATGATGAGATTTAGTAGAGGTAGGACCCAATGTCTTGCATTTCTAAAAACATCCTGGGAGTATTAGCATCACTGGTCATGGACAATGCTATGAGGAGCTCTAAAGAAACTAACCAAAGTGAAAATGTCTAGTTATGCTCAAAATCTTCCAGAAGTGAGGATTAATATTATATTAGTTTGCCTCTCAGTAAGTCAAGGAAATGGGTTTCCTTATCAATTTATCAATCACTAATTGTCAGTCCAGACTTATAACCACAAATATTCATTGCTACCAGGTTAATGGATTGTTCACTTTTTTGTAGGTCAAAATCCTTCTAGATACAAAGGCCATTAAGTCTACATTCGTATGGGGATATCCTTAAGGAAGAATTCTTGGGAACTCAGGCCAATTGTTAATTGAGCCTTGTTTCTGAATGCCTTTTTTGAAATGACTTATCATTTCTCTTATATTTCTACCATCAAACACCTCCAGTCATTTTAGTGGTAAAAGAACTAAATCCTAGGTGACTTTAATAAGCTTCCTAATGTATCTCTTTGCTTTCACCAGTGTGCTTCTCCATCCCTACAATCCTGGCTCTCCAGAACAGGCCACAGCCTACTTATGGTCCTCCAAAGATGTCACACTCAGAGTAAAATTTAGACCCCATCTGATGCTCTGTGGACACAGAGTCTGGATCATACCAAACTCTGCCCTGACTGCTCCCATCACCCCAGCCACTATGCCCTGCCCATGTACTGTGCCCACCTGCTCTCCTCACCTCAGTCACTATGCCCTAGCTGTGTCCTATGCCCTGTGCTCCCCTCACCCCAAGCACTTGGCCCTGACTGTGTGCTCCCTCCACTCCAGGCACTCTGCTCTCTTTATTTCAGCCCCAAATACCTTCTTGCTTCAGAGTCATCAAGCTTGTTCTTCCTTCCTCCTGAAGCCATCTCCCCCAGTTTATCTAACTGATGATAGCTTTGTACTATTTCATACTCTGCTTATGTACCTATTTGTACTAGCCCACCTAAGATACCCCTCATCATTAACACCTTAACATTAACATTAAAACATTAACATCATTAACACATTAAGTCATTAACAACTTGCTTAATCTAACCACTATCTGAGACTTCCATTTTTTTCTTAATTTTAAAATGTTCTGTCTCATCCTACTAGACCTCTTTCACCATCTGTAAACTGCCCAAGAACAGATATGTGACCGGTCTTGCTCACTACTGTATCCCCAGTACGTGTGACATCATTTACAACTGTTAGCTTTAAAATGTATTATGGGAAAGGAAAATAACAGATGCGAGATGAACCTTATGTATTGTGAGTATAAATGATCACTTTGGAAAATCTAGATATGTAGAAGCCATTTACATTTGAGGGTGTTCTGTTGGCTAATAATATAGAATCAAATCATGTGGCTGTATTATTTTCTAGCTTTATAAGTATGGACAAATGACTTAATCTCTCTGCAACTTCCTTTTTCCTCTTAAAAGAGAGGTGCAGAGGATTAAACAGAAAATAAAGAGGACAGTGTGACCCACAGGACATGTTTAATATGCACTACGCAACTTCTCATATGCCCAATCATGAGCCCACATGGGCTGGGGTGAAGGATGGAGAAAGGTTGGCAAAGTGCTTATTGTCAAGAGATCCCTCTCTGCCTTTTGGCTAGTACGTGGTGAAAAGATGAGCTGGAAAACAGGAAGCCAAGGCTAGGTGAATGGATGGTCACAGAGTCTTAAACCAACTGCCTATATATTAAAGGAGTAAGCCTGATATTTCTGCCCTCTTGTAGCTTTTAAAGTAACAACAACAACAGGAGTTTATTTCTATTACTGATAAGACCCCTCAGTTAGTGTGCTGACTGTGATGCTGACTGTGATGCTAAGATGTTTACCATAATATAATTTTGCCAGAGTAATGAGCAGGTAACCCTGACTTTTAAGCCCTGATCTTGAATAGCTAAAAGTCAGACTTGACTATTAGTAACTGAAAAAGTGGAAAGGTCATATTCCATTCAGAGATTTCTGGATAAGAACGTAGCAACCAGCATAGTATTTGGTTCATAAAAATCACTCCTGATGAAGTTTGTAAATAAGCCTGCTAATCATTCTTGATGTCACTCTTAAGTTGGAAGGTCCTGGCACTAGCTCTTCTGTCTCCCCCATGGCATAGTGTCCCACCTGTTCCTTCTTTACTTAATGGAGATATTTAACTTGTGACTTTGTCCACTTTTCTCAAATAGAAATGTATCCAGGAAAGCAACCTTATAGTTATTAAACTCAATGAATATCTGAGTATAAGTTGTACTTAAAAATATTTTGAGGGATGGAGAGATGGCTTAGCAGTAAAGGCATTTGCCTGCAAAGCCAAAAGACCCAGGTTTGATTCCCCAGGACCCATGTAAGTAAGTTGCACAAGGTGGTCCATGAGTCTTGAGTTTATTTGCAGTGGCTGTAGGCCTTGGCATGCTCATTCTTTCTCTATCTGACTCTTTCTCTCTCAAAATAAATAATAATTTTTTTAAGTTTATTTTATTTTATTTATTTACTTGACAGCGACAGACAGAGAAAGAGGAACAGGGAGGGAGGGAGGAGAGAAAGAGAGAATGGGCTTGCCAAGGCTTCCAGCCACTGCAAATGAACTCCAGACGTGTGCGCCCCCTTGTGCATCTGGCTAATGTGGGTCCTGGGGTATCGAGCCTCGAACCGGGGTCCTTAGGCTTCACAGGAAAGCACTTAATAGCTAAACCATCTCTCCAGCCCTAATAAATAATTTTTAATTAAATATTTTGAAACAACTACCTTTGGCTGATGATAATTTATAAAAATGATAAATTTTACAGAGCTCTCTTTACTTTCTAAGCACTTCTACATGAATGCCCTTATTTAATTCTATAGCAATGACATGAAAATGTTGTTTCTGTTTGGCAAATATAAAGACATACACAGAGATGTTAAATGACTTCTCAAAGTCACACAGCCAATTAATGACAGGGCAGATGATGGTGATTTTCTCTCTCCAACTCAGTACAACTGTGAGATTGTATACTCAAAATTTCAAAAAGCATTTCAGAAAACCAAATGTAGAACTGACACTTTTGCAATCTTTCATGTAAATAAGAGTGGTGTGTGTGTATTTCTCTCTACTGTTGCTGTCATATCATTAAACTGTCATTTCTTTGATAGCTTATAATATAAAAACACCCATAATTTTAAACAAAGTACAGCTCTTAAGTTAATAAAATGTGCTCTATGGGAAAGGCACTACATTCTACTTCTAACTCCCATGGTTCTAGAACTAATTCTCAGACTAATACAATCTTGGAAACCAGCCCTCATATGTGTGGCTTCAAAAGCCAGAGGTCCTCTGTCTTCCCCCCTCACATTTCATCATCTTTAAGAAGCAGAAACCAGTAAGTGTTAAAGTTCTTCCTTTTGAGGGTTAGGGATATAACTCAGTGCCAGACCATATTAGGGCCTGGATTTGATCCTGAGAACCATGTAAAAAATGTGTGTGTGTGTGTTTCCTATTGAAAGATGTTGTTCACCTATTCCTATAACATGTGAAGTATCATACATTTATATTCATCAGAACACAGAGTTGTTGATAGAATAAGTATGACTTAGGTGAGGGACAGAAGGAATACAGGAAATGGAAGTAACATGGACCCACCACTGTGTACTCTAAGAGCAGGAAAAACACCTTGTCCCACTGTTCTCACCCCCCAGCCTGCTTTCAGTCATCCCACGAAATAAATTAGCACAATGACTATGTTTAAGCAGAGTTCTTGCCACAGGAGTCCTTATTCTCATTCATATCCCTCAACCCAGACTTGGTTTTGTAGTCTGCCAGAAGTTCCCAAGCTTTATGTGACACATAGTCATCTAATTTTATAAAAAATTAGTAGTTAATCTACCATTATGTTGTCTACACTACCATACCACACACCAAAAGGAAAATTGATCAGATCCCATCCACTCTTATAATCTCCTCTTGTTCATTTCCTCTTTAGTGACTTCCTTCAGTTTGGGAAAGAACTATAAGAATGGTCTTCTAAGATAGGAAAAGGACACTCAGTTATGTGTTCAAGTCATCCACATCAAGCTCTGTGATCACTGTCACTACCCCCACCCCAGACCAACGCAGGCCCACATGGAAGGAGGCTCATCAATAGATGTTGATCAAGGAAGGTCCCCTTAATGACTGTCATGTTCAATCCAAGCAGTGTCACAGTCCCCAAGAATTGTTAAAGTAGGTTTTTTAGTGTTCCTTTCAAATATATACAGTTTTTGCACAACAAAAAACAATTTTTTCATGAGGTAATTTCATAGCATCAAATGTCTACCCAAAATTAATATTTGTATTTATGAATGTACTTTTTAGTGCATAAAACACTGTAACTCATGTCCTCCTTTAAGGATATTCTGGGATGAGCAATTTATTTATCCATTTTATTGGAGAATAAACTGAGGCTCAAGAGGTGATATGATTTTCTCAGGGTCACAGAAACAGGAAGTCGAGCCAAGAGTGCTCTTTCCAATATTCCCATCTTCCCAAGAGTCACCTGAAAAGGTAAACCCCAGAACAAAAGAACTCCAGATACTGCTTTTTATTCCATTCCAGACAGAAAGGCAACCCATCAATAACCACCAGGAAAATGATGGTCCATACTACTAAAATGCTGGGGAAGTGTGTGGTCATCTTGAGTTTTCGGTCATTAATTTATAGCCTTCCTATTTGGTTCTCTTGAATCCATCACATAAACCAGTCAATCCAGGATAGCTGTGTACCCTGGGAAATAACACTGGCTACTCATAAAATAAAATACTTGAAAGGTTCATTATACCTGCTCTTCCAAAGTAATCACTTTGGCAAAAAGGGAAATTTTGTTGGCTACAGGTTCTTGTGATGGGCAAGAGCAACCCAAAATATACAAAACAGACCATTTATAATCTATACTTTACAAAACAAATAAAAAAAGTATAGCTACAGAAAAAAACACTAGTCACTATGAAGGAGTTAATGGACATTCCTTTCCTATATAAAGTACTCGTTGCATTAAGTATTTATAATAAAAGGCTTGGTTATTTCAAAAACATGAGTCTTCGAAGAATTAGGACAATTTTCTGAAATTAATGATGGTTGTCAATTACACATCAAGTAGAAATATTGTTAAGTAGTGTCAGTAAGATTATTGTGAACATTAGCCTTGCTTCTATGTTTATTTTATTCCATACATGGTTATAGGATCTGTTTATGATTAAAAAAAATCCCACACAATCATTAAGGAGCCATTTCCAACACACAGGAAAAATAAGCAAAGTAAGCATAGTATCCTTATTCCTCTGTCCCCAGTTCACATCATTTAGATTGATTAAAATGTTAATTTTTACATATGTGAATCAAATCTAAAGAAGTAAACAGCCCTGGCTGCACGGTGTGCTAGCAATCATTGCGGGTGGGTAAACTGACAACATGTAACTGCATATTAAGACAAATGTAGAATTTAGACAAAGTATTCCATCTCTTTTCAGATGTATACTTTTAAACCTCAGGAACTGTTTTCAGTAGATGTCATGCCTTTTAACTTGAAAACAGATAAGCGCAAATAAGCTCCCAATTGTCTCCCCAATATGTAAACCACATCTCGGGCTGCTGTCTCTGCTGCGCCTTTGAAGTTCCCCTGAAATGTCATGTGTTGTGAAGACCGCTGTGCATAAGCAAGACAATTTGCTCACTCTCAGAATTCTTACCGGTTTCCACTGCTATCTGGTATCCAGCCTCTAGTCTCCGAGATGACCTTTCCAGCCTCTCTGTGTTATCGAGCAGATGTGCCCTCTGAAAAAGAAAAAGGGGAAAAAATCAGACGGACGTCTACAATGTTCTTTATTGCCTTTAAAAAAATAATGCCTTTGTATGTCCTAACATGTGTGTGTGTGTGTGTGTGTGTGTGTGTGTGTGTGTGTGTGTGTGTTGGGTGTTGGGTGTGCAGGGGTCACAACCTATTATAGTTAATTTTTTAGCAAATCTTTCATTGCAGGAACCACAATGATGGACAGACTTCCAATCAATCATGTACAGACCACCCACTTTTTTGTTTTAAAAGGAGACTTGTGTTGTGAGTGGCCACACAAATCCTCCTCCATACCACTGAGAAATATATGAAGACCACAGCCAACTCATATATCTGGGATCCCTCTTTGTGTTTTTCATAAAGTGCCACCATTTCACATACTCCCTTGCTCCATTGATTTTGGCAGGTAATTTCTAAACAGAAACTCTATTTCTTAAAGAACGCTCCTTAGTTCTGATGTGTGGCAAGAAGCCACACAGAAGAAGACAAGTCACAGAAGCAGAATAGCAAGCAGCGCTCCAGGTTTAAGATGATTCAGGGCAACCACCAAGACGCCAGAGCCATGCTTATCCAGCACACACACACGCCGTGGCTCACTCCCAAATACATTAAAGGTGAACTTAGAACACACAGTATTAGGGACTGTGATCATTACACACAGTTTGTTGATAGGGTATCTTATGAGCAAGCTCAGGAATTTCTCCCATATTCTAAGATTTCTAATCTATATTGTCTTTATAAACATTTAAATTCTATGCTAGGCCCGTTCAGATTACAAAAATAGATTTATAAGCGAATCATGATTATGAATGAATAATATATGCCTTTGAACACATACGTCCAGATATTTAAGAAATGTGTGAATATGTGTCTGTATATGTATGGGTGTTTATGTATACATGCATTTGTATTAATTAGTACCTTCTCCCTTTTTGGTGTCTGGTCAGGAAGAAAGAAAACATGCGGCCACAAGTCCTACAAATTTGTGTTGTTGACAGATGTCACTTAAAGTCGAAGCAATGCTTTCTAATAATAATAAAAAAGGAGGTGCCACACACATTATCTGAGTGGCTGTCGAGTGAAATGATCTACCTTGCTCTAATGAGCCCCCATGGATCTTGGAGATGCAAGCTGTATTGACATGCACACTTAAGCTAATACACCTAGACCAGTGCCTCCAAGCTCTCGCAGGCAGGGATGCTGACAGAATATCTCGCTTCCATCTTCAAAGAAAGGAAGTGATTAGTATGTTATCATTACCATTCAAAACGTGATTTCCTTATTCCCTCCCGGCATAGGTGACACATCTGAGGTGCGGCCAGACGTTAGAGGCAGCTAAAGCCACATCAAAGCTTTCCTTGAAAATTTTTTTTGGGGGGAAGGGTTGGGGAGGGAGAGAATCATTAAAACAATGCATTCAGAACAGAGAGATAGGGCCTGATGTGAAGGTCAGGAAGCGACAATAACAGTCTATAATAATTAAGAGAGTTGTCTAATATACAGTGGAAAAATTAAGAGAAAAATTGTCCCCTCCCTCTGAAAAGAAAACTAAATAAATAAAATGGAGGGAGGAAGGAAAGCGTCTCATGCCATGAAGAAGCAAAGCACTGACGGCTGCAATTGAGAAAAAAGAAGAGGCAGGAAGCCCCATGTGTTTGGCGTTGCGGGCTAGTTTTAAATAAAATTAAATACTACTAAAGCTGGCCAAAAATAGCTTCCTTAATTTGACTCTCCTACATGCAGTTTCTGGGAGTGAGGATTGCTTTTCTCTGACCTGAATATTGTTTTCTATCCAAACAAAGGACTTAAAACTGGTGGTTCTCTAAAAAGATATCAATCTGACACGAGGCAGATGGAGAAAATATGAATTTAAATACAGATGAAGAAGATTTTTGGTTCATTTTCATATTGCACAAAATTTCAAACTCAAAGAAAACATTTAGGTAATATAGATTTAAAAATCATAGATTATACCGAAAATGGGCATTCTACTTATGTGCTAATATGATATAGAAAATAAAGGAAACGTGGAAAATAAAGTTTCTGAAATGATTTGGGGGGATGGTAGGGCTGAACTGGAAAGCAGAATTTCAAAAAGATCTTATAAAATGCATCTGCCTAAATACTGGAAGCAACTGTTTCTTTTGGAGCATTCAGTTTATCAGAGTGAATCTGCACCCAAGAGGACTATGAGTTTACCAGCAGCTTGCCAGCAGGGCTTCACTTTGTAGTTTGGAACCTCTTCACTTAAGTCAAACTAAAATCAAGTTCTTGTAACAGCTGCGCTATTTACATTGTTCCCTTAGTTGTACATTGCCCTGGCCGCATGAATGAAAGGAAACACACTACAGTAGCAGCTGATGCTTTCAACTTGCCCCCACATTCCATCCCAAACTCATTCTCTCACCCTCTTCCCAGCCCTTTTCAAAGCAGGTAAGTGAAGCTGTGCAGGAGCTTCAGATGGAGCTCGACTTGTGTGAGGAGCTGAACCGGGCAAAACCGGAGACACAGGACTCAAACAGCTCAGCACAGCCGACGCCGGATCAGCTCTCTCGGCTACACCCTTGCCTCCAACATGCCCCGAAAGGGGCATCACAAGGAAGGATGGGGCATACTTTGTCTCCAAACACAATAGATCTAGCATTTTGGAGCAGATGGGTGCTTGTCTTCTTAGCAAAGGTACAAGGAAGCAATTGGGGCAACACTCACTGTGTGTTACTGCTAGAACCCCCGGCAGAGAGAATCACTTCTGAGCCTACTCAGTGTCACCACCATAATCCTCTGAAACTATCCAAGCTGTGTCCACAATAAACAAGATATAAAATAATATTTTGGAGTATATCATTCTATCTATTGAACGAGACAATTCTTCCAATTGCAATTCTATTCAAAGACAGTTTCAGAAACATAAACTCTGGAACTAAAATTGACTGCATTGTTGCCGTAGGAAAAAAAAAAACAAAAGAATCAAGCCATCAGGCAACTGATGTATTTCAAAAGAAATACAGAGGTAAAGTTTCCAGATGTCTAATCCCTCACCATTCAGCTTAACAAAAAATCTGATAAAAGTACCATTTACAATATGACACAAGATTTTATTAACCTTTTATTAATATTTTACTAAATTCAGGTACAAGAACTTTGTGTCATTTCTTTGTATGGAGGCTTTCAAATCTAATGTTAGTTTTATCAACATTTGAAAATTCAGGTTCCACACAATAAAAGGTGAGCATATTCAAATGCACAGGAACACATATTATATCTTTAGGAAAATAATGAATACTGTTTATCCAAAAACATAATTTCATATATCAAAATTAAAATTCACTATATTGGTTACATATATATGTATATGTGTACATATATGAATATACATATACATATATATGTACACACATATATATACATACATAAACATATATCTTCCATGTAGAAAAAGAAAAAAAAAACAGAGATGGGCAAGTAAGGGGTGGAATATTTTTCCCCTTCCGTTTATATGAGAGAACATCACTAATGCATCTTAATCAGAAGAATCATTTGAAACTAATATTTACAAGCCTCTAAATTAACATTTGCATTACCCACAGAATAATGACATGCCAATAAAAAACTTCTAGGAAAGCCTCAATCAATATGGTCAAACTAAAAGGAAAATAATTCACAGTCCTGTGCTGATCTAAGCCTACAGGCAATTTTAATAGCACAACTGTCTATTGTTTTATGTCCTGGGTAGAAAGATAACAAAACTCAGACTTAGCACCAACTCATGTTTGGTATGTTTGGCCTAACTGAAAACAAAGCAAATAGACTCCATCATCCTTCCTGATAGGAGGGCCAAGTTGTACATGCTGCTGTAAGTACTTCTTAGACCACAACATAGTCCAGGCCTGTACGATGAAACTAACTAGTAAACTCAGAAAAATGAGAATCACTGGGGTGCTTTTTCTCACAAAGGAAAGTGCTTTGCAATGAGGAGAGCTCTGGCTGTTCTCAGGTATCTTTGTGCCCAGAGCAGGAGGGAATTGACAATGGATGTTTCCCAAAATTAATAATACATTTATAGTTCCTTACATGGGACCCAAGAACTCTGGAGGAGGAAGAGAATTTTGTTTAAGAATAGTTTTCAGGAAAGTAAATAAGAACCTCAGAAAAAAAAAATCACATCTTTGGTAAGTCATATGCAAAGTGTACATTTACAGCTTATAAAAAGATAAAACTCTCTATATAATTTTAAGATATTCCTACATTATTTCTCCTTTTCTGGTTTTGTGACCTTAAAATATTAACCTTCCTACAATGTCAACAAAGAGCAATGCTCCCAGTAGCACAGAAGAGACGGTCCGCAGAGAGGACTTCTGACTCAAAGTCAACGGCTTTGCTGTCTTAGACTGTTCCTGGGAAAAAGAATGTGGCGATCCACTCAGATTTAGACTTGATTTTATAAGGAAATGTAGAATTAAATAAAAAAGTAAGGTAGAAACTACTCACCTCTTCACGTAATTTTATCAACTGCAACATGAATGCATAAAAAAAGATAAAAAGGAAAGAAATGGCAGGAAAGAAAGATCAGTTATGTGACAGGATACAGAATTAACATTGACAATTTATCTGTTTACATGTTTAGCATTTAAAAATCACAGACAAACACATTAAAAGAACCTAAACATAGACTACATGCAGAGTTTTTTGAACGAATAAAGATCACTTTCTCACACTGTCACATTAAACAAAGAGAATAGTGTGAAATTCTCTTTTAAAGTACATCTAAGACACCATCATGAAATAAAGGGGAACGACTTCATAGAAGTCTATATTATAAAGAAAGAAAACAAGTTTACTGTTCCTCTCTTCTAAGGACATACCATAAAGAGGTTTTGTATATACATGTTACAGGATGTTTCTCTACTCAGAACCTTGACAACTGATTTCAGATTTGACCCACAAATAAAATGATTAGTTATTCATGCTTTGGTTCCAATAAATATTTAAAACAACAAAAAATTATGAAGATTAATGTCATATTTGTACCCACTCTAGTAATAGCGTTGCATTTCGAGGTAACAATAATTTCAATTGAGAATCAACAATAACATATATAAACAAAAGTCCCTATCAGAGTTAATGTCTAAATCTTCGTTTTACTTAAGAAATACTTTGAATATAGGGCATGTTTTTATTCCATTTTTTTTTCATTTTTCAATTGACTGCCTCTTACAAATGGGGCCATCTTAAAGCAAGGAACTCTTACTACAATTGTACTATGGCATGTTTTCACTAAAGTCAAATCCAGAACCACTCTTTTACATGCTAGCAAATTTCCTATGATAACACTTCAATTCCCTGCATTTTTATATTGCCTTCACTATAACACTTATAACAAGTTACTTAACTCTTTTGCAACTAGAAAAAAACAAACCACAAATTGGCTCTATTCTGTGTGCTTTATGTTATTCTAAACCCCAAATATCACTGTTTAGTTAAAATGACTACCATACCACAGTTCCTGCAATGAACAGAAATTAACATAACAGACTATAAGCCAAATCCAGGACTGAAATTTGCATCTTCAGCAATTCAGGACTACAATTGATAATTTTTAAGAATCCAAATATGTATAACATCTGTTATAACATTTGATATATGCAGGCCAATAAATTACTGTATTTGGAGAAATGTGCTAAGAATTGCTCATTCTAAGTCTCTGGAAAAGTATAATGTTTACTATGTCTCTGAACTCTTAAGGCTTAAGGCTGTTTTTGTCTCAAATTCAAGGCAGACTGTGCATTTCAGCTTATTCTTTTTCATCTGTTGTAAAGTATTTCAAATACAAAAGAATGAGATTCCAAAATTGGTGTAAATCCTTTATGAAAAGGGTGTAGAATTTATTATGCACTGTCTCAGTATGTATTTAATAATAATGAGACTCTTCATGTCATAGTTTCAAAATGGACAAAAAGTTAAAATTATTTTTAAATATACTCAATTCTGTCCTCAACCATGCACTGTGGAGGGGTGGCACATCTCATCATTTCACATTCATTGAGGAAGAAGTAAAATTTTAAACGAAGATACCTGGCCTATCACATATTGGAATCTTCTTTGCTATTTGAACATCATGGGAGAAAAAAGGCAAACATTAAATCTCAGAAAGAGACGATCTGGGAATTGATCGCGCTGCTCTCTTTTCTTTCTGGGGCACCATTCTTCAGTTGACTATGATACTTAAGGGGCCAAAGTTTAAAACCACTCTTCTGCAGTTGAGACCATGTGGGGCATGCCACCCTGCCATAATCAATGAGTGTTTAAAAATGCTGCCCATTTGTTTTTTCAATAGGTCCCCAACACAAAACGTTCTATCTGGTTTGTGCTGCATGGCTGCCTTCAAGCCCCATACCGGATTTGTAGCTAAGCTAGGTAATGGTAGGGCTTTAATCTTTATCTTTTTTTTTTTTAAGTTAGGCCAAGAGTTATGCATTGAAATAAACAAAAGATGGTCTATTTTTGAAAATTAACGCGTAGACTCAACTAGCAGTAGTGACTGTTATTTTATCGAGTTACCAGCTCTAGCCTAGGTGATATGAAAGTGTGCAAAACCACAATGTTGAGTTATTTATTATAATCAACATCCTTTTTTGAAACAAAGATCCCACCCCTACCCCCAGCCAATGCAGAATTTGCTACAAGCAGTAATCTGTTCCTTTGTGGGCTGGAAAAAAAAATCTGGTTTACTCTGGTTTGAACCAGTGGAATCTCTTGTGGTTAAGCCTTCTGCTGTGACTAAAATCAAAACCGCTCTGTGGAGCATGTGAGGGTTCATGCGCGAGGAGCATCACGTGACTCCAGAACTACCGAATTTTTTTTTTAAGCTGATAACGCGACTGGCGTCTCTGTCCGCATACAGATAACGAATAAATGCTGAACTCTATTAAACGCCCTTTACACATTATCGTGGGTCGAACACACAATTTTCTGAACTTATGATGACAGTCTATTTATTTTGCTATAAACCCTCAGCACGTAACGAACAGATTTGTGCCTGGTAATGATCTGCTCTGCCAGGGCTATATGAAATGATACCGACCTTCTTCAGATCTTGGGGAATTAAATTGACCGACTTCACCCCCTGGTCTGAGGCTGAAGTTTGACACACTTTATGCACAGCAAGCCCAAATCGGAACTTAAGAGAACCTTGTATTAAAAAAATTAAGCAATCATTATCTGTTAAAAATTGCTTTGCCACAAAACTTTGCCATGTTGGAAACTATCCTACACTTTATACATTTTTTTAAACCTTCTATTTAGGATTTACTCAAAGTCAATGGTCAATCAATATAATTTTGCATATGGTAACTGTGAAACTATTAGGATTCAAAACAAGAGCTTGGAATATTTTCTTTGTCCCATTATCATATGCCACAAGGAAAGCCTTTATGGTTTTATTCTATAAGCGGTTACTTTCCTTGTTTGAAAATGGTTCTCATGAAAAGAAATCAAGTTAAGAAAAAAGTTTCCACTCTAAATACAGCACCACTGCATTCAATGACTAAACAAATGAAATGCTGCCATACTGAATGGCCAACACTGATATTTTAAGAATAGAAGGATAACACCTAAGACAACAGTGCTTAGAAAGCTGATAACCCCTCAGCATTCAAGTGTGCACAACAGATGATTTTGTCTCTTTCTGCGAATCCAAGATTAGCAAGATTTGATTACATAAAGTGGATATGAATCAGAAACAAATTTACACAAAGGAGTTTCATTGGAATTATATAAAAGATGCATTGTTTGAGAGACATACATGAAAGATGCATATGACAAACTGGTTTTCTAAAACTGGGTACTTCCAATACTAGCAGTAGCGTTTCTATACTTAAATTAACACACCTGATAGTAGGTTGGAAGATTACAACTATAGGTATTCACAGTTAGCTTTTCAGTACCTGAAAAAACGGCATCATTTAAGTGGCTACATGAAAAGTGATGGCATATTTCTCTAAATTTCCACAGCGAAGCTACTGTAAGGGGTTGTGTACACTGCATTGGACATTACTATTCAGTACATAATTTTACTTATATTTATAATCACTTCTATTAGTTCATTAGTTTATTATTTTCCTTTTATGATTGCTCTATTTTTCAAATATAGTTTAAGTTAAATGAATTTTACTAATTTTACCTTTTTTTATTACATAAAGCCAAGTTTTACCCACTGTTATGTTAAAATTTTTCCAAAAATTTTATCTAATTAGGTCTGAGAATCAATTAACCTGAAAATATTATTTTTGAGTTGAAAAGTACCTTCTCTATAAATTATAGGTAACCCTACCTAAGAAAGCAATCTTCTTTGTCTCCAAGCTACAAAAATGAATACAAAGAACCAATTTAAAATACTTTCTTTAAAGAGCTTCTGTTTGGTTACTCAGTCTGAATAAATACTGTCAACAAACACAGAATTATTTTCAAATGTCCATAATTGAAACTACTGGCTAAGAACATGTTTTAGCTTGAGATACATAAATTCCTATATTATGACAAAAGGCCTTACAAAAAAAATTTAATGAGTTCATCAAGATGTGGAAATTTTGCTGTATTTGTTAACAAAATTTTCAAAAAGTTTAGTATTATGTCTTTGAACTTTCAAATGTCCTTCAAATTTTAGGCTGAAAAGTTCACATAAGTAATAATCCAACCGTTACATATCCTCGTGACTGTAATTCCTCATGCTCTATTCATTGAAGTGACAGCTCCTTATTACTAAACTTCAGGCTCCCCAAGCACTTCCAGATTTTGTAAGTTTGATTGAGATAAGTCCAGGGGAAATCTCTGCATAATCACTTTAAAGTGACAGAAATGTAATTTGAAAAATCAAAAAATATGAACTCAAATCTATTTTTGTGGAATATTTTTCTTTAGGCATAAAAATCATACTTATCTGTACATTAGGAAAATATTTTAGGCACATAAAATGTCCATTAAGAGAAGTGAACATGCTTTTTAAAAAGGGTTCCTGTCAGAGAACTACAACATCCATTACAATAAAGAAGCCTGAGTTAGACAGGAACACCCCTTCCTTTTTATTTCCTCTGCATTAGGCAGGAGTTTCAAATGAGGGAAAGATCTATTGCTTTGTAAAGCACTGACATGGGAACTATGCATATACTTTTTTTTTAAAAAAAAAGATAGTGCTTTTTTGCAGTAGATAGGAAAGAAAATTGTGATTCATTCACGAGGCATGAGCAATCCAAATCTCAAAAAAGGAAGAAAATATTTTCTCTCATCCTTACATTATTTAATCTATTATGAGTGAAACCTCTTCATCACTTCATCATTTTATGTGCTATTTTTTCCTTTAGCTGTTCTCACATTTCAATCAGAGAAGTTGAAATCTCAAGTCAAGGAGCATCTCTATATGTCTGAATTCAGGCTGATAACATCCATAGTGGAGGAGATGAGAACTTCAGCCATACAAACCTACTAAGCTGAAGGATTCTTCTCCCCTTTCTTTTGGGTGGTGGGGTGGGTCTTTATCATATCAGCCCATCCCTGTTTACAATGTTAACATTACAGAAGACAGGAATATATATATAGTTTTTGGCATATGTAGCAGAATGTAATGTAGTATCAGCGAATGTTAAATATTTGAAATGGCATGTACACTATGCAGGTTTTATAATATTTTATAATCTTATAATAATGCATTGGTAGTCAATATTTAATTATAAGTTTGTTTTAGCCAGTGAATGACTCATGTTCAATTTTATTTAGGCAGAGCAGAGATCTTTCAGCATGGGCCAAAGTAATCTTAATAAACACATTCAGGTCTTACTTGTGAAGTTCCCTGGCATCAGTCAGTCTCCAGAGTTGAGACATTTTGTAAATCATTTTCAGGTCATATATATGTTATCTACCTTAATTTATGAAGTCTGCAGTAATAATACAAAGAAGGATATTACTTAGAATTGTGACATTACTGTGTGATCCAATGAGAAATGACAGCAAGTTGTAAGGTCCTTTGAAGAAAGTGAATCATATTGTTTACCTATGCAGATCTTGAACTACAAAAAGATTTACTCTATTATTATTGTTGTTATCATTAATATTATTTGGCAGAAGCAGATTGCCTATCTGGGTGTCCTATCTTGTATGGATGCACGATTTGCATTTTGGTGAAAGTACTTCTAAGACGCATCACAATAGGAGAGTGAGCTGGGCTGCTGACTTGGAAAGCTTACTTTCATTTGTTTTGCTGTGAGTGTTGATTTAATTATACTGCAGACTATCAAAGCTGCAGGATGGACTTTTTTTATTCCTTTTACATGTGTTTGAGGTGAAGACCTTGGCTTTGTCTGCAAACAGTGTGTTTCAAGTTATTCCTTAAGTACTAAATAATAAAGAAAAGAGAAGAAAAGATTTTTTTAAAGATAGCAGACAGTGATCACAAGGTAAAGGGTTAAATGTAAGATCTCCAAGAAACATTTTGAAGTTGATTAAGACTCCAGCTTTGCATTAAACAGTATCGCTTCCACATGAGTTGCTGCTAATACCGCTAAGGAGCAGCTTGAGAGCCCAGTGTGCCTGTGACCCCCTTCACCCTCCAGCCACCCACCGGGCCTTCCTGATTAGCATTCTACCTGGTTCTCTGAGGAATTCCCATCATCCCCTAGGAGCTCATTCCGTACTTCGTCACTGTAGGCGATCCGTGACCTTTTCTATAAAACAAAACAAAAAGGGAAAGAGCGAGATGAACGTTAGAAAGTAAGGGCTTCGAAGCATTATTGGTACGGAGGCTGATCATTTCAAACCTCGAGAGCCCCCTAATGGAAACCTACTGGCGAAAATGTGCAAACCAAACTTGTACAAAGTTCCCAAACTTGAGAAACGGTATAAATTAAAAGTTTCAAAAATGTCAATAATGACAGAAAATTCTGTGCTGTGTAAACATTCTATTAATATTCATGGATAGATCAGAATGTGTATATTATTCCGTACGTCATCCAAGTAAGACCACTAAGCTGAAAAAAAGTACAGCTGTGTATCTTTAAAACTCACAGATTGTAATTAAAATGGGAGCATATGGGGGCTTTGATAGTGTAGCAGGAAATGCACTATACAATTTAGGGCTTTAAAAATCTTTACTCCTAGGATAATAATAATTATATCTTCAACTCGACTCTGGAATGCCTGGACTCCTGCATCTACATTTCATTATTGTGATGTTACCATCCAGAAAAAGAAGGAATTTTAAAGTCATGCCCTACCCAAACAATAATTTCAATGTCTCCAACTTCTGTATAAATAATGGCCTAAGGAAAAGTAAGGGGGGGGGGGAGAGAGAGAGAGAGAGAGAGAGATAGAGAGAGAGAGAGAGAGGAGTCTGGTAAAGCAAATTAAATTTCCCAATCCTAGTAAATAAAGGCAAATAGGCTATGAGTCAACATTTCACAATCTCAGTAAAAAGAGACAACTGGGCTATGAGTCAACATTTCACAGGCTGAAATTTTGTTTTACAAGGAATCTGCCCTTATCTGTAAAGTCAGAGGGACATGTCTGCAAGCGATTCATGAATTATCTAAACATACATGCATTTGGAAAAGCTGAAAGGCTCTCAAAATTAGTTGTGAAATTGGAGCATGGTACTCAGTTTTTACTTTGTCTTCTCTTATTTCAGATCTGAATTCAATCTAAAAGTTACTTTGCCATATTTTTCTGTTTTTGAACTAACTACCCCCCCCAAAAAAAAAGATTAATTATAACACAGCAGGCAGGAAAGAGCAATCTCTCATTTGGGCCTACCATTGGAACTCAGCACTTCTTACCTGTTCAACGTAATTTGAAAAATATATCATAGTTTAAAAGGACTATCCAGAACTCATAAGCAGAAGTCCACAAGAAGATCTTAATTAGATTTTTATATTAATCAATAAGAAATGCTGCTTGGCCATATAAAGGTCATAATAGCTTATGCATAAAATCAACATCAACCAGTAAACTTCAACACATTGTGAAGCAGTGGTCTTTCTCAAATGAGGTTCCTTATATGCCAGAAAACACAGAAAATCATTTTTTGACTATTTTCTCAATTTTTCCAATGGTGGTACATGATAGAGATATAATATAATTGAAGACTTCAAACTTATGGACCTAGCAGAAGCCAGTTTAAAAAGGCATCATGGAATATAGATAAATCTAGATACCCACCCCTACCCTTTTGAGGAAAAATCAGTTTCACGGGATTCTGAGGATAGGGTTAGATAAACTGAGATGGAACTCACAGCTGAATGTTTTTCATGCCTTATAAACATTCTTCCCTCTCCTAGCACTTGGAAAAATGGCACAAAAAGTACAGAATGTCTCAGTATAAGCGAGACAGTAACACTCTTCTTGACCTGGTCTCTCCATATAGCCTTCCTTTCTTACCACTGCCACATGTCTTGTACTTTGGCCACTGTGCCAGGTCTACAATAAGTAGATAGAACCACAGCAACAGTGCAGGAAGAAGGACAAATTAAAGAAGTTAAGCCATTGGTGTGTGGTCATGAAGGCATCTGTATCAGATCTCTTGAAAATTCAGAAGAAGCCGAGCTCTTTCTTCACCACAGATAGACAGCCTCTGTCAAGCCTGCTTCTCTCACTAAAGCTACTGTTAACTATCTATTCCTATTGACTTCACAAAGAAGTTCATTTTAAAGTGCTAAATTACAAGGTCAGTCCAGGTCATGGCCTTAATACAATACTTCGATCATACCAAACCTTTCTTTTTCCCATTTGGAGATTCTCCACCATCGTGGTTCCAAACCAGCTATGAAAAAGTATTTTACAGCATTAAAGGAAATGAGAACCTTTAAAACAGGCTGTGGTATCAGAGCTGCCTTTTTAATTATTCATTTCATCACTATGGGGGACTAAAACAATCCACAGTATGCAAGAATATCATATGGAGATTGTTTTTGTTTTTCCCTTTTCACCAAAATACCAACAAATTGGTATAGATACTTCAATTATATTATATTCTTATTTTGATTTACTATACTTCAAAAGAAGAAGAAAATTATCAATATGTGTACCTCAATATCTAATCTTATTTTGGTTAGAATGCATGGCTTTTGAAAACCAGCAATTAAGAATATATATGCTTAGCAACACAGGAAGATTACAGTTGAAGGGAGGTCTCTGCAAGTCATTCTTTACCATTGGGATAGTAAAAACTGGTCTTGGGATGGCTTTCTCTGGATGTAATTAAGCAAATGATATGCACAGTTTAGCAAAGTGGTCCCTGACAGGGCTGACGTACAGAATGAAAAGACGACTTGTTTCAGATATCAGAAATCGCCCCTACAAAAACAGCACAACAGTGCTGGAGTCAGAACTCAGCATTTGAATTTCAGTTTTTAAAAATAAAGCAAATCAAGACCTTATTTTATTAAGATTTATATATAGAAAGTCAACATTAGCATTTTTTCATAATTTCTTTTTCTCTATAATTTAATATTAGAAATTGTAAGTAAGTTGATTGTATGTAATTAGGCATAACTTAGCCTACAAGATCACCACTAACCTGGTTGAAAAGGAAAAATTCCTTTGACTTATGAGTGGATTGTTTTATGGATAACTGTTCCTTACAACATTAATAAATTACCTTATCTTCCACAAGAACCTCATTGTGCTTTACTAAATGCCTACATAGTATTTAATTTAAAGGCTTCTACGTTAAGGAGACTGAAACCTCTACTGTGACTTGATAAACCTAACTAAAATGTGTTTGCTTTATTATCAACAGTATAAAATCTGTACTTTAGCCAAATGCAAGCATGAGAATTTGAGCTGGAAATGTCACACATTCAGCTCCAGTTTGAAGGAACTCAATTCATAATGCATTTTATAAATAGTTAATGACTTCTATACATAAGCTAACCAGGCAAATCAAGAAATTGTCAACATTTTTAGTCTTAGTTGTCAGTTACTACTGTCTAGTGGAGCTTTGTATGTGGCTTCTGGAGAGGACAGAGGCTCTATGCAGTTTGTAATCTACTGCAGTTTCTTTCTATACTATAAGAGTAGGAAAGATTCACTTGATATTTCATATACACACATACACACACGTTAAATATAAGAGAATTCCTCAGTGTTAGCTGTGTACTTATATAAAGACTATTCTTTCTAACATATATTCTTCAGTGAGCTAGACACAGCTAAAAAGAAAATCTACAGAACAGGTATGAACAAAAAATATGATAAATTAACAATGGACTGTTATCCTTGAAAAGTTAGATGTGCAAAGTTTCAGTGACTACTTTGAAACAATGACAATGGTGACTCTTTGGTGATGAAAGAGAGAATTTCCGATTCAAAGAGATTTTCAATTTTTCACCTGATTAATATGAACAGGATGCTTGTATACTGACTGGCTGATCTTCTTAAAGCCAAGTTCAGAGACACTTGTTTGGTTTGGAAATTTGGCTTGAAATAATCTGTCTATTTGACCTACACTATCATTTCCCAGCGGAGCTGGATATGCTTGTGGATAGACTCTACTAAATTAGAAATGAAACAAATTAACTTAGCTTAAACTAATTAAAAACTGTAGCCTCTGGTACTGCCTCTTGTATGACACTGTATGTAAAACAGTATATAGGTAACCAGAATGAGGACTCTATAGCCCACCACAAGCAAAAACATAACAATGAAGTTAGTTTATTACTAAACCGTGTATGAGAATTTAATTTCCATGGCGTGCACATGGCAAAGCAATTGCTTAAATTGCCTCACCTGGGAATTTAGTACAATGTTATCATCAGACCAGCCACATTGTAAATAGATTTATAATGCTTTCCATGTGCTGTGCTTGGCTGCATATGAATTAAGTAATGATCTGGTGTACAATAAAGGCAGCTAGTTCCCACACCTGGCAGACAGGATATTTCACTAAATTAATAGCCATACAGCTACATCATAAGGTATGGGAGAGGAAACCATCTCGAAGGCATTTGACTTGAGTTTTACATGGGAAGCAAATACTCCATGGCTATGTATAATGTCACTAAACTAGATGGGCTATTCAAGACAATCTGTTTCTACCATCTGTAGCACAGAATTAAGAATTTTTCATTCCCATTCACTTTTGGCCTAATTTCCTTCATTCAGAACTTTAATTACTAATCAGCAATCCACAATAGTCACAAACACTAGGAAAGCCCTTTATTCTAATCTCTGTGTTGCAGGCAGCCAAATAATTGATACGAAGTGCAGCATGGTCTTGGTAAGTAATGAAAGAATAGCTTGTCCTATTTACTAATCAAATTGATCTGTAGAAGAAATGGTTAATAGTTTATTTCTCCATAGTTCTAAAGCAAATTACCCAGTCTGGTCAGACTTTTCCATTGCTTCTACCATGGTTTTTAGTCTCCATATATTTAATAATGCCCAAGGATACCAGGTGATATGTCTATTAAAACTGCTATGCTTTCATAGCCAAAGAACTTAACTGCTCCAAAGAATTTAACTGCTTCTGTTATAATTAACTCTTTGGGATATATATATATATATATATATATATATATATATATATATATATACAATGTGATGAAATTATATTTATTAGCAAGCTACATAACTGTCAGCATTCTTTTCTTACCTCATTTTATCTGGTTCTAATTAAATAATCACACCCCCCAGTAATACCCAGCTAGTATTTTCAAAAGTGCATCTATCTTTGTATTCCATTTCCAGTATCACTTCTGTTTTCCTATGGCCAGCTTAATCTTTGAGCCATGGTTCTCTCCTGCATCAAGACTCCAAGAAAAGCTCACCTATCCAAGCCAGGAAACATATCTTGGGGGAGGGAGGAATTAAAGGGAATTTATGAATTTATCACAGTTATCTCTGTACTATACTAATTTCTAGCAAAAGCAACTTAAGGTTAAAGCCTGACACCCTTATGGTTTAGGCAAAGACAAAGTAAACTGTTGGGTAAGTGTTTGATCCCTGGAAAGTTGTTAGAAGGAAAAGGCACCAGGCACTGAATGAAAAGAACAAAGATAACATTTCAGTAGGTGATCTTTGTCAAATTAAGTATTCTGAATATCAGTTTCCTCATCTCTGTTAAAAAAGTGATGTTAATATTTATCTCCTATGGTTGTCATAAGGATTTAAATATTCTAAACAAATGGAAGCTTGTCTTAATACCTTGGCTGTGATAACCTTACAGAGCATATTCATCTGAATGCTAGCTGATAATACTGTAACAGATGCAGTCAAGCTAGGACACACATACAGGAAGAATACAAAGGAGTGTGCATTTCTCAGGAACAAGTTACCAATATGTGCCAAAGGTGGCTTTAAACAACTCCATGTTGTTGAACCCAGTGGTCCTGTCACATTGTTCTGTCAAATCCCTCAATCTATGGGGCTGCAATTTTGGGTTTGTACCAAAAAGTACAAACTTGACTGCATTTCTTTAACACAATCAGAGAAAGTAAGTCCTGATATGTTTCTTCTAAGTAATCATGACTAAACATGGCTAGCTCTTGTTCAAAAGGCCATTTAGAGCTAAAGGTCAAGTGCATTCACTAGAAGGTGCACAGCCCACATGTCAGCAATACTGCAGCATTAAAACAGGGGAAGCATACTTTCTACCACAAGGCCCATTGCCCACAGGCCAGATGTAAGCCACCAGGGGGAAAATGCTAACATATCCCAGTGCTAGGCAGCTAACGAAGCTGGAAAAGCAGGTTAGCTTGAAATACCAAGGAAGTCACTGCTCCCTAGTATGAAATACTAGGAAAAGAGATTTTTAAAAAAATTCCTTTTAAATCACAATCAGCCATTACTTTTGCTGGTACTTTCAATTATAGTTGACATGATTTAAGTATAGTTATGTTTTGGCTATATATCATGAGGTAAATTACACATTTCTTCTGAATTACTTTACAAATTTAGTTATAACACACATGTGAATATTTCTATGCATATTATGAGGTTACATGTGTGTATACATGTAGACGCATACAAATGCATATGTGATCCATATGTAAAAGAACTCTATGTGCTGCACAATGCTAAAATAGCCTTTCCTTTAGAGTAGGAACTCTGAGAACACTGCTGCTTTGTCACGGAACGATCTGCAAAACACAGAGCCCAGGAATCAGGTGCTGCACATCTTCATTTCCTCTTCCAGCTCTGCTAAAGTTAGCCTCAAATGAAAGCTTCCCATACTAGCATTTCAAAACACACCAGAAGTTAGCTAGAGCTAGTAGCATGGACCCACTTGCTTGCATATGCTTGCAGTTTATGACTTTTGACACTGCTATTGAATACAATGTGAGCTATGCCTTAAATCATGTTAGCTTGTCAATCAACAATTAAATTACTTCATTGAAAATATGAGTATCCAATAGAATGTCCAGATGTTGTTGTCAGCATCTGGACTTGTGCAAGAATATGAGGAAGGAAATCTGATTCTTTAAAGTCCTTCTGGATGTAAAATAAAATAACTGCACAGACTTCCCGTGAGATAATCACTACCCATTACTGTGTTTGCTATGATGTCTACCCCTGTACACTCACACTGGGAAACCACACTCTGAGAAATGAGTGCCACACAGCATGTGTTTCACTTCTACTTTAAGATGAGCTCCAGAAACAAATGTATAAATATACAGAATTAATTCATATAACACTAATTTCTATATTTAATATGCCTAATATGAGGAAGTAAATGTTCACATTCCTTGAAAATCTGCCCATTGCCATGATTTCTGGGGATCCAGACACCCAGGAACAGGTGATCTTCAGGGCTCTGTAGAAGTGACAGGAAGGAAACTTCTGAGGCAACATGTGGACCCGGCTACAGATGGAGAAACAGATGGTTTAAGCATGAAGCTGAGTGCTCCACCCAAAGCTACAGGGCTGGGGAGGATCAGACAAAACAAGGACAGCCCTGTCTCCCAGCTCTGCTGCTCTTCCCCCTGGCGTTCATTCCATGTGACTGTAGACCACTAGGACAGCCTGGGGCCCGCGTCCCCCATGCCAAGGCTGACTGCACCATTCACCTAGTTCTGTGAACTCATCATCAACCACAACTTGATGAGCCTGCATGTTTTGCTTCAGGTCACCTTCCGCCAAAAAGAAACGATGGCAATAACGATAAAGTTTTATTGAATATATTGCTGTCAACATCTGATTATTTAAAACAGTAACTGAGAGTTCAAGGCTGACAAACATTTGAGGTAAAATGTTTTATGTGATATGTAAAATATCTGATCTCAGAGGGTGAGTCACAACCACACCTACAGGTGTTACTTAGGTATGTTTCAAGAATAATCTTCAAAGGCTACACTGTGAAGCAACAATAATTCTACCCACGTGGCTGAGAGGACAGCCACGGCAGTTATTAAGATATGTAGACCTGTCTGCTACCCATAGGGTTGGCTGAGTCCCTGGACATTGACTCTCAAATTCTAGACTTGAACAAGCCATTGCATAGGTAAACAATTTCTGTCACTTTTGGTTCTTGGAACTTACTTTCGGACCCATGTTACAACAGATTCTTTATTAAAGAAAATGCTGAGGGGGCTGGAGAGAGGGCTCAATTAGTAAAGCCCTTGCTGTCCAAGCATGAAGACCTGAGTTCAGATGCCCAGAACCCACGTGGATGTGGCAGCTGCCTGTAATCCCAGCACACAGGAAGCAGTGACAGGAATCATATGGATTAGCGGGCTGGCTGAACTAGCTGAATTGGTGAGCTCTGCACTCACACGAGAGGCCTGAGAAGCACAGAGTAACCAAGGAAGACACCTAATGCTGACCTCTGGCATCCACACTAAGTGTATACACATGCATGTACATCCACGTGCACATACATGCCCTCATGCATACATATATGTATACACATATGGAAATATAACATGCTGGGATAACATGAAGTTCAGGAACTTATATCTCAGAGACATATTCTGTAATGCATTATGGAGATATCTAATAGGACTGTAGTGTTCAGGCAATACCAGAAAGTCACTGCAGCTCAACACCTTGAAACATCTCGAAGGTTACTTCTACAGCAGGGGCTCAAAATCAAACACAATAAAGTGTAAATAACCACATGCTCCTCCTAAAACGACTTTCATTTTGAATTGAGTAGATTAAAGTCCTGCTACTCAAGCACCTTCATTCAATGCTTCACTTCCTGTTTGCTTTTTCTAAGTGTATCTCAGTTCTACATATTCAAAAAACAACTTGGGCTGGAGAGAAGACTTAGCGGTTAACGCACTTACCTGCAAATCCAAAGGGCCCATGTTCGACTTCCCAGATGCCACGTAAGCCACATACACAAGGAGACACATACACAAGGTCATGCACGCACACAAGGTGGCTCATATGTCTGGAGTTTGATTACACTGGTTGGAGGCCCTAGTGTGCCAATAATCTCGCTCTCTCTCGCTAGCACAGGCACGTACTACCTCTCTCATAAAAGATGGCCAGTCTTTTGGACTTGCCTCAAACAAAAACAAAACAACAACAAGAAACAAAAACAACTTATTTCAATTTACACTACTCTTCCCATTGAAATCTTAGCCTCCCTCCTTTTTATAAAAAAAGCTTTTTGGTATGTGTAGTGTGTATGCATGTATGCATGTTCACACATGAGGGTAAAGGTTTTGTGTGTATGTATGCATGAGGAAGCCAGAGGTAAACATTCAGTGTCTTCCTAAATCACTCTTCCACCTTAATTTTTTTGAGACTGAAAATGGAGTTCACTGATTCAGCTAGAGTAGCCAGTCAGTAAGTATTGGCAACCCTCCTGTCTCCAACTCCCCAGCATTGACATTACAGGTATATGTCTCCATGTCTGTATCCAGCCTTCATCTATCCTTCCCTTTTCTTCCAAGCTGTTAGGAAGAATACTGTACAAATCTAACTCCAATTATTCATGTCAGTTACTGGTCAGCTTATATGAAAGACATTTTCCTACCATTCTCAGGTCTTCCAGGGATCACTAAAAGACTTCCTATTTGTCAAAATCATTGGCTATGCTTCTTTAAATAAAGTTTTAGTTTTGATTGCTTTAGATTTACATAAAAATTGCAATGAAAATACAATATTTTCTCATACAACCCACATCCAGTTTGTCATAATTAGTGAATCAAATGTTACTATACATTATTATTCAGTAAAGTAAATCTTTTTCTTAGATTCCCTTAGTTTTTTTTAAGTAAAGCTGTTTACTTTTACCCATATGAGACCTCATATTACATTTAGGATTAATGTCTCTAGACAGGCTGCTTTGACCTGTGATGGTTTCTCAACATTTCTTGCTTCAAATGACATCGACAGTTTTGAGCAGTTTATAGATGACTCCCCTTTAATTGGGATTTGTCAGTTATTTTTCTCAAGACTAGTCAGGAGTTATAAATGTTTGGGGGAGGAAGACTACAGAGATAAAGTGACTTTCATACTAACATAAATGACTAAATAAACGTTGAATAGAGACATTCCATGCAGAAGAATAAAATAATGTATAAAGATGCTCTGTCCTCAAGGAGGTGAAACAAAATGCCTGCTTCTTAAAGGCAGGTAATGCCTTGGGAGGACCACATGGGAAGAGGAAAGGAGCGACCTTACAGGGAGAAACCTGACAAATACTGCCTCAGCCAAGTGATCAAGGTCATTTATATTAGTAATTAAATTAGTAATTTTTGGACTTTGAATGAATTATTATCTAAACTTATTCATTTGTTTTGTTGCTTACATTTTAGGACCTTTGTCTCTTTCTCTTCATTTGACCTTACATGAGGCGCTGAATCATCTTATCTGCTGCGTCTTCCTCCTGGGCAGCTTCATCAGCACAGCAGCACCTTCCTCAGAATTCCACATATTCTTCCCGTCTCTGCCTTTTCTCCTTTATCATAAATTCTTTCTCAGTGCCCTGTAAAATGCTTATAACCCCTAGGCCTTCACCCTTAGCCCTCTTTTCACTCATTTGAATGGTCACATCTATTCCTATCATCTACCTAGAAACTAGAAAACATGTTTTACCCACAAATCTGATCCCTATCAGGCATCTTAGCCTAAGGCATCTCAGACTTAACACAAACAATAAGAGGCATTGCTTTTCTCCCATCTATGCTCCTCCTTCTGCTTCTCCTAATGTGATGGATGGGGTTACCCACATATGAGGTCCTTAGATGACACATGAAGATTACCCACTCCGTCCTTTACAGTACAATCAATCAGCAGGCTCTATTAATTAAACTCTTAATTTTCAGAATACCTACACCAGGGGCCCTTAGGAATATCTCTAAGATGTTTGGTATCTTGTGCATAAGTCCAGTTCTTTCTGCATATTGTGGTTACCAAAGTCCCTTCTTCTTTTTGAGATATTAATTAAGTTTGGGAGCTACTTCTAGAGAAAGACTCACAGATTTTTAGGCAGAGAGAAGCCAGCGGGTCTCAGCTCCTCAACTTGTGAAGAAAAGGTGACCCCCTTCAACTCCATCACTAGAAGAATGCCAAAGCTACAGAAGAATCATGGCCTAAAGATATAACTCATTAGAAAACAGGAATGTTAAAATAGAACAAACTCATTCAAAACAGGCCAGTATACTATGGAAAAACCTTCTCCAACTTTATAAGTCTAGACCATATTATTCTTTTAATTTTGAATATAGGCATATCTCATATCAGCTATATTATTGTTCTCATGAGTTAGATATTCCCATTTTTATTAGGTAGAAGCTAAAAGAGCCCATTTCAAACAAGATGATGTACATGTGTATTTCCCCTTTGTCTGATTTGTGGAACCGAAGAGTATGGAGTACCTCTGTTATCTGCACGGAGAAGCTCTGCTACAAGCCTGACATTCAGGTTGCTTTTATCTCTGAGACCCCAAATTGTACTGTTAGGCAACAGAGGGCACTTATCTAGATTGAACTGTCATACAAATAGATGTTTGTCAGCCATTCAATTTGTGTTGAGGAACATGCCAACAAAAACAAAACCCAGCAATTTAAAACAACAAACCACTCCTCTACTGACAGGAACAAATTGCTGTATTTCAAATGAATAAGAATTACTATAGATCACACATACTGCATGTAGGTGCTTCAGAAAGAAAAATATTCTTGGAACGAAGACTATCTGGTTTTTCTGGCAGGTCTAACATCAAGCATGCACACAATATGCTTAAAACTCATAAATGGGTAAGAAGAACAACAATGCAGAATTCAGGGTCATCAGGGGAGAATGAGGCTCTCTGACGAAGTTCAAAGTCAAAACTCAGTACTGACAGGAAGGTAACATAGTGCTGCATTCAGAATTTGGGCTCAAATTTGTGGTCCTTCCAGGAAGTTGGGAGGGGCCTCTATCTCCAAAACAAGGGAGAGATGAGGTCATCATTCTTGAGCCTAAATGATTCTGGCTCGGGGTCTTCAATATCCACATGAAACAAAGAAAAGATTTAGTGACTGGCCACAGTTACTCCACATCTCCAATTGTTTGGAAGTATATGCAGAGGGGACACACATTGGTATTACTCCCAGGCATTGAAGACGTGGATATATGGGGGTTGGGAAGATAGCTCAGTGGTTAAAAGCTCTGGCTTGCAAAGGTTCCTGGACCAGGTTTAAATCCCAAGACACCCATGTGTGCAAGGTGCAAAGGTTGACAAACGCGTCTTGCACTAACTTGTAGAAGCAACAGACCTTGCCATACACACTTGAAAAGATGTCGACATGTCAACACAACTCTTATGATTAAAAGGATATCAATTTTTCCATCAAGTATCTAAAACAATGCATTGTTTTTGTTAAGTTACATCTTCATTCTGAAAATGAGTTTTCTACAGTTAAAATCATATGATTGCAAAATTCTGCAACAGGTCACATGGCAAAGTCACAGCCTGTGTGTTATAGACATGAAGCTTTATTACAGGTCAGTCAGAAAACACAATATATTCCACAGATAAATCTATGAAATTCCCTAATAATAGTTATAAGAGATTACAGTAGGAAAGCAGATAAAGCTTTGATTTACCTGTACATTTTAGTAAATAACTGAACTCTATGAGAAAAGTTATTTTGATCTTGACTAGAGATATAAAATTCCTTTAAGAACATAAAATATGCCAGGTATGTGGCTCCCTCCTATAATCTTAGAAACTGGAAGGCTGAAACAGAGTTTCAAGTATTTGAGGCCTAAACTCCATAGTGAGTTTCAGGCCAACCTGGACCACAAAACCACACCCTGACTCAAAACAAAACAGGGGGCTGGAGAGATGGCTCAATAGTTAAGTGTCTGAGGCCTAAACTCCATAGTGGGTTTCAGGCCAACCTGGACCACAAAACCACACCCTGACTCAAAACAAAACAGGGGGCTGGAGAGATGGCTCAATAGTTAAGGCACCTGCCTGCAAAGCTGAAGGACCTGGGTCCATTGCCAGTACCCACATAGGTCAGATGTACAAGGTGGTACATGCATCTGGAGTTCATTTGCAATGGCCGGAGGCCCTGTCATACCCTTTCTCTCTGCCTCTTTCTCTGTCTCTCAAATAAATAAATACATATATTAAAACAAAATGAACAACCTGAATCAAAACATACACACACACACACACACACACACACACACACACAGATCTATGTAGATAGAGAAAAATTTACAGTGAAAGCACGTATAATTTCTAAAGCAACTAGAGCAAAATGTTACTAGGTAAATCTAGGTAACTTCCACATTTTTGTACCATTCTTTAAATATTTGTGAAAGTTTAAAATTATTTCTAAGTATAGTCTAAAATTATTAATAAATGTGAAATATTAGTGGAAAGAGAGAAGTGGTAAGCTATTTTCATCAACTTACTAATGCTTAAAGACAGCAAAATGTCAAATAAATTTTTGATTAGGTAGATAACAGTTAATGCTAAGCAAAATATAAAATACAATTCTTTTTAAATCCAGTCATTCTAAGCCAGGTATAGCAGTGCACACCTTTAATCCCAGTACTGGGGAGGCTGAGAAAGGAGAATCACTGTGAGTTTGAGACCAGTCTGGGGCTACAGAGAGAGTTCGAGGTCAGCCTATCCTAGAGTGAGACACTGTAATGAAACAAAATGAAAACTAGTAAATTCAGATATTGTAAGTTGTTAATTTTTACCTCATGTGATAGTATTTTCCTTTTTCATCTCTAGTAAAACGTGTGACTTCATTTGAACAGTTTTAGATTACCAATATCATGTTATTTTTTTAGTTCACCCATTAGTATAAATTCATTTTCAAGGCTGGAAAGACGGCTTGGCAGTTGAGCGCTTTCCTGCGAAACCTAATGACCTGGGTTCAATTCCCCAGAACCCAAGTAAACTAGAGGCACACGGTGGTACATGCATCTGGAGTTCATTTGCAATGGATAGAGGCCCTGGCATGTCCATATTATCTCTCTCTCACTCTCTGTCAAGTAAATAAATAAAAATAAAATATTTTAAACAATTCATTTTCAGAAAAACTGAATGTCATCATTAAAATAAGATAATATTATATGTCATTTGAAATAGTCTGGCAGTGAAATGTTATTCCCTTTCTCCTTCACTTTATACACATTAAAAGTTTTGAGGATAGGGCTACAGAAATGGCTCAGAGGTTAAATGCATTTGTTTGCAAAGCTTGATGGCCCAGGCTTGATTCCCCAGTACCCACATAAAGCCAGATGCGCAGCATGGCACATGTATCTGAAGTTGTAGTGGCAGGAGGCCCTGGCATGCCCATTCTCTCTCTCTCTCTCTCTCTCTCTCTCTCTCTCACACACACACACACATAAGTAAATATTTTTAAAAAAAGTTTTGAGGATGGTATTTTAAAATTAGATTTATTATCACATACATGATTGATTGAGTTATTTAAAAATTCCTAGGGCTGGAGAGACAGATGGCTTAGCAGTTCAGGTGCTTGCCAGCAAAGCCTAAGAACTCATGTTCGAATCTCCAGGTCCCATGTAAGCCCGATGCATAGTGACACAAGCATGTAATGTCACACATGTGCACAAGGGAGCACACATGTCTAGAGTTTGTTTGCACTGGCTAAAGGCCCTGGCACACCCATTTTTTTTCTCTCTCTTTCTCATAAAAAATAAATCATAGAAGTGAATGGCAATTTCACTGGAATATTGTAGCTATAACCTAACATCTTTTGCCACACTCTGGTCATCTTCTAAGGCTTTTGAAGAGAACACACACTTTGGAGTAGCCAGTCAAATGGCCACTGAACTTGCACTTGACTTGGCAATGACGGGACTGTTGATCTGTCTAATTTTGACTGTGATAGCATGGGACAGAAATGGATGTAATTCTGTCTCTGAAAAGAACAGAGCCAATTTTGGTGCTCTATAAATATTCAATAATAATAGCACCTCAGGGCTAGAAGAGACCTTGAGAGTCCTCTAGTGTACCTTGCTCCCTTATAACATCCCACATGAGTGTGTCTTCCAAAGACCTGGGAGAGGAGGACCCTGAACTTCCACAGAGAAGCTTACCAACCATCACTGCTCACTGTTAGGAACTATTTTCGTGTACTGCTAACCATGGCACTATAGTTACACATCTAGTAGAGTCCCACAGACAGCTGCTGAACAAACGTGGCATAATTGCTCTTCACAGACTTAAATACACTTAGCAACTCTATAACTTTCTATTCCAAATGTTCCCAGGACCATTTTTCACTTTTCTAATTTTCCAACTCTTTTTTTAAAAGTATATTTATTTATTTGACAGAGAATGAGGGAGAGAGAGAGGAAAGAGAGGGAGGGAATGGGTATGCCAGGGCCTCTAGCCACTGCAAACGAACTCCATATGTATGCGCTCCCTTGTGCATCTGGCTAATGTGGGTCCAGGGGAATTATAATAACCTGGGTCCTTTGGCTTTGCAGGCAAGTGCCTTAACCACTAAGCCATCCCTCCAGCCCTAATTTTCCAACTCTTAAATCATCTCAGGGCACAGCTCAGAATTTTTTCTGAATTATCTTTAGTCATAGTATTTCCATGTGAATGCAAAGACAGAAGATTCTTCCAAAATCTAACTTGAAACAAAGTATGGTAGGTCTAACTCTTAATGTGTAAACTTGTGGAGAACGTCTTTTTCTTTTCTGTATTGCTGCTATTTTTTCATAGTATGAATACACACTAATATTTCAGGGGTACTGGGAAACAAACTCTGGACACAGCATGTGTTAGACAAGCTCTTTGCCACTGAGTTCCACCCTCAGAACAACATTAATTTGTACTTGGGTTTTGGAGATGGTTGTTATCACTCTTCTAAGTTTGTTTCCTTGACCTCTGATGACAGCAGCAAATAGAGAGACTTCAGACTTCAGCATTTAATAAGCCCAGGTTCAAATTCCAGCTTTAGAAAACTTCATGCACTTCAGAGCTACATGAAATAAACTTTATCAAACAGCTAATCAGGTGCTTATCACATAGTAGGACTTTAAGAATTCACTGCTCTGAAGATAGTAACTACTAAGGATGCTAGAATATTTATTTCCTTAGTACACCACACTGGATTTGTTTCCTCTATGCATCAGATCCATAAGCAGTCCAGGCATGTCTCTTCCGACCCCAGTCATGACACACGTCCCCATTAGGTAAAGACCAGATAGCTATTCTGTTGCAGCTCATTGTGGCTCTTGAGACTATCATTCTTAGCCATTTTGCTTTGGACTTTTTCTGTTCATGTCTGAGGTTGATTTTGTCTGCTTTGAACCTCAGTTTTCTCTGAGGACTTAGGTTCCCATTCACTCTTTTGCTCTGTCTCTTGAAGAAAGCATACTTGCACATGAGATTCTAGCCTTTGCAGAAGCCACATGGCAATACAACACAAAAACTTCAAGGACAGTGCACCTCATTGTCAGTGCACTGCTCAGCAGGATGAGTTAAATTATCTGATTCACATCCAGCTCTGCTTTTTACTATCTGTGTGACTAGAGATGAAGACCAACCTCTCTGAGTCTCAAAGTATCTGCATAAAGGAAATAAGACTGCATATTTTGTGGTAATGATTAAATGGAACTCACTGTGACCACAGCTTGCACAGTTAATGGGTCTCTAAGCTACTGTTTTTGACTCTCCTTTCCCTCTGTAATAGAGCTGATAGATGCAGATCAAGAACAAATACATTACATGTTATCCATTTCTGGTTAAACTACAAACATTATTCACAGACCCCCAAAATACATAAAAATGAAGAAGTGTCCAAAAGCTAAAGAGAGCAAGCAGAAGTCACTCGGTGACGATGATACAACATGAAGGACAGTAACACCTGGTGATCGCTGAGATCAAAACCCACCAGCAGCATAACTTCCTAGAACTTCATTCTCAAGCACAAACATTGTGGGAAGAGGACTGAGCCTGCTGCCCACATATGCTTGCCTAGAGAAGCAAAGGCGCAAGGCCACGTAAGGAACAACTATTTCCCACCACTTGTCCCATCACAAACAAAATGAGCCGCAGGAACTAACCAAATTATAGTTCGGAACACCTATCAGCAAACTGGTGAATCAGGACATTTAAATAAAGTACATTCCAGAAAACCATGCAACTTTTATAGAGACAAAGAGATCCCAGTTGTTCTCACTCATGGACTAGTGGAGCAGTCCTCCAGAGAAGAAACTAGCCAACTTCTAACAAATTCTCATGGTCTGCATCAAGGCTGGCACAAGGGAGTAAGATTTCAAGCACCCAAGTTGCAGAGTGAGATACAGACTTACCAACAACCACCCAATGGTCTCCCTAGAGCTCATCACTCCAGTGCTTGGCACAGTAGAAGGGGTGAGAAATAAGAGGAAGACCCACTCCCAGTTTAATGGAGCTGGACATCTTAAGTGAGGTACAGAGCAGCAGAGCTGAGAGTAGTTTTCATTGAGTACTCAGGTCTTGGCTTCTATAGGTTAGAAGTGAGACACAGAAGTTTTGGGAAACTATTTGAAACACTCCAGAATTCTAGCCACCCAGAGTTGTAGGAGAGGGCACAGGGGGGCTGAGAGCTGACCCTCTAAGACATCTAGAATCTTCAAGGAATGGAAAGCAACTATCATTGCAGGGCTGCATTAGGGAAGAGAGGAAGCTCCCGAACTACAGAAAGCCTGAGCACAAACAGAACTTGCTGGGGACCCAAGAATTTAGCAGTGGGACTACAAAGCTTGAGGCTCATCTCAAAAGCAAAAAGTGATCATTGGAAATGCACTTATACTCAAAGCCTTAGCCCTTTTGAAAGAAAAATTCTGACATTAGCCTCCAAACCTGTAGATTAAACTGAGGTTGCAACACACACACACACACACACACACACACACACAGAGAGAGAGAGAGAGAGAGAGAGAGAGAGAGAGAGAGAGAAGAGAGAGAAACACATGGATTCAGCCACTCTACTACTGAGGCCCAAAAGAAACAGGAGTGATGGTGAGGGGCTAAAATAAGAAATGGTAACTAGTAGTCCAAGGGACAAGGCTAGGGACACACTATTTCCCATGGATGACAGCCAGCCAAAGGTGAGCACTTGAATGATAAAAGATGTTCTACAATATACACTGCTGAGGAGTTAAACATCAGTGTGATGGTTATCCTCTTAAAATATCTCTCTTGGCCACTAAGGACCCTTACAAAATATACAAAGAGGGCTGGAGAGGTGGCTTAGCAGTTAAGTGCTTGCCTGTGAAGCCTAAGGACCTCAGTTTGAGGCTTGATTCCCCAGGACCCAAGTAAGCCAGATGCACAAGGGGGCACATGCATCTGGAGTACATTTGCAGTGGCTGGAGGCCCTGGTGTGCCCATTCTCTTTCTCTGTCTGTTGTTCTCAAATAAATAAAAATAAACAAAAATTAAAATATATATATATACAAAGAAATTGTGCTCAATATTAAAATTTCAGATTCACTAATTACAAAATTAGCAACTTTTCAACTATGAATCATTTACCTCTTTTAGGAAAAGCAAAATAAGCAACAAGAAAACTGCATTGTTGTCTTTAAGAAATGAGAAAAATCCAAGCAATATAAATGAAAAAGCACTCTCTACACTGCCGCAAAACCGTTTCTGTTTGTTCCTCAGGAACAAAGATGTAAATAAATGTAAGGTAGTTGAATATGATATTAGATGAATATGACATTTAACATTAGAACTTAGTAATGAAAAAAGTCTTTAATTATCTTAAATGAAGTCTCTCTACTCCTGAGGAGGCTGTGGACTCATGAATCCAGAGAATGGTCGGTGTGAATGAAGACTGGGTCAGGCAGCTGGCCACAACCAGGAACTAAAGAGCAAATGAAGAGCGAGACATACAAATCCAGCTCTCTTCTAGCAGTCCATCACCTTAACCTCCTCACTGCCATTTCATTCAGCTCACTTTTAGAAGAATACCTGACAACACATGACCTGACAGTGGGTCAACTTCACGTTCACGCAGAAAACTCAGCACATAAAAATCTCACACTTTTACTCCTTGCATTTGGATGGCTTAGCAAGAGTATCACCATGGAAAAACAAAGAAAAAAATAGTAAAATATAAAAACAAATTAATGTTTTATAGACCCTGGGAAAAGGAATTTTCAGCAAAGTACAAAAATTTAAAGCATTCCTTTCTTTAATTTTGTAATTCTTTACTGTGGAATAGCTCAGAATGTCAGTTCTGTTTTAAGTAGCAGAATTGGTAACTGAGCAAGGAAACATAATTTGGATTATAAAATTCTTGCTTTAATAAAAATTCCTTAAACAGTGAAACAAAAAAAAAAAAAAAAAAAAAGAGTATCACCATGGGTTTGACGGCAGCCTGAGCCACAATTCCAGGCTAGAGTGACACCACACTGATAAACAAAATGAAAATAAATTTTAAAAATTCTGATGATTAGGGATGATGAACATTTTCTTAAGTGTGTGTTTGCCATTTGTATTTCTTCAACTATGAGATTCCACCTTACCCCAATAAGGGTAGCAAACATCAAAAAAAAAAAAAAATCAATTGAAAATAAATGCTGGTGAGGATGTGGAGAAGTAGGAACACTCATCCACTATTGGTGGGAATGTAGGATGGTACAACCACTTTGGAAAGCAATATGGAGACTTCTGAAAAAGCTAACTAAAGAGATACCAACAGTCCCAGTTATTCCCTTACTGGGCATCTACCCTAAAACCTTCAAACCAAGGCTATACAGATTTGCTCAACCATGTTTGTAGCGGCTCAATTTGTAATAGCTAAGAGCTGGAATCAACCCAGATGTCCATCACTAGAAGAATGGATAACTAAGATCTGGTATATCTATACAATAGAATTCTATACAGCAGTAAGAAAAAAATGACACAATGAAATTTGAGGAAAAATGGTTGAACCTGGAACAGATCATTTTCAGTGAACTTACCCAATCACAGAAAAAAAAAATCGCCACATACTCTCACTCATCTACAGCACCTAACCTGAATCCACCCAAGATACCTTACATACCCAGCAAGCATCTCCTGGACTAGACACTAGGATGGATAGGGAGGGAGGGGAGAGCATCGATGGGGCGGGAAACACAAATCTAGATCCAAATGGCAATGGTATCATAAAATTCTACTTCCAAAAAGGCAGACCAAATGGCTGAACCTTCACCAGGCCCTTACAGGGAACACGTGAACCACAAGACACTGGAGAGGGTAGGATCAAGACTAACCTTAATCTTCTACATCATCCCTCCCTCCCTCTCCCTCTCCCTCTCCCTCTCTCTCTCTCTCTCTCTTCTCTCTAACTCTTGTATATTAGTTATCTTTTTCCTCCTTTTCTTAGTGGGCACTGACCTGTAATTCCCAGTACCAGCATGGGGCTATCATCCACAATGAGCTTTTGATCAGAGAGACCTACAAGGTTTCCTAAAAGTCAGACAGATTTCTGTCAGAGTACTTGATGACCCACCAAAGGCTAGTGGTAAGACCCTACTGCTGAAGACACCTTATGTGGTTGACATGCAAAATGGAATGGCATGGCTGGAAGTTGGAAGAGAGTCAGTCCCCAGACAGTCAGCGTGTCTAGTGCCAGAAGGTGCTACATGGGCGACTGGGGGAAAATGACCAATATCTGTCCAAGCAACGCATGGTCTAACCTACTTAGCAGCAAATAACTTGTTGTGATGCCCACACAAGTGCAAGAGTGGCACACAGCCATGGTGGGGAACCAACTGCTCTCAATTTGGCTAACTGATCCCCTCAGAGGTACGGGACCCATAGCTGGAGCTGGGAAACAAGTTAGAACCATATCCAAACATAAGCCTACTCTCCAATATCAAGCTACCATCAATCATGGGCTACAAGAGGGCCTACACCTATTAAATTCTCTATTAAAAAAAAGTAAGGGTTCTCTCATTTCTCCTGGTGCTAACTTACTCTCCGTTGGAGAATCTGCTTCTCTTTTTCAGATAGATGTAGATCCTAAGGAGAGAGCCACCCCATCATACCTTGAAAGGGCCCCGGCTGAAACTAAGAAAAATTGGCGAAACAAACAAGGGTGCTATTTTCCTGATGAACTGGATACCAGCACAAGGGGGAAGGAGATCAATACAGAGAAAAATCAACTCCTACCAAATCAGAGAGCCAGAGCCTCAGAGGCCCCCAACACCTCATCACTGAAGCAGACCAAAAATGAACCCAACATGGCTCAGGGAAATTTTGCAGAAGAGGGGCGGAAAGAATGTCAGAGCCACATGTTGGGTCATGATATGCAGAGACATTTAGCTTACCCATAACTGTGGGCTAACTCCACAATGCATGACCCATATACCTCAACAAGGAGGGGCCAAGGGGAGGGGGTAGGTCACGGATGAGCCTAATAATGGTACCAAACTGACTGTATTTGCTGAATACAAAACTAATTAATAAAAATAAATAAATAAATAAATAAATTCTGTACCCATCCTTCTATTGCACCACACTGATGTTGATTAACCATTTTTTTTTAATTTTCATCTTATCAGCATATAAAGAATTAGGTTTCACAATAAACTATTCAATTTCATTTGATTGAATGCCTCTCTTGGAGGGCTTGTTGAGTAGGTCACAAATATCACTATAAATACTAATGAACAGTTTCTCTAAGACAAGTAAAATTATCATAACAGATAAAGTGAGGCTTATGGAGACATGCAGGACATGTATTCTGCTAATTAGCACCAAAGTTCATTAGTGACATGATTCTCATTTGCAGGGCAGCACTGAGGATGAGAGAGCACCGAAACAGAAGCAGCAACCATGTTTTAGTCTAGCCTAGAAACGGAGTTCAATGTTACTCTAAAGTCATGAGTAATCCTTAAAAAAAGCTATGTATTAACTGCAGGCATTATTTTAGAAAATAAGATGCTCAAAAATTTCCAAATAGGGGGCTAAAGAGATAGCTTACTGGTTAAGGCACTTGCCTGTTAAGCCAAAGAACCAAGGTTTGATTCCCCAAGACACACATATGTCAGATGCATAAGGTGGCACATTCGTCTGGAGTATGTTTGCAGCAGCTAGAGGCCCTGGTGTGCCCATTCTCTTTCATAAATAAATAAACATAAAATATTAAAAAATTCCAAATAGGGGCTGAAGAGAAGGCTAAGTGCTTAAGGCACTTGCCTGTTAAGGCAAAGGACCTATGTTCCATTCCCCAGTACCTACATAAGCCAGATGCACAAGATGGTGCATGTGTCTGGAGTTCATTTACAGTGGCTAGATGCCTTGGCACGCACATTCTCTCTCTTTCTTTATCTCTCTCAAATAAGTAAATAAACAAACAGTAAAAACTCCAAATAAACAAAATAATTTTACTATTAAATTTTAAGTAATTATGCATAAAATTTTCAGATTTCTAGGTGTGTGAAACAACCAGCAATAAATAAATGAAATTCATTTCTAAATAGTAACTGTAAAGGTTCTTAAAATGACTTACTATAATGTTCTTAAAAATCAAATAAGCCGGGCATAGTAGCACATGCCTTTAATCTCAGCACTTGGGAGGCAGAGGTAGGAGTGTCGTGAGTTCGAGGACACCCTGGGACTACATAGTGAGTTCCAGGTCAGCCTGGGCTAGGGTGAAACCCTACCTTAAAAAACCAAAATAAATAAATAAATAAATAAATAAAAAATCAAAGTTTGTTAAAATGTTGACCAGGAGGAGGGTGTCTTAAAAGTAATATTTCATTTCTGACTTCTGTTCTAAAAAGACCATAACTGCACTGAGAGAGCCCTCAGTGGAATGGGAAGGAGAGGGGATATAAGAGATGACCTAAGAGGAGTGGAACCAACATATTTTTAGTTCCTACAGTAAAGTTCATAACTAAAAAAAAATATCTTTTATGAGCCCTAACCTAGAATTTGCCTTCGCAGAAAACAGAGATTCAAAGTTATTAGAATATTTTAACTATGAGAACTCTAGAATCTACAAAGAACTCAAAAATCTAAACATTAAAAAGTCAAACAACAACTCACAAAATGGGGCAAAGAACTGGATAGGCAGTTCTCAGAGAAAGAAATACAAATGACAAACAAACACTTAACAACATGTTTATCATCCTTAATCATCAGTGAAATGCAAATTAAAACAACTAAGAAGCCGGGCGTGGTGGCGCACGCCTTTAATCCCAGCACTCAGGAGGCAGAGGTAGGAGGATCGCTGTGAGTTCGAGGCCACCCTGAGACTATATAGTGAGTTCCAGGACAGCCTGGACTAGAGTGAGCCCTGTTGTAGAAGCTGCATGAGACAGTTAAGAAACACAGCAGAAAAGAAGCGAGCAGGGTCATGGTTCTGAGAAGTGATATTTACCACAGTGGGAAGGAATACAATATAAAAAAGTTAAACACCTGAAGTTTTCCTCATATGTATTTTTTAAATGCCATATCTCCCTTGCTCTGAATGTTAGAGTATTTATGCTATGGAGACCAGATAAGGTCACTTTTCCCAAAGCTTGGTTATTCCTTCAATTCCTTTAAACCTCTGCTGACATCGTGCAGATGAATGATTTATTGTGCCATCCCTCCAGCCCCCATTCTCTTTGGACCAAACTCCCCTGGAAAACATTTCAGTCCCTATGGTGAAAATAGAATAATTCAGGTACAGACACTTAGGAAGGAAGACATTTGTTAAAGTGACAGGCTACCTGAACAGAGCACCCACCACTTGAAGCAAAAGCATTGCTAAGAGAATTGTTCATCTGAATAGGCTAGCCTTTGGAAATCACAGGAGCAAAAATAAATAAATAACGAGAGGGACCAAAACTCCACTCAATCTTTATTTGACTTAAACCCCATATGAATAGGCTGGGAAATAACCAGTCACTACTTTGAATGAATATATACTGGCAAGCTTAATTTATTTGGTACAGCCCCATCTAAATATATTCTTAAATTATAGCCATTTTGTTCCTCTACACAGTTATGATATCTTTAATTGCAAAAAGATTTTACAAAAGCATTAGGAACTGAGAAGAAATGAACTGGCATTGAGTTTACTGGTAAGTTGGTGGTGGGGAGGAAGGTTAGTCCCATGTGCTTGAGGCATGGGAATAAATCAGTAAGAGAAAGTATCCATTTTTAAGTATAATCACTGTTTATGGTCTTATAGGCCATAAACAACCAATATTTATTGACATCTTATAAACCATACAATAACTGCACTTCAGAATTATAGGGACGCCTTAAGAAGAACTTACTGTAACCGCCCTTACAGATGAGGAAAACGCAAATTATGGTCTAATAAAACTGAGCAATTCTATGGCCAGTAAAACTCAGCAGTTCTGCTGATAAAGAAAGACCTGTTTTGACCAACAACTCAAGCTTGCTCTAAATGCTCCACCAGAAAGTATTTTCATGGAGTACATAATCCAGTGAGGAAGGGCAGAGTAAGGAACTTCAAATATTTTGAAACATAATGGTAATTACCCAGGGGTGATCTATTAGACTATTGGACACAATTTAATATAAATGTGGAGTGCAAAGCTTGATTCTGTGTAAACTCATCTAGATCTATTTTCTAGAACCGGAATGAACAACCTTAGTCAACTAAAGAGAGTTAGTAATTAACTAGTGTCACTCAGCACACTAAGTCATTAATGATGGGTTTACATCAGAGAAGTGTCAGGCCAGGGAGACTTTCTCACTTGGGGAGTTTGACCTAAATTAGACTATGCTTTATTCTGGAAATGAGAAAAAGTTATTTGAAAATCAACCTAATTTGTGTCAGAAAAAAAAAGCAGCTAATAAAATTTTGAGTTATTCCAGATAAGAGATTAGTCTAAGAACTATGAGTATATATACATTTATGTTCATTTCCCCTTCACAACAATGCTGAGGCAGTTCCTATTATAATTCCAATTTTACAGATGTGAAAGTGGATATGTGGTACCTCATTTCTTACAAGTCCGAACAACTATTAAGTGTCTGAGTAAGAACAGAAAAGCTAGCCCAAGTTTCTCCAATAAATCTATTTATAGGGAAAAGTCAACTTAACTTCATGTTCTCAAATGTTTCCCATCTGCTGTCACCCACGCTATTCTTGCCTATTCTGAAGAAATACTAGACAGGTGGTTTATTTTTAATTTTTTAATTTTTAGGCAATTTGTTTTAAATAATAGTCCAACTAACAGGTTTACTGGTTGGAAATAACAGAGGTATACAGCAGGTTTGGGGCAACATAACCCAGTGGTAAAGTCCACACTTACTATGTTTCAGGCCCTGGGTTTAAGAAATATAAAGAACTGCTAAAAACAGCAGCAGTAGCAACAACAAAAAAACAATTAAAGAAAGATCAAAGACAAACTTCTTCAAGTGGTCATGACCACAAATAAGTGCTTCTCCCAAAAATTCAGAGTAAACTTGGGTTCTTGTGAAACTGCTACCAACAGTACAGGCAGCTTCATCATGACGGGAAAATGACACCATATGCTCCATGGCCACTTAGAAGGAAACTAATGAATATCTACTTAGGTGAAATAAACTTAACACTAAATTTATTAGATTAATGGTTTTGTCTTACAGATCTTCATTCATAAATTTTCCAGAGGCTATGGCTGAGTGGTCAAGTGAGGCTTTAAAAAGAAAGGTTGAGCTGGGCATGGTGGTGCATGCCTTTAATCCCAGCACTTGGGAGGCAGAAGTAGGAAGACCACTGTACGTTTGAGGCCAGCCTGAGACTACATAGTGAATTCCAGGTGAGCCTAGGCTAGAGCGAGACCCTGCCTCGGAGGGGGGTGGGGGAAGAGTTGAATCTTAGGTCCTGCCATCCAGCCTACAGGGAGGCTCTTATCAAGTCTAAGTGACATCATAATAACAAGCCAGAAGATACTTTCGTGTCTTACTTTTACTAAGTTCTCCATTATATTCAACTTTTTAAAAATGCTCTCTTTTTTGGAAATAGCCCGCTTTGTAGAAAAGATCTCCCTTACTAGTAGCTTTGTTCCTAATTCAGTTCAAGTTATTCTCCACTTAAACTACACTTCCTGTGAGCTTGGTCAAGAACCCACTTCTCTGTCTTCTCTTCATAAGTATTTTTATCTATTTCTGAAGGTTTTAATGCTACATATTGATGTCAAACTTGATAAGTAAACCAACTGGTCTTCTCCCTAGTCTTTCCAAACCTAGTATTTAAACCTCTATTTCAAAACCAAGTTATACTAGGGGCCAGTGTGGGAAAATGGCTCAGCTGGTAAAAGCACTTGCCACGTAAGCATGCAGACTTGAGTTCAAATACCCAGCACCCATGTAAATGTAAGGAGTGTTGGTGTGTGCCTATAATTTCAGCCCTCAGAAAGTAGATGGGATGATTCTGGTAGCAAGCTGGCTAGCTAGATAAGCCAAATCAGTAAGCTCTGGGTTTAGGGAGACACAGTATCTCAATAAATAAGGTGGAGAGCAATACAGGGATACACCCAACATTAACCTCAGTTTTCCACATGCATGTGGGCACACATGCCCAAACATATGCAAATACACATACACACATGCACAAACACCACTCATACACACTCAAGCAAAATATGTATATATTAAAATCTAGTTATGCAAGCCAGAGCCTTGGAAGTGTGTCTTTCACTCCTGCAGTAGAAACATAGATTGAACATCCTTCTCTGATGTAGGGAAGCAACACAGTTACTGCCTATAGTTCATAGACGTTCACAGTTGACTGCCGCACTCTTTCTGCCTTCTATCTCTTTTTGACTGTTTTACTTGTCTGACTTTTTTTTTTTTTAACAAAGAGGGATGGAAAAACTTGAATTTTTAAAAAGGCAATCTTTGGGCTGGAGAGATGGCTTAGCAGTTAAGGCATTTCCCTGCAAAGCCAAAGGATCCTGGTTAGATTCTCCAGGAGCCACGTAAGCCAGATGCACAAGGGGGCACATGCATCTGGAGTTCATTTATAGTGGCTAAAGGCCCTGGCATGACCATTCTCTCCCTTTCTCTTTTTCTCTCTCTCTGCATCTTGGTCTGTATCAAATAAATAAATAAAATATATTTTTTAAGAAGGCAATCTTTGCCAAATATGTCTCTTCACTGCAACAGACATTGGCATGTGGTCCTTGCTTTAGCCAGTGTTTCCACGGCAATAACACACCAGTCAAACAGATGGGCCCTTCCATGGAACCTGCTTTACCAACAGATGTATGAGTGCCTGCTTTGTAGAGACCATTGACCATAGCCAAGACCTCCGATTCTGCTTTCCAGGTCCACATCCCTACCTACCATAGCCAGTTATTATTAACCTGGAGTAACATGGAAAATGGTCCTGGATTTCATTTTTAAAAACACTTGATATAAGAAAACACCATAGAAGGAAGAAAGATCTAAAATCAATGATCTAAACTTTCACGTCAAGAAACTAGAAAAACAAATGAAATCCAAAGTAAAAGAAAGGAAATAAAGATCAGAGCAGAAATCAACTGAATAGAAAACAGATAAATAATAAGGAATATCAAGAGTACGAAAATCTTAGAGCAAAGACAATAAACTTTTTTGTGAGACTAAGAAAAAAGGAGCCATAAAGTTAACAAAATCCACAGTGAAAGGAGATATTATTCTGAGATGCCACAGAAATGAAAAGGAATATTATGAAGAATTTTAATATCAACAAATTATAAAACTTTGATGAAAGGGAAAAAGACATAAACTGTAAAATGTAACTCAAAAGGAAGTAGACAGGGCTGGGGTTATAGCTCAGTGGTAAAGTACTTGCCTGGCATGCACAAGGGTCCAGGCCCAAGCCCCAGTAAATCTGGATGCTTTCCCTCTAAAATTGGAGCAATGTCAAGCCATCCATTTTCAACATTGCTACTCAATGTTATACCAATGTTTGACCACTACAAAAGGGCATTTTAAAGACAAATTAGAAATGACAGATGAGCATATTACGAAGAAGTCCAGCTGTCTTTCTCACAGGTGACATGGTTCTTTATGCAGCAAATACGAAGGATTGGCAAGGACAGCCAGAACAAGTTCCGCTACATCGCAGGACACCAGCTCAATGTGCATGATTCATTGTACTTCTGGGCAGCAACAACGTAAACCAAAACTAAAACTACAAGGCATTTCATTCATTACAGCATCAGGATGATACCATATTGAAGAATAAAACCCTCAAAGAAGTACAAGACCTGCACACTGAAAACTAGAATTGCAAAGAGAATCTACAGCTCCAGAAGTGAATGGAGAACACAAAATTGTTGACAGGCTTATTGCAATGCGGTTTACAAAAGTCAAAACTGCGGTCTGGAGAGATGGCTTAGCAGTTAAGGCATTTGGCTGTGAAGCTTAAGGACCCAGGTTCCATTCCTACTTACATAAGCCAAATGCACAAGGTGGCTCATGTGTCTGGAGTTGGTTTGCAGTGGCTGAGGCCCTGGAATGCCCATTCTTTCTGTCTGTCTCTCTTTCTCTCTCATAAATAAGTAAATAAATAAATAAATAAATAAATAAATGTATTCTAAAAACTCAAGAAGGGGAAATATCCAGAGTGTCCACCAACTGCTGAATAATGAATAAAAATGGGGAACACTTACACAGTGGAATACAATTTAGCCATAAAGAGGATGGAACCCCATCATTTGCAACAACATATATAGAACTGAAGATCATTCATGTCAGGTGAACAAGTATGATTCCAAAAGGCAACACCTGATCATATGTAGACTCCCAAAAGCTGCTCTCAGAGCACATTCAGAGTGGAACAGTTATAGTGGAAGCCTGACGGAGTGTGTGTCAGGTGGAGGGATTGGGAAAAGCTTATTGCTGGGTACTAAGTTATAGTTAGGTAAGATATTCTGGTCTGCTGTTATCCTAACAATGGGTGACTCCAGAGACTGAGAATGAACTATGTATGTTTCAAAAGCTAGCACAGAGATTTTAGAATGCTTCACCATAAGAAATGATACATGGTTGAGGAGATAGATATGTTTACCCTGATCAGTATGCAAAGCATATGTGTACAAAACATTACCATAAATATACTCAAAAATAGGAACAATTTTATATATCCATTAGCAGTCTACAAAGGAACATCAAAGTCTTAAAAGGGAACTGGGGATATGGGTCAATGATTAAAGACACTTGCTTGTAAAGCCTGTCAGCCCAGGTTCAATTCTCCAGTACCCATGTAAAGCCAGATGCTCAAAGTGATGCTTGCTTCTGGAGTTCTTCTATGGCATCAAGAGGCCCTAGCGAGCACATACTCACTCTCTTTTCCTAAGTAAATAACTTAAAAAAATTTTTAAGGGCTGGAGAGATGGCTTAGGGTTTGACTCCCCAGAAAACACATAAGCCAGATGCACAAGGGGGCACATGCATCTGGAGTTCATTTGCAGTGACTGGAGACCCTGGTATGCCCATTCTCCCCCCACCCCACCACTCACCTATTTCTGTATCTCTCTGTGTTTCTCAAATAAATAAATAAAAATAAAAAAAAAACCAAAATAAAAAAATTTAAAGTCTTAAAGCAGAAAAAAGAAAAACCTATATGATTTCATGCCAGACCCACTAGATGGCCATAGCCAACAAGGCTCACAGGTGGAAAAGATGCCTTTTGGGTTAGGTATGCTTCCTGTACAGTGGTTAAGTGAGCTTCCTGTGCAAGCACAAGGGCCTGAGGGGGGCTAAGACTGCCCAAGTTCAAATCTCTCGATCTCACTTAAGACATCTGAATGCGCCAGGCATGGTGGTGCACACCTTTAATCCCAGCCCTCAGGAGGCAGAGGTAGGAGGATCACCATGACTTCAAGGCTACCCTGAGACTACATAGTGAATTCCAGGTCAGCCTGGGCTAGAGTGAGACTCTACCTCAAAACCAAAAAGAAAAAATAATCTGAATGTGTGCATGCACACATATCTGTAACCCTAGTCCCACGGGGTAGTGGAGCCCCACAAGTTCCAGAATACATAAAGGAGATTCCAGCTCAAGCATAAGGCCATGCCAAAAAAATAAAAAGTGTTTTTTGGGAACAAATTAACATATAAAGTGGTTTTATATAAAACATTGATTGTCTTGTATATTTTGGTAAGTAGCAGTACTAGCTTTCATTTGTAATACAGCTTGTGATATTGGAAGAAAAGGATTCTGTGATTGTTGAAGGGAACTATGTTATAAATGCAAAGAGAAGATAAAATATCAAATTTTTTTTCTACAAAAAATAAGATAGTGTGGCTAAACAACAGAGAAGGACTTGGACCTTTTACTCTGACCACAGCAGGAGAGTGGGTAAGCATACGGAGCATCAGAAGGACATGTACATGTGTATACCCTCCCATACTCTATACATACACAAGAAAAATAAGCAAATAAATAAGTCAATAAATAAATGCATAATAAAGGCTTACAACAGCAAGTGCTGACAAAACTAAGAACTGTGACATCATATAGTGCAGGTAAGAATGTACAACTGTCTGCACTTTCAAAAACAGTGTGGCAGACTCTTAAAAATCATATCCAAACCACATGGCAGAAAAAAAAACCTCACTCCTTGACAGTAACTTCAAAAAAGAAACAATGCTGCCCCTAGCTCTGCCTTCCTGATTGAATGGCCTGTGGGTTCCCAACTGCTGGATCCCCTGCTCCAGAGAGTATGGGCGGAGTTAGTAGGGCAGATCTCCCCGTTCACCCCTACACTTCCCATTTTACCTGGTTCTGGTTCCCCTGCTGGTGGCTTGGGGCTGCCTGGACCCTGTGAGCTTGCTGCAGAAGCAGGCCCCTTGCTCCACCTTCCTGACTGAATGGTCCCTAGGTCCCCAACTCCTGGATACACTGCTGTAGAGGGTGTGCAGGGAGTGAGTAGGCCAGATCTTCTTGTTCCTCCCCCACCTCCCATTTCCCTGGTTCTAGTACCCCTGATGCTGGCTTAGGGCAGCCTGTTCCCTATGTGTGGGCTACAGAAGCAGGCCTTTTGCAAGGGCTTCCTGATTGACTGGCCTCTAGGTACCCAAATTCCCTATTCTCCTGAGGCAGAGAGTGCACAGACCACTGTAGGAGCTGGTCTCTTGCCCCAGCTTCCCCAAAATTGGTAGCCCACAAAGCAAAACACCAACCAAAGTCAGAAAACTAAGAGATCTCCACCAAGGATGCCTAGTCCCACAATGGAAGCCTTCAGTGAAATCACAAAGAAATCAACAGAAATTGAATGCCAAAATGAAAATACAACAAGGTATGTGACACTGATCAAAAGAACTGCTGAACTGGAAGCAAGCCATCAAAAAAAAAACAACTGCATAAATGAAATTGAGCAGAATTGCCTCTTAGAGCACTCAGCTTTTGTCACTAGGCTTAACTTAATTGAAGAAAACCAGAGAATCCTAAAAAGATATAGAAGTGAATTGAAGGTGAGTCAACAAATGGAAGATCTCAATAACCAGCTGATTAAGCTTAATGAAAACTTGATCAAATGCAAGAATGAATTCCAGGAAGCATCAAGAAAACCAGATCAAGAACTGGAATCATACCTCAAAAATGAATGACACAATGCTAAATAACATAACAGAAAAAAAAAAATCAAATAGAGGTTTTGAAAACCTCTCTAGAAACCCTCACTAACAGAGCAAGTCATGTGGAAGACAAGACAAAAGAAATTGATCGAGAGTCTAAAAACTTTGCTAAGTTCAAAAAATTGTGCAAACAGAACATGAGGGAACTATGGGATACCCTAAAATGACTAAACATCTGGATTATGGGTAAACCAGAAGGAGAGGAAATCCAGGCCAGAATCATAGAGAAGAACATATTTAAGAAAATTATTGAAGAAATTTTTCCCAGTCTTTTAAAAGAGAGGTCTACTCAGATACAAGAAGCTCACAGAACACCAGACAGGACCAAAGAAGAAACTCTCCAAGGCACATCACAGTGAAAACTTTTAACAAAGAAAACAAAGAGAGAGTGCTAAAAATAGCAAGAGAGAAATAACTCACTACATACAAAGGCAGTCTCATCAGAATTATGTCAGATTTCAGGCTGGAGAGGTGGCTTAGTGGTTAAGTACTTGCCTGTGAAGCCTAAGGACCCTGGTTCAAGGCTCAATTCCCCAGGACCCACATTAGCCAGATGCACAAGGGGGCGCATGCATCTGGAGTTCGTTTGCAGTGGCTGGAAGCCCTGGCGCACCCATTCTTTCTCTCTCTGCCTCTTTCTCTCTCTGTCGCTTTCAAATAAATAAATAAAAATAAACCAAAAAATAAAAAATAAAAAAAAGAATTATGTCAGATTTCTCAGTGGAAACCCTGAAAGCCAGAGGGGCCTAGAAAGGAACACTTTAAAGTCTAAAATCCTATTGCTTCCAATCCAAGCTACTGTACTCAGTGAAAGTATCCCTCATAATAGACAGTGAAAGGAAATTTTTCCACAGAAAAAAGTTGGATATGGTGGTGCACACATTTAATTCCAACACTTCAGAGGCAAAGGGAGGAGGATCACCGTGAGTTCAAGGCCATCCTGAGACTACATCGTGAATTCCAGGTCAGCCTGGACTAGAATAAAACCCTACCTCGAAAAACAAAACAACAACAACAAAAAAAGTCAACTCTATCTCCTTCTCTCTCTCTCAAACAAATAAAATAAAAAATAAAAAGTATTTTTAAGTCAACTCTGATTATATGAACACAAAGGCAAACATACAGAGAATACTTCAGGGAATACTCCACATAGAAGAGTGAAACAACCAATCTCAAGAGCCTACAAGAAGAAGATCACAATAGCCAAAACTAGAGCAGGCTCAAAAAAGTACAAAGTCCAAGAAAGCACCAAATTCCATAAAGCACTCCATCATGGCAGGGATTAAATATAACCTCACAGTTATAACCTTACACATTAATGGCCTTAACCCACCCATTAAAAGACACAAGTTAACAGGGTGGATCAGAAGAATGGATCCTTCTATCTGCTGTCTTCAAGAAACCCATCTCACCATTAAAGACATACACCTCCTTACGGTGAAAGGATGGAAAATGATGATTTCCAAATAAATGTAAATAAGAAATAAGCATGTATTTCTATATTAATAGCTGATGAAATAGACTTCAAACCAAAAGTAATCAAAAAGGAAAAAGAAGGCCACTTCTTACTCATCAAAGGAATGATCCAATATGAGCACATCACAATCATAAATCTATTTGTGCAAAATGCAGGTGTGCACCACAGTTTATAAAACAAAACCTACTTAACAACAAAACAGAAATAAACATCAACACCATCACAGTTGGGGACTTCAATACTCCACTAACATCAATACACAGATCACCCAAGCAGAAAATCATCAGGGAAATAATAGAGCTTGACAACACCATAGATCAACTAGACCTAACTGACATCTACAGAACTTTCCACCCCAATTCTACAGAATATATACTCTTCTCAGAAGCACACAGAACCTTCTACAAAACAGACCACATATTAGGCCATATATCATGCCTCCATAAATTGAGGAAAATTGAAGTAACTACTTGCATCATATCAGATCACAATGCTATAAAGGTAGAATTTAATAAGGGATATATCAGCAATTCCACCAGCTCCTGGAGACTGAACAAAACATTTTTAAACAACTCATGGGTTAGGGAAGAAATCAAGAAATAAACTGTAAAATTCTTAGAATTGAATGACAATAAAAACACAATTTACCAAAACTTATGGGACGCAATGAAAGCAGTCCTAAGGGGAATATTCATAGTAATAAATGCCTTCATAACAAAGACAGAGAGATCCCAAATTATTAACTGTACTGTCCAACTACAGGCACTGGAAAAACAAGTAGAATACAGCACCAAAATCTCCAGATGGAAAGAAATAATCAAGATCAGAGCAGAAATTAGTGAAGCGGAAAATAAAACAAAACAATTTTAAAAATCGATGAAACAAAGAGCTGATTCCTTGAAAAAATAAACAAGATTGACAAACTCATGACCAATTTGATCAAGCGAAAAAAGCAGAATTGTCAAATTAACAAAGTCAGAAATGAAAAAGGAGAGGTCACAATAGACATCAGTGAAATTGGAAGAATCATTAGGACATACTTCCAAAACCTCTACTTCACAAAAACTGAATAATCTGGAAGAAATAGATGAATTTCTAGCCACATACTACCTACCAAAACTAAACTCATTGCAAATTAATCTCCTAAACAGAATCTTCAACAAATGATGCTAGACAAATTGGATGACCATATAGAAAAATGAAAGTAGACTCTCATCTCACCATACACAACAACCAAGTCCAAATGAATTAAAGACCTCAATATAAGACCTGAAACTCTTCTCCTACTGGAAGCAAAAAAATAGGAGAAACTCTCCACAATATAGGACTGGGGAAAGACTTCCTGAACAAAACCCCAGTAGCCCAGGAAATTAAACAATCACTCAACCAATGGGGGTCTCATGAAGCTAAAAAGCCTTTTTACAGACAAATATACCATAAGCAAAATGAATAGATTACCCACTGAATGGGAGAAAATTTTGCCAGCTATACCATTGACAGAAGCCTAATAACTAGAATCTATAAAGAATTCAAAAAACTAATTAAGGGCTGGAGGGATGGTTTAGCAGTTAAGGCACTTGCCTGCAAAGCCAAAGGACCCAGGTTTGATTCCCCAGGACCTATGTAAGCCAGATGCACAAGGTGGAGTATACGTCTAGAATTCATTTGCAGTGGCTGGAGGCCCTAGTGTGCCCATTCCCTATGTCTGTGTGTGTGTGTGTGTGTGTCCCAAATAAATAAATAAAAATAATGATATTAAAAAACTAAATAATTAAAAATCAAACATCCCACTTCCAAAAATGGGGCAGAGAACTGAATAGGGAGTTCTCAGAGGAAGAAATACAAATGGATAACACAAACTTAAGAAAATGTTCAACATCCCTAACCATTAGGGAAATGTAAATTAAAACAAGTATGAGATTCTACCTTACCCCAGTAAGGATAGCAACCATTAAAAGTCTAACAATAACCAATGTTGGTGAAGATATGAGAAAAGGGAAACCCTCATCCACCATTGGTAGAGTGTAGACTTATACAACCACTACGGAAATCAATATGGAATTTCCAGAAAAAGATGAATATAGAGCTACCAATGGACCCAGTTATTCCCATGCTTCACTACATGGATATTTGCTCAACCATGTTTATAGCTGTTTAATTCATAATAGCTAAGAACTGGAATCAACCCAGGTGCTCATCATTGGATGAATGGATAATGAAGTTGTGGTACATGTATACAATGTAATTCTACTCAGCAGTAAGAAAAAAGTGATAGAATTAAATTTGTAGAAAAATAGAACAGATCATACTCAACAAACTCACACAATCATAGAAAGACAAACACTATATGGTCTCACTTACCTGCCGTTCCTAACCTGGACCTTCTCAAGTTGCTATCATATGTGATAAGCAACTCAAGGCCCAGACAATAGCGATGGGAGGGTTTGGGTGGGTGGGAGGGAAAGGCAGGGAAAAACAATTACAAAACTAAATCCAAAATGAACTGGTACCATAGAAACCTTTATCCTTGGAGATAGATTAAAACATATAACCCTCAATAGGAGTAAGTGGGAAGCACCTGAAAAGATGGGCCCTGGAGAGGGTAGGATGAAGGCTAACCTTAATTTTTTTTTTTTCCGCCTCTGGCCTGTAACTCCCAGTAAATTGGTTGCTATCCACAATGAGCTGTTGATTGGAGACCTATGAAGTCCCCCAAACAAGACAGGTTTCTGTCAAAGCACTTATTTGCCTTGAGGAAAAATGTAAGACCCTATTGCTGAAGACACCACATGCTGCTGACAAACACCCTGACAGCATGCATATGCCAGTACAATAGTGGCACACAGCCTTGGTGGGTAACCAATAGCTTTCTGATTGGCAAAGAGATCCACTCAGTGGAAAGGAACCCATATCTGGAATTGGGAACCAGAACAGAATCCTATGTAGACAAAGATTATGCTCTCCAGTGTTAAGCTTTCATTGGTCATTGGCTAAAAGAGGGGTTATATATATCAATTTCTTCCCAAATTTATAATACTCATCCCATTTAAATTATGCTGACTTCATTCTTCATTGCAGAATCTGTTCTTTTTTTTTCAGAAGGTAGTGAGATCTGAGGAGATAAACTGCCTCTCACACTTCAGCCAAGCCACAGCTGAAGCCACAGAGGAATGGGGAGATGAGCATGAGTGCTGCTTCCATGGTGAACCTGATAATCAGCACCAGAGTGAACGTGACAGACCCTGAGGATACTCAACACCTACCAAAGCAGAGAACCAGAGGCTCCTAAAAGCTCACCACTGAAGTAAACTTAGAACTCACCCACGGCTAAGGGGAAGAAAGATTGTAACAGCCACAGGTTGAGACATCATGGCCAGAAGCATTCCCTCCCCCACCAAAAAAAACTGACTGCTGCTCTCACAACAGGTAACCCACAACCTCATGGGGAATACCTGCAACCCCACTGAGGAGCGTCCCCAGCGGAATGGTGGCAGGGACGAGGGAAAAGAGGCTACCAACACATGATGTATCTACAAAAGTATTGTTAACAATAATAATAATGAACAGAAACAATGTTTCTTATCACACATTTCCTCACAGAATTGTGTGTGGATTCTTACAGAAGCACTAGCCATAATAGTAAAAACACTGCAATCAATCCAAATGTCTTCAACTAGTCAGCAGATAAAATGTGGCATACATCCATTCATTAAAAACAAGCTACTAATACATGTTATAACATGAATTTTCAAGTTTAAGGCATACTGTATTGTGTGTTTCCACTTACTTGAAATTCTGAGAAAGGGCAAAATGATATGTAGAGAAAGCAGTCTGTGATTGCAATGACTGCACCTGGGCATGAGGGAAGCCCTGAGAAGTGCTTAAAACCACCTGTGACATGGTTACACAACATACAAATGTCCTCACAGTCCCTGGACTGTATGGTCACAATGAGGTGTGTAACAGTATGTAACTATAGCTCAAAAAATCATTTTTGTGTGTGTAGTGTAGGTGGTGGGGGGATGCAGGCATGTGTGTGAGCAGATGCTATGCCTTGGGCACAGGAAATGTGAAGGCCAGAGTAGAATGCTGGTTGTCCTCTCTTCAGACAGCCTCGCCCTGATTCCAGGCCTTGATGTTTGCTTGAACCCCAGCAGTTTTCTGGTCTCTGTCCCCACAGGACTGGGGCTACAGAATGGAGATACACTGAGTGATTTACATGGGTGCTGGGGAGTTGAACCTAGGTGGTCTCAGGCCCCCTCAAGACTCATACTTGGGTGGGAAGCATTCTTACCCACTCGGCCATCTCTCCAACCCCTAAACTAGTTTTTAAAAGAGAAGCTAGATTCATAGAAAGTAACTTTTATCTAAGAAAAAGTATAAAGTAATACCAAAAAGTAGGGCTGATTGAGAAAATAGCTTTATACACTGAATAGAATTTCTGAGATTACACGACTCTTAAGACCAATGTCAAAGGCTCCCTTTACTTCATGTTTTGATGTTATTGTTGTGAAAACACTTCAAAGTATCCACACTCTCTTATGTATCATATCCGTATTCTTAGTGGGAAAAATAAACCCTATCAGTCCCTTAGTTCCTGATTTACTGAATGACATTGGATTTGACTTAAAGATCTACACAGGCTTTAACAAGTCAGTGGGCTGGACAATGAGAGGCTGGAGGTTATAGAAGCTTCCTCAGGAATGGAGAAACTATGGATTGAGTCATGGCCTGCCTCTTCAGAGTACTCAGCTTTGACTATATATTGGAATTACCCGTGGAGTCATGACTTTCCCACCCTGCCTATACCTGGACCAGTTATATTAAGATCTCTAGGCAGGAGATTTAGGCATCTGGGGTAGGTAAGGCTCCTGACTGATTACAGTATGCTGCAGAACAAAAACTTCCTCCTGTTCTAGAGGAAGAGGGGAGGCTTAAGAACCTCTCTGGTCCTATCCAAGGGCTCCTGGAGAAATGATCTGAGCAGACGCATGGCAGCACGTAGAGGGGCTATCCAACATGGCAGTCTGGCCATGTGAGATTATGAGCGCTTGAAACACAGAAGGTCAGAAATGAAATATGCCACCAGTGTAAGATACATCCCATGTTTTAAAGACAGTGAGAAAAGAAGAATGCAAAATATCTCCTTAGTTTTTTAAAAAATATTTTTATTTATTTATATATTTATTTGAGAGAGAGAGAGAAGCAGAGAGAGAGAGAGAGAGAGAGAGAAGAGGAGGGGGGCAGATAGAGAATAGGCATGCCAGGGCATCCAGCCACTGCAAACGAACTCCAGATGTATGGGCCATCTTGTACATCTGGCTTAGGTGGGTCCTGGGGAATTGAACCTAGGTCCTTTGGCTTTGCAGGCAAGCGCCTTAACTGCTAAGCCATTTCTCCAGCCTTCTCCTTAGTTTTTTAAAGTTTAGTACTACTAAATTATTTTGTTTAGAGCTGCTTAGTTAAAAAATGTATTGCTAAAAATACTTTCAACTTTTTTCATTCATTCTTGTGATTACCTGAGACTTTAAAACTACATTGCCCCATCAGGACTGGTAGACATGTAGAACAGGATTTGTCGATGATACTTTAAGAAAAACTAAGTAAAAGTCAGAAGAGGCAAAACTGATTATTAAGCTCAGAAAGGCTTAATGGTGCAAAACAAAAACGGGTACACACCCAAAAGCAGGGGTTGCTTGTATAACTACCAGAGATATCACTTGTTGGGTTGCTATGCACATAGAAAGGGATATGATAGACCACACAAATGGGGAAAGATTCATATGATCTAAAGAGAAACCAGAGCATTACAGAGCATATTAAGTAGCTTAACAGGGTGTTTAAGTTGGCCTGACAAGTAACACCACAGCATACTGTAGTGGTGATGCTGGCCACAGGCTCTCCATTGGTCTGGCATGGGCAAGGTCTCGAAGCCAGTGCAGGTAACCAAAGATGAATATAATGTGGAAAGTGCTGGTGGTCAGCCTGATGCATTCATCTGTGATTAGCAGCATCCAGCCAGAATCGTGACTAGATACAGAGCGTGGGGCTCTCAGCAGTGGTGGAGGGAGGTCTGGCTGACACTACTATGGACAGTAAAGCTGTAGGGCTCTAGGAGACTGTGCAGGGAGATTTGGCTAACCTCTGAAGGCCAAAGTATTCCCTTGTTTGGAATCTAAAAGCAGGAAGTTTAATACAGAAGTACATGGGATGCACTCCTGGGGAGAAGGTTGCAAAGAGGAAGATGATGACAGAAACAATTCTCTCACATGTAAAACACAAAACTCCAGCCCTAATGGAGGCAAGCTGTAAGAATGCCCCAGCCAAGACACAAGAGGACCCAGTCTAAGAGAAGAAGCTAGAGAGAGAAGTTAAGCAGGAGACATGGAGCCACTCAAGATGTCCCTTTCCTAGAATAAAGACTGAGTGGCTCAAAAGAAGACAAGCTTCCACAGAACTCAGTGCTGAGTTGCTGAGAACTAAATCAAACAATTTTCCATAACCATTTTTCAGACAAAAAAAATGTTGACTACACACTTTAACAAAAAACTTCTCCTATATTTTTATTTGACAGTGCTAATCTTCAGTCTTAAAAAAGAATCATAGCATCTCGATGCTGAAAGTAACCTGTGGAACATCTAATTCAATCTCTCTATTTTACAGATCAGGAAACTGTGGCCCAGAGGGAGAGAGAAAGGGAGAGAGGGAGAGAGAGAGAGAGAGAGAGAAAGAGAGAGAGGGAGGGAGAGACTTACTCAAGACTAGTGAGATTCCCAGACTCCTACTGTCCCAGCTAGTTCCAGTATGCTTTCTCAAAGATACTTAAAACAAAAGGGTTAATTTAGCCAACCAGAGCCTTTGAAAAAAATATATACATTTCTTATAGAACTTTTTTTTTTTCTTGTAAGAAGTTCTGGGAAAGCCTCATGCCAACAACAAGTTCTCCAGACTTTGGTGCCTATATAACTTGGTGTCATAAAATAAACCTAGAAAAAGATACAATCTCACATTCTATTTTATATGAGCAGAGGTTGTATGTCAAAGGGCACTTGTAGAAACACCACAAAAATAAACTTAAGGGAAAGGAATGGGGGGAGGGCTAGGCAGGGGGCTTGAAAACACAATGAAAATAATACTCTGCTCCTATTTTAAGTGCCTTTCTCAATGCTATATGCATAGCAGCTAGAGGCAAGCTGGAAAGCAGCCAGGTCCTGGCTGCCAGCAAAAATTTTGTCACCTCCTTTGAACATCTGAAGTATGTTTACCCAATAGATTTCATTAAATTACACTTCCATTAGGAAGCATACAATGTTGATACTCATCTCACAGATCAAAGGGACCGCTAAGAGGCATGTCATCCTGCTCCCCAGCTGATTGCTATTTCTGGGCCAATCAAGGAAAGGAGCCAGAACAATACTTAGTTAAAAAAAAAATGGTAGCATCTCCCCAAGGACTATAGACTAAGAATCTGCAGCCCCATTATCAAAATGAGCATATCATTAATGACAATACACATACACTGAGTTATTTTAATAGAACTACACAACAAACAAGCTGGATTTGGGTCATTAGCTGAATTTGTAAAACACTATATATGAGGGCTGAAAAACTCTTCAGTGAAAAATGCAAAGTTTACAGATGGAGAAAGAGACCTATTTACAAATGCAGGAGGAAAAAAATCTAGTTTTTTATTAATTTCATTGTGACTTTAAACCAACAGGTGAGCTAGATGGGAAATGGCTAATTTGATTCTGACAAGTTGTAAGAGGTTTCTTTTTTTAAAATCTCATGTCATTAATTATTTTGATGGAGGATTTAAAAAGAAATGCTAGCAATACATTTATTTTAAAGGTAAAAATGATTCCCTCTTGGGATACAGTGATTTATGATGAAAACACTTAGCTTTCCAGGAATGGAGTACAATAAGGCCAAAGGAAACAAGATTTAACTCTTAAAAATTAAGAAATAAAAACAAGTCATTTCACAGGGAATGAGATATTTTTCATAGGTTCAATGGAGACAGTTATAAAGAGAAACAAATAAAGGGTATTAGAAAAGGCCACAAATACAAGACCTTTATTTGACATTAGAAAGGTAGTTTAGACAACAGTTCGATTTTCAAAGCCTAATTTGAGGTTGTGAGAATTTTCTTCTAGTAGTTTTTACTGTAAGGAACTTGCTGAAAATGGGTGGGAAAGGCAGAGGTCAGGAAAGTGACTCTGTACAAGCCCTGGTGGGAGGGGTAAGTGGCCAACCTACAGCCACAACCCACAATCCGGATTCCACTGCTCTCTTTCCTGAAGTAGTCAACCTCTTGGTTACCCACATTGGACACATCATGTGAACTCTAATTACCTATCTTTTGCAATTAATCATCTGACAATTACATTTTCTGCACTTATAAGCATCCAGCTGGGAACTGAGTTTTAATCTAAGAGAGGAAAAAAAGAGGATTCAGGTTTCTAACAAATTACTTCTAATTAACCAGAACCCTTTTTAGTCATCCCAATGTAAAGATGCCTACAGCTAATCATGGAATTTATTGTTTGCATTCTTAATGATATTTTAAATTTTCATTTAAATTCCCCAAAGAGCAGTTCTGCAAATGTATTTTGCTAACATTACTTAAACAAACATTCTATTTGGCAGTACCTAAAAAAATGAGGCATTGGGGAAGAATTTCTAAGGGATGGGAACTTGCATTAGAAAAAGCATAAGACAAAATTAAATAGAGAAGAAGGGCAAAGATAGCTGCTTCAAAGTATAAGATACAAGATGCCTTACAATGAGCCCAAGAAATTGGCACCAGCAGTCAAAATCTTTAGATCTCAGGAGGGCCTCAGGATCCTCTACTGACAAGGCTAACAAAGTGTGATCCTGTGACAGGGACTGCCACACACATCTGGAACCTTTAGAATGAACAGTCCCAGGCCCTTCCTGGACAGCTTCAGTTCTGAATCAGAAAATCTAGGGTAGGCCCAGTGTCTATGTATTAACTACCAAGTCCTTTCAGGGGTTTGGATACCCACTCAAATTGATGAGCCTAGGCTAAACCACTCGTTGCGCAGATGAGGAAACAGCCGAACGACAAAGTTCCACAAACAAAAAAAGTGATCTCAGAGAGCTCATGAATAGTGTTTTTCCTTTGATTCAAAAAAGAAAATTTGGGCTGGAGAGATGGTTCAACAGTTAAGGCTTTTGCCTGTAAAGCCTAATGACCTGGGTTCGATTCCCCAGTAGCCACATAAAGCCAGATGCACAAGGTGGCACCTGCATCTGGAGTTCAATTGCAGTGGCTAGAGGCCCTGATGTGCTCATTCTCTCTCTTTTGCTCTCTCTCTCTCTCTCTCCCTCAGTCTATAAATAAATAAATAAATAAATAAAAATATAAAAAAGAAATGTTGCTTGTAGATATGATACAATACTGTAATCCATCAGATAACTTCTGCAACTACTGAATCTTGGGTTCTCCAACATCATTTTCATGGTATGTTTCTGGATTCTAAAATACATAGAAATTCTTAAAGTATTGCTTATAATATTTTTCAAAACAGTAATATTTCTTTTGAAAATACCATAAATAATATGTATATATTTCCTGAAATAATAACATTCCACAAACCTTTAACCATCGAGCAATTATGATCAGGGAACTGAGAAGAGGCCAGATTCTTACATCAAACAAAAGTCAGACTGCTCTAATAAGCACAAGTTACAAACAATGAATTAGTATGCTGGAAGGAATGGTGAATAGAATCATATGCTGGTTTCTAATTCTTGCTCAGCCTGTTGGCCAGCTCAACAAGTTGACTACATCCCTATAGCTGATGCCTTGAGTCTAGTTTAAGGTGGTATTGGATAGCAAAATCTTATATCTTAACCAGAATACAGAATTTTACTCAAATTTAGGAAACTTTACATTGGAATGTATGTTTCATAAGACAGACCAACTTGACTCTTCTTACATACCATTAACAGCTAATTGGACAAGTTCAATTTTGTAGAGTATCAGATTTAATATCTTATCTATATCTATTCACTCAAAAATACATAGAGCGGGTGTGTGTGCATGCACATGTGCATGTATGTGTGTGTGTGTGCATGTGTGTGGCACTGGGGATTAAACTGTGGGCCTCATGCATGCTAGGCAAGTGCTTTACTGTTGAACTGTAATCCAAAGTCATCATTATTACTATTATTATCATTCTTTTACTTCTATTTTATTTTTTCATTTTAAGCAAGCTTTTAATAAGTTGACAAGCCTGTGCTTGAACTTGGGCTCCTCTTGCCTCAGCTTACGGAGAGCTGCAGTAACTAGCTGTTCCACCAGGCCGGGCTTTACATAGAATTTACATACTCCTACAAGGCGCAGTAAGTTATATATGTTAATAGTGTACAATGTAGTTGGACTAACAATGCTACCTGTCCATAAAAATAATAAGACAATTCAAGGCTAGTTAGCACCTAATAGGACTGACTTTGGGGGTGTGCAGAATAAAGCAGTAAAAACATGCCAGCATTAAACTAGAAGTGTATACTCTGACACTCTCACACTATTCTTCTACTTTATATATGGTGACACGATGAAATGTAACCCAGTAAATCAAATCATTATCCAAACAGGCTGTTGAACATTTCTTTGTATAATACAAAGAAATTTCTTTCTTTTTAAAGATATTTTATTTAGTTATTTATTTATATGAGAGGGACAGACACACACACACAGAGAATATGAGCACACCAGGGCCTCTAGCCACTGCAAACGAAGTCCATACACAAGTGCCACCTTGTGCATCTGGCTTACATAGGATCTGGGGAATAAAACTGGGGTCTTTAGGCTTCGCTGGCAAGTACCTTAACCATTAAGTCATCTCTCCAGCCCAAAATTTCTCTTTCTTAGCAATCTACACAGGTTAAAAAAATGAAAGTCTATTAATTACTAACAAAATGTTCATATAAATTTAAGCTAAATTTTAAGATGACAGCCAATTTTGAAGGCAAATTACTTGGACGAAAGCCATCTATTTTCTTTCTTTCAGGTACATATGTTACAAAGTATAGGCAGAACCCAGGAGATGGCATCAGTTAGAAAGACTCATAATGAGTTCTGAATAGTCTGAAGGCCATGAGGCTATGAGTAGGAAAGAACTCCAGGTAAGACACACGAGTAAAGGCAGGACATGGGAATAAATGAATCTGGCATATGTAACAATGGAAGCTTGCTCTGATCATGGGAAGCAAATGAGGGTACTGAAACTTGTAAAGTGAAGTGGCTTGTGTGTTAGAGGGACACAGGAATGAAATGAGTGTTAGAATATAAAATCTGGATCTGATCCAATCAACAATGATAAACCCTGCGTGCTACTCCACGATGCAAACTTGCAGACCCCCAGCTCCCTTTCTTAAAGTTTGTTAATTCCAGCTTAATTACTCAAGCCAGATACAGAACATTTGCAAGACACATATGAGGCATATACAATCCTTCCTTTGAGCTCACTTTTCCCTCCAGAGAGTGATTTTATCTCCAACTGAAATATTACAATTTTAACAGGCACATACACAATGCATTGAAGTAAGTGGAGAATAAATGTGGCAAAATTTATGGTTATGCTTTAAATAAAAAAATGTAAATGTGGGAATTCAGAAATGATTGTGGTCTACAATTTGCTGTGAAGTCAAGACAAGATGGCTATATATAAATGAAGAAATTATAGTATGGGGCCCTTAGTCCAAGTATGCTACCACAGAAAACTATGAATTCTTAGATTCTTTGCTTTTTTGGTACAGGGTACATATCTTAGACATGTGCAATTACTTCTAGTATTGTTTGCAGTAACTATCAAATCTTAATAACCTGAATGCAAAAATATGCAAGTTTCAGATTTCCAAGACAACTTTGGATTTGAGCAGAAGACCAGTCTATAAGAGACAAGAGGGAGTAACTAAAAATACACAGAGGACACACTCTATAAGGAACTTATTATGCGAATATTCTGGCATGCTTTCTACCCCCAAATACATTTTTTAAGCATTTCATGATGTGAACAACTGAAGAGAGTGGCCTTTAAAAGTTCTCAGAAGTGGCTGGTGCCAAGGCAGGACTTCACTCCAGAGCTTCACACTAGCAGTTCATGGTTCTTTCCAGCACAATCTACCACTGTTCCCTATGAGCCTCTACAAGTGAACTTTAAAACAAAATTTGCATGCATGTGTATATGTGTGCACATGCTGCATAAGTGGAGGCCAGAGGACAACTCTGAGGTGTCTGTGCTCTACATTCTTTGAAACAGGTCTTTTTGTTTTTCATTTATTACACACACACACACACACACAGAGAGAGAGAGAGAAAGAGGGAGAGAGAGAGAGAGATTGAGAAAGAATATGAGAGAATGGGTATAACAGGACCTCCAGCCACTGCAAAAGAACTCAGGGGCACACATCACCATCTGCATATGGCTTGTGTGGGATCTGGGGAATCAAACCTGGGGCCTCAGGTTTTGCAGGCACAAAGCCTTAAGCACTAAGCCATCTCTCCAGCCCACAGACAAGATCTTTTAATGCTTCAAATGAATTGACAGATTGAAAAGGAGCCTCCCACTATCATAGGTGTGCTAGAGTGACAGGTGCCTCATTGCTTTATGTGGGAAGTGGGGAATTGAACCTGGGCCAGCAGGCTTTGCAAGCAAGGGCCTTTAACCACTGAGCCATCTCATCAGCTCAAAAATGTCTTTTTTTTTTTTTTTTTTTTTTTTGAGGTAGGGTCTCACTCTAGCTCAGGCTGACCTGGAATTCATCTGTAGTCTCAGCGTGGCCTCAAACTCACAGCAATCCTCCTACCTCTGCCTCCTGAATGCTGGGATTAAAGGTGTGCGCCACCACATCCAGCCAAAAATGTATTTTTTAAAGTGCTACATGGCATTGGCAACTACCCTATCTAGTAAAGATCTAGCTGTAGTAAAATGGTAAAAGAAATGTATTAGCATAAAATATGTGGGAAACAGAGAGAAGGGTTCATACTATTTCTTTTAGACTTGGATATTAACCCAAAATATTTCATACAAATAAGGAGATGGATGCTGCAAAAAGATTCAAGAGATAGGAAATGAGCACACAACACAATCATAAAATTGAAATAAAATGCATATATCTTTGCAGTTACAATGGTTTAATTAGAAGGTCCACAGAAGAAAGCTCTCAGGTGCAAATCTTAGTGCGACAGCTGCTTTTAGCATTACATGAAAAAGCCATGATAACAGGCTAAAAAATAATAAAACGTTGAAATAAGGTTAAAAGATAGAAGTAATTTAAAACTAACATCTTTTTCCTCATAGAAAGGTTAAATTGTGAGGTTGTTGTGTTGTCAAGGCTTTCTGCTAACAGCAAGTATACAAAACTGTATCTAAAGATGTCATCTGCATACTTACAGTGAAGGAACCTATGCACAGAGTCTGCCAAGATATTTTAACTCTTCCCAAACGTCAGCGTATATCAGATATGAACACAACATGTTCAATTTATTAGTTTGGTCTTAATATAAAAAGTTGACAATCCTATGTCACTGTAACTATTGATAAGGTAAATAAGGACTACAGGAAAATGTCAAAGTTATTGAAATGCTGGCTGAAATATTACATCAAGTTGTATTTACCAGCTCTTCTCTGGCAATGCACATGTCACATTTTCCCACGTGGGGCTATTTCTGAAAAGATGGACTCAATGGAGCATTAAAGAACCTTCATTCTGAAGCATCTTAATTCCCAAGTCTGAGAAATGTGAGGAGTCAGAACAGGGGAAGCATACACCGTTAATACACAGCAGTGTTATCTTGTTCCACTGAAGTTTAATAAAAAGTGCACTTAACAATTCATACCAGAGTAATATGCTGACTGAAAAACTTAGAAGTTGTACACCAACATTTATCATAGATGTTGCTTCTTTTCAAAACTTTGCCTTAAAATTATAGAGTCTGGTCTTAAAATTAACTCCGTAGGCATTTACTGAACATCCACTTTGTACAGCATCTATAATAAAGACATGTACAACCTGCTGTCCACAGCCACATGCATCCCAAGATAGCTGTGACTGCAGCCCAACACATTTGTAGATAAGGTTGTGTTACAATGTCGAAAGGTGGGCACTCCTGACTGGGAGAGCTCATAAAACATAAAGCAGAAGGCTCAGTTTCTTCTCTTGAATATATTATTATTGGCTGTAGTATTAAAATGCAAGTAAGTGAAAAATCATTTTGGCTCAGAGATGGAAACCAGGTGTGAGTTGGAATAGGCTACAATTGTAAGAACCAAGGTGAATGAAAATCAAAGAAAATCTATGATGACAGGAAAGATAATTAGAAACGATTTCACAAAGGAAGTGAATAATGGTCCAGGAGTTGTGAAAATGGAGACATATCAATATGAGATTAATAGATTAAGTTGAGCCAAAGGTTTTACAGCATACTAATTGTCTTAACCAGCATGCAGAATAATCTTAAAGCAATATAAAAACTTTTATTCATCTTGACATATCACATATTGCAATTTCAACATCATTAGACAAAGAGCTCCCTGACCTTAGCAAGCATGAAGACTGACCCCTGCTTTCTAGAGCTGATGAAGCTGAGCTGGGACTTGCCCAGTAGCATTCGGGTAGCCAGCGTCAGAGCCAGCCCTCAGTGCCAACCTCCGGGCCCTGAGTGTAGGTTCCTCCCACTGTGTCACACTCCTCCCCGGCTCACAGCTTGTGGGAATAAATATAGGCTGGTTGGTGGGCTGTGTCATCTTCATACTCTGTAGCCTGGTACATTGGTCTAGCAGAGATTTTAAGGACTTTTTTGGAAAAAAAAAAAAAAAACAACATGTAAGACAATATTATTTACAACTTTAATGTCAGCTAAGGATTGATTTAAAGTCGTGGATCCAAATTGTGAGAACTTAGGAAAGTGCCTTGGCTTTTCTCTTTTAAAAATATTTTTATTTGTTTGATAGAGAGAGAGTGAGTGAGAGAGTCAAAGGGAATGGGTACAAGAGGGCCACTTGTCACTGCAAACGAACTCCAGATACATATACTACTTTGTACATCTGGCTTTATGTGGGTACTGGGTCATCAAACCTGGACCAGCAGACTTTGCAAGCAAATGCCTTTAACTGCTGAGCCAGCTCTTCAAACCCTGCCTTAGCTTTCCATAACCTCCTCTGTCTGGATTACCTGCTGGCTGTGAAGAGTAAATGGTATACAGCTGGATGTCTACCTGTGAGAGATGCATAACTATCAATTCACACAGACTCCCCCTCTAGAACCCCTGTCAGAGCTCACTGGAGATTGAGTAGCTCTCAGTCGGGGACAATTCTGCTTCCAAAGAGACAGCAGAAATATCTGGAGGTTATTTTTTGACTGCCACGAGTGGGGACTAGGTGCCTGCTGGCATTTAGAAGGTAGAGGCTTAGAAGTTGATAAACACCCCAAAGACACGCCAACAAATACTGGCCCACCCCAAATCTCAATAGGACTGAGGTTTAGAGACTCTGTTCTAGACCAGAGGGAATGTCTGCTATTACTGGTGTTTATTTAAGAGAGAAACAATACCTTTCTCTGCTCTAAAAGGAATCATCTGCCTTTGAGGCAGGAAGGCACCCATCACCACACCCCAGGTTACAGCATGTTGTATGAAAACAAGAGACATCACTTGTCACCAGGTGGAGCAAGTGTATGTGGAAGTCACACTGAAGCAATGGAATCTTTCACTTCATGTGTGTGTATGTATACGTGTTATATGCATGCCCATGTGCACAGGCACATGTGTGTGCACATGCATATGGAAGGCAGAGGATTATCTCAGCTGTCATTGCTCAGAAATGCCATCTACTTAAAAACAAAAAAAAAAGACAGGGTCTTGTGTTGGCAAGGAACTTGACAAATAAGCTAGCCGGGCTGGCCAGCAAGCACCAGGGATCCTTCCCCAGGACTGAACTACAAATGTGCACCATCATGCCCAGCATTTTTATGTGGGCTCTGGAGACCAAACTTAGGTTCTTGTACTTGAAAGGCAAATAGTTCTCCTCAGACTTGGAGGAGATTGTTTTAGATTTCTTTTATTATTATTATTTACTGGAAAACTAGTAAAATTCTTAAGGCAAATATGAATTTAACGACAACAGCCATTTGTACTTTGAGATATTTCTAAATACTGCATGGATTCCAAGAAGCCCTGAAGAGCTTGCGGGCAGCATGCACAGGCAGACTTCTGAACAGGCACCACGAGCTGGCACCTGGGGCTCTTGCTGCTGGCATCCTCACCTCTGGAGCAAACCTTCCTTTCTTTCAAGCCTTTGTTTGCCCCCATTCCCACTTCTTCTCTCTCTCTTTCCCCACTGCTTGACTGGTGCCTCTTGTCACTTGCCAGTGACAGTTATTTAGCCCCAGTCATGACAGAACTTGAGAGACAAAATACCTTCATTTGGTGGCTGGGTGCCGACAATGCTTTTGGAAAGACAAGAGCAGGAAGCCTGGGGGTGCCAGGCTTTAATTTTCACATTTAGGTGCCACCCCTGTGGAAAAAGGGTTTTATACACATGGTATTAAAAGAAACTCAGTTTCCAAAGACATTATCAAAAGCACAAGGAATGCAGCTTTGGTGATCTGTTACAAACAGTATGTATGCCCTGCAAGTAAAACCACAGTCAGCACTTCTGATTTTGCTGGGCTTACATGAATTCAGAGTGAAAAGTAATGTCAATGCAAAGAACTTATTGGAACTTGGAAATTTCTCTCTCAAAATGCCACAAGATGGTATATTTTAAATATCAGTGTGAGCCACAGTGCCATCTATGGCCATTTTCTGCTTAAGTCAGAAGGTACAGTTTTGCTGAACAGAGTAGCAGACCCAAGGCCTTCTCAGATATAAATGCACTGACAACAGTTTCACCTCATGCCTATATTCCCTGACCATGGACAAATTACTTCCATAGAATCTTCTATGGGTTATAACAAATAACGCAAACAAGGTCAATTTATATGAGAAAAACATAGAAATTACACACATATGGAGGAAAATTTCTATGACTACAAAGTGTACAGCCAATTAATACACACACAAGCCAAACTGCTCACCCAATACACTCTGCTTAAAAACAAAGACTCATGGGCTGGAGAAATGGCTTAGCAGTTAAGCACTTGCCTGTGAAACCTAAGGACCCCAGTTCGAGGCTTGATCCCCCAGGACCCACGTAAGCCAGATGCACAAGGGGGAGCACGCATCTGGAGTTTGTTTGCAGTGGCTGGAGGCCCTGGCGTGCCCATTCACTCTCTCTATCTGCCTCTTTCTCTCTCTGTCTGTCATTGTCAAATAAATAAATAAAACAAAAAAATTTTTTTAAAGACTCATTATTTTGCTATAAAAATAATAGATTTTAAAATGCCCTTGTTTTAAATACTGGTAGTATTTTTCTAACCAGAATATTTAACAAATATTACTCAGAAATAGTCCAAAAGACAGCTTCAAAATTTTAAATTCTAGGTATTATTTAATAAGATCATAAGAGTTAAACTGATATCATATAAGTTAATAGTAACGTAAAGTGGGAATTTTCCAATCCAGCCATACAAGGAACTTCAGTTTTCCTCCTAAATAAGAAGCCAGGAACCCTGCAGAAACTCTACTATTGGTTATAAGTTGTTTTCCCCACACCAATGCACAGCTATCATTATTTGGAACCATGTAGATGTTCTCCCTTTCTTTCTGTTCCAGATTTACTCAGCTCACTGCCAAGAGAAAGTACAGACATATAGGTGGCAAAGAGCATGTACGTAAAGATCAATGAAGACACTGGCTATAATGGAACTCCACTATCTGCACAGCCACACTTCCTTTTCTCTGATTAGAGATTATTAGCACTTCTGTGTACAAAATTAAGTTACCATCAGTCTTGCAAGACTTCACAGAGTAAACAGAAAAGCTATGTGCTCTCATGAATGCACATGTGTGTGGTACACATAGCTTTATTAGCATCGACTTAAAAGTGTAAGGTCTCAGCTGAAGAGATGGCTTAGTGGTTAAGGCACTTACCTGCAAAGCCTAAGGACCCATGTGCAATTCCCCAGATCCCATGTAAGCCATATGGCACAAGGTGATGCATGTTCAAGGTCGCACATGTGCATAAGGTGGCTCATGTGTCTAGAGCTTGATTACAGTGGTTGGAGGCCCTGGAGTACCAATTCTCTCCCTCTCTCTGTCTCTCTCTTGTCCTCACTCTTACACTCTCTCATAAAAATAAAGACCAGTTTGTTGGGTTTGCCAAAAGAAAGAAAGAAAGAAAGAAAGAAAGAAAGAAAGGAAGGAAGGAAGGAAGGAAGGAAGGAAGGAAGGAAGGAAGGAAGGAAGGAAGGAAGGAAGGAAGGAAGGAAGAAAGAGAAAGAAAGAAAGAAAAAGTGTGAGGTCAAGGACAGTAGGTGTGGTTTGATTCAGGTGTCCTCCAAAAACTTATGTGTTCTGAATACTAGGTTCCCAGCTGATGGCGATTTGGGAATTAACACCTCCTGGAGGTTGTGTATTGTTGGGGGCAGGTTTATGGGTATTATAGCCAGTTTCCTCTTGCAAGTGTTTGGCACACTATCCTGTTGCTATGGTCCATCTGTTGTTGTCGAGGAGGCAATGTCTACCCTCTGCTCATGCCACTGTTTTCCCCTGCCATCATGGAGCTTCCCCTGTAGTCTGTGAGAAAATTAAACCTTTTTTCCTCATAAGTCACTCTTGGTTAGGTGATTTAGGCCAACAATGCAAACCTGACTAAAACAGTAAATTTGGTACCAGAGGAGTGGGATTGCTGCTAGACACCTGACTGTGTGGCTTTGGCCTTTTGGAGCTGATTTTCAAAAGGAATGTGGAAGGATTTGGAACCTTGGCTTAAGAGATGCCTTGCAGTGCTTTAAGTACAGCTTGATGGACTATTATGGTCAGAATTAAAAGACCAGAATGCAGTAAGATCTATGGACTGTGAGGTTTGGCTTGTGAGGGTGAGAAAGAGCATTGCCTTGATTGGGCTAGAAGCAGTTTTTTTGTGAGAGGCTTGCTGTTACGCCCACGTCCTGAGAACTTGTGCAGGATTGCTTTACATGGGAATGACTGGTGTGAGCAGAGGGATATGGCACAGAAAGAAATCTTTAGGCCGAAACTGCTGCCTGTTCAGCTGCAATTGTGTGAGAGATTACAACCTTTGAGATTGGGCCAGCTGACCTGCATTGGGGCAACAGGAAGAATGTAGACTCCTTTTGAAGGGGCCTGAATGCTGAAGGAGTGTCCTGTTCTTTGAAGTCTGCTTTATTCCCCCTGGATTAACAAATTAGCACCCAACATGGTATTATGAAGTGTAAGAAATGCAGGAAAGAGAGGGGAGAGTCACTGAATTTGCAATGTGGTATTCTGTTTTGGAAACGGCCATGGGTGGTATGAAGCAGGTTTGCTGAATGCCTGCATGGAGACCCGATGAAACCATAAGGATGGACCGTAGATTGCAGTGGAGACCCAGTGGAGATATCAGGACCATGAGATGGCTGCTAAGGAGAGCTGCCAGCCCCAGATGAAGTTTTCCAGGACTGTGAGTAGTCTAGCTGGAGGGGAGGAATTGGAACTCCAGAGACTTGTTGCTGGTTAGAATTATTGAACTTGGCGATTTGTCACTGCCTACAGTTGTTGGACTTGGAGCTACAGAGTGTGATGTTTGCCCTGGTTATTTTAAATCTTGTATTGGTTGAATATTTCTTTGCTATACCTAGTGCCATCTTTTGCAGTGTGAATGTTCATTTTCTGCCATTATGGGTTTTTTGGTACTATGGCTCAGTTAGAAGACCTCAGACTAAGTGATGTTTGAGCATCACATTGGCATTGATAAACACTATGGGGACTTTTACAGTTGGATGAATGCATTGTATTTTACATCATGGATAGTTTTCAGTTTATGGGGGCCAGAGGCAGAATGTGGTGGTTTGATTCAGATGTCCCCATAAACTTAGATGTTCTGAATACTAGGTTCCCAGCTGATGGTGATTTGGGAATTAAAGCCTCCTGGAAGTAGTGTATTGTTGGGGGCGGCTTATGGGTATTATAGCCAGTGTTCCCTTGCCTGTGTTTGACAAACTCTCCTGTTGCTATGGTCCATCTGTTGTTGGCCAGGGGGTGATGTCCACCCTCTGCTCATGCCGTCATTTCCCCCTGCCATCATGGAGCTTCCCCTCACGTCTGTAAGCAAAAATAAAACTTTTCCCCCCGACAAGCTGCTCTTGGTTGGGTGATTTATGCCAGCAATGCGAACCTGACTGTAACACTGGCAATTAAAAGTTCACGGTTTTGGGCTGGAGAGATGGCTTAGCAGTTAACTTGCTTGCCTGTGAAGCCTAAGGAGCCAGTTCAATTCCCCAGGATGCACATAAGCCAGATACACAAGGTAGCACATGCATCTAGAGTTTGTATGCAGTGGCTGGAGGCTCTGACATGCCCGTTCTCTCTCTCTCTTTATCTGCACTCCCCCTTTCTCTCTCTCTCTCAAATAAATAAAAAATATTTTTTTAAAAAGCTCAAGGTTTTGTTTTGTTCTAAGCCCAAGTAAAAACGTAAAATATTCATTTTGCTAGAGAGAAAAATGATGTATGTACATATTGTCTGTTTTCTACAGCTAAATGCGACCCGAAAACCTATCAATATTGAAAGAAATGTTTTTTAAAGTAACTTGATACAAATGTGAGAAACTGTTACTGTAAGATAATGAAGTTTGCAACTCAAAAAAATTTAAATAATTTATTTATATATTTGAGAGACAGAAAGACAGATAGAAAGAGAATGGGCATGCCAGAACCCACAGCTGTTGCAAAGGAACTCCAGACACATGTGCCATCTTGTGCATCTGGCTTACGTGGGTAATAGGGAATCAAACTTAGGTCCTTTGGCTTTGCAGGCAAGTGCCTTAACTGCTAAGCCATCTCCCCAGCCCTTGAAATTTCTTTTATTTAAAATAATTTTAGGATTTGAAAGTTAAAAGATAAAAATAAAATTATATGGAAGAGCTTTGCTTCTTTAAGTGCTTTATTTGGTGAAAGCTACCATGTTACCCATTGTGTGAACACTTCCACCAGCTTCTAACCACAAATGAGGTAAGAACTGAGCTGGTCAACTACCAACAAGGTTTTGCCCAACTCTCTGGCTCAGGGTCCTATACTAGCTCAATAATTTCCAAATTCCCCTATACAGAGAATCACTCGAGGAAATTTATTTTTAAAAAGCCCTCATGATGTTTAAATTATACCCCACATCAATTAAATCACAAGTCTGGTGTGGAAGTCCACCATCAGGAGTTCTAAAATATAGCCAGGTTCTAATATGCAACACCCTTTGGGGACCAAGGTTTGGGCCCATATTTATGCCTGGAGCAATTTCAAATATTTCCACCCCACATGCTACTCCAGCCTCTGCCCTGTACTTCCCCATCTGCTTTTGTTTATGCTCTTTATTCAACCTGATTATACTCCTCTCTCAAATTCCTCTTCATCCTTAAAGCCTCAGCTTGAATATCAGCTCCTCACTCCTCCCGGGTATCTCATTCATAACACACACACACACACACACACACACACACACACGATTAGTTGCTCCTGTTTTCAAATATTACCCTATCAATCCCTCCATAATTCTGCTTACCACAGTATTATAACTATTAAGGCTATGAGCTCTATAAAAAATATGTCACTTAGAAGCTCAGTGGTAGAGTGCTTACCTAGTATGTAGGAGACCCTAGGTCCCATAGACACACACACAAAGTTTATTCATATTTGGATCCCTTTACATATTCATATTTGGATCCCTTTACACTGTGCTTGGTGCACAACAGGTACTAAGTACATGTACTTTGTTGATGGTAACTGATACTAAAACAATGAAAACAAAGTGTTGAAAAGAATAAAAATAAAAACTAACTTTCAAGAAGTAAATACAAATGACAACAGCTTGAAAATTTTCTTCCTCTGTTTCCCAACTTGTTCTTTCATTTGAAAATATGTTTTTCCGGTGACAACATGATTAATGCCATCTCAGTTACCACCATATTATTTCTCCTTGCATATTACATTATTTTACATATGTGGGCATATAATAGACAAAATTCTTAGTATATGATAAAATTTAGAACCTCCAGATTACAGGGCTATTTGATTGTCTTAGGCATGCTGTAGTCAAGTCTGTTGATATTCCTGATAATATTTAAGAAACCCTACAGAGTCTTCCCTTAGCTCAGTCTCTTAATACATTGGGCTAGTGTCTGGCCTAGTCAAGGCAGTGACTTCTAATAGTTTCTAATAGAAACTGGAGAAGGAATAGGAAAGAAATTCAAAGCAATTCAATGAACTCTGGATGAAAACTCAGCACAAATACAACTCTAAATAGTAACATAATACATACGATGAAATGACATAAAATAATATATAATATCATAATTCATCTACCTTTAATTCTGACTTTGCTACCACAAGGTCAAGGAGAAACCTTGCTTGCTGTTACCATGACTAATTTCTAAGATGTCTTTCACAAAGCAAAATGTGCTAGCATACAAAAGCAATTCAACTTAGAAGGTCATGTCTACAAACATGATGGCAGACTTCCTGTGTCCGTGCTTTGTGTGAGCTCCGGCAGCGAGCCTACAGAAGCACTGAGAAAGACAGTTTGTTTTTAGGATATTCAAGGAATCTTCTGACCTTGAGATACTTTAGCCTCTAACTAAATTCTTTCGTTACAGGATTACTTCTGTTCACAGGAAAGTCACTGAGTAAAGAATTAGTGCAGGGGATGGACAGATGGGTTAGCAGTTAGGGCACTTGCCTGCAAAGCCAAAGGAGCCAGGTTTGACCCCTCAAGACCCACATAACCCAATACACAAGGAGGCACATGCATCTGGAGTTTGTTTGCAGTGGCTGGAGGCCCTGCAGCATCCATTCTCTCCCTCTCAAATAAATAAATAAAAATATTTTTAAAAAAAGAATTAGTGTAGCTCTCAAAATATTTTACATGTATGACCTGATTGGGCCCTCATATTCCCCAGTAGATAGGCAGAATCCAAATGTGCAGAGCAGGAAACTAAAGCACAACGAACATGCCTTGTGCTGGAGTCTCAGGCCTGTAGGTCCTGGGCTTTTCTAACTATTACACACTTGTTACAGTGTAAGATAGTTAGAGACACTACATACCACATTTAGCTCACACACAATATTTTTAAAAAGAAAGATATTAACCGTCTCTAGTAAATGTCTCATAATAGTTACACAATATTTCTGAGGTGCAAATAAGGTTTTCAAATAAAAGATCAGACAGTGGGCTGGAGAGATGGCTTAGCAGTTAAGGCACTTGCCTGCAAAGCCTAAGAACCCATGTTCTACTCTCCAGATCCCAGGTAAGCCAGATGCAAAAGGTGATGTATGCATCCGGAGTTCAGTTATAGCGACTGGAGGCCCTGGCACACCAATTCTCTCTCTCTCTCTCTCTCTGTCATTAAAAAATATATATCATCAAGCTGGGCAAGGTGGCACATGCCTTTAATCACAGCACTCAGGAGGCTGAGGTAGGAGGATCACTGTGAGTTCGAGGCCACCCTGAGAATACATAGTTAATTCCAGGTCAGCCTGGGCTAGAGTGAGACCCTACCTCGGGGAAAATATACATATATACATACATACACACACACACACACACACACACATATATATATGTGTATATGTATATATATATATATATATATATATATATATATATATACACACACACATACATATACACATATATATATGTATATTCAGACAGAATTAGGAATAACACTCCTAGTAAGCAGACAAACAGAAAAGAAAAAGTTCAGATTTCACTGAAGAAGAGACTATAAACTTGCAGGCTCCACTATGAAGCCAGAAGTGTTCCCCTTCCCAAGTGTGCCCATGAATAAGGCAACTTTAGTCTTACTTCCTTTAAAATGAATTTTAGATTCAGTTTATCAAAGTAAAAAAGCAGTGAACAAAGTAGATGGTATGAAGTGGAATATGCTCAATCTACAATGTCTGCTCACTTAAAATGACCTTATGTAACATGCCATGTCCAGTATATTATACACAGTGAGAAGTGAAAGTAAAAGAAAAATCAAATGAACAAGAAATGCTAGCCAATCCGTACGTGGAGATGCAATATTTGATCATAATAGTCAGGAGTGTCAGATACGAAAATTTAGAAGATAAAAAATTACGAAAGGGCATGCTTGTTTTTAAGCACTGAATATAGTTTTATGAAACTTGCTTTATTTATGTAATTAGACATTTCTCACTAAGGCCAATGTCATGCAAGGGGACTTTCCGAAGAATAAATCCGACACTGTTTTAGGACGCAGCTGCAGATCAATTCTTCATCGCACTAAAGGGAGCCTGCTTCACAGCATCACCTGGTACTTGTTTCAAGCAACATCCAGGGAACAGATGGCGAGTGAGGAGCTGTGGACATTTCCTGGGATTCTTCGAGGCTGAAGCTGGATCTGTAGTGGCATCTACATGTTTACAAAGACATGAGAACTAGTGAGATCTAATAAGGATGTGAGCCTCTCTCCTTTGGGCTTCCCAAGGTGGCAACGTCTAGCATTTCAGAGGCATTGAGGCACTTGGAGCAACTTCAACTATGATCTCATGAACTTTAAAGAAAGTCAAAAAAAGGAAGGGGGGAAGGGTTGCCTCTTTTCTATTTGTTTTCACTCTTACATATAGCTTTTCCAAACTTGGGACTAGAAGGACACACAGTCAGACAAAATCACATAAATCGAAATGAGAGCATATGAGTACACGGCTCCTGCTAAGCTCACAGCAACCTGAAGTAGACAGCCAAGCCTGGCAAAATCTATTCTGGTGCTACTTGAACTTCCTGTACAAGAAAGCTGAAAACAGTCGACACAGCACAGCCCTTCAGATACTATCCATCACAGCTGGAACCCTGTGCCCAAGAGCAGGCCTGGCCCAGCCTTCCTGGCCACGTACTAAGTCAAAAGTGCCTAGCACATTTTAAGTTTTATTCTGAGCCTCACCAATGTAGAACCAGATTAAAGGACAGTAAGAACAGCATATAAAGCAAGTGAAGATTCATGAAAAATAAAGTGAGAAGTCAGAACTACAATGTATCATTTCAAGTTACCAACTTACTTTACCTAAGTAAAGCACAAAACTGACATACTTTATTCAAATACTATCATAGCCCTGGGGCCAAGTATGAAATGTCTAGTTCAGGGTGGTATTATATGGCACATGTATGAATTTCCAGGTCCCTTGAACATTAAGAGGACAATGAACATAGGAACTGGCTCTGTCTGGAGTCACACTGCTGTGAGGCCTCTGGCTTCATCAGCAAACATCACAACCCAGTGCCACCAGCTCTTCCACACCTGATATTCACCAGGAATGTGACTCACAAGGACTTTTGTAAAAGGCATTTCATTTAAAAATGAATTAGCTACTTTCTTTCCGAGGAACAGTGTACCATACCTGAGAACTGAGCATGCTCTAAGGGAAACCAAGGAAAAGTACAAGGTTTTCTTCCCAGAAAAACAAGGCAGGAACCCCCAAATGCTGAGAGCGATTTCTGGCCTACGTGTTAGAATAACAGATGACTTCTGACCCTGAGACACGTTCCCAGCAACCCCTAAGAAGTTTACTGTTTGCGAGCAAACAGTCCACGTTGAAACAGAGACGGCTTTTTGACGATGGCAATTAGCTTCTTCATGTTCCAAACGCCAAATAACATTTTCCCATTAATTTTTAAACCGATGTGGCTTTAACTTAAAATAAACTGTACATCAAAAGAATGGAAAATAAACAGCCAGGAACACAATTTGACGAATTGGATTTATTTAGTTTATTTATCCAAACAGGGACCATTGGATCTCTTTAATAGGCTGACAGTTGCACTGGGCTGGTTAATAAAACATTCAACACAGTGTCTTCAGCCAATATAGAAATGCAAATCCCACCAGAAATATTTTATTCATGAGGCCATAATTTCAGTTACTATCATAGTTTCTTTCTTTCTTTCTTTTTGTAATGGTACTCTGCAAACAAACACTGCCATCTAGTGACTAATGATAAAGTCAATTTTGTCCCAGGCTTATAATTAATCTTCCAAATCTTATCCATTTTTATCTTCTAGGTAAGATCAAATTAGCTTGCCAACATAAGCAAACAACAGAAAAGTTGATAATCATTTGTCATGTAAGAGGGACTGAAACAGAGACATCCACAATAAAACTAATTATATTTATATTTATATATATATATTTATACTTATATTTATATATATGAAATTAGCACTTTCTTTGGAAGATATATAATTCATTTGCATAGCTAATTAGAAACAATATAATATCATAAATCCATAACAATAATTAGTAAATGGCCCCCTTTACCAGAAAATGGCACCATAATTTTAATTTCAATGATGAAAAAACATTATTTTTATAAAAATTTCAATTAAACTACAAAATTCAACACAGAATTCAATGTCATAATAAAATAATATAATAAAACATAACATAATATATGTAATATCATAATATAATAAAATAAGAAAATAAAACAAGCATGTACAGGTGGGTACATACATACAAATATATCTATCCCAGTGCATATGTCAACTTTGCTATGACTTCAGGGGACATGGAAGTGAGTTTTACAGTCTAGACTACAGTCTTGAGACCAAAGCAGTCATCATAAAAAGTCACACTAGAAAAATGTGTCAAAGCTTCAAGTCTACCAAGGCCAATCTCAAATTTAGCACATAAGACCAACAATGACATACTAGCACATCTGCTTCACTCATGCACACGTGATAGGTAGAAGACTGAAGAACGGGAACTTTTTATAACCTCTTGGACAAGAAGATCAGTGTGACACACAAGCAGGGATCAGCCCCCAGAAGGCAATGACTACAGCTGAGGACAGAGTTTTTGGTCTTGGCCCCCTTCCTGTGCTGTCTGAAATTAATTGGGCCCTATGAGTTGATTTCCCAAGGCTAAAGTATAAAAAAGGAACTCTACAAAGACAGCCATTGTATGATGAGTTTTAACAATTTTCCTAGTGGAACCTGGTAATGGAAAATCGTCTTCGTAAAGAAAATAAAGTGTGCAACATGCTGCATGAGTGCAAAGTGTACAACATGCAGGTACTGCATGAGTATAAGGTGTGTAACTAGCATGTACTGGATGAATGTGAGGTGTGCAACATGCAGGTACTGCATAAGCATTAAAGTGTTCAGCATGCAGGTACTGTATAAGTATAGTGTGCAACATGCACATACTGCACAAGTATAAACTGCAGCATGCATGCACTGTGTGACTATAAAATTGCAGAACACAATACTGCATGCATTCAAAGTGTGCAACATGCATGTGCTGCATGCATATGAAGTATGCAACATGCAGGTACTGCATGAGTATAAGATATGTAACAGGCAAGTGCTGCATGAGTATAAAGAGTGCAACACGCATTACTGCATGCATATAAAGTTGCAACATGTACATACTGCTTAAGTATAAAGTGGGCAACAAATGCGTCCTGCATGAGTATAAAGTTGCAATATGCACATACTGCATGAAAATAGTGGGCAACATGCACATACTGCATGAGTAAATACTTCCTATGCAACATGCAAGTACTGCATGAAAATAGTGTGCAATATGGACATACTGCATAGGTATAAAGTGTGCAACATGCCCATGCTACATGAATGCAGCCATTCCTTTCCCCTGCAGGCCAGTCATGTGCAAAATGCACATACTATATGAATACAGCCACTTTTTCCCTCTACAGGTCAGTCATGCGCAAGCGACTAAAAGCAATATTCTTTAGTTTCTGATTAAAAAATATTGAGTCTGTAAAACTGGCTCAAAATAGGCCAGATATGGACAGCCACCATCTGTTAGTCTTGCCAACATTACTGAATCTTCCAAGGAAGAAGTTACTGGGGAAAGAAACTTAGTTGTATTTAATTCTTGAGCCTGTAAAATTCCCACAGTCATAGATGATAACAATCACTCACATGTAAAAGTTTGGGTATTAAATAAACAAGTGTAGAGAGTACTTAGCCCTGGTCCATCTATGACTTTCATTTTTAAATCACACTCTAATGCAGAAGAGAAATATGGAGAAAGAAGAAAGTGATCCAATGAGCAACAATAAAAATGTATTCTGGGCATGTTTTACTAAGAGTTACAAAACTGTTGATATTCTTTGGTAATGTCTTGTGAGAAAGGATCCTGATTAAGTAACTGTTTGAATGCATCACTGCAGCACAATAAATTATGGGAGGAATATATGAAATATATTAGATTTCAATAGAAGTTGAATTCACTGAAGGAAATATATATACCTATTAAAATGATCAAGAATTTATAGAAATGGGGCTGGAGGGATGGCTTAGCAATTAAGGCATTTGCCCAAGAAGGCCTAAGGACCCAGGTTCAATTCCCCAGTACCCACGTAAGCGAGACACACAAGGAGGCACAGACGTTTGGAGTTCCTTTGCAGTTGCTGGATGCCCTGGTGTGCCCATTATCTCTCTCTATCTGCCTCTCTCTCTACAAATGGATAAATAAATAAAATAAAATAAAATAAAATAATTTATAGAAATAGAAATAACCAACTTATAACTTGTGTCTTTAAAAAATGTAGATTGAGGGCTGGGAGATGTTTCAGTTAGTAAAGTGCTTGTCTTGCAAGCATGAAGACCTGATTTCAACCTCCAGAACCCTTGTAAAAAAGCCAGATAAGGTGGAGTGCACTTGAAATCCCAGGGCTGAAGAGGTGGACACAGGGGGATCCTTCGGGCCGCTAGCCATCTAATCTAGACTACTTGGTGAGCTCCAAGCCAGTGAAAGATCCTGTCTCATGAAAAGTGTACAATACCTGATACCTAAGAACAGCAACATTTGAGGCGTATTATACTTTGGACTCTACATTCATGTGTGTACATGCATAGCATGCGTGCACACACACACATAAACACACATTCACAAATGTGGACTGAGTAACCTCATTATTTTTTTATTTTTTTTGGTTTTTTCGAGGTGGGGTCTCACTCTAGCCCAGGCTGACCTGGAATTCACTACGGAGTCTCAGGGTGGCCTCGAACTCAAGGCAATCCTCCTACCTCTGCCTCCCGAGTGCTGGGATTAAAGGCGTGCGCCACCACACCCAGCGAGTAACCTCATTATTATGTAAAATAAAATAATAAATTATGCAAAGGAGAGAAGGAGAGATTGGCAGATAACAAGCCAAAAAGTAAAATGTGATCCTTGTGGGATAATAAGGCTAAAATGAATTTTTCATTCTTTGTACTTTTCTTTAATGTCAAATTACTTTATATTGAGAATTTTTCTACAAAATTGAAGGAATATAATTTTTGTAAATGGCACCCACGTTAATTAAGTTCACACAATGAAGGGAATTTTCTGAGATGATTCTGTCTGGCCTGGCTCTCTTATTTTTAGAATCCCTGCATGTGCCTGCAGGATTAGGAGATACGATAACGGCTGTGCATTACCACTGAGGCTGTCCAAACCTTTAACACGTGTCATCAGGATTTCCTAGCTTCCAAAAAATAGAACTAAAATGTCTCAGGACACCATAAGTATAGGAAAGAAAACATATAAACAGAAGCATCAAGTTCTTGACTTTTTGACAAACAAATGTAAAAATTTAAATTCGCCTTCCCCATTCACACTTCTTTAGCCTCAGATTAAAAAGAAAAAGAAGAAGATGCGCACTGACTCCCCTTAGCTACTCAAGTTGTCCACTCGCCTGTGAAGAGGCAGTGTGGGTAGTGGCAGTAAAAGCTTCCAGCTGCGCCACAACATCCTTTGAACCCTGACCTAAGGGACCAGCTCCGGTAGTCTGCAGGTAGTTGGGCTTCCAGGACCATTCAGCCTCACTGCTGAGACTGTCAATAGAAGTGCCATTCTCTGATGTAGACAGTGCTACGCTAGGAGCTGGCCTAACAATCACATCACATAGCCTGCCAAACAGGGAAAGGACAGCATTCAGGTACCACTGACCTGGGAGAGCAGTGAACTTGAGACTGAGGCTAAAGAGCTCCACTTCTAACATTCATTACAATCCAACCCTCCACCTTTCTGTAGATGTGTGTCTTAAAGGAAGTTCAGCTTTGTTACAGGAAAAAAGAAATGCAACTACACAAAGAAACCACAAGGTGGTGCTAGCACCACAATGCCATTCTAGAGATGAGAAAAGCCTGAATCAACACACCCTCTTCACACCCTTTGGAACCTTATCCTAGCGTACCAGCGACTTGTTCCTTTCTCTATTTACTGAGACTTGGTCAAATTTCTTGTACAAGTTTAGAGATTTTTATCTATAACTCCGGGGGGGGGGTTTACTTGGTTGATTTCATTTTTGTTAAGAAACAGACTATCTTCAGCTTGGCAAAGACCCAGTTCATTTTTTTTCTCTTTGCCTTGATTAATTTTCCTAGAACATTCTAACATGATGGACACTGTGGAGCTCATTTCACACACTTCTCTTCTCTAGGGAATTGTGCTACCTGCTGTCTAAATTTGAAACAACTGTTTCATGCATTCATTTCATTTCATAAGCCCTAATGGAACTTCATACCAATACCGAAAATATAAATCAAGAGACCAGCAAAAATACATGAGTTCTAATTTTCTAAAGCCTTGCTTTCAAATATATAGGGCTTATCAAATGGCTTTTCAAAATGTTCAGAACTAAAATTGCAGAAGAGGATATGCAGAGGATGAAGGTGAGGATATGACATTAGATATTGGAATCTGGCCCTGGCTCTTTAAGTGAAGCAGTTTGCTTCTCCTCCCTCCACTTCCTCATCTAAAATAATAACAGGATTAAATATGAACTCGTCTGGGCTTCATATTCCTAACCTCATCTGAGACTACAGAAAGCCCCAGTGAGCAATAGGAGCCTAGAAGGGGCCACAAGTCCAGGAGGAAATGAGGCACCTGAGTAGAGTCATCAGAAACAGCAATCATCGACAGGGCCAGTGGGAGCATAAGTATGGTAACTCCCTTGCCTTAGTCTCCCGCAACTATGATTACAAGTAGTTTCATTTGTAAAAATCTTTTCAGCAGATAACAGTTACAAATTAAATCCTCTGATAGGTCATTGGAAATACTATAACTACTGTTTTCATTTGCAGATATATACAACTAACTACTGGCTAAACATGAAAACCATAGGCTGGAGAGACGGCTTAGCAGTTAAGGCACTTGCCTACAAAGCCAAAGGACCCAGGTTCAATTCCTCAGGACCTACATAAGCCAGATGCATAAGGTGGCACATGCGTCTGGAGTTCATTTGCAGTGGCTGGAGGCCCTAGTGCACTAATTCTCTCTTTCTCTCTTCCTCTCTCCCTCTCTTTGCCTCTTTCTTGCTCTCAAATAAATAAATAAAAATATTAAAAAGAAGAAAGTTTTCTTTATTAAAAATAATAAAAAAAAGAAAATTACAGTGAACTTTCCATTTCTAGTCATAAGATTCAGTCACACAAAAATAACTGCATGTCTCCTAGAGAAGAGAAGCACCTGGGGAAAGCCGCACAAGAGACTCAGCCTGGAAACTTTCAGACTGAGGAGGAGCCCATGCGGAGGACAACAGGGCTCTGAACTTGGGAAGTCTACATTGCAATTTGGGGCTGCTGAGACGGCTGAAATTCAGCAGGGCAATGGTGAGAAGGGAGCCACATACACAAGGAGCCCCAGAAATCTGTACTGGAGTCCTCTTGAGTCTTTGGCTGAAAGTGAACTTACATACACTAAGGCTCGGACTATGTGAGGTCTCAGAGAGAACACATGGTGGGAAGTTGTGGGTTCAATGATGGTTCTGGAAGTTCAGTGCACAGAGATGAATTCTGACTAGTCAGAGGAGACAGCACTCACTGAACACCCCAGTCATTCAGAGACAGCTCATGAGAGGCCACTCCTTAAAGGCAAGGCTGCTCTACATGTCATAATGAAGCTGTCAACGCACTTTGAGAGGATGTGGCTGATCTGCAGGCACAGCATAATTGCCTCAGTGAGGTGCAGTGTTCTCTCTGTGGCTTCCTTTCTCTCTCTCTCTCTCTCTCTCTCACACACACACACACACACGTGCACATGTGTCTGGTGTTAGTGCCTGTGTGTATGTTTGTTCCTGTATGCATGTATGTGAGAGAGAGAAAGAGACAGAGACAGAGCAGATAGAGACAGAGAGAACATGGAGGTTAGAAATCAACATAAAGTATCTTCCTTAGTCTCCACTTTATTCTTTGAGACAGGGTCTTTTGCTGAAACTACAGCATACCAATTTGGCTAGACCAGCTAGCCAGTGAGCCACAGGGATGCTCTGTCTCTGCCTCCCTAGCATTGGGACCACAGCGTGCACTTCCATGCTCAACATTTTAGGTGGCTGCTGGGGATCCAAACTCAAGTACTTTGCCCAGCGAGCCATCTCCCCAGCCCTCTCCAAAGCTTGCATCGTCCACGGGATTGCATCATGCTCATGGGACCAAAAATTTGTTATTGGGCAGATAAAGAATCTTAGATATTACAAAATTAAGTACCTCCGATGTGCATTATATATGAATATATGGACAGAAAGGTATTAGATTTTCATATGGGGAGCTGAGAGGTGATCAATAAAAAAAAAATTATCTGGTTGGTGATGCAGCTCAATGGTAAAATGTTTGCCTAGCCTGTGTGAGACCGTGCATTCAATTCTGAGCACCATGTCAAAATAAAAGAATACAATAATAAAATAAACAAAGCAGAAAAAGTAATGTTTATAAAGATTCCTCAGAGAGCCAATAATGGGGGAAAAGGGTTGAAATACACTGCTCTGGCCTTAAATCCTAAAATATAAACTTTCACCAACATAAAACCCACAGTGCAATAAAAGTACTAGATATGTGAAGAAGTAATAAAAGGGATTTAAAGCCTGGGAGTTACCCAGCTCTTACTCAACCAACAAGGAGATCTCTGGGATTTTGTGTAGTAATGTGACACATTCAAGTGGGCATACTGAAAAGGTAACTGTGGAGTGGTGGAAGCAGGGTGCTAGAACAGGAGGAGAACTGAACTAGGGAGTTAGGAAGGCTCACATAGGGGATAACTTGGGGAGTTATGTTAAGGGAAGGGTGTCCACCTCTTAGTGACCATCATATGAGCAAAATTATGGACCAGAAAAAGGTAGGAGGTAACTCTGAAGTAACCATTCCTATGTAAAGTGAGTTGTTGCTTAGCAGACCAGGGGTAGAGGAGTCTGGTGAGGCATAAGTTCTGCAGATCTGAGGCTGTGAGGAGCTGTGCTGGAATGTGGGCTCAGCACAGATGTGGGTCAGTGAAGCTATATGAGTGGTGACAACCTACAAGGTAAGAGAGGGACGTAGCAGGAGAATCCAAAGAATATAAGCACACAAGCCAGCCAGAGAAGGAGGAGAGTCAAGAAAGAAGGACATGAACAGCTGAGTTGTTCTCTGTCTCTGCCCACTGGCATAAAGGCATAGAGGCTCCTCCCAAAGTCTTTCTGTGGAGGAACATGCCTATAATCCTAGCTCTTAGGGAGGTAGAGGCAGGAGGATAAGAAGTCCAAAGTCATCCTCAGCTACTTGGTGAGTTCAAAGCCAGCCTTGGCTAAATGAGACCCTGCCCTGTTCTTTCCCACCTATCCCTCCCACCAATACATACTGCATAAAAAGACAAGGGAATTATGCAAAGGTTTTCTAGACTCTTGAACTATGTCACATGACAAACAAGGAAAGCTGTAAAATAAGAATCAAAGGTCCATTCATATAGCCAGATGTAGTAGTGTATGCCTGTAAACTATCTACTTGAGAGGCGGAGCCAGGAGGATCACTTAAGCCCTGGAGTTTGAGATAAACCCAGGCAACAATGGTGAGAATCCATCTCAAGTATATAGATTAATAGATTATAGATAGATAAATAGATAGATAGATACATACATACGTACACACACATACATAGATAATAGATAATATATATTATAGATAGATGATAGATAATAGATGATAGATGATAGGTAGAAAGTAGATGGATGATAAATAAGACAGACAGACAGATAGATGGATGGATGGATAGATAGATGGTTAATACATAGAAAAATGATAAATAAATGATAGAAAGAAAGGAAGAAAAGGAGGGAGGGAAGGAGGGAAGAGGGAAGAGGGAAGAAGGGACCACTCACTTGTTAAAGACCTCCAGTAGCTTTCTCATCAACCTCCAGGAAAAGCCAAGGACTTTCTACCAAGGCCTTCGGTGCCCTAGGAGGATCTTCTCCTGTCTCCCTGCACACCCACACATTCTTCTCATACGTAAGCCACAAAGACTCCTGACTGAAACAGGCACCTGCTACCCTGCTGGCCTTCTTGATCCAGATGCTCACCCTCTTTTTCTTCGTAACACTTATTGACTGCTACATGCAGCTACAATACAATAGTTTTATATTTAGCTTCCCCTAACCTCCCCCTCCTGCACATTAGTGTTTCCACTAAAGCCAGATCTTCATGTTATTTTCCATCATCTAGGGCAGGGCTTGATGTACAGTAGGACTAAAGAGTTGTTCAGCAAAGTCTATAATCCATCTGAGCCTTTTGTTCTCGTGTGTGGAGGAGGCTGGTAATGCACATCTGCTCCATGTGCTCTTCCCTCTGTGAAGTAAAGCAGCACATGCAAAGATACTTCATGGGCGGCAAAGTGTGAGGAGTGTTGGCTGAGCGCTGGGTGCAGAAAGACAGAGGCGGCACGTTCTCCCTCACTGGTGGAAACCGTGACGGAGGCCACATGTTCGTTTGCTGTGGGAAACTGTAAGTCAACTTGTACAAGTGCAGCATGGAGTGCTCACCAGAGACAGAAGGGGGAAGAGGGGACAGAAAGAAACTAAGGGGAACATTTTAGGAACTGAGAAAGGTGTTAGGGGAGGGCAGATACACTTGATGTATGCATGTATGCAAATATCACGGCGAACCTCATTAATGTGTACAGACTACGCATGCTAACTATTAATTTTAATCTTAAAAATAAAAGGTGCTGGTGAAAGATGTGTCCTGACATTACAAGAAAGTTGCGGTAATACACACACATGCACGCATGCACACACACACACACACACACACACACACACACACACACACAAGAGTTAATGAGACCTTTGGGGATACATTTTAGGGTCATAGTTGTTGCTTCCATTTTTTTTTTTTTTTTCGTAATAGAAAGTATAGCTGAGAAAGGAATACTTGTCCAAGAATATAGTTTCTAAATACCTAAAGGACTCCGCCCCATATTAAATTTTTCAGAAAACAGTAGACTGAACATTATATTAGATGATCCAATATGTTACAGAAGTAATTTAGCTTGTGAAAACAAATTTAAGAAGAAAAATTTAAAACTAAACTCAAAGGTCTAGGCTGAACTGAACTTCCCTATCTCCACTACTAAAACTATGACTTTATTTAGAGATAGGGTCTTAAAAGAGGTAATTAAGTGAAACTGGGTCATTAGTTTAAGCCTTAATGTAGTGTGCCTGGTGTCCTTCCAGGAAGAGAGAGATTAGACATGTGCAGGAGCTTCCATGAAAAGGGAGAGGCTGCCTGTAGAACAAGAGAAGCTTCTTTAAAAAACTGCCCTTGGCCATGTCCTTCTGTCAGACTCCAGCCTCCAGAACTGAGAAAACAGCTTCTGTTAAACTTTCAGACTATGGCACTGAGACATGGCAGCTCCAGCAACAAATACATTGATTTTTCTAAGACCCATGTGGAGAACCTTTGGAAAAGCATTCCACAAAATTAAGATAAACTAAAATACTCCTTACGAACATTTTATTTTTGCCACTTATCTTGAAGAGTAATCCTAGTTAGAATTTTATGGGTATAAATTTGAACTACCAAATTCTTAAATCACCCAGTTTCTTCATCAAATGCTGTATTCTTTCTGAGCAGAAATCACACTCCCCACCCCCAATCACAGAGAAGCTGGAGAAGAGTGTATCCGGCACAGAGCACGGAGGACAGGCATTTGCACCTCTCTCAATTCAGGCCTATCTTGGATTGCACTTTTAAATAGGTGCACAGTTCAGTAGGCATTTGTTTCAGAGTGAGTCATGGTTTGGAATTTGAATGTCCTTCACAACCTCACAGGCTAGTCAATACTTGGTGGCCAGCCCGTGGCCCTGTTGGAAGGTGATAGAACCTTTAGGAGAAGGGGCCTAGTGGAGGAAGCTAGGTTCCTGGTATAGCAGCTCTCAAGGGGCACTGAGACAACTGTCCCTTTCTCTCTCTCCTTGTTTCTGGTCCCTATGAAGAGAGCCCTTTGCTTCACCTGGGTTCCCTGCCATGATGTTCTGCTTTTCCACAGGCCCCAAAACAGTGGAGCCAACTGACCATGGATTGAGTTCTCTGAAACTGAGCCAAAAATCAGCCTCTCCTCCTAACGAGTTGACTCTCTCCAGTGTTTGTCATGGTGACAGAAAGCTGACTAACACTGACTAATGCAGCGGTCTCACCTTTTCAAGAAAACAGTCATTAAAATATAAAATAAGAGCTGAAGAGATGGCTCAGCGATTAAAGGTGCTTGCTTGCAAAGACCAACATCTTGGGTTCAATTCCCCAGTACCCACATAAAGCTAGATGCACAAAAGTGGTGCATGCATCTGGAGTTCATTTACAGTGGCCAAGAGGCCACTGGGGCACCCACCCATTCTCATTCTCTCTCTCTGCTTGCAAATAAATAAATAAATAAATATATATATGTCATATGTGTATGTAATACATACATGTAATATCATATATGTATGTAATGTTTAACTGCAAATAACCCTACTTTCATAATCTTAGAATTTCTCCTAGCCTGACTCCATTGATCATGTAGTGGAGAGTTACAGTATAGACCGCAAAGTATAAACTCCTAAGAGAAGAACAGAGATGGAAATACCCTTGCAAATTCTTGACTTCCTGAATGAATTTGGACCTCAGATTAAGAAAGATAAGTAATCTATGTGCCAGCACAATGCTTGTGTCACTCACAGGTAAGGCTCAGGTCTTTTACTAAACTCCTAATTTACTATGCATGTCTGCATAAGAAGTTACCATTAATTTCTTTATCCTTTTACTATTAGAAGCATTTTAGTAGTTTCATCTTTAATTTTTTTATATTATGGTAAAGTATATGTGGCATACAATTTACCACCTTACCGATTTTTATATGTACAGCTCAGTAGTGGTAATTATATTCATATTATTGTAGTGGTTACCAGAACTTCTCATCTTGCAAAACAGAACTCTACAAAACAGAACTCTTCCCTTGCCCATATCTGGAAACTGTCATTGTACTTTTTTGTTGAGTTTGACCATTGTAGAGACCTCATTTAAGTGAAGTTATACAACACTTACTTGTCTTTTTGTGATTAACATTTCCCTTAGCATGATGTCTTCAAGATTCATCTATGTTGTAACATTTTTCCTTCTGAGTTATCGAGGTAGAGTCTTACTCTAGCCCAGCTAACCTGGAGTTCACTATGTAGTCTCAGGGTGGCCCGAACTCATGGTGATCCTCTGCCTCCCGAGTACTGGAGTTAAAGGTGTCTGCCACCAAGCCTGGCTATGTTGTAACATTTTAAAGGCTAAATAATATTCTATTGTATGCAGAAAGATTTATTCATTCAGTCATCAGTAGGCACATAGGTTTCTCACATCTTTTTACTGGTATGAAAATGCTGCTCTGGACATGGGTATCCAAAATCTCTTCAAGACCCTGCTTTCTGTTCTTTGGATGCATAACCAGAACTGGGATTTCCTTCACTTTGCCTTTTCTACTGTAATTATTAACAACTTTAACATTATACCTTTACATCTATATTGCTAAATTGGCTCTAAAGTTAGATAGGAAAAGCTAATATTATTCTAGGACAATCAAAACAAAGCATCATTTACACAAACTGTTAATTGAAAGTAGCTTATCTCAAGGGAAGAAGGTCATATGCCCCTTTAAAACTCTACTGAATATAGGGCCCTAACCCCAGAAGAAAACATGGATAGAAAAAATGCATCTTGCCAGGCATGGTGGCATATGTCTTTAAGCCCGGGACTTGGGAGGCTGAGGTAGGAAGATTACTGTGAGTTTAAAGCCACCTGAGAATATATAATATATTCTAGGTCAGTTTGAGATAAAGCAAGACACTACCTTGAAAAAAACAAACAAAAAAAAAAAAACCAAAAAAAAACAGAAAAGAAAGATGCATCACAAAATAAGGATATACTCTCACTATTCTCACAAGATTTAGATCCAACGTAGTCCATCCATGGACACTCCATCTCAAAGGCTACTGAATGTAAGGCCAAAAAATGGGTGGTGAAATTCTCTCTCTCTCTCTCTCTCTCTCTCTCTCTCTGTGTGTGTGTGTGTGTGTGTGTGTGTGTGTTAGAGAGAGATGTGTGAGTTTTCCTGTGTGTGTATGAGCTTGCTCGTGTCATAGTGTGTGTGGAGGTCAGCCTTGGTTTGTCAGTGCTGGCCTTCTGCCTTGTTTGCAACAGGGTCTCTTGTTAGCATGCAAGCTTCCAGGAATTCCCCTGCCTCTACTTCCCATCTCACCAAGGGAGTACTGTGATTACAGACATTCATGCTTCTGTGTCTGGCTCTACATGGGTCCTGAGGATCCAAACTCAGGTTGTCTCACTTGTGTGGCAAATGTCCTAACCACTAAGCAATCTCCCCAGCCCTAGGTGCTGAGATTCTAAAGTAATTTTTAAATTTCTTTTTTAATTTATTTGAGAGAGAGGAAGGGAAAGAGAGAGAATGGGTGTGCCAGGGCCTCCAGCCACTGCAAACAGATTCCAGACACACATGCTACCTTGTGTATCTGGCTGTCGTGGGTCCTGGGGAATCGAACCTGGGTCCTATGGCTTTGCAGGCAAGTGCCCTAACCATTAAGCCATTTCTCCAGCCCTCTAAGTCAATTTTAAATATTAATAAATACTACCCAGACTCAAAGGACTGTATGACTTGGATCTGTGAGTCACAAATCCAACATAACCTCAAATTCCATCATTAGCTACCTTTATAACAACTTGTGATCTCTAGTCCATAAACAAAATGACTGCTTATTTTTGGAGGAACCCCTGAGGACTATACATTCAATTCTGATGAAGGCTGAGGAGGAAACAATGAAAAACAAAAGTGAAAGCTCAGTTTAAACCCAGTACCCTGACAAAGGGTAGATGTTAACTCACGAAATCTGTTTCGAGTTTTCCCATTTCTTGCTTGTAGCTTCTCATTCTGTTGCTGTACATCCCTCGACTTTGGGGTGGGATTTCTCGGACTTCCAAATCCATCTGTTCAAGCTAGAAGGGGGAGAAGAAAACGTGATCTAAACCATATGCTTCATCTTTATTTGCCCACATGTTTGGAGCTGAAAGGATTTAACTCCAATTCCTCATTTTATAGCCAAGGAACCAGGGCCATGGTGCTGACTGCTCATGATCAAATAACATTGGAATTACTTTTGTACTTAATTTTTTATTAGTTCAATAAGCAGTTAAAAATCAAAGTACAGAGTACTTACCAAGTGACACAGAGAGTGCTAAGCTGCTTACATTGTCAAGAATTTCTTTTAAAACATATGCATTAACCCAAACATTCCCAGTCACTTGATTTCAATACCCTTGGAGTAGTGAGCTGCTTTAGGGGTGACAGAGCCCCACCATGAATATCTTTCTCTTGGCTAAATGTAGGAATTGTCCTTGGGCTTGCAGGGGAAAATCCAGGTCATTTCACTTTACTACAGGTCAGAAACATCAGAAGTGCCTGACTTTTCTTGTCTCTGCCACCCAGGGAGTCCTTCTACCCCCTTCCAAGAAGGTCCTTCCAGGAGAAATATGATTTCTGGAAAGATTGCCCTTTTCTAGAAACCTTGACCCAACACTTGATGTCAGGACTACACTGACTAGAACACTGTCCATCCAGGGGTCTCACATAAACAAACCCTAACCTGAGTCTTGAGGTGGGCTTCCCAACCCCCATCCTGTCTCCTTGGGCAAGAGCTATGTCTTCCTTCTCTCAAGTTCCTCTTGTCTTAAAGCTCTCTCTGCTAAAGTGCTAAGCTATAATAAAATCTTTCTGAACCATTTCCTCTAGTCTGTGGACTTCATTTGTCAAGTTCATAAAGACAAGAATCCAGGGCCACCCCAAAATTCTTGTATCATATTGGTGCACTGGCATGTACTGGTGCATTGGCAGAGGAACTCCAAGTCCTGAATCAGCAGTTCATCATCCAACCCAGTCTGAAATCTGGTCTTCTGACCATGAATGTCCAAAGGGATGACAGATTGTTTATTTCCTATGTTTGATCCATGAAACACAGACCAGCCTTAGTCACTTGGAGAATTTTCCTTGGAAAAGTATTTTCTGATTAGGAAAATCATATTCTAACCAACACATGACCCCAACTTCCTTCTTAACTCTTACATGTTACAATGATACCAATGACAAGTTAAGTGGACGCAGCAATATGCTAACCTACCCATGTTCTCTGAAATCATAGCAGGGCCTATGCTAACAACCTGTCATCATATAACACTTTGGATACAGCACATGAGAGTTCAATGGTGGCAGTATAGATGCGATAATGGTTCCGGCTTTGTAGTGAGACCTGTGTTCATGCTGCAGCTCTAACAATTACTAGCTATGGAAATTTGAGCAGTATTCTTAATGTCTCCCTGCCTTGTCTTTCTCATTTCTAAGAATATCTCCTTGCTAGGGCAGTTGTGAAGATTAGCAAAATAATTCCTCTACTGTATTTAAAATAGGGACCTCTTTAAAGATGGTTAGAGTGACATGAGCAGTGAAGATGACGACAGCTGCTGGTAAAGAAGGGACAGGGCAAGCACTCTACAGCAGGGCAGCAGAGGTGGCTCATTTGTACATTTTAAAAATAGTGATTTTAAGTTTTTAGTTTGTTGTGAAAATATACAAATAAATAAAAACAGTAACAAACAAATTCAGGTCATGTGTGGTAACTTCCGTGCAGAAATGTTGCATGTATTTGTTTCTCAAAGCATTTCCAATAATCAGTTTCAATTAACACAAAGATTTTATCAGAAGATAATATAGCTTAATTAGATTTTGATTTTGATTTAAATATTGACATATATCAACATGAATGTCAAGTACCCATAAATGAAATCATTACTTAGCAAGGCAATCACTTAAAGCCTTTCTCTGAAATCATCACAGACTGAGTGCTTACTTCTTTTTCTGTTAGTTTTAGTTTGTAAATGGGCTATTATGGCATCTTCATACATATTCCATTCTTATTCATCCTCCTTTCCCACCCTCTTCCCGCACTCCCTTGTCCTCTCTTGCTGCTCTTCCCTCTCCCCACCACTGTCAATTAGCCCTCCTTCTGCTTTCACGTCACATGTATTCAATTACCCTCTCATTTTTCCCTTCCCGGCCTCTCACAGACTCCTTTCTACTTCCATGACTTACATGCACGCATGCACTCTAAAATCTAGGATCTGCATGGGACAGAAAACATGTTATATTCGTCTTTCTGAGTCTGGCTTATTTCACTAAACATAATGCTTTCCAGTTCTATCCATTTTCCTGAAAATCTCATGACTTCATTTTTCTTCACAGCTGAATACAACAGTAATGCATATATGTACCACATTTTCTTTCTCCATGCATCTGGGCTTGGCTATTGTCACTAGTGCAACAATAAAGACACTTGTACAAATATGGCAGGACTTTAGCGCTCTTACTCACAAGTGGCATCAGTGGTTCATATGGTAGTTCTAGTTTTAGGTTTTGGAGAAATCTCCATACTGATTTTCATAATGACTATACCAGTTTATATCATACCTATCATCAGTGAATAAGGTTTCCTTTATCCTCCTAGCATCTGTTGTTATTATTCTTGGCAAAAGTCAGATGTAGCTAGAATGCCTTGAACTTCCTATATAGCCAAGGATGACCTTAGATTCTTGATAATCCTGCCTCTCCCTCCCAAGTGCTGGGATTACAGGCATATGCTGTTAGCATTTTCATGAAATTATTAGCCTCTCTGATTGGGGTGAGATGGAATCTCAATGGTATCTTAGTATGCATTTCCCTGATGTTGAACATTTAAAAAATATTTATTGGCCACATGTCTTTTTTTTTTTTTTCCTTTTGAGAACTATCTTATTCATTAGGACATATGTTGACTAGTAGATTTGGAGTTTTGTACTTAATTTTTGTAGTTCTTTACATAATATATATATTAACCCCAGTATAATATACAGATGGCAAAGACATTCTCCCATTCTGGAGTTTGTCTCTTCACCCTGGTGATTTTTGCCAAGCTTTTTAATTGTATGCAACCCAATCTGCCAATTCTAGGTATGAGTTCCCACATTATTGGAGTCCTTTGCAGTAAGTTCTTGTCTATGTCTATATCTTGAAGTGTTTTCCACTAGCAGATTCAAAGTCTCATGTCTTATATTAAGATCTTTGATTAATTTTGAATTGATTATTGAGCAGGGAGAGGGATTGCATTCTTCCATATGTAGATATCTAGTTTTCTCAGCACCACTGGTTGAAGAAGTGGTCTTTTATTCCAGTTGTAGGCTTTTGAATTCTTTGTCAAAAATTGGGTGACTATAGCTGTATCAGGTAATTTCTGGAACCTCTAGTCTATTCCATTGGTCTATTATCTGTTTTGTGTCAGTACTCATACCATTTTTGTCATTATGGCTCTGTAGCATAATTTGAGATCAGCTGTCAATACTCATACCATCTTTGTCACTGTGGCTGTGTGGTATCAGGAATTGTGATACCTTCAGCAGTGTTTTTAGGACTGCTTTTACTACTTGAGGTCTCTTGTATTTCCATAAAAATTTTATAATGCTTTTCTAGTTTGTGAAGAATGGCATTTGAGTTTTAATGGGGAGTGTGTTAACTATGTTAGACTGCTTCCACAATATTAATTCTGCCAATGCACGAACATGGAAGTAGTTGCATATTCTAGTTTTCTCCAATATTCCTCTTCAGTGTCTTACATATTTCATAGCAGAGTTGCCTTTCACCTCTTGTTTAATTTTATCCAAGATTTAAAAAAGCATTTTATCTATTATTTGTTTGAGATAGAGAAAATGGGCATGCCAGGGCCTCTAGCCACTGCAAACAAACTCCAGGTGCATGCGCCAACATATTTACCTGGCTCACACGGATTCTGGGAAATCGAGCCTGGGTCCTTAGGCTTTGCAGGCAAGTGTCTGACACATCTCTCCAGCCCAATGTTAGTTTTTTTTCTGTTGTTGTTGTTGTTGTTGTTTTGTTTTTCAAACAAAACTCACTCTAGCCCAGGCTAACCTGGAATTCACTATCTAGTCTCAGAGTGGCCACAAACTCACAGCAATTCTCCTACCTCTGCCTCCTGAGTGTTGGGATTAAAGGCATACACCACCATGCCCAACTCCCCAACCCTAGGTTTTTACAAAGCTATTATAGATTCAGTTTTCCTACTTTCTTTCTGGGCAAGTTCATTACTGGCATATAAAAAAGCTACTGCTTTTCATGTGTTAATTTCATATCCTGCTACTTTGCTATGTGTCTCAGATCTAAGAGTTTTCTGGTAGAGGCTTCACGGTTTTAAATATAGGATCATACATCTGCAAATAGGAATTATTTGGCTCCTTAATTTCCCATTTGCATTCCTTTTATTTTTCATGTCTTATTGCTCTAATGAAGACTTCAAGCACTAGATTGAATAAAGACAGACAGTAGGCAACCTCTTAAGTTTTTATTTCTGGCAAGGTTAAGTAACCCTTATTTGAGTCATTCACACAACTATAAAAGTACATGTAAGTAAAAATATGAAAGCACCATTTTGTGGAGCATTTTATAAGGACATTAAAAATTAAATTAGAGTTGGAGAGATGGCTTAGCAGTTAAGGTGCCTGCCTGTGAAGCCTAAAGAACCATATTCAACTCTTCAGAGCCCATGTAAGCCAAACGCACATGTGCAAGGTCGCACATGCCCACTAAGTGGCACAAGTGTCTGAAGTTCGATTTCAGTGGCTGAGGGCCCTGGTGTGCCAGTTCTCTCTCTCTCCCTCTTTTTCTCTGAAATAAAAAGATAAATAATTTAAAAATTAAATTAAAAGTAGGTAAGAAAGAACGATGCATCTAACAAATATGTAAAATAAAACCAGGAATGATGATAGTGTGCATTCATTCTATGTTGTCACAACATTCATGTGACCACACAGAGTTGAAGACATAATGACAAGTTGTGCCACAAAATTACTACAAACACACTTGTCAGTAAGAATACAAATAACCCTCATTGTCAGGTCAAAAACTAGTTTTTCTCCCAAGGTCTTTATCCAAAGAATAAGTAGTATATAATATAATCAAGGATGCCATCCTGATTGGCTGCTCTGGTATATAAACAGGAAGAATATGGAAGTGTCAAGGCCTCTTAAGGCTGCAAGCAAACTCCAGGCATGGGTGCCACTTTGTGCATCTGACTATATGTGGGTTTTGAGGAATTGCAAAAACAGTAGGCTTTGCAAGCAAGTGCCTTTGACCATGGACCTACCTAAGGGACCAAGAAGGTAGTATAGAAAAACATCATTTATAAAAAACACTAGCAGACATGGTGATGCAAGCCTCTAATCCCAGCACTCGGGAACCAGAGGTAGGAGGATGGCTGGGAGTTTGTGGCCAACCTGGGACTACAGAGTGAGATCCAGGTGAGCATGAGCTAGAGTGAGACCCTACCTTGAAAACCAAGAAAAAAAAAAAAAAAAAAAAAAAAAAAAAAAGACCCTCATACCTCAGCTACATTTAAGCTAGCTTAGTAAACTGTTTGAACAAGTGATGCTAGTTAACAGAACACTTCAGCAAAGCGCCCTGTGCCCATCAGCAGAGAGAACTGAAATACCAGCAAACAGCTGAGTACAGAAAAAAGCCACCACTCATGCAGAACCACCATGTATAGTAACAAATTCAGTCGTGGTCACAATACTTGGCTTTCATAATCAAAAATCAGGACCTTTTATTCCCTTTTTTGTTCCCTGATTCAGGTTTTTTTTTTTTCTTTTTCTTTTCTGTGGAAAAAAAAAAAAGTATTATATGAGTTAGAGCTCTAGGTTTAGCATATCCAGGTACAAATCCTACTGTGACACCCAACTAGGTGTGCAAATTCAGACAAGTTATCCAGACTGTCTAAGCTTCTTCAGTCCTCATCTACGAAATGGTGATGGCCAAATTATATGCACCACACGGCCATGGTTCCCCAACACTCCTACATGACTCTCTGGATATGTCGAGAATGCAAGGTTCTGATGACTCTGTCCATGCCAGTTTCCAGTGTTCTGTTCACAGAAAGCAACCCTGAGGGAAGAAGTAATGTGCCCCTCTGGGACAGACAGCAGACTCGCTTCCACCCTGCAGTAAAGTGGCTCATATTCCAGGCTGTATGTTCCTGTCCTGGTGGAAGCAAACACCTGCATCTTCCCTGTGGGAACTGGGGCTCAGGGAACATATGCAACCAGGCAATACCTCTGGCAGCTACTCCTGCTATGACTAACAAAAGCCCTTTGTTTTGGACATAGAAATCCCATGTTTTCTGTGAGCATTCATTCAAAATTGGCAAGCTCATTCAGCTTGGAGGTAGGTGAAAATCTGAGAACCTTCACAGCTTTGGAAACAGTGCTTTCAAGAAAGCTAAATATTCGAAAGCAAATACTGCCCTTACCCCAGCATATTTAAAGTGTCTTCAGCAAATATTAGTGATTTAAAGTTCTTAGATACATTTTATGAAGAAATAAAAATTATAGATCGACATTTAATGAATCACTTTTAAAAAAAGAATAAAACCTCAAGAAGCAATTAAGTAGTTTAAGAACTGATGAACTCTGAAGTGACCTCATGAATCATCCCACTTCCAAAGTTCATTCAACAGTGCCAGAAAGGGTGAGCTTGAAGGGCTGTGAGTCAGGGCTTCTGTACATACCAGCTCCTTCGCCTCTTCGAGCTGCTTCTCCACATGTGCCACCATCTGTTTCTTCTCATCTAAAACAGACAATATATCAAGGAGTTGCTAATGACAAGTTTAATATTTTAAAACCTTTTATTATTATATTTGGTTTCATGCATGAATGTATGAATGTGATCGGGGGTGGGCTTGAGTGTGCCATAGGATGGCATGCTTGTGGAGGTAAAGGGCAAGGTGTCTATTCATATACAAATGAGTGTATCATTCTTTGGTAGGTTAGAAGCCAAATTAAGCCCTACTTCTATGGCATATGGAAATATATAATCCTATGAAGGATTTAATAGTTAAGAAATACCAGAATGGGAGAGATGGCTCAGTGGTTATAGGCACTTGGTTGCAAAGCCCAATGGCCCAAGCTTGATTCTCCAGAACCCACATAAAGCCAAATGCACTTCATCACACATGTGCCTTGAGTTCATTTGCAATTGCAAGAGACCCTGATGTGACTATACTCTTTCTATCTGCCTCTTTTTCTCTCTTTCTCTAAGGTTTTTTTTTAAAGAAATGTCACATATTTTAAGACTAAAAATTATTATGTTCTTTAAGAGAGAAAAAGTCAACAACAGCACATATAGTGGCAGCATGAGAAATCTGCAAAGTTATAAGTATCGTAAGTAAATTGAAAATGGTTCATTTATAAGTAAATTCATTTATAAAAATAATCCACTAAACTTGGAAATATTTTATAATTACTTTTAATTTAACTATTAGACTTTCAATAACATTAAGAATAGGGTATGAGGGGCTAGAGAAATAGCTTAGTAGTTAAGGTGCTTGCCTGTGAAGCCAATGGACCCAAGTTCAATTCCCCAGGACCCATGTAAGCCAGATGCACAAAGTGGAGCACGTGTCTGAAGTTCTTTTGCAGTGGCAGATACCCTAGCATGCCCATCCTCCCTCTCTCTCCCCCCCACCCACCTCTTTCTCTCTCTCTCTCAAATAAATAAATAAATAAATAACATTTAAAGGCATGTGCCATCATGCCTGGCTTTAAAAAAATTAAATGAGAGATTACAACCTTTGAGATTGGGCCAGCTGAAGGAAGAATGTAGACTCTTTTGAAGGGGCCCGAGTGCTCAAGGAGTGCCCAGTTCTTCAAAGCCTGCTTAATTCTCCTCTGGATTAACAAATTGCTTCCCTACCTGGTATTAAAGAGAAGGTCACTGAATTTGCAACTGCATCTTGTGTTTTGGAAACAGCCATTGGCAGTGTGAAGCAGGTTTGCTGGATGCCTGCATGAGACACAATGGAGCTGTGAGAATGAACCATGGGTTGCAGTGGAGACCCAGTGGAGAAGCTGGGACCACAAGATGGCTGCTAAGGAGAGCTGCAGGCCCCAGATGAAGTTTTCCAGGGAGTGTGAGTAACCTAGGTGGAGAGGCAGAGTTGGAACTCCAGAGACATGTTGCTGAATAGAATGATTGGATTTGGAGATTTGTCACTGGCTAGAGTTGTTGGACTTAGAGCTACAGAGTTTGATGTTTGCCCTGTTTAAATCTTGTATTGGTTGAATATTTCTTTGCTGTGTCTAATGCCATCTTTTGCAGTGTGAATGTTTGTTTGCCATTATTGGTTTTTTGGGGAACTTGTTGGTATTATAGCTCAGTTAAAAGATCTCAGGACTATGGGAATGTTTGAACGTTATTAGGACTGATAAAATCTATGGGGAGTTTAAAGGCAGACTGAATACGTTGCATTTTACATCATGGATGTATATCAGTTTATGGGGGCCAGGGACGGAATGTAATGGCTTGATTCAGGTATCCTCCACAAACTTGGGTTCCCAGCTGATGGAAATTTGGGAAGTAATGCCTCCTAGAGGCAGTGTATTTTGGGGGGCAGGCTTATAGGTGTTATAGCCAGTTTCCCTATGCTAGTATTTGGCACACTCTCTTGTTGCTATTGTCCACCTTATGTTGGCCAGAGGGTGATGTCCACCTTCTGCTCAAGCCATTGTTTTCCCCTGCCACTATGGAGCTTCCCCTTGAGTCCTATAAGCCAAAATAAACCAGTTTTCCCCAAAAGCTGCTCTTGGTCGGGCGATTTCTGCTAGCAATACAAACCTGACTGCAACACTAAGAAAACCAAAATGCCTGACATGGAATGCTCCTAGGATAATGATTAGATCCCACTAATCCCAAATGCTTCCCTTTGTTACCCCTCACCTGTGAAGAGAAAGGTGGCTGCCACATAAGACGTTTTATGTATACTCTAATTTTTTTTAAATATTTATTTGCAAGGAGAAAGAGACAGACACACAGAGAGAGACAGAGACAATAGGTATACCAGGGACTCCAGCCACTGCAAATGAACTCCAGACACATGCAGCACCTTGTGCATCTGGCTTTATGTGGGTACTGGATAATTGAACCTGGGTCCTTAGGCTTTGCAGGCAACCACCTTAACTGCTAAGCCATCTCTCCAGCTCCATAGACTCTAATTTTTTCCCTAAGAAACATACACATTTGGAATTAGACTTCAACTTAATTATCCCTTCACTGAAAAGGATAAATCTATCTATGGCTAGATTAAAATTTTAATATATGACTCTAAATGTATTTATTCCTGGCACACTTCAATTCCTCTAACATACCACTTGTAATAGAATAGCTCTGTATTTTTGTGATAGAACAAAATACAAAAGAAGGCAAGTCTGTCAAATTATGGGTGAAAATGTATTACATATCAGAAAGGAGAAGTTGATTTAAAGGTTTTGAGTTGTTTAGAAAGCTTATGTCACAGATGAACATGACTAATACACAATAGTTTTCCTCTTAAAAAAAAAAGAAAGAAAGAAAAATACCTCCCCTAGGCTACCCATCTTTCGTCTGCATCCACAGCCAATCTTCTTGAAAGCAATGACAGACTGTTTCCCTTCCTCCTCATCCCACGCTTCCCTGCCCCCCACACCCAGCCTCATTCCATTCCCCATTCTCAGTAGAACTTAGAATCTTTCCTTTACACAAACTAAGACATTCTTGGGTCCTGTTTTTATTTAAACTTGTGCATTCCAACACTCTACTCCTCCCCTGCTGTTCTTTTCTCCTCTCCTGGCTTCCATGACACTGATTTTGCAACTCTCCTAAACTATCACTTCTTCCTGCAAGTCCTCTGCTGGTATTCCTATTTTTCAGTCCGTCTTTTAAATGCTAGGTTCCCTGGACTTCAGTCCTTGCTTTTCTTCTCTTATATCTTCTTGGAGAACTGCATCTGTTGTTAAATTATCATATATATTTTCAGGACACCTAACCTTTAATCACGATGCTTACACACAGCTCTGCTGTGACCACATGACAAACTCCTATTCAACTTCAGAAATCACCACCTATCTCTGAAGCCTTCCTCAACTCCACAACAGAGTGAGCCACTTGATCTCACATGAAGAGCTGTAGCATTTACATACATGATGATCTCTCACACTAACATATAAGATCTGATTAACCTTTCAACTCGGGGGCTCTGACAAGACAGGAACCATGTCTTACCCATGTTTCTAGCCTAAAATCTAGCAATGAGCATGGCATATGTAATCAGTTCTTAAAAAATAATGAACTGGATAATGGGGAACAGTACAAGCATTTAAAAGAGAAGCAATGCCACCAACCACCCTGGTTTTCCTGTTCCATTCGCCAGCCCCTTCCGCTTAATCTTCCTAAAATGTAGCTCTGATTGGAACCCATGGGCCTTGCAGACAAGGCTCTCCACAATCCAGACTCAGGGAGCCTCTAACTTTCTTTTTCCAACCACAAACTTTCTGATCTGAAATCTATACACAAGCACATTGTCTATTCACTACTACTTAAGCAAATCTCAATGATCTATAAACTTCTAAGTTAAAATTCAGGGTTCCTTGGTTAAATGTGACAGAACTGGCTAATTCTGGCTAAAAAAATAGGTCAAAAAGAGAACTGATTAGAATTGTACAGGTTGGCTCACATGTACCCTTGACTCACCTCGGTATTTTGCACCAGAACTGTAACTGGCAGGGACTAAGTATAAAATGAATGAATGAATCCAGTCTAGCATTCAGAAACAGATTTCATACTCAGAAATAGAAAAGGACAATTTGTTATCAAGGACTGGATCAAAACTTTCCACTTGAAATGACAGGTCTCCCTTTCTGAAAGAAATAATTACACTGGGATGTGGGCATAGTAAGAGAAGAGGAGCCTTTTCTCATAAATTCATTTCATGATGGTTCTGTCAAAACAGTCTGTTTTCCTGAACTGAGCTCTTAACTTCTATGCGTATTATATAAATGAACACCACCCTTTTTGATATATAGGCTTGCTGAGTTCTCATATGTACTCCCAATAAAGTATAGTGAAAGTGTCAGGACTCATTTGAATTCAGTTACTGGAACTTGTCTTTGTGCAATGGAACTGTTTTTTTTTTTTTTTTTTTTTAAATAGGTATTGAGAAATGTGTACTGAATGCAACAAGGAACTTTTTATAGCATGGAATTCAAAGCTAGTAGTGATGCTATACTATCTGACATGGTACAGTATGGTCAGTGTTAAAAATCGAAGCCCTTTTTGAATGATTCATGTGTTACTGGATAAGGAGTCGCTAAGATAAGCTCATACTTATATATACTTACTATATACTCAGGAATGTATAAGTACTCATAGACTTTTTTTTTATACATGGGTGAGAATATACACATGTATTTCCTTGCTTTCTCAGCTGGAATGTCCTAGGAGAAATGTCAAATGCCATCTCAGTAGCAAGAAGCCTTCCTAGTGTCCAGATCTTGGTGCCTCCTACTACTCTTGAGTAAAAGAATATGGAACTCCTTAAAGAAATGGCTGATTCCAAAACAAAGACAATAAATATGTAAGACACTCCTAGAATATCTTATAATATCAGGAAGTGTGAAGGATAGGTGGAGAAGCAACAAACCCACAATGACACAATTAAGAGTGTAGGTCAAAAGCACAGAGCTGGAATACAACACAAAGTATAAAACAGTTGTCTCTGAATCCACACTGACCTAAATGACTGACTAGGTAAATAAATGAACAGATAAATCTCTCTCATTTAGTAGAATTCCAAATAATTTAAGCATATGCCCAGAATTCCAATTCTCTACTTCTTAAATAGAAGCTATGCATGTGATGTCCAGAAAAGGGGGTGACAGATACTATCTCAACCAGATAACCCAAGTTAACATCAGCACTGGAAAGTCATTTTTGAGTATGTCCTCTTGATATTATGGGATGAAAACGATATTTTATCTCCTTGGCTTCTACCCCCTCCAAAAAAAAATAACCATCACCACAGTCTAAAACTGTAAGAAAAAACAATGGGAAACTCTGAAGTGAAGAACAGTCTACAAAGTACCTGGCCTTTATTACTCTGAACTGTCAAGTCATTAAAAACAAACACAAGCTGAAGGACCTACAGGATTATGACTCTTAATATTTTATGGTACCCACAATTGGATCATGGAATAGCATGTACATTAGGTTAAAAAGAAAGAAAGCTAGGCTGGAGAGATGGCTCAGCATCTTAATGGCACTTGCTTGTGAAGTCTGATGACCAGGATTTGATTCCCCAGTGCCACATAAGCCAGATGCACAAAGTGACACATACATCTGGAATTCATTTGCAGTGGCAACAGGCCCTGACATGCCCATACTCACTCTCTCTCTCTCTCTCTCCTTGCAAATAAATAATTTTTTAAAAAAGAAAACCAAAGATGTGACTAAAGCATAGACTTTAGTTGTTAACAACAACGTGGGTTAACTAGCTATAACAATTACATTAAGGTACGATATTAATAGTTAATAACATGGGACATTACATGGGTGTATGAGGATTCTATTATTTTTGTGATTTTTCTGCAAATTTCCAACTGTTCTGATAATAACAAGTTTATAGCTTGAGTTGCAGCTCAGTGATTGAGTACATACTTGGCATGAATAAGACTGTGTTCAGCTCCCTGAACCACAAAAATATAGTTTGTTTTAAAAAAAATGAAGCTATTACTTAGATTAACTAAATTGTTGAAGGCTGGACAGTCCATCTGGGATTAGTGTGGAGAATGCATGTGTCTATAAAATTCAAAACACATAATGCATACACATATAACACATATTTGTATGTGTGTTCAAAGATAAATAAAATTCCATGTTTAAATTTTTATGAGACATACCTGGGCAACTGGTAATGGACAAAGACTGTTTTCCCAGCATGCTTCACTGAAAACATGGACCTTGCCCAGCAGATCATGAAGCTGGTCAGCTGGTCATTAGGTAGATGGACTCCTAACAAGGGGCAAACTACCTATGGTGATAATGAGCTCCTGGATTAGTGGACCAGCCCTTCAGATCTTACTCCCTAGAGTTACAGAAATGTAATGCAAAGCACACATGCTACTGCAAAATTCCTAGTGGCCACAATAAGGAATACAAGGAAGCAAGTGAAAGTAAATAACTGGGAATGGACTATAGGAATGAACTGTTGGAATAGTTCTCATGGACCTTGCAAATGACTTTTCTGGGAATATTTCTGTGGGATACCTGTTCTGTTAAATTCCTAAGCTAAACTTCTGTTCTGAAGTTAATCTACAATGTAATCAACCTGCTTGTAATAATGTGATCCAGAGTCCTACGCCTTACACTGCCTATGCCTGTAGCAGACAGCTTCAGGTTCGCTGAGATGAACTTCCCGACCAGGCACAATTATAGAGGAAGGGATATTTACTGAAGCTTACAGATCCAGGGGAAGTTCCATAATAGCAGAAAAAGCTGGCCTGCTTTCACAGGACCAAACAGAGACAGAGAAAAAGCCACAAGCCAAGCCAAAAGCCACAACACACAGTGCACTCAGGAACTCCAGGTAGAACTGAGCACTTTACATATCATTAGATTGGAATTTCAAACCCACCACCACACCTTAAGACCCACCCAGTGACACCTCCTTCAGCCAGGTGGCAGCAGATCCAAACTACAAATTAATAAAGCACAGAATATATTGGGGGCCATCTATTCAAACTACCACAATGCCTGAACAGCACAGATGACCCGTATTGACTAAGAATGTTGGATGTGCTGATGTGATCTTAAGCTATGCTCTTTGCTTTAACTCCTCAGTGACCTGGTTGTACTCCTGGCCCAAACAATGTCTGGGTACATGAAATATGTTGACTATCTCATTTAAAGCAACAGACATTAAAAGTAACAAACTGCCTACTACAAGAAGGGTGAAAGCAGTAGGTATCCCTAGAGTATGAATGGTAAATAGTGTGTGCAGTTGTGTATGTGCATGCATGCACATGCATTATGTTTGCCTTCTGAGTTGGAAAAGTTCACTGGTCTTGGCCCTAAGTGCATTACTTTAAGCCAATGTTTAAGGAACTTTTTCTTTTTTTTTGGTTTTTTGAGGAAGGGTCTCACTCTAGCTCAGGCTGACCTGGAATTTACTATGTAGTCTCAGGGTGGCCTGGAACTCATGGCAATCCTCCTACCTCTGCCTCCCAAGTGCTGAGATTAAAGGCGTGTGCTACCATGCCCAGCCTAAGGAACTTTTTAAGGTCCAAGTTCCTTCCCCTCCTCTCTCTCATTTATTGCTGATTCCTCAGTTACCTTGTTCTTCTATTGCTGGTTTTGCTGCTCAATAAAAAACATCAGATAAGTGTCTGCTTCAGAAGCAGCAGTCACGGGAGCACCAACAGCAGCTGAATCTGCAAAAGCAGCAGGTTCACTCTTTGTTTAAATGCCTCAAAATCAGCATCTTTATTTCAGGGCACCACAGGATTAGGCAAATAATATGTTTATAGTTTTTATAGCATTTTAACTCAATTATCCCATTATATTATCTTCACTATGATTCTCTCCCAATGGCTTCTGCAAAAGGCAATCATGTAACAACATATAACTTCATTGATCTGTGGAAATTTTAGTCTCTTAAATCCTACAGGGCTTGACATGGCCAACCCCTTAGACTCAATTTTTTTTTTTTTTCTAGAAGATACATACCACTCTGTCACTTTCACTTCTTTCCCTTGATCCCCTTTGAGATATCCTTAGTTCAAAACCCAATTCTACTTTCATGTCCAAAATCCCCAGATGACTCACTTTTCTCTATGTAAGTCTTTATCATTCTAGTTCAAGCACAGAAAAGAACCAGACATTGATGTGCAAGGTTCCATTAAGAGTACAATGATGATGACAACTGGAGAGAGCTGGGTCCTGGCCAACCCTACCCACTGTTCTCAGCAGTAGTGGTGTCATCAGTCCAGGGCTATTATTACACTTTCTCTGCAAGAACCATGTTAGTGTGTAACATGCCTTAATTTATTTGAGTTTTACATTATTACCCTCCCCCACACACACCCCATTCTACAGATGAAACAGGTAAGTTTAGGGAGGCCAACCAATCTGTCCGCAGTTGCCCATGTACTGTGACAATTCTAAACAGATATGTTATAAGCAGTCTGAATTGTGAGCACTTTGCTTTTACAGTTTCTTGAAACATTTCTGACTATAACCACAAGAAAGTAGGATTCACAATCAACCCTCTCTGCCTCTATGAATGAGGAGGAAAGAAATAATTGCAAAGTAAAACTTTGTTGACAATCCTCCAAAAGCCTGTTTGATGCGAAGTAAGCTCTGCTCCTGTGCAAAGTATTGTCTGCTTAGAAATCCGCCCCCTTCATAAAAGGACAGGAACTTCACAATACAGTACCTGTGTGGTTGCTACTCATGAACTGTCCTGCCTTCTCCACAGAACAATACTGATTATCAACCAATTTTCTAATACATAAGGCATAAGAGTGTTTATTAAGAGACTTGCTTATCTCAAATTAGGCAAAGATTTTTTATTGTTTTAAAAAAATCACATCGTAACCAAATTTTTACAAATATTTTCAAAATGTCCATTTTTTCTCCCATTCTCTTTGGAAGTAATATTAATACATTGTACATGCTCAGCAGAGATAAATTCATTTCAATTAATCCCAGGCACTCTACCTAAATAAATTATGTTGGGGGATCACTTGTTTTGGCTTGAAAGTTTGCTCCAATTTTTAATCTTCATCACTCAAGAAAATTATAGTTTATGTTTGGGTCAATTTTAGTTGAGTACCACATCATACATATTAACTCCTTTTAGCCCACACATATATATCTAAAGTTCATAACTACCTGTATTTTTAAAAACTCATTTTCTGTATGTCAATGAGAAGCAAATTATAAAGGGAGCAAGCAAAAGTCATTATTTAAAAGGAAACCACTGTATGAGTCATTTAATAAGTCAAGTAAGTCAGCTTTTTTTTTTTTTTTTTTTTTTTTTTTTGCAGTGTCAGCAATACCTTCTCCCTTCAAATGAAATACAGCTGCTGAGTCTGGGCTCACATTACACTAAGGATAAGAAGAGGCATGGCATTAGGGTAGCTAATTCAAATCTTTCCTTCCTTGTGGTAAGAACTGTTACATTAAAATATAAATGCTTTATTGCTGAAGACTCCACATACTTGGGCTGCAAGGTCACTGAGAAACCCTGCTGGAGCTGAGATGAAAACCTCCTCCTTATATAAACCAGCTGACAGAAAGCTGAAAAAAGCCATGCTGCATGCAGTTCAATGGGAGAGAGAAAACCACCAGTGAAGATACCCAACAGTGGACACTGCAAGCCTTGTATCTGGCCAGCCAGGCCAAATGAGCCAATGGGTACAATAGTGGCACATCTGTTATGGGGGAAACAAACCGCCCTCTAATTTGACTGGAGACCCACTCCATGGCAGAGAATATATCCCTGATACTGAAAACCTACAACAGGGGTAGTCATGAGCACTAGGAGTGTAATGTCTGCTGCTGTCTGGCTAAAAATATATACTGTGCTCACCAAACTGCCCAGTAAGCACTTCTCTAAACATCCATACCCATATATTAATGCTACTCTCACTTTTGGCTAGAGAACCTTCTCTTTTGAGATGGCAGTGACCTTGGGATGACTCAGAAGGCACCATGGTGCTCATAAAAACTGACAGAGGAGTGCTCAGCACTGAAATATCTCAATCACACCTTCCATGGCTCAGGGTCCATTGTGGAAGAGGTGGCAGAAAGAATGTAAGAGCGAAAGGAAGGGTAGGATTCCTTACAACGTGCTCCTGCAGACACAAAATGACCTGGATATCCATGACCTCATAGTGCCTGACACTACCTACACAAGACCATCGTAATAGGGAGAAAAGATCATGACATCAAAATGAAAGAGAGACTGACTGAGAGGGGAAGGGGATATGATGGAGAGTGGAGTTTCAAAGGGGAAAGTGGGGGAAGGGAGGGAATTACCATGGGATATTGCTTACAATTATGGAAGTTGTCAACAAAAAATATTTTAAAAAAATAAAATAAAACATAGATGTTTAAGAAAAAATATATATAAAGGATGCAAAACCTCAGTTGTAACAAAAATCTGCCTTTTTTGAAAAGTCTAGTATAACAATTTCCCAGTATTCCAGCTACTCACCCAAACAAACGGGCTGGAGAGATGGCTTAGCGGTTAAGCGCTTGCCTGTGAAGCCTAAGGACCCCGGTTCGAGGCTCGACTCCCCAGGACCCACGTTAGCCAGATGCACAAGGGGGCACACGCATCTGGAGTTCATTTGCAGTGGCTGGAGGCCCTGGCGCGCCCATTCTCTCTCCCTCTCTCTATCTGCCTCTTTCTCTCTCTGTCGCTCTCAAATAAATAAATAAAAATAACAAAAAAAATTCTTAAAAAAAAAAACAAAGAAAAGTTTCAACTATTGAAACCATAACAATTAAAAATACAACTGAAACTACAAGTACTGATACTCTTGAAGCTCTAGGGCTCAATTCAAAGGAAGCATCTCTGACAACAATGACATCTAAATCCAGGTGGTCTTGGACAGCGGAGAAAAGAAGAGTTGAAGAGAAGAGGTGAGGTGGTATCATGAGGTGACGGAGCCATCAGCTACTTTCTCCACCAAAATGTCTGAGGTAGCAGAGCTTAGGTGGTACATGCTACCTTGGTTTTCTCCTCTTGCTCCCTCACTTGGACTCAAATCTCTTTAAGACATCATCCACCTCCTTCAGAACTAACTGGGCCTTCAAGAGATGAGTGACGTGCAATTTCAGATCCTTCAAGCAAATATCCCTAGTAACAGAAAACAGGTGGAGGACAAGGAAATAAAATTATTTATAAACACAAAGTTGGGGAAGTTGGTGGAAGGGGAAAGAGGGATGACAAGTTAAACCCAGGAGACTTTATGGCTGGTATCATGTACTTGATGACAAGAAAGTGAAGTTATCTACAGCTCCGTAGATCAACGAGCATCCTCTTTTCTGGACTCTACACTCTGGAGTTGGGAGTCCACTCTGGTAGCTCAATGACCATCAAATTCCCTAACACAAGTAAACCAAAAAGTAAAATTCTGATTTGTTACTAGCTACTTGAATTAAAGCTGAACTTCGAGAAAAATAAATCTTGAGACACTGTCTTACAAGAAAAGTCACAAAACACATTAGTCACCTGCTCATTCACTCAAACATTTTTTCTGAGTCCTATGAATTAGTGACAAGAAAATCGGTCATAGCTCCCACCTTCACACTACTGACACCTTATTATGAGAAGTAACATGGCGGGAAAAAAAAAGTTCCAGATGGGAGATATGCATTTTTTTTTTAATGAGCAAAATTATCCTGTACCAAGTTTTTGATCAATTTGGCTTATAAACCCCCAAATGGATGAGAATCAGTAAGCAGGGGGAGAAGTATGGAAAATACTAATGAAGCTAGCACACAGGAAAGGGTTCCACATATATCACTTAATCTTCACAAGATCTGACCTGGAAAGCAGTTGAGGAGTAGATTTAAAAAAAAAAAAAAAACTTAACTAGGAGACAACACCTAAGTATCAGAGATGGGATTTGAATCCAGACATCATGGGTCTTTACTTTGTCGCATACAACAATGGCAACACTATTATTTACTAAAACCACAACACTGCCGTATTTGGCGATTCATGATCTTGGTACTTGCACTCATTTTCTTTGAATACTCACAGCTTTATATTTTGCGAAAAAGAAAATCAAAATACAAACCAAAAGGTGATGGAGTCGGGATTCGAACCCAGGGGACTCCAGTTCGGAAAAGCGACCTGTCATTCTAAGCACCCCAAACACCCACTCGAAGTCTCTCCACCCTCCACCAAGCCGAGCCCCGCCCCTCCCGGAGCCAGCCCCGCCCACAGCTCCTCGCGCCGCGCTGACGCGCCTGGCGGGGCGGGGCTCCGGGCTCCCGGCTCCCCAGGCCTCCCCCGCCCGGCCGGGGCAGGCTTCTCACCGGGCGGGAGTCGGGGAACCCTGGAAATCTTGCTGGTGATCTCAGCAGTGAGCACCGCGAAGTCCTGCTCATAGCCTTCGAAATCGGAAGACATGGCCGCTCCGCAGCGACCGGCCGGGGCCGGAGCCTAGCTCGGGACAAGGGGCTGCGAAGGGCACAGGCCCGCGACTTGAGAACCCCGGGAGGGGGGGGAGGGGGGGAGGAACCCTGCAGAGCCGAGCGAAGAACCGGGGACAGCTCCCAGCCCCGCCGCTTCCTGGTTGTCCTTCGCAATCGTTGTCCTCCGGAAACTGGGCTGCAGACGTCTTGTACTTCCCACCTTCTCTTCGAGATGAAGACATTCGCTAAGGGAAGACGTCCCAGATCGTGTCCCCCGAAAACTCTACCCAAAACATCCAGGAGTCACTGAAAACACTTGCCCTGCTCTACGTGCTTGGAAACTTCTCGGCTTTCCAAAGCTACAAAAAAATAAATAATAATCACAGGAAACTGTTTCCCCGGAGGGGGGAAGTTTGAAGCGGCGAACCTCCCGGAAGTGGCTGTGGCGGAGCCTGCGCAGGGCGCGTGAGCGGGAGAGTCGCGGCTAGGGCCCTGGCGGAGAGACGCCCGGCTGCGAGCTCGCCCCGCACTCCGACCCCGGGCCCCCAGGATTCTCTGCTTGCTCAGGACTGAAGTGCTCATGACGCGGTTAACTGGAGCGGAGGAAGTCTGTTTCGGGTGAGCCCAGGCCGTCCGGGAAATGCGATGGCCGAGGAGCCGGTACCAAAGTGCACACCGAGGTGGGAGTCAAGGCTGGGTATGCAACCACGACTTAGGCGATCTTCGCCCCGCCCGAGGGGCCCAGAATCTGCAAAATGATGAGACCAACCTCGCCTGCTAGGACTTTGGTCCCCCGAGTGGGGCTTTTCTAAACGCTCTGTTCCGTGGCACGGGCAGGAAACTGAGGCACAAGGCAGCGCAGCAGCTGCTTGGGAATCCGTTTTCCATGTATCTCAGATTCTGTTACCTGTATTTCTTGGCTCCTTTCCCGGATTCGTTCCTGACCAGTCCGAACACACTCCTGAAAATCTCCCCTGCTCTCAAAATCCTGCCTTCCCTCTCTCCCAGACCCAGTTCCTTTTTCTTCAGATCCCATGCTCAGTCACCTAACTGCTTCAGTCGTGATTGCACGCACGCACCCCCTCTTTCTGCTTTCACCCTTGCTTCTTTACCTTTGGCCACAGTAGATTGTTAATGTGGGTGTTTTTTTGAGGGGGGGGCGGGGGACAACTACAAGAAAACATTATAGACCATGTCAGGTTCACACTTAATTCAAAACATTAAGAGACAGTTTAGAACTTTTCCGGAAAGATGTTCAGTGACTTGTCTTCTATTTTGGTCTCAGCTATTACATGCGACCTTGGTCTAATCACGCAGCCTCTCTAAGCCAATTTTGATTGAATGGAGGAGGCTGGATTATAGCAACTCCTTGGCCCTGCTTATCAGCTCTCAAGGTCTTTGTCCTCCCAAACCATCCACTACACATTGGCCTTTTACCTGACAAGTTGAGAACAAAGTAGCAACAGCTTTAGAGTCATGTGTCCAGCTTAAATGTCACCTAATCATGAACTTGTGTTTTAAATAAGGTACAATAATTCTTTCTTGACCTTGGATGATATACCAGCCCCACGGTATGTATACACTTGTGCTACTTAGATCTGTCCTGCAGTAACAAACACGCTATGTGTTAATTTTTTTTTCTTTATTGGACTCTTCCCATTTTGTTTTCATTAGTTTGGGTCTCAAACCAAAACTCTGGGGTGTTCTCATTACGATAAAGAGCTCTGAGTGTGGACAGTGAAAGTGACACCTGCGTTTTCCTGTAACCTGGAGGCATGACAATTCAGGGACCCATGTGGACTTGTGGCACATGGGAAGGTGTGCACAGACCAAGGAGATCTGTAACACCTTAGAAGCAAGAAGGCAATCTTCTCCAGCATGGGCACATTCTGCTCTGTCATCAAGTTTGAAAATCTCCAAGAATTAAAGAGACTTTGTCACTGGGGTCCCATCATAGCCCTTGGTGTGATAGCAATATGTTCCACAATGGCCATGATTGACTCTGTGTTGTGGTATTGGCCCTTACATACAACCGGAGGAAGTGTGAATTTCATCATGTTAATAAATTGGACTGTCATGATTCTTTATAATTACTTCAATGCTATGTTTGTGGGTCCTGGCTTTGTCCCTCTGGGATGGAAACCGGTAAGTAAAAGGTTCCTTTTGTCAATAATCATTGCATAATTGTTTATATAGTTTACTGTGGAAATTGAATGTTTAGTTTTCACCTTATCTGCCAACTAGTACTGTCTTACACAACCTGTTCTTTGTCCTGGTAGGCAAAAGGTATACTTTTCTCTTTTTTTAATGTGTAATTTTATTGTTGACAACTTCTATATGATAATTCCCTTCTCTTCCCCACTTTCCCCTTCACAACTCCACTCTCCATCATATCCCCTCCCTCTCTATTAGTCTCTTATTTTGATGTCATCATCTTTTTCTCATATTATGAGGGTCTTGGAAAGATTTTGCTACGCACTGTGAGGTTATGGGTATTGTGGCCAATTCTGTCTGGACAGTTGTATTATAAGGACTGGTACCCTTCCTTTGGCTCTTACATTCTTTCCGCCACCTCTTCCGCAATGGACTCTGAGCCTTGGAGGGTGTGATAGAGATGTTTCAGGGCTGGACACTTTTATGCACTATGTTGCCTTTTGGGTCATCCCAGGGGTCACCACCATCTGAAAAGAGAAGCTTCTCTAACTGAAAGTGAGAGTAGCATTAATATATGAGTATGAAAATTAAGTTTAGTGCTTACTGAGCAGTTTGGTGAGCATAATATGTGCATTTAACGAGGCAAGAGCAGGCTTTATACCCTAAGGCTCATGACCTCCCCTGCCATAGGCTTTTGATTAGGTTTTCAGTACCAGGCATGTATTCCCTCCCATAGACCAGGCCTCCAGTCCAATTAGAAATCAGTTGGTTGGTTTCCCCTTCCCTTCTTTTACTCAGTCTCTTCCCCTGGCCTCACTTACACCATTCTACTCCCTGTAATCTGTTCTTCTCCTTACATATATACAATACCATCCCCTTAAGTCCTTCCTTCTCCTCCCTCCTTTGTAGTCTTTTTCCAGCTTACTGGCCTCTGTTACTGATTTTTTGGTTCCAGCTCACACACAGTCTACTCATTTATAGCTAGGATCCACATACGATAGAGAACATGCCATGTTTGGCTTTCTGCGGCTGGGTTACCTCACTTAGTGTAATCCTTTCCAGATCCATCCATTACCCTGAATTTTTCATAATTTCATTTTTTAAAAATTTTTTACTGCTAAATAAACATGGTTGTGCAAGTATCTCTAAGGTAGTGAGAAGAGTCATTAGGATATATACCTAGGAGTGCTATAGTGGGATCATGTGGTAAATCTATTTTTAGCTCTTTCAAGAACCTCCACACTGATTTCCACAAAGGCTGTACCAGATTACATTCCCACCAACAGTGTAGAAGGGTTCCCCTTTTTCCACATCCTCTCCAACATTTATTGTCATTTGTTTTCTTAATGATAGCCATTCTGACAGGAGTGAGATGGAATCTCAAAGTAGTTTTAATTTGCATTTCCCTGACGGCTAAGGATGTAGACCACTTTTTTAGATGTTTATATGCCATCTGTATTTCTTCTTTCCAGAACTCTATTTAGTTCCATAGCCCATTTTTTTAATTGGGATGTGTGATTTCTTATTTTGTGTTTTGAGTTCTTTATATATTCTGGATATTAATCCTCTGTCAGATGTATAGCTAGTAAAGATTTTCTCCCATTATGTAGGCTGTCTCTTTGCTCTGTTCACAGTGTCCTTTCCTGTACAAAAGCTTTGTAATTTCATGAGATCCCAATGGTTGATTAGTGGTTTTATTTCCTGGGCAATTGGAGTTATAGTCAGAAAGTCATTACCTATGCCAATATATTGAAGGGTTTCCCTTACATTTTCCATTATCAGTTTCAGAGTCTCGGGTCTGATATTAAGGTCCCTGATCCATTTGGACTTTATTCTTGTACGTGGAGAAAGACAAGGATATATTTTTTTTCTTCTACATATATATACCCAGTTTTCCCAGCACCACTTGTTGAAGAGGCCGTCTTTTCTCCAATGAATATTTTTTGTCAAAAATCAGATGGTTGTAGCTGCCTGGATTAACATCTGGGTCTTCTGTTCTGTTCCACTGATGTATGTGTCTGTAGTACCATGCTGTTCTTATTACTATTGTTTTGTAATATTGCTTAAAATCGGTTATGGTGATACTACCAGCCTTATTTTTGATGCTTAAAGTTGTTTTAACTATTCAGGGTTTTTAGTGCTTCCAAATGAATTTTAGGATTTTTTTTTCTATTTCCTTGAAGAATTCCATTAGAAATTTAATGGGGATTGCATTAAATATGTAGATTGCTTTTCATAAAATTGACATTTTCACAATATTGATGCTTCCAATCCAAGAACATGGGATGTTTTTCCATTTCCTAGTGTCTCTCTTGAGTGTTTGAAATTTCTCATTGTAGAGATCCTTCACATCCTTTGTTAAGTTTATTCCAAGGTACTTTACTATTATTGTTTTTTGAGACATTTGTGCATGGGAGAGATTCCCTGATTTCATCCTCCACATGCTTGTTGTTATTGTATAGGAAAGCTACTGACTTCTGTGTATTTATTTTGTATCCTGCAATGTTGTTAAAAGTGTTTATCAGCTCTTAACAGTTTGCTGGTAGAGTCTTTAGGGTCCTTTATGTATAGAATCATCTGTAAATAATGATAATTTGATCTCCTCCTTTCCAGTTTGTTTATGAGTGTCTCCTGCCTTATTACTATAGCTAAGACTTCCAGTACTATATTAAAAGTGGGAACAGTGGACACCCTTGTCTTGTTCCTGAATTTAGTGGAAAAGTTTCAAGGTTTTCCCCATTTAGCATTATGTTGGCTGTAGGTTTGTCACAAATATCTTTTATTATGTTGAGAGATGTTCCTTCTATTCCCAGTTTCTGCAGAACTTTTACCATAAAGGGATGTTGGATTTTGTTGAATGCTTTTTCTGTGTCTTTTGAGATGATCATGTGATTTTTGTCCTTCAGTCCATTTATATAGCATACTACATTTATTAATTTGTGTATGTTGAACTATCCCTGCATCTCTGGGATAAAGCCTACTTGGTTGGGGTGAATAATCTTTCTGATATAGTCTTCTATTGCCAATATTTGTTCAGAATTTTTGCATCTATGTTTATGAGGGAGATTGGTCTGTAATTTTCTTTTTTTGTTCTGTCTTTGTCTGGTTTTGGTATCAGGGTGATGTTGGCGTCATAGAAGGAATACTCATCTAAATTAACTTTTCCCAAAACAATTACCTATTTCTGTGTTTAAAAAAAAGAAAAAGACAAGCAGGTGTGGTGGTTCATGCCTGTAATTCCAGCACTCAGGAGACTGAGTCGTGCAGATTATAAAGGCTAGTTTGGTCTACATAATGAGTTCAGAACAGCCTGGACTACTGAGTAAGACCCTGTCTCAGGAGAAAAAAAAAGAGAGAGAGGGTAGGTAGATCCATGGTGATCATATCCTATCCTCTCTTACAAGTTCACAATGCATTTTGGTTCTAGGATCTTTTTATGTATAATGCAAGAACATCCACCAGATATGAGAGAAACATTTTGGAACTGCTTAGGAATGTCCTTGTTTCTTGTTGAGGGAGATCCCTTGCTCTTAGTAGCTTGTTAGAAATGCAGAATTTTGGTTTGTACTTCAGAACTACTGAATCAGAATCTTTTAAACAGAATCCTCAGGTACTTTTTAGATATGTTAAAATTTGAGAAACACACTGAAAACAAATGAGTAAGAATAACAGTTTTTTTTTGTGTGCTGCTTGAAGAGGGTGCAGACAAGGGAGACACAGTTCCGATTCTGAAGATCTTATAACTCAGGAGAGGAATGAATATACTTGTGCAAAATAATACTAAGCTAAAAATTGGTTGTGATGAGTGCTGCTGAAGTTAAAACTCAGCACTTTGAGCTGAGGACCTATGGAAAAGGGGGTGTTTGCAAATAAGAAGAGAAAGAGGGCATTTCAGGTTGAAAAAAGTGGGGAGCACACATTCAAAAACTGGACAGTCTTGTGTGACTGCAGAAAAATGTGTGTAGTGCAGAGAAGAGTGGAAGAAAGGCAGTTCATGGAAAGTTGTTAATATGTAAGAGATTGTTAGACCTTAAGTTCAAATACCCACAAAAAGGTGGTAATATCAAGGATCTGAAAGATTTCGAAAGTAGCAACTCATGCTCAAATGTCCACTCTAAAATGTCTGCCAAGTTGTCAGCTTCCTTTTCCTAAGCTCATCCATTAAGATTTAGGCTAAGTAGACCAACTGACATTGGATTTGGGTAGAGCATAAGAAACAGAAGTTAAAAATGACCTATGTGGGTTGGCTGGAGTGATGGCTCAGCAGATAAGGCACTCGGGGGCCTAGGTTCCATTCCCCAGTGCCCACAGAAGCCAGATGCACAAGGTGGTGCATGTGTCTGGAGTTCATTTGCAATGGCTGGAGGCCCTTGCGCACCCATTCTCACTCTATCTGCCTCTCACTTTCAAATAAATAAATAAAAATGACCTGTGGATAATTAGAATGATGCTATTCCTACAACAAATGTGTTGTTTATACAGATATTTTAGCTTAAATAAAAGGATTGGAAATGTCAGTTACTGTAGCACTTTCCCCCCATCGTCCATGAAAGAAGTTTATACCATAGGGAAACATTCATAAAGTCTGTTATGATTTAGGATAACGTTATCATTTAGGATCAAGTAACTAAGGTATTTTTCTTTACATGTTGCTGTAAAGGAAAATTCTCAAGACAGCATGTATCTCCAGTATTGTAAAGTCTGCCAAGCATACAAGGCACCACGTTCCCATCACTGCAGGAAGTGCAATAGGTATGTGGCTTCATTGTTCATTGTGGGTTGGCCACCTTGATTTCTGGTCTTTGTGTTCTTACTTTCTATCATGACAGTAGAAAGTAGTTTTATCCTCTGCAAGGCATCCATACTGTCAGAAATTATGTCAAAATGTGTTAAGTGCCCAGATTCACCATTTTACACTTAAATTATCAATGCAGAGAATTGCATTCTTGTTTGTTATGAGGGATATATATGTGTATGTATTGGAAAAATAGGTATATTTGCCTCTTGCCCTGTATCATCAGATTAAAAATAGGTGCCTTTAGTTTGTGTCCAAATACCACATCATGATTGTGTTTGTGGCCATCATCTTGACTAGCTTTGGAATTCTGATTCTGGATTATGACAGACTGCTTTTCCCAGTTTTACTTATTAATGTACCTTTCTACTTTATGCAAGTCTAAAAAGTGAATCCAATCAAAATTGTACGGGGAAGAAAAGTGAATCATTATAGAAATGCAAACTAATTTTATAGGACCAACAATGTTCATTGATTAATGTAAAATTCGGGGAATCATTGGAGACAACCACAGTTTTGTTTGAAGCTAGGAAATTTTCCTCTAGTAAAGAGAAGGTACAGAGACAGTGCGAATGCTTCTGTGCTGGTGCTGGCTCATTGAGCTCAGCAGTTCCGCCTCTAAAGTACTGTGAGAAAAGGAAGCTGCAGTTGTGTGCTTGTGCCCACAAACTCCAGGAGGGTTTATAAGTGATTTTTTGAGTCACTTTTGCACTGTGTTTCTATCCCTGAGGTTCTAAGCAAAAGGAAAGTCCCAGCTATCCTCTGCATCCTCTTGCTTCTTAACAAACTGTACTTGTGGCAGACACCTTCTGAGAAGATGTTGTGAAGTCTGCCATTGCTTATGCTGTTTAGAATTTTAAAGGAACTGTCCAATGGCTCATAAATATGTATCTTTCTGTGTCATGAATATTACTCTGTGACTCCTGGACTTAGTGGATACCTATTGGCTTCATCTTTTGAAGACCAAAGCTAATTAAAGTACACAGGATTCTTTACATCATGTTTCATGTACATTTTTCTTGGTAGGTGTGTGATGAAGATGGACCATCACTGTCCCTGGATCAACAACTGTTGTGGTTACCAAAACCATGCTTCGTTCACACTGTTTCTCCTTTTAGCACCACTGGGTTGTATTCATGCTGCTTTCATTTTTGTTATGACTATGTATACACAGCTTTATAATCGGGTAAGTGGCAATATTTTTATATTATCATTCATGTCCGATTAAGTGATAGTTATTAAGATTTATTTAAGAGAGTCCTTTTGGAAATATGCGTTTAGTAATGTAGCTGGGGCGACAGCTTTGCTTTGTCTCTATTTTTACTTAAAAAAATATTTGAACTGAATCTTTTTTTTTTTTTTAACTAATTCTTTAAGATGAAGAAATGTTGAGGCTGAAAAGGTTGCTTAGTCAAGTGTTGGCCTTGCTAGCATAAAACCTGAGTTCAGTCCTCAGTAACTATATGAAAGTACTAGGCATAGTGGCACAACATGAGGTTTTTGCTGTCTACTCAGTCTAGCCTAATTGGTGATGGTTCCTGAGGATGATATCCAGGGTTGTCCTCTGTCCTCTACACATACATGCATGCACATGCATATACCCATGCATTAAAATAGAATAAGGAAATTTATATGCTGTTGTTGAAGTTGATAGTTTATTACTTATACATTATTTATTACATTTCAAACTAGTAGTTTGGGGATGTGTAATGATGAGAAAGAAAAAAGTGCAAGAAGAGGACTTCCGGCCAAGATGGCGACCGCCTAGCTGCGCTGCAAATCCCAGGGAAAGAAAGGCAAGATAAGGGTTCATTTGGGCTTTTAGGGGAGAGAAATCTGGGAGGACACAGAGGCGGGGGAAACAGTGAATTGCAGATCCCCTCGCGGGCGGGTAGCCCACCCCTCACCCCAAATAACCACTGTGTCCACAGCACCGCCATTGCTGCCGCCCGGCGCCAATAGATCCCTGCGTGCGGAAGCTTAGACTGCTCTGCACAGTCGTCCACTCGCCCACTTACTGAGTGAGCCCAGTCCCACATCAACTGCCCCACAAGCTCAGACTGTGTCTCTCGCTTGCGCCAGCTCAGGTGCCATCCCCTACCTGTCTGCCACGCCGGCCATCCACCATTGTCCTGTGGTGGGGGAGCACAGACTGCTTCAGGGTCCCAGTGTTCCCAGCCAGAGTTTGGGCTGCTTCAGTGCTTGGTGCCTCACTGTCACTCCCAGCTCGAACGCAGGCATCTTTGGCACATTACCGCTTGAGAATTCAGGCAACTTTGGTGTCCCTGCCAGGCAGTAGATAGGCGGCTTTGGCAAGTGAGAGCCAAAGCCCAGGCTGCTTGGCAACTGCCCCAGGCTGCCTCAGATTCCCATTGTGCTTGAGCCCAGGCTGATATGCCCACCTACGTGCCCATACACTGTCATGGGCAGACCACAGTGCAAAAGAAATAACATGAAAAATCAAATGCAAGAAAATCCAGTTAGTTCACCCAGTCCTACAATGAATACATCTAACCAAAACATAGAAGAACCATTAGGATCAGAACACCAAACTGAAGCTATGAGCAATGCAACCCTGACCAATATACTGGCAGAACTTGCAGGAAAGCAACAAAGGACCAATAATCATGTGGATGCTGCCATCACTGAACTAGAACTAATAGATAAGAAATTGGAAGGAGTTCAAAGAGAGTTAAGAGATTTGAGGGAGAGTGAAAAAAAAGACCTTAAAAATCAGCTGGCCATGCTAAATGAAGACATAAAGAAATGCAAGGATAAATTCCAAGAATCATCAAGAAAATCAGAAAATGATGTGAAAAGGGAGCTTGACAGAGGGATGGAATTATATATAGAAAAGTAGTAGAAAATGCAAACTTAATTGAACAAGTCCAAAACTCTCTAGAAGCTCTCAAGAATAGAGTCAGCCAAGTGGAGGATAGAAACTCGGATCTGGAAGACAAGATGGAAGAAACAGAGAGTTCAAAAATTTCAGTTAGTTCAAAAGTTCCTGTGAACAGAACATGAGGGAATTGTGGGATACACTTAAATGTCCTAATATCAGGATCATTGGAATACCAGAAGCAGAAGAAATTCAGACCAAAGGCATGGAGAACTTATTTAACAAAATAATTGAAGAAAACTTCCCCAGTGTCTTAAAAGAAAGGCCCATCAAGATACAAGAAGCCAACAGAACTCCAAACAGACTGGACCAAAGGAGAAACTCTCCAAGACATATTGTCATTAAGACTCTAAACATTGACACCAGAGAGAAAATCCTAAAAGCAGCTAGGGAAAAACAGCACACCACCTTCAGAGGTAACCCCATCAGAATTACTTCAGACTTCTCAATGGAAACCCTGAAAGCTAGAAGGGCCTGGAATGAAACACTGCAAAGTCTAAGAACCTATGGCTTCCAACCCAAACTACTCTACCCAGCAAAAGTATCCCTCATTATAGATGGTGAAAGAAAAACATTTCACGACAAAACTCAGCTTTACAATTATATGAACACAAAACCAAACCTACAGAGAGTATTTCAGGAAATTCTCCACAGAGAAGAAACAAGTAATCAAACTCAATTGCCTACAAGAAGCAGATCACAACAACCAAACTCAGAGTAGGCACAAAAAACTTCAAAGTCCATGAAAACACCAACCCACATTTCCATCACAATATGGCAGGATCAAATCAAATCTCACAGTCATTACCCTAAATATTAATGGCCTTAATTCACCCATCAAGAGACACAAGCTAACAGGATGGATCAAAAAATTAGACCCCTCAATCTGTTGCCTTTAAGAAACCCACCTCACCACTAAAGACAGACACCTCCTCAGGGTGAAAGGGTGGAAAACAATATTCCAAGCAAATGGGAATAAGAAACAAGCAGGCGTAGCTATATTAATATCACATAAAATAGACTTCAAAAATAATCAAAAAAGACAAAGAAGGCCACTTCCTACTTATCAAGGGAACGATCCATCAAGAGGATATTACAATCATAAATCTGTATGCACCAAACACAGGGGCACCACAGTTCATAAAACCAACCTACTTGACAAAACAGAAATAACCACCAACAACATCATAGCCGGGGACTTCAGTACATCATTATCAGTAATAGACAGATCATCCAAACAGAAACTCAACAGGGAAATAAGAGAGCTCAACAAAACCATAGATCACTTAGACCTAATGGACATCTACAGAACTTTTCATCCCAAATCCACAGACTACACATTCTTCTCAGCAGCCCATGGAACATTCTCTACAATAGACCATGTACTGGGTCACAAAGATTGCCTGCACATATTTAGGGAGATTGACATAATTCCCTGCATGATATCAGATCACAATGCTATATTGCTAGAAATCAACAACAAAAGACCCACCAAGAATACCAACAGCACCTGGAAACTGAACAGCACGCTTTTAAACAATAAATGGATAGTGGATGAAATAAAAAATGAAATTGCAAAATTTCTGGAATTGAATGACAATGAGAACATATCGTACCAAAACTTATGGGGCACAATGAAGGCGGTCCTCGGGAAAATTCACAGCACTCAATGCCTTCATAAAAAAGCCTAAAGGTCCCAAATCAATAACCTAACCATCCACCTAAAGGCACTTGAAAAACAAGAAAAATCCAACCCAAAGAGCTCCAGAAGGAAAGGCATAATTAAAATCAGAGCAGAAATCAATGAATTGGAAACCAAGGAAACAATTAAGACAATTGACAAAACAAAGAGCTGGTTCTTTGAAAAAATAAGCAAGATTGACAAACCCCTGGCCAATCTGATCAAGCAAAAAAAGAAGCTTCAAATTAACAAAATTCAAAATGAAAAAGGAGAGATCACAACAGACGTAAGTGAAATTGGGAGAATCATCAGGACTTATTTCAAAAACCTGTACTCCACAGAACTGGATAATGTGGAGGAGATAGATAAATTCCTGGATGCATACCATCTACCAAAGCTCAACACAGAGCAGATTAATCACCTCAATTAACCCATCACACTCATGGAGATTGAAAAAGTAATTTAAAAAACCTCCCAAAAAAGAAGAGTCCAGGACCAGATGGCTTCTCAGCTGAATTCTATCAACCCTTAATGGAAGAACTCAAACCCATCTTCCTCAAACTGTGACACACAATTGGTGAACAGGGAAAGCTACCCAACTCCTTTTATGAAGCTAGTATCACCCTAATTCCAAAACCAGGCAGAGATGCCACAAGAAAAGAAAACTACCAGCCTATTTCCCTGATGAATTTAGATGCAAAGATCCTGAGCAAAATCCTCGCAAACCTAATTCAACCACACATCAAAAGCATTATCCACCTTGACCAAGTGGGATTCATCCCCGGAACACAGGGGTGGTTCAACATACGGAAATCTGTCAATGTAATACACATAAACAAGGTTAAACAAAAACCACATAATCATTTCGATAGATGCAGAAAAGGCCTTTGACAAGATTCAACATCACTTCATGATCAAAACATTGGAGAGAATTGGCATGGTTGGTTCATATCTTAACATAATAAAGGCAATATATGAACCTCCGAAGGCCCAAATAATACTTAATGGAGAGAGACTGGAGGAATTCCCATTAAGATCAGGAACAAGACAGGGTTGTCCACTCTCACCTCTGCTTTTCAGTATAGTACTGGAAGTCCTAGCTCAAGCAATAAGACAGGAGAAGGAAATAAAAGGGATACAATTTGGAAAGGAAGAAGTTAAGTTAGCTTTATTCGCTGATGACATGATTATATATGTAAGAGACCCGAGAGACTCCATCCCAAAACTCCTGAAGGTGATTAACTCCTATAGCAAAGTAGCAGGATACAAAATCAATGCACAAAAATCAGTAGCCTTCCTATATGCAAATGACAAAGATACAGAGAAAGAAATAAGAGACATAGTCCCATTTTCAATAGCAACAAAAAAAATAAAATACCTTGGAATAACGTTAACCAAGGAAGTGAAAGAGCTATAGAACGAAAACATAAAAACACTCAAAAAAGAAATTGAGGAGGACTTGAGAAAATGGAAAGACCTCCCATGTTCCTGGATAGGCACAATTAATATTATGAAGATGACAATCCTACCAAAGGCAATATACAATTTTAATGCAATTCCGATTAAAATCCCTACAGTGTTCTTCACAGAGTTAGAAAAAATGATCTGAAATTTCATATGGAAAGGCAGAAGGCCTCGCATATCCACACATATCCTCAGCAAAAGAAATACCTCTGGAGGCATCACCATACCTGATCTAAAGCTATATTACAAAGCCATAGTAATAAAAACAGCATGGTACTGACATAAAAACAGGAGTATAGACCAGTGGAATAGACTTGAGGTCCCAGACTTTGGGTCAAGCAAATATAGCTACTTGATAATTCGATAAAGGCCCGAACAATGTAGGCTGGAAAAAAGACGGCATCTTCAACAAATGGTGCTGGACAAACTGGATAACCATATGCAGGACACTGAAACTTGACCCACACATTTCACCATGCACTACACTCAAGTCCAAATGGATCAAAGACCTCAATATAAGACCAGAAACTCAAATACTACTGGAAGAAAATTTAGGAATTACTTTCCATGATATAGGAATGGAAAAAGACTTCCTGAACAAAACCCCAATAGCTCACGAACTTAAACTGTTACTCAACCAATGGGATCACATGAAGCTGAAGAGTTTCTTTACAGACAAGCATACAGTAAGCAAAGCCAATAGATTACCCACAGAATGGGAGAAAATATTTGCTGGTTATCCAACTGACAGAGGCCTAATCTCTAGAATCTACAAAGAACTCAAAAATCTAAACAGTAAGAAGTCAAACACCCCACTCACAAAATGGGGCAAAGAGCTGAACAGGCAGTTCACAGAGGAAGAAATAGAAATGGCAAACATACACTTAAGAAAATGTTCATCATCTCTAATCATCAGAGAAATGCAAATTAAAACAACTATGAGATTCCACCTTACCCCAATAAGGATAGCAAACATCAAAAAATCAGATAAAAATAAATGCTGGCGAGGATGTGGAGAAGTAGGAACACTCATCGACTGCTGGTGGAAAGCAATATGGAGACTTATGGAAAAGCTGATAAAGAGATACCAACAGACCCAGTTATTCCCTTACTGGGCCTATACCCTAAAATCTTCAAACCACAGGCTAGAGAGATTTGCTCAACCATGTTTGTAGCAGCTCAATTTGTAGTAGCTAAGAGCTGGAATCAACCCAGATGTCCATCACTAGAAGAATGGATAACTAAGATGTGGTATATCTACACAATGGAATTCTATACAGCAGTAAGAAAAAAATGACACAATGAAATTTGAGGAAAAATGGTTGAACCTGGAACAGATCATTCTCAGTGAACTTACCCAGTCACAGAAAAAAATCGCCACATAGTCTCACTCATGTACAGCACCTAACCTGAATCTACCGAAGATACCTTACATACCCAGCAAGCATCTCCTAGATTAGACACTAGGATGGAAGGGGAGGGAGGGGAGGGCGTCAAAGGGGTGGGAAACACAAATCTAGACCCAAAGGGCAATAGTACCATAAAATTCTACTTACTAAAAGACAGACCAAATGGCTGATCCTTCACCAGGCCCTTACCGGGAACACCTGAACCACAAGACACTGGAGAGGGTAGGATCATGACTAACATTAATCTTCTACATCTTCCCTCCCTCCTTCCCCCTCTCCCTAGCCCCCTCCCCCCCTCTCTCTGTCTCTCTCTCTCTCTTCTCTCTAACTATTGTATATTAGTTATCTTTTTCCTCATTTTCTTAGTGGGCACTGACCTGTAACTCTTAGAACCAGCATGTGGCTATCATCCACAATGAGCTTTTGATCAGAGAGACCTACAAGGTTTCCTAAAAGAAAGACAGATTTCTGTCAGAGTACTTGATGACCCACCAAAGGTTAGTGGTAAGACCCTACTGCTGAAGACACCTTATGTGGTTGACATGCAAAATGGAATGGCATGGCTGGAAGTTGGAAGAGAGTCAGTCCCCAGACAGTCAGCGTGTCTAGTGCCAGAAGGTGCTACATGGGCCACTGGGGGAAAATGACCAATATCTGTCCAAGCAACTCATGGTCTAACCTACTTAGCAGCAAATAACTTGTTGTGATGCCCACACAAGTGCAGTAGTGGCACACAGCCATGGTGGGGAACCAACTGCTCTTAATTTGGCTTATTGATGTCCTCAGTGGTACGGGACCCATAGCTGGAGCTGGGAAACAAGTTAGAACCATATCCAAACATAAGCCCACTCTCCAATATCAAGCTACCATCAACCATGGGCTAGAAGAGGGCCTATACCTATTAAATTCTCTATAAAAAAGTAAGGGTTTTCTCATTTGTCCTGGTGCTCACTTACTCTCCGTTGGAGAATCTGCTTCACTTTTTCAGATAGATATAGGTCCTAAGGAGAGAGCCACCCCATCATACCTAGAAAGGGCCACGCCTGAAACTAAGAAAAATTGGTGAAACAAGCAAGGGTGCTGTTTTCCTGATGAAGGAGATACCAGCAGAAGGGGGAAGTAGATCAACACAGAGAAAAATCAACTCCTACCAAATCAGAGAGCCAGAGCCTCAGAGGCTCCCCAATACCTCATCACTGAAGCAGACCAAAAATGAACCCAACATGGCTCAGGGAAATTTTGCGGAAGAGGGGGTGGAAAGAATGTCAGAGCCACATTTTGGGTCATGATATGCAGAGACATTTATCTTACCCATAACTGTGGGCTAACTCCACAATGCATGACCCATATACCTCAACAAGGAGGGCCTAAGGGGAGGGGATAGGTCACGGATGAGCCTAATAATGGTACCAAACTGACTGTATTTGCTGAATACAAAACTAACTAATAAAGAAAAAAAAAAAGAGCAGGAGGAAAAAGACACAGTAGGGCTTCATGTCTCCATTCAGACTATGTAGTTCTTTTCTTAATTCCAACTCCAGGACTCTGGAAGGTTTTCTTGGAGCAAGCATACCCCCTAAAATAAACAGACTAAACCAGCAACAGTCTGACTTTATTTATGGGCAGGTTGTCATGAAATAAAATCAAGGGTCACAAATAAAAGACCTAGAATGAAAATGAGGGGCACAAACCTGATGGTTCTATGGAAAACTGCAGGGTCCATGCCCTTTATAGAGGGGACAGCGCCTATGTGATCTTATCAGCTTGTGGGATTTTGGAATCTTAGCACAGTAGTGATAATGTTGGAATTTTTTTTTGACATACATATATGTTGGGCCTTGAGAGGCCCGGACGCAAGACCTAGTGGAATTTCCTGAGCCTAGCTAAAGTTTGGCGACCTGTCTCTGGCCAGCTAGGACTCAGCAAAACGTCTAATGGCTTCTTGCCTGTTACTTCCCCGTAGGAGTTGGAATTATCATTTCAATAGTCACAGTTTACTATTGGCCCTTACCTCTCCCTCCATCCTAGAATCCCCGTCTTCGTTCTCAACATTATATAGGCAACCACCTGTAACAATAAAGTGAGTTCCTGCTTTGACAAGACTCCCGACTTAGTGTGGTTTTTCTCCGGTGACTAGGAGAGGTTCTGAGTCGTCCGACATTCACCCTCTTCCTCAACCCTTTGGGAGGAACCAGCGGGCCTGGTCCTTCCTCAGCACTACCTGCCGGGGTAGCCCGGCACATATAAGCCTGATACTTACTTTGCTTGTGTGTGAGAGAGTATGGGTGTGTACATGCTGCAGCATGTGTGTGAAGGTCAGAGGACATCCTCAGGTGTTATTCCTCACCATCCACTCTGTTTGAGGCAGGGTCTCTTTGTTGTATCATCTGCTTACATCAAGCTAGCTTTTGGGATTTTCCTGTCTCCCCCTGCTACAACCGTAGGAGGGCTGGTATTACAGACGTTAGCTGTATGCAGCTTTACATGGGTTCTAGGGATTCACTCAAGTCATCACACTTATAGTGCTTTCATCCACTGAGTTATCTCCCAGCCCTGGTAATTTCTTTTTGAGACATCTTATGTATCACAGCCTGCTCCCAAGGAGTTCTGGGATTACAGGTGTACACCAGCCATCTTAGTTATTCAATGCTGATCAAACTCTGGGCTTCCTGCATGCTGAGCAAGCATTCTGCCAAGTGAGCTACGTCCATCCTCAGCCCCAAAACTATATTTTTTTGTGAAATTTCTATATTTTTTAATGTTAGCACATAACTTCTAATGCTTCAAAACACTGAGTCAAGCACTCATATGGGCAGGATATGTTTACCCAGCATTTTATTAGCTCTTGGCCACTGGTGTGGAGCTTAAGAGAAGAAATATCTGCACCCAGTGCTGTTTGTTGCTGTGGAGAATACTGTAACTATAGAGCATCACAGACAGTGGAGACACAGTTTGTAGCAGACAGCCTCAGGCCGCTGAGATGAACTTCCAGACCAGGCACAGTTATGGAGGAAGGGATATTTATTGAAGCTCACAGATCCAGGGGAAGTTCCAAAGTGGCAGAAGAAGCTGGCCTGCTGTTACAGGTCCAAACAGAGAGATTGGAGCCATGAGCCAAAAAGCAAGCAAGCACACCACAGAAACTCCAGGCAGAACTCCAGCACTTCGCTTATCTTTAGACTGGATTCCAAATCCACCTCCACACCTTAGGACTGGACCCTAGGATCCACTCTGTGACACTTCTTCCAGCCAGGTGACTGCAGATCTAAATTACAAACGTTAATAAAATCCTGAATATCTTGGAGGCTATCCATTCAAACTACCACACAGTTACAGCTTAGATATTCTGTAATGTTCATACTAGGGATTGAGGGGTCAACCTGATTCTTCTGAGGACATATTAACATTGAATAATAATGGGCCTGTGGGGGCTGGAGAAATGGCTTAGTGGTTAAGGCGCTTGCCTGCAAAGCAAAAGGACTAAGGTTTGATTCCCCAGGACCCACGTAAACCAGATACACAAGGTGGCGCATGTATCTGGAGTTCGTTTGTAGCTGCAAGGCCCTGGTATGCCCATTCTGTGCCTCTCTCTTAAATAAATAAATATAAATTTTTTTTAAAAAAAAGAATTGGTCTGTGGATGTATATCTCAGTGGTAGAGCACTTGGGCAGCATGCATAAGGCCTTGGATTCAATACCCAGCACTGCAGGGGGAGAAAAAAAAAAAAGAATGATAACTTGCACACTGAGCCCAAGCTGTGGTATTTACTAGGGTCCTGTATGTTTGGAGTACTTGGCTGCAGTGTCAAATGGTCATCTTGTGGGTTCCATTTTAAGTTATGTTGTTTTGGCAGAATCTGAGTAGTTGGCACAAGTGAGTGTTTCAAGCATTTATGCTGTTGTTGTTTCCAGCTCTCCTTTGGGTGGAACACAGTCAAGATTGACATGAGTGCAGCCCGGAGAGATCCTCTTCCCATCATCCCCTTTGGATTAGCTGCATTTGCTGCCACCTTGTTTGCCTTGGGATTAGCTCTAGGAACAACCATAGCTGTTGGGATGCTCTTTTTTATACAGGTAAGTTCCTCGGGTATCACTAACAGTTTTCATGTTGGTGTGATTGCATTCAGAAGCAGAGACCGCCTGCATAGAAGGATGCAGTAGAGATGGAAATGACTTGTGCTTAATCTGCCTAGGCAACAGACTGAATCATCTCTCTGTAGTAGACAGGTAATGTTAGAATTACTAACAGTTGATTTAATTTGTGAAATGTTAGCATAAATATGTGTGCACGTGTAAATCTTTATAGTTGAGAAAGCACATCTCACTTTCTGAAGTTGCTCTTGGGTCTTCTTACCACCTCAAAAGAGAATGACAGAAGAACATTACTGTTTTCCCTTCCTTACAGGTGAATAATTAACTCAAAAAAAGCTTAAGTGACTTACCCAATGTCATCCATTCATGTACTAAGTAAACATAGTTGTTCAATGTCATTATGTAATAGCATATTTTGTGTAGTAGTCATAATAGTATAGGTAACATTTTCATTGAGTGCTTGTTATGTGCAAGACACTGTTTCAGATACTTTATGTGTTCCAGCTTGTGCATAACAACCGATGAGAGAGTTGCTATGCAATACCTACTTTGTGACAGGTTACTCTACAACTTGGAATAATGAAAATGAAGAGGTTTCTTTGAGAACCCTAGGGAAATCACAGTTATATGGGGGAAAAAATTACCCCTGTCATTAAGAATCATAGTACAGAGCTGGAGAGATGGCTCAGCTGTTAAAAGCACTTGCTTGCAAAGGCTTACAGCTCTGGTTCAATTCCCCATTACCCATGTAAAGCCAGATACACAAAACGGAGCCTGAGTCTGGAGTTCATTTGCACTGGCAGGAAGCCCTGGCCTGCCCTTTCCTGCTCTCTCTATCTCTCAAATAGTGAACTTAAAAAAAAAAAATTCATATTAGAAATAAGATAAGATCTTGAAGTGTAGAATCTTACACTTATGAGTGGACCTAGTTGTATTTAAGAAGATGGCATAGGAGACTGATGACTGAATACATTGAAGCAAGCTGTTTCTTCTGCATAACTTGACATAAACAACTTAGAGGAAGAAGGATTTAGTTTGGTCACTGCCTCACAGATGTCAGCCCATAGTCCTTGTTCCCATGGTAAGGTGGAAGAACATCTTGACACCAAGGCATAGGGAGAGGAGGAAGCTGGTGACTTCATAGTAGACAGGACACAGAGAGACAGGGAATCAGCCGAGACCCAGGCCCCCAGCCATGTTCTTCATGACCTATTTCCTTCAGCCCTGAAAGGAAGGGAGCAAGCATGTAGAGGACATTTAATATTTAAATCATAACCTGAGGAGGTTGACTGAAGTCACTGTTGTGTTCTAAATAGATTATTAATAAATGTCAAGTCACTTAAAATACTGATAATAGATTTTAATAGCAAGTACATTTAAGTACTGATGGAACTGATTGTATCAATGATTTATTCATACATTAGATGAGAAAAAATAGCTTAAATTCAGGTGAAAAGTCAGTCACTTTATTTGTATCCATGGAATGGAACAATAAAAGCTGTTCTACTATCATTTAATTTCCAGATGAAAATAATTCTCAGAAACAAAACTTCTATTGAATCATGGATTGAAGAGAAGGTAAATTTTAATAATTGTTTCCTCAGTTTAATTAATGTTAGGCCAAATCTGTTAAGTGCTTGAATGTGAAAACTTGGCTGCCAGATGTTTTCCTTAAGTCATTTTCATGCCACGTAAAAGTGATATAAGAAACATTTTCACTTATCTCCAATTAAACTTAACTCCCACAAAAATATATTTCTCATAGTCCCTGAATTGTTAAAGAGTTGTAAGCTACATTTTTAGCCTTTGCCATTCTCTCTCAGACTGGAAAAAGAGACATCCCATGTGGAAAAGTGGCAGAAACCCTTGAGACATTACTAAGGTATAATAACATTGAATTTGTCACCACAACATCCAGTTCCCTCACTGTGAGTGCAACATAGCATACAGCTCAAATCCATGTACCCTGTTTAAAATGTCACAGCCTCACGGCACTGCAGTAACTGTCCATAGAAACCAGTTATGGCCTAAGTGGGGTGATCCAGCTTCTGTTTCAAAGTACTGCCTCAGAAAGCTGTTTATCATAACACCTTCTAATTTATTCCTGAATATTGTAACACCTTCTAATTATTTTCCAAGAAAAATTCAACATCTTGACTCTTATAAGATTTCCTAGTTTTAAATGCTAGCAGGATGGCAAGCAATTCAAATTAAAAACAAGCAAGTAAAAAAACTCTGTGAGCTAAGTCATACACCAATACATTTGTAGAATATGCTTAGTCCATGGTGTGGTGTTTTGAATAGAATAGATGGCCCCAATATATTCAGTTGTTTATTTGTTTGTGGTTTGCATCTTTAGCCTCCTGGCTGGAGGCAATGTCATTGTGTGGATCTTAAGGTGTGGTGGTGGGTTTCAGATTTCAATCTAAAGATAATGCAAAGTGTGCCTAACAGGAGTTCCTGAAGTGTGCTGTGCTGTGTGGCTTTTTGGGCTTGTGCTTCTCTCTCTCTCTGCCTGGTCCTGTGAAGGCAGGCCAGCTTCTTCTACCAATTATGGAACTTCCCCTGGATCTGTAAACTTCAATAAATATCCCTTCCTCCATAACTGTGCTTGGTCTGAAAGTTCATCTCAGCGAACCTGAAGCTGTCTGCTACACATGGCATCCAGTTTGTGAATTGTAACTTGGAGTAGCAGCTCAGACTTTTTGGTCTCAGAATCATTTTTTACATTCCCATAAAAGCTTGTATGTGTATTATACCTATCGATAAATGCCACACTTTGTACATGAAAGAAGTATATGTTAGTAAAATGATATTTTATGAAAAATAATATTTTAAAATGAAATATAAGGAGAAAGTAGCCTTCTTTTATATTTTTACAAATCTCTTTACTATCAGAGAGCTGAAGACAGTTGGTATCTCACATCTTCTGCATTCAGTCTGTTGAGACATACTACTTTGGCTAAAGCGTATGAAGGAAACCATTCTCATACAGATATGTAGGTAGAAACGATCAGAGTATTTTATCAACATTTTAAATGGCAATAGATATTCTTAATTGTACATTAAAATTTGTCAGGTGGCTTTTTTTTTATGTGGGAGTTCTGGGCTAAAACCCAGTTTCCTATATGCTAGGCAGGCACTCTGCCACTGAGGCATACCCCTCTCTCCCTGTTAGTCGCCTTCTTCCCCATAGTTTGACTAGTACTTTCATGTCATATGCATATATGTATCTGTAAATCTAGGACCCACAGATGACAAAAAGCATGTGATATTTGTTTTCTTTATGTGAAACTGGGAATCAAACCTAGAACCTTCTAAATAAAGGGCAAGTGTTTTACCATATCCCCAGCACATGAAGATTTATAAAAAAAAGGGTGAAGAAATGACCCTTGACTGTCTAGGAAAGATGGTTTCTACATTCAGTAGATTCATATTACAGCAGGGCAGTCCTTGCACCGAACAGCATCTGAATCACTGTATAAAGAAACACAAGAAGCTCTTGCATAAATACTGTCCCTCCACCTACTATTTCAAAGTGTCCTTTCTAGTGTACATAAATGCATTGGTCTTAGGTTAACTTTTTTTTTTTTTTTTAATTTTTTTTTTGTTATTTTCATTTATTTATTTGAGAGCGACAGACAGAGAGAGAAAGAGGCAGATAGAGAGAGGGAGAGAGAATGGGCACGCCAGGGCCTCCAGCCACTGCAAACGAACTCCAGACGCGTGTGCCCCCCTGTGCATCTAGCTAACGTGGGTCCTGGGGAGTTGAGCCTCGAACCGGGGTCCCCAGGCTTCACAGGCAAGCGCTTAACCACTAAGCCATCTCTCCAGCCCATGGTCTTAGGTTAACTTTTTGTGTGCATAAATGTTGCTTATTTTTCCAGATGAAGACTGTTAGAAAGTCCATGTCAGTCTGAGGTTATTAAAGCTTGTACTTGATCACCACGTGAAAATTCAAGTAGGGGTGCAAAGTTCATAGAAATGACCAGACAACAAAGTTTATACAATGAGCGTAAGCTCATCTGTAGACTTTGGAATCCATAATAGAGATTTTTACCACTAGGTGTCAGTAGTTCTTAAGAAATTTGAAGCTACCTTATTTCCTTGTGTTAAATGCCTGGAATGTGTATGCCACCTGAAAATATATTTGCATAACAGGTATGTGTAAATGCAAATGGAACTGAGTATGTATATATATGTATATGTATATGTATATATATATATATATATATATATATATATATATATATATATATATATGCGCGTGTGTGTGTGTGTGTGTGGTGTAAAAATCATGAGAGGCCTCTATATTTTTTTAAAATTAATGTATTTATTGATAATTTCATACATGTAAATAATGTGTATTTGATCACATTTGTCCGTTACCATCTCCCCACTCACTGAACCCTTTTACAGCTAGGCCTCCCTCCTACCTTCTTGTCTGTTTTTGTAGTTGTGGTAACCCACTTGAATGTGTTAGGTGGCTTGCATGTGTTTATTTTTTAATATTTTTCATAAAACAATGACTCTCTTGTTGTACCCTTTCTGGCCATTCCCAACCTCTAATCCATACTTTTATGTATCAGCATCCCTTCTTTTTACCTGTATAGTTTTGTATGTGGAAATGACCAGAAGCACTGAGGGTTTTCTTAGTGTGTGATAAACTTAGCTCTTTTTTTTTTTTTTTTTTTTTTTTTTGCAAGCAGAGATTGAGAAAGAGAGTATATGAGTACACCAGGGCCTCATATACTGAGTACAAACAAAACTCCAGGTGCATGCATACCACTTTGTGCATCTGGCTTTACATGGGTACTGGGGAATCAAACCCAGGCTCACAGGCTTTGTAAGCAAGCGCCTTTAACCACTGAGTCATCTCTTCAGTCCCAGCTAACTCTTTTGGTAGGTCTGTTTAAATGCTTGTTCCTAATGGACACTCTGGCAAGTATTGTCTGGACAATCACATACAGGGTTGGGGTTCTATGTCAAGTTCTTATTGTGTTGGAATAAAGCTATCTTTTCTGTGACTCCTACTGATATTTCAGCAATAAGGAAGTATTTCCGGGCTGGAAAGATGGCTCAGCGGTTAAGATGTTTGCCTGCAAAGCCTAACAATCTGGGTTAAATTCTCCAGTACCCATGAAAAGTCAGATGCATCAAGTGGCCCATGCATCCAAAGTTTGTTTGCAGTAGCAGGAGGCTCTGTCATGCACGTACTATCTTTGTATTTCTTTCTGTCTCTCTCTTCTTGTAAATAAAATAAGAACAAAGAAAAGGTGTTTTTGTCAGATGTGGTGCATGCCTTTAATCCTAGCACTCAGGAAGCAGAAGCACGAAGATGGTCATGAGTTCAAGGCCAGCCTGAGACTACAGAGTGGGTTCTAGGTCAGCCTTGGCTAGAGTGATACCCTACCTCGAAACCCCCCCCCTTTCAAAAAAACGTGTTTCTGTGCTGTCACAAATTTGAGGAATACGTGTTTTCAATAATGTATTTCTGAAGCCAGCCCAAGCAGAAGTGTTTGCCATTTCCTGCCTTTATCATTCTCAGGCTAAAGATCGGATTCAATACTACCAGCTAGATGAAGTCTTTATTTTCCCGTATGATATGGGAAGTAGATGGAAGAACTTCAAACAGGTATTTACATGGTCAGGAGTCCCTGAAGGCGATGGATTGGAGTGGCCAATAAGAGAAGGATGTCACCAATATAGCTTAACAGTGAGTATTTTGTGTTCAAAAGTCTTTGTCTTTTGCCTCACCTTCTACCGTTTTATTTCCCTTTATCTCAGTGACATTTTATAGTCATGTAAGTAATATACATATTTGTGTACGTCAAGATGAGTCTAAAATTCATAAAACACACCTTATGTCATGTTTCTTCCTTTATGTACTCTTCTCTGAACACTTTAGACCTTGTAATAAAGTCCTCATTCTGACTATGCTTTATAAAATGTAGACTAAAGCACCTTTCCTCCTATAGTGTTGAGGGAACTTCTTGTTTAATTCCTGCCACCTAACGTTGCCCACAGTGTCCTGTACCACACATAGTATCCACCTGCCTGTCCTTAAACCAGACAGTGTCACCTCTTCCATACAGTGTAACTCACCACTCTAGAGTCATCTTCTACTGGATGCTAGTCATGTACCATTGTCCTGTAGCTCATACAATGTCATATTTTTATTTATCTGATATTTTTAACTTGACAGGATTCTAGAACAGAAACTTGGGTCTAAAACGGTATTATTTAATTGTCATCAATTAAATGGAAAATGTTAAAACTATACCTTAGCCAAGACTATTGTTTTGCAATGTGTGTATTTAGAAAGTCAGTGAGTCTCCACCTAGAAACATCACAGGACAGAGAACCCACCTCCTTGGGTCCTGGGCAATGGACATAGGTGAATCAAGTGTGAAGAGAAAGGCTCAAACCAATTCTTGGCTTACCAAGGATAAAGTACTGGAAATTTAGGAAGTTCTCCTGTCACTGTGAAGTAGAAGGTGGTAATCTGTTTTTCACTGGGACAAGACTCATTTTTTTTCTTTCTATATCTTCCAAACAGATAGAACAGCTGAAGCAAAAAGCAGATAAGCGAGTCCGAAGTGTAAGTAGTTCCTTTGAACAATACTAAGTTCTTCTTTGCCAGGCTCTCTACTTTTGTTCAGTTTAAGGTAGAAGCTAACAGGTGTCTTTTCTTAAATAATATTCCTTAGTACAGTTGTAATTTTATGTAATGCGCTGTTATTTCATCTGAATAGTTTGGAGATTTACAAGGGCCCTCATTCAAGGTATATTACCAGCATAGAAAAATATCCACAATGTGGATGATGAAACCCAGCCTGCCAGTATGATGCCACCTGTGGCTAAGCTGATCTGGAAACTGAATAAAGTAAAAAACTGTACTCTTCATTTGCACTGGCCACACTCTTTTTTTTTTTTTCCTCCATTTTTATTAATATTTTCCATGATAACAAAAAAAATCCCATGGTATTACCCTCCCCCCTTTCCCCTTTGAAATTCCATTCTCCATCATATCCCCTCCCCATCTCAATCTTTCTACTTACATATATACAATACCAACCTAATAAAAGCCCTCCTCCCTTTCTTTCTCTTCCCTTTCTATCTCCTTTTTTAACTTACTGGCCTCTGCTACTGAGTTTTTTCCTTCTCACACATAAGCCCAATCATCTCTAGCTAAGATCCACATATGAGGGAGAACATGTGGCGCTTGGCTTTCTGCTGGCCACACTCTTAAGTGCCCAGCAGCTCCATGAGTCTTAGTTGGCCTCCCTTCCAAGACCACAGACAGTGGCATACAGGATATGTTCAGCACTGCAGAAATTTCAGCAGTGCCCTGGAGTTTAAATTCTGAGCAGCTATGTGTGTGGAATGAGGGATAAGAAAAGCCTGAAAACTAAAAACCTCACTTGCCTACTACAGGGAACGGGGTGGTTGGGGAGCTGATGTGGGAAAGAAGGCATATCATTGGATATTTGGATCTAGCCTTGAAATTTTTAATTCAAACTTAAAAGAACTCAAGATGGTAAATACTCAGATCCTTCTGACCACTGGTGGCAGGTTCGCTATAAGGTAATAGAAGATTACAGTGGTGCGTGCTGTCCTTTAAGTAGAGGACTCAAGACCTTCTTCACCAGCCCCTGCACTGAAGAGCCTCGCATACAGCTGCAGAAAGGGGAGTTCATTTTAGCCACACGAGGGCTGCGGTGAGTGACAGGAATACTGAGTTTCTTTAATGACAAAATTGACATCTAATTATTTTTTTTAATTTAATCTTTTAAATATTTCAGATACTGGTTGTATGGAGACAAAATACTTGATGATTCCTTTATAGAAGGTATGGAAGTAGAAGGGTATGTTTAAGAAGTGTGCCTGCTAGCAATAATTCCAAATTTTGTAAGACTAATTTTTATGAGTAATTGACATGTCAGATACATTAGGAGAACTAGGTAGGAGGTCCGTGACTGAGCAGCAGAAAGAAGCTCCTCACACTTTTCTCCAAAGCACTAGCACTAATCAGGTCTTCTCATTGGTAGGTAATATTTGGGCTCTTACTTAACTATGCTGTGGTACTTGTAAGAGTACTTCCCCGGACTCCTAGGTAAGATGATGGAAAGGAAGCCACAGTGGGTGGCACAGTAAAAGACAATGTCAAGATAAAACCAGTATACCCTATTCCTAGAGGAGAAAGCTAAAGAAACAAAGAAATAAGTTGATAAGGAGATGTATTCTCTGCAAAGCAGCAGCCGTGGCCAGCAGTGGCTGCCAGGAAGCTGTTCTTCCCTCCTGGACACTGGTGCCACAAGATCAGCAAGTTGGAGAGAAACTGTCCAGACTATGGAGACAGACCCACCAGAGGCTGGATATAGGTGGGTGGGTGTGTTGGCAAGGGCTCAGACCATGAAGTTCTGGACGAAAGTGGACTGCTCACAGAGAAAGTCCTCTAATCAGAAACAATGCACTGATGGAACTTTTGAATTGCTGAGACTAGCAGCCCTTGGCCCCTAAAAGACAGTTGAGAGAGAGGGAGAAACCAACTAGAAAGAATTGCTCACTGAAGTCATAATAACTTTTATTTCATTTTATTTTTTTATTTACTTTCTGTACTTTAGTTTGTCTCTTGCCTGAATAGATGTTTGAGTGTTCTTTCATTCTCTGGAATATTTACTGTTTTGCATTCCTCTAAACCGTATACTTTCCTTCTTATTCATACTTTTCTCTTTCTTTGACTCTTCTCTTTTCATTTCACTACTTTAAAAAAAATTTTTTTTATGAGAGAGAATTGGCAGGCCAGAGCCTCTAGCCACTACAATCAAACTCCAGATGCATGTGCCACCTTGTGCGCATGTGTCACCTTGTGCATCTGGCCTATGTGGGTTCTGAGTCGAACATGGGTCCTTAGGCATCACAGGCAAGCACCTTAACCACTAAGCCATCTCTCTAGCTCTTAACTGCTTTTTTAAAAAAATATTTTGTGTTGTTTATTTTTATTATTTATTTGAGAGCAACAGAGAGAGAATGAGTGCGCCAGGGCTTCCAGCCAATGCAAACGAACTCCAGACGTGTACGGCCCCTTGTGCATCTGGCTAACATGGGTCTTGGGGGATCAAGCCTCATACCAGGGTCCTTAGGCTTCACAGGCAAGCACTTAACCGCTAAGCCATTTCTCCAGCCCTCTTACTGCTTCTTTAATACCCTTAGTTCTGAGACAGTACAAGCTACATTTCCTCCTGCTGCACCTTATTGAGAATACAAATGTAGTACATGTGTCTTCTGTTGCAAGTTAACACCAAGACTGCTTCAAGTTAGTGCTTGTGCCACTGCATTCAGCTTCCCCTAACTAGTATTAGGGAAAATAAATGCAAGTACACAACTCATGAGGAGTGCCCACATAAAATACAAGCAAAAAATATAATCAAGAGGACACATTCATTCTAATGCATGTAACATGCACACATTTATGAGACTATAAGCCACTAAAGCACTTTCCAAGTCTTACTGCTCCTCAGTATCAGAAATTAAAGGCACTAGGATAGGTAAAATGGTGGAAAGATTTCAGAGTCCTACTTCTAAAAAGGATCAGTGGCCACCTAGAAGAGTGAAGGCACCAGATGAATGAAGTGACATCTATTCAGGAACTAAATAATACTGAGCATGTCCAGAACATCCAGTAAGAGACTAAACCCAAGAATCCGCAGGGTAAGAGGAGCTGAGATAAGTCTAAAGGCTTTAACAGTCCATTCAGTGAAATAGCAGAAATTTCCCCAAATCTAGAGAAGGAAATGGATACCCAAATAGGCATGATCAGACAACAATCCACAGCTACCTTAGTAAAGACGTCAAAAATAAAAAGCAAAGGAACAAACTGTAAGGGGAAAATATTAACTCCCATACAAATACAAAAACAATAATATCAGAAAAGCATGAAATTATACATTCAAGGCCCAAAAGTAAATAACTGCAAACCACAATTTCTATACTCAGCAGTTGCCTTACAGCTGGTGGAGAAATAAGCACATTTCAAGGAAAGTACAAACTAAGGCAGTTCCTGACAACCAAGCCAGCACTGCAGAAGAGACTCAGAATGAACTCTATGCAGTCTCATTCAGGAGAGCACATCGCAAAACACATTTAACTAGAGGAGCTGAGGAAAGAGCCAGAAAGGGATTGTCATATCCAGCATAACAAGCCAGCCAAACCTGAAACACTAATGAGGGAGGAAGAAGAACCAGCAAAACAAGGAAACGGCAGACCTCAGCAATAATCTTAAATGCACATTGCCTCAACTCACTGTTTAAGAGATGCAGACTGGCTGGGTTAAAGAACAGTTTGACACTCTTTTGTCTCTAGAAAAGTACACCCAGAGTGCGCACCATAACCCCAGCACTGGGAAAATGGAGGCAAGATTTTGGGATTTGAGCGCGTTACAGGCTACAAAGTGGGACAGGCAGGGATGGGGGGGAGGGCAGGAGAGAGGGAAGCCACGAACTATAGGCCAATTTCCCTTTGAAGCACACATCAATCAACTTGGTTTTGTCCTATGGATTCAATTTAACATAGCCTTTAATCCCAGTACCTGAGAGGCAGAGGTAGTAGGATCACTGAGTTCAAGGCCAGCCTGGGACAGAGTGTGTAGTAACTGGTCAGCCTGGGCTAAAGTGAGACTACCTCAAACAATAAAAATTATTAACTAGGAATCAAAGGAACATCCAAAAAAGTGTGTGTGTATATATATATATATATATATATATATACACATATACACACACACACATATATATATATATATACATATATATATATATATATATATATATATATATATATATACACACACACACACACATACATACATACATACAGGCATGGTGGCTCGCACATTTAATCCCAGTACTTGGGAGGCTAAGGCAGTAGGATCACTGTGAGTTGGAGGCCAGTCAGAGTAACAGAGTGAGTTTTAAGTCAGCCTAGGCTAGAATGAGACCTTGTCTTAAAAAGCTATATGTGTGTATATGTACATGTGTATATGAATGTATGTGTGCATGTGTTGGATAGATGGACTCTTATATACAATCAACATATTTTTGAGTATGAAAGAACAGCATTTCTTCTAAAAGCTGGAATGAGACAAGGGTACCTATTCTGTCCACTGTTATTGAATAAACTACTCAAAGACTTAGGTAGGGCAATAAGATGACAAATAAATAAAATGGAGTACAAATAGGAAGGGAAGAAGCTAAATTATTCCTATCTATAGATGACAACCTATACTAAAATACCCTATAGGCTTTATCAGAACTTGCTTACATCTGATAAATATAGTCAACAAAGTGGCAGGATACAAAATCAACACAGAACAATCAGGAACTATTCTAGATGTCAATAATGAACAAGCCAAGAAAGAAATCAGGAAACGTCCTATACATTATAGCAAGAAACAAACAGAACCCTGGGGATAAGCCTAACCGAGACATGAGAGGCATCTGCAGTGAAACTTGAAAGACACTGAAAAAAAGAAATTGAAGACACTATAACTTAGAATGGCTATTCATGAGTATGGACTGACAACATTGTGAAAAAGAATAATATTACTGAAAGCAGCCTACATACTCAATGTAGTCTTCAACATTCCAGTGCCATTCTTCACAGAACTAAAAAGTCAACAAAACCTAGTCCTAAAGTTTATCTGGAAACATCAGATACCAAATAGCCAAACCAATCTTAAGCAGAAAAAATGATGCAGACAGACTATAATGCCTGACCTCAAATTCTAGTACAGAGTCATCGTGGTGATAACAGCACGATAGTGGCACAAACACAGATGTGTTAACAAATAGAACTAACTGTTCAGAAATAAACCCACATGGCCACGGCTACTTACTTTTTGACAAAGGTGTAAAAGCATTACATTGAAGAAAAGTCAGCCTGTTCAATAAATGACACTAGGAAAACAACATCCACATGTTAAAGAATGAAACTAGATCCATATCTGTCCCCTTGCACTAAAGTTAATCTAAAAGGAATCAAAGATCTCAATATAAAACCTGAGCTGGAAAGATGGTTTAGTGGTTAAGGCGCTTGCCTGCAAAGCCGAAGGACCCAGGCTAGATTCTCCAGGACCCACGTATGCACAAGGAGTGTGTACATCTGGATTTTGTTTGTAGTGGCTGGAGGCCCTGGCGCACCTATTCTCTGCTCTCTCTCCCTCTCTGCCTCTTTCTGTCTCTCAAATAAAATATACTAAAATTAAGAAGAAAACTGAAATACTGAACCAGCAGAGGAAAATAAGGAAAACACTTCAAGATATAGGCAAGAGCTTCCTGAAAAGGGCTCCAGTAACACAAGAAGCAACCCAAGGAATTGGCAGGTGGGATTACATAAAAACCTGCACAGCAAGTGAAATAATTGCCAGCTGCAAAGACATCCTACCGAATCAGAGAAAATCTTTGTCAGACCACACCAAAAAGGAAAAAAAAAAAAAATACTATCATTTAATAGGCTAATGACAAATAAATAAAATGGGACAATTCTCAAAAGAAACATAAATGGCCAACAAATATCTGTTTTAAATGTTCACTTTCCTTAGCCATCAGGGAAATGCAAGTTAAAGATATCTTGAAATTCTCTCATCCCAGTCTGAAAGGCCATCATCAAGAAAACAACTGCAAGCAAATGTGGTGAGAACGCAGGAAAAGAGGAACTCTCAATTCACTGGTGTTGGGGGTGTACACTGTTGTAGCCACCATGGAAATTAGTGTGAAGACATCTCAAAAAAAAAAAAAAAAAAACTACTGTGTGACCCAGTTGTACCACATCTAGGCATATATTCAAAGGACCCTAAGTCCTACCACAGAAATACTTTCACATCCATGTTTATTGCTGTAGTGTTAACAATAAGCCAAGAAATGGAAGCTTACATGTCCTCCAAGAGATAAATGATTAAAGAAATGCATACACAATGGAATTTTGCTGAGCCATAAAGAAAAATGAAACCATGATATTTTCAGGAAAATGGATCCAATTGGAAATTATTGTGTTTAATGAAATATGACATTTGAAAAGACAAAAACCACTTATTTTTTTCTCATATGTGGATCCTAAATTTGAGAGAGTGATAAACCTAAAAGGAAAAGGGCAAGAAAAGATCATAAGTGGAAGGGAGGGGTGTGATTAAATACATATGACATGCAAGCTGAAGGACTTTTGGGGGAGAAGAGGACCAGCAGAGAGAGAGAAGGGTTTGTCATGAGGTAGGGAAGTTGGGGAGGAGACCCAATAATAACACAATAAGTCTTCAATAGAGCTCTCATGTATGTCTGTCCTTTCTGGCATGATTGGTGAGAAACCTGAAGCACGGAGAAGTTACATAACTTGTTCTTAGCCACACACTGCAAATAGGTAGAGCTAGGGCTGGAACTTCACCAGCCCACCTTGAGACTGTGTGTGCCAAATCTGTATGATGTGCTCCCTCTTTAAAGGAACATTCCTTTTCATTGTCACTGTGTTTCTAAAGGTTAACCTATATGTTCCTGTGAATGCACTATAGGTTAGCCATAAGTTAACTCCATATGGCTGTTCAGGGAATAGAAATTTATTTGCTGGGAGTGGTGGTACATGCCTGTGATCCCAGTACTTGAGGAGGGTGATGAAGATGGATCACAAGTTCAAGATCAGCCTGGGCTACATAGTAAAACTGTATCTCAAAACAAACCAGAAATCCTAGAAAAACTCTTAAGAAATTCATAAAAGCTGAAAGGAGATCATTCCTTGGAACACACTGTGGTGGTGTGCCAAAACACCTTTCTTCAAGTAAGCAGTTGCTCTTATTGAAAAATCCTTCAACTCTGCTTAGGCTTTGACCACCCTATTCTCTAGCTGGTTAGAAGCAGTAAAGCCGTACTCTTCCCCCAACCCCACTTGGGTTTCGTGTGTTTGCAAGAAAGTGAAAAGGTGGTAGGAAATCTGCTAAGAACTTACTAATTTGAAGTAGTAGGTCTTGTTCCAGTAATGTCACTGCATGCATCTGGCTGTTTACTTCAGTTCTTTCTTTCTCCCTCAGGTACTTCCAGAATAAGAGGATGGTTCCCTAGAAACTGTGTGGAAAAGTGCCCCTGCGATGCCGAAAGAGACCCAGCCCCCGAGGGCGAGAAGAAGAACAGATAGCCGCTGTTAAGTCACTCTTCAGTCCGCTTCCTTACTTGAAAACGGTATATATGACTAAGAATTATGCAGTGAGCCTACTCTGGTTGAGGTGTTCTTTTCCTCAAAGGTGCCCCAGTGCCATGATTTCAATACTTTCTTTACCATTTTGAAATGGAGAAGCCATTCTCTGCCTATGCCTTTGACTGCCTGCCCCTCTTAACCACCTCTCCTCTTGAAAGAAAGAACACCTTATCCAAGTGAGTGAACTTGAGGGTGCTGCTCACCGTGGTCCTCACCTGCAGGTCTGCTTCCCCTTCACCAGGAGCATCCGCCTGTGATCATCTTGTTTCCTCCTCAGTCGACATTTCTTACGTCATAGTCCAGATGTTATAGAACTTAATTTGTCAGATTCACTATTAGCTCAAATTTTGTTACTTGTCTTTTAATAATGCAGATTTTGTCAAATCAAATAAAGATTGATGGACATTATGTAAAAAAAAGTTTTTATTTTTTTGCTGACCAAAAAGCTTTGTCTTAAGTCATTATGAAAAGCTGCCCTCCGTGCTCTAAAAATGTGGCGTCTTGGGCTGGGACGAGGACTCAGCAGTTAAACCCTTGCTTGCAAAGCTGCCCCCCCCCCACCCCAGTTCCCTAGTAGCCATGTGCCGCAAAGTGGCACACATGCCTGGAGTTTGTTTATAGCAGCGAGAGGGCCTGGTGTGCCCATTCTCTCTTGCATTCTCCCTCCCTCCCTCTCTCTGCTTAAATAAGTCAAAAAAAAAAAAATAAGATAAAAAAATTTGGCATGAATCATGAGTTCTAGATATGATATATTCTGCTCAGTATGTGTCAATCCTATTAATGGCAGTGAAGCTCACAGCATTCCGGGAGACTAATGATAAGCTGCATGTATACATATGGAGTTATCAAAACCTGAAGCCTGAGCAAGCGGTGGGAGCCAAACTGGTGAACTTTGTTGCTTACAGATGAGTAGAATTCAAGAAAGAAGGCAATGGTCTGTTTCTTTGTACTTCAGCAAACTGGTCCACTACCCCTTAGTTCTTTACAAGTAAGGGAGCTTGAAGCTTCAGGGCTGGGCTTGTAATAGTTAAGAACGAGGCTAGGGTACTTGGGAAGGAAGCACACATACAGGCAAGGGAGGTGGCCAATGGAATATGTAGATGGAGCTGTGTTCTGAAGGTTTTGAGTTGGTATTTAAAGTTCTTCAAGAAGACAAGGTACGGACTACCACTGAGGCTGTCTGCATTTTAAGCCAAGAAGCAAGTGTCCCTGTCATGTTTGAGCAACAAGCAGGCAGCCATTGTGGGTCAGCTGGAGGGAGTGAGGGAAGGGAAGGTTAAAAAGATGAGAGGGTGCTAGACCACAGAGGGCCTGCCAAAGTCACTCCTGTCTCCTTTGCTTTGGACTCAAGAACAGACTTTTGTGAGCCCGAGCTCAAGGCCTAGAAAGACCAACCATGCATGAATATTCAGTCTCCTTTACTCCAATGAGAGGCCAGGAAGACAGACTCATCTAGAGTACAGCACTAGGTAATACTGAACTAGTCCTCTGAGTTTGAGCCTAGCTCGGTCACTTACCACTGGAGGATAAGGGCGACTGGTGGTGACAACCTGTCAATACCAAAGTGCTGCATTTTTAAATTATCTGGGGACATTTTTATAATCCTGGGCTAGCTGGTTGTGGGTTTTGAAACAAGGCCTCACTATGTTGTCAGACAACACAGCCTGGAACTCTTATGTAGCCAGGCTATTCGCAAACTTGCAGTAATCCTCTTGCCTCAGCCTTTGAAATACCAGGATTACAGGTGTGCACCACCACACCGGGTCAAGGTCCATGGGTTTGTGCCCGTGCCACAGTACTGTATCCTGTTGAACTCCGGTAATTCTAGTGTGTATCCAAAATTTAAAAACCTGTTGTTTTAGGTGACCCTTATTTAACCCCTATTCTCATCATATCCATGAGTCAATAAGCCAGCATCTGTATTTGGCAATAGTTTATTTAAGATTTTTCATTTACAAGTAGGGGTACCACTTGCTCTCTGAGTATCAGTTACAGTAGAAACGAGTCCGGGGAGAAAAAAATCAGTAGGTTCCTTCACAGAAGATAAGCCTGCTATGCAGGCATCATATTTGCCTGTAGATCTCTGTTCCCAGTGCAGGACAGTTTTTTACACAGTGCTTCATTTACTGGAAAAAGTTCACTCGACATATGTTTCAGCTCCTTCCCACTGCTTCCAGCTCAGCAAACTGTAGGGAACAGATGGAGTCACCAGCTACCAGTGTAGATAACACTTTTAAGAACAACATTCCTTTTGGACATGTCATATGCCCGTATTTTAATATTCCCAATTCAGAAGTCTTAACTAGAGAATTTAAGAAATGCTTGGTATACTCTAGCTTTTCCCTTCTGTTCTCAGAATAAATTTGTCTAGTAGATAAGGTTAGTATGGGTCCTAGGTTAAAACTTGACTGAAAATTTTAGTAGCTTTGTTGGGGTAACTAGATGTAGAGCCTAAAAATCTCTTCATTATGAACATTAGAGGGCCTAGGCTAAGTGCTGAGCCTGCTGGCAAGCTAGATTTTACTATAAAGCAAGGACAAAGCCTCACAAAGGATCCCTTGGACCTTTATGGCACTAGGGTTGGAGATCTTGAGGAAGTGATTCAGAATACAAGCTAGGACCTAGAAGAAAGGCTGTTGGTAAGAGCCTTCTTATCTTAATGTCAGTAAAATCTAAGATGGGAACAATAGGATTTACTTCTGGGCTGAATTTCCAACATTACAAGGTTCTCAGTAATAGGAAATAGTTATAGTTTGAGGACTGGAGAGATGGCTTAGTGGTTAAACGCTTGCCTGTGAAACCTAAGGACCACGGTTCGAGTCTCAATTCCCTAGTACCCACGTAAGCCAGATAGATGCACAAGGCAGCTCATGAATCGAATTTGTTTGCAGTGGCTAGAGGCCCTGGTGCACCTGTTCTCTCTCTCTCTCCCTCTTTGTCGCTCTCAAATAAAAATAAAATTTAAAAGAAAGAAATAGTTACAATTTGATAGTTAAGTAGGTAAAGTAACATATGAGGAAGGACAAATAGATGGCATCAAGTTTTTATCCATATCCTAACAAGGTAGACAGGATTCTCCAAGCCCCTTCAGCAGAAGTACCTTAACCTACTCCTGGATTGTCTCATACAAGCTGTTGATTTGGGCCTTAAAGAACTTGGAGAGCTCCACTCGTTTTGATTTCAATGTCGGTGTCAGGAGCCCATTTTCAATGGAAAATGGCTCCGGGTGAACAAAGATGGTTTTGACCTAGAAAAGATGAACACGTGTTTACAAGTGATTTGGGTTGCTCTGCATAGCATTCTGAATACTCTGTGAGGAACTTCAGCGTGTTTGACTTTGTAAAAGTAAAACGGACAGTGGGAAGGACAGATAAAGTAACCCATGCAGGTTCTCATGCTCTTGTCATTGGGCAAGAAATGAGGAGGTAGAGTGAAATAAACAAGAGGGACAGTATAAATAACTGAAAAGTCACTACCATTTGTATCTAAATCTAAGGTCAGCTTTGGTAACTATAGGTTTAAATCCATTGTAAGTAGAAACTTTAATCATAACTTTCTAATATGACTTTGAAGGACCAGGATAATAGCAGCAGGACATACCTGTTCAAAGGACTTGAGGCCACCTTCTTTCCCAATTTTCTGAATGTCTTCTAAAATGGCTTCCCTGATAGTCTAAGAATACAAAACATCTCTTAAAGCACATCTGTTTAAAAGAGGCTTCAAGGAAAGGCTAACCAGGAACCAACTCAGGAGGCCTCTAAGAGGAGGTCAGGGCTGGGGAAAATGGCTCAGTCAGTGGAGTGCTTGCTTCTCAAGCATGAGGACCTTTGAGCCCCAATACCCATGTAAATGCCAGGCATGTTGGTGAATGCCTGTAATTCCAGTGCTGAGGAGGGGGAGATAGGAGAATCCTTGGGGCTCCTTAGCCAGCCAGGTATATCCTAATTGGTGAGCTCCAGGCCAGTGAGAGATTCTGTCTCACAGGAGGTGGAAGGCATTCCTGAGGATATCTCCTGAGATTGCCCTCTGACCTTGACACACATGCACCCACACATACATGCACACATGCGCACCCTTACACACACACAAAAGGGAAATAAGAATAAAATAAAAATATAAAGTATGTATAAGCTTATATAGCTTGCATTTATTTAAAAAAAATGAGGGGCTGTGAAAATAGCTCTGTAGATTAGGTGCTTGCTGTACAAGTGTCAGGACCTGAGTTTGGTTCCCCAGAACCCACATGAAACTGGACACTACTGAAAATATTGCAAGTGTCTGCAGTGCCACCATGCCTTTGGTGAGGATACAGGAGAATGCCCCCCACCCCCAGAATCTCATGGGCCAGCTAGCCTAGCAATGAGAAGGGAACAATGAGAGAGCCTGCCTCAAACAAGGTGGAGGCAAAAACCAACACCTGAGGTTATCCTGTGGCCTCCACATGTGCACCTTGGCACACTTGTTCCTGTACTCACACATACAATTCACACACACAACATGGAGGAAAAGAAAAAAGGAAAAGGTAAATCTAAATTCAGTGAGTTTCATCTCAATGACATCTTTTATTCTCTTCTATTTTTTTGTTTTTTGCCTATAAGAAGTATATTACTATAAGAAGGATAGAGTGTTGTATTTTAAATTCTCCATCTAATCCCTCAGTCTAATAAAACTATTAAGACCAAACAGGGTGCAACTACCTGTCATGGAAGCAGAAGTGGTACCCCAGCATAAGGAGGAGGCAGCTCAGGGAACCCAGACACAGCCCATTTGGCAGAATCTGCCACAGGCCATAGGTGCCTGTTAACACTTTCCTAAGCCATACTTACTTGGTTTTCACACAGTTCTTTAAAGGTTCCCTTAATCCCATGCTTGGTTGCAAATGATGGAAGTACATCTGGGTCAGGAACCACCACTCCAACTAAGGATGACTGGAAAGGAAGCAAGTGCAAGGGTTTGAGAAGACTAGAGTAAGGCAATCCTCCTCCATAGATAAACACCAGAATGATGTCACTGTAAAAGATGACCCCACACTTACTTCACATCCAGTACTGATACTCTGCTCTCTGTCTCACCACACAGTGCCTCACTCAAAAGAGAGGTAGAGATCTTTAAGCTTAAAGAATCCCTGGCCTGTCCACGTTAACACTCCCAATAAGCCTAGTTCAAGTGCAGTATATAAAAGACAGTTTGTTATGTCATAGGAATGCCTACCAAAGTGGAAACTGAAGGCACTAAGCAGGATTCCGTGTGAGATAAATGCCACCGTTTAGTATGGCTGTTTCAGCAATTTGTTTACAACATTCACCATGGCCGTGTTATTCAGAATGAGACAACCCTATGTTTAGCCTATGCTTTATCCTATGTTACAAGCCAGTAGTGTCTCACCTGGAACCTGACTATACAGATTTCCTATAGCTACAAGATCCAACGTGGGCTTTTGCCTGAAAATAGCTGCTATTAAAATGGTATATTACCCGTAAGCTCTCCCCATGTACAAAAATTTGTGACACCAGTCTACTCCTCTGATAAATGTTTTCTATCTTCTCTGGAGCAATGTACTCTCCTTGTGCCAGCTTGAAAATGTTCTTCTTCCGGTCAATGATCTTCAGCGTCCCGTTCTATATGAGGCAGAGAGAAGCATCAGTATTTGTGAACCCTAGGAATGGTGTGAGTGAGGAGGGTAGGGGAGTCATAGGTATTTGCCTTATTTAAAGCTGATTCCTCTAGAGACTTGAGAGGCCTTCATTTCTCTTTCCCAGTTTTGTAGAAAAGGGAAGTGGTTTCTAGAAAGAGCCAATGTGCACAAATCCAATGGGTAACCTCAAAGTAAGGGAAAGGGACTTTTGGGGTTATGTAAATAGTCGCCTCATCTAATGAAGAAATTTTGCAGTTCTCCATTTCCATTAACTTATTTTCAATTACTCCATCACCAGAACTCTCAGGAATAGAGAGTTACCTTTTTCTGACTGATGAATGACTTAGTTCTTCCCTTCCCTAACCCCCTGTTATATTTCCTTCCTGTTATAACCGGGAGCAGGTACAAACAGCTGCGTGGTATTAATGGAACAAGTCAATAATTGGGCAAGGATGGGAAGGGCTCTCTGACCAGCTGCAACCAGAGGTCTTTGCTGCTTCATTTCTTTGGACTCAAGTTCTCTGAATAGCTGAGTGTTCTTAGGGATTTGGGACAAGTGGCAAATGTAGTCCACATGATCACACACAATGCAATAAACTGAACCAACCCTGGAACCATCAATAAGTCTGACTCATGAATTTAGCCTAATAGTACCTGAGAGAGTAATAACAAGCAGCCTTCTATAACCTTTGTGAGGAGGCATACCTATTCCCTACATAGATTTATTAGAGCAGGAAAGTCTGATTAAACAGAAACATGTTAGCAAAATACTAAGAGACCTAAATCGATAAACCGTAACTTGGGGACAATGTTCTTGAAAGTCTTATTTTCAAAAATCCTTTAAGTCTTTCTTAAATCTTGGCCTAAGAGTGAGAAAATGGGTTTTAAGACCTAGTTACAGTCCAATCTCCTAAGACATAGTCAAAATACACCTTTGTCAAAGGAAACCTTTTAGAAAATTCCATTGTGGAGGTTTAAAGGCTCTATCACTACCATGCTATAATTTTCTTTCTTTTTAGGAAAACTGATAAACTGATAAAGCAACTACTGATGCTTATCAACAAGCCAAGCTACAAGTAGTTCTCTGTCTTCCACAAAGAGGGCTGTGAAAATCATTGAGAGGTAAACATTAGCCTCCTAAACACTTAGCTTAAAAGCCCCACTTCCTTGTTTTGATGTCTCCATGAATTAATGAGAAATAAACACCCCCCTGAAACTCAAAATAGGAAAAATTTATGGGGACATGCAGTTGTCAAACCACATTTCCTACCTCAAGAAAAGTAAAAATAAAGACAGAGAAGTTAAAACAGAATTCTATACCTGTCCACCCCTTTCCTTTAGAAGTCACTTGATTTTCTCTTAACTCTAACCAAATTGTTCTTGATTGCAAGTTAACCTGGCCAACTCTGAGATCCAGAACCATCTGACCCACTAACGCATTCCACTATAAAGTTGTGACTATTGACAGCGTCAGTACCAATAGCTGCTGTGCACATTGTATCTGATAGGAAACAGAGAAGAAAACTCCAATTGGTCCAAATCTTCATGTCTTCTATGACATTGTGGCCAAAAGAAAAAAAGTACTGTGGCCTAGAGGAAGAAAGCCTTCAGCTTGGACAGCTCCAAATCAAACATTAGCCTTTTTTTTTTTTTTTTAAGCAGGATTCATATTATTGGTTCACAGGAAATGTGGGACCAAAACAAGATCTTTGAATCATTACCCTCTTATCTTTATAGTCAGAGGAAACCACAAGCTGAATCGGATAAAGATCTATTCACCCACATCTAAGTCAGCTGATTAACCACCTTACTATGTCTGCCCCCTTTGCAACAAGGCATATTCTCCCCAGTCCTATGCCATAGACTCCTAGAAATTATGAAGCAATACTCACTGGAAGCCAGCGACCAATGTCTCCAGTGTGAAGCCAGCCATCCTTGTCCAGGGCTTCCTGTGTCTTATCAGGATCCTTTAGGTATCCTTTGAACACATTGGTGCCCTTGATGCAGATCTGCACCAGATAGTAGAAGGGAAGACAATAACAAAGGCTGGTACCTCCACTTTACAAACACATTCCCTCTCCAAATTCACTTCATGGTTTATAATACAGTATAAAGATCATTTAGTTCCCTACTATAGAAAAATAAGGCTCAGATATTTTATTCCCTAGTAAAGATCTCAAAGGAGTCAAACCCAAGCACAACTATGTGCTCTTTTTGGAGCTAAGCCTCCCCACCATAATTATCTTACTACAGAGCATCATCTACCCACCTCTCCTTCATTATTTACTGAAAAGTAGTTCATTTCAGGCACATCTTCCAGCTTCACAAAATTGCAAGACACAGGGGCTCCAACATGGCCTAAAACATACCACATGGACTCAGCTGGAAGCCATAAAACAGTGATAACTCCAAGCATATTTCTGAGATATTTATGGATTTTGACTCTAGGTCTTGAGTTTGGCATGTGCCACATTCTTCTTGAGTGCTGAAATGATCAAAACTCCTATATCACAGTTCAGTTAGAATTCTCCTAACTACTGCAATTGCTGTTAAGCAGATGGGAAACACCTACCTGATGTCCAGTCCCCGGGTGATGTAAATGTACACCCAGCTGTGCATTCTGTTTGACCGTAAGCTTCAAACACCTAGGAAACAAGGGAGATCTTTGATACTTACTTGAGGTGTGTTGGCCATGCCTTATAGCGAAGACATGAAGCAAACACGTTCTCTAAATGGAGAGTAACCTATAGACACTAATGTCTAAGAAACAAAAGAGGGACAGTTCCTTAAAACCTTGAAAACATACCCTAGCTGCTAGTTCCTCACAAGTGAGGGTTTGTCAGAAACCAAAATCATTCAGAAATAGACTATAATATAGAAACCTATGTAAAAACAAAATGTGGCATTTCTAGTATCTGAGGCAATGTAAGTTATCCAATAAGTAATGGGCAGCCCAATGACAACTGGACTTGAATCTAGGCAGTGGAGCATCTCTGGAGGAACTGCAAAAATGGAGTGACTTTAAAAAAAAAAAAATGAAAGTAGCTCCACCTCTGATAAATTTTCAGCCAGGTGTGGTGGCACATGCCTTTAATCCCAGCACTTGGTAGGCAGATGTAGGAGGATTGCTGTGAGTTCAAGGCCACCCTGAGACTACATGGTGAATTCCTGGTCAGCCTGAACTAGAGTGAGACCCTACCTTGAAAATATAAGACAAAACAAAACAAACAAACAAACAACAAAAGAAAAAAGAGAATAAGGATTTGCAAACTGTTCCAACACAGGGAAAGGCAGGAAATAGTTAGTTTTGTGATCCATCTGGTCTACCTCAGCAACTTAACTCCACCACTGTAACAAGAAAGTAGCTACAGAACATATATAAATAAATGGGCATGGCTGTATTCCCGTAAAGCTTCATTGATAAAGCAGGCAGTTTGGGGGGTTGGAATTTAGGCAGCACTACAGTTTGCTAACCCTGGAAGAAAGATAATTGTGATCAGACAGGCTGGTGGCAAGAAGTAAGTTGACAGCCTGCTACAATGGTGGGAATAACCTGTGACAGGCAGGGTTTGTAAAGATGAAAGGAAATATTTAAAGAAGATATTTCTGGGAGATAGTAGCATCAGGACTAATGTAACATAAAATGAGCTTATTATTATATGAAAAACTATTAGCAATATGAAAATAACACTTTGCCCATTTTCTGTAGGGAAGAAAACTAATGCATGAAAGAAATGCAAGTATCAAGCAGTAGAAGAGATATTTGGTATTAATAGAAAGGAACAACACTGTATTGAGTTTTAAAAAATATTTTATTTATATTTATTAGAGAGAATTTTAATTTTATTTACTAGAGAGGGAGGGAGAATGGGCATATCAAGGCCTCTAGCCACTGGAAACATACTCCAGACACATGTGCCACCATGTGCATCTGGCTTACATGGGTATTGGGAATCAAACCTGAGTCCTTAGACTTTGTAGGCAAGTACCTTAGCCACGAAGCCATTTCTCCTGCCCTTAAAGCTTTATTTTTTTAGAAGTGGTTAATTGGCTAAGGTTTAAATTACTTAAATAGTCTGTTACTAGCAAGAGTGTAGGAAACGATACCTCAGGTATTATTAATGAAATATATATATATAAGAGAAAAGATCTTCCTGAAAGTCCAATAATATACATTAACTTGTAATACATGTGGAGATGCACACACACTCACACACACACACACACACACACACATACTCACATTGACACAACAGTCCCTACTTGTGTGGATTTATTTTAAATTGATAATATTGTAAATACTAAAGTATAAAGTATCCTTATATCATTGATTATAACACTAAAAGATGCTCAGCTGGACTGGAGAGATGGCTTAGTGGATGAAATACTTATTACACAAAAGTGATGACCTGCATTAGGATCCCCAGAACACACATTTTTAAAATGCTGAATGTGGGCTAGAGAGATTGCTTAGTGGTTAAGGCACTTGCCTTAAAGACCCATGTTTGACTATCCAGACCCCACATAAGCCAGACACACAAGGTGACGCAAACACACAAGGCCACATGTGCACAAGGTGACACACGCAACTGGAGTTTGATTGCAGTGGCTGGAGGCCCTGGTGTGTCAATTCTCTCTCCCTCTCTCTCTCTCTCTCTCTCTCTCTCTCATTAAAAAAAAAAAAAAAAAAAAAGATGAATTCTGTAGCACATGCATCTGTAATCCCAGCATATTTATGGTGAGAAGGGATGTGGAGACAGGAGAATCACCTGGAGGCTTGTAGGACAGCAAGCCTGAAGAGTGCAGTGATGAGCACCGAAAGAGCCTGCCTCAAACAAGGTAGAAGGCAAGGACTCACATCTGAGGTTTCTTTTGCCTCCACATGCATGCTGTGGCATGTGCACACTCAGTTGCACACAGGAACATAAATGCCCACACACAGGCTGGGCATGGTGGCTCACGCCTTTAATCCCAGCACTTGGGAGGCAGAGGTAGGAGGATCATTGTGAGTTCAAGGCCACCCTGAGACTACATAGTGAATTCCAGGTCAGCCTGGGGTGGAGTAAGACCCTACCTCGAGAAACCAAAAAAAAAAAAAAAAAGTACACACACATGCACACATCACAGACACACACGCCAAAAAAGTTGGTAAGCAACCCAAAGTGTAAATTAATAGGAAACTCATTATTTGAGTGCATTTAATAAACTTGTGGAACTGTTAAAATGATGTTAATCTTATGGAACAGTAAGGATGGGGTACTGATAAGTGAGCACTTTAGAACACGTTCCATTTGTGTAAAGATCTCTATATGCAGATGCAAAAGAGGCAGTAGGATAATTTCTCTTGTGAGATTTTTGGGTGACTTTCTTTGGTACATCATGGATATATATCCATTTTTATTTAAATAGCAAGATATATATAAAAGTAAAATCTTACCAGACATCCCATTGCTGCCCGGAGGAATGTCAAGACTGGAGTGGAGATGGGGGCAGCCCCAGTGATCATCAGGCGGACTTGTCCACCCAGGCTGTTCTGTTCAGTAGAAACAAAAGATAAAACCTTTTCACTTAAGTGTCAATTTCCTTCACTCGAAGATGGATATAAAAGCATGTCCAGTGTTCTGAGCATTAAAGTAGTTAATTTACAAGTTAGCTGGACTAGTTGTGAATAAGCATTTAAAATGTTACCCATAAGCATCAACACCATCGACAGCTGGGACCAGAATGTGCATTTATTTGAAATTTTTAGATAATGTGTATTACTTATAATTCCACCAGACTACTTAAAAGAATAAGAGTGCTGACATCTATATAAAATCCATCATAAGCTTTTGGGTCAGTCTTTGTTAGTGGCAACGTTGTATAAGAGGGAACTCAAAATGTGAATGGGTAGAGAGTCTGAAAGGATTCCAGGTGAGAGTGAGAACTGTACACAAAGCTATGCACAAAAGGAAGAGAAGATGCTAAGGGGTTGGCAGCCCTGGTGTTTGCTTGGCTCTGTCCAGGATTCACCCAACCTACCTGGATCTTCGAAAAGATGAACTTGTCCCACAGACTGTCACGTCTGATGATGCCATTCTTCACTTCATTAAATTTACTCATGATAGCCAGGTTCAACAATAACTTCTTCAGGGGTGTCTTGGCTTCATTGTGTACCTAGAGAGTGATCAAGCCTCTTAGTTGGAAACTACTGGAATACTTGCCAAGGCCATTGGCTAGTAAGCAAGACATGGTGCCTCCTCACTTCATAGGATGCATGAACTGGTTTGCCAAATAATGCTGAGTGCAGATGATTGTGTCCAAACTTAGGGAGGAGTGAAGTCACTATACATATACTGATTTTCACACTACTGGTCCTTGGGAAACAACTGAGGTACACAAAAGGTAATCAGGAAAGATAAACTGGGCTGCAGAAGTGGCTTAGCCGTTAAGGTGCTTGTCTGCAAAACCTACGGGACTAGGTTTGATTCTCCAGGTCCCATGTAAGCCAGATACACATGGTGACACATGTGTCTGGAGTTCATTTGTAGTGGCTAATAGCTCTGGTGTGCCCTTTCTCTCTCTCTCTCTCTCTCTCTCTCTCTCTCTCTCTCTGTCTGTCTTTCCTTTTCTCTCCCTCTCTCTGTCTCAAATAAATAAAAATAAAAACTAAAAAAAAAGAAAGATAACCTACAATACCAAATCAAGAAATAACTCAGTGAGCATCACCCTTAGAGCTTTTGATTTAGTAGGTCAAAGAAGAGTTTAGGAATCTGACTTTTAAAAATAAGTATCATCTCTGCTCTTTCCTCTAATCCAATCATGTTTTTATAGCTACCAAACTTGGAGAATTGCTCTTCTTTTCTCTATAACAAAAATCCTTTAGGGCTCTAGAGATAGCTGCACAAGCATGAAGATCTGAGTTTCAGTACCCATGTGAATACCAATGTGCTGGTGCACACCTGTAATCCCAGTGCTGGGGAGGCATAAACAGAATCCCTGGAGCTGACAGGATAGCCAGTCTAAATGAATTGTGACCTCTACATTTAGTGAGAGACCCAGTTTCAAAGAATAAGGTGGATAGCCACTCACATCACATCACACACCCACACCCACACCCACATCAACCTCTTGTTTCTATATGAACACACATGTATGCCCATATACACACAACCATGTATACATACATGTATAAATCCCACACATACATACATACTCAAAAATGCAAAAATAAAAAAGTCCTTTAGTCACATAATATAAAAATCCTACAGTCTTACTTATATCATTTCTCCTCCTTGGGCTTAGTCACTTGACATTGCCCCAGTTAACATGACTTCCCTTTTTGTCCTGTCCCTAGCAACACTGTAACTCTACAACCCAGTCACTGCATTCTTATGTGAGAAGAGACTACACCCTAAGTATAGCTCAAAGGAACCTTACTATTTCTCAAATTCAAACCTGAACTCTATACCCCAACATTCAAGTCTTCATTCTACCAGATGTCACGTTCAAGGACACTGGAGCTCTTTCAGTTCAAAATATGAAAAATGCCACCCTGGCCATTGTCTAGGTTTATGCTTCTATGCATGCGCCTCTAAACAATGGGAAGTTCATTCTCATTGTCTCATTCAAACTGGCTGAAAGTATATAACTCATGCCTGTAACGTTATCATTTATCAATATCTCACCATCTGATTATTCTGAGATCTACACTAAATGCTGCCTATATCATGTCATACCTAATACCTCCCCCAGCAACAAGTATTTTACCTCTCTCTAACATTCTTATGACCAGATCCCCTAATAAGTCACTGGCAAGAGCTACACTTGAAAATTTAAGCTAATAAAATCCACCATTTGAAAAATGCACAGATGAGTGAGACACATACAAGTATATCTTGGGATATCTTATTGCAACAGAAAGCAAAGAACCAATCAAAGTTGACTATGGTCATGTCAAATGGAACATGAGCAACTTTCTGGGGTCTCCAATTTCAAAGATAGCACAATTTGAGTAAAAAGATAGCACAAATTGAGTAAAAATGACTAAAATAGATAAAAATAAAAATATAAAAAATCATGAGTTCATAGTAACAGAAAAAAAAATGTCACTGGCTACTTTTGAAGATTTCTGGAGCCCAAATTTATCAATCTGAATTCATAAATGAAGGGAAAGAATCAAATATGTGGTAAGTCTCGATGGTAGAATGTCAGCTAAGAAATTCAAGAACAGAGCCAGGCATGGTGGTGCATGCTTTTAATCCCAGCCCTCAGGAGGCACAGGTAGGAGGATCGACATGAGTTCAAGGATACTCTGAGACTACAAAGTGAATTCAGGTCAGCCTGGATGACAGTGAGACCCTACCTCAACAAAACAAAGCAAAACAAATGAACAAAAACCCAAATTCAAGGATGACAATTAGAAGAATCGACATTTTTTTCAGACCCCAATGAGCAGTGATCATTAACAGCTGAGACTAATATGAGAGAGACTACTCTTTTTTTTTTTTTTTTTTTTTTTTTTGGTTTTTCGAGGTAGGGTCTCACTCTAGCCCAGGCTGACCTGGAATTCACTATGGAGTCTCAGGGTGGCCTCGAACTCATGGCACTCCTCCTACCTCTGCCTCCTGAGTGCTGGGATTAAAGGCGTGCGCCACCACGCCCGGCTTGAGAGACTACTCTTTGCCTTATTACCTATGACTCTGGGAAAATTCTTTAACCTCCACGAGTCTGTTTCCACATCATTGGTTGTAGTCCTAAGAACAAGTATTTCTGGGAGGGTTAAATGAGAGAACATTTCTGAAATGTTTACCATGGCATTTGGCACCTCAATAAGAAATTCCATCACTGGCACATATAAATCAGATTAACAATTTTCCAGTACATTGGCCAAATACTGAAGGGCTCTCCAAGGGTGAGCAGAGCTTTTCCTCAGATAGCAGTCATAGCCAGAGGAAAGGGGAGTTTCATCTATTGTGGTTTTGTACTGCAGCAGTTGTAATGTGGCTTGTGTAGATACTTGTAGGGTACTGGGATGGAAGGAGAACTATCTCTTGGCAGGATACAATCCCTCAGACACTTGAACAAGTCTAGACCAAAGAGGTTCCGCCTTCTTGGGGTGCACAGAGCAGAAGCAAGTTTGGTAGTACCTTATCATAGACCCTGTTAAGGAGTCGAGGCACTGTGGGGAACACTGTGGGCTTCAGAGCCTTCATGTCATCGGGAAGCAACCGGATATCTCCTTGGAAGAACCCAACTCTGCCTCCAGAGGCGAACAGGACAGCCTGAAACAAGACCGAAGAAAAGATTCAGAGCCACAGACCAAGGGAACTAAGAAAATGAGATCCACAGGGTCTTTTCTCTGTGCAGCACCAGAAAGGAGATCCACAGGCGACTTTTCTCTGTATAGCACCCCTCTCCTAAAAATTCAGGTACCAGGTCTCTGAGAGCCTCCTCCCAAGACAGGATCTTAACTCATTTCTGTTGAGGTTGTTAAAACAGATAAGACAGACTATCAACTTGTAGGCCCTTCCCTCTAACTTCACCAGAGGTCTGGGTGACAGTTCAGGATACCACCCTTCTGTGTGACCTTAGACAGCATTGCTAGTTACAATAGGAAAACATGCCTTCCATTGTTAAATTTAAAATCCCAATTTTAAAAATGCAAAAATATTTTAAAAGGATTACTAGAGTCAACTTTTTATTAATAATATGTAAATTCTTTAGTCTAACGAACTGAATTTCATCTTTTGGAACTTTACGCAGCAGCCAACCATGTTCAGGATGAAAAGGTATTTGAGGCGGGTGGGGGGGGAGTAGAGAAAAGATCTTCCCACTGTTACTAGCATTTATGAGAAGTGAATGCTACTTTGGGCTCTCAAATCAGCTGAAAATCTTCAAGTCTACCCCTAGCAGGATATGCCTTCTTGGGCATATATACCATGCCTGGCGATGTCACTTTGCATACTTGACTGTGGTGTGAGAATTCCCCTAGGGACACCTGGCCCTTTACCTGGGTCAAATGCTCCTTTCCTGGGCCCTCTCTAGGGACACGCCTTTCCTCTAACCCTAGATCCATTCAAAATTCTAACCACTAAATAATAAAAAGGAAGACACAATGCTTTGTGAGGCAGTTCAGGATTAAGGACAAACAGACCATAAGCACGAAGCTGAGATCTCACTGGACTCATATTCCCCCAGAAGACAGGAGCTAGTCCTGTTCTAGCTTCCTTGGGTATGCGAACTCTACAGAGGAAGGCCTACAGGATGTGAGGGTGCTGTAGGATTACGACATGAGGAAGCCAACTCCCTACCTGTGCCTGACACAGAAGAAAGGGGGCTAGAAATGCCACATCTCTGGCTTTTGAATAAATATAGAATGAGCAAATAAGGACCCCCTTCTCACATACCTGCTAGGCACACGAGGTACTTACCTCTACAACCCTCTCAAACATATGGGCCAAGGGGAGGTAGGAAATTGTCACATCTTCGGGGCTGGGAAAGTAACAATTCTACATATCGGGGAACAAAGAAGAGACAGAAATGGGTTAATGATAATTTTCTCTTCCAACAGGGAGATTCGGAAACTACCCTTTACAGATGTGTCACATCTAGTACCTTCTATAACTCTGAGTGGCTTTGAACTCCATGGGGTGTAGAGCTTAACAAGGATTCTGAAACAAGGAAGTATGAAATATACAGTTCTGTAGACAAAGGCCACACCATGGCACTTGGTTCTTGTTGAAGTTTTAAAAAACTTTATTTATTTATTTATTTATTTATTTAAGAAAGATAAAGAAGGAGAGAGAGAGGAAGGGAGGCAGGGAGGGAGAGAGAATGGGCATGCCAGGGCCTCAAACCACTGCAAACGAATTCCACACACGTGCACCACTTTGTGCATCTGGCTTTACATGGGTACTGGGGAATTGAACTCAGGTCCTTAGGCTTTGCAGGCAAGTGACTTAACTGCTGAGCCATCTCTCCAGCCCCTTGTTGAAGTTTGAATGGGATACCTTCCACCACAGGTTCATGTGTCTGAACACTTGGTCCTAGCTAGTGGCACTCTTTTAGAAGACTGTGGAACCTTTAAGAAGTAGTGAATCAGTGGAGAAAGTGGGTCACTAGGGGTGGGCCTTGAGGGTTTTATAGCCTGGCACTGCTTGGGTTCCTTTCCTGTTTTGCCAAGATGTGAGGAGTCCCAGCTGCATGCTCCTGCCAGCACGGAGCCACCTGCTTCCACGCCTACCCTTCCATGACGGACTGTAACCCTACAAACTTTAAGCCAAAATCAACTTTTCCTCCCTTAAGTGACCTTCCTAGGTATTTTGTCATAGCAGAGAAAATTAATGAATACAGAACCTCTTTCTGCCTCCTCTAACTTCTATAGTTAAAAATCTCATACCCTTTACAAATTTTAATGAGGGGCTCTTTTTTTTCAATTGACCACTGACCTCTAGACATCTGAGAAAAGCAGAAGTGTTTGCAACAATATTTTCGTGGGTTATCATGGCTCCTTTGGGGTCACCTGTAGAAAATAAGAAGTGGAAAGAATGATCCTCTGTGTGACTAGTTGGTAGCCTTTGGCCTTGGAAGAAGCTAAATTCAATGGGTTCTAGAGAGATAAAAGGCTGTCCTGTCACTGTGTCATATGTGGGCGTATATGCTTCTGTTTAGAGATGACTAATGACATCAGAGATGTCATGACAATGGGTTATTGACTTTTTACTGCCACTCAAGGCGTAGCCACAATCTCAACTATTAAGATAGTCAAAAGGAAAAGTATAAATAAGCCTCTCTTGTGCTGTTCCTATGTTCATATGTTTGACAGTTCAGAGCTAACATCGTCACCTAATAGTATGCCTGTAAACCTTATCAAGCAGACCTGCTGGAATGAATGTAACTGTCGAACATTTTCAGCCACATTAAAAATGACTAAGCCTTCCAGTAGATGTAGCTTACGGTAAGGGCATAGGTGTCAGTAGAGAACCATCACTGGGCAATCTGACTGAATGAAACCCTCACAGTGATGTGTCTAATTAAGAGAATGGTAGAGTGGAGGAAAAATGAACTTTCTGACATAATCTTTAAGACTCCTAAAATCCATACCATGTAAACACCTCCCTATGTATTAAATGAAGTCTACTTATTTATGATTCTACTTTCCTATTTGGCAATCCACACATAGAAGCCTCAGGTTGTAACCCTCCACTGACAGGGCTACTGGCAGGGTTATGGGTGCCAGCCCACCAGCCCCCAGGGACTTGGGCCAGGTTTTGGCTCTCTGAGGGTTGTTAGGGACTCATGGGCACTGACCTGTGGTTCCACTTGTAAAACAGATGATGCTCAGGTCTTCTGGGTTTGGAGGCTGGAGGGAGAAGCACAAGGGCTTAGTCTACCTTAACTGACAGTAAACTGAACCAAGAGTCAAATTCAAGCAGAAAAAAAAAAAAAAGTAAAAACTTACCACGGGTTTTTTGAAGTTCTCTTTGCCTAGATTCTACATGCAGAGGAAATAAGAACATTCATTGAGATGGACAGTCTTGTGATAAATTCATCTCTCTCTCTCCTTTTCCCACAAGGACACTTGTATGGGAATATAGCCCGAATTCCAACCTGGATCAGCCCATAAACCATACGCAGTCATAATGGAAACTCCAGGAAAGAACATCAAGTGCTCTAGAATACTAACCTAAGAAAAGGCAGATCCAAACTAAACTTCCTACCATATTCAAAGGTCAGTCACCCAGGACCAACTAAATCTTTCTTGAATAATATAAATAGTTAACATTGTCAGGGTTTACAACATACTGATCATTTACCTGACAATTTACACCTATTAACTTATTTAATTCTGTGACACACCTGTGTGAGATAGGCAGCAATGAACTCCTTATGTCATAGATAGGTGAAAAGAGATGTGGAGTGCTTTATCCAATGTCACCTAACAGAGACAGAGCTAGAGTGTAAACCCAGGCAGTCTGGCTCCAGAGACCACATCCATAACCATTGCTGAGCTCTTGATTCAAACACTGTCTACTTACCAGTGTATGCAGCTCACCAATGGACTTTCTTTGTTTTTGTTTTTCAAGGTAGGGTCTCACCTCACTCTAGTGCAAGCTGACCTGAAATTCACTGTGTCATCTGTAGCCTCAGCGTGGTCTCGAACTCACAGTGATCCACCTACCTCTGCCTCCCAAGTGCTGGGATTAAAGGCGTGCACCACCACACCTGGCTTCCTCTTTCTTTTTGTTTTTCACCAAGGGACTTTCTATACCAGACCACAACAGCCCTGTGCTCTTGTGTAGAAAGCCTGCAAGTTGTTCATGATGATGGATCTGATCAGCCTTCCAGCTGCAGACCATTTGACTCATACCTCAGCCTCAAACAGGGATAAGATCTCAACTCCACACTTGTCTCCTCTTTGCTTCAGCTCGTCATCAAATGGGTCCATGAGGATGACCATCTTTAGGCCAGGGGTATAGCCCTTTTCCACGTTATCTATGAGCATTGATGCCTTCTGGGGTACATCACAGATGACTGTGGGGATATCAGCTGAAAGGAGAAACAGCCAGAGGTCACCGCCCTGCTCTAAGTGCCTGATTGCCTTATAGAAATAGTGAGTCCCTAAAAGGAGATGACATCTATGAATCAGATTTAGAGTGCAATCTGGAACTTTCCCTTAATAATAATGAGCTTAACTGAAACACAAAGTACATAGTTTTCTTGCATCTTGCTGACATATTTTAGTTTTAGAGGAAACAGGAAATTCGTTGTTTAAGAAAAGTCATTCAGACAACTTGTATGTATCTCTGATGTGTGACACTATCAGTGGGTTTTGTTTTGAGGAGGGGAGTAGGAAAAAAAGAGAAATGAGGGTGCCAATGGAATTTCAGTAGACAAACATCTTGTGACACTAAATTTTGGCATCTTCTCTGATACTTGTCTTCACAAACACAAAGTTTTAAATAGTATCATGCACAACAGATATTGTTCAAGTGAATTTACTCAGCCTAGTAGTCTGGGAACAAAAGAAAACAATCTCAGGTATGTGATAGACCTGCTGCTTACACATTGAACTTAGGCTTGTTTCTCTAATAATGTCAGTTTTCTTCCATTGATTCACTGGTGCATACTGGTTAATTCTACTGACTTGAGTTTTCAGAGGATAGAAAATTAACTCTGTAGTTCTACTGTGACTTAGTTAATTAAGTTTACTCTAGGTTTGTGTCTGCTGACTTCAAAGTAGTCTTGTCTCTTAGCTATATTGACATACTTGCCATTTTAAGGCATTACACTCAACCTTTTATCTAAGTATTTTTGCTTCATAGACATTTTTATAATTTCCATGCAAAATGATATCCTAAGTACTATAGGATCAAAAAGACAAAACATTTATGTTGTGGTGACAGATATCTTATGTCTAATCTGGTTTAAGAAAGTGAAGAAGAAGGAAGAGGAGGAAATAAAAGAGGAAGAGGAGAAAGAGGAATAGAAGAATAAGAAAGCCAAAAGGAAAAAAATAGCAGAAAATGAATAATTGCTCAGCTTTAGCAAAGAACCAAGATGTAAGGTAATAGCAAAGTTTTACCCTTGTTGACAATGTGTATGATGGCTTCTGTTCCCAAGGTGTCATACAGGGGGACAGCTACCATGGAATATGTGTAACAAGCCAACTCAGAGATGACCCACTGCAGAGGAAAAAGTCAGGTTAAGTCCTAGAAGATGACTTTGAAGAGTACTAATTCAGTGCTTACGTGATACATTTTATATTAAACCAAATGGAAAAAAACAAAAACAAAACAAAACTGTGGGACTAGCCATAGGCACGGTCACTGATAGTGCTATAAGGAACAGTTCAATAAATGAGACATGGAAGCCACATGCATGATATACCTGCATGACAATGCAGGCTGTGGTCAATTCCCATCCTTAAGACATGTGGGAAGCATTAGGGAGACTTCTTGGGACTGAAATCTCTCTCAAGGGTGGGCTCAGGGTTACCTAGGTCTGCTGTGGGAAAGTGAGGGAAATTGGACAGAGCTTCAGAAGATTGCTGGGTTTTTAGTCACGGAGGTGGAAATAGACAAGGCATCCAAAGAAGGCAGAAATGAACAAATGGGAACCAGGGGGGAAACCACGACACTTTTTCTATGCACGTATCAGCAAGAAGAGTGTCAGAGCCTGCCTGCCATGGGCCTTAAATGACAGTCTTAAGTATTACAGATGGATCTCCTCATCCAAATTCATGTTCAAACCCTAACCCTGCTTTTGAGATGAGGGTCTTAAGAACGTCAAATTAAACAATTATAAATGAGTGGAGCAATAGGAACCAGCAGGGCAGGCATTCTTGTAAGAAGAGGGAGAGACATCAGTGATGCATGAACACAGAGAAAAGGCTACATGAGGACCTAATGAGAAGGTGGATACCTGCAAATCAAGAAGAGCCTAAGGAGAAGCCTTAATCTTGTGTTATAGCATCCCTGAAAGGCTAACACACTGGGTTTGATATTGAATTCCTCAACAAGAGCAAGTTGACCTCTTCTCACTGAATGAAGCTATAGAACTGGGGAAACACAGATTCACCTAAAAGAAATGTAGCCAGTGTTTTTCAGAACTGACTTAGAAAACTTAACAAAGCAGATGGTTCTAGCGAACACATGATGCATACCAAAGCTTTGCCTGAGTATATTGGGCCTAATGACTTTATTGGAACTGGGGGATAAGGTTGATTCCGGCCATCCCAATGTATATCAGGAAAGACAGCAATGATCAGACTCAATATCCACAGATACCTGGGTTTATTGGGTCAAGTATAATAAGCAGCACATTATAGTACTCCATCCTTCCTATGACACCTTCAAGATTTTATCTAGCCATCCTTTCTAATGCCCTTACTTTCATCACCTAACACTCAGTCTGACTAAAAAAAATGATCTGTGCTGGACCACGAAATAAAAGTTCAAACACCAGACTAGATTCCTAGACATTCAGCCAAACCTTGAAGAGGCTCTGAGATTCAAAATCAGAGTCATCGTTTTCATCACACCATCACTGACGCTAGCTCCTTCCATAGTTAGCACCCATGACTTTATACTGATGCACTCCTCCATAGTGCTTATTCTCTACTCTTTGGAGGTTGTTGTGACTATGAGGTCATTAAATAGCTTTGATAAGTCATCAGCAAGTGACAGAATACTGGGTTGGAGGAGACTCCTTTCATTAGCTTCATTATAGTTACCTCTGGCCTATTTTGAGCAAAGATGCCAACAAACTGGTCTGGTGATGGCTTATATCCTTTATGCAAGAGACAGGAGCCAAGGTACTCTGCTCGATCAGACACCTACAGAGGGAAAGGGGGGAAGAGAGAACACGTCAAGATTAAAACAAGTCCACATTAGCTCAGGATGCCACATTAGTGAGAGAGTGTCAATAAACCCATGGACTTAATTTACCTGTTTGTAGGATATCCATTTGTAGGGCTGGTTTGGTTTTCTGTATCCCAAGCAGGGTCCATTATCTAAAAATGTCACATTAAAAGGAAATTAATTCCATTTGCCCTCCTCTGGATCAGAGAAGATAAAAGGCCACTCAGAAGAGGCCAAGACACAAAGAATAAGTCCAGCAAGAATTTGAACTTCTCTTGTGTGCCCAGGAAATTCAAGAGCAAACATTTAGGAAGTGTTACAAGGCAGGGGTAGTTCAGTATTGAATCTGTGGTTTCCATGATAACATGACTATGTGGTCCATCAGTATGGACCCACCCACATTGCATGAACAAATAAAGACTTTCAAGTAGACACAAACCTGGGTTGAGTAATTATGAGAGAGGTAGCATCTCTATAAAAAACAAGTATACTCATCACATATAGAAAAAAATTCAAAATCTGAGTCATCATTTTTATCTCACCATCACTGGTGCTATCTCCTTCTGTACTTAGCACACATGGTTTTACCCTGATGCACTCATCCATATATTTGGAATAAGCAAAATAACTTGCTATCCTAGTTCCTTGCTCAATTCAATATAGAGAGTCCCATGTGATTTCTACTCTGCTCAGATATCCAGGCCCTCTGATGAAGGGCTTGACAGTAATTGACTTTATCTCTTTGTGTAATTGATAGTGGTTCCAAGTTTCTCAGACACACTCTAAATAATGTCATGGTAAATATTTTCAAATTGATCCATAAACAGTTTCCTCAAGCGTGGTATAGGTGGGTCATATGGTAGATCTATTCCTAGTTTTTCAATAAACTTTCATGCTGATTTTCATTGAGGGTGGACTAGTTTGAATTCCCACCAGCATTGCTCCCTGTGGTCTACATCCATGCATTTGTTATTGGTTTTCTTAATGGAAGACATTCTAACCATAGTAAGATGGAATCTCAATGTAGTTTTATTTTAATAAGGCATTTCTTATGGCTTATAAGATTGAACATATTTCATGTATTTATTGGCCATTTGTATTTATTGTTTTGCAGTGTTCATGCATTAGCCCATTTATTGACTGGGATGTTTGCTTTCCTTTTCATTAACTTAAAACATTTTATTTCTTTATTTGCAAGAGAGAGAGGAAAAGAAAAAATAAAGAGAGAAGGAATATGGAATCTTTCACTGAACCTGGAGCTGCCATTTTTCAGTCAGTGTGGTGGTTTGATTCAGGAGTCCCCCATAAACCTAGTTGTTCTGAATTCTAGGTTCCCAGCTGATGGAGATTTTGAAATTAACACCTCCTGGAGGCAGTGTATTGTTGAGGGAAGCTTATGGGTGTTATAGTCAGTTTCCCTTTGCCAGTAGCACACTCTCCTGTTGCTGTTGTCCACCTGATGTTGGAAAGAAGGTAATGTCCACCCTCTTCTCATGCCATCATTTTCCCCTGCTATCATGGAGCTTCCCAAGTCTGTAAGCCAAAGTAAACCCTTTTTCCCACAAGCTGCTCTTGGTTGAGGGTTTTTTTTTTTTTTTTTTTTTTTTTTTGCCAGCAATGCAAACCTGACTGCAACAGTAAAGTTGATACCAGAGGAGTGAGATTGCTGCTGTTTGAAATGTGACTGTGCAGCTTTTGGCCTTTTGGAGCTGATTTCCAAGAGGAATGTGGCATGTTTTGAAACCTTGGCCTAAGAGATTCCTTGCAGTGCTTTAAGTACAGCTTGATGGACTATTCTGGTCAGAGATGAAAGACCTGCATGCAATAAGAACTATGTAAGGTGAGGTTTGGCTTATGAGGGTGAGAAAGAGCTTTACCTAGACAAGCAGTTTGTGTGAGAGGCTTGCTGTTTATGCCCCTGTCCTGAGAACTTGTGCGGGGTTGCATTGTGTAGAAATGGACTGGTGTGTGCAGAGGGATATGGGACAAAAATGAAATCTTAGGGCTGAAACTTCTGCCTGTTCAGCTGCAATTGTATGAGTGATTACAACTTTTGAGATTGGGCCAGCTGACCAGCATTGGGGCAAGAGGAAGAATGCAGAATCTTTTGGAAGAGCCTGAGTTCTGAAGGAGTGCCCTGTTCTTCAAAGTCTTCTTTATACACTCATTGATTAACAAATTGGCACCCCACCTGGTATTATGGAGTATAAAAAATGCAGGAAAGCACCTTCCAAGGCTCAGGGTCCTTTGCGGAAGAGGTGACGGAAAGAATGTAAGGGTCGAAGGAAGGGTAGGACTCCTTACAATGTGCTCCTCCAGACATAACATGACCTGGATATCCATGACCTCACAATGCCTGACACTACCTACTCAAGACCATCATAATAGGAGGAAAAGATCATGTCATCAAAATAAAAGAAAGACTGATTGAGAGGAGAAAGGGATATGATGGAGAGTGGAGTTTCAGAGGGGAAAGGGAGGGGGGGTGAGGGAGGGAGCGAATTACCATGGGCTATTGTTTGCAATCATGGAAGTTATTAATTAAAAAAGAAAAAAAAAATGCAGGAAAGAGAGGGTCATTGAATTTGCAACACGGTCTTGTGTTTTGGAAATGGCTATGGGCAGCACAAAGCAGACTTGCTGGATGCCTGCATGGAGACCTGATGGAGCCATTAAGATGGACCATGAGTTATAGTGGAAACCCAGTAGGGATGCTGGGACCAGGAGATGGCTGTTAAGGAAAGCTGCCGACCCTGACGAAGTTTTCCAGGACTGTGATTAGCCTGGCTGGAGGGGCAGAATTGGAACTCCAGAGACTTGTTGCTGGTTAGAAATATCTTACTTAGAGACTTGTCATTGGCTAGACTTGTTGGACTTGGAGTTACAGAGTTTGATGTTTTACCTGTTTAAATCTTGTATTGGTTGAATATTTCTTTGCTATGCCCAATGCCATCTTTTGCAGTGTGAGTGTTTATTCTGTGCCATTATGGGTTTTGGGGGGATTTTTTGATATTATGGCTCAGTGAAAAGACCTTGGATTAGCCAGGCGTGGTGGCGCATATCTTTAATGCAGCACCTGGGAGGCAGAGGTAGGAGGATTGCCATGAGTTCAAGGCCACCCTAAGACTACATAGTGAATTCCAGGTCAGCCTGAGCTAGAGAGTTAGACACTATCTTGAAAAATCAAAAAAGAGAAAAAGAAAAAAAGAAAAAACAGACCTTGGATTATGGGGATGTTTGAACCTATTAGGATTGATGAAAAATGTGGGATTTTGAAAGTTGGACTGAATGCATTGCATTTTACCTCATGGATGGTTATCAGTTTATGGAGGCCAGGGGTGAAATGTGGTGGTTTGATTCAGGTGTCCCCCATAAACTTAGGTGTTCTGAATGCTAGGTTCCCAGCTAATAGAGATTTGGGAATTAACACCTCCTGGAGGCAGTGTATTGTTGGGGACTGGCTTATGAGTGTTATTCCTGGTGTCCCCTTGCTAGTGTTTGGAACACTCTCCTGTTGCTATTGTCCATGTGATGTTGGCAAGGGGGTGATTCCACCCTCTGCTCATGTCATCATTTTCCGCTGCCATCATGGAGCTTCCCCTCCAGTATGAGAGAAAAAATAAACCTCTTTTTTTTTTTTTTTTTAATAAACTGCTCTTGGCTGGGTGATTTCTGCCAGCAATATGAACCTGACTGCAACAGTAATGTTGGTACTGAGGAGTGGTGTCTTTTGCTCCTAGACACCTGACTGTGTGGCTCTGGCCTTTTGGAGCTGATTTTCAAGAGGAATACATAAAGATTTGAAACCTTGGCCTAAGAGATGCCTTGCAGTACTGTGAGTACAGCTTGGTGGATTATTCTGGTCAAAGTTGAAAGACTTGAATGCAGTAAGAACTATGGATTGTGAGGTTTGGCTTGTGAGGGTGAGAAATAGCTTTGCCTGGACTGGGCTAGAAGCAGTTTGTGTGAGAGGCTTGCTTTTATGCCTGTGTCCTAAGAACTTGTGCAGGGTTGCTTTGCGTAGAAATAGACTGGTGTGAGCAGAGGGATATGGCACAGAAAGTATTATAGTCAGTTTCCCCTTGCCAGTGTTTGGCACACTCTCCTGTTGTTGTTGTCTACCTGATGTTGGTGAGGAGGTGATGTCATTTCCCCCTGCCATCATGGAGCTTTCCCTCAAGTCTGTAAACCTTTTTCCCAGAAGCAGCTCTTGGTTGGATGTTTTCTTCCAGCCATGCGAACCTGACTGTAACAGTGAGGTTAACTAACACTGAGTTCTCCTATCTCCACTTACTTCAGAACTGGGGTTATGGGAATATGTGGCCATGCCCAAGTTTTTATGTAGGTACTAGTGGTTGAACTCAGGTCCTCATGCTTACACAGCAAGCACTGCTACCCTCTAAGCCTTCTCCCTGGCCCCAGTGACCATTTTCCTTTTGTCCCACCAGCAACATCTCAAGTATTATCACATTTTCCTAGACAGCAAATAGTGTCATTTAAATGTGTCTTCCAATTTGATAGATTTTAAGTTATTATTTTCATCTCTTTCTTTTAACAATCAATACAATGTAATCTTTCCCCTTATTTTTATCTTTCTATCTGCTGTCATGAATCATCTGTTATAACATCATGCCATCAGGGAGCATGATTTTGCTTGTTTATGCGGAGGCTTACAAAGAACTACAAGAGCACACATAATCTGGCCATCGGTGTTTCTTGAATTTATGTCTTACACTATACAGTAAGATAGTTCAGCTTCTAATGAGCTAAATCACTTGGCCTCACTTAAATTAACATAAGTCCTGTGGGTGTTTGGGATCTGACTGAGTGGTAGAGCACTAGTTTAGCATGCAAACGCCCTGGGCTCAAACTCTGGAACCGGCAATGAATAAATAGATGATAATAGATAGATAGATGATAGATAGTTGGACAGATAGATACATAGATAGATAGATAGATACACAGATACGTAGATAGGTAGATAGATAGATAGATAGATAGATAGATAGATAGATAGATAGATAGATGAAGCAGTTCTTGGAATGATGCCAAATTGCTGATAGGAATTCGGGTCTTGGCAAAAGGAAACACAACCAGGAATTCAGGGACCAGTAAATGAACTTGTTGGCTACGTGATGGAGGGAAAAAGGAAGGAACACAGGGAAGAGGTAGCTGTTCTGACTGAGCAGATATGAAAAATGAATGAGGAGGTTGTCTGCAGGAAACATTAGCACTGTTATTCACATCGAAACAGCTGCAGAAAGGCTCCACAAGTACAGTCTCAGACTAAACCGTTCCCTGGAGTGTGACAAGTCCTGATCTGCCCCTTGTTCATCAGCTGTTCTCCAAGGGCCATGTCTCTGGGCCCACCAATGAGGTCCTTTGTCCTGATGTTAGTCACTAATGACAGCTACTGTTGATTGAATGCCAGGCACATTAACCCCTTGGGACTTCTTATTATCATTCCCTTTAGACCAAGAATTATGAAGAATTGGAGCAGCATTTTCAAGCTCACCCAGTAAGAAGTAGAGGCCATAGATATGGAAGACCCTCTCCCATACTTATTTAACATTTTCTCAGTAATGAAAATGCTAGCAAAAGCCTCTCCCAAGGAGTCCAATAATCGGCCCAGAGGGACAATTCAGATCTCATGAAACTCTGTGGCCTTAGTCAGCTTTAGTTTTCTAGTAAATTCCTGACCAGACAACAGCCTCACCTTTACTAACTTAGCTCGTAGCTGGCTGGGTTCTAAGGCGTAGCCATCTTTAAAGAGTTCGAGTAAATGCCTTCTAGACTAGGTAGATATCACAGCTAGGGAGAGTTTAAACTCTGTCTGCAGAATCCCTGGAAGTTCATGGTTTTAACACTTCCTGAGGATTGATGGGGCTCGGTGTGTGAAATTCTGATTTAGTAGAATTGAGGTAGAGATAGGGGTTACATGTTTTAAACACTATTCCCAGGTGATTCTCAACATAGATGAACTACTGGCTAGGAGTGACACATTCAGATTTATGTATTCAACCCCAGATAATGCTAAATATATCATTTTTCTAAAAAGCCATGCCATTTTCACTTTATTGCTTTAATTTTAATTTATAATTGAAAAATCCCAAATGAAATATTTTATGTGCCACATAATACATTCTGAAGGCCTTTTTAGTTACAAAAACAACACACACTGAACACAACTTCTAATTACAGAAATTTCCAAAGGAAATTCTATTTTAGACATCAACTCTGAAGTTGTCAGAGAATTAAAGAAACTAATGTTTTACTTGCTTGGTTTTTTTTTTGTTTGTTTGTTTGTTTTTGTTTTTGTTTTTGTTTTTCAAGGTAAAGTCTTACTCTAGCTCAGGCTGACCTTGAATTCTCTATGTAGTCTCAGGGTGGCCACGAACTCTCAGCACTCTTCCTACTTCTGCCTCCCAAGTGCTGGGATTAAAGGCATGTACCACCACACCAGGCTTTACTTGCTTTTTGTTATTGACATGAAATATAAACAAATGCAAATTTAGACCCAGAGATACTAAGTAGGGGCTCTTCAGGGGGCTTCCTGCAGAAAGTTTTTTTAAAAAAATATTATTATTTATTTATTTGAGAGAGAGAGAATGAGAATAGGCATGCCAGGGCCTCCAGCCACTGCAAACAAACTCCAGATGCATGTGCCACCTTGTGCATCTGGCTTATGTGGGTCCTGGAGAATCGAACTAAGATCCTTTGGCTTTGCAGGTAAACGTCTTAACCACTAAGCCATCTCTCCAGACCCTTAAAGTTTTTTTTTTTTTTAACAACAAATCTTACATATGCTTTTTTTTTTTTTTCAAGGTAGGGTCTCCTTCTAGCCCAGATTGACCTGGAATTCACTATGTAGTATCAGGGTGGCCTTGAACACAGGGCAATCTTCCTATCTCTGCCTCCCAAGTGCTAGGATTAAAAGCATGCACCACCACGCTGTCTTCATGATTTTATATATCTATCTATATACTATATAGAAACCACACATGAAAGCAAATCTATGGCATTTGACATTCTGTCACTAACAATTCACTTTATAAGATTACCTTGAGTTGCATCAATTTTCCTGCAAATGACTAATGTTTGCTTGGCTGAAAAATTCCATTGTGTATAAATGCATTTTCTTTATCCATTTCTCTGTTATTGGATACCTAATTTAGTTTCCATCATTTAGCTATTGTGAATAGTAATACAATAAACATCTGTGTACAGGTATCTCTGTGATGTGTTGACCTGGGGGTCTTTGGGTAAATACCCAGGAGTGGATGGGTTATATGGTAGATCTATTTTTAATTTGAGGAGCCTACTTACTGATTTCAACAGTGGCTGAATTAGTTTACATTCTAGGGGGTGTGCGTGGAAGAAAATATGATCAATGTACATAATATACTTATATGAAGAAAATGTCCTCATATATAAGAGTACTGTGTGCAATGAATACAGTATAACAAAAATCTAAAATGACTAAATAAGAAAGAGCTAAAAATGAAACATTTCATATGGAGAAATAACTACTTTTAGAAAACATTTAAGAACTAACCTAAGATAAAATCATCTAGTCAAAGCAGACAGATGTAGGTTTTTGTATCAGCCCTAACCCTCTCTAGCTCTGTGACCCTGGGAATATACTTCAACCTTGAAGTCTCCACTTCCTTATCTGTAAAAATCAGAGTAATGGCGATGAGCTCCTAGGGTTCAGGGATGACCTGAGTATGCATAGTAGCTGTTGAACAGTTAGTACTTGATGCCAGTTAGCTACTGACGTGGTCATAGTCATGGTTAGCAGGCACAGAGTGGGGAAGGGATAAAGAGCTGTGCAGTTAAGCCTCTGCATAGCAGAATGTCATGGAAAGATTGGAGAGATGGATCAGCTTGCCTGAGAAGCTTAAGGACCCAGGTTCAATTCCCCAGGGCCCACGTAAGCCAGTTGCACAAAGTGGGGAATGTGTCTGGAGTTCATTTACAGTGGCTGAGGCCCTGGCACATCTCTCTCTCTATCTATTTCTCTCTGTCTCTCTTCTATGTCTTTCTGCTCGCAAATAAATAAATAATTTTTTTTTAAAAAAAGGAACAGAGTTATAAGCCAGGAATTTTGAAAGGGAACTTGGGTGTGTACTACTTTGTCCAATGACATAAAGTACATGTATACATATATATACACACACATATACATACATACATGGCTGAATATTTTCCAAATAAACTTATCAAAGCCCACCCGGTGCTTTGTTTTGAAGCCCAAGGATAACTGTCTTCTAGACATGGTGGCAAGCTTGGGAACACAATGCAGAAGTTAGGGAAACACTAACAAGTTAGAAGTCCCAAGTGCCAATCCTGAGTCAGATTCTCCATGTGCAAATACAAGGAAATGTGATTCTGAGAGGAGGGTACCTAAATAAACAGTGTGCTGGTGAGTTAGTCAAGTACCTTCCCACACGGCACTGTCTCCTAAGCTCCGCAACACTGGGCAGGGAAGTTTCTTCTTTGGCTGAGGAGCCGACTCAGAGGAGGCAAGTGGTTTGCATCGGGTTACATAGCTGGCATGGTAGCAGTGAGGTTTACACTATTTTCCACACTCATTCTGACACTGTGCTAATGTTGCTTCTAGTGTGCACATTGTGAATCTTCTCAGACCACTGCCTCTAAATAATTAGGCTTTTCGAAGTAAGACTAAAGGAGAAATTGGAGCAAGGTGGTTTTATTGTTTTTGATATTTATTTATTTATTTTGGTTTTTCATAGGCAGTCAATCAGGAACAAAGGCCCAAAGAGAGGAACAAGGAGATGTCACCTCACCTGCTTTGGCAAAGCTAGAACTAGGCATCTGACCCAGTCATACCTAAGATAACCACGAACAATCTCTCAACAACAGCACTTCTCCTCCTTCCCCGTCTGGCACACTTGGGCAGGCTGGCCTCACCTGAGTTAGCCACTTGAGTCTAAAAACCAATCAGGTCTCTCTCCCTTACCCACCTGAGTCTGATAACAAAACCCATCCTAATTAACTATAAAGGGCTGTTTCTGTGAGTCACTACCCTCTCTTAACTGCTCATTCACCCGTACTCTTGCGTCTCCTGGCCGCTGCTTGGGTAAGCTCTTTGTCTCGCCCTGTCCATGAGGAAGGATCTCACATTTGTCTGGGTATTTCTCTGCTTGCTTCATACCTTTCCTTAAGCCCTGAGCCCTTCGCTATGTTATTTCTTAGTCTTTCCAGAGCCCCACGTGATTGTAAGGGTGACGGGTTTCCCTTCCATGCTTCTCTTCCCACCTGGGTGCACTTGGGTTTCTTTTCGGTCTTTTGGTGTGGCCTCCCAGGTCCTGCCTTCCACTCTCCAGCTTTCCTCCCCCTTCCAGCCAGGCAAGAAATTCCCCTCTGGCCTGAATAGTTCCAGCTTTTTCCTGAACACCAGTTTTCCCTAAAGAAACCTCATCATTAATAATTTACTCTACTCAGAGTCTGTTTCTTCAATTCCTTGTTAAAATGGACAAGAATCTAAAAGTTGGGGTTCACAGGCCAGGGGGAACCCCCATACTCTAAAATCCCAAAACAAGATGAAAGAAAAGGGCAGAACAGACCCAACTCAGGATCCTTACAGGCCAGGCTAGAGGGCTAGGCTTACCAGACACAGCAAGTCCTCTTTGGAAAATGTCATATACTGTCTTGACATCTGAGAAGTAACAACGCATTAAGTTGTCGTCCTTCTGGGAAGCCCCCTTCCGCGCTCCTCCCTAAGACACAAGACCAAGTTTAAGCTGAGTTGGAGTCTCTATCCTTTCCAAAACCTTAATGGATTGAAATGAAGGTGATATAAATGCTGTTTTTGTTTGTTTGTTTTTCGAGGTAGGGTTTCATTCTAGCCCAGGCTGACCTAGTCTCAGGGTGGCCTTGAACTTACCATGATCCTCCTACCTCTGCCTTCCGAGTGCTGGGATTAAAGGCATGCACCACCATGCCTGGCTAAATGCTGGTTTTTGAACTCATAGGGCTATTATCTGCTTCAGTGAAGTGTTTAGTCCTCAAAGTTGTGGTGTGGCCACACAATAAAAATTTTGAAAACCATAAATTATAAAGACTTTAAAAAGTGTGCTGCCACCATCTGCCCCATAGCAAGACATTGTCGCAATTATATTTTGGTAACACACCAAACACGTGTACATGACACATAGATATACAAAGGAAAGATTCTTTCTACAGGTTTACTTCTTTAAAAAGCATTATCTAGTTTAAACAGGTATGAAATTTATCATACTTTGTTCCCGGAACTGTGTAAATACTGTTGACACAGCTAAGACAAAATAGCTGTCCTGAGTACCTCATAAACTAGGATTTATGGAATGTGGGTAAGAACAGAACATATGTAAATATAATAATGGGATGGATATATAAGCTATAATAAATATGTAGTTTGGGAAACAAATGAAGCAATAAATTATGCATAAAGCAAGAAGGTTACAGTGAAGAAATATTATTTAAATGGAGACATTTAAAATTAGTAGGTGCTTACCAAAACACATGCTCTTAGGGTAAGGCAGAGGGAATAAAAAGAAAAAGAAAATAGCTCAAAGTGAAAGAACAGTCTGAACAAAGGTGTAGAGGGGGAGAAGCTGTATGCAGAGTCTAGGTTATTAGAGAACAGGAAAGCAGAAAGGGAGCGGGCTAGAGACGCCAGCTGAATTGTAGGGTTAGACTTTGGGGTGGGCCTGGAGTAAAATGAGAGCTACAGGCAAGGCCCAACCCTAATGAAAGTGAGTCTTTAGACAAATGGGTCTTGATTAAATAAACATACAAAAAATATAAATAGGATAAGGGCTATGAAAGCAGAGTAACACACACACAGCAGGAACAAGGCATCTGACTTTGTCAAAGCATCAGGGAAGATTTCCATAAGGTCACATTAATATGCCAAAAAATAGGGGCTGGAGAGGTGGCTTAGAGATTAAGGCATTTGCCTGCAAAGTCTAAGGACCCAGGTTCAATACCCCAGTACCCATGTAAGCCAGACACACAAGGTGGTGCATGTGTCTGAAGTTCGTTTACAGTGGCTAGAGGCCGTGGTGCACCCATTCTCTGTCTCTCTCCCTCTCTCTCTCTCTATCTTTTTCCCTCTCTCTGTCTGTAATAAATAAATAAAATAAATAAATCTTTTAAAAAAAGATACCAAAAAATAAATTCCTTGTCCAGTGAAGAGACAAGTTCTTTTTGTCCACATGCAGTGGAAGAGGAGGAAGGAAGAATCAAAGGTGATTCAAAATTTGAACTTAGGCAACTGGGTAAGAAGAGACAAACAGGAAAGGGGGTGATGGAGTGTGTTATATATGTATAGTGTGTGTGTGTGAACAGAAATGTGCAATAAAGAGTCATGCAGAGCTTGAGATGTTTGAGCATCCCTCATTGAGGTCAGAACTAGAAAGTGAGATTTGAGTGTCACTGCCTTGAGGTACCATTTTAAGTCATAGGAGAACAGATGTTTTCTCAGCTGTGGGATATAGAGCAAGGGCTGATAGACTAGTCTGGAGATTAAATCTCGCTTGCTATTGTTTCATAAATAAAGCTTATTGGAACACAGTCATACTCAGTTGTTTACATATTGCCTGGTGTTTTCTCTCTATAACAGCAGCATAAGTAGTTGCAACAGAGGTCATCTGCTCCTTTAAAAACTATTATTTACTGCCTGGTCCTTATGGAGGGCATCTGCCACACCCTGCTTTAGAGAAACTATATGATGTGAAGGCAACCATAGCAGGTAGGAAAGAACCTATGTGACTGAGGAATACTTCCATGGGATTAGAGAAAGGTAGTTCATTAAAGGGCATGGTGACATATAAAGGAGGAGTTTCAAGAAAAGTTCTCAAACCAGTTGAGGGGAAGACTGAAGGAGGAGCCAGTGAATTTAGAAGGTAGGTTATCAGTGACCAGACACCTTGGAGATGGTGCTCATAAAAGTCAGGATCAGGGGGTGACATTCAGAAGAAGAAATCAACAAGCAGACCACTCTCTCAATGGAACTCTGGTGGGAAAGTTAAGGACTGTGAGGAGATGGTGACAGGAAGCAGCAGGCTAGGAAGATGGCAATGAAGAAGGGAACGTGGAAACAGAAAAGATGGAGGGAGGGTGGAGCGTGGAGGAGCTTTGAAGTAAGATTCTCAAGTAAGTAAAAGAAGACTGTCAAAGAACAGAAAGGGTTAGTCTGTAGCCAAACAGGAGTGCTGTGTTCTCTGAAGAGAGGGTGTATGTGTGTGTGTGGGGGGGGGTGGGGAATAAGATAAAGATGCATGAGGTTTATTCAGAAAGCCAGGAAGAAGGAAAGGTAAGGAGTTCATCCTTGGAGCTCTCGGTATACTTGAAGATACAAGAGGAAGTTGGGCATCCTGCTGAAAGCTAGGAATGAGTCCAGTCCCACTTCCACCAGTGTCACAAACTAATGCTGACTGCAGCTAGGACAGAACTCAAGAAAAGGACTTCTTTATCATCCTTAGACCCTGCGTATTTCTATAAAAATGTACCAACTCTGTCATCTAGATCAGCGGCTGGCAACGTTTCTCTCTAGGCAGCTAGATGGTAAATATTTTAGTGTTCGTGGTGCATACATAAGCTGACCTTTAAAACTGTTTGTATCCTTTTAAAAATGTGAAAACTATTCTTAGTTTGCTAGCTGTACAAAAAAAAAAAAGCAGTAGCTTGCCAGCCCTTGATCTAAATGACTGGCATCTTATGATCAAGTGGTGGTTTCATTTTGTTACAAAGGAAATGTGCTAGGAAAAAAATGTAGATTCATAGACCGTTGATCAGTAACCTGAAAGCTTCTGTGTCATGCTCCTTCCCCTTCATTAGTTACTCTAGGTTTTGACTTCCATTTATATTCCATCAAGGCTGACAGACTGAAGATGGATGGAAAATTACCTCAATTCCCACTGACTGCTGGTCCAGGTCAATGGGAGGTAGGACTGGCTGAGGTCTGTTGATCAGCCACAGGAAGATGGCAGTCCCAAATGTCAGGAGGCAGATCAGGGCCGGGGTTGGAAGTGGGGAAAACAAGAAGTTAAAAATAAAAAGCATCTTTGGAAATAGCAACCAGAAATTCAGACCTTTAAAAAAAAACACAGAGAGAGAGAGAAAAAGAAAAAGTTAGAGGAAGTAGTCATATTTTTTTTTTACTCAATAGTTTTGTTTATAGAAGTATACACACACACACACACACACACACACACATCCCTGAGCGTGTGCACACAAGAACACACACACATACACACTCACTCATGTCCTCCAAATAGGGCAGGACCTCTCTAGAATTAATTCTACTGTTTACCTTAGCAATGTTGAAAATAATGGAACGCGTTCTCCACCCAGGCCACTTGACCGTCCTCGCACAAGGCGGAAAGGATCAAAGGAGACAAGTTAATCATTTCCCAGACAATTATAAGAACCCACTGCCTTTTCCTGTGGCCCACAGAGACTAGGAGAAGGCTCAGGGACCTGATAGACTCTGCTAGGGAGGGTGCATCAGAAATTTCCCCTGCTCGGGCACAGGGAGTCAGGGACGCTTCCGGTTGGACTTCCCTGGTATAAACCAAACAGAAGAGGAGCTCTCTGGAGAGTGACGTCATAGGTTTCAGAAATCAATCACTGTGCACGGGAACTTCCTGCCAGCCAGATAGACCTTGCTCACTGCTTTCTTTTCCAGAGCACCCGGACAGTCTCCCAGGTGAACAGCGTTTCCACTGCTGTGTCTGATGTCATCTCCTCTAGGGAGTCTGAGTATCACTTTACCCTGACACAAATGTTAGCTGGGGACGCAGAGAGGATGTTGCAGAATGTTCTCAACACACAGCAAACACTGAGGATTTAGGCCAGGGAACTAATGTCATCAGAGCTTCCAGCCACATTCGGCTCTCCACTTGTCTAGTAGTAGGAAGAAGTCACTTGGGGGTGTGGGCCCTAGGAACATATCTTCCGCGAAGCTATCTTTTCCATTATTTACCACAAAGCTTTCAGACTTGGTTAGGATAATAATAGCAGCCAGTGGGTCCTGACTGTGACAAGCCCTGCCCTGAGGTGGATGACTAGACTCAGTTAATTTAAATTTACTTTTAAAATTTATTCATTTTATGTTAATTTGAGAAAGAGAGAGACATAGAGAGAATGGGCATGCCAGGGCCTCTAGCTACTGCAAACTAACTCCAGACACATGTACCATCCTACGTATCTGGCTTACATGGGTACTGGGGAATCGAACCTGGGTCCTTAGGCTTCGCTGACAAGCACCTTAACTGCTAAGCCATCTGCCCAGCCTGACTCAGTTAATTTAACCCAGCCAATTCACAAAGGAGAAAAAAAACATAGAAAAACAGAAGATCCCAAGGGTAAAGTGACTTGCAAGTTCATACAAGATTTCCCATTGCTGCTCCTCTATGAAAAGCTACAAATTTGGGGCTGGAGAGATGGCTTAGAGGTTAAGGCGCTTGCCTGCAAAGCCAAAGGACCTTGGTTCGGTTACCCAGTTCCCACATAAGCTAGACACACAGGTGGCACATTCATCTGGGCTTTGTTTGCAGTGGCTGGAAGCCCTGGTGTGCCCATTCTCTCTCTCTCTCACTCTGTCTCTTTCCCTCTCTCAAATAAATAAATAAAAATAATTTTTTCAAAAAAGCTACAAATTTACAATGCATTTTTTCTTCTAGTTCACCATCACAGTGTTCAAGGAGTCTAAATATCTAGCACCTTACACTTGACAGCAAAAGAAGAAGTCACATATCTCCATTCTTCAACGTTGACTGCGGCACTTGACAGAACAGCATCTCAGAGTTGAGGCCAAACGATCCTACTCAAAGTCAAAGGAGCAGAACAGGCCTCGTAAAAAGTTTCATCAAATTAAGATCTTGGCTACCCTTAGAGCTCCAGGGTGGCTGTGGTGGGTTGGCACCCGAACTGTCTCCATTAAAGGCAACTCTTCATCCTAGCTCAAAAATGGCATGAGGCAGGGATTTGGTGTGGGGGCAGGAACAACCACAAGAAGCCCCTAGACAGTCTCACCATGCGTTTGCCCCTTGCTTAGTTATTCCTCCCTGAGGGCAGAATGGCCCCCTTTTCATTTTACAGAAGAACAAATGGACTTCCAGAGACTGAAATGATCAGCCCCAACCCCTTGTTTCCTTTCCCATTGTGTGCAGGGTACAAAGAGAAGACAAAAGACAAACACACGCCAGACCTAACAGTGCTAAGGTAACACCTTGGCAAGGTTCTGATACCTGAGGCTTCTGGAACCCAGCAGGGTTAGTGCCTGGGCTAGTATGGCCAGTGGCATTCCAGGAGACAAAAGCATGCAAGAGCCAGCCAGATAGGACAGGATTTTTGGGAGATCCATTCCAACACAGGCGGGGAAAGGGGAAGGTCCCAGGAAGAATTGTGACATTGACAGCAAGTGGCAAGCCAATGCTAAGAAGTGGGCTAGGTGTCCCCTCCCTTCCTAGGCTGGGATACTGCTGCTAGGCTAAGCCAAATCTTATCACTGGGCGTCCTCCCCCTACGCTACACTCACCTTGCAGATGAATAGATCTTACCTGACCTCCTTGACTAGGGGAACAAGTTGTGGCCCTGAGGATCTTTCCCTCTCATCCACATGGCAGATTTGTGGTCTAATGGGAGTTTTACCAACACTGTCTTCAAGTCACAGTCTAAAGGTGAAGTTTCTGCTCAGTGGGTGGTGGTATGGAGGTGAGAGGCGAGGAGAGAAGGTGAATAGCCTGGCAGGTAATCCAGTGGCAGAAAGGGGATGAGGGTATCCTTGATGAGTCTCAATAGTCTCAAGGGGCAAATACTGTCGACCACAGCTGATTGTTACCACATAGTCACATGGGTCCAGTGTCACCAGCTGTCAGGTCCCCCCTCCCTTGGATAACTCAGAAGACTGGAAATGATAAAAACTCAACTTTACCTAGAAGTGAATGAGAACACATCTTCTACTTTAACTTGGACCATGGTCTGTTTATACTTGGCTACTCCTTTTAGATGGGTTGTGGTCAGAGTGCCCACAAGTGAGATGAGACTGACCACTTAAATTACCAATGATGGGAAGGTAGGCAAATTTTAAGCCCACTATTTTATGAAAATGAACACACCTTGACTGTACTGGCATGGGATTTTGTGGGTAGAAGATACTGAAAGATGCTTTTTTTTTTTTCCTAACTGAAATAGCTTACTCCCTCAGCTTGCCACTGCTACCCAAGTGTTCCACACAAGTAAGATTCATGTAATTTCAAGTGCCTTCTCTTGGCTGCCTCTACATTATTTTTTCAATTGAGATAAAAGTGCATACAATAGAATTAACCATTTACAATGTAAAATTTAGCATAAGGTGCTACTTTCACCTCCAGTTAGTTCCAAAGCATTTCAAAAACAAGGGAAATGCATACCCACTAAGCAGTGAGGACCATTCTTTCCTCTCTCCAGCCCCTAGGGCAGGCACTAATCTGCCTTCTCTTCCTACAGATTGACCCATTCTAAATATTTCATATAAAGAGAATCATATAATGTGTAACTTTTTATATTTTATATTTTATTTATTTATTTGACAGATAAAGAGGGAGAGAGAGAGAGAGAGAGAGAGAGAGAGAGAGAGAGAGAGAGAGAGAGAGAATGGGCATGCCAGGGCCTCCAGCCACTGAAGACAAACTCCTTGTGCATCTGGCTAATGTGGGTCCTGGGGAATTGAACCAGGGTCCTTTGGCTTTGCAGGAAAATGCATTAACAGCTAAGCCATCCCTCCAGCTCATAATGTGTAAAGTTTTTGTGTCTGATTTCTTAACAAAATGTTTTTAAGTTTCACCCATGTTATAGTATATATAAGTACTTCATTCCATTTCAAGACTGAATACTATTTCATTGCACAGATATATTACATGTGGTCTGTCCATTTACCAGGTGATGGACACCTGGGTTAGTTCTACTTTAGACCATTGTGAATAGGCCTGTGAGCATTAGTATACTAATGTTTAAATGACTTTTTTTTTTTTATCTTTTAAAGGCATATGCCCAGGAGAGAAATGACTAAGTCATGTAGCAATTGTACATTTAACTTTCTGAGCAACTCTTTCACAGTGGCGTCACCATTTCACATGCAAAACAGCTGAGCTGGAAAGTTCCAGTTTTTATATATCCTCACACACAAACAATGATATTTTCTGTTGTTCTTTTGTTTTCCTAACAGCCATCTTAACTGGTATGAAATGATATTTCACTGTGGCTCTGATTTGTAATTACTGAATGACTAATGATGTAGGGTGTCATTTTATGTGTGTATATCTTCTCTGAAGAAATGTCTACCCAGGCCTTCTATTTTTCAATTGAATTATTTGCCATTTTGTGGTTGATTTGTAAGAGGAGTTTTGGGTTATTTCTGAATGTGGTGTGTGTGTGTGTGTGTGTGTGTGTGTGCGTGTATGCATGTCCATGTGTACGTAGGTGTCTGTGGAGGCCAGAAGTTGATGTTGGATATCTTTCTTGATTACTCCCTTAAGCCCAAGGTTCCCCTTTTTGGCTACTTTAGCTAGCCAGCTTGGATCCCTGTCTTTGAAACCTGACTGCTAGGATTACAGACAGGCAAGCCTCAACACACATGGCATTTACATGGGTGCTAAGGACTGGAACTTTGGTCTTCATGCATGCACAACAAACCCTTTATCCACTGAACCACCTTCCCAGACCTGCAGAGTTCTTTTTATATCAACACCCTTCCCAGCTCTATGATTGCAGTATTTTCTTCAATTCTGTAGGTTTTTCACTATTGTGATAGTGTTCCTTTATTTATTTATTTAGAAGAGAGACAGAGAGAGAGAGAGAGAGAGAGAGAGAGAGAGAGAGAGAATGGGCACTCCAGGGCATCTAGCACTACAAACAAATTCCAGATACATGCACCACCTTGTGCATCTGGCTTACATGGGTACTGGAAAATTGAACCTGAGTCCTTAAACTTCACAGGCAAGTGCCTTAACTGGTAAGCCATCTCTCCAGTACAATAGTGTCCCTTTAAATGCACACTACAATCACACATACATACACATGCACACACACATATGCACAGTCACACACATTTTAACCTTTGATGTTAACACTAGAGGGGATTTGCAAACATATTGTCACATAACTGTATCACTGTTTAAACAGAAGAAAGCCAGGATCTGAAAGTAAGATTCTCAGGTTACATCATTACTGGATGAGCATAGAATCTGTGAACTCTGAATACTGCCATATAAGCTCAAATAAATGAGGGAGAAGCCACCATCCCCCTGCCATGGCCCCCGCGTGATTCAAATTTCAGTTTTAGTTCTATCCCTCACAAAAACCCTTTCAGGCTGTAGGTATGATAGTATTTCTTCCTCCTTTTTTTTTTTTTTTTAGTTTTTTTGAGGTAGGGTCTCACTTTAGCCCAGGCTGACCTGGAATTCACTATGTAGTCTTAAGGTGGCCTTGAATTCATGGCGATCCTCTTACCTCTGCCTCCCGAGTGCTGGGATTAAAGGTGTATACCACCATGCCTGGCTCCTCCTCATTTTTTTATATTTATATTTATATTTATTTATTTATTTGACAGAGAACTTGTTGGATCAATGCCAGTATCAATGTGGCGATCAGTGTATATTTAGCTTGGGTTTTGTTCCTTTTGTGGATTTATGGTAGTATTTCTTCATTAAATCTCATTTTCTTTGTATAAGGCCTCTAATGGTCTTCAAGTGTGTTTATAATTGAAAATAGTTTTGTTTTCTTGATAGTCACTTTCTTCTAAAAGATTTTACCTTATAAGTATGTGTGTGTGTGTGTGTGTGTGTGTGTGTGTGTGTGTGAGATGTGTGTGTGTGGACATGTGTGTCCCCTGGCACCTCAGTATGGTTGTCCTCTCCTTCCATCTATATCAAGGCAGAGTCTTCCTTGTTCTTTCTGCCACTGCCATGGGCCAGTCTAACTGTCCTGTAAGCTTCTGGATTCTCCTGGCTCTGCTGTCCATTGCTCTAGACCTGTTGGGATGATAGATGTATGTGACACTTTGCATCTAGCTTTTTCTTGGCTACTTGGGAATTAAACTCGGGCTGGGAGGCTAACAAGCAAACACCTTTAACTGTTGAAACATCTCCCTCACCCCAAAGATTATAATTTTACCATGCAATTTTTAAAATACAGAAAATTTACATTTATCCAAATACAAATAATTTTTTAAAATGGAGTAATGATTGTACTTGTGCTATTTGTATACCACTCAGAGCCTAGCCTCATAGTCCATTCACACCTCAGAACATGTATATGTGTTCCTCCCTTGGGTTTTGTTTGTTTGTTCGTTTGTTTTGTTTTGCGAGGCAGGGTATCATTCTAGCCCAGGCTGATCTGGAATTCACTATGTAGTCTCAGGTGGTCTTCCCTTTGCTTGTAACATTTTTTCTCATACCTTACAGGACGGCAAATTTGCTCATAGTCCAGACACACCTCAGATGCCATTCTCCAGAGGCCGGCTCCCTGCTGCTCTCTCTGTCAGTCAAGGACCAGGCTTTCTCTATTCTAGGACACTGGCTACTATCTGAAATAGTTCTGCTCCCTTATTATCTATTGTCCCTCCTGAACTGATGTCCTCAGAGGAACCAGATTGTTGTTTTGTCTCCTGTTGGGCTTCCCATGTTCACAGCATCCCTGGAACCTAGTAAACTTGCAATAACTGGTTGTTGAATCAGTAACTAGTTTTCTGGCTTAGAATTATCTGTTCCAAGCTATTTTTACCAAAAGTCACTCTGACCAGGCATTGTGGCACACATCTATAATCCTGGCATTTAGGAAACTGACACAGGAGGATTACGTGTATGAGATCAGCCTGGACTACATGAGTTGGAGGCTAATAGGCTGGGTTGCATAGTGAGACTCTGTCCAACAAGAAAGAAAGAAAGAAAGAAAGAAAGAAAGAAAGAAGAAAGAAAGAAAGAAAGAAAGAAAGAAAGAAAGGAGAAAGAGAAAGAAAGAAAGTCACTGGCCACCCTTAAAATGAGTCCTCACACATCAATATTTTGGTGAGGTGATAAGTTTGAGGGGTAGATGGTGAAATGAGTGTGTCTCTAATGCACATGAAAGGTCATTTAGGACAGGGTCTCTTCTTCCAGAGTCAGGAACTGGAATGAACTGTATTATAATATGTGCATTCTGTCTAGCCAAGAAACAAATCATTCTGTTCCTTTGGTTTCAGGGATTGTAAAGTTAATAAGGGAAATGATTTGCTTTTTATGCCCGGAGGACTAATTATTTTCCAAGTAATAATAATATATAAATTTCAACTATAAACTTAAAAGAATCTGCCTTCTAGAGAGTGGCACAGGTTCATTTGTCTTTAATTGGAGTCTCTGTTCTTTTGCATGTATGGACTTATCCTGTGGTGACAGAAAGCTCATTAGCAGGAAGCCAGAATCTCTCAAGTTCTCATACCCAAGTAGTTAACACATTCTTCCATACTACGATGTGCTTGCCCTCTCCTAGAGACTGCCACATGACTTTAGAAGTCCTAATGACTACGCAGGGGCTGGTGAGTTACTTGGGAGGCTGTGTACAAAAGATCTGCTTTATGAGCTGGCCTTTCCATGTCTAACCCAGAAGCCTCCACTGTTATTTTCCCATAAATTCCTGCCACCCTCAGCTTGAGGCCTCCTCCTCAGTTCTTCACCACAGAGTCTGTATTTCTAGACAATGCAATGGCAGAAGATCAGGAGGGCACTGCAAGCTAATAGCAGTCGAGGTACCAAAATCAGCATACAAAGTCAATAGCTTTTCTATGTTTCATACAAGTAAGTAGCATGGAAATCATGAAGATTCATATAAGAATATAAGAATTCATGAAGATGATATTGAAAAGTATAGATCTGAGACCCAAAAGGCAGCTTGAAAGCTGGAAAATATTCCTGAAATCATTGAATCATATCTCCTTAAATTATCTGTATATTTAAGGCAATCCTAACTAAAATCAACAGAGTTTTCACGGGAACTAAAGAGCAAAGTGTTTACTCTCAAATAATAAATACAATATTAAAAAATAAAAATAAAACTCACAAAGTTAAAGCAATTTTGAAATATAATAAGAATTGAGTAGGTAGCAAATAGGTTAACATGACCAAATATGAAATTTTACGATAAAACTATAAAACTTTCCTATGAGTCATGAATATACAAGTCTATTTAATAAAATAACCATAAAATATACTCACTAAATGCTATAATCACATAGAAAATTGTATTTCAAATCAAAATACATTTATTTGACTTATAATATATGTGGTAACTGGCCAGCAATTCAGGGAGAGAATATAAAGTTGATTAGTGTTTTGCTCCAACATAAATTATTTGGAGACATAGCAAAGACTTAAAATATAAGACAATAAAAACCAGGCTGGAGAGATGGCTTAGTGATTAAGGCATTTGCCTGTAAAGCCAAAGGATGCCTGGTTTGATTCTCCAGGGCCCATGTAAGCCAGATGCACAAGGGGGTGCATGCATCTGGAGTTCTCTTGCAGTGGTTGGAGTCCCTGGCATGCCCATTGTCTTTCTCTCTCTCTCAATCTCTCTTTCTCTCTCAAATAAATAAATAAATAAACAAATAAATAAATAATTTAAAAATGTTAAAAAATAAAACAATAAAAACAGAAGAATATCTGGCAGAAAAATGCGAAAGAAGATTGGTTTATAATGATGGTGTGGAGAAGACTCAAGATAGACATATAAACTACAACCTAGAAATGGCAAGACAAGTGTGATTACAGAAAACTTGTAAAAATATTTTCATTTATTTATTTGCAAGCAGAGAGAAAGGAAGAGAGAATGGGTGCATCAGGGCCTCTAGCCTCTGCAAGCGAACTCCAGATGCATGCACCAATTTGTGCATCTGGCTTTCACTGGGAAATTAAACCCAGGTTGTTAGGCTTTGGAGGCAAGCACTTTAACCATTGAGCCATCTCTTCAACCCCAGAAAACTATTTTTAACAAGTATGTGCCCTGCAGAAAAGATACCAAAGACAAAGTTGAACGATAAACTGGGGAACATTTCAAATAGTCCAAAGAGGCAAAGATCTAATTTCCTCCATAAGAAACAATTATAAGTCAATTAAAAACAAGCTACAAACCAATGATCCAAAGTCAGGGAGCAAAACCAAAAAGTTCACGCCAAACAGATTACTTAAAATTAGGGCAGGTCATTCAACTTCATTTCTACCTTTCTAAAAATGCTCATGTAAAGGCTCTTGCCTTTCCCCGACCCATTAGATCAGCAGAAATGACGCACTGCAACATGGGCATTAATCGTAGAAAAGTAAACATGGTGCAGTATCTTGAGATGTGCCCGTTGCCCTCTGATATGATTTAATTGTTTTTTCTTTGACCCGATAATTCTACCATCACTCTGCTCTGTGAAAAGACATTGGCTCAATGAAGAGCATCGCAAATGCAGCATAAAGTATTGATTAAGGGCTTCAGCCCTTGAGCCAGTTTATTTCAGTTAATCCCTGCTTGATTATCTTTTCTGGGACCTGAGGCAGGTCACAAAATTTACACTCTGTGTAGCTTCTTGTCTGTAAAATGGCATCAGGAAATACCCCCATAAGGTTGTGACTACGGTTTAAAGGGTAGTGGGCAGTGTTTTGAATGATGCCTACCACATAGTCCCAGGTCTTAATTATGTTCAGTGTCACTGAAGCTGTAGGATTGTTTCCAGCACAAGAGCTCACGAAAGCATGTCTGTGTAGGTGGTTGACAAAAGAAACAACAGCACTTCCACACAACGGATGTCTTGGCAGGCAAATGGATCTGCTGTGAAAACAGTTTCATGATCTGTTGCTGGGTAGAAAACACAGAGAAAATACACACGTGCAAGTGTGCGGCTTGTTTCTAAGTGTCAGCAACGTGCTTCTGAAGGGATCATTGTCATGGGCAGAGACAGATGGAAGACAAGGAATGAAAATGGGTTTTCAGCAAAGTTTTGGCGATTCTTATTCAGTTAAAAGGTATTAAAAGACCTGACAATGTGTCACGTGTCAGTCTTGATGCTGAGAATATAGCTGTGAAAAACCTGCCCTTACGAGAATGTGACTATTATTTTGTTGTTGTTGTTGCTATTGTCGGGACTGTTCTTGAGATAGAATCTCACTATGTAGCCCAGGCTAGTCTGGAACTCACAAACATCCTTTCTGTGCTGGAATTACAGGCATGTGCCACCACACCCAGCTAAGTGGAATTGTTTTGCTTTTGGAAAGTTGGATAATAAGCCTGAACAGTCACTAGATGATTATAGTACTGGGGAGCAATGGCAATGAAAAAAGAGCAAGCAAAAGGGACTAGATAACACTTGATCGTGTGTGTTGCTCAGCCTGTACTATGTGTTTCACTTTGCTTACCAAACAACAATACATACAAGTCCATATTGTCACACCTCTGACTCAGGCAGATAATATCGAATGCTCTATTCTCTAAGTGGGTCCGTTTCATGTGAACATGCCTGGGGAAACACCCCAACCTTTCTGTCAGAACAGCAACTCCCCCCTTCGCCCCCACGACCACCAGTGCATTCAACATAGGGCCCTTTCTAGGGCTTTCCTTGTACAAAGTGCATCTTCGCCACTGAGCAATCCTGAACAGCAGCTCTGGGGGTGGAAAGCCCCATTCACCTCTCCAACAGATAAGGAGCCAGAACAAAGGTGAAGTTGAAATTACAGGGCCAAAGGAGCTGCGAATAGGCATCTTCCAACATTTATTCCAAGTGGCCAAGAAGATCCTGACCTATGAGCCTGTAGATAAGTTCCCAGCTACTCTTCAGCACTCAGGCCCTCAAGCCACAGCCTCACATTAGCCACATGACTGGCATAGTCTCTCTCTCCTCGCTCTGAGACCTACTCCCAGATACTCTGACAGAAACACACAGCACACACCCACGCGCACACATGCGCATATGTGAGGGATGTCCCCAGGCAGTCAGGAAGATGGCAGTTTATTGTCACCACAAAGATTACTGGGGCAAAGTAGGGGAGTAGCTTTACCAGTGGGAGCCCTATTAAGATCCCAGGAGGTGGCTGAAGAGTGATTTCCAGAGCATGGATTCACTTTGATTATTTAAATAATTAAAAAGAAAAAAAAAAGCTAAGTAATATTACCCTCTTACTCCCTTTCTACATTCCTAACCTAGTTACTAGGGTGTGTCCACAGCTCTGACCTGTAAGACAGCCAGGTGAGAAAGGGTGAGATTAAGGCTTGGGACAGGTTCTCTGGCCATAGCAAGTACACCACACATGAGTCATTAGGGCTATCAAGAAATACTAACTACAGGAAAAGACATGGGGATCCAGATCTCAGGAGAGCTGTGGGGCAAGGAAACATCTTCTTTGGGTTTGGGTCTCAGCAGACTTCTGTGACTCAGTGGACAGCTCTGTGACAACGGGCCTCCCCAAGCTGTGATTATTCCATGAGGAGTTCGCCCTGGACACTGGATTACAGCACACTCAGCGCAGACCCCGAGGTACAGTGGGAGCCCATAGTGACCATGTCGCCTCCTCCTATTCAGAGATAGCCAATGGGGGAAGTGGAGTCTGTTGAAGGAAGCCTGTCGAAGAATTCGGTCCCACAAGGTGCCCAATGTGCTCCTGGACTGGAGGGAGGCAGAATCTGCTGAAGCTTTTCTGCAAATGCCACTTGGGGGCTTTCCCCCGTGAGGGACAATACCCAACAGCCCAATCTGAATGAGGTCAATGCCGTACGCTTGGGTATTCGAGCCCTACTATATGCCAGATACCAAGTTCAGTATAGAGACAGCACACTTGAACTTCCTAGTCTTGTAAGAGAAAAAGCCAGACTTCCAGAGTGTCACTCTGCTCTGAGGGGGTGTACCCTAACGTTGGCAGCTCTTGATAGACACAAGTATATGTGTAGCAAGTGCAGTGTTTGCCCCCGTATACCTTTAATTGAGCTATGTATTCATTTTTGAAACAGCAAATAAGACTGGGTACAGAGCTTAGTTGATAGGGGGATCACTTAGCTCTGGGTTCAGTCCCCAGCGCGGTGTGTACTGGGTAGAGTGGTGTGCACCTGAAGTCTCGGCACCCCGAGGTAGCGGCAGGAGAAGCAGCAGTGCAGTGTCATCGTGCAACCTTGTCTTGGCACAATGACAAAAATAGCAAAGGTCCTGGACCTACGTTTTCGACTGTGTTCCATGAGCCGTGTGAGGAAGAAATATTGGAAGCTGTAGCTTTTCTCCTCTGGTGTGTAAAGAATCTGTCTGACATGAAAACAGAAACCACGTATGGAATAGCTTGTGGTAGTGAGTGAACTTGTGAGGCCAAAGAATAGGCAGGTTGGCATAGGCCAGGGTAGATTAGAGGGCTATACAGAGCACTGTAGCCTTAAGGATGTGTGATCCTCTAACCCTACCTTTATTGTCATGTCTTTTTCAATCAAAGATGAGTATCCTACCGAGGAATCCATACATAAGACCCCAACTCTGATTCCAACCAGAGTCACAATCACCAGGCCATCCTTCTCTTGTCCACCTTCTATCTGGATAAAGGCCTTGTCACATGAATTTGATGAAACTAAGCAAAACTACTAGAAGGGAAGAAGGGCCAAGGTGAGGTTAGATGTGAGAATGGGAGATATTTGGGGAGGGAAACAGGGAAAGGTATTTCTAATGGAGGTGGATGGTTCATTTTTAGTTAAAAAAGAAAAAGAGCATGCGCCTTTAATCCCAGCACTCGGGAGGCAGAGGTAGGAGGTTCGCCTTGAGTTCAAGGCCACCCTGAGACTCCATAGTGAATTCCAGGTCAGCCTGGGCTAGAGTGAGACCCTACCTCAAAAAACAAAAAACAAAAAACAAAAAAAAAAAAAAAAAGAGCCAGGTGTGCTGGGATTAAAGGTGTGCACCGCCACACCTGGCTCTCTTTACCCTTCTAATGGAGGATGAATGGATGAATGAGACAGTGTCAAGAATTTGGTATAGGGTTGAAGAGATGGCTTAGCAGTTAAGGAGTCTGCCTGAAAAGCCAAAGGACCTCGGTTTGATTCCTCAAAACCACACATAAACCAGATGCACAAGGGGGCGCGTGCATCTGGAGTGCATTTGCAGTGGCTGGAGGCCCTGGTACGCCCATTCTCTCTCTTTCTCTCTCTCTCTCTCTCTTTCTCTCTGTGTGTGTCTGCCTCTTTCCCTCTCTTGCTTTCTCAAATAAATAAATAAATAATAAATAAATAAAATAAAAAAGAATTTGATGTAATCACTATGTCACCAACCAGCTCATTTTTCACAAACTCGGGGACACTTATAGTGGCCAGGTCTTAGCCAGTTGAGCCAAGTCATATTTAATATTTAATAAACCCCTTATTAAGTCAAATCTCAAGGGCCTCTTAACCCAGTCCCTTTGGATATTTGTGGAGCCACCCATAGGGTGGTGACAGGAAGTGACAAATCCTACTGGCACTCAGGTTGATACAACCAACCTTGATCTTCTGTGGTGCTTCAAACACCTCGCAGACCAATAGCCCCACCCTGTAGAGAACATGGTCAAGGTGAGCACCCGTAAGGGCCAGCTCAAGCTCTTTTGCTGACCAATCGAATCTTGAGAGAACAAGTGAAGGAAAACGTATACCAAGAGTCACCTGAATGTGATAAGAGGGGTCTGTAAAAAGATAGGCTGGACAAAGTGCTAGGTCCCCATGAGGCCTGTTCAATAATAGCTGGGTGATGCAAGACATTGTGAAAGAAGCCTTCGTGTTGGGTTCTCCACAGCCCTCACACTACCTGGCTGCACCAATAGTCAGGAGTCACCAGACACAAAGTAAGAGCAGCACACTTTCTTGCTAAAACTCCCATGTCCAGAGGCAAACTTGCAAGGCCATTGCTTCTACAGATACCAGAGCAGCAGCCCTACCACTTGCCAGATGTGTGGCCCCTGGGACAGTTTCCTCATGCCACTGGTAATTGGTTTCCCTCAACTGTACACTGAAGGGATACTGGGTACAGAATGTGGCACAGTGGCAAGCACATGGCAAAGCCCTCAGTAAAGGGTTGTTTTCCTCCCTCTTCTATGTCCTCAGTCTTCACGTACTGATCCATATCAGATGATCTCTTATAGGATGTTCCAAAACTACAGATCATAATCATGGAACTCGGTTGGCTGTTACTTGCGAAGGTCCTAGAAAGTCCTCACTTCTGTTTAATGCTCACTGGAGAAAGCATGGTCTATCTTTGACCCAGCCTCATTCCCTTCCCTGCATCCTCCCACAAACCACTTACAACCCTACAGACTTAGAATAGAATGACCCAGGGAGACAGAGAGCTCGGCACTGGCAATACGGGCTGGCTGACCTTCCATACCCCAAGAACTCATTTATTTACTCACACGCCAGAAACGGACAACCTAGGAAGTGGCCTGCCTTGTGCCAGTGGGAAGGGCTACTGAGAGACTCTGTTGCTGACCTCACAGCTCAAGGTCACAGAGGGAGAAACAGACCCAGATGCATTTGCAGCAGAACGTGGCGAGAGCCTGATGGTTGAGGTCACTGCTGCTGGGACTACACCACCCTTGCAGAGGGCTGCCAGACTCCAAAGTCACCTCTGGCTGCACCCAACAGGGTCAGCACATCTGCTGGCCAAGCGTGAGACACATGGAGAGGGTAGTGTGCTCTTAGTCTCTAAAAAAAAATCAAATGAAAAATAAAACCAAATCCGTGCCTGGGAACTCATCTGCCTTGTGGTAGTAGAGAACATTCTTCTTTATTTCTTCATGTTTTATTTTACGGTGCAACTTACTTAACAAAAAAGAATTCTTTTTAAGTGAACAATTCAATAAGTTTAATATAGTCACAATGTTGAGCCGGGCGTGGTGGCACGTGCCTTGAATCCCAGCACTCGGGAGACAGAGGTAGGAAGATCCCTGTGAGTTCAAGGCCACCCTGAGACTACATAGTGAATTCCAGGTCAGCCTGAGCTAGAATGAGACCCTACCTCGAAAAACAAAACAAAACAAAAAGTATATCTATCCATCTATCATCTATCTCTGTCTGTCTGTCTATTTATTCCAAAACTTTCTAATCCCAAAAAGAAACCCTATGTCCATAAATCTTTCACTACTACTCTCCCTCCTCCAGCCCCTGGCAATGACCAGTCCGCAGTGTCTCTATGGATTTGAGATGTGAAGATTTTCAAAATATATAAATTTCTTCAGCTGGTAATTTTTTTTTGTTTTAATAGTTTTACTTATTTATTTGCAAGCAGAGAAGGATAGGAGAGAGACAGAGAGGATGGGCATGCCATGCCTCCAGCTTCTGCAAATGTTCAGATGCATGTGCTACTGTGATCTGGCTTTATATGGGTACTGGGGACTCAAACCCAGGTCATTAGGCTTTGCAGGCAAGTGCCTTAACTGCTGAGCCACCTCTCTAGTACTTCAGCTGCTGGTTCTTTAGCCCATGTACTAAACTAGGCTCATTAGAAAGCAAGGCACAGATCACCTCTGGAACTAAATGAGCCCGTGTTCGGATTCCACATCCAACTATCCATGTTGTACTTCATGTCTTTATTTCTAAGCCTTTCTCTTCTTATCTATTAAAAAAAAAAAAGACTTGGGGCTGGACAGATGGCTTAGTGGTTAAGCACTTGCCTGTAACACCTAAGGACCCCAGTTCGAGGCTCAATTCCTCAGTACTCATGTAAGCCAGATGCACAAGGTGGCGTATGCATCTGGAGTTCTTTTGTAGTGGCTGGAGGCCCTGGAGCACCCATTCTCTCATTCATTCATTCTCTCTCTCTCTCTCTCTGCCTCTTTCTCTCTCTGTCTCTCTCAAATAAATAAAAATAAACAAAAAATTAAAAAATTTTAAAAAAGAATTTACAGGACTATTTTGTTGACAATCATAAGATAAAACCCCCATAAAATTCTAAGCCTAACCTGCAGAAAACATTCTAGAAAAAAAAATCAACCTAAAACACAGGGGATAAATATGTTTTGTCCAGTTCAAAATACATAAAACTCTTTTTTATTTTATTTTACTTATTTATTTTAGAGAGGGAGAGATAAGCAGAGAGAGTGAATGGGTGCACCAGGACCTCCTAGCCATTGCAAACAAATTCTAGATGCATGTGACACCTTGTGCATCTGGCTTATGTGGGTCCTAGGGAATCGAACCTGGGTCCTTTGGCTTTACCAGCAAGCACCTTAACCACTAAGCCATCTCTCCAGCCCATAATTTTTTTTAAATTAAATTACTTAGGAAATCCAGAGGATGGTCAGTCCTACAAGTGTGTGGATGAAGAACACATTTATTTTAATTTTAATTTTTTTTTGCATCACCTTGCCTAAAGCTTTGATGCATTTAACATGTGCTTGTTCTGTGACCTTGGGGAAGTTGCTTCACTTTTCTGATGCCGTGCACTTTCTTTGTCATAAGATGGTGAAACTACCCTCCTCAGAGGATTGCCTTGACCACATATGAGTACCTTCCATGTGCTCGCACTTCCCTGGTTTCACCTTCCTTCTCTTCATTCATAGTTCTCTCTTCTTATTTTACTTCTGTCCTCTTTGTGCTTTTGCCCCCACTGCACATATAGCACTGAGGTACAAAGTGGCAGAGTCATGTTGCCGCAGGGGGTCTTGGTTCTAAAATAGTAAGTCAGACCTAGACAATTTGTTCAATTGCCTTGGACATTCTATTTGGTCTGGACCATGTTTTAGAAAATATTTGAATATGTGCACCTGGGTTATATCTGCTCTGAGTTCTAGCATTCCCACTACCAGTACCTCATTTATTACTAACCATCCACTCTAAACTAAACTACTCACTTTTCCTCTAAGCACTTGCATTAATGACTCTTATTTATTTATTTATTTATTTATGGTTTTGTCCCTTCTACCTGTGGAGACAGCACATAAGTGGTACTCGGAAAATGACGTTCCAAGATGTATTTTGTATTTCATTGAACTACTTGTCCCTTGGAAGGGAGGAATCAAAATCAATTACTTCACTTTCAGGCTGGAGAGATGGCTCAGCAGTTAAGGCGCTTGCTTGCAAAGCCTGATGGCCCGGGCTTTGATTCCCCAGTATCCAGGCAAAGCCAGGTGCACAGAGTGGCACATGGGTCTCGAATTCGTTTGCAGTGGCAGGAGGCCGTGGCATGCCTATACTCTGCTTGCCTCTTTCTCTCTGTCTCTCTTAAATGAATAAATACATGAAAATTTAAAAATAACAATTACGGGGCTGGAGAGATGGCTTAGCAGTTAAGGCATTTGCCTGCAAAACCAAAGGATCCCAGTTCTACTCTCCAGGACCAACGTAAGCCAGATGCACAAGGGGACAAATGTATCTGGAGTTCGTTTGCAGTGGATGGAGGCCCTGACGTGCCTGTTCTCTCTCTCAAATAAAATAGAAATTACTCCACTTTCATTTTTGTGAACCTAACCGATATTTTATTTCATTTTATTTAAGACTCTGACAGTGATAGAATGCCAATCACCTATAAGTCAGAACTTCAGATTCAACCCTACCACTCCAAAATAGGGTTGATACCCACTCAAGTCCCCACCCTGGAGCTCCTTTTCCAATGCTCATTCTCTGAAAGTTCCTCAAGGACATCTTAGCTTTAACCTGCAATTAAACTCAACTTCATTCAGAAGGCCCCCCTGCATCTCCTCCGCCTCCTTCCTCGTCTCCTGCCCTCAGACGGAGTCAAAGTGCAATCAAACTATGAGGCAAACCTCCATGCTGCCTCCCAGAGCTGTACCACATGCTCACGTGGACAAAAATGGTCCCTGCCTTAGTTCACCTACAGGCCAGAGTCCCATCCATGCCTCTTCTGCCTTCTTGCGCTCCCTGCTCCTGATGAAGGGGTGCAGTGGAGGTGGCCCTGGGAGCCCTCAGGGCAGAGCAGGCATGCACGTGGGACACAGCAAGCTGTAACGTCCACGTTGCTTGGCTGAGGCTGGGGCGGGTAGGGGGGGGGAGAGGGGGACGGGGACCGGATGGCTCTGTCACACACTCACAAGGACCCCTGGCTGAGTCACCTCCCCCAGCCCCGCCACAGTCCCCTTACCCTGCGAGGGGCCAATCGCCTGCCTTGGTGCTTCCAGGGAAAGGAGCTTCCTGGCTCTGAGTTCTTCCCGGCACACGAGCCTGTTTCTCTCTGTCCTCAGCCCCGGTTCCTCCAGGGACGGGGTGGCTTGGGAGAGTCCATGGAGGCAGACAGCCTGGCTCGGTGTCCCCCCCGCCCTGCTCTGAGCTGCTCCCAAGTCACGCCATGGTCAGGCTTGCTAACGTGCCGGGGCTCCCGGGCTGCACTTCCTGGTTTTTCTTTCACAACTGAAAGTGGAAGCGTTTCTGAGCAGGAGGAGAGAAGCCGCCCCAGGCGACGCTGGCTTGCTCTCAGAGCCTCGAACCCCAAGCCGCTAGGGGCCGGGAACCAAAGCCAGCCTGCGCTAGCCCGGTGCACGCCGCTGCCCCGGCTGCCCTGGCTCTCCACCACCCGACGCAGACGACCTGAGCGCTGCCGCCTCGGCTCGGCTCGCTGCTGTCAGAGAGGCGGAGATGACGTTGTTCCCTGCAAGATCCACAGGACAGGAAAGTCCAGCTAGAGGAACCTCCGCCCTCGGGCCCATCTTGACAACTGTCATCCTGCGTCCTCCAAGCAGCCCCTCTCCCAGCTCACAGAACTGCCTGCCTCAGACAAAGCGCTCGGAGCCATCGCAATAAACAAACCGAGAACGGACAGACCACGGTGTGCCATGAAAAATGACATGCTTCCCTTACCGCTGACACGTCAGCCTCCCACATCTCCAAGTTTAAGTTAAAACCGTATTCTGCAACCCCCCTCCCCCCCACACACACACTCAGTCATTCTTCACAATTACCAGGGTCCCTAGCTGTCTCTTTGATCACTTAAGGCTGTCGTTTCAGGGGATAAGGGGAGATGCCATTCTCGGATTTGGAAACATTCTGCCCCTTCCCACCTCTCACTCCCCACCCCAGCCTTACAGACAGGGCAGAATTAACCAGTGCTTTCCCCAGCCGGGATCATGCCAAGAAGGCTTACTACAGCTGCGTTAGAATCCCCTCTGTGGTGCAGAGAAGAGGTCCTTAAAATCTCTGGCTAGAAAAGCCAGGGCAAGTGGTGTCATACTTTCAGAAAACAACAACAGTGACCCCTGGGTCTCCCCAGAGACCTGTGCAAATGTGAGAGATTGGTGCAGGGTGCCGCTGGCAGCCCATCTCCCAGGTCATCTCACGGCTGCAGGAGTGCTTAGTGCTTCCTAGCTCCCCACCAGAGGACTATGGTTAAGGTGGGTATCAAGCCTCAGTGCCCCTAATGCCCCTGAGCTCTTCTCTAAGAGCTTGTCTTCCATTCCATCAAAGGTTCAAGAGAATATTTATTATTATTATTAATTTTCCTCTGTTTGAATGTTCAAGCTCAGTACAGTCAGGGTCACCCCTATGTCTCATCGGGGCTGTTTTCTGATCTGATCTATGTGCACAGTAGTGACTCACAAGGTTTTTAGAGAATGAGAGGATGTTGACATCACTCAATTGTTCACTTCACAGCCGACAATAGAGATAGATTACTGAGGGTTCAAATCCTGGCCATGCCACCTGCTTAGCTGTGGAGCCCAAGTTTTGCTGTTTAACAACTCAGAAACACATTGTTCTTCCGTGAAATGGGGACTGCGCTTACAGGAGGTGGCAAGCCAGTAAGGACACTAGGACAGTGTCCAGCCCCCCACAGAGTCCCTGCTAGGGTTCCTTTCTTCTCGGTCTAGTGGGAAAACTCTGCTATCACCAACTGATGAATAGCCTTCCTAAGAACTTCTGAATGGAAGATGAAGGAAACCCACATCCTTGCTTTATCTTTAACCTGTAAAGGTTTTAAGCCCGTTTCAGTGGAATTAACTTTTTCTTCCATTCTTTTTCCTTTCAGCATTCAGGTGGCTCAATGTTTCCACCCATTTTTCCAATTTATTTATTTATTTTTTCTCAGCCTCCCACACAGGTAAGCCAAGATTATCACTCTCCCAAAGATAATTTCATGTTATGAAAGAGCCGTAGGCAAAGCGAGAATAAATACATATTCCATTTTCTTCTCCTACACCACCACATTACTGCTATCTCGGATACAAAGCGCAGAGAAGCCAGCTTACCTTGGGAGAACAGCAAGCTGTGGGGTCGAGGAGTTGCTCCTCACACAGCTGGCTGTACTTCGTTCAAGCACCACACGCAGCTGCCCCTGCCTCCACTACAACTCTGAGGTTGGCCACGCTTGAAGCCACTGGGTCCTGTCCTGAGATTGTCCTGACAGCTTCCCTGGAACCTTTGGACCTGTCGCAATAGAGAGGCAAAGGTAGAAGTTACCTGTTCAAACACTTATAGTCACCTCTGACAGAAGTGTAGTATTTGGCAAAAGGTTAAAACAAGAGATTGTTAGGCAATACACTTAGGAGGAGAGAGAAAGGGGGGGAGAAGGCAGCCATCAGCTCTGATAGATAACATTTAATGGGACTAAACTTTAAAAGAAAATAACCCAGACTTCAAGGGAAGGGGAGGCATGGGCAGAGCTTTGCGTCTGTTTTGGACTTGAGATAGCAAAGACCTAGATAACATAACAGAAAAAGTGCTCCTTAAGTTTAGGGGTGAGAGGAAAATTAGAGAAGCTGCGAGAATTGGCTCCTGCTATAGCTTAAGATTGAGATTAAACAAAAGTCTTCATTTGATGATGAGCCTTCTAGGAAAGCCAATGGCCTCTTGGGATGTTTCCTAGACAACCGGATGAGCCAAATTGGCCTGAAGTTTGGACAAAGAGGATGCACAATCATGGACCCAGGCTGAACCACCCACTCCTAGCAAGGCACCAGAAGAAGCAGTGTGGCAGTTGCCTAATGGCTCAGCTCATTCTCCTCCCTCTGTCCACAGAGAAGTTAGCGGTCATCACCCTTTAGTCACAAAGCATTAAGACAACAAGGCGTCATCACTTATCAGGAAGGATGGGTTGAGATGAAAGAGGCCCTGTGGATTATGTGCAACTCTACTTCACAGGAGAGGTGGATACGACCTCTTCAGGTAGAAGAAGTCAGTCATATCACACAACCAGGTAGTAAGTATTCAACCCATCCCTGAGGTATGGCCATGGGTGCCCACTACCATGTCTTTGTACCTCAAAGGCACTGCCACTGGCAGACTTATAACGTCTGAGTGCTTTCTATGGACCAGACCTGCAGAAAATCTGAGCAATGCTGCCATAGGTCCCTTATTGTGTTTGGTCAGGTGGTCAATATCAGAATCAGGAGGTGATACCATTTTTTTGTTCACTCCCATGTGGAGTGACTAGCACATTAACATAGAAATCTTCTCGAGTCATATTCTCATCCAGGTCTTGTTTACTGACTGATTGACTCTCCAAGGCCCTTCCTTAGTGTCATAAAGAAAAGGGTTTCTAAGAAGTATGGGGGAGAAAAAAAGAGATTCAGTTACATGAGAACTGGGAACATGAGTTCTACTTGGTTGGACCAATGCCAAGTGGTGCTGAGTGGCAACCCGCTGACTGAACACCTGCGGACACCACCCTGGCCAGAGAGCAAGATGCGCCCAGCCAGTGGTTTCCAAACTCCGGTGTCATAACTCCCAAAAGGCACGTTACAACACAGTGCTCAGGGCCTGTGCCAGGGTTTCTGAATCAGTAGGCTTGAGTTGTGACCCAAGACTTTTCATTTCTAACATGTCAGATGATGGGTGCCATCATGGGGAGCATCCTTGCTTCAATAGGCTCAGCTACTGAAATGTTGATAGAGGTTCTGGTATCTTGGTTATGTTGACCCCCACAGTTGGGAGGATAACCTGACAGGGTTGAACTCATTACATGCTTAAGGAGAGACTGGCTATCTGGCCAAGTACTATTGTAAGGCTTTGTTACCCGCTAAGGAGAGAGAGCTCCTGTCACCTTTATGTAAATATAACTCAAAGACACATAGCATGAGAACTAGGCACCCCAAGTGGGTATGAGTGGGGGTACATAGGGGACATCAGTGATCTGGCATTCTTCATTACCCTCAGATGGAGACTCCAAAAGGTCAAGCAGCTGGATAAGGTAGGCATTGACTCGGTAAGTCCAGGTCCCAGGCCCCCAGGGCTCTAGCAGGACTCGCCATCTCTTGATGAACCACTGTCTCCTATGGCATTTCTCTTCAAACACCACATGTTAGACAAGGCCTCTAGGCCACACTGCTTGTCCTTCTCTTCCCTTCCACATACACTTAGAATGCAGTAATGTAAAAGGGGGTGGGGGTGAATTGGGGAGATAGGCCAGTTGGTAAAGTGCTTGCCTTATAAGCATGAGGACTTGAGTTTGATCCCCAGCACTCATGTAAAAAAAATAAAATAAGGGCAGGAGAGATGGCTTAGTGGTTAAGGTATTTGCCTGCAAAGCCAAAGGATCCCAGTTTGATTCTCCAGGACCCACGTAAACCAGATGCACAAGGGGGAGCAAGCATCTGGGGTTCATTTGCAGTGGGTGGAGGCCCTGGCGTGCCCATTCTCTCCCTCTCTCTTTCTCTCTCTGCCTCTTTCTCTCTCTTAAATAATTAAATACATGAAATTAAATAAAATAAAGAATTTCTAAAGCCAGGTGTGGTAGTATGGAGGAGGCAGAGACAGGAGCATACATTGGACTCACTGGCTACCCAGTCTAGCCTAGTTGGTGAGCTCCAGGCCAATAAGAGAGCCTCTCTCAGACAAGGTGGATTATGTAATGGTCATCCTCTGGCCTCCACGCGTATGCAACACATGCACCTCTACACACACAAACACAGACCAACAAAACAAAACAAAACAAAACAACTTTTTGACTTGTTCATCTAAGAAACAGCCCCTAAATATTGCAAACCTTCATCACTCACGTTATTCACAGACGAAACAAGTTCCACTGTTGGGCCAACAGTCTCATGTCGAACATGCTCTTCCACATGCTGCTTTGATAGGACAGTGCAGACTCCCTGTTTTAGGAGACAAAGGAGCCACACCTTCAATACACCACAGTTCTAGAATACCAGAGGCTAACATTCCAGTCTTGTAACAGCCTGGAAACAGCCAAGGCACATCTTAGGAGCTAGCAGTTCTGTCCAATAGACACCAGGTTTTCCCAGGGTTGGAAAGCAGGGAAAGACAATGTGTTCCTACAACTCTGCCCGGTTTATAACTTTTTTGGGGCTGCCTCATCATACCTGTGAGGTGTGCATGGAGGCAAACCTTCAGTGGGGTTACAAAGCCTGGCCCCAAGATGAGCACCTATTTGATGCTCCTGATTAACTGGATGGTAGTTGCAACTGGTCCAGATGAGGAAGTAGAATGTCAGATGGTCATGTCACCTCCCGGAGATCCTGTAGCTTGGTGGTTAGGTGGTTCTAGATGTGGTGGTGTGGGGTGGGAAAACATATTTTAGAGAAAAACTTCAGACTATTTTGCAAAACTCAATGATTGACAGCTTGTCCTTGATGCTCCATCTTTAAGAAGAAGAGATTTTGCAGAGAAGGTAGGAAGGGGGATGAAGCCAGCAGGGCACCAAGTGTTAATGTTAATGTTATTCAGCTTCCCAGAGCCACAAAAACAAGGCAGGGAAGGAGGGGAGGGAGGGAGGGGGAAAGAGAAGGAAAGAAAGAAGACAAGGAGGGAAGGAGGCAGGAAAGGAGGGAGGGAGGAAAGGAAAAAGATTTTAGAGAGTATTTCAAGATTCAACACAACACTGAGCCCAGTGAAGTCCTTGTGATAGAAAATGAAATTTCTCCTTGCAATAAAACCTTTGCTTTCAGAATCTAGAGGATTCATCTTAAGTTCCTAGATTCTTTGCTTTAGAATATTTTACTGGGGCTAGGGAGATGGCTTAGCAATTGTAGGCACTTGCTTACGAAGGCTGTCAGCTTGGGTTCAATTCCCAAGCCACGTAAACCAGACGCAAAAAGTGGTGCAAGAGTCTGACAATCTTCTGCTGTGGCAAGAGGCCCAGTTTTACACACACACGCACACACACACACACACACACACCAGACAATACTACTTTCCCAGGTATAGTGGTTCATGCCTTTAATCCCAGAACTCAGGAAGCCGAAGTAAGAGGATCTTTGTAACTTTGAGGCCAGCCTGGATTATAGAGTGAGTTCCAGGTCAGCCTGGGATAGATTGAGACCGTGCCTCAAAAATATACATATAATTTATTGGATTCAGATAGATGATGAAACAACCACATAATAATGCTTCTCACAAACATTGCAGATAAGAGCAAAGATAAGAGGTGGGATATGAAAAGGGAGAGAGCATGGGTTGTGGAGGTAGCTCTGATAGAGAGCTTGCCTGGTGCACACAAGACCCCTGGGTTTAATTCTGAGGACTGCAAAACAAAACACGACAAAACATAGGAAGAAAGGGAAAATGGAAAACGCAAGATGTATGCAGAAGCTGGGACACGCTGAGTGTGGACAGACTTCTGTAGGAAGGACATTGGGATGTTTTGAGTGCTGATTCCAAATCAGGTAACGAGGCCCAAGAGGAAAGAGAAGTGGAGTTCCAGAGCTGTCGACAGAGTCTCCTCATATCAACTCAGCAATGATGGATCAGAAAGCAAGGAGGCCTGATTTCTCTCTCCACAGTTAGCTGAGTAGCAGGGCAGGGGTGGTGGTGGCATGAAGGGAAGGCTTCGGGGACTGGCCTTTAACCTCCCACATGGCAGCAGTGCTCATGCTGAAGTTTGCCCTCTGCTGAGATAGGGGCAGGAAGGGGCGAAGTTCCCTTACCCTCTCTCGTAACGAGGCTCTCATGATTGGCCATTGGAATTCCATACCCACCCTCATCCTGGTTATCTAATATTTCAGAAAGCTAATGACACTCAAAGTACACCTTCCAAGGCAGCAACCGAAGGTCCTTAACCCAGATTCTCGTGGAAAGCCTGCTAGCTTATCACGGTGGCGAATACCGTGAGCGCTCATCGCGGGTCTACAACATCTCATCTAATCTCACACCAACCGCAGATAGGAGACACCATTTGCTTTGCAGAATGTGAAAGGCTGTTTTTGGAAGAAGAGACTGAAAAACGTGGTTAAGGCGCAAGGGTTGACAGTTGGAAGAGCCTCAGGGTCAGACTTTGAGCTTGGATAGTCTTACTCCAGAGCTCAACACACGGCTGTGACTAAACGTCATCCATTCCACAACTGCCTTTATCATCCTGTGTGGTTTCATGTGGTGCATTTCTCTCGGAAACTGCCACTGGTCTCTTGGTGGAAATAAGAACTCTTGCTTGGGGCCGGGGAGAGAGAGCTCAGTCAGTCAAGCGCTTGTAGCACAAACATGAGGATCTGTGTTTGGATCCCCAGAACCCATGTGAAAACTGGGCATGACTATGTACACCAGGCTAGCTGGGCCACAAAACTACCAGCCTCGATGGATAGAGTATTTGCTTTTTCATCCTCCTAGAACATTTGAGTTTGCTGTTTCTACCTCTATGATTTGGCATCCACATTTTCTAAATCATCTTGTTCTTGGATAAAAAAAAAATTGAACATAAGCCATTGCAAAATTTATTATATAAATTTAAAATGCAGTCATTGCTGAAGCCCTGGTGTGCCAGTTCTCTCTCTCTCTCTGTCTGTCTGTCTCTGTCTCATATATATATATATATATATATATATATATATATATATATATATATATATATAAATGAGAACCTTTGCTCTGAGTCAGTAGGACCCAATACCAGTCATGGAAACTGGATATCAAGTGTAGTGGCACACACTTTCTCCTCCTTCAAAGGTCCTCTATCACTGGGACAGTTCTTGCCACTGAATTCATTTCCCAAGCAAAGCTTTATGTGCCTGCAGAGGCTAATAAGATACCCATTCTAGCTAGAAAATCTTCTATTTCCAGCTCTTTCTATTATGACATGAGAGTCCCACAGTTCCATTCTGGGAGCAGCCATCAGTCATGCCCCTTATGGGCTTTAATAGAACACCTGGGGGGGGGGGTACTAAAATGTCTGTAGCTGCTTATTTCGCTCTATCTCAGCCACTGGCAGCAGTAGCTTGACCATGCATGCCTTTGAGGCCACTTGTTCATTTTTGGAGGGAAGGAAGTGTTGCCTAAGGAGATGCACTTGGCTGACGAGAATGATACTTACACAAATTGAAATAAAAAGCTTCCCCTAACTCCAGCTCCCCACCTTTCCTTCCCCAAACCACACACACAAAGTAAATTGCAGCGCAGTCTCAGACCTTCTTCTCAAATGGTGAGTCACCATGGCTCACTGGTGGGTCAGAGCATATAGATGTACACTGCATTTAGGGTGGCTGGGTGTGCTCACAGAATGCTTATCTAGGAGTGCCATCTCGCCACCTGAGCATCATAGGTCTCAGAGTCACGGAGTGAACAATACATACGCCCCTTGCTCCTTTATCAGCAAGTGGATCTTGACTACTTGAAATGAGGCGAGTCTGGGTTGAAATGTAAGTACAAAATACTCACTGAGTTTGGGGGGACTTAATATGAGTAAAAGAACAGAAAGTTCTCAATTTCAAAGATGTTAATTGTGTGTTGAAACAAACATATTCAGGGGCTGGAGAGATTGCTCAGTGGTTAAAGGCACTTACTTGCAAAGCCTGATAGCCTGAGTTTGATACTCTAGTGCCCATGTAAAGCTAGATGCACAAAGTGGCACATGCATCTAGAGTTTGTTTGTTTGTGGCAGGAGACCCTAGCGTGTCCATATATCCTTTCTCTCTCTCTTCTATCAAAAATAAGTAAATAAAATATTAAAAAATATCCAGGGGCTGGCGAGATGGCTCAGTGGTTAAGGAGCTTGCCTACATAGCCTAACTATTCCCTAGTGCCCAAGTGGTACACACATGTGGAGTTGGTTTGCAATAGCTGGAGGCCCTGGGCACACCTGTTCTGTCTGTCGCTCTTCTATCTTTCTCTGCTTGCTAATAAATACAAAAAAATTAAAAAATATTCAGAACATTAGGTAAGTGTTAGCGCTTCCACACGTTTTTGTGTCTAAAAGTGTGTGGCATGCGAACTGCATGTACGTGTGCATACTGGTGCGTGTGGCCCTCGTATGTGTGCAGTGATCAGAGGAGTGTGCAAGGCCATGGTCAGTGATGTAACGGGTGCTGGGGAATCAAACTTAGGAAGAATCAGACTATGCCTCTCACACTTGCACAGCAAGCACTCTTACCCTCTGAGCCATCTCTAGCCCTGCTTTCAGACATTTGTTGTTTTGATTTCAAGGTGGGGTCTCGCTGTAGCCCAGGCTGACCTGGAATTCACTATATGTAGTCTCAGGGTAGCCTTGAACTCACAGTGATCCTCCGACCTCTGCCTCCTGAGTGCTGAGATTAAAGGCGTGCGCTACCATGCCTGGCTGCTTTCACTCTTTTAAATGCGTTGTCTGGAAAGTTTCAAATAATACATTGCGTTATATAATTTTTGGACTGTGTTGACTCATTTAGAAGCCAAAGATCCTTTGTCTCAATGCCTATGCAATATAGGCAAAAGTTGGTGTTACCAAAATATTGTGATTGTCCCAGATAAATTCTCTTTTATCTTTCCAAGGTCCAGTTAAAGCCTGATCATCCTCTGTAGTGTGCCCCAGGTACACGTGTCCACGTGTGCATACAGTAGAAGCTGGTAAGGCAGACACCTTCAGAATCCAGAGCAGTGAGGATTTGACCTGCTCCTCTGGATTCTGCACCAGAGGGTTTGGTCCTTGGAGTTAACACAGCCTCCGCCCAGCAGAATTTACGATCTTGACTGCAGCCATAGTCCTTTGTTATAAAACTGTGCTATTTATTGAGCATTGTTCCATACCAGACACCGTGCTCTGTGTGCTGCGTCTATTACTTCCTCTAATTGTCACATAAGGTCATCCCCAGATAATTACAGATGAGGACATTGAGGGTTTAATTTAACTAATCCAAGAAAGTTTCAACCCCATCCCACAGCCTGTACTCTCAACGGCTCTGTTACACTGCCTCCTGCAGGAATTCTGGCCGTGAGGAGCCTGGCTCCGTGTCACAGACAGGCAGGGACACTGATACTTCCATGCCTTTCTCCTCCTCAGGCCCTTAAGGACACCATCTTAGCTCTTTTGGCCTTGATCCCTAAGCTCATAGGATGGGGGTCAGGCAGCAGCCTTTAACACAAGCTGAGAGGAAGTGGCAGGAAATGGGAGGGCTCCTGGTGTCTCCAGACAAGAGGCAGAAGAGGGTGGGGGAACGAAAGGGACATCCTGCCTTGCTCTGAAGGGCTGCCCAGCAGAGCAAAGGGCCAAATGACAAGTCCAATGACATAGCTCCTTGACTGGTGCAGATGGAGAAATATGTTCTCATGGGTAAAATGCATGTCATCGCCAGAGAATGACATAGTAGGAAATATTCTATTTGCTCAGTGTTTGTGATACTATGAGGGCTGGGAATTTGGCTCAGTGGTATAGTGCTTGCCTACCATGCACAAGTCCAGAGGTTCAAAGCCCAGTGCTGAATAATAATAATGATAATAATAAATATATTGCAATTAACTACATCACTGCTAATTATTAAGTAGGTTTGAATGCCAAGTACCTGGAGCAGACAGCTTTCCCTCCACCTCGCTAACTTCTCTACGATGTTGCTCTAGACGCTCTGGAAGTGGGGCCAAAAGCTATGAACTGAACAGTCACGTATGTATTTAGGCCAGACTGGCCTGTTAAACTTCAGAGGCTACTGGTAGCTACAAGAAAACTTGATTATCAAAAGCAATGAGGAGACCTCGTCATTTTCAAAAACACCCGCTGAGGTGTCACAACCCCATTCCTTGTGGAAACAGTCATGCATAAACACGAGAGGGTGAAGTACCCAGCGGGCGGAAAGAGCAGCAAAGAGGGAAGGATGCCCTTCTCCTCGGATGGGTGCTTTCAGAACCGCCCTTATCCTAGGTCCGGCCCTGGGCGTCTGTCTTCTCGGAGTAGCACACATGGCTACCTTTTAAAGGAGAGGCCTTTGAATCCTCGACCCTCGACGGTTTACTTTGTTGCAGATACACAATCTCCCCATTCAGTCTTCACCAGATTTTATTCCTGTGCCTCCCCAAACCCTTGCTGAGTAGGAAACATCGTTGGTAGATGGCATCTGTCTCAGCTACCCGCAAGGCTGGAGGGCACAGCAGGGCAGTCAGACGTTGCCAGCCAGACAGGTAACAACAGCTGCTTGCCCGTGCTCCTGGCATGGTTAACACAAAGTCCGCTCTGCCTTCACGCATGTCCCTGGGAGAAACCAGAAAGGGAACTTGAATGTCCCTCCACCCCCAGCAGGGCATCTCATAGGACTTACTCAGCTAGGAAGCTGTGTTCTTAGGACAAGAAACTGGGAAGGTCAGAGGTGGCTCTCTTCCATCCCTAGCCTGTTTCACAGAAAAGCAGACAAAAGCTTTATACAGCGCCTGTGACTAGGAAAGCCTGAAGCTGGACCTTTCCCCAGCACACACCAGGAGTATGTACATGCTGGCTGGGAAAGGTGTGCATGGCCTTCTGCCCACCACCCTCTGGCCATTGCACACCAGCTTTATTGTATCTTATTCAAAGCAAGCCAAATGCCTTTTTCTCCCCTCCTCTTTTTACTGGAGGTGAAGTTAGAGCAGACTCATTGCATACCCTTCTTTTCCTTATAAGTTTGACCAGAGTACTGATTTTTTAAGAAATGTTTTATTTATTTGCAAGCAGAAAGAGGTTGGGAGAAGAGAGACAGACAGACAGAGAGAATGGGTAAGCCAGGGCTTCCAGCTACTGGACATGAACTCCAGATCCATGTATCACTTTTTACATCTGACTTTATGTGGCTACTGGGGAATCAAATTCAGGTCATTTGACATTGTAGGTAAGCGCCCTAACTGCTGAGCCATCTCTCCAGCCCCCAGACTTCTGTAGGAGAGAGGAATACGCAGCCAGGGAGATGCTGGGCTTTTATCTAAAGCCCCACCGTCCTGGAGACTGCTAATCTTATCTGATCGCAGCTGCTGCACAGCTGTCCTCATATGTGGTTTATGGCCCACACTGGTATCTGGTTTATGGCCTGGGCTGATAACTGGTTTATAGTCTAAGCTGGTCAGCACAGCAGAAATCATAAATCAGGTCTAGACCTTTTCCCTGAAAGAGCCCTTTCGGGAAACAGGGGCATGAATCACAGAGCAAACCTCGGTGACACGCTCTGGATCTCTCCTGGTCAAGATCAGACCACTTTTGTTTCCAAGTGTTAGTGGATGAAACGGTATGGCCTCTTTCCTCAACCACTGTGGTATTGGCAACTAGTGAGCAGATGAATTTTCTAGGAGGGAGGAGGATTGGACAAGTGAGGTACAACCATGGCAACCACTATCCCCACGACTCTTCTTAACCCGGATTTGACTTCAGGGCTTTCCACTACAGCTGGTGGAGTCACACAGGTTAGACCTGTGACTATGGCAACAGCCTTCCAGGTCAGGATAGGCATTCACAGATAGCTTTATCTCTAGCTACTCCCCCTGCACCCCGGCAATGGAGAAATGAAAGGGCTGAGGTCAGCAGAGAATGTTTAAGACCCACAGAAGTGAACCAGGTATCTAGAAGTATGAGAGCTCTGAGTGCCCCTGACCTGGTGAACTAAGGCTTAATTAAATAATTAAGCTTAACTTCCTTTGATTTTACTCCACAAGTATAAGTCCATAAGGTTTGTTTGTTGATTAAAATGTCTACTTTATTTATTATTGTAAAGACAGTAACGTAAAGATGCAAAAGTCAAACTAAGCGAGAAAAAGTATCTATAATTCTTAGCCCCTAAAATATTATTTTTGATGACTGCATGATATTCAATTATGAAATCACTACATACTATATTTATCCAGGCCCCTTCTGTTGCATATGAAGTTTGCACCTAATTTTTGAGTGTTAGAAATGGAACCATCTGATTATCTTGATTTTTTTTTTTGTTTAACATAAAATTCAGAAGCGGTATGTCTTTCATTAGATAATATGTTTATATATTTAGTTGCAAGCATTGAGAGATAGAAGACAGAAAGACAGAGAGAATGGACACACCAGGGCCTCCAGTTGCTCCATATGGCTCCAGATGCATGCGCCATTGTGCATCTATCTTTATGTGGGTACTGGGAAATCGAACTCTAGTCGTTAGGCTTTGCAGGTAAGTGCCTTAACCTCTGAGACAGCTCTCCAGCCCAGAAATGGAATTTCTCAACAATGAACATATATGTATATATATTTTGGTTTGTTTGAGGTAGGGTTTCACTCTAGTCCAGGCTGACCTGGAATTCACCAGGTAATCTCAGGGTGGCCTCGAACTCATAGCGATCCTCCTACCTCTGCCTCCGAGTGCTGGGATTAAAGGTGTGTGCCACCACGCCTGGCTAACAATGAACATATTTTTAAGGTTTGTGCATGAACACTGAAAACTTGCTCTGATAGTCTATGTCTGTTTTTTACACTCTCAATGTACCAGTTACTTTTAAAAAACCATTTTGTGTTAGAGAGAGAGAGAGAGAGAGAGAGAGAGAGAGAGAGAGAGAACTGGCACACCAGGGTCTCAGCCACTGCAATTGAGCTCCAGAAGCTTGCGCCACCTAGTGGGCATGTGCAACCTTGTGCTTGCCTCACCTTTGTGCACTTGGCTAATGTGGAATCTGGAGAGAAATTGAAGATGGGTCCTTAGGCTTTGCAGGCAAGTGCCTTAACCACCAAGCCATCTCTCCAGCCCTTCTTTTATTTATTTTTTTAAATTCCAGTTACTTTTTCATCGCTGTCAACAAATACCCCACCAGAAGCAACTTAGAGAAGGAAAGAGTCTATGTTCCCTGGCAGTTCCAGAAGGTACAGTCCATCATGACAGGGAAAGCCGTGGCAGGCCAGAGCTGGAGTCGAGCTGGTGTCATTGTGTTCACAGTGAGAAAGCAGAAGACAAACAGTAAGTGGGGCCCAGCCACAGAACCTCAAAGTCACCTTCCAGTGGGCCACTTTCTCCAGCAAGGCTACACCTCCCAAACAGTCTATTATCTTTCCTAGAAACATCACCAGCTGAGAACCCAATGCTCTAACAGGTGATCCTTTGGGGGATGTTTTCTACTCAAATCGCAGCACTCCCACAAAATATCACTGATAGTCTCTTCTAGTTTGGGTCATGCTTCCTTGTAAGCACTTTAAAATTACAAAGTACTTCTCTGTTTATTATGGTTATTAATTGTGTGCTTAAAAGCTCAACATGATACTAAATCTGAGGCTTGAAAGAGAATGGCACACTTACCTGGCTCTTTGAGCTAAAGTTTCACAGGAAGAAGGTGACCCAAAGATACAAAGAACCAAGGAGTATTCAGAGCAGGAAGACAAATTTGTGAGAGGACATAGTGAACAAAAAAGTGTGGACGCCAGAATCCTAGTTTTGAATGAACATCTGGTTTGTACAATGGAATGCCCATTAATGGCTGAGAGGGTTGTTATGTGCTCATTGTGACGAGGACAGTGAGTCCCAGGATTACTTGACTTTGCAGAAGGCTCCACACATCTCATAAACTTCTGAGCCCAAAGAATCTGCGGGGTTCTGCTTGAAATTAGAATGACGTAGGCTTTGGACTCAGGATTTTGCAAGTTAACTCCAAGGCAAGAGAAAGGATCCAGAGCTCGGTACAAGTGGTTGTGGTGAATTTGGTTTTGAGAAAAGTAATCCTCATATTCTTCAGGTTTAGAAATTTACTTCTGCGTTATACCAGAGCTAAGGGTCTTTAAGGGCTTACCAATGAAGGAAGAGAAGCAGAGACTAGCTATTGGCTATTCCTTCCTTCCCTTCACTTCAGACTGTCAGAGAGTTCTCAATAAGGATATGAGAACTGAGCTGGAGAAGCGGCTCACTGGTTCAGGTGTTTTCCTGCAAAGCCTAACAACCCCAGTACCCACGAAAAGGGAGATGTACACATGTGCAAATATCCACAGTTCATTTGCAGTGGCTAGAGTCTCCAACATGCCCGTTCTCTCTCTTTGTCTTTTTCTCTGCTTGCAAATATATAGATAGATATAGATAGATAGATAGATAGATAGATAGATAGATAGATAGATATGAGGACCTATCCAATACAAATTTCTAGAGCAAACTCTGGCTTAGAGAGTGTGGAGTAGAGCCCTGGAATCTATATGTTTTACATATATAAATGCAGCACCTTGGGCTGGTGAGATGGCTTAGTGGTTAAGGCATTTGCCTGTGAAGCCCAAGGACCCAGGTTCCATTCTCCAGATCTCACGTAAGCTAGGTGCACAAGGTGGCACATGAATCTGCAGTTTGTTTGCAGTGGCTAGAGGCCCTGGTATGCCCATTCTCTCTCTCTCTCTCTTTCCTTCTCTCTGTCTCTAATAAACAAATAAATTAAGAAAAAAACTTAAAAAAAAGAAAAAGAAATGCAGCACTTTTTCATTACTTGCAAAGTTACCCTACCAGAAGTTGCTTATGGAAGGAAAGGGTTTATTTTGGCTTATAGTTTTAAGGGGAAGTTTCATTGTGTCAGAGGAAGTGTAGTATGAACAGGAAGCGGCCTCACATCCTCACAAATCAGCAGCAGGGAGGAAGCAGCAAGTGTAGGGTAGCTGTACACACCCGATGGGATGGTAACAAACCTCAACACTCCAACAGCTGGGGATCAAGGATAAGGCTTAATCACAAACACATGATAGCTAAGGTGGACATTTTTCATTCAAACCACCACAAGAATAGACTGGTGTAGATCAAGCTTTGAGAATCATAGCAAGTCTACCATGCCTGATCATGAGATGAGTGTGAGGTGCTAGCCCTTTCCCAAAAGGAAGCCATGGTGGAAGATGAAAAATTGACTGTTGAGATTAGCATAGATACACCTGGCTGGGCCATCTTAAGTGAGGATAGAAGTGGCTCAAGAGCCATTGCCATCTCCGTGATGTGTCAGACAATGCAGAACTGCCTAAGGCACCTTGTCCTGGCCATTGTAGATAGACGGTTAATACCCAGTCGTTACCAGTCAATCCATGATCCTCTAAGCCTGGCTGAGGGGATGTTGTACACAGCTTCACATTGCTGGGGTAAACATCCAGACCAGGCACAGTTTTGGGGAGGAAGGGATTCTTTTCAAGCTTACAGATCCAGAGGTTAAATTCCATCAGTGGCAAAAGAAGCTGCTTGCATACATCCAACGCAGAGAGAAACAACCAAACAGCCAGTAGAAACCAAAGGCAGCAAGCGCACTAGGGGGCATCAAGCAGCAGGGATCCCACCAGAGCTCAGATCTCTCTGCATGCTTTTGGGCTGGAATCCAGACCCACTCCCAAACACACCTTAGGGCTGGACCCCAGGGTCTGCTCCCAGGGATGCCTCCCCAAGCCAGGCCCCGGAGACCCAAGTTACAAGCTTTAATGAAACACCTGAGTCTATGAGGGACATACATTGAAACCTACCTTTGGGAGATAGGCTATACTTCCATAATAATGAATTTACTTATTCTGAAAAATTCTGCAACATGAATAGAGCAGGTGATAATAATTATTACTGTCATGATCATCGTTCTATTGACTATTGTCATCGCCATCATCATGATCAAGCCTAATGTTGATAGAATGGCTCTTTGCACAGGGCTTGAGCCAAGGTCAACACCTGTGTGGTGTCTTTTCATCCTCACCATGTCACTCTGGGGAAGACTTGTACAGTATATCCTCACTTTATAGATTAGAACATAAGGACACAGAGAGGGGAAGCAGCACCTTGTAGATCGCACAGCTAACATGCACTCAGAATTCTAGCACAGACTGTCTTATTACATGAGCATCCTCTATGCTTTCCACTGGTGAAGTGGGGACAGAGGGTCCTGTGACCTGCCCAGTAACAGGAAGGTTATCAGTAGTATTACTGAATTACTGTCCAGGGACTTGGCGACTTGCCAACTTGGCGACTTCTGCAAGGCTGCTGCTTCTGGATTGTTAGAACAGGCTCACAAAGACAGGATTTCAGTTAATTAGTGACACTGAAGAGAAAACAAGTTGGGGTCCTCAGGGATTCTGCACTATCATATAAGTTCCTGGCATGAGCGGTCAGGAGGCTGAGCCTGCCAGGGTTATGCAATGCTGCTGTGTTAGGTGCCGCCCATGGCTCCCAGAACTCGTCCTGAGGTCCCTCTTGCATCTGGGCTCTGTTGTGGGGCTGAGTGCCATGCTGACTGCCCAACACCGATTCTGATACTGTTTGCCAGTGTGCTGGTCACCTGGCTTGAGGCCGCTACGCTCACTGTAGGATTGCATGCCCCCTGGAACATCTCTCATCCACACAGCGTGCAAAGGCTGGGGGCAGGGCTCCAGATTGCTCTGGAAAAGCTCAACTCACAGCCAGTGGGTGTCAAGAACTTCAGCTGGGAGCTCACCTACACCAACTCAGCATGCGGTGCCAAGGAGTCCCTTGCAAATTTCATCAACCTGGTCCAAAGAGAACAGATTTCTGCCCTGTTTGGACCAGCATGTCCGGAAGCAGCAGAGGTAGGTTATGTAGCTTTCTAAAAACGTTGGCTGAGTTTGTACTGGAAGGGGGAGTTCATCACACATCTCACACCACTGATTTCATTATTCTCTTGACAAGGATCACACTATTATAGCAACTGATGCCTGGGTCTTGGGTACTGTTTTTTTTTTTTTTTTTTTTTTGAGATGAAATTATACTGTGTAATTAGAACTGTTAACATTCTTTAAAGAAAGCCTCCCTCCCTCCAAAAAAAATAACTTCAGTTCATGTACCCTTTTCCTGCCTATTGTTTGAACTTGGGGGTGGGGTACATAGACTGTTATGACTCTTATGTTGTCAACCACATGGCTTAGGAAACTTAAGATGAAAACAAGAGCTTGGTTGTAAATATAACATTATCAATTGTTGAAGAAGGTTTTCCTTTGCCATGTAGAATCCATTGTTCAGGAACGATGCTGGCAAGTTGGAAAGAACCAAGTATGACATTGCTTTGAGCTGCAGCCAGCAAATGCTGGACATAGGTCCAGGGAATTGAACTCAGGTCCTCATACTTGCAAGGCGGGTGGGTACTCTACCAACTGAGCCATCTCCCCAGTCTCGAGGACATTTTTTATTTCTAGAGCTGTTGTTATACATCTTAGTGAATATAGGCCACAAGGCTTCTTTAAGATAAATGTCTCCCCAGTTATTTAAAAAGTGCAGGAGCTTAAACAGCACGCATAAGAAGTGAGCAAGGAGCAACTTGAGGAAGCAGGAGAATGAGTAGCTGCAAGCATGGGCTCTGGAAACGACTGCTTGAATTCTGCCTCTGCTTTACTGTCTCCTACTATGTAACTTACATCCCCGAGGCTCTGTGTGCTCTCCGTCAAAATGGGAGATGGGAGTAGCTGGTGTACCTACCTCATGGGAATACCATCAATGCTGAAATGAAATATGTAAGCTCCCTAGTAGTATGTTTAGCACATAATACATGTTCGATAAATTCCCGAATGTATTATCTTTGCCCTCTGAGGTTTTGCATTTGCAAATTGGGTTCAAGACACTGTCAGCAGCACTCTAAAAGAGAAGATCCTATGTGACTCTTATACTCCCTGAGCCGGAGGGTTATGTGGATGCTTGATAGCAAGGTTTGAGTGATGTGTAGACTCCACATGTGAAGACATCCTTTTAAACTATTTTTGAATGTTTTATACTACTTATTTATTTGGGAGAATGGGGAAAGAGAGAGAGAGAGAGAATGGGTGTGCCAAGGCCTCCAGTCTCTGCAAACAAACTCCAGACGTGTGCACCACCTTGTGCATCTGGCTCTACGTGGGTACTGGGGAATCGAACCCTAGTCGCTAGGCCTTGCATGCAAGTGCCTTAACTGCTGAGCCATCTCTCCAACCCTGAAGACAACTTTCCAGTTTGCTTTCAAGGTGGTTGGCCTGCTGGCTTCTGAGTGGAACATCCCCGTGTTTGACTTTGTTGGACAAACGGCAATGCTGGAAAATCACTTTTTGTATGACACCTGTGTGGCACTTGTGCCACCCAAGCAGGTAATTGGGGATGTGCTTCAGAAGAGCCTCCGGTACCTGGGCTGGGAACGCATTGGGATGCTTGGAGGCTCCTCTGGCGTTTCCCTCTGGGGTGGAGTGGATGTGCTGTGGAGGATTGTGGAGGATGAACTCCAGTCCCACTTCACCATCGCTGCCAGCGTGAGATACACCAGCAGTAACAGCCCAGACCTCCTGCGGGAAGATCTCAGAAATGTGTCAACCACTGCCAGGGGTAAGTAGGCAACAGTCTTCTTTTGCTTACATTTGGAGATTATTTAGAAGCAACACAAGTAAGAAATCTTCATTTTAAGATTCATTTTCCTATGAATATAAAAATCAGATGGAAGAGCTGGAGAGATGGCTTAGTTGGAGAGACGGCTTAGTGGTTAAGGCACTTGCCTGTAAAGCATAATGACCAGGGTTCAATTCCCCAGTACCCATGTAGAGCCAGATGCACAAGGTGGCACATGCATCTGGAATTTATTTGCAGTGGCTGGAGGCCCTGGCATGCCCATTCTCTCTCTTTCTCTTTCTCTCTCTCTCTCCTTGTAAATAAGTATTCAAAAAAATCAGATGAAGAAGGGTACAAAATTAATGATATATACAAGCAATTTCATTCTTTGTTTGACATCACTAACTTTCTTTTGGTTTGGTCTGATATAAAAATCTCAGATCATATGGTGGTGTGATGCACATTCTCGGAGCATAGCCCAAGTTTGGACTTTGTTAGTTGCTCAGAGCCTGGGCTCTAGAGACAGACACAACCTAGTTTTGACTCCAGCCTGTCTCCTAGAAATCAAGAACTGTAACCTCTCTATGCCGTGAGTGGAAACTGCTCTTACCTTACCCGAAGGCAGGGTCCTGACAAGGGCTTAGCCCTGTGTTTGGATAGGTATTTAGCCAATATATGATAGCAATTATTTTCGTGGTGCTGCTGAGAAGGCCTGGACTAGTCGCTAACCACTTTGTGTTCTTCACAGCCTTGTGACGCTGAGGTTTTCCAAATCGTTGTCCCAGAATGGCCATCCTTTTCCCAGTACGCTCACTCTTCCAGACTCAGCCCAGAGTCCCATGGAGCTGTTCCCCTCCTCCAGTTGGGTCACAGCCTCACAGCCTCCTTTTTCTCACACTTAGTGGGAGTCTTCAGTGATCAGTGTTAATCTTCCTGCATGTACTCTATCTGTTTATGACTTCCTGTTACAGTTTGAATATGAAATGCCCTCTCCAGACTCATGTGTTAAGTGCCTGGTCCCCCAAAGGGTGATAATCTTTTGGAAGGTCCTGGAAACTTTAAAGAAGTGGTATGTCGCGGGAGGGCATTTTGCCTTTGAAGGCTATACCTGGCTCCTAGTCTCCCCGTCACTCTCTGCTTCCTGCTTGTCATGATAGGAACCATCTCCTCCTCCACACGCTTGCCCTGTCATAATGATGTTCTGCCTCATCTGGGCCCAAGTGACCATGAGCTGAACTCTCTGAAATTGCCTGCCAAAATAAATCTTTCCTCCTTCATGTGTTCTCACAGGTATTTTAGTAACAGCAATGAAAATAAAATAGCTAGTGCACTCTCTAAGGGTATGGACCTTCTTCTCCTATTCACAACTATCTCCACCGTGGAGAGGATAGTGCCTGACACATCCTTAGAGCTCACCTAATTATATATAATATTATATTATATTATATATCAGATTATCATTACCTTATTTAAAAACTAAACCATCATCTCATTTGTGCGACCTCCAAAACGATGATGACATGATAGAATGGAAGAGAGGTGCCAGGGCTATCTCTCCACACCCCAACTCCGAAGATCTGAATGCCCTTGACTGTAGGTCTCCTTTGACCTCCTAAGTGATGCATCACCTGTCACATCATTGTTCTCCCTCTGTGTGTGCATGAGGTGTGTATGTGCGTGAGTACAGGTGCCTGTGTGTCATAGCACGCGTGCGGAGGTCAGAGGACAACTTTGGGTGTCATTCTTGCCTTCCTCCTTGTCTGAGGCAGGCTCTCTCATTTCGTTACTCACAACTTTGTTCTCCAGGCTAGCTGGCCCACAGGCTGCCAGGTGATCCTCCTGTCTCCACCCCGCTCTTGTCCCAGGCTTGCTGAGATTAGAGCGTGTGGGATTACAGCACGGGTACTGGGAATGCAAGCTCAGGTTCCCACGCTTGCGAGCGCTTCATCCACTGAGCCATCACCCCAGCCACAGCCAGGACATTGTTCTGAACTTTCCATCCATTAAATGAATGAAACGAAGGCACAGAAATAATCTCAAGTTTTTTGGACTCGTGCATTTTGTGGTGGTGGGGAACTATAGCAAAGACTGGTTTCTGAAGGGCAAAGGCTGCCCAGTTTGTATATTACAGATTCTGCTAAGGAAGTATACTGCCCAGCAGTAGTTTAGGCATTCCCATTCCTGGAGTATGTTCAAGGAAATAACAAGTTTGTGTGTCTTATTTGGAGTGGCTTTAGGCTAGACTTCTAAAAAATATTTTAATTTATTTATGTGTGTGTGAAGGAGAGAAGGGGGGCAGAGAGAAGAGAGAATGAACACACTAGGGCTTCTAGCCACTACAAGCGAACCCCAGATGCCTGTGCCGCCATGTGCATCTGGCCTATGTAGGTTCGGGGGAATTGAACCTGGGTCCTTAGGCTTCTTAGGCTTCACAGGCAAACTCCTTAACCACTAGGCCATTTCTCCAGCCCTAGGCTAGACTTTTAAAAGAGCTTGTGTATATGTGCATGTGTGTGCAACTCCCCCCTCCCCCAACACCAACACACATGCAAGCATGCACGGCTGGCTGACTCTGTTTTCTTTCTTACAGTCATCATCTTAATCTGCAGCTCAGACGACGCCAAAAGTATTCTGCTTGCTGCAGAGAACCTGGGACTCAACACTGGGGAATTTGTCTTCATCCTCTTGCAGCAGCTGGAGGTGAGCATTGACCGTTTCAGTGGCTCTGGAGGGAGAAGTAGTAAGAACGGAGTGTGTGCTCGGTGCCAGCATGTGTGTGGGCATCACATCCTCACCACACTCCTCGGGGGCAGCACATTTGACTGCGGTATCAGTAACCGTCTCACTGCTGGTACAAAACACCTGACCAGAAGTAACTCATGGAAGGGAAGGGTTTTTTTTTTTTTTTTCCAGCTTACAGTTTCAAGGGGAATGTTTGTCATGGAGGGGACAACATGGTAGGAACAGACAACTGGGCACCAGGTCTTGTTGGGTCAGCAGGGAGGAAGTGGCAAGAATGAACTGGCTGGTACTGACCGAATGGGGGTGTCCTATAAAAGCCCAAAGCCCACCCCTAGTGACACACCTCCTCTAGCAAGACTCCCCCAAAACTCCATCAGATATATATGTATATATGTGTGTGTGTGTGTGTGTATATATATATATATATATATATATATATATATATATATATAGAGAGAGAGAGAGAGAGAGAGAGAGAGAGAGAGAGAGGGAGGGAGGGAGGGAGAGAGAGAATGGGTGTACCAGGTCCTCTAATCACTGAAAAGCAAATGAACTCCAGACATATGCACCACCTTATGCATCTGGCTTTACATGGGTACTGGGGAATTGAACCTGGGTCCTTTGGCTTTGCCGGCAAGAGCCTTTACTGCTAAGCCATTTCTCTGCTCCTGGAAAGTTGTCATTCTAATCATATCTACCATTCAAGACTATTGGAAATACCCACCTTATAAGGGATACTGGGAAGGTCGGGTAGCGATGCTTGTGAATCATGTAACTTTGTTCACATTAGCCCTTGTGGTATTTGCTACTTCAGCCTTTTACGTCGTTAACAAAGACCCAAACCACCTCAGAACTCTTCCACTGGGCAAGAATGTTGGTCTCTCTAGACCTTGGATAGACTTCAACTCTGACACAGGGTGATGGCTGTGGAAGAAACAGAAGTGAGAGGCACTTGTTCTGGAGGGACCCTCAGAGGGGTCTCAGCCGCCTGGTGGAATGACAGCTCTTCACCTGGAGGGTACAGCAGTCAGGCTCTGGAGCTCTGGTAACTTCACTCAAGGCCTGGCCTAACCATATGGATATAGTTGCCTCTCTCTATCTCTTAAACAAATAAATAAAATATTTTTTGAAAAAAAAAGAATTACAACTTCCCAATTCAAGGCTTAAATAAGGCAAGCAAGGTATTTTAACTAAGATCTCAGCACCTCCAGCTGCCTAGCTGGGGTTCCACACTGTGTCTTTTGCCTTTCAACTTAACCACTAAGCCTTCTCTCCAGCCCCCCGCTGGTATGCTCTTATTTTTTAATTGGCTCTTTGGCTTTCTCCCACAGCTTCCATGCTAGCTAGAAAACATGGGCTTGGTATCCAGGCCTCTGGAATCATTGTTTCCAACCTTAAATGAAGTTATACTACTTGGGTCAGTTCTTACAGAATGGTGACATTGGCCCATTGCTTTTTAGGACAGCTTTTGGAAGGAATTCTTGACAGATCAACAGATGACATACTTCCCAAAAATCTATGAGTCCGTGCTTCTCATTGCCCTCAGTTCCTATGGAGAAGGCACTGGAGATGACAACTTCCGGAGACAGGTCTACCAAAGGCTGAAGGGGCCACCGTTCCACAGCCCCATCTCCTCAGAGGAGCAGGTCTGGTGGTGGCTTCTATACTGTGCCCCTCCTCCCCTTCTTTCACCATATTTGGTTTGCAAATACATTTCTTTCTTTCACTCGCTTCTTCCTACCCCCAACGCCTTCCCCCACCCCCCCCCGCATACTTCCTTAATCTTCTACACCCTCATATAAATAGTAGTTTGATGCCCTTTGTGAAATCTATTGAAACAATCACAGAGAGGGGCAGAGGTTATGGAATGAGAAGCCTTTGATGTCGGAATCCTGACCTCCCAGCCCATTTCTGCTGTTTGTTAGCTGTGAGAACTTGAAGTGAAGTGAATTCCCTAATCTCCCTAAAGTTCACTTTTTTGGGGGGGGCCTATAAAATGGAACTGTTAATGATATGTGGTACTGAGTGTCTGATAACATACTATATAGAAGGAGAAGCACAGATGCCAGTGGGTACTCAGACCATGTCATTTTCTTTGCCAGGATAATGATGGCAGGACTGAGAACCGGGATGGGCATCCAGAGATGGGGAGCTAGGAGAATTACAATAAGCAGGGGGGCTGGGTCAGGACAGACAGGAAAGCAGCCATCAGCCTGTAAAAAAGTCTCAGCGTGTGCAGACAAGGAGCGAAGGGGCTCCCACCGAGAATAGTTTATAGAGACAGCACTGGCTGGAGGCAGAGATACTCCCAGTGTGGGCCACACTGAGCCCTCCAATGGCAACTGGTAATAGGAGATCGATGAGGAATGAGGGATCTGATTGTAGCTCCTAACCCACAGAGTGAGAGGATCGTTTGTTGGATGTGTGGAGAGCAATTTATAATCATTAGCTTGGTGCCAGCTTCTGTAGCAGAAAGGTGCTTGGCACCTTAGTAGGCACTTGCCCTCTCCTTGACTAAACCAGAAGGTCCTGAAGACTCACTATGGGCCATCACTCTTGTAATCTGTAGTTGACCTCACCTAGCTGTCCTCTGATTCATGACTGGTTTTGTCCCCATGTGATGAGTGAGTGAGCTGAGGTTGGAGCGGTCATGGGAAGTTTCCCTGACTCTCATAGCCAGGAAATAGCAGCACATTCTGGCTCCTAAATCTCATCTAAGCCATGCTCCCTCCCAGCGACAGCCCACAGAGCTGCCTGTATCCTGTGGGGTCCAGTAATCTAACTGGAAAAGCAAAGCCAGGAAGGTAATGGGTTCATTGACAGCAGAGGTTGGGGTATGAGGTGGTCTCCCCTCTCCTCTCAGTGGGATCGTCCCGTTCTTAGAGGAAGGAGGGAGATTCCTGCTAGCTGGGTCATGGAGCTGTGGGCTCAGCTCTCTGTGTCTGCTCCCCTTGTGGTAGGTGAGCCCCCACTCTGCCTACCTCCATGATGCCCTCCTGCTGTACGCACAGACCGTGGAGGACATGATCAAAGCCGGGAGAGATTTCCGGGATGGGCAGGCGGCTGATCAGCACTCTGAAAGCCAATCACACCACACTGCAGGGTAAGGGGGTCTCTGATCTCAGACTTTGATATGCTGTGCAGGCGTTAAGACCCCCTGAAGGTCCTGCCCCACTCTGTGCTATAAAGTTATCACCCTGTGGAGATTCTGGTTTTCCATAAGCTCCTCTCAGGCTGCCCACACCAGGGGAGGAAGCCTCTGGAGTCTAATCCTCTTTCCCCTGGGAAGTCTCTTCCATAGCTGCTTCTAAGGGCATCCACCCAGAAGGGGTGTCGTACTGCTGGACTGTGGTGTCCTGGGAAGAACAGAGCAGCAGTGGGAACAGTAGCCCTGGGCTGCTTCCCAATTCTGCCTCCCCTGGCTCTGGAAGGCATATTTGGAGGCCTGTCTCCAGGCCACACTTGTTGGGGGTGGATGCCTCCTTTGCTAGCGTTAACCAGAACTAGGTGTGTGAGGCTAAGAGACCACAGAGTGGAGTACGTAGTAGGTGCTTCACAAATAGTAACATCATGTCCTGTCCACGGTGCTTTTTCTCAAATCAAGGGGGGGTGGTTTGGGCTGAGGAGGAGTTGCACTTTATTTCCTGTTCTGAAGTCCCGGAAGTGGTCCTTGATGCACGGCATTTAGGAGCTTAGCACATCCCAAGCAAAGACAGAGAACCGGCAGGCTGGGATTGTGCCACAGCAGTCCCACATACCATAGTCAGAGGGAAGGGTCCAGCCTCAGCACAGACCTTGCAGACCTGTGTCCTGGGCACTTAGAGGGCCATAGCCGGCATGGCAGGGGACTGGAGGAGGCAGCTGTCCGTCCTTCAGCCCCAGACAAGTGCTGCCATATGGCCATCCGACCTCCAGTGGTCACATGTTCTGACTCCCAGTGAGCATAAAGCTGAGGTTTTAGCCGAGCGTGGTGGCACACGCCTTTAATCTCAGCACTTGGGAGGCAGAGGTAGGAGGATGTCAAGAGTTCAAGGCCACCCTGAGACTTCATAGTGAATTGCAGGTCAGCCTGAGCTAGAGTGAGACCCTGCCTCAAAAAAACCAAAAGATTAAAAAAAAAAAAAAGCTGAGGTTTTATGAGCAATGAGCTGAACTGTCTTAACTTTTGTTTTCAATGCTGGGTGGGCCTCCCCCCCTGTGGGTCTAACAAAAGACATCTGTCTGTCTGTCATCATCTGCTCTCTGTTGCCCCTGAGCACTACCAGGATGCCAGTTCTAAACTGTCTTCTTCCCTGTGCTGTGCCTATTATCCCATCTCAAGCATCCCTGAAATGTCCAAACCTGGCCTGTGCATTTGATGAGGAAGCCACTTGCTGAGAGTCCAGTGGTTGTCATTTTCGGACACAATGCTGCTCTGCACTGATCACCTTGTGCAATCTCTCTCTCCAGGAATCACGGGTCCTGTGTTCGTGGATTCTCGGGGTGAAAGGCATGTGGATTACTCAGTCTACGCTCTACAGAAATCTGGAAACACGTCCATTTTCCTTCCTTTTCTTCATTATGACAGTATTCAGAAAATAATCAGGTATCACGGGCCATGCTGCAAGTTTGGCTCATACTATAGGAAGTGTCCCTGGAGGAGGTTGGGACCAGGGGCTTGGGAATCCAACTCCAGAATCATCCTCCGAAGAGTCAGGTGCTTTCTGAGATCATTCAGTTTGGGACTTTAGGATGTGGGCGTAAGTGGGGCCTGCTGGGTCATGGGTGTGTGGCAATTTGCAGGTTCCACAGGGTACACACGAACACTGCCCCAGGGGAACCACACCTTTGTAGAGGTTTAGCCTTTGATGGCTCAGCTGGGTCCTAGCCTCATGGGCCGGGATCTCTATGGAAAGCCCTGAGCCCTCTAGGCGATGGGGTGCAGAGCGCCCTGCAGGACAGGGTACACGTTCAGTAAAAGTGCTCACCTATCAAGTCTGATTCCCAGAGTCCTGTTATGTCCTAGGCTCTTGGTACCCAGGATCCCCTCGCAAAACCTCTGATTTTGTCTTCTCAACTACAAATCAATGAGAAAACTAAAAGAAAACTGAACACTTAATTCAGTTTCCACTTGCTTCCAGATTCCATTTGAGCCTTTTTTTGTGTGTGTATGTGTGTCCTTCCTCGCTTTTCAGGAAACTTAATGTACCAAAAGGGCCAAACAAACAAAATACTATAGCAAACCAGGTCCTAAGAGTCACAGGAAGGGGCTTGGTCCATGCAGGGCAAGATGTTTGGGTGTATAAAGTATCAAGGTGCTTGCCATGCAGTGAGATTCATCTATATCAACAAGGGAAAAATTCCAGGGAAAATTGGCACATGATCTCTTTAAATCAAGAGACATATGATAGAGACAAGTAGAATCAATGGGCCAAATATTGACCCTTGTCTTTTTTTTTTTTAAGACCCTTGAGGAATTTCTCCAATGGTACTTGGCCCCATAGCTCTCCCCCTGAAGACAGGTCTGTCTGTGGATTCCACAAGGAGCTCTGCAAAGCTGACCCTACTTTAACAAGCAAGTAGCTCTCATTTGGACCAAGAGAATCTTCTGGGGGAGGTGGGTGGTGCTTCCCTGTGTTTTGTAGCAAGTTGAGCAGCATCCTCATGAGATGCCAGTTGCCACCCTGTACTTGTAACAACCCAAAGTAGTTCTAGACTTGGCCAATATCCCCTAGAGGGCAACATTATCCACTTCCCTTGTGGAGGACTATTGCTAGGGAAATCTGGCTCCTGAGTTTTCAGTCTTAGGAACTTCCTTTCTAGGGAGACAGAAATAGGCTGGGCAGGGAGGTGTGGCTGGGTAGTTAGGATCCTGGCCCTGGAATTAGGTGGATCATGTCTAAAGAACAACTCTACTGGGAGTGAATAGCAAACAAAAGTTGTGATGGTGTGAGAACCCATTGGTATTTTCCTGTTGCGTTAAGTTTCTATATAAGAGAGGAGGTGAGTATAGTTGCCATGAGAACTGGGGAGCCAGTCCCAGAAAGATTCCTGGAAGATGTAAATCTGAAGGGATTCAGTGTGTCCTAACCTGGACCACACCTGGGCAACCTTTGAAAGATCTGTTTAGAAGGGCCAGACTGGGTCCAGATGTGCTCATACCCGCTCCGGGCCAGCCTGAGTAATGGCCTTCCTACTTCCAGTGACAGCTGCTGACATTCTCACAGTGCTGCTCCTGAGTCTGGCCTCAGGAGTCACCACCACATGTGTGGTGTTGAGGATGCTGAGAGGAAAACTGCAGAGGCCTCCTAAAGACACCTGGTGGCAGATCAGTTACGATAGCATCACCATTCTGCCTCAGAATAAGGTGAGTCCGCACATGAGCCATGTCTGGGTTCCTGGTGAACTGTGGAAGAACTCTCACTTAGGAACTTTCAAGAGCAAGGGGCCGACATATTGGTAATGAGAGCACTTAAGAAGGAGTCCTGAAACCTGAGTGAATGTTAGGTCTCCTGCTTTACTGGGTACATTCCTGAGAATGTCACTTCACCACCCTGAGACTTGGTTTCTATTTAGAAATGACCAGTGATAGTCTTAAAGTGTCCTCAGCTCTGTTATGCTGTGGGTTACAAATAATAAGGATGTCCCTGGATGCATTTAATTATCTTTGAATCTGCATTCATTCCTTTAAAAATATTGTATTTACTTCTTTTTTAAATTTTTTTGTTTGTTTTATTTTATTTTGGTTATTTGAGAGTGACAGAGAGAAGGAGAGAGAGAGAGAGAGAGAGAGAGAGAGAGAATGAGTGCGCCAGAGCTTCCAGCCTCTGTAAATGAACTCCAGATGCGTGTGCCCCCTTGTGCATCTGGCTAACATGGGTCCTGGGTAACTGAGCCTCGAAACTGGGGTCCTTAGTCTTCACAGGCAAGCGCTTAACTGCTAAGCCATCTCTCCAGCCCTTATTTACTTCTTTATTTGAGAGAGAAAAAGAGGCAGATAGAATGAGACAAAACATGGGTGCACCAGGGCCTCTAGCCACTGCAAAAAAACTCCAGACATATGTACCACCTTGTGCATGTATGGGCACTAGGGAAATCAAACCTGGGTCCTTAGGCTTTGCAAGAAAGCATCTTAACCACTAAGCCACCTCTTCAGCCCTGCATTCATTCTTTAATCTACTGATGACTGGTACAAAAGGTTCACCTACATAGCAAACACTTATGGCCATCTACTGTAGGCCAAGCTCAGGGCTTGGGGATATTCTAGAGGAAGGCAGATACTCTAATTGTTGGTCTCCTCGGTGAGATGGAAGCCGTGAAGACGGAAGAACTACCACTGTCAACATCGTGAAGGCTTCTGCGGACAGGGAACATTAACAAAGAGTGAGATTGCAGCCGGGCACGGTAGCGCACGCCTTTAATCCCAGCACTCGGGAGGCAGAGGTAGGAGAATTGCTGTGAGTTCGTGGCCACCCTGAGACTACATAGTGAATTCCAGGACAGCCTGAGCTAGAGTGAAACCCTACCTCAAAAACAAAACAAAGAGATTTCTAGTAGGGGCAAGGAGAGAAATCACATGAGACATGTTAGGATATGGGGTGCTAGAGGCTAGGAAGTATAGCTGGTACCAAGTCTGTGAGGTTTCAATGTTTTAAGGCTAGGAGATTGGGGTTCATTCATTACTCATTTCCAAATGTCCCTGGGACTTGAAAGGATCCTCATGCTTAAGAGAAAGAAAAGCACACACATAAGGAGCCAGGAAAAAAAAAATAAGCCATACTCAAAAAATAGTTAATACAAAAGAGTAAAGGAAAACCTGGAAGAACTACAAAACAAAAAGAATGGCAAGAATAAATGCACATCTTTCAATAATAAGTCTTAATATCAATGGCCTCAATGCCCTGACCAAAAGACACAGATTTGCAGACTGGGTTAAAAAGCAGGATCCTACTATTAATTGCCTCCAAGAAATCCACCTTTCCATAAAAGACAGACACTGTCTTAGGGTGAAAGGCTGTAAAAACGGTGTTTCAAGCAAACGGACCTAGAAAACGAGCAGGTGTCACTGTCCTAATATCTGACAGGGTAGACTTCAATCCAAATGTCTCTGGGGATTTGAGCTTCTCTCTTCCCTTTCCACAACATAGCTTTATTCAGATTTAACTGGTTAGTACACTAGGTTTCCATTAAAATTTTCCTTGAGAAGCAGGGCTGCCGTGCTTTGAAGATGCCCTCAAGATGTTGGGAAAGGTGCTGGAAGTACTAAATATGTGCAAATGGTACTAAATATAAAAGTCACTGAGGTTCCTTAAGGGAAATTCCTCTGAACCCATCTCCAGTTAAATACCACATCTGAAACTTGAATATGGGCAGTGTGGCCTTCGAAACTGGGCTCATAACCAACCCCGTTCATGGTGGCACATAGGCCAAGAGGGAGGCATAGAGCAAGTAGGCACATGCGCTTTGGGTCGGGAGGATCAGAGTTCAAAGTCCAGCTCTCCCAGATATTGACTATGTGGCCCTGGAACTCACTTCTTCATCCACGTGGCCATGCTGCTGGGAATGCCTGACCTGCGTCTTCCCTTGCAGCCTCCCCAGCGAGGCACGCCGGTTTCAAGAGGCAACGTTAGCAATGCGTCTTCCATGGAGATAACAGTGGACGGCAGCTCCTTTGCTAAGAGCCAGCAGGGTGGAGAGCTCTTTTACGCCCCAGCAGGGCTTTACCAGGTACTCCTGTGTCCAGATAGCTGCATGTACCTGTCCATTCTGTTGGGCAGGGTGTTCAGAATATGGTGACATTCTCTAGGAGAAATCTAAGTTTTGTTGTGTGTGTGTGTGTCTTACATTGCTGCACCTTTAATTTTGAGAACTGAAATACTTGTTAAAAATTCAAGTAAACTGGGCATTGTGGCACACGCCTTTAATCCCAGTACTCGGGAGGCAGAGGTAGGAGGATTGCTGTGAGTTCGAGGCCACCCTGAGACTGCATAGTGAATTCCAGGTTGGCCTGTGCTAGAATGAGACCTTACCTTGAAAAACAAAAAAATGGGCTGGAGAGGTGGCTTAGCGGTTAAGCGCTTGCCTGTGAAGCCTAAGGACCCCGGTTCGAGGCTCGATTCCCACAAAAAAAAAAAAAAAAAAAAAAAATTCAAATAAATGTGTCCAAATATTACATGTCATGAGATCTTTTAAACAACTATTGTGTCCCTGCGGAGCTAAATGTTAAACCCAGTTTAAATTTAATTAGCCTCAGGTGGCTAGGGCCAACCTTAATGGACATCTCAGTCCAAGGATATGGATAATTTTTATTTATTTATTTTATTAACAACTTCCATGATTGTAAACAATATCCTATGGTAATTCCCTCCCTACCCTCACTGTCCCCTTTGAAACTCTACTCTCCATCATATCCCCTCCCCCTCTCAATCAGTCTTTCTTTTATTTTGATGTCATGATCTTTCCCTCCTCTTATGATGGTCTTGTGTAGGTAGTGGCAGGCGCTGTGAGGTCATGGATATCCAGGCCATTTTGTGTCTGGAGGAGCACGTTGTAAGGAGTCCTACCCTTCTTTGGCTCTTACATTCTTTCTGCCACCTCTTCCGCAACGGACCCTGAGCCTTGGAAGGTGTGATAGAGATATTGCAGTGCTGAGCACTCCTCTGTCACTTCTTCTCAGCACCATGGATGCCTCCTGAGCCATCCCACGGTCACCGCCATCTCAAAAGAGAAGGTTCTCTAACCACAAGTGAGAGGAGCGTCAATGTATGGGTGTGAACGTTAGGAGAAGTGCTAACCGGGCAGTGTGGTGTGCGTAGTACACACATTTAATTCCTGGTTTTTAAATGATTCATTCGTGGCAGCTGCTGAAGCTCAGACATCACTCCTGCCTATCAGTTCTCACCCTCCCAGACCATGAAATTGCCTGTGCTTAGCAATTCCTTAGAAATTCAAGCTCCCTGAGGGAAAGTTATGTAAAGAAAAACCCCAAATATTTATTCCTTTAGGTAGAGGTCCTGAAGGGTGGAGGTAGAAAGAGCCAAGCAAGGGAAGTGTTTGATCATCATTCTAAAGTGAGGTTAGGAGAGATCCAAACCAGCTCAATCCCTGTGCAAGCAAACTTATTTCTTAGTCTCTACTTAGATGAACTTGCAAACAGCAGAAATCTCCTGGCATATTATCAAACACCTTAGGACCGCCTTTCATGAAAAATTTTATGTCACGTTTATCTGGTCATTTAGAGAAGAAAGTCAGCGACCCACAGCACTGTATTGTCTGACTGAACTCCTTAAAGTGCGTCTCCTCTCCCTTCCCTCGAACCCCATCTGTGGATTCCTCACCTCTGCTGCTTACACATCAGTGTCCAGAGTCTTTAACGATGGACTCAAGTCTACTGCGTACTTGGTCCCAGTCTCCTTTTAGAAGCTTATCTTTTCCTGCCCTAAATCCTCTGTTCATATAATTGTTCTTGCTGGTTATGTCATGTATGTTTCACCTGACAATGCCATGCCCATTTTGTCTTCCCCACCCCAGTGGAAATCTCATCCTTCAGAGACTAGCACAGGGGTTACCTCTTCTAAAAGTCCTTTCCCTAATCCCACGGGCATCCCTTCCTCCGTGGCCATCCCATCACCGACGAGTCCTTTGTGGTCACTGTTCCATTGAAAGTAGAGAGCATCTGGGGTTGATGCATAACCCCCTTCATCTTGCCTTCTTTCTCGCACATTTTCTAGCTTTCTTCTACTCATGTTTTCCTGTTGACCAATTTAGTGACTCTAACAGCAGACCCCATAGGGAACAACAATAATGTATTCCAGCTATGGCAAACTTAACATGGGCCAGGCATTGAGATTTCAGTGCCATATATATATATATATATATATATATATATATATATATATAATTTTTTTACAACCATTGCTTTTGTAATTTATTTCTGGAGATGTCTCATACCATCATTGATATTTATGGACAAGAATATCTTTCATTATTGACAAAATAAAGAATATAGACTCATATCCACCGTGGTTAGAGCTACAGGATAATACTGTGAAGTAATTAATAATCTTGGGAAAATATTTTAAAACTATGTCAAAATATAGTTTTTTATTTTTAAAAATATTTATATTTTTATTTATTTGTTTGACAGAGAGAAAGAGGGAGAGATAGAGGGAGAGAGAGAGAGAGAGAGAGAATGGGCATGCCAGGGCTCCAGCCACTGCAAAAGAACACCCCCTTGTGCATCTGGCTTACGTAGGTCCTGGGGAATCGAACCTGGGTCCTTTGGCTTTGCAGACAAACGCCTTAACTGCTAAGCCATCCCTCTAGCCCTTATTTTTATTAGATATGGACATATTTTGTATGTAAACATTACACTTTGGTACCATCCTTTCTCTCCTCCCTGCCCCTTTTCTGAAGAGGCCTTCCTCATTGGGGATGCAGGTCAACTCCATGGGGACTGCAGGTCATCAGTGCCACATATTTTAGTGGATGCAATCCTCTAACAACCTTATGAGTTTGGTGGGTTTTTTAATTCCCGTTTTTCAGATGATGAAATGGAGTCTTGGAGAAGTTAAATCCCATGGTCACAATGGCCTTGAACTATGCATGTGACTCCAGACTCATGACCTCAACTCACTGTTTCCTTGAATGATAATAGACCACTTTTACACTTGGGGTGTACTTCTTCACATGCACCACCCCAGAAGGTTACCCAGCCCCAGGGATCCTATCTGGAAGTAGGCTCATCATTCCAACCTTAGTGGGATGCGATGCCAGTTAAAATGAGGTCTCACTGCTGAGCAGTACCCTTCCTCTCCAAGGGCTGATGAGGCAGCACAAGGCTGAATGCTCTTGTCCACAGCTGACCTGCCAGTAGTCAAGATCCCCTCCTTAGAGCTGTTTCTGGGGTTAAGAGCGTTTCAATTTGTCTCTGGTTTCAGGGTAACCATGTGGCCATCCGCTATGTTGGTGAGCAAGCAGAAGCCCGGGTTAGGAAGCCAACTGTGCTGCAAGAAGTCTGGCTGGTGAGGCTCCCCTCTATCCTGCCTCTGCCCCGTGTCCACTGTGAGGGACAGACTCCACCCCACAGAAGCAATGGTGGGGGGCTGCTTCTCAAGTTGGCCCACCACTACAACATCCAAGGCTTTGGATCACAGACCCTTGGCTGGAGACAGACATCTGAAGCTTGGCTTCCCTTTTATATCTACCTCCCCACTCCCTTAGATACTCCTGGTCTTAATTTTGACCCTTCGTCCTCTCTGTAGTGGATGTCAGCCTGTCTTGAACTTGAACTTTGGAAAAGGTCTGACTTCTTGTTCTGTCCCAATCACCAGTTGTGACGCCTACCTCGACATCAACAGCCACAGGCAGGGAAGCAGGGTTGGGCCTGTTTGTTGTGATATGGCTCAGATACTTCTCATGGCTAAAGTTAGCCTTTGATAATTCCTCTTGTTTGTTTGCGGGAGCCAGACTTCCTGGGTTTGCTTCCCTGCTCCACCACTTACCCTTCAAACGTTGTTCAATAACTACTTCACCTTTTAGTCCTCTTCTCCCTTGTCTGGAAGGTAGCAGTGAGTCTCACAAGGTCTTAAGGACAATCTGGAAGTATGTAAATATGAAAAGCACATAGTATTGTCACTGGCTCAAAGTCATTCTCTACACATTTGTTGTAATTACTTATTATTTCCAGATGTGTGAGCTAAAGCACGAAAACATTGTCCCCTTCTTTGGTATTTGCACAGAACCACCTAACATTTGCATTGTCATCCAGTATTGCAGAAAGGAAGCCTTAAGGTAAGCAAAATATTACGTCTTACCTCAGACTTCATTAGTGCCTGCTAATAAGGAACCTTATCAATGCTTTCTCTGGTTCATCCAAGGGCAGTTCCTTTTTAAATCTAATTGCAATTATCTTGTTGGGCTGCCTACTGGGGGATCGAATTAGCAGTAGGAGTGCCAAGTATCTGGTTTCCTTTGTTCTGGGTGGCAACTGGAAGAGCTTGGTTTCTTCTAAGATGTCACCACTGCTCCTGAATTTGGTTCCTGGATCCATGCTTCCCCTGTGTTGAAGTTACCTTTTCATTGCTGGGACACAATCCCAGACCAGAAGCAGATTATGCAAGGAAAGGGTTTATTATGGCTTACAGTCTTGAGGGCAAATTTAATCGTGCCATGGCAGAGCAGAGGTTGGGTGTCACATCTTGCCACAGCAGCTAGGAAGTAGCAGCAAGATTGAGCTGGCTAAGGCAAGAAAAGCTGGCTACAATACCTGAAAGCCTTCCCCAAGCAACATACCTTCTCCAGCAAGGCTCCGTCTCCCAAACTGTCACCAGCTAGGAACTAGGTAAGAGGCTTAATCACAAACACGTAAGACTACGGGGAACATTTCACATTCAAATTACCATACCCTGATATATGGTCATCATTTTAATGTTAGAAATTAAATAAAAAACCTCATGATTGTCCCTTCTTAATATCGATTAAGACTATTCTGTCTTTTGGGAAGATATCCACTTGGATTCAATGTGTTCTACCTTGCATTGTATTAGTTCTGGCCAAAGGTATCAACTGCATGGAGTCAGCTCCAGTCTGCATGAAGCTCACTGTGTTTGAATCCCTGGTGATGTTTCTAATAATTCTGTTTTCTAGGATGTTTTGACAAACTCAGGTCATGAACTGGATTGGATATTCATACTCTCATTTGCATATGACATAGTCAATGTGAGTATAACAAACTTATTTTAAGAATAAATCTAACAGTGTTTGGTACTGTCTTTCATCATTGATTACACTGAACCCTAATCTTTACTGGCATTCCAGCCCTTTCAAATATCTCTAAACAAAGTGATTCCAGCTTTAAAAATCTATCACTTAATATTTTTGCATTATTTTCACATTGACCACATGTCGATGTGGAGAGAGAAACATATCCTATCCAAAGAGAGGTCCGTTCCTTCCTGCTGCCATGAAGAGGAAAATGTTCAGGAAGTGGGTACTAGATCCAAAAACCCCAAGATGATTCATTGTTTAGAAAAGAACAGGGTATTAAAATTTTGGGGGTTGGAGCTTTTTTATCCCAAAGAGAATTTAATTACAAGACCATGAATAGAGATAGAGAGGGCATTCCTAACAATCCTTTCTTCTTTTAGTTCTTGATTCCTTCCCCAGAAAATAGGAAGGAGAACCACGAAAGGTGGGTTAGGGATGAAAATCTGAGAAAGCATAAGAGTGATGGGAATCTTTCTTTGGGGCACAAGTGGCCATAGTGGCTGCAAAGAAGAGGAGAATGACAATAATCATAGTGACAGCATAAATGTGTATATCCTGTTTAAGGCATATCTGTTACTTTTGTTTGCCATATGGGATAATAGGATACAGAATGCTCATCTAACTTGCTCCAAGTCTCATAGCTGCTTAATACTGACAATGGGATTCAGACTTAGGCAGCTTTGAGTCATACACCCTTAACTCTGATGCCATGCCCTGTGGTTGGAAGAACTGGAGGTTGCTATTGTGCTGTGCAACAGGGAGGGTCTAGTCTCATACTTAGGTACCCAATGGGGGATAACTCTATTACTAGTACTTAAACACTGGATGCAAAAGCCTCAGACAGGGCTGGAGAGATAGCTTAGCACTTGCCTGTGAAGCATAAGGACCCATGTTCTACTCTTCTGATCCCATATAAGCCAGACGTACAAGGTGACGCACGCATCTGGAGTTTTATTGCAGTGGCTGGAGGCCCTAGTGCACCAATTCTCTTTCCCCACCCTACCCCTCTCTCTCATAAAAAAGCCTCGGATGACTTACTGCAGGCTTGTAGCTGGTGATGAGGGGCAGGGGCTGTTAGAAGTGCAGCTGAGCAGCAGCGGAGTGGGACACATCAGGTCCAGTGGCCAGAGGCTGCTCTCTTCAAGCTGGACTGGGGTCCTGGTGCTCTACTTTTCTGTGTCCGCCTTTACCACTATAATATCACAAGGGACCAAGCCAATCACTCGGAAGGAGGACCTAGGGAGAAAGTCACTCTAACTGACACATGGTCAGCAGGGTGAAGGCGGGTAGAAAAGTGTCAGTGCAACAGCCAGTTAATTTGTAGATTCAGGGGCCGACATGGAAAAGACCCTGCTGGAGTGTTGTGAGGGCCGCAAGGGTGAAACCTGAGCTATGTCCTTCTGGAAGATTGGGGTCCTGACTCCCTGAGTGATGCCAGGCTGCTTCCTCTGTCGACCTTCTTCTAAGGATAATGACTGAGGGTGGCCTGGTTGGATTCACTAGCCTTTCCTCCTCAAGTATTCACTGCTATTTGTTTCCAAGGAGCCAAGTCTTATGGTCTGGTGAGATCTTAATTCCCAGACTTACATTTAAAGCTACTGTCTTGTCAAGCAAGGTAGATAAGCACAGGAACTGGGCCTTCAAAGGCAACCCTGGACCAGCACTATCCTTATTGCATTGCAACCTGAAAGAGCATCTGTTGAGAAGTTTATTCCGTTCTTGGCCTTTTTGCAGAGAGATAAAGACAGAAAGGTCCCAAATCAATAACCTAACCATCCACCTAAAGGCACTGGAAAAACAAGAAAAATCCAACCCAAAGAGCTCCAGAAGGAAAGAAATAATTAAAATCAGAGCAGAAATCAATGAATTGGAAACCAAGGAAACAATTAAGACAATTGACAAAACAAAGAGCTGGTTCTTTGAAAAAATAAACAAGATTGACAAACCCCTGGCCAATCTGATGAAGCAAAAAAAGGTGAAGCTTCAAATTAACAAAATTCAAAATGAAAAAGGAGAGATCACAACAGACATAAGTGAAATTGGGAGAATCATCAGGACTTATTTCAAAAACCTCTACTCCACAAAACTGGATAATGTGGAGGAGATGGATAAATTCTTGGACGCATACCATCTACCAAAGCTAAACACAGAGCAGATTAATCACCTCAATCAACCCATCACACTCATGGAGATTGAAAAAGTAATAAAAAACCTCCCAAAAAAGAAGAGCCCAGGACCAGATGGCTTCTCAGCTGAATTCTATCAAACCTTCATGGAAGAACTCAAACCAATCTTCCTCAAACTGTGCCACACAATTGATGAACAGGGAAAGCTACCCAACTCCTTTTATGAAGCTAGCATCACCCTAATTCCAAAACCAGGCAGAGATGCCACAAGAAAAGAAAACTACCGGCCTATTTCCCTGATGAATTTAGATGCAAAGATCCTAAACAAAATCCTTGCAAACCGAATCCAACAACACATCAAAAGCATTATACACCTTGACCAAGTGGGATTCATTCCAGGAACACAGGGGTGGTTCAACATACGGAAATCTGTCAATGTAATACACCACATAAACAAGGTTAAACATAAAAACCACATGATCATTTCGATAGATGCAGAAAAGGCCTTTGACAAGATTCAATACCACTTCATGTTCAAAACATTGGAGAGAGTTGGCATGGTTGGTTCATATCTTAACCTAATAAAGGCAATATACGAAGCTCCGAAGGCCCAAATAATACTTAATGGAGAGAGACTGGAGGAATTCCCATTAAGATCAGGAACAAGACAGGGTTGTCCACTCTCACCTCTGCTTTTCAATATAGTACTGGAAGTCCTAGCTCAAGCAATAAGACAGGAGAAGGAAATAAAAGGGATACAATTTGGAAAGGAGGAAGTTAAGTTAGCTTTATTCGCTGATGACATGATTATATATGTAAGAGACCCGGGAGACTCCATCCCAAAACTCCTGAAGGTGATTAACTCCTATAGCAAAGTAGCAGGATACAAAATCAATGCGCAAAAATCAGTAGCCTTCCTTTATGCAAAGGACAAAGATACAGAAAAAGAAATAAGGGACATAGTCCCATTTTCAATTGCGACAAAAAAAATAAAATACCTTGGAATAACGTTAACCAAGGAAGTGAAAGATCTATACAATGAAAACATAAAAACACTCAAAAAAGAAATTGAGGCAGACTTGAGAAAATGGAAAGACCTCCCATGTTCCTGGATAGGCAGAATTAACATTGTGAAGATGACAATCCTACCAAAGGCAATTTACAGATTTAATGCAATACCGATAAAGACATTTTTTAAAAAAATATTGACCAATTCTATACTTATAGACAATAAACTATGATATTTCCTTCCCCTCTCCCATTTTCCCCTTCACAATTTCTCTCTCAATCATAACCTCTCCCTCTCTCCATTAGTCTCTCTTTTATTTTGATGTCATTGTCTTTTTCTCCTATTATGAGGGTCTTGTGAAGGTATTGCTAGGCACTATGAGGTCATGGATATCCAAGTCATTTTGTGTCTGGAGGAACACGCTGTAAGGAGTCCTACCCTTCCTTTGTCTCTTACATTCTTTCTGCCACCTCTTTTGCAATAGACCCTGAGCCTTGGAGGCTGTGATAGAGATATTGCAGTGCTGAGCACTCCTCTGACACTTCTTCTCAGAACTATGTTGCCATTTGGGTCATTCCTCCATCTGAAAAGAGAAGCTTCACTAACTAAAACTGAGAGTAGCATTAATATATGAATATGAACATTAAGCATTGTGCTTTCAGGGCAGTTTGGTGATAAAAATATATGCATTTAACAAGGCAAGAGCAGGCTTTATATACCTAAGGCTCATGACCTCCTGCTGTCATAGGCTTTTTTTTTTTTTTTTTTTTTTTTTTTTTTTTTTTTTTTTTTGGTATTTCGAGATAAGGTTTCACTCTAGCCCAGGCTGACCTGGAATTCACTATGTAGTCTTCAGGGTGGCCTTGAACTCATGGCAATCTTCCTACCTCTGCCTCCTGTGTGCTGGGATTAAAGTCGTGTGCTACCACGCCTGGCTTTGCCATAGGATTTTAATTGGGTTTTCAGTACCAGCCATGTATTCCCTCCCATAGAGTGGGTCTCCAGTCCTATTAGAGAGCAGTTGGTTTTCCCCAGAGCAGACATGCCACTATTGTACCCGTTTGGACATTTGGCCTGTCTGGCGAAACATGAGGCTTCTTGTGTCCACTGTTTTCACTGCTGATGGTCTCTATCTCTCACAGGGCTGCCTGAGGTGCAGCTTTTTCCAGCTTACAGTTGTCTGGTCTATAGGGAGAAGGTTTTCAGCTCTGTACCAGATTGATTTTTCAGTGATCTTGCTGCTCATGCATGTGATGTCTTCAGGAATAGGGTCTTACCATTTGTTACTCCTGGGAAACCAAGGGCTTTGGCAAAAGCCTGTAATGTTTTGGAGGTAGCAGGGACTGCACTGGCCAACAACTCGCTGGTAGGTATCCCATCCCTGGCACTGAAATTTTTCTATTAGCAATATATGACTTCTGGATGTTCCATTATCCAAAGAAGTAGGCTTTCATATGTTTTATTCAGAATAGCTTGAATTTTGAATGACCTTCCCCCCACCCTTCTCTTACTCAATCTCTTCCTCTGGCCTCACTTAGGCCATTCCACTCCCCGTAATCTGTTCTTCTACTTACATATATACAACACCATCCCCTAAAGTCCTTCCTCCTCTTCCCTCCCTTGTAGCCTTTTTCTAGCCTTACTGGCCTCTGCTACCAATTTTTTGGTTCCAGCTCACATACAAGTCTAGACATTTGTAACTAGGATCCAATCCTAGTATGAGAGAGAATATACATTTGTCTTTCTGGGCCTGGATAATCTCACTTAGTGTAATCCTTTCCAGATCCATCCATTTCCCTGAAAGTTTCATTTTTCTTTACCACCTAATAAAACTCCACTGTATAGATGTACCACCTCTTTATTATCCATTCATCTATTGAGGGCCACCTAGGCTGGTTCCATTTCCTAGCTATTGTGAATAGCGCAGCAATAAACATGGTTGTGCAAGTAAGGTAGTGAGAAAAGTCATTAGTATATATGCCTAGGAGTGCTATAGCTGGATCACATGGCAAATTTATTTTTAGCTGTCTCAAGAACCTCCACACTGATTTCCACAATGACTTTATCACATTATATTCCCACCAATAGTGTAGAAAGGTTCCCCTTTTCCCATATCCTCACCAACATTTATTGTTATTTGTTTTCTTGATGGTAGCCATTCTGATGGGAGTGAGATAGAATCTCAAAGTAGTTTTAATTTACATTTCCCTGATGGCTAAGGATGTAGAACACTTTTTCAGATTTTATATGCCATCTTTATTTCTTTCAATGAGAACTCTTTACTTAGTTCCATAGCCCATTTTTTAATAGGGTTGTTTGATTTCTTATTGTTTTGTTTTTTGAGTTCTTTGTATATTCTGGATATTAATCCTCTGTCAGATGTATAGCTGGCAAAGATTTTCTCCCATTATATATGTTGTCTCTTTGCTCTATTCACAGTGTCCTTTGCTGTACAAAACCTTTGTCTTCATGAGATCCCAGTAGTTGATTAGTTGTTTTATTTCTTGAGCAATTGGGGTTACATTCAGAAAGACATTACCTGTACCAATATGTTGAAGGATTTTCCCTGCCTTTTCCTCTAGCAATTTCAGAGTTTCAGGTCTGATATTAAGGTCCCTGATCCATTTGGGCTTTTTTCCTGTGCATGGAGAAAGACAAGGATCTATTTTTATTTTTCTACACATAGATATCCAGTTTTCCCAGGACCACTTGTTGAAGAGGCTGCCTTTTCTCCAATGAATATTTTTGGCATTTTTGTCAAAAATTGGACGGCTGTAGCTGCTTGGATTAACATCTGGGCCCTTTATTCTGTTCCATTGATCTATATGTCTGTCTTTGTGTCAGTACCATGCTGTTTTTGTTACTATGGCTTTGTAATATAGCTTAAACTCGGGTATGGTGATACTACCAGCCTTATTTTTGTTGCTCAAAATTGTTTTGGCTTTTCAAGGTTTCTTTGTGCTTCCAAATGAATTTTAGAATTTTTTTTTCTATTTCCATGAAGAATGCCATTGGAATTTTAATGGGCATTGCTTTAAATGTGTAGATTGCTTTTGGTAAGATCGTCATTTTCACAATATTGATACTTCTAATCCAAGAATATGGGGTGCCTTTCCATTTCCTAGTGTCTTCTACAATTTCTCACTTAAGTGTTTGAAATTTCTCATTGTAGAGATCCTTCACTTCCTTGGTTAGGTTTATTCTGAAGTACTTTATTTATTTATTTATTTATTTATTTATTTATTTATTTATTTGAGGCAATTGTGAATGGCAGTGATTCCCAGATTTCATCCTCCACATGTTTGTTGTTAGTGTATAGGAAACCTACTAATTTCTGTTTTTTTGTTTTGTTTTTGTATCCTGCTATGTTGCTAAAAGCGTTTATTAGCTCTAACAGTTTGCTGGCAGAGTCTTTAGGGTCCTTATGTATAGAATTATATCATCTGCAAATAATGATAATTTGATCTCTTCCTTTCTAATTTGTAACACTTTTGCCTTATTGCTATAGCTAAGGCTTCCAGTACTATATTAAATAAAAGTAGGGATAGTGGACGCCCTTGTCCTATTCCTGAATATAGTGGAAAAGCTTCATGTTTTCCCTCATTTAGTATTGTATTGGCTATAGGTTTGTCATAAAAAGCTTTTATTGCATTGCATTATCCCCATGGTAGACTTTTACCATGAAGGGATGTTGGACTTTGTCAAATGCCTTTTCTGTATCTATTGAGATGATCATGTGATTTTTGTCCTTTAGTCCATTTATAGTGTATTACATTTATCGATTTGCATATGTTGAACTGTCCCTGGATCTCTGGGATAAAGCCTACTTGGTCAGAGTGAATAATCTTTCGATATATTCTTTTATCCTGTTTGCCAATATTTTGTTGACAGTCTTTGCATCTATGTTCATGAGGGAGATTGGTCTGTAATTTTGTTTTTTTATTCTGACTTTATCTGGTTTTGGTATCACAGTGATGCTGGCTTCATAGAAGGAGTTTGGTCAAACTCCTTCCTTTCCTATCTTATGGAAAAGTTTGAGAAGCAGTGGTGTTAGTTCTTCCATGAAGGTCTGATAAAATTCACCAGTGAATCCATCTGGGGCTTGACTTTTTTTAGTTGGGAGACTTTTTATAATGGCACGATCTCCGTACATGTTATAGGTCTATTTAATTGGTTTATCTCATCTTGTTTTAATTTTTGTGCATCATATGAATCAAGGGAATCATCCATTTATTTCAGATTTTCATGCTTAGAGGCATATATATTACAAAGTATGTCCTTATGATTTTATGAATTTCTTTGGTATCTGTTTTAATGGTTCTTTTTTATCTCTAATTTTATTAATTTGTGTCTCTTCTCTCTTTCTTCTGGTCAGATTCACTAAGGGTTTATCAATCTTGTTTATCCCTTCAAAGAACCAACTCTGTTTCATTGATTCTTTGGATTGTTTTTTTTGGTTTCTATTTCATTAATTTCTGCCCTAATCTTTATTATTTCTTCCTATCTACTGAATTTTGGTTTGCCTTGTTCTTCTTTTTCCAAGGTGAAGCATTAAATTGTTTACTTGTGAATGCTCTAATTTCTTAATATAGGCACTTAGAGCTATAAATTTCTCTGTTATGACTGCCTTCATTGTGTCCCAAAGGTTTTGGTATGTTGTATTCTTATCATCATTTGAGTCTATGAATTTACTGATTTCCTTTTTGATTTCTTCAATAGCTCCTTGATCATTCAATAGTGTACTGTTTAGTCTACATGAATTTCTGTATGCTCTGTAGTTTTTCTTGTTGCTGATTGTAGTTTAGTCCCATTGTGGTCTGATAGAGTGCAAAGGATTTTAAATTTTCCTGTATTTGTTAAGATTTGCTTTCTGTCCTAATATATGGTCTATTTTAGAGAATGTTCCATGTGCTGCTGAGAAAAATGTATATTCTGCAGCATTTGGATGGAATGTTCTGCAGATATCTGTTAGGTCCATTTGTTCCATGACATCATTAATCCAGATGCATCTCTGTTTATTTTTTGTCAGGATGACCTGTCAATTGATGAGAATGGGATATTGAAGTCACCCACTACAATTGTGTTTGGTGTTATCTGTGACCTTATGTCTAATAGTATTTTTTTTTTTTGATGAAATTGGGAGCTCCAATATTCGATGTACATATGTTTAGGATTGTAATGTCCTCCTATTGGACTGTTTCTGTAATCAGTATAAAGTGGCCTTTTTTCTTTCCTCATTAATCTTAGTTTGAAATATATCCTGTCAGATATTAGGATAGCAACCCCTGTTTGTTTCCTAGGCCCATAGTTTTCCATCCTTTCGCCCTAGGATAATTTCTATCTTTTGTTGAGAGATGAGTTTCCTGGAGGCAACAAATGGAAGGATCTTGCCTTTTTTAAAAAGTATTTTATTCATTTTTATTATTTATTTGAGAGTGACAGACAGAGAGAGAAAGAGGGAGAGAGAGAGAGAGACAGCGAGAGAGAGAGAGAGAATGAGCATGCCAGGGCCTCCAGCCACTGCAAATGAACTCCATATGCATGTGCCCCCTTGTGCACCTGGCTAACGTGGGTCCTGGGGAATCGAGCCTCGAACCAGGGTCTTTAGGCTACACAGGCAATCGCTTAACCACTAAGCCATCTCTCCAGCCCAGGATCTTGCCTTTTAATCCAGTCTGAAAGCCTGTGTCTTTTGGTTGGAGCGTTGAGGCCATAGATATTAAGAGTTATTATTGAGAAGTATTGTATTTATTCTTGGTTTATAGTGTTTTTCCTTTACTTGCTTGTTTTAACTGTTATTTGAGTATGGTTTATTTTTCCCTATTTCCTCTTTTTTTTTTTTTTTTTTTTTTTTTTGCTTTCTCTTCAGTGTGAAGGATTCCTTCAAGTATTTTCAGTAGATCTGGCTTAGTTGTCATAAATTCTTTGAGCCTCCTTTTGTTGTGGAATGTCATTTCTCCATCAATTTGGATAGATAGCTTTGCAGGATAAAGTAATTTTGGTTGACAGTTATCTTTCAGAACTTGGACTACATCACTCCAAGCCCTTCTGGCTTATACAGTTTTGGTTGAGTAATCTTCAATTATTCTGATGGGCTTGCCTTTGTAGGTGACTTGCTTTTTTTTCTCTAACTGCTTTCAGCATATTTTCTTTAGTTTGTGTGTTTAGTAGTTTAATTATAACATGGCAAGGAGAGGTTCTTTCCCGGTTTTGTCTGTTTGGTGTTCTAAAAGCTTCTTGTATCTTAATTGGCATTTCTTTCCCAAACTGGGGAAATTTTTCTTCTATGATTATATTGAAAACACCTACTAAGCCTCTGGATTGAAATTCTTCTCCTTCTACTATACCCTGAATTCTTATGTTTGATTGTTCCATAGTGTCCCAGATATCTTGAAATTCCCATTCATACCTTGCTATTAGCTTGTCTTTCTGTTTGTTGGACTGTATTAGATCTGCCACCTGATCTTCTAGTTTAGATATTCTGTTCTCTCCTTCATCTACTTTACTGGTGAGACTTTCCACAGACTTTTTTATTTGGCTGACTGTGCTTTTCAGAGCTAGAATTTCTGCCTGCTGTTTCTTCAGTATTTCTATTTCCTTACTCATATCTTGTAATGACCTCCTTATTTCATTAAGCTGGTTTCCTGTGTTCTCTTGGAATTACTTCAAGAGTTTGTTTTCTTCTTTGATTCCTTTGAGTATAGATAAAATTTCTTTTTTGAAATCTTTATCAGGCATTTCATCTAAAACAGTCTCATTGGGGGCCATTTCTGATGGATTTATAATTTTTGGTGGGATTGTATTATAATGTTGTGATTTTTGCATCCTGAGCCGATTTGATGCTTTGGTTTTCTAATAATTTGTGGTACTTTTAGATTTGGAAGTCCAACTTTGTATACTTTCAGAGTAGGAATTTAAGGTGCCAAATATAGCTCTTGTGCTCCAAACCAGCTGCAGACGTAATACTAGGTGTTGAGTTTGCCTGCTATTCAAGTGTCCTAGTGGGCTAGGTAGAGCACTTTACTGGCAGTTTCTAAACTTCAACTGAGAAATATATACAATCAATAAAAACCAGTACAGGGTATGCAAGTGTGGGGATTGAAAGAAACAGATAACCTTATAAAGCCACATATCCTAAGGGTATGTGTTGCTCTACACCCTTAATCCTGTCATCTGGAAGGTCAAGATTTCTGTTCTGAAATGAGTTCCAGTTCAGCTTGGTTATGAGTCAGACCCTGCCTCCAATAATAACAAAAGAAAAAGACCAAGGCCCTAAGAGTCTGAAAGCATTAAAGACAACAATAGTCAACCGCCAAACACAGCTTAATTGAGAATAGTAAATTCAATCAAGAATATGTAGCCCATAACTTGCTCTGACATAGAAAGAGAGATTAGCACTTCCAGTGCAGGCCTATGTACCTGCCTTTTTGTTAGTCGGCCACATTATCTTTTGGGTTGGCTTCAAATCTCCCCAATGCTGAGTGCCCACCTCGATCCCTCCATGTTGTGCTGTGAATCTGGTGTTCTGATCAGCTGTGCTGGATGCTCTGACACTGGGAGCTGAATGCGTTCTCTGGAGGTTTGTGGTTCTCATGGTTGGGGGATGGGAGAGTGCAGGAAGCCTGGAATTGTATGGGAACTACTCAGCTCATGGTCCTGCCTGAGTCCAGCTGTCTCATCTTCAGATTTCTTGATTTTGCAAGGAGGCTGACGAAGTTGGAAAACCTCCTTGTTTGGTGTCTGCTCCTGCAGCTGGGCACCAACCGGGCATGCAGATCCACATCGGTCCCATGGCTCAGGTCTGCAAGCTCCTCAGTGGAATTCTGGCCAATTTCCTCCTTTCTTAGATCTTAGTGTCTCCTGCTTCTCCGCTGTGGTGGAAAAAAACTTACCCACTTTCACTTTTCAGATGAAGAGTGTATTTTGCTGTGGGTTTGCTCACATCCCTCCCTAGGCTGGATTAGTGTGATCCTATGCCACCATCTTACCTGGAAGTCCCCCATAAAGACTTTTGGCCATCACACACCAATCCTTAAAACAAGCCTTCACCTCATGTCTATTGGACCAAACTCTCCTCTGTACCACATATCAGAGAGCTTTTTGGTGCCAAAAGCTTTTCACACCAAGAAGTAAAGTTAGGTTATTAAATATTTTGTTTGGGTTTTATTAGATTCTGGGCATGGAAGGCATAGAAGAAGGAGACTCGTTTTCTTATCTCCAAGAGCTCAAACAATGGGGTGAGCCTAGAAATGGCCTTGGAAAGTAAAACTGTCTTCCTGAGTGGGGGATGAGCATTGTTTTCTAAGAGAAGTCCTGATGGATTCTGAGGAAGAAGGACAGTTTGGCATAAAGTTGTCTTAAGGGTTTGAACCCTGACTCTCATGTCCTGGCCTTAACCACTCTGAGCCTCAGTCTGTCTGTGTATAAAATAAAAATAATTCCAGTGTCCATCTCAGAAAGTTGCTGTGAGAACTAGGGTATGTCAAAAACTTACTATTATGGCTACTCCATAATGGGTATCCAATTAATGTCCCTTGTTATTAATAGCATGATTGCTAGTACTACCATGGATAATTCCATTATTAGTACTAAAAAAGTACACTTTCTTATTGAAATTGTTCAAGAATTCTAAGGGCTGTAGCAGCTACTACCTACATATTCTAGTGTACACTGGAAATGTAGATAGTCCAAATTTAGATATGTTACAAATACGAACTTCACATGCATTTTGAAGACTTAGTTTCAAAAAGACATGAACCATCTCATAGTTATTTTAATGTTGAGTATATCTTAAAATAATACAATTTTTGGCAGAAGAGACAGCTTAGCAATCAAGGTGCTTGCCTGAGGAGGCTAAGGATCCAGGTTTGAATCCCCAGAACCTATGTAAGCCAGATGCACATGGTGGCACATGCATCTTGAATTGGTTTGCAGTGGCTGGAGGCCCTGGCATGCCCATTCTCTCTCTTCCTCCTTCTCTCCAATAAATAAATATTTAAAAATATAATAATATAATTCCAAATACTTCATACCAAATACACTATATTATAAAAATAAACTTCACCCTTTTAGCTTATATAACATGAAAAAATTTAAATACACATGTAGGGCTGGAGAAATGACTCAGTTGGTAAGGTGCTTGCTATGCAAGCCTAAAGATCTGAGTTCAGATCCCCAGTATCCTTATAAATGCCAGGCATGGCTATACATGCTCATAATCTCAGTGCTGGGGAGGCAGAGGCAAGTAGATTCCTGGTGTTTTGTGAATACTGGGTTTGATGAAAGCCTTTCTCTAAAAATGAGGTAGATAGCCATACAGGGGGACACCTGACATTGTCCTCTGGCCTCCACACATGCACCTGCACACACACCTACACACTCATGTTCCCACACACATGCGTGCACGCCACATAGTTATACACATGCAAAAAAAGTACACAACTTGCATTATCTACTTTTGGACAGTGATCTTAATTAGCTGTTATCAATTTATTTTAACTCAAATATTAGTATCACTATTTACTCCTTTTTCAAGAGAAAATAAATGAGGCTTAGTTAGGTAAAGTCACTTGTCCCTGTTGGGATTTGTGGCCTATCTGCCTCAAAGGCTGTCGTTATCCTATGTTATACTTCCTGCTAAGCACCAAAGAACACAAATTTGGCATCCAGAGGTAGGAGCCTCAGGGCCTTTCAGAAATTTCCAGTAGGACAAGAAATATGAGTAGCAGTCAGGTGGTAGGACTGTCTGGAGTGCATGATGTCTGGCCCATGAATCATGAACACTCTCCTAGTGTGCTTGTTGTTCTCTGACAATATGAATTAACTCACATAGTTTCATTAAGACAGAAAATGAAGCATACATGTATGCCGCTTTTGGGGAAGACTGCATTCCTAGCATCCTAAAGCATGAAGATTTCGCCCTCATGGCATGAGCTCCCATAATATCCCAGAGTGTAACATGTCTCTTGCCTGGAGAGGTGTGTGGGGGGGACTAGAACTAGCAAGAGCAGAAGAAAAGCAGAAAGTGTTGGGTATGTTGGTGAGGTGACACTCAGAGAGGTGTCCATGAGGTCAGGGAGAATCTGGATTGGACGCAGGTCTTACCAGACTGTGAGCTTGGACATCAGCCCACTGGAAACAAATGTGATCCAACTTAACCTTCTCCAAAGCACAAAAGTCCCAATGATAATACAACATGACACTGTCTCCTGATCTGCGGGTGGTGGGGGGTGTATTTATTCTCCTAGGTATTTATTATTTTCTGTATTAGTCCACATTTCCTGAGGGCTCTGGCTAAAGCAAGAGGAAGACTCAGCCTGTCAGCACTTGAACTGGTGGTCCAAGAGGCTCAAGGTAAATGGAACCTGCTAGTTCATGTAATGATCTTTCCAAGATGTCCTTCCTCAGGCCCTCCTTGCTGTGCCATCCAATGCCTCCTGGACTGATGCTCCTGTCTGGCTCCCTTTCCCCTTTTCCACTGGTTCTGAGCCTAATTAGATTTGGGTTGCTCTTGAGTAATGTGCTAGAGGAGTGTGACTCCCTTCTCCACTCCCCATAGCAATTTTCCAGAGCCCAGGAATTAGAAAACCTAGTGGCTTAGAAGTGGCTAGACTTTGAAAACTCAGCTCTGTTCCTGACTTCTTGTGAGCACTATGAAATCCTGTTTTCTTATGTTGAAACAGAGAATAAAAATTAGCCATGTATGCTGACATTCGCCTTTAATCCCAGCACTAAGGAGGCCAAGGTAGGAGGATCACTGTGAGTTCAAGGCCAGCATGAGACTACATAGTGAATTCCAGGTCAGCCTGGGCTAGAATGACACCCTACCTTGAAAAATAACAACAACAACAAAAATAGTAACCTGGGTATAAAGAGATGGCTCAGTGGTTAAAGGCATTTGTTTGCAAAGCCTGCTGCCCAGGGTTCAATTACCCAGTACCCACATAAAGCCAGATGCACAAAGTGGCAGATGCACCTGGAATTTGTTTGTAGTGGCAAAAGCCCTTGAGGTGCCCACTCTTTTTTGAACACACACACACACACACACACACACACACACACACACTTAAAAGAAAATAGTAACCTGTTACAGCAAAGGCCAAATGTGACAATATATATGGCGTACATAGTACAAAGTGCTAAAAGCGTTTCTTTGTCCATGATAAATCGATATCACAGTGCGAATTCCCATGTAAGCCTCTGTAGCTCACAATCTGCCCCTTTCAAGCTTCTTTCCTTAGCAGAGCTAGAGCTAGGCAAGGGCATGGGATGGAAGTGAAAGGCAGGGCTCCCAGCCCCACTCCATCACTTGAAACTAGGTAACCAGGGCATGTTTATTTCTCTTCCTCTCTTTGCTCACCTGTGTGATAAGGTTGAGGACAATACCACCCTGACCTCCAGGGTCCCTAGGAGGATTTCATGAGTTGGTTTAAGTTAAGGGACTTGGGCTGTCACCTCGAAGAAGTTAACACCAAAAAGAAAAAAAAATCCAACAGGACTCTTGAGAGAAGCACAGTCATTTGTCGCTGTCACTCTGACACCTGTTGTGTGAGGCAGGTGTGAGGGGCCTATACTGACAGGCAGATGTAGGTACACATGCTCCACAGTACACTTGCATCTGGAAATGCTATTCCTGAGGCTATTGCTTTGATCTTAGCTCCTGAAAAGCAGCAATTCTGAGATTCTTATTAAATAATATACAGAGCTTTTACAGCAGTAGCTGAAATTCCAAGCAACTGGAAAAACTGGATAAACATTTTTCAATTCCTTCTCAGGGAAGCCTTAAGGAGTGGTTAGGAAAGCACAACAAGTTAGGATGACTAGCCTTCTCTCCCAAACCTTGCATTGTTATGGTGACTGTCAAATGCATTGGACCCTTTCCTCTTGACGTTCATCTCTGCACTACATTTGCCTTGGGAAATTACAAACACAAACATCCGTTTCTCTATCATGCTTCAAATATTATATGTATTTGTGTGTGTGGGGGGGGGTGCATGCTCATGGAGCCTCTTGTATGCCATGGGAAAGACCTTCAAGCCTTAGGATTCTCCTGATTCTGCCTCCATCACCATAGGCGCTTTGAGATGACAAATAAGTCCATCTAAAAACATTTTTATTTCTACATTGGATATATATGCATGTGTGGATAGATAGATAGATAGATAGATAGATAGATAGATAGATAGATAGACAGACAGATAGATAGATGCATAGATAGAGACGGAGAGAGCAAGAATTCGGCAGGGGGCATGAGAATGAATGGTTGTGCCAGGGCATCTTTCCACTGCAAATGAACTCCAGATGCATGTGGCACTTTGTGCGTCTGCCTTTACATGGGTATTAGGAATTGAGCCCAAGTCATCAGGCTTTGGAAGCAAATGCCTTTAACTGCGGAGCCATCTCTCCAGCCTGTAAGTCCATTTTCATATGGGTGATAAGGATCTGAACTCTGGTTTGCAGGCTTTCAGAGAAATCACTTTAGCTACTGAGTCATCTTCCCAACACTGGATATACTTATTTTCTAATTTTTTTCCCTCCTAGAATGAGTATTTCCCTTCTCAACCCCAGATAATTCTTTAATCCCTTCCCTGTCCATGGAAAGCCCTTTGCCTACTGGAGCAAAACCCTCTGCCCCCTTCCTAAATGGGAGTTTTCCCTGTTCTGATGCATCACCTCCTGTAGCAAGTATCTTCATGTCAAGGACTCTCTCCCTCATTCTGAGCAGCCTTCTGCTTCCAGGTCCTGAGCAGCCGAGCTTGGCTTGGACTGTGTGCACCCTGCAACTAATATGGGCTCTTGAAATGACTCCAAAGTAGTGTGTATTTATTTATTTCTTTTGTTTTAAAGTCCTAGGAAATTCTAATAGGCAGCCAAGGTTGGGATCAACTGAGCAGGACACAATGTTGCAGACAGACTCTCCTGTGCACATGAACCCCTGGGACTCTTGCTAAAACGCACAGTCAGACCCTGTCAGTCTGGGCTGGAGCCTGGAATTCTGCATTTCTGCCAGACTCCTAGGTCATCCTTTAAATAGCAGGTTTCTCAGCCATCTCATCTCATGGAGGGGAAATGACGCTCCACCAAAGTGAAGAAACTTGCTTGAAGGGACTCAGTGGCAAAGTGTAGACTTGAGCATATGTCTTCTGACACAAGTGTTCTTTCTGCTGTCTTTGTATAACAACATACAACCTCTGAAAATGCAGTGGAAGACAAGAATTTGCCAGCATTACTCATTTTATTGTTTCTTCCTGCAAGCTACTCTGACAGGACTGTTTAGCACATGGTGATTGTATATGATCTGTGCTATGTGGATAATGGCATTCTTTTTTTTTTTCAAATATTTTATTACTTTATGAGAGTGGGGAGGATGAGTGAACAAGGACCTGTTTCCACTGTGCAAACAAATTCCAGATGTATGTTCCACTTTGTGCATGTGGCTAGACATGGGTACTGGGGTATTGAACCTGGGCCATCATGCTTTGCAAGCATGTGTCTTTAACCACTGAGCAATTTCTCCAGCCCCAATAGTCTTAATTGCATAGTGTTGCTTCTATAATGTGGGTATTCTTTGCCATAGTAATACATATTTGCATAATTTATTTATAGTTTTCATATTTATACAATTTTTGCACGTGCAGGGCATGATGTTCCTCCATGGGAGCCCACTGGGGTCTCATGGCAACCTGAAACCTTCCAACTGCCTGGTAGATGGTCGCATGCAAGTGAAGCTGTCGGGCTTTGGGTTGTGGGAGCTCAAGTATGGTCAGACATGCAGAACCGTCGATGACTCAGGTAACTCTGGGCTAGGAGGTCAAAGATCTCTTGGCCATTTTGCTTCCTAATACCATCTTGTGTGGGCAGGCTTTCCTTTCCATCTTATGGGATGAGGCTGTTCAATTCACCCAAAAAGAACTTGAAAAAATGGCACTCCCTGTGGCCTGAGACCATGGTGCCAGTTCTGGGTCAGGATACTGCTTCTTCTCCTAGCTTGGCCACCTGAAGCTTCCACGGCCCTTCTCTTTAGTCCTCTGTGTCCCTTCTCATACTCATATCCTGTTTTCTCAGTGTACTACAGGAGTTCTGTCTTAAAGCTTAAAGCTACTTAAAGATTTTCTGCTGGCAACCCCTTTCTGCTCAAGAAATTTTTAATTTTTTGAAAAATTTATTACAGAGAGAAAGAGACAGGGGATGGGTGTGCCAGGGACGCTAGTCACTGCAAATGAACTTCAGATGCATGTTCCACCATGTGCATCTGGTTTACGTGGGTACTGGGCAATCGAACCTGAGTCCTTGGGCTTTTGGTGCCTCGCTTAGGAGGAGATTTTGGAAACCTGATGGCAGCCACTCCTGAATTCACATTGCCTAGTAGATTTTCCTTTAAGCATTATCATTTATAATTATATAAGCCTATAGACATCATTGTAAAAAAAAGAAAAATATAAAATATCCGCGATATATAAATCTGTATCAACAGAATCCACATTTGTGTTTGCCAGGAACTATAGGGAGACCAGAGAAACTCCTTCATGGGTAGGGGTTTTTCTTTAGAGTGGTGAAAATATTTGGAGGTAGAGAGAGGTAGTTTAAAACAACATTTCCAGTGTGCTAAATGCCACTGAATTGTTCACTTTAATAGTTAGTTAATTCTATGGTATGTATCTTATTTTTTAAATATTTTTATTTACTGTTTTGCAAAGAGAGAGAGAGAGAGCGAGCAAGTGCAGGGCCTCTAGCCTCCTTAAATGAACTCCAGACATATGTGCCACTTTGTGCATCTGGCTTTACATGGATACTGGGGAACTGAACCTAGGTCATTAGTCTTTGCAGGCAATTACCTTAACTGCTGATCCATCTTTCTAGCCTCATCAATCTCTTAACTTTGAACACAGAAAATGGGAAAGAACATGGGAGCCACCTGTCGTAGCCTGCATTAGCTTGTGGTTGTTGTCTCCACAGTCCCTCACAGGGACCCTGAGAGCTCTTCCAGTGGGACACTCCCAGAACCAACCTCTCAGGATGCTCCCATGAAAGGGGGAAGCCGTAGGCTTTTGCTTTGTAGTTCTCTGTCCACACAGCATTCCCTTGTCTTGCAGAGCTCTACTGGACAGCCCCAGAGCTGTTGCGACTACCTGAGCTGCCCTGGTCAGGTACCCCAAAGGGAGATGTTTACAGCTTCGCAGTTCTCATGAGAGATCTACTCCACCAGCAGGCCCATGGCCCCTTTGAAGACATTGAGGAGGCCCCATATGGTAAAGCTGGGGCACTCTACTTGGAGGCTGTGGTGGTGGTGTGGGTAGCATCATTATTCAGTGTTCCATCAATTTATTATTTATTCTATTTTTTCATTGTAATCATATTATTCTTTTTTAAAATTATTTTATTTTTATTTATTTATTTGAAAGAGAAAGAGGAAGAGGGGGGGGACAGAGAGAGAGAATGGGCACACCAGGGCCTCCAACCACTGTAAATGAACTCCAGACATGTGCACACCCTTGTGCATATGGCTAACGTGGGTCCTGGGGAATTGAACCTGGGTCCTTTGGCTTTGCAGGCAAACACCTTGACCACTAAGCCATTCTTCCAGCCCTCATATTATTCTTTATATTAGGAAATAAATTGCATTTTGGTCAAAAAAAAATCCAGGGGCTTAAAATTATACTACTTTCTGCCCCCCATATGCTGGAATGATCCTGTGGGAAAACAGCTAGCTTCTCAGAATCCTCCCCTGGCTTCCCATCCAGGGGAGGTTTTAAATCCTTCCTGTGGCTTATAAAGCCACCAGAGGTCTCTAAAACCCTGGCCTCTATGGCCTTTGGGATTTCTTTGCTATGACTGCCACAACCATTACTGTAAACTCAATGGCTTCAAACAGCAGAAATCATTCCTGTGGAGATCTGGAGGTCAGAAGCCCACAATCAATACACCAGCTGAGCTCAGCTCCCCGCAGAAGCCCCAGGGAATGTTCTGTCCTGGCCTCTTCCAGCTTTGGGAGATGGCTCAGCATTCCTGCACTCTGCACCTGTCCTCACATTGCCTCCTCCACTCTATGTTTGTCCTTTGTGCCTCTCGTAAAATCACCTGTCACTGGATTTGTCCACACAGGTAACCCAAGATGATCCTCTCAACCCAAGACTCTTAGTAGTGTTTTTTTTTTTTTTTTTTTTTTTTTTTTTTTTACTAAGACCATTTTCCAAATAAGGGAACTTTGACAGATTCTGTGGATTAGGACTGGGCATGGCTCTCTGGAGATTATCATTTAGGCCACCAGACCTTCCTTATTCCATCTCTTCTGGCTGAGGTTTCGCAGTTGTACTGGCCACCCCCATTTACCTTCGCAGTGTCCAGCGCTCTCATCCCAGGCCGTATACACATGTTGTTTCTTCTTTCTGGACATGCCCCGCCTCAGATCCCCACCTACAAATCTCATACTTCCTTAGGAACTAGTAAATAGTTACTATAGTCCATATATTATTGATTGATATACATTTTGATTGTTCCCCATTTTTCCCTGTTACACATTGCACTTTTGTTTACATGGGTGAATATTTCTTCAGAGTGGGTTTGTAGCCATGAGATTGAAAAGATAGAGATATTCCAAGTATCTTGAAAATTTGTGATAAGCTGATTAATTTCACTAACATACAAAGGTTATAGTTCAGGTTTGATTTTTTTCTCATTTTTTATTAACATTCCATGATTATAAAAAAATATCCCATGGTAATACCCTCTCTCCCCCCCACTTTCCCCTTTGAAATTCCATTCTCGATCATATCCCCTCCCCCTCTCAATCAGTCTCTCTTTTATTTTGATGTCATGATCTTTTCCTCCTCTTATGATGGTTTTGTGTAGGTAGTGTCAGGCACTATGAGGTCATGGATATCCAGGCCATTTTATGTCTGGAGGGAGCACGTTGTAAGGAGTCCTACCCTTCCTTTGGCTCTTACATTCTTTCTGCCACCTCTTCCACATTAGACCCTGAGCCTTGGAAGGTGTGATAGAGATATTGCAGTACTGAGCACTCCAGTCGCTTCTTTCCAGCACTATGATACCTTCTGAGTCATCCCAAGGTCACTGCCATCTGAAAAGATAAGATTCTCTACCAAAAGTGAGAGTAGCATTAATATTAGGGCATAAATATTAAGAGAAGTGCTTACTGGGCAGTTTGATAAGCATTGTATATACATTGATCCAGACAGCAGCAGATGTTACACACCTAGGGCTCCTGACTACCCCTGTTTTAAGTTTTCAGTATCAGGGATGTATTCCCTCCCATGGAGCGGGCCTCCAGTCCAATTGGAGGGCAGTTGGTTTCCACCATGACAGATGTGCCACTATTGCACCCGTTGGCTCATTTGGCCTGGCTGGCCAATTATAAGGCTTGCAGTGTCCACTGTTGAGTATCTTCACTGGTGGTATCTCTTTCTCCCATTGAACTACATGTAGAATGGCTTCTTCCAGCTTTTTGTCAGCTGGTCTACATGGAGGAGATTTTTTTTTTTTTTCCCTTTTCTCTAAACAAATGTGAATTCCTGGCTCTCCGTCCCAGGAACTTAAGAGTTGTTGGGCTTGTGTGCAGCCAAGCATTTGGATTTTTTTAGATAATTTTTATTTATTTATTTATTTGAGATAGGGAGAGAGAGAGAGAGAAAGAGAGAGAGAGAAGCAGATAGAGAAAGAATGGGCATGCTAGGACCTCCAGCAGCTGCAAACAAACTCCAGATGTATGAACCACCTTGTGCATCTGGCTTACCTGGGTCTTGAGCAATCAAACCTAGGTCCTTTGGCTTTACAGGCAAGCACCTTAACCACTGAGCAAACTCTCCAGCCCTTGGTGTTTTTTTTGAAATAGGATACTGCAGTGCAGCCCAGGCAGGCCTTGAAGTTGTGCTCTTACTGCCTCAGCCTCCTGAGTGCTACTTTCATATGCATGTGCTGCCATGTGCACGTGGAAGCCAAATGTTGATATCGGGTCTCTTCCTGAATCACTTTCCATCTTATTTTTTGAGACAGGGTCTGTCACTGAACCCAGAGCTCACTGATTTGGCTAGATAAGCTGGCCATCAGACCCCAGATATGTTCCTATGTCCACCTCCCACACCATGACTACAGGTGTGCTATGCCAGACCTGACAGATGTGTGGGTTTTCAGGATCCAAACTCAGGTCCTTGTGCTTGTGTGATAAGAAACTTCTCTTGCTGGTGGGCACAGTTCTAGCCCACCCTGGGATGGTTTGAATGAAAATGACCCCATAGCCTCAGGTATTTTTTTTATGAGACAGAGAGAGAGAGAGAGGGAGGGAGGAATAATTGGTATGCCAAGGCCTCCAGCCACTGCAACCAAAATCCAGACATGTGCACCACCTTGTGTGCACGTGTGACCTTGTGCATGTATCACCTTGTGTGTCTGGCTTACTTGGGATCTGGGGAGTCGAACATGGGTCCTCAGGCTTCTCAGGAAAGTGCCTTAAGCCCTATACCATCTCTACAGCTCCTCAGGTATTTTTTTTTTATTAAGCTTCCTACTTAGTCCCCAGCAGGCAGAGCCCTGCTGAAGGAGGTGTGTTACGGATCTTGAGTCCAGCCTTGTGTGTTTGGAGTCAGCTTGTGCTTGCTGGTACTGGCTGTTGTCTCTCTGCGATGGATGTATGATGAAGTATGACAGCTTGTTCTGCCGTGGGGAAGCTTCCCCTGGAATCTGTAAGCCTGAAACAAACCCTTTCCTCCCACAAGTTGCTTCTGGTTTGGTGTTTGTCCCAGCAATGAGAAGGGGAGAGAAACACATTCCTACAGTCCTATCTCAAGCTTCAGTTTTAGACCACCCTGCAAACTCTGATGACTTTTATAGCCAGGAGCCTCTGTGAGTATATGAGTTGTTTTAGACCAGATTCTAGGTTCTAAGTAGTGGAAATGGGGATGAGACTGCTTTAATAAGGGTAACTAGGGATCCAGGTGTATCTGAGTTTGGAGCTGAGCCAATACACACATGTCTCAGACTGAGCCAGAGTGGGAGCCTCTACAGTCCCCGAAAACTCAGCTCCCATCTTTTTTTTTTTTTTTCCAATGTGGTCTGAGCGTGCTGTGGGAGAAGTCCCAGGGTAATCAACATGTTCCTTCTCATTGAACCATCACGGGATGGTCACATGGGCTGTGTGGACACAGCACTGTGACCAGGAAGAAGATAGTGTGTACTTAATTTATGGGCAAACACAGGTCTTCTATTAACTTGCCATACTTCCCTACAAATAAGCCTTGTTCCAGGAGCTGAGTAAATATTAATCTCCTGTGCACAGTAACGTAGAGGTTCTTAAACTCTAGTGGGAATCAGAAGCCTCTGGAAGCTTGCTAAAACACAGAATGGACCTCACTCCTCTCACGGCTTCTGACTCTGAGGTCTGGGTGAGGCAAGAGAATATATACTTCCATCAAGTCCCCAGGTGAGTCGCAGTGTGAGAGGACTAGTCTTGGTCCTCATCATTCGTGGCCCAGCAGCACCAGTTTCACCTGGGAAGTTACCAGAAATGCAGTTTCAGACTCCTGTTTACAAGTGCTTGTGGATGCACATGGGGGGGGGGTGGATAAAGAAATCTGTATGTGTTTCAACCCCTCCTCACACCCCAGGTGAGTGTTGTGCCCATTGAAAAGACAAAGACCCACAGCTTAAAGTGGCCAGTTCCCTGATAGAGTTTATGGGATGGAAATGGCCGGCCTGGGTCCTCGGAGGCGCAGACTTGTACTGTAGATGTGCTGTCAGAATTCCTTATCATCTTATTGACTTCACTCTTGAGGCATTTCTTAAAGCTAAATTAAGGGCAGCAGGAGATGCTATACAGTCTTTCTGTCATTGCTTTTGAGGACATTGTTCTCCTTATTTTAAACAGCTTTATTTGAGATGTAAAACACAATTGCTCAAGGTAGATGCATGTGTGTGTGGTGTGCATGCCAGTGCCTGTTCATATGTTTGTGGATGCACATGTGTGTGCAGGTGCATGTGTGGCAGAGGTCCGTATTGGGTGTCTTCCTCAATTGCTCTCCGTTTTATTTTTTATTGTGTGTGTATGTGTACATATGGTGTGTGCACATGTGCACATGTGTACATAAACCAGAGGAGAATGCTGGCTGCCCTCCTCTATCACTCTTCCACTTTGTTTCCTTGAGGCAGTGTACTGGTTTGAATCAGATGTCCCCTGTAAACTCATGTGTTCTGAATGCTGGGTCCTCAGCTGATGGCGACTTGGGAGGAGGGGCCTTGCTGGAGCAGGTGTGTCACTGGGGGTGGACCTTGAGGATTCTTAGCCCCTGGCTTGCCAGTGTTAGTTGGCCTCACTCTCCTACTGCTGTTTCCACCTGCTGTGGCAGAGGTGATGTGCAGCCTCTGCTCATGCCATGCTTTCCCCTGCCGTCATAAAACTTCCCCTCAAGACCTAAGCTGAAATAAAAACCTTTCCTCTCGTCAGTTGCTTTTGCTTTTGGTCAGGTGCTTTGTCCTAGCAAGGAGAAAGTAACAGACAGTGTCACACTTCAGTTTTTTAAAAATTATTTATTTGAGAGATCAAGAGAGAAAGCGGCTGAGAGAGAGAGAATATGCACACCAGGGCCTCTATCCACTGCAAATGAACTCCAGATGCATGCGCCCCCTTCTGCATGTTACATGGGTCCTGGGGAATTGAACCGATGTCCTTTGGCTTTGCAGGCAAAAGCCTTAACCACTAAGCCATCTCTCCAGCCCACTTTCAGAATATATTAGGCATTAAATTTAGACTTAAAGTCCTATTTTAAATATAATTTTATAACTTGTATTTTTATTATATTAGGTCATACTTTATTTATTTATTTATTATTTTTTTCCTAACATCCCTTTTCTGTCTCAGCACACCAGATTGCAGTTAGTTGACTCCTAAGTGTCTCTAGGAAAATCCCTCAGACTTCCATGTTTTTTGGGTTTTTGTTTTGCTCTCTCTCTCTCCTCTCTCTCTCTCTCTCTGTGTGTGTGTGTGTGTGTGTGTGTATGCATGCATGTAGTATGCGTGTAAGTGGGGTATATCTGTTTAAATGTGGTAGGCATGTATGTCATGTGCTCACCTATGGCCAGGTGTATTCACCAACTTGGCTAGTGGCCAGTGCAACATGTTGGTGTCCCACTGCATACTCTTCTGCCAGTTCTTGTTTTAAGCTAGAGTCTCTTACTGATCCCAAAGCCTGCCATATTTTTCCATGAGCTCCAGCAACTCCTGGGTCTCTACCCCCTGCAGGGCTGGGATTTCAGGTGTACATAGTCATGCCAGCTTTTGAACTCCAGAGGCCTTAGGCCCCCTCAGGCCTTCATGCTGTACAGGAAGTGCATTTAACTTCTGGGCCATTTTTTCAGCCTGAGTTTTCCTTTTGTGATGATTTTGAAACTCTTGAGAGTTATTATTTTATAGAATGTGTATTATTTTATAGAATGTTTCTAATTCTGGAATGTCTGATTTCCCCCCTTTTCTTACGATTACACTAAGACTGTGGGTGCTTAGGAGGGAGTTTGTGGAGGTAGATTGTCACTTTTGTCCCATAACAAGGCATAGATTATGAACATGACTATGAAGGTTGATACGGACTTCAGTCATCCACTGAAGTAGTCTTATCTCCACTGTAAAGTTCCTCTTGCTTTCCCCTCTCATAGTAGAAGGAAATCACTGTGTGAAGTCCACATGAAAAGGGGAATTCTGGGGCTGGAAAGATGGCTCAGCTGTCAAGGTGCTGGCCTGCAAAGCCTATCAACCTGGGTTCAATTCCCCAGTACCCACATAAAGCCAGATGAACAAAGTGGTGCATGCATCTGTATGTAGTTCATTTCCAGTGGATAGTTGCCCTGGCATGCCCATTCTGTCTGTCTCTCTCTGCTCACAAATAAATTTTAAAAAATCAAAAATTAAAAACAGGAATTCCTACAGAAATTATTCTCTGTAGTGGGTTTATCTACTTGCCTCCACTTATCTCTTTCTTCAATTATTTATTCTGATCAGAATAGACTTGTGGGAATTTTCTACTTCCCTTTCTTGTGTTGCTCAAATGTTTCCATTTCTGGCCATTCAGTTTCTTTGATGGGGGAAGGCTGGGGAGATGGCTCAGCGTGAAAAGTCCTTGCTACACGAGCCTGAGGACCTGAGTTCAGACTTCCGGCACTCGAGGACAACGGGATGCCTGGCGGTGTGCCTTGGTCTTGGTAGCACCGGAGAGGTGGACACGGGAGGATATCTAGACCTCGCTGGCTGGTTTATCCTAACTGGACAGTTCTAGAGTCATGGAGAAACCCTGTCTCATAAAAAGAAGGTGGAGAATCAAAGAGAAGGACAATGTTGACCCTTGGCATCCACATATACATGCACACTTGTGAACACCCACCACCCACCCACATATGCACTCATACACATGCAAACATACATAACACACGCAAATAAAATAAAATACATAAAACTACTTCAGGCTGATGGGACATGGGCAGTGCCCTGTTCTGCTTCATTTTCAGGCACTTTCCTACCTTCTGGTACTACCAATGATTCAGGTTCTTTCTTTTGCAGTCCCCACCCTAGTACTAGTTAAAGTTTCCCATAAGCCCTGGCCTCTTTTCTTAGTGAGTGGCATTAGGAACTTGGACCTGGACTACGTATGCTTCTTGCCCCTGGAGTGCTGTTTCTAAGCCTTCTCCAGTGGACGAGACAGGAAGATGCACATGTGCGTACTGACCCATACGCACGCGTGTATCACTAAACATACATGTATAGATCTACACCTACATTAAGCTAGTGATCTCATGCTGACATTGCCAGCTCTAATTTGTCACCACCTTGCTTCATTCTAGATACTTCCTTGCTTATCTGTTACTTTCCTGTCCAACAGTGAGAGAATCCAGGCTCTTGCCGTCCACTTACTTTTTTGCTCAATCCCACATGCACAGTCAGTTGGGCTTGCGAACCTGTGCCTTACGTAAAGTGATTGGAATGGCCTGATTATGAGCAGCCCTCCTTATCCTCCTGTCCTTATTCAGAAGTCATGCAGGCCCTGCATGTTTCGCCTCTCCTCCTCAGTGAAGTTTTATCACATATGTGTTACATAGTTAGATCCTTTCTTTACAGTCTATATCCCCAATTCCAGCTTCTCTGACTTCTTAGTTGATGCTTGTTTCAGGGTTTTCTTCCTTAAACCTCCACTGTGCTGCCAGGCATGGTGGCACATACCTATAATCCTAGCACTTGGGTAGCTCAAGTAGGAGGATCACCATGAGTTCGAAGCCAGCCTGGGCTACAGAGTGACTGTGCCTCAAAAACCAGCCAACTAAACAAGCAAACAACCAAACAAACAAAAGAACTCCACTCACTATGCTATAAAGTTCTCTCTGCATGTGACCACCATTTATAGTGTCATATAGAATATGACCCCCACCATACTCTGTGCTTCACTTACTCAGTTCCCCTCTTAAGCTCTTGGTCACTCGGGGCTATTTTCCGTCTTCATGATTTTGCTTTCTTCAGACTTTATTAACATAACACACACACATCCTTCGTAATTTTGCTTTCTCCAGACTTTATTAACACAATACACATACACATCCTTTTCACACTGGCTTCTCTTAGTAATATGCGTCTTAAGATCAATCCATGCTGAGGACTGGTAAGATGTTTCAATGGATAAAGTGCTTGCTGTGAAAGCACAAGGACCTGAGTTCGGGTCCTCAGAACTCACATAGAATGCCAGAGCATGGTGGCATGTGCTTGCAGTTCCAGGGGTGGGGAAGCAGAGATGGGGAGCCCTTGGTGCTTACTGGCTGGGTTGTCTAGCTGCATCTGTGAATCCTAGATTTATCAAGAGACCCATGCTCAAAAGTAAAGTAGGGAGATAATGAAGAAGATGCCTGACATAACCTCTGGCTTCCACATGCATGTACACAAATGTACTCACATGAACCAGCACACACACACACACACACACACACCTCTCTCTCTCACACACACACACAAACACATACACACACATCACACACATTCACATACATACATCACACACACACATGCACATCACACACACCACACACACATCACACATACACATATCACACACATACACACACGACACACACATCACACACATCACACACATGCACATACACACACACATCACACACACATAGATACACACATATACACACACATGTCACAGACAGAGTTAGAGATTTATCTATGTTGTTATAACATAGTATTTTTATATTAAAATATGTATACATTATTCTCAAAATACTATTTCATTTATAAAATTTGGGTAGCAGAATGCTTAATAAATGTTGATGGAAAATCCAGTAAGAGTGAAAGGAGGTAAGGTGATAAAACTGGACAGTCTCATTTATTTGTTAAGGGCACTTTCATGTCACATAGTACATATGATCGCATAAGGCACTCCTTGAGCATTTCCACTATGAAATGATTATCCATTTGCATATTACAGAAGTATATTTACTTCAAGAAAAGTTCTATGTTTAAAAAGCCTTGATTTAGAAATGATGGATCATGGCCTGCATCTGTGTTTCCATTACACTGTTTTCACTGTCTACAAAAATTCAAAATATCTATTAAAATAGGTAGACTTTTCTGGAGTGGAAATTTGTTCTGTTTATTTAAAAGCTCAGTTTACATTAAGAGCACCATCACCGTGTAGACAAATGAGTGCTAGTGACAAAAGGAGCCATTAACTTATCTACACCACAAATGAATTTCAGAAATCATCAGCCGGATCAGAGCCCCCACAACCCTTGTTCCACTGCGGCCCTCGCTGTCCGAGGAGAAAGGCAGCGAAAAGCTCGTGGCTCTGGTGAGGGCATGTTGGGATGAGTCTCCAGAGAAAAGGCCCGCGTTCCCTTCCATCAAGAAGATGTTACGAGAAGCAAGTCCCAAAGGGTGAGTTAGATGTACAGGACACGCTTCCCCCTAGTCATTTAATGTTTAGAAACTGGAAGTTAATGACCATGTGTGGCTCTCTTCTCTAACGTCTGCTATGTGCAAGGGACCGTGAGACACGCTGGCTAAATGTGTGACAGATTCTCCCTTTGTTTCATCAGAGTGGGTCTGCCTGCTTTGTCCGTGTTGGAAATCACAGTCAAGGCTCTCTTTCCTTGGAAGTTTTGACATGACCGTACCATCCTTTCAAATCATTCTTCCAAGTATCATGACTAATCAGTTGAGGTCATACTAAAGGGCAACCATGATTTAAATTATTATTACTAGTTTATTAGCCTATTCTATAGAGCTAAGGATTGAACCAGGACCTCATGCATTCTAGATAAAAATGCTATTCCTCAGGAGGCTGAGGTAAGAGGATTGCTGTGAGTTCAAGGCTAGCCTGAGACTAATTCCAGGTCAGCCTAAGGCTAAAGCAAGACCCTACCTTGAAAAACAAACAAACAAAAACAAAAACATCAGCAACAAAAAAAAAACAGAAAAAAAAAAAGAAAGGAAAGAAAAGACAAAAGAATGCTATTCCTGAGCTCCCCCACCCACCCGAGAGGAGGTTGTTGACTACAGGTTACATGTACTTCTCAAGTCATTTTCTCAATAGCAGCTTCTTTCACACTAGGCTAATGACATCATTTCTGATGCATGGAGTGTGTGATGATACCAGGTCAGCGGTAGTGTGAGTTGGCAGAAAGACACTTCTTGGCCTAGAAGTGCCTATATCTAATTTAACCATTAAACTTTTCATTTTTTTTTGTTTTGTTTTCAAATTTTTTTATTAACAACTTCCATGATTATGAAAAATATTCCATGGTAATACCCTCCCTCCCCCCACTTTCCCGTTTGAAACTCCATTCTCCATCATATCTCCTCCCCTTCTCAATCAGTCTCTCTTTTTTTTTTTTGGTTTTTCGAGGTAGGGTCTCACTCTGGCTCAGGCTGACCTGGAATTCACTATGTAGTCTCAGGGTGGCCTCGAACTCTCGACGATCCTCCTACCTCTGCCTCCCGAGTGCTGGGATTAAAGGCGTGCGCCACCACACCCGGCTAGTCTCTCTTATTTTGATATCATGATCTTTTCCTCCTATTATGATGGTCTTGTGTAGGTAGTGTCAGGCACTGTGAGGTCATGGATATCCAGGCCATTTTTTTTTAAATATATATATATTTCTTTACTTAATTGAGAGAGGGATGCAGAGAGAGAAAGAGAAAGTATGGGAACACCAGGGCCTCCTGCCACTGACAATGAACTCCAGACACATTGCTGTTTTGTCCATCTGGCTTTACATTGCTATTGTGGAATCAAACACCAGGCTTTGCAAATAGACCCATGTAAGCACTGAGCCATCTCTCCAGCCCCAAATCTCTATTCTGAATATAATTGGCTGATATTCTGTATTTCCCAGATCATAATAGTTTTCAAATTTCTAGTATTATATTATGTTAATTTATAAGTGATCTTTTTATTTGGGGTATAAAATATGATATTTCAAAGTATGTACAGTTTGCGAAATGATTGAATCGAGCTAATTAACATCCTGTTATATCTCAAGCCAATTGGTATGTCCTGGCTCTTAACTCACAAAATATGGTTCCAATCTTAAGACAAACCTATTTCCTGTGTGAGCCTTGGCCTTCTCATCTAAAATACAAGGAATGCAGATGATCTCTCAGAAGGTACTTGTAGGAAAAAAAAAAACAAAAACTGCCGTGTGTGAAGTGCCTTGTGATGGGATAATATGAAAAGAACCACTCATCCTGCATTTTTTTTTTCCAGTTGGCCATGACCAATGAGCAATGGAGCATGCTGGGAAATGAGGCAAGAGCTGCCAAAGGTTTCCATTGCTCAGTGCCTGCTTGGTGCTAGAATTACCCCCTAGGCATTTTTTACACAGCAATTCCTCAAATTCTCAGAAAACCCCATGCAAGGTGCACGTTGTTCTCATCTTTGAGATGAGTAAGCGAATTGAGCGTCAGAGAAGCTCAGGGCTGGGTGGCTGCCCTCTTGCCATGTGGTCTTCCTATTAATGTCATTTTACTGCTGGCCACTGGCAAACTCTCAGTAGGAAACCTTGAGGGCAAGACATGCTTTCTTGGCATGCGAACTTGGAAGTTTTCCTCCATCATGGTCCCCTGATTCTTGGAAGAAGATATTAACAATTGTGCTGTTTTCAAGCTGTGTAAGCATCCTGGATAATATGATGTGCAAACTGGAAGTGTATGCCAATCACCTGGAGGAAATGGTGGAAGAGAGGACGTGCCAGCTGGTGGCAGAGAAGAGGAAGGTAGAGAAGCTTCTGTCCACAATGTTGCCCAGGTATGCCACAGCATTGCAGGATGGGACAAAGAAGCCCAGGGAAGAACAGCCTGTCTAAGAGGTTTCATGTGGAGGGAATGTCATCACCGTTCTTTTTCTAAGACACCAAGCTCTTCTAAAAGGGGTCAAGCATTGTATAAGACACAGAGAGAGGGCTGGAGAGATAGCTAAGTGGTTAATGTGCTTGCCTGCAAAGCCAAAGGATCCAGGTTCAGTTCCTCAGGACCCATGTAAGCCAGATGCACATGGTGGCACATGCTTGTTTTCAGTGGCTGGAGGCCCTGATGTGCCCATTCTCTCTCTCTCTCTCTCTTCTCTCTTTCCCTCTCTTTCTCAAATAAATAAAAATAAGAATAAGAAAAAAAACCTTTTTAAAAAGTAAGAGTCACTTGGCACATCTTATTAAGGCACATGGAGGCAACCCCAGAATGCATAGGAACTGAGATGGGGGTCTCCGTATGGAAGGTGGTGGATGCAGCAACATCTGACCACTAGATGGCAGGCTAGCTTCATCAGCCCAGCTACGGACTACACTACAGCGCTTGTACCTCTGAAAATTTTGTATAGTACACTATGTAACCAGGATATCAGATTCAAGTTACTTCATTTTTGTTATTCTAGCACCTGCGTACTCTCAACACTAAAATTATGCACTTGCGTGCTATCCAAAGAAATAAAGCAGTGGAGTGGGGATTTAAGTGTGTTAAGATTGAAGTAAAAATATTGATTTGAGTTGCTGAATGCTTACATTTACATTCTTTACCATCAAAATCCATGAGAAATTGAGAAAAGGAGATGTCTTCAGTGATAAAATACTTTTTGGGGGGGGATGAAGAGATGGCTTAGTGGTAAAGGTGCTTGCCTGCAAAGCCTAAGGACCCACATTCGTCTCCCCAGATCCCACATAAGCCCGCTGCACAAGGTGACGCAAGCACACAAGGGGGCACACACACACAAGGTGGTGCATGGAGGTCGAGAACAGTGGCTGGAGGCCCTGGCATGCCAATTCTCTGTCATACATATATGTGTGTGTGTGTGTGTGTGTCTGTATATAAGGCCAGTCCATTGGGCTTGCCTCAAAAAAAAGTTTTAAAAGGAAAAAGAAGAAAATCCTTCTATGTAAAAGTAGCTATATGACAAGCCCATAACATGTATACTACCACCTTTAAAAATCTCTCTTTCAAGGAAATGTGAGGGAAATGGATGCCTGTGAAAGGCAGTCCTCTAGCTGGTAAATTTTGTTAAGCAAGCACCTATATTATTAAGCTAAAGGATATGCAGGAATTTGCAGGCATCTGGGGAGATGAGATTAATAAGATTCTGTCAAAAAAGAAAAAAAAAAAAAAGATATCTCTGTCCGGTTTCAGCTTCGTTGGAGAACAGCTCATAGCCGGAAGGTGTGTGGAACCAGAACATTTTGAGTCCGTGACGATCTTTTTCTCAGACATTGTGGGGTTCACAAAACTGTGTTCTCTCAGCTCCCCCTTGCAAGTGGTGAGGCTCCTCAACGACCTGTACAGCTTGTTTGATCACCTCATACAGACCTACGACGTGTACAAGGTGAGACACACGCCGCTGGGAGGCGCTCCTTGTCAGGTATTCCTGGGTGTGGTTGAAGACGGACCTTCCCTGAATATCGCAGCACATCTCACCTTGGCAGTCCATCTCAATTCATGGCAGAATCTCAATATTTTATTCCTGTTGGTCTTCTTGGACAGGGGTTTAATTAGTCACAGGTGTATGTGCTTGTCAAGAGTCACCACGTGAAGCCCATTTCCTCTCAGTATCTCATAGCAAATGAGTTTCTGCACTGGTATTGACCAGTACTGGCCAGTTCCGCCCCTTCTCTTCTGGGTGTGTTTTTCCTCTGGATTCCACGAGGCTCCTAGCTGTTGCCTTTGAATCCACTGTGGGTTTTATTTTAGTTGTTCAGATCTTTGACAATCCATGGTAAAAGTAACTTTCCCAAATTTAGGCTGTTTGAGAGGAGATGGCAATATGACTTGCTTGGTGAGGCTTAAGGAAATCTGTTGAATATGGTCACCCAGCATGACAAAGAGTTTGGGGAAGACAGCAGAAGCAGGAACAATGTAGCTTTGTTTGGGTGTTGATGTAGATGGCTGCTGTGTGTGTTCTCTGAATGGGTTGGGTCACAGCTCCAGGGACAATACTGTGTCCCTGTGGCCACACATACTGGGTGGGCAGCCACAAGTGCACCACTGTGCTCACGACTCCAGGACTCCGCTCTGTCAGTGCCCTGCAACTAGCAAGATTTAAAGGACAGTGTGGTCACATCCCTTGGTGGTAGGCCATCAATGTTTATTTGCTAGTTTCCCACACAGAGAATGCCTCAGTTCAAAATGAAAATGTTATATAGTCCACATAGAGAATTACAGACCACCATGTTTTTTTTTAAATATATATATATATAATTTATTTATTTATTTGAGAGGGGGTTGCAGATAGAGACAGAGAGAATGGGCATGCCAGTGCCTCTAGCCACTGCAAATGAACTCCAGATGCACACAGCACCTTGTGAATCTAGGTTTATGTGGGTACTGGAAAGTCAAACCTGGATCCTTCAGTTTCACGGGCAAGTGCCTTAACTGCTAAGCCATCTCTCCAGACCCACCACATTTCTTAAGCGAATTAGAAGTCCCTTTTGGGCTGGAGAGATGGCTTAGTGGTTAAGTGCTTGCCTGTGAAGCCTAAGGACCCCGGTTTGAGGCTCGATTCCCCAGGACCTACATTAGCCAGATGCACAAGGGGGCGCACACATCTGGAGTTCGTTTGCAGTGCCTGGAGGCCCTGGTGCACCCATTCCCTCTCTCTCTCTGTCTCTGCCTCTTTCTTTCTCAAATAAATAAAATAAATAAAAACAAACAACAACAACAAAAAAGTCCCTTTAATTAACCTGGTGACCCAGAGGGGCTTATGCCAGAAAGAACTCTGGGTGAAGAAGCTCAGGGGTAGAGCATTATAAAGATAACCCCCCCCCAAAAAAATCATATCAGTGTCAGAGGTAGGTTAGCTTAACCTTGGAACAGCCATTATTTTGATTACACACCTGCAGTTGTTTAACTCATATATCCTGGAGTTGCCTTGGGTTTATACATCCGGGCTATGTTCGGGGTCATAGAAAGTCCTAACTGTGTTGCCGATGCCGACATGGCCTTTCAGGGGAGTTAGAGCGTTAGCAGCTGAAAAGCACCCACGCAGGGACAAAATGGAGTCAGGGTGTAGTCAAAACAGGGCAGCATTACCTCAGCTGCTGTTGTGGTCAGGTTCGCGTTGCTGGCAGAAATCACACAACCAAGAGCAGCTTTTGGGAGAAAAAGGGTTTATTTTGGCTTACCGGCTCAAGGGGAAGCTCCATGATAACAGGGGGAAACTATGGCATGAGCAGAGGGTGGACATCACCCACCCCCCCCGGCCAACATCAGGTGGACAATAGCAACAGGAGAGTGTGCCAAACACTGGCAAGGGGACACTGGCTAGAACGCCCATAAGCCCACCCCCAACAATATACTCCCTCTAGGAAGCGTTAATCCCCAAATCTCCATCAGCTGGGAACCTAGCATTCAGAACACCTAAGTTCACGGGGGACACCTGAATCAAACCACCACACTATTCCAAAAGAACGGATGGCATGGGTCGGATGGCATGGATTGCCTCCAAGAGCACACTGCCGCACCTCAGCAGGGCAGCACCTGCTTTACCCAGGACAGCATGCTCTGGGACTTCTTCTCCTGGCGTTGCCTTCTAGATGACACTTCGCATGTGCTATTCTTACAACTGGTATCTACTTCTAAAGGATGTTGTCGGGTGAGGAGAGGTGACCTACAAACAAGTTAGATTTGTTGAATGGTTAACTTTTTAAAAATAATTTTGGGGTAACCAGGACAGAGATGTTCCTATAGGACAACGGTGTTCCTACTTCCTGACTAATCCAGTGACTTTGCATGTCATCCTTGGATTCTACTAGCTACGGTTGTATTTGCCAAGGGCTAGCCCCAAGCTTGTATTAATTGGTTCCTTTTATTTTATTTTATATCTTGCTTGTGTTTGATGTGCATGCATGTGTGGATGTATGTAGGTGCATATATGTTTGAAAATGTATGTGTATGCATTCACTGGAGATCTGGGGTTAGTACCAGAGGTCTTCTTCGGTTGTTTTCCACTTTATTCTTTGAGACGGGATCTCTTTCTGAACCTGGAGCTCACTGGGCTAGACCATGTAGCCAGTGAGCACCAGAGAGTCCCTTTCTGCACCTTCCCAGTACGAGGATTCCAGAAAGCACCACCGTGCCTGGACGTGAATGTGGGTTCTGGAGTTCTGAACTCAGGTTCCGGTGAGCTATCTGCCTCTCTAACCTACACCCACCAGTGATTACTTTTCTATTGCGAATGAAAGATCAAATGCTGGTTTTATGAGGAGGACAGGGGAGAAGAGGACAGATCACAAAGATATAAACATTTATATAAGTGAAGGCCTTGTATGGGGTAAGGAAATTTCAGGTTGGGTAAGATGAAATCCACTTGAGGGAGTCACCTGATGCTTCAAAATTTACTCCATCAGCACACTGCTGCCCATTGCTCAGGTGCAGATTTTGGGCTGGGAAGATACAGTCCCTACTAGCAGAACTCAGGGACAGAAGCGGTCTCTATGGGGGTGAGGAAGGCTTGGTGGAAGAATCAAGGAAAGCGCAGAAACTTGAAGAAATGCTGGGACCTGGCTGGGGTGGAGGTTAGCAAGTGTGAAGCTTTGCGGCAGGCATCGGTAACGAGTGGCTTTGTTGTCCCTCCTCATATCCTCCCCCTCCCCAGGCTTTCCTCATAGAAAATGCAGGGCACTTTTTTTTTCTTTCTGCATCATTTTCAGGTGGAAACCATTGGTGATGCATACATGGTGGCCAGTGGGCTTCCTATCCGCAACGGGACCCAACATGTGGATGAGATTGCCACCATGTCGCTGCACTTACTCAGCGCCACCATCAACTTCCAGATTGGGCACATGCCCGAGGAGAAGCTCAAACTCCGGATTGGCCTCCACACAGGTAGTCAGGACTGACAGCAGCATATAGAAGAGGGAATGTTGGCATTTACCTGGGCATAATTTATGGGGTGGTGTCCCCAAAACATGATCTCAGACAGAGTTAGTAACTGAGTGACCTCACAGGGCAAACTCTGACTGGACAAGTGACTTAAAGAAGGCTGAAAGGGGAGCTCACCTTCCTTCAGGGAAAGTTTACTGTCAAGGTTATAGGTAAAACATTTAAGTAGTAGGTAACCAGTTAAAGAACTTAAGAAAGCATATCTGGGATTGTTTATAAAGATGAATCATCAAAGGATTTTACACTTGAAAGAGAGTATGTATCTGTGGAAAGAGCAGAGCAGAGTTAGATTTGCTGATTCTAGAAGCATGAGGAGGCAGCAGAGATTAATAAGGCAGCCGAGGGCTGGAGACGTGGCTTAGTGGTTAAGTGCTTGCCTATGAAGCCTAAGGACCCCAGTTTGAGGCTCGATTCCCCAGGACCCACGTTAGCCAGATGCACAAGGGGGCACATGCATCTGGAGTTCGTTTGCAGTGGCTGGAGGCCCTGGTGTGCTCATTTCTCTCTCCCTCTCTCTCTCCTGCCTTTCTCTCTCTGTCTGTCACTCTCAAATAAATAAAAAATGAACAAAAAAAGTGACAGAATAAGGCAGCCGATCTGTCAGCTTTTTACACAGCAGAGATTATATTCAGATAGCATATATAAGAGTAATGAAATGTATCTACTGCTGGAAGTTAGCCCTGTGCCAGTAAGACAGGTATGGAGCGGGTTCAAAGTTCAACTTTGAATCTCAGCAGTTGAAGTGGACAGTCACTGGACGATAATAATGGGACACAACAGATTGCGCATGATTTCTAGGTTCCTGGGTAAGAACAGGGGGTGCTTTTGATGTTAAGATCTTCAACCAAAACAGAGAGGAAAAGCCAGTGCAGTTATTCCCAGCTGCTTCTCTGTGTCTGTGCCAGGTGTCTTATGATGTAACTTATTTTTGTCAGAGCCAAGGTCATGTGACCAGTGCAGACGTGACCCCTACTTGGTCTAATACTCTTCTGTCACTGTCTTGATGAGATAACGTCTTGGGGCAAAGTCTTACTTTGTAGCTGATATTGGCTGTGAATTTGCAATCCTCCTGCCTCAGCCTTTTAACCTCCCTGAGGCATTTGTCCTAATTTTTTAAAAATATTTTTTGTTTATCTTTATTTATTTATTTGAGAGTGACAGACAGAGAGAGAAAGAGGCAGAGAGAGAGAGGGAGAGAGAATGGGCATGCCAGGGCCTCCAGCCACTGTAAACGAACTCCAGATGCGTGTGCCACTTGTGCATCTGGCTAACGTGGGTCCTGGGGAATCGAGCCTTGAACCAGGGTCCTTCAGCTTCACAGGCAAGTGCTTAACCACTAAGCCATCTCTCCAGCAATGTGCTAATGTTTTTGAACAAAGATCCCATATGTTCATTTTGCACTGGGCCCTGAAATTATATCGTCAAAGTCCTTCTCGTCGTTATCTTCCTACTATCCTTCTACCGTAAAACCTGGTCTCCAGCCAGAATGAATCACCCCCGTGTTTTGGCTGCTGAAGGCTTCGCTTACAATTGTAGTTCAGGAAGGCTGTGATCATGGTTTGACTGTGATGTTTTCTACCAGAGGAACGTGAGTTCCGTAGGTTTCCCTGCACAAACCCCAGGATTCATTTGCCAAGCTTTGCACTAAGAGGGCATTTACACAAATACTTGTTGAATTAAATTGCCTTTGTGGAACTGATGGGCAGTGCGGAGCCCAGCCTTGGGAGATGCAGCCAGTGATACCCTCTTGTCCTTCCCTCCTCAGGTGCTGTGGTGGCTGGGGTGGTGGGAATCACCATGCCCAGGTACTGTCTGTTTGGAGACACGGTGAACATGGCCTCCAGAATGGAAAGCAGCAGTTTGCGTGGGTGTTGTTGACAGTCCTCTCAGTGTGGCATCACTGCCCCTCTAGCCCCCATCGTTAACCTGTGTGTGCTTTTAGAAAGCTCATTTTCATTTTGTCCCTTGCTTTCTATCTAGAATACCATTGTCCACAGGAGACTACTCACCAGCTGTATAGACAGGGCTTTTGAACTATGTTGTGTCTTTAGAGCCATTTAAACATACATGGCTTCCTCCTTGTTTCTTTTTGTTCCTCCTTTGGGTTTTGTGTGTGTGTGTGTGTGTGTGTGTGTAAGCATGTACACATGTGTATGAGTACATGCAGAGGCCAGAGAACCACCATGGGTGCTGTCCTCAGGGACCATACAACATTTTTGAAAGGAGATCACTCAGGGGACTAGAACTTGACTATTAGCTTACTCTAGCAGGTCAGCAAGCCCCAGGGATCCTCCTGTCTGTGCCTTCTCAGCACTGGAATTGTAAGCATGTGTTGCTTTACTTAGGCTTTTTTTTTTTTTTGGCATGTGTTTGTGTGTGGTACATGTATATATATACATATGCATGCTCATATGTGTGTGAAAGCATGCATGTTGGGGGTTCACATGTCTGTGTGAAGGTTGGAGGTCCATGTTGGCTGTCTTCCTCAATTGCTCTTCACTATGATTTTTTTTTTTTTTAGTTTTTCGAGGAAGGGTCTCACTCTAGCCCAGGCTGACCTAGAATTCACTATGGAGTCTCAGGGTGGCCTCGAACTCCCAGCATCCTCTCACCTCTGCCTCCCGAGTGCTGGGATTAAAGGCGTGCGCCACCACGCCCGGCACTTCACTATGATTTTTGAGGTAGGCTTTCTCTCTAAACCCAGAGCTCACCAATGCAGCTAGAGTAGTCAGGCCCCCTTGGCCTGGGGATTCTCCTGTCTCTGCCTCTCCAGCACTGCCACGCTGGCATTGTGTGGGTGCTGTTCTGGGGACATGAATTCAGGTCCTTGTGCTTCCAAGTGCTTTGCCACCTGAGCCATCTCTGCAGCCCCACAGCTGGCTCGTTAAATGTGAGTTCTGGGGATCAAAGTTAGGTCTTCATGCTTGCAAGGCAGACACTCTGTCAACTGAGCTATGTCCCCAGTTCCAAGTCTTTCCATCCCTGAAATCTTTTCTAACTATACAAGGCCAGGCAGTAAATGTTTTAGGCTTTAGGGGCTATAAAGCCTCTGTTGCAACAACTTAATTATGCTATCTAGTCTCAAAAGGAGCCTTATGGCTGGAGGGATGGCTTAGCAGTTAGAAATTTGCCTGCAAAGCCAAAGGACCCTGGTTTGAGTCCCCAGGACCCACGTTAGCCAGATGCGCATTTGTCTGGAGTTCATTTACAGTAGATGGAGGGCCTGGTATGCCCATTCTTGCTCTCCCTCTTTCTCTGTCAAATAAATAAATAATTTTTTTTTAAAAAAAGGTGTGTAGATGTGGTGGCACACTCCTTTAATCCCAGCACTCGGAAGGCAGAGGTAGGAGGATTGCCATGAGTTCGAGGTCACCCTGAGACTACATTGTGAATTTCAGGTTAGCCTGGGTTAGAGCAAAACCCTACTTTGAAAAACCAGAAGAAAAAATAAAAAGAAGCAGCAACCTTAGAAATATATGCATGAATGGCATGACATTCAATAAAGTTACAATAAAACTTTATTTGCATATACAAATAGTGGGCTGACTCTGGACTGTAGGTGGTAATTTCCCCACCCTTGAGATATTCTCAATAGCGCAGAGGACACCCATAACCATAAAATCTAGGAAACATCACACTCATTTGCTGCCTAGTAATTTTATTGCATTAACTGTAGCTAAACTGATCTACAACATTTGTCAGTTGAGGCAAGGAAACAAGATTTCCTCAGTGATTTCAAGTTTCAAGGAATTTAGATTAACTTTGGAGATTTTCCACAATATATAGAAACACACACAAACAATTGTACTGTCTATTTAACTAAGTCAATCAAGTTGTAAATGCAGATTGAAATCTTCTCTTTACCTGCTTGAAAAGGGTTTTCAGAATAAATTTAGAAGCTGGCTGCTTATATAGACTCTGAACCTAATTCTAGTTGTATTTCTGGTTGCAATCAGCATTTTCGGTAATACGCCTATAGCAGACAGCTTCAGGTTCACTGAGGTAAACTTCCAGACCAGGCACAGTTATGGAGGAAGGGATTTATTGAAGCTCACAGATCTGGGGGAAGTTCCATAATGGCAAAAGAAGCTGGCCTGCTTTCCCAGGATCAAACACAGAGAGAGAAGCACAAGCCTACAAGTCAAAAAGCCACACAGCACAGCACACTTCAGGAACTCCAGCTAGGCACACTTTGCATATCTTTAGATTGAAAACTCAAACCCACCACCATACCTTAAGATCCTTCCAGTGACACTGCCTCCAGCCAGGTGGCTGCAGATGCAAACTAAAAACTAACAAAACAGTGAATATACTGGGGGCCATCTATTCAAACTACCACAATGCCCCAGCTTGTCTTGGGAAGCCTGAGGAACCCAGTGAATCTAGTGAGCAACTTAGATGGCCATCTTGTCTACTGAAGTAGTTCTTCCCTGTGTTTCTAGACTAAATATGATAAATTGTGAGTAGCACCTAACAGCATCTGAACAATGCCTGGATGGTAGACTTCAGATACTATTTGTGCTTTAAAGATTATTTATTTATTTTTTTTTTATTTGAGACAGATTTTTATCTAGACTAGGTTGGCCTCCAATTTACTATGTAGCAAAAGCTGGCCTTAAACTCCCAAGTGCTGAGATTATAGGCATGTGATACCATGTCCAACTGTGTACTTCATTTAATGAGAGGTTCTAGGGATCAAAGAATCAGAGTAGGGTAGTTACCTTCTCCAAGGAAGCCCCCACTTGCTGACTCCTCCAGTGACAAGATGCTAACTTGACAACTCCTAATCCCTGGCAGCTCTCCGGATCCACATTTCTCAGAGCACTGCAGGGGCCCTCATGGCAGCAGGAGGGTACCATTTACAAAAGAGAGGCACAATTCCAGTCAAGGTAAGTCCAGGCCAACTGTACTGTGATTTGGGCTCTTGATGGACATGTTGAAGACTGGATGGGATGAATGAATCTCAGGGAACACATCAATAAACCCAGGGAGTAGAATTGTGAAGCCCTTTTTTCCAAATGGTCAGGTGTGGATGTCCAATAGGAAGCATCTCACCTACACCAAAGCCTCTTAAGGAATGCCTCCTTCCTCTTGCCTCCAAAGGTCGGTCAGCTTCCACCCCAGAGCAGTTTCTCACATGAAGCACCAGTGAATCCCCCCACCCCCCAGGAATTATCATGCCTACTTTTCCTTTGTGTCCCTTCACCAGGGGCTAAAGTGACCATTGATTTGGCCTTGGAACACCTCATCTGTATACATTCAAACTAGCTCTTCCTCTTCCTTCTGTCTTTTTCTCTCCAGCCTCTGTCACTGAAATGCCCAGATGATACACTCTGATTGCTCCCTCAGACTTCCCTTTCCTGAGGAGAGGGAGGGGAGAAGAGGAGCATGGGCATTCTTGTGATGTTCTCAGGAACAGTGGGTGATGACGATGACATTGGGTAGGGGAGTGGCCTCCCTTCCTATGCTTGTTGAACCTAGCTCTGGGTACCGCACCCCTTCAAGTTACTTCCGGTAGAAGGAACGTCCTTCTGGAAGGCAGCAGTGTAGACCTTGCCTGGCATCCTAGTTCACTCCTTCATAGCTATCTGATTTAGGAACTTGATTTTGTCATCTGAAGAATGGACATAGTGATAATACTTGCTGTGAGGAGTCAAAGTAATCTATACATGAGGTGCTTTATCTGGTGTTCAACTCCCACTAAGCATTTAATAGATTTCAATATTTTTAAAATATTTTTTGCTGCAAATTTAGTCTCTGTGGCTTTCCCTATTAAACCATGGCTGACTGTTCATGTGGGCTATTAGCATAGCCCAAGAAAGTCATCAGGCTTTTATCTGTAAGGAGGCCTTTACTTCATAGCAGTGGCTCCTGCTGTCCAGAAAAGCAAGGTGGGCACAACCAGGCTTCCCAGGCAGCCACCCCTTCATGACTCACCAGTGTTTCCTTCACCTCCCACAGGGCAAGGGAGATCAAACGACTTTCTGGTTGAAAGGCAAAGAAGGCTTCACAATCCCCCTCCCGGAGTTTACTGAGAAAGAAGCTAATGTTCTGGAGAGCTTGTGAGGTGGGTGTGTTTTTTCCAGGATGTTTGTATAGCTGCGTGAAAGTCTGTAGGGATCCATCTTTGGGATGCAGCCAATGCCCCACTGAAGAGATGCTGTTCTGGGAAACTGAGTGAGCCTCCCACTAGAGGATGCTGTTTAACCAAACACTTCTTCCTCCCCTGGCCTTTGCTCCTAGCCTGTTATATTGAGCAGACATTGGATGAAGTGGATATTGTGAACTCCTTTCCTGAAAAACACCAGTCAGCCTGTCCTGACTGGCAGAGATTTCCAGCCTAGCTCATGAATTTGTAGCAAACCATTTCATTCTGGGAGAGGAGAAGGGAACGATAAGGCCTGGGCCACAACCCATCTCCCCTTTCTCTTGCAAGGCAATTACCCTTATCCTCTGGTGCTTATTTCTCTTCTCAGCTAACCATCCCACGAGGAATAAGAACGCAAATTAAAAGACCCCTTCAGTATGTGCTCAGGACAAAAGTCCTGAGGTGTGAACCATCTTAGAAGCCTAGCAGAGTGAGATTATTACAGGAAGACATGACTTAGTAGGGCTGGAAAGCCTGATTCTGAGCCCTGACTTCCTGTGAGCACAACAGATAATGTCCTGCCATCACTTTATTGTCTAATTTATTTCCTCTACATTGAACAACATCCCTTGTACTCATGGCTTGAATTTTAAAATAGAATTTTCCATCCACTTATAAAAAGTTTAACTAAACATCATTCCAACATACAAAGATGAGCCTACCTATCCATTCCTCTAATGACTATTTTCCCTTCTTCACACAAACAAAAACATAGTTCTGTGTTGTTTCATTCAGGAAATCTTGGGATATACTGCCTGCCCCACTAATATGCTTACAATGTTTCTTTATTCCTTACAACTCCTCGCCCTACACAGATTCCATCAGATCACCCTTGAAGGTGGGAGAGCAATGGAATGAAGTATTGCTTTTGAGACCTCGTCCTGTTGAACTTCCCACAACTGAAGAACCAATGAGACCAGTGAGACTGTAATTGTTGCTGGGAAGATATGTGGAGATATTCTTGAGTACTATATTGGGAAATAAACTACCATTTGCTTTACTGAGGGACTTTCACACCAAATTTTGTAGTAGACTTCGTAGAATTCTCACCTTTCTATAGGAAATACAATGGCAAACCAGGGCCAAGGAGAATGCTTCCCAAGTAAGCCCATCTTGATTGAGGGTCTATGTATTCCCTTCTGCAGTATTTCACTTCTTTCCAAAGGCAGATGAGTGATTCCTGTGACCTCTGATCATATAATTCTGTTTTCTGGGGCATGCACTGCTTCTCCCAGAAGCCCTCTGCGTCAAAGACTGACAGCTTCAGGCAGGTGCTTAGAAGGGAAGGCAGAAGGTGTTTGTGCTGGGGACTTTGCTGCTTCCTCTCCAGTATCAAGACAATGGATGGGAATTTGTCTTCTTAGGCTCCATGCCTTCTTGCCTTCTTTAGCATCATACTTCCTGTATCCCAAATACTTTGCTCAACCATGGAAAGAAACAAGTCAAACTCTGTCATGAAACTTCTCACATGAATGGGCTAGTCTCCATCCATCCATCCACCCACCCACCCACCCATCCACCCATCCATCCATTTGAACATTTTATTAACTCAAGAAGCACTTAGTAAGCTTATAGTTTGCACTAACTACTGCAATGGGCGTATGAAAGAAAATGAAACTTCCCTCGATCTTTAGCATATAGTTTAATTGGAATAAGGAGACATTACAAAGTAGTCTTATAGGGCTGGAAAAATAGCTCAGTGGTTAAGGCACTTGCCTGAAAAGGCTAAGGACCCAGGTTCCATTCCCTAGTACCCATGTAAAGCCAGATGTACAAGGTGGAACATGTGTCTGGAGTTCATTAGCAGTGGCTAGAGGCCCTGGCGTACCCATTTTCTCTTTCTATCTATCTGTCTCTCTCTTTCCCTATTTCTCTCTTCCTCTCTCAAATAAACAACTAAAATATTTTTAAAAAGTAGTTTAGTCCCAGCACTTGGGAGGTAGAGGCAGGAGGATAGCCATAAGTTTGAGGCCACCCCGAGACTACAGAGTGAATTCCAGGTCAGCCTGGGTTAGAGTGAGACCCTACCTCACTCCTCCCCCCCAAAACCCCCAAAATAAAAAAGTAGTCATATAATATTAAGGACTAGAAGAGCTATCAGCAAAAGTGAAAAAACAAGTGATCCAATATTGTTATATTAAAAGGACATTAGAAAATAATATTCAGCTTCAAAGATGGCGTTGGATAAAGTCACTGTCTAGTATTATCCCACCTCCATATTTGTGTTAGAATGTGTGCTTGTTTCGATCCCTAGCCCATGTGCTTTATCTGAGTTATATTCATATAATAAAGACTCTGTGTTGATGGTACAATGGGAAGCATAACAGCCATCCAGATAATAAAGATTCTGTAACTTCTGCCCTCTCCACTGACCATGGTAACACAAACATTTGGTATCCAGATATATGCATACACACAAAACATATACACACATACAGTGCTTACACACACACACACACACACATAAATATAGGGAGAGAGAGAATCCATGTATATATGCGTATGTGTGTGGGGGGGGGGGAGAAAAACAGTGAGAAGGAGATTGAAAGCGGATATTAGTGTAAGGATTACAACCAGGAATTTTAATGAGTATTTTCCTAAAACCTATATCCATTGTTGAATGTTTGTTTTTTCCTATGTAAGCCAAGGAGACCTAAAGAGTGCCTTTCTCTTCTCTGAATGTGTGTTTTATGTTAGCACTAACGAGAATTTACATTGGGGACTGCAGTGAGTGTACTTGCTCTCAATCCCTGAATAGAGGCATCACAGAGCAGAAAAGATAACCAGCCACAGAGGGGCTATTAGTTTACCTAAAGTCCAAACACATCCAGTTGCTGGCAAGAGACCTTAGAGCTTTCTAGGCAGGAATACCCAGGACATTTCTCTCTCCATATGGCTTTCCCTCCTTTGCCTCTTAGCTTGAGAACACTAGGACCAGGGTGCTGACGTGAACCAGTTAGGCAGAGTGGTTAAAAGCCTGCAGGAGGGCTGGAGAGATGGCTTAGCAGTTAAGCGCTTGCCTGTGAAGCCTAAGGACCCCGGTTCAAGGCTCAATTCCCCAGGACCCACGTTAGCCAGATGCACAAGGGGGGGGGGGCGCATGCATCTGGAGTTCGTTTGCAGTGGCTGGAAGCCCTGGCGTGCCCATTCTCTCCCTCTCTCTCTCTCTCCCTCCCTCTTTCTCTTTCTGTCATTCTCAAATAAATAAAAATTAAAAAAAAAGCCTGCAGGATGCACGTGATTCTCTGAAGCTCTGAGCAGAAGCCCCTGGAAGGTTGAGGAATTGGTTCTCAGCATGATATAGTAACAATGCAAACTGTACTCATAGATTATTCACTTTAAGGCATTTTATTTATTCCATAGCACCAGGTAGAAATACAAGATCATAAATCATAATGATAAAATTTAACTACAACATTGTTTTACTCTGTCAAAGACTTTGGAATTATGTTCTAAGTATGCTATTTTTTAAAAGAGTTTTGACTGAACCAATAACACATGTCTTCTGACTAAGAACCATCTGAATTTACATTAAGAGAAGGTCCTAAACTGATTGGAGAACTACCTTAGAGATCATATTTAGACTTCACAGAATCATCTTCTCCTAGCCTAAGGCTAAACATGTCCTTTGTGTCTTCAGAGATTAGTAGCTAATTCAGAGCTCACTGATGCAAACTGTAAAAGAACCACCAAACTGCAGACTTCAAGACTTTTCAAATACACTAAGTACAGAGGGATCATCGGAAGTGTTGTTTCAGATGAAAAGCCCACAAATTAAATCAGTATATGACTGACTTGGGTAGATCCTATCACACTCACCAGTTTTCTACTAGAGCTGTTTTATTCTGTTTCCTTTTTGTTGACAAATGTAAGTCTTCAACACTGGCATACTTGGAGCACTGTGGTGGCCAGTTGTAAGGGCGTGTTATCATGTGACTTCATTGGCTAGATTTTCTGAGATCTTTTTGTTCCAAACTCATGGGCATATTAATGAGACAGACTGGCTTGAATGTTTTTAATAAAGGTGAAATGAATTACCATTGTAGACATATGAAAATTTCTAAGAGCAAATGAGAAGGGACAGTGAGGACATTGAGTGTCACAAGATATCTGGTAGGATGTATCATAGAGCTCAGAGAACCTGCACTAAGGAGGACCTTTCATTGTCAAGTTGCAAGAACATTTCATTTAGTCAACACCACATTATTATGGTAAATGAATCCGAGTTTTATTCCTTCTGCAGCCTACCTATTTATTTTGTAATATTGTTTTGATTCTAGCAGTTTATATCAGTTAAAAGAATAGGAAGTTTATACCTATCTAATGTTTATGCATATTTAAGCAACCCTCTACTAAAAACAAATTAAATTAGTGTTAGGGATTCTCAAAAGTCCATTTCCTGTCTATTACAAAGGTTTGAGAAAAAGCATTTCACTTGGAGTGCCGCATTGTTGTCTGAAGGTTGGAAGCCTCTGCCTGGGGGCTCAGTTCTGGTCCTTGGATAGAACTGCACAGTCTCAGTGATAGAGTCCCTGTTGAGCACAGTTGGCTATTTGTGTGGTCTGTATTGGCCATGGATTTTTGTGGTTGTGGCTTATATTCTCCTCAGAATGCTCAGCTGTGTGTGAGAGTGCGTGCGTGTTTCAAAGTGAGTAATTTTCAGACTCCTCCCCAGTTTCGGGGGAGGGACTATCAGAATCTACTGCCCCCCCCCCCGAAGTAACAAGAGGAAATGGGCCACCAAATGAAACCAATCACTGAATTCACACATATTTGGCAAAGCGCTATCCTCTGCTCCCCTACAATGGAGTCTTGTTCGTTCTTTTTGGCAGCACAAGAAACAAGAGTTTGTTGTCATCATTTAGGAGGACCTTGCAGAGACTTGCTGCAGCTGTCTGGCTGGCTCCTATAGCACAGCGCAGATCCCCAGCATCACGAGGACGTGATAGAGAACATCTGTGAAGTAGAACAGGCGGGAAGCAGCACTGAGAAGGGTTGTGCAAGGTCAAGGACACCTCGTTTAGAATTCACTCAGTAAGAGCGTGCGCCCAAGGGTCTTAAGACGGCTGTTGTAAAACCCCAACATTTTATTCACAGTCATTTCTGGCAGGTTCCGCAGCTCACTTTCTCCGGCACAAAGAGCCAAACACAAAAGCCTAGATTGGGGATCTTTGTTAAACAGGCACCTGAACTCGGGCCAGACAGCGATGTCATATTTCACTGTAACACTTTGGAGGGGAAACTTTCCTTTAAAATGAGAAGCCAGGGCTGGAGAAGCGCTTGTGAAGCCTAAGGAGCCCGGTTCGAGGCTCGATTCCCCAGGACCCACATTAGCCAGATGCACAAGGGGGCGCACACGTCTGGAGTTCGTTTGCAGTGGCTGGAAGCCCTGGCGCGCCCTTTCTCTCTCTCTCTCTCTCTTTCTCTGCCTCTTTCTCTGACTGTCGCTCTCAAATAAATAAATAAAAATAATTTAAAAAATTAAAATGAGAAGCCAGCATTGCACTTAGGAGTTGAGAACAAAGTCTACATCCGTGAGTTTCTAAATCAGTGGAACTGTCTTACCCTCATTACTTTCATAGTTACTTTCATCTCTCCAGTGAGATCTCAGGTCTTAACCGAGCTGATTCTTTCACCAGGGGCTTCCCTTGATGCTCTCCAAATTCTGTCCCTTCTGTCCCCAGTCCCCATGTTTCACACATACTAGGAAGGTCAGGGACCTTGCTTGTCTTGTTCACTTCATTGTTTGGAGCCCTTGCTTGTAGTTAAGTAATTCAGACAATTAGGGGCAGTTATTAGCCCAGCCTTGCAGAGGAAACTAAGGTGTGGAGAGAGGTGAGGACTCAGGGTCACTCCATTAATGGATGGCAGCAAAGCCATAACAGGCTCTCAAATTATGTTGGATGGACAGGTCATTGAAAATCATGTTCTCCAAATGCAGAAATCCCACTGAAGCCACCTGGTGATGGCTCTGACCAGACAGTGTTGTAGGTCTAATTCTGCTGCATGCACTTGAACCCCAGCTCTTCCCTCTAGGCTCAAGGGCTGGTTGGAGAGAGTCCTCTTTACCTCTGTCCCTCTCTGCCCCACACAGGTGAGTTTTAAAGTGTACGCTTCAATTAAAGGTTTTGCTGGATCTAAAGTAAGTGTGTGTGTATGTGTACATGTGCGTGTGAGTGGGCATATGCATGTGTATGCGTACATATGCAAGCCTGAGATGTATGTCAGCTGTCTTCCTCAGACACTTTCCATCTTAACGTTGGAGGCAGGATCTCTTGCTGAACGTAGAGCTCACCCTGTCAGCTTGACTAGCTCGCACCAGCCCAAGGGTCCTTCTGTCCCTGCCTCCCCAGTGCTGGGATGACAGGCACATGCTGCCATGCCCGGCTTTTGTGTGGGTGCTGGGGATCCGACTCGGGTCGTCATGCTTTCAGGGCAAGCACTCTATCCACGGAGCCATCTCTCCAGTGACCGCTCCTAAGCTTCTTTAATATTACATATTCACTTTACCAAAGCATCGCCCCACTGACATTTCCAGAAGCCCCTCTTCCTTACCTGAAAAGCTGTAGAACCTGGACAATCCCCTGCCTGGAGTGAATAAAGAGAGAACGCAGGTTTAAGAAAACGATGAAAGCAGAAGTCTCAGAGGCATGTCTCTGAGATGCACACCTGACCGCATCCCACCCCTGATCAAACCGTGACCCGACGCCTGAGGGGCAAAGTTTCTACTGAGGCGTCCAAGACTTCCTCACACATTTTCTCCTTGGCTTTCGAAAGTGAGAGTTGGTAAACTCTTTGGAAAAGACTAGATACTAAACACTTTAAGCTTTTCAGGAGACCATACGGTCTTTTTTCTTTTTTGAACACAATTCCATGTTATATAGCTCAGTCTGGCCAGAAATGCGTTATCTTTCTTCCTCAGCCACCTGAGTGCTAGGATCATAGGTGTGTGCCACCATATTGTCTCAGGTGCCATGAGTCCACATTCTCATTGTAGCATGAAGGCCCCTGTAGACAATATAACCTAAATGAACAGTGTCTCTGTGTCCTAATAAAACTTTATTATAGGTATTAGAATTTGAATTTCATCCGATTCCTATGTGCCACGAAATTTTCTTTTCTTTTTTGGAACCACATAAAAATGCACAAAGCCTTTCTTAGTTGCAGGCCACAGAAAATCAGGAGGCAACCTGGGGACTTGGTCTGGGCTGTGGTTTGCTAATTGTACCCCAACATACAGTGGCTAGAGTTCCTAGGCTCCCCACAGACCTGGTCACACATCCTTTGGGTCATCTTAGTTTTCTTACAGAGACTTCTGTTCCTGTACTGGGTTGTTGTCATGTGCTCCTATGACACCGTGCTCACCTCCCACTCCTTATCAATCATCTCCCTTTTGCTTAGTGTCTGTCTCTGTCCTTATTAGATGGTAAGTTCTTTTTTTGTTGTTCTATTTTTTGTTTTTCAAGGTAGGGTCTCACTGTAGCCCAGGCTGACCTGGAATTCACTATGTAGTCTCAGGGTGGCCTCGAACTCACAGAGATCCTCCTACCTCTGCCTCCCGAGTGCTGGGATTAAAGGCGTGTGCCACCACACCCGGCTTAGATGGAAAGTGCTTGATGACAATTCCCCACAGGTCTTAGTCCTTCATTTCCAAACCTTCAGTGCCTAGTGGAGGCCAGGAGGCGGGTGCTTAGTAGACTGACTGAGTTGTACTTGACATTCCTAAGACATGCATTTCTATTCCCATTGTTCCCTGCACACTCAGTTTGGAAGCCCAGTACTTTAGATTTGGGCCCAGGTGAGACTTCTCAGGGTAGTCAACGAACCTCACCTCCTTGTGTCCACACGAGCCGCCCCACCCCTGCTGGAAGACTTGAGGATAGTTGAGGGCTGTGTGCACAGGCACACCTGGTTTGACAATTCCATCAAAATGCTCAAACCGGCCGTGCCTGTGGACACAGCCCAGAGTGCACATGACAGTTGGGGAACAGGCTTACTCCGCAGAGACAGCTCCACCACAAGGACGCCCCCTGTCTGGTCCCGCAGCAGGCGCTTTCGTTTGTCACAGGTCTGAGGAGGGAGGTGGCATGAGAAGGGAAAGCAGAGGAAAGAAGAGAACAAATGAGATTGCATGGAGTCACAAGTCTCCTGACACCACATCCTGGTTACCTGTGCATACATAAGGGCAAACCTAGAGCTGATTGACTCCCCCCAGGCTGGCAAAGTCTTGCTGGAAGAGTTCATTGTCATTGCGGTGGGGGGAAGGGCACTGTGCCTTTTGATAGGAGGAGGACTTTCACTACAGTTATTCTTATCACAGTGATTTGAGAAGCAAACACTTGGAAAATGTGTTTGGCTCCATTTTTTTTTCTTTTCTTTAAAATATAGCATCAGTACATATCCTTTGATGCACTGCTACGTATTTCTCTCCTCCCGTCCCTGTACCGCCTGGCTCCTTCCTTTTTTTTTTTTTTTTGTTCCTCTCTGTACTCATCTATGTCTGTTTTGGGGCCAAATGTATTGATGCAAGTAGAGATGGTAACCTCATGTGCCCCGGTTCCTGTAAGCTGTGAGGGCTGGCAGTCACTCTGGAACCTCTGAAACCTCCAGTCCAAGTAGACCAGAGAGGACCACAGTTTGGAAGTCAGCACCCTTCAGTCTCAGCACCTTCTGAACCACTGGATGGCTTACAAGCACAGGGTGTTAGCCTTCCCTCTCACCGTCCAATCATCCTGGATCCAGAATTTTGACAGCAATTGTCGGGACAGTGTCCGATCAAGGCTAAACTAGGGGCTGGGGAGATGGCTCAGTGGAGCAAGTGTGAGGACCGGAGGTGGACTAAATGGAGTAGAGAGCCATTGAGGAAGATACCTGAAGTCAGCCTCTGGGCTCCACGTGCACGTATTTGCGTACACTCCTGCACACATGTAAGTCTACACGAATGTGAACACATGCATGCACTTCATCCATCTGCACATACATACACGTGCAAAAAAAAATAAACAAAAATCACCCTCCTTTTTGAATTTTTTCCCAGTCTTTGGATTTCTTGCATACTCTTAGCTCTGCAAAGCATTTCCATGATGTTCAGTCACTGTTTTCATTTTACCTTACCCTGATCTCTGAAAGGGGCCATTGGCACTAATTGCCATTGCTGAAAGGTGAGACCAGGCCCAGTGGTGTCAGATCTGGCTGGGCAGGATGGGAGGCAGGGTGGACAGCCCCAGAGCTCCTGCCCATGCACCTAGCTAGGCCCTTTCTTCCAGGAAGCCCACCGCACACTCTCATACCTCCCAATTCAAGTCCAACTTTTCCACTAGCAGCCTCTTTAAACAATCTCCTTCCAGAGACAGATGGCTCACCACTGGGCAGGAGAGCTTCTCGCTGTCACAGATGAATGTCTCACAGTGTAACCAAACCTTGGAGAGTTTAGGGATGTTCTGGAACCGGAAGGCATTGAATTGGAAGGTAGCCCTGTGATCCTTCCCGTTCTCATGCACGAGGACTGTTTCATCGGTGGGGCAGCTGACGTACATTGGGGGCAAGAGAGAGCAAAATGTCACAGGAGAAGCCTGAGGCAAATTTACACACAGCAAACCCACTAGGTTCAGATGTGGCCCTTCGTTCTTTTGAAGAACTTTGATGGGTAAAGGGCCTCGCTTGCTCTTTACAAGTGTGAGGTCAGTGTGATGAGCTATGGGATGGTTATGACTGTCTCCATCCTAAGGTACAACAAGGAGGGAGGGAGTTATGAGAAGCCACCTATCTAGTAAGTAACACCTCTGTCCTAAAGAACTGAAATCTCTCTTCAGGACTGAACTATGGAAGACACTCGGAGTAACACAGGCTAAGGACCACAGTGATGGGAGCAGCATTTTTTCAATGTTGCCATGGATACCTAAGCTCAAGTCACACTCAGTGCCTATCTTTCTGTGTCCTATGAGGTTTTTGCCATTGGACATTTGAATTCATGGTCCATCCCTTAAATTATACACAATGTAATTGTCCTTTTAAAAATGTAATGTAGTTTTTTTCATATTAGTAGAGAAAAATGATTGGAAGGAAGTATACAAATGTATGTTTACTGAAGCAGAGGCGGGAGCTAAGCCATGTCACCTCTGAGAGTTTGCCACAGTGAAAGAAGAAGTGGCCAATGTTATTCTTTTATATTTGGGACAAGGGTCGGCGCTGTTTCTGTTCTGTAGTGGCCTCAGCAATGATGAAAGCCTGAAAATCTTCCAACTTATGAAACGAGAACCTTACAGGATTGTTTGGCCGATAAACCTGAGATCCTCATATGAACTTAAGACGGAGAGGCCTTAAAATAGCTCTTTGCAGCCGAAGTGCCCCAGGTGTGGTGTCAGTCCGTGGAAAATAATGTAAGCGGAGCTTTGTGGTAGAGGGAGGGAAAACAAATAATGGGCAAGCCTAGATGCCTTGGCACCACTGCTTCTTGGCACCAGCCGTGGCACCTTCCTCTCAATTACAGCTACCTTTGGAAGGTAGCAGCCTGCTGGGAGGTCTTCGTACCATTGTGCACGAGTCTCCTTTCCCCACGTGGGGTCATCCTCTGAGGTACGTGTGCCATTTCAGGCACATCCATGTGCACAGGAAAATCCCTGATATGTATCCACTGTGATGTCTCTGGGCACTCAGGAAAACTGGAATTTCCTCCCAGTGGGTATAGTGTGAACAAAAACTATCCTCCCAAGCTGCCCTAAAGCATAGCAAAAGAAACCAGAAAATACCAGGCCCACTGCTCAGCTCTGCCTCCAGAGTGGCACCTACCCCTTGTTGATCAGCTGCCATTGCAAGGGGTACATGAAGTCAGCCGAGGGGGTGGCCCAACAGCTGTTCAAGACAACCTTAAACCTGCAGACCAAACAACAGGACATTGCTTTGAGCCATGAAGTCTTATGCCAAGAAATTGCTAATGATTACGTCTCTAGGTTTGTCTTTTTTTTTTTTTTTTCTGAAAAAACATAAGCACAGAGGAAATGTACTTACCGAATGCTTAGCCCTTTGGCTTCTACTCCTGCAAATAGATCTGAACCAATTTCAGATGTCTCCAACACAAAGGGAGCTTCCTTCTTGGTGGAGAACTTGGCATTCTTTGGAAGGAAATGAACACTGGGCATTACGACCTCTCACACAGAGCAGCTGTTCTGGCAGGAGCAGATAAATTGGGAGGGGATATGGTGGGGAATCAGCTAAAAAAAAAAAAAAAAAAGAAAAGAAAGACACAGAGAGACGTCTAGACCCAGAGCAGCCACACCTCTGAGGATACTGGCCTTAGAAGGGAAGAGGACATCCTGTATGTGAGGTTTGCGGGTCACGGGAAGACACACACTGTATGTCTCGTCTATGCCAAGAAAAGTTGACAGATAAGAAAAAGGAATGCAGGGATGTTGAGACATCGAGTTTTACAAAATCACTCAAGGACCAGAGGGACCAAACGCACACAGTTCCACTCTGCCCCGGCACATCTGTACTTTTTGTCTAAGCAGATGTCAGCCTGGGTCTGAAAGCTTGTGATTTGGTTCCCAGTATAACTAACAGTTATAGCAGGTAGCTTTTTGAACACAGCCATGGGAGACCTCGCTGAGGATATAACACAAGGAGGAGGGCCACATAGCTGTCTAGGAGAGAAGGCATCCACTAGGGCACGGGCCCTGGGGCACGAGTGTGGCTGACATGCCAGCTAGGATGCCAGTGTGGCTGTGGTTCATGCCAGTGAGGGTGGGCAGGGTTGGAGACTAGAGAAGGGGTCAAAAAGTAAGAATAGAGGGGCTGGGGGTGGATCAAGGAGACAGAGCCTTCAAACGCGAATACAGCAGGAAGTCACCACCATGCCTGAACACAGGGACGTCAGCTTCCCGTTACTGGCCCAGCTGCGTGGTCTAGACCTGCCCTCCTCTGCAGGTAATTCAGGGTGAGTTGTTGAAAAGCACAGCAATGTTTCTAGTTGACTTACCCAAAGGAAATGGATTTCTCCATTCATCCCTGATAACAACCTGAAACTTCTCTCTGGATTCAGCCACCAGAGACAAAAATCACTGGAGGGAAGAGCAAGAATCTCGCACAAACCCTGCCTCCCATGACTACCTTGGAGCACACTGGAAGGAACTCAGACTTTGCGGACTCAGTTTATCCATTTGGAAAATGGAAATAGCCCCTGTAACGTTATGGAATGGAAACATAAAACTTAAACCGGCATGCTATTGTAAGAATTGCAGTTCTGGGTAGAACTTGGAGTTTCACAAGGATTTTCCGTGAAAATGCATCACTTCTGAAGACCGCGCGCATGCGCACACACACACACACACACACACACACACACACACACACACAGACTTTGCTTTGAAGACCCAGCATCTCTCATCTTCTAGGAACTCCCATGTTGCCAGGGCTCTGATACTCACTCACCCAGAAGCCAGTGCTTCCAGCTGGTCATTGAGGCCCCTGCACCAGTTTAGTGGTGACAGCAACTACATAATGATGCACTTAGTTATAAATGATGGGCTCATTTATCATGCAGATTGGAATGGCACATTTCCATTGGTTTCTAATGTCCCCTGTAAAATGTTTCCTCTTTCAAGAGACCATTTCCAAACATGGGAACTAAACTAGAAACTGCTACAAACTCCCCAACCTAGTCAGAAGCACTTCTACCAAATCTTCCTCCTTGGAATCAGCCAGCGGGGTGCTAGGATATTGTAGTGATGTCCCTGCTTGTAAAACTGTTGCCTGATTCTGCAACAAAGCAAAGAGAAGAACCTGTGCTATTGATTTCTGAAATAGAAAAGGAAGGTTTTAGGGTTTTGTGTGTGTGTGTGTGTGCTTATGTATATGTGGTATGTATGTATGTGGGTGTATGTGTGTGGGGGATGCACATGCATGTGTGTGGAGGCCAGAGGACAACCTGGGGTGTCATCTCCGATATGCCATCCACCTGTTTTTGAGACAGGTTCTCTCATTGGCCTGAAGCTCAACAATTAGGCTAGGCTGGCTGGCCAGAGAGTCCCAGGGATCTACCTGTCTCTGCTTTCCCAGAGCTAGGAGTACAGGTGTGTGCCACCACAGCTGACATTTACATGGGTACAGGAATTTGAACCCAGATCTTCAAGTTTGTGAAGCAAGCGCGTTCCCAGTTGAGCTGTCCCCCAGGTCAGAGACAGAAGAGTTTTAACGATGGGTGTTTTCACTTTCTTACTTGATAACTGCAGTCATACTTGCCATGACTTTCCTACTTTCCTTGTTTGCTATGAAGCTCTGGCTAGCCTGGAACTTGCTATGTAGGCTGAGTTGGTCTCAAACTCAGATGATTTATGCCTTTGCCTTCTAAGAGCAGGAGCTAGGATTACACAAATGTGCCACTACTAGGCCCAGCGTCTATTTTCTTTTTCACATTAAAATTAGGGACCTGGGCTGGAGAGATGGGTTAGTGGTTGAGTTGCTTGCCTGCAAAGCCTAAGAACTCATGTTCATATCTCCAGGTCTCATGTAGCCAGACACACAGTGACGCAAGTGCGCAATGTTGCACATGCACACAAGGGGTCACACACATCTGGAGTTCATTTACAGTGGCTGACAGCCCTGCCCATTCTCTCTCTCTAAGTAAATAATTAAAAAATAAGATAAAATAAATAAAATTAGAAACCTATTTTCAGATCTCTTCACCCTGGTAAGCTATTATATATAAGGAAAGTTTATTTTGGCATTCTTAGAAACAGATATATGACACAAACTACTCATCTACCCTACAGAATAGATGAGCACCTCAAAAAAAATCATGCTATCTAGCCCCTTCACTTGATCAAGAGGTTGAACTAGTTGGAGAAGTTAGGAATAGGTACACTGGGTTGAGCAACAGTTCATGTGGACAATCCAGTAGGTAGTTTGGCTCACGGGCTCACTGAGAGACAGTGGGGAAAGAAGACTGCTTCAAGGTGGATACCCTAGGACATGTTCCTAGAGTCTTCCAGAACCTAGAAGATCACCTTCTACTCACTATGCCCCACATTGACCTAATAAGGACTAGAATAGAACATTTCAATTCTGGGTCCCACTTCATCCAAGGCCATTAACCAAATGACTCATACTCAGAGAAGAGTGACTAGGGCAGTGCAATCTATCTAATGAGGCGCTTAACCAGGGAAAGATGAGAGGCATGTGAAGGACCATGGTCATCATAATTACAAGAAATTCTCTCAGAAGACAGAACTAGGACAAATGGGCAGAGTTCAGAGGTCAGACTTCACATGGTGTCCTAAAGCGAGAAGGCCCAACTCATTGGGGTCACTGGAGGAACTAGAGAGGCCACCCGTCAGCGATGGTGCAGAAGTGCTATGGACTCTGGATGGAAGGTCAAGGCCGGGCACCTCTCAGGTTGGTACTGGTCCTGGGATGAGGTGATCTCAGCCTCTGTTGCTTTCATTTGTCCCATCCTGAGCTTTTCCATTTCTCTGAGAAGAATGGTCAGTACTTTTTGGATGGAATAAAAGTTAGCTGAATGCCATATGGACATGGGACACTCTGACTTCTAAAGGTGACGTTCCTGAGAACTCAGTGCTTCCATGTTAAATCAGGGCCAAGATCTACAACTATGAGAATAGCTGTTTTCTTGGCAACTTACCTAATGCCAGACCCTGTGTTAAAGATTATTTCAGTGAGTCTTCACAACAGACCTAAGGGATACATAACTATTCTTATTTTACAAATTCAGAGATGAAGGCATAAAAAGGTTAACTAACTTTCCCAAGGTTATAGAACTAGTGAGTGGTAGGACCAGGCTTTGGGGCATGGCATGCGGCATTTTCTGAAGCATGGTGCTGGGCTGCTTCTGTAAGCCAACCGCTTTTCTTTGTTTCAGACAGGGAATCAAAGTAACTTTTCTCTGAGAATACTAAGTATGGGTCCTTGGCCAAAGTGAATGGGAGGGGCTAGAGAGGAATCATGCTGAGTAGAAGGAGGGCTTGGAGGGGGAGGGAGGCAGGCTTTGGACTTCTGGAATCCTGGGCAATTAGCAGTGTATCGCTTCCATTGTGCTATGTAGGGCACAACTCTGTTTCTGGTAATGTGATGGAAATATATGCAGGGGGCACTTGTTGCTTTAGAAACACAAGAGGATCTCTCAAAGTAGAAACAGAGAGAAGTGGGAAAAAAACCAATCACACAGCTCAGGCATAGCAAGCAGAGCCCACAGGGGAATATTGATCTGAATTAAAGTGTCTGGCATCTTTACTGAAGTCCTTGAGAGGTCTGAGAGAGCAGGGGCTTAGGGGTGAACGTTGGCCTCATTTATAAACAGTTCAAGAAAGTAATTTGTCCATCTGTCTCTGCAGCCCAGAGGATGGTCGGGGTGATTCTAAGGCTATCTTATTTGTTTACTTACTCAAGGATAACAAGCTCCCCCAGTTCTAAGGTTTCATATCTACGGCTAATGGCAGAAGTTTTTTTTTTTTTTCCCCCTTTAATCTTGGTATCTCCCTATTACCAATGGTTGGAAAATCTTTGTAGGAGCAGACCTATAATTTTATTTGGTTAGAAAAAAGTTATTTACTGATGGACTTAGCAGCAAAGACAGCCTGTCATCAGGATGTCCCCGAGATGCTTGTACATGTTTGAACAGCTGTTTTGTCACCTGGAGGCCCACACTACATTTAACCCCTGATGAGAGGTCAAGTGGCTATATGAGATGCCTTTTCTCAGCGCCAGTCATTAATGGTGTGAGGCCAGGGCCAGATCTAGGCTTTAATACTGAATTTTATATAATTTGGAGAGCCTTCTTTGAGCTAAAAACAAATAAAAATTCGAGCAGGGCGTGGTGGCGCACACCTTTAATCCCAGCACACAGGAGGCAGAGGTAGGAGGATCACTGGGAGTTCGAGACCACCCTGAGACTGCACAGTGAATTCCAGGTCAGCCTGAGCTAGAGGGAGACCCTACCTCAAAAAACCAAATAAATAATAAACAAATAAATAACTGACACGGCAGCTCATGCCCTCCTCACTGTGGAAATCACAGATGGGAGATGTGTGCTCTAGAGTGGGTGCTCTTCCAAAGCACCTGTACTGTCCTGGGCAAACCCCTTCCTTTTGTTGGGTTTCCCAGCCCCATCTGTAAAATGGACTTGGCTATTTAAGATCCTCCCAGGGCTCATTGCTGACTTCATCAGGGTTAATGGCTTCTAGGCAGCAGGTGAAGCAAGTTCAAGGTTAGTGGAGCTCCAGGTAGGTTAGTATTTTCCCTTATAAAATGAATGTTGGCTGTGTTGCTCTCCAAGGATGCCTTCCAGTTCTAATGTTCAGTGCATAGGTTTATATTTTTTTCCTGCATCTTCCTTTAGCCAGCTGGGCCAGTAACCATTCTGTATGCATGTGCTCTGACTGGAAGCTGCAGTTAAAAAAAAAACAAAAAACCAACAACAAAGCGCCCTTTCTAACAAGAGAGCAGCCGGGCTAATGGCCATTGCATATTTGGTTTCTTTGGAGCACTTTATTTTGAGACAAGACTAAAGTATGTCTTTAACTGTGATGTCAACATAGGCAGCAGGGCCAATTAGACAAGGAGGAAACCCACTTACTGAGTGATTAAGAGACGAAAGAACTAGGTGGCCGTGGCCAACCCTAGGTCTTCTCTTCTAGTAGAGTTAGAAGATCAATAGTCTGGGCCAAATGTTTTTAAAAAGAACTAAACCCCATGAATAAATAAGTCCCTGGACTGGGTTGTAGGGGAAACTAATTTTGGTTGAGTCAGACATTGGATGTCCAACTTGCTTGTCTTGTGACCTTGCCTGAATTTTCTTATCTGCAGAATGGGAAAGTTAGCTGTACACGTTTGTGACATCTTTCAGTGCTTGTATTCAAGCCTATGAACCTGACCTGTGATTCACCTAGCTGTCAGACTTTAGGCCAAACCAAGGTTCATGTCACCACTTAAATTCTAGAATGGGGCTCTGCCCAGAGCGTCCCAGGAAGGCCACCACATGGCCAAGGGGACGGGGACTTACGGTGTAGAAGTTGAGGGACAACTGGCTTTCAAATGTGCCCATGCTCCCGTTCTTCACATGGACAGTGGCCACTCTGGAAAGGGGAGAGAATTTTGCATAAGGACTGAAACATGCCTGATTGACAAGGACTGGGACTTCTGTAAGGAGGCCAGCCCTCCGTTCCCAGGGCAGCTAACCTCTGGTCAAAGGCAGCCTGGTTCACCAAGTAGGTGGAGTGGTAGGTGCAGGAGAAGGAGTAGTTCACGGGCTGGTTCTTCACAATCACTGTGCTGTCATTGGAGACGATGTGGCTGTAGAAGTGGTAGATGGGGGGCTTGTACTGCAGAAGGGAAGAAGGCAGTTAGAGTGACCCCTGCACGCCATGAGGAGAATGGGAATTCTGGGAAAAGTGAATGAAAATGGATTAGGGTTGGGAGAAAGCCCAATGAGGAGACAGGAACATTTTCCAGGGACAGTAGAACTCGTTCTCTCTCTATTCATACACTTTAAAAAAAAATATGTTCTCCCTCTAGCCCAGGCTGACCTGAAACTCACTCTGTAGTCCCAGGCTGGCCTCGAACACACAGCAATCCTCACACCTTTGCCTAGGATTAAAGGCATGCACCACCATGCCCAGCTTGTACCCGTTCTTTTTTCTGTGCGTAGATGATGATTTTTGCAAATGGTTTTAGAATCCTTTCAATTAAATTGTCTAAATTAATCTACGTTCATATTGTATGCTTAGAAAAACACCCAAATATTCACTGGGCTTCTGACCAAAGAACTAGCTTGATTATCTCTATTTCCTAGCATCAACATTTCATGCATTTTCCTTGTACCATGTACTCCCAAGTAAATGCCTTTTCCCATCTCTCACCTCTAGAATCACAAGCACATTTTCCAACCATAAACTGTTTGTGAAATTCTTCCCTCTGGGATGTTGGTCTTGAAAATGACAGACTGTTAGGGCTGGAGGGGAACTTGAGTATACACTTGAGAAGAAATCAACCTGACACCACCTTACCAAGATATACTCTGAGACTGATGCTTTGTCTGTCTGCCCATGGCTGTGCCCCTCTCCATCTCTGAATCTTTGTGGAGCTTCAGGAAGAGGAGTTGGAAGGTCCTTGCTGCTGTCCTCTGAGGCCTATAGCTGTAGAGTCATCTAGTAGTCAAGGCAGTGGGAATGCCCCACCACAGTGCGGAGGGAGGGAAGCCTCCTTCATGACTATGCTCCTGCTGGTCTGGGGCTGAGGGCTAGTGACTATGAGGAAGGTGGGGATGGTTCCTTTTGATCCCATGATTCCCTGTCCTGGGTACTTCACATGCTTGTGCTATTCTCTGGTTACTGCTTGAAAATGCCTGTGACTGTCACTTCAACCCTGGCGAGAGGTTGGTCCATCCATTTACTGATCCAAGCCAGGGAGGATAGTGGTTGTGAGACCAAGCTCAGGACTTGAAAGGTCAAAAAATGTGCTTTGTTCTCTTTGCAGAACATGGCCTTGCTGGCACAGCAATAAATTAGGAGACTACGAGTGGAATCAAAGCAGTCCTCTCAACTAGGGGGAAGAGAAGATCTGTAGTCACCCCAGCCTCCTCAGAAATTTGAACATCAAATTCAGAACTTGGTGTTTTGAATCCTCTCAGAATGACAACTCTGGGGCCTTATCTTAAACAACTCTGAAGTATGTTGCTTAGACTTACCTCTGACTGGGTTCCACAGTAGGATTTGTTTTTAGGTGATAAATCCGGAATGACGAATTGGTAGTAGCCACCTTCGTGGACCCCATTGTAGCATAGCCCCCCAAGGGCCAGCTGATGCACTTCCCATCCGTAGGGACACTCGGGGATTTTGGTGATGATGGTTTTGGGATAACAAAACACAAGGATGACATCTGGAAGAACATGCACAAGGACTGAGTCAGGCACATGAGCTTAGCAATGTATTTGGAGAGCCGTGGATTCCAGCCACACAAGTACACGCAGGGTGGTTGGTAAAAAACATGCTCATGTTATCCGTCACCAGCTGCAATGAGTTTCCTCAAATTCCAACCACTGGGGTTCTTTTATAACTTATGCTACATCAATTTAATAACTGTACTATTTAGTAACATTTATTTAATTAAGATTATTTTAAAATGTTCACTTTAGTTTAAAGTATGTATGGGGCTGAAGAGATGGCTTAGTGGTTAAGGCACTTGCCCATGAAGCCCAAGGGCCCAGGTTTGATTCCCCAGAACCCCCATAAACCAGATGCACAAGGTGGCACGTGTATCTGGAGTTCGTTTGCAGTGGCTAGAGGCCCTGGTACACCCATTCTCTCTCTCTCTCAAATAAATAAATAAGTAAATAAAACATCAAAGTATGTATGTGTGACATCACAGATGGGGATCCCAACCTGTGATTTCATAGATATATATTTTTGAAAATGAGCATATAACTTAAAACTTTAAATATCTGCTTCATGCACAATATTGTGAGACATTGTTTTATGACACAGGATAGACATTTAATAGTCAAAAAGATAAAAAGCATGAACATGTTATATATAAAGAAAGAGAAGGAAAGAGAGTAATTTCTAATTTTAGAAAAGTTTTTTTTTTTAGTTCTATTGGGAAACTCTGGTTGACACTGAGGGTCTGTTACCAGGTAACATTTTTGCATTTTGATAACAAAGCCAGCACAGAACTTTTTCATTGCAAAGTGAAGGCTCAGGACACTTTGCATTCTAGGAGAGCAGCGCGACGCCAGGCGTACCTGCTTTACTTGGAGTGCACGATCTCGCGGATGCCTCTGCAAAGATGACCAGCAGGACAAAGGCCCTCACCACCATGGTGCCTCAGAACCTGATCTTTGCCAAGTGGCCAAACCAAACTGGCCAAATGCTCACGTTCCTCCCAGGCCCAGGCCTCGATCACTCTAGGTGAGAAACATGAGGCAAACGTTAAATTCAAGAGTATCTCACAGGGTTGGGAGAAAGGTCCAAGAGAGATCAGTCATGATGTCCGCTGGGGACTCATACCACTGGGGATGTCAGTGTCACAGGCTGTGGCTCATGTTCCCAACTTCTTCATCCTCTCTGGACTGTAGATGCTGCCTCCCAGGTACACGCCAACTCTCCAGCCTCACTCCTAGTTCCACTTTATATAGCCCAAGAGTGTAAAAGAAACCGGCCCCAGATAAGTCACAATGGGCACGCATTATCCACTGGGTGGGGAGGTGGGGAATAAAAGAGAACTTTGCACAATAAGCAAATGGGAAGCTCAGTTACCACCTGAGTCTAATTTCTTCTACTTTGCAGAATTGGAAAACTGTTTTTTTTTTTTTCTTCTTCAACTAGAACTGGGAAAAGAAATTGCATCTTTCTTCCTTGTACAAAAAACTAACCAGAGGCAAATTATTTCTACATAGTTCCAGGTAATAACTTTCTTTATTTTACATCTTTCTTCCCTCATCTTATTTTTTGCTTTCTTATTTTGTTTTTGGTTTTTCAAAGTAGGGTTTTGCGGTAGCCCAGGCTGACCTGGAATTCAATGTGTAGTCTCAGCCTGTCCTTGAACTCACAGTAATCCTCCTACCTCTGTCTCCCCAGTATTTTCTTGTTTTTGAATGTAGATGAATGAAATTGTGAATTAAAAAAAAGGGGGGCGTGGTGGCGCACACCTTTAATCCCAGTATTCGGGAAGCAGAGGTAGGAGGATTGCCATGAGTTCAAGGCCACCCAGGTCAGCCTCAGCCTGGACTAGAGGGAGACCCTACCTCGAAAAAGCAAAAAAAAAAAAAAAAAAAAAAAAGGCTCTAGGGCTAGAGAACTAACCTAGCGGTTAAGGCACTTCCCTGCAAAGCCTAATGACCTGGGTTCAATTCCCCAGTACCGACATAAAACCAGATACACAAAATGGTGCATTCATCTGGAGTTCGTTTTCGGCAGCTAGAGGTCCTGGTGTGCCCATTCTATCTCTCTTCTATCTCTCTCTGCTTGAAAATAATTAAAAAAAAAAGTCTGTAGTCTACTATCTGGCAAATAAACCAGAGGCTGTTTCAATGTGAACATTTTTTTTTTTTTTTTTGGTGGGGGGAGGAGTTCAAAGTGGGATCTTGCTCTATCTAGCCCAGACTGACCTGGAATTCACTATGTATTGTCAAGCTGGCTTTGAACTCATGGGGGTCCTCCTACATCTTTCTCCTGAGTGCTGGGATTAAAGGCATGAGTCACAACACCTAGCCAGTGCAAACTTTTTAATGGTGATTTTTCTCAAGTGTTTTATTGTAAACTCTGAAGCGTATAATTTCACCCTGCAGTACAACTTCAAATTGCACTGCCTCTAGACTTCTAAACTTTATTCATACTCTGGAGCAATGACCATGGAAGGGCGACCGCCCAGAGGCTCTCCTGTAAATCAGTCCTTAATCACCCAGCCAGATCCTGTTTGAAACAACAGAGGGATGCTGCTCTTGTGAAGCGTTCGGTTACAGCTTCATGTCGCTGAAACATCAGGACCTATCTAACAAGCGACAAGCCTACATACCATAACAGAGTTCTCCTTATTTCCTCAAAACCTGTCGCCTGCATGCTTTCCAATGATGGTGTCGACACAGTTAAGGAAGCGGTGACATGGCAAGCCAGTAAACATTTCTGTCACTCAACTTCCTTCTTTGTCAAACGGAGGCCATGACCCTGGACTAGTCTCAGAGCACGAGGAGAACAATGAAGTGAAGGCCCGTGCAAAAACCATGAAGCACAAAATAAACAGATGCATGTGAAAAGGCAGTGATAGGGCTGGAGAGATGGCTCAGAGGTTAAGGTGCTTAACTGCAAAGCCAAAGGACACAGGTTTGATTCCCCAGGATCCGCATAAACCAGATGCACAAGGTGGCACATGTGCATGAAGTTCCTTTGCAGCAGCTGGAGGCCCTGGTGTACCCATTCTCTCTCTTTCTACCTGCCTATTTCTCTCTGTGTGTCTCTCAAATAAATAAATATATAAATAATTTTTATTAAAAAGACAATGTTTCTGGTAACATGTGTGTTCCATGAGTTACATTTTTTTTCCTTAAAATTGCCTCAAAGTATCTCATTGAAGGCTGTGATTCATGCTGCATGAGGCATCTCTGTTTTGCACACATGAACTGTAGTTTATGAATATGGACCACATAGGCTGAAGGGGATAGAGGAACACTGGGGTTGAGCTCAGCAGTGCCTGGAAGCATCAGCAAGTTTCTTCTGCTCTCCACAGTTCATTTATTCCTGAGCAAAAAGACCCTTGAATCTCATGTGCATCACTTTTAAAAAAAATATGGAATTGATTTATTTGTTTGAGAGAGAGAGGAAGAAAGAGGGAGGGAGAAAGAGAAAGAGGGAGGGAGAGAGAGGGAGGGAGAGAGAGAAAGAGAGAGAGAGAATGATGAATGGATGTGCCAGGACCTCTACCCATTGCAAATGAACTCTAGACTCATGTGTCACCTTGTGCCACTGGCTTATGTGGGTACTGGGGAATAGATCCTGGGTCCATAGGTCTTTCAGGCAAATTAACCACTAAGCCATCTCTCCAGCCCACATATGTCAATTTTGAGAGTCTTTTCCCTAGGGTTTAGCATGAACTTCCTGTGTTTTTTCTTCCCTCCTTTTTATTGAATGTTTTTGATCCCCTGTGTTATACTAGTCACTGTACTCAGCTCTGGAAGATTCGGGCAGCTCAGAGGTCATTTCTTTCTCTAAGGATCTGTGTGTATATGTATGTGAGAGAGAGACAGAGAGAGAGAAAGAGGGAGAGAGAGAGAGAGTGTTGGGGTGGGGGGAATTCAGAGAGGGAGGGAGTCTGTCCTGAGAATGTGGGATTCTCAGGGGAAGAGGGAAGCTCAGGATGCTTGGTAGAGAAAAGCCAAGGCAACTCTAGAGGCCTTCGAAAGCCCAGTCACATCAAGAACGGTCCGCTTGTCTGCCCTTCAATGATAATTCATCACTGACAGTTCAGTAGTGTATGTTGGGTTACTTGTTCTCCATTCAGAAAGATCTTCCTCGCTTGTCTTTGAATATGTGCTTCTTCTCAGCAAGCTTTGGTCCGAGCAGGCCCATAGTATCACCTTACCTCTGACCTAGGAGATCAGAGTTCACCATGGCGAGAGCTGCAGTGGAGATGAACATCTTTTGGGTCTCGGGTGGAAATGCGTGATGGGTGCTGGAAAGGAGCTGAGGGTGCTATAGGGTAAGACTGAGCGTTAGATCACTTCCTGGAACCCAAAGCCCACTTTAGCCACTTATATACGGCTGTGTGTTCTTGGATAGGTGTTAGGTCCTGTGAACCTGAATTTCTTCCTCTTTTGGCAGGCTATAATAACACCTGTGACATAGTGTTACTCAGAATATTAAGTGAATGGTATGTATAATATTAATATGCATATCAGTATAAACATATCTTCTTTTCCTCTTTGAGGACAAGGTAACCAGTAAATCTTTTGTCTCTATGCTACATTCTACCTGGAAAAGCCAAAGAGGGGGAGATGATTGAGAGTGCCCCACCACTAGAGAGCAAACATGATTGTCACCAGGGCTGGCTTATATCATATGTCACTAAAAGCATCGATTCTGGAATTAGACATCATTGTTCTGTCATATGTCCAGCTGTGTGATCTTGGGCAAGTCACTTGGCCTTTAATTTCAAGTCTATGAAATCAGGCTTCCCATCTCCCATGGCTGCTTCAAGGGTGGAAGAAAACAATTCTTGTCAGTGGCTCAGCAGAGACCGGCTCAGTCAACACTAAAACATCAGCCCCGTGAAGAGTGAGCACCAGCCTTGGTATCCTCAGCCTGGGAGGAGACGTCTGTAGTGTTCCCGGATGAACTCTGCGAGTTCTCCATGGTAACAGTTCTCTCTTTGGAAGCCCACCCTAACAAAGGAGCAGGTGCTTTTGATATCTAGACCGGCCTGATAAGGATAAGATTCTGAGACAGAGAAAGAGATCGCGCCTACAGTTTCTTGGAGCGGAGAACCAGCTAACACTCAGGTACATGATACTCCTTTCAAGGTGAGCTGAATGAAGCTGGGGGAAGTAGATTCCACTATTGTGACTGGCTGGTCTCTAGATGTTTAATTTACATAAGAAACAGAATGGGACAAAATGTGCTTGGGCCAAACAGTATTTGATACTTGCTTTGATTAAAAAAAAAAAGGCAGGAGGCTTCTATTTTCTCAGGTAATTACCCTCCATTCTGATGTCCCACCCAGTGTTCTCTTGATTTTCCATCAGTCCTTCCCTCACCCCTGCCCCATCCCTGGATGTGGCTAGAGTGAAAGGGACACCAATGGGAGATGGAATCCAAAAGCAGATCTCTGAGGCCATTGTTACTTCTACAAACACACACATGAAACTGATTGGAAGATCCTTGTCAACCCCAGGCTTTTGAAAGAGCCCAGTAAAAGGCTTTAAAGAAGACACAAGCAAAGATGTGCTTGTCTGTCCTGTATGAATTGCTGGGCAATAGAGGGGACATTTTCCACCTGGAGGCCCCGGGTGATTTGTGAGATGTGGGCCAGGAAGAAAAGGATTACCACGTGCAAAAATTCTAAGTGACATTTTTCTCTGTGGCTGAGAAACCACATTGAGGTGACAAGTCACTGCTGATAAGGAGCACCAGTGAACTCTCACTGAGAGATGGGACTTCACAAGTGAAGCTAAGAAGTGTGCGTTGAAGTTTTGAAAGCTGTTTTCTTGACTTATTTTTAAAGATGCACTGTTTTGAGTTCATTAAATGTGGGATTTGTTAAATGGACTCTATTGTTTCCCATAGCCTCTGAATGGAGCCTTCTTTCACTCTGTGGGAGGAAGTTTGCCAATTTGCAAATGAGTGGGTGTTCCCCTCTACAGTTCAATGGCTCAAACCTCACAGCACTCCCCAGGAATGAGCAGTTCCCCAGGGAACATAGGAGAAACTATCTCCCTCAGGAGAACTGGGGAGGGAGAAAAGCTCCTCTGCAGATAGCATCTTGTCAACTCAGAGAGAGAAGCGCCTCCTCCCCCAGCCTCACCTGCCCTGCAGCCCCCCCCCCCCCCCCCCCCCCCCCCGCGCAAACCCCGGGTTCAGACAGCTGGGCAGGCCTGTCCAGGAAGTCCTGGGGTCTTCTCTGATCACCTGTAAGCAGGACACAGTGCTGCTCCCTCAAAAGAGCAGTCCTTACCTTAGCTGTCTCTTGAGTATCAGTGGGTTCAGTAGCACCCCATGGAGGAGTTCCAGGTCCATGTGTTCCCAGAAGGAATTGGACAGAGACATATGGACAGCAGCAGAAACCAGGACAGTTTCTTAGAAAAGATAACTTTCAAGAGAGATTGTGGGGCAGACCTAAGAGCTCAGCAGCTCCTAGAACATCAGTGTACAGAGTGAGGGCTTTTATGTCACAGAACAGAGGGAAGCTGGGGGCCATTTGCACAGGGCAGGTTTTCTTTTGCATTCTCTTTTATAGTTCACCATACAACTTCTTGTACCTCGTGTGTTATTAACATCTTAAACCTCTACCCAGTGCGTGCATTTTAGTACCATGATGAGTTAGAGGTCGCTTCTAGACATGCTGGAGGGCATTTGCACCTGCTCCGGCGGCTGGATTTAATGGGCCTCAGCCAATTCCAGCATTGCTTTGCTATCTAATTTTGCAGCCTTTGTGCAAGGCTCTCCTGGACCTCACTCTCAGCCCTATTCTCCTGCTTCACCTCAACCATTGTTTTCACCACCACTGTCAATCCTTCAGATCCATAACGGACGTCTCACTGCTTGCTGGTCTGACATAGCCAAGGCAAATCATTTATTCTGCTCCTGAAACTTCCCAGATCACTCCTGTATTCTTTTGTTCATTTACCAATGGACTCATTCATCAAATATGTGGTGAGTATATTTATTATAAGAATCAACCTGCCTATTTGGATATCTATCTTCATACATTTTCAGTATAGCTGTAGATGTAAAGATAGTGAGAAAGGACACACATGAACCTTTGAGGTGAAGAGTAATGGTCAGAGAGGGGATATTTACTTTAGAGATCTGAGTCAAGACAGTCTCTTGGAGGAGAGATTTAACATGGGGCCTGAAGGATGAGATGGAATTAAATGGGTGACAATAGGCTCTGTGTTTGTGTGTGGGAGTGTCCGCGAGCATGTCACGTGTACACCAGTCCATGTGTCTATAGGAACAGAGGGTTCTGGGTAGGGAATGTGACATTCCAGAGACTTGAGTGCAGGATTGGTAATGTACATTTATCATTGCTCATGTACAACTTTTCTTAAAACTCTTTTCAGTGCTCCGTTTTCTATTCAAGCAACTTCCCCTGTTTGAACAGAAGCACTTTTCTCCTTATTTCACCTTCCATGAGAAGCTTGATCGTGTGAAGTAATTTTTTTAACCTTTTTTTTTCTTTTGGCGTATTGGTGTCACTTTCATTACAGATTCATATTTTAAGATCAGCTTAATAGTCCCATGGATCTGTGGAAACTAGAGCTAATAGACAAACTTTGCAGGACCTGTGTCTGCTTTTGCTGCTTGTCCCCAACCCCAGGAACTCCATGGGAAACCAGTGTTCACTCAAGGAGCCACTCCTAGCGCTCCTTCATGCACAAAGACCAGTGAAGTGAGGTACCTTGGTAATCACACTGTAATGATCACTGGCACGAGTGTGTTTCCTTTTCCTTTGTGCCTATCACGGTTTATTGTAGAGGAGCTATAAGAGTTCAAGATAAGGAGACGCAGCAGAAGAAATGAGCCTATTACATCACCACCGCGGGCACTGCCACTGCATGAATGTGCAGTCACAGCCTCACTTCACTGTGTTCTGAAATGCCCATCTGCTCTCTATGAAGGCAAGGCGCATCAAATATCCACAAATCACACCTATGGTCACCTGCTCCTCTTGTTGGACATCTCTCACCAAGACATCCTTCCTCTGTGATCTCTAACACGGCAACTGTAGCATTCTCAGCTCTATCTCCAGTCACCATTAATCAGTTAGAACTAGCACAAGAGTTGGTTAAAACTAATAAGCTAGACCCAAGGGAAGCGACCACATTGCTTTGAGGGTCGAAATGTTTGCGTGTCTAGCGCCATGCTTTTGCTGTAGCTGAGGCAGCTGCCACCTTTCTGTGTGAAGATCCTTGTGCTGGACGGGAAGCGTCATCATAGCGAGGGGTGCGGCTGGCCGTGTGCTCTGTGCTAAAGCTTTCACTCCAACGCAGGGCTTAGTAGTACCTAACTGAGCGGACGATGCAAAGTTCCTGTTTGAGACAAGCCAAAGTGCGAAGTACAAAGTCATACAACTAACCCTGTCAGCCTCCACGGACAATATTTAACCTCTGTATTCCTTAGCTGCTGGCCAGATAACATATGGAAACTCAGGCAAACTCTGTTTTCCCCCTTTTACATATCTTTATTTTTGTTTGTTATTATTTTATTTTTAAATCATTTTATTTATTTATATGCAAGGACACATACAAGAGAAAGAGAGAGACAGAGATAGAAGAAGAAGACTGGGTATGCCAGGGCCTCTTGCCACTGCAAAGGAACTCCAGATGCATGTGCCATTTTGGGTATCTGGCTTTAGATGAGTACTGGGAAATCAAACCCCAGAATGCCAGGCTTTGCAAGCAAGTGCTTTTAAATGCTGAACCATAGCCATAGTCTGTACATATTATTTTAATTTTTTTATTATTGGGAACTTTAATATAGAAATGTGCAGTAATTTGATCATGCTTCCATTCCATTATGTTTTCTTGTCCTCTCTCCCCTGCACCCATCCCTTGAGGTCCCTCCTCTTTCAAGGTCCCCTTCCTCTGTTTCATTGTCTCTTTCCTTTTGTCCTCTTCTGTCCTTCATGGCAAAATGTGGATGGGCTCAGAACCACGCTCGTCTTGTGGGGGTATTGGTAACCACTGAGGAGCCATGATGGAACCAGTCGGCTCATGTCTCATGTTATCAGGACAGTGCACCATGTGTGCCTATGCACCCTGTGGCTCTTACATTCTTCCTCTCCCTCTTCCACAATGTCCCATGAGCCTTGGAAGTTGTGATAGAAATCTGGTTTAGTGCTGAGCTCTTGGCAACCTCCTATTTTCTGCTTTGGTGAGTTTTGAGTCTCCTCAGTGTGTGCTGCCATCTCCCCAGAGAAGTTTCTCTGTCCAGAAGTGAGAGCCATGCTCATTCATTCTGCCACTTCCAGGGTGATGTTCCCTGACCCTAGTGGGTGTGATGAGATGACTCGTCCAGTGCTACACACTGGGCGTTCTCTTCTCCCTGTTATTTTGGTGCACCTGAGGGTCTCCCTGGCACTCTCCTTCTGTAAAAAGATAAGATCAGCATTAATCAAAGAGCATAAACATATGCAATTAAAAGGCTTTTTTATGGGCGCAATGCTTTGATGTATCCAAAGAACACTGGAAGCATCCTTCTAAGCCATAGGATTTAGACACGGTTCTCAGTGCCAGGCCTCCCACTGAGTGGGTCCTCATATTTTATCAAAGAGCAGTTGATTACCCCTGTAACTTGTGTACCACGTTTGTACCCATGGGTACATCTTGCCTGGCTGGTTAATTTTATAGCTTATAATATCCACTGCTTATTTAGACTGTAGCTGACTTTTCTCCCCTAGCAGCTTGCATAGTGTTTTTTCTATGACAGCTAGCCAGCTGAGGTCCAGCTTGATTTTTTGAAGTCCTGTGACCACAGCCCTGAGTGTCAGGCAGACTCTTGAAGCCCTCTCTTTGCAGTCAGTAATAGTTCTCATACTGACTTTGATTGCTGCTGTTCCTATAGGCCCCACTGTTTCCGTTTTTCACAAGAGAAGACCCTGTGCACATTGCATCAAAGAGATTTCTGTATAACTGAGGTGCGTGAACCTGCTAATGTTTCATTTCCTGAAATCACCAAACGTATCTTGAGAGTTAGGGCTGGGGGTATTGTAAGAATCCTACAGCTCCAGCAGCACTTATCCTGAAAATGCACTTGACTTGACACTATGAATAAATGTTTCTTCTACCAAATTGTGAGCATTCCCATTTTTTTCCCTTGTCTCTGATGCTGCCACATGAAGTCTCATTTGTTTCAATCTGGACTTGTGTGTAACACTTTAAGATCTATTTCCCATGTCTATAAACACACTCTCTCAGGGGAATCACAATGTCTGTGCTAAGCATTACTGGGAAAGTTGAAAACGTGGGAAGTAATAAAGGCAGTTTCTGATGTTCATATGAAATATGCACTCCATCTGTTTTTAAAGACTAAGGGCAATAGTTTTGATTATTGAAAGAAAATCAAGTTATAAATCATAGCAGAATTTCTATCATATAATCTACACCTCATTATTTGGTAGAGGGAAATAGGAGTAATAAGTATGTTTCAAGCCTTGTTTGTATGATGACTAAGATACAAAACTCTTTTGGTCTTTTGATTATGAAATGAAGTTCTTTGCTTATATGGCCTTGAGGTTGACTAGAGGAAAATGGTAATTAAAATGTATTACTTGATCAATAGTTGCAAGAAGCATAGAAATATAAGTACAAAATTACAGTTTCATTTACCAGCCACATTCTTAAAAGTCACAGAACCAGGGCTGTGGTGTACCTAAGAGTAATGATATAAAAATTTCTGAAACTGGGGATAGAACGGACATATCTCAACATAATAAAAGCTATTTATGACAAACCTACAGCCAACATAATGCTAAATGGGGAAAACTTTAAGCTTGTCCACTAAATTCAGGAACAAGACAAAGGTGTCCACTGTCCCTACTTTTATTTAATATAGTACTGGAAGCCTTAGCTATAGCAATAAGTCAAAAGACATTCATATAAGGGATTCAAATTGGAAAGGAAGAAATCAAATATGATTATTTGTAGATGACATGATTCTATACATAAAGGACCCTAAAGACTTGACTAGCAAACTGTTAGAGCTGATAAACACTTTTAGCAATGTAGTGGGATACAAAATAAACACAGAAATCAGTAGCTTTCCTATACACTAACAACAAACATGTGGAGGATAAAATCAGGGAATCTCTCCCATTCACAACTGCCTCAAAAAATAAATAAATAAATAAATAAAGTACCTTGGAATAAGCCTAACCAAGGACATGAAGGAGCTCTACAATGAGAAATTTAAAACATTCAAGCAAGAAATTGCAGAAGAAACTAGAAGGTGGAAAGACATTCCATGTTCTTGGATTTGAAGAATCAATATTGTGAAAATATCAATCTTACCAAAGGCAATCTATACATTTAATGCTATCCCCATTACAATTCCAATGGCATTCTTTATGGAAACAGAAAAAAATTCTAAAATTCATTTGGAAGCACAAAAAACCTCCAATAGCCAAAACAATTTTGATCAACAAAAGTAAGGCTGGTGCACCAGATCATTTTCATTTAATGTATCAATTTGACCACACCATAGGAGGCTCAGATTAAATCTCCTTTATGGGTGTACTCATTAGATATTCCCAAATGAAGTTAACATTTGAACCATTACACTCAGTGAAATGTACTGCCCGTCCCAGTGTGAAAGGGCTGCATTTAATTCATAGAATTGCCTGGTTACACTGAGAGTTTAGAACAAAGAATTACTCATCAATCTTCATTTCTGCCTCATTACTTGAGCAAGAACATCTTATGTCTTCTCCTGTGCTTGGACTTAGAAGCATAGCTATATGTATGATGCATTTATACACATTATACACATGAGTATACTGTATACATATATAATTCACTCAAATGTATACATCTTATGTTTTGATGAATCTAGAGCTATTGAGAATGAAATGAGAGCTAAGAAAATAATGATAATATTTTATGTGAAAAAAAAGTAAGGCTGGTGGTATCACCATATCTGATTTTAAGCTATATTACAAAGCCATAGTAACAAAAACAGCATGGCACTGGCACAAAGACCAACATGTAGATCAAGGGAACAGAATAGAGGACCCAGATGTTAATCCAGGTAGCTACAGCCATCTGATTTTTGACAAAAATGTCAAAACTATTCATTGGAGAAAGACAGCCTCTTCAACAGGTGGTGCTGGGAAAACTGGATATATATATGTAGAAGGATGAAAGTAGATCCTTGTTTTTCTTCATGTGCAAGAATAAAGTCCAAAGGTATCAGGGACCTTAATATCAGACCTGAAACTCTGCAACTGCTAGAGGAAAAAGTAGGGGAAACTCTTCAACGTATTGGTATAGGAAATTATTTTCTGAATACAACCCCAATTGCTCAGGAAATAAAACCACTGATCAACCATTGGGATCTCATGAAATTACAAAGCTTTTGTACAGGGAAGGACACTGTGAATAGAGCAAAGAGACAACCTACAGAATGGGAGAAAATCTTTGCCAGCTATACATCTGACAGAGGATTAATATCCAAAATATACAAAGAACTCAAAAAACAAAACAATAAGAAATCAAACAACCCAATTAAAACATGGACTATGGAACTAAATAGAGAGTTCTCATTGGAAGAAAACAAATAGCATCTACACATCTAAAAAAGTGTTTTACATCCTTAGCCATTAGGAAAATGCAAATTAAAACTACTTTGAGATTCCATCTCATTCCTGTCAAGAAAAAAATGGTGATAAATGTTAGCAAGGATGTGGTAAAAGGGGAACTCTTCTACACTATTGATGGGAATGTACTCTGGTACAGCCATTGTGGAAATCAGTGTGGAGGTTCTTGAGACAGATAAAAATAGAGTTACCATATGATCCAACTGTAGCACTCCTAGGCATATATTCTAATGACTCTTCTCACTACCTTAGAGATACTTGCACAACCATGTTTATTGCTGCTCTATTCACAATAGCTAGGAAATGGAACCAGCCTAGATGTCCCTCAACAGATGAATGGATAATAAAATTTGATACATTTACACAATGGAGTTCTATTCAGAGGTAAAGGAAAAATGAAATTATGAAATTTGCAGGGAAATGGATGGATCTGGAAAGGATTATATTTAATTCCAAGTATTATATATATATTGGCAGAGATAGGGGAATTTTCCAGAAGCTTGTGAAAGGAACAGTGAACAACAAAATGAGGTGGAAGGTAAGGACCAACTGCATAGTTGTTCACTGATTCCATACATCCTGTAGCACACACATGTGTATACACACAATAAATAAATAATAAAAAATCTAAAGAAGAGAATTTTCAAATTTGGATTGCAAATATGCTTAGTAAGCTACTTTGGAGTATTGGAATTCTAATTGAATTATCAATAGTACTTGCATGCACCGATATATTTACTCTTTGAGGCATTTATTCTTAGGAGGGTGAATTGTGTAATTGAGTATGATACAGACTCTTGCTTAAATAGGAAGTACATGTCTGATTGGGTCCTTAAACTATGTGGTTCTGGGCCAGCATTCATTCAGATGGTTAGTAATTCATTTGTAAAGCGAAAAAAGAAAGCAAAAAGTTCCATGAGTCTTATTAGCAGAAGCAGTTGCTAATAATTATATTAGCACAAATCTTTATCAATTAATAATTACTTGTTGAATGAAATAAAAATAATGAGGGCAGCAGGGCGTGGTGGCTCACGCCTTTAATCCCAGCACTTGGGAGGCAGAGGTAAGAGGATCACCATGAGTTCGAGGCTACTCTGAAACTACAGAATGAATTTCAGGTCAGCCTGGGCTAGAGAGACCGTACCTCGAAAAACCAAAATAATAATAATAATGAGGGCTAGAGAGATGGCTCAGGGGTTAAGGTACTTGCCTGTAATGCCTAACGACCCAGGTTTGGTTCCCCAGTACCCATGTAAAGCCAGATGCACAATGTGGTGTGTGCATCTGGAGTTTATTTGCAGTGGCTAGAGGTCCCTGGCAATCCCATTCTCTCTGTCTCTCTTCTCTCTGTGCTTGCAAATAAATAAATAAAAATATTTTTTAGGGCCTGGCATGGTGGCGCACACCTTTGATCCCAGCACTCGGGAGGCAGAGGTAGGAGGACTGCTGTGAATTCGAGGCCACCCTGAGACTACAGAATGAATTCCAGGTCAGCCTGGACTAGAGTGAAACCCTACCTCTAAAAACAAAAGCAAAATCAAACAAACAAAAATATTTATTTATTTATTTATTTTTATTAATTAGTTTTGTATTCAGTGAATACAGTCAATTTGGTACCATTGTTAGGCTCATCCATGTCCTACCCCCTCCCCCTGGCCCCTTCTTGTTGAGGTATATGGGTCATGCATTCTGAAGTTAGCCCACAGTTATGGGTAGGATAAATGTCTCTGCATATCATGGCCCAACATGTGGCTCTGACATTCTTTCCGCCCCCACTTCCGCAAAATTTCCCTGAGCCATGTTGGGTTCATTTTTGGTCTGCTTCAGTGATGAGGTGTTGGGGGCCTCTGGGTCTCTGGATCTCTGATTTGGTAGGAGTTGATTTTTCTCTGTGTTGATCTCCTTCCCCCTTTTGAACTTGCTGACTCCTTAAAAGGAATTCAGGAACCCATAGGGGCCTGTAAAATACACTTTGAGAACTGCTATTCCAACTTAATGATTGAAAAAAAAAAGTTCTTCATGTGTTGTTTCTCTAAGCCTTTCAAGACTTGGAAGTTTATATTAATTGGTATGATATTCCTATTTCTTGTTGCATCCTGGCCTCTCTTGGTGTGTTGGTTTTTCTCTCTCTGCTTGGACCTATGAAGGCGGGCCAGCTTCTTCCACTGTTATGGAATTTCCCATCTATCTTCAATACATCCCTTCCTCCATAACCGTGCCTGGTCTGGAAGTTCATCTCGGCGACCTGAGGCTGCCTGCTACAGCTGGGGTCCTGGCATTTAGCAGTAACTACATATTAAATAATGAAAAAAGCAAGAGTCATGATGTCTGTGTTTTCTAGGAAACAGGAGAAAACATCACGGCCTTAGTATAGGAGTATGACGTCACTGTTTCAGTGATGACGTGATAGAGGTGGGAGGGGCGTAGACATGGGAATGGTCAGGAGCCTGAGCGTAAAGATGAAACTCTCACGCAAAGGTGGAAAATGCTTAACCTAGAATTGCCGTTCATACCATTTACACAATATCTTTCACTGAGCCTCAAGAGCTTCTGCTGGTTAGCCAGGGAATGGGGCACACCATGTGTGGGCGCCTGGGGTCTTACCTTTCCCCACTGCCAGCTACTATGAGAACACTGCCAAGAATCTGAGTGATGCATGAGTCCCAAGTTGCTCCTGGCCTTGTGCTATTGTCTTTGTGATGCTACTCTCACTTTTAATATTTATTTTTATTTATTTGAGAGAGAGAGAGAGAGAGAGAGAAAAGTAGATAAAGACAGAAAATGAGTGTTCCAGGGCTTCCATTCACTGCAATCAAACTCCAGACACATGTGCTACCTTGTGTATCTGGCTTTACGTGGGTCCTGGGGAATAGAACCTGGGTCCTTTGGCTTTGTAGGCAAGTGTCTTAACTGCTAAGCCATCTTTCCAGCCCTGCTTTTACAAACCACACCATGAGTCACTCACTAACTCCACCTGATCAGCTGGTGTCTGCTCATATATTGGGAAATCAGATGAAAGCAGAACCCAGGGTCCAAGCCCTGCAGGAGGAATCTGGGTCAGGCTGGTACCGCCCGTAGTACTGGAATACAAGGTATTTTTTGGGGGTTGCGATCCCATTTGCTTTGTGATGACCAACTCTCATTGCAGAGCTGAGTGAGTTAGTGATTTTGTGATTATGAAATATTTTCCTATCTCATCAATAGTTCACAAGGCTTTATTTGGTAGTGATCAAGTATGCCAATAGATTCATCTAAATGATGGCTATTTGGGGAGCACCCAGAATTGAGTTTATGTATACACAGCTGCAAGATCTTTCACGGGAGAACATAGAACAGTGATTGTGTTCTCTTTTGAAATAAAAATTCAAAGCCAGACGTGGCAGTGCACCCTTTAATCTCAGTTCTTGGGAGGCAGAGATAGGAGGATTGCAGTGAGCTCAAGTCCACCCTGAGACTACATAGTGAATTTCAGGTCAGCCTGAACTGCAGTGAAACCCTACCATAAAACCAGAAAATCAACAACGACAACAAACCTCAGACAGGAATCCAGTTGGTTGAATTTGAGCAAATTAGTTACTGCAAGGGCACATGTTCAATTTTTTTCACCAAATATTCAAATGCTGAGTGAGTCTGTTGTTTCTTATCCTGACCTTTGTGCTTGGTGACCTCTACTAAGTCCCTTGGACCCTTAGCATTGCTTCAGATCCTTGTTTGAAATCAGTTTTCTGTTTTCCTACAGCTGGATCCAAAACCTATAGAAATGGATTGTAGAAGATTGACAAGATGGTTAAAATAGAAAATTTATTTACAGATCTGTGAGTACCCAAAATCCTCTTGAGGTGGGAGGGGGGTGCTCTATAGAAGGATCTGGGCTTGGGAAGCACTTAGAGTCTCTCTTATTTCTAGCTCTGCCTTTAACATGCTATATGACCTTGGGCTAACATCTCTATTTTCTAATTTATTTCTGGCAAGGACCTTATAACATTGGTGATAGTCATAGGTGAGAGATTGAAACATTGTTTTGAAAAATAAGAACTACAAATCAGAGTATTTCCTACAGGGCATCACACTACTCCATATATACTCAGATATGAGTATATCATCATCTAACCATGTGTCCATCATCTATCTAGCTCATTCTTGTTGCTAAGTAGAGAGGCTGACAGGTAGACAGAGGTTGGGAAAGCATTGTCAAAACTACAAGGTTCCTCATACAAGGAATTATTAAGGCTCACTATCTTTTTTTAAAAAATTTATTTATTTATTTATTTGAGAGCGACAGACACAGAGAGAGAAAGAGACAGGTAGAGAGAGAGAGAGAGAGAGAGAATGGGAGCACCAGGACCTCCAGCCACTGCAAACAAACTCCAGACGCGTGCGCCCCCTTGTGCATCTGGCTAACGTGGGTCCTGGGGAATTGAAGGCTCACTATCTTTTATTGCATGTGTGTGTAGGTGTGTATAATATATGCGATGTGGTGCATGTGATGTGGAGTATCCATATATGTGTGCAGATGCATGTGTCCCATGCACACACATGTGGAAACTAAGAGAAGAATGTCAGGTGTCCCACTTTATTGTCCCTCTCATGTTTCTCTGAGATGGAGTCTCTCACTGAACCTGAGCTGCCATTTTTAGTCAGACTGGCTGACTAGTAAATCCCAGCAATTCTCCAGCGATTAGGGGGACATACCTGCTGTCCCATGAGCCCTGGTGATTCTCTGGCCATTGCTTCCCATAGCTCTAGAATGATACGGGTATGTTTGGCCACAGCCAGCAGTTTATATGGGTGCTAGGGGATTGAACCCAGGGCAAATCAGGCCATCTTAGGCCCTCATGCTTACGTGGCAAGCACCCCTTACCTGTTGAGCCATCTCGCCAGCCCCCAGGGCCCACTATCTCTAATAGTGAAGTTGACTCGTTGGCTGATAGTATTTTACCTTGAGGAAAGCAGCCAGTCAGCCGCTGCAGCGGCGCAGTCCATGATCTATTGGGTGTGAAGTGGAGACAGCCATGAGTAGTGACTACGCTGAGGCTAGCTGCCGTGAGGCTGGGACCTTCTTGCAGGCTCTTCCCATCCTCTTCCAGTCTTCCAGTTTTGTTTCTTACCCTCATCTTCCTGTCTTTTTTTTTCTCTCTTCTTTTTTTGTACTATAGAAAGAACAATTGATCATTGCAGAGATATTTAGAAAGTATACAAGATACTAAAGAACCAGAGAAAATACAGAATTCTATCCCCTTGAAGCAAGCTGCACTCGAACTCTGACCTAGCTTCTTGCTTGTGTTGTTGTCACTGCTTTTTTATGGGAGAGAGAGAATTGGCATGCCATGGCCTCCAGCCCCTGCAGTGGAACTCCAGATGCGCACGCCATCTTGGGCGCATGTGCAACCTTGCGCGCCTGCGTAAACTTGTGTGTCTGGCTTACTTGGGATCTGGAGAGTTGAACATGGGTCCTTAAGTTTCACAGGAAAGGACCTTAGCCACCAAGCCATGTCTCCAGCTGTGTTGTTACTACTTTTTATGCATTTATTTATTTGACAGAAAAAGAGGGAGAGAGGCAATAGGTACTCCAGGGCCTATAGCCTTTGCAAACGAACTCCAGATGCGTGTGTCCCCTTATGCATCTGGCTACTGTGGGTCCTTTGGCTTTACAGGCAAACGCCTTAACTGCTAAGCCATCCCTCCAGCCCTGTTTCTACTTTTAATCATGAGTTTCAATCGCACCATTGAGAACTTAGGCTTATAACATTTTGGTCTTCTGCCACTATCACTTCCTGTTACAGCATAATAGAACCTTGATGATCTCTGGGGATGGCTCGGTCCCAGCATCTTGAGCACTCTACTAACATTTATGTAGAACACAATTACCCATTAAAGCTCTGTTCCCAGACCGTTCTTCTCATAGCAGCTGATTCTGTATTCAGGGTCATGCCACACTACTTTCCACTGAGTGTCCTTCTTGATCTTTTCTCAGATGAACTGGAATATTAGAGCCTCAGAAAATAAGCTCTCTTAGCCTTACTGCCATCTGTAGAAAAACTCCTTGTTTTCAGTCTGGCAAATGGGATTAGGAGGGGTTAACAGCAACCTGCGGCCCACCAGTCTCTCCCTTCAGGCCCAGCAGAGGTCCCTATCAAATGGCTACTAGAAAGATGCAAATGTTGCCCTCTCCCCTCTTCTCTTGAACTTATCATGAGTGGGATCGGCCTTCTCCTTGTCATGACTCCATGCCAGGGCCTCCTTTTCAGTACACTGAAACCATTATCCTACTGGGCAATCCCTATTTGTCTACATAAGCGATTTCACGGGAGCAGATAACATTCTCATGGAGTAAGACCCATTGTCCCAGGACTTTTGGTACCCATATTAAGTAACTTCAAGGTGTCCCTTTAGAGGTAGCTTACACATTACAAGTGAGAGGATGACAAGAAAGTGGCTTGGGGCGGGGGGAGAACAAAGTTGAGTCAGTGAATCCGTGGAGCTGCTTTGGGCTCAGGTTTCAGCTGACCCAGCACAGAAAGGCTGCAGCCCTCCCCAGCTCCTCCTGTGACTACCCACTCATTTAATTAATTGGGGGGGGGGAGAGAGAAAGTCCTATTCCTTGAGAAAGAAGATTCTATGGGAGGCATGATTTTGTATGACTTATATAGCCAAGCACCCATGATGCCCTTGCTCAAACATTCAATTGTTTCCAAGAACTATTTCTTTTTAAAAAAAATTTATTCACTTATTTATTTGAGCGCTACAGAGAGAGAGAGAGAGAGAGAGAGAGAGAGAGAGAAAGAGGCAGATAAAGAAAGAAAGAGAGAATGGGCGCACCAGGGCCTCCAGCACTGCAAACGAACTCCAGATGCGTGCACCCCCTTGTGCATCTTGCTAATGTGGGTCCTGGGGAATTGAGCCTTGAACCAGGGTCCTTAGGCTTCACAGGCAAGCACTTAACCGCTAAGCCATCTCTCCAGCCCCCAAGAATTATTTCTAAGAAATTTCAGATGCTAATACTTGATCCACCTACGACTTCCCTTAACTGATGCCTCCCATTTTTATTTTCTGCCTCTTCACCCGTTTTGCTGAAAAAAATAACAATTCTGTCTTTTGGCCACTCCTTGTGAGTTCATACATATATGCTTCTCCCCACTTCCCCTTCTCACACTCACGCTCGGCATTTGTGTTTGCAACTCCTGCCTTAAATAAAATGACAGTGCTTTACAAAGAGAGTACTGTATTGGGTAGTTTTCTTGTTGCTATAACAAGATAATCTGCCAAGACCAAGTGAAGGAGGAAAGGGCTTATTTTGGCTTGTTCACCAGTGCAGGGAAGGCACGGCGTCCAGAGCATGAGGTGGCCGCCCACATCCTACGCGCACAGTCATAAAGTGGATATGCGTGCTGGCACTCCACTCCCTTTATCTTCTTTCATTGATTGTGAGGCCGCAGCTCATGGATAGTGCTTCCTACATTCAGGGTGACTTACACTCTCAGGGAAACCTCTCTGGAAACACCCTCATAGGTACACCCAGAGGTGTGTTTCCTGTTGATCCTAATTCAGTCAGATTGACAATGAAGATGAACTACTACAGACACCACAGTATGTCATGGCAGTGAGGGATGAGGTGAGAAGTATGACAGACAGAAAGGAGGCAATGGTGACACTCAGGCTTTTATTTATTTATTTATTTATTTATTTATTTTATGGGGCTGGGACTAGGCATGTAGCTCAGGTTATAGAGTTCTCAGCTAGCATGCATGAAGCATTGGGTTCCATCCCCAGCACCACAGAAACTGGCCATGATAGTATATAGCTGTATCCTAGCATTTAGGAGGTGGAGGTAGGTGGATCAGAAATTCAAGGTCATGGGCTAGAGGAATGGCTTAGTGGTTAAGGCGTTTGCCTGCAAAGCCAAAGGATCCAGGTTCGATTCCCCAGGACCCACGTTAGCCAGATGTACATGGGGACACATGCATCTGGAGCTTGTTTGCAGTGGCTGGAGGCCCTGGTGTCCCCATTCTCTTTCTTTCTCTCTCTCTCTCTCTCTCTCTTTCTCTCCCTCTTTCTCCATCAAATAAATAAATATTTAAAAAAATTAAAGGCCATCCTAGGCTACATAGTGAGTTCAAGACCATGGAGTTGCCATGTGCTGAGGTAGGAGAAGCTATGAGAATTGCTAGAAAGGAAACTATAGCTTGGCTGTGAGTCTGTTAGCTTTGCTGTTCCTAGTAGATATCTCTTAGGAATTTAGTTATTCCCCTCAAATTACTGATACCTGACCCTTCAGAATGTGATCTTCTTTGAAGTCCTTAAAGAAAAAAAACAACACGTGATTAGTTATGATGACACATCTCACTGTGAAAGGCTAGAGAGTTTGCTCAGTGGGTAAGGCCCTTGCCTCATTGTGATGTTGTCACCCCTTCCCATCTCCATGTGTGTTTGGAACTATGGCTTCAGTCTATGTCTCACAGCACACTGAACACTGGGTCACCCTCTCAGTCTGGAGGCACATTAGAGCAGGACTTGGCTGAATACAGCCAGCTAATGTTGTGACAACTTTCAATAGGCCCTGGGACACATATTTTCTGTTATTCTCCTGGGTGACCTTTCCTGGTAGTTTTGTTTACAAGACCGGGTCGCATCTGGGAGTAGGGGAGAGGAAGAGACTAAGGGGGTGGCTGGTTTCCATTTTATGGGAGGGGAGAGGTTTATGTATCAGAACCTTGTGGGGGAAGCCTCACTCCCCACCTAGGAAGCTTGGGGTGGGGTGAGGGACAATTGCCATGGGTGCTGTCTGGTCCAACTCATTCAGTGGTGTGGTTGGAGGGGCTTCCCTGGCTGACTGGCTTCTTGTTTTCCTTTTGGAGCCAAGAGTTTTATGCCTGGGCCATTCCTTAGCAATAACTCTAACCCTCATCCTTTATAAGATACTGGGGGGCGGGGGGCGCTGAAGAGATGGCTAAGGCACTTGCCTACAAAGTGTAAGGACTCAGGTTTGATTCCCCAGCAACCACATAAAGCTAGATGCACTAGGTGGTGCACATGTTTGGAGTTTGCTTGTGGTGGCTAGAGGCCCTGGCACAACTATTCTCTCTCTATCTGCCTTTCTCTCTCACACACAGAAATATAAATAAACAAACAAACAAATAAATAAATAAAATGTTTTAAAAAAGATATTGGGGCCCATGGGACAGGTACTCTCTTCAAGTGTCCGGATTTGAGGTGGTCACAAGGCTGATACAGGCTAGGGAGTCCTGAGTGGAGTCCTGCTCTGTCCAAAGGAACTTGCATCTTGCTTTGGGGTTCCGTTTCCTCATTAATGCCATGCCAGAAGGAGTCTGGGAGATCTTGCTATTAACCTCCCTTTCTCTCTGTGTATTCCAACCCTCCCACCCAAGGCCAAAGGCAGCAGATGTAATACCCTGGTGCCTTCCTTTCCCTCCCTGTTCTCCAGCTTCCACTCTTTTCCATAGCTGGAGGTCAGGGAGATTTTCAAGGACAGCCTCCAGAGAGAGGACAGTGCCAGAGAAAGTCAACACGCAACGGGAATGGACTGAATGTTAGGGGCGGAGGGCAGGTAACGAGAGATGGCTGAGGGCTTGGAGGTTTCGGAGAGTAAAGCTACGAGAAGTCCTGGCTGAGGAAGCTCATGACGCACCCCTCCTATCTATTACTAAAAATACAAACTCTAAATAGTAAAATAGATATCAGGAACCCAACATAGTTCTGGGTTTATATTGTTCCTTTGAAAATATATAACAGCAATTAAAAATCTCTCTCGGGCCTAAAGAGATGGCTCGGTGGTTAAGGGGCTTGGGTGCAAAGCCTAAGGACCAGAGTTCAATTCCCCAGTACCCATGTAAAGCTGGATTTCCAAGGTAGCTCATGCGTCTGGAGTTTGTTCTCAGTGGCTGGAGGCCCTCGTGTGCCCATTCTCTCTCTTTATCTGTCTCTGTCTCTCTCTCTCTGTGTGTGCCTCTCTCTCTCCTTATCTCAGATAAATAAATTACATATTAAAAAATCTCTCTTGCTTTTGTGGGAAAGGAGTGGGGCTTGGATTGCACTTGGCAGTTGGGATTGCTGCCATAGCGCAGGTCTGTAGGAGCTGCCTTCCTTTCTTGTTCACCACAGCCATGTGGGGTCTAGAGGAAGTCACTTCTTTCTGACTCTCAGGTGTCTCACTTACCAAACGAGGATCTTGGAATAAAAGTTCCTGAAGGACACTGTAGCAGTCTGAATTAGATGTCTCCCATAAACTCATGTGTTTGCTCCCAGCTGATGGCAATACAGGAGATGGAGCCCTGCTGGAGGAGATGTGTTGTTGGAGGTGGACTTAAGCCAGTTCCCTCTTGCTAGAGTTTGGCTCACTCTCTTGCTACTGTTTTCCACCTGCTGTGGCAGAGGTGATGTCCAGCCTCTGCTCATGCCATGTGCTCCCCTGCCGCCATAAAGCTTCCCTTTGGGACTGTAAGCTGGAATAAAGACTTCCCTCTCATCAGTTGCTTTTGGGTGAGTGCTTCATCTCAGCAATGAGAAAGTACAACAGACACTATTGCATTATTCTCACCGAAGAAACTATCAAATCCAGGCTTTGAAAAAGCTGTAGAGTTTTGCACAGGGAATGATTAGGCTGTATAGAAGCCAGTGCAGACTGCCCAGATTTGATGTAGAGAATGTGGCTTAGACAAAGGACAAGTATGCATTTAGTTATTATTGGATTTTTCTGCAAATGGATACACGCTTACAGAGAAACCGTGGGAACATATGAAACATTCCATTCTAATATCTAGCTCCTGCCCTGCCACGATCAGAGAGCTTTTGCAACAGTGACAGCCTTGTTCCTTGAGCCTTTCCATGATTTTCTTCCATCCTCCCCAAAGCTCCCTTGAGTCACTGAAGGTGGTGGTCAGTGCAAGTTTGGTCTGCCCCCTTGCTTCACTTCAGCCAGCCCATCTGGATTCTTTCTCAAGGTCAAAATAGAGAAAGGCCCACACTAACCTCAAATAGAAAAGTGCTTTCAGGGACTGGTGGGAGGCCAGGGAGGTATGTGGCACAGTGGCTACTTCCCACCCTCTGAAATAGCTTCCTGTGTTAGAAGGGATGAGAAACCAGAGGAGTGGGATTTTTAATCAAAACTTGTACAAGCAGTGGTGTTGAAGATAGATGGCAGAACGCAGCTCAGTATTTCCTTGTGTCTGGTCCTAGAGCCTCCTGTACACTGGCTGTGTGGACATTTTCAGTTAGTTCAGGGCCACCAAATCAGCAGGAAGTTGGTGAGTTGATTCAGCAGGCCATGAACTGCCTATAGGGAGGGACAGCCACAGTGAAGCCTTCTTGTTTCTTCTATGTTGGTATCATCCCAAGGCACCTTGGTCTATAATAACCCTGTCTCCTAAAGGAACCTGTGCCCCTACTACGATGGTAAATTGTGATAGTTTGAAAATATCCAAGGAGAAAATTCTCTATCTTTCACTTATGGTTTGTAATAAAATAAAACTTTCTTTTTTGTAAGAAGTCTGTGGTTATAGATTCCTGGAGATCTTGAGAGGGGACAGATGGTGCTTAGTGCCGGCTTGTCCCTAGTATCAGTCCCCTGTTCAGGAGCGAGCATTGCTACTCCCCTGGCACGTTGGAACCCTCTTTAAGCACTTCTGTCTGGATATGGTCTGGAGGGGCCAAGTCTCCGTGTAGCTCTGTGACTGGTACTGGGCAGAGAACTCATCCCCACCAGCCCCTGGCCTGGGGGGCGGGGAGAAGGACTGATTGTTACAAGTGGCCAGAAACTTCCAGTTAAATCCTTTGTTGTAAATGATAGAATGCAGGTGAATGAAGCTCTTGGGGTCGCTTGTCTGCTGCTTGGATTCCCTTATTTCTAGAGCTCTCCATCCTGTAAGGCACTCATCCATTGCTACTGCATTACCAGGAGGGTTTAGAACTGGATTGGTAAATATTCTTTCACTAAAAGTTATCTATGTCAGGCTGGGCATGATGGTGCACGCCTTTAATCCCAGCACCTGGGAGGCAGAGGTAGAGGATCACCGTGAGTGTGAGGCCAGCCTGAGACTACAGAGTGAATTCCAGGTCAGCCTGGGCTAGAGTGAGACCCTACCTCGAAAACAAACAAGCAAAAAAGTTATCCATGTCACCAGTGGTAGAGCACTGTGGGAAGCACCTAGCTAATAGTGTCTCGGTTATTTCTCAAAGCACCCAGTGACAGATGCTCCTAGCATCTCAGTTTTCAGATGTGAAATAAGGCATGAAAGCATAAGCTGCTGAAGAGTGGTGCTGGGATGATGGGTTCCAGACAAGTTTGGTTACAGTCAACACTTTTATCCCTGTTTCATCTTCCTTAGAGATTAATGGATTAAGTGATATGTGTAGTTGGAAGGAACTTTCCATACTAAAAAAAAAAAAAGCTTTCTGCTAAATGTCCTTTCTTTTTCTTTCTCTAAAAACATTTATTTATTTGGGAGGGGGAACAGGTGCACCAGGGCCTCTAGCCACTGCAAACGAGCTCCAGATGTATGCTCCACCTTGTGTATCTGGCTTTATATGAGTACTGGAAAATTGATTCCAGGTAGTGAGGCTTTGCAGGCAAGCACCTTAACTGCTGAGCAATCTCTCCAGCCCCCGCCCCCAAACAGGCTCTTTCAGATTGCTCAGTGGTAATGGGAATGCTTAGGTTCATGACCTGGCTTCAGGCCCTACAAACTTTGTAACTTTGTGCAAGTTACTTAATTTCTCTGTGCTCTGTTTCTGTAACTGTGAAATGGGGATTATAACAGTATCTACCTCATGGCATTCCTTTGAAACTTAAATAAAATAATCCTTACAGAGTGCTGGTTCTGATTAAAAGAATAGCTATTTTGTTGATATTGCTCATGATGGTGAAAAATTGGAACAATAATATTGGCCAAATTAAACACACATGTATACCTACATAATTTGCTATACATTGAATACACAGTGTGTTGAAAAATGTGATAAATGATTAGAAGTTGCAATATTTAGAACAGGTATTTGAGAAATATGCTTATGATTTAATCCATAGTGAGTAAAGTTCTACAACATTGTAGGTAGTATGATCCCAAATATAAGTTAGACATGCACGCACAAACACACATCTTCAACCAATCTATGTATCAAAAGCCATGCTGAATTATGACCATATATTCAGCTATTATCTCCTGGAGACCCGAGGGTGACTTTACTTTTGACTCTGGTTCATGTTTTCTTACACTTCTCCAATCTTTTGTTTTGTTTTTTTGAGGTAGGGTTTCACTGTAGCCCAGGCTGACCTGGAATTCACTCTGTTGTCTCAGGGTGGCCTCAAACTCATAGTGATCGTCCTACCTCTGCCTCCTGAGTGCTGGGATTAAAGGCGTGCACCACCACGCCTGGCTTCACTTCTCCAATCTTATGCAATAAAAAGCTGCTTTCAAAACATGAGCATTTCCCAGAAATAAGGATTTTGTCACCCTCAATGTCTGTATGGTTTGTAACCTTTCTTAGTGTGGCAGCACGTGGCTTCTTGGGCTTCCCTTAGCACCCTGTGAAAATAGTGGTCGTTTCCTATCTGCCACGTCACGAGGACACCTGCCTCAGCCCATGGGATGTCCACGAAGGGATTTCATCCCTGACATTCCCCTAGGACCATCAGGCCCGCAACCTGGCGCCAGTGACACTCTGCCGGCTGCCTGATTGTCTCGTGCTTGCATGCCACGGTGTTATATGTTATATGCTATATGCTAATTCTGTTACTTCTCTCTGGTTGCTCTGTAGGTCTTGCTTGGAGATGTAGGCCTGAAGTTGGCACAGGGCAGAGGCACAAGATTTAGGGACATCTTGCTGCCCCCATTTGTTTGGTCTTTCTATCCAACAGGAGAATGTGTGAACGGGTTATGCATCCTCCTTACTCTGGTCTTAAAAACATACAAAAAGGTGTTGGAGAAATGGCTTGAGTTAAGATCTACAGCACCCATGTAAAACACCAGCTATGGCCTGGAGAGATGACTCAGTGGTTAAGGCACTTGCCTGCAAAGCCTAAGGACCCAAGTTTGATTCCCCAGTACCCACGTAAAGCCAGATGCACAAGGTAGCATATGTGTCTGGAGTTTGTTTACAGTGGCTGGAGGCCCTGGTGTGCCCATTCTCTATCTGCTCTTCTCTCTCTCTCTCTCTCTCTCTCTTTCTTTCTTTCTCTCTCTCAAATAAATACAGAAAATATTTAAAATGCCAGGTGTGTTGACGTGCCCTTGTAATCCTGACACTGGGAAGACACAGATAGGGGGAATCCCCGAGGCCTGATGAACAGCTAGTCCAACTGAATCAGCGAGCTTTAGGTTCAGTGTGAAGCTCTGTCTTAAAAAAAAAAAAAAAAAGTGGAGAGTTATTGAGAAAGACACCCAGAGCCAAATCTTGTCCTCCACATGCACCTGTGCTCATATGCTTTTGCACACACATGCGCATCCACATACTAACAGTAATTTCCAGGCATGGTGATGCATGCCTTTAATGCCCACTTGGGAGGCAGGGATAGGAGGATTGCTATTAGTTCCATGCCAGCCTGGGTGAGTGTGAGACCCTGCCTCGAGTAAAACAAACAAAAAAGGTAATTAATATAGCTGAGGTTTCAGAGCTAGGAACTGGTATAAAGAGATGTCTAGATTAAATTCTCCTTTTATTATTGTTTATCTATTTTTTTGATTTTTTTTTCAAGGTAAGGTCTCACTCTAGCCCAGGCTGATCTGGAATTCACTATGGAGTCTCAGGGTGGCCTCAAACTCTCAGCGATCCTCCTACCTCTGCCTCCCGAGTGCTGGGATTAAAGGTGTGTGTCACCATGCCTGGCTAAATTCTCCTTTTAAAACTTTCTCAGATGGGCTCAGGATGTGTCCCAATTAGCAGAGTGCTTGCCTAGCATGTGTGAAACTCTGGGTTCAATCTCCAGCACTGACTGCATCAGCACCTGTGGAGGTACATGCTTGCTATCCTAGAATTTACAAGGCAAGAGGACGAGAAGTTCATGGTCATCCTCAATGCACAGAGCTTGAGGCCAGTCTGGCCTACATGAAACTCTCAAGAAAGGAGGCTCAGAAAGTACAGGGAGGACCCAAATTCATGGTTTCAAAGTCTAAAGTGCTGGATTAAAATTCAGCTCTCAGCCTTTTTTCTATCCCTATCCCTTATATCATTCTGAGTGAGTGTGTGTGTGTGTGTGTGTGTGTAGAAGAAAATGGAAATTTGAAGAAGAAAATAACTTTTTGAGAAAGGCCTAGGATGGCTTTGAACTCCTGATCCTTTTGTCTCTATCTCCCAGCTGCTGGGATTATAGGCATATACCACTATGCCCAGCTGAAAGTCACTTTTAAGTTCATCACGTAAGAGAGACACTATCCACGATTTCAGGCATCCAACTGTGGGTCCCAGAACATATCCCCTAAGGCTGGAGGGGTTACTGTGCATTCTGTTGCACTTCCCCTAGTAAACACCTTTCTAGTTCCAAGGCTGATAGAAATGGCTGGGGACTGATGGAATTGGAGCTCACTTAAGTGAGGAGCGCCTACAACACTATGCCCCCAGCCATGCGAGCCATACTGTGATGAGTCTTTGTGGCTTTACACACTGTCATTAAAATCTGATTTTGAGTAACAAAAAGAGAGAGAGAGAGAGAGAGAGATTCATGATGATTGAAAAGATCTCACTTTTCATCATTCATTGCTTAAATGCCCGTCACAGGACATGACTTGCTTTGTTGTCCTTGAGGAACAGGGCTTTGGAGAGCTGGCCTTCACATGAACAAGGAATGCTTGGCTACAACAGAACTTCGCCACTTGGATGTCACTAGTTGCTCTGATCTGGCCTCAGAGCCCAAGTGTGGGAGGGGCGGCTGGAGTAAAGTGCAGCCACGTGCAGCCTGCGGCAGAGACTCACTGGAGTCGGGTCAGAGCCTGGGTGCTCGTGGTCCTGACAGAGAAGCTTAGCCAGCCACTGTCAATATGCCAATTAAAGAGACAGGTAATGGTGAATAACGAAGAAAGGAGATTCATTCAATGTGGCCACAGTGGGAAGAGGAACAAATAGAGAGACCCAGTGACACCAGCTCCCCTGCCCCCCGCATCAAGTCTATCTTTGTGTACTGACATGAGGTTTAGCCTTAAATAGTGGGCAAGAGGTACCACAGCTAAGCAGTGTTGGTAGAGGTGTGGGCCTGCCCATTGTGGTCTCGGCTCCAGCCTGCGGCACAAAGGTGGCCTCGTAGTTGTCAGAACAGACAGAGACAAGTCCCTCTTCTGGTGGCACCAGGCAACCTTTCCCTTTCCTGGCATGATTTCTGGGGAAATTCTGATTCACTGGGGTCCATTGCTTTTTTCAAGGTGTGTATGTGTGTGTGTGTGTGTGTGTGTGTGTGTGTGTGCAGATGTCCTCACCGGACCTGGCAAGAGGAAGCTGTTGGAAGTCTGCTTCAGTCCTTCTTCTCTTACTTCCGGAGACAGAGCCTCCCACTGAGCCTGGCATTCCCTGCTTGTCGGTGGGGCTGGCTGACCAGGAAGCGCCAGTGACTGATCCTCCTGTTTCCTGATTAAAGCAGTGCCCCATTGTTTCCCATGGCAGCTGTGCCACTCCACACTCCTGTGCACAGTGCACAAGGGTCTCACCTTCCCACCTCACTGTTCATTCCAGTAGTAGATGCAAAATGATGTCTCATTGTAATGTCGGTTTTTGGAGAAATGTCTATTTTTCACCTTTGCCCATTTTTTTTTTTTTTGCTTTGTTTTGTTTTGTTTTTTGAGGTAGGGTCTCACTCTAGCTCAGGCTGCCCAGGAATTCACTCTGTATTCTCAGGGTGTCCTTAAACTCACGGCGATCCTCCTAGCTCTGCCTCCCAAGTGTGGGATTAAAGGCATGTGCCACCACATTTGGCACTTTTGCCCATTTTTAGTTAGGAGAAGAATGGCAAGTTTGGGTAAAGACTTGGAGGAGGTCAGAAAGTGGGTTATACCAACTGCAAATAAGAAGTTGTTGAGGCAGAGAAAACAAGAATCATCTTCTAAGGGCAGAAGTCGGCTTGGAGAGATGGAGGGGTGGTTAGGAGGCTGGTCCAGGTGGGCCTGTAAGTTTAGTCAGGGTTGTATGACATGGGATCAGAGCTGTACCAGGGACCAGGGATGAGGAGGGACAAGTCTGGTACTGGATACTTTTTGAAGATGATATCACAGGAAATCACCCAGTACAATTTTCTTTATTTAAATATGCACTAAGTACTTTCTACATTCAAGGTAATTACAGCACAATGTTGAAGCACTCGTTATGAAGGCGATGATGAGTAAGGCAATAACTAAAGTCCACGTGTGTTAGTAAGACCAAGCAGGAGTGGGTCGTGAGGGTAATTTCCTCTTTCTCTGGGTCTGAGATCATGAAAGGTTTAGGTGACTTGCCATTTGTGATGGGCTTTCAACAGTGCTGGGATTTGTGAAGTCTTTTTGTTGCTCTGAAAATACAAATAATATATGCCCATTATAAAAATTGTAAAACACAGAAAGACACAAATATAAGCCCCAATATTCTCATACACATAGTCACTAATTATTTTCATTTATTATCTTTTCTATTCATGTATATATAAAGATATGAAAGTTGGAGCAGGGCTGGAGAGATGGCTTAGCAGTTAAGGTGCTTGCCTGCAAGGTCTAAAGACCCAAGTTTGATTCCCCAGTATCCATGTAAGCCAGATGCACAAGGTGGTACATGTGTCTGGAGTTTGTTTACAGTGGCTAAAGGCCTTGGCACACCCATTCTCTCTCTCTCTCTCAAATAATAAATAAAAGTAAAAAATAAAAAATTGGAGCAAATTGTTTTATATATCTGGATTGTCAGTTTTTATATTTCTTTTCAATGTAGGGTCTTATTTGAGCTCAGGCTGACCTGAAACTCACTCCGTAACCCAGGCTGGCCTCAAACTCACAGTGCTCCTCCTACTTTGGCCTTTTGAGTGCTGGGATTAAAGGCATGTGCCAACATTCCTGGTTTATGTTGTCAGTTTTCTCTGAAAAAAAAAATGTGAACTTGTTAAAATATTGCATAATCTTTAAAAACAATCTTATCCCTGACTCATTATCTTTGGATTGTACTCAGATATTCAATTTTATGATTATGACCAAAGCACAATAATTATTCTTAGTAATATTTAAGCTTTATAATTGGTTCATTTCATTCTAACCTGGGCCAGAGGATGGATTACATATGAAGGAACATCAGTTAAGTGACCTACATTTTAAAGTCTTAACTTCAGTTTAGACTTTGCTGTTCATAGGCAAAACTATTGACTGAAGTATGGAAACATTAGAACTCTAGAATTTTTTTTTTTTTTGAGGTAGGGTCTCACTCTAGCTGAGGCTGACCTGGAATTCACTATGTAATCTCAGGGTAGCCTCGAACTCACTGCAATCCACCTACCTCTGCCTCCCAAGTTCTGGGATTAAAGGTGTGCGCCACCACACCCGGATCTTTAGAATATTTTTTAATGAGAAAATTTTTATTTATTTTTATTTTTGAGGTACGGTCTTACTCTAGCTCAAGCTGACCGGGAATTCACGATGTAGTCTCAGAATGGCCTTGAACTCATGGAGATCCTCCTACCTCTACCTCCTGAGTGCTGGGATTAAAGGCATGTACCACCATGTCTTGTTTGAAAATTTTTATTTCTAAAAGGATGAATTCCTCTCTTTAAAATAGAATCTGAATTTTCAGAGATATTTTACATCAAGAAAAAAATAAATGTTATCATTTTAGAGTATTATGGTTCTTTCAATAGAAAATAAAGGTAAATTTAGAATATTTTTATTTGCCCTTAAAATAACTGCTTCAGCCAGGTGTGGTGGTGTGTGCCTGTAATCCCAGCACTTGGGAGGCAGAAGTAGGAGGATCACTGTGAGTTTGAGGCCACCCTGAGACTACATAGTTAATTCCAGGTCATCCTGGACCAGAGTGAGACCCTAGCTTGAAAAACCAAAAAAAAAAAAAAAAAAAAAAAACCTGCTTCAAATTTTGTTTTGTCTAATATTAATATCTCTAGTCAAGCTTTCTTTTTGTTAGTGTTAGTCTATTACATTTTTTCCATACCTTTAATTTTCAAGCTTTTCGTATGCATTTGTGTGTTTATGTGTATTTCTGCTCATTTTGTTTTTGAGACAGACAGTCTTATGTAGCCTAAATTGGCCTCCAACTATCCTTGGCTCCTGACCTGCCTCTACTTTCCAAATGCTGGGATTAGAAGCATGATCCAGCTTGTATATGTTTGTTGGATCTGTATATTTTATAAGGATGCACAGCTTCTAAACACTGCTTAATCCTTGGCATGTGAATTTATTATCTAATTTTTCATTTATGTAGTACCAGAAGTGATTCACCAATCTCTTACTGTTGGAAATATTGTTTCCATTTCTTTACTCTTAGATAGCTTTCTATTGACGTTCAAGAATGCTTACCTTGTCAGGCATGGTGGCACATGCCTTTAATCCCAGAATTTGGGAGGTACAGGTAGGAGGATTGCTGTGAGTTTAAGGCCACCCTGAGACTACATAGTGAATTCCAGGTCAGGTCAGCCTGGGTTAGAGTGAGATCCTACCTCGAAAAATCCAAAAAAAAAAAAAAAAAGCTTACTTCACTGAACATCCTTGTTCATAAATACATGTACATGTTTCTCATCATCTCCTTATAACATGTTATTGAGTTACAATTATTAGATCAAAAGGTATATGTATATAGTTATTGAATATTACACACACATGCATATATATATACACACACACATACACACACACACACACACACACACACATATTATATATATAATCTCCTGCTACATAACTCCCTTTTGAAAGGTTGTAACAATTTATATTAACAAAATAAATATTAGGAAACTGGAGTGATATTTCAGTGCTTAAAGGCACTTTATAGCAAAGCCTGCCAGCTTAGATTAGATTCCCCAGTACCCTCATAAAGCCAGATGCACAAAGCAGGGCATGCATCTGGAGTTCCTTTGCAAAGACAAGAGGCCCTAATGTGCCCATCTTCTCTCTCTTCCTCTCCTTTGTACACAAATAAATAAAAATATTTGAAAAAATAGGAAAAAAGCCTATTTCACTATGTCAAAATTAATGATGATGGATGGTGGTTATTGTCTAAAGAGACATATTTGTGTGAAAAGTTTCAAATGAATCTCTTTTATCCTCATGCCAGTTAGATTTTGCTGTATAAGAAGTTTCTGCTCCTGGGCTAGAGTGAAACCCAACCTCGAAAAAACAAAACAAAACAAAACAAAAGAAGTTACTCCTATTTCAAGATGTAGTGGCATATGAAACAATGATTGGTTCAGTGAATGATCTGTGGGTCTGTAATCTGTCACGGGCTCAGTGGAACCATTGTTCTGACTTCAACTCAGGTCACTCGTCCATCTGCGATGAGCTGCTGTCAGCGAAGAGGCTCTGCCCCTGTGGAGTCTGTGACTGTACAATGTGCCTTACATTGTCCCTCAAGATAGTCTGGCCATCTTTCCATGGTGGGAAGTGCTTCTCAGCATAACTAAAGAAGACAAACCTGGCACATAATTCTCTCCAAGTCTCTGTCTGCATCACATTTACCAATAGCCCATTGCTAAATTGAGTCACATGGCCAGGCTGTGATGTCGTGACAGCATGCTTCTCAGCTATACAGCAAGGTGTGCATATGAAGAGGAGAAGAAGTTCTGGCTATTTTCCCCATCTAACATACTTGCTATAAACAAAATAGGCAGCCGGCCGTGGTGGTGCACACCCTTAATCCCAGCACTCAGGAGGCAGAGGTAGGAGGATCGCTGTGAGTTCAAGGCCTCCCTGAGACTACAGAATGAATTCCAGGTCAGCCTGGGCTAGAGTGAGACCCTACCTTGGAAAACAGAAACAAACAAAAAAGAAAGGAAGGAAGGAAGGAAGGAAGGAAGGAAGGAAGGAAGGAAGGAAGAAAGAAAGAAAGAAAGGAAGAAAGAAAAAAGTAGAACGAGATGGGACAGCTATTGAATAATTTAGTGTGCATAAACACCCGACCGGCATTTTCTCATTAATTGTCATAACTACTATAAGAGGCAGGCAATGTTTCATCTCAGACTCTGAGGACAGCACGAGCTGGAGTCATGTCAGTAATCCAGAGCCAGCTTGAGTTCTATATGGAGAACTTCACTAAAAGGAGTGGATCGTATGCCATTGAGGGAGGCTGCTCAGGCAAGTGTGAAATCTGTCGGACAGGTGGTGGGGAAGGTCAAGTTGGAGACACAGTTCACAGGTGAAACTTCCACTCTCAGGGAAGCCTTGAATCTGTTTTTAATTGGAATCAGAGCCACTTGCATCATATAGGATACTATTCATTACTAAAAATGCCTTCATAGCAACCGCTACATTAGAGTTTTATGGAATTCCTGGAGACTGTAGCTGAGCCAAACTGACATATCAAAAGACAAGAGGGTCTGGGGTGGGGAAGGAGCTCAGTGGTAGACTGAATGCTTTGCAACTATGAGTTACCCATAGGAAACAAAATAGAATGAAGTAAATGTCACAAGAACCCTGGCATGATGAAATCACTTATCCTAAATTGCACAGCCATTAAAATGGTGGACCTGGAGCTAACATGCAACTCTGATTGTGGAGACCTCTTATATTTTTTTATTAATTAACAACTTCATAATCTAAATAACATATTTTGTACTTGGGAGGCAGAGGTAGGAGGATCATCATGAGTTCAAGGCCACCCTGAGATTACATAGTGAATTTCAGGTCACCCTGAGCTAGAATGAGACCTTACCTTAAAAAACAAAGATAAATAAATAAATAATGTATTTTGATTTTATTTTGTTTTTGTTGAAGCAGACTCTCACTCTAGCCTAGGCTGACCTAGAACTCACTAACTCATAGTGATCCTCCTTACTCCTGAGTGCTGGAATTAAATGGGGGGTGTGCACCACCACACCCAGCTATAGATAATATATTTAGGTCACATTTACCCATTACTCTCTCCTTGTCCTTCCAGACACATGCACCACCATCTCATTACCTCAGAGATACTTGCTCAACCATGTTTATTGCCACTCAATTCACAATAGCTGGGAAATGGAACCAGCCTAGATGTCCCAAAATTGATGAGAGGATGATGAAGATATGGCACATTTATACAATGGAGTTCTACTCAGCGGTAAAGAAAAATGAAGTTATGAAATTTGCAGGAAAATGGATGGAACTGGAAAGGATTATACTAAGTGAGGTAACCCAGGCCCAGAAAGCCAAGCATTGCATGTTCTCTCTCATATGTGGATCCTAGCTACAGATGATTGGACTTCTATGTGAGTAGGAAGAAAACTCAGTAGCAGAGGCCAGTAAGCTAGAAAAGATATATAAAGGGAAGAGAAAGGAAGGGAGGGGGTACTTAATAGAATAGTATTGTATATATGTAAGTAGAAGAATAGATTAATGGGGGTGAAAAGGCCCAAGTGAGGTCAAGGGAAGAGACTGAGTAAAGGAAAGGTGGAGGGAGGGCTAATCAAAATCTAAGAGGATATAAATAAATCATATGGAATCCTACTTTTTTGGACCATGGAACACTCAGGAGCCATAGATTGTTGCTAGAAAAGTTTCAGTGCCAGGAATGGGATAACTTCCAGTGAGTTGTTGGCCAGGGAGATCCCTGATGCCCCCAAAACATTATAGGTCATTGCCAAGGCCCTTGGTTCCTCACCAGGAATAGATGGTAAGACCCTATTGCTGAAGAGTCCACATACTTGGGCTGCAAGGCCACTGAGAAATCCTGCTGGAACTGAGCTGATAACCTTCTCCATGTAGACCAGCTGACAGAAAGATGGAAGAAGCCACACTGAATGCAGTTCAATGGGAGAGAGAAATCACCAGTAAAGATACTCCACAGTGGACACTACAAGCCTTATATTTGGCCAGCCAGGCCAAATGAGCCAATGGGTGCAATAGTGGCATGTCTATCATGGTGGAAACCAACTGCCCTCTAATTGGACTGGAGACCCACTCCATGGGAGGGAATACATCCCTGATTCTGAAAACTTAAAACAGGGGTAGTCATGAGTCCTACGGGTGTAACGTCTGCTGCTGTCTGGCTAAATGTATATACTATGCTTATCAAACTTCCCAGTAAGCACTTCTCTTAGTGTTCATACCCTTATATTAATGCTACTCTCACTTTTGGTAGAGAATCTTCTCTTTTCAGATGGCAGTGACCTTGGGATGACTCAGAGGTATCATGGTGCTGGAAAGAAGTGACTGGAGTGCTCAGTACTGCAATATCTCTATCACACCTTCCAAGGCTCAGGGTCTAATGCGGAAGAGGTGGCGGAAAGAATGTAAGAGCCAAAGGAAGGGCAGGACTCCATACAACATGTTCCCTCCAGACACAAAATGGCCTGGATATCCATGGCCTCACAGTGCCTGACACTACCTGCATAAGACCATCATAAGAGGAGGAAAAGATCATGACATCAAAAGTAAAAGAGAGACTGATTGAGATGGGGAGGGGGTATGATGGAGAATGGAGTTTCAAAGGGGTAAGTGGGGGGAGGGAGGGTATTACCATGGGGTATTTTTTATAATTATGGAAGTTGTTAATAAAAAAAATCTTGGTCAAAAAAAAAAAAGAATTGACCAGAGTGCTCAGTACTGTAATATCTCTATCACACCTTCCAAGGCTCAGTGTCTAATGCAGAAGAGGTGGCAGAAATAATGTAAGAGCCAAAGGAAGGGTAGGACTCTTTACAACGTGCTCTCCCCAGACACAAAATGGCCTGGATATCCATGACCTCACAGTGCCTGACACTACCTACACAAGACCATCATAAAAGGAGGAAAAGATCATGACATCAAAATAAAAGAGAGACTAATTGAGATGGGGAAGGGATATGATGGAGAATGGAGTTTCAAAGGGAAAGTGGGGGGAGGGAGGTCATTACCATGGGATATTGTTTACAATCATGGAAGTTGTTGATAAAAAATAATAATAAAAAGATTGAGTGGTACACTAATAAATAAGAGTTTGAGATTAGAGGTAATTTATGTTTTATATACAGATTTCAAGACATTTGTTAATTTTGTAGCTTCGTGTGATTAGTTTCCAAAAGTTATAGAAAGTAAAGAAATCAGAAATGGTGCCTTTTTAAGAATTGCATATTCTTTTTAGACACAGCTATTAGCACATTAAGAGGAAAACCAAAAGTTAATATCTGTTTAAAACTTTAAGTAGTTATTTGCCTACCTTCATTCACTTGTTTCCTAAACTGTCTGGCTCCCACGAACAGCCTTGTAGAGAGAGGGAGTATTGTATTGGGAAGAAAATGTTTACTGGACTATTGACTGAAAGTAAATATAGAGAAAGTGAGACCTTTTTTTTTTTCTTATGGGCAGTTTCTATTTTGTTAGTTTAATGTCATCGAACACTGGGTTTTGCATTGCTATCAGTGAATACAGACACTTAGCTCTTTAAAAAAAAACAATTAAAAAATTATGTGAAGTACTGAGTATTTGAAATAGCCTACTTCACTTTAATGGATTTTGTCTACCTTCATTTGTCATCAAAGAACACCATTTGCTACCAAAGTAAATCAGTATTTGGAATGTACTTCTCTTGGTTTTTGTTCCTACTTCTGTGTAAGCATTTCTACCAACACTTGAGGTGGACTGTAAGGAGGCTGTTTCTTTTAAAATACAAACCATCACCAAAAATGTAAATATACATACTGCTTTAAGTAGTTGGCTGATTTTCATTTTGTAAAAGTTTAAATACCAAAAAAGTATAACATTGTATGAAGACAGGAAATTGAGAAGATGTACTTTCTGTGACTGACTGACTTGTTAGTAAGTTGTTAGTTGAATTGAACTCACTACAAAATTTCCTATAATTCTAAGTATGTACATACTGACCAGTGGCTTCAAAAGCACATTTTATTTACTGAACTAGAAGGGAAGAAAAATGCGCCTTCAAACACATTTTATGGAATCTTTCACCATGTATACCATGCAAGATTTGTGTGCTGTAGGATATTTGCTTTGTATTTTGTATTGTATATGGACTTTTCCCCCTAATGTGTCAATTAAATGCTTCTTTAAGTGCATAGTCACAGATGAAATAGTATAGTTCCCTTAAAAACTACAGAGCTGGTGCTGGAGAGATGGCTTAGTGGTTAAGGCACATGCCTATGAAGCCTAAGGACCTCGGTTCGATTCTCCAGGTCCCACATAAGCCAGAAGCACATGGTGGCACATGCGTTTGGAGTTCATTTGCAGTGGCTAGAGGCCCTGGCACACCCATTCTCACTCTCTCACTCTCTCTCTCTCTCTCCCCTTCTCTCCATCTCTAATAAATAAATAAAAATAAAATCTTTAAAAAAACTATAGAGCTAAATTGAGAGGCAGCTTCTGAGAGTTTTACTAGTGGTGACTATTCTCTAAGCTCTTTTAATAGGTCATAATTCCTGAGAAGTAGCTTGTGGGTATTCTTAACATTCTGTTCACTTAAACTTACATTTAGAATAAGCCCCAGGTCAAACCATGCAAATGCACATAATACTATTAGTTCTTACATGATTTAGTTATATGAAGATACATAAATTTAACTTTTCTGTAGACAAACTATTCATTTTGTCCGTATACTGTTTGTAACCTCTCTCTCGTACATATTCTTTACTTGACCCAAATGAAATGTTAACCTAAGGTTAAGGAGAGAGAAATGACTGCAATGAATGTCTTTACTAAAATACTAACAAATTTTGTCAAAACTCAAAAAATAGCTTTATTGAGGGGCGGGAGGGATTGCTTAGTGGTTAAGGTGCTTATCTGCAAAGTCTAACAATCTGGGTTTGATTCCCTAGTACCCACATAAAGCCAGCTACACAAAGTGGCACATGCATGTGGAGTTTATTTGCAGTGGCAAGAGACCCTGGCATGCCCATTCTTCCCCCACCCTCTCTCTCTCCATGCAAATAAATAAACAAAAAAAAATTTAAAAGAAAAACCTGGAGTGGGAAACATAAGGGAAAAAGAAACCATGAATTAGAAATTCACTTGTTAACTTTCTCACTCTAAAAAAATAGCTTTATTGAGGCATAATTCACATATCATATAATTTACCCATTTAAAGTGGGATGATATTCAGTGCTTTTTAGTAAATATATGAGATTGTGCAACCATCACCACAGTTCATTTTAGAGCATTTTTTTGTCATATCTAAAATAAACTCTTTATTTTTTTAGAAATCACTCTTCACTTTTTACCACTAGCCCCTTCTACTGTTTCTGGGTAACCATTAAACTATTTCCTATCTTCTTTGATTTGCCTATTCTGGGCATTGCATAGAAATAAAACCATACAATATTTAGTCTGCTGTGTCTGTTTTTTTTTTTTTTTTCATGTTACAACATGCATCGGTAATGCATGTCTTCTTGTTAACTGTTTTGTTGTATAGACATACCATGCATCTATAACTTGTTTATTGTGGCATCCCTACCATGTAAAAGAGCCATCGACACTCTTGAATAAGTGTGTACACGAGTGACTGATTAATAATAATAGGAACATCCTGGCCTCACTGAGATGGCTCCTTAGTGCTCACTGTGCACCAGTCCCTGTCCTCAGCCCCCCACACAGTATTTGTCAGTCAGCTCAGGCCTCTTTCAAGCACCTTGTACAGGGCAGAGCCTTCTGAGCCCTTCTGGGCTGCTGAACATGGGATATGTAAATTCAAAGGAGCCAAGTTATTTTGCTGAATACCCAACGAGAGACTAGAGAGATGGCTTGGCAGGTAAGAACCCTGGCTGTGCAAGCATGAAGTCTTGAGTTTGATCCATAACCTTGCCCTGAGACAGTGATTGCTGGGGCTCTGTGGTCAGCCAGTCAGAACATAACATCACAAACAGAGCAGAACAGAACACAGCAGCTCCAGGTTCACTGAGTGACTCTAAAGCAGAAGAGTGGCGTGATAGAGGAAGACACCCGATGTTCTCCTCTGTCCTGCCACATGCCTGTGCATCTGCACACACATGCCTCTCCCCATACCCACACAACATATACAGCGCAAACAAACAAAAATGTACCTGATGAGACACATAGAGGCCTGGAGGCAGGAAAAGAAGGGGTAGTGAGAGGATGCTGGGGCTCCAGAGGCTGACAAGGCCCAGTGGGGAAATCTCTACTGGATAGTAAGTTGGACAGTGTAGGGCTATCCCATACTTTTTAAAATTTTTCTTCATTTTCTTTTTTCTTTCCCTTTTTTCCTTTTGCTCATTCTAATCATTCAGTAATTAGCTGTTAAACATCTTGAGTGTTCCAGATGTTAGGGCTCTAACAGTAGTAAGTTCCTCTCCCCAGAATCTCATATCCTTTGGCTGGTCTTGCAGTGGGTCCATGCTGGCAGAGGTGTGTGGTAAGACTGGCTCCTGAATCAGGCAGGGAGGGGAACAGGGGGGTAGGCATTGTGAGGCAGGAGAAGGAGTCATGTCGGTCGGGGGTAAGGCTTCCTAGAGGCATTGTTAGGAACTGAACGTACTGGACCCACAAAAGAGCACTCCAAACTGGGGGACTACTAGAAAATGCCAGGATGCCAAGATAGGAATGTGTTTAAGTGAGATACTGTGAGTCTGTGGAGTGGGCGCGGAGAGAGGAGGGGCTGGGAGAACCAGCTGCGGTCAGAGTCGGGGATGTCCAAATACAAACCTGCTCAGGGCTTAGGCTTTGTGTAGAAGTTAGAACCAGGGCAACCAGGAGGGACAAGAGAACCAGTGGGCTTTGGAGGGCCATGTGCATTGTATCTGGGCCTCCTATGACACCATGGATGAGGCCAGTGAGGTTAGGCATGTCCGAGGGTTTGGCTAAGGTCATGAAGTTAGGGTGGTTGAAGCTGTATTTTACACCCCAGAAACCGAGCCTCCTTCCCTGTGGCAACTAAGGAATGGACGATCGTGGAGTGGAGGGCGTCAGCTGCACAGGAAGGAGATGAGCTGCGCCTGGTGCACGATAGGTGCTCAGGTGCCCTCTCTGGAAAACTAGGAGGAAAGCTGAGGTTTGGAAGTGCACCCGTACCTCACCACCATCACCACCACCACCACTCACTTCGAGGGTTGAGGAGCTGGTCAAATGTCATGCTTCAGAACTGGATCATGCTTGAATCTCAGTTATTAGAGGAAGTGGAATCGGGGAAGAACTAGAATGTACATAGGTGTTGTGGTTCCTGCCTACCCGTCTCTCGCACTACAGACAAACCTTGAAGTTTGTTCATGCAGTGGATGGAGTTGACTTCAAGGCCACCTTGTTTTCTCATTCATTTGGGATCTTTGTTTAAACAAAGGTGAACAGTTTACTTGGGGTCATAAGGAACAAGTGGCCTAAGGAATGAGGCCATGGTGTGTGTGTGTGTATGTGTGTGTGTGTCAGAATAATATCCAGATAACAAGTTTGCTCTGCAATGTCAAGCTCCTACCAATCTTCGGCTACAAGAGGAGCTACATCCATTCAATTCTCTCTAAGCTAACAATATTTATCTCATTTAACCTGTGCTGATTTCACTCTCCGTTGGAGAATCTGCTTCTCTTTTTAGATGGGAGCTGGACCTGAGGAGAGAACTGACCCATCGCACTTCACCAGGGCCCCGGCTAAAACCATAGAATAATTAGGGAAATGAGCAAGAGTGCTGCTTTCTCAGTGAACCTGATATCAGCACAAGTGTGAAGGAGATAGACACTGAGGACACTCAACACCTACCAAAGCAGAGATCCAGAGGCTCCTAAGAGCCCATCATTGAAGTAGACCTAAAACGAATACACCTTATTTTTACTGAGGCATGGTTTGCCCATTTAAACCCAGAGCTTGCTGTTTCTAGCAAGCTAATTAGATCCCTGTCTTCATTTCCACAGTACTAGGGTTACAGTGGCTGCTGTATGAGCCTGGTGTTTACACGGGTGCTGGGGGTCCAAACTCACATCCTCATGCTCGTGGGCAAGTGCTTTACCCGGTAACTTTCTCCCCAGTCCCCATGTTTGCTTTTCACTCTGTGATCCTGTCCAACTTCCTGTGAGACCTCGAATAACATCCCAGCTTCATTCTCTGAGCTTTTGATCATCCTCAGCAAGGATGGGATACCAACAGATGAGAATGTTGAGTGGCTTTCAAAATGTGGGCTGTTGCTATGAAAAACGAGATATCCCAGATGTGAAGGGCTGTGTGGACAACTTCCTTGAGGTCTAATGCAAGAGGAAGCTGACTGAAGGTGCTGTGTCAAGTCCGCATTAGCAGATGGACTTTATCTGGCCTGGCTTCAGGTGCCACAGGTGTCCTGTGTATGCAAATCTGAAAGCTCACACCCACTGGACTTGTGGGATTCTATTTTCCCCTGGCCACTGGGAGGACCCGGGAGCTCAAAGAAGAAGCTAGCCTCCATCCTTGACTCCTTTCCCTACCTTTATAGCTAGTAAGTAATTGGGAGGAAATTTATCTTCTAAGCAGCCTCCAAGCCAGCCCCTTGTCTCCAATCCTGACATCACCTGAGCCCGGGTCCCTTGTTCTCCAAACAGCCTCGAGAACCATGCGTGGGCTCTGGTTTGTAGTGAAGCTGCCAACATTAGCAGCTAACCTCTGATTCCTCCTTGCTCCCACTGAAGCCCCGCAGAGTCATGGCCGCACCATGGCCAAACGGTTTACTAGGTGCCCATGGCCCTCTGTGGCCATTTTCCCGGCTCCTTCTCCCTTGGCCTTGTAACACCAGACACACAAGATCTCTCGCCACCCCGACTCCTCTCTTCCCTACCTTCCACCTTTTGCACACGTCATGCTGAAGGAACCCTTGTCTTCATTGTCACTGAATGTAACTGCTCCAGCTCCAGGCTGTCCTCAGTTTCTCCTACACAACCCCCATTTGGTTCTGGCTAGAGCTTTCTTTCTTTGCTAACCCTCATTTGCTGGGTGCCAGCCTGCAATGCTAGTTTGAGAAGGTTTGTGAGCTTCAGGTGAGTGGGTAAGAGAGCCTCGGTGTGGAATTAGAACCATGCAACTTAGTTCCATTGTCCCATGCCTGCAGGAGGCGTTCTTCCTGTCTATGCTCATTGGAAACTCTGAGGAAGCAAGGTTGATTTATTTGTGTGTGTGTGTGTGTGTAGGTGTGGTATATATGTATGTATGTATGTGAGGGTATGTACATGTTTGTATATGTGTGCATGTACATGTGTAAGCGCATGCATGAATAGGCCAGAGTCTATATCTTTTCTTTCTGCACCTATGCATGAGACAGAATCTTCCACTGAACTGAGAACTCACTGATTTGGATAGACAGGCTAGTCAGAAAGCCTTGGGGCTACTCCTGGGATCACGGGTATGTGGCACCACGTGATCTGAACTTCTCTTCACAGGGACTTTACCCATTGAGCCATTTCCCCAGCCTCACCGCAGGGATCTTTAAACCCAGTCTGTTACATGCCCCTGTGGCAGAACTGAAAATTCAGAGCTGCTGGGTAGGAGCATGGCTGCTTGCAACCTGTTGCTTCTGCTCCCCAGTGCCCCATAGATGCCACTTGCTCCTGAATCCAAGCTTGTCCCTACAGTAGTCTTGCCTCTGATACTTGCCCCTCCAGCACTCTGCTGATGCCTGCCTGTGCCCTGCCTGACCTCATGGTGCCCTTCATCACACCATTCAAGTCTCATGTTAAATGTCACCTTCTCAGAGACCCTTTCCTGACTGCCCACTTTCCTCTTTGTGACTCTACAATCCACACTGCTTTATATCCCTTATAGCCTGTTGGCATATTTTGAGATCACTTTCTGATATTCACTACCGAGGCCGGCTCTCTGAAGGAAGTTTAACCTGCCTAGTCTCAGTGCATCCCCAGCCAGGTGCTGTTTTGGAGACAATGAGTGAGTCAATGCACAAATACCTATGGAACAGGTCTCACCTTCTGAGGCTAGTCCTGAGGAGATCCTTTAGCCACACTGTTAATTTGCCTGCCTGTTTGGATTATGACTTTGGTTCTATAAATTTAAGAGAAATGTAGCTAACCTCTTGTTTTCTGGGAGACAGCAGAGTGTTTATTGAATGGAGGAAAGAGAGGGGGGAGGGGGGATTAGGGAAGGGTTGCTGTTCCCCAGCTTCTCAGCCACATGAAAACAAAGGCACCTTGAAAGTGCCCCTTCCTGAGGCCATGTTTGCTGAGACAATGAGCCACATTTCACAGCAGACTCTCCACAAGAACAAACAGCTCTCTATCTGTGGCCCTGAGCTCCAGACTTGAGAATCTCCTGAAGAATGTTAAGGGGGTTTTGTGTTTCTCAGTAAAAAATGCCTTTGGAGAAAGGAAACAGAGTGGAATGGGGAACAGGGAGAGTATGTCAAAATTTTACTGTGCCCTGTTTGGTCTTAACAAAACAGGGCCTGTTCCTTAGTGGAATTCTCTCTCTCTCTCTCTCTCTTAGTCTCCTCTCTCCCCTTTCTCCCTTTCTCACCTCCTCTCTCATTGTTCCCAATGCCTATTTTTCAGTTTATTCCAGTAAAATCAAGGACAGTTGCTTCACCCTTGAATGTTATTTGTTTCAGATGATAGATAAATAGATAGATGATAGAGAAATAGACAAGACTAACAGACTTGGAAAACACTAAAAAACAGAGGGAGAAAATGAAAACAATAATCTATATTTGCAGCATTTGAAGGCAATTCTCTAGACTTGCTTTTCTCATATAGATTTGTGGAAATGTGAACACATATATACTTCTGTTTCATGACCATATACCATGGACAACCACGAATATTCTTAAGAATATTTTGTTTACCTACTATACTTCTGGTATGGAAAAATAAAAAGGTAAAGACCAAACAAAAAAAAAGCCAGATAGCACAGAGAAAAGTACCTATAATTTCACCATTCAGAGACAATTACCACAAAGTATGAATACAATTGTTCTGGAAGCTGTATTCTTAGCTGGGTGTACTGGTGGCACATTCATAATCCCTGCACTTGGGAGGCTGAGGCAAAACGATTGCAAGTTTAAGACCCTGTCTCAAAAAGCAACAACAAACAGCAACAATATATATGAAGGATGCATATATTTGTAGTCAATAGTCATTGAAAAACTATTTTTGTTTAAAACCTTATTTTTTAAAAGGTTAAACAAGGTCATGTTTTATGTTGTATGTTCATTGAGGCCAGGAAACTAGCCTCTTATCGTATATCCAGATAAAATCAATTGAAGTTTGTTCATTACATAATTATTATGTAATGATTGTGCGACAGACGCTATTGGTCCAGGGAAGTCTATTTTAATCAACTTTTCCCTCGCCTTTCTTTCCCATGGAGCTTGCAATGTGCAGAGTACTGTTCCCTTGTAGCTAGGGAGCCCATGTGGTTAGGCCTGGCCTGAGGATACCTGAGGAGGCGTTCTCAAATAAAAAGAAAATAGCTTAAAGAGAGAAGATCTTTTACATTTACACTTCTCTCTCTCTTCCTTGGACTGTGGGTCTGATGCCCAAAACATTTCAGCCATTTTGAAATCAAGAAGACAAAACTCCAGAAATAGAAGATGGTGTATTGTGGAAACAGAGGTGAGCGGTGGCTTTCATGGCAGTTGCTTCAGTGATCCTTATTGAAATCTTGATAAATGATGAGCTGTGACCTGTAGTTGTTTGAGCTGCAACTTGAAGGTTTTCTGTTCCTTGCACTGTCTACCCTCCAAACTGATTCTTCACTGGTGAATGACATTTGATCAAGTCTCATTATCACTTGCACCTGCCCTCTATTTCTCTCTGCTTTGTGACAAATTATCAGCTCAGATATTCAACCTTCTTGGGGCCACATTCTCAACAATGTCCTTCATCCAGTCAAGACTCTATTTCAGATATTTATTTCAGTGCGAGTTTCCAACTCACCAGTTTTTATTTAGGCCACATAACTTCTCTGCCTCCAGATCCCAGGCAGTGACTGCTGTGACCAGCAGGTGGCTTTTTATCAGAGGTGTATGTGCTGGACACTGTTCTTAGTGTAGTTGCATTGCCTGACGGAACCATTAAGAACAGGGGTCATTAGGTCTTTGATGATGCTGCTTTCAGAAGGACTTAATGCTGTTTTTGTGTGGGAGCTCTTGAGGGAACTGTTGTGAGCAAGTGAGGCCATCTCACATAGGTGGTCCCTCCTGCAAGTGGCTGCTTCCTTTCCTGTTTCTCAGACATGTTGTGATGCAACTAGGAGAGCCTCGGAGGTGGAGCAGATGGGACCACCTGGTCTTGAACTTTCAGCTTCCAAACTGTGAGCTGAATGAACCTCTTTACTTTGGTCAGAGCTTGGTGCTAATAATAACAAAACTCTTTTCTTTATACAATACCCAGCCTCAAGTATTTTGTCACATCAACACAAAATGGGCTAGCACAGTGGCCAACTCACATCTCCAAGTCAAAGAATATGCTAGATGCTTTGTGTGTCAAACCCACAGCACAGTGCCTGTGACCGTAAGTGCTTAATAAATATTAGTGTTGGTGCTATCTTTTTGATTTCTTAGTTACAGGATCTTTAAGGATTTTTGAGACTATGGATCTACATATCTTTTATGCATTTTTAAAATGAGTGTATAATCATTAAACAAAATGATAGGTTTCATTATAATATTTTTATACGTGTATATCATGTACTTTGCTCATGTTCATCCCATGTCCATTACCTTCTCTTCTCTCTTTCTCCTTCCCCCTTCTCTCTCTCTCTCTCTCTCTATATATATATATATATATATATAATGTGTTTGTATTCTTTTTTACCCTGAGGATATGTTCCACATTTATTTATATTTTAAGACTAACTATAACCTCAATATTATGCATCCATACACCTATTTCCTTTTCATTGATTCCATTTCAAACCTAAATGCATAGTTTATTAAACAAAGACTATAAACAAATATTTATCATATCTGTTACATGTACCAAACAAGAACATCTTGTAATAGAAATGCAACACATCTTTTTATTATAAATATAGGTATTGAAACAATTCTGAACCTATTTTTTGATACTAATGGTAGTCAGCAAGCACACCACTTCAAAAATTAGCACAGTTTGTGATAATATTCATGGTACCTGCCACTTTAAACAAGTTCAACTGAAGCTCTCTGAGCAAGATGGATAAAACTGCCATTTGATTTTCCTTCTTGAGATTTCCTTTTCAGAAGCACAGGATTCCACTGCCATCTGAGACTTCTTGTAACACTTTCTTTCATTTTGTAAACCTGAATTTGGTACTTTGAGTGTGCCAGGCTCATGTTTAAATGACAGTGCCTTAACAAGAGAGAGAAAAATTGTGCTGCATTTTTCCTCCTGTTACCTGAAAACATAATGGGTGTACATGTATTAAATATATTCTTACAAATGTTCAGGTCATGTTTACCAGCTGGAATTCTTTTACTTAAGTGTGGGTATCTTTGCATTGTGATATTTAATCAAGACATTAATATAAGTAGAATGTTGATTTAAGACAAGTTTGAGAGCCACTAAGATTAATTGTTGAATGTCTGTCCTTCTGATGGCTAAGGAAGCTTCATATTTTCTTTGGACATCATTAGATATCTTAGCTCTTGAAGTACAACTTTAATGCTAGATGAATTTTGCCATTTTGTTAACACTGCTATTCTCTGTAATAATAATTGTAATAATAATAAGACAATTCCACTGGAATTATTTATTCCATTCATATTAATTTTTGTTACAAATCTCACTGATGGAGGAGCTCCTGGGTATTTAGGTCCACATTTTACTTTCAGTCTATATATTCTGCTTTCACAGTTTGTCCTTGGTGGTCGGATAATCATGCCTGTCCACCTTGTACTTGTCTTCACCATCTTCTATGCCCCGGCTAACCGTACCATTGCCCACTCCTTTTTGTCATTCTCCCAGTTCTTCCGACAAGTGACAATTATGAGGAGCTTTAACTCCTGTGGAGACCGCCATCTTGTTCAACCTTATTTTTCATTAATACCATGAGCTCCAGTTCTATCCACTTTTCCAGAAAATGACATAATTTCATTCTTCTTTATGATTGACTAAAACTCCACATATAAGCCATAGTTTTAGGCTGATTCCATAACTTAGCTACTGTGAGTACTGCAGCAATAAGCTTGAACATGCAGTTTCTCCATGGCATGCCAACTTCGATCTCTTCAGGTATATACCCAGGAGTAGTATAGCTGGACCATATGTTTGTTCTAATTTTAGCTTCTTGATGAACTTCCTTACTGAGAATTGGTTCTTCAGTTTGTTTTCCCACTTACTTATGGGATGTTTTGGGGTTTTGTTTTTAGTACTTTTATATTCTACAGGCTATGAATTTAAATATCTTTACAGAATCCACAAATACAAAATGTTTGTTTTCAAAATAGTAAGCAAAGCTGTCAAACTGATACTGTCATATTCTTTGATTTAAAGATCATTTCAGTCAGAAGTGGTAGTGCACACCTTTAGTCCCAGGCTGAGGTAGGAGGACAGTTGTGAGTTCAAGGTCAGCCTGAGACTACATGGCAAATACCAGGTCAGCCTTGGCTAGAGCAAGACCTTACCTCAATATATATATATCATTTCAGCTGTCATCCATCACTCAAGTAGTATTAGCAACACATCTAAGTCTGGTGGTGGGATGGCATTTTTTGAAAGAAAGGGTATGTTTGAAAAGACCCGGGAATTATTAGTGATGAGATAATGGTTTTCCTCATGCTCTGTCACCTTAATTACAAATGAATATGGTCATTTAGGTAAAATGAGTTTTGTACATCTCAGGTCCTTATCTTTGAGGGATTAGTGTTCTTGGCTGTCTGGACAGGCTGTGAGTCAGCAGGGAGCCTCATGGCCTGGCAATGTGGGAAGAGCCAATGTGGTTACCCAACAACTCTTCAGGACAAATTGACCCAGACTATTTGTGGTTCCAAAAGCCACCGGACTCCTGCCATACAATTCTCCTTGTGTGCAATTGGGCAGATGGTGGGGTGAAGGCGAGGAGCCTTGAACTTTTCCTGGCCATCTGCAGTTGCAAGACAAGAGAGCATTGCTCAATGTGTGTCTTGAACTCTTGTCTTTGCCTGGCTCAATCCATCTTTGGTGGTTGGGACCAGCATGATGAGGGAGAAGTTGCTCAAGATGCCAGTCTTGTTGGCTTCTGCCTGTGGCAGGCTAAAGGGCTAGAAGTCAAGGTCTCTTGCTAACTTTAGGAGCCTAATGGGCTTTGAACTTCATGGCAATCAGACAAACCACTTGAGCAAGAGAAGAATGAGGACAACCAATGGTTGAGCTCTGGGAGGAGGTGGCCCCAGCAGAGAGGGTGCAGTGGACAGAAAGCTCTAGATCTAGGTGGTGAGAATGGAACGGAGAAATGCGTGAGCTCTTCTATGTTCCTTCACCCGTCTCTGAATTTGGTCTATGGGATCAAACTTTAAGTTTAATGGACACTCCTGTATTATAAAAATAAAACACTTTATACACCATAGTTATGTTCTGTACTGAGGTGTCAGGGTGGCCGTGAGGGAGTAAGGGAGGAGCATGCTGTGCTTGTTAGCAAGGATTACAGGGGTGTGTCTGTGTTCGTGTGTAGGAGGGCAGACACACACATGCCATAGCATACATATGGAGGTCAGGGGACAACCTCAGACCTTGTTTGAGGCGGGTGTACTGGTACTGGACATTGTGTGTGCCAGGCTATCTGGCCTGTGAACTTCTCTGGATTCTCCCTGTCTTTGATGTCCCATTCTGCTGTAGGAATGTTGGGGTTACAGTCATTTGCTCTACCACGCCTGGATTTATGTGGGATCCGGGCATTTAACCTCAGGTCTTCACTACTGTGTGGCATGTACTTTACTCTCCAGGCCATCTTCCCAGGCTGCATCACAGAGAATTTGGCACCTGAGAGGTCTTTTAGGCCAGGAATTACTGGCGCTGATATAGAAACATCGAATAGGGGGAGAGGAGTGTCCAAGGTGGCAGGGTTCAGGGTGAAACTGAGCCTCTTTATACCAGGCCCTGTGATCCTTCATCACTTCTCTCCTGAGCCCTCTTTAACACTTCCTATGGACATCAGTTCCCACTTCACTTCATCCTGTGGGTCCTGATACCTGCACAATGCTAGATGCTCCCCCTCTAACCTCAGCTGGCTGAGGACACTCTTGGTCATAGAAGAGAACTTGTCATGTTTTGTAAACACAGTAATTATTTAGGCAGTGTCAGCCTCCCTGCCCCCGCACCTCAGAGCAAAAACTATCCTCAGAAAACTATTAGAAACCCAATCCGGCTGTCTTTTTGTTGTTCAGCATTTCTGGGAAATTCTCCAGTCTCTGCCTCCTTTCCTGCCACAGGCACACTGGGAGTACAGATACAGATGCCCATGATAGCTTTGAGCTTTTGCCTGGGTCCTGAGGACCCCAAGTCAGCAAGTTGTGCAGCAACTGAGCCATCTCCCCAGCCCTTCTTCTGTAATTCTTTTTTTTTGTTTGTTTGTTTTGTTTTTGGTTTTGGTTTTTTTAAAGTAATGGGTAAGGTCTCACTCTAGCTGAGGCTGACCTGGAATTCAACTATATAGTCTCAGGGTGGCCTCGAAATCACGGTGATCCTCCTTACCTCTGCCTCCCAGGTGCTGGGATTAAAGGTGTGTGCCACCATGTCCAACTTTTCTGTACTTCATTGTGATAGAGTGACTTATAGTGATTTGTGTAGTAGAGGGAAATGAGGAGGCTAAGAGAGAGAGGTTCTCAGTGGGAGCAGTGTGGGAAGAAGTTAACATTTTACATGTTGAGGGCCTGTAACTTACTTTAAGAACAGATCACAGTGTCTCTGGGTCCTTCTCAGGCTCCTCCAACTCATTGCTCCCTGAATATTCCTTTTGCTCTTGCTTGTTCAAGTGGGCATCCTGATAGTGAAATCAGATTGGCAGGAGTGGAATTGTCAAGTGAAAACATATCTAGTGACATGCTAGACCCAGGCGGCTCATGACCCTGGACTAAGTTAGTCTGCTGCTTGCCAGACTTTCTCAGCAGTCTCCAATTTGGGACTCTGCTGTCCAGAAGCTGGTGGCTCTCAGATGGGGCCATGAGGAGGTCCATGCTAGACTTGGATCTCATCTAGGATTCTGGAATCTGACATCGTGGCATATTCGAGCCTGGGTGTATGGGCTGGGGGTGTGGATAGTGCCAACACAGCACATGCTGCCATCCAGGGTGGAATCTGCTGTCCCTTCTGCAGCAGCCTCCACTCAAGTCTAGGAGAGACTCCTGGGAGACCTCCCTGTCGGGCAAACCAAGCTGTGATCCACAAGGGGGTCCCTGGGGAGGCCCAGACCAGACAGAGCATTCGAAAGCATGGGTTCCTAACAGAAGAACCCAGCTATTCTGTTTCGTGACTGTACCAGTCAATTCATTGCTAAAGCAGAATAACTGACAAAAACCAGCTTATGAGAGAAAGTTCAGCTAACAGTTCCAGGTTACAGTCCATTATGACAGGAAAGGGTGGCGGTTGTTGGTCACAATCAGCCCAATGGAGAGGAAGCACAGAGTGACAACACTGAACGCTGCTGCTCAGCTCTCTCCTTCTCATACAGTCCAGGACACCCAACCCTTGGCTTGGTGCCCCCCACGGTGTGAGTCTTCCCACCTTAACAAAGGCCAAGCTAACCTAGGTGATCTCTCCTTCACAGGTGATTCTAGGTCCTGTCAAGTTGACAATCAACATGAACCATCACAATGATTATGCTAGTAAGTGGCCTGGCATTATGATTCCACAGGCTGGGGAACTTGGGGTGACTATGGTGTATTGCCTTGGCTATAGAGAAGCTCCATGGTTACCATTAGACTCCAAATGGAATGGTTGGCACCAAATGTCTGAGGTTCACCTATTTAATATTCATGAGGATGTTGGCTTCCTATGGGCAGGAGAGTCCATTTCCAGTCCTTGAGTGGCAGTATGTTTTAAAGAAGGCTTTGATCTTCCTGATGAACGAGTTGAAAGAGAGGAAATGTCAAGGTTGCCTTTCCAAGGCTGACAGCTGTGAGGAGGAGAGTCGACAGGAAGTGCCGGCCATGTGTCCTCTCATGGTGGGCTCTGCTCTCAACACAGATGCTTTCCTTGGAAGGAGTGGAGACAGCTTGCATCCCTGTCCCCATATGTATTACTCTAAGGAGGGAACCTAGGACCTGCCTCTTGGACTAGAGCCCAGGGCCAGGAAGTCTGTCCCATTTTCTACCAATAAAACAGAGAAAACACTTACCTATTCAGACTGAAAAAATGAATGCCAGCCTCCCAAGGCATGAGAAGAAAAGCCTACTTTGGGCCCAGTTTTTCCTGTTGTAGAAAACAATCATGATCATTTTGTATAATTTAATTAAATTTCTTATTTAGTTTTGTTAAACTAACTATTTTTTTAACTCTAGATGGGCATATTTGCATTGTAAAAGTACTTAAAAATTTTTTATTTTTACTTTATTTATTTGAGAGCGACAGGCAGAGAGAGAGAGAGAGAGAGAATGGGCGCGCACCAGGGCCTCCAGCCACTGCAAATGAACTCCAGATGCATGTGCCACTCTGTGCATACGGCTTTTCCTGGGTCCTGGGAATTGAGCCTCGAACCGGGGTCCTTAGGCTTCACAGGCAAGCGCTTAACCACTAAGCCATCTCTCCAGCCCTGCTTCTGTATTTATTAATACTGAATCACTGGCCTCACACATACATACATGGACACATGCATCACACATACACACGCAAAAACAGAAGACACAGGTACTCTGGGACAGATATGTTTCACCCAGGGTCACACCACCAGATCTAATGGACAAGGCTATAGGCTCCTCAATTCATTCACCTCAGAGTAGGATATTTGAACAAGACAGGTGTGGTGGTGCACACTTGTAATCCCAGCACTTGAAGATTTAAGCAGGAGGATTACCATGAGTTCAAGGCCAGCCAAGACTATATAGTAAGACCTTGTAGCAAGTATTCAAATGTGGGCCCTTCCAGAGCCAATGTTAAAGAGAATTGTGATGGTTAATTCCAATCATCAACTTGACTGGACTTAAGGTCACCTAAGAGACAAATCTCTGAGCATGTCTGTGAGAGAGTTTCTAGATTAGGTTAATTGAGGTAGAAAGACCCACCTTAAGTGTGGGTAGCACCATCTCATGGGCTGGAGTCCTGGAGTGAATAAAAAGGAAAAGCTAGCTGAGCATGAGCATTTATCACTTTCTGGTTGTTTTTCTGTTGTTGTTGGTGGTGTTTCTTTTTTTTTTTTTTTGTGAGGCAGGGTCTCATCGCTCTAGCCCAAGCTGACCTGGAATTCACTATGGAGTCTCAGGGTGGCCTTGAACTCATGGTGGTCCTCCTACCTCTGCCTCCCAAGTGCTGGGATTAAAGGTCTGCGCCACCATGCCCGACCTCACTTTCTGTTTTCTGTTTTTTTAATATTAATTTTTATTTTATATTAGTTATAACAGGTTATTCTCTTATCTGGTCACCCCTGGCCCCTGTTACCCTGGGTGTCCTTCCTCAGTGGGATTATGTATTCACTGTGGGGTCATAAAGGCCTCAATCAGTTCTTCTAGGGTAGCTCGGAACCATGTCTCAGGATACTCCTGCCCACCCTATGACTCTTTCAATGTTTTCGCCCCCCTTCCTGCAATGTTTCCTGAGCCATGGCTGGTCTGTTGACAGTTTGATTTAGTGCTGAGTTCTCTGTAGCCTCTGGATTTCTGTTTTGATAGGTTTTGATTAATCAGCATGTCTGTCCCCATTATCCTAGGGCTGGGAGTCAGGTTAGTTTTCTGGTGTTTGACTGCAGATTGTGACAAGCTGCTTCATGTTCCTGCTGTCAAGCCTTTCCTGCCATGATCTATTCCCTCTGATTGTAAGCCAAAATAAAGCCTTCTTCCCTTAAAAGTTTCCACTTGTCAGGTATTCAGTTTTAGCAATGAGAAAAGTAACTTGCATAAGGAGTTAGGTGGTCTATGTGGGATATACTTTGGCAGGAACAGGGTCAGGGAGCAGCAATAGGAAGACATGGACCATTGTGCAGGGCTGAGCATAGCAAAGAAAAAGAGAGAGAGAGAGAGAGAGAGAGAGAAGGAAGGCCTGGGTAGGAGCAGCCTTAGATCCCAAGGAAGCTCCAAGAATGGAGTGGGAGTGGCTTTGGGGGCAACTGTGGTCTTGGCAGAGTGTCATGGTGGACCCAGACAGGAAGCACTTAGAGGCTGGCAGTCAGCTATGCTTTCACAGCAGGGGCTCTGAAGTGGGATCTGGAAAGGGCACCTTGTGGCTGCCAGGGCTGGAATTATCTGCTCATGTTCTCTGTACTGGCTCTAGAGGCTACAGACAGCTGAAGATTATCGTTCCCGTCTCCAGGGAACTCATGGCCTGGCTGGGAAGACCAAGCACACACACTTGAGCAAGAGTTGCAGCTACCTTCTTGTTGCTGGGACAAAACACTCAGCCAGAAGCAGGATTTATTTCAGCTTTTACAGATTCAAGAGGGCATTTCATCATGGCAGGGAAAGCATGGCAGAGCAGGCAGCTGGGGGCATGGCATCTTGTCACATTAGCTGGGAGGAAGCAGCAAGTAGGAAGTCTTTTATTCCCATGAATTATGGAAAAATAGAAAAATATGAAAAAATGGAATAATGAATCATAATGGACCCAAAACATGCCCACCACCCACCTTTAACTATGATCAGCTCAAGGCAGTTTTTTTTTTTTCTCATCATTGACCTCACCATGATATTATTTTGGTAAATGACCAGGCATTCTATTTATTGTTGGATATTATGTATCTCTAAAAGATAAAAATGCTATTTTTCCTTTGAAAACACATCCACAGGCTGTAGAGATTGCTCAGTGGTTAAGGCACTTGCCTGCAAAGCCTAAGGACCAGAGTTCAATTCCCCAGTACCCATGTAAAGCCAGATGCACATGGTGGTACATGTGTCTGGAGTTCATCTGCAGTGGCTAGCAGCCCTGGCGCACCTATTCTCTCCCTGCCTCTTTCTCTCTCATAAATAAAATATTTTCAAAATATAACCATAATACTCCTATCATGTGTTTTACCTTCCCAAGCCTCATTTTATCTGTAAAATGGACATAATGGTATCTGTTCTTCCAGCTTCTTAGCTATATTTTATATAAGTTATTAGCCCAGTACCTAGCACCATAGTTACATTCCCTGTTATGAATGTAGCATGTATAAGAAATTGTGAGGGAAAAGAAAAAGAAAAAAGAAATTGTGAGGGGCTGGGGAAGATTGCTCAGTGGTTAATGTGCTTGCCATGAAAGCCAGATGACCAGAGTTCAGATCCCCGGACTACGTATAGGGCTGGACACAAACAGCACACATACTTAGAATCCTGATGTACATATGCAGTGGGAGGCAGTCAGGAGACTCTGAAGCTCCGGGCACAGCTACTCTGGTGTTCACAATTTCAAACAATAAGAGAGACCCTGAGTCAAATAAAATGGAAGGTAAGGACTGATACCCAAGGTTGTTCTCTGATCTCCACTTGTGTGCTGTGGAATACACAGGAAGGAAGGAAGGAAGGAAGGAAGGAAGGAAGGAAGGAAGGAAGGAAGGAAGGAAGGAAGGAAGGAAGGATGGGAGGGAGGGAAGGAAGGGAGGAAGGGAGGAAGGGAGGAAGGGAGGAAGGGAGGAAGGGAGGAAGGGAGGGAGAAATTGTGAATGAGAAGGGAAGGGTCTAACACTTAGCACTTCCACAGAATGTCAAAGCAATTCTGATGTAGGCAGTGCCTGGACCACATATGAAATGCTCTATTGAAGTATGTGAGGATTAATTGGAGCTATCTATTTTAAAACAAAGTTAAATCATGCCATGCTTAGTGGTTTTCCAGAGCTTTCAAAACACCCTGAAATGCTTTATCTTAACACTCAAGGCCCTTTGGGGCTTAGAGTCTGTAACTCTCCCATCCAAGTACTAACTACGCCCAGCCCTGTTTAGCTTCCAAGATCAGATGAGATTTTGGTGTGTTCGGGGTGGTATGGTCATAGACAGGAGTCTGTGACTATTTTTTTTTTAATTTTTATCTATTTATTTGAGAGCGACAGAGAGAGAAAGGGCGGGGGAGAAAGAGAGAATGGACGCGCGCCAGGGCCTCCAGCCACTGCAAATGAACTCCAGATGTGTGTGCCCCCCTTATGCATCTGGCCAACGTGGGTTCACAGGCAAGCGCTCAACCGCTAAGCCATCTCTCCAGCCCGAGTCTATGACTCTTAAATGCTAGTATACTTCAGAATATGTGCAGGGCACAGGCATGCTGTTAAAATATAGATTTCAGCCAAACGTGGTGACATATATCTGTAATCCCTATACATGGGAAATAGTGGCAGGAGAATCAGAAGTTCAAGGCCAGCCTCAGTTACATACAACTCTGCCTTAAAAATTAAATAACTGAAAGCAGGTGTCCCCCATAAACTTAGGTATTCTGAATGCTAGGTTCCCAGTTGCTGGAGATTTGGGAATTAATGCCTCCTGGAGGCAGTGTATTATTGGAGGCGGGCTTGTGGGGGTTATAGCCAGTTTCCCCATGCCAGTGTTTGTTATACTCTCCTGTTGCTATGGTCCACCTGATGTTGGCCAGGAGGTGATGTCCACCTTCTGCTCATGCCATCATTTTCCTGTGCTTCCCTTTGAGTCTGTAAGACAAAATGTCCCTTTTTTCCCACCACAAGCTGCTCTTGGTTAGGTGTTTTCTGTCAGCAATGCGAACTTGACTGCAACAGCAGGTTTCTGAGTTCTGTCCATTCCTATGGTTTCTGGAGTTAGAAATCTGTGTTTACTTACTGCTTAAGACTTCTGGTACAAGGGTCCTCTGATCACATTTGAAGATAGCACACCAAGGAATCAAATGATAAACCTACACACAATCAGAAGGGAGGAATGTCAAGGCTCATGCAGAACCTTTGGCCACTGTGCAGGAGTTGGTAAACACATGTCTGTAAGTGCATATTTTGTCCACATGAAAGGGGACAACTGCAGCCCACAGTTGCAAAACTGTGTGGGCTTCTGGACCTGAAAAGTAGTTTCCTTTGTATAGTTGCCAAATTAAAAATCAGGAGACTTTATATTAACTGATATCTTCAGACTCTCTTGATGTTAGGGATCTTAAGCCTACATTTTCCTCATATTTAGCTGGAGGTTATATATATGTGTATATATATATATATATATATATATATATATATATATATATATATGGCCCCAGTCCCCACTATTCCCCAGTAGTCACATCTGACTCAATGTCATAATCTTCATTTACTGTCTGGTGCTAAGATGCTTTTGATTTTGTGGTTCACTGATTAGTTTCCACATTTGTTTGACACGTGTGTATGGTTGAATGGGTGCGCAGTTGGTCCTCAGGCAGTGCAGGTCTAGCCCAAATAAAAGAAGGAACTTGTTTGGTTAGGACACATACATCAGTGGGTATCAGACATTTGTTCAGAAGTTCTTGTCTTGGATGGGGGTACCAACCCGAGAAAGGTGTTCGGAAATGCTTGTGGTACAGCAGTTTTCCGGGTCACAGGAGCTCATTTCTCTCTACAGGAGCTGACACATGATAGGAAGCCAGGCACACGCCAAGTATCCGAAGAACCGCTGCGCAGCCTGTATTGTCTCCTTGCTGTGACAAATACATAACAAAGCAGCTCGAGGAAGGAAGGGTTTGTTTTGGCTCATGCTCGCAGGTACAGTCCGCCCTGGTGGAGAAGCCATGGCGGCAGGAGCGTGAGGCATTTGCAGTCAGGGAACAGAAAGAGACATGATGGCGTTCTACTAGCTTCCTCCTTTTCATTCAGGCCAGGACCTGGGCTATGGAGCGGTGCCAGTGAAAGGAGGCTCTGCCCACCTCACTGACCTAGTCTAGAAACTACCTCACAGACATGTCCAGAGGTGTGTCCTCTAGCTGATTCTAGATCCAATTAAGGTGACAAGAGATTCGCCATGACAGGGTCCCTCTTAGGTTTCAATCATACCAGTTAAGGATTTATCTGTGCTTCCTAGGGAGTGCCTGCATTTAGCCTCGTGGTAACTCAGCCAGAGGCTGATAAGATGTACAGCCATGATGCCAGCTAAACCCAGAACCTATCCTTTACACCATATGCATCGTCTAACCTTAGAAAAAAAAAAAAAAAAGAAGCAACAGTGGCTTAGAAAGAATGGAGAAATAGTCGTGTGTGGTCCTGTACAGTCACTACAACTTCTGACAAGGGAGAGCCAGCTACTAGGGATCCCATAACCTCCTCTGCATCACCATCATGCAGCTGCGCACTTGGTGCCAGCCATGCTCACCCCTGCCGACTCCGGCCCTGCACAGCCCCATTCAAGCCTTGCTTTGCAGTTTCCCAGCAGTAGTGAGAAAGGACTCTTGGCAAAGTAGATGCAGCCAGCCAGGCTGAGAGCCTAGAACTCCACATGACCCCTCAGGCTGCCCTGCTCCTGCCCCCACAGAGAATGAAGCTATTGAGCTCAGAGCCTTACTCCCCTGGTCAGAAAAATCCCTACCAGAAGACATCCCCTCCCCCACCTGGCATCATTAAATTAGAACAAGCCCTGAAACTTGCTCCAGAATCTGCCTATCCTTGTGTTCCCAAGGAAACTTGTGATTGGCTGGCCCAGGTCAGCCTAGCAGGCCTTATCTCTAGCTGGTTATTATTTGATGAAAGAGCCTTCCTCCTCCTACTCTGGTGTTGCAAAACTGTGCTGGGAGTGTTTGCTGCTGCCAGGGGTGCCTATTCTGGGGTTACTGCCGAGCATCTGAAGGCCTAGGCTCAGACCACACAAATAGGCCCACAGAGGAGCTTTCCAATCATCCACGGCCTGGGGTTGTGGTCCCCAACATCTGTCATCTTTGCTGACCCACTGATGGGATGTGATTCCTCACACACCACAATCAAGGACACAGGTATTTAAACAATTGGGGATGGCGGGGGGGCGACACAAAGTGGGACACATGAGAGGCAAATGCAGGTGGAGAAGTAAGACCAAGGGAAGAGAATAGAACAGTGGCAATACCATGAAAGATCACAGGGAGTTCTTAAACATGAGCTACCTGCAGCTTTGGAGAATTAGGGACATTTATAATGGAGCTCCTGTATCTGAGTTTGTTCATTGGTGCCCCATGGCAATTGTCCTGGATGTAGCTACTCTTTGGGCCTTTGTGTAATCCATTACTTTGGCTTGGAACACCCAGTCCTTGAGAAGATCGTGGGGTACTTATGAAAAGTAGTGGGGACACAGTGATGAGTGGATGCGGAGCCCAAACTGAACTGCATCGACCTCCCATCTGCCTGCAGAGCCACGCTTCTCCAAGCTCCATCTCTCCTGAGAGGGGCTTCATATCTGGCCTTGAAGGAAGCCTGGGTGCTCACTGTGTCTTGGGCACTACACTTTGCTTTGGCTTAAAACACCGTCAATTCTGATTTGTAAGTGAGACACGGCCTTCAAAAGCTCTACAGAGTGACACAATCCAAGCCCTCATGTGCACCCTCTGACAATAGAGAACAGAAGAGCCGAGCGCCTCATTTCCTCCTTTCTTTCCCACCTTGCCTGAGATCTGTGTTTGATGGGCCATGTCTGTTATCATCCCAACACAGACCCACCCCAGTGGTGCTTTCTGAGTTTGGGTCAGGCAGACAGTTTGTGTCAGAGGATTTAGTCCTCCAGAAGAGAACTGGGCTCCGGGTTGATCCAGCCGGGATGTAACCACCGGGGATGAAGATGAACATTCAACTTACAAGTGGCTGAAGAGAGGATAAGATGTAAAAACAAAAGAAAACAATTCTATTTTGGTGTCTAGTTGAGTGAGAAAGAATGCTTTCGTGTTTCTTTTAAAAACTGATTTGCCCCTATGAGTTGTGGGTCAAAGAATAATAATACCAACAGCGTTTCCTGTTCCTAGTCTTGGGCACAATCTGCATCCCCATGTATTCCCTATGGTCCCCTTCTTGTCTCAGTTCTCAAATGCCTCTATCCAGATTGCTGCTTCTTAGCTGTGGTAGGAGGAGATCATAGCTCTCTCTGTGTTCCATATGGTCTCCACTGATGGTGGGCTCTCCTTCCTGCTTACCACTCTGCAAGACCTTCCTCTCTAGAGCCCCATCCTCCTTCCTTGAAACATGAGAGTCACAGGTCTGAGACGCTCACCATAGTGAATCCTGCTCCCCTCATGGTTTAAGGGCTATGCTGAGAGGCAGAGAGCAAACCCTGGCAGAGGCTTACGTCTGGGCCTGATTCCTCTCTGCTGTTTGGGGAACATTCCTCCCTTCTCCGTGGCCTGGGTGGCTTGGATCCAACCTACTGCCCTGCCCTTTTTCATCCCTGTCTGGCCACTTGGATGTGGTTCTAGTTCATATATATATATATAATTTATTTATGAGAAAGAGAGAAAGAGGAGAGAGAGAGAATGGCCACACCAGGGCCTCTAGTCACCGCAAATGAATTCCAGATGCATGCACTACCTTGTACATTTGGCCTTACGTGGGTACTGGGGAATTGGACCTGTGTCCTTAGGCTTCACAGGCAAGTGCTTTAATCACTAAGGCGTTTCTCCATGCCTTAGTTTTAGTTTTATGCATGCACCATGGACATACCCTATCACATTTTATCCTTTCGACTTGGAGCTTTCTCCTTCCCACTCACCCCACGCCTAGGTCTGGTCAAGTCAAGAGAACAGTTGGGTCTCTGGAGCACTATATGTTGCCTTGTGATTGCTAGTTTCAACCCTTTTGCCTGTTCTGCGCTGACAGCTCAACGCTGGTAGAGAGAGTCTGATTAGCCAGCCAGGTCCTGGAGCCCCATAGTGTCTGACAAGTAGGAGACTTGCTGGTCATAACAGCCCGCATGATGAGGGGCCTTCTGCCAGCCCAGCCCTCTTGTGAGTGCTTTGCAGTGGTGGGCTCAGTCCCCAGGACAGGGGTGCACGTGCGCACATGTGTACTTTTTGCAGATAAGCAAACTGTAAGTTAAGGACAATGTATAAGCAAGCACAACCTCTGGAGGCTTTAGAGCCCATGCTTTTGCTCCACAGTGCTGTGGTGGGACTAAGTGTATGAAGCACGCATGTGCGAGAGCAGGGGCTTGGTAAGAGCATGATGAGTCTCTCACAGGCTCCACCGGGCCTTGTCTGTGAGCACCAACCGTGTGCCAGGCTGCAGCCCTGGCGGGGATATGTAATGATAACATACATTGCTGCAGAGCCCAGACTGAGACACTTTTGGTCCTGCACTCCCGTATGTCAGGATCTGCTGGTCCCGTCAGCCATCCACCTGCCTCCAGAGCCAAGTTCATCTACCCACAGTCATCTCAGGGACTGAGAGGGACTTTGCATCTGACTTCCGCTGTGCTTCGCTCTGGTGAATCTCGTGTATCCTCCGAAGAGGTGGAGGGGTTGGCATCACTCTGGGTTTAGAGGAACACATCAAGAGTGAAGTAACTTGTCCACACCTGTGAGCGCTGGAGCTGGATTCAACACCAGGCAGGTCCAGCTTCAGCCTGTGGCCTCGCCACCTGCCAGTGGTGTTCCTTAGACTCTTGGCTTTGGGCTTATTGCATCCTTCTGACTGGTCCCCTTAATATTCCAATCATGTAGATATCCCTGCACTGTCTGGCTTCCCTATGGCTGAGGGATCTCTCCCTTCCTGTTGGAAACTCCTTGGACTCGCCTTTCTTCTCTAGGGCCTCAAGTTAGCACCTGCTCTGGCTCCTCGTGCTGTGTGACCAGACTTATGCATTGGGTGCCCCCTCTGAGCTACCTCTCCTCCTCTCTTCTTCTCCCAGGAAATGGTCTTGGGACATTTGGTTTTAAGTGAAGGCCCTTAGTCTAAGGGACTCTCCTAGTTGTGCTGATCTTATTAGAAAAAAAAAAAATAGATTGTGGGACAGAAGGTCAGTTAGATCTATGGCTCAATCCTGTTTTTAACCTGAGTATTTAAATAGCCAAAACTTTCGTTTCCTCAGCTGTACAATAGATGTGATTTTTAATTTCATGGGATGATTTTGAAACTAGAGATTCTGAGATGTGCCTACTGTGTGTGGCATGGGGGACAGAGGATGGACAGGCACCCTGAGAAAGCCACCTCTCCTCATGGACGCTGAATGGGGCACCAGGCATTAGACACAGCACACAGATAAATAGGCCATTCCCTTCGGTGAGGAGAAAAAGGACAAAGCACCTGATTGAGAAGGAGGTAGGAGCAAGTCAAGCAAGAAAAGGCTCTTTGGTGAACCAACACATTTGACAACCTCATGCCCCACTTCATCTCGAATGCAGCATGGGCTCAGTGGGCGCCAGTCTACCTGGGGACCTGCTTACCTGGAGCCTCAGAGTCTGAGAACAAAAGGGAGGAACTGGATTAAGTTGTCCCTAAAACTAAGTTGCCACTTCAGTGACACTCTAGATCCCCGGCAAAGCACATGGCAGGAGAGAGCTGTGTACTTCCCTCCCCTTCACAGTGGCCCAAGAAGAGGAGCCGGCCCACTCCATCTCCAACAAAACACCTTCAGCACCCCTCTCCCCTGCGTTGTCCACACAGTGACGGTCATTTTCCTGGGGACCCCCTTGACCCTTCTCAGGAGCTGTTTCCCTCCCGAGGCCACAATTCTCTGTATTCTTTCTCCCCAAATCCCAAAATGCAGCCTTAGTGAACCCGCCCAGGGCTCTGCTGTCTGCTGAGGAAGTTCTGAGAAGAGAAGGTGGCGAGGTGAGCCAGGAGCTGAGGGTCTGCGGAAGCTCTCATGCTCTGTTCCTTGACCGTTCATGCGTGCTCCCGAAGCTGCCCACTGTCTTCCCCCAGGAACGGCATGTTCTGGCATAGTCCTTTGTGAGCTCTCAGGCCAGGATGCTAGCAGCTGCACTTGTGAAGAGCTAGTTAGCATTTTTTCCAGACAAAGCCAATGCCTGGGAGGTGGTTGGAAGGCTAAGCCTACAGGAAGAAAGGAAAGGCAGCGCCCGAGGCTCCTGAAGAAAGGTGTCAGCATCTCTAATTGCCTCCCACCTTCCCAGTGGAGGTACATCCTGTTCCCCAGTCTCCAATCCCTTCACCATCTCTTCTTTCTGTGCTGAGGCCTCCCTCCTACTCACCTATCTATCCATCAGTCAACCCCTGCCCATTGCTCTCCGAGCACAGTGCATAGAGGCACCTCTCAAGGGCCGTAGGCTAGTTCAGCCAATGATGCCCTAGGGAGACAAGCGTTGTGGGAAGAAGGAAGAGGACTAAGTATTCAAAGTGCACAAGCCTTTTGCCGTTTGAATTCTGGATTTGGAAACTCCACATCTGATGGGGGTGGGGCGGGGGCGCTCAGAGGACTGGGCCTTGTGAAAGGAACAGGGCGGCTGTGCTGGCAAACCCTACAGCAAGAGCATGTCCAAAGACTGAATACCCCAAGGCAGCTGCCCAAATCCCTCAGCTCGGAAGAGGGAAGTTCATTGGCACCACCTGGTTCCTAAAACCTGGGTAGCCTTGCTAACCCCATGTGTAGTAGCATTTGGGGTGTGAGATGGCCTCCAGGGTGTCATGAACGTGCTAATAGTGAAAGTACGCCATCGCTATGGGCGCAGCTTCGGCCACAGCAGCAGCTGGAGGAGAAGCAAGAGGAGGAGGGAGAGGGGGAGGGGCGGGAGAGAGGAGGGGGAGGGGGAGGCAGATCCTCTTTCCTTGCTTCCTAGTCCATCCTCCTGCCTCATCCCATGTTCTTAGGAAACTTTGCCTTCTCTCCCGCCATGCCCAGGGCAGGAACGTGGCCGTGCACCAGGCTTCCAGTTCCTACCAGAAACCAAGGTGGCCAGAGAAACACCCTAAATAACTCTTGAAAGGCCGAGCCATCCGTTCCCCTGTGGGCTGGGGTTTCTCTGTAGAGAAGGGGTGGTTGCTGTGGATGGGAACTCCGAGAGCTGCTGCTGGTAACACTGTGGTTGGTTTGTTTGTTGAATCAATTCCAAAAGGCGGCTCTGAGGAACAAGGGCCTGGGAAAACGGGAACATTGGACTTTGCTATGGAAACCAGGGGACCAGGCAGCAGCATGAGGCTAGCTTTCTCTGCCCTCCATCCCCTGCCACATACACCCTGTCCCCTCTAGGGCCTGTATAGTACAGGGACCTAGATAGAAGAAGAGCTGAACTTGCGCACAGGTCCCCAGGCACCTTACAGTCGTCCTAACTTCAGCAAGCTTCCCTTAGGGCGCATTTCATTATGTTACGGGATGATGCTCAAAGCGAATCTGCAGGCAGAACAGTGTTCACTAGAGTAGTACTTAACAGAGGATGTGCCCCTCTGCTGCTCAGATTTCATGGGTCTGAGAAGCATCACTGTGTCTGGGGTGCTTTCTCCTTCAATGGCCCCTCCTTACGCCGCTGATCCCTGCTCCATGTCTAATTAGCCCTGGGACTCAGCAACAAGGCACAGTTGCTCTCAAGGAACCCACAGCCCAGTGGAGGGGACAGGTAATTAAACAAGCAGTTGAGTATGACATTTACAGAGTGCAAAGGGTGACTGTTCCCCAGTTTGCTCTCCTGCCCTGTCCCTGCCCTTGTCCTGGAATATGTTTTTATTCAGCTGAGTCTCATAAAGCCTTCTGCAGTCACCTCCATCCAAGGATTCCTTAACACCCATGGATCCACACGGACTGCAGACTTCCGCCCTCCACCCCAGTGTGACAAAAGAACTAAAGATAACATGGCACGTTTCTAAGGAACTTCCCTTTCTGAGAGTCTGCCTCTGTGTGTGTTGGAATGATAAAATATTCTTTCTTTTATCAAATGGTAGTGTTTGTCCATTGACAATTGATGCATAATTTAATACAATGATTGGGCCGAATTAAAAAAGTCAATCCTGCTGAGCGTGGTGGCGCACACCTTTAATCTCAGCACTCTGGAGGCAGAGTTAGGAGGCTTGCTGTAAATCTGAGGCCACCCTGAGACTACACAGTGAATTCCAGGTCAGCCTGGGCTAGAGCAAGACCCTGCCTTGAAAAACAAACAAACAAAAGTTAATCCTTGGACTGGAAAGATGGCTTAATAGTGTACATGTTTCCCTGTGAAGCCTAAGGGCCCAGGATTGATTCTCTAGGACCCATGTAAGTCAGATGCACAAGGTGGCCCATGTGTCTGGAATTCCTTTGCAGTGGCTAGAGGCCCTAGAATGCCCATTCTTTCTCTCTCTCTCTTTCTGTCTCTCTCTCTCTTTGCCTGTCTCTATCTGTCTCTTCTTCTCTCTCTCTCTGAAATAAATAAATAAAATATATTAAAAATTACTTGAAAAATCAATCCTTCTTTGTTTTATGCTCCCTCAGAACCTGGGAAATCCTGTCCAACACCTTGCTTATCGCTGAGGCTAACACCCCTGTTCAAACTCAAGCAGAAGCCCTTGGGATATGTTCATAGTTTCTGATTACCCACACTGTAGCAGGGGGCAGGGTTGATATAGTCAAATTTCATTCACTTCCCCAACATACTTAGCTGCCAGTGACAGTCAGATCCTTAAATAGAACCTACTGTTTTCTTGGCGTCCCAAGCTCCTGTATGTTTAATGCCTCAAGTATCTGCTTTCTGGGCCAAACTCATGAAAATCTCAAAGGGAGTTATCCATCTCAGAAAGCAGTTGCAGTGGAAATATAAGCCATTAGTGCCCAATGTTAGCAGGCTGTTGAATTTTTCATTGGTATTTCAAGATAAAAGTTGATCTTCAGAGTTGTGTTAACCCAGGTCACCAGCTCCACCTAGAGGCAACTCACAGATGGCTGCAGAAGCTGACGGGTCCCTGCCCTGGGCTGACCAGAAGGTAGGGTCCTCTATCCACCTATCTCAAGGTCACAGGATCTGCTCTGGGTACATGAAGCCTCAGAATGCATCTCGTTATCCTGATGTTGTCAGTGTGGTCCAGAGTGTTTCCAGTCCCCCATAGGGCCTGATGAAGAAGAGAAAATGAGCAGAGGGCACGTCAGATCCCAATAGTTAGTTCTTGGGCTGCGGTTGAATGATTTTGTATAACCAGTTGTTTAAAATATGCAAGTCTCACTAAGCTTAGATGTTCATCAATGAGGCAGGTTTGGTTCCGGTCATGGATGCAAGGTTGGCATTGCACTGTGGTAGCAACTATGCAGAAAAATACCAAGCTCTCGTGAGGTCAAAGACATGCCTTGTCCCTGATATTGGTAAACACTGTCATGTTCTTGCCCACTTCGTCCTTGAACAGAGCACATCTTTTAGTGCAAAAAAAAAAAAAAAAAAAAAAGTGGGGTTGGAGAGATTGCTTAGTAGTTAAGGTGCTTGTCTGCAAAACCGAAGGGCCCAGGTTCAATTCCCCAGTACCCACATAAGCCAGATGCACAAGGTGGCGCAGGGGTCTGGAGTTTGTTTGCAGTGGCTGGAGGCCCTGGCATGCCTATTATCTCTCTCTCTGTCTCCATGCCTCTCCTTCAAATAAGTAAATAAAATAAATAAGTATTAAAAAGTGGCTGTTGGTAATAATAATACAATATACTTTAGAGAGAATCAGTTTCTATTGGTTTTGACCTTGACCTATATGACCTTATCATTCTTCTTCTTCTTTTTTTTTTTTTTTTGTTTTGTTTTTTCAAGGTAGGGTCTCATTGTAGCCTAGGCTGACCTGGACTTATGTCCTCTCAAGGTGGCCTCAAACTCACAGCGATCCTCCTACCTCTGCCTCCCAAATGCTGGGATTAAAGGCATGCACCACCATGCCCAGCTCCTTATCATTCTTTTTAACTTGTGTATTTAGTTATTAAAAAGTTTTCTTAGGGTGGGCATGGTGGCGCACACTTTAATCCCAGCACTCAGGAGGCAGAGGTAGGAGGATCACCGTGAGTTCAAGGCCACCCTGAGACTCCATAGTGAATTCCAGGTCAGCCTGGGCTAGAGTGAGACCCTACCTCGAAAAAAACAAACAAAAAAAAATTTCTTTAGGATGGGGAAATTGTTTAGTGGTTAAGGTCTTTGCCTAAGAAATCTAAGGACCCTGGTTCAATTCCCCAGGACCCACATAAGCCAGATGCACAAGGGGGTGCATGTGTCTGGAGTTCGTTTGCAGTGACTCTTTCTCTCTCTATCTTTCAAATAAATAAATAAAATATTTTTTAAAAATTTCTTTGACTTGCACTCCTAACCTTCTTCCTGGGTGCTTAATCAGAGACGTGTATGAACTAAAGAGCAGTAGGTACAACGTATTTGAATTTCCATAATTGTTCTTGGTTTCCTTGGACTCCTGCACCAGCACAGCCTTTCCCACTGAACTGATTCCTTGTAGCAAGTGGTCCTCTGTGTGCCCAGCTGTTTGGCATTATGGTGAGAACATGGGAGAAGGGCTTCAGTGGGCAATCTCATTGGGACTTAGTCATCGACTTGGTATATAGCCTGAGCAAATGTATATTTTTAGTTTTTTTTTTTTTTTTGAGACAGGGTTTTATTCTATGCAGCCCAGTCCACCTGGAATTCACTATGTAGACCATGATGGCCTTGAACATGTGTCCATCTTTCTGCCTCAGCCTCCAGAGTGCAACCATGCCTGGATTGAGTAAGTGTCTCATCTTTCTCGGTCTTGAGTTCTTCATATGCAGAATGTGTCTCATTAGATCAGAATCTTTTTTTTGCTTTTTTTTTTGAGGTAGGGTCTCACTCTAGTCCAGGCTGACTTGGAATTCACTATGTAGTCTTAGGGTGCTCTTAAACTCACCGCGATCCTATCTGTGCCTCCCTAGTCTAAAGGCGTGCGCCACCACGTCTGGCTCAGATCAGAATCTTTGCATCTCTGGCATTATGATATCTTGGGTCAGATAATTCTCTATTGTGCGACTGACTTGTACATTGTAGGATGCTTATCAATATCTGGGCCTCTCCCCACTGGCTGCCAATGGGACCCCTTCTCTCATTTGTGACAACTGATCCATTTCCAGATTGCCCTGGGGAGCAAAACCAACCACTAGTCAGGAAGTATGAGATGACAGCTGTACGTGGGACATGTGCCACCGCTTCCTACTTAACATGGTAGATACAGGGGTAGAAATAGAGCCAGAGAAAGAGGAGAGTGCTGTGGAACTCTGTATGGAATATGACATGGCCTTTGTACTCATGAAGTCACCACAGCTATGGTTACCTGACAGAATCTGCACAAGACTGGGAATGTCAACATTCTCTCACAGATGGGAGAGGGGCTCACAGGGAACGAGGACCTATTAGCAGTTAGTTAATGGTTGCTGCCATTACAGGGGAGCCTTTTTTTTTTTTTTTTTTTTTTTTTTTTGGTTTTTCAAGGCAGGGTCTCACTCTAGCCCAGATTTGACCTGGAATTTACTATGTAGCCTTAGTCTGGCCTCAAACTTATAGTGATCCTCCTACCTCTGCTGCTCCAGTGCTGGGATTAAAGGCGTGCACCACCACGCCTGGCTGGAGGAGACATTTTCTTAGTGGTGTAGCCTCTGGTAACTTGTTCATGCTTTTGTAAACAGCCCCCACCATGCTTATGCAAGCAACCTACTGGGTCCCTCTCTCTCTCACACACACACAGGTCATGAAAGTAGAAGGACTATTTGAGAAGAGGTCTAAGATCAGCAGGAGGGGGAGGGAGACCAAAGAGGGTAATGCGGGAGTACATTTTATACATGCCTAACATTATAAAAACCAATTAACAATAAATAAAAGAAGAAGGAGTCTAGTCAGATCAGGGCCTACAGAGAGTATAAAAACTGCAGTTCTTGACAACATCAGCTCTGACTCAAAAACCAGCTCTACCAACTACTCTCTGTGTCATTTTGAGAAAGTCATGTCTCCTTCTAGAACCTTAGCTACCCATCAGAGAAGCCTGTGGCTAAAAGGTCCATCCCTGGTTAAGGCAGTTGTGAGAACTAATAAATACTATTATACACAGAAAACATATGGAAGATAGCACAATCCTATAGCTTCCAAGTGTACCATAGAGACCCATTGTTGATGACATGTACCGTCTTAAAAAACATAGCAATGAACAATAATAAAGGCAGAGGAGGTCAAGCAGACAACTAAAAGCACTGGAGTATGGGTGGATAGGAAGGCATGAGGCTGACTCATTCCTTTACTGATAAGGAAACAAGCTCGGGAGGGCAAGATTAGGGAGATGTTCCCAGGCCCTGAGTGCTGATTATACATCTCTGTCATCAGGGAGACACTGACTCTGCCACACTCGGGCACTCGGGCTGCATTCTTACTCAAACATTTAATGCCCATGCCTAGTAAACTGCACAAAAGTTGAAGAAAATCAAGCTGAGAATCATGCACAGGTTGCAGAGAGAATTTTGCTTGCTGGCTGCTGCTAGTGGGACTCTGATCTTTGGGATCAGAAAGAAATGACTACTTTCTCCAATATGTCTCTGGTTACTTAGGGCTACATCAGGGAAGGGCATTTCTAATTTTCCATCTTAGCAGGAAGAAAAGGCTGAGTATTACATGACACACACACACACACACACACATATCACACATACACACCATACAAACTCTACCCATTTCACACACATGTACACCACACATACCACATACATACATCACACAGACACAATATGCCACAGGCGCATCACACATACATACCATATATCACACACACCATGAGCACCATACATACCATGCTCACATCACACATACATGCCACGCATACTACACATATACATGTGCCACACATACACACCACACCCTCCCTAGCACCTCTCAGTCCCCTGCTGCACACCACACACCCCTCACATCTGCACGTGCACCTGCCCACGTGCATGTACACACTCGATCCTCTGTCCCTCTCAAGGAAGACAAGTCCTTGAAGGATCTCGCCCGCAATGATGTTGCACAAGCACAGCATCATAGAACCCTTCTGCCTAGTTCTTGGGTCTCCCACCTTCTCCAAGTTCAGCCTTTGCCTCCCAGCCCAGAGCCAGGAGACTGGTGAGTGGACCGTGGGCTTTAGTGCTGATGGTCCGCGTCGAGGGCCATTCTGCATTACTAACCCACTGCTTATCAATCAGTGATTTTCATCTTCACAATGAGAGTGCAAGACATTGCTCTGGGCTGGCTCACTCTGCCTTTGATCTGTTATCAATAACTCCTAAGTTTGCCCAGTAGGAAAAAAAAAATCAACAAGTGTCCAGCCTCAATGGTTGGAAGAGGCAGTGTTTCACATAGTGACTAAGGATACTTTTGCTACAATGATGACTATTTGGGGCCTGCTTGGGTTAGAAGTTTATGTAGCATTTGAGGGTATTGGCGTGTGAAATCAGGTCTGATTACAACCTTGGTTAAAGGTTTATCTACCTGCTATCCTTTTTGAAGGGACTTGCTTTTCACAGAGCACACACTTAGTGCTTCTGTTTCACTCCACCAACTCCTCATTTTAACCCCTTTCTAGCATAACAGAGAATGAGGACTTAAGAAGGGATCAGCTAATGTATGTCAGATTGTTATATTCTCTTCCAAGAGTAGACAGAAACTTCACTTATCTGACTGTTTTTCTCTTTCCAAGCACATTTGTAGAGGGTTATATAATGACCAAACTGTTTTAGTTCAACCAGGGTCTGCAGTATTCTTAATCTATGTATAATCAAACTGTGGTGGTTTGATTCAGATGTCCCTCATAAACTTAGGTGTTCTGGATGCTAGGTTCCCCTGCTGATGACAACTGGAAATTAAAACCTATTGGTGGTGGTGTATTGTTGGGGAGGGGCTTATGAGTATTATATCCAGTTTCCCCATGCCAGTGTTTGGCACACTTTCCTGTTGCTATTGTCCACCTTATGTGGGCCAGGGGGTGATGTCCACCATCTGGTCATGTTGTTTTCCCTGCATTGTGGAGCTTTCCCTCAAGTCTGTAATCCAAAATAACCCCCCCCCCAAAAAAAGAGAAGGGATTGGCCAACTGTGGCCTCTGAGCCACCTCCTGCCCACCACCCTGTAAGATACATTCAGTTGTATGGATACGCAGTCCTATTGATTTGCTTATGTATTGCCTCTTTCACATGATGACAGAATTGAGTAGTTGTGACAGAAACCTATGGCTGGCAAAGTTCAAAATGTTTACTATCTGACACTTTGCAGAAAAAAAAAATTGCTGACTCCTAACTTAAGAGTAAGAGTGTTGGAGGAGCAGACATAGCCAAGTTCAAGTGAGGTTTCTCATTCGCAGTGACATCAGGAGAGTTGCATAACCTCTCCATGCAACCTGATCTGTCCCATGGGGACGGATAAATGGTTACCTTTTATTTATTTTATTTAGGGTTGCTATGTGGATTTAGCATCTATAAAGACAGTACAGCCCTGGGCCTGGCAGAGGAAATCATCAATAAACAGGGATAGTCATCCATTCTTCTAGCCAGCAAGTGGGTTTCTGTAACCGAGTGATGAAGACGGGAAGTCCCTGTCCTCACGGAGCTCACCTCCTAATGGGGATGGGAGCATCTGGGGGTGGGGACAGACAATGAGCCAGGAAAAGCAAGTAACAGGTTAACTTCCGATAGTGATAAATACTACAGACAAAATAGAATGATGGTGGGGGGTGGGGGGAGTGGCAAGGCCAGGAACAGAAAGCTGCTAATGGAGCTAAGAGCTAAAAATAAGAATGAATCAGCCATACAGATATCTCGAGAAGGAATGTTCCTGGCAGGAGGGACCAGAAGCAGGGAGGCCCTGAGCCAGGGATGAGCTTAGAATGGTCCAGGGAGAGGGAGATGGCCTTGGGGACAGCGGCCCTGAGCGAGAGGATGAGAGAAGAACAGCAGGCAGGGTAAGAACAGGCCAGAGCCTGCGCCCTTGGGAAGGTGTAGCACTTGGGATCCTGGCAATCTGAGACCATGATGGGGCAGAAACGAAAGCGGGTCTGTGGCCTCGTTCTGTGGTCTTTCTTGGAGGTAAGGTTATTCCTCTCACGGTCCTGCCATTGGTCATCATTGGAACTAGGGATGAATAGGGGAACCGATGAGCCTTGGTTAAAGTGGCAGCTCTTGGTTATAGCACGCCCATTACAGTACACCATTGGACCCAGTCGCCTCCTGGGCCTTCCTCCTTACAGTGCCCCTAACTCACCCCACAAACCTTCAAACCAATGCTGCTACCTCTTTAAAAGCATTCCTTATCGGAAGCTTTTAATGCATCTCCAGATAAAGCACTTAAGCTGAGCATCAGTTAATGCAATCTTAAAGTCTCTAATAAAAATCCCAGCAACATAAGACTACCAGATAAACATTTTCTCCCCAGGGTCCCTCAGAATTCATAGCTCTGGTTCTCATAATTAGCATTTCCATTATGTCTGAATTGCCGAACCAGCCTGAAGGGCCTTAGTGATAATATTTTACCTGTTTGAGGCTTGAAAGAAGGCCTTAGATACCATCAGTTACTCAGACTGCCTTTACTGCTAATAGTAGCCATACAGTAGCCACAGTCACAAAGCCCTACTGCTTACCGGGAGGTGACAGTATACCTTTGGTTTTCCTGCTGTATTAGTTACTTTTCTTGTTGCTATCACAAAATACCTAACAGAAGCATCTTAAGAGAACGGGGGGCTGATTTTGACTCACAATGTCTGAGGATACCATCCATCGGAGCAGGAAAGTGCGGCTGCTGCCCTAGCTCAGGAAGTGAGATCTCAGGGGTTAGAAGGAGGCTGGGCTATAATCATCAAGGCCCACTCATAGTGACCTACATTCTCCAGCTAAGCCTGTGTCTCCAAAGATTCCAGAACCATCCCAAACAGAGCAACCTGTTGGGAACCAAGTGTTTAAACACCTTTAAGGGGACCTTTCATATTCAAACCATAACCCCTACCGCTGGTGACTTTGGATGGTTTTTTTTTCTTCTCCTCTTTTCCTCCTCCATCATCTTCATCAGCCTCAAAATCAACCCTTTATTGAAGTATGTATGAATCAGCCTTTTGTCACTTATAACAAAATGTCTGTGGCAGACTAACTTTATGAAGAAAAGTTCACAGTTCTGGAAGTAGAAGATCTAGCAGCCACGTATATGAGGATGAGCTTCTTGCTAACAGAATCCTGAGTGTGTCACACAGCAAGAGACAAGGAACCCACACACATGTATCTGTGGCCGTTTCCCTCTTTTCTTAAAGCTGCCAGGATCCAGTCATTGGGGAGGAGGGTCTCCCTACTAATTGCCTTATGTAACCCTAATTCTTTCCCCAAAGCCCCACCTCTAAAAATCATGCTTGGATTAAGTTTCCACCCTCTTATTACTATTTACATATGACATGCTGATTAACCTGCACAAGACCAGAGAGTCAAATCACATTTAGATCATAGCAGAAGGAGGGCTGTGGAATGTAGTTCAGCGACCTCTAGAGCACTTGCCTGGCGTGTATAAATAAGGCCCTGGGATTCAATCCACAACAACAAACAACAACAACAACAACAACAACACACACACACACACACACACACACACACACCAGAAGTTGCATGCAAACATACACTTCAAGATAACACATCTTTGCCTCACATACTTATCCTTCGACAACCTCTTTCAGTTGCTTGCCTCTTCCCGCAGTGCATATATGAGCTCAACATCTTTAGATCCAATATAAAAGTGAGATCATGCAGTATTCAGTTTTGGGGTCCTGGCCCATTTCACTTAGTAAAATATACTTGGTTCACCAATGTCTTTATAAATGATAAGATTTCCTTCTTTTGAGGCTGAATAGTGTTCCATTGTGTATATACACAAACATTCATCCACCAAATAGACATTGGGGTTGACTATTGTGAACATGTTTCAGTGGACATGGGAGTGCAGATGTCTCTACAACACACTAATTTCATTTCCTTTGGACACACAACCAGAAGATAATTCTATTTTTATTTAATTTTATTTTTTATTTTTATAGTGAGAGAGAGACAGAGAGAAAGAGAGAGAATGGGCACGCCAAGGCCTCAGCCACTGCAATCAAACTCCAGACACTTTCGCCACCTAGTGGGCATGTACAACCTTACACTTGCCTCACTTTTGTGAGTATGGCTTATGTGAGATCTGGAGAATCAAACATGGGCCCTTAGGCTTCCTAGGCAAATGCCTTAACCACTAAGGCTATCTTTCCAGCTCCTTATTTTTTTTAGAGTGAGAGACAGAGAGAAAGAGAGAGAATTAGAGACAGAGAGAAAGAGATAGAATAGATAATTCTATTTTTATTTTATTTTTTGTTTTATTTTGAGGTAGGTGTCACTCTAGCCCAGGCTGTCCTGGACCTCTATCTCTGTAGTCCCAGGCAGGCCTCAAGCCTAATAGCATTCATACTGGGATTAAAGACATGCACCACAACACCCTGCTCTATTTTTAATTTTTTGAGGAACTACCATACTGTTTTCCATGACAGCCTTACTACAAACACGCATTCTTGAATCCAAAGTCCATTAATGACCTTAGAGGGGATTATGAGGTAGCTGAACAGGAATACAAACTTTTATGTATTTAGTTTTCCTGGGGGATAGTCTGAGATTGAGATTCCATCCATCTGATTCTTTTTTTTTTTTTTTTTTTTTCTTTCTGTTCTTGGGCTTTCGAGGTAGGGTCTCACTGTAGCTGAGACTGACCTGGAATTCACTATGTAGTCTCAGGGTGGCCTTGAACTCACAGCAATCCTCCTACCTCTGCCTCCCGAGTGCTGGGATTAAAGGCGTGTGCCACCACACCTGGCTCATCTGATTCTTTACTTACGTCAAGCAGTCAGGAATGGCTGCTTCACAGGCATCACTGACTTTGCCAATGGTCTTGTTACTGTTACCAAAGAAAAACTCCAAGTTGAAGAGTGAAGAGGGAAAATGTGCTGGGCTTGAAGTTGGGGCAGCTGCGGTTTTTAAACCCCCCCCCCTTTGTCCATTAGGATTCACTGAAGCAAATGTGAATGATACCTGCTTCAAATTTGCAACAGGTACCCACGTGGTATCTGCTGTGTACCAGGGACTGTCCCAGGGACTTATATTTTATACTCTGTCTCTCTTTCTCTTTTGATAAAGGGTTATTTATTTATTTATCATTTATGAGAGAGAAAGAGAGAGAGAATGGGTGCGCCAGGGCCTCTAGCCACTGCAAATGAACTCCAAACCCATGTACCACTTTGTGCATCTGACTCATGTGGCTACTGGGGAATTGAACCTGGACCCTTAGGCTTCGTAAGCAAGCATCTTAACCACTAAACCATCTCTCCAGCCCTGAAACAAAGCCTTGTTATGTAGTCAGGCTGGCTTCAAACTCACAGCAATCCCCCAGACTTAACTGCTTTAGCACTAGAATTACAAGCATGGCACAAGTTCACTCTTATTCCTTGTTACACTCTAAAGTCAGTATTATTATTATTAGCTTTGTTTTACAGATGAGGAAAAAGAAGCAGGGAGAGAAATAAAAACCACAAATTGAATTTATACTCAACATGCCTTCACAAGTGTGGATAATGTAGTTGGTCTGGCTATAATTATAGGTTCAGAATAATTATAATTTTGGACACATCTGAACAGAAGCCATGTTGTAACCCTGAAGCAGATGCATACTTAATAGCAGGATACATATGTGTATATGTGCCACCTCTGGTTTACCAGGTCATATGTTGAGGAGAGCCAGTTGACTGCGCTACTTAATCACAGTGTGTCTAAGAGTCACTGTGGCACAAAAAGGAAGGGGGGTGTTAACTAGCCAATCAGGTAGCTTTATTTTTGTTACTATTATCACTACTAAAAAATTACACTGTGTACACAGGCATGTCAGAATTCCGCAGTGCTGAAAGTCAAGGAAAGCTTATCTCTGCAAGGTTAAAATTTCATTCATGGCAGGATTTGATCAATTGACGAGGCTTCAGATACCATTCACTCTTTGTCTAGATTATATTTATTCACCAGTTAATGAGCAAGTGACCTAGGCATTGATACAGACTACTCTAAGGACACCACTTATGAGTATCCTAGAGAAAAGCCAACGTTATAGGCGTTATCATTTATTTAGTCCATCCATCGCCTCAAGCGGTGACTAGGAATTCTACAATTCTTGTGTGTGATTTGCGCGTATCCAGTGGTTGATGGAGATGAAGAAGGGACGCATGAGCAGACGCGAAGCCCCTGGAAGCAGTTGCTGTAGTGTAATTGTTAAGGGAGGGGCTGTTCTGACTTCTCATAAGCAGAACTGAATGAGCAATAAGATGGAGGGAGCACTCACCCCAGGAACAAGTTGGCTCCATGATCCAACCAGTCCTGTAAAGAGAGGAGCTGAGAAGGACCTGCACCCTGCTACCTCAGAGAATAGGAAGCCTGTTCCCCAATATCTTGCTTCTAAGCTGGAGGTCACTTAGTAGCATGAGGATGACTGACAGCTGGAACAGATTTAATTAAAACCACAGTCAGTTGTGATTTGACTTAATAGCCAGGCTTTTTTTTTTTTTATCAGGTAATTTAAATAATTGGAAACTGGGTTGATGACTGATCTTTTACTTGGGAAGCTATTTCTTTTGGGAAATTTGTAAGTTAAAAGCCAAAGACAGTTACATAAAGTATGTTTACAATACCCAAATGAATACACTTTCTAAGAGAAAATCTTTGAGCTTTTATATGTCCTTGAAAGTAATAAAATTAAGTTTCTTAAGAAATCTTCTAAAAGTGAGTCTTAGTTTGAATTTAGATTGATCTTCCTCCCCAATCACACTTAGTGAGTGTCGTCCTTATTTACTTTGAACTCACTAGAAAAGTCGGGGGGGGGCCCTGAAAAGTAATTGTGTTCCTCTTGTTCATGAAAATTCTTTTTGTTTTGACAAACACTGGCTCCCAGAGAAGAAAGATGAAGATAAGGCTGTCTTTGGCCATTTCTAGTTTCCCTGTAATGTATTTGAAAGGGCCTTCCTTTGAGATCTGCATGTATGTACTTACCTACCTCCAAGCTTCAGCTTTGCCCTACTCTGGACTGTGGTGAAATTCTATTCAGTGGTGACACCCCCCGTCCCCGCCACCTTATGTGGCTGGCCACCACTGGGGATCTAGCCCCTTAGTCTCTCTTGCACCTAAACTGTTGCCTGAACTCTGACTCGGAATACTATTAGGGATAGGGGATGAATGAGAAATCTACTTCCTACTTCAATGTCAAACTGGGATACATGACTGGCCCAAGACCCATGAGGTCCTGATCCCCTATTTTCTATGAGTTTTGTATCTCTCCTGGAATCCCTGTAATTTCTAGAGCCTTCCTCGCCCAGGCAGGCTGACAAAGGTAAAGAGCCATTCGTACTCTTCTTCATTACATGGTTGACCATATCTTGCATTTAGGAATTTGACAAGAAGATATTCAGTATGTGCTTTGTACAAGGCATTCCATGCTAGGAATGTAGGGAAAGGAGGTGGGAAAAGTCAAGAATGACACTTAAGAGGGAAAGGAAGAGATCAAAGCATAAGGATTGAATTATCATTGTGATATACCCCATGTGAAAGAAGCACATGACAAAAGGCTCAACTTAGTCTGAAAAGTGGATAGATCTTCATGAGAAGGTGAGATCTGAGCTTCATTATGTGCTAATTGAAGCCAGGCATGGTGGCTCGTCTGTAATCCCAGCACACGGGAGGCAGAGGTAGGAGGATCGCTGTGAGTTCCAGGCCAGCCTGAGACTACATAACGAATACCAGGTCAGCCTCAGCTAGAGCAAAATAATACCTTGAAACAAAACAAAACAAAACACAAACAAACAAACAAACAAAAACAAAAAAGAAGCCAGGGTGGGGGGGGGGGTGGGAGGAGGCGTGAATTGAGCTGGACATGGTGGCACAAGCCTTTAATTGCAGCACTCAGAAAGCTGAGGTCGAGGGATCACTGAGAATTTGAGGCCAGGATAGGACTACAGAGTGAATTCCAGGTCAGCCTGGGCTACCGTGAGACGCTGCCTCAAAAACTAAAAGATAAAATAACAAAATAAGTGTGAATTGGAGAGAAGAACTTAGGGTGGGGGGACCATAGCAAGGAGAGGATCAGCATGCACAAGGGCAATGGAGACCTACCTTAGATTCTTGAGGAACTGAAAAGAGGCCAAAGTGGTTAAATTCGGAGACAGACTGAATGAGAAGAGATGAGGAAGAGCTTGGCAAGAAAAAGCCATGTCAAGTAGCAGGAGATATGCTCAAGATTTTAATGCATGTCCCCAAACCTATAAGGGATGCCTGAAAGGATTTTTATCTATATGTATTTTTAACTTTTTAAAACTTTTATTTATGAGAGAGAGGGAGGGATGAGCATGCCAGGGATTCCAGGCACTGCAAACGAACTCCAGATGCGTGTGCCATCTTGTGCAGCTGGCGTATGTGGATTCTGGGGAATCAAACCTGGGTCCTTAGGCTTTGCAGGCAAGTGTCTTGATCACTAAGCCATCTCTCCAGCCTATATATATATATATATATACATACATATATATAGACAATTTATAGACATGGTTACAATATATTGATCATAATTACTTCCCACTACTTTCTCTTTTCTCTACCTCTCTGACTGAACCACTTCTACCTGAAGTATAGTCCCTTCTATACGATGATGATGATGATGGGTGCATGTGTGTGTTCCATTGTTAATTAGGGTTGCTCCCATGGATGTGGGTGAGGGGTTATTTACTAGAGTGCAGACAACTAGTCACTCTACTAAGTCTTCCCCACCCCCAGCAACTCTTAGCTGCCACTCACTCCTCCAGGACGATGGGGCCTTGTCCCTTCTTTCGCCATTTGTGATAGATTGTTGAGGAGTCCAATATCATGCAGGAAACCACAGCCACCATGAGTTTATGAATACAATAGCCATGTCCAGTCCAGAAGACAGGGTCCCATAGCATTCTTCCCCCTCCTCTGGTTCTTACACTCTCCACCATCTTCTTTCACCATTTTCCCCAAGCCTTGGAAGGGTGATATATTTAGTATTTAGCACTGAACACTCAAAAGTTAGTTTTGAGTCTTCCCATTGAGTCACTGCCAACTGCAAAAAGAAGTTTCTCTGACCCAAGTTGAGAACAGCAGTAATTTATAGGCATGAACATAAATATTTGAGGGTAATTTAATGGGCACAGCAAACTGAATGGATTTGAATCAGATAAGAAGGGCATATGGGGGTGCTGGAGAGATGGCTTAGCAGTTAAGGCACTTGTCTGGAAAGCCTAAGGGCCTGAGTTCAACTCCCCAGTGCCCATGTACATCCAGATACACAAGGTGGTGCATACATCTGGAGTTCATTTACAGCAATTTCACTCAGTCTTGGCAGGATTTTTGTTGTTGTTGTTGTTGTTGTTTGGTTTTTCAAGGTAGGACCTTGATCTAGCCCAGGTTGACCTGGAATTCACTATGTAAGTAGTCTCTGGCTGGCCTGGAACTCGCAGCAATCCTCCTACCTCTGCGTCCCAAGTGCTGGGATTAAAGGAGTGCATCACCATGCCTGGCATGGCAGGACTAATTTTGCTAGTGAAACGTGAACAGAAGTGGTATATGGACTGAGTGCAGAGTCCACTGCCTTCTCCTTTGCCAGCCTCGGCAATCACAGAGGTGCATGTCAGCATACGGCTTCCTTCAGTCTGGGTTAGTCAGTGACCTTTAAGAGCAAAGCCCCTGGAAAAACCTACAGTTAACATGCAACATCTGCAAGAAACAGACTTTGTTTTCTGAAGGTGCTGATTCATTTGTTACTGTGCATGACTTACTTCATCTTGATTGATCTAGAGAAACTCTTCCCAGAAAACAAACCTTGAGGGATTTATGTGACTTTTGAAGTTTTAAGACAACTTTTTTTTTTTTTTTTTTTGGCTAGGATGCCAAGTCTTTGTCCCCAAAGACTCAACAAGAAGTATATTTTCCAAGCTTAAGGTCTTGCACCCTAGCCCTGGGATGGTGACATCTATGCGAATCCTAACGAGAGGTATTACAGTCACTATCAATCACTGGAAACCTGCCTCATAGCAGGTATTCAGCTAATTATTTTACCTTAACCTCACAATGAACCTAATCAATAAGTGAAAGCTATCACATTAATGTCCCCAATACGTGAGCTGAGGGCTCAAAGAGGATAAAGAACTTGCTTATCCAGGTAGGCGACCCAGGAGTAGAAAGAGGCGATCTGGCTACGCAGTCCTCATAGAGCTCTCAGCATTCTGCTAGGAGGGCTCAGGGCAGCCCTCTGATGGCCCTGCAAGTAGCTCGTTTCTTCAGCCACCCCCATCTGAGTACTGGGGTCCTCCAGGCAGCATGGCTTCATGGTAAGTTCTGTTTTCTCCAGGTTACGACCTGGTGGCCCGGCCTTAACTACAGACTCCCATCTGGGATGGTTAAATGACATACAGCACTTTCGTCCTCGAGCTACGGTGTCACATAGATCTGCATTTGCATAAGCATCCTTTCACTTGTCAATTCATCCGAGCTTCTCCTCTGCCACAGTTTACCCTCCGAACAAAATGGACATACAAATAGTTCCTGGTTGAGTGGGGCTATGGGAAGGATGAGTCCTTCATATGCCCCTTTGACTTCAGATCCTTTCTCCACCCTTTTCTGTTCCCCTCTCCTATCTTGTGAGGATGGCCCCTCCAAAGCATGCCTCAGGCCCCCTGCAGCTTGTTAAAGCCCATAGGAAAGGTGGCAGGTGGTAAGAGGGCCATGAAAGGGAAACCTAGGTTCTAGGCTTCTAGCTGGGTTGTGGCTCTGTGGCACCCTTGTCTCCTCTGTTCCAGCTGGCTCTGTCACCCCAGCCCTAGAGAAGGCAATGGGTCTGTGTTGCTGCTACTCTCTGTTGCTTCACCATCCTCTTGTGTTGCTTCAGAGATTCTAGGACCTTTCTAAGTAATTTTCTGTGTGAAAGTTCCATTCCTGGGCTGTTTGGCATGGGCTGTGCTTTCCTGGCTACCCCATGACTGGCAGAGAGACTGCCTAGAAACAATGCCTATAATGGGCTCAGAGCTATGCCTGGCATGTAGAAAGTGCTGAATAAAGGTGTGCTTTGACCACGTGTTCACTTCCTACCTAGATCCTTTGCTTCCAGTGTGTCCCCCACAGGGCTCCTGTTTCTATTCACTCTTACAAAGTAAATCTTCAAGGAAAATGCCTCCGTGGCATGAGTGACACTTGTCCATTTTCTCTTTAAATCTCCATACTTCTTGCTATGATTGACAAAACTCTACTTTGATCCCTGGTTACTTTCTGATCCCATACCTGCTGCTACTTTCCACTTACTCCACTCCAGTCTTATGGCCTCTGCTCTGCTCTCGCTGCCCAGCTCAGTCTTCCCTCTGGGCTTTGGCATGTCTGGTTGCCCGTTGGACAGGCCTCCTCTGGCTCCTTTCATGGTGCATCCATTCTCCACCCAGTCAAGTGTAGCTGTCTTCCCTCTAGACACCTCCTCTATTCCTGAGGCCATGCCCAGGCCTCTCCCAGGCTCCCCAGTTCTTATGATTTCCATTGAATGAATAGCAATGAGACACTGAAGATAGTGTGGAAGACAGGTAGAGTTTATTACAGAATAACTTGAGTCACTCTCAAGGGGGAGTGGGTAATAACCAAAGAGATCATCGTGGAAGAAATCAAATTACTGTCATGGGTGAGAGTGGACAATAGTAAGAGGGCTCATTGTGCTGCCCAACATACTTAGTTGGTTTTAGACTATGTCTTTTTTAAAAATATATTTGTTTGTTTATTTCTTTATTTATGAGGAAGACAGAAAAAGGCAGATACAGAGAGTGAATATGGGCATGCCAGGGCCTCCTGCCACTATAAACCAACTCCAGATGCATGTGCCACTTTGTGTATCTGGCTTTACGTGGGTAGGGAATCAAATTCTGAGCCAATAGGCTTTGCAAGCAAATGCCTTTAACCACTGAGCCATCTCCCCAGCCCCTAGACTATTTCTTACATTATCTAGAACAGATAGCTTCCTGAGGGTTGTTTCTCTGTCCAGGTGATTGTCAGACATATTTATATTTACTTTTTGTTTGGTTTTTTAAGGTAGGATTTCACTCTATCCCAGGCTGACCTGGAATTCATTTGGTAGTTTCAGGGTGGCCTTGAACTCACAGTAATCCTCCTATCTCTGCCTCCCAAGTGCTGGGATTAAAAGCATGTGCCGCCACCATGCCCAGCTTTGTGTTTACCTTTTAAAATACTTTTATTTATTTATTTTCAAGGATAGAGAGAGAGGGAGGAAAGAATGGGAGTTCCAGGCCTCTAGCCACTGTAAATGAACTCCAGATGCATGTGCCATTCTGCATCTAACTGGGCATCTAACCTGAGCTGTTAGGCCTTGCAAGCAAGTGCCTTTAACCACTGAGCAATATCTCCAGCTTCATTTTTTCTTCTTCTGAGGTAGAGTTTCACTTTAGCCCAGGCTGACCAGGAACTCTGTAGCTCCGACTTGCCTTGAACTCCGACCTCTGCATCCTAAATACCGGGATTAAAGGTATGTCCCACCATGCCTGGCGTGTCTTTTCTTTTATGTGTGTAGGGCTTGTGTCACAGCTGCTGCTCATGATTGTAAGGGCCGTGGGTCATAGGACAGTGTTTAGTACTGCTGCCAGCCTCTGGTTCATATAGTCTCTGTTTCTGGCATATGTGCCGCCAAAGTGAACGCTGATGGCCGTTTATGGATGAGCACTCAGTTGTCACTTACTCTCAGCACTTGGGCCAGTCATGAAACTCTACTTTGACCATTGTCAAAGAAATACAAATGACTCTGTGTGTGTGTGTGTGCGCGCCCACGTGCACGTGCATGCATAGAGAGAGAGAGAGAGAGAGGATTTAATGTAACCCAGATTGTCCTTGAGCTCACTAAGTAGCTGAGAATGACCTTGAACTTGTGATGCTTCTGCTTTCACCACCCCATTGCTGGGATTATAGGCATGTGCCACAATGCCCAGCTTGACTTAACCCTAAAGGGAGGGGGGAGTAGTGCCTCATTATTCCCAGAACACGCTCAGCTAGACAGCCATCTTGTGATATTTAGGGAAATTTTGAATGTCATGTCTCTATTCAAGGCCAGAGCTAGGACTCAGATCCCATTCTTCTGACCTGCAATCAAAGTCCTGCAGTTTCCATGCCTACTTCTGCAATCTTACTTGCTATGATGGAGGAGTCCAGCCTCGACGACCGTCAAGCTAATATCTAACTCGCTGTCTCACATGACTCCCTTAAAGCCGGTCACTTCAGTTATCCCCTGATAGGTGCGGTTTGCATCCTTACGCACATTTATTCTTTTTAAATCTTGCTTCCTTGCATCCATTCCTACATGTCAAGGGCCATAGGACTTAACTCTGCAGAGGTAGAAACCATGCATGGCTTCTTTGTCTTTGTATCTTAGCATGTAATAAGATGCCTGGTACAAAACGGGCTTCTATGGTTGGGTTGTGAATGGATGCTGAATTAACCTATGGTGAAACAGTTCCCTAGAACTGAAAAGCACTATTTTTCAGAAGTCTGCTCCCTGTCTCTTACCCTGGTGCGTGTGCCGTATGGAGGCCCTGACGTCATCCTCGTGCGGCTCACTGAGCACCATCCCCTCCGTGTCATGCTCAGCCACTGGGGCCTTTGTGTAGGCATTTCACGGAGGCTTGGAGTTCTCCGTCAATCTTCACCTTCCTTTGAGGTCCTGTGTGTCAGGGTTCTGCCTTCCTTCCCAAATGACAACAGTTTGACTCCCAGGGAGAGACAGAAGCCTGTTTCAGCTCTTCTTCTTGGCTACTAGCTCTAGGCTAGAACTTCTCAGTTTTTGTCTTTCCGTCATTACAAATTACTCAGCCTTGCTTGAGAGATTAGGGAACCTGAGGATTTAAGCCATGAAACAAGGCTATACTCCTGCACTCCTGGGCAAAGGGGAAAAACATCTTTCATTCCTTAAGAGTTAGCTAAGATCATTTTAAAAGACATACAAGCTAATTTCTTAATTACCTTCCTCTGCCCACACAGGGCCCCAGTTCTCCTCTAACACTGGTCCCCTGCCTGGAGGCACGGCTAGTGGCCGGAAGCGTGGGACCCACCTAGTTCTTTTACTTCGTGCTTCCTTCTGGGGAGTCGTTTTCCCATCAGGTAGGCAGTAGGCCATGCCAGGACAAGTCTACCAAAGTCTGACCACCTCCTGTTTGGCTCTGCTATATTTGATGGTCATCCTGAAAGTCTGTTACTCCAACCTGCCCTCTCACATGGACGGGCCCTCCCACCGCAGGTTATGCATACACTGAATCTGGCCTTGGTGCATTCTTTGCACATTATGTCTCGCTATAATTATCTTTAGTGTTGGGAGAGTTTCCCCCACCTTTCACTCTATTTGGCTCTGTCCTTCCCTGTTCTCTTCTCTAGACTGAGGTCCCAGCAGGCCTGATACTAGAGCTCAGGAAGCTTACCTACATTCCAATATTCGGTCTTCTTTAACACTTGGTAGCAAGTGGACACACATAAGAGAAAATATTACAATTATATTAGCATGAGAGCAAAAGGTTGGGGCTATGTCAGTAGTTTAGGACCACTGGCTAGACCCACTGATCATAGTGAGGTAATTTGGAGGACCCTGACTTTTCTTTTTTCTATTTTATTTTTTGAGGCAGTATCTTAGTCTAACCCAAGCTGACCTGGCACTCACTATGTAGTTATGTAGTCCCAGGCTGGCCTTGAACTCATGGCGATCCTTCTACCTCTACCTTCCAAGTGCTAGTATTAAAGATGTGTGCTACCATGCCTGGTGAGCCCTGATTTTTGTAGAAGGCAGATTAGACATGATTTTCTGCTGGGAATTCGATTTTGAATTATGACTCCTTTTTGTTTGAGAAAAAAAGAGAAAAAGAGACAGAGCAGATAGAAAGAAGGGGGTGGAGTAATAGGCATGCCAAGGCTTCTAGCCACTGCAAATGAACTCCAGACATACGTACCATCTTGTGCATCTGGCTTACATGGGTCCTGAGGAATCTGGGTCCTTAGGCTGCACAAGCAAGTGTCTTAACTGCTAAGCCATTTCTCCAGCCCAAATTATGATTCTTTTTAAAAACATAAACAATAACATAAACATAAACATAAACATAAACGCCTTTATTACATGGACTAAGGATGGTTTTATTTGCCTTTCTGGGCTTTGATCTTCCTCAGATAGAACTCCAGCTCCTTGCCCTCTAGCACATAGCCATCTGCTCTGCCACACTGGCCAGGTCTTGATGCAATGCAGGCCAGAAGCTTGCCCTGCTGAAACTGTTCCTCCAGAAGAGGGCTGATTTTGGCATTCTTTTTCCTTTCATCGTATTTTCTTTCACCGTTTTTTGTTAAAAATCTCGTCCTCCTCAGGAGTCAGCTTGGCCCCCTTCTTGTGGCCCAGGGGCAGTGTGTAGTGGGACTCTTACCAGTGTGGGTATGGTGTGCTGTCAATGAGCACAATGCAGTTCTTCACCAGGGTCTTGGTGCGGACCAGCTCATTATTGGTTGCATTGTAGACAACATCAATTATCCTCGTTTTGCGAGTACAACACTCAGAGCCCCAGGAGAAGTTCCCCACATCCAGCCTCAGGGCCCGGTACTTCTTATTGCCTCCTCAAACGTGGACTGTGTGTCTGCGACGTGGGCCAATCTTAGTGTTGGCAGCAGGACGACCCAGCTCACAGCTCCACTTCTTGGGGTAGGGCTTTATCTTGTCCCCGGTCTTGCAGCGCTTGTGCCAGTTGTCCCAAGAGATGCCCATTGCTTGGCGCTGGCTGGAAAGAGAGCCAAACTATGATTCTTTAAACCAATACATATGTGATGGGTAATGTATTTATCACTCTAAGGGTAGTATGAAATTACAGACATTTTTTGTTAGCTCCTCCCCATACACAACTAATGCTGTAATTCTGAAGCCTAACCTACTTATTAACATACAAGTAAAGCAACTTGTAGACAAAATGAAGTTTAAAAATATTTTAGAGAGAACATGAATATGAGCATGTCAGGACCTCTAGCTATTGCAAATGAACTCCAGATGCATGCACCATTTTGTGCGTCTGGCTTTACATGGGTAGGGAATCAAACCAGGTCATTAGGCATTGCAGGCAAAAGCCTTAAGTGCTGAGCCATCTCTCCAGCACCCAAATGCAGTTTTTATTGTTCTATGAGTGTGTTCAAAGAGGGTCAGACAAGTTCATTCCTGTTTTAGCCTGAGGCTGTCTCTAAAGATGGAGTCCAAGATCCCTTCACTGCCCTCCCTTGGCGTGACATACTTGCAGGGTCTAGTGCCATACTTTCTCTTTCATTTATTTACTTCACATATTTGAATCATTCCATCAGCAAGGTCTGTGCTCTCAAGTAAATGTGAATGCCTTTGCAGGCCCACATAAGCCAAATGCAAAAGGTGTGGCAAGCGCAAGGTTGCACATGCCCACTAGGTGGCACAAGTGTCTGGAGTTCAATTTCAATGGCTTAGGCCCTGGAGCACCAATTCTCCCTCTCTAAAATTAAGAAAAAAAAACACATTAAAAAAAAAAAAGAATGACTTTGCTGAGCCAGGTGTGGTGGTGTATGCCTTTAATCCCAGCACTTGGGAGGTAGAGGTAGGAGGCTCACCATGAGTTCTAGGCCACTCTGAGACTACATAGTGAATTCCAGATCAGTCTGAGCTAGAGTAAGACATTACCTCAAAAAATAAAAATAAAAATAAAATGCCTATGCCTTTGTTCTGAGAGTGAAATTACAGACATTACAGACATTACAGAATTCTGTAAAGCTTACAGTGGTTTAAGCAGGTTTGATGAAATCCAGAGGCGTGTGATGGATGGTGTTGGCAATGAATATTCGTACGTGGTTAGTGATGGGGGGTGGGTAAGGACTCAGCGTCCTTAGTATCTGTTCTTTCTATTTGGCAAAGCAAAGCTCCCGAAATCCTCAGGGTTGCCTTTTCTTAGGTCACATTGTCCCTGGGTCATGTGACTGTCTTGGCCGGCAGCAACAGTTGCAATATTAGGGAACAAGATTATCATAATTGGCTTAGATGCCTTGTTGCATTCTTTTCTCAGGACTGAGCAAAAGATCATCCTGAATAAAATCAGAGGGAGAGGAGCAAGAGATGTTAGATGTCTCTCAGCGCTGCTCTTTCTCCACCAAGGGAGTTCTAGAGCCACAAGCCAGAGAACTTGATGCTGATTCTTGAATCCTTTGGAAATGCTTATTAAAGAGGAGTCGAGTAAGTATCCTAGTCTGACAGCTCTAGAGAAGAAGGGACTGTGCTGTCTTGTTCAAGTTCTATCTGCAGCAAGGCTCCTGGCATAAAGTGAAGCATTATAAATATTTACTGAATGATAGAATAAACAAAAGCAACCTTGAGGAAATCAGATGATGAGGGAGAGAGAAAAAAAACAAAACATGGGCCCATCATCATCCAAACGATTTCCTCTGAAGGTTTCTTGATAGCATAATTGCTGCGTTTTAGATTATGAAATGCCATAGGCATCTCACAATTGGTTTTTGTCAGTTGTTTAACAATGTTTGCATAGTATTCTTGTGGGGAAACTCATACGCATGGGTGAATCTGTAACAGGCTGAACAAACGTACTCAGGTACATTTGGATCAGTGAAGAAAGCCTTTTGGAGACAGGTTGTTACAGGCAGTGAGAGTGTGTATCATTGGCAAGAATATGGAGCTTAGTGTGAGAAAGGCCTAGGTGCCCATCCCTTTTTGTTACCTTGTCTTGGTGCTATCTGACTTCTTACTGTTGTTGTTATGTATTTTATTCATATACATGTTACAAACACCAGGAAATCTTTTTATTTTTGTTGTATGTAGTCAATTATTTTAAAAAGGGACTTTAAACCTATGAAAATTATTGAAGGTTTCTCAAGATCCTAATTCTTATCTATAGTTTCAGATTTTTATTTAGCAGTGTTTTCTCTTTGTCTGAAGGACCTCAGGCTTTCTTTCTCTCTTTTTCTTTTTCTGGTTTTCAAAGGTAGGCTCACACTTTAGCTCAGGCTGGCCTGAAACTCACTCTGCAGAGCCAAGCTGGTCTCAAACTCATGGTGATCCTCCTACCTCTGCCTCCTGATGCCTGGCTTTTGTTTTGTTTTTTAATAACATAGATAGTGATACTAATTTTACTGTGAGTGTATGTATATGTATACATGTCCAAACTTCTCAGACAATAGCTGGTTGTGGTAGCACATGCCTTTAATCCCAGCACTCATTGGGATCACTTTGAATTTGAGGTCAGCATGGGACTACAGAGTGAGTTCCTGGTCAATCTGGGCTCAAATGAGACCCTAGCTTGAACCCCCTCCTCACCCAAAAGAAAACCTTCTCAGACAATAATTTTATAATTTCTACATATTTGGTTTGGATTTTTTTTTGAGACAGGGTCTCATTTAGCCCAGGCTGGCTAAATGTTGCTATGCAGGTAACTGTTATGGGAAACTGAGTTACACAGGGGTGGCACCAAAGATAGAGTGGAGAATCAGAAAATTTATTCATGTCTAGCCAAACATGGTAGTGTATGTCTTTAATCCCAGCACTCGGGAGGCAGACGTAGAGGATTGTTGTGAGTTCAAGGCCAGCCTGAGACTACAGAATGAGTCAGTGTGGGCTAGAGTGAGACCCTACCTCAAAAAATTATTCATGTCTACATGGACTCAGGGGAATAACTTCCAAAGCCTGAGTACTGAGCTCTGATAGCTCAGAGGTTTTATAGACAGTATGGCAGGCATTCTGGTATCACCTTGAATTCTTTACTCTATTGGTGGGTTACAAGTTTCTAAGATTACATGATTGGGGAAACAAACAGAAAATTCAGTAGCAATCAGTAAGATATAAGGAAGTACAAATGTAGAACAGAAAGTTGTTTGTTCAGGGGTATTTTTACCCATGGTTTGGTCTTGTAAGAATCTGACTGACCCAGGATGGGACTCAGTGACAGAGTTCTGCTGGGTTATGGTAAGAATAGGACAAGGTTGTTTACATTCCTTCTTCATCTTAGAATCTGAAGTGTTTGCAAAACACTGCTCAGCACAGAAAGGGTTGAGGGGCTTTAGTTTGACTGAAATCTCCACCACACAAGGGGGTAGCCTTGAACTTCTGATCCTTCTGCCTTCAATTTCCAAGTGCTCTGATTATTTCCTGGGACTGCTGTCCTGCCCACTGCATGATGTCTGGTGTTTGAATGTCATTGTGTTATATCTGCCTGTTTGCTTTTGATTGTGTTAAGCAAGACAGCGAATGCAGTCCTGGGCTTCATCTGGGCTGGCTAGACTGGATGTCTGTAAATTGTTCTGTTGATAAAATAGATTGCTGAGGGTGTTTACCTGTTTCCAAAACAATTTTCATTAAGTAACCTGAAGCATGCCCTGCTATGGCACTCTGCAGTTACAAGTACATTAATCCTCCTGTAATGTGCCTACAAGTGAATGTTACATAAGACACATTTTCTCTGTGGCTTACATTTTAAAATCTCTGGCACTTTCTTCACTTCATCTCTTGTTACTTTCTATTTAACACTGAGGCTTTCTTGTGTTTTCCCTCCATGATTTTCTTTCAGGGTCAAGTTATCTCTTCACAATATTTCATGATGTTTTGGGATAAGAATTCCCCTTATTTAATTTTTTTTTTCTTTTTTGGTTTCTTGAGGTAGTATCTCATAGTCCAGGCTGACCTGGAATTCATTATGTAGTCTCAGGCTAGCCTTGAACTCACAATGATCCTCATACCTCTGCCACCCAAGTGTTGGGATTAAAAGCATGGGCCACCACACCTGGTTTCTTTTTAAAAATACTTATTTATTTATTAGAAAGGGGGGAGAGAGACAGAGACAGACAAAGAGAGAGAGAGAGAGAGAGAGAGAGAGAGAGAGAGAAGAAGAAGAAGAAGAAGAAGAAGAAGAAGAAGAAGAAGAAAGAGAGAGAGAGAGGGAGACAGAATGTGTACACCAGGACCTCTAGTCACTTCAAACTAACTCCAGATGCATGCCCCACCTTGTGCTTTGCCTTTACTTGGGTGCTGGGGAATCAAACCCTGGTCCTTAGGCTTTGCAGTCAAGTGCCTTATCTGCTGAGCCATGTCTCCAGCCCCCAATAATTCCTCTTATTCTTACTAATGTATAGTCTACCAGAAGTTAGATATGGACTTTCTGCTAAGGTACCTATGAGGTCTAATAAAGACAAGTGTCTTTGACTACAAGAAGGTCTATATTGACTTATTTTTACTTTTTACTTTTTTTTTTTTTTTTTTTTTTTTGAGGTAGGGTATCACTGTATTCAGGCTGATTTGGATCCCAGTCTATGGTCCCAGGCTGGCCTTGCACTCACAAGAATCCTCCTACCTCTGTCTCTTGAGTGCTGGGATTAAAGGCATGCAATACCATGCCCAGCTTTAATGTTTATGTGAATATCTACTTCTATTGTTTTGGGTTGTTTCAGAAGAAGAGTATTTGTTTTCTTTTCTGTGGTATGTGTTTATAAATATAAGTAGAAAGGTCAGGTGAAGAAATTCTTGTTTTTCTTGTTGTGCCTCAGTGTCAAGTATTTACTGGGCGCTTGCTGTACCAAAGTATTGAGTATTAATGAGGCAAGGCACTGACATCCTAAATTTGTAATCTTGTGGAAGTCTGACATAAACTGATGAAGATCAGAGATGTGGTGCCACAGTTAATCTTTGAGATTTCACAGGAGGGTGTGGTTATGGAGATCTGGAGAGAATAAAGAAGGCTTAGAAAACTAGTTTGGGGAGGGCAGGTAGGGTAGCATAAGCAGAGTGAGAGGGTCTCCTGCTGGAGAAGACTGGCCAAACAGGTTCTTCTCTGCAGGCTTGACATGCTAGGTCCAGGCATTTGGACTCTCCAGAGCTGTGGATAGTTTTAAAAATAATATTTTTATTTGTGAGGAGAAAAAGAAAGAGACAGAGAGAGAATGAGAATATGGGTGCACCAGGGCTTCTTGCCACTGCAAATGAACTTCAGTTGCATGCACAACTTTGTCCATGGGGCTTTATGTGGTTTGTGGGGAATTAAACCCCAGCTGTCAGGCTTAGCAAAAGAGCACCTTTGACCACTGGCCCATCTTCTCAGCCCTATGGTTGGTTTTTGACTGAGGTGGACAGGCACCAAGATTGATTTTGGGCAGAGGATTAGGGCAACGGTGTGTAAGACGGACAAGAACTGTCATCAGTTGTTTGAGAACAGAGACTAAATCTTCATCATCTTTGTATTTCCAGGTCTCTGTTCATATTTAATGTATTGCCTAAATGATGCAAAAGATTATTATCCCGAGGTAGGGTCTTACTCTAGCCCAGGCTGACCTGGAACTCACTATGTAGTCTCAGACTGGCTTCAAACTCATAGCAATCCTCTTACCTCAGGCTCCTCAGTGCTGCGATGGAAGGTGTGTGACACCACACCCCGTTTTTTTTTTTTTTTTTTTTTTTTTTTTTTTTTTTTTTTTTCCAAGAGAGGGTCTCACTCTAGCCCAGGCTGACCTGGAATTCACTATGTAGTCTCAGGGTGGCTTCAAACTCCCGGTGATTGTCCTACCTCTGCCTCCCACATGCTGGGATTAAAGGCATGTGCCACCATGCCTGGCCCTACTCTTTTATAAAAATATTTTTATTTATTTATTAACAAGAGAATGAGAATAGGCATGCCAGGGCCTCTAGCCACTACAAATAAACTCCAGATACATGCACCACTCTGTACATCTGGCAATATATGGGTACTAGGGAATCAAACCAAGGTCATTACTCTTTGCAGGCAAGTGCCTTAACTGCTGAGCCATCTCTCTTGCCCTGCAATCCTTTGATAACTATTAGCCTTGCTAATAACCAGGAGAGTCTTTTCCTGCCCAGTGTTATTTTGTGTAAATGACTCAAAGGAAGCAAAGTTTGACTTATACTACTTCAAATTTCTTTTGAAATGTTACTTTATTTTTTAAAAATATTTATTTGAATGTGTGTGCATTTGTGTGTTGGGCATGTCAGGTCTTCTTGCCACTGCAAATGAACTCCAGATGCATTTGCCATTTTGTGCACGTGTTTTACGTGGTCATTGGGGAAATGAACCCAGGCGGGCAGGCTTTGCAGGAAAGTGCTTTCAATGGCTGAGCCATCTCCCCAGCTCCTGGAAAGCTATTTTAAACTGTAAATTGGCAAATTGTAGTTGGTGATATGTAATGCAGTAAAGTGATGTTAGTGGTTTAATAGTACAATGTAAAATAATTAATTAGCTGTGAGTGGTGGCACATGCCTTTAATCCCAGCACTCGGGAGGCAGAGGTAGCAGGATCATGGTGAGTTTGAGGCCACCCTGAGACTACATAGTGAGTTCCAGGTCAGCCTGGACTAGAGTGAAACCCTACCTCTAAAAACAAAACAAAGCCAAAAACAAAACAAACAAACAAACAACAACAACAAAACCCCACAAAAAACAGAAAAGAAAGAAAATTAAGTTAATTAGCCTATCATTATCTCACTTATCTGTTTTTCAGGGAGAACAATAGAAATGCGCATTTCTACATCCCTAGGAATACAGCACAATTTTTTTTTTTTGGGGGGGGGTTCGAGGTAGGGTCTCAGTCTCACTCTAGCTTGGGCAGACTATGTAGTCTCAGGGTGGCCTCAAACTCATACCCATCCTCCTTACCTATGCCTCCCGAGTTCTGGGATTGAAGGCATGCGCCATCACACCCGGCTACAGAACATTTGAATTTACTATATCCACCTCAGCATGCAATATATTTCAATGGAAAAAAAAATTACCCTCCCAGTTTCATGGCGGTTTTGTATCTCTCAAGCCTTATTTTCTTTGTCCATGCTCATTTTCTTCCTTAGAGGCTCAGCCACTTTTTAGAAATTAAACCACACAGCCTTTTGCAATCCCTGCTTCGGCATCCTTAAATTCTGCTTGGCTTCACAATCTCATAAAGGGATAAGATCACACACATACACATAAAAGCGGACAGCCCACCGCACCCTCACTGGGGCCTGGCAGTGGGGCAATCTCCCACATCAGCTGGGGGTCACACAATGACAATCAGACACACACACAATGATGACCACACACACACACGCACACAATAGAGATACACACACATACAACACCACACACACAATGATCAGACACACGCACACCACACACAGTGAAGATCAGATACACACAATGTCACACACCACACACAATGAAGATCAGACACACACAACATCACACGCCACACACAATGAAGATCAGACACACATACACGCGCGCGCGCGAGAGAGAGAGGCCTAGGCAGGGCGACCCGTCAGGAATCCACACTCGTTGCCCGCGCGCACTCGCGGCGGGGCTCCGCCCACTCCGGAGCCGGTCTCCGGCGGCCCCTGCGTCACTGTGGCGCGCCGCTGCGTCATCAGGGCGACACTGCAGCAGGCGCTGGCGGCTCGGAGCGCTGGCAGCTGCGGCCAGAAGCGCGAGCGGCCGGCGGGAGGAGCCCGAGCGCGGTGCGGGCTGCGGCTGCGGACGCTGCTCCGCCCGGCGCCTCGGCAGGTGCGTGCTCGCCCCTCTCCCCGGGACCTCTCGCGAGGCTTGCGGGTGTCCAGGCTGGACCGTCTCCCCCGGCCCTGCTCCCCCGAGCTGCCAGGTTCCCCCTCAGAAGTGGGCCGGCCTCCTGCAGGGAGAGGGGTCGCCCGCGGCTCTGTTCCCAGGAGACCAGCCTAGGGTCCCCGGGGAGTGGACATCCAGGAGCGGTCCCCCCCCCACCCAAGCACCTTCTCAGTGGACGAGGGAGCGGGCTGCTACTGTCATCCCAGGGGACACTGAGGCAGGCAGCCGGGGGCTCCTGGGAGCAGCTGGCTCTGGGGATAATCCAGTGACTGCAGCCACCCGTGCTTGGCCCGTGCGCTCGCTCTCACCGTGTGTCACACGGGATGCTGGGCGCTTTGTGTGTACACTTCAGTCCTACCTGCAAACCCAAGTAAGAGAGATGGTATTCTGCCCATTTTCCAGATGAGGAAGCCGAGGCTTAGAAGTTAACCAGCTTGTCCAAATTTACACAGAGGGTGTGCAGTGCAGTGGGGGACTTAAACATTCGAGATGGACCTCCTGCCTCTGCCTGGTGCAGGCTAGCCTGGAACTCATGGCAGTCCAGCGCCACTATGCCTGGCTGTTTTTTTTCTTCTTCCTTCTTTCCTGTCTCTTTCTTTCTTTCTTTCTTTTTTTTTTTTTAGTACCTCCTTGACCTTGAGTAAGCCCCGTGAGGAGGGAGGAGGCACTAGGCGTGGACTTCCTATTGGCAGCAGTCTCTTTCCTCCCCTGATCTCCTCTTTTCTTTTCTCAGGCAGTAGCGTGCTCCCCCTGTAGTGTGGACATTCTGCACCAGAAGCTGGAAGCTGAGTGCTGAATTTCCATTTCCTAATAGAGAAGAACTTTCATCCCAGGTGCGTCGCTTTACTGCTGTCCTTCCTGGCTTGGGATGTCAGATTATTATTAATGTTGACTTGTTAAGGACACATGTGGTTAGTTTGAGGATGACAGTTGTTGGATCGAATCTGTATGGGGATTGTAAAGGAGTCAGAGTATGCCGTTGGGAGAACACTGTTAACTGGAGGTAGTCTTTTAGGACGTTAAGAGAATAATCTAACACCCGGTGAGAAATAACCAACTAGAATTAGAGAATAGAGATTATATTACAAACTTTTTTTTTTTTTTTTCAAGGTAAGGTCTATAGCTCAGGCTGACCTAGAATTCACTATGGAGTCTCAGGGTAGCCTCCAACACACGCCGATCCTCCTACCTCTGCCTCCCGAGTGCTGGGATTAAAGGTGTGTGTTACCACGCCCGGCTCTATTACAAACTTTTGAAATTTTGTGTTAATACCTATTTTGGAAGCTTACGCTCTCAACATTTTCCCAGGATGAAAACTTAAAAACAATATGGTCCCAAGTGATGTATTTTACTTTTAGAGCATTTAGGAATATTTATTAACAGTACAAATCTCATATATTTTAAAGCATCACACACACACACAAAAAAAATCCAGAAGTTTGGTCTCAGAGATGGCTCAGCAGTTAAGGTGCTTGCCTGCTAAGCCTAGCAACCCGGGTTCGATTCCCCAGCACCTACATAAAGCCAGATGCAAGATGACATATGCATCTGGAGTTTGCCTGTTTTCTCTGTCTCTTTCTGCTTGCAAACAAATAAAGTTTTTTTTTTTTTTAATTAAGAAGCTTAATTCAGTTTAATGGGAAACTTCAGAGGTGCCTTAGTTGCTTCTCTATATTGCATAAGTATGTGCAAGTGAAAATTCCCAGTTCATAATTTTCAAAACCTTATGTACCTACATTTAATGTGTGATGAATTAAATAAGCTTATAGCTTTTTTCTCCCAGAAATTATTCAAAGTGCAATAATTACTTGTTGCATCTCAGAGATGTGCTCTTATTTTTTAGTATTTTATTTATTTGTAAGGGGAGAGAGAGAGAGAGAGAGAGAGAGAGAGAATGAGAATGAGAATATGAATGAGAATGGATATGCTAGGGACTCTAGCCACTGCAAATGAACTCCAGATGCCTGTGCCACTTTGTGCATCTGACTCCATTTGGGTACTGGGGAATTGAACCAGATCATTAGGCTTTGCAGGCAAGCATTTTAGCTGCTGAACCATCTCTCCAGCCCTAGATGTGCTCTTATTTTCTCTTGTAAATGACTGCATAGTAGTTTTGTTTAGGACATCCAAGGTTACAAATACTGTGTCCTTAGACATTTAGGGAAGTATTAGGATTCAAATGTTGATTTTTGTTTTTGCCAATCAGGATTGCCTTATAGTTCATGTAAGTACCAAGTGCTAGGCTAGTATCACTGAGTGACTCTTCAGCCCTTAGGGACAGATTTTGCACTGTGACTCACTGACAAGTTGATTTGACAACCCATTATGGAACAAAATACTGTAGACATCAGAATTTTGAGATCTGATACTAAGTTTGGCTTGTTCTTATCTTCAGTGGTCCCTCTTCCTTATAGCACATGGTTGGGGAATCACACTTTGTGACATGGATGAGTCTGCACTGACCCTTAGCACAATAGATGTTTCTTGTCTACCAAATTCATCAGAATACAGCCTAGGACGATGTAAACATACAAGTGAAGAATGGGTAAGTTTAAGATTTTGAACTACTTAACCTAAAAATAAATACTGCTATTATTGGAATTGTTCACAGTAATATAATATTACATGAGTTCATCACTGAAAAACTACTTCCAGCTGTTAGAAGTAATGTTTATGAAATTGAATCATAAGTTAACATTTTTAATGATATCAATTGGGAAGAAAAAATAGAAAAGTTAAGCATAGTCATTATGTTAAAAGCAAAACAGCTCAGTGTGGTTGTACATGCCTTTAATCCCAACATTCACCTTCAATCCCAGCATTGAGTTCAGGTCAGCTTGGGCTAGAGTGAGACCCTACCTAGAAAAAACAAAACAGCCAGTGGTGGTGCACGCCTTTAATCCCAGAGCTGGGGATAGGAGGTAGGAGGATTACTGTGAGTTTGAGGCCAGCCGGAGGCTACATGGTGACCCTACCTCAAAAAAAAAAAAAAAAAAAAACCAACAACAAACAAAAAAAAAAAAGGAACAAACAACAACAACAAATGAGGTACACTTATAATGTCCCTTTATCTTATCAGGAGCATTTAAAGGCTGGAATTTAAAGGACTGTCATTCTGCTCTGGTAGGGTTAATCCCTCCTCTACTCTTCTAAAACTCTGCGAACTCTGACCTCATTCATTGTTCTGATCTCTTTCATGTGACATTCTCAATCCTAATCAGGAAACTTTCTGTAACTTAGTATAGAGGTAATATTTAAACTATCCCATGCTATGTCGAAAAATAATGAGGACATTTTCTATAAATTGGCATAGAGGTCATATTTAAGCTATCCTGTGTCATGTCGAAGTGGGAAAATAACACAGAAGAAGAGCAGTAGTCTCAGCTTCCTACCTCTGTCTCCCAAGTGCTGGGATTAAAGGTGTGCACCTTTTCTTACTGGGGGCTGTAGCTCAGTTGGTAGAGTGCTTGCCTAGCATGCACAAGATCCCAGGTTTCATCTCCTGTTTGATGTTAAATACCATAGTGGCACACCCCCATAATTCTGGAATTTAGGAGATGAAGGCAGGAGTATCAGAAGTTCTAGATTACCCTTGGCTACATAGTGAGGCCACCCTGGGATACATGGGGCTTTGTCTCAACAGAAGAAATTTACTGAGCATAGGGATCCAGAAGCTTGACTTCATCCTGCCCTCTTAAATTCTAGATTTGGGCTGTCACTGTTCTACTCTTTCCTTCTAGGAGGTCAATTTCTTTGGCTTCCACCTATGAGTAAGAACGTTTAATATTTGTCTCTCTGTGCCTGGTTATTGTTGTTAACATAACAAACTCCAGGCTTAGTTGTGGCTGAATACTATGCCATTATGTATATATGCCATAGTTTCTTTATCCATTTATCCAAGTTTGCTTTTAAACCTGTGAATGCTTTATGAGTTTATAGCAATTGTTACCAGTTATTACTATTCTTACATAACCAACTTTTGCATATTTATGAGGGTTGATCATGGAAAGAGTACCTTTACTGAAAAGCACTGTATGGGGCACATGGAATCGTAATCCCTGAAGAAGGACACATGGTCAATTTCTCTTCCATTTGAAATATCTTAGTTCCAGAGATCAAATGGACAAGTGCATTTCTCTTGTCAAGTAAGCTTGGTTTTCCCTTGTTTTTATCAGAGTGACTGTGGTTTTCGACCTACATTCTTCAGATCTGCCACACTGAAATGGAAAGAAAGCCTAATGAGCCGCAAGAGGCCGTTCGTTGGAAGGTGTTGTTACTCCTGCACTCCTCAGAGCTGGGTAAGAACATCCTGCTTGTTGCTGCGTAAATGAGAGTGAAATGTGAGCGAGGCTTTCAACTTTATGAATTTTTATTGTTTGTTCTCAGTGGACTAAATTCAGTCTTAGAACTGAGAACTGCTTAAATCAAATATTTCAAGTAAAGATGTTGACTTGCTTTTTCATTCATCAGTATTTAGTCCTATTCTGAAAGTAGGCAGTATTGTGGCTTTTCTGTGACTTCAGGGAGAAAGTAGCCTTAATTTGCATTGGTCCTCCTGTAGAGTGACAGGAGTTGACCTTTGTCCTAAAGAGTATGTTTGGTTTTGTTGTTTTTATTTTGGCAAAAATGCATGAGCCTTCCAAGGTCCTACCACCATTACAGTGTAGCACTTGAGAAGAGCCAGCTGGGTGAAAGGTGAGCTTCCAGGGGCACTTGGGGACATGCATGAGTTAGCACATGCAGAATTCCTGTGGCTCACTTCTAAGACAGGAGAGTTCTTATTATAACATTGTATCTAGATATTAGATGGGGCCACTCTTTAAGGTACAGAAACTCTGTCATTTATGGAGGTGCTTATTTTTTGCCCAGGGTTGGCTTGGCAGGAAGTACACCTCTGAGCCCGACATAAAAGGGTTTGCTAACATTTGTGTGGAACTCAAGCAGCTCATGTACAATGTTCAGGTGTGCTCAAGAATGGCATATTAGAAATGCTTTAAACCATAAATACCTGGTTGCAAGAACTTTTGTAGAATTGAAGGATCATGTATTTCTAATCTAGGGGTAGAGCAGCTAAGATTTAGACAACAGTGGGAATAAAGATTTAAATAGAAGGCCATGTGGCTGTTCTTTTTAGACCTGGCGTCTCATTGCATTCTAATTTTGAATGCTTATGCAAAACAATGCTTGAACTACAGGATGAAATCAAGTCAACATCATAACCACTATGCTATAGTGTGCTACTAAATCAGAAGCAAGTGTAGAAAATTATTTGGTGGTGGTGGTGTGAGGTGTGATAGTATAACAGGTCAATTTTTGTGTAAACATAGGAACTTAGGGAATTGGACTTGTCTTGGATTTCTTCCACTGCATGCTCATTTAAAATAATTTTGTTTGATTTTTTTTTTTTTTTTTTTGAGATAGGGTGTTGCTCTATCCCAGGCTGACCTGGAATTCACTATGTAGTCTCAGGTTGGCCTTGAACTCACTGTGATCCTCCTACCTCTGCCTCCCAAGAGTACTGGTATTAAAGGAGTGCACCACCATGCCTGGTGGGGGCAAGGGGGGGGAGAGGGGAGAATGAGTGTGTCAGGGCCTCCAGCTTTTGCAAACAAACTTCAGATGTATGCAGCACTTGGTGCATCTGGCATTACGTGGGTCCTGGGGAGCAGAACCTGGATTGTTAGGGCTTTGCTGTCAAGTGCCTTAACCACTAAATGATTTCCCCAGCCCCTTACATATTTTTGTAGTAAGTTCTTGATATTTTTCTTTTCTATAGAGAATTTATTCAAGTATTTTTTACATCATGAGGGTAAAATTTTTAAGTGTTTATTTGTAGAACACTTACTGTTTGCCCGCATTGATAAAGCTACAGACGTTGTCCTTTCGAAAGAAAGATGTCTGCTATTTTTTTTTTTTTTTCTGGTTTTTTGAGGTAGGGTCTCACTCTAGTCCAGGCTGACCTGAAATTCACTATGTAGTTTCAGGGTGTCCTCGAACTCACAGTGATTCTCCTACCTCTGCCTCCCGAGTGCTAGGATTAAAGGTGTGCACCACCACGCCTGGCTTGATGTCTGTAATTTTTGAAGATCACTGTAAAGGGAATGACTTGCAGATGTGCCTTTTCTCATTGAAGTGATTAATCATTTTAGGGTGATGGAAAGATCTGAGATTGAACCTAAACTCCTGCCAACATCAATTTTCTGACCTATCAAATGGAAATAATGATCCAAATATGTTGAGCACTTTCATACTCTGTATTTCTTACAGTACTCCTGCATTTTGGGGACACATAATGCTCCTGTGACTGACTTAAGCAAATTGTAAATTTAGCTCTTTAGGGATGGAGATAAGCAATGGTATAGGAAAGAAAGAGGCACCATAACCTTTGCCTTTAAAGTTTCAAAAATTAATTTTGAGTTGGTGAGTGACTTTGAAGTTTAAAGAGTGTTTTTTCTTTTTTAAAAGTCTGTGAAAGTGTATTTTTCTCCAATTATTGTTATTATTATTATTATTATTATTATTTATTTTGAGAGAGAGAGGCAGATGAGAGAGAGAATGGGCACCCCAGGGCCTCTATCCACTGCAAACGAACTTCAGACGCATGTGCCACCTTGTCCATTTGGTTTACATGGGTCCTCGGGAATCGAGCCTGGGTCCTTTGGCTTTGCAGTTAAGTGCCTTAACCACTAAGCTGTCTCTCCAGCCCTATAAAGGTATGGAGGTATTTTTTTTTTTCTTTTTTCCTTTGGTTTTCCAAGGTAGGGTCTCACTCTAGCTCAGGCTGACCTGGAATTCACTATGTAGTCTCAGGGTGGCCTCAAACTCACAGGGATCCTCCTACCTCTGACTCCCAAATGCTGGAATTAAAGGCATGCAACACCATGCCCAGCTCATTCTGGAATTTTTTGAATTAATAACTGATGTTATGCTTGAATTCTAAGTCATCTAGAAATAGTGGGAGCTTTTCACCATCAATGCTGTCATGGATTTATGTCGGTATTTCTTCTGTTTTATATAGGAAAAATTTTTCAACCCCAGTATCCCGTCTTTGGGTTTGCGGAATGTTATTTATATCAATGAAACTCATACAAGGTAAAAAGAAATTTCTTACACTTCTAATAAACCTCCAAAGGAAAAACACCATGTGATCACTTAACATATTTTAAGATGAGCCTGTGTTTTTTTTTTTTTTTTTTTTTTTTTTGAGGTAGTGTCTCTTACCTCTGCTATCCAAATGCTGAGATTAAAGGTGTGTGCCACCACACCTGGCTGAGCCTATGGTTTTGAGGGTCAATAGAATGTGAACTTTGACACAAGAGCCTTCATTTAAGGAGTAGAGGCAGGATAGCCATCAGAGATCTGTCACTATGAATGACTGAGGTGTTAGAAGGTTTCTTCACAGGAGCCTGGATGATACTATGTTCTATACCTTGTGCATGTATTGATTTTTGTGCAACAGTGGGAAATACTTCCTTGAGGAAAGATGTGGGCCTGAATGGCCTATGATCTATTGTGACTATTTTGTGCTTCAAAAAAGGGCATGGTGACACATGCCTTTAATCCCAGCACTTAAGAGGCATAGGTAGGAGGATTGCCGTAAGTTCAAGGCCATCCTGAGACTCCATAGTGAGTTCCAGGTCAGCTTGGGCTAGAGTGAGATCCTACCTTGAAAAATAGAAAAACCAAAAAGAAAAAAGAAAAAAGAAAAAAAAAAAAAAGAAACAAATATAAATGATGAAATACTGTCCAATCTGTAGAGTATTTGAAATTGTGTTCTTCTGTCGAGCAAAAGTTCTCCCCCACTTGGTTACTAGTACACACTCATTGTACAAAATGATGGCCTTCATGGCATCATTTTTCCAACGTGTTTATCACAAACAAAGGTTCTATTTTTCAAGTTACCATGAAATAATGAGTTTCACTATGTCATTTTCATACACATGTGTCATTGTTCTTTGCTCATGTTTGCCCCTCCCCCAAACCTTCCCTAGGGCTTCCTCTGGGCTCTTCCCTCCAGCAAATGTTCTTTGACTTATTGTTTTCCTAAGGCTTTTTTTGTTTCTTGTTTTTAATTTTCTAAGAATTCTTCTAAATTTCAGGCACGTGGGGATGGAGGAATAGGTTGCAAAGAAAGGGAGAAGGAGACTTTTATATATAGATTCAAGTTACATCATAAAGGAGAGTTAGAAGGCAGGAATAGTAGCCCAAAATACTACCAGTTCTTATAATTTCAGAGTAGAAATATTCTCAGGTGAGGAGAAATAATTGAAATTCTATGAAAAAATAATCCAGGAATCAAATGCTTGATCTGATGCCCAACATTACTGTTCATGATTAGATGATGAATATTTTTTCTCTCAGCTCTCTGTCTCCCTCTCTCTTTCCTTCTCTCTCTCTCTCTCAAAGCAGGTGGAAGACGTTCAGTCCATTGAGTATTATCTGTTTTCTTTCTTTGGTTGACGTGATTATGATCCTAAATAAAGGAATAAAATGTTTTCTTTATGTAACTAGATATTTTACATGTAAAGCCAAAAATGTTTGCCCATTATCCCCAATTGGAACAGTTACAAACAAAAAGTATTGGCTCTATAGACTCACCACTATCTGACACTATTCAGGAAAGTAAGTTGCCTGTATGTGTCATATGAAGCAAAGTCTAAATATTTTTCCCAGAACACACGCATGTGTTTACTGTAATGTGCCCACTCGTGTGGCGCGCTGTCACACGCGCTCTCATGGTCTTCACTCCCGTGCATTCCATCACGCACACTTCCATTTTCCACATGTGAGTGCTCTAGTCAGCTGCAAAGGATTGTGTGGAGAGCTTGGACTTTGTACATTCTGATAATCTAAAAATTTTCACTGCCAGAAGTTTAGAATGAGCATGTGACAGTGGCTAAATTTCAGAAGATTGAGACATAGGGAAGGGAGAAAAAGATGAGAATGATCAAATGATCACAGTTCTCTAACAAGTTGCTTTTCCTCAGCTGAGGGCTTTTTGTATCTTTTCAGTCACTGAATTGTTAGTTAAAATCTTCTGTAGGTATCACTGTGGAGGACACTATAATGCAGCATTCTGTAATCATTATGATAGCTTCAAATCTCCATATCAGAAGGCTTGTAGCATGTGTTTTCTGATAGTATTCCCCTTCCCCCATGTAGTTACTGTCATAGACAAGAATATGTCCTTCTCTTAAGTAGGGTGAATGTGTGTTAAACGTGAAAAACTGGCCTCACGAACTGGAGTACAAATACTCAGATCATATCATAGACCTGTTACACTTGACTTCTTTTATCTGATTAGCCCTTTCATTCTGTCTGAGAACCTGTGCTTATCTTGGAAGAAATACTATAATACAAAACGAACCCTTTATGGTAGAAAAGACTTCCAAATTCACTCCCCCCTCTTTTTTTTTTTTAAGCTCATAACTATATTTAGCTACCTAGTGCATCGACTTATGTCTATACATATGTACCTAATATGTTACATTTAACATACTTAACTTCTTAGTGGTATAAAGTCAACTTTTAAAATAACTTGTCTTCACACTAGGCTTACTGTTCAGCACAATAAGACTGTTCAAACATTAATACACAGATTCTCAGTTTCCAGTGTACCTGAGAATGCCTGAAAGCAGGTATGAGTAAAGTTAGCTACATAGCATCCTGAACTGCTCAGGACAGCATTGGGCTGGGTAACACGCAGCTGTTTTGTGGAAGGAGAACTGTTGTGTCATTGGGACATGCTGGAGTGCTTCCTGAGAATCTCTTTGCATTGTAGGCATCGAGGATGGCTGGCAAGACGCCTTTCTTACATCCTTTTTATTCAAGAGCGGGATGTCCATAAAGGCATGTTTGCCACCAACGTTGCTGAAAATGTCCTAAACAGCAGCAGGTAAGGTTGGGAACATTATTCTAAGGTGAGGAGAGGGAAGGATGTATGACTGGAGGGGTGTGAGGATTAAATGCCATTGTTAACCCTTGGTTTCTCTGGATTTCTGCCTGGAGAACTGTTTGCATTTCTGAGTATTGAATGTTAAGCTCTCAAAGAAATTGAGGAGTCAGGAGAATGGAAGGCTTGGTGAAAGGCCTGTGAAAGAACCGTCCTGCTTTATGGACTTAAGCTGAATGGGCTTCTCAAAAGTGAAAGGCACGTCCTGACTCGATGTGCACGTATTTCTAGGGTTCGCCACAAGTTTTCTGTAATAGGAAAATTCTGGACAGCACATTTCCTGTTTTATAAATTCCAAGAAATGGACTTGGTATCAGTACCTAGGTCCAATTCTTTTTTAAAAAATATTTTCATTTATTTATTTGTAAGCAGAGAGAGAGAGTAGCAGGGCGGTGGGGCGGGGGGTGGGGAATGGTGCGCCAGGGCCTTTTGCCACTGCAACTAACTCCAGATGAATGCATTACATTGCGCACCTGGCATTATGTAGGTGCTGGGGAATTGATCCCAGGCACACGGGCTTTGCAAGCAGTGCCTTTAACCATGGAGCTATCTCCCCAGCCCTAGGTCCAGTTCTCTTAGTAGAAAGCCATTGTTAGGAGTCTTAAGGGAGGGCTTGGGAGATGGCTCAGTGGGTTAAGACCATTTGTCATGCAAGGGTGAGGGCCTGAGACCATCTCAGTTCCATTCCCTAGCACCCATGTAAATAGCTTGATGCGGCTATGTATGCTTGTGACCCCAGTCCTCTGGGGAATGGAAACTGAAGACTCACTGAGGCTCCCTGCTCAGCCAGTTCTGACTGAAAACACTGTCTCTGGGTTCACTGAGAGACTTCGTCTCAAGGAAGAGTTTGGATAAGGACGAGTGACGTTGGAGAACACTCAGCATTCTCCTCTGGCCTCCACATGTGTGCATGGGCATGTGCATCTGCACACGCATGTGCCTACCATATACCACATAAACATGCAAAAAACAAAAAACCTAAGTAAGAGGCTGTCTTGGTTTTCAGAAATTTCCCCTTGGAGGTGGCTGAAGGGGAAGGTTTTCCCCTTGTCCTCTGAATGTTTCCTGGAACAAACTGACTCTAGACCAGTGAGCTGGACTCCTGGGAAAGTGATTATTCACTGCCTCCTAGAAACTGCAGTATCCTTCCTGAGGGAGAAGGAATTGAGGGATGTAGGCAGTCCTGAGATAAAGAGAACGACTTACGAGAGTGTCTGGAGAACATGCCTTAATGGGGACAAAGTTCCTGTGAGTTCTTAGGGAACTGGGTGAGGAGCAGAAAGTCACTGGGGACAGTATCTTTTTCCTCAGACTAAGTCTCAGTGGGAGTTGGCCTCAGAAGATTAGATGAAAAGTCTTTCAGGATATGGACTTTTAGTCTCTTCTCTCTGGACAGCCACACTTCCCTGCCTGCTTAATGAGAATCTATGAGGAGGCTCAAGATAATCATTCCTTTGCTTTTTTTCAGTCAGAATTCCAGAGTGCCCCGCCCAGTGCCTTCTGTGGGAGAATTAACAGAAAGTGAGGCAGTTCTTGAATATGAGGCAGCCTTTAAGGCCTTCTTATTACTTGCTGTTTTGTTTTTTGTTTGTTTGTTTTCCCGAGGTCGGGTCTCACTCTAGCCCAGGCTGACCTGGAGCTCACTGTGCTGTCCCAGGCAGGCCTCAAACTCATGGCAAGTCTCTGACGTCTGCCTTCGGAGTGCTGGGATTAAAAGGGTGTACTACCACACCTGGCTTTTCCCATTATTATTATTATTATTATTTTGAGGTAGGGTCTCACTGTAGCCCAGGCTGACCTGCAATTCACTGTGTAGTCTCAGGGTGTCCTTGAACTCATGGCGATCCTTCTACCTCTGCCTCCCAAGTGCTGGCATTAAAGGCATGCGTCACCACGCCCAGCCCCCCATTATTTTTAACTTGAAGGGGTGCCACATGGCAAAAACCATGAGACATAGTTTCTAAGCCCCAAAATATGTGAGTTTAAGCTAGGTATAGTGGTTCAGGCCTTTTATCCCATTACTCTGGAGGTTGAGGTAGACAGATAGTTATGAGTTTGAGGCCAGCCTAGGCAACAGGCTGAGTTCCAGGTCATCCTGGGATAGACTGAGCACCTGTCTAACAAAAAAACAGAAGGAATTTGGGTAAAAGTTGTTCTGTTTTGCCTCAGTGGTATGGCCCACTTGAGGTGTAGAACTGGACTTGGAGAGCAGCAGGTGGGGGAATTGCAACCCCCCACTTATAACATTTGTTTGTCGTCCCTTCAGGGTTGTGGCCACAGCCCCAGTAGTGCCAGGACTCACTAGTGACTAGTGAGTCCTGGAGGTGCGATGATCACATGAAATACGTATAGAAACATCCTGATTGCTTCCCCTGGACACATCCATATCATTGAAATTGGTGGTTTAATATTAATGAATTATAGGCCCAGGCAGAGTTTTACTTCCCTAGTCTAAGCATTGGTAGGAGAAAACAAGTGATTGAAACTCTTGTGGATTATTATATTTTCTGTTTTTTTCTTTTTTCTTTTTTTTAGTTAAAAGCTTCAAGTATATTTTGCTTTATCTACATGTTTTTCCTAGTAACTAGGATGGTAGAAGTGGTTTAAGAAGGTCTAACTCAGTGCTGGAGAGATGGCTCAGTGGTTAAGGCACATGCCTGTGCAGCCTAAGGACCCAGGTTCAATTCCCCAGGACCCACATAAAGACAGATGCACAAGGTGGCGCATGCATCTGGCGTTCTTTTGCAGTGGCTAGAGGTCCTGGTATGCCCATTCTCTCTCTATGTGTGTGATTTCTCTCTCTCACTCTCTCTCGCAAATAAATAATAAGTAAATAATTTTTTTAAAAAAAATTCATATTTTTTCTCTCCTAGGCCAAGTAAAAAGTTTATCAAACTGGATTAAACTTTTCCTTTTAAACTTTGTATTGTTAAGTGCTGTGCAATTTGTTCCTCTTTAATGCTTCCCAGAGTTTGACAGTTAGTTCTTATGGGTGACAGTATAAAGAAATAATAAATAATATACAGATAGATAGAAAGTAAATTAGGACTTTAGAAGAAAAAATATATATTACTTTGCAATGAGTTTTTGAATTATATACCTACAGATTTTATATATATATATATATATATATATATATATATATATATATATATATTTGCTAGAGTGCTACTTGTGTCTCTCAAAGCATAACTGGAGCATTTGGATTCCATAGTTATCACCTAGCAAGTTTGATTAATTCTTTAGTCTGCTTCTCAGATTTCTGTGATTCACTGGTTTAGGAATAGGATATCCTTCCATTTTGATAGCTAACCACAGAGAGCTTTTCTGTGTTGAGGTCATTTTCTCATGTTACCACATATTAAAGGGAATGTGTGTTTTATTCAGTTTTCCCATTTTGCTCATTTACAGCTATATCTTAGAAAATACTGACTGTGCTGGGTGTGGTGGTGCACGCCTTTAATCCTAGAGAGATTGAGGTGGGAGGATCACTGTGAGTTTGAGGCCAGCCTGAGACGACATAGTGAAATCCACGTTAGCCGGGCCTAGAGTGAGAACCTACCTCAAGAAAACAAGCGGTGGGGAAAAAGAAAGAAAAAAAGGAAAGAGAATACTGACTATGGACTGTAACTGTGAACCAGTTACATCGTCGCCTTTCTGTTTTCCAATCAGAGTGCAGGAGGCAATTGCAGAAGTGGCTACGGAACTGAACCCCGATGGCTCCGCCCAGCAGCAAGCCAAAGCCATTCAGAAGGTGAAGAAGAAGGCTAAAAAGATCCTTCAAGAAATGGTTGCCACCGTCTCACCTGGCATGATCAGGTATCAGTCAAGGGCAGCTTGTGGTCAGAGCTACCCTGTTTTGAGCAAATAAGATGGAATCATTGAATTTTTGTTTTCTAGCTCAAGCTTATTTGAGCAAAAAGTAGTACTGCATTTCAGTGTTAAGTCCAGCCCTTCTGTATGTGTGACTGCCCTGTGAAGCGGTACAGTCACGGCTTCAAGGTGCCTTCAACTCTGCGAATTCTATTTCTGCTGACATCTGCTCCCCTGAATAGGCTGAGTCAGGCCTCACATGTCCATGTCTTCAAAGGGAGGGGTTTGTGTGCATTACAAGGGTTGTTCTGCTCACTAAATATTAGTTTGGCCATTTGCCTTTGAAATTCTAAATATTATTAGAGTGAAATGTGATCTTAGTCTATAATAAATGGATACTTCTGTGAATAGTATCTGTTTCAAGTCAGCTCACTCATTCCACAATTCAGATGCCTAGGTGCACATGCATACACACACACATACACATACAACACACACACACACACACCCAGGTCATTCACAGGTGCTCTGAGGTGTAGGCTTGGAAGCTGGAGTAGACATAGTAAACTATATACAGACTTATTTATTCATATGTAAAGCTATCTGCATATAGATTAACATGTTTGCTTTTATTTCTTCAGACTGACAGGCTGGGTGCTGCTAAAACTATTCAATAGCTTCTTCTGGAACATTCAGATTCACAAGGGTCAAGTGGAGATGGTTAAAGCTGCAACTGAGGTAGGAATTCCTATGTATCCTGTGTTTGTGGAGTGCTTTTTAGAGTTCTTTTGGAAATGCTGTCTTGCAGACTGTTTTGCCCTTCAGTCCATTTTGAGCCATCCCCCACCTTCTGGGATAACCTGCAGCCTGTGTTTGGGAGGAGGAGTGGGGTATGAGGGCCTGTCAACAATGCAGGATCCCTTTTGTAAGTTACCTCGCAACAGCCCTGCATGGCCCTTGCATTATCTCTGTTGTACACGGAAGAAACCAAAAGCTCTGGTAGATTAAAGAAATTGTCCTAGGGCTGGAGGGATGGCTTAGCAGTTGAGGCACTTGCCTGCAAAGCCAAAGGATCTAGGTTCATATCCCAAGGACCCATGTAAAGCCAGATGCACAGAGTGGCACATGTGTCTGGAACTTGTTTGCAGTGGCTAGAGGCCCTGGCATACCTGTTCTCTCTTGCAAATAAATATTTTTTTTTAAAGAAATTGTTCTACATCATGGGTCATTAGTGATTAGCTCTATAGTCCTAACCAAGTTTGGATTCAAAAACCAATGCTCTTTTTTCTTTTCTTTTTGTCTTTTCATGTTAGAGTCTCACTCTAGCCCAGGCTGACCTGGAATTCACTATGTAGTCTCAGGGTGGCCTCGAACTCACAGTGATCCTCCTACCTCAGCCTCCTAAGAGCTGAGATTAAAGGCATGTGCCACCACACCCGGCCAGTGCTCTTTTGTCATAATGATGGCTGCCTCTCAGAAGAGGTGTGGGTCAACTTGAGCTCTTGATGGCTCTTCTTTTACCCTCAGCTCATTGCTGTTGTTATAGTTGCTCTCACGTTTAGACACAAGGTATTAAATTGAAGCGGTATCATTAGTGGAAAATGTTTTCAGGGAGTGAGTCAGCAGTTAGCCAGTGTTGAAGGGCCGAATCCACATGCACTGCAAAGCGAGTCTGAGTGCTGCACTGGCACGTTCAACTTGGCTCTTCTCTCCACTAGACGAATCTGCCGCTTCTCTTTCTGCCAGTCCACAGATCCCACATCGACTACCTGCTGCTCACGTTCATCCTCTTCTGCCACAACATCAAGGCGCCGTACATCGCCTCAGGCAATAATCTCAACATCCCCATCTTCAGGTGAGATCAGCTTCCGCTGACCTCTAAGGTGCAATGGTGTGCTTTACATTTTGGATTTCTTTTTGTTTCTCTTTTGTGTATGTGTTGTTGTAAAGATAGATATTAGCCTTTTGTTATAAAAAATAATGTCTGCTCATTGTATAGTGAGTGTTTGGATAGTACCAAGAGTGCATTGATTATCACTATTTATGTATTTGATATGGGCGACTTGGTGAACTGTGTAAAACTGGGTTGACAGTATTGATCAAGTGGACAAGAGGTAAGGTGGTAGGAAGGTGAGGCAGGCGGCAGGGGGTTGATAAGAACGTGACTGTACCTGTCACTCTGACCCCATCATTTAGTAAGGCTGGGGCATAACCTGAACTTTTTAGAGGTTTTCAAGGGTGATGCAGTGCATTATATCCAGAGGAAACTGTGTAAAAGTGGAAAGATTGAAGGGCGTGGTGTGCTTGGGAAGTGATTTGCACTTAGGTAAAGTTAGAGTATAGGATGTGCAAGGAAGGACAGAGTTAGTGGCAGAAGTAAAAAGAGCTCTGAGCCGGGGGTTTGGATGGAGTCTGCCTTGGTCTTGAAAACTGACAAGTTGAGATCAGCAGCCTGGCTTAGGAGTTGGTTCTGATTCTGTTATGAAGTTCAGCTGCAGCAGCATGTGTGGCGAGGCCTACCTGAAAAAATATTTCATGCTAGTCCACACTTAGGGCTCCACAGAAGGTATGGGAGGTTCCAGATGTTTTGCTCCTAGAAAAGTGAGTAGATACCACCATCTACTGGATCTAGTCACTAAGTGGGGGCTGGCAAGGTCTCAGTTTAGCTGTTTTGAGAAACTGAACTTTCTGACTTCAGAGCACCAAGCAGCTCTGAGGTCAGCTCTATGAGTAGGGGCTGAATAAGAGGAGGATGAGTGGAGAGAAACTAGAAAGAAAGGACTGGAGGCTGGCTGGAAGAGTTCCACACAGTGGCGTTCATCACTGTATGTGTGGAGTCTGGGCCTCAGGCTTCTCATGCAGGGAGCTCCTACCTGATCTTTTCGGTTGGGGCTCAGTGTTCTGCAGGCCCTTAGAGGGAGGCAGCTCGCTGGACTCCTGTGATCAGCAGAAGAGAAGCAATCCATTCAGCTAGGCTGTGATATTTATCCAGCTGTGCTCTAGGCGAGAGTGAACAGCACTCATAAATTCTTGCTATTGAGTAGCTTCTAAACACCTACATATAATACGGTGTGATAGGAACCTACTGGGCAGACATACTTTCCTAGGCACTAGAATGCCTGTGTTGTTCTCTAAGACACGTTTCCCAGCATCAAGGAACTTGGGCAGCTGAATTAGGCCCATCAGGAAGGTAGGCATGGTCTCAGGAGGGGGGCTGCTCCACTGGGGCTGTTGAGAAGAAGGACTGTTCCACTGGGCTTTCCTATGACAAGGATAACTCTCCGTTTCTGCTTCTTGGCAGTACCTAATAGAGACTGACGATTTTTCATGAATGTTGTGCTAATCTTTGCTTAGCTCATCTTTCCTTCAGACACAGGAGATAGTAGATAATTGCGCCTATTTATTTGAACTTTCTTTTGCTGCTTCCCAGTCTGTACAGTGACCACTACTTTCCAGGATACATTATTTTTATGAATGAGATAAGCCTCATTCACTGTGAATTTATCTTGCAGAGTTGTAATTTCAAAGAGGAATGCTAAGCTTTGGGAACATTTTATAGTGACCTCCTAATGCGGACTGCAAAGATTATAAAAAATATAGTAATATTTAGCATACTATCTCCACTTAAAATATTATTATCTATTGGAAAAAAATGACTCCTCTTGGGGGCTGGAGAGATGGCTCAGCAATTAAGGCATTTGCTTGCAAAGCCTGGGTTCGATTCTCCATTACCCATGTAAAGCCAAATGTACAAACTAACACATGCATCTGGAGTGCATTTACAGTGGCAAGAGACTCTGGCATGCATATTCTCTCTGTCTGTATCCCTCTGCTTGCAAATAAGTAAATAACATTTTTTTTTTTTTTTTTTTTTTTTTGGTTTTTCGAGGTAGGGTCTCACTCTAGCCCAGGCTGACCTGGAATTCACTATGGAGTCTCAGGGTGGCCTCGAACTCATGGCAGTCCTCCTACCTCTGCCTCCCAAGTGCTGGGATTAAAGGCGTGCGCCACCACGCCCGGCTAAGTAAATAACATATTAAGTCAGAAGAATGATTCCTTCTGAAAGGATAGGAGGAGGCAGTCAGTTTGGCAAAGCTGATTTAGAAGCTTTCAGCTTCGTGAGAAAACTTGTCAGTGTTGTAGAGTCTTTGGGTTGGGAACAGAACCGTTTTATTCCAGGAAGGAAAATGAAGGAAGATTTTGTTTTATGTTTTGTAAAGATAATTATACTTGGTTTCAGTTTGATAAAATTATACTTGTCTCAATGGGACCCTCTTTAAGCAATGAGTATTTGAGACATTTTCTCCAAGGACCTTTTGTTCACTTTGTAAAATGTTTGTAAATATTCCTTGGGCAAATTTCATATGTCTAAGAGCCAGTGTCTGGACAGGGTTTTAAAATTTAGAAGTGCTCCCATAGTAGATCCACACGCTCACCTTTGTGGGCTCCTGTAGCAGGCAGACCCCATGCTGGCACGGGACTGGGGTAGTGGGTCTTCATCATATGGGGGGGGGGAGCTGAGGAGGAACAGAAACGGACGGGACATGTCAGGAGCACGTCAGTACACATGGAGAGTGAGTGTCTGCATCGTCACTGCCCGCACGCAAATGAAGTATGTGGTTTACATCCAAAAGGCGAATGTTTTGAAGTACTGTGGCCTTTGACTATTACTTTTACATTTTTTCCATGCATTCTTGAATTTATAGTACCTTGATCCGTAAGCTTGGGGGCTTTTTCATACGACGACGGCTTGATGAAACACCAGATGGACGAAAAGACATTCTCTATAGAGCCTTGCTCCATGGGGTGCGTATCTTCTTGCACTTTACGCCATCATGTAAGCTGTCTCAGGAGAGCTCTGATTAAGTTGAGTCTTTAACACCTATAAACTGGCATCAGTATTGCTCAGGTACAAGTGATCGTTACTTTGTACTCACAACCGTGTTGCCAAGGTGCTTTGCTCTCGTTGGTGTGGGTAAAATATTTGTCCATGGTAAAGTTATAACCTTCTCTGCACAGTGTCTTAAGGTTTGTTTTGAGTCCATTTTATTCAGATGGCCTTGAACTAATGTGTGATTCTCTCCTCCCATCTTAGCATGTAGTTGAGCTCCTCCGGCAACAGCAATTCTTGGAGATTTTTCTGGAAGGTACACGCTCCAGGAGTGGAAAAACTTCCTGTGCTCGGGCTGGACTTCTGTCCGTGGTGGTAGACACCTTGTCTACCAACACCATCCCTGACATCTTGGTAATACCTGTGGGAATCTCCTATGATCGGATCATTGAAGGTCACTACAATGGTGAACAGCTGGTAAGGAGACTACCTGTGCCGAGGTCATTATGCCTCCCAAGCCTTGCTTTCACACTGAACTGTTGGCCTTTAGATAGGAATGGCAGTTTGATAAGGGTATGTTTTTGGTTCTGCCTTTATGAACCTGGTTGGGTGGGTAAGGCTAGTTGCCTTCATCTCCAGTGTGCCTTGGGAAGGAGTGCTCAGGATTCCTGTGCTTGAGGAAGTGCATGGTTCCACAAGTCAGTGCTGGCCTCCATCATGGGACTGGAAAGGGGAAAGTCACTTGTCACTGAGTCATTGCCCCCACTGTGGGCAGTTACCTGTGATTTGCTCTCCCCAGATCACACGAGGGTTTCAGTGCTGCCTCAAGGACTGCAAACTAATTTGGGAATTGGCAGTAACTTTTTCAGTAAACAACTTTTATTTATTTATTTTGAAGCAAAGTCTCCCTCTAACTCAGGCTGGCCTAAAACTCATTCTGCAGCCCAGTCTGGCCTTAAACTCACATTGATCCTCCTGCCTTAGCCTCCTGAGTGCTGGATTGTAAGAATGAGCTACCACACCTAGCAATTTTCAGTAAACTTAAAAAAAATATTTATTATGCGTGTGATGTGTGTGTGTACGTGTGTTCACACGTGTAAGTGCAGAACAGTGTGAAGTCAGAGGACTCCTTTCGATTGGCTCTTGCTGTCCACCTTGTTTGGCGCAGGTCTGTCATTGTTCCTGGCTCTGCGAGCTTCCAGGGATTTGTCCTGTCTCTGCCTCCCTTCTCTCCATAGGCGCACTGGCATTCCAGAAGCCTGCCACAGCTTCTAGCTTCTCCCTAGGGTCTAGGGATTTGAACTCAGAATTGTGCAGCAAGCAGTTTATCTCCCTAGCCCACCCATAAACTTTTCACTGAAGTGCAGTACTGACCAAAAGATAGACACAAATCATAAGCATATAGATTCAATTATCATAAAGTGACCTCATGGAACCAGCCCTCAGATGACAGAATATTGTTACCAGGATCACAGAAGTCCCTTTCTTGCTCCTGCTGTCTATCTCTAGCTCATCAAGGACTGCCACTTGTCTGACTTCTCACACAACAGATTAGTTTTGCCTAGTGCTGAGGTTCGTGTGAAGTGCAGTGAAACAGCACCTGCTCCTTTGGGGTCTTACTTCCTGTGCTCAAGCCACTGGTTGTGAGAGTTGCTGCATGTAGTTCATACCTTGTCGTGGCTGTACACTGCTCCAGTGTATGACTGAATGATTATCTGTTCTGTGATTTAAAGAGAGCCTGGTGTATTACACATCTCTCTTGACACCATATGGATTCATTTCAGTGAAGATGTACCTAAGGAGCAGAACTGATAGACCACAAAGATATGTGTATTTAGTGTTCATAGAAAGTGCTTTTACTAAGTGACCACTTCTACCAGTAGTGTAAGAATGCCAGAGGAATTTAGATTCATTCTAATTTAGTGTGGAAGTCTTGGGCAAAGTCTGTTTCAAACATATTACTTCCAATAAATGTATTACCTCCAATAAGTGGGAGAGGACACTTGACAGTTAGGGCTTTAGGAACTAACACCTGGGCCTGGGTTATAGCTGGCTGACATCTCCAGCTTGTGGTGGCTTTGGTGTCATTGTGCCTTGTGTAGAATAAATACTTAGCAGTGCTTTGCAGATGGGTGACCAGCTGAAGGCCCCAAGATGCTGACTGGCATTTAGTTGCCTAAAGTTATGCATTTGAACTATAGTGACCCACAGACCTCAGATAAGTGACCTCTTTGACCTCTTGTATTTTTTGTATTTTACTTATGTATTTAAGAGAGAGAGAGAAAAAAGCAGAGAGAGAGAGAGAGAGAGAGAGAGAGAGAGAGAGAGAGAATATGGTGCACCAGGTCCTCTAGCCTCTGCAAACGAACTCCAGAACCATATGCTACCTTGTGCATCTGGCTTACATGGGTCCTGGGGAACTGAACCTGGGTCCTTTGGCATTACAGGCAAATGCCTTAACTGCTAAGCCATCTTTCCAACCCTGACCTCTTATTTATTTATTTAATTTATTTGAGAGAGAATGGAAGAGGCAAATAGAGAATGGGTGTGCCAGGGCCTTTAGCCATTGCAAATGAACTCCAGATGCATGTGCTCCCTTGTGCACCTGGCTTACGTGGGTTCTGGGGAATTGAACCTGGGTCTTTTGGCTTTGCAGGCAAGCGTCTTCACCATTAAGCCATCTCTCCAGGCCCTGGCCTCTTGTTTTTATCTGAGTGCTTGCAGAATGATTTTCATGGTACTGTGCCATTCTGTCCCTTTGTATTTTTATGTATTATGTGAACTTGTAGAAAATGAGCTAGTGTTAAATGTTTTCCACTGACTTAGCTTCCTCTGAGAAGGCTATATGGTAACACCTTCCTGATAGGTCTCAGTTGATAAATAACTCATTTTGTTTATTCATCACTCTCTCTTTTAAGATTAAATTCAAGTTTCTTTAAAAAATTATTCTAGCCAGGCATGATGTCTCATGCCTATAATCCTACCACTCAGGGAGCTGAGGCAGGAGGATTTACAAGTTCGAGGCCAGTCTCAACTACATAGTAATTTCAAGGCCAACCTTGGCAGCATGGTAAGAGTCTATCTACAAACAAAACCAATAAAACAAAATCATGATGGTTTTTTAAACATAGCACATGCGTATGTTAGCTTTATTACCACATGTTATTTTTACTGTTGGAATGAATGCAGGGCAAACCGAAGAAGAATGAGAGTCTTTGGAGTGTGGCGAGAGGTGTCATTCGAATGCTGCGGAAAAACTATGGCTATGTCCGAGTGGATTTCGCACAACCCTTTTCCTTAAAGGTGAGCATTTGTTGGCACGAACTTTATTTTTTTTATTTTATTTATTTTAATTTTTTTTGTTATTTTATTTATTTGAGAGCAACAGACAGAGAGAGAAAGAGGCAGAGATAGAGAGAGAGAATGGGCATGCCAGGGCCTCCAGCCACTGCAAACGAACTCCAGATGCGTGCGCCCCCTTGTGCATCTGGCTAACATGGGTCCGAAATCGAGCCTCGAACCGGGGTCCTTAGGCTTCTCAGGCAAGCGCTTAACCACTAAGCCATCTCTCCAGCCCTGGCACGAACTTTAAAGCAGCATCCTTGGGTGTTCCTCCTGACTCTAGCCCTACCTCTGCAGTTGGAGCCTCCTTCTCCTCTCTGCAAGGCAAGGACTATGATAGAAGCAGCCTTCCCTGGGTTTTCTTACCTAGTTTGCCCAAGGACAGTGAACTGCTGTCTTTGAGAGAGACAAGGCTCAGCATTTAGTACTATCTTGTTAGCGAGATACTTTTGTATGGTTGTTATACATGTTGGTATTTTATTGTATTTAAGATTACATTTAGGGTAAATTTTTCCAAATACTTACCCTAAAAGCTGGATCAAATTTACAGGATGATGGTGGGTCCGACTGAGGGGAATCCAGAATCACAGGCTATAGGCATTGTAAGCTTCAGGACAGGCTAGGCCACAGAGTAAGACCTTGTATTCAAAACAAAACAAAAGAGACAAGAAGTACCTCAAAGCACGGGGCTGGAGAAGGCTGATTCTGACAGTGTTTCCAGGCCCAGCGATGCTGCTGCCGAAGGGCCAGAAGAGCCAGGACGAGCAGGCGACGAGCTCCTCCGGAGAAGGCTGATCGCAAACCTGGCCGAGCACATTCTCTTCAGTAAGTAAGACGCCTCCTCGCTCGGCAGTGCGGGCTTGGGTCTCCACTGAGGTTAGTCTCCTCAGTAGTAGGTTTTCTAGCCCAGGCTGACCTGGAATTCACTATGTAGTCTCAGCGTGGCCTCGCACTCACAGTAGTCCTCCTGCCTCTGCCTTCCAAGTGCTGAGATTAAAGGCATGCATCACCATGCCCAGCAAGATTTTTAAAATATATACTTTTATTTATTTATTTGAAAGAGAGAGAGAGAGCGAGAGATAGAGAAAGAGGCAGACAAAAAGAGAGTTGAGTATGGGCATGCCGGGGCCTCCTGTCACAGAAGATGAGCTCCAGATGGTTGTCCTGCTTTGTACATCTGGCTTTATGTGGGTGCTGGGGAATCGAACCTGGGCCATCAGGCATTCAGGCTTTGCAAGCAAGCACCTGCAACTCCTGAGCCATCTCTCTAGCCCCCTTCCTTAAGTTTTGTTTAGCCGTGAGGAATACAGATGGAGCCCTTCATGGCTCTGCACTCAAACCGCTTCTGTTGTTCAGTGGAACAGTTGCACACAAAGCCAGACTGGCCCCAAGTGTGGTAACAGCTGGGCATTATAAGCCTGCCTCATGTTCCAAGCTGCAGCACCGTGAGCTGCCATAGAGACCACTTGGAAAGCTGATGCATGGTGCTGGTAGATCTCCATCTTGTCCCAGTCAGATGCTCATCTCCTCTGGGGACATTCAGCTTGTGTCTGCTCTAGCTACTCCTTCCCCATGTGACTGCTGGCTGGAGGGTCCCCTGTGCTAGATAAGTGCTCACTGCTGAGCCAGCCCCTCAGTCCTCAGAGAGGACACTGTCTAGGAATATCAGCTTGTGTGTCGCCTTTGCCTCAGAGCTGGATGTCAAGGCAAATGCTTCCTAATTGTCAAAGAGTTAGAAAAGAAAGATGGAATAAATAGCAAAGCTCACCCTCCCCCAACAGCTGGCACCATTGCTCAATGATCTCTACAAATCTTCTCACAGCTTTGCATTATGCTGTTCATGTTTATACACATTTATTAATGCTTTGAGAACTCCTCATGAATAGTCTTTGTAATGGCCGTGACAGTGGTACTGAGTCCTTTTCAAACACTGAAATTGTGAGTGAAGCAGTGCCATCTCAGAAACTAGCAAATACCTAGTTTGGATTGTTTTTTTTTTTTTTTTTTTTGGTGGTGTCTGCGTATGTGTGTGTGCAGTTGTGTACACGCGTGTGAGTGTGCATGTGCTTGGAGGCCAGAGTAGAACATCAAGTGTCCTCCTCTGTCACTCTTCTACATTGTCTCCCTGACACAGTCTTTCTCTAAGCCGGAGCTGCCAGATTTTGGTCATTCTGGCTGACTAGCACCCCCAGTGATTCTCCCCTCTCAGCCCTGTCTGGATTGGGGTTACGGGCATGTGTGGTCATGCTCAGCTGCCTTTTTTTTTGTTTTGTTTTTGTTTTCTTGTTTTTCGAGTAGGGTCTCACTCTAGCCCAGACTGACCTGGAATTCATTATGTAGTCTCAGGGTGGCCTTGAACTCATGACTATCCTCCTACCTCTGCTCCTCAGGTCCCATGTTTCCCTGGCAAATGTTCTTATTCACTGAGCCATTAACCCAGCCACAGATAAATCTATATGAAGACAATTTTCTACATACTCAAAGTGCCGGGTCGTGAAGTATGCATGTTCTGAATATATTTTCATATCCTCCTACCTCCTTCTCTAGGCAAGATTGAAAAGAAGAAATGAAGATAGATCAAGTTCCTTTCTGTGAGTCTTTCCCAGGCTTTATCTCATTCTCACAGACCCGAGTGAGGCTTGGGAATTTATGTGATTTCCACAAGACCTGAAATTCATTAATCTACAAGTTAGGTTTTGAGCCCATGTTTTCCTGGCTCCAGACCCACTTTTTCCTTTTTACCAGACCTTCATCTTAGTGGGAAGGGCGCCCACAAAGAGGGAAGTAGAGTTGCAGTTATGATTGTTTGCAGCGCAGACAAGCACACAGACAGCTGGTAGACCCCAGAGCTCTGGGTGGCTCATTTCCTAAGTCTACGATCATCGGGATTGGAGATAGACCTGCGTGACTGTGACCAGATGACACGTGGCCTGTAGTGAGGTTCCACTGTACCAGAGAACTGATAAATAAAGCCAGGTGTATTTCTATTAAAAATTGTAGTTTTGGGAAATGTGGTGGAAGACTTACAGTTTTAAAGCTCCCATTTAATGGGGCTAGGAAGATGGCTTTATGGATAAAGGTGCTTGCTTGCAAGCTTGCTAGCAGGGATTCAGTTTCCAAAGCTGCCCACGTAAGCCAGACACTAGAAGTTTCTGGAGGAAGTTGCACACAGGCAGTGCGCACACACATGAAAATAAATTTCTATTTAAAAGTAAGGTACTTTGGGGGGTGGAGAGATGGCTCAGAGGTTAAGGCACTTGCCTACAAAGCCTAACGACCCAGGCTCGACTACCTAGTACCCACATAAGCCAGATGCACAAAGTGTTGCATGCGTCTGGAGTGTGTTTGTAGTGGCTGCAGCCCCTGACACACCCATTCTCTCTCTTTCTCTCTCTTTGATTGTCTGTGCTTGCAAATAAATAAATAAAAATATTTAAAAAAAATAAGGTACTTTTCAGTGGCCTCAGCTGCATGAGAAAAAAGTGCAACTCACGTGTGTTTCCTTCCAGCTGCAAGCAAGTCCTGTGCCATCATGTCCACCCACATCGTGGCCTGCCTGCTCCTCTACAGACACAGGCAGGTAAGTCGGCCACGGCACCTGCGGCTCAGGCGAAGCTGGAGAGTCGTTTTCCGTATGTTTTAGTTTAGTTTTCTTTTTGACAAGTTCATATGTGCATATAATATATTTTGATCATATTCTTCTCCCATTACCCTAGCCTGAAAGGTTTTGACAGTTGTACAAATGCTTATCCAGTATAGCTTTGACCCATTCCTGGCCAGGACTATGAGAAACAGTGAGCAAGTTAAGGACCCTGCCCAAAGGAGTTTTACTATTATATATTATTTGTTCTTCCTGAGAAGAAGGACGAAATCTATGTGTAGAAAGTCAGCCTGTTAATAAGCCATCCTTTGGTTAATATGGCTAATGTGAATAATGTATGTTTAATGATACACAGCATATATTCTGGTAGTGAACTATTTCCAAGCAGTTTGATTTGAATCTTTGTGCCCACCTCTGCCCTCTCACAATAGGCTTACATAAGCACCATGGCTTTCTTATTCACAGTCATATTCTCAGCACCAGATATAGGGCCTATGTAGAGGACCAAACAAATATTTATAAGATGAATATTTAAAGTAAAGGAAATCCATGTTAAAAAATAATTGGCACTTTTTTTTTTTTTTTTTTTTTCCTGTAGTAGAGTCTTGGTCTGGCTCAGGCTGACCTGGAATTCACTATGTAGTCTCAGGGTGGACTCAAACTCACAGAAATCCTCCCATGTCTGCCTCCTGAGTGCTGGGATTAAAGGCATGTGCCACCTTTCCCAGCCCCAAATCAGCATTTCTTTCTTTCAGGCAGCTTCTCTTTCCATTTGTGATTTTGTGTGCTGGGCTGGGGCCCTAGATCTGTGACCTTCCTGGGGGCCCATTTTTCTCAGCACCCTCTGGCTTGCTCTGCGCCGGTGTCCTGGGCTTGTTCCTGTGGTACCAGTGCAGGTCTGCCACGGCAAGAACATCTGCGGGAACTAAACTTCCTGCCACCAGGAGACCATTTTGCCTCTCTCGTAGGGAATCCATCTCTCCACTCTGGTGGAAGACTTCTTCGTGATGAAGGAGGAAGTCCTAGCTCGTGACTTTGACCTGGGATTCTCAGGAAACTCAGAAGATGTGGTCATGCATGCTATTCAGCTGCTGGGCAACTGTGTCACAATCACGCACACGAAGAGGAATGATGAGTTTTTTATCACTCCCAGCACAACCATCCCATCAGTCTTTGAGCTCAACTTCTACAGCAATGGGGTACTTCATGTCTTTGTCATGGAGGCCATCATAGGTATGTCACACCCGCAATATTTCCATAACAAGTACCAGGGCCAGAATCGCACTGAGGTCTAGGGTTTACATGCTAGTCCTTGGTTGGTCCTCAATGAAACGTCCGTCTGCTGTCCTCACTGTTGATAACCGCAACAGGTGGGTTCTGAATTAGCCTGTCTGGTTCTGCACTTATCACTTACCACAGGAAGTGAGGTAGGGAGTCTGCCTGAGCAGGAGCCGAACATCTGGTTGAGAGGACATGTGCACAGGAAAAAGGAGAGCTTGTGTCATTAGGAAAACACGGGAAGGAGAGCAAAGGGGACTGAGCCCTTCAGACGGTCTGTGATGGAGCTGGGACCCTGTGGAGTCATAGGAATGGAGTTGTGTGGGGCTTTACTTAAAGTTCTCCAGCAACTGTTGGGCATTGTTTTGACATATTGAAGTCTTTTAAGGTAACCTAAGAGTTGAAAGTTTCTCCCGGAGACCTGGCACTGGTGGCCCACTGCTGCTTTTCTTTCTGCAGCCTGCAGCCTGTATGCAGTTCTGAATAAGCGAGGCTCGGGAGGCTCTGCTGGTGCCCCCGGCAGCCTGATCAGCCAGGAGCAGCTGGTGCGGAAGGCTGCCAGCCTGTGCTATCTGCTCTCCAACGAAGGCACCATCTCGCTGGTGAGTGAAGGCGTCTCTGCTGCCTGCTGTCTTTATGACCATTTATGTAAGGAGTATAAAGTACCTTTATTTTTCTCTTAGAGAACTTTTGACCCATTGCTGCAGTTTTTTGTTCCACTCTTGAGTGTCAGTAATCACTAACCCAGTGTGTCACTGGCTGTCAGTGTGTGTCCAGCGATCACTAAACCCGTATGTTATTGGCTGTCCTGAGTGTTGGTGATCACTAACCCAGTGTGTTATGGGCTGTCTTGATTTGTGTTTGACTCACTATCTCAGCCCCCAGGCATGTTGGGACAGATTGTTCAAGTCTCAGTCAGACTTGAAGTCACTGCACAGTTCTATGCAGAAGGCATGGGGTAGGTGTCTGTCGGTATTTAGCACATGCCACGCCCCTGTGGCTGAAGGAGCCCAGATCATCTCTTAAACCCTCTTCACAGTTTACAAATGAGGAAACCGAGGCCTAGTGGTATTCATGTTCATTTATATTATGTCCCTGTCCTTTTAGATATAAATATGAAGACTTGTATATCGAGCAGAGTTTGAACCTGAAATCACATAGAATTCACATTTGCATTCTGACATTCTCTCCCGCTTGTATGAATATGTCTTGGACATTTACATGTTACATGCATTTTTGACTATGCTGTGTATGCCTTTCCTGTATGTCCTCTTTGTGTTGTGGTTGGTTGATTCCTAGGCCTACTGGAAAATCTGTTTTGTATTACCCTTTGGTGCTGGGATAGGCGGGGTACAGGAAGGTCAGCCTCCTTAAGGTTGGTCTGTTGTGAGTAGTTACTGGCTGTGCTTCTTCATTCACCACTTTTTTGAGCAATCCTTATTATATGATAGGTTTTGAACAGAGATGGCCAGGGCCTTGCTCCACTACTGGAGCTAATGGAGCTCCAACGCGCCCTCTGCTGGTTGTATTAGACCAGGCGCAGTGCCATTCAAGGGGAGGAGGTCCTTTCTCCATCTTTGCCTGTGACCATGCATTTATCAAGACAGTGAACATCAGAAATCTTACAGCCTGTGACTTGCTCCGGGAAGTGAGGGAGGTGGTAGATTATAAGGATTTGGCAGCCATTTTCTAAGTACAGAACAGTGACATCTGTGTCTACATGACTTTCTTTTCAGCCCTGCCAGACTTTTTACCAAGTTTGCCATGAAACAGTAGGGAAATTTATCCAGTATGGCATTCTTACAGTGGCTGAGGTAAGAAAAAAGAACCTTCTTTGATTTATCTTTATTTAGTTTCTTGCTGTTCATTTTCTATTGTACCAATTACTTAAATCACTGTTTCCATCAATAACTACATTTGCTATGATGAGAGAAGATAAAAATAAAAATGAAGATAACAGAGATCTTGGGATTGCTTGATAGTTTGAATTCTTTTGTTTTAGTGTTATTGTCTAAAACACATCCTGACTCGATTCTCTGGCATCCAGAAGTTGGTTCTGAGATGTTAAATATATCATTGGTAAATTTAGTATAGAGCAGAGGGACTTGGAAATTAGGTATCAATTAGAAAATATGAAGTATTTTTATTTGTTCTTTCTTTTTAAAATTTTTATTTATTTATTTATTTATTTATTATTAGAGACGGTGGGGGGGGGGAGGGGAGGGGGGGAGAGAAAGAGTGAGAGTGGGTGCTCCAGGGCCTCTAGCCACTGCAAACGAACTCCAGACACATGTGCCACCATGTGCATCTGGCTTACATGGGACCTGGAGAGTCGAACCACGGTCCTTAGGCTTTGCAGGCATGCGCCTTAACCAATAAGCCATCTCTCCAGCCCTATTTGTTCTTTCTTGTTCTACCTTGTTTCCCCAAACCTCCCACCTCTCCTCCCTTGCTATCTCTCAAGTGTTTTTGTTGTTGTTGTTGTTGTTGTTTTTCAAGGTAGGGTCTCATTCTAGCCTGGGCTGACCTGGAATTCACTATGTAGTCTCAGGATGGCCTTGAACTCATGGGGATCCTCCTCCCTCTGCCTCCTGAGTGCTGGGATTAAAGGTGTGCACCATCATGCCCAGCTTTTCCAAGTGGTTTTGAGTTTGGAAAGGGATATGATTGGCATGAGGGATGGCCAACAGAGAAGGTTCAGGAAGGGACTTGAGGAGAGGACTGCTTTGTCTGGGGTCCAAATGGGTGGATGGGTGTACACTAGGAGAATATATTTACTGTCAGCCATCTCCTTGGCATAGCAAGATGACCAGGAAGATATCAGTCCTGGTCTTGCAGAGCAGCAGTGGGACAAGAAGCTTCCTGAACCTTTGAACTGGAGAAGTGATGAAGAAGATGAAGACAGCGATTTTGGTGAGGAGCAGCGAGATTGCTACCTGAAGGTACTTTGAAGAATTCTGGGCTATGTTACAGCAATGTGTTGAGGCTTATGTTGCAATGAGATAAACTGGGACTTGGTAACTGACTCGTGCATATGTAAAGAGCCATCTAACCATCCCCGGCACCTTCTGTGTAAAAACACTAAAGCTTTTTAAGGTGGGTTAATATCACAAGCTGTTCAGTTTGGGAATTGGTAAGTAGAAAAGTAAGTTGAGTTGAGAAGGTAGGAACAAGAAAGCCATGAGTACCTTTCACAAAATACACAGGTATCCACCTGTGTAGCCACACTTGCACCCATTCCCTGTGAGGCAGTAATTTTGTTTCCCAATGACATTTATGAATTTTGTCTTTTCTCATTTCGGTCTTATTAGTTTCACCAGTGGGCAGTGGTCTTGCTTCCAGACTGCAGTGGGGCTTGGTTGAACGTGCGTGCTTGGGTAGTGACAGTGAGAAGCCCCCTGTTACAGAGCACCTCCTCACGGTAGCCGCCGTTCTCCACAGGGCTGACCCACGAGCAGAGGCCTGTGGGGAGGAGGATGTAGGAGCTGGGGAGGGACTGGGGCGGATGTGGTGGTCTCGCCTATAGATGTTGACTACTACTTGGCTTGTATGAGTGGCTATGGAACCCAGACTTCAAATGCCAGCAGGCCCCGCCTAAGGACCAGCTTCTTTGATGATAGTTTGTTAGAATTGTGGGTGGCTGTTCCATGAACACAAGCCTCAAATCCTTCAAAAGTGAATAATTGCAATCAAGAACACACTCATAATCAGCCGCTATTACCCTGTGAGGGTCTGCGTGAGCAGCAGGCTGCTTTCGTGTAATGCTAGTGAGAGTGTCCACCTCACAAGCCCTGGCTTCTCCAGGAAGACCTCTGCAGCGGCTGTGTGTCCTCCACCCCACTTTGTGACCTCACACTGCTCTTGCACTCTCAGGTGAGCCAGTCCAGTGAGCACCAGCAGTACATCACCTTCTTACAGAGGCTCCTCGGGCCCTTGCTGGAGGCCTATAGCTCTGCCGCTATCTTTGTCCATAACTTCAGCGGCCCAGTCCCTGAGCCCGAGTACCTGCAGAAGCTGCACAGATACCTCCTGGCCAGGACGGAAAGGAACGTTGCAGTATACGGTATGTGAAGTCAGTTTTGGCTTCTGTTTGTTATAAACATGCTACTTATGAAAAATAGGGACAAATGCAAAATTATCCTTACCTCTGCTTCCATTCACCGTCACTATTCTCTGCTTTGGCATGGTACGGAAACGACACGACGCAGTTCTGTATTCCTGTGCCTGCCCCTTCCCACTCAGCGCCGTCGTTAGTGAGCGGGGTATGCGACGCACGGCGCTGTGAGAACGCGTCCGCGACCCCTGAGCTCCTGTCTCGTGGCAATAGCTATAGGAACAGAATAAACTTTCAGAACTAGAAGGATCCAGAGAGAGTCTAATCCAATAACATCACATTGTGCACGAGAAAACTGTCCCAAGGCTTGTGGCCATGAGTGGAGAAATGTGGGTTTAGGTTTCTTGTTTTTTGACCTCTAGACTTGTTGTTTCTGCCTCCACCACCATATGAGTCATTTGTGCGTCACTGTAGTTTTAAAACAATTTACACAAATTCATTTGACTTTCACGAAATCCCTCCCTTCCTCCTCCCTTCCCTTCTTCTTTCCTTTCAGTTTTCTCTTAATAGATGGCACAAAGTAGGTTTAAAGAAGTAGCAGGCCATTTGAGAAAGACTTTGCTGGTAGCCAGTAGCAGAAGGAAGCCTGTCCTAGACTGGGCTCTGGTGGCCGTGCTCTTTGTGGGGACTCGCATTGTCATGGGGCTGACACTCACAGTGCCTTGTTGCTTGTTTCCCTGCAGCGGAGAGTGCCACATACTGTCTTGTGAAGAATGCTGTGAAAATGTTTAAGGATATTGGGGTACGTTGACTCCTGTGTCGGTCTAGTCTTTTGTGCTCCTTTTCAGTGGTGGTAGGACGTCCCCCAATAGCACTTTCTGCTGGACTTCTTGGGGATGTATTTCTGGAGGTGAGGGGGAGGGCACGTGTTGAAGGTGAGGCCACTCTGTGCAGGGTTATTTGGAGGTCCTAGCATTTTGCTGGTTTTGCGTCCATTCCCACACTGTTCACATGCGGCGCTGCTGCACCGGCTGTAGGCTCGGCTGCTAACCAGTGCCTGTGAGTTTACCAGTAATGCTAGAATTAGCTTCTTGAATTCTTACCATCATGTAGGATGCAGTGCAAGGGGCCTTTTGTCAGGTACTGTCTGTGGTTTTATTCTAACTTAAATTGTGAGGCCTAATGCACAGCTTCTGCGTCCTCCGAGTGCCCCACCCCTGTCCCCTCAGTCCTTTGCATCAGACTTACTCTCTTCCACTTGAAGCAGCGCACGGGTTTCTGTTCCTCTGCTGTCTCTTCAGGTGTTGGACACAGGTCAGGGGTTGGTGAAAACTGTCCCCTCCACCTCCTTTGACTTTCATTCTCTTTAACTTTTCAGGTTTTCAAAGAGACGAAGCAAAAGCGAGTCTCTGTTTTAGAACTGAGCAGCACTTTCCTACCTCAATGCAACCGGCAGAAACTCCTCGAGTACATTCTGAGTTTTGTGGTGCTGTAGGGAACTTACAGCAGCCACGGCAAGCGCGGGGCTGCAGCCGAGTCCCGACAAGTTCCTCACGGGCTCCATCCACCCCGACCTAGAGTGGCAGGTGCTGCAGCGCGGCCAGGCCTGCCCGGCTCTGAGGTGACCTCCTGGAAGACAAGTGCCTTTCTGCCCCCTGTGGACCTGGGCTCTTCCCAACTCAAACGTAGTGGCCTGCACAGAACCCTCAGGACCAGCCTCCGTTTGCTCCTCCTAAGCAGTAGGTGACTAGGTGAAATCTCAGTAAGGCATTTTGGAGTTTATTAAAGATTCACATTTGATGTATGACTTTTAAGGACTAATTACTGTGATGGACACAGTGATGTAGACCTGACTCTTCTACATGTGGTGTGGTGGATAAGTCTTTGGTGTGTTTTCTCACTGATGCTTAATGCGTCCTTTAAACCAATGGGGCCATCCGTGCTCTCCTTTTCCATTTTATCTTTGTCACCAGTAGCTGCATATCACATGGAAGCCCCTTTCATCACAAGTGCTTTACAGTGGAATGGGCTGATATACCCTCCCCGGCAGAGCCAGCTGCCCCATGCAGGCAAACATTGAAAGTGTCGTGACAGCAGCCTGAAGGCAGGTGATGCTAGTGTTAGGCCAGGAAGCGAGATCTCAGGATCAAACAGCCAATAGCAGGAAATGACTGTGGCTCGCCAAAGTCAAGATACACCTAGCCAGAAAATTGTCACTGGAATCTTTTGCTTTTGTGATAAAGTGCCATTGAGTTTAAAGACCAGCAAGTGTTTCAAGACTCTTCCTGTTTTTACCTGCAGCCTCCCCATCTTCAGGTGTAGGTAGCCGTTGTTTGTTAAGCACCTTCCAGCCAACCACAGCTGTGCTCAGCCGGAGAGACTGAGGGGCATGGCGCTCTGGCGGCAGTCGCTTGGCTGTAGGCTTTCAGACACTGCTCACAGCCTGGGTGCTGCGCCCAGCTTCTATTCTAACCAGTATTCACCCGAGCCGTGCAGTGTACAACCTGTGCTAAGTGGCAGATGGTTGTAGGCATCCGTGGATTTTTAGCTTTGAGAGAAAGCTTTGGTTCTTCAGAAATTTATATGGGCTATATGCTCAAGCTCCAACTCCACACAGAGGCAAATAATTATGAAAAAATGTGTTTATACTGAGTAGGTGCCTTTTTGTGAGCAGGGAGCATGATTATTAGTTATTTGTGGTAATTAAGGTGATTTCTTAACAATCATGTAAAATTAACATTTCTAATGATTTACTGCCGTTTATCTCCATGCCATGGAATTAGAATGTTTTTTCTTCTGAATGTTGCATAGATTCTTTGAATTTAATATGCAAGTATTAAGGACTAAGTTTGTGCTTTGCTGAGCCTGGATTTAAAACATGAATAGTACCTTATGAGATGTGTGTTAGGGTACGATATCGACTGGGATCTCACAACATATGAAATGTCCTGTTGGGAACTCGTAGGGACAGTGCTATGCCCCTGTGGCCCTCTCGCACACCTCTTGCTTCTGCATGTCCAGCCGTCTCTTCTGCCCCGTGCTGGTGTTCATGTACCATCCGTTTGCTGTCTGCCAGCTGAGGCGACTCTGGTGCGGGTGAGATACACCGGCTAGCCCTCTGCGTGACTCACGAGGATGCCAGCAGTTGCCCTGGCTGTAGGTGAGGGTTCCCTGAGAACATGGCCTATTCCCTTAGGTGTTCCTCATTTGGAAACTCAAGCATTTTGCTCACCTCTCTCTCTCTACCCCCATCCCTTGAACTGTAAATCCAAGATGGCTCATGCTGTCAGTCAAGATTGGGACTGATGTCACCTGTCACTTCTCCAGAAAATGTCTGTTTTGCCAACCCCAGCAGGGGAACTCTAGCCTCTGGGCTTTATTCTTCTCCCTTTTGGTTGGTTGGTTTTTTTAAAAAAAAATTCACTTGTTTGGGGAATGCAATTCACTAGCTGTTGCCAGCCACTTAACTCACTGTGAGGATAAATATGCATGCTTTTTGTAATTAACTGGTGCTTTGAAAACCTTTTCTAAGGATGAAAAATTTCTACCAAAGTTATGCTTATCCAGACAAGCTGACCCTTGAGTTAATTTTAGCACAACTCATTCTTCAGTGCCTCATTACTGAAAAAACTATAGAAATCACCGTAAGGCTTCCACTAGCACTGTTTTGCTGATAGATAGATTCTCATTGGTTTCCAGCGGTGGGCGGCTTCCTTGTAAGGTTCAACCAACGAGGTGCTCATCATGACTTATCGCAGTGACTCTTGCTGCACTCTGTGACACTGAGGTGCGTGCCCCTCAGCAGGGACTGGGGGTCAAGTTAAAGACTAAACCCAGAAATAAGCAATATGAACTGCACTCTGCTTTTAAAATGAGAATGTCCTGAGTATTTGTCCTCTTAAAATTCTAAAGAAAACAAGAGTTAAGGGTATAGAACTAAGAACCAAGAAAGCACCGAGTCTTTCTTAGATCTGCCGACTGTCCATGGAGCCATCAGGGCGAGTGGAGAGCGTTCGTCCAGGATGGGCTGCAGCGCTCCATGTCCTTCGTGTGAGCGCTCTGTGAGATGTGTATCAGTTTTGTGGCAGGTGCTACAGGTAAACTGAGTTTGCATGTGGAAACATAAGGCACACTTCGGTGCAGTGAGGGTTCAGCACCCGGCAGTAAAAAGCCTGCTTAACCCAGCATTTCCCAAGCTCTTTTGACCTCAGGACCTTTTCCCGTTTGGGACACCTCTGAACCTCTCACTACTATGCTATGGAAATCACTTTGGGAATCTACATTAGGTAATTCTTTAAGCAGACAAGCAGTAACAAACCGTAACGCTGAGGTAGAATTTGCATATGCTCTGCACCATCAAATGGTGCGTTGAGTGGATGCTACCTCCGCACCCAGAGAGAATAAGCACAGAGAACTGCAGGATAGGTGGCTGGAGCCCCTGCCCTGCAGTGGGAAGACCAGCCCTCCGTGACCCTGCAGAATGATACAAGGACTAACGGGGTAAATTATTAAAGTTTAACTCAGATGTAGATGAAAACATTGCACATTTTGAATGCTGATTTTTTCCCATAGATCTAGTGTTTAGAAATGGTAGGAGTTACATTGAGGTTTATAAGACTTACTTCGGGATGTAAATCTGGTTTTTTAAAAACACTTTCTAGGAGCTTGAAAGTTGCCATTTGGCATTTTAGTTTAGTAAATCTGATGATTGCTTTAAAGAGACTCTTGGCCTTATTTCCAAATAGCTAAAGGGCTAAATGTCTTGATGGAAGGTGTTAAAGTGTTTTTCTGTTGTACAAAGTAATGTTAGATTGTTGTAAAAAGCGTTACAATTGTAAAATAGCAATATGTGATTTTGTGAGTGAAGCTTACTTGGAAATGTTGATTAATTTTTATGCCTGATGATAATGTATTGTGAGAAGCACAGAAATATAGTTTTGTTTTAATAAACCAAAAAATGTACCTTTCTTTAATGTCTTGGATTTGCAGTTAAAATTTCTCAATGTACTTTGTTATGTCATTTTGATGTGTTTGACTTCACATGGCACTTTCTTAAAATGCTTATAGGCCAGCTAGGGAGATGGCTTAGTAGTAAACTGCTTTGTAAGCATGAAGAGCTAAGTTTGGATCCCTGGTGCCCACATTAAAACGCTTGTCTGTAATCCCAGTGCTAGGGAGGTATAACTAGACTCTGCCTCAGTAAATAAACTGGAGAGTGGTTGAGAAAGATACTTGAAATCCACCTCTGGCACATGTGAGCATGCATGTACACACACACACACACACACACATATGAAAAAACCAAAAGTGTTTACAGGAATTTGACATCAACGTATGAGTCTAAAGTCCCCAGGTTTTGGCCCACACCTCTTAAGATCTGATGGATCATTTGGCAATAAAGATATCTCATGTTGCTCCCCTTCTACTTAGTAAAGAAATGGTCACATTGCAGAGAGATGCTTTCTGTAGCCTCCTTTCAGCTTTTCTGACATCTATTTTTATATATTGTGGTTTATGAAAAGTGTACTGAAGGACCAAATTCTCCCTACTAGTTTATAATAGGTGCTTAAAAAACATGCATGTACTTTTTTTTCTGACAAATAAGACAATTTCTTTTATCAGAGCACAGGTATTTTGCAGATCTTTTGAAAGCACTCAGATACAACCTGTTCTTAGCATGTCCTCTGATACGGTGGCTAGCATGCACACGAGGCTGGCGCCCCTACCCTTTGATGCTGCACATGGCTCCGAGACTGAAACCCAAGACCATTCCCTCTCCAGTCCCTCACCCGAGCTGGTACTCTGCCCTGACTGCTCTCCGTGGCACACTGTGACCATGCCCTTTTCAGCACCATCATACTGTCTGTTGTAGTCAGGTTCGCATTGCTGGTAGAAATCAACCAACCAGGAGCAGCTTCTGGCAAAGAGAGGCTTATTTTGGCTTACAGGCTCTAGGGGAAGCTCCACGATGGCAGGGGGAAATGACAGCATGAGCAGAGGGTGGACATCACCTCCTGGCCAACATAAGGTGGACAATAGCAACAGGAGAGTGTGCCAAACACTCGCATGGGGAAACTGGTTATAACACCCATAAGCCACCCCTAACAATACACTGTCTCCAGGGGGTGTTAATTCCCAAATCTCCATCAGCTGGGAACCTAGCATTCAGAACACCTAAGTTTATGGGGGACACCTGAACCAAACCACCACATTCTGCCCCATAAACTGATAACCATACTTGATGTAAAATGCAATGCATCCATCCAATTTTAAAAGTTCCCATAGTTTTTATCAATTCCAGTGGTATTCATATATCCCCATAGTCCAAGATCTTTTAACTGAGCCATAATATCAAAAAATAACCTCAAAAAACCCATAATGGCACAGAACAAACATTCACCCTGCAAAAGATGGCATTGGGCATAGTAAAGAAATACTCAAGCAATACATAATTTAAACAGGGCAAACATTCTCTGTAGCTCCAAGTCCAACTCTAGCCAGTGACAAGTCTCCAAGTCTAATAGTTTGAACCAGCAACAAGTCTCTGGACTTCCAATTCTGCCCCTCCAGCAAGGCTACTCACAGTCCTAGGTAACTTCATCCAGGGCCAGCAGCTTTCCTTAGCAGCTGTTTCATAGTGCCGGCATCTCCACTGGGTCTCCACTGCAACCCATGGTTCATCCTCATGGCCCCATGGGATCTCCATGTAGGCATCCAGCAAACCTGCTTCACACTGCCCATGGCCATTTCCAAAACATGAGACTGTTGCAAACTCAGTGACCCTCTCTGTTCTGCATTTCTTATACTTCACAATACCAGGTAGGGTGCCAATTTATTAATCCAGAGGGGAATAAAGCAGACTTTGAAGAACAGGACACTCCTTGAGCACTCAAGCCCCTTCAAAAGAGTCTACATTCTTCCTGTTGCCCCAATGCAGGTCAGATGGCCCAATCTCAAAGGTTGTAATCTCTCAATTGCAGCTGAACAGGCAGCAGTTCACCCAAAGATTTTTTTTTTCTTTCTGTGCCATATCCCTCTGCTCACACCAGTTAATTTCTATGTAAAGCAACCCTGCACAACTTCTCAGGACACGGGCATAACAGCAAGCCTCTCACACAAACTGCTTCTAGCCCAGTTCAAGCAACATTCTTTTTTTTTTTCTTTTTTTAATTTTTTGTTGTTGTTCACTTTTATTTATTTATTTATTTGAGAGCAACAGAGAACAAGCAACATTCTTTCTCACCCTCATAAGCCAAATCTTACAGTCCATAGTTCTTACTGCATTCAAGTCTTTCAACTCTGAGCAGAATAGTCCATCAAGCTGTACTCACAGCACTGCAAGGCGTCTCTTAGGCCAAGGTTTCAAATCCTTCCACATTCCTCTTGAAAGTCAGCTCCAAAAGGCCGAAGTCACACAGTCATGTATCTAACAGCAACCCCACTCCTCAGTACCACTATTGCTGTTGCAGTCAGGTTGCATTGCTGGTAGAAATCACCCAGCACAATGGCAGGGGAAAACAATAGCATGAGCAGAGGGTAGACATCAGCCCCTGGCCCACAATAAGGTGGGCAGTAGTAACAGGTGAGTGTGCCAAACACTGGCAAGGGGGAACTGGCTTTAACACCCATAAGCCCGCCCCCAACAATACACTGCCTCCAGGAGGTGTTAGTACCCAAATATCCATCAGCTGGGGACATGGCATTCAGAACACGTAAGTTAATGGGGGACACCTGAATCAATGCACCACACGGTCCTTGCATTAGCTTCGCCACTACCTTGCATTGCCTTCTCTTCATCATGGTTAAGTTGATGGCCATTTAGTCTCTTTTAAGTAGATTCTAATTTTGAAGCCTAACCTAATTTTACGTATCACTTACTCTCTTCTAGCCCCCGTAGTCTTCCACCAGCCTGGCTAATAAAATTCCAGCACCCTTCCTGGACACTTACAATGGCTCCACAGTTAGAAACTGCTGCTGGCTTCCCCCTTGAGACAGTGCCATTTTCATTAGCTTCCTTGGCCCCACTGTCTTCTGTGTAACCTCATGACTCCACTCTTCTCCACATCTCCCTTGCCTCCCTTCCCTTAGCACACACTGCTGGTATTGCTGCCAGAGCCTCTGATTACTTGCATTTGTATGTGGGTATGCATGTTCATACGTATGCGGGCACATGTGTGTTCAGGTGTACATGCACATGTGTACGTGTGTGTGTGTGTGTGTGTGGAAGCTGGAGGTTGATGTTGAGTGATTTTATCCACAGCTCTCTGTTCTCTGTGACAGGGTCTCTTCCTTTACCTAGAGCTCACTGATCAGGCTAGACTAGCTAGTCAGCGAGGCCCAGTGATTCCCTGTCTCTGCCTTCCCAGAGCTGGGATTACAGACATGCACTGCTATGTCCAGTGCTTTATGTGGGTGCTAGGGTTCCACACTCAGAGCCTTGTGCTTGCACACCAAACACCTTGCCCAGGGAGCATCTCCCCAACTGCGTGTAAACCTCTCAGCTTGAGTATGCTACTGTAAAACACTATGTGGATGAAGTATGTTGGCCCCTGGGTACTTCCTCTTTTAAAAAATAGTTTATTTATTTATTTGAGAGAGAAAGAAAGAAAGAAGCAGGTAGAGAGAGAATGGTCACACCAGGGTCTCCAGCCACTGCAAACGACCTCCAGATGCATGCACCACCTTGTGCATCTGACTTACGTGGGTGCTGGGGAATCAAACCTGGGTCGTCAGGCTTTGCTGGTGAGCAACTTAATTGCTAAGCTATCTTTCCAGCCCCTGGGTACTTTCTATTATGCCTGTGGCCAGTTCCCATCTTTTTTTATTTTTATTTTTTATTTATTTGACAGAGAAAGAGGGAGAGAGAGAATGGGCGCAACAGGGCCTCCACCCACTGCAAACAAACTCCAGACACATGCGCCCCCTTGTGCATCTGGCTAACGTGGGTCCTGGGGAATTGAACCTGGGTCCTTTGGCTTTGCAGGCAAGTGCCTTAACTGCTAAGCCTTCCCTCCAGCCCAGTTCCCATCTTTTGATCTGGGAAAGTGGTATGAAAGGATGAGTCACTCCAGGAGCAAGAAGGCTCACCTTGGCCATCTGAGTTCAGCAGGCACAGAGGCAAGTCTGCGATAAGGACTGCTGGGGGATGTGGAACAAGGCCATGAGCAGGAATCAGCCTTTGAGGTCTGACTCACTGCCGTGCCCCTGCCAAAGACAGGAAGCATTGAGACAAGCCAATGCTGGCCACCATAGGTGGGCTTGGTAACAGTGCGAAAGCCATCTATGGTAGGAAGTGATCAGCACTCACTAGTTCCAGACCTCAAAATAGCCACGAGGCTTGGGTAAGCAAAATGTGTTGCACCTGTGCTCTTCGATACAGGAAACAGAGGGGGGTACCGTGTAGGGATTCATGGGAACGATGCTTGGTCAGGAGAGGCAGGGCCGAGACCTGGGATTGGGTAAGACAGCGAAAGGATTTCCATGGGAAAGATGGGGCATGACTACCTTTCAAGTTCAAGTTCCTGGGAGGCTCTATGCTGCAGGGATGACCCTTAGTCTTCTGACACCTGCTTTCACATGATTGAGGCGCAGGAGCATTGCATCCTATAATACGAGATGCCAGTGGGCAAACATCCTCTACTTTCTGATGTGAGAGGTGCCTGCTGGCAGGGCTGCAGGATGCTGCCTCTGGGCAGAGCCTTACTGAGAGCTGGTTAATGCTGGAGAGACCATTTCTCTTCAGCTGGAAAGGACCGTGGGTCAAAAAATACTACAAAAACATGGAACAACAACAACAAAAAAATTAAGTCTGCAAAAGATGTTAGGTATCACTAATAATTTAGTCCAAAAGTATAGCTGAAAATTACTCTTGCTTATCCTATTGTCATATAGGACCTAGAGCACAAGCTACATCATCTGCCTGAGGCCCAGGGTCACTCACCAGTGAGCTCATGGTCCAGCTCACATCCACCGAAGCAGGTGGCCCACGGGTTCCACGTGGAACTTGGCAGGTTTCATACTGATGCTGGACCAGGAGCGAGTTGACTGGCCTCTGTGGAATCATGAGGCAGACATCCTCCCATCTGGGACTTAGGCTCTAGATTAGGCATTGTGCTAAACCGTCTTCCTGCTTCCCTCTCCTTTGTGTAAGCTCCCGATTAGAAACACCCATCTTCCAAATGATGAAACTGAGGCGTGTCTGGTGAAGAAGTTTGCTGAAGACTTCGGTCAAGGCAGAGTTCAAATTTCTTCTCGCTCATTGAAACACACTTCTTGAGGTCCACAAGCTCTGCCTGCACCCTGGAACTACTGGTGGAAATGTGGAGGGCTGTCACAGGTAGCAGCAGATCACCTCAGGATGAGGGAAGGAATGAAGGAACACAAGTCCGGGACTTTGCAGAGCCCTCTGAGACTGTGCGCTTGCGCAGAGCCCAGCAGGAAGCGAGCAGTGTGAGGGCCCGTTGAGACTTGTGAGCAGAGTGTAGAGTTGGGGAGGGGAGACAATACCGAGGAAGCCTGCTCCTCACCCTGGACCAGGGCTGACTCCCAGGGGACACATCTTAGGGATTATACCTTAGTTCCCTGGCTGCTGCAGTTAGCTGAGGTACAGGCTCTGCCGCTATTGGGAGATGGGGAGGGGTAGCGTCTTGAAGGAAGGGCAAGAACAGATGGTGGGAGCAGGAGTCCCTTCAGAATTTCACCTGTCAATTCAGTTTGACAAAAAGATTAAGTGCTCCTGTGCACACTCACTGGTGATGTGGAGGATCCAAGCACACCTGCCTAGCTTGGCAGTGTGACTCTAAACAAATGGAGTCGTTGTCTAAACTGTTAAGATGATTTTGAGGCAGTTTAGGGTGGCTGGGCCCTGAAAGGAAAAGAAGGGAATGTCTTTGAGCCTGCCCTGTCAGTCTCCACTTTGCTAGAGAGCAGAGAAGGATTTTGCCTAAAGAAGATCCCTGGGTCTGTTTTGCTATAAATAGCCCGAGTCCCTTCTTAGGCAGAAGTTCCCTTTTTCTGTAATGAAGATTCCTGGAAGGATAAAACCTCAACGTGGCATTGTGTTGGTTAAGCTCAGCTCCAAAATTTGGCATCAGGACTGGGTTAGCCCTCATTCCAAATCCATAAATGACCCCAACTTGGGTCTCTGAGCTGGGCCCTCTAAAGGGCAGGAGTTCTCTGTATTTTCTCTCTTCACCCTCCTCCCCGTGTCTGTTTAGTTTGAGGTACGGTCTCACTCTAGCCCAGGCTGAGCTGGAATTCACTGTGTAGTCTCAGGGTGGCCTCAAACCTACCCCTGTCTCCCAACTCTTTCCATCTCTTAATAAAGTCTCTCTAAACCTTATCCTCTGCTCTGTGGATTTTAATTCTTTGAATTAGAAATCTGGGGACACCACAGAGTTATTGATGCATTGCTGTTATTCCCCAAATTATCAGTGCAACGGAGTATATTGGTGCATTGACGAGGAACGCCAAAATTCTCATATCGGTTTCTCTGTGACATTCTGGCTGTGGGGAAAGCATTGAGAGGATCGGGCAGGGCAGGTTCCACACTCCCACCTCTAGTTCAAGGTTGACAGAGAATAAAGATCATTCAGGCAGGGCATGCGTCTTTTCCTTTTGCCACACTTGATCTTCCCTTTTGTCCCCAAGCACAGAACCAGGAGTCAAAGGTCGCTGAATCTCTGGTCTTGTACAAGTGTGTCTTGTTTTCCAAAACAGCAGTCTTTCTGAATGTACACCCTTGTTGGAAATGAGGGAAAGAGCCATTTGTGTCTGCAGATGGGCAACTTTTAGGGGATAAAGTCAACACTAAACACAAGCTAATTTTTGGTCACTAAGCCAATAGATTTAGGATGGGATCAGCCATGGGAGGCAGGAAGGTTTGGGGCAACTCCTGAAGGTCTTTAGGGAAGCTGGCAGTTAAGAGGGACCAGCCCTTCCTACTGAACCCCTAGTTTCCTTGACCATAACATACTTCTTAGATATTTGGATGTCAGGGTTTGGATGTGCTGAATCTCATCTGGAGTTGGGGAGGAGAAGGGAGAACTATGGTGTGCTTTAAAATATAATTTTATCATTCACCCAAAATGTTAAAGTTCCATCCCAGACCGCCAGCGTCTGCCTCAGGAGCCAAAGCCACCGAGGTCAGTGTAAAGGCTGCAGGTGAGGTGGGATGGAGGCCCCTACCACCTCTGCGCGTGCTGGAGAGACCCGGCTGTCTTCTGCAGCCCCAGCAGGAAGAAAAGAAGGCCCCGTGGAAGGCATGGAGTCAGTCCAATTTTTTTTTTTTTTTTTTTTTTTTTTGGTTTTTCGAGGTAGGGTCTCACTCTAGCCCAGGCTGACCTGGAATTCACTATGGAGTCTCAGGGTGGCCTCGAACTCACGGCAATCCTCCTACCTCTGCCTCCAAAATGCTGGGATTAAAGGTGTGCGCCACCACGCCCGGCGAGTCAGTCCATTTTTGAGCGTCCTTTTTGGGACCGAGCCTGAGTCACACCAACAAGTTTTGAATCTGCAGGGGTTGGTGCGGGAATCTGGCGACGGCAGTCTGTCTCTAGTGGCTTCAGGCATCACTGCCTTGGTGAGTGACTGCTGCCTAGGTGGTTAGAGTTATGCTGTTTGGTTTCAGAACCTAAGGCTGCCTGGGTTTGAGTCTCTTACCAGGAGCTGACTGTGCAGCTGTTTTATTATTTATTTTACAAAATGAAGGAACGAATTTGCAGACAACATTCAGCCTGGCACATAGTGGCTGCTGTGTGCATGTTAGCTCTGCTTGGAGGTCTGCGTCCCTTCAGATCACCAGGCACCCTCTGGCAGTCGCCTCTGCTTTTCTACTTCTCTCCACCCTCTCCTTCCTTTGCCAGCGTTTGGCTGAAACGGTTCCAGGCACTGTACAAAACAGGGGCATCCCAGTGCTTTGGGAATCACCAGGCTCCTCGCATTTTCATTTGCTTATTTGCTTCAACCTGTATCCAGATGCAGGGTGTGGTCATGCCACGCTTTCCGTGTGTGACCACTAGATGGCGCTAGGGTTTAATCAAAGGGTTCTAGACATACTACAAAACAAAAAAATACACAAAAATAAAATAAAAATAAAAATAAATTAAATAAAGACCTTCTAGGCCTTGAAACTGGGGTTGATGCCTCTAAGGATGCTCCTTTGCAACACGGCTTGTATCAGACCACCAGAATGAGACCTGGGGATGGCTTTCTCAATGAAAGAAAGAGAGGGAAAGAGACAGAAAGGGGCTCCCTGTGGTTGCACATCACCTGCTGTCCTAGGAGCCCTTGGGAATGCTTGCAGACACTGCAGAGAGAGGGTGAGGTCCGAGTTTGCGTCTCTCCACAGATCCCCACTCACTGGTGCCCGGGGGACTCCAAGGTTCACCCCTCTGTGGTCAGGATCCTTCTTAACTCTCTGCAGTGTATGTAAAAGTGGGGTGCTAATGATTTCCAGAGTCAAGTAGTATACAGTGCTACTCGCTTGCACGAGGAGCGCCAGTGCCTCCCACTCCATGCCCACATCCCTAAGCCCACCCCATGGGAGCCCTGCTCTGAACCAACGTTTTACCAGCTGAAGACTGACTTCGTCCTGAAAAGGCTCTCATTTTAAGTCCAAGCATTCGTTCACCGAGTAAAATTTACATGTTCAACGTCAGATCACCGGAGCAAGCTGGAGTGAAGGGAGGAGCAGGAGAGAATGTAACTTTGGGGTTGACCAGTGGTTAGTGGGGGGAACGCTGAGGAGAGGGGGGACCCGGGGCTGGAGGTGAGTGTCTGGCGCTCCTCTGTTTGGTTCTGGGTTGACCCTGTCGTTGACTTCTCTCTCACCCCCACCCCAGCATAAAGGCAAGAGGCCCCTAAAGGCCAAAACTTATGGTTAGCCAGTTAAGACGATGTCTGTTCTTCCCACTAGAGGGCGCAAGAGCCTGTCAGTGAGGCCTGGAATTGCTGGTCCAGACTTAATTATTTATAAATAAATTATAAATAAGTTTATTTATTTATAAATAAATAAGTGCGAGTCTTGGGTAGCTCAGAAGAAACACCATACATTGCAAATCTACTTCTTTGCACTTCCCGGAAACTTTACTCCCCTTTACTCCTTCAATATAGCTGTTGCTTCCCTGAACCCCTCCTGCTCAGCTCTGAACCCTGGGGAAGGCAACCTCTGGCCAGAGCCTTGAAATAGGGGCAGCAGTGGTGAACACCAGAGGGACTCTCCCAGCCACTCCTAGTATGTGTGTGTAGCTGGATTGGTCTGCTCCGCAGCCTGTGGGTCACTGGAGGGTGAGATTCCCCAAGCAGAGTGTAGGTATTTAGCGCTCTTGCTGTCTTTTGCTCCCTCTGCACCTAGCTTGGTCCACCCACCCAGAGGTCAGTGTGTCCTCTAGACCGGGCTGTTCTCAACAGGTAACGATGACCTGCCCTGAGCTTCCAGAGCCCTCTCTTTCTGCAAGGCTGTTCTAGCCCGCCCTTCAGTTTTCCTCTGCCAAGCTTTCTGGAGGACACAGAGACGTCAACCAACCGTCAAACCCCCCAGTAGCTGCAACTTTCCATTCAGCCATAGTTCTCATGAGCTCTCTGCTGTGGCCTGTATCCATGAGGCCAACAGGGGGCGTCTTGCTCTACGGATTGAGGTCCTTGTGACTCCTGTGGCCAATCTCTGGACACTGTCAATGTGGGTATGGGGCCACACCATGCACGCTCTTTTGTGGGGAATCAGTTTTAGTAACATGGGCCTTGGGCCTAGTAAACCTGTTGGTCGAACAGCATGTCGAGGCCAGATTTTCCCTCTGCCAGCAGGTAAAGTTCCTGTTGTTACCTGCAGTCAGGGGCTCCAGTAGCTCACCTGCTCTGCCAGCAATCCTCATGTGTAATGGGCTTTCTGAAATATTTTTCAGTGACATTGCTCCAGAGTCTTGAGTGTCTGTGAAGAACCTTTGTGGAACTCCAGATCCTGTCGTGGAGAAGTGGGGCCAGAGGTTGACATAGCAGTGCCTCTGCAGGGCCAGCCAGGGACACGGAGGAAGCTGCTTTGGGTTGGAGTTTGGGCACTTCCTGCCAGCGCAGGTCTCAGCCCTCTGTGACGGGGATGAGCAGAGCCAATAGGCAAGGGCTGTAAAAGTGTTACTTGACGCATGGAGAAGGCTCAGAGAGGTTGAGATTCTTGTCCAGAGCCACACAGCAAGGCAGAGCTATAGTGAGGCTCAAAAGGTAGAATTCTCTGTCAGAACTTCTAGAGTTCCTTCTTCAAATAGGACACAAAGAGCCGGGAGCCCACAGTTCATTGAACCAGTCAAACGACATTTACTGAGTGCTCACCGCTGAGTAGAGGCTGAGAACAGCTCAGTCTCATGGGGATTGCCCAGGGCATGTGACAAGACCATGCAGAATGTCAGTGACCCAGAGGAAGGGCCTGCTTTCTGGGTGGGTGGTCAGTAAACATGAACATGTAAGCAAATAAATAAGACCTAGCCATGAAACCATTACCAGATATTAGTCCTGCAAACTTAGAAAGAACTGGAATGTTCCAAAAGGCCCCAGTGGTGGATCTGGGAGTCTCCTGGGCAGAAGTTTTTGTTTGTTTGTTTGTCTGCTTTATCTTTTCCTTTAAAAATAATTCTTGGGCAGGAGGGATGGCTTAGCAACTAAGGCACTTGCCTGCGAAGCCAAAAGCCCCAGGTTTGACTCCCCAGGACCCACGTAGGCCAGATGCAAAAGGTGGTGCATACATCTGGAGTTCATTTGCAGTCACTGAAAGTCCTGGTGCACCTATTCTCTCCCTCTCTCTGTCTCTCTCAAGTAATTAAAATAAATTAAAAATAATTCTTGTTCATCATGGAAAATTCCAAACACATATAAAAGCGGAGAGAACAATATCCCAAGGCCATCATTGCACTCTCCTTCTTGCCTTCTCTCTCCTCTGCCTGTGAATTATCTCCAAGCAAATCTCCCACATCCGCTCATTTCATCTGTAAATATTTCAGCAGGTGGTTGTAAAGAATAATCACATTTTAAAAAACACATCACAATCCCACCACACCTAAGACATCAACGGTAATTCCAACCAGGGCTCAATGTTCAATTGCTTCCTTAAATTAAAACAAAACAAAACAAAACAAAACCCAGCTTTTAAAACAGTTGGTTTGTCTAAGTCAGGATTCAATTAAGATCGACATGTCACATGTAGTTAAGTCTCCTAAGCTTCTTTTGTGCTGTTCCTTCTCTTTCCTCTTTGTTTCCCTTACAGAGAATTTGTTTAAGAAATAGCCATGTTTCAGTGGTTTCCCACACCCAGTGCTTTCTGTCTGCATCCTGGCTCCTGTCTACCATCCTAGGTCCTGTCTGTCTAGCACCTTCCTCTGTTCTCTGAGTTCTGTAGTCTGGTGTGTGAATCTGGATTTTGGTCAGATTCTGGTTTGAGTTTTCGTAGTACAGCATCTTGGAAATGCAAATCAAAAGGCATCCTGGGGGGCTGGTGGGATTGTTCAGTGGTTAAGGCAACTGCCTGCGAAGCCCCTTTGGTTCTCCAGGACCCACAAGGTAGCACAGGCATGTGGAGTTCGTTTGTGGTGGCTAGTGGCCCTGGTGGGCCCATTCTCTCTCTCAAAGTTTTTTTAAAAAATATATTTATTTAGTTGACAGAGAAAAAGGGAAAGAGAGAGAGAGGGAGGGAGGGAGGGAGGGAGAGAGAGAGAGAAAGAGAGAGAGAGAGAGAGAGAGAGAGAGAGAGAGAGAATGGGCCCACCAGGGCCTCCAGAAACTGCAAACGAACTCCAGATGTGTGCGCCCCCTTGTGCATCTGGCCAACATGGGTCCTGGGGAATCGAACCTGGGTCCTTTGGCTTTGCAGGCAAATGCCTTAACCGTTAAACCATCCCTCCAGCCCGTTTTTTTTTTTTTTTAAGGCAGCCTGGGGCTAGAGAGATGAGAGAGGGAGTATAGTTAGGGTGACTGGACCCCTTAAAGTAAAAAGGCAGGAAAGTCTGTACTTGCTAGATATGTTTTTCCACAAACACCCAGGACCCCTTCTGGGAAGGAGGTCTTTCACAGGACTTAAGCATTGTGGTTGGTTAAGTTCAGCCCCTGGAACTTAGTGCCAGGGCTAGCCTCTTCCTGAGACAGCCCCTAACCCTAACCAACCAGCTGTCCCTCTGACTCACCTGAGCTGGAAGACAGCCCACCACTATGAGGTTATAAATACCTTTGCAAGGGGAGGACAGGCTCTCAGACCACTTGGGAACTTCCAGCTGTGGGTGCTTTTTCCCCTCTGCTGGACCTGGGCTTGCTCGGCTCAAGCGCAGGCCCAGGCTTAGCTGGGATAGGACCCCCCAGCCCTTACTCTCCACGTGGGCTCCTTTACCTCCTCCAGCTCCCCACATGGCAGGAGCTCCTTGAACTTTCTTTTCCCTCTTTCCACAGTTTCTTCCAGGACTTCCATGTGGGATCTCTAGCCACATGGGTGCCTTTTCTTGGCTCTGAACTTCCCTCAATAAATGTAATAATCCTTCTTGGTCTTTTTTATTTTAAATTCAATTCTTTGATTCAAATTAGAAATGAACCTAGGGCTCAAGGACTTTTCTGGACCCCAAGCATCCCACTACAGTTGGGAGTGGGGACAGGGTCTTGTCTCCTCTCCTCAAAATGTGCATCGTGTCCAAGCAACTGGAAATATCCTCAAGTCCTCTCCTTTATCCTACACACCCAGTGTGTGGCCCATTGCATCCACTCAAGCTCCTAAACACTTCAAATTTAGGCCCTCCCCTCCATCTTCCCCAGCTCAGCAGTGACTTTGCCATCTTCTCACTGACCCTGGCTGGCTCCCTCTCTCTCTTCCTCACTCTAATCCATTCCTCACACACAGCCAGAATCCTGGTTTTGAAATGCAACTTTTATCCTACCCTGTCTGAACTCCTTCAGTGGGTTGAATAGTGTCCCCTCAGTATTCATATCCATCTACCTCGAACCCTGGACTGTGACCTTGTCTGAAAATAAGCGACTTCACAGATGTAATTAAGATGAAGTCTTGGTGAACTGGGATGGACCTTACACCCAATGACTGGTGGCCTTATAAATAGAAGACACAGAGACCCAGACGACAGAGGCAGAGATTGGAGTGGCGCGTCTATAAGCCAGTGGATGTCACTGGATGCTAGGAAGAGGCGTGGAAGGGTTTCTCCCAAAGGCCTTCCCTGGGGAGTCTGGTCTGCTGACACCTGGATATCAGCCCTCACCCTCCACAACAGTGACAGAAGACATTTCCCTTGGTGATGCTCTGTTTTCGTGGCAGCTTCCAGAATCTAATAAGAATCTGTAGTAAATGGCATTTAACATTGAACCGAGAGCAGACCCCACAGCCAAATGCATGGCCCGCTGGATGGGGGCGTGCTCCCTGGTTCATGGTGTCCTCATGTCTCCTGCCTCTCTGCCCTCCTAATATCATATAGATTTCACATTAAATGTCAGTCTTCCTGAGAGGCCTTCCCTGAGCACCCCTTCCTCCCCAACCCTGTTCTCATCAGATGTAGACCCTATCCATTCTCTCTTATCATTCTGGTTTTAGCTTGTTTTGTCATACTCGTTACAAAATGCAAAATCTCCCAGTGCCTGTCCCTCTCGATCCCAAGCTGTCTGAGGGCCTTATATTCATCTTGTTTGTTTCAGGTCCACAGATGTGTGTGTTTGTGTGTGCGTGCACATGCACATATGTGGGTGGGTTCACATGGGTGGGCTGTACACATGTGTGTGCATGCATGTGGAGGCTAGAGGACAACCTCGGCTATCATTGCTCAGGCATCATCCATGGTTTTTGAGACACGGTCTCTCATTGGCTTGGAATTCACCAATCAGGCTAGCCTGGCTGGCCAGAGAGCTCCAGGGACCTGCTGTTACTTACGCACTGGCTGCGTGCATGCGTAAGGACATGCTTGTGTGTAGAGGTCAGAGGACATCTTCAGGTGTCGGTCCTTGTCTTCTGTCTTGTTTGAGGCAGGGTCGCTGTGTTCGCCATGCTGGCTGGTCTTGGGCTTCAAAGGGGAATCCTCCTGTCACTGCCTCTCTGCTTGCTGTATGCATGCTGGGACCCCAGATGCTCATGTTTACATGAGTTCTGGGGGTCCAAGCTCAGGTAGTGATGCTTTCCCAGGAAGTGCCGTCTCCTCCCTACCCTGCCTCTTTAAAATGTGGGCCCTTGGGATTGAACCCAGCTCCTCGTGTTGTGAGACAAACATTTTACCAACTACTGCCCTGCCCATGACAGCTCTTAGTAACCATTCCGAGCCCGTATCAGGTGCTCAATTAGTCTTTGCCTACTAAAGTACACACGTGAAAAGATTCCATCGGACTGGGCAGTGCAGAGAGTCAAAGGCAGCATCAGTAGGGTGAGGAGAGAGGGGGGCTGATCCTGGGACACCAGCAATGGCTCAGCCCACAGTTGCTGGGATGAGCTGTGCCGGGGAACTGGGTCGTCGCCAGTTCCGGGCTTCCTTGTAAACTCAGGCTCTGAGTACACAGCACTGTACGCTTAGTGGACAGAAGAGGAGAACTGCTCTCAAAAGAGGAGAACAGACCTTTCAGCTGTGACATATGGTCCCCAATCAGAGGACACGTGAGCAGGATTCACAAGAGCCTTTTGTGCCAGCACCTGTAGTGAGTAACACCATGGCATGGGAGGGACTGTTAGGTGTTACAGTACACGGGACTCAGGAACATCTACGTCAACTCTATTTTTCTGGAGGGATCTCTTGGGGTACTGAGGGCATTCCTTGAGGGGCCCTTGCTAATGTCACAGCCCTTGTGGGACCAGGTGTCCTTGGTTCTGAATCACAGCTGGACCCACTGAACTCAACTTCCTCCCTCCCACATGGCAGTCCTATTCCTGAGACTCAGTCCTGCCCCAGGCTCTTCCATATCACTTGGCTCTGTGTCTTTGGGCAGACTATGTCACACCACTGAGCCCTGGTCTCTGGCTTATCATTGTCTCATGTTTTGAAAATATTACTGGCTTTAATGGTTATTTCTTTTCCCTCTTGTTTCCTCCTTTCAATGCTCGTGGGAGTCCTCTCTCTCTATCCATGGGGTGACACAAAAGAGACATAAGCTCTCTGGCTGGCTTGTGAACACTGCAGCATAGACCCATAGGGGACTGGAAAGGACTCCACCAGAGAAACACAGTGAGGCTGGCAAACAGAGAAGGGATACCCCTTGGCCATGGGCAGTAAGCACACCCCTTTCCTGACAATTCACCTAGCATCCTGATAGCAACCCGGACCCCTATCTGCGTCAAAGTGCATGTCTACTCACTTTAAACCATGGAAATCAGTTACCCTTCCCCCTCCTGGAAAACTCTTTGGAAATACCCTGCTTCTATTGAGACATATTACAAGACAAGCTCCTCTTTTTTTTTTTTTTTTTTTGAGAAAAGATCTCACTCTAGCCCAGGCTACCCTGGAATACATTGCAATTCTCCCACCTCAGTCTCCAGAGTGTTGGGATTAAAGGTATGCACCACCATGCCTGGTTTCATTACAAGATAAATTCAGGCTTAGAGAGATTGCTCAGCAGTTAAAGGTGATTGCTTACAAATTGATGGCCTGGGTTCAATTCCCAAGGATCCATGTAAAGTCAGATGCACAAAGTGGCGCATGTGTCTGGAATTTGTATGCAGTAGCAGGAGGCCATGACGCACCCATACTCACTCTGTCTCTTTCTTTCTCTCGAATAAATAAATAATTTTTTTTTTCTAAAACAAAGACAAATCCAGGATTGGCGACAAGGCACTGCTCAGACCTGGACTGGTTGGGTGTGCGTATCATTAAAATCAGATGCACAGTAGATAAAAGCTTATATAACCCAAGCCTGTTAATCAAATAGAAAATCACCCAAGCCCCACCCCTTAACAGCCACCTCCTTCCTTTATCAAAAGCTATGCGTGTGTACACCCTTTCCAATTCCTTCAATAAGGCGCCAAGAATTTAAAAATGCCCAGACAGATACTATCAACAACAGCAATGAGGGGAAAGAAAAAAAAAAAAAATCTAATATGAGGGGGAGGGAGAATGAATGGGAGAGAGAAACGTCAAAATCAACCCCCAGCCACCACGACCCGGCTGGTGGGCACCAGATGGGACAATCATGATCTACAGATCATGTCCACTTAACAAGGCTGATGACAGACAGGATGCCACCTGCAGCTGGCTTTGTGGAAGATCTGGCATCGGAGCACGGGGCTTCCAAGTAATCCATCCAGGGAAGCACTGAGCCGTGAACTTGCTAAACGGTATCTGCCCGAGGCCTGCTCAGCTCGCGCGGCGGTGCTATGTACAACCACGAAGCAGATGGTGCAAATCGTGGTGGTGCAGCTAGGGTCCCAAAGAAGCGCTTTGTGGCAGATGCCTGGATTTGCAGATCCTGGGATGGCTGAGCCCCTGCTGCCGCTCTGGGAACCAGCGAGAGGGACTTTTGTTCGCTGTGTACCACTGCCTTCCTTCCAGTGTCTACTTTTAACATCTCTTCTGTGTTCCCTGCCTGGCAGAGCGAGGTCGGTTCTCATTAGAGATGGAGGCTGTTGCCATAGGAAGTAGTAAACAGCGTGGCACAGACGGTGCCACAGCCCTAGGTCCAAATACACGGGGATCCCAATCCTAGGCCCCATTTCTGTCTGAAGGACTGGAGACAAGCAACTTAAATCATTTTAAGCCTACATTTAACCACCTTTGCCGAGTGGGGGCATGTGCTTCATAGAATGATTTCAGTGGGTACATGGAATCATTTAAAGAGGGGCACCTGGTACCACAAACAATCAGGATCTTGCCTAACCCTTGTCATGAACCAGCCCCAGGTGCTGGCCCCGCACACTGCATAGGAGCTATCCAGCTGGAGCTGTGGTACCTGGTCCTCAGGGCCCTTTTCAGCGGGCCTTCCCGGCTCCTGGAATGCATTTTCTCTCCTCCTCCACCTGTGAGAGTCCCAGCTGCCACAGTGGAGAAAGCTGCCTCTCTCCAGGCAGAACGGTATGAGACGTTTCCATTTCCTTACGTCCTGCCTGGCAGAGAGAGTCTGTTTCCAATTACTGTACCTTGTCCTAATTAGATTAGAATGAAAGGATGGGGGGCCCCTAGCCCTGCTGGGTTGGCGTGGAAACTTTTCACTGCCTTAATTATGAACGTTTCAGATATGACCTTTTGACCACAAGCTCACACAGCATCGTTTTCCTCATGAGAATCCTTCACTCCTAAGCAGCATTGTGGCAGAAAGGGAATTCAGATCCTCCATTATGTTTGAACAACAGCAAAAAAAAAACTACCTCTGTGCCTTGGTTTCCTTATCTGTAACAAGACATTTAGACCCCGTTATCTCTGGAGTCGTTTGGCTACTTACTGAACTTGAATGCTTGCAGGGAAAAAAAAAAAATTACCACCGTGATCTAGAGTTAGCAGCTAGGCATGGTGGTGAGCAGTCAGTGTCCTGAGGTTTTTAAGTTTGTGTCTCTAGGGATGGACTGTTAGCAAGTAACAAGGTCCTGTGACCCTGCTGGAAGGACAGCCCTGAGCAATGACTTCCCACATTGGATTGACAGCTTGCATAAATACACCTTTCCATTTCTGAGATACTCTGGATTGGGTGTAATCACTTGGTTCTAAGTAGCTCTGTGCCTAGGCTTCTTGTTATATCTGGGGAGCCTTTCAACATTCTGATGTCCAGGCCAGGCCTTAGAATGATCACAAGTGGATTTCTGGGAACGGGGCGAGGCTTTGTAAAAGTTGCCCGTGTGATTCCAGTGCGAGGGAGAGGTGGAGAACAGCTCTCAGCCCAGGCGCAGGCAGGTCAGGAGACCTTAAAGCGCAGTTTCTGACTCAGTCAGACTACTGTGAACCTGAGACAGTCCAGGAGCTGCTGCTGGTGCTCCTACCACACTGCGCAACAAGACTTTGGGTGAGCCCTCCTGGCTTTGCCATCAGAAGCTAAAATCTACAGTCACTCAGGCTGCAGATACCCTGATGGGAATTCCCTGTGTTCACCTGTTTCAGCAGAGCAAGGCTGGGGACCCAGGGGGACTTTGTCACAAGAACCGGCCCTTGTTCAGTTTTTGTTCAACATTTCTCTAGTGCACTGACAATGGTATTAACAAAGATTTTTTTAAATGTGTGCATGGTGTGTCTGAGTGTGTGCACGTGTGTGTGTGAGAGTGAGAGAGAGAGAGAGAAAGAGAGAGGGAGCGTGTGTGAACCTGGAAGCTAGTGGATGACCTCAGATGTCACACTTAGGAATGCCAAATACCTTTTTTGAGACAAGGTCTCTCCTTGACTTGGAGTTCACCAACTAGGCTAGACTGGCTGGCAGTGATCTCCAGAATTCCCCTTTCTCCTGCCTACCCAGCACTGGGATTGTAGACACACACCACTATGCCCAGTATGTTACATGGTGCTGCAGTCAGGTAGAAATCATCCGACCAAGAGCAGCTTGGAAAAAAGGTTTGTTTCGGCTTACAGACTTGAGGGGAAGCTCCATGATGGCAGGAGAAAATGATGGCATGAGCAGAGGGTGGACATCACCTCCTGGCCAACAATTGATGGACCATAGCAGCAGGAGAGTGTGCCAAACACTGGCAAGGGGATACTGGCCATAATACCCATAAGCCCGCCCCCAACAATACAGGGCCTCCAGGAGGCATTAATTCCTAAATCTCCATCAGCTGGGAACCTAACATTCAGAACACCTAAGTTTATGGGGAACACCCGAATCAAACCACCACACATGGGTACTGGGGATCCAGTTCAGATGGTGATACTTGGGAGAAAAGCACTTTATTCACTGAGATACCTCATGTCAGTTCTTTGATAAGGGCTATTTTTGTACTGTGACATCAGTGTTCTGCATCTACCACTATCAAAGCTGGCCGCACCTAAGTTCTTTCTTCTGTGTTGGTAATTTCCCTCTGTGGCGGGTTCAGCAAGAGTCCCACTGTCTTTCACAGAGTCTGAAGGGCCCACAATGTCCCTGCCCCCAGGGAACCTAAAAGGTGCCTTTGGCCCCACTGGGAACAATCCCATACTTTTGCCTGAGACACTACTTAGAGTCTTTTTCTTTAAAAAATAGTTTAAATATTTTTATTTGTTTGTGAAGGGAGAGAGAACAAAAGCATGCGAGGGCCTCTTGCCACTGTACAGGAACTCCAGATGCCGGAGCCACTTTGTGCCTCAGCCTCATATAGGTACTGGGGAATTGAACCCCAGCTGACAGGCTTTGCAAGCAAGTGCCTTTAACCACTGAGCCATCTCTCCAGCCCTGAGCAGTCTTTCCCAGATACACAGTTAGCATTGATTCACGCAGTGCTGAGCATGTCTAGGCCCAGTAGGAGTGACAGCAATGGTGACTCGAGTCCAACAGACACTCATCCTGATGAAACTTCTGACTGGGGCTGGGATTCTGGACAGCCAGTCGTGATTGGTATCAGGTGAACTACTGATTCCTGTGGGTTACTCAATATCCTTCCAATAAATGTACCTCAAGCTTACAGTCCCGATTTCTGTTGTGTGAAATACCAAATGGAAACAATTGATGGAGTGAAAAGACAACCTTTTGGAATGGGAGAAAAGAAATATCAAAAAGCTGTATTATTATCTGATAGTGGTGTTAATATTCAAACAAAACAAAAGGCTTGAACATAGAATTTCCACGTGACCTGGAAATATGCAAAAAAATTAAAAACATGATCAGGCAGACATTGGTAGATGGATGTTTGTAGCAACATTATTCATGGAAGTTTCAAGGTGGACACCAGTTCCATCAGCTATGAATGAATGAGTCAACAAAATGTGGTCTCTTAATAAAATATAGCAGTACTCAGCAATAAACAGGAACTGCTGATACATGCTACAGCATGGTTGAACTTTACAGATACTATTTGAAGTAAAAAGAAAAGGAAGAAGAAAAACAACTAGTCAAAAGACCACACATTGTAGGATTTGATGTCCATGGAGCATCCAGCATGGGGAAGTCTATACAGACAGTAGATGAGCCATTTCCAGTGGCTGGGGACAGGGGAGGAAGGGTAATGATTGCTTCATGTATGGGATTTATTTTGGGCTAATAGAAGTATTCTGAAATTATAATGCTGTCTGTACTAAATGCTAAAAAGGCTAAACAGACTGAAATATACAAAAATACTAAAAATACTGATAGGCTATAAAAAGGGTTGAGTGAATTGAATGATACATGTGAGATATAATTAATAAGATTATAATAGATAGTTCTATATCACTTATTCCAAGGCTCAGGGAATAGTGTGCAAGAGGGGCCAGATAAAAAGTAAGAGGGCTAGAGAGACAGCTTGGCAGTTAAGGCTCTTGCTGCGAAGCCTAAGGACCCAGGTTCAATCCCCCAGTACCCGCGTAAGCCAGATACACATGGTGGTGCATTAGTAGTGGCTAGAGGTCCTGGCATGCCAATTTCTCTCCCTCTCTCTTTCTCTTTGCAAATAAATACATAAATAATTTAAAAAAAGATAATATGGGGGGTGGAGAAATGACTTAGCAGTTAAGGCATTTGCCTGCAAAGCCAAAGGATCCCAGTTTGATTCTCTAGGACCCACATAAGCCAGATGCACAAGGAGGTGCACACATCTGGAGTTCATCTGCAGTAACTGGAAGCCCTGGCACACTCCCTCTCCCCCCTCTCTTCCTCTTTCTCTGTTTCAAATAAATAAATAAAATATTTAAAACTATATAAAATGTATGAGCAAGAGACAGGGCGGGTGCTGTGGAATCTTCAAGGCCATTGCCGTTCTACTCATGACTTCACAGTGGTGGTTTCCCGCATGATGTTGGGCCCACCAACATTCTTTCGTGGATGGCAGAAGAAGGTATGAGGCCCTCAACCCTCCCTGGCCAGTTAATGGCTATTAATGGAAGAAGGAGGAGAAGAAGAAGGAGTCACTGTGCTCTGGCAAGTGACCCTTACCCATGTGGCAAAGCTAATTAAATTCACTGGATCTCATACAAAAGACATGGGGGTGGGGGAGTTGTGGTGGTTTGATTCTGGTGTCCCCCATAAACCTAGGTGTTCTGAATGTTAGGTTCCCAGCTGATAGAGATTTGGTAATTAACACCTCTTGGAGGGAGTGTATTGTTGGGGGTGGGCTTATGGGTGTTATAGCCAGTTTCCCCATGCCAGTGTTTGGCACACTCTCCTGTTGCTATTGTCCACCTTATGTTGGCCAGGGGCTGATGTCCACCCTCTGCTCATGCCGTTGTTTTCCCCTGCCATCATGGAGCTTCCCCTCGAGCCTGTAAGCCAAAATAAACCTCTTTTCCCCCCAAGCTGCTCTTGGTTGGGTGATTTCTACCAGCAATGCGAACCTGACTGCAACAGCAGGGGAGGGAATTATCATGGTTTATTGTCTATAATTATGGAAGTTGCCAATAATAAAAAAGACATCAAAGTAGATGAAGGACTAGTTGGGAAGAAGGAGAAAGAGGAGGAAGAAGAGGGGGAGGAGGAAGGGGCTCAGTGGGAAGGGTGGGCATGAAGACAAGATAAGTACATGGGAGGTGAATAGGATCAAATACATTGCACGCATGTATAAAAATTGTCAGTAAAATAGCATGTGTGTGGAAAAATGGAAGGAGGGAGAGAGGAAAGTAGGGAGATCAAATGAATAAAGGAAAGAAAGAAGAGGGGAAGAGAGAGGAGAGAGAAAGGGAGGAGGGAGAAGGAAAGCAGGAGGGAGGTAAGGGGGGAGGGAGAGCATGAATTGCTACTTCAGTTGTGGGGTAAACATGTTCATGCTGTACAGTTAGTTGTGGGTGTAGAAATTAACCCAAAAATTCAGTGTTAGAGTGATTTCATTTGTAATGATGGAATATCTTCTGTATTACCCAAAGGTAGTTACTTTAAAAAATATTTTATTTTTATTTATTTATTTGAGAGAGGGTAAGAGGCAGAAAGAGAGAGAGAGAGGGAGAGAGAGAGAGAGAACGGGCCACACCAGGACTTCCAGCCACTGCAAAAGAACTTTGTGCATCTGGCTTATGTGGGTCCTGGGGAATTGAAGCAAGGTCCTTTGGCTTTGCAGGCAAGAGCCAAAACCGCTAAACCATCTCTCTAGCCCCCAAGGTAGTTACTTTTTTTTTTTCGAGGTAGGGTCTCACTCTAGCCCAGGCTGACCTGGAATTCACTATGGAGTCTCAGGGTGGCCTCGAACTCACGGCAATCCTCCTACCTCTGCCTCCCGAGTGCTGGGATTAAAGGCGTGAGCCACCATGCCCGGCGGTAGTTACTTTTGATCATGTGTTAGATGTCTAATTCCTCTTCCTAATGATGAAAATTCTTGTTATTCAATAGAAAGATTCCATAGTCTCACTTTGAAGGGCAAATATGTAACTTTTGTCTTGGACAGTGTCCTTCCAGGAGGCAGCATGGAATTGAGAATGGGCAATGGTGAAGAAGCATCCCAAAACCCAAGGAGGGGGAGGAAGGACGTAGGAAAGCTTTCTTGCTCCAGAATTGACAATGAAGTCACTTGTAGGCGCAGTTCAAGGTTGTGTCTACAAGTCCACTCCTGCAGGATGCTGAAGACCTGGGGGACACCCTGTCCCCAAACTGCCTTTGACTTTAGACAGGGCTTCAGAGGTTAGTTCAGGGAGACTAGAAGGAGTTTCTTTTAAGTAGATTTGTTTTTATTTTTTTGAGGTAGGGTCTCACTGTAGCCCAGGCTGACCTGGAATTCATCATGTAATCTCAGGTTGGCCTTGAACTCACAGTGATCCTCCTACACTGGTTTCCCGCGTGCTGGGATTTAAAGGCGTGTGCCACCATGCCAGGCTTAAATAGAATTTGAATCAGTGTCCTTAGCCAATGAAGAAGGTAACATCGAGCCTTTGTTAAAGACAAGCCGGTTGATGTTAGAGACCAGCTCCTAGACAGTTCTACAATCCCTAGGATTCAGCACCATGTCTGACACATAGTAGGTGTTGGGTGTGATTTTTCTGTGTTAAATATCAACTAGGATGCAGTGAGTTATACAAACAGCATGGGTGCACATTTAATACTAAGGGAGACGCTGTTCAGTCACACACAAAGGCAATTTTAAATGACAAAATACCTCAAAAGGAAACCATGAAGGAGCGTGTGTAATTATTGATGGATAAATGGGCCCATGAAACCTTCACCTCTGACACACTAAGGTCTCTCTCTATTCCGGAACGTGTTTAGACAGAGGAGAATTAGGTCACCCTAGCTATCGTTTGGGCTCAGATGGTCAGAATTAATTTGCTCATGGGCAAACTGCTTATCCGGTACCACTTTGTGGAAAGAACCAAGGGCAAACGGAAAAGGCTTCCCCTAGGGTCATCTTGCACATGGAACTCTGTTTTCCAGCATGGTCCGTCAGATTGGCTAGGAGAAGGGACTCTGTGCTGCCCCCCTGTGGTGAAAGGTGGAGTATGCCCCTGCCCTAGCCCTGGGGTTTTAAAATACTCCTCAGACCCACCTTAAATCTCCACTGGCAGATCAGGGGTCAGGGAGTCCTTTCTGGGGCTTTTTTTCTTTCCTTCACTGTTTGTGGTGTGGCTTTGTACGGATCTCTGGTCCGTTATCCATCAGCCTACTGGATTTATCTCCACTTAGGTACCCCGTGGGAACCTGGTATTTCACAAATTCAAAAGTGAGCTTGTAACAGGTCTCCTCCCTTGCTTCCAGCGCGGTGCCCCCTCCTTCTGCACTCTCTCCTGGTAGGGGATCTTCTGTCCTAGATTAGATGTGTTGGCACCTCCCTCTCTTCCCAGGGCTAACCAATCCAATGCCATTCATCATGACTCTGTGTCATTCATCAACTCCCTCTCTGCCTTTCTGGCCTCAGGGCTGCTGGGATAATGGTTTTAGCCTGTAAGCATACGGCTGCTTTCTACCTGGCCTTTTTGTCTTTTTTATCCATCGCCTGGCCCCCATGGACACCTACTGTGTACCCCTACTATTCCCCCAGCTCTCAGCCTGAAGCCTCCCCAGAGCTCGTTACCCGTCCACCTCGTGTCTACTCGAGTCACCTCCTCTGCGAAGCTCTTCCTGCTTTGCTGGTCGAGGTGCCACTCAACACGTCCTCCCTGTAGGAGTGTGTTGCATCTAGGTCAGGGGCAGAGGGTGTGGGGGCAGATACTGTCACCCACCCCTCCAGTGCAACGTGGTCTCTGTGTGATCCGGAGCAGCTACTGAACCTCTCTAGGCCTCAGCTTTTCTTTCTGAAATGGGCTGGTTGTCGTGCCTGGTCCACAGGGCTCTTCTCTGAGTTAAACAAAATGGTTCAGGGGCTGGAGAGACGGCTTAGCGGTTAAGACACTTGCCTGCAAAGCCAAAGAACCCAGGTTTAATTCCCCAGGACCCATGGAAGCCAGCTGCACGTGGCACATGCACCTGGAATTTGTTTGCAGTGGCTGGGGGCCCTGGCATGCCCATTCTCACTCTGTACCTCTCAAATAAAATGGTTCATGTAAAACTCCTGGGAAGAAGTTGGTGCTTCCACAAGAAGCGCCAGGGAATACTTACTGTCATAAGATACTCTGAGCAACTTTCTGCTCTAGGGAGGAAACATCTCAGGAGGTCCTTGATTGGGCTCATGCAACCATGAATACAGTTAAGCCCAATGACAGGCTGATCTTTGGATCTTGTGTGTGGTGTGTGTGCATGGATGCATGTGCATACATGTGTAGGTATGTGTGCACATGTGTCTGTGGAGACCATCTGATATCTGCCTCAGTCATTATCTATCTTATTTATTCATTTTCATTTTTCAAGGTAGGGTCTCACTCTAGCTCAGGCTGACCTGGAATTTACTATGTAGTTTCAGGGTGGTCTTGAACTCACAGCGATCCTCCTACCTCTTGCGCCCCCCCCTCCCAGTGCTGGGATTAAAGGTGTGCACCACCATGGACAGCTCCATTTTATTTTTTTGTGGCAGGATCTCTTGCTGAACCTAGAGCTCGCTCACCAGTAAGCCCCAGAGCCTCCTGTATCTGCCTCCCCCCGGAGCTGAGATTACTGACATGTGCTACCATGCCCAACTTTTATGTAGGTGCTGGGGATCTGAACTCAGGTCCTCGGGCTTATACAGCAAGCACTTTATCCAGTGAGCCATTTCTCCTAAAAACCCCACAAGTTAACTTGTTTTTTTTTTTTTTAACCCTTTCTTCCTAGAGCAGAGCTGGAGGAATAGCAGACCCATGATCACCCCACGGCTTCCTGTTGCATTTTAGGAGAGAGATCATGGAGGCGGGAGTAGGGCCTCAGTGCAATGGAGGTTGAAAGCACAATGCGACTTGTCTACAACTGCATTCCCATTTCCTCGGCATGACGCACTAATAGTAATCTTGATTTTGCCATTTGATGGGAAACCATCTCAAATAACTGTAATGGGAATTTTGGGGTTCCTTGTCAATACACAAATATGCAAATGCACAGATAAATTTAGAGCACCATGCCCTGGATTCTTGTCTTTTAAAGTTAAAGAATTAAAATCCATAGACCAGAGGGTAAGGTTTAGAGAGACATTATTAGATGCAGAGAGCCCCTGCCATGTGGGAATAAGGGGAAGGGGTCTCCCCTCATCTCTGCCTGGCTGGGCAGAGGAGAGGAGCTTCCCAGAACCTCAAAGTTCAGGAGCGGGGTCAAGAGAGGCTGTCCTCCCCTTGTAAACATACCTATAACCTTATGGTGGCAGGCCCTACTTTCTGGCTCAGGTGAGCCAGAGAGACAACTGATTGGTCTGGACAAAAGGCTGGCTCAGGAAGAGGCCAGCCATGACGCCAAATTCTGGGGGCTGAACTTGACCAACCACAATGCCAGGGTTAGATTTAAATTCTAGGAAAGGGGACCTCTCTCCCAGGAGGGGATCAGGTTGTTTGTGGGAAAACAGATCTAGGGACGAGATAAGAAGTCAGATCATACTCTGCTCTCTAGCAAAGTGGAGGCTGCAAGGATAGGTCCAAAGACATTTCTGTTTTTTTACTTTCAGGGTCCCAGTCACCCTAAACTACCAATAAAGCTATCTCACTCCCTGTCATAAAGGCCAGATCTTTTTAAAATTGAGAATATTGTTCAAAAAATACATACAGCACAGAATAGAATATATAGGCTATTGCTGTATTAAAAGTTCACTGTTTAAGCCTCTAAATGTGGTGACACATGGCCCGAAATCTCAGCACTTGAAAGGCCAAGAGCGCAGGACTGTGAGTTCCAGAATGGACTACACAGAGAGACCTTGTCTCACACAAAAGTCATTGGTGCTGGGGAGATGATTCAGTGGTTTAAGGTGCTTGCTCAGTAAGCCTACCAATTAGCGGTTGGGGTCTCCAGCACCCACACAAAGCCAGATGCAAAGAGGCGCTTATGTCTATTATCCCAATGCTTCTATGACAGTGGAAAACAGGAGAATCTGGAAGCTGGCAGGCCAGCCAGTGTCGTCTTCCCAGTGGCAGACAAGGTGGAGGGAGACCCCCAACATCCCAAGGTTGTCATGTGACCTCCACACACATGCCATAGCATACACGTGTGCATGTATACACACAGAGACACACACAAGCATGGTATAAATGCTTATTTTTCAGAATGCCACCATTACATGGAGTTTTCCTGATTCAAGTTTTAAGGCAAAATTTATCATAGAAATTCATAATACTGTTCATCAGTTGATGTACTGGGAAAAATAATAAGCAATGCTTATGCAATATTTACTATTGTTCTTTTTTTCCTTTGCTGGTAGGAAAACAATTCATCTTCAGTTTGTGGTGTCACAACCTACCACCCTAACAATGAAGTGATCTAGAGTCTCACGTGTCCACTACTTGAAGGGTATTCATTTCACTGGAGTATTTTCACCTATGATTGAGTATAGAACTCAAGATTAATGAAAGGGTCCTACTGTTTTGACTTCACAAAGAATTAGAATTTGAAAGCTAAAAAATATTTGTTTTAGGTAAAATATGCTGAATTTCTTCACACCTCCCTTGTGCTAGGATTTTGCCCTATTTTCCTTAATCTTAGATATCTGATGTTTTAGAATCATAGAATAGTAGTTCAATATAGAACTGTGAGATCATTTCCAAATGGAAGCTTCCTAGAAAGAATCAGTGTACTTGGATTTTTCATGCTAAAGTTATGGGCACTTAGGCCTGACTGCCTTTATCCTAAGACATCCAGTATCTTCTTGTCTCCCCTTCTTTGCTTATTTTCTTTCCTACTTCTCTTATGTGAGCAGGACCACAGGAGTGACTGGTCATCTCTCATGCAGTTTTGCCAGTGAGCCTTGACCCAGAGCCACGGCCATGAGTCCCACTGGGACACACTGTAATTCCCAGGTGTCTCTAATAAACACTGCTCAGTTGACTGTGACAAACTGTAGCGAAAGAATTCTCTGTTGATCTGTGAAGCCGTCCACCTGGAGCTAGGTTTGTTTTATCGAGTTATCCATGCTACTTGGCATAATAAGTTGTGTTGAAATACTTCCCACTTCTGTGCCTGTCTTTATTAGTTTGAAATTTAGATCTTTTTTATTGTTGTTGGTGCTTGGAATAAGGCTTTAATATGATATGCAATTATCTTTCTGTCATGTTCATTTTGGTTTAATGGCCTCTTCTAGATCATAATGGCAAAGTCAGCAGAAGACAATGCCCTTTTGCCTGAGAGCCACTTTAAGGGATCTTGCATACCTTGATAAATTATTTGTAATTCCAGGCAAACTTCAGAAACAAATTCCATCCCTATTCCCCTTGAAACTACTTAACAACCTAGCATTTCTCTGCATGCCCAGATAGAGTTTGTTTCAATTTCTAGTTTTCTAACTTTTATTATTGCTGGGTTGGATCCATGCCGGTTTGATTTCTGATGCTTTTCCATCTTCCATGCAAGTCAATCCTTGTTTCTCTTGCAGATTTTCAAACCTGTGGGATAGACTACTTCTTTTCAGAGGCTCTGAAGTTATTAGAAGTTTTGTAAAAATGAGAATTAGAAATGTATTTACTGCTCACATCTAACAGATGTGCTAATGAGAGGCCTTTGCTAATACAGGTGCCCATCTAATCAATCCCTGAGCAATCAACAGAAGGTTCTAGATACATCAGGATAACTATTTTTCCTATTTATTTATTTGTATGTTTCAAGGTAGGGTCTCTAGCCCTGGACCTTACTATGTAGTTCCTGGCTGGCCTCAAACTCACAGCAATTTTCCTACCTCTGCCTCCTGAGTGCTGGGATTAAAGGCATGAGCCACCATACCTGGCAGTTTTTATTTTTTAGTTTTTTAATGTAGAGCCTCACTCTATTCCAGCTGACCTAGAATTCACTATGTAGTTCCAGGCTGGCCTCAAACTCACAGTGATCCTCCTACATCTGCTTTCCCAGTGCTGGGCTTACAGGTGTATGCCACCATGCCCACCTAAACAGGAGTACCTGCATTTATTTGTCTGTTTCCATTTTATTTATTTATTTATTTATTTATTTATTTATTTATTTATTGTCTTTTTCTAAGGCAGGGTCTCACACTAGCCCAGGCTGACTTGGAACTCACTAGGTAGTCCCAGGCTGACCTGGAACTCAAACTAAAGATTGGGGGCTGGAGAGATGGCTTAGCAGTTAAGGCACTTGCCTGCAAAGCCAAATGACCCAGGTTTGACACCCCAGGACCCATGTAAGCCAGATGCACAAGGGGTGCACACATCTGGAGCTCATTTGCAGTGACTGGCCCATGGCCCTGGTGCGCCCATTCTCCCTCTCTCTCTACCTGCCTATTTCTGTGTACATTTCTCTGTCTCTCAAATAAATAAATAAAAATAAAATACTTTAAAAAACAAAATAAAGATTGGACTAAATTATAGATTTTAGAGGTACATGTAACTTTGGGGTTTGTGATGGATTAGGATAATTTTTCAGCCTTTAAAAAATAACTGAAGCTGAAGAAATCCTCTAGAGATTCTGATTTATGTGGGGGAGTGGGACTTTGTGTATATATATATATATATATATATATATATATATATATGTGTGTGTGTGTGTGTGTGTGTGTGTGTGTGTGTGCTTTCAGGTAGGGTCTTATGCTAGCCTAGGCTGACCTTCAATTCAATTCACTATATAGTCTCAGGCTGTTCTCAAACCCAGCAATCCTCCTACCTCTGCCTCCTCAGTGCTGGGATTAAAGGCATGTATCACCACACCTGGTGTTGAACATGTATAATTGTGAAAAGCTTCCTAGGCAATTCATTTTTTGTTCTACTTATTTACTGGCTAAAAAAAAAAAAAAATTTTAAAAATGATTTATTTCACTTTTTGAGAACTTTGTATATGTACACATTGTGTTTTGATTATATTCCCCTTCCCATTGTGCTGTCTCAGTCCACCCTCACAAAACCTTTTCTTCTTCCTGACCAGTCCTCCGCCAGAGTTAAACTAGGGTTGATTGCATTAGCATAGGTGGTGGAGGAGGAGTGTTTATCAGGAATGGGCAACTTTCCAATGGTTACAACACTGAAGAAAAAGTTCCCTCCCTCAGCATCCATTAAGTACCAAGTCAATTCTTTCATTGACTCACAGGGGGGAGTCAAAAGACTATAGCCTTACCTTGGGCTGGAGTGATGGCTTAGTGGTTAAGGCATTTGCCTGCGAAGCCAAAGGATCCAGGTTCAATTCCCCAGGACCCACATAAGCCAGATACACAAGGGGCACATGCATCTGTGCTACAGGCCCTGTTGTGCCCATTCTTTCTCTGTCTGTCTCTCTTCTCTCTCTCTCCTTACAAATAAATAAATAAAAATAAATATTAAAAAAAATATAGCCTTACCTCAATCCCTCACACCTATCCAGCTGAGAGGACTTGAGTGATTTCCCATTACCATTAAGATAATGATCATTAATTTTAATGTCTACTAGGCCAAGGCCTTTTCTACTGCCAGTCATTTTTGCTTTGATAGTGTCCCAGACTGTCATGTACTCTGTCTGCTCCTTTCTTCCATGAGTTATGTTTTTATTTCTCCTGCCATAACTTTAGCTATGTGGTTTCCATTGCTTGTAAAGTTCTTTCTTTCTGCCACTCTTCCCATAGTGGACTCAGAATGTCTCTCAGTAGAAGTTTCCTCAGAGAAGTCTTCCCTGATCCCTACCTAGGTGAAAACCCAGTCAGAACTCTGCATGGGTCAGGACAGGAATCTGAAACCATACGGCGCTCCCTGGGTGGTACTGAGGGTTCTCTAGGGAGACACAGGCCGGGCCACAGACACTGCCTCACTGGTCCTTGAGCAACTAGCTGTACTCGTATCTGGGGAGTGGTGGCAAGGGAACAGGGAGCCTTTGATCTATGGGCCCAGAGTTTCATTCACAGTGGAAGAATAAGCTCCAGTGGTTATACTGAGTGGTGATGATTATAAATAATGCTGCATCGCATATTTAAAATTTGATAGAAAGTTGATTTGAAATGTCTTCCAAAGATAAGAGGAGTAAGTGGCTAAGGTGATAGATCTGTTAATTAACTTGATTCCTTCATTATCCATTGTAAGAATAAATCAAACATCACATTAGATCCCATAAATATGTACAGTTATTCTTTGTTAGTGAAAAATAAAGTTAAAAATGTTAGGCTTGAGCTGTATGACAAGGAGTTGGGGTTTGATGTACATGTGGGGACTTCCCTCAGGCTACTGACATTCTGAAAAGGGAATTATGGGGGTGGGAAGGAAGAGTATAGGGAAGAAGCAGGTAGTGGGTTTGTGGAACTAGACTTGCTGGCTGGCCTGACGTGAGGAAGAAAGGTTGGGGTAAGGCCAGTAAGTTCCAGACAATGCACTTCCCTTTCTATCTAATAATGCCCTTGAATTCTTTTGGCTTCTAAATGGAAATTTCACTCTTAATCTCTCTCTTGTTTTCTCTCAGTGAAATAACACTTTCAATGTTTTCTTAATGGTTTTATTTGGGGGGAGGGAAAGAAGAAAGATATGAAGCAATGAATAAGGTACCTTGTTAAATGTAAGCTTTACCTTTGCTTTGAAAATACACACAAAAACCATAGAAAACACACAGCAGTGTCTGCTATGTATGGTTTGAATCTGAAATGTCCCCCACAAGCTCATATTTTGAACATATGGTTCCCAACTTGTTGAGTTGTTTTGGGAAGCTGTGATGCCTCTAGGGGGTGAGGTGGAAATAGGTCTCCAGGAGTATGCCCTTGAGGGTTCTAGACCAGCCCTGGATTCTGGCCCTGCTGTCTTTGCTTCCACTGTGGTCCATGATGATGTGAGGAGCCTCTGCCACACATGCCCACTTCCATGGACTCTGCCATTCCTTTCCCACCACGATGGACTGAAGCCTGAAATCATGAGCCAAAACAAATCTTCCCTCCCTTAAGCTGTTTCTGTTACGTGCTGTGGTCACAGGGGCATAAAAGTAATCCTACTGGCATTAGGACCACTTGGGTCACTGGTGCTGAGGAAAAGGGTGTGCAAAAGCATTGTGGTGTGTTTTACTTGGCCTAGAAACTTCCATATGTTCCAAAGAGGAGAGACATTGAGTGGGGTTGGAGCTCATGTTGTTGGTACACTCTCAGATTCATGCAGTAAAGATTTTTCTCCTACATTTTAAGTAGTGCTTCCATACTATATAACAAGTTCAATTTGTAAGAATCCGCTTAAAAGATGTCACCACACACATCAGAAAAAGATATTCTCACAGGGAAGGAGTTAGTCATGTTTCATATTGCAGACAATTTGGAGGAATGGGATTTGGATTTACCAGACATGAGTGTAATACAAATGTAATTGTTTGGAGGTAATTTGCTGAAAAATGAAGTGTGCTTGTACTTGAGTTCAAGGACATGAAGCAGTCTTTATGAGATGGAGTTTTGGGAGAAAACTCTCTTGGAAATTGCAGTCTGAGTTTTGAACTGTCAGTCTGGAGATGGGAGTCTTCATTGTGGGTGAACTGGCAGTTCTCTAAGGGAAAAATGGCTATTCTGCAAACCTTTCATTGTTTATGGGTTGTTTCTTGCAATTTCATATAAAGATGCCTCTCTCTCTCTCTCTCTCTCGCTTTTTTTTTTAACACTTTCTTGTACCATAGCACACAATCCTGCAGATTTTGCTGGTGTTTGAGGTTTCAGTGATATCCGTTTTAGTTGTATGATACTGTATGGTATTGACAATGGCTTTAACAAGATTTAGATATTTTCTTCTTCTGTTTGCTCCAGTTTTTAAAAGTCTTCTTATTAATTTATTTATTTGAGAGAAAGATTACACACACACACACGCACACACACACACACACACACACACACACACACACACATATATATATATATGGAGAGAGAGAGAGAGAATGAGAATAGCACTCCAGGGCTTCCAGCCACTGCAAACAAACTCTAGATGCATGTGCCACCCTATGCACCTGGCTTACTGCTCCTGTTTTTGAAATAGTTGGTTCATGTGTCACCTATTATCTGTTGATATGGGATTGAACATGGTTGCCTTGTACCCAGGAAGTTGAACTTGGAAGGAGAGTACTTGAGCAAATTCGTCAAGAATCCTGGAATCTAAGTACCAGGGAGTATGTGGGAGTGTGAGAAGTTACATGGGCATGCAGGGGTTAGAGTTCAGGGTCTGAATGCATATTACCCAGAGTATTAGTTTTTCTTTGCTGAAACAAAATGTACTTGCCAAAAGCACTTAATGAAAGAAAGGCTTACTTCAGCTTACAGTTCAAGTGGTCGGGAAGCAGAGATGAATTCTGCTGCTCAGCTTGCTGCATCCTTTTAATATAGTCCAAGGCTCAGCCCATTAAGCTAAAGTCTAGAAAATACCTCCCAGACACACCCATAGATTTGCTTCCATGGTGATTTTCCATCCTGTCCAATTGCCAAGTGAGATTACCCATCACACTCAGTTTTCTAGCTCTGATAGGTTCTGCTAATCCTGTTTCCTTTGTAATGAGTCTTTGGTTCACTCATTTAGGGACAGAGTCTATTTCTCACTTCATGAATCCAGACTTCCTTTTGAGCTGCTGTACTCTAGAGAGTGCAGAGAAAGTGAGATTTCAAGGTTAGACTTCAAGAGCCTTGTGTGGATATACCTTCTCCTGAAACACTGCTTCAGTTCTGTGAATAGTCCTCACATAGCCACATGGATATTAATGTAGACTCGTCAGCCAGCAGCAGCCAACAGCCAGAAAGAGAGATGGTGGCCAAACCTGTACCTAATGGTAGACGAAAGGGAAATGCATGTGTGCCAGTCAGATTTCTGTCACTGTGATAACATGCCTGTGAAAATCAACTTGCAGTGAAGAAAGGTTTATTTTGGCTCAGGGTTTAAGTCCATGCCTGCTTGGTTCCGTTGTTTTTGGGCCTATGGTAATTTCATCAAGGCAGGGAGGTAGAGAGAAGCAAAGTCACTTGCTTACTTCATGGTGGCCAGGAAGCAAAGGGGATACGATGTCTTGATACCAACCTGGCAATAATACCATAGGCTGGTGACCAAAAAGAAATGCACATCTGGACCCTGTAATTCCCAGTGCCAGAAATCAGTTGCTGCTCACATTGAGCTGTTGATCAGAGAGACCTACGAGGTCCCCCCCACCGAATAAAAGAACTTGATTACCTACCTGAGGCAAAAGGTAAGACCCTTTGCTGAAGCCACTACATACTGCCAACACAGAACACTGAGAGATCTGGCTGGGATCTGTAAGGAAGCCAGTTCTCACATGGTTAGCCAGTATGGTGCTGGGAAGTGCTCCATGAACTGCTGGGGGAAAGTGGCCAACAACGTTGTGAGCAAACAGGGGACACTGCTATTCAAAATCAACCAGCCTGAAAAGACATAAACACCGGTGCAGTGGTGGCACCCAGCCTTGGTGGGAAACCGATGGCTTTCTGATTGGCTAAAGAGATCTGCTCAGTGGAAAGGAACCTGTTGCGGGAAGTGGGAACCAGGTCAGAATCCAATGGAGACCAAGATTATGGTCTTAGAATCCACCCACCATGGCTCAGAGAATTTTGTGGAAGAGGGAGAAGAAAGATTGTAAGAGCCACAGGTTGGGAGGCATTCCGTTCCACAATGACTGACTGCTGATCTCACAACTCACAAACTCACAAACCCATGGGGGAATACCAGCAATCCCACCTAGGAGGGCCCCCAGTGGAATGAGGCCAGGAAGGAGGGAAAGGATGGTACCAACACAGGTTGTGTCCATACAAAGTATATACTTAGTAAAATAAATAAATAAATAAATAAATAAATAATTTTTAAAAATCTCAAGAAGTTCACTCTATTCTTGCTCAGTCTTGCTGAACAAGGTCCATGCATTGTATGACTGGTGTGATCACGTTGTCTATGGTGGTTTGATTCTGGTGTCCCACATAAACTTAGGTGCTCTGAATGCTAGGTCCCCAGCTGATAGAGATTTGGGACCTGACTCCTCCTGAAAGCAGCCTATTGTTGGGTGCTGGCTTGTGGGTGTTATAGCCAGCTTCCTCTTGCCAGTGTTTGGCACACTCTCCTGTTCCTATTGTTCCACCCGATGTTGGCAGGGAGGTGATGTCCACCCTCTGCTTATGCTGTCACTTTCCCTGCCATCATGGAGCTTCCCCTTGAGCCTGTAAGCCAAAATAAACCTCTTTTTTTTTTTTTTTTCCCCCTCACAAGCTGTTCTTGGTCAGTGATTTCTTCCAGCAATGCGAACCTGGCTGCAACAGTACCCTAGAGCCATGCTTGTGAAACTCCGGCTAACTGCCCTATGACAGCCAGAAGGTAGTGATGAATACTCTTGTTGGTTCAGTAAGGCCCAGTCTTTGGCGTATGCTGCTAAGTGGTATATATATATATATATATATATATATATATATAGAGAGAGAGAGAGAGAGAGAGATTGAGAGAGAGAGAGAGAGAGAGAGAGAGAGTCCTACGCTCTTATTGCCTTGCTTTGTGCAAGAAAGAAAATATGTGAAAGCTGGTGGAAGAAAGAAGTTAGGACTTTTCTCCTGGTCCTAGGAAAACAGGAAGGGGGAAAGAAGTAGCTAGTTGTGTGTGTGTGTGTGTGTGTGTGTGTGCAGTTCTCAGAGATATAGACCCCAGAGCCATGGCTGCAGGAGCAGGTGTGTGTGTGTGTGTGTGTGTGTGTCTGAGCAGTTCTCAGAGGTGTAGAGAGCCACAATCAGTGGGAGCCATTGACATAGGCACAACCGTGTCTACCTCCAGTCGAACTGCTGAGACCAGAGTGGGGCACATTTTCCTGAATTCCTCCTCTTGAACTGTTTGTATAGGCCTGACCTTGTGCAGAAAATAGTCTGCAGCTGCCTCATTCCTACAACGTCTGACCTTGTCTCCCCATTCCCATGTTTTTCTATATCTGATAAAAGAAAACTGTTGTCAAAGCTTTTGTGCGTGTGTATAAAATAAACCAATGCTGGTTAGGCACTGCTGCAGTGTCTCCATCAGAGCCTGCAGAGCACCCGATCCCAGCTTTCACTCGAATCCTTGTGTTGTTTTTTCTTTCTAATCCTTTGGTTGTCCCAACAGGCCAAAGCTATACTGGACATGGCACATAAGCAGAGACCCGAGAGCCACGGCTGCAGGAACAGGTGGTGTGTGTGTGTGTGTGTGTGTGTGAGCAATTCTCAGAGGTAGAGACCCAGGAGCCATGGCTTCAGGAGCAGGTGGTGTGTGTGTGCGTGTGTGTGGTGTGTGTGTGTGTGTGTGTAAGCAGTTCTCAGAGGTAGAGACCCCAGAGCCATGGCTGCAGGAGCAGAGGTGTGTGTGTGTGTGTGTGTGTGTGTGTGTGTGTGTGTGTGTGAACAGTTCTCAGAGGTAGAGACCCCAGAGCCACGGCTGTGTGTTCCACATTTAGTTTGTTGGCTGTCTGCAGCACACCCTGTTTTCACTTGCTTTGCAGTATCTGAGCTTTCTGCATAAAATAAAGCAATACTTTATTTTATGGAACTGGGTGCTTCAAAGTAAAGGAACATCAGATCGATGTTTACTGTCAGATGATGGCAATATTGGCAAATTTCCCTGTCTTCTGAAGCTGACTCAGACACAGAAAATATCTACCCAGACCCGACACTTCGAACCAGGGCCTGGAATGGGTGGTGGGGCTGCGTGCTGAAGGCACAACAGGAGAGTGGTGAAGGGTGGGCACAGTGTACATCTAGGGACGTGTGGACTTCTCGGGGGAGGGGGTGGCTGGCAACACCCTCTGCAGGGCCTCACTGAGTTACAACTAATCTTCCAGGACATGGCTGAGTTTTCCCTCGATGAGGAAAGACAGCCCCAGAGATCAGGCACATTGTCTACTTCACAGCTGTTTGCCAGTTATGGGAGAGCTTGTGTTTGGTACTTCTAGGCAGGGAGATGAGAGGCATGCTTCCTGTCTTTATATTCTGGTGTGGTATGTCCTCTGGCTTACATTAGCATCGCCAGGAGGAAGTTTACAAGAACAGATGCCTGGAATCTACAGAAGTCTGACTAAACCAGAATCTCTGGGGGTTGGACTGAGGCACTGGTCTATTTCATGTGTTCTCCAAAGTTTCCCAATGTGAAGCTGGGGTTGAAAACTGCTGACTGCAATGCCAGGTACTTCTCAGCTGTGAAGTAATTTCAGAAGGTAGAGTTGTGCCAGATTTGTTGTATTAGTTCCTTTACTCATTGCTTTAACCAAATACCTGACAAGCAGCAGCTTGAGGAAGGAAAGGGCTTTTTTCTTTTTCTTTTTCTTTTTCCTGCTTACATTCAAAGGGATGCTTTCTTTCCATCACGACAGGGAAAGCAACAGGAGCAGGAGGCCAGATGATCACACTGCAATCAGGAAGCAGAGAGTGGGGAGTGCGGTTGAGCTGTAAACCCCAAGGCACATTCCCCCCCCCCCGCCCCCACCGCCATGACCCTCCTTTTCCAGCAAGGTTCTATCTCCTAAAGGTTCTACAACCTTCCAAAACAGCTAGGGACCACATGTTCAAACATGTGCATCTGCGGGGGAAACTTCACACTCAAACCACAACAGTTAGCTTATGGCCCGATCACTCCAAGGACTCACTTTCTTTCTCCACTATGTTTGTTCTGGCTTTAGTTTCAAGGTCACAAGATGGATGCACAGACCATCTTGAACGAAGCCCTTCCTGAAATCTCCAGGAAATTTCTATTTTTTATACCTTATTCCGATTCATATCACATGCCCAAGCAGAAAGCAATCTGTGTCAAAGGTCTTGACTGGCTGAGATCAATTTAGGACTCAGCTGTTTTAGGTTGCAGAGGCGGTTTCTCTGAGCATGTGGCCAAGTAGAGAGGAAACCTTCCAGCAAGGGGTGATAATGGGATGAGAATGGCTCATGGATTCTATCTGCTAGAATAGGGCAGGCTGTACCAAGGGGACAAGAACACCCTGGCCCCTCGGAGGCCTTAGCACTAGGAACCTTTAGTTCGCACTTAGCAAGTCTGATACAGGTTAGATGGAATCTGTCACCCATCTGTTGACTTGGATTCTAGCTCCTATATTCTTGCATCTTGTGAGTCCTCAATTCTGCCACAGGGCCTGCAAGGTCACGGCAGCACCGGTGGTGGTAACTACCTCATCCCAGAAGTCATTCAACTCGCTGCCCTCATTGTTTAATCGGTCCCCCACCGAACCCTGAGGCCAACTGTGCAGTGCAGTGGATCCCTGAGACTCTCATAAGCATTGACCACTTTTCTGCAGTGGTCACCCAAGAAGCAGAAATGCTACGTGTACCCTTGAGTTCAGGGGAAGAAAAGGGTGCTGGGGGAGAATGTGAATGCCGGTTGCATGCCAGGCTTTTGCTGCCACTCCTGTTGTCTTCACCACAGAGGTGGATGAAATGCCCATGGCCACTTGCTGGAATATACTAGGGGAATTTTTGTTTATAGCTTAAAAAAATTGTAAAGAGTGTGTGAGCATCCCAGGGGCAAGAAATATGTAAATATTTGGGTCATGATCATGATCTTTGATGGCCCCCAAAGCTCCAATGATTACTCAGCTGTGTCTGCACTCTGACACATCAATAAATGATAATACTTTTATGTGGAGAGAGAAATGATGCTGCTCGACCTTGTCTAGCTTCCACATATGCTTTGGCTCAATAGTCCTGATGACCCTTTGGTCTCAGTGAAATTAGTCATTTCCCGCTAAGTCCTTAAATTATCTTCAGAGAGCCATCACAATGACTCATGATTTTCCAGACGGTGGGTCGCGTTTGTCAATGAATTCAAGGGAGTTTGTATATCCCTCGGGCTGTGAATTGAATTTGGGGGTCTGGAGGTTTTGCTGTGAGCGTCTTGTCATTAAATGAAGAATATAGGCTCTCCTAGAGCAAAAAAAGATCTTCTCCATTGGACCTACAGTCCTGGGTTTACAACAAGAGCTCTGTAAATCCAGTTTGATGGAAAATACACTTTCTTGTCTCTATGGGTAGGACAGAACTTTTATAAATGTACAAATGAAGTCAGTTTTACTTTGTCAATGTATGGGTTCTGTGTTTCATGAAGTCTTCTGGGCAAAGTGAGTATCACAGGATCACAGATATTGTAGGGTGGCATCATTCTCCTGGGCTAGCATCCCTATGTACTGCTAGACAGGTGCTCAGAAACAACTAACCAGTTTTAAAACAACCACTCTGTCTTATCTGAAGGTTATAATCTGTCACCACAAACCATCACAATTCACATAGGAAGTCATGAAGGACCCTCAGAGCAGGTGGAAGGTGTAAGAAAATTCTTACATTAACAATACTTATACTGGGAGTTCTTTCATTCTCACACAGCGAATTGTAAAACAAGTAATAATCATCTGGTCTTATAGCATGTCATAGTTAGTGGTCAGTCCCAGCTTAGTTAAAGAAATGATGACTGGGCTGGAGAGATGGCTTAGCGGTTAAGGCACTTGCTTGCAAAGCTTAAGGACCCATGTTTGACTCTCCAGATCCCATGTAAGCCAATCACACAAAGGTGAGGCCAAGTGCAAGGACACACATGCCCACTAGGTGGTGCAAGCGTCTGGAGTTCCATTTCAGTAGCTGAGGCCCTGGCATGCAAATTCTCTCGGTCTCTCTCTCTCTCTAACAATTAAAAAAAAAATTAAAAATGAAGTGATGACTTCCATGCAGTGGAAAAACAGCCACTTAACAACACAGCTGTCTAGAGAAACATGGAACTATGTCCACTGTCTAGGGCTGAGGAACAAGGCAGGTTACAGAACAGCACATTGCAGTGTCCTCATGTTAGGCAGAGTGTGAACAGATGTACCCAGAGGGCACTTTTTACCATGGTGAATCAGATAGAACTGACCTCTGCTCTCCTCATAGAGATTGCAATTTGGTGAGAGAAAGAGAAGAAAGTGCATCACAGGGGAAAGATTTTGTGATTGGCCTAGGAGAGCACAGGGCAGGGGGTCAACCACTATAGGAAACAGAAGGCCAAGAAGGATCTGGAAGGAAGTACATCCATTAATTACCATATATTGAATCATGCTGCAGTAAGCCCATCAAATGAGCACTTCAGTCATATAGTACATCATCAACTATATACTATTTATGAATTATATACAATTTTATTATATTGGCAATTATATACAATTACATAATAATAACATATTTCTTTTTGTTTTTTTCAAGGTAGTATTTCACTCTAGCCCAGGCTGACCTGGAATTCACGATGTAGTCTCAGGGTGGCCTCGAACTCACAGCGATCCTCTTGCTTCTACCTCCCAAATGCTAGGATTAAAGGGATGTACCACCATGCTTGGGAATAATTATAAATAATTATTACTAAGAATGTATAAGGTATTACAGGGAAGGAGGTAGAAAGAAGTCATGTGCGGAGGGATAGGGATTTTTTTAAACAAAAGGACTTCTTATGGGACATCTTGAAGGACCATGACTTTAGGAACTGACCAGAGCTCATTCACCTTTACTATGGACTGAATGTGACCAGGTGCCTCAAGTTTCTCTCTCTTTGCTTTCCCTGCCATGATGGGCTAGAACTTGACACTATAAGCCAAAATAAACCCTTTCTCCTTTAAACTGATTTTTTTAAGAAAAAAGTTTGGTCACATATTTTGTCCCAAAAGGCAAAGGTAAGGAATGTGGTAAGCCAAGGAAACAAGTGGACAGTGTCTGAATGTGATCTATGGCCGTAGATATCACTGTAGACAGTGTCTATATGTGGCCTATGGCCTTAGTTTTCACTGTGGTCATGTAGACCAGTGGTGATCAAGCTCCTCTGTGGGGAAGTGATTGTCTTGATGAGGTATTAAGGACAAGTAGAAGTCAGCCAGGAAAAGGCTGTTGGAAGGAATGGACAGTGGTCAGTAGGACCAAGTAAGTGCTACCAGTCAAGGTGTGTGGAGCCAAAGGCAGTGAAAGGAGAAGGCAGCTCAGGATGCTCCTTCATGCAACATTAGCACTCTGGATTCCTTCCATGGCCAGCGGGGACTTGGAAAGGGCGCTTTAAAACTCCCCTTCTGTTATAAGAGAAGAGACTGGAGGAGGCAGGGGGGGTTCTTGGAAGGCTGGTAATGGATTGAGAGAGTGATGGTGTGACCCAGACTCGGAAATGGAGATCCAAGTCTTTCCAGGACAAAACAAATTAAGAACAAAGGACCCAACTTTTTCCAGGAAGTGCAGCGGAGTTGGAGATTAGATGTGGGTAGGAATCAAGGCATCAAGGCACGTCTCTGGACACCCCGGGATTCCTGGTCACAGAGAAGAATCTCTAAGGCCAGGGACGTTAACACATCCAGGAGAATGGGACAATTACCTGCAGCAAAATTGGTACCAAACAGCTATTCCCAGGCTGGGATCCCAGCCTGTAAGTCACTGGACCCTACTGGGTTGTAGGTGACAACAGAGGCCTTGGAATTCATTTGAGCCCCAAGCACTACTTCTAGGCCAAGTGAAAAAAATAAAAAGCTTCCATGGTGGTAGGAATATCTGCATGGTCTTGACAAGTATGCCCCATGTTTGTTCTCGGTGAAATGAGGGCAGCATGATTCTCTTTGTGGATTTTTCTCAATTCAGCAATACACACAGGTTATTGCCATTATCAGGTGTGGCTCTGTAAAGGAGTCTGTCCTTTAAAATATCCTCAATACGTATAAGTTGAGCAGCACTGCTTTTCAAGGAAGCATAAGGCATAGCCTCAGGACCATTGGCTACCATCTGGTCCTGGCTGGTTCCCTGGACACAACCCAAACAGTTGGTTTTAAGTGGACTTCCATGAAGAACAGGAACACAGTTGGTGGATTTGACCAAGATTCAGTTGTCACGCTCTTCGATTTCTCAAGCCCCACTTTCTCTTATTTGGCTCCAGCATTTTGTCTAGATAGCAGATGTGACTTTGCTAACTAGGCCCTCAGGGACAGTGGCAGACATTCAGATAGAACTTCATAGCAAGCCCATAAAATCTCCTGATTTGATTTGATGATGATTCCAAACAGCCGTAACTAACCCAAAAATAATGCTAGTAACAAGAAGCTTGACATTTATGGAAAATGGGATGGTGTCTCTGCCAAGCCTGGCCAGTCTGTTCTGCAGGGGTTGACCATGCAAATCAAGAGCAGATGGGGCTGCTTATGGGGCAGGGAGGCAAGACAAGCCAGGCAGGGACAGGGCATGAGTGATGCTTCATGTTGGGCTCAAAAGGAGTCTGCAGTGGTAAGCGATGCTCTGAACAGTAGCTGACTGTCAGGATTGTCTTGGAGATTTCTGGGGTTTCTTTGTTTTGCTTGTTTTCAGGGCAGGGTCTCACTATATAGCCCAGGCTAGCTTTGAACTTCAATCCATCCTCTGATTTCTTTCTCCAAGTGTCGGGATTGCAGGTGTATGCCATCCTACCTTGGGAAATTTTGTGGGTATGTGTATGTCTAGTGTATGCATCGCATATTTGTATGTGACTGTGCATGCACGTGTGTGCTTGTGTGTGCTCAGGCCAGAAGACAACCTTGGGTATCATCCTCAGGTAGGCTATCACCTCCTTTAGAGACATGGCGTCTCATTGATGGGAACTTAGAAGCATGTCGGCAAACTCCAAGGAGCCTCTTGTCACTACTTCCCCAGTACATACCACTACTCCTGACATTTTGCATAGGACCTGGGAATCAAACTCAAGTCCCCATACCTGCAAGGCAAGCACTTATCCACTAAGCTATTTTCCCACGTGATGATTTTCTTAAATACAATGTCCTGACCCCACTTATCCCAGATCAAACCAGAATTTCAAGGATGGTTAGTGAACAACTGCATTATTTTAACACCTTTCAGTACAGTCACCTTTGCGGGCATTAGAGACCCTTGAAGGGCTTGTTGAAGCAAATGAGAGCATCACTCCCAACTTTTTCACCTCATCAGGGCTGGGTGGTACCTGAGAAGAGGTGATGCTCTTCTAGAGAGAACACTTTGAGAGTCATTAAGCTCTTCGGTCACGTTGTTCTAAGCTCTTAGGTCATTGTTGCCACATGATGTTAGGCCTAGAATCCCTGTTCATAGGGAGTGGGTGGTGAGGCTCAGGACCTTCCTTCCACTGCACAAAGTTTGTAGATAGATTGCATAGCACACACTTCCTTTGGATAGCCTTGGCTGTAGAACCACGTTACACCAGCTTCAAAGTTGCAACAAGTGGCTTGATCAAGGGTTCTTCATTGTTTATGTTAGGTAACATAGGACATTGTCATCACTATTTTCATCATGAACTCTGCTCGTCAGTTGCATAGGTTTATATAGGCCTATTTACATGGGAAAGCATTCCGTGGCTACAGTGATGGCCACAAGTGCTTCCTGTCTTTCTAGCCCTCACCCATGAGCAGCTGCACAGGGACAGGGTGTTCCTGCCACACAGCTATCCTCAGCATGGCTGGATGAGCCAGGTTGGGATCAGGCGGGCTCTGCCCCCACAAGGGGAGTAGGCATCAGTGGCACTTTCAGGATGAAACGTTGGTGAATAAGAGGGGGACTCTTGAATGATCAGCGCCAGAGAGACTTATTCTAGGGTGCTGAAGGTAGAGTATGGTAATTGGGAGTTCTGGAGGAAGTAAGATTTGGAGACCTAGTCAGATGGCCCTGTTGAAGTTCTCATCTCTGCCATTGCTATGAATCCTGTCAGAGCTCTGGATGGCTGATAAGACCAGGATAGTGCTTAGATTCTGTAGAAACAGAGTGGCAAGGTAGGAGTTGAGGTGGTAGAATTAGGCAAGGTTCTCTGTTTGGAAGAAGATGGAGAGGCCTGTCACTTTAGTGAGGACCCAAGAGTAGGTCCAGAGCACCTGGGAGGCAGGTGATGTGATGTAGGTTTATTCAAGTGCCTCTTTCCTGAAAGAAGGCTCATTTCACAGGTAAGCTGGAGCCTGCAGACCGAAGCTAGCACACATCAGCTTGGGAGTACAGTGTTCTACAGAACTTTCATATCCACAAGGCTTGACACATTCAGGATAAACCTTCCCACAATGGAATACAACGTGTACTTCTCTTATCTAAATGCTGTTGAGGTGAGCTATGTTAAAATGTTTATATGTAATACTGAGATGAGCATCATGCCACTGCCTGAACGTTTCTCAGTGGCTCATGCTAGAACATGCTTGAAAGGGTGCTCAGCATGCATTTTCCATTTCACAGTCCTATAATACTGTGCTTTGCATGGCATATTTGCATAGTAATTTCCCAAGGATTTTCCCACAGAGATGATTTAACATATTATAGCAGCTCCTATCCCTTCTTCCTCTCTCTCTCACTCTCTTTCTTCCTTCTTTTCTTCTTTCTTTCTTTCTTTCTTTTTTTTTTGAGGTAAGCCCAACAGAGTGGCCTTTTTTATGAGAGAGAGAGAGAGAGAGAGAGAGAATGAGAATTGGCATGCTAGGGCCTCCGGCCACCATAATAGAACTCCAGATGCATGCGCCGCCTTGTGTGAACGTGCAAACTTGTGCATCTAGCTTGCATGGGATCTTGGGAGCTGTACATGGGTCTTTGAGCTTTGCAGGCAATTGCCTTAGCTGCTAAGCCATCTCTTCTGCCTTCCTCTGCTTTATTTTGAAAGGATTCATAGATTTTTTTTCCAGGAAACAGAACTTTCTCTTCTGTCCACAGGGGTGGTCTTAGGATCTGGCATAGCTGATGAACATGAGTAGTGATTAATGGAAGGGGATAGGCTTGGAGTCCTTTCCAGGAGCTGAGAGAGGAGCACAAGGAAGAAGTTGCTTTCAATGTGCATTTTCTGTTCAGTCCTCACCAGAGACACCTAAGCTACTGGGGCCTGCTATGACAACACTAACTCTAATCCCAGTGCTCCAGCAGCAGAGACAGGAGGATGAGTTTGAAACCCACCTGGGCTACATAGAAAGACTCTGTCTCAGAAACCAAAACACAAAGAAACAAGAAGAAAGAAAGAAAAAGAAGAGAAAGGGCCACCAATAATGAAGAACTGGCATTTAAAGCTATGCAGAGGTGAACAGGGTCTGGGAAGGGTACACAGGCCATACTAGGGACCTACCTAGAAGTATTGAATGTCTTGTTCCTGTTGACTTATTTTCCTTCAGTTTTGTGAGCTGTGGTCCTGTGATAAGTACTACTAAATCCTATACTCAATCAGACTTGATTAATAGAATCCCCAGTTAAAACAATGTGTTGATTTGGGAACTTAGAGGATGATAGGTAACCCAGAGAAATGAAAATTAGAGACCAGAGACATATCATTTTTCCTGAACTAACTTATACAGATTTTTTCTTTTTAAGTTTTTAAAATTTATTTATTAGAGACAGAGAAGGGGAAAGAGAGAGAAAAAGAGAGAGAGAGAAAGAGAGAGAGAAAGAAATGCACTCCAGGGCCTCCCCAATTTAGCATGTGCTACCTTGTGCATCTGGTCTACATGGGACCTGAAGAATTGAACCTGGGTCCTTAGGCTTCATAGGTGTCTTAACCACTAAGCCATCTCTTGCCACACCTGGTGTTTTACATTGGTGCTAGGCATCCTGAGCCACCCAATGGAGAAGGTTCACCTTCCTTCACTGGGTCCTGCCCACTGGTATTCCTGTACTTTGCTCCCACCCACCCCCCTCTTGCCTGATGTGCCCACTTTTCACATCCAAACCTTTAGAAGCAGTGTGCTAGTCTCACTTGAAGGGTGTTGGTCTATGTCACAAGTTCCTGTCACTCTAGTAGAATTCTGTGCCACCTTGGGAGCTTTCCTAGCATTTTCCCCTGGGACATAAGATTATTTCTTTTTGTATACAGGTGATTCCCCTGAGGCCCAAGAAGACTTTTATACCAGCTCTCTCTACACCTCTGCAGTGGTTCAAATGGTATGCCCACTTAAGAAATACTGGGTAGTATCAGTGGCTGTTGTTGAGGTGGCCCCATCAAAGCATCCCAGTCTCCAGGCTAATGTGCATTGTTCCCAGAAGGTTTTTTTTTTTTTTTTTTTTTTTGTTATTGTTGTTGAAGCCTTACATACTGGAATGAATGTATCTATGAATGCTAATATTTTGGCTCATTTAGTACAGGTCGATAGCATTTTTGAAGTCCATTGAACCTTGGAAAGTACAATGTATTAAAATTCAGTGATTTAATTAGACTTTAATGACTAATAAAATGTATTCTGAGGACACACAATTTATCTTTGAGAAAGGCATCTGGATGGAGGTGTGGAGTACAGTGAGGAATTGATTATGTCATAAGCCTAGGCACTCACAAGGTGAACTTAGAAACTAAGGACTACACTCAAGGTGTTTGTGTGCTATGTCTTTTTAAATTTTCAAGTTTTATTTATTCATTTTGCATGTAGAGAGACAGAGGAATGAGAATGGGCATGCCAGGACCTAGTGCCACTGCAAACAAACTCCAGACACATATACTGCTTTGTGCATCTGGCTTTATGTGGGTACTGGGGCATTAAACTCAGGCCTTAAGACTTTGCAAGCAAGTGCTTTTAACTGCTGAGATATTTCCCCAGACTTGCTGCATCTTTTCTTCCATCTGTGCTGGGACTAGGCTAGAAGTAGTTATGTCTGCTCTGCAGCTAGGGCATGAGATTACTGAAACTAGAAGTCTGATTTTCCTAAAAGATTATGACATAGCCTTACTGAATTTTGCCCTTGGCTACAAGGGCTATGCTCTAAGCATCCTGTTTGTAGTTATTCTATACCCTTGTACACTGAGATTGGCATTGAGAGTGTATCACATCACTACAAAAGGGAATGTGGGTGAGACCCACATTTTCCTGTCACTACATGCACCTTCATGGCTGTGTGTCATGTGAAAACACACATGCCTTGCCTCCACACCCTTCATCATCATGTTCCATGCAGAGCCAGTCTGTGACCGCATCAAGCCTCCTCTGCTGTAAGGGAGGCAGTTTGAAGGGAGGAGAAAGTCTGTTTTCTCTTTCCATGTTGGGGCTCCCAAGTGTTACCTATATTGACCATTGAAGCAGATCAAAGCAGAACCGACTGAGCTGTGTCACCACCTGGAGGTCCCAGGACCTGCAGAGGGAAACAGAGGGAGAGGAAGAAAGAACTAGGGGGTGGAGTGAAGGGAACAGACTGGGGCTTAGGACATTGTCAAGGAAGGCAAGTCCCATTCTTTCTTCAGACACATGTACCACTCCTTTTTAAAATAGTATATATATATATATTTGAGAGAGTGACACACACAAACACACACACACACACACAACACACACATGCATAGGTGGGGGAGAGTGAGTATGGTCCTCCGGGATCTCCTGCCACTACAAACTCCAGAAACATGCACCACTTTGTGCATCTGGCTTTACATGGGTACTGGGGAATTGAGCCAGTTTATGAAAGGCTTTGCAAGCAAGTGCCTTTAACTGCTGAGATGTTTCTCCACCCTTCCATTCATTTTTAAAAATATCATTGATAAATAATGATTGAGAGATAGAAAGTGATGTTTTGAAAACACACACAGACACACACCCCCACACACGACTCAATTAGGCTAATAACCATATCCATTGCCCAATCAATCATTCTTTTGTGGTTAAAATCTGACTTCAGGTAGCCAAGGGCTGAGAGCTTTTAGAGGGGGGCTGATTTTGTTTCCATCATTAAACCATGCGTCACAGAGAAATTTCCATTTAAAATCAGATTAGCCAGGACATGACTGATTTGGCTCCTGCGAATGCTTCCTAGTTAGTTAGCAATAGGTCATGACACTGGCTTTTCCAAGATCCTTTTGAGCATGGAGGGCTGAATGAGATGGAAGAAAGTTATTTTTCTTTCCTTCAAAACATCATTGTCTTCTTTTTCCTTGGATACAATCAGGTCTTAACAGGCCAGTTTTAAATGTATAGTTATTTGTAACATCCAGCAAAAGAAATACAATATACATCTTATAAATTCCTCATCAATATTAATTTAGCTTCTATTTATTGGAGAGAGAGAGAGAGAGAGAGAGAGAGAGCGAGCGCCAGTGCCTCCTGCCACTGCAAATAAACTCTAGACTGAAGTGCCACTTAGTTCATCTGGCTTTACATAGGTACTAGGGAACTAAATCCTAGTCCTTAGGCTTTGTAGGCAAGAGCCTTAAATGCTGAGCCATCTGTCCAACCCTAATTTAACTTTTAAATAATTGTAAATAACAGGGTAGGACAATGTGTTTCCACATACTGCTCATGAGAAATAAGTGTACAGGAAGCCTGGAAATTATTTAACTAATTATTAAATTAGTAAATAAATTATGAAATTAATAAATAATGTTCAAATATTTAATAAAGCATTTAATTATATAAATCATTTGAGACAAATTTATTTTACTTAGTAAAAAAGAAAAGTGAAAATAAATTTCTCTTAAATAATGGGCGTGGTGACACATGCCTTTAATCCCAGCACTTGGGAGGCAGGATCACAGTGAATTCAAGGCCACCCTGAGACTACATCGTGAATTCCAGGTCAGCCTGGGCTTGAGTGAGATCCTACCTCAGAAAAAAAAAAAGAAAATAATTATACTTTATATCCCAAAACAACTTTAAAAATTCTATTTTCTCTTTGAAAATATTTTTATTTATTTATTTGTGTGTGTGTGTGAGAGAGAGAGAGACAGAGATAGTGAGGAGGGAGGGGAGGGAGGGAGGGAGAGAGAGAGAGTGAATGACAATAACAGCTTGGGCATTCCAGGGCTTCTTACTGCTGCAAATGAACTCCAGATGCATGTGCCACTTTGTGTGTCTGGCTTTGCATGGGTACTGAGGGATTGAAACAAGACTTGCAGGTTTTGCAAGCAAGTGCCTTTAACTGATAAGCCATTTCCCAAGCACTTAAGTCCTATTTTCATTTTAAATGGAACATCATGAATTAAATGACAATTTTAGCAAAAAGGCAAAAATAAAAGATGAAATAGTAGTATGCCTTTAAAAAGTACAAAGTAAAATAAATAAAACCAAAAAAAATTTTTTAAGCCACATTGCATGCAGTTCAATGTGTGAGAGAGAAATCTTCAGTGAAGATACCCAACAGTGGAAACTGCAAGCCTTATATTTGGCCAAATGAGCCAATGGGTGCAATAGTGGCACATCTGTTATGAGGGAAACAAACAACCCTCTACTTGGACTGGAGGCCCGCTCCATGGGAGGGAATACATCCCTGATACTGAAAACCTACAACAGGGGTAGTCATTAGCCCTAGAGGTGTAATGTCTGCTGCTGTCTGGATAAATGTATATACTATGCTCACTAAACTGCCCAGTAAGCACTTCTTTTAATGTTCATACCCTTATATTAATGCTACTCTCGCTTTTGGTCTCACCTTCTCTTTTTAGATGGCAGTGACCTTGGGATGACTCAGAAGGCACCATGGTGCTGAGAAGAAGTGACAGAGGAGTGTTCAGCATGGAAATATCTCTATCACACCTTCCAAGGCTCAGGGTCCACTGCAGAAGAGGTGGCAGAAAGAATGTAAGAACTAAAGGAAGGGTAGGACTCCTTACAACATGCTCCTCCAGACACAAAATGGCCTGGATATCCATGACCTCATAGTGCCTGACACTACCTACACAAGACCATCATAATAGGAAGAAAAGATCATGACATCAAAATAAAAGAGAGACTGATTGAGAGGGGGAGGGGATATGATGGAGAGTAGAGTTTCAAAGGGGAAAATGGAGGGGGTTTGGAGGGAATTACCATGGGATATTGTTTACAATTATGGAAATTGTCAATAAAAATCAATCAATAAATAAAATAAAAATAAGTCAAGTAGAAATGTAAAAATAATAGAGACTAATTCATAAAAAAAAACAAACCCAAAAGTTTTGTCTTTCTCACTTTACCTTGAATATTGGCATTGTTAACTTCATATGTATAATCAGTCTCAATGTATAAAAATTCAAACAAGGGAGATGGTGTAGTGGGTGAAACATTTTCTGTGCAAGTATGAGTGCCTGAGTTTGTATTCCCAAAGCCCGTGTGAAATCGAGCTGTGTGGCAATCACCTACAATTCTAGTGTACCTATGGGTGCAGGAAAACTTCCCAGAAGCTCACGGCTCAGCTATCCTAAATCAGCTGTGAACATGAAAACTAGAGACCCTGCCTCAAACAAGGTGGGAGGCGAGGACGAGCATCTTCAGAAGAAGATGAAGATGTCCTCTGACCTCCATATTCATGCATGGGACACACATGCCCCCCCGCCCCACATAAATTCTAGTGAGACCGAATGGTTGGAATATTTTGTCAGTTTTCTCCAGTAAAACAATCCCTAACTCATATAGTTTAAAATTACTCTCTTGCATTCATGTTTTCATACAAGACAAAGTCTATCTTTTTTTTTTTTTTTTTTTTTTTGATGTAGGGTCTCACTCTAGCCCAGGATGACCTGGAATTCACTATGTAGTCTCAGGGTGGCCTTGAACTCTCGGCGATCTTCCTACCTCTGCCTCCCGAATGCTGGGATTAAAGATGTATCTTCTTTATGTTAGTGATAATCCAGTAATAGGCACATTAAGGTAATTTTTTTTTTTTTTGAGGCAAGCTCAACAGACTATCCTTTTTTTTTTTTTTTTTTTTTTATGAGAGAGAGAGATCCAGAATTGGTGCACCAGGGCCTCCAACCACTGTAATCAAACTCCAGATGTCCTGCACCCCCTTGTGTGCGTGTGTGGCATTGCGTTCTTGCGTCACTGTGTGTCTGGCTTACCTGGGACCTGGAGAATCAAACATGAATCCTTAGGCTTCACAGACAAGTGCCTTAACTGCTAAGCCATCTCTCCAGCCCCAAGGTACATTTATAAAAACAAGATCTTTTGTAAATGTTATCATCAAGAAATCCTGTCCATATACACAATACTGACAGAATCTCACAAGAGCCTCACTATTTTGATTTCAGTCCTTGTCTCATGAAAATTTAATCTAAGGAGTTCAAAGGATTACTAATACCCACTATACAGATAATTTGGTATTCAAAAACCATAGGTTTGGGTAACAATGTTAGCAGTTTACAAAATCTATCCACAGAGACTGGGCTCCTTAAAAATTTCAGACTAGCTATGCTATAAATAAAATCTTTTTTTTTTTGAATACTGACAATACTTATCAGACATCAGCTTGGCCACAGTGAGCAGTAGTGACTTATAGTAAAGGAAAGGGTGGCATCTGGTGTTGAGATGGCAGATCTTGTACATTCCACTCAGAAAACATGAATATATATACAGGGGACTAAACCTTGCATTGAAAACAGAGGGTTTGTCTGTATTATCATCAACAGTGATTCATCTCTAGGGTTTGGAAAACAAAAGTCTCTTTGTTTACACAACTGAGGATGAGTGTCCTACCAAGGTAATACAGACAACAGGATCTAAGTGGTTGGAGCATGCCAGTGATGTTTTCCAGCATTAACTTGCTTGAACACTTTGGCATGTTGGCTATTTCATCATGTTGCATCAACTGGTTCTTAATGGCAGGAAACATCTAAGTTATCTAGGTCATCTTATTCAAGAAACCCACTGACTATATGTAACACTTATAGAGTGAACCCAATGAGTGATTAAGGACATGACTTCAATGACCAATTATGGATACATGAGTGTGACTTAAAACAGTTTGTCTAACTCCTGTACTACCCTAATGAAAACCTTGAGGCCTCTAATAAATGTCTAATTAATGGTATTATAACATTAAAAACTGTGGGCTGGAGAGATGGCTTAGTGGTTAAGGTGCTTCCCTGTGAAGCCGAAGGACCCAGGTTCAATTCCCCAGTACCTAGGTATGCCAGATGCACAGGTGGCACATGTGTCTGGAGTTTGCAGTGTCTAGAGGCCCTGTTGTGCCCATTCTGTCTCTCTCTTAAATAAATAAATAAAAAGTACAAAAAACTGGCCAAAATACCCAAAATATTTGGCCATTCAGTGCCCAACGCTCTAAAAATATAATGTTAAAACATTTCTGTAAAAGGGAGTTCAGTGTCATGAGGAATTTCATACCTGAATGGGTTAACCATTCCTCTCTAAATTTTAAAAAGTTCAAGGAGTTTCTATACTCAGGAATTGCAAAAGATTTTATCTTTCCTCAAATTAATTCAGTAATATAGAGTAGCATAATTTACCACATTAACTTTCAAAGCTAAAAACAAAGTTATTTTCAACCATATTCGTAGAGATACTACAAATGTTTAAAATTTTACAACCCAGACTTTCTTCTACCTTTTTTTTTTTTTTTTTTTTTTTTTTTTTTTTTGCCCCTGAGGTATGGTTTCGTTCTAGCTCAGGCTGACCTGAAATTCACTATGTAGTCCCAGGCTGGCCTTGAGCTCACAGTGATCCTCTCACCTCTGCCTTCCGCCGAGTGCTGGGATTAAAGATGTGTGCCAATATACTTGGACACTTCTACTTTTTTAAAAAAAATATTTTATTTATTTATTTGTAAGGCGCGCGAGCAAGCGAGAGAGAGAGAGAGAGAATGCCAAGACCTCTTGCCACTGCAAATGAACTCCAGATGCATGCACCACTTTGTGCATCTGGTTTTATATGGGTAAATGGGAAATTGAACCCAGGCCATCAGGCTTTGCAAGCAAGCACTACCTAGTATTTGATACTATATCATTCTCACTCCCCTTTTTATTGTGAGGATAATGATGAACACAGGCCCCTCCCAGGTCCAGCAGCATCAGTGACAGGATCGGGGGTCATCCATCTCTGGAAAGGGAGGAAGAGCTGGGTGAACACAGACGATGAAGCTGATCTGTCCCGTCACCGGGCCGCAATGCGAGACAAGCCTGTCGAGTCTCTTGGATATGGGTAACACACTTCCTTTTGCTACTTGCCCAATATGCTGCCTCAGTTCTCCCTGCCACATCCCTCCAGGTGTAGAAAGTCTTTAATATATTACGAATATTTTCTGGAGCTGGAAATGTCCCCAACTTCACTTGGAAAATGGCTTTTTCCAACCCTCTACGCAATGAGTATACTGAAGGCTCACATAAAATAATAAGGTTTTCTGGAAGTACTTCAGAAATTCCACCAACCTTGGTACTTAAGTACCTATAAAGCACAACTGGACTGCTTCCAGGATGGCCAGGCAGAATGCTTCAGGAAGGGGGGTGTTAAGGAGAAATACGCCCTTGAGCTAAGGCATTTCTATCATTTTGTGTTCTAAAGCTCTGAGAAGATTCACCCTATCATCTCATTGGTCCATCTCCTCCAATGAGGAAATTTAACTGTGGATGTTTCTGACAGAGTTCAGGAATTATAGCACTCGGAAAGTCAGTCCCTTGTCTATAAACATTATGACCCTATCATGCCTTCTAAATGATTCTGGAGTAAAGCCAACAGGATTTCCAGCACTGGGAGTGATGGACACTATTTAAGGTTTCAGTTGAATTTTAAACTTGTAACTCAGTGATGTATAGTCAAGGGGAAATGACATGGTGAACTATCTAAATCATCATTTTCTACAGGAAGAAGCCAACAGATAACATCTAACACTGAAAATGAAAATATATTTGCTTAGTACCTAGAAGCCAGGGAATAAATGGGGGAGAAATTGAAGAAGAGTTGAAGATATTAATTGCCTCTGAGAATGTATCAAAGATAGAGTTAAGGAGGATGAGGAATTGCTCCTTTTGTTATAAATATTACAGAGAAGATTTAATTAGCTTATCAGCAATTCCCCAGGATTCTAATTGGATATGTAGGACATCTATTCTGTTAAATGAGGTCAATTTGAATTCAAAACCCACTAACTAAAATCTAAGCCCTTCCCTAATGGGAAGAAGAAACTTCTTCCCCATTGACAGCCAATGCGAGAATCACATAGCTTTTAAGGAGGCTTGCCTTAACTTTGTTTCCCAGACCTTCATCACATTTTCAATTACTGCTACCATTTTTAAATTCTTCATGCAAGTTTTCATATTTCTATGTTCCTTCTAAGTAGTAGCAACATGTTTTTGAATCAGAATTGTCATATCCGTTCTTACTATACTGAAGATATTAATTATAGCTTTCATTGGCTGTTTCTTTTTTCTTTTTTTACTGCTCTCTACTCTTTTTTTTTTTCCACGTTTCTTTTTCTTGTTATTTTGAATTCTTCTATCTTCCATAGTAGACACTTTTCTCGGGTATTTTAGAACTCTTGGCTCAGTGTTTTTTTAATTGACGCATATAAAAGTGATAGAAGGACTTACCGATGTGGGCTTCTTCCTGGAGGCCTGTAGAAGGCTGTTGTAAGGCAGTGGGGAACTTCCAGCTCTTTCAATAAGCAGAAGGAGTTTTCTTAGACTTTTGATTTTCCCTAGAGAAAAATTTCTCATTTCCATCTGGGTGGCTATAAACTTGATTGCTTATATGTTCCTTATGAAGGGAAGTAGAAAAGGGGCTTATACTCTCATCAGTTTCTGTAGAGATTTTCTTATGATTTCCTGTGGGAATATGGTAATTTCAACCACAGAGGACGCCTGGAGTCCCTGAGTTTAAAAACTGTGGTCGTTTGAATGCATGTCCCCTACAGACACAGGTGTTTTATTAAAGCCTGTAAGTTGAGTGTCTAGCTGCCTGGCTGGAGGAGGCGTCACTAGGGGCAGATCCTGGAATCCAGCCCTACATTGTATTTGGAGGCAGATCTTATTTTTCAGCCCAACGGTAAAAGGACCAGTTTGAGCTATGGGCTCATGTTGCTGCTGGTTTTGTGTTCGTCCCTGTTGGTGTTTGATGTTTGCTGGCTCATCAGTCTTTTTTTTTTTTTTTTTCCCCTCTCTGCCTGGATGTATGGAGACAGCTTCTTCTGCCTCAGATGGAACTTTCCCCTGGTTCTGTCAGCTTGAAATACATCCCTCCCTCCAATAAACTGTGCCTGGTTTGAATGTTCATCCCAGCAACATGAAGCTGACTACAACAGACACCTCTGGATTTCCAGCTCTTGGCCCGCCGTGCTTGTCAGCGTGGTCTAGAGCATCGCGGCTGAAGGTTGGGAGGAGAGTTGTGAGTGTAATCATCCCTCAGGCCTTCCAGCTATCTGGCTCTGTCCATGGCTCACGTGCAGAGGAACTTTGTGCTTCTAATTTCTGAGCCTTTCTGACATGCTGCAGAATGTACAGGCTTACTTTGAGCCTATCCTACTTTCCACGGTTGTGCTGTCCTCAGATGTATCAACATATTAAAAATTAGTTTTTCTCTCTCCCTTTGTTGTGAGTGTATTGTGTATGTGCTGTATGACTTACTGACCATGGAGCACCAGAGATCCACCTGTAACTGGGATTACAGGTACATGCAAGGGATGCCCTTATATTTGAAAAATAATTTATTAGAGAGAGAGAGAGAGAGAGAGAGAGGTGTATAGAGAAAGAATAAGTGTACCAGGGACTTTAGCCACTGCAAATAAACTCGAGATGCATGTGCCACCTTATGCATCTGGCTTACATGGGTACTAGGGTATCAAACCTGGGTCCTTAGGTGTTGCAGGCAAATGCCTTAACTGCTAAGCTATCTCTCTAACCCCAGCCATGCCATTTTCATGTGGTTGCTAGGCACTGAATTTACGTCATCATGCTTGTGCACCAAGCACTGTTTCCCCATGGAACCATCTCCTAAGCCCCTCCTTTTTTGGTTTTTAAATTGCTTTCTTTATTTTTTTAAGGTAAGGTCTCCCTCTAGCCCAGGGTGACCTAGAATTCACTATGTAGTCTCAGGCTGGCCTTGAACTCACAGTGGTTCCCCTTATCTCTGCCTCCTGAGTGCTGGGGTTAAAGGTGTGTGCCACCATGCCTCTTTTTGGTTTTTAAATCTTACTATCATCTCTCTTGTTAGTGTTGCTGGATTTTAAAACTCTCTTTTTAACACATTTACTGAAACCATGGAGAGTTTTTTTTTTTTTTTTTTTTTTTCTTCTTCTTCTTTTTAGGAAGGTTAGCACTTGGCCTGCTCTGCTTATTGGGACTTCCCTTGTGGTCATTTGAATGTATGTCCCCCATAGACTCAGGTGTTTTATTAAAGCTTGTAACTTGTGCTTCTACCTGCCTGGCTGAAGGAGGTGTCATTGGGGGTGGATCCTGGGGTCTAGCCCAAAGGTGTGTTTGGGGACAGGTATGGCTTCCAGCTCAAAGGTGTGAAGAGCAGTGTGAGCTCTGGTGGGGTGCCTGCTGCTTGCTGCTTTTCGGTGACACGGGATGTTTGTTTGTCTCTCTCTGTGTGGATTCATGGAAGCAACTTCTTCCACAACTGACAGAACTTCCCCTGGGTCCACAAGCCTGAGATAAACACCCCCTAACATAAACTGTGTCTGGTTTGGATGTTTATGCCAGCAGTGTGGAGTGGTCTGCAACATACCTACTCTCATTTCTATAGTCACTGAGAAAACAGTCTGAGGGAGAACAGAGTTTACTTCAGATCACACAGTACAGTTACACGAAGAGTTCTCCTGGCCCGCCTCTCAACTTGATCTGGGGGTAATTTAGCTTACTTCCTAAGTTCCTGGAATGTTTTGCTGAAGTCACCTTTAAGCTCCATGTATTCTGTTTTCACAGTATACATGCAGCCATCACCATCATTACTACTGACGAAATATCATTTTCCTCTTTACTGCCCTGTTTTCTTCCCTTTCCCTCCTTTTTTCTTTCTTTTTCATCCTTCCTTCATTTCTTTTTTTAAACATAACTTAATTTTTAAAATTATTTTTATTTGAGAGGGAGAATGAGAGAGAGAGAGAGAGAGAGAGAGAGAGAGAGGATGGGTGCACCAAGGCCTAGCCACTGCAAAAGAACTCCAGATGCATGCACCACCTTGTGCATCTAGCTAACGTGGGTCCTGGGGAATTGAGCCTCGAACAGGGGTCCTTAGGCTTCATAAGCAAGTGCTTAACTGCTAAGCCATCTCTCCAGCCCTCTTCCTTCATTTCTTGATGTTGAGGATTGAACTGGATTTCTTATACATGCTAAATGCATGCTCTATCATTGAGTTATACTCTCTCCCAGCCCCAATTTTATTTCTTTATTTCTCTCTCATTGTCTTTCTTTCTCTTTCTTTCTTTATCTCTCTCTCTCTTTCTTTCCTTCTTTCTCTTCTAATTTTTTTTTTTTTTTTGAGAGAGAGAGAAACGGGTGGGGGGCGGGAGAGAATGGGTGCAACAGGGCCTTTCAGCTGTGATGAATGAACTCTAGACATGTATGCCCCTTGTGGGCATGAGTGGCATTGCATGCTTGCGTCACTGTTTCGTCTGGCTATCCGTGGGATCTGGAGGACTTGAACAGGAGTTCTTAGGCTTCCCAGGCAAGCACCTTAACTGCTAAGCCATCTCTCCCGCCCCCAAAATTACTTCTTAATTTAATCCATTTGACATTTATTGAATCTCTGATGGAGTTCACCATGGAGTGGGGAAGATAGTGTGTCTATCAAATAACCAGTTGGGTGTCACCTGCCAGCTGTGTGACCATGTTCACAATACTTAACCTATCCATGCTCAGTTCCACCATCTATTACATGGTGTTAACAAGGCATGAAGATTAAATGCGATGCTGCATGGGAAGGGATTGACACAACGAGTAATGTGCTGTAAGTTATTGGTTAAGTTCATTGTTACTATTTTCATTATAAATGTGAAGGAAAAACGAAAAGCTTATAGAGACTGTGAGAGGTGCCTATGTGCGCATGAGAGGCTGACAGTCAGGGAGCCACCTACTATGTTTATGACTGTCTAGTAGCTGGGGACACCTAGTCAAATATTTAAAAAGAATCTTGGTACAAAATCTTTCCTCAGAAAACAACTGTCCTTTGATTTACTGCTTGCACAAATCAGGGAACAAGTTTGTTTCCATCTTCATTTGGAAGTTGAGCCAGAGTCTCAGATGACCGTGAGAAATTATGGAATGTCAAAAGGGGTGCAGAGTCACATAATGAAATTTTATGAATTAGAGCAATGCAGCCATCAGAGGAAAGACGGGGATTGCAGGGGAGGAAAGGGGAAGTGGGTGGTGGGGGGATGTGGCATGCTCTGTTTTATGTTGGTAAAACTTCTGAGTGAAGTGTTATAAAGTGCTCTGGGACAAGAGGAGAGAGGGTGCATCAGTCATTCAGTAGAAGGCAAGGAGCTATTTGTTTTGAGCTCATGACAATGAAAACAGAATGAAGGGCCCCGACTAAGCTCAGTGGAAAGTGAGCCAACCATGGATATTAATAATGCAAAATGTCACTGAGGAGAAAGGAGATCATGGGTGAGAAGACTTTCTGGGAACCAGAAAAGTTGAACCAGAAAGGAAAGAGGAAGGATAGAGGAAAGGACAAAAATGCACTTTGAGATTTTGTTTTGTCTGCAAGACATGGAGCCATGGATAATTTTAATTTGTAGAAATGTTTCTGGTGTGTTAGGAAAAGAATTATGAACATGTAAACATGGGAATATCTTTTAGATATAAAATGTAAACAAATTACCCCAGGAGATAGGTCTCTTATCTCTGAAATTCCCTAGAAGGAGAAAAACATGAGTCAATAAAAGATCAAAAGAACTTGTTAGAAGAGGATGAAGTGAGGGAGGCATCACTGGTCTCCCATTCCTTTCCCTATCGGGCTCAGTGGAGCTTGTTTATGACTATGTATATATATATATATATATATATATATATATACATATATATATATATATATATATATATATATATATAGTGTGATTGTATATATTTAACCCTCTTTTTGCTGTACTTGTGCAGAAATGTTTCCAAGATTTAGGTTAAAACAATCTCTTAGGGTGATGTGGAGATTGCTTAGCAAATATAAGTGATGATTTTTTAAATATTTTATTTTATTGATTTGACAGAGAAACAGGAAGGGAGAGAGAGAGAGAGAGAGAGAGAGAGAGAGAGAGAGAGAGAGAATGGGCATGCCAGGGCCTCCAGCCACTGCAAACAAACTCCAGACACTTGTGCCCCCTTGTGCATGTAGCTAACGTGGGTCTTGAGGAATCTAACCTGGGTCCTTTGGTTTTGCAGGCAAACGTCTTAATCGCTAAGCCATCTCTCCAGCCTAAGTGATGATTTTTTAAAGAGGAAAGCAAGAAAATGCTTAGTGCTAAGTTTTGGATAGTGATTCTCTCTAGGGAGGAAGAGAATGAGACAGGAAAGGAGGTAGGTGGCACATGGGCAGCTGTTTAGAGATGCTGCTGCCCCTTCCAGGCAAATCTTTGATATTGGAAGAGCTCCAGCCTCCCCTTAGTGTGGAGAATGACATGACTGGATTCAAAACTTCATTGGATTGGCTGCTGATAGGTTTTCTCAGGAGAGGGGCTTTGGCTGTTGTCAAGCTCACCTCACATAAAGTCAAAGCTATTTGAGTCAGGTCTGGGCAATTATGTCTTCAAGCCTGGATCACATGGTGATGCTCTGGTGCCTGGGGATTGTCTGGGTAAAGTTGTGAGCCTCATGTTCTAGTCTCTCTTATTTTTTTTTTTTCCAGAAGCAATGCTGTTTGTGTGCCAAGACCATGGACTTTGGAGTCAGAGAGTCTGGGGCTCAATTCCCAGATGGGCTATTTCCCAAAGTTGTCAATTTGGACGTTTAATTTTTGGATCCTGATTAAACTCATTTGTGCAGTAAGCAAAGCAGTACTATAAGGAAGAATGTCATCAGTATTAGAGATAGGGGGTGTTCACTTGTCCTTGCAGGTAAGAATCATAACAACGGACTCAGACAGCTGGTCTTGCTTGAGAACCATCAGCCATCATTATAGAGCCAAGTCTGATAGAACTCAAGGTGACGGACACATGGCATTACATGGGTGACAGATGGGTCAGTTGTAGGGTACCACATGTACGTCCCATCTCTCTTCCCATGCAAGCATTTCCCTTCCCAAATTAACTGAATACCTACGTTTTGTAATTCTTGATTGTAAGCTATTTTGCTACATCTTAGCTTTAATGTGAAATTCTGGGAGAACTTCATGTACAGGGATGGCTGGTGCTTTCATGAAAACTGTCCCACATATCTTTCAAATATGTGGAAAAATTAGTCTGACACACACACACACACACACACACACATTGATTTCATGTAGTAACAAATCTACTTAGAACTCAAACATTATGATCCTGGATGAGGTAGAATTCACCTATATCATTCTCATGACCAGAAGAGACCTTTAATTAATGTCAAGAAATTCTATTTTATAATTTCTTTTTTTTTTTTTTTTTTTTTTTTTGGTTTTTCGAGGTAGGGTCTCACTCTAGCCCAGGCTCACCTGGAATTCACTATGGAGTCTCAGGGTGGCCTCGAACTCACGGCGATCCTCCTACCTCTGCCTCCCGAGTGCTGGGATTAAAGGCGTGTGCCACCACGCCCAGCTTTTTTTTTTATTTTTTATTTATTTATTTATTTATTTTTTTATAATTTCTTTAGAATGTCTCCAGTGGCTATCATGAGCTTATTCCAAAATGAAATACTTTGTCTTTTATGCAGCCAAGCATTTTCAGGGATGTTCAGTACTGGATGCTGGAATCCCGATGTGAGTAAGAAAGGCATGGCTTTATAGTCTAAAGAGAGACGGATGTTAAACAAGCAATTGCACAAAGAATTAATGACTTGATATGTGATGATGAAAAAAAGGTGCTCTGTAAAAGGTGGGCCTCACAATGGTAGAGTGCTGGGTTTAGGGGACTTTGGAGCCTGACCACAGTCAGCTGGGTTTCCTGAGTGTCTTGTTACTCAGTCTGGATCTCTAGAAACAAGAGTTTGAGTTAAAGTTCATACTCTAGGTGAGGATGCTCTCCTCCTGAATGCAATGTTTCAGACACTTAGCTTGTACATTCTCATTGTAACCCAGTCTGTTTGGTGTCAGTCAAGTTTGTTCATGATATGGGGAAACTCCTGATGCATCTGGTTTCCCATAGGTAATAATAGGCTGAGTCTGGAAAGTATCTCATCTTCTGATTCCAAACTTCCTATAGCAGTTTGCTTTACTTTTTGAATACTTTTTAGAAACAGAGCATTTTTTTTTTTGAGATTAGCACAACATAGAAGCTGTCATAGGAGCTGGGGAGATGGCTCGGTGGGTAAAGGGCTTGCTATGTGTTGCAGTCGGGTTCATATTGCTGGCAGAAATTACATGACTAAGAACAGCTTGTGGGAAAAAGAGTTTGTTTTGGCTTACATGCTCAAGAAAAGCTCCATGATAGCAGGGGAAAACAATGGCATGAGCAGAGGGTGGACATCATCTCCTGGCCAACATTAGGTGGACAACAGCAGCAGTAGAGTGTGTCAAACACTGGCAAGAGGAAGCTGGCTACAGGAGGCTTCAATTCCCAAATTGCCATCAGCTAGATACCTAACATTCAGAACACCTACGTTTATGGGGGACACCTAAATCAAACCACCATATTCTGCTCCTGGCTCCCATAAACTGAACCATCCATGATGTAAAAATGCAGTGCATTCAGTCCAACTTTAAAAGTCCCCATAGTTTTTATCAATCCCAATAATGTTCAAATATCCCCATAGTGCAAGATCTTTTAACTGAGATGTAATACCAAACAAACCAATAATGGCACAAAATAAACATTCACACTGCAAAAGATAGCATTGGGCATAGCAAAGAAATATTCAACCAATATAAGATTTAACCAGGGAAAACATCAAATTATGTAGCTACAAGTCTGACAACTCTAACCAGTGAAGAGTCCCCAAGTCAATTCTTACCAGTAAAAAATCTCTGGAATTCCAATTCCTCCCTTCCAGCTAGTCTACTCACAGTCCCAGAAAACTTCATCTGTTGTTGGCTCTCCTTGGCAGCCATCTCATAGTCCTGCATCTCCACTGGATCTCCACAGAAACCCACGGTTCATCCTCATGGCTCCATTGGGTTGCCACACAGGTAATCCAACAAGCCTGCTTCATACTTCCCATGGCCATTTCCAAAAAAACAAAACTGTGTTTCAAATCAATGACCCTCTCTTTCCTGTATTTGTTACATTCCATAATACCAGGTGGGCTGTCAATTTGTTATTCCAGGGGGGAATAAAGCAGACTTTGAAGAATGGGACACTCCTTCAGCATTCAGGCCCCTTAAAAAGAGTCTGTATTTTTCCTGTTGTCCCAATATAGTTTAGCTGGCCCAATCTCAATAGTAGTAATTTCTCAAACAATTAAAGCTGAACAGACACAAGTTTCAGCCCAAAGATTTCATTTCTTTCTATGTCATATCCTTCTGCTCACACCAGTCAATTTCTACACACTGCAACCTTGCACAAGTTTTCAGGACACAGGCATAACATCAAGGCTCTCACACAAACTGCATCTAGCCCAGTCTAGGCAAAAACTCTTTCTTACCCTCATAAGCCAAACCTCACAGCCCATAGTTTCTACTACATCAGTTCTTTCAATTCTGACCAAAATAGTCTATCAAGCTGTATTTACAGGAGTCTCTTAGACCAAGTTTTCAAATCCTTACAAATTGTTCTCAAAAATCAGCTTAAAGCTGGGCGTGGTGGCGCACGCCTTTAATCCCAGCACTCGGGAGGCAGAGGTAGGAGGATCGCCATGAGTTCGAGGCCACCCTGAGACTCCATAGTGAATTCCAGGTGAGCCTGGGCTAGAGTGAGACCCTACCTCGAAAAACCAAAAAAAAAAAAAAAAAAAAAAAATCAGCTTCAAAAGGCCAATAGCCACACAGTCAGGTGTCTATCAGCAATGATCCCACTTCTTAGTACGAATTTTACTATTGCAGTCAGGTTCGTATTGCTGGCAGAAAACACCTGACCAAGAGCAGCTTGTAGGGAAAACAAAGGTTTATTTGGGTTTACAGACTCAAGAGATTGCTCCATGATAGCAGGGGAAAACAGTGGCATGAGTAGAGGGTAGATGTGGGGTTCCTGGTTCCTCAGGGTTCTGTTGCACACCAGCTCCCCAGAGGTGTCCAGGCAACATTGGAGCAGGGTTTTGAGTGTCGGTGAGTTCGATGGGAAGAAATACCTGGGAGACAGCTTCAGAGAACAGCTCAATTATTTGTCAGGGGACTGAGATTTTATAATCAGTTGAGAGAGAGTGGGAAGAGGGTCCTAAGAGGCTTGGTGGGTTCAAAGGTTGCTTGCTGATGCCTAGGGACATTTGTTCCAGCAAGTAGGGAGAGAGACAGGTGATCTATGATCTATGTAGAGGTGGGAAAAGGTATGGGGTACTAATCACAGGGGGATGGGCTGTGTGAAGGCTGGTGGCTGATACTATATAAGGAGTTTCCTAGGCAAATGGCCAAAGATCACAGGGCTATGAGTGAAACCTAAGTCTTATCAGGATGTCCAGGTGTCCCAGGCTTGGAGAGGGAGTGACCCTACTTCCTGCCAATCTTGGGGCCCAAGAATTTTGTCCAGGGATCCAGGCTCACTGTGACCCCCCAAAATGGGGGAGGAGCCTAGCTCACTGCAACTCCTGAAAATGGGGGAGTAGCTCCCCTGCCAGTCTGGGACCCAAGATACGTCTGGTGGTTCAGGCTGCCTGTGCTCGACAGGTGGACATCACTTCCTGGTCAATATCAGATAGACAACAGCAATAGGAGAGTGTGCCAAGCACTGGCATGGGGAAGCTGGCTATAACACCCATAAGCCCACCCCCAGCAAAACACTACCTCCAGGAAGCTTTAATTCCCAAATTGCCATCGGCTGAGGACTTGGCATTAAGTACACCTAAGTTTATGGGGGACACCTGAATCAAACGACCACACCATGCAAGCATGAGGACCTGAGTTTGGATCCCCAGATCCCACCTGAAATGCTGAGCATGGTCTCACACACACTAGCACTAGGGAGGTGGAGACAAGGAATTTCTGGGCTTTCTGGCTAGCTTGTCTAACTGAACTGATGAGCTCCTAAAGGAGAGGGTGGTAGAGGAAGACACCCAACATTGACCTCTGACCTCTGCATGCATGCATACAAATGCATACATGCACTTCACACATATTTTCACCCACATGAATATGCACACACACACACACACATGTGAAGAAAGCTGCCATGGGGAATGAGTTATTTGGGTCTCCACATCGCCCCTTCCCCTTACCAGCAGCCTCTAAAGTACCTTAGAAGGACTTAAGAACTGTGGCAGGCTTGGATGTAAACCCATGTCTCCACATCATAGTGTACATCTCAGCTCACAAACACTCCCCCCCCCCCACTGTGGCTGATCTACTATTAGATAACAACAATTAAATGCCAGCAGTTAGTACAGCACAGTGACTGCAAGGGAGACCTTTGCACACTCAGCTAATGAGCAATCCCTAATAAATATTCATGAGCATTAATTTGGCCAAGTCTCTCTAATCTTGGCTCATTTGGATCTTCACCCATGAGCCCTGCATGCGAACTGGAAGTCTGATGTGGTCAGAGCAGCCAGCTTTGTAGCCAGCAGGTGTGCACATACCACACATTTGAATATTTGTGGATTTGATTCCCTAGGGGTAGCCTGGGGGTGGGAGGAAATATCTGAGTGTCTAAAGCACGTGCAGCACGCAGTTCCTCCCTCTGGGACCCAGAACAAATGTAGACTATTTGGTCCTTCCCTTGAAGACTTTATAATCCATTTGAAGCTGGAATGTGTGTGCTCAAACAATTAGATAGTCTTTAAGACAGAAACTCATCTTATGTCAAATGGTGTATTGTAGACAAGTGCTCCAAGAGGTCAGAGAAGAAACGGATTAATGGGAGGGAAATAAAATAATGGGAGTTGTCTGTAAAGCAAGTGGTGCTCTTCATTGGGTCTTGATAAATTGGTGGGAATTAGAGAGTCTGAGAGAAAGAGTTCAAGGTAGAGGCAACTTTAGAAGTCAGGGCAAGGAAGGAGTGGAAATGATGAGCAGTGGAGGGAGAAGAATGGGAATAATGAGATATTCTGCTAGTGGGGTAGTGGGAATGACATTAGAGGACCAGTTGGGGAATTAGCCAGTGAACTACACTGCTTATTGCAGGATACAATCATAGGAACTTAAAGAAGAAAGGAAACAGTACTCTAGCTACTTGCCCCAGCTTCTGTGGGCATGCAGACTAGATGGGGCTGTACTCAGAGCATGTGAAGCCAGGTAGACAATCTGTTGCTTGATTTTTGTCAGCAATAGGGAGCCATTGCCAGCTCTTGTGGGAGACAGTTATGTTTTGGAAAGATTGCTCTTCCAGTTCACTTTGGAAATATTGAAAGGATGTAATTCGCCCTTCACATAAGTCCCAAAATTGACCCTTTTGATGCTTGTAAGCTTGAGCAGTGTTCACTACTATAATCAAATGCCTGACACAGGTTACTTTAAGAGGTTTATTTTGGCTCTTTGTTGTGGAGGGCCCCTCAGATGATGCCTTCTTGCTGGCAAAGACTTATGGGACACAGAGGGGACAAAGGCTCATGTGCCTGGATGTTCTCTTCTGTATCTAATCCTGGCCCCTGCATCCTAATGACTTTTCCTAATGCAAGATCCTGCTTCTAAACACCAGAGTTGAATTAAATATCCAACCTTCTTCATACCATTAATATAATTTCAAGGGTTAAACTCTTGGCATTCATTAGGACAGACTCAGAATTATGACATGATATGGAACCGGACTTCTAAAGTTATTGCTAATTCTCATTAGCGAAGAGAAGTTCTAGGGAAATTTTAAGTGTTAGTACAAATTAATTTGGGGAACTGGTAGACCTAATATCATGGTAGCAGTAAAACATGCTAATCCTCATTTTGATAAATTATTAGACAAGATGATGCCACACTAATAATTCTTCACTGATGTTTTTGCAAACACAGAAGTTAAACTGAATTCGTCTGATTGTTATAATGAACAAGTACCGAATATGACCTCTTTAATGATGATATACTTTATATATTAATTTCAGTGGCTAAGGAACTGAAGCATTGTTTTACCTCCCCAAGTTTATTTTTATGTCTTACTGAAATGGGAATTTTGGGGTTTTTGCCAAATACACCCAATATGCCAATGCACCTTTTACATTTAGGGTTCCCTGGATTCTTGTCTTATGAGTTTAAAGAATTAAAAGCCATAGACCAGAGGATAAGGTTTAGAGAGACTTTATTAGATTAAGAGAAGAAAGTGGAGAGAGCACGTGTGGAGCACAGGAGGGGTAGAGAGCCCACTTGGGAATAGGGGTCAGGGGTCCTCCTCTCACGTCAGCCAGGCTGGGCTGAGGGAAAGCATACCAGGCCTGGAAGCTCAGGATCCAGCCTAGGCTCCACCGTCAGGCTCAGGTAAGCCAGACTGATAAGGGCTGATTGGTCTGGGCCAGGGGCTGGTTCAAGAAGAGGCCAGCCATGACACCAAGTTTGGGGGATGAGCTTAACCAACCACACTGTCAGGATTAGATGTAAATTCTAGGACAGGCAAACTCCCTCCCAGGGAGGGGCTCAGGTTGCTCATGGAAAAACAGGACTAGGGAACTCCTTTAGGCAAGAGATGAGGAGAAGGCAAGTTCTTCTCTGCTCTCTGGCAGAGTAGAGACTGCAAGAATTGGCCCAGAGACATTCCTGAAGTTTACTTTTGGGGTCCAGTCACCTGAACTGCCTCACTACAGTTTAGGTCTTCACAATTTAGAGACCCTCAGATTGAAGTATAGAGACAGGTTGGAACTTACCAGTTTGGTGTCTCAGCCGCTACGTTTAAATGATAATGGTGAAGATGATATGTCCCATTTACTGAAGGCTTGACATGCCATTACTGAAAGCACCTAAATTCCTTATCTCATTGCATCTTAAGAAAAGAAAATCCATTCATGTGTTGTCGTTTCTGTTTTCTCAGGTGAATAAATGAAAGCTCCGAATTTAAGCAACTCAGGAACAGAAGCTAGGAAATGGTGGGGCTCAGGGCATGAATCAATAGCCTGCTGATGAGATTCTGATAGTTATTCCCTTATTTATATGAGCATGAAGAAAGAGACTGTGAGTTCTGTGGGAGACTCTACCCAAGCCATTTACCCAAGACATCTTCTGTCTGACTAGGCAATGCTCACAACTAAAACCTCCCCCAGACTCCCTGTATTTAAGGGTGTCTACCTGACATAATTCTGGTTAATGAAGCACACGCTAATGGATTCTGCTGATTTCCTAGTGGGGGCACAAGTCCTTCTAGCCATTTCTTTCCTATTTGCAGAGACTTGAAGCATGCATTAGTTCCTTTTTAGAACAATTTTTTTGTTTATTTTTATTTATTTATTTGAGAGCGACAGTCAGACAGAGAGAGAGAGAGGGAGAGGGAGAGAGAGAGATTGGGCATGCCAGAGCCTCCGGCCACAGAAATGAACTCCAGATGCATGTGCCCCCTTGTGCATCTGGATTTCGTGGGTCCTGGAGAATCAAGCCTTGAACCGGGGTTCTTAGGCTTCACAGGCAAGTGCTTAACTGCTAAGCCATCTCTCCAGCCCCTATTAGTTTCTTTTTCATTGTTGGGACAAAACACTTGATCACAAGCAACTTCAGAGAGGAAAAAAAAAAAAAAAAAAAAAAAAAAAAAGGTTTAATTTGCCTTACAGTTTCCTGGGCAAGTTTCATCATGGGAGTGGGTTGGGAAAGGTATGGCAGGAGCAGACAGCCAGGCATCACATCACAGTATAGGAAACAGAGCAAACAGCAAGAATGATGGGGCCTGCCTCTAGTGATCCACTTCCTCCAGATAGGCTCTGCCTCCTAATATTTTCACAATCTTCCCAAACAGCGTCATCAGCAGGGCTCCAAGTGTCCAAACACATGAGCTCATGGTGGACATTGTATATTCAAGTCACAGGAAAGTATAGCAGCCATTTTCTACTGTGCTTATTGCTTGCACCTTAAAACAATCTTTATTTATTTATTTATTTTGGTTTTTCAAGCTAGGGTCTCACTCTAACCCAGGCTGACCTGGAATTCACTATGTAGTCTCAGGGTGACCTCTGCCTCCCAAGTGCTGGGATTAAAGGCATGTGACACCACACCCGGCTACTTTAAAGCAATCTTAACCAGTAGAATCTTGACAGCAATTGACACACACCTAGTTTTCCAGTTGTGACACACTGGTACTTTCAGCTGAATAATTATTTGTGTTTGAGGGCTGTCCTGTGTCTTGTAGTATACTTAACATCTTTGGTCTCTCAACCCATCAGTTGTGATTGCCAACAATGCTTTCACACATTCTCAAGTGTCCCCCCAAGGGGCTTTAGTTGGAACCATCACCATGTATCATTTCATTTGGTTTTGATGCTTTTGGAGGTAGAATGACATATTTAATTAAAAAGGTGAAGAAACTGAGAGGATAAAATATTAACACCTGCTGAATGTTGGAGCATTCATGACGGAGGGATCTTGAAGCAGAAGTTTGGACTCTGCGCTCCAGGTCTAGTGGATTTTGCATTTCAGCACTGGAGCTATTTGTTTTGGTTAGGGTCACTAACTCAGTTGAATGGATCTCTGCTGGAGATGCTGTCTGATTGCCTAAGGATGTTTTGAGGCTGGATAATGGAAAGGGTCTAATGGACAGGAGATTATAGTGTAGTATTTCCCCTCTTGCTCATCTCAACAAGATTTGAAAGGAGCTACTCAATATTTCAACAAATGCCCTAGTGATGTGCCCTCAGTCAACCCTTGGGAAGTCAAAAAGAAAAGCCGAGAAGATACCATTTTGATTTGGTTCCTCTCACCTACCCCTGCTTCATTTCATCTGCATTCTGCAGGAAACACCAGCCACCTGTTTACTTGGCCCTATTTTTTTCATCAAACAACTGTTGGCCTCTGAAAGGCCCAGGTGTGAGGCCTAGTGGAACTTCCTGAGCCTAGCTAAAGTTTGGTGATCTGCCTCTGGCCAGACGTGACTCAGCAAGACGCCTAATGGCTTCTTGCCTGCTACTTCCACATGGGATTTAGAATTATCATTTCAATAGTCACAGTTTACTGTTGGCCCTTACCTTTCCCCACCATCCTAAAATCCCCGCCTTCGTCCTCAACATTATATAGGCAACTGCTCATAGCAATAAATCGAGTTCCTGCTTCGACAAGACTCCTGACTCAGTGTGGTTTTTCTCCAGGTGGCCAGGAGAGGTCTGAGTCGTCGGACGCTCATCTCCTCCTCAACCCCTCGAGAGGAACCAGCAGGCCTGGTCCTTCCCTCGGCACTACCTGCCCCCACCGGCGGAGCCTGGCAAACAACTTTCCAGATTTCTCTGCTGGGACTGCTCACTGGGGTGTGACTGACATAGCATCATCCCAAGTTAGAATTCCAGACCTCGGAACAAAAGGGCACAGGCACTCTTAGCTTACTGCTAGCTCTCTGGAAAACAGTTCTCTGGTGGAAACTGGAGCAGAGAGGGCCTCTTGTGGCCGGAGGATGTCTTCAAGAAAGCCGAGCTTTGTGGACCCACTCCAGCCTTGACCTTTGGATCCACCTCAGTTTTTCTAATGGTTTTAACGCAAAAGTTGATGGATTTCTAATGGCTGGATCTCTGCCTGCTATCTTCAGAGCATCCCTGTGAAGTCTACTAGACTTGCGGATACCTGCGGGTGGGGGCTGAAACATGTTGCCTTAGGGACTGCCTCCCTTTGTAAACATGCTCTGAGCTTATTTAGGAAAAGCTATTGGACTGTTGATGAATGACTGTGAAACAACAGTATTGTCCTTGAAAAGTTGTGCCCCTTCCCATCTGTGGCATCAAGGAATGTAGATAAACATATCCCAAAGGAGCATTAGAAGAAAGATAAAATTATATTGCTAATTTTGACTTATTTTCTTACCTATTCTTAATAGATTTTTATTTTTTCTATGTTATAGTCCATCTTAAACTCTTTCATTTATTTTTTTATTTGTTACTATTTATTTGAGAAAAACAAAGACAGGGAGAGAGAGAGAGAGAGAGAGAAAGAGAGAGAGACAGAGCAAGAGAGGATGGGTATGCCAGAGTTTTTTGCTACTGCCGATGAACTCCAGACACACATGTCCCTTTGTGCATCTGGCTTTACATGGGAACTAGGGAATCAAATCCAGGCCACCAAACTTTGCAAGCAAGTGCCTTTAGCTGCTGAGCAATCTCTTTAGCCCAAACTCCTTTTCTCTTTTGGATAAGGGACAATTGAAAGAGTTGTAAATTTGTGGAGCTAATTTTGTGAAACATGAACTCATTGCACTGACAGGGAATTACAAAATAATTTGAAAGAATAGCTATGGATCTGGTCCAACCTGTTAGAAGACAGTCAGATAGAGAAGATGGAAAATGCAAAGTGGTGCCTACAAGTGGACATGCTCTGTAGGAGCTAGCCATCCCATAGAGTCTTGGTCCCACAGTGGCACCCATGTGTTCCTTGATGGAGCAAATATATATTTCTTCCATGCCATAGACATGAGTTTTCTTTTAAATATTATTTATTTATTTAAAATAGAGAATAAGAGGCAGGGAGAGAGGGGTTGCGTGGGGGAGAATGGGCACACCATGACTTCTTGCCACTGCAAATGAACTTCAGACACATGTGCCACTTTGTGCATCTGGATTTATGTGGGAACTGGGAAATAGAACCCAAGCAGTTACAAGAAAGTGCCTTTGACCACTGAGCCATCTTTCCAGCCCCCTAGACATGGATTTTTACATGCATGTTTAAGGATGATTTTTTTAAAAAAAAATGATTCTTTCTGTGAAGGACCCAGTTTTAGAGGGAAGTCAGGTATAAAAATAATTGTCTACTTTGGTATGTTTTGAGCATGCTCATTGTCTGTCTTCATCACGCTGGTGCAGGTTGTCAGGATTACCATGGAAGCAGCACTCTTGCTCTCGTCACCAATTCCTCTGTGGTTTCACCTGGGCCCTAGTTGATGTGCAAGGAGTAGTTCATCTCCTGCCAGAGAGTCAGCTATCTTTTTTTGTCCTGTTGATAGATTTTGATCATCCTCCGTCCTCACTGTCTTCTGAAAAAGAAAAGCAGATTCTCCAATCGAAAGTGAAATCAGCATAGGATAAAGGAGATAAGCATCGTTAATTTAGAGAGAGTTCGGTGGATGTAGCCTTTCTTTTGGCCATAGATTTGTGGTACCAAAGCAGAAATCCAGAAGCTGCTGAGAGCTCAACAGAAGACTTAAAACATATTCAATATAACTCAGGGAAGTTTGTGGAAGAGGGGTGGGAAGATTGTAAGAGCCACAGGGTTGGGGGGGGATATCCAGGGACAGTGTCTACCCCCCAGACTGACTACTGCTCTCACAACTCATAACATACAACCCCATGGTGAATACCAGCCATCTCACTGAGGAGGGATCTCAGTGGAATGAAGGCAGGGAGGAGGGAAATGATGGTATCAACACATGATATGTCCACATACAATTTGTATGTAATAAATAAAATAGTTGTCTAGCAATATAATGTGAACATGTAGAATGCTTTAGGTACAATAATGAAAAAGTGATACGAAAGGAACCACACACATTTGTATGGTGAGTTCTATCCTTTATTATAAAATATTATGGAGGGATTATGATTTTTCCCTCTTCATAATTCTACTGACAAGGCTTTCTGCTTTCCTCTAGGTGATAGGAAAATGCCTACGTTCCTGGAGACAAAGTGAGCATTCAATTATAAATCACTTGATTTCCAGGGGAACATTTTTTTTTCCTGTGGTGTACCTACCACTGCATGGAAAAGCAACAAAGGCCAAGTTCTAGGTCTCCTGAGTCCTCATTCTGCTGTCTGTATATCAAAGGTATGCTCATCTGGCCTTTAACATGTGCTCATAGTGTATTTTCAGAGTTTGCTCTGTCAAAGGTAGATTCCTACTCTGTGTTTGAGGAGGGGCATCAGCAAGAAGTTAGGCTTTGGGTCTGAGCAACATTCTATAATTCCTCCTTACTAAGGGGGCGCTGGTTAAAAGACTAGTTATCAGATGATTAACAACATTATCCACCTATCTCCATTGAACTTGAAGTATTTGTCTCTACCATGTAGAGCAGAGAAGGCAAGAAAGGTGAATCAATCAACAGTCTCATCTGGTACTCAGAACAAACTTCTGAGAAAGCCGCAGTGTGGCACTACTTTTCTTACTCAGCAAGTGACCAAAGGGTAGAGGGTGAAGTTATGTGAAAGAATAGAATGCCAGCATCCCAGTCATGGATTTATTTTTATTTATTTATTTGAGAGAGAGAGAGAGAGAGAGAGAGAATGGGCATGCCAGGGCCTCCAGCCACTAGAAACTAACTCCAAACACATGTACCACCTTGGGAATTTGGCTTATGTGGGTCCTGTGGAATCAAACATGGGGACTTTGGCTTTGTAGGCAAGCACCTTAACTGCTGAGCCGTCCCTCCAGCCCCATACATGGCTTTAAATTCTGGTTCTGCCACATATGAGTGAGCTCACATGAGGAAAGGTTCTGTAGTTTCTGAGCCTAGGTTTCCACCTTTGTGAAACTGAGATATCAGTCATTCTTGTGAGAACTGGAGTTTGAATGCAGAGAACTTCAAGCCCAGTGTCTGATGCATAGCAGGCACTCAATGAAGATCTGACCTGGTTTGGACTTGGTCTATGAAGCCCTATCAGAAAACTGAAGGATCCAGAAAAGTTGAGGCCAAGAAATAATTGAATGAACCAACCAATGGGAAGTCTTCAGAAAAAAAATTGCATACTGGAGTATAGCTTATCTAGGGTAGTCCCAGGGGTACACCAGCAGGGCCCCATAGAGAGTGTTACCTTCATCACAGAAGTTTAAAGAAGAAGGAAGCTCTGGGCTGTTAAATTGACTGAGAAGCATCTTCCCCCTCCCCCTCAGGAGAGTCTAATGTTGTTGAAGGTAACATTAGTGAAGTATGTGGTGCAGACAAAGTGTTCTCCTGGAAGAGAGAGTCCAGCCTGCTTTCATAGCCTTGATATTTCCAGTTTTGGCATTAGAGCTGTGCATGTCTTTGCTCAGTAAGCATTGAGTGAGCCGGTGCATAAATGAACTCAGGGATCAAGTGCTATGAGCTTGAATTGATGAGAAGCCATTCAATCAATATGGCACTTGAGAAAGGCCTGGAAGATCAGTGGACTTTGTAAGGAAAGGGGGACAAGGCAGTTGAGAAGGTTTAGCAAAACCTTACAGAACATTTAGCTGGGTAAATTGAAGGACTAGGAGAGAGGTGATCAATCCCGTGCGTATCTTTGAGTTACGGAATGATGTGTTCCGCTACAACATTTATATCTCTTAAGAAGACAGTGGGGATAACTGGATTGTCCCTGCTGCTTGTTTATTGGTCTTATGAAGTCATGTTTTGCATTTGGGATTTTCCAGGTTGCCGGTGGCAACAATATTTCTGGAACACTTTCTGTTTAGAATTATTTGTTCCTTCCTAGGAAAGCGGGTGGGTGCATGTGGGAGGAGAAGTGGCAAAATAAAGGACAAGCTTTGATGCATATATAGTCCCTCCTACGAATGCATCCGAGTCATAACTGAGCAGTCATGACACTCTCCATTAATTTAATGAAATTAATTTTTCCACACTCCACTTTTTTTTTTTTTAATGCTGCAAAGCACTTTACAGTGAGAGGCAAAAAGAGATAATGAGATAATGCTTTATGGAACCATGCAGCAGCAAGTTCCCTATCATTAGCAAGACAGAGGAATACATTAAAAACAGTGTGGATAAAAGACACTCCCAGGCAGCAACCAGAGAGGACAGTCCAGAAGCGGGGCGTGGCTCCAAAGCTTTCCTCTTTTACTATCAAAATAGCTTGGCTTGCTTTAGGATGCCAAATGTGACCAGGATTCGAGCATCTCCCCTGTCTAGACTGTTGTCCCTTGAAGCTATGCTCTCCTCTATTTCCTCAGGCACAAGCTATCCTGATAGAGTGGAGAGATTATGATCTTGAGCATCAGCTAAATCTGAGTGAAAGTGTGTTCTGTCTTTCACTGGCTGCTCGCTTTTGGTGCAGTGTGGCTCGGTTTCTTCACCCTTAAAGGAGGTGTGAAAACATGTAGTATCACTGTGACAATCAGGTTCGTTAATTGCTTTGGCATATATGTCAGCACATAGTAGGTGTTCTACAAATGTTACATTCATGTGGTGGTTGATATTGTCAACATGACAGCATCTGTAATCACATAGGAGAAAAACCTCTGGGCATGTCTGTCTGTGAGGGAGTTTCTACATAATCGAGGGGGTGGCTAGACTTGCTGCAACAGCATCACCGCTCCATGGTCTGGGACCCCAGGCTGAACAGAGAGGAGAAAGTGTACTGAGTGTCAGCATCTGTCTCTCTTTTCTTCCTGGGTGTGGGCAGAACATGACCAGCTGCCTCAAGATCCTGCTGCCATAGCCTCCTTACCATGACGGACTTAACCCTCAAACTGTGAGCCCAAATCAACCCTTCCTTCAGTAAGTTGCTTTCATCAGGTATTTTAATACAGCAATGAGAGAAGCGCTAATACAAACTTCTCTTTTAAAATTTTAAATTATTTATTCGGGTGCTTGTATGTTTCTGGGTGTGTGCACATGTTCATGTGTGAGTGTAGGTGCCTGTGTGCCACATCACACAGGTGGAGGTCAGAGGTCTACCCCTTTTGAGGGAGGGTTTCTCATTCTGGATTCTCAGTCTCTTGTTCTTTTCTGGGCCCGTCATGAGCTTCTGGGAAATTCTACTGTCTCCACTTCTCATCGCATTACCATCAGCATCAGTGTGCTGGGATGATAGAAGCCTGCCATCACTTCTGGTTTTATATATGGGATATGGAGATTTAATTTAAGTACTCCAGCTTGAATACCTTATCCATTGAGCCATCTTGCTAGCCCAAAACCTCAGCCTTTTTTTTTTTTTTTTGAGGTACAGTATCCCTCTAGCGCAGGCTGACCTGGAATTCACCATGTAGTCTCAGGCTGCTTCAAACTCAAAGTGATCTTCTTACCTCGGCCTCCAGAGTGCTGAGATTAAAGGCGTAAATCACCTCACTAGGCTAAAACCTCAGCTTTTGTTTAGTTTGCTAAAACCTAATCCCATCATTTAAAATAATTCACAGCCCAGGATAGCTATGAATTTGGCCTAACACAAATCATCAACTTAATTAAAACATTATGAGACTTCCTTTATAATTTTTCTGTGACTCAGCTGCACAGTTCTTGAGTGTGAACTTTGTAAGTGACAACATCACATGATAATATCAAACAGTTCGACATGCTTGGTGTACATTGTCCTTGCTGCGTGTGTGTGTGTGTGTGTGTAGAAAGAGAGAGAGAGAGAGAGAGAGAGAGAGAGAGAGAGAGAGATAGTATAGTGTGGGTGTGCTTTGGGAGGAAGGTTCTCTGGACAGTACAGGTTTCCTAACACCCACCATTTCCTTTTTTCATGCTGGTAAAACGTCACTTTCTCCCATCTTTCTAAAGTGATCTGGTCAAAATTTGGGTTCCCACTCTCTGGAAAATTGCTTGTTTAATTATGTACATTGCAACTGTCTCTTGGTCAATGTGGCCTAAGGTAAACTTTGTTGGGAGACATTCGAGAAAGTTTATTTGCCCTTCCACAGAGATGCATGCGGAAGCGGTCCTTTTTCTTTGTGGCAGATGTTATTGCATCCATATGGGGTGTGTGGAACTCAGCTGTCATCTTGGGACCAGGAGTAAAACCAGCTCTAGAACATGCTATACCAAGAGGCAAAGAATCTGGGTCTTAGCAATGGTGACATCTGTGAGCTTAGTCAACCTTGTGGTCTGCTGCTAAGCATCTATCATGGAACATGCCTTTCGTTGTTTTGGAGGCATTGATTTGGATTTTCTCTAATCTCTAGCTAAAAGCATCCTAGTGGGTACAAGAGTATGTTTGATGGGGTCTAAATTGACACCAGAATGTCTCTTTAAGTTTAGAGAAAGATCCTTATGTTTCCTTCAGTGGTGTAGTTTTAGTTGAAATAGAATAATAAAAAAAAAAAATTGCTTCCCATGTCAGTCTGTCCTAAGCCACTTTTGGAGGAAACATTTGAAACCCAGAACCTACTCTGCTCCCGTGCTTAGAGAGATATCTGGCTGGGTCTGGAAGAACCACGAGTGGTTCAGCTAGAAGGGGAAGCATCAAGTCATTCTATTCTAAAGAACTCATGCATTTTAACGTCCATAATGAGGGTTTAAAAGGACATAGGGTGTGTTCCTTTCATCTGATGACAGAGACACATACAGGTTAGATAGTTGGCCAAGATCTGCTACATCCAGCATAAAAAGGGTACAATTTGGTTGTTTATTCCTAGGTAAAGAAATGGGAAGATCAAGGATGTGAGGGGTCTTATACAAGAAACTTAATTGCCGATGCTGGCCTAGAATCTAGACTTCTTGATAGCTTGTCTTGAGTTTCTTAAATCGCCTACCCTGACTGAGAGATTCCAATGCCATTGAGGAACACATTAGCGGAGAGTTGTTTATTGAACTCACTGAGCATTAATCTTTACCTATTGTTTATATAGCATTGGGATAAACATTGGGGATTCAGTGGTGAACAAAAGGAGCTGGACCCTGCTACTCATTTGATGGGGCTACTGGTCTTCTGGGGTGCCATAGATGTGTCTGAGACAGCTGGAGGGATGGTCATAGGAGGTCAGTGTCAGCTGGGATGTTAGTAGGAGACATCAGGACTTGTCAGGATGATCAGGCCTGAGAGAAATCATGTATGGATAAGGGTAATGTCTCAGAACCTCAGGGCATGCTGCCTTCATTGGGTTCCAACACTTTGTATTTCAGAGCAGAGCCTGGGAGCACAAGCTCTATGATAGCTGACCATGTGGTAGTCTGCTAGGTGGGTCTGCTTTATCCTGACCCCCCGGAGAGCATTAGGCATTGCTCTGATGTTTATATAGCTCTGTGTCTCAGTGAGGGAAAAGTGAATAGGAGACAAGGCCTGCTTTTCTTCATTCATGGTAGATGTACCGGCCCTACGTTCCTAGACATCTCCAAATGGAAGCCCATAGAAAGGCCCAGAAAGAAGTGGTTCTATACTGATTCACATGTAATAACAAGTTCTCTTACAAAGAATGGGGGGCAGAATTCTTGACTTGTTGTCCTTTCTGATTTCTGTGATGTTAACATTCTGCTCTTAAGATACTGATGGGAAATGATACCAATACTTTCTATAATTCTTTTCTGCATGTATAATGTATATGAATGTGTGTGTGTGTGTGGGGGGGAGGGTGCAGGCCAGAGGACAACCTTGAATGTTATCCTCAGGTATGCCATCCACCTCTTTCTGAGACAAGTTCTGTCATTGGACTGATGTTGACTGATTAACCTAGACTGGTCAGAGAACTTCAGAAAGCCATTTGTCTCAGCTGCCTCAGTGCTGGGATAATAGGCACATGTGCTTCTGGGGACGGAACACAGGTCCTCATGCTTACAAGGCAAGTGCTTTACAGACTGAGGTATCCTTTTAGCCCCCAGCTTTCATAATTCTTAAATTTAGCAGACTTTGGGAGCCAGTAGAAGATGAATACCACATGATTTTACTTCAGTACCCCTAGAAAGAAAGAGGGATGATGTGCCACCCATGAGTGATCAGGTCCCTAAGTGACTTTTGAGATGGAGACAGTATTAGCATGGACATGTCCCCTGGTCTTGTACTCACTTTCTCTACTTGAAATATAGGTTGATTTTTGACCATCTTACTTCTTCCCATCCTCTCTCTGCCTTTGAGGTTTTTCTTTTTTTACCATTGATTTACAAAAATATTTAAGAAAGGGCTGGAACAAAAATCTTGCTTTTTATTTAAACAAGATATATTTTTTCAGGCATGTTATTGATTTTTCTATTATTCCCACAATGCATTAAGTTAGAAAGAAGTTGGCTTGATTTTTCCTTCAAAGGAAAACAAACAGCCTTAGGGCTTTTTCTCACCCCATAGCCTGTTTCTTCTGAAGAGTTTTAAGAAGTGGGATGTCACACACCAGGGTCTCAGGACAACCTGAAAGAGGGTCACCTTTCTCCAGTTGACTCAGTTTTCAAAGCTGCTCCTTTCCTCAGTATGTTTTAAAATTTTATTTGTTTAGCCTGTAAAGTAGAGCTGAGAATATAGTGGACTCAAGATATGAATCCTGTTAATGAAACAGCGTTTAGAAATGAGAGCATTGCTGCCTTGGCGATTACATTGGCTGTGGATTAGTCATACTTTTCTGAGGACCCTGTCTGATCAGAGGCTTATTTTAAATAGCAGATTTTATGTGACTAAAGAGTTCCATTATTGGTTGCTATCTTCTATGAACAGTTTCAGGGCAGATAAAAAAAATGGACATTTTTGAAATGCAATTAAATGGGTAGTAGGCCAATTCTAGAGATGGAAGGATTTAACAGAAAAAAAAATGCCAAGTTGAAATATAATAGAATACAAACCTTAAAAATCAAGTGAATTTGTCATTGTTGGGCAGGAAACCCCCTGGTGGTAAGTGGGGTGATTACCTGGGCCGCACCACTTGGCTCCGAAGCTCATGACCTGGAGATGAGTGATGCTTAATTGAAAAGTGGAAAGCCAAGGGTTAGAAGTTGCCTCATCATTTCATTTATGTAAGAAGGCTTCGCTAATAACCACACATGCCTAACAGATGTTCTCAAGGAACATCTCAGAAAGAAAGGTAAAAGTAAGCTATTTTAACAAACGAACAAGGAGGAGGGAGTGAGAGAGGAAAGTCTGCAGGAGGACAGGTGGGGAAAGATGACCCAGTATGTGCTTCGGAAGAGCCCAGCTCTTGAAGACAGAGCTGCCTGGCTGTCAGTCTTGTCCTTGCAATCTCTTAGCTCCATGACAGTGAGCAACTCACCTCTCTGAGTTTCAGTTTTCCCCATCTAAACAACTTAAGAAATGATGGGAGAATTCAATGGGATTAATCGGAACACACAATGCAGAATATAAGGTCTCTCCTTCACAAAACATAGATGTATGTGGCAGACAATTTCATGTATGTGGCAAGTCCTGCCCTGGGCTATTGGAGTTCTATGGCCCTGGCTGATGACCTAGGAAGGGGAAGTAAACCTTAGGGGCAATCCTGGCACTCCCATATCTCCTGGAGTCTAGAGACCCACGGGTATTAGAAATCCTGCCTGAAGGCTGTTTGCAGTAAGTATAAGGCTCTGATGGGTAGTGGGTGGATAACTATCCCCATACCAACCTGGCTACCCACTGCAGACCAGTGGTGGCAGAAGGGGATGGGTAATTCATTGTAATTTCTCAATAGAGTTATTATTTTCTCTATAGATGCAGTACTGACTCATTTCAGAAAAAAAAAATCAGCACACATAAAGAAGCTAAAAGAAGAGAATGTAAAATATAATTTCCCACCCACAGTAAGGCATTAGTATGAGATTTTCAAACTTTTCATTCTTAGTGAATGAAATTATTTCCCTAGGAATGATTTCTACTTCTTATTATAAACCTACATTTGTTTCAATATCAATATCATGCTTTAAATAACTTGATGTCCCCAATTCCAGATCCTTGAATACAACTGACTTTGGGGTGACTTCATAACTCATTTTGTGGTTTCCTGTACTAATGAATATCCTAAAATATGTTCTGCTCTAGAGTGGATTTTCCAAGTCCTTCCTCATTTCCTGTGCATTTATATGCTACAGTACTAAGAGTTATTTGCTCTGGATGGTTGAAATCATGAGCACATTGAATATCTTGGTCATTTGTTTTTGCTTATTTCTTTATAATAAACATGCATTGCTTTATAACAAACAAATACGTATAAAAAACTTTGCATGAAAATGTGTTGAAACCTTGCTTTCAAATTCTATACTACCTATTCTTTTTAAAAATTTCATTTATTTTACTCGAGAGAGAGAGAGAGAGAGAGAGAGACTGGGAGAGAGAGAGAGAGGCACAACAGGGCCTTCAGTCATTGTAAATGAGTTCCAGATGCAGAGTTGCACCCCCTTGTGCATCTGGCTTATATGGGTCCTGGAGAATCGAACCTGGGTCCTTTGGCTTTGCAGGCAAATGCCTTAACTGCTAAGCCATCTTTCCAGCCCTATACTTCCTATTCTAAATATATAGCAAAGTCACACATGTCTGTATTTGCATATCCTAAAATCTCTAGTTATGAACATATGTTTTTGTAGCAATATATTATGAAGATATTTTCATATCAAATACATTTTACCATGTTATTTTATTGTTTCTTAATATTCTATTATATAGCCATAATATAACCAACACTATATTGCTGATATTTGTTTTTCTCCAATATTAAAAAAATATTTTATTTATTTATTTATTTATTTGAGAGACAGAGGCAGAGAGAAATATAGATAAACACACACACATACACACACACCGAGAGAGACAAAGAGAGAGAGAGAGGGAGAGGGAGAGAGAGAGAGAGGTGGGTATGCTAGGGCATCTAGCCACTTCAAACAAACTCCAGATGCATGCGTCACCTTGTGCATCTGGCTTTATGTGGGTACTGCTAATCAAACCTGGGTCCTTTGGCTTTGCCAGCAAGCACCTTAACCACTAAACCATCTCTTTAGCCCTTCCCAAATATTTTGATATTAGAAATGACCCTTTGCTTAATCTTGTTTCATACAACCTTAATTATGTGTCATGTTTTGTTTTAAAAGTGAAGTGGCTAAATTTACATTGGTGATAAAATGTGTTTGAAGTTTTGGTGCTAAGGACAATATTTAGGTTTCAAGGCTAGCCCACAACAGTAAATTGCCTAAACTAGGGTATTGTATTATAGTGGGTTTAGTTATGTTCGTCAAAATGTGTTTCAGCCCTGTATCTGTGTAGCTATGAGTGTTAGCCTGTTTACAAAAACATTTCTTTCATTTCATTTATTTATTTATTTTTCTTTCTTTCTTTATTTTTTTTTTTTAGTTTTTCGAGGTAGGGTCTCACTCTAGCCCAGGCTGACCTGGAATTCACTATGGAGTCTCAGGGTGGCCTTGAACTCGCGGCGATCCTCCTACCTCTGCCTCCCAAGTGCTGGGATTAAAGGCGTGTGCCACCACGCCCGGCTGGCTAGCCTCTTCTCATGCCATGCTTTCCCTGGCCATCATGGAGCTTCCCTGAACACTGTAAGGCAAAATAAATCCTTCCCACCTGCCGCTTTTGGCCAGGTGTTGTGTCCGTCCCAGGGACAGGAATGTAAGGGCAGCACCCTGACTTCTACCGCAGCTGCAGCAGCGCCCCTTTCCTGGGTCCCAAACCAACCCACACAGAGATAGTTCCACATCCTGCCATAAGGTGTCGCTTTGGCCATGGGTTCCAAGGTGAGAGGAGATCAAACTAACTCAGCCAAAGATGCTGACCATCTGTTGTGCAGCTGTAGAGTGGTGAGCCACATTCACTAGCCCAGGCTCTCGTGGGATGGTCTGTAAAGGGTGAGAGGCCCAGGGGAGATGGTAAAAGCGCCCTGTGTAGAAGCTGGTGGGGCTGGTGAGGGGAACTGGGGGACTTGGCATCAGAGGAGAGAGGTGGGAGAGTTGGAAAGGGTTATTGGTATTAGCATTCATGGGCAATGCCAGCTTTGGGGAAACTCCCTTGAAAAGGATGGAACCACTAAGAGGGGTGGAAGGGGAGGCCAAGGGAGCAGAGTGTAACAGTCGAGGAATGTCTAGAAAGTGAAGTCGGTGCTGCTGGAGAGAGTTCCTTCTGTGTACACACAGTCGCGAACTTGGACGAGATTTGTCTGCGATCCCTGCCATCATTGTCCAGTCCCTACTGGTGCTTGTTCTCCCTTATGTCCTGTTCTCACCAGGCCAAGAGTGACTCAGATTTTGATTCTATGCAATTGTGGGCTTTGCAGGATTATGTCCTTGAATCCATTTCACTGACCTCAGCTATTCATGCTTAGTAACTGAGGCCCAACAAAACCGAGTCCCTACCTAATGGCTTTGGCCTGCTTTCTGGTGGGAAGATTGATTTAATGTGCTGAATCATTGTTTTAGCATCATCAGATAATTTCCTCTATGCCTACATGTTGATTATCAGAGGAAATAACTTTATATGGAACTGAAAAGGCTGCAAGATGCTGCTTCTCACGGTGCATTATTTGATAGGAGGAAATCTGGGGCAAGGACACCATCAGCAGTGACTTTAACACTTTCACTGCAGAGACTTTCATTCAGGCAGATGTGCATCTGTCCTGTATCTCACAATGTAGGGTACTGATGTTTTAAGGCCAAGGTTAGGCTGTGTAATAGAGACAGTTCATAGGTAGGGTTGAGAACGAGCTTAAACCTTTCCTGGGAATTGTGCTCAGTTGTACTGGCTAATTTTCATTACGAGGTTGTTAAAATGTGTGTAAACCTCAGGCTTTGTAGAAACCCTCGAGTTCCTTCTGTATGACTGTAAAGCATATCACATGCACATGTGGAAGTGAAAATGTAAAGTCTCTTTGGTTGGATTTTTTTTTTTTTTTAGCTTGTAGTTTTATTTAAGATGCTGACCATGTGTAACTGAAACTCGAGCACCACCCTGCACATGAGTGTACTTCTCTTGGGTCTCCATGTCGTTGCTAGAGTGGCTCTGTGTTCACATCATAGCACAAGCATTCAGCATTCATATCTATCACGTTTTATCAACCTCTGATCTCTTTCAGTTTTTAACATTTGAATCATATTTTACAGGGGTTGTATGCATCCTATTATTTGTATTCTGTGTTGCTTCTATGTTACAGAAAAGGGTTTTTCACACTCAAAATCAAAGTCTGGAAAAATATTAAAATATTTTACTTATTTATTTGATATAGAGAGATAGAAAGAAGAAGAGAGAGAGGGAGGGAAGAGAGAGAGAGAGGGGGGAGGGGAGAATAAATATGGCCATACCAGGTCCTCCTGCCACTGCAAACAAACTCCAGACACATATGCCACTTTGTGCATCTGCCCTTACAAGGGGGCTGGGGAATCAAACCCAGGCCGTCAGGCTTTGCAATCAAGTGCCTTTCGCTGCTGAGCCATCTCTCCAGCCCAAAGCTTGACATTTTCTTTTTTATTCTTATATATTTATTTGAGAGAGAGAGGGGGGGTGAGATAACGGGGGGGGGGGAGGCTTGCACCAGGGCCTCCAGCCACTGCAGATGAACTCTGGACAAATACACCACCTTGTGCATCTGGCTTACATGGGTCCTGGGGAATTGAACTTGGGTCTTTTGACTTTACAGGCAAGTGTCTTAACCACTAAGCAATCTTTCCGACCTTGAAAATTTCTTGAAAGATCTGAATAAAGATTTGGGACATCATGGGTTCTTGAAGAAAGGTTCATTATTGCATAGTGATTTATATCAAGTTTCCTGGGGGCTTGCAACTCTCTTCAGGTGATAGGGACTTTATGCAAAGCACAGTATAGCCATGAAAACTCTCCTACACCAGGATAACATGTTAGTTCAGACAGGGGTAGGGGAAAAATGTGTGTTGAGTAAGGAAGGAAAGATAGGAGCATCATGTCATCTGTGTGAATGCCCAAGATGTGAGTCATGTATGACTCTGAATTTGACCCTGTCATTGAAATAAACTGTCAAGTGCAATATAACTGTAAGGTAGAAAGGTTTCTAAGTAAAAGTAAATATGAGATGACTCTGGCTCTACCATCCACAACTGAGTGGCCTTGGCCATAGTTTTGTGAACATATACTTCACAGTTAGGTCTAGAGATTCGAATATAATGGCTGAGGCTGGGTAGAGGCTTTCATTGTCTCTTGATACCAGTCTTGGTGGGGAGCCCAGGATTGGCATGGGCACTTCAAACATTAGTAGAAGGCTCCTTCCATTCCTATCTTGGTCAAACCTGACTTCATGTGCAAGGTCAGAGACGCCAGCAGCAATGTTCACATTTCAGTCCTAGGTAGAGGAGAGGAGGCAAAGATTAGATTTCCTTCATTTTAATGCTTGAAAGTTGCCTTGTAAGTTTCCTCATTACTCAGAATCTACTCACATGGCCATGCATCCCACAAGGGAAGCTAAGAAAAGAAGAAAAGGTGTATGTGTGGCTGCATGAGTGTGTGTGTGGTGGTGGTGGGGGGGGGCGGTGGCTGTCTCTGCCTCCTAAGTCTCACAGAGGTAACGCTCATCTCCCTCGCAGGTAGTGCTCGGGGTGTGCAGTTGGAGTTTTCAGGGAGAACTCTTGACATAGCACTTGAGGTTGAATAAGCACTGAGATGTACCATTAGATATAGTGCAACATTACCGTGATTGTGATTGGGATGTCAAATGACCCAAAGGGCCTCTGACGCTGAAACGATCAGGCAAGTGTCAGTGATGCCAAGCTGAAGCCATGTTGTGCAGGATGCTTTCTGGTTGGCCGCATGTCCCTGCAGGCAGCGCTGGGTTAGGAACCCATCCCCCTCCTTTAGAGTTGTGCTCTCTGAGGCAAGTTCCTTAACCTTTCTGTCCTTCAGTTTCTTCATTTCTGAACTGAGAATAGCAACAGTAGCCACCTAATAGGATAAGAAAGTATTGGTTAATTAAAGAAAATGTTATTTGTCGAGTGCTTATAATAGCATTGAGCACATAGAAGTTATTATATGAATTATTGTATAATAAACAAGTAAACGATTATCAGTATGTGGTTTTTTCCTAACATTATAAAACTTCTCTTCCACTTTTTCAATATAGGGGACTGATTTTATATTTGTTTCCTGGAATCTTCTAGATGTTCCATTCAGGGAAGGAATTTACTTTTCTCTCTGATAGATGCCTAGTGCCTGGGACAATACCTATTGGCTTTTGATGGATGACTTCATTCAGGAAATTTGATGATTGAAAGGGAAATAATGCCTGTCAGAAGTGACCTGACTTCCCAGTTTCTTGTCATTCCATCTGCTACCAGATGGGTAGTGTTCCAGTACTAGGAACTAGCCATGCACTGCAGGAAGTCTGGTGTATGAAGCCTCAGGCAGGGAGTAGTGGAGAGAAAGGTGACACTAGGGTTGTAGAATGTGGATTGAATTCTTGGTTCTGTCCCTAGCTACCTCTAGGACTTTGTGGGATAGGGAGGATATGAAAGCCTTTTTTTTTTCCTCTATAAAGTGGAAATGATGTTTACCTAAGTGGGTATTTGCAGAATCAGGTATGTGAACTCATTAAAACACACAGGCTCTGTTTTATATACTCAGCACAATGAACATACTATGTCCATCGGTGGTGGTTTGATTCAGGTGTCTTCCATAAACTTAGGTGTTCTGAACGCAGGTTCCCAGCTGATTAGAGATATGGAAATTAACACCTCCAGGAGACAGTGTATTGTTGGGGGTGTGCTTATGGGTATTATAGCCAGTTTCCCCTTGCTAGTGTTTGGCATACTCTCCTGTTGCTATTGTCCACCTTATGTTGGCCAGGGGTTGATGTCCATGCTCTGCTCATGCCATAGTTTTCCCCTGCCATTATGGAGCTTTCCCTTGAGTCTGTAAGCCAAGATAAACCATTTCTTCCCACAAGCTGCTCTTGGTGGGGTGATTTGTGACAACAATGCAAACCTGACTGCAACACCATCAGTGAGGGTGGGGCTTTGCTCATTGTGGAGATCACCCACACACACAACACATGAGCTGTAACATCAAAGAACTTGGCCCATATGAGCCTGCCCTTGAAAGCAGGCCTTGATTTGGGTGTGGAACTTGTATTAGAAGAGAGTAAGGATGAGTTTTAAGAAAACAGTTCCTCTAATTTGGAGGGGACAGCATTTGCTTCAATTAAGATTTCTTTTCCAATGCAGAAAAATTCCATGCAGCATTAGAGGAGGCTAGTCCATTTTGCAGAGAGTGTGATGCGATTTGCTGTATACATCTCAGAGGTTGAGAAAGTTGTGCACATCAGGCAAATGTGATTACAAACTCTGGGGGCAGATAAAGATATCCTGGGAAACAATGGGGAAAAATATGAGTAAATGTGGAAATGAATGACAACAGTGAGGAGAAAGGGATATGCAATCAGCAGACAGTGTACAGGAGGGTTCCCTTTGGCACCTTGGCTTTCTACTTCTAGTGAGCTCGGAGGGACCTTGGCTGAATATTATTTTGGTGAGATCTGTCTCACCTTAGGGAAGCAAAGCCAGGAGCTTTCCTGGATATTGCAATCAGGTTTGCATTGCTGGCAAAACACACCCAACCAAGAGCAGCTTGTGGGGAAAAAAAAGGTTTATTTTGGTTTACATACTTGGGGGGAAGCTCCTTGAAGGCAGGAGAAAATGATGGCATGAGCAAAGGGTGGACATCACCTCCTCGCTAACATCAGATGGACAATAGCAACAGGAGGGTATGCCAAACACTGGCAGGAGGAAGCTGGCTATAACACCCATAAGCTCGTCCCCAACATTACACTGCCTCCAGGAGGATTCAATTCCAAAATTGCCATCAGCTGGGGGCCTAACTCTCAGAACACATAAGTATATGGGGGACACCTGTATTAAACCACAACATTCTGCTCCTGGCCCCCTATAAACTCATAACCATACATGATGTAAAATCAAATGCATTAAAAGTCCCCATAGTTTTTATCAGTCCCAATGATGTACAAACATCCCCATAGTCTGAAGTCATTTAATTGAACCATAACCAACATCACCACCCCCCCAAAAACACCAACCCCCACCACAATGGCACAAAAAAAACATTCACATTGAAAAAGATGTTATTGGGTACAGCAAAAGTATCAACCAATAGAATATTTAAACAGGGCAAACATCAAACTCTGTAGGTCCAAGTTCAACAACTCTAATCAGTGACAGTGATGAGTTTTTGAAGTTACAATTCTGCCCCTCCAGCTAGGCTACTCAGACTTTCAAGAACAGGGCACTCCTTCAGCATTCAGTTCCCTTCAAAAGACTCTGCATTCTTCCTGTTGTCCCAATGCAGGTCAGCTGGTCCAACCTCAAAGGCTGCAGTCTCTCATACAATTGCAGCTGAATGGACAGCAGTTTCACCCAAAGATTTCATTTCACCCATGCCATATCCCTTTGCTCACACCAGTCCATTTCTATGAGAAGTGACCCTGCACAAGTTCTCAGGATGTGGGCAAAACAGCAAGCCTCTCACACATACTGTTTCTAGCCCAGTCCAGGCAAAGCTCTTTCTCATCTTCATAAGCCAAACCTCACAGTCCATAGTTCTTACTGCATTCAAGTCTTTCAACCTTGACTAGACTAGTCCATCAAACTGTACTTACAGCACTAGAAGGTGGCTCTTAGGCCAAGGTTTCAAATTCATCCAGTTCCAAAAGGCCAAATACACTGTCAGGTTTCTAGCAGCAATGATGCCACACTTGGTACCAATTTTACTGTTGCAGTCAGGTTCGCATTATTGCCAGAAATCACCCAACCAAGAGTAGCTTATGGGAAAAAAGGGTTAAATTTGGCTTACAGACTAGAAGGGAGGATCCATGATGACAGGGTGTAACAGACAGCTTCAGGTTCACTGAGATGAACTTCCAGACGAGGCACAGTTATGGAGGAAGGGATGTTTATTGAAGCTTACAGATCCAGGGGAAGTTCCATAATGGCAGAAGAAGCTGGCCTGCCTTCACAGGCCCAAGAAGAGAGAGAGAGAGAGAGAGAGAGAGAGAGAGAGAAGTACAAGCCAAAAGCCCAAAGCCACAGCACACTTCAGGAACTCCAGCTAGGCACACTTTGTATATCTTTACACTAGAATCTGAAAACCACCACCATACCTTAAGATCCACCCAGTGACACTGCCTTCAGCCAGGTGGCTGCAGATGCAAACTACAAACAATAAAGAACTGAATATATACTGGGGGCCATATATTCTATTCAAACTACCACACAGGGGAAATGATGGCATGAGAAGAGGGTGGACACCACCTCCTGGCCAACATCAAGTGGACAACAGAAACAGAAGGGTGTGCCAAACATTGGCAAGAAGAACCTGGCTATAACACCCATAAGCCTGCCCCAATAATACACTGCCTCCAGGTGGATTCAATTCCCAAGTTTCCATCAGTTGGGACACATAAATTTATGGGGGACACCTGAATCAAACCATCATACTGGATAATACAGAATAGAAATCTTGTTCATTCTAAATGACAGAAGGAACAACAGACATCTTGATGTCATTGAACTCAGTGTAGCAGAGATTGTTCTGTTGGGTGTTAGGAGGGATATGGAACAAGGACATGTACAAACTCTGCTTCTGCAGGCAGGAGCCTCACATTCAGAGGACTGTTTTGCAAGTCATAATTTGGGACCTGTGATTTGATCAAGTGTTCCTGGGTCAGGCTCACCTCCAAGACAGGGTGCCCTTGTTACTGTTGATTCCCACACAGAACTCATTTGGGTTACCATTTATTTACGGTGCTTCTCAAAGATCTATAGGTCAAATACATCCACTGCACAAAGTTAAGCAGGAAAAACTCTTTCATGTAAGTTACTTCTGACATTAACTGCCCAAATATTATATCAGTCTTCTAGAACACTTGTGGTAGAAAGTCTGATGATGTCAGTCACAGCTCTGTTTGAGACAGACCCAGCATAGCCTTGTGTCATTTCTAAAACTGTACTCTGCAGGCAAATGGTAACTTCATCTATCAGTATGACAAGTACTCTGTCAAAAATTAAATGATGGAGCCAGGCACTGATGGTGCATGCCATTAATCCCAGCACTTGGGGGGCAGAGGTTGGTGAATTGCTATGAGTTCGAGGCCACTCTGAGACTACATAGTGACTTCCAGGTCAGCCTGGGCTAAAATGAGACCCTACCTCAAAAAAAAAAACAAAAATAAATAAACAAAATAAATAATTAATTAAATAATGATAATCACCAAGAAAAATGAAGATGTTGCACAAGGAAACATTATCTGATAAGAAAAAGAAAGCTTCCTAAGACTGAGAGATATGGAACTTCACACATAGTGTCGTCTTGAACAGCAGAAACTGAGACAGACACACTGAGAAGGTGATAGGTACTATTAAACTATTGTTAAAATATGCTTAAGTCACTAGTGTTAATGGTAAGTTGTTCGCTTTCCTGTTTATTCACAAAGATGTTGGGGATGGAGGCATCTGACTCCCTAATTGGCAGTTGCTGGAGTCTCTCCTTGCTGCCCTTGACTGTCTTTAGCAAAGGAACTGTCTGTGGAACAGCCAACCAGACTACCCTTAGGGCAACCACTTGACACTCCTACGGATGCTCTGAAAGCAAACATGGCAGCTGATGGCCCTGGATCCTGAAGGCACAGTCCCACCCAGGGCTCTTTTAAAGTTTGTACCAGACCTGCTGTGAGAAGCCTTGATGAGTTACTCTAGATAACCCTACAACCATTCCCACCTTGGCCCAAAGGGAAGCATTTCCCTTAGTTGTCTAGTGGAGGGACCTGTGAATGGTGCTAAGAGGCAAGACTGTGACTGGCTCAATACACAAGCCCTAATTACAGTGATTGGTGCTAAGAAATAAGGCTGTGATTGGTCTAAACACAAGCGTCAATGATTGTGATTGGTGCTAAGAGACAAGACCATTATTGGACTAAAACAGAAAACTCAATGACTGTGATTGGTGCTAAGAGGCACCTGCTGTCACTGTTCCAAATAAATGATCATGTTTGATCTAATAAGTGTTGGTCTCTTGAGCAACATAAGCAGGCTGCTCAGGCTCACTCAGGAAGGTGGCTGAAGACATCCTCCTGTCTTTCCTTCACTCTCATGAGGCCATCCGAAGGTTGCTTTACAGTGGTCTTTCTTTTTCTTTATTTTTGGCCTACTTTCATTAGTGTGGAATGAGCTGGTGGCACAGAAAAAGAAGCAGCAGACAGAAGGGTGACAGCTGTCACATGGGCAGTGATCCCAGTGGGAACCTCATCTGAAGCAGTCCTGGTGGAGGTCAGCAACCCAGGAGGCAGTTGGTCTGAGCAGTCCAGATGGTGGTTGGATTGTGGAAGGAAGCGGGGGAAACAACCAGCTCTTTGACAGCTGAAGATCAACTGAACTATTCAACAGTGGTCAGGACTGGGAGAATAAGGGCAGCAGAAGTAGACAGAAATGATAGGAAAGGATGGAGAGAGGAGGGTAAAGAAGGATAAAAAGCTATAAGGACCCAGGAAAGAGAAACTGCAGGCTCAGATTTCCAGAAGAGTTCCAAAGCGCTGTGAAGTCCTCAGAGCCAAAGGTCTCAGACCCCAGTGTTAACTGTAACAATGGCTGCTGCCAAGACCTGAGGAATCCCAACTTCCATGGCTCATATAAGAGCAGTAACACTTGTGGGACTCAAGGGGCCCATGCCCAAGGTCAGCGTGAGGACTGTGACACCAAATGGTGCCACCTGATGCTCCTTCCACCTCCCAAATGCCGTGTTCATTGCTCACAGATTATGATAGAAGCAAGAGCTGATATAGACTAACACTTGAAGAGCTTCCCCCTGTCTACCCACTGTTTCTACCCAGAAACAAGAACTGATAGACACTTAATACTTGAAGTGCTTCTTCCTGCCCACCCATTATTTCTACCCAGAAGAGCAGAAGAGCCCTGGACAGTTGATTTGTGACATGTTCGTCTATATGTAGTGGAACAACTTGTCTTTTCAGGATAATGAAAAGAATAGACTATTCATTCATTCAAATGGCATTTATTGAACACCTTCTTGGTGCCAAGAAACATGATAGGACTGAGGAATACAAAGATGTGTTTTGGAAATAACCTCGGCTAGCACAAGTGTTAGCTGGAGCAAGAACGGTCATGCAAGTAGACGTGCCCATGCGAGAACTGGTCTAATGGGGCATGGGATGGCTCAGTTGGGAAAGTGCTTGACATACAAACAGGAGACCTGAGTTCAGAGCCTTAGCATGCACGTGAAAGTCTGGTGTGGCATCATGTCTGTAATGCCAGCACTTGTGCTCAGGTGGAGATGGGAGGATTGCTAAGGCTTGCTGGTGAGCCAGTCCAACTGAACTGCTGAGCTCCAGCTTCAGTGAGAGACCCTGTCTCAAGAAATGAGGTGGAAAGTGAGCAAGGAAGACATCCAACATCGACATCCGCATGAACACACACGTGACCCCATGCCGTATGGACATGCATACACCGTGTGCATTCCACCCAAACATACACACACAAAGGACTGGTCCAAATGGGATATGTGGAACAAAGAAGTCTTCTTGGGAAAACAGGGGATTGGACAAAAGCCTCCTTAGATGGTGTCTTTGTTTCTGTCTGGAATAAACATAACTGTCATTCTAACCAATTATGAGGTACACATGCGCACATATTCGTATTCATTCATGCATGCATGCTTATACACTTAATTCTATCTGGGATTTCCAGAAGGCTGCAGGTGACAGTAGATGGGCTCTAGAATTCTCTGAAGCCAGGTTTCAAATAATGAGGCACTTAAGAAATACTTCTAACAGCAACAAGAATGAGTCACCTGTATGGGGAGGAATTATTCATTCTAAGAAAAATGAGGGTGCACTTTTCTCCAGTGGAAAGTTTGGAAGATGGAACAGATGAGATGAAAAGGATTCAAGGCAGTGGAAACAGATAAAATATTTAATAACCTTATAAAAAAAAGAGTGGAAGAAGCCATTGTTTGGGAAGTAAATGGAGATTTTCAGTGGCAGTTCTATTACATTTGTCTCTTCCAACCTCTGCATCTGATCTCAGCCATGAACTGGGTCTATTTTTTTTCCATGAGGTCTGCCTTTCTGTTTGAATTCACCTGACCACCAGTCAACCTTTGTAGCTGAATTATTTGTGTCCTGAAGGCATGTTGTTGATTCAGAGGAAGTGACTTCTGCAGTTACTTGGAGCAAGGGGGTGTCAGCTTGGTGTCACTTGGAGGAATCTGTTAGGGACAGGTGCAGAGGTGATGGTTGGGGTGGGGGACAGTGTGGGAAAAAGTTGCAAGGATGCAGCCTCCCCCTCTACTCCCTGCGTGCCTTCTCTAGAAAAACCAGTTTAGGGCATGTCTCTCACTATCGACCAGGGTAAATTCTGGAATGTCTTCCTCATCAGGTTGCTATGAGCACTATTGAGTTACAACAGGAAAAGTTCATCGGATCGTAGGTGCCTTGCTCTGTAAGTGTGGCTGTTATGACTGACTGAAGAATTTCACATATACAGAAAGAGAAATTAAGAGCTTCAAAAGTATATGTAAAGTATATATAAAACCGAATCTCAGAGGCAAGCTATATGTGTGTATACCTGCATATATTGCTGGAAATATTTGATGAAGGGGAACAGTTAGTTTCTCCTTTATTTGAGAACTTTCTAGATAATCAATAAATAGTTATAGTCACAAGAGAGGTGTGTCCTCCTGCCCGGAGGCAGAGAAATTTCAACTTGTAGTTGTGCAAACACTGAAGTCATTTACAGGATACTAAAACTGGGATTAATCCAGGTGTTTTTTTTCCCCACCCTCTGGCTTTTAGAGTTGAGAAAACACTCCAAAAGCAAGGCTGTCTCAAGAACACATGGGAAGGAAGAGGCAGAGGCAGATTATAAACTGCTTGAAAAGAGTTGGGAGAGGAGGAGTTGGAGCTCCCTTCACATCCTCCTCATCTCATTAAGATAGTCCTCTGAACAATGCCTGGTTAAGGGCTAATCAAGCACATAATAGCTCAGGACTGTGAACTTGAGAAGGAGACTTGAAAATGTCTCTGGCTTTCTTTGACTCCATTTCCTTGCCTTTGTTCCAGATGCCATGTCTACAATGCCTGAGTCATGGGGAAACCTAAGCTGAGCTGGTTTCCTGGAACTATGCATGTATGTGTGAGTGAAGGGGAAAGAGAGACAGACAAAGAATGAGTCAGTCACGGGAAAGTCCCAGATGGGCCTAGAAGAGTATTTGAAACCACAAGAACCACCCTCATCACATCTTACCACTTTCTACTGGTCAGTTTCAAGCAAAAAATAAAATACCTCACCCCTAAAACTAAAAATAGGCAAGCCAAGAACAAAGTCCAGATAAATGGTACTCTTTCTGAGAGAGAGAGAGAGAGAAAGAGGGAGAGAGAGGTGTGGTGCATGATGTGTTTGCATGTGCATGTGTGCTGATGCATGTGTTTTGCATGTGAGTGCCATGACCAGAGAAGAATTTTGTGTTCCTTTCTATATTACCCATCTGTGTTCTTCTCTCTCTCTCTTGTTCATTATTTATTTTTAAATTTAATTTCTTAGAAGGTTATACTCTCATATCCTTGTTTCCTGCCCTCATTCCACTGAGGACCTCCCACAGTGGGGTTATTGGTATTCACTGTAGGGTCCTGAAGGCCTCAGTCAGTTTCTGTAAAGGGCGGGGCTGTATCTTGGGCTATTCTTAGCCACCCTGTGGCTATTAGAATCTTTCTACCCTTCTTGGCAATATTCTCTGAGCCTTGATGAGTGTGTTAGAAGTCTGATTTAAATCCAGGCATAGTGGTACACATCTTTATCCCAGCACTTGGGAGGCAGAGGTAGGAGGATTGTCATGAGTTCAAGGCCATGCTGAGATGACATAGTGAATGACAGGTCAGCCTGAGCTAGAATGAGACCCTATCTCGAAAAAAAAAAAAAAAGTCTGATTTAGTGTTGAGCTCTCTGTAGCCTCTGGATTTCCATTTTCATGAGTTTTGAGTGACCATGGTGTCTGTCATCATATCCCTGGAGCAGGTTGTCACACTAGCAGTGAGAACAGTACTCATTTCATTGCTTCTTCTGCAATGTCTCCTGGGACCCAGCAGATATGGTAGAGATGACGTATCTCATAGTAGGCAATTGGCTATCTTTTCTTGTATTGATGGATCCTGAATCTTGCTAGTATCTCTCCCATCTATAAAAATAAAACAGATTCTCCAACCAAGGGTGAGGGGTGGATTAAAGGGGATAAGCATAGTTATTTGAGGGATGTTTTATTGATGTGTGGACACATTCTTCTAAGCCAAAGAGCAGTGGAGGCTTTTCTCTGGAGTCTGTAAATTTTTTATCTATGGGATTCTTACTGGTTTCCAGTAGCAGGTATGAGTTTATTCCCACTGAGGGGGTCTTATGTCCAATCAGAGACCAGTTAGTTACCTGCATAGGGTGTGTGTCACTCTAGCACAGGTGTGTATTCCTCATCTGGATGGCTGACTTTGTGGCTTATAGAATATCCTGCCTATTCATTCTCCTGGTGGCCATTATCCCCCAGCAGACCCCACAGCCCTTTATAGCACTACAAGGGCTGGGCAAGAGGAAACTGGCTTTCTTCGAAGTTCTCGCATGGTCTCTCAATGTCTTCTGACTGCAGCCTATGGTGTCTTCAGCAGTAGGGTCTTACCTTTTAGCTCTGGCAGGTAACCGAATGCTTTTTGGCAATGATCTGCACTGTTTTGGAGACTCTATGAGTCTCCCGGACTAACAGCTCACTGTTGGGGATAACCCAGTTCTGACCCTGGGATTTATCAGCCATAAACTGTGGTTTTAGGATTAAGCTTTCTCTACCTTCTACAAGGCACTTCAGTCTATAGCTCTCACCCCTTATTTTTGTAGAATGCTATCCAGGAAGAAGGTTTCTATGTTACTGATTAATATTATTAGTTTTGTATACCCCCCCACTTCCCTCTGATCCCCTATAGCCTTCTACCTCCTATATTTTCTTTTCTTTTCCCTTTTTTTTGTGTTCCTCAACTTGCTGTAAGGTAGCCCCCTCTCCTCTACCTCCTATTTTCTCTTTTCTCCAAGCTTATTTCTAGTTCCATGTCAATACTCCTGATATGTACTATCACTTATAGTCAACTCAAGCTGTTCCAGGTTAGGAACCATATATGAAAAAGAACATATGCCTTTTATCTTTCTTTCTTCTTCTTCTTTTTTTCCCTCAAGGTAGGGTCTTGCTCTAGCCTGGGCTGACCTGGAACTCACTATGTAGTCTCAGGGTGGCCTTGAACTCACAGCGATCCTCCTACCTCTGCCTCCCAAGTTCTGGGGTTAAAGGTGTGCACCACCATGCCAGGCCTGCATTTATCTTTCTGAGCCTGTGTGGTCTCACTTAGTATTATTTTTCTTTTCTAGGTCCATACATTTTCCTGCAATTTTCATTGTTTCCTTTTTCCTTCCTACTGAGCGAAGTTCCATTGTGTATATGTACCATGTCTTCATTAACCATTCATCTATGTCATATGTATTCTAGATGTAGGGTCTTACTATGTTGCCTTGTCAGGCTTCAAACTCACTAGGTAGACTAGCCTGGCCTTGAAGAATCCTCCTGCCTCTGTCTCATGAGTCCTGGGGATTACAGGAATAAACCACCACACCTGGCTTTCCATTACTTTCTTTTCTTCTTGCATGATTATTAAGATTTCTTCCTTTTCTCTCATGATTCACTTTCTATTTTCATGGCCATCACACAGACACAGACACAGACACAGACAGACACACACCCTAGATTCTTCATGTGGTAGAAAATGTGGTATTTGTCTTTCTGGTTCTGGCCTTATTTAATGTTTTCATGTTCTATCCATTTTCCTGTAAATGCCATCATTTCATTTTTCTTTATGGCTGAATAGATACAGAGAGAGAGAGAGAGAGAGAGAGAGAGGCAGACAGAGCAAAAGAGAGTGTGGGTGTGCCAGGGTCTCCTGCCTCTGCAAATGAACTCCAGACACATGTGCCACTTTGTGCATCTGGCTTTACATGGGTACTGGGGAATCAAATTCAGACCACCAGACTTTGCAACTAAGTGCCTTTAAATGTTAAGCCATCTCTCCAGCCCTTGATTTCTTAATTTAATAAGGAGGAGGGAAAGAATAAAGATTTCTTGAGAACTTATTAAAATTAGATTGTGGGGTGGTGATTTTTAGGCACTATCTTGATTTATCCTAACAATGTCCTGTGGGGGGGGGGGCGCAACCTCCCTGGTTTAGAGAAGAGAATAAGGAATAATCAGAACTAGGAATGCAAAGATGCTGGAGAAACCGTAACTGGTGAATAGAGCATATAAGGCGGCTTGCCTTCATAGAGAGAGAGTCACAGGGGACGCACTGAGAGCACTTTCTGCATGATGGCCTCCTCTCTCACGCCGACTTCCCACTTGATACTGTGGTATCTCTGACTTTCTTTTCCCTCTTTACCTCTTGTTTTCCTCTAAGTCTCCAAGTGTCATTTCTCTTGTATTCTGCCAATTTTAACTACAGCCTGACTGCTGATTCTATTCTATTCTTTTTTTTTTTTTTTTTGTTTACTCTGTATTCTCAAGGTGGCCTCGAACTCATGGCAATCCTCATGCTTCTGCCTCCTGAGTGCTGGGATTAAAGGCCTGTGGTGCCACCATGCCCGACTCTGATTCTATTCTTTCCTTTTTTATGTTTTGGTTGTTTGTTTTCTCTAGGTAGGGTCTCACTGTGGCCCAGGCTGACTTGGAATTCACTATGTAGTCTCAGAGTGGCCTTGAACTCATGGCGATCCTCCTACCTCTGCCTCCTGAGTTCTGGGATTAAAGGTGTGCACCACCACACCTGATTGATTCTATTCTTTCTTGCCCTTGTTTGACCTTGAGTCCTGACTGGAGCCATTTTCTAAAGAACTAATCCTGGATCATGGCTGTTTCTGCACTTTTCCTTCTGCTTTTCTACCCCTTTGTATAAAATTCCTTCCATGATCTCTCCTCAAACCATCCTCTTTGAGAATAGCATATTTTCCTGGAAGAAAAGAAGGGGACGAAAGAGGGAGAGAGGGAGGGAGGGAGTGGTAGTGATAGATAAATGGGTAGAGAGAGAGAGATGAAAAATGGGGGCACTATTCTGTGGATATATCCACAGTTGTGGTTTCTTTTTTTGTATTGGTGTTGCATTTTAGAAGGTAATTCTGTTTGAGCATAGCATTGCTACTCAAAGTTCACTGGTAGCACCAAGATCTCTGCAAAAGTCCAGAGAGTGAGTTCCAAGGCCCTACAACCTTTGCTGTACAAAGCTTACGAAGTGATTCTTAGGCATTTGGTATATAGAAGGGCCAAGTTGGGAGGTTCTATGGGAGGGAAGAAGGGAAAGAGGGAAAGAAAGAGGTGATGGTGGTGGAGAGAGAGAGAGAGGTCACAAAAGCAGATGGTAGGTGACTTTGGGAAGCTTAAGGATTCAGATTGATTAGACTTAGTTCTGACTAGATATGGAGAAAGTTGGGAGGGGAGATTGAGCCCAGATATTTGATTTAGATGGTTTTATTAACCAGAAGAGAGTGAGAGGGAGTGGTGCATACTGACAGGGAAGCTGATATGCAGTAAGGAACATGGTGAATTTGAAGTGCTTGTGGGAACAGAGGCATGGATAGGTTTAGCAAACCTTTTGTGATAGGGCCCTTAAAATCAGGAAAAGAATGTTGGCCTCATAGAGTTTTCAACATTCTGTGAGCACTCACCATGATGGCTTTGTAATATGTTACTTTGGATCATGGTGCAGGCTCACCTGCATTTCCTAAAATTCCTTTCTCTATTTCCTGCTAGAGTGGGTCATGAGGGAGCATCTAGGGAGGTTTGCAGGGTGGAAGGGAAACAACTTGTGGCTGTTTATCTGTTGGCTCACCTCATTGGTAAGAAGCAGGGGGCTCTGTTAACCTTAATCCTACCTTCTGCTTTCACTCTGAACTTCAGCATGTGTTTAGCTCTGGGACAAAGGACTCTGGTTACCACAGGACATTCATACTGCTAAAGTGAGAAGTGAGAAGCCACTAGAATTAACAGATGCTCTAGTCTATCTTTGTGTGCCGGCTTCCAGCCTCTTGCTGTGGCTTCCAGCCTGCAACTGCTCTCCTCCACTTATATCTGCCTTCCCTTCAGTGCTGTGTGCTCTGGTTCTTCCAGCCCAGCAACAGAGGACAACCTTACATAGACAAATGTAGGTTTGAGGAGTGATTTTGCTTGAACCATAGGGCATTATTGAACCCTGACTGATGCTTACCAACAGAAAGAGGAAGTCCAGGAATTACAGGTAGAATGTAGGGAAACTGCTATTCTGTGTAATGAATATCTGTAGGAAGTGATCAGGTGAAGGCAGCTGGATTTGTGGCTCTGGTTGCCTCAGTTTGCTATGCTTTTTATGGAGAAAGTCTCATGTCCACCTCAGTGTCGAGTTCATGGGTAATTTTGGTACTATTTATATTTTTGCCTTGGTTTCTGACTTTGAGATCAAATCCCTGCATAAGATGCAAGCCCATTGCATAGGTCTGGGAGTGGTTGGTGAAAAGAGGGAGCAAACCTATGTCATTCCACGGGGGTACTTAAAAAAATAGGAAGAAACAGGGTCAGATTGCCTGTGTAGTCTTTACAAAAGATCTCTTTTATCTTTCTATTCATGTGAAAGGCATTACATTTTATATATTATATTTAGAATTTATTAGAGCTCTTAGTACTTTTTGTTTGAGACAGAATCTCATGCAGCCCAGAGTGGCCTCAAACTCACTATGTAGCCAAGGATTTGAATGCTAAGGAATGAACCCAGGGTGTTGTACATTCTAGGCAAGTACTCTACCAACTTAGGCTGTATCCCCAGCCCTTAGAACTCTTATTGAAAAGCATAAGAAAAACATCAGAGGCTGGAGAGATGGCTTAGTGGTTAAGGCATTTGTCTGCAAAGCCTACAGACCCAGGTTTGATTCGCCAGTACCCACGTAAGCCAGATGTGCAAAGTGGCACATGTGTATGGAGTTTGTTTGTAGTAGCTGGAGCCCTGGTGTGCCCTTTCTCTCTCACTCTCTCAAATAAATAAATAAACAAAAACTTAAAAATTAAAAAAATCAAAGAAGAAATAAATCAGGATTGTCCTGTCCTAGAAGATTCTGTGCTACAGGCCAAGGCTCATTTTTGAGTGTGTTGCTTGAGAAAATTTCTGGGTTTGAAGTACTTTGCTATGGTCTTGCTTCTGTTAGATATGCACATTGCTTTAGGGGGAAAATAGCAATTTAAACTGCTGACAGTATTTACGCATTTCCTGTGTGCCATAGGGTGTCTGAGCTCACCATTAAAGTGAGTCACTCGCATAGAAGATGAGGAAGAATCTGACTTCACGGCTTTATGCTCAAAGAAAATAGAGCTTCCCTTCTTGTATTTTCTTGTGGCACTTCAGGAAGACTCAGGAAGACTGGTGGAGGCGAGGAGGCCTTGTGCATGGTTGCCTGCCTCCTTGATTATGGACTTAGATAAGGCTTTGTTTTGAAATATAACCAGGATTGCTTTGAGCTCAAGAATGAAAATACTGCTTGCTTCCTCTCATCTCTGGCCAGTTGCTTTGAGCAAGTCATTGACCTAACATTTCTGATCAGCCTAGATATAAGGCTCCCTTTGAATGTCAAACTTGGCCTGTGCTTCAGGAGGGAGGACCAAGCTACAGCTTTGCCTGTGGAGTTTGATATCGGTTCAAAGGGCTGGGGTGGCAGTGGTCATGGTTCCTGGGGAGGTTGAGAATGGTGTGGTCCTTGGAAGGTCTCAGATTCCGGGGACCTCGTTGTATCTTCTGCCAACAGTGTCCCCATTTCAATCTCAGTTTGACTCAGTTCTGTAGCTACAATTTGTGAAACTTGGTTCTCTGCTGATGGAGCTGGTTCTTTGCGCAGCAAATTCATTATGACTGCAGTCACTGCTTCCTGGTCTACCTGGTCTTATTCATCTGTCATTTGGAAACCTGCTTCACTTCCTGTCTTAACAATAGTGATGATAATTTTCACTAAATAGAGCCTTAAAACTGGCAGGTGTTGTGCTAAGCAATTCATAGTCATCACTTGATTCCTCAGAATAATTCTATAGAATCAGCCATTATGATTCCCAGTGTTGTATGTATGGAAACAGCATTAACAGCATTTCCAGGGCTACAGATTTTGTAGGCACTAGAGCCAGTGTTCAAGTTCTTTTAGATGCTGAATCTCCACTCATCTTCCACACTCACACCTACCTCAGTTAGCAGTCTTCGTTTCCCTCCTCCTGATTGTGAGCAGTACATCTGTCCCAGACAAATAATAGAGCCCCAGGTCTTAATTCGGCTCATCTAACATGACTTCCCTTGAGCATTTTATTTCAAGGCTGAAAAATCTGCACATGAGCATCTCAATTAAAATGCCCTTGGAAAGATTCATTGGCAGATTGCTTTCATCTTGACCATAACTAATCACAGAAAAGGGTAAACAGGCCAGAAGTGGTCAGAAGTAGCTTTTGAAACACTGCATTTGATAAAGCTGGAGGAGTAGCTTTTAAGAGTACATTCAGTTCTTGTAAGTTGGTCTGAGGTTCTGAAAGTTCTAAGTGAAATAGAATTTGCAGTGTAATAAAAGGATGTGCCTGTAAAAGGATCATGGATAGCATGACAGTTCTGTAGTCAGGTTTCTGGAAACACATGGAGATGGTTGATATATAACCTCAGATGTTGAAACCATATTCAAGCCAGTTTCCTTCTCTCTCTTTCCTTCCCCTCTTGATTTCTTCCCTCAAACATTTCTTATTTGTTTTTCTCCTCCCTCCCCCTGTCTTTCCCTCCCTTCCTTCCTTTCTCCCTTCCTTCCTTTCTATATTTCTTTTAAACGAGGTAAAGGGGGTCTCATATAGTTCATACTTGTCTTGAACTTGCTGTGTAGCCAAGGATATCCTTGAATATGGTTATTCCTTCCTCTTCCTTCCAAGTACTGGGATCACAGGCATATGCCACTACACCTGATTTGATGTGGTTCTGGGCATCAAACCCAGAGCTTCTTGAATGCTAAGCAAATGCTCTATAAACTGAGCCACTTCCTCACCTATTAGACATGTCTTGAGCTCATGGTACATGTTGATCACTAGGTGTGGAGAACAAGAAAAATCTCTATCCAAATAAAGCATATATACATATAATATGTGTGTGGTAGGGAGAGAAAAGAGACAAAAATGAGAGAGATGACTAACAAGTCCACATGTATATAATAGGGTAAGCAGTGGTAAGCACTGGCATGAAAAAATGAGACCATAAAAGAGAGTGGTGGTACATGCTTTTCAAATAGAGTAGGACAGGAAGCCTCTATGATGAGGTCAGATCTTAGCCAACACCAGGTTAATAATAACTTAACCATCCAAAAGTATTGGAAAAACAAGAACAATCCAATCCTAAGAGTTCGAGATGTGAAGAAACAATCTAGGTCAGAGCAGAAATTAATGAATTGGAAATAAGAATGAAACAATTTAAAATATGGATGAAATGAAGATCTGGTTCTTCAAATAAATAAACAAGATTGACAAACCCCTAGCCAAACCAATCAAAAGAAAATAAAAAGGCAATCCTCAAATAAATGAGATTAGAAATGAAAATGGAAAAGGTCACAACTGATACCAATGCCATTTGAAAAGAATCATCAGAACGTATTTCCAAAACCTGTATTTCATAAAATTGTAAAACCTGGAAGAAATGGATGAATTTCTAGACACATACCATCTACCAAAACTAAACCAAGAATAGATAAATTATGTAAACAAGCCCATTATATCCAATAGGGTTGAAAAAGTAACTAAAAACCTCCCTCCTGCAAAAAGAAAAAAAAAATTAAAAAAAGTCTGGGCCCAGATGGATTCACTGCCAAATTCTACTAAACTTTCATCTAAGAATTGAAAGATTCTTTCTTAAGTTGTTTCACACAATTGAGAAAGAAGAATGGTCCCAAACTCCTTCTATGAAGCCAGCATTATTCCAATACCAAAACCAGACAGAGATATAAGAAAACAAAATTATAGACTGATCTCCCTAGTGAGTTTAGATGCAAAAATTCTTAATAAAGTCCTTGCAAACTGAACTCAAAAACACATCAAAAGCATAATCCATGTCAACCAAGTAGGTTTCATCCTGCGGGGGTGGGATGCAGGGATGGTTTGAACATATGGAAATCAATACCTGTATTACAGTACCTAAACAAACTTAAATATAAGTACCTCATGATAATTTCAATAGATGCAAAGAAGGCCTTGGGCAAAATATAACATAACTTTATGATCAAAACACTGGAGAGAATGGGGATGAAGGGACCATATCTCAACACAATAATGGCCATATATAAAGCACCTACGGCCCAAATTATATTAAGTAGAGAACAAGTAGAAGAATTCCCCTTAAGTTCAGGAACAATAGCTGGGCATTCAATCCCTAGAACCCATGTAAAAACTCTAGGTATGGTGGTGGGCATTTGTAATCCCAGCATTAAGAAAGAAGGGGAAGCCAGACGTAGTAGTGCACACCTGTAATCCAAGCACTCGGGAGGTAGAGGTAGGAGCATCTCTGTGAGTTTGAGGCCACCCTGAGACTATAGAGTGAGTTCCAGGTCAGCCTGTGCTACAGTGAGACCCTACCTAAAAAAAAAAAAAAAAAAAAAAACCACCACCACCAACAATAAAAAGACCGGGAACAAGACAGATGTGACTACTCTCACCACTGCTTTTCAACAATAGTACTATAAAGTCCTAGCCCAAGCAATATAACAGGAGAAAGAAATAACAGAGATACAAAACAAAAGGAAGAAGTCAAATGAGCACTATTTGCAGATGATATGTTTCTATACGTAAGTGATGTAAAAGACTCCACCAAAAAACTTCTAAAGGTGATAAATTCTTTCAGCAAGTGGTAGGATACAAAAATCAACACACAAAACTCAATCACCTTCCTTTATGACAAAGACAAATTATATAGAGAAAAAGATGAACAAAGCTGTCCTGTTTTCAATAGCTACAAAAATTAAATATCTGGAATATCACTAACCATGGAAGTGAAAGACATGTACATAGAAAACATTAAATCACTGAAGAAATAAATTGATAGGACACATGAAGATGCAAAGACCTCCTATGCTCCTGGATTGGAATAATTAATGTTGCAAAAATGGCCATTTCTACCAGAAGAAATATACATATTTAACGCAATTCCAATAAAAATTCTAGTAACATTCTTCCAAGAGTTAGAAAAATCTAGTCTCAAAAACTTATAAGGAAATACAAAAGGTATTGGATACCCAAAATTATCTTCAGCAAAAGAAGTACTTCTGGAGGTATTATCATACCTGATTTCAAGTTACACTACAAAGCTATAGTAATAAAAACAGTACAGTATGGTACTGGCGCAAAAACAGGCATATAGATCAAGGAATAGAATAAAAGATCCAGGTCTAAGCTCAGGCACTACAGCTACCTGATATTTGACAAAGGGTCTAATAATGTATGCTGGAGAAAGGACAGCATTTTCAACAAATGGTGCTGGAGGAATTCAATAAACATGTGTGAAAAATGAAGTTAGATCCATTTTTTCTCACCCTGCACAATAATCAACTCCATATGGATTAAGGGCCTCAATATAAGACCTGAAACTCTAGAATAATTGGGAGAAAATATGGGGAGAATACTCCAAGACACAGAACTGGGGAAAATTTTTTGAATAAGACCCTAGTAGCCCAGGAAATTAAACAGTTAACCAGTGAGATCTCATGAAACTAAAAAGCTATTGTACAGCAAATCACCAACAACGCCAATAGACAACGCACAGAATTTTAGAAAATCTTTGCCAGCTATACCTCTGCCAGAGTTCTAATATCTAAACTCTACAAAGAACTGAAAAAATTAAGCAATAAAAAAAAAATCAAACATTTCACTCAAAAAATGGGGTAGAGACCTGAACAGAAAATTCTTAAAGGAAGAAATACAAATGGCCAATACTCATTTAAAGACATTTTCAATATCCTTTAGTCATCAGGAAAATTCAAATTAAAACAAATTTTTTTAGAAAGAGCAAGAGTGAGAGCACGAGAGAGAATTGGTGCGTCCTCAGAAAACTGCAATTACACTCTAGATGCTTTCGCCACCTAGTGAGTATGTGCAACCTTGCACTCGCCTCACCTTTGTGCATCTGGTTTAAATATGATTTGGAGAGAAATTGAACATGGGTCCTTAGGCTTCACAGGCAAGTGTCTTAACTCCTAATCCATTTCTCTAGCCCTAAAATAATTTTGAGACTACATGTCACTCCAGTCAGGGTGGCAATCATCAAAAAATCAAATGACAACAAATATTGGCAAGGATGTTGGGAGAAAGGAACCCGTATTCACTGCTGGCGGGAGTGCAAACTTGTACAGCCGCCATGGAAATCAGTATGGAGACTCCTGAAAGAGATCAAGACAGATCTCCCATCTAATCCAGCTATTCCACTCCTGGGCATTTACCCAAAGACTCCATTCTTTACTTAAGAAATACTTTCTGTATTCACAATAGCTAGGAACTGGAATCAACCCAGAGTCCATAGACTGATGAATGGACAAGGAAGATGTGGTACATATACACAATGGAGTTCTACTCAGCAACAAGGGAAAATGAAATAGTGAAATTTGCAGGATAGTGGATAAACTTGGAAAAAAATGATTCTAAGTGAGATCAAACAGACAGAGAAAGACGAACACCACACATTTTCTTTCATATATGATTCCTAACCTTGACTAGCTGAAGAGGAGTATAAAAGGAATAGCATTAGGATTATGAGTGTAACACTTGAAAGAGGCCAGGAAAAGTAAAAATAGAAAGGGAGGAGAGAAAGGAATACCAGACAAGGTAGTAGAGGGAAAGAATATGTGGCTTGGGAGGGTGGTGGGGAGGTTGAGGGAAGGGGCTATGGGGAGGGGAACTACACAAAACTAAAGACTAAAAGAATTAGTACAATAGCAACCTTCCTCCTGGATACCAGAATAAAACATATAACCTCCAATTAAGGAAGGTGGATGGACCAGACCAAAGTGCCCAGTAGAATAAGGCAGAGAAAGCTTAAAACCACTGGATCTGGCTTGGGAATCCCCGGGCCAGAGCTGGGTTAACCCCTACAGTTGGACAGGGAGATCCATGAGGTCCCCAAAACAATGCAGGCTGTTGTTAAGTACTTGGTTAGTCAACAGAATTAAAAAGTAAGACTCTATTGCTGAAGACACCACAGGCTGCTGTTTCAGGGCACCAAGAGACCATGAGGGAATGGAGAAAAAGTCTGTCTTCTTCTGGAAATCCCTCATGGCCCTAGAAAGTGCTATGGGAGCTACTGGGTGATAATGATTCCCAACAGCATGAATAAGAAGGCGATCCTGCTAGCTATGCAATCAACCAGTTGGACAAGAAGTACACACCTATGCAATAGTGGCACACAGCCTTTGTGAATAATCAATTGCCCTCTGATTGGACATGAGGCCCACTCAATGAGAGACAACTCATAACTAGTACTGGGAATCAAGTCAGAACCCCATGGACAGGAAACTCACAAACCTGAGAGAGAAGCCTCCACTGCTCTCAGGACAAGAAGAGTGGGTATCTACAACAGAATGTCAATCAAATGTCTATGCATACCCCTTTAATCAAAGCTGCTCCCCCTCTTGGTTACAGGTGACAGAGAATACTGGGGAGATCCAAGATCCATCAATATGACAAGAAAGGATAGCTCTGCTCACCACACGATGCTCCGCCTCGGCCACATTTCCTGAGTCCGGGAAAAACCTGCAGAGGAAGCACTGAAATCAGTATTTCTTCCCCTAAACCCCAGAATTGTGAGAAACAATTTGCATTTGTTTTAACCTATCCAGATATGAGGTAGATTATTTAGTGAAAATAAGTATTTAAAATTGTTGGTATCATTACCCCTGCCTTATAGACTGGGGTAGACAAACTGCAGCCATTAGGTCAAGTATAGCCTGTTACTTTATTTTGTAAATAAAGTTTTATTAGAACTCAGCCAGGCTTACATGTTGAAAAATTGCCTATAATTGCTTTCATACTACATAGCAGAGTTGAGTAATTACAAGAGAAATTAGTCTGGGGATTTGAATAAACCTCAAGGTATCCTGACAAAGACTAAAGTTTCAGAATCAATGCTGAGGAAATTTTCTCTTGCAAAAGACTTCATATCTGAGATGCGTTAGGTCTGTCTTAGAGGGAGGGAGGTGAGGGCTATGTTCTTGTTGGCTCTGAAATCTACCAGCAGATCCTAAGGTGATTTGGCCATGTATCTTCAACTCTTAGAACATGTCTAGTGACTTTTTTTTTTAGAAATGACTCCTGATTCTTTCACAGTCCCAGTTATAATTGCTCTCGTTGTGAACTTTGGCTATATTGGAAACCCACCCATCATGTGACAGAGACGATGGGAGGAAGGAAGCCTGACATAGAAGAATACATGTCATATGATTTCAAGTCAAGTTCAAGATGAGGTTAAATTGCCAATGTGGCAAAATAGGGTGTCTTCTGGGGGATGGGTATAAGCTGGGAAAGGGTGCCATAGAACCTTCTGGAATGGTGCCCTATGGATGAAAGTTAAAAATGTGTTTAAAGACATAAAACAACATTGGAGTATATATTGAAATTAACACATGCTAATGTCTTTTATTTCAGTGAAAATCAGTCATTAGTCTTCTACTAAAAATGTAAAACATAGACATCAATAATGAATGAACCAAACGGAAGTTAATGCATGTGGCCAACGCGACATGTTCTGGTCGTGCCTAGAGAAGCCTTTTGGCTCTGACGCTGGTGCAACAACTACATGAAAAAGAATGAAATGTGCTTTGTAGTCCAGGAAGCATGAAGTAGTATTGGCATACCAGGCTCTTTCTTGGCTCATATGCAAACATGTGTGCAAGTACATTTCTCAACATTAGACCTTAAGCACTTTCAAGGGAATAATTTCCAAAGCAATTGCATCCTGCTGTTAATAGCCAATTAACAAGTAGGAGATAATAACTCCTCAGTTGTAGGTGGGTTGTTAGAGCAATGTAAAGGCAAATAATTAACATTCAGCTTTTTAAATGTACTAATTAATATAGCCAGGCAAAAGCAGTTTATTCAGAATAGATTGAAGGCTCCAAGTCCCTCAAATTTCCATTTTTCACCATACCAATAAATAATTGAGGCCCACAGCTTTCATTTGTCCTATTCATCCCTCTTCTTTGATGCTACTCAGCTTTGAAGTACCGCCGCTAATAGAGGCAGAAAGCTATTTATCTATTTCTTTAATAGCCTCATGAATATTTCTTTGCTGTTATTCCTAGCCAGTGCTTGCAAGTTCTTGACATTTCAAGTTTTCTCTCTCTCTCAAGTCATTTCTCTTAGTGTTCTTTCAGTCGGCATGTTGACTCTGGTCACCATAAGAATGTGTCTGCTAGAGTTCTTAGGACTACTAGTGAATCGTGCTTTTAACACATGAAAGCCTGTGTGAAATGCCCATTCTAGGGCCTTTCCCCTCTTCCTTTTCTCTTCTACTTTTTTTTTTTTTCCAAATGGTGTGCATTTTTAAATGATTCACCTCTTCCCTGGCATACTCTGATAATTTATAGGCAGATGACTTCCCTTGCAGATATACTGCTTGTGTAGACAACAGAAATCGTTGGCAGTTTACCTCTTGAAAAGTAAACTTTTAGGAATCAATCAGTAAGCTAACCCCTCAGGAAATGTGAGTGGACTTGGGCTTCTGCTCTTCTCTCCTGAGCTATGAACACAAGAAATAAAACAAGGGAAGAGTGAGTGGAGAGCTGCAATACCCTCCTTATTCCCGATGAGGGTGAGTTTATACAACGAGATACGTTTGAGAGCGAGATTGGCCACGACCTTCTCCCGAAAAGGGCAGCGTGTTCTCAGTGCTTTAGTAAGGCAAACCTCCCTCTGCCCCGTGCAGGAATGAGGGACTCTTGTACTGTGGGCGAAGCTTGTACCCAGGAAGAGGAGGAGCTATAGGGAGTGTGTACTTTAGGTTTTCCAAATGTGCTATTTTTGACTCTGATGGGTGACTCTATCTTCCCAAGACTGTAGAGAAAACACAAGGTACCCACCAAGGTCAGGAAACAACAATGAGAGAGAGAAGCTGGGTTCCTCGCCCTTTCTTCCACCTCCCAGTACCAGCACCAGACCAAAGGAAAAAAAAAAAAAAAAAAGACATTTTATTTATGACTTATAGTAACTGTTGTTACCTACGTAAGACCTGTTACCTACACGAGCCCATCAACGTTCATTTATGGATGACGGAGGGGGCATGAGACCCCCTATCCCTTCCCTAGGAGTTATTGGCAATTCATGGCTGCTGGGAGAGCAGGAGACATTGCCTGTAGAACTGTAGTCACTGGTAGGTTGTAAGTGCCCTGGCAAATAATCTCTCACCCATGCTCATGAAGACAATTCTGACTGAACATCAAAGTAGAAAAGGGATAAGGTTCAGTGGAAAGGGGACAGGTAAGGGTATCTAACGGGAGGGGATTATGTATATATGTATATACATTCATACATATTATATTTATATATTATATTATATATTATATATTCATTTCATATAGATACATATAATATATATACATATGTATTATATATACATATATATATACATACATGTATATATATATATATATATATATATATATATATACACACACACACAAATGATGGACATTGTCAATAAATTTCACAGCTCAAAATTCATCTCACCTGGTGGCACACACCTTTAATCCCAGCACTCAGCACTTGGGAGGCAGAGGTAAGAGGATCGCCCTGAGTTCAAGGCTATCCTGAGACTACATAGGAAATTCCAGGTCAGCCTGGGCCACAGTGAGACCCTAGCACAAAACCCACCCCCAAAAGAATTCACCTCATGTGGGGAATCTCGTACTCTATTGGGAGTGCTATATGGTGCAGCTTTCATGGAGTGCAGTGTCACAGGACATTGCTCATTTCACTTAATATAAAGTCCCCTAAATATATCCATGGTGTCCTGAATGATAAAATTTTATGTTTTAAAAGTTATATTCTATTTAAATATATATATATATATATATATATATATATATATATATATGTATATTACAGTTTCTTTATTCTTTATTCATATACTGATAGGCACATCATTATCAGGGTGACAATAGCCAATATTAATCAATACTTTAAAGTAATTGAGAGTGAAAAGCTAAAATGTATCATCTGTAAGTGAGATAATAGATCTGTTAATTAGCTTGATTCCATCCCTCTGAATTGTATACATATGTAAAAATATCATGTTCTAATTTTGAATGTGATACACTTATGATTTATTAATAACATATGTATTTTTTTAAATTAAAAATTTTAAATGCAGATATTCTTTCTTTAGAAGTTTCTCTTCTAGAAAAACCCCTAAATATGTGCATAGAGGTGTGCAATGATGAATTTATGAGAAAAATCATCTCAACCTTGTCACTAAAGGCAAAATATTGGGATTTCTACTAGGAGACTGTTAATTAGCCATGATAGCTATGTCCATATACTAGAATGCTACTTGCTCACAGAAAACACAGGAACTCTAAGTATTCTGGTATGAATCTGTCTTCAACATGCATTTTTCGATAAAAAATGACAAGCCAGAATAGTGTATATCATAGGTTACTACTGATGGGCACCGAAAAGGAGGGGATATCATGGACATTAAATACAGATTATCTCTAGAAGGATAAATTAAATAATCAAGGAAGCAAGCTGTGCATTGGTTGCCTCTGGTAAGATGGAAAAAAAGTAGCTGGGGAGGAAAGTAGGAATAGATTTATTTTATATATCTTATTTCTGTATGTTTTTAAAGTGTGCATAATTTTATTTATTAAAAATTTTGCTCATATGAATATTACCCAATCAATAAATTAACACACTAGCAAAGCCAGGTTATCTTGGTCTTCATCTAACTTTAAGACTTCAGATGACCTCCCACAGATGATAACAGAGGATCTTTCCCAAGCCTCTCAGCATCTCGCTTCCTAACCCAGCCTCACCACCCTACCAAACCATGTCCTAGTTGCTTGCAGCAATCCAGTGTGTTGGCTAAAACTGCCTCCTATGGCTCCCAGCTCACTGTGCATTCACCTGTGCTCTCTCAGCTCTCGGCATGTGGCTTGGTCCTACTTATCCTCCCTCGGTCTTGAGCTGAGACCTGGCCACACTCCTCGTAAAAAGCTTCCAGGACCGCCAGAATCACATGAGGCTTCTTTGCCTCTGAAGTCCGAAATCAGCGTCCTCTGCAGTGCTTGGTCAGCAGTTAACGGCTTCCTGAGGTGGCCACCTTTCCGTGCTTGGATAGCACTTGTGAGCTTACAGTCCCGGAGATGTATGGAGGTCATGAGGGTTCTTCATCTCCTTCTGAGCACCCACATATTGAAACAAATGGAAAACATAGCAAAATATTTGCTAATCCTAGTCCCTTCCATCCATCCATCCATCCATCTATCCATCCATCCATCCAGCCAGCCAGCCAGCCAGCCAGCCTTTAGTCTCTCCCATTTAATGGAAGAGATAATACTCAATGTTTATTTGTTTTTATCAAAGGATTCATTGTAAGATTATTTAAACAGAGACATTTTCTGTTAAATACATAATTAATCTGTTTAATGAATACTTTTTCTTTACTTCAAAGAAAATTATTGTATTTATTTATCCATTTTTAATGAAGTAAAAGGTAAGTTTATTATTGGACCATTGAAATGATTATGTTAGACATGCTGGCTTGATTTATTCTAAAATTTTCTATGTTTACTCTTTCTTTTCCCAAAACCTTCTAACTCTACCATCATTGCTAAGATTTACAGCCTTTTTTGTGGTGCATGTGGTAGCTATTCACTGAAAAGATCACCCTTCTCCCTTCCAGCTTCCTTCTGTCTCTTAGTACAAGGAATTAAATTGAGGTTCTAGTATATGCTAGGTACTTGCTATACCACTGAGTAACATCCCCTTCTCTAAATGGTTTGTTTCGAAAAATATTTTTAAATATATATATTTTAAGTTTATATTTATTTATTTTGAGGGAGAAAGAGGGGGCAGGTAGAGAGAATGGGTGCACCAGGGCCTCCAGCAAAGGAACTCCAGATGCATGTGCCCTCTTGTACATCTAGCTTACATGGGTACGAGAAAGAATCAAACCAGGATCCTTAGGCTTCACAGGCAAATAATTTACCTACTAAGCCATCTCTCCAGCCTAAATAGCTTTTAACTAAGGTAACTATATGATTTTTTCATTTTATTTGGGATACTTGAGAGAGGGAAAGGCGATACTGGATACTAAGTGTATCGGAGGATTCAAGCGAACATCAGGAAAACTTGGGCTGGAGAGATGGCTTAGCAGCTAAGGCACTTGCTTGTAAAGCTTAAGGACCCAGGTTCAATTCCCCAGTATGCACATAAACCAGAGGCACTACGTGGCGCATGCATCTGGAGTTAATTTGCAGTGGCATTCCCATTCTTTCTCTTTCTCTCTCTAACTCTGCCTCTTTCTCTTTCAAATAATAAATAAAAATTTAAAAAGCAAACTTGTATATGTGATTATTTTATTTTTAAGATGTACTATTGAAGATTACCCCTTTAACTCCTGAGGACTACACACCCCCTCTTCAGCTCTCAGGTCTTTAATCTAGGTAGTCCTACCTACCTCAGATTTGCACCATAGTTGTGGCCCTGTGGCAGATGTTGGGCTCAGCCAATACAACACAGTAGGAATGTTTATACTCAGAGGCTTCATCTAACTTCATATATATCCAACTACCAACATTATTTCACACTCTTGAATATAAGGACTTCAAAAGTAGGAATGCTAAAGAGATTCCATATCTTGGTAACATAATATACTTAAAGGAATACATTTTTTTAATACAAGTACATCTTGTACATTTTACTGTTTATGAAAACTAAAGATCTGTATGCTATTCGCTGAAGTCATGTCACCATCATGGAGGCTGACAGAGATGCTCCTCTTGGATGACTCAGCAGAGTGCATTAATTTTTAGTGTTCCACACTCCTGTTCTCTTCTCTTCTTCTTCCTAACATGATGGCTGAATACATGGAGGAGAGGGGAATGGTTATGCGACTTTACAGGACTGGGATAGATAGTTTGGGTTTGCTGGTGTGGTTCAAACTGATCCTTCTGCTCTCGTCTACTCTCATACTTCTGAGCTGTTCAAACTCATCTTACTCAGCTCTGACTGGCTTTTGTCTCCCTTCCCCATTACCTTGGATCTCTTTCATCATCTTAGGACCAGAGACCCTTCCAACACTGTGCTATATTCACTAATTGTTTTCAAGTCTGGGAACTTGTTTCCCACACACTTGGCCTGATTTTGACAATCTCTACAGCTGTTGGCTCCCATTTCCTTGGCCTTGAAAACCAGGGACACCTGGGAGAGTAAACCTGATCTTCTGTTTGATGAGCTCTACCCTGCTCACTGTGTTGGGGCTCCCTGCATTGGTGCAGTGACAACTTACAGGGTGAATTTCCAGTTCCCCAAAGAGGGAACCATGATGAGCAGAGCATCTGTCTCTTCTTTGGGGCTTTGTGAGTTAGGACATGTGTCTGAAATTTTGGGTGTATTTCTCCCCTCCTTTAAATTCTAAAGACTCTTGTCACAAGTGTTCTGGAAGGCAACCCTGAGATAAAGATGGTAAGACAGGACATTTGTTGGGGGTTCTTTAGGAATCAGCCCCCATGGGAGGCCAAAGAAGGAAGCCTCATTGGGCAGAGGGAGAATCTGTCTTCTGATGGAATCTCAATGGCTCCAGTTAGGTCCATGATAGGTCTGAAGCCAGGATGAACCATTAATGTTATCCTGAGTTGGAGCAAGAGGGACACCCTTTGTCCTGCTGATTATTAGATTGGTGCTATCCTGCCAAGGCGCATCACCTGGGCAAAGTAACTCTAGAGCTAAACCAGTTTCCAAAGAAGGCTGACAGCTGAGGGCAGTCTGTGAGCAGCACTCCTGGTATTGGTGGAATAAGTTTTTCAGACCTGAAGGAGTCTCTGGGAGACCACAGCACCCACTGGAGATAAATTTTCTTTTGTTTCTTCCCTGGCTTATATTCTTTTGGCTGAAGAGCCGACATCAGAGCTACAAAGTTATATTTGCTACATTGTGGAAGAAAGTCTATGATTTAATATGCCAAGACTAGCCCTTGATATGTTAAACGGGAGCTAAAAGAATTTAGAAAATTGTTTCATTTCCAACAATGTCTGGCTTATAACCAATTATCTTGCAAGTAGACACTATTTTGAATTTAAGAAGCTTAATCATAGGCCCTGTCTTTCTCTTTGCAGCTTTTCTGTAATAATCCTAATATCCCAAAGCATCTGGTTATGTAATTTGGACTAAGATGGGAGAAGATACTATATACATATACCTAAGAGAATATCATAAAATACTTTTTGGAAATACTTCTGATCTATCTATGCAATACTTTTTAATCCAAAGCTACTTGAGGGCTGGGGAGAGGGCCATGTTTCTTTGATATTTTCTTATGGTGTTTATGGAAAGCTTTGCTGGTGAGGCATACTTGGAAATCTACAGATGGGATTTTAATCATCTTTATAAAGATTTGAATACATTGGCGTATTACTTATGTGTGTAACAAATCACCCTGAGCTTAGCAGCTTCACATCAGCATGTGTGTGTGTGTGTGTGTGTTTGTATAGTACATATATTTGTGATATATAGAGAGAGAAAGAGAGGGAGAGGGAGGAAGAGAGAGAAAGACAAGATTGAGGCAAGATAGCCTTTTATGCTCTTGTATAAAGAATAATATATGTCACTTTTGCCCTGTGTTATTGGTCACAGAGATCAAACCTGACCCAGTACGGAGGGAACGACTTACTCAAAGGTTAGGTTGGGATAATCAGAGCCATCTCCAAGACTGGCTGCCACAGCTGGCAACTGATTATAAAATCTTGGTACACTGGGCAAGACTTTGACTTGAGATTTACATATGGGTTAAGTAAATTCCCTCCTGCCATTCACTATCTGTTTGACCTTGGGTCAAACTAGCTTTGTGGCAATTTGCTTTACATTAAATCTCTTTTTTTCCCCCTTTGGTTTTGTTTTGTTTTATGAGGTAGGGTTTCTCTCTAACCTAGGCTGACTTAGAATTCACTATGTAGTCTCAGGGTGGCTTCAAACTCACAACAATCCTCCTACCTTTACCTCCCAAGTTCTGGGATTTAAGGTGTGTGCCACCATGCCTGGCTTGCCTTATTTTTTTATTTTTATTTTTTGGTTTTTCAAGGTAGGGTTTCGCTCTAGCCCAGACTGACCTGGAATTCACTAGGTAGTCTCAGGGTGGCCTTGAACTCATGGCGATCCTCCTACCTCTGCCTCCCTAGTGCTGGGCTTAAAGGCGTGCACCGCCACACCCGGCTTTTTTTCTTTTTTCTTTTTGTTTATTTATTTTTATTAATTAGTTTTGTACTCAGTGAATACAGTCAAGTTGGTACCATTGTTAGCCTCCTCCATGTCCCACCCCCTCCCCCTGACCCCTCCCTGTTGAGGTATGGGTCATGCATTGTGGAGTTTGCCCACAGTTATGGATAGGAGGAAATGTCTCTGTGTATCATGACCCAATGTGTGGCTCTGACATTCTTTCTGCCCCCTCTTCCACAAAATTTCCCTGAGTCATGTTGGGTTTATTTTGGGTCTGCTTCAGTGATGAGGTACTGGGAACCTGTGGGTCTCTGGATATATGATTTGGTAGGAGTTGATTGTTCTCTGTGTTGATCTCCTTCACCCTTGTGCTGGTACCAGGTTCATCAATAACAGCACCCTTGCTTGTTTTGCCAATTATTCTTAGTTTTAGCTGGGGCCCTTCTGAGGTATGATGGGGTGGTTCTCTCCTTAGGATCTGCGACTATCTGAAAAAGAGAAGCAGATTCTCCAATGAAGAGTAAAGTTAGCATCAGATAAATGGGATAACACTTATTTTTTTTTATACAGAATTTAATAGGTGTAGGCCCTCTTGTAGCCCATGATTGGTGGTAGCTTGATAATGGAGAGTGGGCTCATGTTTGGATATGTTTCTGACATGTTTCCCAGCTGGCTTGCTTTAAATTAAATTAGAAATGTAATGTCTTCCTCAGAACATTGTTGTAAGTAGCAGAGATAAAGATGAGGAAAATATGAGCCAAGAAGGACACGACCAGTTGAGAGTCATAATAAATGATTGTTGTTGTTCTTAATAAGATGAGACTATTTTCTTACTCAAAACACATGGTGCTATCTGACTCAAGCAAGTGGTCACCCATAGGGCCCTGTGGATATTCTAGCTACCAAGTTTTCAGAACTTATGAGTTGTCTACCAACCAGAGAGCTACACCTCCAGACTCTTTCTTCTTACAGCTCTCTCTGACAGGATAGCTGAGTCCAGTTCTACTCAGAAAACAGAATCCCTGATTCAGGCACCTTTTTCTCCTCTAAGTGTTTTGCTCAATATCAAGGCAAATTAGTTATTGCAATTCAATTTCTTGAGCTGTTTGTCTTGGTCCCCAGAAAACCCCAGTGGAAAAGACTCGGGATGTGATTCTAACTTGTCGCAATCACAGTTGATGTTATCATTGTTTTGAAGATTTGTAGTTTTTCTGACAAATGGTTAAGCACATAAAGCAAAATTTATTCCAAATGCTAGATTAAATATTTAAAAATACACGAGACTGAAAGCAGTTATTCTTTCAAGGCCCTCTGGAACTCATGAAGCTCCCAACTGGAGCCAGTTGGCTTACAGATGCCATCAGCTCAAATAAAGAGGGAAAATACAGGCTTAAATAGTTACATCTGAACATTCTGAATGCAGAAAACAGATTTTTTTTTTTTTTTAAACTTCTGCTAGAGAGGACATATGTTTTATTTTAGTTCTGCACTGATCACTCTGACTAGTCAGGTGTTCTTTGTTCTCTAACCTTTATTATAAGTCAATAGATTTGCTGTGGCTTTCTATGTGTATTGTCCAAACATGCCTCTTTGGAAGAAAGCAAATAAAAACAAGCTTTCCAGAAGGATAATTTATGTGTATTCTACCCGTACCATATTACCCAAAGATTGTGATTTTCCCCAATTATCACTGCAGTATGAAATCTCCAAGTGCCTTTTAAATACAATTTGATTTGCATCAATGTTTCTTGAAACATATCTACCTGGTAACAAGAGCTATAGTTATATGATTAAGTTGATATTGATCTTAAACACATTTTTACACATGTAACATGCAAATATAACAGGGATTTTTGAAACCTACAATGTAATTGCAAATGGAAATGTCACAGAATTTAAGTCACTATAGGCCTCTTTTGATGCATATAAAATTTAGTGGATAGTGATGGAGAGCTGACTATTTTTCTGTTCAACTCTTTCTTTAAAAATATTTTATTGATTTACTTATTTGAGAGACAGAAAGAGAGAGAGAGAGAGAGAGAGAGAGAGAGAGAGAGAGGCAGAGAGAAAGTGAGAGAGAGAACAGGTGCACCAGGGCCTCCAGCTACTACAAACAAACTCCAGATGCATGTACCACCTTGTGCATCTGGCTTACGTAGTTCCTGGGGAATTGAACCTGGGTCCTCTAGCTTTGTAAGCAAGTGCCTTAACTGCTAAGCCATCTCTCCAGCCCTCTTTTCAACTCTTTATTTGATTCCCCCCCCCCATGTACCCAGTTCTTCTGGGTAAACGCATAATGTCCAATTTGTCACATGAGTCCCTAAGTAACTCACACTTGACTCTTCTGGAAGCACTAATGAGCATGGGAAAATGTAGAAAGCTAGTGGGATTCAATTATAATGGAATCTGGATGGAGCCTAACAGCCAAGACATTGCTTATCTTCTTACCTTCGAGTTATAGTGAGAATTGCTCCCTGGAACACTTCCCCTCAGGCAGGTGTCTCTTGAATTCAGAAGTCCTGTGAAATATTTCTATAAATGCAGTAAAAAGAAGAAATTCCACAAAAATATCCATGCACATACCTTTGAGTAAAGGGATGGTTTGTATATGTTCGGTTTTTTCATGTTTCTGAATTGTCCAGATTTTCTTTAATGAATATGAACTATTTTAGTGAAAAAAAAAAACTTCTAAGATATTCAATGTAAAGCAAATGAAAAAGCAAGATTAGATTCTAGACATTATACATTTTGGAAGTTCCACTAGCTACCACATCAGGGCATTTATATTCTGACAGATTTCATCAATATTGGCTATTTTAATTTGGGTTGAACTCTGGACCACCTGGAACATACCCTCAAGGAGTCTTTTGATCAAGAGTTAAGGACTGGTTGTAGAGCCTTCATAGCTGATATCCCCTCCCCCCCACGTCAGCTTTATATATGAAAAGATGGAAAAAAAATTGTGTAATCACCACTGAAAATACTGTGGTATTTAGCCTGGGTAGCTTACCACCAGATTCGTAGTCTAGGATGGCTAAGATTATATTGATGTCTGGTAAGTACTCACTCCCTGGTTTGAAGATGACTTAATATACCCTCATAAGGCAGAAGGCAAAAAGACAGCTAGATCTCTCATTTCTCTCCTTTCTAAAAAAAAAAAAAAGTATTTTATTTTTATTTATTTACTTTAGAGAGGGAGAGAGAGAGCGAGAATGGGCATGTGAGGGCCCCCAGCCACTGCAAACAAACTCCGGATGCGTGCACTCCCTTGTGCATCTGACTTACTTGGGTCCTCTTTGGTGTATAGAGCAGGGCTGCTCTGACATGAGTGTCTTCATTAGGGAATAGAGGAAGAGAGTGACTTTTATAGGTTTGTACAATTTCCTTTGAGAGAGAGATATGCTAGGGGTGGGCCTTGGGGTGGTAGAGCCCAGCCCTCCTTGCCACACTTAACTCCTTCTCTGCTTCCTCCTTGTTGCCATGGAGGCGTGATGCCTGCTCTCTGCTGCTGCCATGCTTTGTCCTTCATGATGAAACCTCCCATTGAAACTGTAAACCAGCCTTGAGCCCTTTTCTTCCACATGCTGTTTCTGGTCAGGTGTTTTGCCCAAGTAACTTTAGGCAAAACAGAGAAGTCACTGGTATAACACTGACTTGTTTAGATCAAGGCTTTTCTTTTTTTTTCTTTCTGTAGAAAAAAAGTTCCCCCAAATGCCCAAATAGTGAATATTTTCAGCACTGTGCGCTGTATGGTCTCTGCCACAGTGACTCACCTTAGTCTTTATCATGTGAAGACAGACATGGACCGTTCATAAATATACAAATGCTGCTTGCATTTGTGACCCAGAAAACCTTACTTCCAAAAATAAGCTATAGTCAAGGTCTGACCCTTGGAGCCTAAGTCTGAATGATTTAAAATAAGTCAAGGAAATTTGAATGGCCAAATCACATGAAGGTTCAGACTGACAGGAACAGTTAGAACCTGGGGCCTGAATAGCTACACAGTCTTCTCCTTCTCTCTGCCTCTGTTAACTTCAGTAATGTGACTACTCTGCTCTCATTGTCAACTGCTGTTCTTTCATGGTAGGAATGCCACCTCTAAGAACTCAAACCCTGTAACGTCTCCAGAGTGAGGGGAAGGGAAGGCAGATGTACATGAGGAGAAACAGGAGGAGAGAGATGCACTAACCTTAAGGTTCTAAGAAGAAAAATTTAGGGAAGGACTATTTGGCTCTTGTTTAATCTCTTTCTCTCTCTCCCCTCATTGGTAGGAGAAAGCAACGTTGGTTGTTTAGATATTTTAAAGCCTTTGGAAACAAGACTTCTGACTCTCCATTCTTCATGGAAATCTCCTGTGACAGCTGTAAGGTGGTAGAGCCCAGACCCTTCCTTTTGATTCCAAAGCCCAGGTTCTGAACTTCACACATCCTTTCTGCCTCCCAAACACACTTGGGAATTATTGAAAATGGTGTACAGTAAGGAGAGTTCACTTCAGGTCTTTAAGGAGATGTCCATGAAGGAGTGACATCTTCCTCCTGGAATCTTGGGGCTTAGGCTGTTCTTTTTATGAGGCTGTGGTGGGATTGAAATGGGTCACTTTTCTACTTAAACACCTGTCTTGGTTTTTAAAGAGGAACAGGCATGTCAATCAAGTGTTCCTGAAGGTTTCTCCTTGTCTTTAACCGCTTTCTCTGTTAGAGCTGTCCTTTCTACATTGAATCCCAGATCCATCCTCTATACCCCAAGCTAAAGCTTTGTTCTCCCTGGGAGGGAGTGTTTCAACTGTTCTTCCTCAAAAATGGCCTTTCACTTACAGGAAGTCAGCTTTTCTGGGGGCTTGAAGAGAGCTGGTTGATTTTGCTTCAGTACAATCTAGGCTTGGTAAAACCATCCCTGAAAGCATTCTGAGTAAGCATCTTATTTCTTACTCAACATTACTCAGACAGAAAATAGCCAAGTGGAAGAGAAAACCTCCTTGAATGTCATTTGTAATCAGGCTCTTCACTGTGCTAGTCGCCTAATCAGCCAACAAGGACTTCTCTCTCTCTCTCTCTCTCTTTTTCTCTCTCTGTGTAGGCACAATTTAATCTATTACTACTTTTTATGTAGATGGAGGTGAGGATGCTGTAATCTGGACTTTAATGAAGACATGTTGTTTATATAATATAAACATCTTGAAAAAGATGCCCTGAAAACCCATCACACTTAGAGATTGAACTGGCACTCCATTTATCACCATCACACTTAGAGATTAAACTGGGACTTCATTTATCACCATATCTGAGGGAAAAAAATTGTTTTGAGTCAAAGATTGAGGGGGAGGGAAGTAAACAAACACAAGTTCAATATCAATCCCTTATGTTTATCCAGCCATATAGCTAAGATGATTATGAATTTTATTTCTATGCTTTCATCTTCCTTTCTGTACAGTGAAGCTAGGCTGATATCTCTATTGAAACACCTCTGATATATAACAGAGTTTATCTACTGGGCCTCTCTTGGGCTACAATGTTGTGTAATGGAAAACAGACAGGTTTCATATTTGACAACTCTACTTTGGAGTTGTTTTTGCTTCTAGTAGTTATGTAAGGTTTGGCTCTTTATGGAACCTCTCTGATTAAATTTCCCCATTGACAAAAGCAGATTTTAGTACCTTGCGGTCTTGGGTCAAGATTTATGGCCTTGGTAAGAAATTGCCCAAGCATACAACCTAAGTCATGTCTCCCTTCATTGTTTACTATGCTGTTTATTTCCTTGCACAATTGTATCTACTTATTTGTTGTCTGTGTGTCTCTTGAGGAAAAGTATTTCATTGACAATTTCTGATGCTGCAGACATACCAGCTTAGATACTACCTTGTATGCTATAAACATATGTATCTATATCTATATCTATCTATCTATCTATCTATCTATCTATCTATCTATCTATCTATCTATCAATCAATCTATATGTTGTTAAATGAATGGATGGAAGATGACTGAATATTTACTTCATATAGTTACTAGGATGGTAATTTCAGACCTGCTTAAGATGCAGTGAAATGTTAACATATTTTATTTATCCAGGTCTGGCCCCTGAAGCCCCCACAGTAAGAGTGTGGGCAGTATAATGCTCACATGAGCCCCATAGGGTTTCCTCAAGGAATGGGCTTATTTATTTATTTATTTGAGATAGAGATAGAAATACATAGATAGATAGATAGAGAGAGGGAGAGAGAGAGAGAGAGAGAGAGAGGGAGGGAGAGGATGGGCGTGTTAGGGCCTCCAGCCACTGCAAACAAACTCCAGATGCATGAGCCACCATGTGCATCTGGCTTACGTAGATCCTGGAGAGTCGAACCTTTGGCTTTGCAGACAAGCTCCTTAATCGCTAAGCCATCTCTCCAGCCCCAGGGAATGGTCTTATTTTAAACTCTGAGAGAAGTCATTACAAACTTAGGATTCTGAGGGTTTTTCCCCCCCCCTTGTATTTCAGAAAATGTAGCAGAATTCCATATTTAGCTACCCTAAATCAGTGTGTGCTAGGAATCCCAGGACTGTTTATAGTTGGAGTTAACTCACAATAATAATATCATGTCCCTGGTTTTCTTATGCTGTGCAAATATACTGTTGGCAGTTATTGTGTCTGCTTAATTAGAAGTAAAAAAAAATTAATATTGTCATGGCTTGAATTTGAAATGTCGCTCATAGGCTCATGTATTTGAACATTTGATGCTAAGTTGGTGGTGCTATTTTGGGAGGCTGTAGAACCTTTGGGATGTGGGACTTAGCTGGTAGAAGTAGTTCATTAGAGAGGATATTTGACAGTTATCACCTAGGCCTGGTTCTGAGATAGATCTCTGCCGCATGCTCCCACCACAGATATTGCCATACTTTTCCCACTATGAAGGATCAAACCCTTGAGCCATGAGCTCAAATAAACCTTTGCTTTCTTAAATTATTTCTGCCAGGTATTTGGTCACAGTGACTCAAAAGTTACTAATACAGACTCCTGCTTCTTTGAACATTTGGTGGATGAATAAAGTAGAAGAGAATCAGATATCTCCATGGTAATGAATACATTGGAGACCACTGTGCATGGGTGAATACTCTGAACCACAAACTTCCCAAAGTTTGGTTGGCCTAGGAGAGCACAGTGTTCATTAGAATCACATGACCAAGAGGAACTGAGCTCTGGGGAAATAACTTTGTCCACAGAACAAATTCATCTTCATTTATGCAGGCTCTTTAAATGTCTCCAGCGACCCAGTGAATGGCACTGAGTTCTCCATCCTTTGTGAAAATTTCCATTCTGGTTTAGGGGTATTGTTTGGCATGAGGTCAGTGACAAGAGGGGTTACATGTAGCTACAGCTAGTGCACGTGGCTCTTTCTTATTCTCTGACAGAAGTCTGAGGCTATTTTTGAATTCTTTTGATGGGGAGAAAGATGTCCAAAAAAAAAAAATAAATAAATAAAAAAAGAAAAAAGGAAAGAAGAAATAAATGCTATTAAAATGCTACTGTGGTTGGGGCATTATGACTCCCATTTGTGAACAGGCATCTCTTCTCTGTGGGAGCTCAGGTAAATGCCTCTTTAGGTAACAAAAAGCAAAGAAATCCATAGCTGGAATCATTGAATCTCTTCCTCTTACAGATGTGGGGGAGTACATAAACCATGGCAAATTGCTTATTTAATGCTGTATTTTCCTTCCTTTATGAAAAAGCACAGCTATAACACCACAGTTATAAAATCCATAGAGCAAAGCTAATCCTTAGGTGGGAATTCACATAGGTAATAATAATTCTCATTTTTCCTATCAAAAATAAACTATAAAGCATCATCATACTTAAATACAATGACATTTGAGGTGTGTTTTGTTTTTCGTGTATGTAACATGGTTGGCACTTCTTGACAAGGGCTTAAATATTCCATAATAATCAAAGACACTTAGACAGTTTTTCTTCCTGTAAGTAATTTTAGCTAAGAAATCAACCAGAGTTAAGCACTGAATTTGGGCAGGAAAATAAGGTACTTTAGGGTTTATTTGTTATATGGTAATATCCCAGGGAGCGACATGTTTTACAGGAAAGGAACAAAGAAACAATAGATGTTCGTGAAAATGCAATTTCCCAGCAGCATGTTCTAATTTGAACTTTCAGATTCTTTCCATATGTTAGTAGCAATCATGGAAGAATCATTTTTAAAAGTGTGTATGAAGGTTCTTGCTTCTTTTAATCTTCAATTTGGAAAGTAGACCTTGAGCAATGGCTACATGTCCTAAGATAAGATGCAGGGATACAGTGGTTATGAATTATGACCTCAGGGATTTTATTGTCATACTGGACAGACAGAAAAGACATGAAGGAAACAAAGTAGCACAAGCCACAGAAATGCAGAGGGCATGTCTTACCTGAGAGAAGGATTGAATTTGAGCTATGGTCTTTCTGTTGTATGTATATGTTGAACCTTCTGTTCATTATTTCTTATTTCTTTCTTATCCTTTTTTTTCCATATTGGGTCTCCCTATAGCTCAGACTGACCTGGAATTCACTACATAGTCTCAGGGTGGCCTCAAACTCACAGTGATCCTCCTACCTCTGCCTCCCATGTGCTAGGGTTAAAGGTGTGCTCTGCCACCATGACCAGTCTGCTCACTATTTCTTAGAATTTTAAAAAAATCTTTCCAATACAGTTTAACACAGGTGACCTTCAGCCTGAATACTTTCCCAAACACTTGGCCAGTCTTCTTCTTACAGTTGTCTCTTATAATACTGGTTACAAAGCATCTGGATCAGTCATTTTCTCATTTCTGGTACAAAAATACCCAAACAGAGGCAGCTTAGGGAAGGAATGGGTTTATTTTAGCTGATAGTTTTGAGAGGAAGCTCAGCATGGTGGGGAAATCACGGCAGGAGCAGTAAGCTGAGGTCACATCATCACATATTCTGGGCGGAAGTAGAGAGAACAGCAAGTGGGGCTGGACTGTAAAACTCAAGGTCTGCCCTCAGTCGCACACTTCCTCTAAGAAAACTATGCATTTTTTATTTTACTTAAAAATTTTTTTTGTTATTTTTATTTATTTATTTGAGAGTGACAGACAGAGAGAGAAAGAGGCAGATAGAGAGAAGGAGAGAGAATGGGTGCGCCAGGGCCTCCAGCCACTGCAAACGAACTCCAGACACATGCGCCCCCTTCTGCATCTGGCTAACGTGGGTCCTGGGGAGTCGAGCCTTGAACCGGGGTCCTTAGGCTTCACAGGCAAGTGCTTAACCACTTAGCCATCTCTCCAGCCCAAAACTCTCTATTTTAGAGGTTCTACAGCCTCCCTAAACACCACCGCCAAGCTGGGAACTTACTCAAACACACGAGTCTATGGGGAGCCATTTACCATTCCCATTTTGCATTAAATATCACATTCTCAGGTTGGATGTGGTGGTATATACTTATAATCCCTGAATTGGGAGGCCATTGTCAAAGGATTGCAAGATTAAGGCCACTGGGTTACATAGCAAGACTGTATTTTTTTTTAAAGTTAAAAACATCCTCAAATATAACATTCTTTTGAGTGTTTTTGAAAGGCTTTTATTATTCTTGCTTTTAAAATGATTTGGGTACAGTTATATAATTTATTGGTGATTTCAATGTCTCAGAATTAATGACTAATGCAAGAATTCCTACATGTGTGTTCATGCACATACACTGGAGAAAAATCTAACCCAAATGTTTCTAAGTAAAGTGACAATTTTTAATGTAATTAATTCTATCTGTCAAACAATTGGCATAATGTTAGATTTTTTGTAGACATTTCATTAAATAGTTGTTAAATTGAATTTTTCAGTTTTCTTTTCTATTGTAAAGCAAATTTTCCCCCCAATTCTCCCACATTTCACAGACTGAAAAAAAATCCCTAATTATGAAGCTCTCTGTGGACTTCATATATCATGGGCCAAGTACAGTGAGAAAAGAGTATGCCTTCCCTGGTGGGTCATAGGTGAGACCATTGAAAGAGAATCTTTGTTTCTATCAAAATAACACAAGAGGGCTGGAGAGATGGCTTAGTGGTTAAGCACTTGCCTGTGAAGCCTAAGGACCCCGGTTTGAGGCTCAACTCTCCAGGACTCACGTTAGCCAGATGCACAAGGGGGCGCACGCGTCTGGAGTTCGTTCGCAGTGGCTGGAGGCCCTGGCGCGCCCATTCTCTCTCTCTCTCTCTGCCTCTTTCTCTGTCTGTCTGTCGCTCTCAAATAAATAAATAAAAATAACAAAAAAAATTAAAAAAAATAACACGAGATAGTTGGTGGGTAGATGGCTCAGTGGATAAAGTACTGGCTGTGGAAGTACGAGATCTGAGTTCTGATCCCCAGTGCTCTTGTAAAAGAGACAAGTATGGTGGAGCATGCCTGTAACCCCAGTGCTGAGAAGGCAGAGACAAAAGAATCCTTTGGGCTCACTGGCTCACTTGTCTAGCCAAATCAATGAGCTCTGGTTTCAGTGAGAAACACTGTCTCAAGGAAATAAGGCAGAAGGCAACTGAGGAAGACAACCATTGTCAACATTAGACCTCCAAATACATGCACATACACATGCATGCATACCTGCTTACACATGTGTGACCCTAAACACACACACATGTGTGTGTACGTGTGTATATATGTGTGTGTGTGTGTGTGTATGAGTGTGTATGTGTGTGTGTATATGTGTGTGTGTGTGTGTGTGTGTATACACACATATGTCACACAAACAGAAACAGAAACCTCGTGAATGAGGAGTTGGGGGGCCTCCCTTTGCTCCTTTTAGCCTCTGGACTCAGTTCTAAATGTCGTAAATTTCCCTGTCCTTTCTGGTTGATAATTGGGTTTGTGGCTTCAAGTAGATGCATGATGTTCAGTTTTTCTGATGCTGGAATAGAGTTCTCAGTGATTAAATGCATACAGTTATCTCCTACTGAATATCATAAAGAGACCATGATTTAAACTAGCGATCTAATTACTGTTGAATATAAATTATGAAGTAAGCATTAACTTCTAGATTTCATGCTAAGTGCCACATATGTGTAAATGTATAAACTCACAAATATGTGAGCTTGGTGTGGTCATTTGAATGTGATGGCATAAATGTATGGCCCCATAGACTCAAGTATTTTATTAAAATTAAGCTTATAGTTTGGGTCTCCAGATGCCTAGGTCCTTTGGCTTGGCAGTCAAATGCCTTAACTGATAAGCCATCCAGCCCAAAAATAAAATATTGTTTAAAAAAGAATTTAGGAGCTGGAGGATGAGGAGGAATGCTGTGAAATGCTCACATCTGGACATGACAAGACCAGCGCACCCACGAACACGGCAGCTGAGGTTACCTGCACATGATGGGGCAGTCAACATCTTGTTACAGTGAGGGAAGGGGCTAGGGAGGCACTACCCTCCATAAAGAGCTAATGGCAGGTAAAGGTTTCCAGAGAGGAGGAGGCATTCTCTTCTATGGCATAGTCACTGGTAAGTGATGTAAAGAAGGAGTAAAGTGAGATGGAAGGGGACAAGAGGGGACAATGTAGGTACATATGATCTAAATGCAATATATAAGTATGAAAGTGTCAAAAAAAAACCTGCAAAGAATCAAACAGTAAAATATTTTCTCACTTCAAATGCATGTTTCCTGTGACCTTATTAACACACTGTAGAGGAGAAAGGACTCAAGACTTTCGTAGAATTATTTCTGGGCTCCATATGGTGTTAAGTAACATTTCATCTTAGTAAGCTGGTCTATTTTTATGCATTCAGTTGGCAAAAATGAAGTAGAGGAATAAACCTTTCCCCTCTTCCTCTAAGCTGTGGTAGGAGAGGTAGTGTCACAGTCATTAACATGAAATTAAACCGTGATTGGTTTCATCTCTTGCCATGCTCCTATTGTCCTAACTTCTCACAGCCTCCCCACCCCCACAGACTGCAAGCCATGCAGTCTCAGAGGCCGCCATGGACTTCACATGAAGTGTTTGTTTCTTCCTCTGGTGCCTCCAACCCAGGTAATAGGCACCCTCCCCTTCTGCAGAATCTTAGGCTTTTGAGGAAAGAAGTTTCAAGGGAAAGGCTTTACTACCCTGGCTCTGGGTGCCAGAAGCCACAGTGCTAGTCCTAGGTCGACCAGTTCATTCTTCCAGATCTTTTGAGGTCTTCTGTAATGTTAAACAGTCGAATCCTACAAGGCTGACATCCGCATCCGCTTCCCGGAATCCTGGAGCACTTATAGGTTTTGTTTCTCTGCCTCCTTCCCTTGGCTTGCTGATGCCTCTGTAAGGGTGCATGTGAGCACAGTCACTTATCACTGGGGCAGGAGCAGTGTCATTCTTTGTCCAGGCTGACCTGTACCATGGGCCCAGTGACAAAAGATGGCGTGATTAACTAATTCACTTGCAAGTGAAGTAATGCGCTCAAAATGGCTTAGGGGAAACGAGGGGGATGCATTGGCTTGTATAACTGACAGTCCAGAGGGTAGCAGTCTTCATGCATGCCTGGGTCCAGCCGTTCAAAGGGTGTCAAGAACAGGGGTCTCACCTCTTTGCCCAGCCTGCTCATCCATGCCGGTAGCTTTCTCCCTGCTTACTTCATCATACCTTTTCCTTACAGTAATGAGTCCTGATTGGCCTAAGGGGCCATGGCTGCTGGGGCTCAGTGGCCTCTCCTCACATGGAGTCAGTCATTATCCCCAACCAAAGGTCCGTGGAAAACACGTCTCATAGGCGAACAGCCTGGCCCCATCCAAAAGCCACAGTTCTAGTTAACCTTTCCTTCCCTGCTGGCTGTCTGTCACCAGGCCTGGCCCTTTCCAGGTCTGTTGGTGTTGCCCCCCTCACCCCTTACTTCATGTCTAATTTTGTTTTCTTTTTTTAGACCCAGATAACAATCTCTTTTTCTTTCCGGAGGCATTTCTGGGGATTGAACCCAGGGCCTCATACATGCTGGGCAAGAGCTCCACTGCAGAGCTATACTCCCAGTGTTAGATAGTCATCTAAATATATTTTCCACTTCAAGTGCTCAGATCCAGAATCCCAGGGGCTTGGAAGAAAGCCACGTTTTTGGCTAACTGCACTTGAGGACGCTTTTCCGCTGATACTGCGAAATGGAAATCCAGGGGCTCCAGCTCTGGCACAGTTTCCCCCTCTCCCTGCGTCCACCCGCGGATCCTTACTTACTCCTCACCTTCCCAAAGCTCAGCGCGCCGTGCCGTTACAACACGCTACCCTGCGCCGGTCACGTCACCAGGGACGGTGCTTCTGGTGGTTGTAGTGGTGGAATGACAAGAGAAAGGGAAAGGGAAAAGAGAGGACCAGAGCAGAAAGGAGTCGGGATGATTCTGAGCTTTGCTGAAGTGGAAAATTTCAGTTCCCCAGCACCTTCCCGATGGCAGCCCATCTACCTCCCCGTTCCTTCTCCTTTCTCCCCACACCCACCAGGGAGGAATAAATAGAAACTACGCACTCAAAATGATGAAGAAAAATGGAGACATTCTTTCTCAGGAAGACAGCAAAACGCCTGTCAGTGTTTACGTGGTGCTCCAAGTGAGCACTGTAATAGAGCCATAAAATATTCTGCCTCGCGAGGGAGCGCAAGCGCCTGCTGTACTTGTTGCTATGGTAGCCGGACGGTTTTAATAACTGGAAATACAAGTCATTGGCTTATCTGCTCTTCTCTTTCCAGGAACAGCAGCAGTGCCTCTCCTTAGGACTTTTGTCTTTGATATTTCAGGCCTCCCTTGGGCTCCCCCTTTCTTTGTGTCCTTACAAATAAGACTCTCTCCTTACGCTTGTTTGTATAAGCCAGCTGTTCACTCATACTTAACTAAACCCTGGATGGGTGATGGAACTGTACTTGAATAAAATGATTTATATTTATTATATGGGGGGGGGGAGTACGTGAAGGGAGCTACAGATATAGATCAGCTGGTAGAGTGCTTGCCTAGCATGTACACGATCCTGAGTTTGATCCCCAGCACTGTGTAAATCAGACATGTTAGCTTATGCCTATAATCACAGTGCTCAGGGAGTAGAGGCAGGAAGATCAGGAGTTGAAAATCATGCTTAGCTACATAGCAAGTGTGAGGCCATCCTGGGCTACATAAGACCCTGTCTCAAAATAAACAAAATAAATGGAATATAATTGAATAAAACAAAAGAAAATAGTAAGATAACTGCATACACGTGATAGGTCTCTTGTGAAGATTGGGGTTGTGTAAATGAAGTGTAGGACATTGTGCCTGGCATAAGAAAATGTTGGTTTTCTTTATAAAGGGGAAATACAAGTTAAGGGAATTTTCTAGTAGGCAGTGGGAACTCACATGGGATAATCAAGAAGGTTCTGTGAGCCAAGTCTCAGAGCACAGGCAAGAGTCACTGACCTGCCTCTGGTCCATCACGTCTGTGTCCTCACCTTGGCTTTGGGCTAGCACTCATGTTGCTGGGTTTTATGGTTCTGCCAGAGCAATGCTAGTAAGCTGCAGGGACAAGGCCTGAGTTCTTTTGCTTCTTTGGTTCACCAGTGCCTCAGCACAATATTTTGCACATAGTAGGTGCTCAGGGCATGTCTGGTGGTTGATATTCGCTTAGAGAAGCAAATACTCCCAGAAGGGAAAAGGCTGGTGAGTACAGGGAGGTGGAGGTTTACAGAGACCGTCCTGTCCTCTCAGGGACACTTTCTACCAGCACAGGAGGAACACCTGGTCCATGGTACAGGGTCACTCATTTGGTCAGCTTAGCGAGTCCCCAACAAAGCTCAAGAAAGATGTAGAGGATGGAACTGAGGACATGTCTCAAGCCTCCAAGGCTGTACTTTTTCCTATCCAGTTCTTTTTTCATTTGCAAATATGCTATCTTTATTTAGTATTCCTGCATATGGTCTGGATGGATATATATTGAAAAATATTCAAGGAGACAGTTAGAGTACACATCTGTATTTGAAGGTCACTGTTACTTTCATTGAGTGTATGCCTTTCCAGATGCTGATATTCACTTGAAAGCAGCCCACACATGGAGATGGACATGTTCACAAAGAAAAATGAGCCTTTGTGTTCATTATGTATTTTATTTAATGAATGAGATCATTCTGCTTTTGTTGTCTTTTCCTTGTGGGCAATATATCTTATATATCTTTCCATGTTAACACTCAATCTTTTTACCTGCTACATAATAGAATTTCTTGGTATCCTTGTTCCATAGTTTATTTAATTAATCCCTTTCTAATGGGTACTTGGGTTTTTCATTTTTCTGTATTACAATTATCATTATAAAAATGAGTTATTGTTACATGTGGGTACTTGTTCTTCTCTAATGTAAACATCTTGCAATGAAATTATTGATTGATCCTTTTTTTCAGTTCTATTTTATACTGGTAAAGTGTTATGATCTTAAACACTTAGAAGTATTCTTGAGCTTTATTTTTAGCTTGTTTCAGGATTTTATTTCTATTATAAATAATCATCTGTTATTCTACCATATTTTATAATGGATTAATTTTAGTGTACAGACAGTTACTGGTTTTTGAGCTTTTTTTAATTTTTAGATTTTTTTGAGGTAGGATCTCACTTTAGTCCAGGCTGACCTGGAATTCACTATGTAGTCTCAGGGTGACCTCTAACTGATGGTGATCCTTCTACCTCTGTCTCCCGAGTGCTGGGATTAAAGGCGTGTGCCACCAAGCTTGGCTTAATTTTTTAAAAAGTGTCATTTTTATTTATTTATTTGACAGAGAGAGAGAGAGAGAGAGAGAGAGAGAGAGAGAGAGAGAGAATGGGCAGGCCAGGGACTCCAGCCACTGTAAACAAACTCCAGATGCATGCGTCCCCTTGTACATCTGGCTTTCATGGGTTCTGGGGAATCGAACCATGGTCCTTTGGCTTTGTAGGAAAGTGCCTTAACCGCTAAGCCAACACTCCAGTCCAGTTTTTATCTTTTGACCCCTTTGCTAAAAATTCTTATGAATCTCAAAATCCTCTTAGATTTTCTAGTTAAATTGTTATGCCATCTTTGAACACTGATAAGTCACCTCTTCATTTCTAAGTCTTATCCTGTTTTTTATATTCTTATCATTTTTTTTTCAATGGAGGGTCTCACTCTAGCCCAGGCTGACCTGGAATTCACTATATAATCTCAGGCTGGCCTCAAACTCACACACATCCTTCTACCTTGGCCTTCCAAGTGCTGGGATTAAAGGTGCACGCCACCTTGCCTGGTCCTCATTTTCTTATTCTTATTGCATTTACAATGCTATGTACTTGAAGCTTGTCCAAACTTCCCTACTATAACCTTAGAGAAATGGTCATGACCATATAGATCTACAGTAATTCCATGGACGTCACACAAGTACCACTAGAAGTAGTTTCGTAATTAGAGGAAAGCTGAGGAGCCTATATTCCAAATGAGATGTAATGGGAACAAAAACTGATCTTAGAAATGAAGCTCTGTCCAGTGGTCATGTCAGCAGCATCCACTAACCAAAGATTTCAGTATCCCTTATAGAAATGGATGCAGGCTTTCTACCTTCTGTCCCGAGGTGTAAGGTTATCTCAGATTTGTGGTTGGAGGATTCCAGACTTAATTACAGGCTTTCAAAAGCCTATGCACAAACAGATCATGCTCAACTCCAGTATTCACATCTGTGAGGGTGCCAGTCTGCTATGATCCTGAGACATATATATTTGCAATATATGGAAGTGGCTTCCAAGATCTACTCTTTTTTTCACCTTCTATTGTGACCAATGACCTATAGTGCAAGATGATGTCTCTGGTTGACAGACTTAATGGAATAAACCAAACTAATGAGATAGGGTGCTACTCTTCAAACTTGCTTCTTCAGCACAAGTCTCTCTTATGAATTCAGCCAAACAAATGGTGAAAGTCAATGTAATGAAGAGTACTACTTCTCAAGAGTGGATGTGCCCATTTCATACTAAGAGTCTTGAGGGCCAGCACATACCATATTTGTTTGTATGTCAGTGGTCATCAATTGGCTTCCACAGAATGCCTCAGATTGGTCTCCTTTACAAATAGATGTCTGTTGCAAGTGCACTTGAATGTAGTAGTTTAATGGTCATGTGTTTTTCAGGGCCTTCCTTTGTTATTAAGAATATTATTTCATATGAAATGAAGCTACTCCTGGAGCCTGGTGAAATGAAGCTACCAAACTTGAATAGCAAACTTTGAAATTCAATAAAGTGAATTTTCTCTTAGTCTTTTTTTTTTTCTCTCCAAGAAAACTCCAAGTTTCCAAACTCAGAGTGGAGTTAAAGGGCTTTGAGCAAATATGCACAAAGATGAAATGACAGTGTGGGTAGCCTTGTTCTGGAACAGACAATCCTCATGATATCCCTGTTGCTTTTGTGGGTTTCCCCCCTCTCCCTTATATTCAGTCCTTTGTGAGTAATATTATACGTCCAAAAGAAAAGTGTATGATGTTTTCTAACAGCTAAACTGAGGTTAAAGTAATGGAATTTTGCCAATGAAAGTTTGTTTAGGAGGAAAATGCTCAGAAACTTCCAGGACATAGGCAGTTTCTGGGAAAACAGGAGATTAGTGTGGACAGGAAAGGACACAGCTGTGGTTAGTTTCTGAGTGTGGGATCAGCATCTTTCATGAATACCGGGAAGAGTCCTGCTTGAAAAGTGATGAGAAATGAATTCCCACGGTACTGTAGGCTCCTCAAGGACAAGGCTGATGTTCTGTCCTGGCCAAGGGGCTTCTGATACCCAAGCCACAACTCTGCTTGGCCAATCCAGAGCAGCAGAAAGATCCGGATGAAATAGCTGGTGTCTCTGGTGACTGCCTGTGGTACATCTTGTCACCTACCTGTGGGTCAGCTGTAGCTGCTGTGCACAGTAACAGATCTACCCTGTGTTGCCAGCTCCTTGCCTCAGGAGGGGGCATCTCAGGGTCTCCTCCAAATTACAGCAGTTTGTGCAGCTCTACAGTGCAGACTAGAGATAGGGATAACCTGAAATACTGGGGCAGCTCTCAGCTGAGGAGGCCTGGGTGCTGGCAAGCAAATGCTGACAAAGTACCCAGTGTTTCGGGTGGACCGCAAAGGGAGGGCTACACATGGGGAAGCCATTCTGCTGCTCACAGCAGCTGCCGAGCACAAGTCTCAGTAATACCCTCGTGCTGGCTTGTCCTTTTTCCCACTTTCACTCTCTCATCTTTCCCTCCAGCTTCCTGAGATCATATGCTGAATGAAAATTACCCTTGTGGTGGGTCCTTGCTCTGCACTGGAGAGTATGGAAAGCAAGACAGGAGGGGCTTTTGTCAGCTTTTGTCTTTCCAAACATGTCCTCTCATAAATTCAGCCTTTCTGGTAGCCCACCATGAGCAATACCACTGCCATCTTATCTGTCAGGGCTATAGAGCATAGGCCCTGTGCTTGCCTGTCTGAGTTTACCACTTTTAAACCCATGACCTTAATCATCTGTGGTTTTTTGTGTGTATATGTGTACAGATATGTATATCTTCACATATGTCTATCTTCAATACATTATGGCATAATGGACATCTTAAAAACAGACATTTCTGACTGAGGAGAGATTTCCCTCTCAGGACTAGTGAGTTCTTAGAATTCCAAGGACTCAGCTGGGAGTATGGCAGAACGATCTGATGGGCAATGATTTCAGAGTCACACGGTGAAAGCAGGCAGTGTGTGGCGCCACAGATAAAAGCAGCCAGCGGATCAAGCACTGGCCAAAGCTTTGTTACTCACATGCATGCATGCACAAAAGCCAGAGAAGAAACCAATGTTCTGAGTAATCTTTGGAAAGGAGTTTTGGATGCCCACTGAGATGTCTCTCCAGCCCCTAGATGGGAAAATTCAAAGTAACCTGAGGCAATTTTCCAAACCTCAGCATGGCTGTTAACCACGGCCTTTGTATTCAGATTTCAAAGACACCATTTTTGTTTACATCAGTACACACACACACACACACACACACACACACACACACACACACACTTACCATGGGCAGTACTATATGGTTAGGGACTCAGATTAGGTTTGGACTTATTATAATTTTGATTTGTAGAGTAGTTGGCAAACTTAAGGTTGGGTTACAGCAGAATTACAAAATGTCCTGAGGTTCAGAGCCCCTTCCTTGGAGTCAGTGAATGCCTGCCAGGTTCAGCACTCTGGGGAAGAACAGAAAAGACACTTGAGGCTGGATCCTGCCTTTTAGCTGGGAACACTGGGTGGAAACTAGCTTCATGTTTTGTGTTTATTGGACAAAATGAGTGTGTCACTTGCTTCCCTTTGTTTGTACTGGGGACACTGTGCACGCCAAGGTGACACTGAAGTTATTGTACAAGTAAGCTCAGAGGAGATAACATGCAATATGATCTACTAGGTGGCTAGGACCCAGATGATGAGGGGGCACAGGCTGAGGGAGCCGGGATGGAGAGTGGCATACAAAGGTATGCCATACAGAAGGGATGCCACCCACAGGGTCCTCCAACCTGGGGGGGGGTAGTGAAAACTGAACGGAAAACACAGTTCAGTTCTGATCAGACCCTCTGAGAGAGGATCTGGAATGGTAGGCAACTGGCTTTTCAGCCAGAGGTGAAGGAGGGACCCCCCGGTGTGTATTTGTTTTACTGCAAGGCCAAGAAGACAAGTTCCCAGCTCTGCAGTTAAGCAATTCACGCTGAGAATGGCCCGACCCTGGCAATTTCAGCCGTCTCTGAGGCCTGCCTGCTTTTTAATCATTATGTCCCTACCAAGTGACAGCTCTGATTAGGACACTTGGGCTACCCTATGAATTACTCAGATCAAATTGAAGCCATCAATCTCCGATTTCTGTCCAGCAGAGGGCAGACCCACCTCTGAGTTTGCATCAGAGGAACTATGGCTTCTGTAATGAGCCCTAAGGCTCCGGACCTCTGGGTTCCAGAGGCCCAGTGCTCTGGCATGGTTTATGCCTCCTGGAGTCTATGGAGGAAGGGGGAAAAGGCTCTGTACCTTCATTCACCACTGCCTGGCTGCAAGTTGACAAAGACATGTGTAGAGGAATCGCTCCTCTAATAATCAAATGGAACTGAGGCTGGGAGGAACATGGGAAAGAATCAGAGTGGGGGCCCAGGTGGCATTGAACTTGTCTTTCTCCTGTCTCCCTGCTGACTGTGGGTGCCCAAGAGTGCTTATTAGCTGATCAGGAAGGTACGAAGGCATTATTAGCATGTACTCAGCATTGGAAACTCAAAGATATCTTCTAACTTTTCTTCCTTTGAACACACTGCAGAGGAACAGGGGAGAGTGTGTTGTAGTTACCTTCTTGTTGCTGGGACAAAGCACCTGACCAAAAGCAGCTGAGGGGAGGAAAGATTTTTCTTTCTTTCTTTCTCTTTTTTTAAACTTTGGCTTACTGTTTCAATGATGGCAGAGACAGCATGGCATGAGCAGAGGCTGAACATCACCTCTGCCACAGCAGGTACAAAACAGCACCAGGAGAGTGAGCCAAGTTCTTACAAGAGGGAGCTGGACTATCACACCCCAAAGTACCTCCCCAACAACACACCTCCTCCAGCCAGGATCCACCTCCCAAATTGCCATCAGCTGTAGACCAAGCATTCAGAACACATGAGCTTATGGGGAACATTTGATTTAAACCACCACAGGATGTGATCTACGTGTGTGTGTGTGTGTGTGTGTGAGTGTGTGTGTGTGTGCAGTATGAGTGGGTGCAGAGGCCAGAGGAGAACTTTGGAGCCCTTCTTAATTGCTCATTCATGTGCTTTCTTGGGATGGAGTCTTTCCCTCAACATGGAGTGTCTATTCTCCCTCCTTCCCTTCTCCCATCAGCAAGCCCTAAAGATTCTCCAGTCTCTGCAGCCCTGCACTTTGGACTGTGGTTACAGATATACATGGGTGGTCATGCTCAGCTTTTTACATGGGTTCTGGGGCATGGAACCGGAGCTGTCTCAGGCCCTGCCAGGCCCTCATGCTTACACAGCCAGTGCTATTAACCACTGGGTCATAAAAAATTATTTGTTTTATTTATTTGCAAGGACACACACACACACACACACACACACACAGAGAGAGAGAGAGAGAGAGAGAGAGAGAGAGAGAGACATAGAGAGAGAGAGGGGCGGGGGAGAATATGATTGATGCCAGGACCTCTAGCACTGCAAACAAACTTTAGACGCATGAGCCACATTGTGCATCTGGCTTTACGTGGGTAGTGGGGAATCAAGCCAGGGTTGTTAGGTTTTGCAGGCAAGAGCTGAGTCATCTCTCCAGCCCCTAAAATGTGATTTTTAAAGCAGACACTGTATGTAAAATTTCTCAAAATCACAGTAAGTTATGATTAATTCACTTAGTATCTATCAGCACCTACTGTGTGCCAGGATATAATGGGGAGCCAAGTAGGATCTGTGTCAAGGTGGGAAATAGGCTGGCAGGACAAGGTAGAAAAGTAGATGGGAAGATGGGAAAGAAGCGTCCTAGAGGATGAGATAGATCTGTGGAAACCTGAGTGGAGTCCAAGCTAGTTCACCAAATGAGCTGATAGACAAACAAGACTGCTCGTAGGAAAATTCTATGTGTAAAGGAAGACAAACATTTCATGAAACGAAGAAACAAAAATAAGGGGCTAGAGAGATGGCTTAGTGGGCAAAGTGCTTGCCATGCAGCATGAGGACCTGAGTTTTCTGGATCACAGACAGTGTGGTTTGGATAGTACCATGGAATCACAGACACTGGTGCTCACTCCACACTGGTCTGGCTTGAGGTTCAGCCCCAGGTGAATGAACAGAGATGAATCTGTCACCTCCTTTGGGGGTCCTATAGTTGCTGTGGAGAGTACTGAGGGGAAGTGTCCTTGGAGGGCAGGTGAAGTGATCCTGAGTCTTAGCTCACACCCCAGGGGATTCTCTTGTCTTCACAAGTTGGAGAACCATTCACTTTACTCTTAAAAGACTTTCTGTTCTTGAACCAGGGAGCTTGGCAGGGCAGCTGAAGATGCCTGTCTGTTCAGTCTAAGCATTCGTCTCTCAACCTACTTCTTTCTAGCACACAATTTATTAGGCAAGTTTCACTTGAGTACTTCGACCAGTTTTGAGAGGAGTCCTGTTTCTACTGAGCCATAGGAAACCTAGAGAGATGCCAGAGGAAGCAGAATGGGGAGAAGAGAGACATGAGAAGTGTGTTTGATAAACTCATTTCCTCGTGGAGTTACAAGTAGAGAACATAAGACATTGCAATAACTTCTTGTCATCTTAAAAGGGACCTAATAAATGTGATGGTGACATTCCAATGTCTGCAGGGCATTGCAAAGACAGCCTCCCTTTCTCCTCATGCTACTTGGAGTGTGGAGGGAGAAGCTCTGAGGACTGACTGATTTTTCCCATGAACCTGACACATGAGCTGGTATGGGCTTCTTGCCCAGTGCTTTGTGAGGATCTGAGGCCTCTGCCCTGTTGGTACCCATTGCCCCCCGCCATGATAATGCATAGTAAGCCGCTGGTATGTGGAAAGGCACATGAGGCTGCCTTTCAGACATGGACAAATTGATAGTCACAACCAAAACAACTGTCCTGTGGACTCCTGATCTTGAGCTCGTGCCTGCCAGGGATGCTAGAGGCAGATCACTGGCCTCAGAGTCTCTTCCCCCATCTCTCTTTTGGGGAAAGAACAGTGCAGACAGACAACTGGCCAGATTTCTTACAGGTCCACAGCCAGCTTAGCAGTCTAAGCTGCCATCACTCAGGTGTATCCAGCAAGGACCCATGCCTGCAGGGCCTGGGGTTTCTGAGGCTCCATGCGTGCATGTCCCACCATGTGCTGCACTAGTTCGTGTGGCTGAGGCAGCATGTCTGAGGCACAAGCCAGTCACCCCACACAGTGTTCCTTTATAGAAATGTCAGGCTGGGCATGTGGTGTCTCAGTGCTGAATAACTGGGAGCATGTTGGATTTCCATGCAGTCATTAGATATTTAAAAAATGACTTCTTGGGCTGGAGAGATGGATCACTGGTTGAGGCACTTACTTGCGAAGCCTGATGGTCTGGGTTTGATTCTCCAATACCCGTGCAAAGCTGGATGCACAAAATAGCACAAACAGCTGGAGTTTGTTTGCAGCAGGTAGAGGGCCTGATGTGCCCATTGTCCATCTGTCTGTCTGTCTCTCTCTCTCCCTCTTGGCAAATAAATAAATAAAAATACTTAAAAAAAATAAAAATGGCTTCTTTTCAGTATTTCCTTCCCCATGGACTTGATTGGCTGCTGGGGAGCTTCCTTTCATTACCTATTTACTTCTTCAGAGCTGTGACCTCCAAACAAATGGAGCTATTAAAATCACTAGACCTGGGCTTTTCAAACTGGTATATGCACACACGTTATGTAGACATTTGTTAAGATGCAGCTTTTGACTCAGAAAGGAACTTATTTTAGAATTCCTACCAAGCTCCCAAGTGATGCTGATACTGCTGGACTAGGGATCACTATTGAGTAGCAAGACTATAGTACAACTGTGTCAAAGACCATCTCATTGCTGGGTTAAAATATCTGACAAAAAAAAATCAGTTTAAGAGGGCAGGAGAGATGGTTTAGCAGTTAAGGCTCTTGCCTGCCAGGCCAAAGGACCTAGGTTCACTTCTCTAGGACCCATGTAAGCAGAGGTGGCACATGTGTCTGGAGTTCATTTGCAGTGGCTGAAGACCTTGGCATACCCATTCTTTCTCCCTAATAAATAAATAATAAAAATTTTAAAATCAGTTTTAGAAATGAAGGGCTTTTGTATAGTGCTGAAAAGTGCTATAACATCTGCTGGGAGAAAATGGCCAACAACCTTGTGTGTTGGCAGGGGACACTGCTATACAAAAGCAACCAGCCTGACAAGATGGACACATCTGTGCAGTAGTGGCACCCAGCCTAGGTAGGTAACCAACGGCTCTCTGATTGGCTAAGAGATCCACTCAGTGGAAAGGAACCCATAGCTGGAACTGGGAACTGAGTCAGAATCTTATAGAGGCCAAGATCATACACTCCAACAAAAAGCTCCTACTAGTCTGTAGCCAAAAGAGAGGCTACACCCATCACAATCTCTCTTAATTAATAATGCTTACCCCATTGAACCTATGCTGACCTCATGATCCACTGGAGAATATGTTTTTCTTTTGTAGAAGGTAGTGAGAACCGAGGAGATGAACCACTCCTCACACATCAGCAAGGGCCCAGGTGAAACCACAGAGGAATTGGCGAGATGAGCAAGAGTGCTGCTTCAATGGTGAGCCTTCAACCAGTGCCAGGTCATGGGGACAGACACTGAGGATACTCAAAATGCACCAAAGCAGAAATCCAGAACCTGATGAGAGCTCAACGCTAAAGTAGACTTAAAACACACCCACCACAGCTCAGGCAAATTTGTGGAAGAAGGGGATAGAAAGATTGTAAGAACCATAGAGGTGAAGGGAATGTGCAGAGTCACTGCCCTGCCTTACAATGACTGCCTGCTGCCACAACTCCAGGGGGGAATACCAGCAATCCCACTTGGGAGGGCCCCCAGCACAATGGGGGCAGGGAGGAAGGAAATGATGCCCTGAACACATGATGTGTCCATACAAAGTTTCTACTTAATAAAAAAAAAAAAAAAAGAAACAAAGGGCTTCTTTCACGGGACAGTTCCAGATTACAGTCGGCCATGGCAGGGAAAGTGTGGTGGCAGGCGCTTGAAGCAGAGCTGGTCACAGTCAGCCCACAGTGAAGAAGCAGAGAGGAGTGTGTGCTGTTGCTCAGCCAGCTCTGTCCTTTTCATGTAGTCCAGGATCTTCGCCCATGGAATGAATGAATGGAATGGTGCCAACTACAGTTAAGGTGGATGACAGTCAATAAAATACCACCACAGCAAACATTTCCTAACTTATCTGTACGTTGAAATCACCTGGGAAGTTTAAATAAATACTAACATGCACCTGACCTCCCCCTGTTTCTAAGACTCCTGGGTGATTCTAGCATTCACGCAAGCTGGGGCTACTGCTGTGGAGGAACTGTTAGAAACAAGCAGTTCGTGCTTAAGAGATGTGTCAGCAGCCCAATTATCTGGGAGCCTGGGTGAGGGAGACGGCAACATTCTGCGCCAGGCCCACTCGCAGTGTAGGCTTGACCTGTCTTCCCAAGATGGCTGGGTAGCCAACTCACCTGGGAGCTTGTTAACAATTTGGAATTCAGAGTCTCATTCCAGATTCATTGAACGTGAAGTTCTGAAGCGAGGTCCCAGCGGTGCATGTTTGAAACATGCTCCCTAGGCACTCCGGATCAGGCAGCCCAGCGTGAGAGTGGGCCTGCCTAAACAGCACAGTCATCATCGCTCAAGGCCTTCTCACAGGGCTCCCTCCCTGGCTCCTGCTGCTCTGCTGCATTGGCTATGTGGTTCTTCAAGGAGAGGCTCTCTGTTCCTCGATGTCTAATCTAAACCCTATGTGCTTCTCTTCTAGCGGCAGGTGGCTGCCCACAGTGTATGGGGCTGAAGCGATTTTGGAACTCGGGGACCAACCTGGCCATTGCTGGTGGGTCATTAATGCCATCTTGGTTTTGCCTCAGGGCTCCTCTGCAGCTGTCACTGCCGCCATGGGTAGGAGGCAAAACTGTTCTTGGAGCTGGGGCTCTCTGCAAGGAGTGCTCTGCCTCTCTCTGAGTTCTGGTTTGATAGCTAAACCCCTAATCATTTTCTGCATCGAGAGAGGTCTGTCTCCTTTTTGTTCCTTTTTACTTTTTGTACCTTTAAAGCTCCCTGGCGTTTTGAATGAATGCCGCTAAGCTATGAAGGAGGATTAGGGAATTTTAGAGTGGAGTGGGATCTCTGGGCATCACCATCTTTCCTGGAGCTTTCTTCCAGGCAAAATGGTTTCCTTGATCTTCTCCTTTGCACTTTGAGCCTTTGCATTCGTATAATTTTTACTTGTGACTGTTCTTTTTGCCTGCGTGCCTGCCTGCCTTCGTACTTTCCTCCCTTTCTTCCAGAATATGCTCCCTATTCAGTACTTCCAATCTTGATCTGTCAGTATGACGACTTCCTCTGTGAAACTTGTCAGAATGAAGGGTGGGCAAAATTTGATATCAGAAATGTAAGACAGATCATTGAATGACTAACTGAGATGTCTGCATTTTTCCCCATGAAGCAGAGCACCAGTCAGTTGTGAAATAGTACGGTCAGAACTATGTATAAAGGAGATTGTGCAGCAAAGCTCAGAAATGGAGATAGCTCATGAAACTGTTGCAAAATCCAAGTGAGAGCTATATTACAAGAGGTTCTCATAGGCTGGCAGAAATTTAGAAGAAGAAATGAAAATGAATAAGTTAAGTAATACTTCCTAAAATCATGATCAATTGTTAGATATGCTTAGTGAGTTACTCTCCCAGCTTCAGGGCAGATAATACATGTGGAATTGGTTTCATACACTGGAAAGAGCCATGTAAAAATAGTAAATTAATATTAGCAGCTCATTATGGCCTTTTGGCTCATGAGTTTACCTAAATCGTGTGGAAAACTATTATCCTTAGTGGCTATCAAAAGAAACCAATGGAAACAGAGGCCATGTACCCATGATTTGATGGCATGATAGCTCATCAATATATCAAGCTGATTTAAAGCAATGTGGCTCGTTGGTCTGAAAATCCTTCTTTGAAATGGCACAAGTGGAAGTTTCTCAAGTGAGTCATTCAACAGGACAAGCTGTTCTTTTCAGTTGCTCTATACAAGCTGCTCTCCGATCTCAAAAGTTTAAAAATACATGCCTGTGTCCCAGTGGAGTCGTCATCTGCTGTTGGTACAACAATTTATAGTTTGGATCCAGGAAGCAACTTGACTCACCTATTTCTCCATTGGGTTTTTAATAAAACATTTCCGAACATCAACTTTCAAACTGATGTCCATGTGCTATTTCCAATGGACTGGAATACAACAGGCTGCCATTAAAACCTAATGGGTTCTTCCGGATGCTACAAGTCATATAAATGTTTTAAGGCAAGGGGATCATGTGTTAATCTTCTAGAGTCCTTCAAAGATTCCAGTCTTGTGTCTATTCCAGAGTAAGTGATCAAATAAATGTTTGTTAAGTTGGATGTAATTTCTGTACATTAAGAGCATTTGATACTCACTTATAAAGGTACTGAGACATTGTGATTAGCACATCTGTATCTGAAATATGTCTGAAAAGATAACTGTGGGTTTATAGCTTTGTTGAGGCATTTGGTTGAAACTAATAGCAATTCAAAGTGTATTGCTCTTTGTGATGGAAAGGCCTGGAAATAAATTCAACAACTCTTCTTCATCTATTAGGAGTTCTTGTCTCTGTGCTGGCTGTATCCCCCTTGTCATGGAAAGATGTACAAGCAGGGCATTACTAACATAGGACAAGAAGTCCTCTACTTCTCTTTGCAACAATCCCACACTTTCACAGGCTCTACATGCCCATCCCTATGTTCCTGTAGCAGTCATTTTTCCTAGCTTTTAGTCTCTGTGCCAGACATGAGTTGTGCCCAGAGTTAAGGGGAGGGGCTGACCACGCCACACTTCCAAGGCTGAGCACCAGTGGAGGTGGTTTACAAGGGACAATGGCAGTGCTGCTCACTAGGGGTTACAGTAGATGCTGGACAAGCAGAGAATAGTACATTCCCATTTCAAGAGGACTGACACATCAACCGTAGCATTCAAGAAGCTTACAGTATCTCTTGCAATTCTCGAACCATTCAGCCTTTATTACCAAAGCAGCATACCTATTTCCAAACTCCTGTTTCTGAATATCCAGACATGCTAATCTATTATTTTTTTTTGCCAACGGCTCAAATGCAGGGCATTAAAACTTTGCATCAGGGACTCCTTCATAAATATTCGATTAAGTTTAAATATAGCTTTCCTTGATAAGTATATCCACCCTAACCTTAACTTCATGCTCCCTCAATTAAATGATTGAACCTTGCCCTTATTTGAAAATCAGTAGCCTTTTCCAAAATCCTTATGCATACATTCCTAAGGCATGTCTTCCATGCTAATCATACCTCAGAGCATGGCTGCAGCTGGTTATGTGAGACTTGGGCTATGTCCCTATGAACATACAATCTGAGCCTTTGAAGTCCAGGTTGCCCGTGGTCTTTGATGCTAAAGCAGCCCCTTGGACTGAAAATGAGACATGCACTTCAAAAAGAAGGGCTGCCATTCCTATCCAGGTACGTTCTCCTATGTTTTGATCCTGGCCCTTGGTTGGGGTTTCCTGGAAGCAGAGCTGGAGACGGGATTCTGATGCAAGCAAGGCAGTACTGTCATGTATGGTCTTTGAAGGACCAAGGGAAGCAAGTCTACAGAAGGATCTGGATGAGGATATGCCTCTAACCTTGGTGTGATGGTATAGAAACACAGAGATCTGGAGCTTGACCAGCTCCCAGTGTTGTCCCAGAGGGAGGTGAGGTGGCCAGGCTTTGATAGCCCACGTTGCTCAGTCACTGGCTGCAGTCTTATGCCTCACCCGTCCCTGGGAACTAGGCCTTGGGCAACCTCTAAGGCATCATTGAGAAAAGTGGTTCCAGTGGGTGAAGATTGTTCTTCAGGGAGTGTGGCAGCTACCAGTCAATGGCAGCCAGCACTCCCATGCACAGCGTGGAGGGAGGCAGAGTGTGCCAGTCTATGAGAGGGTTTGGGAAGGCAGCAGTATGTCTATGGTCATCGTGGTGATGTATACATGTATAAAGTTCAGGTCACATTGACAGAAGGTTTTATATACAAACACACACACTTGTGGCTATAATTGAATGTCACAGGGCAGTCTGCCTCACTGTGACAAATGATTGGCAATATCATGTATAATTTATTATTTTACCAGAAACAATGGAGTTATTGCTACAATGGAATAATTGTTTTTCTCTTGGAATGCTAGTAAGATACCCCAGTGATTTCCATAATAGATTTGTCTTTGAAAGGACCAGTAGGTTGTAATTTTTTGTTTTCTGAATTTTTGGGGGGGGGCAGGGGAGTATTAGGTAGAGTCTCACTCTAATCCAGGCTGACCTGGAATTCACTATGTAGTCCCAGGCTGGCTTCAAATTCACAGCAATTCTCCTACCTCTCTGCCTCGCAAGTGCTGGGATTAAAGGCTTGCACCACCACACCCAGCTTGTTTTCTGAATTTTAAGGTTAATATGAGTATAGGAATAATGGAGGTAATTATGCACCCTTAGGACTCACTCTATAGCTGACCATTTATATTTCTACTTGATAATGCAAAGATGAAGTTGACAGTCCAGGAACAACTTCATTCATTAACTACAGTGCATCATGGTCAAGCAGGGCAGTTCCTAAGGAGGACGGATGCAAATACTCTGCACTGCTGGGGAAAGATGGGACTGGACCATGGAGAAAAACCACTGTGAGGAAGTAGAAAGAACTCTTCTTGGCAAAGAATTCTGCACTGGCCCATGCTGAATTTAGGGGTGACAGGACTCATAGCTCTTTCTGGACTTTTCTACCGTGTCAGTGGGAAATCTTCTCTGAGGGGTCAGGCCAGTTTTCTTGACAATGTATAGCATCAGGTTCCAGGTGAAGGTATTGGTTATGTACTCATTTATGTGACCAAACACCAGGCAACAAACAGCTTAAGGAAAGAAGGGTTTCATTTGCCTTACATTTGTAGGGGATACTTTCCATTATGGCAGGGAAGGCCTGGCAACAAGAAGAAGGAGGCCAGTAGGACACACTGTATACAGTCAGGCAACAGATGACGAACAGAGTGGGGCCAGCTATAACCCTCAAGGCCTTCCTCCAATGGCCCACTTCCTCCAGCAAGGCTCCACCTCCTGAAGGTTCCTCATCTTCTCAAATAGTGTCACCAGCTGGACAACATTGTGCATTCAAACCATCACAGTGAAGGACAGCTTCTACCTCTTGCTTTCATCCCACTGAGTCTTGGGCAAGGAGCTGGTAGTGCATTGCTTATAGGATAAAGCTGCTGTCATTTGTAACAATGGTATGTTTTTGGTGCCTGGGTTTTCTAAGGTACAAAGCATCCTGAATGGCATAATAAGGCTTTCTACTTTAAGTAACAGAGTCTTTCTGCAGTTTTTGGTGTATCATTCTCTTATTTTGTGTAAAATATGAAAATTAAGAAGATAAAATATTTGCTCCTATTTAGGTGAAATGTTCTTACCATCCTGTGCATGTGTATTATAGTGCCTTATAGTCAAATCCTCCATGGATTGCAGAGGCAAGCCAGGGCCAGGACTGGGTAAGTATGACCACACTTTTATATAAATTAGGTAAAATGATTTGCTGCTCATTTCCTCCCACCATGCTGAGCAGAGAAAATATGAGGGGACACTGAAGCCAATCTTCTGATAAAAAATCAGCTTAAAAAGGAAGGAGCAGAGAGGATAACTCCAGAGATGGGCATTGTGGTGGTTTGATTAAGGTGTCCCCCATAAGCTTAGGTCTTCTGAATGCTAGGTTCACAGCTGATGGAGATTTGGGAATTAACACCTCCAGGAGGCAGTGTATTTTTGGGGGTGGGCTTATGGGTGTGATAGCCAGTTTCCCCATGCCAGTGTTTGGCATACTCTCCTGTTGCTATTGTCCATTTTATGTTGGTCAGGGGGTGATGTCCACCCTCTGCTCATGCCATTGTTTTCTCCTGCCATTGTGGAGCTTCCCCTTGAGCCTGTAAGCCAAAATAAACCTCTTTTTCCCACAAGTTGCTCTTGGTTGGGTGATTTCTACCAGCAACGTGAACCTGACTGCAACAGGCATGTGCAGAGCTTGTACAGTAGGGATGCTGGAGTCATTTTTTGTATCCTCTCCTCTCCCTAACCAAACAGAAAATGATTTGCCTGATGTCCCGCCAATAGTTCCTGGGAGGTAAATCCTGAATTTCATGACTCAACTCCTATGTTCTACTGCACTTGGAATCTAAAGGCCTAACCCATAGACATGGGAGCCATCGCCAAAAGGCCCCTTGGTCTCCAATTCTGCATCCAGAAAGCGTGGATCAAAATACTTCATTTACCTACTTCACAAGGACCTGGGAATTAGGAGGTATACACCTATGTTGAAAACTGGTGGAAATTATTTAAATATAAATATACTTCAGAGTTGCCTTCTAGTGTAACGCACTGTCTCCCAGATGCCTGGAAAATACTCCCTCTGCCAAGATTCTCTTCCCAGCAGCATTCCTGCTGGTGGCTTCTCTTTGAAGAAGAAGGTAGACCTGGCTCTTTGCCATGGTTTGGCATGGAGCTCTTTGGAAATAGTCCATGCTGTACTTAGAAATGTGTGTCCTTTTTGGGAAACCTGCTGCTCACTTCACGATGCATCAAAGGCATCATTGGGAGCATCATGGGGCTTTCATTCTACAAAGAGCCACAGCAAGCAATGTGCTTCTGGAAGTCAGCACTCGGACCTTCCAAGAGAGCAGGACACGACAGGAAAATCCGAGATCCCGACGGACCAACTTTTCTCTATGGCTTTCCTTGGCAGGGGTGCAGAGATAGGTCAACAGTGTGCTACTCAAGTTGGTTAAGAAATAGCATCACCTGGACTGGAAAGATGGCTTAGCAGTTAAGGCATTTGTCTGCAAAGCCAAAGGACCCAGGTTTGATTCCCCAGGACCCACATAAGCCAGATGCACAAGGGGTCTCATGCGTCTGGAGTTCATTTGCAGTGGCTGGAAGCCCTGGTGCACCCATTCTCTCTCTCTCTCCCTGCCTATTTCTATCTCTCTCTCAAATAAATAAATATAAAATAAATAAAATATTTTTTAAAAAGATTTAAAAAAAGAAATAGCAACATCTTCCAATGGTATGATTTGGCTTTTTTTCTCCATGGTCTGAGAGGTAAGCCAAAGACCGAAGAGCTTTAAGCTCATTAATCAATACTATTTCAGGGAATGGAAGCTTTGTGTGCTGTGTTAAATGTAGCCAAAGGCAGTGTGGAATAGAGAAAGGACCTCAGAGGCAAAAGGAAATTTCTCCAATCAAATCACAGGTTTTCTTTCTTTCTTTTTTCCTTTTCCTTTGGCTGTTAGAGGGCTTAAAACCAACTATAGAAGTCACTCTCAAAATTGGCTCAAATGTCTCTACTGAAACTGATAGGAAAATTTAATCTCTATTGTGAGGTACAGTCATGTGTAACATAAGAATGAGGGCATGTTTTGAGAAGTGGACCATGAGATACTTTTGTCAGTGTGTGAACATCATAGACTGATGTACACAAACATAAATTATATATATATATATATATATATATATATATATATATATATATATATGTATATATGTATATATATATGTCAGTCACTAGATTAGATTTTTCTTCATATATATATATATATATATATATATATATATATATATATATATATATGGCCTGGAGCCCATCAATTATACTAGATTGGCTGGCCAACAAGACTCAGGGACCATTTGTCTACAATTCCCTACTGCTGAGATTATAAGCATGTAGCATCACACCTGGATTTTTACAGGGGTTCTGGAGATCTAACTCAGGTCCTACACAGTCTCCCCAGTCTTTTACTGTCTCTTGATGTAATTATGTGACAAGATTAACCTGAGACATGGGAAGCTAAAACTGCCCTAAAGTCATATACTGCCTTTTTATTTATTTATGAGAGAGAGAGAGAGAGAGAGAGAGAGAGAGAGCGAGGGCGCATGCCAGGGCCTCCATCTACTGCAAACAAACTCCAGACCCATGCGATATCTTGTGCAACTGGCTTACATGGGTACTGGGGAATCGAACCTTGGTCCTTAGGCTTCACAGGCAAGTGTCTTAACTGCTAAGTCATCTTGCCAGCCCTCCTATACTGTTTTATGGTATTTTTTAGTATATATGTTATAGTAATACACTCTAAAATGACACTAATTTATGTTTGAAACACATTAATTAATAACATAGCTTTCTGTCATTGTCAATTATCAGGTACTGTATATAACCACATATGCTGTGCCAATGTGGTAGCTTTGCTGACACCAGCATCACTGCAAACACATGAAGAACGTGTTTTACTGTGATGTTATGACAACTATGATGTTGTATGGAGAGAGATGTTTTTCAGTATAATCTTTGGTGTATTTATGGTCAGTCCATCATTGACTGAAATGTCACTATGTGGCGCATGACTTCATTTAGAGGAGACAATGGCACTCTGGTATTAGGAGGTGAGCTCTTTGAGAAGTAATCAAGGTTAACTGAGGTCATAAGGGTGGGGCCCTGTGATTGCATTGGTGGTGTGAGCAGAGGAGGAAGATCCAAGTTGTAAAGCTTGCTGTTTTGTTAGGTGCTTCCTTAGGACTTTTCAGAAAGTCCCCACTGGCAAGAGGATTTTGTAGGCGTCCAATCATCACCATTCTAACCTTTATAACCTTAGGCTGAATAAGTCTCTATTCTTTATGAGTTGTCAGTGTAAAGCATTCACTTCTATCAGTGGAAAAGAACCACACCAGACAGAGATGAGCTGTTTATAGACTAAAACCTCGCCGGGCATGGAGGCGCACGCTTTTAATTCCAGCACTTGGGAGGTAGAGGTAGGAAGATTGCCATGAGTTTGAGGCCACCCTGAGACTCCATAGTGAATTCCAGGTCAGCCTGGACTAGAGTGAGACCCTACCTCGAAACCCCCCCCCCAAAAAAAACCCTCAAAAGCAGAGACTTGGAACTGTGATACCCTTTGAGAAAATATCAGGATGAGTGCTTGAAGTTGGTTTGGAGATGATCTCTTGGCTCTGATATCAAAAACATAGACAATAAAATAAATACTTAACAAGTGGGACTACATCAAGCCAACAAGCTATGGCAAAGGAATGGTTCACACAATGAGCAAGCAACCTGCAATATGAGGAAATATTTGCAAACCATGCCTATCATGGATTAACATCTGAAATATGTAAGAAACTCACAAAACTCAATAGCCAACAAATAATTTAATTTAAAATGGACAAGAAATCCAAGTGGACAATATTTTCCAGGAAAGAGTCATACAGATGGTCAAAAGACACATGGAAAGATGCCTGATATCACTAATCTACAGCGAAATGGAAATTGAAACAATACTGAGATGTGAGCTCATATCTACAGGGTGACTCATGACAAAAGATAAGAGATAGGACATGCAGCAAAAAGAACCTGTATTATAACATTGGGAATGTCAGTTGGCCCAGTTATTACAGAAAGCTATATGAGGGTTTATCAAAAGAAATAAACAATAATATATGATCTAGCAATATCACTAGGGTCAAGAAGCTTTATTCATAGGAGCCAATATATTGAAACAAAGTCTCCATGGATGAATGAATGATGGAAACACACACACACACACACGCAGAATGTTATTTTGTAATAAAAAGGGAAGAAATCCTATCATTCGAGACAACATAGATGAACGTGGAGGATATTATTTTCAGTGAAGTGAAAGACCAATAGAGGCAGAGAATAGAATCATGGTTGTAGGGATTAGGAATTGGGGGAAAGAATGATGCTATTCAGGGTCCCAACTTTCTCATAAGATGAATAACTTCTGGGAGATAAAGTACAGTACTGTGACTGTAGTTAGTGATTTACTGCGTTATTTACTTATGGTTCAATAAGCGAGAAGATCTTAAGCGTTCTCACCAAAGACAGACAATGACATAGGTGATAATTATGGTTGTGACAGACATGCTAATTAATTTGACCATAGTAATCAGTGAACTATATGTTTATCATAATCATCACTCTACTCCTTGAATACATAAAATTTGTCAACTAAATATCTTTTAAAAATATATTTTACTTATTTACTTTTTTGTTGACTGCTTTCGTAAGCATAGAGAATAAACCATGGTATTTCTCTCCTATTACTCCTGTTTCCACTCCCAAATCCTCCCTCAATTGAGTCCCTTCTTCTATCCAATTAGCGTCTCTTCTATTCTGATGACATCATCTTTCCTTCCTATTTTGAAGGTCTTGTGTAGGTATTGTCAGGCACTGTGAAGTCATGAACATCAAGCTCACTTTGTGTCTGAAAGGCAGTATTATAAGCACTCTTCCTCTTCCTTTGACGCTTACATTCTTCCCAAGTGTTCTTCCCTAATGGACCCTGAGCCTTGGAAGGTGTGATAGAGACCTTATGTAGTTTAGTGCTGAACACTCCACTGTCAATTTTTCTCAGCTCTGTGGTGAGTTTTGAGTCACCTATTTTATTTATTTGAGAAAGAGGGAGAGAGAGAGAAAGAGAGAGAGAGAGAGAGAGAGAGAGAGAGTGAGTGAGTATGGGTGAGCCAGGGCCTTCAGTTACTGTAAATGAACTCCAGATGCACTCACCACCTTGTGCAGCTGGCTTATGTGGGTCCTGGATAATCAAACTTGGGTCCTTTGTCTTTGCAGACAAGAGCTTTAACTGCAAAGCCATCTCTCCAGCCTCTAAATATCTCCTCCTCCTCCTTCTTCCCTTTTGGTTTTTCGAAATAGGGTTTCTAACTCAGCTAGCTCAGGCTGACCTAGAATTCACTAGATAGTCTCAGGGAGGCCTTGAACTCACAGCTATCCTCCTACCCCTGCCTCCCAAGTTCTGGGATTAAAGGTATGTGCCACCATGCCTGGCCCTAAATATCATTTTAAATTTTTTTCTATTTTTTTTAACAAACTCAAAACACATGTGCCACCATGTACATCTGATTTACTTGGGTTCCAGGGAAATGTACCTGGGTCCTTAGGCTTTGCAGGCAAGGGCCTTAACCACTAAACAATCTCTCCAGCCCTTCAATTGTTTTTAAGTTATTTGCAAGGAGATAAAGAGAGAGAGAGAAGAGAGAGAGAGACACAGAGAGAGAATGACAGAGAGGAGGAATGGGTATGCCAGGGCCTCTTGCCACTGCAAATGAACTGTGGATGGATATGCCACTTTGTGCATCTGACTTTATGTGGATATTGGGAAATTGAACCTGGGCCGTCAGGCTTTGCAAGCAAGTACCTTAACTGTTGAGCAATCTCTTCAGCCAAACTAAATATCTTAAAGTGAAAAAAATCATTAAAAGTGTTTTTAAAACTCGTTTCCTAGAGAGCATTTCAAACTTCATCTATTCCCCCATTCTTGCTTCTTTTTTCCTGTCTATTCTAATTTATCCATCTAGCTTTTTTAAAATAATGTATCCTGCTAAGCTTCCATCAATCCTGTTTGGAACAATGTGGGCATGGGTGAATGGATGCTTCTTTCTGAGGCCAAGTGGAAGCTTGTTGTACACCACTGGGTCCTAAGTCAATGAGTCTGTGATTAAAATGGGAAGCACTAATAGTCCAGTGTGTGAGGCTGTGAATACTGCCCTTTATGGATGAAGGGTGTGAGGCAGACCCAGGCTAGGAGAGCAAGACCAAAGTAAACTTAGTTGCTGGAAGGAAGTCTGGTTGTCTGAGGGTTATTCTTCAGAGGAGGAAACCAAAGCATCATTAGCAGTGCTCGTCACTGGTAGTGCCAATTCCAGAGTCTAATCCATGTTTGTATATGTGGCAGGGCAACAAGTTATTCCCTATTATCCTTTCCATCCACCAAGTTGGACAGAGGGGTGTAAACATAATAATGCATTCCAAGTTATACAATGAGAGGTGATTTATATTAGTAAGAGATGTTTTCTCTGTATAAATATTACACCAGTGGTAGGAACATACCAGATGAAACTGCACTAGCCCAGGTGGATTCTTGTAGCGTGAACCATGACCTCCACCTTGACTAAGAGTGGAGGTTACAGCACTAAAGAAGGGAAGGATGGGCCTGCAGCACAAGGGAAAGCTCCAGGTGACCTGGTAGGGGAAAGGAAATGGAAGGACAAAACAGGAGAAGGGGCCTTAGGCTACCTGATCTGAAGGCTTTTCAGTCTTGAGCAAATGGATACCGGAGAGGAAGAGAGAAAGCATGGGTCCCCCTTTGTGTACAGGCATCACAGACTGCTCGTTACGAGAAAGTGAGAACTCCCTGGTGTGAACCGGACCTACTAGCCATTTGGACCATTTATGGTTCTCTGTGCATGCCCTTTGTACCCACTGCCTTGGATTTTGCCAGCCAGTCTGATCTGTCAATGTCAATTTGACCTGTATGTGTATCTGCACAGAATAATAAATCTCATTAGCTTGGGGTTATAGGAACATTTAATGAGTTTACTCTTTATTACATTTGATGAAGAGAAAGCCCATTGTCAGACAAGACTTCACAAAGGAGATGAAACTTCTGGGGACCTGAATGGAAGTGGCCTAACTGATGGAAAGAAAACACTTTTATCATTCAAGATTACCACCAGCCACCGTCCAAAGGCAACTTCCTGTAATTAATATATGTGGAGACAGATTCCTTGGCTCCAATGACTTTTCAGTAGAAATGTCAACTTTGTCATTTTCCTCCTGATGAGTAAGTATCATGTCTAATTGCTAAGTATTTCAGTGCTGAAAACGACAGACACTCTTATGGATGGATCTTTGAAGAGGAATTTGATGAGATTTGAATGCTGCTTGTCCTCTCTGACTGGCCTCTTCCTTTAGAAGATGGAACATGTTTCCAAGTTAAGAGTGCAAAGTGAGACCAGATGGAATTAGGCAGCTTGTGCCAAACTAAAGTCTTTATAAAGTGGTGGTGGGTGGTGAGATCTGATGTGGCTGGTGTCACATCTATCAAGAGAGAAGGTCCTTGGGGAATTTAAGACATTGTATTCTCCTTTATTCATATTTTGAATATTTTAAAAACATGAGAATGCTACTTTTTCAAAACTTATGTTAATTCTCACTGCAATAGTGTTGAGTTGTCATGTGTGTGTGTGTGTTTTATGTGTATTTGTATGTGTGTGGAGATATATGTGTATGTGTGTTCTTATACCCATGCCTGTGTGTGTGCACGTGTGGAAGCCAGAGGTTGAATTCGGTGTCTCCCTATGGAGCTCCACATTATTTATTGATACAAGATTTCTGTCAGAATTCAGAGCTCACCAATTCACCTAGCCTAGCTAGCCAGCTTGCCCTGGGATCTGCCTGTCCTCATCTCTCCCAAGCTCTGTAATTACAGATTCCACCGCCCTGTCCAGGGTTTGCATGAGTGCTGGGCATCCACATCCAGGTCTATGTGTGTTTATGTACGCTCCCCCCTGAGCCGTTTCCCCAGCCTGAGAGCTGGCATCTTGAAGCAATGGTTCTTCACGCACAGTTGAAGGTGGCTATCATGGGAACAGGGTAGTCATTGCAGTCAGGGGCTTCTGGAAAATGATGTTTGCTATGTGCATGGGTGTTTTAAATGCTATCATTGGAGTCTCTAGGAAGAATGAATGAATGAAGGAAGGAAGGAAGGAAAAAAATCACACAGAAGGGAAAATCTATCTGGCATTGTTTTTTATAATTCTTTTTTATAAATTTTTCTTGGGGTGCTAGGATTCAAACTCAGGGCCTTGAGCATATTAGACAAGAGTGGTCCCACTGACCCGTATCCTTACTTAGCCCAGCCCTTAATTTATTTCATAGTAGGAGAATGTTATCAGTATAAATTATATGACCTACAGACAGGTAGGAATCAACTCCCCAATGGTGAGCAGCCCCCAGTAAAAGACATACTCTTCCAAATGGTGCCTGACTAGTACCCTTGGCCACATATAGGTGACTTCAAGGGATGACATGTTCAGGACGAGGTCCATGTAGCTGCTGCATTGTGGGTACTCAATCTGATGCCCATGCCTTAGCACATCTGGACAAGTACACAGGGAAAACATCTGGGGGATGGCAGCTCCTTGGGGTTACTTTTAATCCTCCCCAATCCACATAGAAGATTAATGCCACTGGATGTAGAAATGGTTCCATTTGGTGCATTTCTGAAGCCTTGCCTTGTTAGCATTCTGAGCAAACCTTTTAGATAAAATGCTCTTAGTGGGAAAACAGAAAAGCTGTTATTATTCTACCTTTAAACCTTTCATCCTTTTGTATTTCAATTTAGAAATTTAAAATGCCCTCTTGTTCCTACCCCTTGGCTTGTTTCACTTTTATCTTGCTAAAAGGAAAAGCTGTTTAGAAGGTAAGAAATAAACCAATGGGTGATTTCTTAAGTATCTGACAGTTTCCTTAATGTAGATAAGAAATGGATTTTATTAGTTCTGAAGATTGAAATAAAAATATAAGGCAGCTGCAAGTTTAACAATATAGAGGGAAATTCATGTGAGCACGGATGGGGAGAAGGCTATAGAAGCGATTTGATCAATTATCATTGTTACAGATGACTGACAGGGTTAGGGTTAGGGCGAGGGTTGATACTCAGAGAGGCAAAGTGTCTTTTTCAAGATCACATAGCAGATAATCATGGTGTTAGGTACTGTCTTTATCAACCCGTGAGCCCACTCTCTAGCACTACTAGATTTTCATTTTTAAATTTTATTTTATTTTATTTGTGCGTGTGGGAGGTGGAATCTCATACGTGTGGCACAGTGCATGTGTCAAGGGCAGAGGACAACTTTCAAGTGTCAATCCTCACCTTCCACTTTATTTGAGGCTCGGTCTCTGTTGTGAGCTGCTTCATTTGCCTGGGTTGTTGGCCCGCAAGCTTCCATTCTCCAGTTTCTACCTCACTTCTTGCCCTAGGTGCAGATACCCCTCCTGAGTCCATCTTCTAAATGGGTGCTGGAGATGCAGACTCCAGCGCTCATGCTCGTGGTTTCTACTGAGCCAATTCCCCAGCCCCAGGAGCACTACTTGTGACCATTCGAAGTTACATTTTCTCTCTTATACCCATTTTATTCTCCCAGCCTCCTTTATCTGTTCGGAGCTTTTTCTTCCTCTTCCCATCTTTCTCTGGTTCTATGGTCCTACTGCCCCAGTCCTCCCCTGGTCATCCTTTGTGGTCTCATGTGTTTGACACTTGTTCCCTGCTCCTCTGTGTCTGCATTGCCTCTCCTAGGGTTCTCCTCCTCCAACTCCAGGCCTAAAGTCCCTAAAGATCACCAAGACCATTGTGACCCCATCCTTTCTTTCTGCTTCAACTCAGCTCTGTGTTCCCTCCATCTCTCCATTTATTTCTGTTATAGTACATTTAATTGGTGGCTGTTGAGACTCTCAGAATACAGAAGACATTTTCTTCTCTCCCTTCTGTTCTGGCATCTTTTGTAACTTGTCATTTCTTTTTGGGAAGTTTGATGAAAAAGACCTGTGAGCAGGCTGGTCCTGAGAGGAAATCACATTAAGAGCTGCCAATGTGTTCATGTGTTAAAATTGCTCCTGAAAATGTACAATTTTAAAGGGCCTCTGAAAATTCCTTTACCCCAAAGAGTAATGGTGGGTGATGAAAATGTTCAGGCAGTTCGGAGAGTTTGTGAAGTAAATGTGTCTGCTCACGTGGAGCCAACGGAGGCCCTGTCAAACCACAGTGCTCAAAACAACTCTTCTCTAATCTTAGGTGTACTGATGATAGTTACTGAGATGGAAACTCACAGAGACAAGACTTGGGTTTGAGGCCTTCCCTGTTTCCTCTTCATGTGTAGCCACCACTCTCCATCAGAGCCTATGTTCACATTGTGAAAGGAAGGCAAAACCCCCTCATTGGCTGACTCCCAACGTCCCAAGCTCTTGCTCCATTTCTCTTCTGTTTCCAGTCATTCCTCCTACTTCTCTCTCTCTCTCTCTCTCCTTTTTGGTTTTTCAAGGTAGGGTCTCACTCTGGCCCAGGCTGACCTGGAATTCACTATGTAGTCTCAGGGTGGCCTTGAACTCCCAGCAATCCTCCTACCTCTGCCTCCCAAATGCTGGGATTAAAGGCGTGCACCACCACGCCTGGATCACTAGTTCTCTTTTCTGACTAGTTCCTAATGGAGTGTTACAATAATCACCAGTTAATGATCTTCTCTTAGTCCCTTTCAGAAAATATGTGTAGCAGAGGGGCATTTATTCACTATTTCCAGCCCTAACTTTTCTCCAGTGCTTCATATCTCAAGATTGTCTATGGCAAATCCATTCCCTTGCATAGCCAGCAACTTAAGAAACAACGTAGTTTTAAATAAACTCACAATCAAAAAATTTACTATGTTTAAAATATATCAATACAGAAATATGCTTTACAGGATAAAATTGATCATAGTATTTGTTTTTGAAAACTAATTGTGTAATATACTTGGGTTTTAGTTTGATAAATTTATCAAACAGCTTCTTTAAACATACATGATATATGTACATAATAAAATGATAACATTATAATTTTTTTTAAAGATTATACACTTAGATATATTGTGGGAAGATCAAATACAGTATGGTTACAGATGTATTTATTGTCTTATCCACCACCAAATAACTGATATCCTCTAATTGGTCAATTGATTCATCATAGACTGAATCAATCCAAGCTCATTAGTTTATATGTATTTATTTTCAAGGAGAGAGAAAGAGAGAGAGAGAGAGAGAGAAGAGAGAGAGAGGAGAGGATGGTTATGTCAGGTTCTCTATCCACTACAAATGAACTCCAGAAGCACACACCCCTTAGTGCATCTGGCTTACACGGGTACTGGGGAATCAAACCTAGGTCAGCTGGCTTTGCAAACAAGAGCTTTTAATTGCTGAGCCTTCTCCCTAGCCCCCAAATTTTATTAAAATATTTTTGTTCACAATATTTGTGAGGAGTCCTATCCTATCCTGCTATAAGTTTAAAGCTGGTAGCATGATATTCAAATACCTTTGTAGGCCTGAGCCCTTGTACTATTACACCTCATTCTATATCCACATTTTCCCTTAGTATTGCCTGTCCTATCCATATATATCCTTGGCATCTCTGGGTTTGGTCATTAATTCATTCAGAAATATTTATTGAGAAATTGATGTCAGCTAGGCAGCCATTTGGGTGCTGGAGGTATAGCAGTGAGAAGAACACTCAAGATCCTCAACTCCTAGAGACCATACCATAGGAGCCAGACCAAAGGCAGGTTAAAAAGAAAACAAAAAGACCAGCCTATATCTGGAGCAGTTACAGAAAGTGCTCTGTAGTACAAGGTATGTCATGCTAGAGAGTAAGGGGATGAAGAAATAGGTGATCAGAGAAACTATTTCTAAGTAGGTAACATTGGGCAGGAGACCTGAATCACCTTCGAGATGTGTGGTGCCAAGATGTGTTGTAGGAAAAGGAAAAAAAAAAAAAAAAGTAAACATCAAGGCCATAAAGTAGGTAAAGCTTTGTATCTATGATATATCAAGATAAGCAGAGAGACCAGAACACAAGGAAGTGATGGGAGAGGAAGCAAGAGAGGCAGGCAACCCAACCATGAAGGGTGTTGGGACAAATGGATTCGAACTTTATCGTGAGGGTTATAGGAAGTCATTGGAGGACAGTTGTTTACACTATTGCTTCCTTCCCCATTATTTCTGCTGAGTGAAGATTAAAGGTCCCTTATCATTTGAGTTCACTTTTGGAAATCACTTCTCCTAGCTCCCACGTCCCCGCTCTTGACGTCATTGACTACAGGCTTTAGCCACAGCTCCTCCCTTGCTCGCTGCTGATGTTACCTGACTTCTCTCTCCATCCTTCTTCCCCAGAGCCAAGCACCACGTAGGAAGGCTCAGAAAACGTTTCCTGAGTAATGACATAAAACATCTTCAGAGCGCTTTAGAGGCCAGAAGAGAACAAAATTGTTCAGTGGTGTCTCATGACTGCAAACCGCTGGGATAGCTGTGAGTATTCCTGTGAAGACAAAAATTAAGGGCACGGATATAGCCCTCATTTATTCTTCATCAAACCTTTATTTGAACCCGCGCTGTGTGTCAGAATCTCTCTCTCTCTCTCTCTCTCTCTTTGTTTTAAAGCATTTTATTTATTTTTATTTTTTATTGACAACTTCCATAACTGTAAACAATATCCCATGGTAATTCCCTCCATCCCCCCACTTTCCCCTTTGAAACTTCACTCTCCATCATACCCCTTTGCCCTCTCAATGAGTCTCTGTTTTATTTTGATGTCAACATCTTTTCCTCCTATTAGTATGGTCTTGTGGAGGTAGTGTCAGGCACTGTGAGGTCATGGATATCCAGGCCATTTTGTGTCTGGAGGAGCACGTTATAAGGAGTCCTATCCTTCCTTTGGCTCTTACATTCTTTCCACTACCTCTTCCACAATGGACCCTGAGCCTTGGAAGGTGTGATAGAGTATTTCAGTGCTGAGCACTCCTCTGTCACTTCTTCTCAGTACCATGGTGACTTCTGAGTCATCCAAAGGTCACTGCCATCTGACAAGAGAAGCTTCTTTAACCAAAAGTGAGAGTAGTATTAATATATGGGTATGAACATTAAGAGAAGTGCTTACTGGGAAATTTGGTGAGCATAGTATATACATTTAGCCAGACACCAGCAGATGTTATACCCCTAGGGCTCATGACTACCCCTGTTGTAGATTTTCAGTATCAGGGACGTATTCTCTCCCATGAAGCAGGCCTCCAGTCAAATTAGAGGGCAGTTGGTTTCTCCCATAACAGATGTGCCACTGTTACACCTATTGGCTCATTTGGCATGGCTGGCCAAATATAAGGCTTGCAGTGTCTACTGTTGAGTATCTTCACTGGTGATTTCTCTCTCTCCCATTGAACTGCATGCAGCATGGCTTTTGTCCAGTTTTCTGTCAGCTGGTCTACATGGAGGAGGTTTTCAGCTCAGCTCCAGCAGGATTTCTCAGTGACCTTGCAGCCCAAGTATGTGGAGTCTTCAGCAATAGGGTCTTCCCAACTATTCCTGGTGGGAAACCAAGGGCCTTGACAATGACCAATAATGTTTTGGGGGCATCAGGGAGGATCTCGCTCTTTTTATTTGTTTGAAAGCAGAGAGAGACATACAGAGAGACAGAGAGATAGAGAGCAGGAGTGGGAGAAATGGGGGTGTCAGGGCCTCTAGCCACTGCAAACAAACTCCAGATACATGGGCACTTTGTGTATCAGGCTTTATGTGGGTACTGGGGAATCGAACTCAAGTCATTAGGCTTTGCAGGGAAGCACCTTGAACACTGAGCAATTTCTCCAGGCCTCAGGGTCTATTTTCTTGGAAATACAAAGACAGATGAATCACTTGTACTCAATTTGTCACCTACTAAATTACAGGAAGCCAGTTAGTTGAATGAGCCACATTTCAGGTTGTAAATTAAGTGTAAGCAAAATATAGTGGCATGTACCAAAATCCAAGTTCCTAAAATGTGTTTTCTATCCTTTTGAATAAATTAAGGGCAGATCAAACTAAAATGCATAGCAAAAGTCATGAGCCAAGCTACATTATAATGACATATTTATAGTTAAAATAATGGGCTGAGGAGATATCTCAGCTGGTAAAGTGCTTGCCTTGCAAGCATGGAGATCCATGTTTGATCTCTATAACCCATGTAAGAGCTGAGCATGATGCACATTTGTAGTCCTAATGCTGGGGAGGCAGGAACAGATGGATTCATTGATGCAAAATAGCCCAATTAGTCAATTCATAGGCCAGTGAGAGACCTTGTCTTTAAAATGATGGATGACACTTGAGGAATGAGACCCTGGGTTGTTCTGTAGCCTCCATAGGCATGTGCATGCATGTGCATGTGCATACGTATGCACACAGACTAAGAAAGGCATAGTCATACATTTGTTTATTGTACAAATAGTGCATGAAGATTCCTCCTAATACACAGATACTATTTCTTTATATTCAGGTCCAAAGACATTTCTTTATATTATTTTTGCCAATGTACTGTTCCTGGCTAATTTCATGACTAGCATTGAGAGAAAAGGGCAGCGGCCTTGTTATTACTCATCACACTGTGGTTCTTCAGAACCTGTTTGCATTGAATCAATGTGGACCTTCTGGCCTCTGTCATTCCCCAGTGCTGCTTATTTACTGCTGGTGATAGCATTACTCACACCACAGCATCATTCATCATACAGCCTGTGAATCTGGCTCCCAGTGACTCTCAGATTGTTTTCGTGCACTCTCCATGATGACTACAAATGCCAGTATCACCTGGGGAATCCAGGAAAGTGTGAGTGGTGATTCACCGTCTGGTCATGTTAATTTCTCCTTTTAGAATATGATAATGTAAACATTTAACAACACATTTTCCAACTCCCTTTTCCTGAAACTCTATGCTACATGCTGCATTGCTAGAATGTGGTAGCTGTTAGTAATGATGTTTCACAACTTGCCACACACTTCTACCAGTTGGAAGGACAGGTCCACTGGAAAGAGTGGCCCCATTCATGAAAATTAAGTGTGCTCTTCCTTATCTGACATGATTTCCGACTGATTCAATATAATATGATGCATTGATCTAAGGCAAGAGGATATACACTTGTAGAATCCATACAATGTGTGGGTTAATAATTCCAGAAACCCTCAGAAGGGAGTGATATAACTGTTTCCTATGGACTGCCTTTCACGTAGCACAAAGCCTTCAAAAGTGGTGTGAAAACCTTTGCAGGTAGAAGTAAGTACTCAAACTAAAGCATGTCAGTGACCCTCATGTCCCCCGGTTTCTCTTAAATGCTATGACCCATAGGTGGCACAACTGTGCACTAAGGACACCCAGACACACCGGACCCACATACCAGGCTGCAGTTCATGAGTTGACAGTGACCATCAAGTGGTCCAGAGTGCTGCATTTGTATTTTTTTTTTTTTTTTGATGTGAGTCACTCAAAGGAAGTTTGTCAATACCATGTGTGTGTCAAGCCAGTCACTCCCACTGGTTGACATGGGATTTCTTTCCTATAAGTCTACTTGAGAAAGAAATCCCATGTTAACTAATGGGAGTAACCAGCTTGCCAGTTTTCCTTCCTACATTTGGAAGACTCTGTCCTTAGATATGAGATTAGACATGCAATTAGGTATGAAATTATAAGAGAAAGAGAGAGGCAGAGTGAGAGTTAATGAGAAACAATGGGCATACCAGGGCCTCTTGCCACTGAAAATGAACTCCAGACTCATACACCACTTTGTCTATCTGAATTTTCATAGGTACTAGGGAATCAAACCCAGACCATCAGGCTTTGCAAGCAAGTGCTTTTAACTGCTGAACCCTCTCTCTCTAGCTCAAATTACATACATTTTTTTGTGTATGTCATCTGGTCAACCTCCCAGGTAGGCAGAGAATCCAAGAGGACTTTGAAGTGGGCTTACTGGAGCCCATATGAATCCTGCTTTTGGCTAAGGACTCCCTGTCTACGTTGGTATTACTGGTCTGCTCCAATTCTAAGAACTTGAAGGAAGCTTGAGATCTTAAAGAAAAAAAAAAAACATCAAAGTGTATACCCCTAGGTAAGACCTTTGCTTGATGACCAAAGGTGCTACTGCCTAGATAGTTTCAAATCTCTCTCTCTCTCTCTCTCTCTCTCTCTCTCTTTAAATCTATAGGTAGCTGTATATTTCTTAGATTCACCTTACTACCACTTTGAAATACTATTAAAATCATCTAATAAGTACCCTGTAGACCCTTATTTTAGAGGTATAAGATTGGGCTTGGGTATAAAACTATTTTTAAAGCTTGCCAAATAATTCTAATGTATGGCTAGGTTTGCAAATTAATAATATAGACAAAGTGCCATTGCTTTTAGGGAGTAGGCAGGATTGCCTTGATGATATGTGGAGGTCTGCTCTCTGGGGAGGAGGTCATGCCCTGTACTCAAGTAAGTGTTAATAAGCACTTTGTTATGAAGGGAACATGGGAATACTGGATGAGTTACAGTTATGTTTAACATGTCATTATTGTGACTCTACCATGGAGCAGACACTTTTGCTAACTACTGACAATTTAAGAAACCCCAAAGAGGTTCCTTTGTCCTATTAGTTAATTTTCTTGTGAATGAAGCAAACACATGAAGAAGCCACTTCAATATCATGCAGTGGGTATTCTAACAGAGATAAAAGCAGGGCCATGGGAGAATTAACCTCCGGGCTTGGAGAATACTAAAGGCAGACTATCAGGTGTCATTCAAAAGTGTTATGCTCTTGGCACAGGTTTCTCTACCAGAAAGATGGATAGCTTGCAATACAGCAAGTGTCTGGTATGTGTTTAGTACCTTGAACAGTTTGTGGAGACCAGACATCCACTCGGAGGAAGCAGTGGAGATAAGTAGACACTGCTGTCAAAGGCAATGATGGCCATGCCAAAAGTTTAGATGGGGATCTAGTCAATGGGATTTTTTAGTTTTTGGAAGGTTTTAATTAGCCAGAGCGCCATGGTTGGGTTTGCATTTGGGATACAGGAATGGATGGGAAAGGAAGGTAGAAAATAAGAAATTTGGGCTGGAGAGATGGCTTAGTGGTTAAACGCTTGCCTGTGAAGCCTAAGGACTCCGGTTCGAGGCTCAATTCCCCAGGATCCATGTCAGCCAGATGCACAAGGGGGTGCCTGCATCTGGAGTTCGTTTGCAGTGGCTGGAGGTCCTGGCGTGCCCATTCTCTGTCTCTCTCTCTCTGCCTCTTTCTCTCTCTGTCTGTCACTCTCAAATAAATAAGCAAAAATAAACAACAACAACAACAACAAAAAAAGAAAATAAGAAATTTTAGGCAACATCCTGGAAGTACAGACCCTTCCAAAGATCCCCGAAGAAAACCAGGTGACAAATGGTGAGGACCTGAGCCAAAGCATTTCAGTGGTTAAAGTAACGGTCAGGAAGTTTAGTGGAGGATACTCGGGCAGGACTCACTGTGTGAGTGGCTGGGAGAGGGGAATCTAGAAGGACTAGTGTTTTAACAGGGTCTGTGGTATAGCAGAGAGCACAGAAAGAGGGGTTGATTAGAAGGGTTTTAGCGCCGTGGTTTTGAGGTGCCCACTGAACTTTTAGCTGGTTCCCAAATAGCCCTTCAAATGCAGGCTGTGGCTTGTGGGGAAAGGATGGTAATTGGAGGTGCAATCCTCTGACTTCCTCACCTCTCCAAACTCAATAGCACAGGAAAAAATTAAAGTGAGAAATGCATTGCCTGAGAGAATTATTTTTTTTCTATTAAATTCCTCAGCACAAGAGCAAAAAGTATTTCACTTTCTAGTCCTTTATAAGCTCTCCTCATGCTCCTGTAGGCTTATCCCAAGGCAAAGGTGCTTCCTTTCCTTCTATTTACCCATGTGCGTCCTCCATTGTTATTTAAGAGGGTGAAGTGTCTCTGAGGTCAATCCAGCACCTAATTACTATCCAGTATTTTCATTAGCAAAGGTAGCATTCTGCTTCTTTGATCAGGGTAATTGCTATAAGTTCCTGAAAGTCTAGTGTGTGTGTGTGTGTGTGTGTGTGTGTGTGTGTGTGTGTGTGTTACACCAAGGGTGGTATTCCTCATACAATGCTAAGTATTATCCCACTCCCCCCAGATTGAAATGTTATTCATTCATCTCCAACAGGCTGCACATAATTCAGTGTGATAGGCAAAGGCAGTTAGTTTGGGCTGTGGCAACATATCAAGACAAAAATTATTTCTAATGTAAAAAGATAAATATGAAACAGAAGGATTTTTTTCCCCAAATACATACACATAAAATGTTTTTGCTTTTGTGTAAAGGTTTATGAAAGGAACATTTGCTGTTGTAGAAGAAGAGATAGGTGAATATAAGATCTGTTGGAATGAAAGAGTCATAGGTCACATGAAAACTCAAGGAAGCATAATAAGAGTCTCCTCTGGAAAACTCGTATTAAACACACAACATAGGAGGTACTGTGTTGAAGAGACATGTGGCATACAGTTGTATGCTACCTATTTTGTCTTGGTTGCAGGCAATTGTGTCTCCCATTCATATCTTTGCCTACTTTATTTTACATTTGATTGGTTACAATTTATTTACTTATTTATTTATTTGTTTGTTTGCAAAAAGAGAGAGATAGAAGAAGGACAGACACAGAGAGAGTGTGTGCATGCTAGGGCCTTCAGCCACTGAAAATGGACTCCAGATGCATGCAACACTGTGTGTCTCACTGTACCTGGGTACTGGAGAATTGGACCTGGGTCTTTAGGCTTTGAAGATAAGCAGCTTAACCACTGATTCATCTCTACATACAATTTTTGTATTGATTTTAAGAGCTACTTTTATGTGAGGGATCTTTCATGCTTAACAATTATAACTTATGCATATATTCTTATATGTGTAGCATAATTCTCTTCTGGGCTTTTAAGTTGCTATGATGTCACCTTCTAACAGAATATTTAATTGTATGTGTAGTAAAATATGGCATGTCAGGGTCAAGTATGCAAGTGCAAGTTCTCACATGCCCACTAGGTGGCACAAGCATCTGGAGTTTGATTGCAGTGGCTGAGGCCCTGGTATGCCAATTCTCTTTCCCTCCCTCCCTCTCTCTCATTCTCTCTCTAAAATAAAACAATTTCCTCCATTCTCTTCTAGGTCTTTTATACTTCTATCCAGTTAAATGTTTAGGAAGAAACTTTCTTTTAAAGATTTTTATTTTTTGTTTTATTTATTTTATCTATTATTTTTTTTATTTTTTATTTTAATTTGAGAGAGAGAGAGAGAGAGAGAGAGAGAGAGAGAGAGAGAGAGAGAGAGAAAGAAGCAGATCATGCCAGGGATTTCTAGCCACTGCAAAAGAACTCCAGATGTATGTGCCCCCTTTGTGCATCTGGCTTATGTGGGTCCTGGGGAATCAAACCTGTATCCTTTGGCTTTGCAGGGAAGTGTCTTAAGCAATAAGCAATCTCTCCAGCCCCAGGAAGAAACTTTTTATTGATATTAATGCACATACAGAAAAATGCACAAATTGTGAGCCTATAGCTTAAGTTAAAATGCCTTTAGAATATTTTTTTACTTATTTATTAGAGAGGAAAAAAGAAGCAGATAGAGAGAAAATGGGCATGCCAGGGCCTCTAACCACTGCAAATGATCTTCAGATGCATGTGCCACCTTGTGCTTCTGGCTTACATGGGTACTGGGGAATCTAACCTGGTTCCTTAGGCTTCAGAGGCAAGTGCCTTAACTGCTAAGCTATCTCTCCAGCCCTAAAATGCCTTTTTAAAAAATATTTAACAAAATATAGTATCTATGCTAATTTATCTAATTAAACTGTACTATTTGATGCTTTAGTGTACTTAAAATGTTTGCAACCAACACCATAATCAATTTTTGAACAGGTCCAATGTTCTGAAGAGAAACCCCTTACCCACCAGTGGTCGCTTTCCAACCATAGAACCCTTGGAATCATTAATATGTTCTCTGTCTCTACAAAATTTCCTATTCATCCGTTAGGTTTTAAATCAACCTGGAGTTTGTTTTTGTGTGGGGGCAAATTTCTTACTTTTTTGTTATCACAGGGAAGAAAAATTATCAATTGCCAATAACAGTCAAATGAAGGGAGCAAGTGAATTAACAAAAAGCTCAGAGAGGTATGGGGAGCCAGCGATGGGAGCAATCCCTTACGAGGGCATAGTCAGGGAAGACTATGTGAAGCAGGTGGAGTTTAAGGCAGACCTTGAAATGCCAGTGAGATTTGGAAAGATAGAAAGAAGGAGAGAAGAATGGCAAGAGCAAAGATGCAGAAAAACCCACTGTGAGCTCCAACAACGTCTAAGAGTCCAGTGTTACTGATGGAGAAGGAAGAAATAAATGACCTGCAAGGCAAGAATAGTAGTTTGAGATGTATGCATGTCCATATCCTTATTAGCATTCATGAGCTATGTGAAAATTTACACAAAGGAGGTGAAACAGAGGAAGCAGGAGAGCATGTGAGGATGGATCGGACTGTCTCTGTATAGAAAAGAACAAGAGCCGTCTTCCTGCTCCTTGAATCCCCTGGTGTGCCTCTCACTCATTGGAGCCCCTTATTTCCTGGATCTCTATCCCTTTGTTTCTCATGTGTCTTTGAAGCGATGAGAAAAGCTCCTTTTCAGCTGTGATTTAGGCATTCCTGGGACAGGAGGTAATAGGCATTTTGAATGGCAGTCTTGAGAAACAATAGTAAACTGGCATTTGTCAAGAATGGAGGCTGAGCCAGCTGATGGTCTAAGCACATCATATACTCTACCAAGTCTTACCCCTCATCTGTTCTAAGAGGCAGTTGCTATGGATGTCGGCCCCCTCTCCTAGTGGGAAAACAACCAAGACCCAGCAGTGAAGTGACTTGTTCGCAGTCATACAAGTGAGGGTGGAGCCAGGAGAAGAGACAGTGGGCCTAACACTTACCTCTATGCCTCTTTCTCCCTCCAGATGTACAGTGCACACACTAATGGACAACATTTGCTTTCCCTTGCAGCTGTGTAACTTCCTACGCTGGCCTTAATATAGTACCTGTGGAATCACATATTGGTGAGGGCAACAATTCATGGCTATAGCTGGTTTGGGTTTCATGCATCTTATCTGCTCCTCAAGTGCAGGCGCATCTCACTGATACCAGTTTTTATTATGTAAGGCAAGCTTTGTCATGTCTCGGTTCACCTTTACTATGGCACCTGATAATATTCCAGACTGAGGGCACTACTTTAGCACTGGTTGTCTCGTGACAATGACAGCAATGATGAGCAAACTGCAGCCAGCCCATGATGGACACAGAAGATCTGTTTTAAACCATGAAGTTTTTGTTATTGTTATTTGTTCGCTGTAACATTACTTTCCCTGACTGATATAATCTTTTTTTTTAAATCATGCTAAAATTTACTTATTTATTTATTTGAGAGAGAAAGGCAGATATATATATAGAGAATGGGTATACTAGGGCCTCTAGCCACTGCAAACGAATTCTAGATGCATGTGCCACCTTGTGCATCTGGGTTATGTGGGTACTGGAGGAGTTGAACCTGGGTCTGTAGGCTTTGCCGGCAAATGCCTTAACTGCTAAGCCATCTCTCTAGCCTTTAAAATATTTTTATTTATTTATTTTAAAGGGGGGGGAGGGAGAGAGAGAGAAAGAGACACAGCAAGATAGAGATAGATGATAGATAATAGATAGATGATAGATAGATAGATAGATAGATAGATAGATAGATAGTACTATATGGACACACAAGAGCCTCCTACCACTGCAAATGAACTCCAGACACACGTGGCACTTGGTTCATCTTGCAAGTCATCAGACTTTACAAGCAAGCACCTTTGACAGCTGAGCCATCTCTCGAGACCCCTGACTGATGCATTTTTTAAGCTTTGTGTTTCAATACTAAATTGACTCAAATAATTGCTTGGCAATCTGTAGCCTTTAAATATTTCATGTTCTCCAAAGAGTTCTTTCTTTTATTACTTTTTAAATCATTTTTAACTTACTGATCTTTTAATCAAAATGTGGTACATATAGACCCTGTCTCCCTCTACCCAATTCTACTGAGGGTCTTCTTTGGTGGGATTATTGGTATTCATCATGGGGACCAAGAGGCCTCACTCAGTCTCCGCAGAGATTAGAGAATCATGTCTGAGACTACTCCCACCCACCCTGAGGTTCTTTCGATCTTTTCACCCCCTCTTCCAAAATATTCCCTGAGCCTTGGTGGGCAAGATGAGGATCTGATTTAGTGTTGCTTTCTCTGTAACCTCTGGATCTCTGTTTTAATGAGGTTTGAGTGACCATGGTGTATGTCACCATTTCCCCAGTACTGGTATTCAGGCTAGCCATGGGATAAGTATTTATGTCACAGATTTCCCCATAATGACTTCTGGGCCTGGGCAGATGAGGTGGAGGTGACTTATCTCATGGTAGACAGCCGACTCTCTCTTCTTGATGTATTGATGTATCCTTGCTGTCCTCAGTATTCTCCTCCATCCAACACTCACACAGGGAACTTACCTTTTATTATGTTTTTTTTTAAAATTTAAAACATATATTTATTTATTTATTTGCAAGTATAGAGAGATGGGAAAGAGAGAGAGAGAAGTATAGAGAGAAGGGAAGGAGAGAGAGAGAGAGAGAGAGAGAGAGAGAGAATGGGCATGCCAAGGGCCTCTAGCCACTGCAAACAAACTTCAGATTTGTGTGCCACCTTGTGCATCTGGCTTGAGTCCTGGGGAATCAAACCTGGTTCCTTTAGTTTTGGAGACAAGCACCTTAGACACTATGCCATCTCTCCAACCCTGCTTCCTTATATTTACCATCCATGAATACACTTGTAATTTATTGAATTGACAATTTTCATCCATGAACTTAATGTAATTTAAGCATAATGTCCTCCAAATACCTTCTTTATTCCTCACCTCACCCATCCTGCTTCACTGAACTCCTTTCCAACTAGACTCTCCTCTATTTTGATAACGATTTTTACCTTCTTCTGCCGTCCATGTTGAAACAGTGATGAGCTCATTATGGTGGAGTTTTGTGGAGGTAGTGACAGTCACTGTGAGCTCACTTTGTATTCAGAAGATAGTATTCCAAAGTGTTCCCCCCCACCCTCTGGATCTTCCATACTTTTTATTTATTTATTTATTAGGTAGGGTATTGATCTAGCCCAGACTGACCTGGAATTTACTATGTAGTATCAGGCTGGTCTCGAACTCACAGCAATCCTCCTACCTCTGCCTCCCAAGAGCTGGGATTAAAGGTGTCACGCCTGGCTTTGCTCTTTCACGGTGTTCCCCTAGCCTTCGAGGGACTGTTATAGGTGACTCAGTTAGTGCTGATCACTCAACCTTCCCTCATCCTCAGGACTTCAGCAACGTTTGAGTCTCCCTAGTAGTCACCACCACGTACAAGAAGATGCTTCTCTGACCGAAAGGTGTGATTGTCACTAATCTATGGGGATAAACATAGTAAGAGCAATTTGATGGGCACAGAATATCCATTTAGCTTGTCAACAGTAGTGACTTACCCTCTAGGGCCTATGACCTTGGCAACTATAGGTTTTGGGGTACGTTTTCAACACCAGGCTTGTATTCTCTTCCATGGAGCTGGTCTCAGATCTAGTCAGACAGCAGCATACCAGTGATGCTTATAATTTACATACCAGTTATAATTTTGGATGATGTTTTATCAAAGAAACTGTGTCCCATTGGCAGAACTCATTTCTATATCATTACTTAAACTGGAAAAACAAGACAATGTTGGTGGGTTAAAAAGTTCCTGTCTTAGAAGGGAAATTACAGTGAACAAAGTTAATGGTGCTAGAGTCAGGATGAGTTTGTGCCCTGCTTTTTTACAACTGAATGAACCTAAGCCCTCTTTTGGTTACATGGGCATAATCCCTTCTCCAATTTATTGTTTTGGTAAGAACTAGAGGCACTGACATGGGCAATATGCCAAAAATAGTTCCAGGCATATGACTAAAAGCTAAGCCACGATTATGGTTGTTTGTTTATGAGGGTTTTGCTGCTTAACTCAAGCTAGCCTCAGGCTCATCATCCTCCCGAGTGCCTGTATGACAGCTGTGTACCACTGTACCTCGGCCATGGTTACAGTTAAATATTTTCCATTTGAAAAAAAAAGTCTAGATCTATATAACAGGTCATTGATGTACACAAAAGTGGTAACACCATTTCATACCTGCTATTTTTGCCTTGAATATGTAGGACTTCTTTTGAGAAAAAGAAAGAAAGCATGCATTTGCTTTCCAGCTCAGTAATTTTTGTAACTTTGAAGTAGTGACTCTGGTGGGTATACCTCCTGGAGGCAGGCTACGCATGGGGTCAGATACAATGAAATGCAATGGCCAAGGAGCCTTGTGGCTTGTATAACTCCCCAATGGGACTCCAGGGCCTTTCTTCCCCTGCTCATCTAAATGCAAATTCTACTCATTCTTCTAGGGGACTTTCAAATGCCATTGCTAGCACAATTCCACTCAATTCTTCCCAGTTTCAAGTATGCCAAAGGGAAGGAGCACTCTGGGACTCATCTCCGCTTTTCTTTGCCACCAGCACTTGTGTTGCAAAAGGGTTTAGAAGCTAGAAGGAAGCCTGCTATGGTACAGAAAAAAGACAAAGGATCTGAGTCAAATTTGTTTTTTTGTTGTTTGTTTTTCGAGGTAGGGTCTCACTTTAGCTCAGGCTGACCTGGAATTCACTGTGTAGTCTCAGGGTGGCCTCGAACTCATGGTGATCCTCCTACCTCTGCCTCCCGAGTGCTGGGATTAAAGGTGTGCGCCACCACGCCCGGCAGGATCTGAGTCAATTTGACTCTAGCTGGAGCACATGATACTTATTAGTATTTAGACATTTTACTGTCTCTACAATTCCTTGTCCTCATCTGTAAAGGGAGATGCTTATTCTACCTTGACGAGTAATTGTGACTAGAAATTACAGCATTGATCCCTAGAAAACATACAAAACCCATAGCTATCAGTTTTGATTTTATTTCAGTTAGCGATGTGACTTTATTGTAATATCACAGTACTAGTCGGGTATTTTTGAAAGCGAACTTTGTTCCTTCTTAGGCAATTTTCTAGGTGCTAGGAGCAGGTACGCAATGATAAAGGCAGAGTTGCTGGCCACGTGCCTTACAGAGTAATGCTGGGATAGTAAACAAGTCCATGTCGCGTAGTGTGGTAAGCAGAACGAAGAAATGTAATACAGGAGACAGAGACAAGGAGAGGAGAAAGACGGGCTTGCTGTCTTACAGTGAGATATCAGGGACAGTCTCTTGTTGGCCACCATTTGAGCAAATGCTGGCATGAAATTCTGAGGAGCCACGTAATCCTCAGAACATGGTTCCAGAGAGGAAACCATGAGGCAAAGACCCTGGACTGGAGACATGGGTGGGCTCGGGGAAAAGACAAGATGGTCTACATGGCTAAACTGGAGGGCTACAGATGACTCATGGGAGAGAGGAAAGTTGGACAAAAAGAGAGAGAGCCTGAGCAAGTTCAGGGGACCACATTGTCCCAGGGCCTGTCAAATAAAAGTGTAATTTCAATTTGATAAGGAGAGATCTAGTCAAGAGAATGACTGCAAAGTTAAAATGCGATCTATAGTCATGGGGATGACACTCTGAGTACAGGTTCTGCAAATATCTCGCAGGTTAAGCCAAGGGGGGGAATTATTTCAAAGAAGCATAAATGAGACTAGAAAACTCATATGTATCCCCCGACCCCACCCCCCACACTTCTGGTGGGGAAACATGACTCTTCCAGACAGTGAGGCAGCTGGCCACATTTCAACTGCAGTTAGGAAGCAGAGTGTAGATAGGAAGTGACCTAGAAAACCTCAAGGGCAGCCCCCATTTACTTCCTGTAGTGAGGTTCTACCTCCTAAAGTCTCCAGTCTCCCAAAACAGCATCACTAAGATGTGTGTGTGTGTGTGTGTGTGTGTGTTGGGGGTATAAGTGTTCAAACAAATGAGCCTATGGGAGACATTTCCCATTGGAACCATACCAGACATGGGGAAGTCAGCAAACACTTGGAGCAATTGGACCTTGGATCAGGTATCCTTCTCAGGATGCCAGTTCTCAGGAAGATTGTGTGACTGGGCCCAAGGTCAGGGACTTAGAGGCATTATAAAGAAGCATAAACAAATTAAGATTGTCTGTTATGGAGCATCAAGGTCAGCTAATCACTCGTAGGTGAAGATTAGAAATGTGGAGGGTCACCGCCTAGCCTTGACATGGGTAAATGAGTCCCTGGGGCCTCCATGACGAGGGTCACCGCCTAGCCTTGACATGGGTAAATGAGTCCCTGGGGCCTCCATGACACTGATCCAAGTCATAGGGGAAGAAAGGCATTTCTCTGCAGTAAGATGTTTCCTGAAACATCAAGGATGGGGTCATATTCTAACCCTGTCTGACACAGGCTCAGGTGAAAATTCAGCTGTATTAGTCAGGGTTCTCTAGAGAAACAGAAAAAAAAAAAAGGGAGATCTTATTAAATCAGCACACACACACACACACACACACACACTCACACTACAGGCTGGGAAGTCCAACCACAGCTGTCCACAAGTGGTAAAATTGAAGAATGGGGTAGCTGCTTAGTGCACAAGGCTAGACGAAGGTAATAGGACCCCCGCAGGCACTCAGTCCATGAGACTGGACGCAAGTGGGCAGTAGAAGAGCCAGGCAGCGGCTCAGTCCACAAGAGTAAACAAACAGCAGAAGTGAGTGGCAAGGGGAGACAGGAGAAAGCATGTGCCAGTGAGCACGGTGGGCAGCAGGGGCAGCCTGACAAAAGAAGGAAGACCCCAGCTTTCTGCAGCTGCCCTATTGCAATGCACCCCCTAGCAGAAGGGTCACCCATTCCAGGAAAGAGCTTCCTCCCTCAGCTCATCTTGCCTGGGAATGCCCTCACAGGCCCGCCCACAGGGCTCTTCTCTCACTCCATCCCTGATCTGTTCATGTTAACAACAAACAACCATCACACCGACCCTGTCAGGTCTTTGGATATTTTTCTTTCTTAAAAAATATTTATTTTATTTATTTGGGGGGTGGCAAGGGAAGGAGCGAATGGGCATGCCAGGACCTTTAGCCACTGCAAATAAATTCCAGACACATGTGCCACTTTGTGCACCTGGCTTATGCGGGTCCTGGGGAATCGAACCTGGGTCCTTTGGATTGCAAGAAAATGCCTTAACCACTAATCCATCTCTCCGGCCCTCATTTTTGGCATTTTTAAAAATATTTTTTATTTTTATTTATTTATTTGAGAGCGACAGACAGAGAGAGAAAGAGGGAGAGAGAGAGAGGAAGAGAGAATGGGTGTGCCAGGGCCTCCAGCCATTGCAAATGAACTCCAGATGCGTGCGCCCCCTTGTGCATCTGGCTAACGTGGGTCCTGGGGAATTGAGCCTCGAACCGGGGTCTGCAGGCTTCACAGGCAAGTGCTTAACCACTATGCCATCTCTCCAGCCCATTTTTGGCATTTTTTTATTGATAACTTCCATACTTATAAACAATAAACCATGATAATTTCCCCCCCACCCATTTTTCCCCTTCAAAAATCCACTCTCCATCATATCCTCTCCCTCTCTCTATTAGTCTCTCTTTTATTTTGATGTCATCATCTTTTCCTCCTGTTATGAGGGTCTTGTGAAGGGAGTATGAGGCACTGTGAGGCCATGGATATCGAGACCAGTTTCTGTCCGGACAATTGCACTGTAAGCAGTATTACCCTTTCTTAACAACTTGGGCTCAGGGATTATGGGGTTTGAGAAGAGAGCCGAAGAGAGCCATCATATCCTCTAGCTGGGATTTCCATGTCTTGTGTTGATTTTGATTTTGTTTGTATTGGGCATGCAAAAATGACATGAGAAAATAGCAGAAATAAGCAAAGGACCATGATTGCATACCACATTGAAAAGCCCACATTCAGAGATGGGGGTGCAGGACATACACACATGTGTGTGGGGTCTCATAATACACAGGGCAGCACTGGAAGCAGAAACTCACCTGGGATCCACAGCCTGAACTCTAGCTAACCTTGGCGATGAACTCACCTCTGTTTTCTGTTTAATCACGATGCATCCAGTGAGCATGTTACTCTGAGCACCTTCTCTAGTGCCACCATCTCCCCAGGCCTTCTTGCCACATACTCAGCTTCTTCCCTGGGCTTTAGCAGTGTTCTGTGGTGAGGACAGGCCAGCCTTCTCTGCTCTTGACCTCTGTGTTCTTGCTGTGGTCCCATCCATTTCATATTGTCATCATTTCTCTGCCTCCTCCAAAGCGTCCTTAGCCCAAGGCTGGTATGATAGACTTTCACTTGGCGAAAACTGAAGGAAAGCGCTTAGCATTTTAACCACATTAAATGATTTAAAGTTCATAGGAAACATCACTCTTTTCTCATGGTATTGGGGTTTGTATGTGAAATGTCTCCCATGGACTCATAGTTTGAACACTTGGTTCCCAGCTGTTTGGTGCTAGTTGGAAAGGTTGTGAAATCTTTAGGAGGTGAAGTCTCCCTGGCGGAAGTGGTCAGTGGGAGCAGGCCTTCAGGTTTTATAGTCTAGCCCCACTTCCTGCTCAATCTCTGCTTCCTGACTGTGGATGCAATGTGACCAGCCAGTCCCGTTCCTGCTGCCATGTCCTCTCTCTGTGGCACTGTAAGGTGAAATAAAACTTTCCTTCTTTAGGCTGATTCTTGTTTGGCATTTGGCCACAGCAACAACAAAGTAACTCATGTACCGGCTTCACGCTTGCTCACTGGGAGTTTCTCCCTGCTAATCCCTGATTTTCTCAGATGTTAACAAGTTACTTTTTGTGTCCCTCCAGAGCAAGATTTATCAATTTTTAAATGACTTACCTTTTAGGAATAGTCATTCTTCGATGTGGGGCCCCTCTGTACACTGAAGGATGACTGACAGGATCCTGGCCTCTGTCTACCAGATACCAGGAGCACACCTTCCCAAGTTATGACAGTCAAACTGTTCTCCAGATCTTGTCAAATGTCCCCCAGAGAGAACGTCATCCCAGACCAAGAACCACTGCTCTAGAATTATCTTTAAGTATGTTTTTCATTTTTAATATGTGGATCCCCAGGCTTTACTCTCCCCAAAGAAGACATACTTCATTATTAAAAGCAATTTAATTTTGTTTTTGTCTTTTGTGCATGGGTTTGTGTACAGGTGTGGTGTGGTGCAGTGTATATCTATGCACACATGTGTCCAGATGTATGTGCTCCATGCCCATACATGTAGAGGCCAGAGAAGAATATTGGAGTGGTGTCCTCCTCTATTGCTCTTTTTCATTGCTAACTTGAGGTTATCTCTCACTAAACCAGGAGATGCATTTTTTATTTCTTTAACAGACTGGCTTTTCCACAAACCCAGTGATTCTACTGTCTCCACCCCCCCCCCCCCACAGGACAGGGGTTGCAGGTGGCTCTTCTGTAGGTACTAGAAATAAAACTCTTGCCCTCTCAGGCCCTCATGTTTGCACAAGTGCTGTTACCTGCTGAGCCATCTCCCCAGCCTGCAATGTAATTCTGAATTTTGGTCTCATCTTGTACTTCTGGCCTGCTTCTGTGAATTTAAAGGGACTTCACTGTGGTACTTGCTCTGAGCAAACACAAAAGTCATCTATTGGGACACTACTGTTAGCAATACAGTGAGGGTGTGGCCTTTGAAGTTCTGATTCTTTAACCTAATCCTGGACCCAGATCATGACAAGAAGATCTTACTCACATGGCCAAGCATGGTGTGTGTGTGTGTGTGTGTGTGTGTGTGTGTGTGTGTTTCTCTTTCTCTTTTTCCTTTTGCTTGTTCAAGGAAAAGGTTGACTTAGAGGTTTTTAAAATTTGTTTTTCAGCATATGATGCTTTATCTGAAATTCAAATTTTGGTTGGACATTGGAGCCTTTCTACTTTCAAGAACATTTACTAAACATGTAAAAGTTTCCCCTGTGGGACTATAAAGATAGCCAAGTTGGTAAGGTGCTTTTTGTGAAAGCATGAGGACCTGTGTTCAATCCCAAGTGCCTACATAAAAATTCAAACATGGTGGCAGAGTCGGGCAGATCCCTAGGGTGTGTTGGTCAGCTGTTCTAGCCCACTTGGCAAGCTTCAAGTCCATAAGAGATCCTACCTCAAAAAAAAAAAAAGCAATCAAAGAGTAGATGATGCTTCAGGAATGACACCAAGGCAGTCCTCTGGCCTCCATGTGCATACACACACATGTGGACTTGCACACACATGCACGCACACACATAAGCATGCATATGCAGACACACATGCATGCACACAATGTCTTGCATGCATAATATCCCTCCCTTTTATAACCCTGGTTATTTTCTCTTCTGAGCATTCCAGCTGTATTTGACGTTTTTCAGCTACAGGCTTCCACAGGTTTCTCTTCTGTGGGTCCTACAGCAGAGAATTTCTATGAAACCAGAACCTATGTCTCTGTGCACCTCTTTATTTTGTTCATGTATCTTTCCTGGCAGAAATGATGAACATTGAGTCATGAGCTTTGAAACTTGCATGTTCAGAGTCAGCTCCACGAACAGGAATGCTGAGTCAGTGGCCCAAGCCGCTGACCACGCACAGACTTCTCGCTTTGTCCAGCCTGTGCTCAGCTATCTGGCCTGGGGCTTCACCCTCGGGAAGACCCTGAAATGACAGGGTCCGGGTGGCATTTTCTAATTCACTTGTATTTTGTTCCTTTCCTCAATTTCATACTTTTATTCCCTCTTACAAAGCTCTCTCTTACATTGTGAAGCATTCATTTTCTTTGAAAAGCGATTCTGGGCATTACAGACCCACTTCTGCCATCTTGTCTTGTGCACACAGACTCTGTGGCAGTCAGGACAGTCCTCTATGGGCAATGCTACATCCCTTGTGCCAAAGCCCTCCCCTACATTTAGCCCAGAGGTTCTTGCATAGCCCAACACAGTCATTTAGCTTTTGTTATCCTTTCTTTTCCTTCAAAATGCAGACAAGTAAGTGTACTTTCCTGCCCTTTGCTGAGTATAGCGTAGGGAGAGGACAGTGCTTGTAAAGAAAGAGGTTGACGAAGGTTGGAATATCAGCACTTTTCTTTCTGTTACCTTTGTGGCTTCTTATGATGAGCTGCCTGCCTGCCCCTCCTGACCCCCATCATGCCAGACTTCTGACTCAATGTCTTTAAGTCAAGGCTGGCTCCAGTTTGACTGCTCTCATTCTCTGAACCCACAGGTACACTTTGTCTTCCCAAGGGGTATAAGGTGCTCTAAGTGCTAGCTGCCATGCCACCCTGTTAATACGCACTAATTAATTACCATTGTCACACTTTGTCAGATTGGTTGGGCAATTCTTTTCCTGATGCTACAGGTGAGGAAACTAAGGCTTATACCTCATACCCCCACCACGGATTACTGTTCAGCAGTAACAGAGTATGCTGCTGATGTTTGCTTTGTTGTGGATGCTTCTCAAAAGCCTAATGCTAAATGACAGAAGCAGGACATGGGAGAGCTCATATTTTATTATTATTTTTATTCGAAGTATCCATAAATAGCAAATTTGTGGACAGAAACTTGATGAGTGTTTGTCTAGAGCTGAGAACAGGAAGGGGAATCAACTACAAATGGTCAGGAGGGTTCTCATCAGGGGGATTGGAATGTCCCAGGACTGATTTGTGATGATTGATGTGCTACTTGCTAAGCTAAAAAGTCATTGATGTGTGTCTTGGAAGCAGATGCTTTTTATGATATGTACAATAAACCTTACCAGGAATATTAAAAGCATCTGAGAGAGAGAAGAGGAAAAGAAGAAAGAAAAGAGAGGGTCTGGAGAGATGGCTGAATAGGTATCAGCACTTTCTACACAAGCATGAGGACCTGGCGGGGGGTTACCTGAGATTCCTCATTATCCATACAAAAGCTAGGGTGTGGATGAATGTCTGCAACCCCAGTCCTGTGGGAGCAGAGGCCAGAGAATCACTGGAGCTTTGAAAAATGATAAGCCCTTGAATCAGTGAGAGACTTTGTCTCAAGGAAACAAGCAGATGAGTGACGGGAGGAGATTCCTGATGTTCTCCTCTATGTGCTTTTCTGGGGCATGTACATCTACACATGCATGTGCATCCACACGCACACCACCGACTACACGTACGCACATGCCAAAAAGGTAGAGAAAGAACGACTGAAAGAAAGAGATAGAAAACAGAAGAAGGAAAAGAAAAAAGAAAGAGGAAATGAGAAAAAAAAAAAAAGGTTCCATAATGAGGAAGGAGCAACCCCCAGTTCAAATCCAGGTCTATATTCCTAGCCATGTTCTCTGACTTTGTCTTCTACTTTCCTGTTCTGATTTCTTCCTTCCTCTGGTGTCTTTTGCTTTTTCTCTTTCTTTTCTGTCTCCTAAACCCAAGAATGTGGTTCTTTTGTTGACCTTGAGTCTTTTGGCCAGGTTGACCCATGCACAGTCTGCTGAAACCTATCTATCTGCAAGTGGGTAGGCGCAGCCACCTCCATTCATAAGTTCTCATGCCATATTTCTAGACTCAGTCTCTTTGTATCAAGCCTGGCTCTGACGCAATGCTACTCTCCTTCCCTAGACCTAGGTCTAATTTGGCTTTGCAAATCTGTCAGTTGGCTGTCTCACAGGTGTGAGGTGCTCTTGTTTGCTGCCACCATCTGTCCTTGGCCACCCTGCATGGCCATCTGGCTTTAAAGACATGTATGTGGTCTCAGTGGTGTGGCCAGTGTATATGTGGGGCCTCATAGGGACTTACCCTCTGTTTTCCTTCTTAGATTCCTTACCATAGGATTATAGACGAATCCAGATAAGTGCAAATTTCAGCAGCAGAATGCTAATTATATTGTACATTTCCTCTGTTGTGAGCCTATGTGCAATAGCAAAACCAAGGGAGACCCTGTCTCAAGCAAGGTGGAGGAGAGGGCAAACACCCTGAGGTTGTCCCCAGGCCTCCACATGTGTACCATGGCATGCACACACTCATATACACACATCATACACATCCACACATACATGCACACACACATAATGGAACAAGATAAAGTCTCTGAAACTGAAGTATCTTAAATGTGGTGAAATCCTGAGGTAGAGAAAGGCTAAAGCACTGTACATTCTTTTGAGTCCTTAAGATTCCCCATACTGCCTGTTATTAGTCAGGAATCATCTTGTCTTGGGTTCCTGGAAACTTAATATATAAAACAACAGGTTTTTTTTTTTTTTCTTGGTAGAAAAGTTAGAAACTTGTTTCTCAACTCATATTTGAATACTAAATCTTTCAGCGTACCTTGTCTGTTTCCATGGAAATTTCTAGGTAGATAAACTGAGATTGGAGATGGGCCACAGGCATAACCAAGTCTAGCAGAAGCTAAATGAAAGAAAGCAGTCCTCGATGCAGAGCAGGTCATCCACTGCTCACAGTCATTGCTCAAGCTATTTGCAGACTCCAGGCTCTGTTTGCTTGGGTGAATCTTGCTTCTGATAGCTCATGTGGGCATCAGATGGCCTTGGTGTCAGTGCACGAGAGAGTGTGTCACCAGCCATGCCAGACTCTGATCTGAGTTCTTTAACCTGAACTGCCCCAAATCAGTGTGTGCAAACCAAAACCAACTGGTTGCTGGAGAGTTCAAACCAACACATGGAACTGATCCTGTGAGCCTGGGAAAGCTCTGGTCTCTGAGAGTGGATCCAGAGGTCTTTGGAGTGATTCATCGTATCAGCCGTCCCTTCTGGAGCTCGGCCTTGGAAAGCCTCCTGACTGAGTAGATGACATACTAATTCTCAACTCACAGGGACATGCTTTTGCAGGAAGTGGCTAGTCCCCAAGCAAATGTAATGCTCCACAGCGTGACAGAAATTGCCAACCTTTTCCATGTTACAGATAAGTCACATTTACCACCGAGGAAGGAGATTCCCAATTGGCACCAGTGCTGAAGGTGCAGTCGGAGTGCTGACTTTGACCGCGCATGTTACTCAGTTTCCCCCTTGAACAACCCATCAGTGAAGAGAACGGATGGGTGTCCAGCTGCTGCTACCTCTTCATTTGTCAAACTCTTTCCAGGAACTTTGGAAGTTTTCATTTCTGGGACAGCAGGGGAACCCGGATGAGTTTTCACAATGGTTGGCTATCGATCATTAATCTGATACACTGACTTTGATTTTATATGTCCCTGAGATAGCATTTGTTTTCTCTAGTGCTGTTATGGTATCTGGACTTTATGTTGGCTCTTCCTGCAGAAGCGCAAGGCTGAGTTGAGGAGGGCTGAGCTGAAGGCAGCCGGCTTTGATGGCAGAAGCATGAGGACTCCAGTGACTTCCCGACAGGGAGAGAGCAGTGCAGCAGCCTGGCCGGGAATGCATTTTCAAAGTCCTTCTCCTTTGAGAATACACGCGCATGGCCTTGAGCAGAGCCTCTGATTCCCCTTTGCATCTAACCTGCCTTGAATTTTTACCACAGACAATCTCCTAAAATGTAATTCCTCACCCTGCCCCTAACTACTGGCTATTTAAGCGATGTAGTATGGTTAGCTTTTGTGAAGGCTAAATTAAGAAAATTATGCCGTCTAGTTGATTGCATTTTTGTCTCTCCACCAATCTGGTCTTCTCCCCTATGCAATGGCTTGCCAGTTGGCTACAGTTCAGAGATCAGTGTTTCTAGAAGGCACTTAAAACACAGTGCTTGGGAAATGGGCTATGACTGACTGATTTTGAACGTTGATTTATGGAATATTTAATGCATCATTATGGTCTGATATGGACTGAAAGGAAAGGTCTTCTTGGTGACAATGTCCATAAGGGTTACAAGTTCATTGGCCTCAGTACCTCCATCAGCTACTGTTGTTATGTGAGGCGAACGTTAAAAACACCTGTGAGGTAGGTGTGTCCTTAAGAAACGAGAATCCTGGAGGCGAGATGTGGCTCAGTTGATAGAGAACCCCACTAGCTCTGGGTTCGATCCCCAAAGCTGCATAAACTGGGCATAAAAGAGCATGCCTGTAATCCCGGCACTCAGAAGGTAGAGGCAGGAGGAAAGGCCTTCTCAGCTACATCAGGAGTTCAAGGCCTGCCTGGGCTGCAAGGGATCTTGTATCAAACTTAAAAAAAGAAAAGAAAAGAAAGAAACCAAAAAAAGCCAAGCAAAACGACTTCTCTTCCTCGCAGGTGGTACTTGGAGACTGAGAGACTACCGGCTTTCAGGTGGCCTGGGCTTGGGCTTTACTGTCGGGAGAGCTGGTGGATAGCAGAGCCAGAAGTACCGCTAAGCTCTCACATACAAGACTTCCCTGGAGGTCTTCAAACTAAAGGAAAATTGCTGGTGTGTAGACTGTCCTCATGCTAAGCTTCACACTACTGAACATCCTGAGCTGAAAGGGTGTTCTCTGAAGCGATAACCTTTTAAAATTAACATTTCTGTCCCCAAACAGCACTTGCTTTCTTAGAAATGCCACTCTTCACCTTTATTTAAATTATATTACACTTGTAGTGTGAAAGCTATGAAGCTGTCAAAGAATAATAAGGAAGAAAGAAAAATTAATGATGAATAAAGCCACTTTTTAAAAGAAAAAAAAAAGATGTGTAAAAAGAGACCTTTCTTAATTAAGGTAAAGGCTTGGCATGGGGGTGGGGTGGGCTATGAGAATGGTGTAATTTAGAAGGAAGGCACATTTCAGGGAGGTGCATTCCCTGGAAGGAACTCTAATGTGCAAGTGCATAGGTCATCATGGACCCCTGGGGAAGGAAAAGCTATACCTGAGTCTTGGGGATTGTGTTGTAGACAGGAGCTCATTTGTTAGCAGGGGATTTGGAGAGGACCCCACAGGGCTGCAGACAGTGTGGGTGTTGGTGATAGGGGCATACATGGCTAAGAGTTAGGAGAGATTCCTGCAATTTGTTCTTCCCTGCTATCCGCAGATGAATCAATATTTTTTCTTAAACATGTGATAAGTGAAAATTCCCAATTGTAAGACACACATTAGTCAGGAGGGTTTTTAAGCTAAATCCTATTTATTTTCTACTCTAATACCATGAAATATTGATCAGCTACTCCTTGTACTGTTTCCTAAGCCCTGGGCTGATGAGTGGATAACTAACAGCCATTAGTTATTTCTGGCACCAGAGAACTGATGATCTATCCTGTTTTAAGTAGTTGACAAAACAGGTCGATCCTGGATCAAGCTCTATGGATGTGACCCCTGGAGCAAAGACCAGGATTGTCAGGCACTGCTAAACACGGGCTGGGACTGGGAGAAAGCCGGCCTGGACTGTTGGACATGGCCGGCGACCTTGGGCTGTGGGGGTTGCGGCTGGCCTTATCTTGGGGACCCCACTCTGCTTGGGAGCGGGCCCTCCCTTCTCGGAGCTCTAGTGAGCTTCATCTTTGCCCAGAGGAAGCAGGACTTGAGGGCCCTCCCCCCATCCCAAAGCACCTGAGCGTTCCATAGTCTAAGGTTCTGCATGCCTCCCTCCCACACACAGTTCCTGACCTTGTGGCCAGCTGCCCAAGAGACCCTTATCTGGTGTAAACAGTCTCCCCGCTGCTGTAGCCATCCAATATGTGGATGAAGTCACGTAGCTTTTCCCGCCCTTCTGTTATCTCCCTTGCAACTTCTCCCTGACAACTTCCACCTTCCAACACCAGCCAATTAGACAGCGACCCATAAACCTATGTATCCAATCACCTCATAGTCTCTATGTGCCTTCTCAACCTTCCCCAAGCGTTTATAAACCCACTCCCCATCTGAATAAACGAGACGAAGCGCTGCCCACCAGACTGTCTCCCGGGTGGTTCATTGCCCATCGCACCCACCCTGCTCCCCTCAACTCTTCCTGCCCCTGGGATGATGGCCAACGACCCCCAGGGATAGCAAAGACCCTCACAGGATGACATTTGAGGAACCAAGAAGTGTTTTCTTTTTGATTTTATATTCTTTATACACTAATAGGAACATTTCTGAGGGCAATCTTACAAACATTCTCTTTATCTAGAGATGGATATACGGAACAAAGTTCATTTCAATACTTTAGTTTCTTGACCTTTGGAGGGGATGAGCTCTCATCTTGCGGGGGGACGGCAGGCTTTCTGCTCTGGAGGGGTTTATAAGGTCTGATTTAGTGGTTTGACGGAAGGATCAATATATATATATATATGTTTTAAAATCAACTTTGTTGAAATATTAGCCCATGTCTTGGCTCAAGGATGAGGAAAGAACACCTGAAAGCCATGATTTTATTTATTTATTTTTATTTTTTAATTTTTGGGATATTTTTCAAGGTAGGGTCTCACTCCAGCCCAGGATGACCTGGAACTCTCTCTGAGTCCCATGCTGGCCTTGAATTTGCACTGATCCTCCTACCTCTACCTCTATCTAGGAAATGTGTCTGGTCTTCATAGTGGACAGATTTTGCTCTTTTATTGTTACCTAATCCTGTAGCTTCTTTTCTGTCCTTCCACTCTTACATCTTCATGCCTTAGCACTTGTGATCATTAATGATCTTGCTCCATACTTCCTGCTTTGATGGACATCTTCCTCTAGCAGTTGCTTGGGATTCATCTTCATTCTCTTGGGGTTAATCCCCTTTCTGTTTACTTTTTCCTTAAATAGAGAATAATTGTTATTGAGTTCAGCTACATCTTAGTTCACTCTGGCTGTTATTACAAAATGCCACATACTGGGCTGCTTAAGCAGCAGCAATTTATTTTCTAAAGTTCCAGAAGGTGGGAAGGCCAAGATCAAGGCCTCAGCATATTTGGAATCTGGTGAGGGCTTGCTTTCTGGTCCAAGATAGACTCCTTGCAGGTGTATCTTCACATGGAAGGAGGGGCTCTCCCTCAGTCGTTTCATGTAAGACACTAATCCCGTTCATGAGAGCCCCATCCTCATGACTTGAACACCTCCTGAAAACTGTGAACACTATTGCTTTTCTCATTGCTGTGGCACCTTGAGAAGAAAGGCTTATTCTGGATCAGTTTCAGAGCATCTTGGTGGAGAAAGCATGGCGGCACGTGGAGGAGGCTCCCAAATCCCCACAGTGTACGGGACTTGTTCCTCCTCTGGCTCCTTACTGCTGAAACAAGTAATATGTTTGATTTTAGCTACTTTAGTAGGTATACTCAGTGTGAGGGATTAACCTTTGTTGTCACTTTTACAGGATTTAGAAGTACCTAGAAGAACGCACCTCAGTGTGTTTCTCTGAGGGTATTTCCAGAAAGGCTTTACTGAGGACGGAAGACCCTAAACTTGGGTGACATAATCCTGTGATATGGGTTTCCAGAAGAATAAAAATAAGGAAGAAAAAAAGGAAAAGCCAACAGATGTTGTCTGTTCTCTAATTCCTGATCCACCATGACATGAACCGCTCTGTTATACCATGTCCTCCCCATCTTGATGTACTAACATCTCTGAAACTATGAGCCCAAGCAAATAATTCCTCCTTTATGTAACTTCTCTTAGGTATCTGGTCACAGCAGCAAAAAGTTAGCAGGCATACATGGTGTCTCATGAATCTTACTTGAATTTTCTTTGTGATCAGTAATGTGGAGGAATCCTTTCTCATGCCCATGGCCCAGTAGCATATCTTCTTCAGTGAAGTGTCTGTTCAAATATTTTGCTTGCTTTTGAAGTGAGTTGCTTGGGTTCCTATTATTGACTTGTAAAGGCTATTTATATAGCCTGTCTCTTTCAAAAATATACTTTGAAAATATTTTGTTCTAGTGTGTGGACTTCTTTTGATTCTTTTAAAAAATATTTTAATTTATTTATTTGAGACTGGGAGAAACAGGCCTATGGGGGAGAGAGAGAGAAAGAGAGAGAATACAGGCACACCAGGGCCTCCCGCCTACTGCAAAGGAACTCCAGGCACTTCTGTACATCTGGCTATATGTAGGTACTGGGGAATTGAATCCAGACAGTCAATTTATCCATTTTATGTACCAAAAGAACTTTCCACTTAATTAAAATTCACTAAGGCTTTCTCCTATGTTTTCTTCCAGAAATTTTGAATAGTTTTCACCTTAAAGTTGATAGCTGTAGGTACTATACTTATTTTTAGTCAGTTTTACATACAGCATGAAATAAAGACATTCTACTTGTGGTGGTCTGAATGTGTGGCCCTATAAACTTAGGCATTTTTTTTTTTAAATTAAGATTGAGCTTTGAGCTGGGTGTGGTGGCGCACGCCTTTAATCCCAGCACTCGGGAGGCAGAGGTAGGAGGATCACAGTGAGTTCGAGGCCACCCTGAGACTACAGAGTGAATTCCAGGTCAGTCTGAGCTAGAGTGAGACCCTACCTCGAAAAACCAAAAAAAAAAAAAAAAAAAAAAAAAAAGATTGAGCTTGTAAATTGAGTTTCCAGTGGGTGGAGCCCTGCTGGGAAGGCGGTATGTCAGTGGAGGCTGATCTGATAGTCTAGCCCTAAGGTATGTAAAATGCCAGTTTTGAGCTCTGGCTGTTTCTGTTTGCTGGCTGTTAATTTTTCTCTCTGCTTTGCTAATGTGTGATGGAGTGAGCCAGCTTTTCTGCCATTAATGGTGGTTCCTCTGGATTCTGTAAGCCGGAAATAAACCCTTTTCTCCCATAAACTGCTTCTGGTCGGATGTTTGTCCAGCAATACGAAGGTAACCTCAGCACCATTCTTTCAGTGTCATTTATTGCAGAGGTGATACATATCTCAGTCGTCCGTATATGAGTGACACTGTTTGAAAATTCTACTTTGTTTCATTGGCATATTTGTTTATCTTCATGCTAAGTACATGGTCTTGCTTACCAGAACTCTGTAAGAAGACTGAAATCAGACAGTGTTACTTCTCTAACCTTCTTCCATTCCAAAGCCTTTCGTGTGCAGACCAGTACTGAATGTGTGATAGGAACCTCTACAAATTTCTGTGACGATCTTTTCATGAAGCCTCAGTGGGATTTTATATATATGATATTTAGTTATTTATTTGAAAGAGACAGAGAGAGAGAGAGAGAGAGAGAGGCTGAAAGGAAGAGTAAGACAGGCATACAGGGGCCTCCTGCTGCTGCAAAAGAATTCCAGATGTGTGTACCACTTTGCACATCTGGCTTTATATGGGTACTGGGGAATTGAACTCAGGCCATCAGGCTTTGAAAGCAAGCACCTTTTACTACTGAGCCATCTCTCCAACCCAGCCCTCTCTCTAATTGCACTTGTACCTCTGAACTTGAGTCATGTTGTGCTGTGTTAAACACTGTCCTCCTAACGTGACAATTATTCCCATCTTTATCACAGCAGCTCAGCTGTGACTCCTTACAAGAGATCCTCAAGATGGGGCTTATTGACCTTTCCTCACAGACGAACACTCATCAGAGATCTCTGCCACTCTCCCTGTCAGTGACATATAATTGTGTCCCAGCTGCATGTAGTATTGTAGTTGTAGGAGGTACTAGAGTATGAAAGGTTAAATGAAGGGGTAGCTCTGTCTACGCAGCTATGGGGAAGTCACCACACATGTGGAGGTGAGATTTCAGTGATGTGGCTGCTTTGGGCTCATCATGCTCTTGTGAGTAACTCCTTAGCTATGCTCCTGTAAGTAAGCCCAACAGACATGTTAGTTCACCAAGCTAGACTGCGTAGAATCATTACTCTGGCCTATCATGGATCTACCTATGGGAGCAGACCTTGTTCATGTTTCCTGAGGAAACGTTCTCCAAAACTTTATCCCTCAGTGGACCAACTAACCCCTAAAAGCTTCCTCTCTCTGCACGGTGTCTGATAAATGCTCCCATATTAGGGTGCTGGGTCAGTGCTTAGACACAATTTGTATATTTCTCCCTTTCAATTTCACATTTCTGGGATGAAGTTCCAAACCAGGCATGGTTTATAGGAAGAAAGGAATTTATTTGAACCTTACAGATGCAGAGGAAGTTCCATAATGGCAGAAGAAGCTGCCCCCCTTTCAAAGGTCCACACACAGAGAGAAAAGCAACCACAACTATCACAAGCAAGCACACTCCAGGAATCCAGGTAGAGCTCAAGCACTCCACATATCTTAGGCTGGAATTCCAAATCTACCCCCACATCTTAGGGCTGGACCCTAGGATCCACCCATAGTAGCACCTCCTTCAGCAGGGCAGCTGGAGATCTAAGAAGCTATAATAAAACTGAATCTATTGGGGGTCATTCATTCAAATTACCATTCCCTGTATCTTCATTATCACTGTCTGATGTCCACTGTCTTCTTTGTATGTTGTTCTTGGTTCATGGTTGCTTTGGGATGGAGGGTAGAGTGGTTATCTAAGAAATAAAGGCCACAAATTGCGATATTTTTTATTTGTACTCTACCAGAGGAAGTGTCAGATAAATTGGAGCTTATAAGCATTCTTGTTTTTTGTTTGTATGTTTTGGACATGGGATTTTACTATGTAGCCCAGGCTGATCTGGAATTCCTTCTGTAGACCAGGCTGGCCCTGAATTTTCAGTCATCCTCCTGCCTCTGCCATATAATGTTGGAAATACAGGTATATACCACAATACCATGCTATTCTTATATCTTTTAAATTTATTTTTTATTTTTAAAGTTTTACTTATGAGAGAGAGAGAGAGAGAGAGAGAGAGAGAGAGAGCGCACCAGGGTCTCCAGCCACTGCAAATGAACTCCAGACACATGCACCACCTTGTACATCTGGCTTACATGGGTTCTGGGGAATTGAACCTGGGTCCTTTGGCTTTGCAGGTAAATGCCTTAATTGTTAAGCTATCCCTACAGCCCCATTCTTATATTGTTTTGTATGTTGGTTTTAATCATTTGTGTCATCAATTACCTTGAAATGTTGAAATAGTTGTAAGTGATTTGGCCTAGAACTGTCTTTGTCAAAATAAGACAAAATGGGAATTCTTCAAATTCTCATGTGGTAAGTAGGACCTCTGTATTGGACAAGTTGTAGATGTGTGTGTGTGTGTGTGTGTGTGTGTGTGTAAGTCTGAGAAAGTGTAGTTCTTAGATGCTGCTGGCTGAGGTGGATTCATTCTATAAGATAAAAGAGGCTATAGTGTATGATCTATTTGGGAAACTTCAAGTAGTTCAGGTCAGAGAAGTGAAGTGCATATGGCAGGTGGGGGAGAAGGAAAGATGAGGAGTAAGAGAGTGCTATTAAAATTGCAAGGATAGAGAGATGTGTACCCAACAGCCTTGTGCACAGGGTTAGACCATTGGATGGCAGTGAGGGTCGTGGACAGCCTGATGTGTTTGAGGGAGTATAGTGACAGTCACACTTCAGAACATGGCTGTAGTAGATGAGTGTGCACAGTGTTGGATGGGGCTTGGGTGCAATCACAATCATGCTACGTGCAGGAGGTCCCTTTATGCATGCCTATATGTGTCTGGTGGGCGTGTGTGTGGGCACATGCATATGTGCTGTGAGTGTACATGTGGAGACTGGAGCGTGAGGTAGAGTGTCTTCCTCTGTCGCTCTTCACCTTATTTTTTAGATAGGGTCTCTTGTTGAACTTACAGCTCATTGGTTTGGCTAGACTAGCCAGCAGTCCCTAGGGCTATCTAGGTTAGTTTGTCTGCCTCCAGAGCACTGCTGTGCCTAGCTTTTATATGGGTTCTGGGGATCCAAACTTATTCTTGTCTCATGGCTTTATTCTTGTGTGGCAGGAATGTTACCCACTCAGCCATCTCCCCAGCCCAACAGGAGAAGCCTTTAGGGAGGACGTTGGCTAGTCTTGTTGAGGACAGAGAAGTAACCTGAAGAAACACTGGGAGAAGCTTGAGAAAAGCAAAGTTCATGAGATATTTAAGAGATAAAGTTGGCGAGACGTTGCCTTTGAGTAAATGTGTTTGAAGACAGACACAGGGGAGAGGAGTTAAAGATTACTTGGATTTATGACTCAAGTATCTGTGAGTTATTGGAACTATTACACAAAGAGATAGATGTGTATGTATCAATGGAACCTCCATATAGGACAATTTTCTCTTTTATAAACATTGATGGATCAATCATGTCTCCCTCAGTTGTATGTCCCATTCATCTAGTTCATACTGGCTTAAAAATATGGAAATGTTTTAGATGTTGTAATTGAAATGTCCAGGCATCAAGCAAAGCTGAGTTCAGTTTTGTAAATCAAGAGGCCTTTAATGTGTGGTGGTGGTAGCAAAGATGGCTCCATCTATCAATCATATCACCTTGAAGGATGGGGATTGAGTCTTTACTGATGGTAACAAAGTGTTGAAACAAAGCTTCACTGGATCTGACTCATGCATGTTCTTAATTCTAAATAAATTCCTATACATAAGAAGATAGATGATTCTGTCTGGGTTATGTGATCTTTCTAGAAAGCCTGGTGTGCAGGCCGACAAGATGGTCTAGTGGGTAAGACCACTTGCTTGCTGAGCAAGCATGAGGACCTGAGTTCAATCTCCAGCACTCATGTCAAAAGCTGAGTGTGATCATGCATGCCTATAGCCATGGCCTGAGGAGGGTGGAGAAAGAGGATTGATTACTAGATCTTGCTGGTCAGCCAGTCCCATTTCAGAGTTCACTGAGAGATCCTGTCTCAAGAAAATAAGATGAGAGAAGAGGACACCGAACCTCCTCCTCTGGCCTCAGCATGAGCACACATGAGGCATGCACATCTGCACAAATATGTGCATACACCACACACACACCACCACCAACAACAACAACAAAGCACGGGTGTGGTGAGGCCTCCTCATCCCCTTCTGCTATAGGAATGGAAGTGGATGCTTGGCAAGTGAGAACAAGTCCTGCCTCCCATGATTCCCTCCTTGCTGCAGAGCAGCAGCTGTACTTGCTGAATGAAATTGCTGAACTCCAGCCGCTCCTCAGCTTGTCTCACAGCTGCTCCTCCATCATAGTAACCTGTCAGCTTGTCACTGGGCATCGTGACTTCTTCAAGGAGCGGAGATTGATTGTGTGCATGGTTACCATGCCTCCCTACAGCGAAGCCAGCTTCAATTGATTTTCGGCCCAGGGAAGAGTCCGTATCCCCGGCCCGCGTTCATAGTGTGTACTCTATGTGACTAATAAGCGCCTCCTGAATAACAGTGTCATGCTGGCAATCACACTTGTGTGACGTGCATGAAAATGATAGAATTGAGCAGCTTTGTTGAAATACGGGCTGGGCTGTTGGAACAGGCAGGCACCTGCAGAATCTTAATCATCTAATCTAGCATTGCTCACACTTTCAGGACCACTGTTAACTTTGGTTTTCTGCCCCATAGGCGAGCATGTTATTCAAATAGGATAATGTCTAGTGCTTGCAGGGAATTAAATATTCTCTGATGATGGCTCTCTCACAGTTTGGGAGCCACTGGTCTAGATCAGCGACCTTGATCTGACGGTCGGGGGCGTGAATGAGATTGAGTAAGAGAAGTGACCCGCACAGGGAAAGAGAGAGAACAAGCATGCGGGGTCTCTTGAACCCATTTTCTCTCCATTTTGGTCTTTTGCTGCTCTATCTGTCCAAATCTAATGGATTTGTCCATTGATATAGAAGACTTTTAGGGTCTTTTATAGAATTCTTAAATTTAGCAAAGAATTACTAGAGTATTTTTTAGGAAAATTCAATCTTTAAATTTTGGGGATTTTTACTGTTTTAAAAAACATTTTACTTATTTGAGAGAGAGCAAGAGGGAGAGAGAGAGAGAAAGAGAGAGAGTGAGAAGAAGGAAGAGAGAGAGAAAGAGAGAAAGAGAGAGAGAGAGAGAGAGAGAGAGCCCCAGGGCCTCTAGCCACTGCAAATGAATCCAAGATGCATGTGCTACTTTGTGCATCTGACTTTATAAGGGTACTGGGGAATCGAACTTGGGTTGTTAGGATTTGTCGGCAAGTGCCTTAACTGTTAAGCCATCTCTGCAACTCCCCTGTTTTTGTTTTTAATTTACTTTTCAGAAGATATTTATCTTGTTCCTCTGTATTTAATGAAGTATAGATATCTACCATTTATTCTAAATCCAATCCCATCCAGAAGATACTCTGATCCCCATTTTATAGATGAGGAAGGAAGCCACAGAAGTAAAGCAGATTGGCATGTTCAGACAGCCAGTCCAGGTGGGTACTTTCTGATTGTCGTGCATGGCCCCTGTCTTCTCTCTAAAGAACGTTTTTTGCATGCAAGACACTTCCCAGATGCTGACAGTGTCAATGGCTGTTTGTTTAACCAACAACAACAGCAGAATAATCATCAGCAATAAAGTCTTTATGGAAATTATAAGCACTCAAATGTTCAGATCTTTTAAAGGAGCAAGTACTAACTTCTAGAATGTTTCAGCTAAGGCAGGGGTCAAAATACAAGCCTGTGGGCCAGATTCAACCTATTACTTATTTGGTTGTGGCTATATTTTTAGGGGTGTTGTTTTCACATTTTTGCTGGGGACACAGAGTAGAGGGCCTCCTCCATCTATAGAAGTGTTCGTAGACTCTTCAGCTAGTCCAGGTTGGGGCCCTAAGGATCCTGGGGATGACTGGGCATGTATGGAATGTTCTCATGATCTCAGAGTGGCACTGGGTAGTTGTAGGGTGTGGCTTCATTGATTTTGATGGCATACTTGGTATAGGGGCTGAATATGAGCAGAAGTATAGCAAGGCTAGCAATGGTGAAGGACACGACCAGTACTACTGGTTCCTTGCCCCAGGTACTGTTGAGGAAGGTGGAGAGACCACCAGCCATCTTGGTCTAGACTGTGTGTGTGCAAGCCCACATATATATGCATGTGGAAGACAGAGAACATTCACAGCCATTGTGTCTTAGGAAAACCTGTTCTCCTTTTTTGAGGCATAATTTCTCATTGGCCTGCAGCTCATTAAAGAAGCTAGACTAGCTGATCTGTGAGGCCCAGGGATCCTCCTATCTCTGCCTACCCAGTGCTGGGCTTCCAGACACATGCCACCAACACCACATCTGACATTTTAACATGAGTATTGCAGATGAAACTCAGATCTTCATGCTTGTGAGGCAAGTGCTTTACCAACTGAGATACCTACCCAGCCTCTTTAAAAAAAAAATCTTTATTATGTCCATTGGAACACAGTCACATCCATTCCTTTATGTATTCTCCATGGTTGATTTTGTGCTACAAGAGCAAAGTCAAGTTAGAGTGATGGAACTCATATAGTCTGTAAAGTCTACAAATGTCTATCCCCTGCCCCATTACAGAAAGTTTGTTGACCCTCCAGTACAGAAATTATTTGTAGGCTGTGTTGTTCAGGGCCCTTTTCATTCACTGGGGTGGAACTCAAAACCCTCTGTTATGAATGTCAGTGAACAAGTTTTTTAGGGCTTAATTTACTTCAAACAGAGAAGTCCTGCTTTTGTGTCTATTATATATTGGGTTTTCACAGTTGAATCTGTGTTAGATCAAGGTGATGGATGTGTTAGAAACTTTAGGTCAGATTCCTAGAGAGTTCTATAAATGTTTGTATAATTGCTGACCCTTGTAGGAAAGCCCACATGCTGGTGCAAAGCAAATTCTAGAACTTGGTGTCTTATTTTCATGGGGGAGAGAAAAATTCTCCTGCTTACTATAATATTTAGTTACTTAATGAGCCATAAACCTACATGAGGAATTGTATTCAATCTTTTACTTCAGAAATATGTCCTAATAGAGAAATCAAACTGGAAATGATCTGGAAGCTCCCTTTTATTTTTTTTCTGAATAGCTTTCTTTGTACCACAAGGGTCTATCCAGACAAGATGCTGGCGGGTAGAAAAGCCACCAACAGTCATACCCAGCTATGGACACTGTTTATTCCACAAATGACCTGCCAGGCAGGAGGTACCCACTGGTGAAATTGAGGTATGACTATGATGAGAGTAACTAACCATTTTTTGGTTGGATTTGAGGCCTGCTTCACAGGAGGAAATTCATGCCTGGTACTGTCAACCTGGCCCAAAGCAAATGGTTAGAGACATGGGCACTAGAAGGGAGTGTAATACGGTGGTTATTCTGAACGGACAGCATGTCAAACTGCCTTCAAAATCTCTATATTTACTCCCATAGCTTAGTACTATTTGAAACCTTGATCACAGAAGCTTCTTTCTACAATGGGCAGTGATTAATGCAGAGACGTATAGCTGGAAAATTTGCTAAGAATAAGTAGACGATTCAAACAGGACTTCTAAACCACCCCAAAGCTCAGAGAGCCTCACAGGAGGTATAGGCTTGGAAGAGTCAGAGCAGGAAGACTGGGGGAGAGGGAGAGCTGTGAAGCACTGTTCTCTGAATATGACTTAGCCATTACACTCCTGAATTCAGAGCAGTGGTGGTTTCCTGCTCAAGAATAAGCCTGTCAATATTTCATTGTCAGAGGGGGAAGGGTCTATGAGACCCCAAACCTGCTAGCAGACCTGATGGCAGCTAGTGGTTGCTGGGAGAGGGGAGTCAGGTTCTTCAGTGGTGTGCCCAGTGGTAAGTTTCCCATTCCACATTAAATAACGTTCTACCTATGATCATGCAAGAAACTCTAATTGAACTCAGGGGTTAAAGATATGAATTAATATGGGAATTAATGGAGGGCGTTAATGGGGGAAAAGGATACAAGTGTAATTGAGGAGGATAAGATCAAAATACATTATATACACGTATAAAATCTCAAAAATGAAACAATAAAAATTTAAAAAGGGATATCTATGTTAGCATGAGATCATTAGGGCCTAGGATGAATCTAGGCCCTGATGAGTTCAAAGGGAAGAACAGATCAAGATATATATATATATACATACATATATATATATATATATATATATATATATATATATATATATATATAATGAGTGGGCAATCATCTTTAAGCTGAGGAGAGAGGTCTGAGAAGAAATTCTTCTGTTCATTGACCTGGAATTTCAGTCTCCAGAATCATGATAAAATGCATTTCTGTTAAACCATCCAGACCATGGCCCCTAATCATAGCAGCCTAGGCATATAATTAAGGCTGCAGCATTCTAAGGTTTGGTGTGTCCAATCATTGCCCTTGTCCCAAATGTACCATGACTGAACTTGAATCTTCCCAGTTTGCCCTTTGCAGAACTCAGTCAGGTCACTCTTGCAGATGGAAAATTCATCTCTCTCCATTTTCTTTTCTTCTTACTTCCTGGAAACCCTTGCTGTCTCCCAGTGCACGGGGTGCATCAAGTCATTGTTTCATTTCAATAAACAACCCCTTATCTATGGGCCATGAAATAACTGGTGACATTTGCTTCTGAAACTGTCATACTCCTCAAGGTAAAGCAGGAAACCTCTTTTTGGAGCTGTCACCAGTTCGGTGACCATGGCTATGTAATAAGCGGCTCCCTCCAGACCAGATGGCCATGGATGCTGGACAGGCAAACTGCTACCTTTCATTTTTCCCTTTGCTGCACCACAACTCATGTGGATCAGGACAACAGGAGCAGGAGGAAGAACACTCTGTATTCTCTCTCCATCTGTTCCTGCCCCACCAGCATTATAGCAATATGGCATTCACTGCAGGAGCACAACACAGGCTGTCGACGCAGACCAACAGAACCCTACCTCCTCATAGGGAACTGTACTGGTAGACTCTGGAAGGACATGTGGCCAAGTACAGGGCCTGAAGACATCATTGCTATGTCCAATGGCCTAATGAATGATAGAACATGACAGTCACAACACACGGGAGTGTACGATGCTGGATAAGTCGCCTCCTTGTTCTGGAAACGAATGCTCTATCTTTCCAATGGGGGCAGTACCTAGATTATTGATATGGGGGTACTGAGGTGATTAAATGAGGTACTTTGTACAGGTGTGTCTAACTCTTAATGAGTGCTGTAAACAATGACATAACGTTTTTCATAAGCCCAAGCTGTGACAATAATTGGGTGGGGGTAGGCATGAGGCTGTATTCTATCTTGTTTGCCCGGCTACGTAGCAACCAAGTCAGGGAGTAATATGTGATCAAAAACTTCAGCTTTTTTTTTTTTAATAGTGCACACAGTTGTAGGGGCTAAGACAATCTAGAATGAGGATTTCTATTAAAAACCCATATATGAGGTATTTCTCTCAAAACCATTTTTAAATATAGTTCATGTAAGAGGAAAATTTGTCAGATTTATTGAAATTTAATTTACATATAAAATTCACAGTTTTTTTTTTTTTTTTTTTTTTTTTTTTTTTTTACTTTTTTCTTTTTTCTTTTTTCTTTTTCAAGGTAGGGTCTCATTCAAGCCCAGGCTGAAACTAGAACTCACTTTGTAGTCTCAGGCTGGCCTTAAACTCACAGCAATCCTCCTACTTCTGTCTCCCAAGTGCTGGGATTAAAGGTGTGTACCACCATACCTGGCAAAATTCACAGATTTTAATTTAAAAAAAATTAATTTATTATTATTTATTTGTTTGAGAAAGAGAAAGAGAGAGAGAGAGAGAGAGAGAGAGAGAGAGAGAGAGAAAGGACACACACAGAGAGAGAATGGGCACGCCAGGGCCTCCAGCCACTGCAAACAAACTCCAGATGCATGCACCCCCTTGTGCATCTGGCTTAAGTGGGTCCTAGGGAATAGAACCGGGATCCTTTAGCTTTGCAGGCAAATGCCTTAACCACTAAGCCATCTCTCTAGCCCCAAATTTACCTCCCTCATGGCAGGAGCACTCTGCACTTTCTTCTATTCTCTTACACTCATAAACTTTCCCTAAGTCTCTGGTCTACAGATTTGAAATTCTTTAAATTCATAAGATAAGAACCTGTGGTACATAGATATTAAATCATTCTATGAGATTTGCATGCAGTCATGAAATCACCACCACAGTTCACAGGGTCATCTTTTCAGATAGTGATTTACAGTTTCCTTCCTTTCCATTTTCTGAAATGGTGACTGGGTTCTAGATTCCTGGGTTAGAGATGATTTGTGCTGCCCAAAGGATGAACTTGGCCTGTAAGAGTCAGCTCTTTCTGACCTTGGAATTCAGCTTCCTCATCTATGGAAGTGTTTAAGGTATTCTGGTAGTGGGGAAGAAAGGCAGTGCCCTAGAGCTCAGACTGAACATGATGATGAAGATAGCAGTGTTGAAGAAGTGCAAATGCCAGCCCTGATCTTGGGACACGTGTGTGTGTGTGTGTGTGTGTGTGTGTGTGTGTGTGCACGCAGTTAGTCCTTATGCCATCCTATGAGTTAAGCACTGGTTTTGTTCCTATTTTACAGGAGAGGAGTCTGGGGTACTGTGTTAGTTTTCTGTGTGATCAAATGTCTGTGATGAACAATTTAAAGGAGTTAGGATTGATTATAGCCAACTGTTTTAAATGGTTCAATCCAAGGTCAGGTGGCTCCATTGTTTGAGCCAAAGGAAAGCAGAGTATGATGGATGCAGGTGTGTGTGGTGGATCGTAAGCCAGGAAGCCAAGGGGTGGGGAAGGACTGGGTTCCAACTGTCCCTGCAAGTGCCTCTTCCCAGTGACACTCTTCTTCCAACAAGTCCCCACTTACTAAGGGGGAATTTGTCAGATAGCCAATTAGAGGGCCCAAAGAGGGAACACTGTGTGTGGTGGTTTGAATAGAATAGATGGCCCCCAATATATTCAGTTGTTTATTTGTTTGTAGTTTGCATCTCTAGCCATCTGGCTGGAGGCAATGCCATTGTGTGGATCTTAAGGTGTGGTGGTGGGTTTGAGATTACAATCTAAAGATATGCAAAGTGTGCCTAGCTGGAGTTCCTGAAGTGTGTTGTGGCTTTTGACCTTTAGGCTTGTACTGCTCTCTCTCTGCTTGGGCCTGTGAAGGCAGGCCAGTTTCTTCTGCCATTATGGAACTTCCCCTGGATCTGTAAGCTTCAATAAATCCCTTCCTCCATAACTGTGCCTGGTCTGGAAGTTCATCTCAGTGAACCTGAAGCTGTCTGATACACTGTGCCTGCCTGCTTTAGCAGAAGAGACTTCAGCATAGGCTCCAGCCTATCCAATCAGTGCTCCCTGCCCATCCCCCACTCAGGTATGCTGACCTCTTCCTGAGCCAGATCCCTGAGTCAGGACCTATCAGCAATTTCTGACTTACCTGAGTCTAAGGGCCAAGCCCACCACAATAAGATTATAAATAGATGCTTACCAGGTGAGCAAGGCCTCAATTTGATTGTTTACCTCTTCTGAACTTTCAGGTCCCTGTTCTGGTAAGCTCCTTTTGTCTCAGGCCCCTCCTAGTCTCACCTGAGCACTCCACCCCCTCTGGCCTCCCTCATGGCAGGAGCACTCTGCACTTTCTTCTATTCTCTTACACTCATAAACTTTCCCTAAGTCTTTGGTCTACAGATTTGAAATTCTTTACATTCATAAGATAAGAATCTGCGGTACATTAAAGTTATTGGTGCATTGATGTATATAGGTGTTGTTGCAGTCCGGTTTGCATTGCTGATAGAAATCACCCAACCAAGAGCAGCTTCTGAGAAAAAGAGATTTATTTTGGCTTATAGGCTCGAGGGGAAGCTCCACAATGGCAGGGGAAAATGATGACATGAGCAGAGGGTGGATATCACCCCCTGGCCAATATAAGGTGGATCACAGTAACAGGAGGGCGTGCCAAACACTGGCTTGGGGAAACTGGCTATAACATCCATAAGCCCACCTCCAACAATACACTCCCTCCACGAGGCATTAATTCCCAAACATCCATCAGCTGGGAGCCTAGCATTCCGAACACCTAAGTTTATGGGGGACACCTGAATCAAACCACCACATTCTGCCCCGGGCCCCCATAAACTGATAACCATACATGATGTAAAATGCAATGTATTCATCAAACTTTAAAAGCCCCATAGTTTTTATCAATTCCACTGATGTTCATACATCCCCATTGTCCAAGATCTTTTAACTGAGCCATAATTCCAAAAAATAACCTCAAAAAACCCATAATGGCACAGAATAAATATTTACACTGTAAAAGATGGCATTGGGCATAGCAAAGAAACATGCAACCAATACATGATTTAAAACAACCAGGGCAAACATCAAACTATGTAGCTTCAAATCCAACAACTCTAGCCAGTGACAAATCTCCAAGTCTGATAATTCTAACCAGCAACAAGTCTCTGTTATTCTAATTCCGCCCCTCCAGCTAGGCTACTCACAGTCCTGGAAAACTTCATCAGGGCGGGCAGCTCTCCTTGGCAGCCATCTCGTGGTCCCAGCATCTCCACTGAGTCTTCTTTGCAATCCAGGGTTCATCCTCATGGCCCTATGGGGTCTCCATGCAGGCATCCAACAAAACCTGCTTCACACTGCCCATGGCCATTTCCAAAACATAAGACCATGTTGCAAAGACCCTCTCTTTCCTGCATTTCTTATACTCACAATACTAGGTAGGGTGCCAATTTATTAATCCAGGGGGGAATAAAGCCAACTTTGAAGAGCAGGACACTCCTAGAGCACTCAGGCCCCTTCAAAAGAGTCTACGTTCTTCCTGTTGCCCCAGTGCATATCAGCTAGCCCATTCTCAAAGGTTGTTGTAATCTCTCAGTTGCAGCTGGACGGGTGACAATTCACCCAAAGATTTTTCTTTCTGTGCCATATCCCTCTGCTCACAGCAGTTCATTTCTATGCAAAGCAACCCGCCACAACTTCTTAGGACATGGGCATAAGAGCAAGCTTCTCACACAAACTGCTAGCCCAGTCTAAGCAAAGCTCTTTCTCACCCTCATAAGCCAAACCTCACAGTCCATAGTTCTTACTGCATTCATACCTTTTAACTCTGACCAGAATAGTCCATCAAGCTGTACTTACAGCACTGCAAGGCATTTCTTTGGCCAAGGTTTCAAATCCTCCCACATTCCCCTTGAAAATCAGCTCCAAAAGGCCAAAGCAGTCAGGTGTCTAGCAGCAATCCCAATCCTCGGTACCACTTTACTGTTGCAGTCTGGTTTGCATTGCTGGTAGAAATCACTCAACCAAGAGCAGCTTCTGAGAAAAAGAGATTTATTTTGGCTTACAGGTCAAGGGGAAGCTCCATAATGGCAGGGGAAACTATGGCATTAGCAAGGGTGGACATCACCCCCTGGCCAACATAAGGTGGACCACAGCAAGAGGAGGGTGTGCCAAACACTGGCATGGGGAAACTGGCTATAACATCCATAAGCCCGCCTCCAACAATACACTCCCTCCACGAGGCATTAATTCCCAAATATCCATCAGCTGGGAGCCTAGTATTCAGAACGCCTAAGTTTATGGGGGTCACCTGAATCAAGCCACCATAGGTGTATTGGCAAGGAACCCCAAAACTCCTGTTAAACTACAAAAGCTTGCACCACCTCCCAACAGGTTGGTCATCCATCTATAACCACTTGGCCTTTGGGGAGCATTTCAGATCCATATTGTAACAGACACTAATCCTAGAGTAATAGGATGTCTCTTCTCCAAGGAAACCTCATCATAAGTGTTAGAGACAGAGTTGGAAATCATAATCTACTATAGGGCCAATTCCTAAAGACAAGTGACAGACTTTCCCTTTTAGTATCTGAAACAATGAGAGAGGAACTATGGTTTCTTCAAGTGTAAGAAACCAAGCTCTGTTACTTTAGAGAAGAACAGTGTCCAGGAGAAGTACAGACCATGCAAGGCCCTTACAAACTAAGACTGGGGTTCATCAGGGCTAAACACGGTGATAGGTAAGACCTCTGTGTCCTTTGCTTTAAGCTTGTGGGAAAATATCCATGAAGAATGGAGCTCATATATTTACCTAGCTCATTGGAGGAACACCTGGGTATACTATTTAGACTTAAGTTTTATATGTTCTTAAAATTAAGTTATTTACAATTAAAAATACAAGCCCTCATTTTATAGCACTTTGGAAAGAGAATTGGTGCCCACAATTCAAACTGTCGAGCAGGGTTGATACACTCAGAAGTGGCAATCTTCTCCCCTTCTCTTGTAGTCAGCTCCATGTTGCTGGAATGAACATTCAAACCCAACACAGCCCATGGGAGGCAGGATTTACTTCAGCTTACAGATCCAGGGGAGCTCCATAATGGTGGACAAGGCCGGTGCCTTTCACAGATCCAAGCAGAGAAAAAGCAAACAAGACATCCACCACCCCATGCAACACAAAGGGGCAGCAAACAAAATGGCACTCAGCTAGAGCTCAGACTGCTCTGCATACCTTTAGGCTGGAATCAGATTCCCCCCCCCCCACAAAAAAAAAAAAAAAAAAAAAAACACTTTAGGGCTGGACTCCAGGATCTGCCCCAGTCACGTAGCTGGAAATCCAAGTTTTGATGAAACACCTGAGTCTATTTGGGGACATATATTCAAACTACCATACTTCTAAACACAATTTCCACTAAAGTCTCCTTTCTGGAATTGTAACAGGGCAAAGAAAGATAGCAGCTCATGTGAACTTACTGATATATCTTAAATAAGAGGATGTGTCAGGAACACCAATGCTAATTTCCTAATTTTTCATCTTCCCAGTTGTTATCTTTGTGTGTGTGTGTGTGTGTGTGTGTGTGTTTATTTTTTTCCCCAGCTGTTATCTTTGGTATAAAATGTAGAGGTCAAAGAACATGAGAACCATTGAAGGTGATGTTACTTGTGGTTTATAAGAATTAATACAGTAAAATGCTTATGTGCTGAGAACACAGAATAAACAGCAGTCCAGAAATACAGCACTGACTATATTATTCACCTGATCAAGGCTAGTCTGCTCCTCTCCCACTCTCGGTGGTCCAGGCTAGAGAAATCCCTTCATGCTCTCAGGCAACACCAGCAGGGTCTGTGGATGCCCCAGAGACGCGGGGTAAACAGAACAAAATAAAGTCACACAGGCATAGAAACTGTCACTAGAACTACAGCCCACAAAAATAAGCAAGACACATAAGCAAAACACAAGTTGTAAAACCCTGCTAAAATAGGTTTAAACAGCACCAGAGCCTCCTACCATAGCAGATACAATGCTTAGGATCCCACAAAAATCAACTGTCTGCTAAAGAAATGGCAGTTGAAGAATTGAACTTTTACAGATAAGAAATGGTGAACAAACAAGAAAGCAACAACAATGTCATCAGGAGAAAACAACAAAAAACCTTAAATCTAAGCAACTATACAGAAACGACAGAATATGAATTTGCACAGAAAACACAAGACTTCAAAATGGTGAACATTTTCATCTGCTGCTAAAAGTTTTTAGGTTTAGGGCAGAATTAACTTGATAGTAAAAGCACAATGCGAAAGAGGACAATTTGATAAATTAGACCTAGTAAAAATCTGTCTTCCAGTCTGATGAAAAAAACACGTGAAGAGGGTAAAGTCCAAGGCTTAACAGTGTGGAAGACAGGATTTGCCAACCCCATGTCTAATACAGGACTTGGATCTTGAATGTGTAGAGTACTCTCAGAGCTAACAATTAAACAAACACAATTCAGTTAGAAAACGGACAAAAGCCATGGAAAGCTATCCCATGGAAGAGGATGTACTCGCAAATATGAAACAGATGTGTCAATTTGACCATTAAGTCAAGCTGAAAGCACAGGGAATGAGGTGCAGTTGAGGAAGGAGTGTATGTGTGTTGTTTTGTTACTGGCCAGCTAGCTGGGGTTCTTTTGCTCTCGCCTTCCTGGGAAGTCAAGGAGAAGTTCTTCAAGTGGTGGTCTCTTGCAGCTTTCACCCAGCTCAGTCTTTGCTAGCAGAGAACAGAAGCTGTGGGCAGGGGGAAGGGGCAGCAAGTGGTGACCTCTAGTGTTGCAGTCCTCCTACGGGCCTTGGATGCTGGGAGCCTTAGCCTTACAAGCCTCCCAGGTCTGGAGTGGACCTAGGAAGGGAAGCCTGCTCAATGTTCTGATTGAGTTTACCAAGTGAGCCTGAGACACCTGCTTATGCAGCTTGGGAAGGGATATCTGGGCCGTTCACAGCAATTTGTTTGGACCAAGCACACCTTGTCTCTTAGCACCAACCGCAACAGACCCTCCTGCTAGGTCACTAGGGAATGTGCTCCCATTCTGGCCTAGAGGGGAATGGTTTCTGGGTCATTTAGAGTTCATTGAGGCTTGTGATAACAAAAGTGTGCTAAAACTATTTTAGACAACCTTAGGTGAGGCTCTGCTGGGAGCAATTAGAGGAGATTATCACACTTTTTTTTTTCTTGTTTTCTTTTGAGAGAGAAAATTAGCAGGCAGGACCTCAACCACTGCAATCGAAATCCAGATGCTTGCGCCGCTTAGTGGGCATGTGCAACCTTGCACTTGCCTCACCTTTGTGCGGCTGGTGACCTGGAGATCTGTGGGGTCTGGAGAGTCAAACATGGGTCATTAGGCTTCGCAGGCAAGCACCTTAACCACTAAGAAGGCATCTTTCCAGCCCTATCACATAGTTTTCTTAGAGCCTTCAAGAAATGTTCCAGGTAGCAAGCGTTGGTCTAAGACTAGTCTCCCTGGCTACTAGACTGATAGTTCTTTTTGTTCCACGAAGCCAGAGCAGAAAAGGAGACCACAACAGCTACTAAGCAGGGAGTCACACTGTCCCATCCCAAAAGCCTTTGCTTATTTCCAAGGGAAGGAGTATAGAAAGGAGCACTTACAATATAAACTTAGTTAACGCTGATAACAATTGTAACAGTGCCCGACACCTGCCCAGTGCCCCTTGTCGATCTCTGTGAGACCAAGCAAGGGGAAGAGGAGGCAGAACTGTCCTTGTAAACAGTTTTTCTCTCTTTCACCTTTTGTGTTTGCGGCACAGGTATGATGTGCTCCAGCTTGCTGTCTCTCTTCAGGAAACCTGAGGAACTAAATGAGATAATGCAATATAGTGGAAACTGGCAAGGAGTGGGTCCTTCTTCAGCAGTGAGGGTAGCGTGAAGAGCATTAGCATTGCAGGCAGATAGGTCCACCGTCCAGCTGCTAGCTCTGCCATTCACTGACTTGGTGACTCAGGGGATTTAATTATAGGCTGCCATTTGACCTCCTCAGCTGTAACACAAAGGTAGTGTTTTTGTTGCGATGATTGGGTTGATAATAAATCACCAAGGCAAGCGCTTGAAGCTTTGGTATGTACTTAATATATGCTCACGAAGTCCTGTGATATTCTCTCAGGGCCCAGGGGAAGGAATCATGGATGGGATCACCAGTGGGTTCTTGGTTATCTATTGCTGCATGAGAAACTGCCTCAAATTTAGTGATTTCAAGCAATGAGTATTGGTTGCTTCAGTGTGTCTGTGGGCAACACTTGTGGATGCTCCTGTCTCGGGCTCTTTCACAAGGTCTCCTCACAATGTCAGGAGGCTGTCATCTTGTGTGAAGGCTTGACTGGGCAGGAGCTGCTTCCCATGGACTTTTGTACTGAGTGCCTGGGCTCTCTGATTGCACTTGATCTCAGACCTCTCTCACATGAACTTCTGAGCAAGTGTGTGTGTGTGTGTGTGTGTGTGTGTGTGTGTGTGTGAGTGTGAGTGAGAGAGAGAGATAGAGAGAGAGAGAGACAGAGACAGAGAGAGAGAGGGAGAGAGAGAGACAGAGATAGAGAGAGAGAGACAGAGAGGGAGAGAGAATGAATAATATATAAGCCAGTCTTAAAAAAACATACATAGGCTGGAGATTTATACAGCATATGATGGCTAAGCAGTTAAACGCACTTGCTTGTAAAGCCTGTTGGCCCAGACTCTGCTCCCTAGTACCAACATAAAACCAGATGTACAAAATGACACATGTGCATCAGTTTGCCATTTGAGCTCATTTTCAGTGGCTCTGGTGTACCCATTCTCTCTCTCAAGTCAATCAATAAATAATGAATAATTTTTGCGTGTGCCTGTGCATGTTTGCATTTGCGACTGCGGGAACAAGCCACAGTGCACATGTGTGGGTCACAGGACAACTGCTTGCCTTCTGTCTCATTTGAGGCAGGGTCTCTTGTTCACATCCATTTTTGAGATTTGGGGAAATTCTCCTTTCTTCACCTCTCTTCTTGCTATATGTATGCACTAGGATAACAGAAGTCCACCACAGTACCTGGATTGTATGTATGTATGTATGTATGTATGTATGTATGTATGTGGGGGGGGGGAAGGGTTCTAGGGCTCCAAACGTGGGTATTGAGAGCTGCACAGCAAGTACCTTATCCACTGAGCCATCTTCCCAACCCAAACTGACCTGTTTTTGTAATCGAAGTCATTCCTTTTGTTGTATTATATTCATGAGAATCAAGACATTAGGTCTGGTTCAGAAAGGGAGGAAGTTATGCAAGGGCATGACTGGGGGGTGGGGTCATCCTTACCATTGGGAGTTGCTAAAGGCTACTCACCACAGTCTTCCTCAGGCCCTCAATAATTCATATCTCTTACACACACACACACACACACACACACACACACACACACACAACTGTATTTTCTTGCTCAAGGAATCCGAATGCCTTATACCAGGTCAGCCTCAGCTCAATACCCCAAATATTATGATTTATGCCAGGTTCAGGGGTGGACAAACCTCCCTTACTCTGGTGGTTAAGTACAGCTCCCCAAACATAGGCCCTCTCACTATAAGAATCTGTGAAATTAAAGAGAGAGACACCATGCCCTCTTCCAAACATAGTGGAGGGCAGGCATGGGATGGCTTCTATAAACATTCCTGTGTAACCCACAGAGCAACAATTTATCTGTAGGACTTGAATCATAATTATGCTTTGGGGGACCCTATTTCAAAATTCCCATTTAGACAGCACCCTTGTCACAGCTCAGAGGAGACCGTGGGGTAGTGGAATTAGCAGCACGGGCTTTAACCTATAGCATCACCCACCCCTACCACTTAGTCTTTCTGAGGTGAGCTGTCTGTGAGGTGGGGATAATATATGTTGCTAGAAGAATAAAAATGAAAAGAGCTGTTATGTGTAGCCTTCTGGGCACGCGGCTGGATAGAGGGCAGACACTGAGCAAAAGTTAGCTTTCTGCTTTCATGAAGTTCATTAGTGAATGAGTAAAACCATCTGATAGAACAACTTGTTCGAAGGTCACTGCAATGTTATCCATTGGTTTTTTATAGGCTTAAAATAACTCTAGTTAGTGACTTATGGATTCCGGCATGGTCAGGCTTCACTAGAGATTTCTATTAAAGTAGAAAGGATGAAATGGGTGCCAAGCACCCTCAGGGATAGATGCTGGCAGGGTTTTCCTGGGTCAGGCTGGACAGGGACTCTCTTTCGACATGTTGTAGCTCCAGGGGCTCCGAAGATGACTCCTTGGATAAGGTGCTTGTCACCCAAGCATGAGGACCTAAGTTTGGATCCCTAGCACCCAAGTTAAAATGTTGGGTGTTGTGGTAAAAGCCTATAATACAAGTGCTGGGGAAGCAGAGACAGGGAATCACTAGGGTTTGCTGCCTAACACAGTCTAGCTGAATCACTGAGCTCTGGGTTCAGTAACAGATCCTGCCTCAAACGATAAGGTAGAGAGCAATTGTGTGAGACACCTGATACAGATCGCTAGACTTCACATGTATGCTCATACACATGCATGCACATCCATACATGTGTATCCACAGGCATATGAGCACACACACACACACATGCACTCCATACACACATGTACATGCAAAAAGCAAAGATGCATGACTTTTGTATAGGTCTGGAGTTGTGGGAGATAAAGGGCCCATCACATGACAGGCTTCAAAGTCAAGTGGCCAATCGCCTTTGAGCAAGAACGTAGATCATTTCTTCTGCCTCTGAGGCAGTTACTTTGACAGTTGGTGTCCAGTAGGGCTTATGGAGCATAGTGTCTTGTGCTTCATTCCCTAGGACTGAACACTGGCTCTGCTATCAGTTAGTTCTACGACCTTGAAAAAGTCACTCCACTTTTTTTATTCCTTAGTCTTGCTTCTGAAAGTAATAGTGTATCTACCTCACAGGACTGTCATGAAGATTAAATGTATTAATTTAAATAAAGCAATTAGAACCATGCATAGGAAAGGACTAATGATTACATAAGCATTAGATATTATTATTATTTCAATCTTGAGGAATCTGGTAAAACATATCTGGCTTCAGTTAGCCATCTTGCCCCCGAATACAGAAAATGGGTACAGAAGACACCTGGGGAATACAGAGTGGCTTGTCATATATAGTAACAATAGTTCCACTTTATTGTGTATAAATAGTATGAAGCTCTACTCTGAGAGAATATAATGTAATAATCTAAATAGGAGATAAAAGAAAAGGAAAGGAACTACTTAAGTATTTGAGAGAAGGAAAGTAAGTAACCCAAGGAACTGGGGAAGAAAGATATGATGACACCGTCTAGGCTATGAGACCACTCAGATGAGCCAGGCAGGAGTCCACTTGCACCCAGCCTGGTGGGGCAGCAAAGTGAATGCTAGGGTTATAATGTAAAAGCTAGAACAATGGTGATCCTACCAAACTGGAGCAAGGACCAGTGAAGCCACCATAGGGATGCTACTGAATTACAGATAAAGAGAGAGAGAATGTCATAGCTTCTCTCTTCTCCCAACTTCCATGCCCTGTGCAGTTTCCTGTTGGCCCACATAGTTGGAAACTCAGCTGAGAAACAGCCTGCAGACCCCAGCCTCCTGCCATATGAAGTAGACTGGGTTAGGGTAAGGGATACAGGACAAAAAGCTTAGGACTGGAGCAATTTGTCATTGCCGTAAAGATATGAGGGAAGCATTGTTTTTTATTCCCCAGTTATAGATGCATCTGCTGAGGGCAGGAAAAAATTAAATAAGCATTCAAATACTCATTGCTGGCCAAGTGGCAGAGGCAAAAATGCAATCCAACTTGACTTCAAAACCCATGTCCGTCCACCGCATGAGGCATCTGGACTCAATTGTACACATCTATGTTTATCCTCAGACCTACCTACATGAGGCCTGGGCCTATGCAGAGCCTTCTTGCTGCATGTGCTTACATTTTGGAACTCTCGGGCTATGCTTTTTGCCTTGAAGAGACCTTGCTTTAATGGTAAGTCTTCAGGTGTTGGCTGAATGGACAGGGGAGCTCTACAGAACCCCATGGTTTATCAAGATTTTCTATTTAAATTAGCTCACATTGGGAGCTGAGTCAGGCATATCTGAAACACCCTGAAAATGTCCGTGGAGATGTTGATTCAAAAGAGAAATGAGGGGGTCTAGGAATTTTAGGGTACCTGTTTTTTGAAACTTTCTTAATCACCTTGAAGCCCGGCCTTGACTAGCCCATCTTCTCTGATGGCCTGTATGAGTGCACAGGATTTGTTTTGTTCAAATTAATTTTATCATTACAGGTCAGCATCTGGACTAACGATAGGGAGAGGTTAGGAGACTATCCAGTCTCAGGATCTATACAGAGTCACACTGGGAGAGGGTAGAATGAGCTGGTACCCACTATTACACTCTTCAGCTGTGGTTGATACACAGTCTGTCAGTTCTAGGCTGTGTTTAGAAGGAACTCTGCATCCTATTCATAGTTTGGGACTTTGAGTTGACCTGCTAACATTTTGTATGTGCTTTTCAAGGTCTAGGACCACTTTCCAGCAAGAAGGCAAAGGAAACCATATCCTCACTGTATTCTCAGATAACCAAGGCCTCTCAGGCTAGCTTTCCCTCACTTCTCCTCTATAAGTTTAGTATGCCATTGAACTTATGGTCCTAAGCTATAAAATTGAGCAAAACAGAGATAAAAATTTGCTTTGTAGAATCGTTTATTCATATTTTGCAATCAACATTATTTATTTTTGACAATTTCCTACATGTATAGATGTATTTTGATCATACTCACCCCCCTTTACTCTTTTTTAAATCCCTATCTTAATCCCCTGAGTCCATTCTCTCCCCTTCCTACTTTCTTATGTTTTTTAGTGTTCCACTAGATGTAGTTAAGATTTCAGGCCTGTGTTTGTTAATTTCAAGTACTATATTTTAGCAACCTGTTGGTTACTACATTAGAATGGATTTCTAGCTATACTGTCTGACTTAAATTCCAACTCCATCATTGAACCTCAAGCAAAGTACTAAGTCTGTCTTCTCTCAGTTTCCTTATCTGTAAATTGGGCATAAGAAAGCAATCCTGCTTAGTGCTCATTAATGAGTTAAAATATACAAAGTGCATTTAATCTTGCTTGGTACATACTAGGCCCTTAGTGTAAGTAGCCATCTTTACTGGCATTATTGTTTAATAACTACTGTTTTATAACTAATAAGCTTATGCTAAACACCTATATTTCTAATAAGTGCTCTTTATTTTCTTACAGATCCAAAATAGAATGTTATCCATCCTTTAATGATGTCAAGAGAGAAATCCCTGAGCTTTCATTGTCTACTCTAAAAATCCCATGTTTTCATTACACACACACACACACATCCTGGAAATATGGCTGTATTATCAACATTTCTGTCAAAGAATGCTGTCATCCTTCTTCTGCCTCTGGCATAGAAAGGCATCATTTTTCCAATATATAATCTTAGGAAAGAAGGATAAAAGACAATTTAACAATAAGTATGTAATTCTGGTTAAAAGCTTGATTTGGGAAATTCTACATCACTTGATTTTATTCACTTACAGCACTATTCGAGGTAATTTGTATTATTTAGCTCTCGCGGTGTACTACATACTAGACATGCATCATGGTCTCATCTAATTTGAATCACAACCCCATCAGATAAAACCTGCATCTCTTCCCATTCTACAGGCAAGAAACATAAAGAAGGCAACCACTTGTGGGACAAGTATAGCTCTTAAGTGGCAGCCTCAATCCAGGTCTCCATCTCCAAAGTCTGTGCTCTTCCTAAACACCAGGGTCAATGGGAACATATGTCACGTCCTCATAGCACATGCCTGTAGGACTAATAATTGAGGTGTCTTTATTCTCAAAAGCCATGGCTGCAGTCTAATGGTACAAACTCAGTCTGACTTCTAGTCCATCTGTAGTACTGGTTGTATACTTAAAGTTTCTTTTACATAGACGTCAGGCAGCAAACCAGCCCCCATAAGGCCAGTGTCAGTATAGTTGTGGTAGTTTGAATGTGAAATGTCCCTCCTCTGTAGCTTCAGGTATTTATGATGGAGCTTCCTACTTAGTTCCCAGTTAGTGGAGCCTTTAGGAGGTAGAGCCTTGATGGAGGTGGTATGTCACTGGAAGTGGGCTTTGATGTTTATGAGTCAAGCCCATTAGGTGTTCAGAGCCAGCTCACGCTTGCCGCTCATGCCCTGGTGCTGGCGGATGAAGATGTGAGCTGGTTCCCAAGCTTTCTCCACCCCTTGAGTATAAGCCTGAAATTAATTCTTTCCTCCCACAAGGTTCTTTATTTGGGTGAGGTGTTTTGCCCTAGAAATGAGAAGTTAACTGCTGCAACTGCCTTACCGACTTGGCTGGGCAGTTGTCACATCCGCATTCCACTTGGAAGAGCCCATACCTGCTGTCTGCATCCTTGAGGCACCTGGGTGTCAGCTGGCACCTGGGATCTTGTATTTACTCTTCTCACCTGGGTCTGCTCTTGTGTAGCTCAGGCCAAGCCGTTTGTGTATGAACTTCCACTGCTTAACGCTTCTGTTGGAATCCGTTTTTGGCTGAAACAATGCTCCTTGTAATTTTCCATCTCCATCCATAGACCTGTCACCATCTTTGGCCATGGACATCCTTTCCTCATAGAACCATTTGTACAAAGCATTCATTTTCTAGTTCATTATCACAGTGGCCATCACAATACAATTGGCTTCTTAATTCATACCTTCTCTAATCATCATGTCAATTATGGTTAATTCACAGCACCTTTTATTGTTATCGTTCTTATTCGTATATTCAGGTTTATTTTGATATAATTATGGCTTAAGCCATGGCATCTCTGGTCTCCATGGGGTGAGGGTATACTATGCAATATGGTGTAGTCAAAATAGCATGAACTTATTCATGGTAAAAACAATATTACAGTAAGAAAAAGAGTTAAGATGAATAATAACAAAGATCACTCTAATTTCAGTATTCTTGCAAAACTCTAATTTTTCCCTTGTTTCTTTCTATATCAGCAGAATGTTCTGGTGCTGTATTAGTGTGACTATGATGCTGTGTTTTTTTTTCTTTCAGTTAACAGTATTATAAATACAGTTGGCCATCCTTTTACTGCCCCTATAAATCTTATGTTGGAATTTGAGCCTCTAGTAGCGTGACCTTCAGCCTGTTAACATGACACTGAAGCTAGGAGCAATACTGGGAAGCATGATTGTGTTGAAATCCTGAATTGTGCTTTCTGAGCTAATCTGAACAAATGATTTATAATGCTATGCCTGTTGAATGAGGTTTTGTAAGCAATCGATGAGAAGATGAGTATGGAAATACTTAACATGCATCCTAGAAAAGTCAGTCTTTAAAAATATTTTTATTTATTTGCAAGGGGAGAGAGAGAGAATGAATGAGTGGGTGTACCAGGGCTCTCTTGCCTGCTGCTACAAATGAACTCCAGACACATGAACCATTTTGTACACTTGGCATTAGGTGGATTCTAGGAAGTTGAGCCCAGGCCCTCAGACTTTTCAGACAAGCTCTTTAAACACTGAGCCATCTGTCCAGCCCAGAAAAGGCAGTTTTAAAAAATATTTTTAGTTTTATTTATTTATTTGAGAGAGAAAGAAAGAGAGAGAGAGAAAAATGGCTGCTCCAGAGTCTCCACTGCAAACAAACTCCAGATGCATGCACCACCTTATGTATTTTACATGGATCCTGGGAATCAAACCTGGGTTCTTTGGCTTTGCAGGCAAGTGCCTTAACCCCTAAGCCATTGCTCCAGCCCAAAAGGCAGTTTTAATACATGTTTTCTCCTGGTTCATCAGTTTTCCACCTTGAAATGAAATGGTCTATTCTTATTTTCACTTAAAATGTACTTTTCTTTAGGTATTTAATCAATTGATTTTTATAAAGGCCCCCAATATAGAATAGATCAATTTCCATTGTGGGATGCTAGTCTGCTGGTTTTAAGGTTCTTTATTTATTTATTTATTTATTTTTTTTTTGTTTTTCAAGGTAGGGTTTCACTCTACCCCAGGCTGACCTGGAATTCACTATGTACTCTCAGGGTGGCCTTGAACTCACCATGATCCTCCTACTTCTGCCTCCCAAGTGCTGGGATTAAAGGTGTGCATCACCACGCCCAGCTCTTTAAATATTTTTATATTACTATCTTCGTTCCTGAATATGTAATTCATTTCTTTTTGTCTTACAGCTAAATAGCACCCACTTTATAGCCAAATTTCCCTTATGATACATTGGAACAACTCAGATATCCCAAGATATCATGCAATGATTTATTCTTAATCAATATATTATTCTTCGGAGTTGAAATGCTTGTTAGGTGAGAGTTATTTAGAATGTAGATTTTTCTTTGAGTTATTAACATTAAAATTAACATTTGACCCCAGTGGACAAACAGACCTAGAAGGCCATTCGACCATTTTGCTAGGCCAGCCTAGGTGATATGCTAAGAATAGCTATTGCTCACTAAACTTCTTGTCTCTGTCCCCAGAGGTCTTGGGTTTGTTACCTTTCTCATTGCCGTGACAAAAGCAGCTGAGGGAAAGGAGGATTTATTTCAGCTTATCATTCTAGAAGACACCGTCCATCCTGGGAGGGGGAGGGGCCTCAAGAGTCGCAGGAGGCCAGAAGTTTCCTTGGCATCCACACTCAGGAAGCCGTGGGCGAACAAGAAGGGGGCTGGGCTATGAAACTCCAGGGCCTGCCCCTAGTAACCCACTTCCTCCAGCAACGTCCCACCCCAGAAAGGTTCCACAAGCTTTCTAAGCCGAGTTGCCGGCAGGAAACCAAGGATTCAAACACCATACAGGTCTGATGCTTATATATTTTAAAATAGCAATTTTCTGATTTTACTGATTGAAAAGAATGATGTTAAACTTTAAGATAAATTTTAAAAACTTGAGGGCAAACTATAATGACTTATATGTATGGAAAGTGTCATTATGAAGCCCATTGCTTTGTGTGCTAATTAAAAAACAATAAAATTTTGAAATATCCTCCATAACTTCACTATGTTCATATAATTGCCTTATTTTTAGACAGTAATAATCATGATCTATGAACTTTGGAAATGTGCTCTCTCAGACTGCTACCAAGGACCACGGCTTCCATTTTTCATTCTGCAGTGTCCTGCGTAAGTTAAGATCTCGCCTTTTACTAGCTCTTCCTGGACATCCAGGTTGTTTCCAGTGTTTTACCTAATACTGCTATGATCAATTTCATTTAATAACCACTCTTTTCCTTATTTTAAAATACTTCTCAGAACAAGTCCCCAGGAATATGATGACGTAATTATGCAACTAAGCTTCTTAACGGCACCTTAAGCATCCTGATGGAGTCTCCAAAAGATTTGCAACAATTTAACTTTGGTTTTTTGTTTGTTTTTGGTTTTGGTGTTTCAAGGCAGGGTCTCACTCATTCAGGCTGACCTGGAATTCACTATGTAGTGTCAGGGTGGCCTCGAACTCACCGGGATCCGCCTTATTTTTAACATAACAAACGTTTTACTTATATTCATTCAGAGCAGTCATATCAATTCTTTAAAATCATAAGAAATTAGATTGAGAATAATTCTGTAAAAGGGAAAAATGGTAACACCACTCTTCAGGAAGTAAACAATCATCCAGTCCCTGCCCCTTTTCCTTTTTTTCTTACCTTCTCTTCCCTTCTTTTCTTCCTCAGGAGTCTTAGCCTTGCCCCCAGTGTGTATTAGGAGTCAGAACTGAAGAGTGGGTGAAGGGACAAAATAGAAAGGCAGAGTAGTCGTAACTAAGATTGATGCTTGTATTATGACATGAGGCAAATAATGTCAGCATAGAGTTTAACAACCACCCTTTAAAGGGCCAATATTATACCCACATAGGTGATTGAATTAAGAGTCAAGATAACCATAGGGTCTCCTGGCTGGTCAACTGTCTGGCTGAAATATTGACCACCCCCCCCCATGCTCTTTAGATGCCCAGCTTCTGTTTTCTGAAGTAGTTTACCTAGGAAGTGGTGACAGAACAAACCAGAGAAAGGTGTCACGTACTAATGGCTATGATAATGACCCTCACGACAAAACAGCTAACATTTCATTCACTGTTCCCTGTGCACTGAGAAAGGATATTATCTTGTCAAGTCCTCGTGACAACCCTACAAAGTAGGTGTTATTATCTTTATAAATAAGGACATGGAAGTACATTGAAGTTAAGTAACTTGCCCAAGATTGCAGAGCTAAGTGATAGAGCTGCTATTTGAAGCCACAAAACCCAGCAGTGTGATTCCTGGTCTCCACACTAACATTCAGGGCGGTTGGGGCCATAAGTTGCCTTTGGGAGCTTGGACGTGTTTCTTATCTTTGTTCTCAGTTAAGTTCCTTCCTGGCCCTCGGAAGGAATCTTCTTCCACCTTGCCCTGGTTGAAGAGGTAGCTTTAGGCCTCTGCTTGTGATATCCCAAGCAGCTATTCGACTTGCAGAGGAACAGACCAAAGCTTTCCAGGCACTTCTGAACCAAGACTGTCTACAGAGTGGCCTGTAGTCAAAAGAAAAAAAAAAAAAAAAAAAACAGAGAGAGAAAAAAGAAAAGAGGTTCTGAATTTCCTTTGTTCTCCCCTTTTATGTTGCCCCCCCAAAAATACCAAAGCAAAAAGTACCCTTTGAAGCTATTTTCTATATAAAAATGTAAACAGAACCTTTTTCAGTGAGAGACTCTAGCAGTGGAACTCTTCTGATGGGCAGTGCCCTGGGGCCAGTTGCCCATAGGCAAGAAAGGCTAGGAGACACATTCTGTGCCAATTTATTACACTTCTTCATCCCACTCACAAAATTCTATCCCTAACATTTCCATTCTTTCAAGGCACTTGAATGAGAGGCTTTAAGCATTCTTTAATAAAAAAATATATCAATTAATGTGCTATTTATTCAGAAGCTTGATGCCTGCCTTGTGCTCAGAATGGCAATGTCATGCTTTGAAATGATGGAGTGAGTGTAGTGTATGTGACGAGGAGAAGAGCAGTGGCTGAGAGAGTGGTTTCTGATGCTCCTTATGGGCTGCTAATAGAACTTTTCATGCCCCCTCTCTCCTGCCATTCCTTGCATGGTCTCCCCCCCCACCTCTGACTATCTCTATCTTATGATGAATATTTTGGTTATTATTATAGTCACTATTTGGCCTAAAATAATGATTATAATAACAAAAGATTCCTGTGCTTAGGATTCTTCTTCTTTTTTTTTTTTTTGGTTTTTCGAGGTAGGGTCTCACTCTAGCCCAGGCTGACCTGGAATTCACTATGGAGTCTCAGGGTGGCCTCGAACTCACGGCGATCCTCCTACCTCTGCCTCCCGAGTGCTGGGATTAAAGGCGTGCGCCACCACGCCCGGCTCAGATTCTTCTTGCAACTGGTAATGTCCTCTCATTTTCACTTCCCCAGGTCCCATGAAAGGAAACTGTCCTAATTCCCCCAGGTGTTGACTTGGAGTTCTTGATTTCTGATTCTGCAATGAAAAGCTTTATAGCCTGGCGAAGGAGAAAAAGATCCCAGCATGTTGTACTCAACTGAGCAGTTTTTTTTTCTTGACCTGTGCAATGTCTACAAAATATTAAACTCATGGGATTTGACATGAAAGTCTGGTGTGTCAGCTTTTCTTGGAACCGGAGTGATCTGACAGTGGCCTTGCCGCTGGGCAACACTTAATTGGAGAGAAAGCCACATCACTAGGTTTGGGTTTGCAATGCCTAATTTCAAGGGATGAGGGTCAAGTTGGAGTCCAAATCAGCCTCATCTGTCAGAGCCTATCTAGACCATGGATCAGTTATCTTCCATTCCTGCGCAAAAGGTAAGCCCTAGATGGGCAGAACAGTGCTGTCATCTGCCTCTTTGTGGGTCATGTACCTGCACCAATCGCATCATGTCCCGCCACCATGTCCCACTGAGCTATACATAAGTAGAGTGACCTACTTTTCTCTTGATAGCCCCTCTTGGTTTGCTAGAATTCTTTGCTTTATTGATACCACCATATTTGTAAAATGTTTTAATTTTGTCAGGCACTCATCTCATAATTTCTTCATACTGTGTAAGAATAGCATTTAACCCCAACATTCGGGTACGCAGGGATTTTTCTGTTCTTATCACATACTCATATGCACTACAGACATTTTGACTCACTCTTATCTTCCTCGGCCCCAAACTGCTTTTATCAGGGAGGCTTTTGATACAAAATGCAGGATGGTGAGGAGCAGTCCCTTGGTTCTTCCCTTGATTGCAGAACCAAACATGACCCTTCTCAGCACAATGAGCTGTTTTCCTCCTCAGTGACTTGAAGACCTAACCCCACTGCCACTCTCGTGATGTCGTTAGAGGCGCTGGTCCTCTCATTAAAAGTCCAGGTGTCCCTTTTTTCTTGCCACATTCTTGTCTAAGCAATGATTTCTGTTAGCAAGCATTTCTTCATCTCCACTACTTGGTCAAAACATTGCGCATTTCTGTTTTTCTTCAGAAAATAGAACAAGCTACTTTATTTCTTCCCCCTTCCTCCCTGCCAGCTTTTGGTTCATTGAGGGTTTAACATGGAAGACTTTGATACAGGTAGGTCAGACTTGTGGCTCTGAGACTGCTTAAACAAAGTGAGTCATCTATTGGCAGATAGAGATATCTTGTTTGCATTCTTGTCACTAATTACTCATTCAGTATTCCAAACATGTGGCCAGGGTGTGATAGAAGATATTCGTTAAGAGAGTCAAGATGCAAACATCAAATATGGCAAATTACTTTGGTGAGAAACCCACCACTAACATGTTCTCCCTTTCTCATGAATTCCCTTACAGCTCCAGTGAAAGGCCTCCAGGGCTGTGGTGACCTTCCTACACCCTGGTAATGAACCACACCTATGTATGAGTGTAGACATGCATGTGGAGGCCAGAAGACAACTTTTCAGATCGGTCCAGGCCTTGCACCTCAGTTTTGAGGTTGACCCTCTTGTTGTCCACTATTCCATTCATGAGATTCTGTGAAGTTCTCCTGCCTCCCTCCCTCTCTCTCTCTCTCTCTCTCTCTCTCACTGTATGCATACTGGGGTTACATAAGCCTGCCATAGCTTCCACATTTTACCTGGGGTCTAGGGATTCAAACTAAGGTACCCAGAACTGTGCAGCAAATGCCTTGTCCCTAGAGCATATTCCAAGAGCCATCTCCCTACCTTAGAACGAATCTATTTTTAAAGTGGTTTGAGGATATAAGTAGACAATTATATAAAGAGAAGTTAAGGAAACAACATCATTTTCAGGCCTGGCAACTTTTTGTCTCACTACTGTTGATTACAATGTAACAAAGGGTTATTTGCAGCATATTTACGTCATGTGTTATCAGATCACTGGCTGTGTCTTCTAATTATTATTATTTATGATCTTGGGGTACTAGGATGCAATGAATTGCTTATACATGGGCTTAATTTTCACTTTAAGTTAGAGATCTGCAAAGCTGATTAGGAGCACCCATAAATAATATCTCAATAAGTCTGAAGAATATAAAAAGCTTCCCTGTTTTTGAGTCATATTGGAGACCTGTGTTGTGTAGACACACACATGTAAACTAAGACTGACCTGCTATGTCTTATGGTTCCTTACTTGGGATTAGAGTTCCATGAATATCTGCATAGTCACTTGTGTGATGTGAGTAGTGGAGATGGGACCACATCTTTGAGTTTGTTGTGTGTATGCCTCCCTATAGTTTAAAAATTTAAGTGGAGAGCTGGGCGTGGTGGTGCACGCCTTTAATCCCAGCACTCAGGAGGCAGAGGTAGGAGGATCACCATGAGTTTGAGGTCACCCTGAGACCACATAATAAATTCCAGGTCAGCCTGAGCTAGAGTGAAACTCTACCTCGAAAAAACCAAAAAAAAAAAAAAAAAATTAAGTGGCATTAGATGCCTCTATGTGAATTTTACAAAGACTTCCTAAGAGAAAACTTCAAATTGAAACTTTTTTCTTACCTATCCCCTTCCCTTTATTGTTAGTTGACTTGAAATACTGTTACAGTAAAGATCCAAGTCACCTTCACTAACTCTTCCTAACACTTCTCATACCCAGTCTGTCACCATGTCCTAAAATGCTTTCCAGAAAGTTCCCTGTAATTTGACTCCACTTTTAAATCCCCCTTGTAGGGTTCTTGTTTGGGTTCTCATCTCCCGTGTATGTGTTATTTTTAAGTTCTAGCAGCGAGTGAAGGAAACACTAGGCATGGCCCAACTTCAGGAAGATAGTCTCTAAACCCTCAAAGAAAAAGCAGACAGGATCCCAATAAGTAGGATTCTGAAGGGGACTGTGGCTGACCTGAGGAAGTTGGAAAGCTCCAGTAGTTCTGAGTGCGTAGAGGCAGCATGTGAGAAAGTACTAGAAGAGGAGCTGAGCCTTCTTGTTCATTGTGGGATTGAGCCACAGCAGACTTCATGGTGCTTGGTAATTATCACTGACAGGGTAGGCTTAAAAATGGGTGAACACTCACCTAAAATGCAGACATCTACTCTCATCTAGTTTGCAGTTAATATCTTCTCTGTCCTGCCCAATCTAAAGATGAGATCATCTAGTGACATGTGCATTTTCTTTTGACTTTGGAGTGATCACAGTGCCAGAAGTGTTTTCTTTCTCCCCATTCTTACTAGAGGAAGTCCTTTGGGTTTCTGAACTGCCTTTGACAACATTAAGAACTGAATACCCCAGTGGTTTTCCAATTTCAGTGTGCATGTAATTTGTGGAGGGTTTGATGGAAAATCTGCAACTCCCGGTTTTTTATTCCTTTTTAATCGTTATTATTGTGTGTGTGTGTGTGTGTATGCACACATCATGAGGTGTTGGCTCTCTCCATTTTTTTTCTTTGCATTATAAATTATTTATTTATTGAGAGAGAGAGAGAGAGCGAGAGAGTCCTGCCACTGCAAATGAACTCCAGATGCACAGGTGATGACTGTGCTTCTGACTTTACATGGGTACTTGGGAATTGAACACAGACCATTAGGTTTTGCAAGCAAGTGCCATCTTTTCAGCACTTTTTTTTTTTCTGAGACAGGATCTGTCTAGTTATTTTTGTGGCTGAGAAGGCCACTCTGGCTGGCTCATGAGCTTCAGGATATTCCTGTCTTCATCTCCCATTGCCATAGATATATTGGGATTCATTCACCATTTTGCTTTATGTGGGTGCTGAGGATTTGAAGTAACTTTAACCAGTTAGCTATCTCCACAGCCCCAAGAATCTGCATCTCTAACAGGTTCCCATGTGGTGCTGTTATAGCCATACATTGAGAAATACAGGCAGGCAGAGGAGGAACTCTGGGAACTTTGCCCTGTTTAAGCTCATGGATTTTCACAGAGCTAGAAGGGAGGCTGGTGCTCCTGTGTCTAGTATATAATATTGGCATTCTAAACTTCTTGGAGTATGGTTGTCTGTCTCTATTCCAGTGAGATGCTAAAGGCCGATAAATACCCAGTGAGCCCTCATGCCCTCTGTTCTGCTTTCCATTGCCTGGTTCTCCCCAAACACTGTGGTTGTTAGGGGCGAGGGAAGAAATACTGTGACATAATGAAAGTTGTTCCTCTGCTTGGACTGGTCTTGTCTTGACAAACTCCCAGTTCTATGTAAAACAGCTCCAGTATTTTGTGCAAGTTCTTTTCAATCTCTCTAGGATTTCTGTTTGCTCTTATATGTCTAAAAAACACTTGTACTTTTTATAGCACTCCACAAAGGGTGTTGTAATGACAATGGTATTGTTGATGATTTATCACATCCATATTAGATTAGGAAATCCTAGGAAGAAAATGAGTATGCATGTATAAATATGTTTCCGACTTTTTTTTTCTTTCTCTCAAGGCCAAGGACAGTTTGCCAAATGAATGCACGAGCCCTCCTTCAGTGCAGCGTGTGCCCCCCGTCTTCTAGACGTGCACATCCTGCTTTGTAGGCCAGGTTCCATGTTCCTCCAGGTGTGCACCTTAATGTTCTGCTTCTGAGCTCTTCTCAGCTCCCAAACTGAGTGCATTGTCAGGATCTGTAAAAGATTGATGATAAATTGATTTTAATCTGCTTGTGAGAAATGGGAGAACATTGTGAAGGATTCCTCTTTTTTACCTGTCCCTTGCACAGTCCAGAAAGCAAAAAGCTGCCCTGTTCTTCAAAGTCGGCCTGTGTGCTTGGGAAGATAGATGAAAGTGTTTTCTCTTGGCTCGGAGCATCTTTTCTAATTGAGATGGCTGTGGCCTTTGAAAGATCAAAGACTCACTCTTCTTCCTTTCTCCTGGGATATCATAACTGTTAATCAGCAATGGTAGTCCCCCCCCCCCCTTCTTGGGTGAAATAGAGGGTTTTTAACCTCGTCCTTACCCTCACTATGGAGTTATGCATTTTATCTCAGTTTGATTTAATTACAGGTCTTCTTTGAGAGCAAAGGGGATGGGTTTGGGGCAAGATGTAAGTATCCCTGTGAAGTTAGCTGTGATCGTTACATACCCTGATCATCAGCAGATGGCAAACTTTTTTTTTTTTCTGATAAAAGCCAGTTAGTAAATATTATAGGCTTTGTGAACTGTGTTGCTTGTGTCTCAATGATTCAACTCTGTTATAGTGTGAAAGCATCCATAGACAACATATAAATGAATTAAGCATATTGTGTTCCAATAAAACTTTATGGGGCCTGGGGAGATGGCTTAGTTGGTAAAGTGCTTGCTATACAAGCATGAGGACCTGAGTGCAGATCTTTAGCACTCACATAAAAGCTCAGTATAATGATGCACACCTATAATCCTTGTGATAGGGAGGCAGAGACAAGGAATCCCTAGGGTTTGCTGACTATCTAGCTTAGCAGAATCTGTGAGCTCTAGGTTCAATGAGAGACCATCTTGAAGATAAAGTGGAAAGCAATTCAGAAGCCAGGCGTGATGGCGCACGCCTTTAATCCCAGCAATCAGGAGGCAGAGGTAGGAGGATGGCTGTGAGTTCAAGGCCACCCTGACACTCCATAGTGAATTCCAGGTCATCCTGGACTAGAGTGAGACCCTAACTCAAAAAACCAAAAAAAAAAAAAAAAAAAAAAAAAAAGAAAGAAAAGAAATAGAAATAAAAAACACATTAACCTCTGGCCCCAAATGCACATACACAAGCATATATGTGCACCCATGCATACACACATGCCCACACATATATGAACACATGCATATATACCACATATGCATACAAAAAACTTTATAAAATCAGAGGTGGACTAGCTTTTCAGGTTGTTAAACCTGCCTTAGACCCTGTGAAGCTCTGAACCTGAGATTGCTGGAGCTACCAAATTTCAGTTACATTCTATAATAACCAGAAATCTCAGGGTTTATAGAAATAATTAAAAGCATCTGAACTGTTACTAATATAGCTGTCTGTATGTAAACAGTAAAGAAAAGGTCCCTGGCTCTTCCCTCCTATTATGGTATGAATGTGTTTCAGTCTGTCTCTTAAGGATTCATGTATTAAAATTTAATCCTCATTGTAAGAGATTAAGAAGGCAGACACACGTAACCAACTGTGGGGCTGGCAGGTGAGGCTTTGGAAGGTGATTAGGATTCAAAACATTCTCCATGGTAGAGTCCCATGATTGAATCCTGGAGGCTTTATAAAGGAGGGGGGCAGAGGGACAGGGAGCACATATGCGTGCTGGCTCTGAGGCTACATCATATACACACCTCTGTCTTTTGTCATCTGATGTCCTATATCACTTTGGTACTCTGCCAAAAGAACGCCACCACCAAATGCTGGTCTACCAACTTCTAGAACCAGGAGAAAAATAAACCTTTTTTTTTTTTACAATAAAATAAATTATCTAGCTTCAGACAGTTTATTATACTAACAAAAATGGACTAAGACACTGTGCAACTTCTAGTCGCCCCCCACCCAAAGCCTCATATTGGAAAATCTTAGAAGGAAACTAGACAACCAAGGAGGAATGTATCTTGCAGAGTCCACTGCAGAACCACCGCTAAGAGGTAGACGTGTGTGAGGCTGAGGTATGTGCTAAGCAGATGGTCATGATCACTGACAAGGCTCCTATCTTGTTGATGATCCAACTCAACATTCAGTTTATTCAATGAGAGTTAAATAGCCAAAGCCTATACATGTCCAGGTATAGAGTTAAATTAAGATTCCACTTCTAACTGAAATGTTTGAGGACACACAAAACTCAACAAGGTAGTCGGAATTATCTTCCCAGAAAGACAAAGCAGGCATACCATTGCAATTCACTAAGTAAAAACCTAATCCCATTGTACCACGTTGGGGAAGAGGCTGTGAGTAGGAGGGAGCTTGATTATTCTAGAAAATCATGTCCAAAATGTGCCTAGGAATATTGTGTAGACCTGATGGCCACAGACTCATGGAAGTGATCACAATATAAGCTGTGGCTTGGCAGAAAGTAAATATTCATAGTAATGGCTATAGTTGATTATGAGAGTATGTTGCCTTTAATAAGATCTAGTAACTGCTAAGGGTGCATCGGCTGCTGGAAACAGGCATCAGCTTGAGGGACTTAAAGCTTAAAATAACAAGAATGGCTGTTGGAGTAGTTAAATAAATATGTATATGTGATTAGCTTCCTCTCATACCCCCTCTAAATGTAGTTGGTTTTGCTTGATATGGGATAATCACTAAAGTAGATAACTCGTTACAATTAAAGCCAGTTGTGTGTAAAGCACTCTAGCTAGTGGTGACAACCTTCTGGAGTCTTAAGAGGAACACAACTCATTTTCTCACTATTCTTTACTGGCTCAACCAGCACAGAACTGGGATTGAGTGGGTGAAAGTATCTTGGATTGTTAGTGAGCTAAATCCTTCCTCATTAGAAGACTGGGATTGAAGGGTAGTGGACACTGACAACGAAAAGCAAGTACACACAATCATTTATTTCCCAGCAGTCTACCCTTTTGGACTCTTTTTTTGGCAGGTCATACAGGTTTGTACACAGCCAGGGAATGCTTGTGCCAAATCTGCTTGAGAGCTCCAGACCATGAGACATTTCTGTTTCTCATAATATTAGCAAATTGCTTGTCCTGGAGTTTTTGCATCAAGCTCTTTCATCTTTGGCTAGTGTGAGGCAACACAAGGTCATTGGATGCACTTTTGTCCTCCTCACAAAATCCAGATTCTGAGACTTCAAAAGCAGGTGTCAAAAGGTGAGCCGTGATGAGTTCAACAAGGTAGATGGCTTCTTGAAGTCTGTGCAGCCAGCCAGTGGGATCTTGTTGACCTTCCTGGGCAATGTTCTGCTCAAGGTACAACATAATTTCAAGTCACAACATGCTTTCAGACCATTTTAAAGTGGCTCTTTTTGCAAAATAAAATGATGGACCTTGCTTAAGGTTTACTTCGAGGCTATGAAGCTCTCAGCTCAGTCTTAATGGCTTTGTTCCTACCAGATTTTTTAGTAAGCCAAAAGAGACAATTTTTATGAAAAAGGAGAGGGAATGGGAAGATAACTCAGTCAGTAAAGTGCTTGCTGTACAAGCATGAGGACCTGAGCTGACCTGCAGGACCCACATGAAAAGCCAGGCATGGTAGTTAATCCAGGTGCTGAGGTGCTGGGGATGCGGAGATGAGCATTTCTAGCCAGACAGTCAGGCTTACTTGGTGAATTCCAGGACCACAAAGGTCAATAGCACCTGAGGAACAACATCCAAGGTTGTCCTCATATCTTCATATGTATGCATACACACATGCAAATGCATGCACACATGCACACATGCAATAAATTTTATTTGTTTCTTTTTTTCTTGAGACAGAGTCTCATGGAGTCAAGGCCTCACATTTATTATGTAGGTGAGTACAACCTTAAACACCTGATCCTTTGGCCTCTTTCTCCTAAGTGCTGGAATCACCAATATATACTACCACAACCATCTCAACAGTAGATCTTTGTAAAGACTGAACTCACACAGATCTCTTCCATGAAGGTGGCAGAAGCTGCTGCTTTGATACAGGGTTGAGACCTATAACCGGGGCTGTGCAAGGGCTCAGTGGAATACTATCAAAAAACAATGTCTCACTTGCATTAGAAGTTGGAGAGGTGGGGGGGGGGCAGGGGAATAAGGTGTTTATTTCCAGCTTCTACCATTCCCAAGATATAGATCTCTTAAAACACAGAGCTGGAGCCAGTTATGTTGCCTTTATTCTGAATGAATGCCTCTCACACACTAGAGATCTCACAGAACCTTCTGTAGCCGGTGATACTTAATCCATGAAGAAGATTTTGAGAACCATCATAATTCTGCCGCTCAGTGTCTCTCCATACCTCATTGATTCTCAGTCTTACAGGATCTGGTTTCGGAACATGTCTCATCTCATCTGCCCTGGTCTCTTGGCTTTTCCTTTTTTCTGGCTAATGGACTGATGATGGAGTGCTGTGATGGTTCTCCAGAAGGCACCATGTCATTTAAGCGTGGGTTTCTGTAATTCATATCAAATACTATTTTCAGTACTGAATTATTTAAGTTTTAAGAGTGCAGACAAACACATTATGCAAAAAGGGCTATATGCAAACTAAACCTTGGACAGAGCACAGCTTATTTCCTTTTTGCAGATTAAAACCAAAGTAGAATGTCGAGGCCAGGGAGGGCAGAACTGCCAGCCCATCTGCTTCCTTCAAACACATCCCCAGGCTCAGGAGAAGAGGGAGGCATGACAATGAACTGCTAGGCTTGGCTTCTTAAAATTTTAGCTTCTGGGGAAAATGAGGGCAAGAATGACCTTTATGACAAAGAATCAAAAACTTGCAAACAGACTCTAGCCTCTAAAATCTGCTTGAAAGGTAATTGCCAAAGTGGTTGCTTCCTTAAATTAGTTGCTTTTGACAGAAAAAACAAAAACAAAAACAAAACAAAACAAAACAAAAAAAACAGCCTCACCCTTGTCTTGTCTATTGGGGAACTCAGAAGGAGAGAGAGCCTCGGGCTGACCTCAGCTGACATGTTGACTCAGGAAAAGTGACTTACCCATCCAGTCTGGTCCCATTGACTAGCTTCTTTTCTGGTCACTCTAACTTACTGTAATCATTTTCTAGTGTTGCTTTAAGAAAGCTGCACAAACTGGAGGTCTTAGAGGTTTTTATGGTCTCACACTTCTCACAGGATAGGAGAAGCCTTAAATCAAGCCATCCACCAGGCTCCGTTTTGGTACAGGTTCTCAGGAAGGCTCCTCTTTCATCCTTACCTGGTTTCTGACTGCTGATGGCAATCCTTGGCTGGTAGCTGCAGTGCTCCAATCCCTATCTCCATCCCCCACTGTATGGGGTTCCTCAGTGTCCATGTTGACATGCCCTCATTCACTGTCCTTCAATGGACCCAACACCTGCCTTAACTGGGATGACCTCATCTTTAATGACATCCACAAAGACTCTAGCTCCAAATAAAGGTATCTGTTGAGGTCTCAGATTGAACATGCGTTTTGATGATACACTGTTTAGCCTGCAACTTACCTCACACCTCATAGTGTTGTTTTTGAAGTTGTTTATGAATTTTGTTGTATGAATCTATCAGGTGTTGGTCATATTCTCATCAGTTTATACATTTATTTTCTATTTCCTTCCTCCAGTCCTCAGAAGGATCTCCTAGTGGGGTTATTGGTGTTCACTGTGGGGTCATGAATACATCAGTCAGTCTCTGTGGAAGGTACAATGTCTCTCACAATCTTTCTGCTCCCTCTTCCACAACGTTCCCTGAGCCTTGGAGGGTGTGTTGTAAGACTGCTTTAGAGGTAATCTCTCTGCAATCTCAGAATTTCTGCTGTGAAGCATTTTGAGTGTCCTCAACGTCTGTCACCACCTCTGTGGAGCTGGTTTTCAAGCTAAACAGCACTCATGTTTAGGTCACCACTTCCTCTGTAATGTCTTCTGGGCCCCAGCAGATGTGATGTATGTTTTCTCGTGTTCGACAGTTGGCTATCTTTTCTTGTTATATTGATGAATCCTCCAACCATGGGTGAGAGTAGCATAAATTAAGCTTAATTAATCAAGAACAATTTTATTATTATTATTTTGAGAGAAATATGGAGAGAGAAAGAGAGAGAATGGGTGTGCCAGGACCTTCAGCCTACTGTGAAAAAATTCCAGACACATGCACCCTCCCTTGTGGCTCATATGTGACATTGCATACTTATGTCACTGTGCATCTGTCTATATGGGACCTGGAGATTCAAACATGCATTCTTAGGCTTTGCAGGCAAGTGCCTTAACTGCTAAGACATCTCTCCAGCCCTTAAGAAACTTTTTGACAGGTATAGCCACTCTTCTTAGCCAATGACCAGTGGGAGCTTCACTTTGTAGTTCATAGCCATCCTATCCACAGGATTCCAACTTGTTCTCAGTACCAGGTGTGAGTTCTCTCTCACTGGGCAGACCTCATCTCCAATCAGAGAGCAGTTGACTTGCATAGGCTGTGTGTTGCACAGTTGTGCACATCGTGTCTGGCTGGTTGATTTTGTAGTTTGCAGGATTCCTTGCCTCTTCACATTGTTGGTGGCCATTAGCCCCAGCAGCTCTCATAGCACTTTCCGACACTATGAGGGCTAGCTAGCAGGGAGCTGGCTTCCTTCTAAGTTCCCGCATGATCTCTAGATGTTGTGCATATGTGGCCTATGGTGTCTTTAGCAATAGGGCCTTACCATTTAGCTCGGGCAGGTAACCAAGTGCTTTGGCAATGGCCTGAATTGTTTTTGGGACTTCATGGATCTTCCTGACCAATAGCTCACTATGGGGGAATGGTGGTAACCCAGTTCTGGTACTAGGATTTACCAGCCAGTGCCTATAGTTTTAGGATTAATCTTTCTCTACCTGCCATAGGGCCCTTCTACCCAGGCCCTTTTTATTTTTATATTATTCTATTTTTTAATATTTTATTTATTTATAAGTGCAGAGAGGAAAGATAGATGATAGATAGATAGATAGATAGAGAAAGAGAGAGAGGGACAGAGAAAGAATATGGGAACACCATGGTCTCTTGCTGCTGCAAACAATTTCCAGATACCTATGCCACTTTGTGCATCTGGCCTTATGTGGGTGCCGGGGAATCAAACCCAGGAACATCCGGCTTTTGAAAGCAAGTGCCATTAACTATTGAGAAGTTTCCTAGATGCTAAATTTTTTTTGTGTGTGAGGGGAGAAGTGGTGGATTTCTAAGAAGGGTTTATTCTAGCCCAGGCTGACCTGCAACTCACTCTGTAGTACCAGGTTGGCCTCAAACACATGGAAATCCTTCTACCTCACCATCCACAGTGCGGGGATTAAAGGCATGGGACATCAAACCAAGCAATTCTTTTGGAGCTTTGGTGTTTTGGTAATGGCCTTCATTGTTTTGGGGACTTCATAGTTCTCCTTGACCAGCTGTGTGGATAACCCAGATCTGGCACTGGGATTTACTAGCCAGTGCCCATGCTTTTAGAAGTAAACTCTCTACCCTTTGCAGAGCTCTTATGCCTGAGCAACCTCCTTCTCCCTGCCCCCAGCACTTATTAACAGCTATAGCTTTTGGGCTGGAGGGATGGCTTAGTGATTAAGATGCTTGCCTACAAAGGTTTGATTCCCCAATACACACATAAGCCAGATTCATAAGGTGGCACATGCATCTGGTGTTCATTTGCAGTGGCTAGAGGTCCTGGAATGCCCATTCTCTCACTCTCAAATAAATGTTTACTCTGTGCCTTTATATGTTAGAAATGTTTAACATGTTTGATTTTATAGGTCTTAATATCTTAAATTGGTCAAGACTGTGGAGACCTTTGAAATTGAACTGAGTACAATTTACAATGTGTGATGGCTATAAATCTATTGGGGGCCAGGGGCGGAATGTGGTGGCTTGAATAGATGGCCCTCAATATATTCAGTTCTTTATTGTTTGTAGTTTGCTTCTGCAGCCACCTGGCTGGAGGCAGTGTAACTGGGTGGATCTTAAGGTGTGATGGTGGGTTTCAGATTTCAGTCTAAAGATATGCAAAGTGTGCCTAGCAGGAGTTCCTGAAGTGTGTTGTGTGGCTTTTGGCTTTTGGCTTGTGCTTCTCTCTCTGGGCCTGGGCAGCAGGATGCAGCCAGCCCTTATGCCAGTAGCCCAGTTCCAACAAAGTCCTCTGCAGTCTTTCCTTCCCCCGAGAAAGCTCATAAGCCAAGCCTCGAAGTTCAATGCTGTCTGCACTTAGCATTCTCAGACTCTCATCAGAATAGTCCATAAAACTTGGCTCACCACTCCAGAAGACAACTTCAGTTGCAAGCACCATGTCCATGCCTATTCTCTAAAACAAAGGTTCCAAAAGATCGACATCCACATAGTCAGGTTCATCTCACCCCACTCCTGGTACCAAGTTCTGTAGCAGACAGCTTCAAGTTCACTGAGATGAACTTCCAGACCAGGCACAGTTATGGAGGAAGGGATATTTATTGAAGCTTATGGATCCAGGGGAAGTTCCATAAATGGCAGAAGAAGCTGGCCTGCCTTCACAGGCCCAAGAAGACAGAGAGGGAAGTACAAGCCAAAAGCCAAAAGCCACACAACACACTTCAGGAACTCCTGCTAGGCATACTTTGCATATCTTTAGACTGAAATCTGAAACCTACCACCACACCTTAAGATACACCAAGTGACATTGCCTCCATCCAGGTGGCTGCAGAAGCAAACTACAAACAATAAAGGACTGAATATATTGGGGGCTATCTGTTCAAACCACCACAGGGGGTGAAGTAAATTCTTGACTGTTTGCTATCTTTGGCCTCCCAATATTTTTAGCTCACTTGGAGGAATAAATGCTTAGCATGCCTTCAGAGAGATTTTGGAGTTTGATTGTCCTAACTTGCATACCACCTTGGCCTGAGATTTTTGAATCATTGCTTCCTTTGTGCTCCTTGGTGTTTTGCTTAGTGAATCATATATTTGCATATCTAGCAGCAAGCCTTAAAGAAATGGACAGGGAAATGCTACAACTATACATGATACTAAGATTGACAAACGTATATAAAAATGAATCTGAAAGATAAAAACTGAGAGGGAGGATGTGAGAGGGCAATAGGCAGAACATTTGTTGCCTATACTGTCTTTTCTAAATAGAGGAACTCATATACAGAATATTCTAGAATGACTTTCAGTATGGCAAGAAGTTTCTTTGCTTCATACCATTCCACTTACATTGTTTTACAGCTCTCCCTTTTCTGGATTAAGAACACTTAGGTGAAGAATAGAAGAAAACACCAAACTTAAATGACAACCCAAGTTACCTCGAAAGAGATCAGTTGGTAGAAGCCAATGTTTGAGTTTATGCTAGGAGTTCACAGGCATGTTTTGGGGGCTTTTGAATGCCATTCTGGCAGAAGACATCATCATTTTAGGAAATAAACTGATGACTTTTTTCTTTATGACTGTCACCTGGATGGACTGACATCCTCCAAGGAAAGATATTTTCTCCTCAGAGGAAGTGTGTCCTGTGAAACTTGTAGACAGTCAGTTAAAAGCTGGAGTGACAGTGAGTGCTGGCACTTGGCCTCATCAAATAAACACAGTTCTCTCTACACCCATACGCTAGGGCATGTGGGAGCAACAGAGCAAACCCAATAATTCATCTCATTTCCCAGAATCCCTGCTAAAAGCAACCTTAAGGGGAGTTGCAATTTCTTTCTGAACCCAGTGTTACTTAAGAATATTAGGTTTCTTTGTGCTGGATTTATGAAGAGACTGTAAGCTGTTTTAACAAAAACCCTGTGTTTCTCAGGAAGTTAACATAATAGAAGTGATTTCTGGTTTACATTACTATTTAATGCAATTGTTTCTGGACGATCTCTACCCCACTGACCACACTTAAGGACCTTTTTTCTCCTATTTGTGGTCCCACAATCTCTGGGCCCTCAGTATCTCCTCCATTTAGAATAGATGGAAGGAGGAGATGGAGAAACAAAGTGAGTTGTCTTTCAAGGACCCGATGGAAGAGATTTGTCTCACTTCTATCCATATTCCCTTGGCTAAACATTGTAGGGCTGCCGAATTGTAAAGTAAAGGGCACTGAAATAGATAAAATCCAATCGGGGGCCTAGGAAAGAGAGGTGCTTTGTGAGGGGAGCATCTGGTTGATTTCTACCACAAAATTCAGTGTTGAGAGACCTTGACTTTCCACATCAACAAGATTGAGGAGGAATGGCAGACTTGGCCCTGAGATAGGTTCCCTGGTGAGTTCCTTAGTGTGCATCCTGACACTCTCTCATCTATGTGCAACACATTCTTCCCAAATGACCCAGGGTTGTTCTCAACTCCATGAACATTACTGGGAATAATTCCAGCCATCTCTCAAGAAACCGTGTTAGTTACTTTTGTCACTGTAGGTACTAAACACCTGACAGAAGTAACTTAGTGGAGGATGGGCTTATATTGACTTATAGTTCCAGAGAATATAGTCCATCGTGATGATGGAGCACGGTGGCATGAATGGGGGCTGATTATTCACATTGCATCTGAAATCAGGAAACAAAGAGAGACAGAGAGAGAGAGAGAGAGAGAGAGACAGAGAGAGAGAGACAGAGAGAGAGAGAGATGCTCTTGCTCTTGCATGTCTAGCTTTCTCCTTTTTATTCAGTGCAGGACCCAGCCCATGGAATGATGCCATCATAGTTGAGGCGGGTCTCCCCACCTCATTTGACCTAACCTAACCTTACAGACATGCCTGGGGATTTGTCTCCATGGTGATTCCAAATCCAATCAAGTTGACAATCCAAATTAATCATCACCTAACCTAGAGAAATATATGTCTTCAGGTAACTACAAAGCTCTGGCAATGTTTCTAAGAATAATGGTATCAACACAGGGCTGAATTTTCCCCTCTTCTCCTTTCTGTCTTTTTTTTTTTTAAAAAAAAACTTCATTTTTATTTATTTGTTTGAGAGAGAGAGAGAAAGAGAGAGGCAGAGAGAGAGGGAGAGAATTGGCACATCAGGGCCTCTAGCTACTGCAAATGAACTCCAGACACATGTACGTCCTTGTGCATTTGACTTGTGTGGGTCCTGGAGAGTCAAAGTGGGATCCTTTGGAAATGCCTTAACTGCTAAGCCATCTCTCTTTCTATATGTATGTGTGTGTATATATACATATATACATACATATATATATATATATATATATATATATATATATATATAGAGAGAGAGAGAGAGAGAGAGAGAGATGTATAAACACATAGACACACAAACATGCACACAATTATATATACACCTAAATGATTTGTGGACATAAATATTTTAATTATTAAAACCTGTCTTCAGTAAACCACTGCTTTTTGATACTGCATTTAAGGAGAGCTTATGCAGAGGACTGAAAAAGAAAGCCTATTTACATTGCCTTTGAAAGGAAGTAATTAAACCCACCAAGATTACTGAAAAATATGTGATTAAGATGTTTATTAATTACTTATTAACAAATGATCATGTGACAAATACCAAGAGCCTGAAACTTTACTTAATATTCATAACAACCATCTGGGGTAAGATTGTTATTACTCCATATTGTAGGAAAGAAGTTGAGGTTGTACATGGTCACATACCTATTAATGTAGAGGCAGGATTCAAACCCAGAAAGCAGCTCTTCAGCTGGTGTATTCTGTATAAGAGCACATGGAGGCTCTTAGGACAGGTTGATGTTTGTCCTGAGACAAAAAGAATATTTGCCCTAGGGGCACCAACTTTTTTATATTTCATCTTCTGTCTTGGCTTTGACTCATGGCATCAAAACCAAGTAGCTGCCAACAGGGATAGGTCCATCCACATTTTAAAGTATGTCCAACGTGGGAAGAGACTAGTTTTTTTTTTTTTTCCTCCCCATTTCTGAGTTTACCTGTCCTTATTTTCTTTGGAAAAATATCTTTCCCAACCTGCCTTCAATCCATGAACCAATCACTGGCAAGTTAAATAACCTTATATTGGTTGTGTGGTGTAAAGAAGTAGATAGTAAGGATAATCATAAGGTTCAGTACTGATGCCTCATTTACAGGTACAAATGTGCTTTAGATGCATTGGCTGGTACAAGTGATGCTTGGCAGTCTATGGAATTTATTTATAAGGCACTGCTTTTAGAATAGATGTTGGTGTACTGTTACCTACACATTGTTTCATTTCCTGGTCACTAAGTAGGACACATGTTAGGTTTCCTATCAAGTCAAGAGACAGAGGTTCAGAGAGATGTGTGTTTTTTGAATTCACATAGCTAGATAATGTCAGATCAAAGAATCAAACCCATGTCTCTTAATTTGTGCTCTAACCATCCATCAACTAACTGCCTCATATTAAGTAGGTAGAAAGTTACACACTAGAAAAAAAATGCTTTGACAGAACAGATATCTGGGTCATTTTCAACTAATTTTTATTTATCCTTAAATTTCTTTAGCCAGGATTAAGTGTTTTCTATTTGTCTCAATCCTCCTGGGCAATTTCTAACTAGACTTTTGCCTCTTTAGACTCAACTGGAATGTTCTACTTTTTTCCTATCCCTAAGGAATCAGGCTATTAAAAATTCCTAATGCTGGAAGCCTTTTATGAGTGAAGAAAAAGTTGAGGAAGAACATTATAGCAGCCAAATCTCCAGGACATGATGCACTTCCTCTGCAAGGAATTAAAACTTTTGGAACTTCTTTGTTTCATTAAAAGTATAAGAACAAGCATTAATTAACAGGAAAATTATTAAAATAATGCATAAAACATATCCTGCTGGTTCCTAGAATCTGACAGTCTTAATTTTTCTTTGCTTTGCTTTGCATGTTCTATAAATAATATTCAAAAGTTAACCAGCCTGCCTCAAAATTAATTCACTGGGGAAAACTAAGTATAATTGTAGCTGTAGTAAAAGCATGATGTTTAAACCAGAATGTTGGGAGATGCTGGCATTGATGACTTATGGCAGTATTACTGGCCCACTGTGGTAGTGAAAGTTAGCACAGTTTTGGCCTTATTATGACATTTGTTACATTATAAATTTTATGGAAAAGATAGAAACTTGGAGTTGGAAATATTTGACAATGCTTGGTACACTGCAGATACTGTCAACATTTATTCCATAAATGCCGAGTGAATGAATCAATACCCTTTTCAAATGAGAAAAATAGAATTCAGAGAAGGACAACCTGAACTCAGGGCTCACATGGTCTATTATGGCAGAGCAAAGAACAACATGCAATACTCTTGGATCCAAGTTCAGCATTCATTTTGCCAAGTTAAGCCTTGGGGAAAGCCCTTCAACCAGCAACTCAAAGCAAGTCATTTAAATTCAATGGAAGGCACAGATTTGCGGAGCTGTAGGCAAGGTGTTCTTTGCTTGGGTGGGTCTTTTGATTTAGGGTTCTTTTGGAGCTGCACAAGAATCATATTATAACTTGGTTTAGGATCAGTGGAGAACAGCAAAGTTAGGGTTTCCAGAAGGCATTGGATGCAAATCATTGATGATTTCTTTGAATTGAAGAGTTCTAGCTGGTTCTTTCTAGTCACTCACCATGGAAAAATGTTTCTTGGAATGGGGATACTGTATGAATAACAAAAGTGGTGAAGTAAAGCCATGTTAATGCAGACAGAAGAAGCTGCATGGAGAAGGTGACTTCAGTTCTCAGAAGAAAAAGGGAAGAGCTGCTAAGGCCAGGTAGTGAGCAGCTCAGAGAGCTTAAAGGGATGAACAGAGCAGGTACCCCAACGGGGAGAGAGAAGACTCTGGAAAAGCTCCAGAGGAAAATGTGTCCCATGGCAAGCACTCCCAAAGCAATGTTGAAACCATGTATGGAAATCATAAGAATCATTCTGCCTTGGAAGTTGGAGGTTAAAAGATGTCCTTTTGTTTTAAGTAAATAAGCAACAATTTTGGAAACTTAAAAAAAAATGAGGTATTTAGGGCTGGAGAGATGGCTTAGCAGTTAGAGCACTTGCCTAAGAAGCCTAAGAACTCATGTTTGACTCACCAGGTCCCACATGAGCCAGACACACAGTGACGCAGGTGCACATGTGCACAAGAGGGTGCACACATCTGGAGTTCGATTGCAGTGGTTGTAGGCCCTGGTGTGCCAACTCTCTCTCTCTCTCTCTCTCTCACACACACACACTTAAAAAAGGGAGGTATTTAAAAGGCAAGGCCTGTGCTGAACAATCACTGAGTAGCATATAGGGAAAACAAATACAAACAACAGCATCAACAAAGACCTCTACTCATAATATAATAAGAACCATTATGACAAATCATTTTTAACTTCAAAAGCACACTTCATTTATAACTTTTGGAATAATGGAGTTCATTAAATACATTAAATTGTTTCCCGTGATTGGGGTGAAAGATATAGCTATCCTTATACATATGCTACTTAGTGGCTTAAATGTTGCATATAATTTTATTCAGTGAAAAAAAAAGTAGAAGAAATGGTGGTAGATTAAGTTTATTCAAGATGCAATGGTTGGTTGGCCCCTTTTTATTGGTCTTTGTGTGTTCATTGAGAACCAACAGACAGAATCATAGTGATGTCTACTTGCAAAGGTCTAGAAAGAGTTATTGGTAATTATAAATATTTTCCATGTGTGGGTTTTCTTTTCTCTTCATACTGTTCATATCATTTATTTTTCAAACATAAAACCAATTTTCTGAGCTCCTATCACCAACTTTCCTTCATTTCTTTGTCATTCACCTTCTTTGATCAGGATTCTGATATAAAAATTTTTGTGAAATGGGCACTTTCTCTCTTTAATACCCAGAACATTTGAGGGCTTTGGTTTTTTTAAGTGTTCTCCAAAGGCTGTTAGTGTTCAGAGTTTGGTCCTCTGACTCTGAAGCTTCTGGAAAGTGGTAAAACCTCTGGAAGCTGGAGACTAATGGAAGGAAGTGAGGTCACTGAAGGTGTACTATAGAAGAGTATGTTGATGGCTGTGTCTTTCATCCTTCTCTGTTTTTGCTTTCTGCTTGAGGTAAGCAGATTGTACCACTGCACACTCCCTGACTCCTTGCCGAAAGCAAAGGGGCCAACTGATTGCAGGCTGAAACCTCTAAAGTGGGACTAATGTAAATCTTTCATTTTTGTAAGTTGATTAACTCAGGTGTTCTGCTAGAGTGATGGGGAAGCTTGCTCACACACCGAGTCTCTGTGTCTGGAAGCACTGCACTTACCCATGAGAAACCAGATCCATTGCCCCCTATTGCTCTGCTATTCTGTTATTAGCCTACTTCCATCACAATTTTCTGCCGTAAAATGGGTTTTGAATGCCCGTTGAATGTTTAAATATGTGGCCACAAATTTGTGCAACCAGCCCTGTAGGTTTGGCTATTTGGTATGAAGACCAAACAAAGTGTTAAGATGCTGAAGCAGAAAGACCCTCTTCAATGACTTCTTCCAGTGTCTTCAGGGCTTCTATGAATGTGCTGAGGTCCTTTGCACAGAAAGGAAAAGCAGGTTTTTTTTTTTTCTAGAAAATTGATTGGTGGCTTCTAACCTTCTCTAATACAAATATTAATGTTGGCAAAGAAATCAAAAGATGAGGCTCCTTTTACTACTTTCTTTGCTACTCAGATTTTTTTTTGCCATTAATACATGAGGTTCTATTTATGATTCACAGCATCCAAAACAACAGCTCTAGTACAGTCTGTGTCTTTCTTCTGAAAATATCAAACCACTTCAGAGTCTTTCATCTCAGCTGGCAGAGGTTGGACCATAGCAGGCTCATGATAGCAGATCTTAAGAATTATTAATCAAAGCTTTTAATACATGCTACTGTTTCCATTTTATTATAAACATATTTACCTATGTTGTTCCTTTCTGATATAAAACTTAATGAGTTCAAAGAACTCATTAGGACAACATAACAATATTGGAATAATATTTGAGAGTGGCTTCTCGAGACCTGATACAAATATCAGAAGGTAACATTGACTCTGGTGAAAGTCTGCCTCTTTGAATGACTCAGCCTCACAATCCTTTTCTTGAGACAATATTTATGCAATTTGGAACTTTTAATGCTGAGATGCCATGCTTAATACATTTTGCTATAGAAATTCAAAGAATAATTTAATTAAGACATAAATATGTAACTCTACATTGAGGGGACCCTAAAGGAGTCATATACTTTGTATGTGTTTGTGTGCATGTGTGTGATGAATATGTGGTATGCACATATACATGTGTTCCTGTGTGTGGGCACACACACATGTGTGCATGTGGAGGCCAGAAGTCTATGTTTCGTGTTTTCCTCAATTGCACTCTACCTTATATTTTGAGACATGGCCTGCTATTAAATCTGAATCTCACTAGTTCAACTAGATTAGTTGCCTAGAAATCCCCAGGCTCTACCTCCCCAGTGCTGAGAGTATAGATGTGTTGCCACCATGCCTAGAGTTTTACCTGGGTGCTAGGGATCTTTATTCTTGCACAGCAAGCATTTTACCAACTGAGCCATCTCTCTACCCCCAGGTATTTAAACAGAAAGAACCACCCTAACCCAATCTACCATGCTTCAAAATATGAATAAGGTGTAAGTAAGCAAGAGACACTACACTAATGACATGTTTCAAGCATGTAGTAAGGATATCAAGGCTCTGAATAGGCACTGTCTCTTCAGAAGTAGCACTGTGCATCCACGGGCAGCTCAGTCTGGAATGGTGACCAACATGAAGAAGCAGAAGGTCGTTCTTACCATCGGAACGAGCTCACCACACCTCCACGTACAACCACTACCAGATGCACCACAGGATGGGTACACAAGCTCCTTATCCAGGGCCATCCATCCATCCATCCTGAAACCCTTGTTGGTACAGGTGGGAAATGTGGTTGCCATGTTGCAAGTGCTTGCTCCTGTTCTGGCTGTGCATGTAATCATGTAGAAGGTTGTCAAGGCCCAGCTCCAAGAAATGTTCCAGCAATCCCAAGGTTACTCACCATTGTAAAGTAAAGTTACTTATCCATTTGAGAGAAAAATGTTAACTAGTAGATGGCCAGAGAATTTTTTTTTAAAGTCACATGAAAAATTTTAAACATATATCGAGTACGATGTAATCAACTTCCATATCCACATAGCTCATCAAATTTTTGGAACTCACTTTATTGATATCTTTTTGTGATGTAATTTAGTTCCCCATGTTTTTTTTAATGTGAGCATTGAGAACTTGAGCCTTCCTTGGCTGGACGGATTATTATATGGGACTATCCTTGAGCTCTTGGAAAACCTCACTAAACATTACATATGAATAGGTGCCTTCTTGCTGTTTTGACTTTTCTACCTTTGTTTTCTGAGAGAGAGAGAGAGAGAGAGAGAGAGAGAGAGAGAGAGAGAGAGAGAGAGAGAGAGAGGGAATGGGCATACCAGGGCTTCCACCAACTCCAGATGCATGGGCTACCTTGTGCATTTGGCTTATGTGGGCACTTGGGAATTGAACCTGGTTCCTTAGGCATCCCAGGTAAGTGCCTTAACTGCTAAGCCATCACTCCAGCCCGTTTTGATTTTTAAAGGTGGAACAAAGATGGGCCATAACATTAATAGTAGTCCTTTTGCGAAAACACTAAAGTTAAATATATCAGAGGGTCTCCAGTTTCCCTTCCTTTTGACCCCCCTCCTTTTTCTAATTTTTCTTTCAATTTTTTTTATTGTTCTATTTTGAGGTAGGTTCTCACTCTATCTCAGGCTGACCTGAAACACTCTCCGTAAACCCAGTCTGGCCTCAAACTAACAACAATCCTCCCAGCCTCTCTAGTGATGGGATTAAAGGCAAGGTTTTCAACCTTCCTATTATTGTTACCTTCCCTGCCTTGAAATTTAATTAATTGAAAAATGTAAGACTCACTAAAACAGTTATGAAAATAATGACCCGACAGCTATCAAAACAGCATTGCACCCATGATTTCTGTAATGTATCGTCTTAGAAATGTTCTGTCAGACTCAAGGGCTAGATGGATGTCTTTCTTATATTCTTCCAGCCAATCGAGAAATTCATTTGTCATGGCTTCTTTGTTTCTTTCGTGAGAACACAAACTCTTTGAAAACAAGGATTTATCTTGTTTTATATATGTAGGAAACACTTACATATTTCCTAAATAATGACTGAATGTACGAAGTCCTGCTTTGAAGTCTAGGGTATCCTTTTACCCTGGCCAGAGCACAGCATCTAATAGTATCATAATGACCACATAGAAGTGGCTAGGATATCTGAAGGCTGGATTATCTGAAGGGCTACTGTTTAGCATCAATATCCAAGGAAAACTCTGTGGATGTTATTTCCATAATTCAGTCGCCAGCATGGATTAAATGCTATTAAGCAAGTTAGTCATAATTGATCTGTCTTAGCAAATTACTACAGAATATTAAACTAGGAAGGAAGATACTCATTTTAAGGTTCTATCTACACCCCTGCCCCATCTTCCTTATGAGTTACGTCATAGGCTTGAATACCATTAGCATTTTTTAAGTATTTTTTTTTTTTTGCACAGACCTTGTGGAATTGACTTGCAGAGCAATGGTACCTCTGAATAGATGAATACTGCTGCCTTCTACATTGGCTGTTTGAAGACCCAAATTTCTGCAATGGTACTCAAAATCCTAGCAGATGAGGTATTGGTGGATTCATTTTATTAGCCTTGGTTTAGAATATGCTTCTTTCCTTTTTTTCATCATTAATCTTGGGCTTTTGGCTTATTGAACTTTATGTTATCATTCCAGAACAAGGCAGATGCCAAGTGAGAGAAACAGATAATTAAAAGTCACAGTCATTGCAATAAGCCATGGTAGAAATGAGAACAGATGCTGCTGGAGGTCATAAAAGAAACAGGATTAAAACAATCACTTTGGAACTTTCCATTTTTTTTTCTTTTCACCATTTTTCTTCTCCATATTTCTCAACCTAACAGTAAAAAGATCCCTGAAGACTATGATGAGAATTCACCATTCTCTGAATCAGTGTTCTCCAAAGGTAGCCCTTGACAGTGTAGTCGTCACCTTGTAATATAAAGTAGCAGGTGCTGGCAGTGACTACTGATCTGCTCTTGGCACTCAGCACTCCAGAAACCCTGATGGCTTCTTCCTGGCAAGTAAGTTTAGCCCATGAGTAGGTCACAATAGAAACACTGAAGGTGTTGCTAAGACTTTAGAAACTATTTTTCCTATTGATATAAAAAGGTATGTGTCACACTGTCACTAAGGAGGTCCCCCAAGAATCCCACAGAGGTAACCTGCCCTTTAGCACACCCTATATTGGTTTTCTTTGCTATCCTAAAACAAAACAGAACAAAACACTGTACTCACATCCTAATCTTAGATCCACTTCTTAGGAAATCAGTGCTAAAGACATACTTCGAATAGCTTGTTTAGTCAAGATATTCGGGAAGAATTAGGTTAAAGTTACATAGGTATGAACTTATTGGAGGGTGGCATTAATATATTCTTCCCACTCCAAAGGTTATGAGATTAAATTCTGAGGAATAAACTAGGATTCCTACTTTTATTATTCATTTTCCCTTATTTGCTCTTTAATCAATTGCAGGCATGCTTAGTGTGGTTACATCATGGATTGATACCATCCTTTTTCTCATCCCTGCCACCCTTCCATTGGGCGCCCTCCTAGTGGGGATGCACATATTCCCCATGGCCTTTATGATTTATGTGCTGTGGGAGCAGCAGTCAGTTGTTGGGGGAAGGCAATTGTCTCTGGGCATGATGGTCCAACCCGAGGCTCTGACAATGTTTCTGCCCCTTCTTCTAAACGTTCCCTAAGCGATGATGAGTGTGTTTTATGACTACTTCAGGGATGAGCTCTAAGGAGCCTATGGATCTTTGCTTTGGTATGTGTTGAGTATTCTCAACCTCTGTCTCTCTTACCCTGTCACTGATGGTCAGGTTCATCAAGGAAGCTGCATTCTTGCTCATCTCCCCAGTTCCTCTCTGGTTTCAACTGGGGCTTGGCTGAAGTGCGAAGGGTAGTTTATCTCAGTGAGTCTCACTAATTTCTGAAGGAGAAAAAAATAGATTCTCCAACGAAGATTGAAGTCAGCACAGGTTAAATGGGATGAGCCTTATTAATTTAGGGAGAATTTGATGGATGTATGTAGGAGAAGCATAGCCAGGGGTTCCCTGGATGAGGCCCTGAGACTACAGCACATGCGCAACTGCTACTTCCCCTGTGAGCCAACCTAAACCCTGCCTAAACACCCAGACACCACTGACACAGGAAACGAGCCAATGAAAAAGGGACAACACAATGACAAACAACAAAAGGACCAATGGGAAGCGGGGAAGGGGTATATAAAGATGTCTGTTTTCCTCAATAAAGGAGTCTGCTTTCAGCTTCTCACCTGACTCCTGGAGTCTGTGTCATTGACTCTGTGCCTTCTTAACCCCAACCCCAAGGGCTGTTTGGGGGAATCCAGCAACAGATGTAGCTCCTCTTTTAGCTGAAGACTAGTGGCAGCTTGATATTGGAGAGCATAATCTTTGTCTCCATAGGATTTTGACCTGGTTCTCACTTCCATATATGGGTTCCTTTCCACAGAGTGGATCTATTGGCCAATCAGAAAGCTACTGATTACCCACTAAGGCTGCATGCCACTTCTATACTTGTGTGTAGACTTGTCAATGTATTTGCTTCTGAGTAGCTTAGTTGCTCAGACCATTAGCCACTTTCTGCCAGTAGTTCATGTAATGCTTTCTAGCACTAGATGGGTTAACTATCTGGGGACTGGCTCCCTTGTAGATTCTACCCAGGTCACTCTGTGTTCTGTGCCAGCAGAATATGTCTTCACCGATAGGGTCTTACTTTTTACCTCAGGTGGGTAATCAAGTGCTTTGACAGAAACCTGTCTTGTTTTGGGGACCTTATAGGTCTTTATGATCAACAGCTCATGGTGGGTAGCAATTGCATTCTGGTACTGGTAGTTACAGGTCAGAGCAAAACAAAACAACAAAAAAAAAAAACAACACATTTTTTTTTTAAGGTTAGGCTTCATACCAGCTCCTCCAGGGCCCTTCTTTTCAGGTGTTCCTTCCATGACCCTGTTGAAGGTTTAATATTTTACACTATCTTCAGGGACAAAGGTTTGTATAGTACCAGCTCATTTTGGCTTTAGTTTTGTGTTTTTCATCACCCTCACCTTCTCCTCCCCCAAGTCCTTCCATCTCTATTGTCTGGACCTCAGATTGCTCATCAGGTATGTCAGTAACTTGAGCTGATCCTGATTGGGAACCACAGATGAGCGAGACCATGCAACGATTGTCTTTCTGTGATTCTGTGAGTTCATTGAGGAGGATTTATTCCAATTCAATCCATGTTTTCTACAAATTTCATTGTGCTGCTGAGTATAATTCCATTGTAAAAATGTGCCACAACTTTATTAACTAGTCATCCAATGATAGGCATCTGGGTTGATTCTGTTCTTAGTTATTATGAATTGAGCAGCCATAAACATGGTTGAGCAAATATCTCTATAGTGATGCATGGAGCATTTAGGATAAATTCCCAGTAAGGGAATGACTGAGTTTGTTAGCAGCTCTATTTTCAGGAATCTCCATATTGATTTACATAGTGGTTGTACAAGTTTACATTCCCACAAACACTAAATGAAGGTTCCTCTTTTGCCACATCCTCATCAACATTTGTTGTTGTTAGATTTTTTTTAAATGATTGCCATCCTTACTGTAGTTAAGGTAGAATCTCATAGTTGTTTTAAATTGCATTTCCCTGATGGTTAGGGATGCTGAAAATTTTCTTAAGTGTGTGTTAGACATTTATATTTCTTCCTCTGAGAACTCACTATTCAGTTCTCTGTCCCATTTTTGGAGTGGGTTTTTTGAGTTGGTTGTGTTTTTTTTGTGTGTGTGTGTGAGGCAAAATTTTATTGGGTAAAAAAGAAAGAAAAGAAAAAGAAATCATGGTGCATCAGGTCTGCACCCTAGAAGTTGGGATCTCAGGATGTAGTCCCGAATTGTTTGGAGGGTCAGCTTTTATTGGAAATAACCACATGACATTTATAGCAAAAGACAGGATGGGAGTTAAACCATAAATTACTGTTAAATGTGGGGGGGGGGGCTATTACAAGAAGTCACAAAGTATTCATTACATAGATCACATAGGCAGAACTGAGGCAAGAAACATTTTATGCTATGTAATCACAAAGATATTTAGAAACAAAGAGGTACAGGGAGGTCATGGTACATTGCACAGAGGAGTCATCCTATTTCTTAGATAACAGAAACACCTGCATTTTGCAATAAGGCCTGCAATAACTATTCCTGGAACTTCTCCTTTATCTGGCAGGAAGATCAACTTGGGTGGTGGTCTCCATTATATGTGCCTAAGGCAAGGGCTGCACAGGAGGATGTTTAACTGGGTCTATTTGTCCCTTTACATTCCATTTTCCATTTCTTGCATGATATAACGTTGAGTTAAACCCTTGACTCATGAAGAACAGTGTCTAGGGTGTTTTCATCTAAGGGGTTGTATTGGGTCTGCAATATCATGAGTTTAACAGAACTTATTTTATTCTTTATATATATACTTAGAGCATTAGTAATGCAGGGTCCTTATGGTAAGGCCTAAGAGCAGTAGTATCGGGCCAGCAATAGAAGAGACAAGGGAAGTTAGCCATGGAGACCAAGTAAACATAGACTGAAACCAATTACTAATGGCTTGTCTCTGAAGTTCTATTTGTTTTGAGATTTTCTCTAACTAAAGGCACTGTGTTTCAGATTATTCCTGACTTATTGGCACAAAAACAACAAGTTTTGGCTAAAGCCATACATATGCCTCCTTGTTTCATAAAAGTTAAGTCTAACCCTCTTCTATTTTGTCCTCTCCACTTTCATGACTGTTAGAGTGGTTAGGATGACCTGGTGGGGGCCCTTCCAATGTCCCAGTATGGTGTCTCTTGATCCAAACTCTGTCACCAGACTGAAAGGGATGGGGGGAAAAAGGATGTGTCTGAAAAACAGCCTTGACTGCCAGAAAAATGGGCTCCTGGACTCTTTGTAAGACTTGGATAGAAATAAGCCTTTCATTAGTAAAGTCAGTTATCTGTTCAAGACCCATCTTGGGCAGGATTGGGGAGGGGTGTTCCATACATAATTTTAAATGGAGTAATTCCTTTTATATAAGGGGTACACCTGGCCCTTAACAGGGTGAAGGGAAGGAGTCCCACCCACTATTCATCCATCTCTAGGGTTAATTTAGTTAAAGTCCCCTTCAAGGTCCAATTATTCCTTTCTACCTGTCCTGAACTTTGGGGCTGATAGGTGCAATGTAATTCCCAATTAATCCCCACCATCTTAGTCAATAACCTAGAGATTTTTGACACAAAGGCAGGCCCATTATCTGATCTTATCCTGAGGTGCAACCCATAGTGAGGAATTATCTCCTCTATCAATTTTATAGTCACTATTTGGGCTGTCTCAGACTTGGTCAGTAAAGCTTCCATCTATCCTGAAAAGGTATCAACATAAACAAGTAGATATTTATATCCATACTGATCTGTCTTTGCCTCTGTGAAATCAACTTCCCAATGTCTATCTGGCTCTGTTCCCCACCCTCTTGCCCCCATTGGTAGTACCTTACCAGAGGAGGCATTTGTCTGCTGACAGGCCTGAAAGCAGGTTGTGATGTCCTTGATGATTGAGTACATATCTGGAGAGAAAGTCTTTCCTTAATAGCTTGACTAGCTTGTTGCTTCCTAAGTGATTCCCTTCATGTAGTTGTTTAGGCTGTCTCCGTCCTAGGGCTTGGGGCAGCAATAGTCATCCATTCTCCAGTTGGTAACATCCTTGTGGGGTCTGTTCCTTTATCAGATGAGAGGTGAGCTGTAGGTCCTGTTCCATGCATGTTGGTTGCTCAGGAAGAGTAGATGTTGGGAGGGTGATCAGACAATCGGATGGATGTGGAGAGGCAGCACTCTCTGCTGCAAGGTCTGTCAGTCTGTCCCCTCTTGCTTCTGTGGTCTCCCCTTTCTGATGACCTGGACAATGGATTATGGATTCTTTAACAGGTGCCCAAATAGCAGCTAATAAGTCCAGAATTTACATGTGCCTTGGCAAAGGCATAATGACTATCTGGGTAGATATTTACTGCCTTGTCTTTTCCCAATATCAGAGCCTTGCTCAGTGCTAGCAATTCAGCTTTCTGAGACAATGCACCCTAAAATAGGCCCTCAGGCCACATGGTTTCTTCCAAAGTCGCCACAGCCACCCTTGCATACCTGATTCCATCCACAACAATGCTGCTTCCATCAGAATACATCACCAGATCAGGGTCTGGCCAAGCCATATCTGTCAGGTCTGGGCAGAGTACATGGAAGGCAGAGGGGAAGGCAGTTATGCAGAGGGGTTGATGCCTCATCAGTTTCTGGTAGCAGGGAGGCTGGGTTCAAAGCCTCAGTTTGGCAAAACTGTATCCTTGGTTGATCAAAGAGTCAAGGCCTGATAGTGGGTTATGTGAGAGTTGGAGAGCCATTGGTCTGGGGGCTCTTTAAAAGAGTCTCCATCATATGTGGAGCCATAATTGATAAAGTGTGACTCAAGGTTAATTTGTCAGGGTCCTCTGTCAGAATAGCAGCAGCTGCAATAGTCCAGAGACAAGGGGGGTGACCAGTGGCTAATGGGTCTAGCTTCTTAGACAACTTTAGTAGGCCACTGGGCAATGCCATGGTCCCAGACTTTGACTTAGGATGCCCCTGACTCTACCTCCCTTTTTTATCCATGTACAAGAGGAAGGGTTTGGTTAAGTCTGGAAGTGCCAGGGCAGCAGGGCAGGGGCTGATGTCAGAGCTGACTTTAGTTCTTGTAATGTTTGTTTCTCATGTCTCATTTTCGGCCCAATTAAAAAAAAATTTTTTTTTTGGTTCTCTTGTGGCCTCCTATAGAGGCATGGCTAATTCAGTAAACCTTGGGATCCAAATTCTGCAATACCCTACAGCTCTGAGGAATTCTCGGATCTGTCTCTTAGTGGGGATTTGAGTGATGGCCTGAATCCGAGAGGCTGACAGCATACTCTTACCTCTTTGGAGTTCGTATCTCAAGTATGTTGCCTTGTGCACACACATTGAGCCTTCCTGGCTGATACATGATAGCCCAGATTTTTTTTTTTTCAAGGTTTATATTCAGAAAGTCATTTCCTATGCCAATATCTTGAAGGGTTTCCCTGACTTTTTCTCCTAGCAGTTTGAGTTCTAGGTCTGATATTAAGGTCCCTGATCCACTTGGACTTGATTCTTGTGCATGGTGAAAGACAGGGTCTATTTTCATCCTTTTACATATAGATAACTAGTTTTCCTAGCACCACTTGTTGAAGAGGCTGTTTTTTTTAATGAATATTTTTTGCATTTTTGGAAAATCAGATGGCTGTAGCTGCCTGGATTAACATCTGGTTCCTCTATTCTGTTCCATTGATCCAAGTGTCTGTCTTTGTGCCAGTGCCATGCTGTTTTGGTGCTATAGCTTTGTAATGTAGCTTAAAATCAGAAATACCACCAGCCTTATTTTTGTTGCTCAAACTTGTTTTGGCTATTCAAGGATTTTTGTGCTTTCATATGGATTTTAGGATTTTTTTTTTACTATTTCTGTGAAGAATGCCATTGGAATTTTGATGGGGATTGCATTAAATATCTAGATGCTTTTGGTAAGATTGACATTTTCACAATATTGATTCTTCCAATCCAAGAACATGGGATGTCTTTCCATTTCCTAGTGGCTTCTGCAATTTCTGTCTTGAGTGGTTTAAAGTTCTTATTATAGAGATCCTTCACTTCCTTGGTTAGGTTTATTCCATAGTAGTCCCCCCTCCTGAGGCAATTGTGAACGGGACAGATTCCCTGAATTCAACCTCCGTACATTTGTTGTTAACATGTAGGAACACTACTGATTTCTGTGTGTTTATTTTGTATCCTACTATGTTGCTAAAAGTGTTTGTCAGCTCTAACTGTTTTCTGGTAGAGTCTTTAGGGTCCTTTATGTATAGAATCATATCATCTGCAAATAATGATAATTTGATCTCTTCCTTTTCAATTTGCATCCCTTTTATGAGTGTCTCTTGCCTTATTGCCATAGCTAAGCATTATAAAACTGGAGACATTGCACACCTTTGTCTTGTTCCTGAATTTAGTGGAAAAGCTTCTGAATTTTCCCCTTTTAGATTATGTTGGCTGTAGGCTTGTCATAAATAGCCTTTATTATGTTGAGATATGTTCCTGCTATCCCCAGTTTCTGTAGTTTTACCATGAAGGGATGTTGGATTTTGTCAAATGCCTCTTCTGCATCTATTGAGATGATCATGTGATTTTTTTTCCTTCAGTCCATTTATATGGTGTATTATATTTATTGATTTTCATATGTTGCCTATGTAGTCAGATGGATAATCTCTCAGATATAGTCTTGTATTATGTTTTCCAGTATTTTGTTGAGAATTTTTGAATCTATGTTCATGAGGGAGATTGTTCTCTAATTCTCTTTTTTTGTTCTATCTTTGTCTGGTTTTGGTATCAAGATGATATTGGCTTCGTAGAAGGAATTTGGTAGTATTCCTTTCTTTTCTATTTTATGGAAAAGATTGGGAAGCATTGATGTTAGTTCTTCCATGAAGATCTGGTAAAGTTCTCCAGTGAATCCATCTGGGCCTGGACATTTTTTAGTTGGGGTACTTTTTTATAACTGTCTGGATCTCTCTATTTCTTTTAGGTCTATTTAAATAGTTTATCTCATCTTGACTTAATTTTGGTAGGCCATATAAATCTAGGAAATAATCCATTTCTTTCAGACTTTCAAACTTAGTAGAGTGTATCTTCTTAAAATACATCCATATGACTTTCTGAATTTCTTTGGTATCTGTTGTATTGGTGCCTTTTTAATCTCTAATTTTATTAATTTATGTCTCTTCTCTCTTTCTTTTGGTCAGATTTGCTAAGGGCTTACCTATTTTGTTTACTCTTTTAAAGTATTAACTCTTCGTTCCATTGATTCTTAGTATTATTTTTAGTTATTTTAAGTTTTATTTATTTGAGAGTCAGAGAGAGAGAGAGTGAGTGAGCACTAGGGCCTCTAGCCACTGCAAAACTCCAGACACATGCGCCACCTTGTGCCTATGGCTTACATGGGTCCTGGGGAATCGAACCAGGGTCCTTTGGCTTTACAGGCAAATGCCTTAACTAAGCCATCTCTCCAGACTGCATTTTTTCAAAGTTTTTTTTTTCACTAATTTCTTCAGTAGATAGGAAGAAATAATGAAGATTAGGGCAGATATTAATGAAATAGAAACCTAAATAATCTTTATTATTTCTTCAAATGTACTGGTTTTTGGTTTTCCTTTTTCTTCTTTTCTAAGGCCTTAAGGTGAAGCATTAAGTTGTTTACTTGTGACCTTTCTAATTTCTTTCTTTCTTTCTCTTCTTCCTTCCTTCCTTTCTTTCTTTCTTTCTTTCTTTCTTTCTTTCTTTCTTTCTTTCTTTCTTTCTTTCTTTCTTTCTTTCTTTCTTTTTGGTTTTCCAAGATAGGGTCTCACTCTAGCTCAGGCTGATCTGGAATTCACTATGTAGTCTCAGGGTAGCCTTGAACTCATGGCAATCCTCCTACCTCTGCCTCTTAAGTGCTGGGATTAAAGGCATACACCACCATGCCTGGCTCTTTCTAATTTCCTAATATAGGCACTTAAAGCTATAAATTTTCTTTAAAAAACTTTTAAACATTTATTTTGTTTTTATTTATTAGAGAGAGAGAGAGAGAGAGAGAGAATGGGAACACCAGGGCCTTCAGCCACTGAAAAGGAACTCCAGACTCATGGGCCACCTTATGCATCTAACTTACATGGGACCTGAGGAATTTAACTTGGGTCTTTTGGTTTTGCAGAGAAGTGCCTTAACCAGTAAGCCAACTCTCCAGCCCTAAATTTTCCTCTTAAGGCTGCTTCGATTGTGTCCCAAAAGTTTTGGTATACTGCATTCTCATTCTCATTTGATTCTATGAATTTTTTTTTTTTCTGTTGATTTCTTCAGTGACCCAATCATTGCAGAAGTGCAATGTTTAATCTCCATGAATTTGTGTATGCCTTGCAGTTTTTCTTGTTTCTGACTTGTAATTTAATCCCATTGTGATCAGATAGAGTACAATTACTTATTTCAATTTTCTTGTATTTGTTAAGATTTGCTGTGTGTTCTTTTTTTATTTTTTAAGACTTAAAAAAATTTTTTTTTGTTTATTTATTTACTTGAGAGCAACAGAGAGAAGGAGGCAGAGAGAGAGAGAATGGGTGCACCAGAGCTTCCAGCCTCTGTAAATGAACTCCAGATGCATGCGGCCCTTGTGCATCTGGCTAACGTGGGTCCTGGGGAACTGAGCGTCAAACTGGGGTCACAGGCAAGCGCTTAACCACTACGCCATCTCTCCAGTCCTGCTGTGTGTTCTAATATATGGTCTATTTTAGATAATATTCCATGTGCTGATGAGAAAAATGAATATTCTGTAGCATTTGGATGGAATGTTCTGTAGATCTCTGTTAGGTCCATTTGTTCTATGACATCATTTAATCCAGATATCTCTCTGTTTATTTTTTCCAGGACGCTCTATCAATAGATGAGAGTGGAGGTATAGAAGTCACCTACTACAATTGTGCTTAGTGTTATCTCTGTCTAAATCTAATAGTGTTTGTTTGATGAAATTGGGAGTATGCATGTTAGTTGCATATATGTTTAAATTTGTAATGTCTTCCTGATGACTTTTTACTTTAATCAATATAAAGTGACTTTCTTTATCTTTCCTCACTAATGTTGGTTAGAAGTCTATCCTGTTAGATATTAGGATAGCAACACCTGCTTGTTTCCTGGGGCCATTTGCTTAGAATACTGTTTTCCATCCTTTCAACCTAAGACAGTGTCTGTCTTTTATGGAGAGATGAGTTTCTTGGAAGCAACAAACAGAAGGATTCTGCCTTTTTGTTTGTTTGTTTGTTTGTTTAAGGTAGGGTCTCACTCTAGCACAGGCTGTCTTGGAATTCATTCTGTAGTCTCAGGATAGCCTTGAACTCACAGTGATCCTCCTACCTCTGCCTCCTAAGTGCTAGGATTAAAGGCACCACACTCGACTGATTCTGCCTTTTAATCTAATCTTCAAGCCTGTCTCTTTTGGTTGGGGCACTGAGGCCATTGATGTTAAAACTTATTATTTCAAGGTATGTATTTGTTCTCACCATTTTTCTTATTTTATAGTGCTTTCTTTTTTCCCTTTACTCTCTTTATTGTTTTTTGAGTGTGATTTATTTTTCCCTGTTTTGTCATATGTGTGCTTTCCTTTCTCTTCAGTATGGACGATCCCTTCAAGCATTTTCTATAGAGCTGGTTTAGTTGTCGTATATTCCTTTAGCCTGTTTTTCTTTTGGAATATCCTTATTTCTCCATCAATTTGCATAGATAGCTTTGCTGGATAAAGTAATCTTGGTTGACAGTTGTTGTCTTTCAGGACTTGGAATACATCATTGTAAGCCCTGTGGCTTTTAAAGTTTCTGTTGAGTAATCTTCCCTTATCCTGTTGGACTTACCTATATAAATGACTTGCTTTTTCTCTCTAACTGCTTTCAATATATTTTCTTTGGTTTGTGTGTTTGGTAGCTTAATTAATATATAGTGAGGAGCAGTTCATTCCAGGTTTTGTCTATATGGTGTTCTAAAGGCTTCCTGTATCTGCATTGGCGTCTCTTTCCCAATTTGGGGGATATTTTCTTCTATGATTTTGTTAAAAATGCCCACAAAGCCTCTGGATTAAAATTCTCCTTCTACTATTCCCTGAATTCTTACATTTGATATTTTCATAGTATCTCAAATATATTGAAATTCCCATTCATGCCTTCCTATTAGCTTGTCTTTCTCTTTGTTGGACTGTATTAGATCTGCCACCTGGTCTTCTAGTCTAGATATTCTGTTCTCTCTTTCATATATTCTACTGGTGAGACTTTATGCAAAGTTTTTTTTTTTAATTTGAGTTATTGTGATTTTTTTTTTTTTTTTTTTTTTTGGTTTTTCGAGGTAGGGTCTCACTCTAGTTCAGGCTGACCTGGAATTCACTATGGAGTCTCAGGGTGGCCTCGAACTCATGGCAATCCTCTTACCTCTGCCTCCCAAGTGCTGGGATTAAAGGCGTGCGCCACCACGCCCGGCCTGTGATTTTCATTGCTAGTATTTACGACTAGTTTTCCTTTATTATTTCTATTTCCTTATTCATGTCTTGTATTGACCTCCTTATTTCATTAAATTAGTTTCCTGTGTCTTCTTTGATTCCCTTGATTTCCTCTGTGATTTCTTTGAGCATAGTTATAATCATTATTTTGAAACCTTTCTCAGGCAGTTCCTCTAAATCAGTCTCACTGGAGGTCATTTCTGATGAATTTATAATTTTCAGTGGAATTATAGTTTTGATTTATTAATTTATTATATTTATTTATTATTTATTATAATACAGAGATTTTGCATCTTGGGTTAATTTGATGCTTGGGTTTTCTAATTATCTGCAGTGCTCTTAGATGTATCAATCAATCTGATGTTTTATAGGTTCAGGATAGGAGCTTAAGGTGCTAGCTGTGGCTCTTAAAAGACACACAGAGTAACCAAAACAGTGACCCTAGGTGTTGGGTTTGCTTGCTATGAGAGTATTCTAGTAGTCTGGATAGAACAAAATACAGGCCAGTTCTAAAATTTAACTGAGCAAGATACACATTGAATAAAAACCAGCATAAAATATCTATGCAAATTTAGGTATTAAAACAAACAGATCCTCTAACAAAGTCAAAGTCCCTAGGGATGTGTGTTGCCCCACACCCTTAATCCTGTCAAGGAAGGCTGATATTTCTGTTCTGTAAAGGGTTCCCAGGTCAACTTGTGACCAAGTGAGACCCTGCCCCAACAAATGACAGAAGAGTAGACAAGGGCACTATAAATCATGAAGCAACAAATGACCAGTCCAAAATATAGCTTATTTAATAATGACAAATCTGACCATCCATTATATTTAACACATAATTTATGCTGACATGAAAGGTGCAATTAACACTTGATGCAAGCCTATATACTAGGCATTTTTGGCAGGCACTGACCTGATATAATCCCATTTACTGTTTGGGATGGCTTTGGTCTCAGCTATGCTGTGCGCCTGCTTGTGGCCTTCTTCGCTGTGCTGTGGGCTCAGGTAGGCTGTCTGGGTCAGTGGGTCACTGCTCTGATTGCCTCTGTTGGGTGCTTTGTAGGTGAGTTCCTTTTGCCAGGTCTCCAGTGCTTGCTGGTGCTTCCACTGGTGTTAGGGGGAGGGGAGGCTGTGGATGGTGGCTGAAGTTGTCCCACAGGTCCCTGTGATCCTCTTCTCCACTAGGCACTCCACTAGTCCCCCCCCGCCGTTCTCCCCTTCATGTTTATTGAATTTGTGAGGAGGCTGGTGTGAGTCAAGAATCCCTTCATCTGGCTTTTCCTGTGGCTCAGGCTGAGTCTGTAGACCGCAGCTACATGGACCTGGTGCCACCACTAATAGAGCTGCTTCTGCCTAATTCTGTGGTCTCTGGATGTTCTGGATCTCTCCTACTTCTCTGTTGAGGTAGATAATTTCTTATACACCTTCACTGTTTAGTAGAAGAGTGTATTTTGCTGTTTTTTTCTTTCTTTCTTTTTTTTTTAGTTCTTCTTCTTTTTCTCCCCTAGGTTACTTTGGTGTGCTTCCTACACCGTCATCTTAACTGGAAGTCACATATGATTTTATTACCTTTTTAATATCAAAGGATGTGATAGGTTTACTTAGGAGACTAATCTTCTATCAGGTTAGTTTTGGTAGGTGATATGTGTCTACGAATTCATCCACTTTTTCCAGATTACCCAATTTTGAAGAATAGAGGATTTGGAAGAAAGTCTTGATGATACCTCCAACTTCAATTATGTCTGTTGTGACCTTTCATTTTTCATTTATAATTTTTTAAAATTTGAAACATCTCTGTTTTTTCTCTTGATCAAATTGGGCAGGGGTTTATCAATTTTGTTTATTTTTTCAAAGAACCATATCTTTGTTTTATCAATTTTCTTGTATTCTTAGTTTCCAATTCATTAATTTCTGCTCTGATCTTGATTATTTCTTTCCATCTGGAGCTCTTTGGCTTTGATTTTCTTGTTTTTCCAATGCCTTTACGTGGATGGCTAGGTTATTAATTAATTAATTTTATGCTACTATTTTCCCAGTAGGACTGCTTTCTTTGTGTCCCATAAGTTTTGGTAAGTTGTGTTCTCATTGTCATTCAATTCTAGAAATTTTACAATTTCTGTTTTTATTTCCTCCACTACCCATTTATTGTAGCTGGTCAGTGTTCAGGAGCTGGTGTAATTCCTGAAGTGCCTATTCTTGTTAATTTACAGCTTTGCAGCATTGTGATATGATATTATGCAGCAAAGCAAATTGTGTCAATTTTCCTAAATTTATGGAGGCAGGCTTTATGGCCTAATATATGACCTATTTTGTAGAAGGTACCATGGACTGCTGAGAAGAATGTGCATTCTATAGAATTTGGTTAAAATGTTCCGTAGGTGTCCATTAGGTCTAGTTGATCTATGGTGTTGTTGAGCTCTTACTTCCCCATTGATTTTCTGTTTGGATGATCTATTTATTGCTCATAGTGGAGTATTGACATCACCAACTATGGTGGTGGTGGTGTATATTTCTATTTTGTTGTCAAGTAGTTTTTTAAAAAAAATTGTGGTGCACCTGTGTTTGGTGCATATAGATTTATAATTGTCATGTCCTCTTGTTTGATCATTCCCTTGTTGGGTAAAAGTGGCTTTTTTTGTCCTTTTGGAATACTTTTGGTTTGAAGTCTATTTTATCAGATACAGCAACACCTATTTGTTTCTTATTTCCATTTTCTTGGAATATTTTTTTCCATCCTTTCATCCTAAGGAGGTGTCTGTCTTTAGTGGTCAGATGGGTTTCTTGAAGACAGCAAATTGAAGGGTCCATTTTTTCTGATCCACCCTGTTAACATCTTTCATTTGATAGGTGAGTTAAGACCATTAATATTTAAGGTTATAAATGTGAGGATTGATTTAGTCCCTGCTATGTGGGGATACTTTATGGGGTTTGTTATTTTCTTGGACTTTGTCCTTTTTGAGCTTGCTCTAGTTTTGCTCATTGTGGTCTACTTGTCTGCCCTTGAGGTTGGTTGTTTGACTCTTCTGTGTGGAGAATTCCCTGAACTATTATCTGTAGGTTTGGCTTTGTGTTCATATAATCATAGAGCTTGCTTATATCATGGAAATTTTTCTTTCACCATATATTATTACTTTTTATATATTTTTTATCTATTACTTTTGCTGGGTACAGTGGTTTGTGTTGGAAGCCATAGTTTTTGGGATTTTGAAGTGCTCCATTTCAGGCCATCTGGCTTTCAGGGTTTTCACTGAGAAATCAGAGGTAATTCTGATAGGGTTGCCTTTGTATGTAATGTTCTTTTCTCTCTTTTGATACTTTTAGCACTCTCTCTTTCTTTTCAATGTTTAGAGTTTTAAAAATGACATGCCTTGGAGAGTTTCTTCTTTGGCCCAGTCTGGTTTTTTTTTTTTTTTTTTTTTTTTTTTTTTAGGTATGGTCTTGCCCACTGACCTGGAATTCAGTATTTAGTTTCAGGGTGTCCTTAGGAGTGCTGGGATTAAAGGTGTGTGCCACCACACCTGGTTAGAAAACTATTTTTGAGACACCCTCACACCAATAGAACCCAATAGATAGATATAGAAAACATTCTGATAAATGTGCTTAGCCCTAAAAAATGAGGAATTTTCCTGTTGGAATCATACATGAGAACTTTGCATGGCTCACCATAATTTTCAAAATGGTGAGAAACCTTGAACCATAGTGAAGACATAAGTATAATTCTAGATCGGATAATTACCCTGGCAAACAGCCAGTTAAGTCAAATGATGGGTAATCCCAGTTGCTAAGGACTTGGCAAAGACCTATGGAAATGATGTATTTTAAACCTTGTGACTGTGATGGGAATACTCATGACAAACTGTGATTTGGAGATGTGCATGTATATATGTATATTCCATATATGATTCATATATATACATATATGAATATATATATATATATATGTTATACATATATGCATGTATATATCATAAATATATACTATAACTATATATGGAAAGGTTTACTGCAGTACTCAAAGTCACTTTTGAAAGCTGACCAGTTCAAGGCTGTATTTCATTTTCTCTTCTTAGTCAAGTTCTCTTTTCTCTATCTATGTTGATCCTATGTGATGCAGGAAAAAGAAGATTGGAATGGAGACAGGCTGGAAATCAAAAGGATGAGAATGTTGAAACAGAATAGAGCTGAGAGCTTGTGGTATGAGTTTTGACCTTGAAGTATCTTTGGACAGACTTAAAAATCAGTGCTCCCCATCAGTTTCTTCCTGTTGTTCCATTCACACATTCTCCTGGCCATTGTGGGGAGCAAGATTTCTACCTTGGCAGTGTCTTAACCTAAAACGTCTCTTTTCTCAGTCATATATTTCTGAGAAATCCAATTTGTGGACTGAATATTTGAGTTTTAGAGAAGGTCATGACTTAAGCCTGCTTATGGATCTGGAAAGAAAGCAATGAGAGTGATAGGTACTTTCAGCTATAACTCAAGTGTTTTATACACAAAGCTAGGTGATAAATAGGAAAAAGATTTGTAGCTCCAAAGTGGGAATACACTCAACTAGAAGAACTTGTTAAAAAAGTAAAATGTTAACAAGTTCTTCTAACTGAGTGTATTTCCCAATTTGGAGCTACAATCCTTTTTTCTTTTATTCATCTAGCTCTGTGTATAATACTTAATGGGGTGAGACTGAAGGAATCTCTATTGAGATAAGGAACAAGACAAGGGTGTCCACTCTCACCTCTGCTCTTCAACATAGTACTGGAAGTCCTAGCTAAAGCAATAAGACAGGAGAAAGAAATAAAAGGGATCCAAATTAGAAAGGAAGAAGTTAAGTTAGCCCTATTTTCAGATGGCATGGTTCTATACACTAGAGACCCAAGAACCTCCATCTCAAAAAGTTTAAAGATGATTAACTCCTTCAGCAAAGTAGCAGGATACAAAATCAATGCACAAAAATCAGTAGCCTTTATATATGCAAAAGATACAGGAAAGAAATAAGTGACATTGTCCCATTTTCACTAGCAGCAAAAAATAAAATACTTTGGAATAACAATAACCAAGGATGTGAAAGACCTATATAATGAAAACAAAAAACAGTCAAGAATGAAATTGAGGAGGACTTGAGAAAATGGAAAGACCTCTCATGCTCCTGGATAGGCAGAACTAACATTGTGAAAATGGCAATCTTTCCAAAGGCAATATACAGATTTAATACTATACCAATAAAAATCACAACAGTGACTGGGAGTGGTGGCATACGCCTTTAATCCCAATACTTGGGAGGCAGAGGTAGGAGGACTGCCGTGAGTTCAAGGCCACCCTGAGACTCCATAGTGAATTCCAGGTAAGCCTGGGCTGGAGTGAGACCCTACCTCGAAAAACCAAAAAAATTCCGACACAGAGATAGAAAAAAATGATCTCAAAATTCATATGTAATGGTAGAAAGCCTCAGATATCCAAGCATATCCTCGGCAAAATAAACAGCTCTGGAGGCATCACTGTACCTGACCTAAATCTATATTACCAAGCCATAGTAATAAAAACAGAATGGTACTGGCATAAAAACAGGATTATCGACCAATGGAACAGAACCAAGGACCCAGACTTTGGACCAAATAACTATAGCTACTTGATATTTGACAAAGGCCCTAGCAAGGTAGGTTGGATAAAAAGACAGCATCTTCAATAAATGGTGCTGGACACACTGAATAACCATATGCAGGAAAATTAAACTTGATCCACACATCTCGCCATGCACAAAAATCAAGCCCAAAATGATCAAAGACCTCAATATGAGACTGGGAACGTGGCTACTACTGGAAGAAAAAATAGGAAGAACTTTCCATGATATTGGAATGGGAAAAGAAAGACTTACTGAACAAAACCCCAGTAGCTCAGGATCTTAAACAATCACTCAACCACTGGGATCTCATGAAGCTTAAATGTTTCTTCACAGACAAACTTATAATAAGCAGATTCAATAGAGTACCCACAGAATGGGAGAAAATTTTTGCTGACTATACAACTGACAAAGGCCTAATTTCTAGAATGTACAAAGAACTAAAAAACCTAAACAATAAAAAGTAAAATAACCCACTCACAAAATGGGGCAAATAACTGGACAGGTAATTCTCAGAGGAAGAAATACAAATAGCAAACACACACTTAAGAAAATGTTCATCATCCCTAATCATCAAAACAACTATGAGATTCCACCTTACCCCAGTAAGGATAGCAAACATTAAAGCATCTAATGAAAACAAATGCTGGTGAGAATTTAGAGAAATAGGAACCCTCATTCACTGTTGGTAGGAATGTAAGATGGTACAACCACTGTGGAAAGCAATATGAAGACTGAAAAAGCTTGACTATAGAGTTACCAAAGGACTCAGTTATTTCATTACTGGGCATTTACCATAAAATCTCTACACCTCAGTTCAGAGAGATTTGTTCAACTATGTTTATAGCTCCTCAATTCATAATAGCTGAGAGCTGGAATCAGTACAGCTGTCCATCATTAGACAAATGAATAACCAAATGTAGTATATCTACATGATGGAATTCTACACAGCAGTAAGGAAAAATGACACAATGAAATTTGAATAAAAATGGTCAAACCTGGGACAGATTATTCTCAGCAAACTCACCCAATCATAGAAAGATAATTGTCACATGGTCTCACTCATCTCTGGCTCCTTACCTGAATCTACCTGAGATGCTGACATACCTAATAAGCATCTCAAGGAATGGACAATAGGGAGGGTAGGTGGGAGGAGAGGGCAAAGTTGGGGGTGGGGGACACAAAACTGGACCCAAATGGCATTGGTACCATAAAATTCGACATCCTAAAAGGCAGACTAAATGTTTGAAACCTTCATCAGATCCTTAGAGGGAACACCTGAATCACAGGGCCCTGGAGAGGGTATGATAAAGACTAACCTTAACTTCTAATGTTTCTCTCTTTCTGTCTCTCCCTCTTTTCTCTATCTCTTTCATATTACCTATCTTTTTCTTTCTTCTTTTCCATTGTGCTGACCTGTAACTCCCAGTACCAGCATGTGGGTAACATCCAAATTGAGCTGTTGATCAAAGAGACCTACAAGTTTCTCTCAAAAGAGGACAGACTTCTGTCAGAGTACTTTATGACCCACCAAAGGTTAATGGTAAGACCCTACTACTGTTGTCATGTAACATGGAGTGTAACATGGAGTGACATGGCTGGAATCTAGAAGAGAGTCAGTCCCCAGACAGCTCATCTAGTGCCAGAAGGTGCTACATGAGCAACTGGGGGAAAATGACCAACATCTGTCCAAGTAACTCATGGTCTAAGCTACTCAGCAGCAAACAACCTGACATGATGCTCACACAAGTGCAATAGTGGCACACAGCCATGGTGGGTAACCAACTGCTCTTGATTTGGCTGATGGGTCTGCTCAGTGAAATGGAATCCATAGCTGGAGCTGGGAACAAGTTAGAACCATATCCAAAAAATGAGCCTGCTCTCCATTATCAAGCTCCCACAAATCATGTGCTACAAGAGGGCATACATCTATTAATTTCTCTCTAAAATAACAATGGTTATCCAATTTATCTGGTGCTGACTTCACTCTCTGTTGGAGAATTTGCTTCTCCTTTTTAGATGGATGCAGAGCTGGAGGAGAGAATCAGCTCATCGCACCTCAATAGGGTCCCAGCTGAAACCAAGACTAAATGGGGAAATGAGCAAGAGTGATGCTTTCTTGGTGAACCTGGTACCAGCACGAGGGTGAAGGAGATAGACACAGAGAACAGCCAACTTTGACAAAACCAGATATCCAGAAATACAGAGGCTCCCAAGAACTCATCACTGAAGTAGACCTGAACCCAACATGGCTCAGGGAAATTTGTGGAAGATAGGGTGGAAAGATTGTTAGAACCACGTGTTGGGACATTATGCACAGAGACATTGCTTCTTACCCATAACTTATGGCTAACCCCATAATGTACAACCCACAATCCCCAACAAGTAAGGTCCCTGTGGATGGGGACCAGGGAGGAGGCTAACAATGGTACCAACATGACTGTTTACACACTGTGTACATGACTAATAAAAGAAAAAGAAAGTAAAATGGAGGATGAAAGAGGCATATTTGAATTTTTCAATTGCTGTGAATTTTTATGCAATAAATATTGTGCTATGTCACTACAATGGTATGCTATATGCCACTAGGTCTTTCTGTACATTTAATGATCTTTAGCATGTCCAATGTTCTATATGTGATTATCAGAGACTGAGACTATAACAAAAGACTTTATAAATTTTTGAGGAAAGAATGATCAAAGAATTACTCACATGGAAACCCTAGTGTTTGGAAATATTAAAATATCCCCTCTCTCTTTCTCTTCTCTCTCATATTCCCATACATGTGGATGTCAGAGGGAGACATAAATATGTCCTTCTCCCTCACTTTTCTGCCCAGTTTCCTTGAGATAGTCACTGAACCTTGAACTCATCCTTTCTTGGTGAAACTGCTTTGTGAGCTCTAGCAGTCCTCCTATCTCTGCCCTTCTCAACACTGGTGTTACGAGTGTGTATGGCCACACTCAACTCTTGACATGAGTAATGCAGTGGGGATCACACCCTGACTTCATACTTGCACAGCATTGTTACCCACTGAAACATCTTTCCAGCCCAGTGCAAATGTTCTTATTCAAAGTTGCTCAAAAAAGAGGCTAAGTGGGCACAGCTGTGTGGAGTGAGTCGGCCAGACCCCTGTCTCTTCCCAGCTCCATGGTCTGGGTTCCTTGTGTGGACTGTGTGTGGGTAGGTGCAGCAGTAGTCCAGACCCATTTCCTGGATCCTCCCAGCACCCTGGTCTGGGTTCCCTGCAAGGACAGTGTGTGTGCAGGTGCGGCAGTATGGAGTGGGTAGGCCAGACCCATGTTTCCTGGCTCCTCCCAGCACCCTAGTCTGGGTTCCTTGCACAGAGGGTGTGCAGATGGGAGGGTGGGCATGGTGGTGTGGAGTGAGTAGGCCAGACCCTTGTTTCCTGGCTCCTCCAAGAGCCCTGGTCTGGGTTCCCTGTGCAGACAGTGTGTGGGCAGGTGCAGCCATGTGGAGTGAGTAGGCCAGACCCATGTCTCCTGGTGACTCAGAAACATTGTGCTCACACCAGTGCAATAGTGGCACACAGCCATGGTGGGTCACTAACTGCTCTTAGATTGGCTAACAAATCCACCAGTGGAAAGGAAACCATATCTGGAACTGGGAAACAAGTCAGAATCAGGTAATGATTCTGCTTTCCATTGTCAAGTTCCCACTAATCTTGGGCTATAAGAGGGTCTACACCCTTTAAATTCTCTTTAAATTTAGAATTCATAATGGTTATCCCATTTAACTGGTGCTGACTTCACTCCCTATTGGAGAATCTGCTTCTCTTTTTCAGATGGGAGCTGGACCTGAGGAGATAAACAACCCAGTGTACTCCACCCCAGCCCCAGCTGAGACCACAGAGGAACTGGGGGAATTAGCAAGAATGCTGCTTTCTTAGTGAATCTGATATCAGCACAAGGGTAGAGGAGATAGACCCTGAGGACACTCAACACCTACCAAAGCAGAGATCTAGAGGCTCCTATGTTCCCATCACTAAAGTAGACTTAAAATGCACCCAGTATGGCTCAGGAAAATTTGTGGAAGAGGGATGGAAAGATTGTTAGAACCACAAGTTGGGACATTTTGCACAGCAACATTGCCTCTCCCCCATAACTGACTGATGCCCCCATAATGCATGACCCACAATCCCTATGGGGTTGACCTGCATCCCCAACTAGGAAGGCCTCTTCAGAAAAGGGGCAGGGAGGAGGGAAAGGATGGTACCAACATGTGTTGTTTACTAAATATGTCCACATGTAATACTAAATATGTCCACATCTAATACAAATAAATTCAAAAAAGAGACTGAACATTTTCCCTGATGCATCATATTGACCAAGTGCTTAATTTTCCTTTTTAAAATTTTAGCTTATTAGTTGAAATAATTATAGACATTTCATGTGGTTATATGAATCAATTTTGAGTAATCGTGCAATCCCCTATACCTAGAGATAACATATTATAAAACTACTTCAACATGACAATCATGTTTTTTTTAATTTTTTTTTTGTTCATTTTTATTTATTTATTTGAGAGTGACAGAGAGAGAGAAAGGCAGATATAGAGAAAGAGGGGATGGGTGCGCCAGGGCCTCCAGCCACTGCAAACGAACTCCAGACGCGTGTGTCCCCTTGTGCATCTGCCTAACGTGGGTCCTGGGGAATTGAGCCTCGAACCGGGGTCCTTAGGCTTCACAGGCAAACACTTAACTACTAAGCCATCTCTCCAGCCCCGACAATCATGGTTTTATATATATTTCAAGACTTGCATAAAAAGAATCATACAATATATATAGTATTTTTTTGAATTTTAATTCAGCAAAATATATGTGACTTTGTATATGGATAATTTTTTGCTTTCTATTATTGAATAATATTCCTTTGTATGGATATACCACATGTTATAAATTAATAACTAAGTAATGGAAATTCATCTAGGCTATTTTAATTTTTTAACTACAGGAATAAAACTGCTACAAGCATTCATGTCAGGTTTTTGGTGTTTATATGTCTTCAATTTAGTGGGATAAAAGCCGACTAGTTCAATTACTGGCCATTCTGCTGCTTGCGTGTTTAGTGTTTTAAGAACCTGCCAAACATGCCCACCAGGAATGTGTGAGACATCCAGTTTTGCCTCATGGGTGCCAACTCTTTCCTTTTGTAATCATTCTGATGTGTATGGTGATATCCCAATGTGGTTTCAATTTGCATATTCCTAATGGAAAATGAACATCATTTTGTGTTTATTTGCTATTTTTATATTTTATTCAGAAAAATGTTTCGCGTCTTTTGTTCTTATTGCCCTTGGAGTAGTTGCTACTTCATTGAGTCCTGAAGATGCTTTACATATTCTATGAACTAGTCCTGTGTAGGACATGACATTTGGAAATATTTCCTCCTGCTCTGTAGTTTCTCAACAAGTTTGTTCCTAGAATAAAGATTTTTAATTTTGAAAGCTTTAAGTTTATGTGTTTTTTTTCTATTTTAGGTCATAATTTTTTTGGGGGGGTCACTAAAAATACTTTAATAACTGTATATTTACAGACATGTCAAGAGAATTAAGGGAAACCAACAAAAAGAGAAAATCTTTTACATATTTTGCTTTCATGTTTTTTTTCATTTTTATTTTTTATTATTATGTTTTTTACAGTCAGTTTGGTACCATTATTAGGCTCATCCATGAGCTACCCCTCCCCTTGGCCCCTCCTTGTTGAGGTATATGGGTCATGCATTGTGGAGTTAGCCCACAGTTATGGGTAAGCTAAATGTCTCTGCATATCATGACCCAACATGTAGCTCTGACATTCTTTCCGCCCCCTCTTCTGCAAAATTTCCCTGAGCCATGTTGGGTCTGCTTCAGTGATGAGGTGTTGGGGGGCTCTGAGGCTCTGGCTCTCTGATTTGGTAGGAGTTGATTTTTCTCTGTGCTGATCTCCTTCCCCCTTGTGCTGGTATCCGGTTAATCAGGAAAACAGCGCCCTTGCTTGTTTCTCCAATTTTTCTTAGTTTCAGCCGGGGCCCTTTTGAGGTATGATGGGGTGGCTCTCTCCTTAGGATCTACATCTATCTGCAAAAGAGAAGCAGATTCTCCAATGGAGAGCAAGTTAGCATCAGGACAAATGAGATAACCCTTCTTTTTTTATAGAGAATTTAATAGGTGTAGGTCCTCTTGTAGCCCACAATTGATGGTAGCGTGATACTGGAGAGTGGGTAATTTTTTAAATGTGTAGCACTTATGCAAGCCCTTAGCCTTGAATTATTTTCCATCTTTTCTAATGTATTTATACTTTCCTGTATCTAATTTCCCCAGTATCATTTGTTCAAAAGTTTTTTTTTTTCCTCTGTCAAGGATATATTTTGCACTTTTCTCAGAAACCAATTGGTCATATATGTGTGGGCCTAGTTATTTTTTTTCCTATTTTTTAACATTGTTTTATCCTTCTTCCAATACTACAGTCTTGATTATCATAACTTTAAAACAAGATTGAAATTGTGTAGATCCTATCGCTTTATTATACTTTTAAAATTGTCTTAGCAGTTCTATCTCCCTTGTCTTTCATATTAATTTTGAAATATCCTATCTACATGTATAAAAATCATGCTGAGATTAAGATTAGAGTTAAATTAAACCTATGCATTCATTTGAATGAATTGACATTTTTTATTAGTCTTCTACTCAGTGAATACAGTCAAGTTGATACCTTTGTTAGCCTCCTCCCTTCACAGGAACCCTCCCTGTTGGGGTATATGGGTCGTGCATTGTGGGGTTAGCCATCAGTTATGTGTAGGAGGAAATGTCTCTGTGTATCATGACCCAACGTGGGGCTCTGACATTCTTTCCACCCCCTCTTCCACAAATTTCCCTGAGCCATGTTGGGTTCATTTTAGGTCTGCTTCAGTGATGAGGTCTTGGGAGCCTCTGTGTCTCTGGATATATGGTTTGGTAGGAGTTGATTGTTCTCTGTGTCTATCTCCTTCACCCTTGTGCTGGTACAAGGTTTGCAAACAAAACAGCACTCTTGCTTGTTTTCCCAATTATTTAGTTTCAGATGGGGCCCTTTAGAGGTATGATGGTGTGGTTCTCTCTTTAGGATCTGTGTGTATCTGAAAAAGAGAAGCAGATTCTCCCATAGAGAGTAAAGTTAGCACTAGCTAAATGGGATAACCATTATCTTTCTTTTTTTTTTTTTTTAAGAGAGAATTCAATAGGTGTAGGCCCTCTTGTAGCCCATGATTGGAGGGAGCTTGATAATGGAGAGCAGGCTTATTTATGAATATGTTTCCTAGCTTCAATTATGGGTTCTGTTCCACTGAGCAGATGAGTTAGCCAAATCAAGAGCAGTTGGTTTCCCACCATGGGTGTGTGCCACTATTGCACTTGTGTGAACATCACGACAGGTTGTTTGCTGCTAAGTAAGTTAGACCATGAGTTGCTTGCCAGATGTTGGTCATTTTTACCCAGTCACTCATGTAGTACCTTCTGGCACTAGACACACTGACTGCCTGGGGACTGACTCTCTTCCAGCTTCCAGCCATGTCACACCATGTTACATGTAAACCACATATGGTGTCTTCAGCAGTAGGGTATTACCACTAACCTTTGGTGGGTCATCAAGTACTGTGACAGAAATCTGTCTTCTCTTGGGAAACTTTATAGGTCTCTCTGATCAAAAGCTCATTGTGGGTGATAGCTACCTGCTGGCACTGGGAGTTAAAGGTCAGCACCCAAGAAGAGAAGGAAGAAAAAGATAAGTAATATAAAAGAGATAGAGAGAAGAGGGAAAGAGAGAGAGAGAGAGAAACAGGAGGAGATAAAGTTCAGTTTTCACTGTACCCTCTCCAGGGCCTTGTGACTCAGGTGTTCCCTCTAAGAGCCTGGTGAAGGTTCAATAATGTGGTCTGTCTTTTAGGATGTAGAGTTTTATGGTACCATTGCCATTTGGGTCCAGTTTTGTGTCCCCACCCCCTACCTTACTGTCTCCTCCCTTCTCACCCACTCTATTGTCTGGTCCTCAAGATGCTTGCTAGGTATGCTGGTATCTTCAGTAGATTCAGGTTAGAAGCTTTAGATGAGTGAGACTATGTGGCAATCACTGAGAATGACCTGTTCCAGGTTTGACCATTTTTCTTCAAATTTCATTGTGTCCTTCCTGCTGTGTAGAATTCCACCGAATAGATATTCCACACCTTAGTTATCCATTTGTCTAATGATGGACATCTGTCTATGATATAGGAATGGGAAAATATTTCCTGAACAAAACCCTAGTAGCACAGGATTTTAAACAATCACTCAACCAATGGGATCACATGAAGCTGAAAAGTTTCTTCACAAACATACAATAAGCAGAGCCAATAGATTACTCATAGAATGGGAGAAAATATTTGCTTAATATCCAGCTAACAGAGGCTTAATCTCTAGAATCTACAAAAAACTCAAAAACCTGAACAATAAAAAGGCAAACAACCCACTCACAAAATAGGGCAAAGAACTGGACAGGCAGTTCTCAGAGAAAGAAATACAAATGGCAAACACACACTTAAGAAAATGTTCATCATTTCTAATCATCAGGGAAATGCAAATTAAAACAATGATGAAATTCCACTTTACCCCAGTAAGGACAGCAAACCTTAAAAATCAAATGAGGGCTGGAGAGATGGCTTAGCGGTTCAGCGCTTGCCTGTGAAGCCTAAGGACCCCAGGTTTGAGGCTCAATTCCCTAGGACCGAGGTTAGCCATATGCACAAGGGGGCGCACGCATCTGGAGTTCGTTTGCAGTGGCTGGAGGCCCTGGCACACCTGTTCTCTCTCTCTCTCTGCCTCTTTCTCTGTCTGTTGCTCTCAAATAAATAAATAAATAAATAAATAAATAAAACAAAAAAAATCAAATGAAAATAAATGCTGACGAGGATGTGGAGAAATAGGAACCCTCATCCACTCTTGGTGGGAATGTAAGTTGGTATAACCACACTATGCAAAGCAATATGGAGACTCCTATAAAAGCTGACTATAGAGTTACCAATAGAACCAGTTATTCTCTTACTGGGCATGTACCCTAAAAGTTCTATGTCTCAGTTCAGAGAGATTTGCTCAACCATGTTTATAGCAGCTCAATTTGTAATAGATAAGAGCTGGAATCAACCCAGACGAATTGACATTTTTATAGTGTAAACTTTTTTTTAACCCATGGCCAATGTTATTAGCATTGTGTAGTCTTTAACATGCAAGCCCTGCATATGCCTTGTTAGATTTTCACCTAAGTATCTCATTTTGGAAGAAATCTACATTATAGTGGTACAGTCTACAGTGTCCTTGTGCTCACTGATAGTATGTATCGATACAGCTGAATTATGTAGATTGTTCTTGCATTCCGTGACCCTGATCTTACTGCTCTCACTTATCCTTTGTGGCACTTTCTTGGGATAATTCAGATAGGAAATCATGCCCTCTCTAAGTAGTGTCAGTTTCATTTTGTCCTTTGCAATTTGTATCTTCAGGTTGATTTTCTTGTCTTATTACACTGGCTTGAACTTCCAGCACTATATTGAATAAGAGTGGTAAGAACAGATGATTTTTATCTTATTCCCAAACTTAGGAGGGAATCTGTTTTGTCCTCTGTCAGTCAGTAATTTTTTTATAGATAGATAGTCTTAATCAACTGGAAACTGGGGGAAGTTTCTGAGAGTTTTTACATAAAGGTTATTGAATTTTGTCCAATATTTTTCTACATAAATTCATATGATTATATGAGTTTTCTTTCTACTAATATGGTGGATTAAATTTATTAATTTTATTTTGGACATTTCACTCATGAAGTAAACCCAGTTGGTCATAGAGTGGAATTCCTTTTCATTTATTGATTAATTTTATTTGCCAATATTTTGTAGTGATATTTGTGATAAATATTTGCCTATAGTTTTTAGTTCTCATATTATTACATTATATTTGCTCATTTTTGATATCTAAATAGTATTACCTTTATCAAATGCATTGGAAGGATTCCATCATCTCCTGTTTTGGGGAAAAATTATAAATATTTATTGATGACTTTTATTTAAATTTTGAATAGAATTTTCTGCTAAAACCATTTGCTTCCAGAAATTTTTTTTGAGTTTTAAGTTATGTATTAAAATTTCTTTAAGTAGTTATAGGAGTAATTAGATTATTGATTTTGTATTGAGTAAGTTATGATAGTTTGAATTTTAATTAATTCATCCATTTGTGTCTCTATCATAAAATTTATGTATGTATAATTCTTGGTAAAATTCCCTCATGGCATTTTATATGTTCTTTAATGCTTTGATGCTTCTCTCAATGTCTTCTGTTTCTTTAATTATGGTTACAGACAATCCCAGACATTGCCTGCCTGTTCCCTGCAGAAGATTCAGCAGAATCTTCCTAGATTAGAATGGATGACTGAGGTTCAGGGACCATTTAGAATAACAGTTCTCAGTCCACTAGGAACTATAAATTTTGATTAGTGAACAAAATCTTTTCTGGAATCACTGATTTGGGAAACAGTGATTCACATATTGCTCAACCAAATGGAGACAATCCAGACCGTCCTGTGGTGACATAACCATAGCTAAGAGGGAGTGGGCCTCTGAATTAACTGGGATAGCTGGTTGGGAACACCAAGACCACAGCAATAGAAACAGTATCCCAGTGATTCCTTCTCTAGGTGGGAATAATTGATTTTAATGTAGATTATCTTTTAGGCGACTTATCTTACTACATATTGGAAATCTTGGGTGGAACAGCTCATTTTTGTTTATCACCATATTGTCAGTAAGGTAGGATGGAGCTTTTGAATGTCTGTGAAGGAAGTGAAGATGGTGGGGGTGGGGGGCAGATCAGGAAATAGGAATATTCAGAAGCAATCACTAAGGAGAAGATCAAGGGAATAAAAAAATGGCAAATGAGGGGGCTGGAGAGATGGCTTAATGGTTAAAGTGCTTGACTCTAAAACCAAACGTCCATGGTTTGATTCCTAGGACCATGTAAGCCAGATGCACAAGGTGGTACATGTGTCTCGAGTTTGTTTGCAGTGGCTGGAGGCCCTGGCATGCCCTTCCTTTCTCTCTCTCTATCTTTCTCATCCTCTTTCTCAAATAAATAAATATAAATATTTTTAAATGGCAAATGATAATCAAGTGGCCTCAGGAGCTTTAGCACAGATAACATCACCTTTGATCCTCTGCTAGGCTATGAATTCTTTGAAGAAAGGATTACACTTGAAAAATGCTTAGATTGCTTAGATTGGTTCCTGCTACAATGCTCAGGAAGTATTTTTTAATTGAAGGAGAACCAAGAAGCACATTTTTATTTTAATTAATAATCCTAGCCATCTAGTTTCTTAGGGACCTAAACTGTTTTTAAATATCCCAATAAAAGTCTCTAATAACTGCCTCTAAAACAACTCAAGTTGGAGCAGAGATTCTCAGCTGTGGGTATGAGGTAGAATCACTTAGAATGATTAATTGTATGTGGGAATTTGGTTCAACTCTGGTACCCATCAACTAATCTAGTTATAGCTATGTTGACATTTTGCAGATGTAATTAAAATTTACCAACAGCTAGACTTTAAGACAAGCAGATTATCTACCTTACATGATGTAAATGGGTCTCATTCAATCAGCTGAGGGCCTTATGAGAAAAGACTAAAGTTTCCAAGAGAAGAAAGAATTCTGCCTCAAGACCATAGCATAGAAATCATACCTGGGTTTTCAGCATCCTGACTCACCCTATAGATGTTGAAATTAAGACTACAGCATCAACTCCTACATGAATTTCTAGCCTGCCAGATTTTAAATTTTGCCACCCCCATAATAACATCAGTTACTTTCTTAAAATAAGATCCACACACACATTGGAATCCAGACATCTTGTATCATTTTTTGGTACATTAACTATATCAGTCATAGGTCTCTAGAGATATCAAACAAATAGTTTATCTGTCTGTGCTCCTACACAGCAGACCCATAACCCCTATTTGCTCTATTTCTCTAGAGAACCTTGACTAATATGCTTGGGGATTTTACAAAACAATCCAAGATACATGGGCTTCACTCAGTGATTCTGTGTTTGTTAGTATGTTTTAGAGTATTACCTTCTCATCGTTTTTCAGCTGTTTGCCTTTCTAGCCTCTGGTAGTAAACTGTTGAGAAAAAAAATTTTCTCTGCATTACTTACCTTTTTCATGCGTGACTAAATACCTGATGAGAAGCCACTTAAGAACTTAAGACAGAAGCTTATTTTGGCTCATGTTTTGAGGGCATAGAAAGCATCATGGCCATCAAGACATAGTGGCAGGAGCTTGCTCACATCAGGAAACAGAAAGATTTGGGAGTGGAGCTGCTATATACATCTTAATGTTTACCCTAACCCCAGCCCCAGTGACCCACTTCCACCAACCAGACTCCATCTGCTTAAAGGTTCCACCATCTGCCAAAACAGTGCCACCAATGGAGGACCAAGTGTCCAAAGACATGAGCTTGTGAGGGCCATTTCATATTCACATCATAACATCCCTTGTATCAGTTGCTGTCTTATTACGGGGTTGGAGATCACCTACTAGAAGCAACTTAAGAAAGGAAAAGGTTTAATGTTGGTTGAAGTTTCTAGGGGAAGTGCCCATAATGGTGAGGAAAGCACAGATGGGAGCAGAAAGACGGCCGTCACTGGTGTGGAGGAAGTGGAGACAGATAGCAAGCAGGGTGGTGACCTTAAAACCTCCAGGTCCGCCCCCGGTGACACACTTTCTCCAGCAAGGCTGTATTTCCTAAAGGTTCTGCAACCTTCCTGAACAGCAATGAGGAGGGATTAAGTATTTGAACCCATGAGCCTACATTTAACCCATCCAAATGTTTATTTGCTTAAATAGGGTATCAATAAGAGATTAGGGAATTTAAAAAGAGATATTAACTCCTAAAATCAGTCTTATTCATTTGTTACTTAAAAGGACTAACTTACACTCCAGGAGAAGGCTAACGTTATCATTTGAAGTCTTTTCCAGGAGTCTTGGAGCTCCTGAGTGGCTCTTTCCCTCAGGCCCAGCCTCTCCTCAGGTTTCTTCAGTACATTCAGTGCTATAGCCCACTAGGCCACTCTGAGCTGGAGCTGTGACCTGTTGTCTGCTCAGCAGGAAATTAAGAGTTCAGAATTATATGGTTGGCTGGGAAGGTAGTGTAATTATCAAAGGGCTTCCCTTGCAAGCAAAGGACCCAAGTTTAATCTCCAGTACCTAACATAAAAGTGCCAGGCATAGTCGCACACATCCATCATCCCAGTGCTGGAGAAGCAGAGACATGAAGATCCCTGGGACTCATTGGCTAGTCATTCCAGTCTATTTGGTGCACTCTGGGCCAGTGAGAAAACGACTTTATCTCATAAAAAGTGTTTCTGTGAATGACAACCAGAGTTGTCCTCTGACGTCTACATACACAGCTATGTGTGTGTGCACATCTACCTGCACACAATGAACATGTTCATGTCATGCATGCATACCTATGCAACATTGAAAACAAAACCACTATATAGTGAGTACAGAGCTTTTTGGTGAGCTGAAAAATAAGAGTGGTCTGAAAAGAATCAGTGAATATCAACTGGGGCATGAAGTCTTCTACCTGAAGATCAGATAGAAAGGAAGCAGGCTTTTGGTGTTGTTTTTAAACTCTCATCTTTAATTATGTTCGTCAAATGAAGAGACATAAAAGATAGTTATTTTTTGCTCATGTGGAATTGTAAAAGAGGCTGTTAGCAGGATTTCTTGTATCCTAATATCTGTGAAGGTCTAAGAAAGAAGCGTCAGACACAGAGCTCCTAATGAGCACCGGGCAGTGTGCAGAGTGTGAAGGATGATTTACAGTCAAGAGAAAAGAAAGGTTTCCTTTTGAGCAGTCCTCCCACTGAGAGTGAAATGGAGTCCTAAAGAGAGGGAGGGACAGATCCCCAGGAATGTTCCTGCTTCCAGCCACAGGGTGAAAAGTAGAGTCAGAACCAATATGGAAAAGATTCCTGTATTTTCAGAAGTCCAGAGAGGAAGTCTGAGGGGGAGGGCTTTTGTTTTATGGGTTTTTTTTTTTTGGCATGCATGTAGTATATGTAGTGGTCTTTCTATCTTTCTGTTACATGCATGTATTAAATTTGTTCATGGACACCTAACAAGTAAGTTTCAAAAGTCAAAAATCAAACCTGGTTGGAGAATCTGCTTCTCTTTTTCAGATAGACACAGATCCTAAGGAGAGAACCACCCATCATACCTCAAAAGGGCCCCAGCTGAAGCTAAGAATAAACGGGGAAACAAGCAAGAGTGCTGTTTTCTTTGCGAACCTGGTACCAGCATAATAGTGCAGGTGATAGACACAGAGAACAATCAACTCCTGCCAAACCAAATATCCAGAGACACAGAGGCTCCCAAGACCTCATCACTGAAGCAGACCTAAAAGGAACCCAACACGGCTCAGAAATTTGCAGAAAAGGGGTTGGAAAGAATGTCAGAGCCACACGTTGGGTCATGATACACAGAGACATGGCCTCTTACCCATAACTGATGGCTAACCCCACAATGCACGACCCATATTCCACAATTAGGAGGGATCCTTGCAGAGGGGTCCAGTCAGGCAGGGCTAATAACGGTACCAACTTGACTGTATTCACTGAGTACAAAACTAATAAAAAAAAAAAATCAAACCTGGTGCCTTTTAAACTGTAGAGGCTTCCTATGGCATATGCTGCTAATGTTTGATCCCCAGCCATTCTCTGCATTTACCACCTACACTTACAACCAGCTGTTTTGCTCCTTCAAGAAAACAATAGTAACCAGGCTAGTTTGTGTATAATGAAAAGACAGTGTGTCAGAAAACAGGTGGCTGGGCCCTGCTGTTTCCTGTTTCCTCCCTGAGTGTGCACAATGGTGGAGTGATGCTTACCTGGTCTCTCTCACGTAGGACTGTGGGAGGCCAGCATGACACTGATAAGGAAAGAGCGGAAGGACTTGGAAAGCACTGAGAAAATGGGAAATATTATCATTGTCACCTTCCTAAGTAAATGTACGGCAGCTGTGCTAGCAGGGGCAATCTGGAGTGGGGCCAGTCTTGGTTAGAATCCTAGCTTCTGTCAGGACCTGGTGAGCCAGTGTCGGGTGAGTTACTGGCCCTATTTATGACTCAGTTTCCCATCAGCTACTCATGCTGCAATGAGGATGCTTCTTCCCTCATACAGTGGCAGCAAGCTTTAAAGGAAAGCATGTTGCCTCTTGGCATGGTGGCTGGTATCTTGGAACAGCTCATTTGCTATCAGCGACCGGCACAACTGTATATTGTATTTTACCCCCTGTATTAGTCAACTCATTGCTCTCACAAAATACTTGACAAAAATCAGTTTCTGGGAGGAAGGGTCGATTTTAGCTTCCAGTTCCAGGTTACAGTCCTTCGTGGTGGGGAAGGCTGTGCAGCAGGAGCTTGAGGAAACTGGTCATGGTTCTGTACAGTGAGAAGCTGAGCAGAAGTGGCGAATGCTGCTGCTCAGCCAGACACTTCCTTTTTTTTTTCTTTTTTTTTTGAGGCAAGCCCAACATACTGGCCTTTTTTTTCTTATGAGAGTTGAACATGGGTCCTTAGGCTTTGCCAGCAAGTGCATTAATCACTAAACCATCTCTCCAGCCCCATGTCTCTCTTTTTTATATTGTCCAGTAGCCTGGCCCATGTAGTGGTACTGCCCACAGTTAAGGTGGGTCATCTCAGCTTAACTAACCTGATCGATATAACTACTCATAGATAGGCACAGTGGCTAACTTAACCTAGACTCTCCCTCACAGGTGATTCTGGGTTGTGCCAAGTTGACCACCAATATAAACGCTGTTCTTTACTTGTGAGCAAAGCTTGAATTAGCCAGACCCCAATAGGGGACAGGGAGAACACTTTCAGGGCAAATGTATGTCTTTTTCTAGTTGTGCACTGATGAAGCCCCATGTGAGTCCATTAGCAACTTCAGCTTTGTGGGGCTGCTCCCACCCTGTCTATGTAAAGCCACGAGCTACCTGTAGCCTCCTGAGCAGCACAGGTGGTGTGAGGCTCTGTGACTGTCACAAAACATCTAGACTCTGCTGCCATCCTCACTCATGTCTCCAAGTGCTTAGGGTGTTTCCTCAGGGTTTCCCACTTAGCTGGGTCAGCAATCAGGCTCATGGCTGCCCCTTACTGTATAGGCCAATTATCTAGTACCATGGAGTTTAAAGTCTTGTGTATGGGCTTCCATTGGCAGCAACAATGGCACCTGGAGACATGTTAGAACTCAACCAGTACCTCTGGAGTAAGATCTATGGGGATCATAAAAGCCCACCAGTATTCTAATGCATCAGAGAATCAATGGAATACCCCAGTCTCTTGGGGTTTCTTTGACCCTCTCTCCCTGCCCTAGATTCCCCAGAGCAGCCCTTCCAGAGTGATCTGCCTAAAGTGTGAGTAATGAAACCACATTAGAATTTGTATTCACTATTTATTTCATTTCTCTTTCTAGGGAAATTCTCTGTAGACCAGGGCATTACTGTAATCAATTAATTAGAATAAATTAACAGTACCACTTACATTCTTAGCATGCACCTGGTGCTAAAAGTATTTTTAATTTTGCAGTGATATTTCTGCAAGATGTGCCACATCAACAAGGTTCAACACTTGCATTCGAATCACTGACTCTGCTGGCAGAAACCAGGTTACTTCCCCATATTGTGTGGAGAACCGCTGTTACTCAAACCCATTCTCTTCTCTCACTTAATTACAACCCTCCTAGAAGCTATTTAATGATGCTAGATTTCTGATTTTTTCCATGGAACATTAGTTCTTATTCTTTTAATGGCACTCATGTTAACTCCAGAAGTTTGAAAGTTAGGGACATATGAAATAAGATATGCTATAGACGACTGAATTTTGTGTCCTACCATGGGAAAAGGATGGGGTTGGGCAAAATTGCTTCAAAGTACTATTAAGAGGGATCGGAGAGATGGCTTGGCAGTTAAGATATTTGCCCACAAAGCAAAGGGCCTAGGTTTGATTTCCCAGGACCCACATAAGCCATATGCATGAGGTGGTGCATGCATCTAGAATTCATTTGCAGTGGCTAGAGGTCCTGGCATGCCAATCTCTCTCTATTTGTCTCTTTCTCTTTCTTTCTCTCATATAAATAAAATTCCCAGCAAGTTAAAAAAAATCTGTTATATTAGTTATCTTTTTCTTCCTTCTCTTAGTGGGTACTGACCTGTAACTCCCAGTACCAGCATGGGGCTATCATCCACAATGAGCTTTTGATCAGAGAGACCTACAAGGTTTCCTAAAAGAAAGACAGATTTCTGTCAGAGTACTTGATAACCCACCAAACATTAGTGGCAATACCCTACTGCTGAAGACACCATATGCGACTGACACATAAAATGGAATGACGTGGCTGGAAACTGGAAGAGAGTCAGTTTCCAGACAGTCAGTGCGTCTAGTGCCAGAAGGTGCTACATGAGCAACTGGGGGAAAATGATCAATATCTGTCCAAGCAACTCATGGTCTAACCTACTTAGCAGCAAATAACCTGTTGTGATGCTCACATAAGTACAATAGTGGCACACAGCCATTGTGGGAAACCAGCTGCTCTTTATTTGGCTAACTGATCCTCTCAGTGGAACATGACCCATAGCTGGAGCTGGGAAACAAGTCAGAACCATATCCAACATGAACCCACTCTCCATTATCAAGCTACCACCAATCATGGGCTACAGAAGGGCCTACACCCATTAAATTCTCTATAAAAAATAAGGGTTATCCCATTTGTCTGGTGCTAACTTTACTCTGTTGGAGAACCTGCTTCTCTTTTTCAAATAGATGCAGATCCTAAGGAGAGAACCACCCCATCATACCTCAAAAGGGTCCCAGCTAAAACTAAGAATAATTGGCGAAACAAGCAAGGGTGCTGTTTTCTTGGTGAATTGGGCACCAGCGCAAGGGTGAAGGAGATCGACACAGATATCCAGAGACACAGAGGCTCCCAAGACCTCATCACTGAAGCAGACCCAAAATGAACCCAACATGGCTCAGGGAAATTTTGCAGAAAGGGGGTAGGAAGAGTTTCAGAGCCACACATTGGGTCATGATACACAGAGACATTTCTCCTACCCATAACTGTGGGCTAACTCCACAATGAATGACCCTTATACCTCAACAAGGAGGAGCCGGGGGAGGTGGTAGGGTAACAATGTTAACAACTTGACTGTATTCACTGAATACAAAACTAATTAATAAAAAATTTTTAAAAAACCAGAAATATAGGCCTTAGGAATAATTCAAACTTAGTTACTTTTAAAGAGAAAGGGTCTGAGGTTTCTAGCCTTCCCTTCCAAATTTGGGCATGTGGCAATGAGGTTCCAGTCTGGAGGAAGGATCGGTGACAGTGCCTGTCAGGCAGTACGCATGAAATGGTATTAATTCAACAAAAAGTGTATGCACGCAAGATGCAAGCCTCAAAGAAATTATATGATATTTAAGATCATTGCCTGAATCTAAACGGGGGTGGCTAGCCTATGGCTGTAGGGAAATTTTGAGAAAATGAAGTTTGACCTTTATTTCTCCCCATACTTAAATCTTCATGGATTTCTGTTCTATTGTTTATATATGGAGTATACTTGAGAAGCCAGATATCCTTGGTACCCACTCTCCCATGTTCATTCTCACCAGCTGTGGTGCATTTGTGAGCAACTACAGGGGCTGAGCTCTATGGGCTTTGGGGAGGGTGGAGTGAGACTTACGGGCAGGAGGTCCATTTTGGCTTTGTTGTGACTGAATAGATGAATTCAAATGGGATTTGTTACCATAATGTGTTAACCTGTTTCCTAGTGCTAAAATGGAAAAGGTGCTGCATATGTTTTTAAAAATATTTTTATTTATTTATTTATTTATTTATTTATCTGACAGAGAAAGAGGGAGAGAGAGAGAGAATGGGCACACCAGGACCTCCAGCCATTGCAAACAAACTCCAGACACATGTGCTTCCTTGTGCATCTGGCTAATGTGGGTCCTGGGAAATAGAACCTGGGTCCTTTGGCTTTTCAGGCAAACACCTTAACTTCTAAGCCATCCATCCAGCCTGTTGCATATATTTTTGAAAAGAGGTTTATTTAACTCACAGGTTTGGAGGCCAAAAGCCCAAGGTTGGGAAGTTCCGTCTGCTCAACGTCTGGTGACAACCCAGTAGCAGATGACATCAAGATGGCAGGAGCAAGTGCAGACTAGATCACACAGAGAGTGGGAGCCAGGTTGCTCTTTTTATAATAGCTTGCTCCCAAGAGAATCAATGAATGTCTCATGAGAATTGTATTAGTCCCTTCTGAGGGCAATGCCCCAAAGATCTATTCACCTTCCTGTAGGCCCTACACCCAAACAGCTCCTCACCTCAAGGTCACCACATCGGGGATTGAACTTCCAGCTCACAAAATTTTGGGGATATATTCAAATGATACCTATAACTAATAGCACTCAATGTGTTTTCTTATCTAGAAAGGAACACTGATATCACCAGGTCTCCAATCCATCAGTAGTGATGGGAGAATACTGTAGGAGCTCAGCTGTGGGTGTTTGGAAAAGTTTAGCATTCCATTTGTTTACCTGGGACAAAATTTATTAAAATTCCACTTCCCAATCTTTTGTAGACTTTTTGCTGCTGGCTTGAGAGAAACTCTTGGTTATTTAGCTCTTTCCTTCTCCCTGTGTCTTGATGATGAGCTCTGTCTGTTTAGTTTCTTCACAGGTAAGAGATGAAATTGGGCAATGCAGATAATCTGATTTTGGGAGCTTTAGGGTGCCAGGGTAAGTGGTGGCATCAAATGTGAAACTCTGAAGCAGTTACTGGGGTACAAGGGAGGAGGGTTAGAAAAGCAACTAGACACTGCAGGTAAATTACAAACTCAATTCCCTTTCATGTTCTTTAAGTAGTAATTAGGAATAATCTTAAAATATTTACGTTTGTTGGATTGTGTTTCTTTGATAGTGACACTACTTCGAGAGAGGACCACCTGGGGCATTAGCTTATATTTGGGGCACCATTTTTTAAAAGAAGCATTCCTAATTGGGCATCTAGGAGATAGTAATTAGGGGAAGGAATTGAAGCTCAGAGAAATAAAAGAATGATTTAGTCAGATACAGGAGTCTTGTTCCCCACCTCTGACTCCCTGACATACATAGTGAGATGTGAGCATATTATATATATATATATATATATACATGGACAATTTTGAGGACATTTACCTTGATGCAAATGAAATAAGCTGCCTACAGTAAAATAAAAGTCACTCATTATATTCTCTCACATTTAAAAAGACACAGTTGCAAAAGAATTTGTTCAAGTTTAGCAGGGACTTCTGAGTGCATAAGTAAAATGGTCAAATTCCACTCATGTCAATCTTCCCTCCTGATGTTTTCCCTGTCTTTGATCGTTAGGACCCCTGTGTGACTCAGGTATTTTTCAGTCTCTAGGTTTCATCTGCTTCTGTCTATGCTCTCTTAGTGGATAAGAGAGCTTTATGGTGGCTTCTCTGACTCTGCACAAAGAACTTTCCGATCCTTAACTTCCTCCTAAAACTTTTTGTAGAAGTCCAGGGCTCATTTATCCATAGATCTTCTGAACACCTCCAGGTGATGAGTCACAAACTTGACATTCCCGAGTGTTTACTCTTTATCATCCTCTTAAATCTGTTCTTCCCTCATGCATGCATGATTTCTTCCAAACACTAAAATCAGAAGCTCAGGAGTCATTCATTTATTATCCCTTGTGCCTTTTCAATGCCAAATTTTAACCTATTATATTCCTATTAATTTAGTGTACCTAACAACTCTCAAATCATCTCTACTCAATCCTGCCTTTCCATTGCCCCCATGGATATTTTAATCTCATATAACTTTTAACAATTGGAATGATGCTTACTAATTATGTTAGCGGTGTCTGCCAGCTCCGTTCTTGCCTGTGCCCGTTCTTGCTATGGCTATCAGAAGAGGTTTTTTTTTTTTTTTTTTTTGATGGATTCAAGTATTTTTGAAGTTCTTCCAATAGTTGGTGTTTACTGACTGAATAGTGTCCAAATCTTTAATGATCATGACTCCTTGTGATCTTATCTCAACATACGTGTGTAGCTTCATTTTCATCACCCTTTATTACAGCCACATGACACGTGGTACAATTGTGCACGCTCTGTATATGCCTTTTAAAAATATTGGTATCACTACTTCTCATCTTCCCTGCTGTCCTTTCTTTGGGTTTTTACAGGAATTGTACATCCTTTTCAACTAGCAAGTATTCCTGTAGACCATTGTTGAAAAACTGGTTTTCAACCATCCAAGGGTTTTTAGGATTTATGACTGACAAGATAGGATTAAAATTTGTATATATTTGTTACAATCCTAAGAGTGGCCAGCAAGGCTGGGACAGATCTGTAAGAGGTCAGAATTTGCTCTAGAGGGGTATTTCTTCTTTTAAACCCTCAGCTACAATTTTCTGAGCTTCCATTGGTCACCTTCCATGGTGTCTAGAGAACACACAAAGGACATTGTTTCCTAGAAGCAAGATCACTAGAAAAGAAGTTAAGAACACCATTTTATTTTTTACATTCTTCTCATTATTGGTTGCTAACTGACATGACAACACCAGCCTCCTTCTCTTTCAAGGCTGGCTTATAGCTGTGATAATTCAAATAAATTCACTTTCCTAGACTATAACTAACTTAATGTAGTTTTTTTTTTTAAATTAACTAAGAAAGAATGTTTCTTAGGTTATGCCACACAGTAAGCTATTGGTCAGAGAGGCCTATGAGGTCCCCCCAAACAAGGTAGGCTTCTACCAAAGCACTTGGTTACCTGCCAGAGTTGAAGTGTAAGACCCTATTGCTAAAGACACCATATTCAACAGACAGAAGAATCAAGAGATCATAATGGAATTTAGAAGGAAAGCCAGCTTCCTGGTGGCTACCCCTCATAGTGTTAGAAAGTGCTTCATGAGCCACTGGGGAAAAGTAGCCACCAACATTGTGAAGGCAGGGGATCCTGCTAGATATAAAATCAACCAGCAGGACAAGATATACACACCTGCGCAATAGTGACACTGAGCCTATGCGGGTAACCAATGGATCCCTGACTGGATAAGAGACTCACTCAATGAGAAGGAACTCATACTGATACTGGGACCCAAGTCAGAATCCTATGGAGACGATGGTCACAGACTGCAGAGGGAAGCTGCCACCAGTCTTTGGCCAAAAAGAGAGGCTACACTCATCAAAATCTGTCTCAATTCACTGTGCTTATCCTCTTTAACCCGTGCTGCTCTCACTCTTGGTGGGAGAATCTTTCTTTTTTACAGAAGTCATGAAAAACTGAGGGAAAAAAGAATCCATCAACATGAGAAGGAAAGATAGCTGACTGCCTAGCGTGAGATGAGTCACCCCTAGCACATCTGCTAGGACCCAGGTAACATCACAGAGGAATTAATGAGTTTGGTGTGAGTGCTGCTCTCATGGAGATCCAGACAGCTTGTGCCAGGGGGATATTAATAGATGCTGAGGATACTCAAAACTTGCTCTGAGTGCCTCGATTTATCATCTTCTCTGTTATCTTTTCTTTGGATTTCCATGGGAATTTTACATCTTTTTCAACTAGCAAGTCTTCCTGTAGACCATTGTTGAACAACTAGTTTGTGACCATCCAAGTACTGTTTTGCAGAAATTCAAAAGTTGCTGAAATATCAGCACTAAAGTAGACTTACAACATACCCACCAAGGCTCAGGGGACATTGCAGAAGAGGGGCTGAAAGACTGTAAGAGCCACTGGTTGGGAAGAAGTACCCAGAGGCATTCCTTACTCCCAATGGTGGCTGACTGCTGTATTCCTAACCCATAACCCCATGGTGAATACCAGTATCCTCACTGAGGAAGACCCTCCATGGAAGGGGGACAGGTAGGAGGGGATACAAGAGGGGAATGGGACCAAGGCATGATTTGCCCATAAAATAAGTTTCCTAATTAATAAAAAATAAAATAAAATTTTAAAAGAAAAAAAAATTTCTAATTCAGTCAGTCTTGTAAAAGAGAATTGGAAAATTTTGGAATTGAGATAGTTGGTACTATGTTTGTTTTTCACTGCTGTGACAAAATACATGAGAAAAATAAAAATAAGAAAGATAAGATTTATTGTGGTGGTTCATCGTTCTAGAAGTATCAGTCTATGGTCTCTGATTCTATTGTTTCTGGGCCTGTGTTGAAGCAAACTATCTGACATAAGGGCATGGTACAGCAGATCTGCTCACTTCATGATGATGGGGTCAAGAGAGGAAGAAGAGGAGGTACAGGAAGGAAAGAAGGGAAGGGAGGGAGAGAAGATGTGAAACTATCCCATTCCAGAATATGTCCTCAATTACCCATTTCCTCCATTTAGACCTCATCTCCCAATGCCCACCACCTCCCAATAATGTCATCAAAGTGTGTGTACACCAGTGAGGGCCCGTCCTCATGATACAGTCACTTCCTTAAAGTTCATGCTCTAAGAAACAAATCTTTGGCATATGAGCCTTTGGGAGACGCTTCAGATTCAGACTCTAAGGAGGAAGTATATGTTACAATTTGGTTTTATATTGTACTTTTTAAACAGCTCATATTTTCATATCAGATAAACCAGTGGAGGCTTAAACATGCCTTTACTCTCAAAATGTGTTTGTTGCAAATGATTTACTTCTTTGATCATGTGTAGTATTGGCCATGCTAAAAAAGGCATGTGGATCCTGTGCCAAAAGCGTGCGAAAACTTTGAGCAAAGGAAACAGAGCAGGGGATCCCCAGCAGGAGAAACTGTAATGCAAGAGGCAGAAAGAGCTCAATTGTGAAACCTTTTGAAACTTGTTGATTTCAACACCTGACAATTAGCTGCTAAGGTGCCAGGAAAGGATTTGACAACTTAATGACACCTGGCAACTTCAGCATGACTCAGTCTTGCAGGGAACACCCAGTTGTGACTTGGCAGCTGGTACCTTGAGCAAGAAGGGTCCCTGTTGGCATCTACATTCTTCTGGGAAAGTTGATAATTGAGTAGGGAAGCTTCTGAATGCTCAGCTGGCAGTAGGCACCACCGTCTAATTGAAATTCTCTCTGGCAAGTGGTTTTTGAGAAAAATGTCTAGGGTGCTGTCAAGTACCAGCCCCGGCTGGGTGCTGCCATTTAGGAGAGGGAGGGCTTGTGCTTGGAGCTGCATTAGGGTTGGAATCTCATTCATGACACTTGTTGCATTATCTTGGGGGAAATTACTTCATTTGTTTCTTAGATTAGCCATATGTTAAATGAGGAACAGTGGTGTCTACTTCACTGAGTTTCTGTGAGAATTAAGTGAGCTTAAGCACACTGGTGGTTTTCATATTATAGAAACTCAAATGAATGTGCTCAAAATAAAACTGATTGGATGGTCCTCTCATTATTCAGGTCCTTGGCATTTATTACGGCATTACCTTCTCACTGCCACAACAAAACTAACTCATGGAGAGAAGGTTTATTTCTGCTTGCAATTCAAGGTTCCAGTCCATCATGGTGGGTGAGTTATGGTAGCAGAAACACACTGCATCCAATGGCAGGAAACAGAGAGATGAATCTTGTTGCTCAGCCTTCATTCTCCTCTTTATTTAGGTCAGGGGCACCAGCCCATAGAATGGAGTTGCACACAATTAGGATGGGTCTTCTCACCTCAGTTAGCCTAATCCAGAGCTTTCCTCACATGGTGATTCCAAATCCCTTAAAGTTGACAAGTAGAGATTAACCACCACATTTACATCAGTAGCCATGGAATGATGCCAGACAAAACCACTGTGCTGCTCCTGCTACCATAAGGCTCTGGTTTGTCATAGTTAAGTAATGTATGGGAAAGTTCATGGACTTTGTTCTCTGAGTTTGACCTTACTCACAACTCAGCTATTATAAACTATGTGTCCAGGCTGGAGAGATGGCTTAGCGGTTAAGTCACTTGCCTGTGAAGCCTAAGGGCCCGTGTTTGACTCTCCAGATCCCATGTAAGCCATATGTAAAAGGTGAGGCAAGTGCAAGGTCACACATGCCCACTAGGTGGCACAAACATCTGGTGTTGGATTTCAGTGGCTGAGGCCCTGGCATGTCAATTATCTCTCCCTCTCGCTCTCTCTCCCTGTAATATATATATATATATATATATATATATATATATATATATATATATATATATATGAATCTACGTGTGTTTAAGAAGGTCAATTCATCTCTGAGCCTCACTGTTCAGATGAAGGTACTACAGCGTGTTTGGAACAGTTATGTAAGAAGATGAATCACAGCACAGCATGTGACTGGATCAGTTCTGAGCTGACTTCAGTTTCTTTCCCCTCCTGTAGTCTTTTCCACAGAAAAGAGTGTAGGCTTTTCTGTCCACAGTGCATACTTGGAGGTAGATCAGTGTAATGGATCCCAGCAGAGAGGCGACATGGCTTCTAGAGTCATGGTACCAGTATTTTAGAGGTCCCTTGAGGGCAGGAATCATCTTGACAATTAGACAATGTTAATAAACAACCAACTCTTATTGATTTTGTTTTGTAATGCCTGGATATTCAACTCAACATGAAAAAAATGTGCAAGCTTTTGGAGTTCCTGCTGTTCTGAGCAGCATTTCCACTCTTGGTCTCCCCGTCCAATTCCTTTTACATGTAAAATGGTTAACACAGGGTTTAGTTCTCTGCTCATTCCCCAAATGACACTCCATGGAGTCTTAAGTGGCTCATATACATTCTAAGACTGATACCATGAAATAAATTTAGTGTAATTCCACAAACTCTGCAGATTCGGGCAAATTGGTTTCCTAAGAATACACTTAGTAATGTGCACATTCAGTAGATGGGGAGCAGAAGGCAGAGGCTAATTTCCTGGCTCTGCACAGTCTGGCCCATCACTGCTGAATCCAAGTCTCTTCACTACCAGGATGATGTGATATCCTCTCAGCCTGTGGTCTGTGGTGCTCACCAAAGAGCAGCAACCTTCCCCTTCACAACACTGTGGTTATCCTTCCCCACAATATTCATGTCAAGTTCTCTCTCTTCCATGGAGTGGTTTCTCAGAGTGTTGTTTGATTTTATTTATTTATTTATTTATTTATTTTAAACAAAGACACCACTTATTTACTGGCAAGTCTAAGAGTTATATTACAAATAATTCTTAATTATTCTCTGAGCTGTGAAACCAGTCCTTGTGGGCAGAAAAACTTGTTGAATAAGTAGGATGCCTGACACATACCTAAAAGTCTGATAAAAATACTTTGATGGTTAATAATTATTTTAAATATATTGCTTAATCATATAATAGCATTTTTATTTATGTATTTTCTCATTTTGCAATGTAGACTTGGACATGGTAACCTGATATAAACCTGCTCAATCAAAACCAAGGTATTTCCTGGTCCCTCTGAATAATGCTTTCCCTGACTCCAGTGAACCAAAAGTCAAAACAGTATAGTGCAGGATACCTGTCTTCCTTTATCTGTATAACATATTTGGGAAAGTCGTAGCCCTTCTCCCTGCATGCAAGAAGAATTCATTTATTTTGTTTCCATGTTTGCTCTTCCATCTTTCAACGTCGCAGTAGCTTTGTTTTCCTAGGGAGAATTGCTCCTCCATAATGGCTAATTAATTGAAGGTGGGCACTCGATCCATGTCTCATTGCCAGCATTTTCCCTGTACTCTATGGGCATAAGATGGTTGTATGACTCAGGTTGACCAATGAGTGTAAGTTCTATGAGTTTTCTAGAATTCAGGAGCGATATTTCTGTTAGAATTCAAGAATTTCTGGATGTATGCTAGAGATTAGGGCAGCTATCTTTTTATTCTCAGAGACAATGTCTAAAACTAAGGCAACACAGAGAAATTGGGTAATGCATTGAGACAGATATATGCCATTGATTCTGTTTATCCTCTTTGATATAGCAACACCAGAAGGTTTTTCAGTTGCTTCTATAGAAATTTCCTTTCTGTTTTTTGTCATTCAGACCTGGTGGTTCCCATCGCTCACATCTGACTGATAGGTTCTCAGTCCCTCATTTCTAATATCAGGGCATGGGAGAAATAAATTTTTAGGATTTGAGAATGTCTACAATGCTTACCATCCAAAAGTTAATTTTCAAAGTTCATTAACAGTGACATCAATCACTAATTATTGGATAAGAGCTGCCCACAGAGTTGTAGCAAGGCAGTTAATTGATCTGTTTGGGATTCCAGTGAAAATTGTCATGAAATTTTAGAATGCTTTTTGATGAAAAACATCTTTGAAGAGCTGAGTCATTTTGCCTGAGGATTTACTTGAAATGTAGATGGGGTGAGAATCATCTCTTTTTAAGGAGATTATTCTGCCCCCCAATACCCATTTTACTAGCAGATGCACTGTCATTTTATAATGTCCCCTTGCCAACGAACCCTGATGTGATTGTTGCAAGGGTGGGTGTGGGTTTACAACTGTGTGCTCCGCATATGTTCTGAGAAGTGACGTCTGTCTCCATCTTGTTTCTGACAAATGCTTTACTTGTTATACTCACTTCAGTAGACTGCACACTATCATCTCAAACACACTATGCCTTTGTTTTCCCTGTGGCAAAACAAACTCCAGGTGGCATAATGGAAATTTCCAAATTCTACTCCACATAGAGTACAGAAGAATAAGTGTGGGGAACACTTTAGAAGCGAACTCTCTGTTCCTTCACTCATGTCTAAACTCTCGGTGACAGGTCTTATTTACAAAATCCTCATGTGAACAAACCTAAAACAAAATAACTGCCTACAAGTCCAGAAAACAATCTTCCTATTCATTTCACTGAGAGAGAGGACTTGATTATGTGTCCTGCAGGGAATATATGCTCTGTGACTCTGACTTCTGCACAGTCCGTGTGTCTGGCATGGGCTGCACATACACAGTGATTATGTTGACAGTGTTTATAATTTGTAATCATTTTTGTGTCAGACACCTTCCATTTCTGTCCCCCCAGTAAAGTGAACCCTTCCATTAAGCTTGAGAGATGTTTAGCAGTATTCTCTAGTCATAGAGAAAGAAATTGAAATTTGAGATGTGGGATAATATGGATCCCCAAACCAATGTTTTCAAATATTAGGCTGTTATGCCTCCAAATGGGCCATTCTTTCATCCTGTTTAATTACTAGCCAATGCCTCTCCTGCTTACATAACTTTCATTTTCTCTTGAGAGAGGTCACTGCTCTTTGTTTCCCTTGCCCAGGTGCCATTAAAGTTAAATAACCTTCTGAGTGTTTGTAATTACATTAGTGTGTAGCACTAAAGTGATTAGCTTTGGAAAGCCAATAGCCACATAAAAGTACGTTACAAAACACCACAGGATTCACAGAACTGCTATTTTTAAAAAGCATCTCATTGGCAAAGGCATGTACAATGTTTATTCAATGCTGAAATAAGCACCATTAAGTAGTGACCTTCTGGATTGATAAAAATCAGTCTTTAGGGCTGGAGAGATGGCTTAGCAGTTAAAGCACTTGCCTGTGAAGCCTAAGGACCCTGGTTCGAGGCTTGATTCCCCAGGACCCACATCAGCCAGATGCACAAGGGGGTGCACGCATCTGGAGTTTGTTTGCAGTGGCTGGAGGCCCTGGCGTGCCCATTCTCCCTCTCTCTATCTGCCTCTTTCTCTCTCTGTCACTCCCAACCAAATAAATAAAAATGAACAAAAAAAAAATCAGTCTTTAAGTGAAAGATTAGTCTTACTAATGAGAGATTTTTTCCTTTTATTTCTTTTGGATTATACAAGAAGGATGACAAAGATCTGTCAAACAAATGACTGATAACATGTCATAACTGCTCCAATGCAGTCGGAATAAAGTCAGAGAGATTCCAGATTATGAAAAGCACTTTGAGAGGCAAGAGGATAGAAAATAGCTCACTAGCAATTACTGATGGTTGGGTAAGTGCCAAGTACTGGATCAAAAAGTTTCGTATACTGGGCTCAGTGGTTAAGGTATTTTCCTGCAAAGCCAAAGGACACAGATTCAAATCTGCAGGACCCACGTAAGCCAGATGTGCAAGGTGGTGCATGCGTCTGGAGTCTGTCTGCAGCATCTGGAGGCCCTGGTATGACCATTTTCTCTTTCTCTTTCTCTCTCTCTCAAATAAGTAAATAAAAATAAATTATTTAAAAGGAGTTTTGTATATTGTTTAGTCTTCATAATTCTGCCTTGTCCTACATGGACTAGCAAACCTACTTTTTGAGTCAGGATATATTTTTCAAAATCCCCCTTTTTTCTACCATGCAACTACTCATGTTACTGGAACACCATGCATCCTCTTGCAAGCCGGCCTTTGCAGTAGACAAGATGTATGCAACCATCTGTAGGAAGACTTGGGGAGAGAGGAGAATTGGCCTCATTCTTCTAGACTAAGACATCAGAGTCCAGGGAGATTAATTAAAGTTACTGTGATGTTACTATTTCTAGCTGTGAGAGTATTTCCCAAGCATAGGAGGGCTACTCCCCAATCCTGATTCTCTGACCTTGCTAATGCTATTATCCTTGTATACTCAGCATGTCTTTGATGTAATGGTTTCAATGAGAAGCCCCACATAGCCGCATGTGTTTGGAATGCTTGGTCCACAGCTGGAAGCAGTTTGTGTGCTGGAGCCTTGCGCAGGAGGAATGTTACTAAGGGTAGGCTAAGCTGACTCTTGCTGCTTTCTACCAGCTGCTCACCTTTGCTCTGCCATGATGATGCTTCCCCTCATGACTTTATCCACAAGGGACCCTTTCAGTCAGATGGTTTGTCCCAGCAACGTGAAGGTAACTACAACAGCCTACAATCTTGAGTCTTCCCTGCACCATTTTATGTCTCCTATAAACCATCCACTAGAATGCATTTAAACAACCACGTCCTCAGGTGAACAATGGCAAGGGTTTAGTTCTATCCCAAACGTCCTCTGTTTGTCCTTTCCCCCATGCCCAGTTCACTGAAGAATAATTCTGAGTGTTTCATGCATGTTTGGTCTTAGTATACAGGAAGGCAATGAGTATAGAATTCTTGACAAATATTTAGAATTTTCCTTCTTTGAGTTCTCCTTCTATGAGAAGATTACCAGCAAGCCACACTACTTGGTGAGGTGGCTTATTACTTTTCTGTCCCAGTGATTAGCCATCGGCAGCAGCTCCTCACAGGTGATGACAGCAACCACTATTGCTACAGCTTGAGCCTTCAGTAGTTGCCAGAGGTCTTCTCTCCCATGTAAGTGTGGAGCCCTAGACTGGACCCTGGGATGGGATGGGATGTTGATTCTCAGTTTAAGGTAGGAAATAACACAGGTTGAGGGAAAGACTGGGACGGCTTGCAGATAGGTTCTACTTTTTCTTTTAATTACTTATTTGAAAAAGAAAGAAATTGAGAGAGAGAAAGAGAGAGAGACCGATCAAGGGTGCACCAGGGCCTTCAGCCACCACAAAGAAACTCCAGATGCATGTGCCGCCTGGGTCCTTTGACTTCACAGACAAATGCCTTAACCAATAAACCATCCCTCCAGCCCAGGTTCTACTTTTATTTGTTTTTGAGGTAGGGTCTCACTGTAGCCCAGGCTGACCTGGGATTCACTATGTAGTGGTTCTACTTTTAAAAGCCCTTCATGAGTCTCTCATCCATGTCCTGCTAACCACCAGGAAAAATTCTGACATTATTAAATGTGGAAAAGGTTACTTAGTGTCTTTTCAAAATATATTTTGTTTATTTATTTACTTCTTTGAGAGGCAGATAGAAAGAGAGAGAAACTGGGTATGTGAGGGCCTCTAGCTACTGCAAATGAACTTCAGACACATGAACCACCTTGTGAATCTGGCTTACATGGGTGCTGGGGAGTTGAACCTGGGTCCTTTGCAGGCAAGTGCCTTAACCATTAAGCCATCTCTCCAGCACCTCCCCCCCCCCCCCCAGTGTCTTTTTGATGGAACCTAAGTGTTGTACTGAGAATTCTCCCAGGCTTATCTGACCTTCTAGCCTTTTTTTTTTTTTTGCATTTGACTATTTTGCAAATATTCACTCTTTTTTATTCTGAAGAGACAACTAACCTTATGGAGACCTAATGGCATGTAAATAATCAAACATTTCTGATCATAGAAATGCAAATGGATAATTTTGGGTTTAGATGCATTTTATGAAAGAGGTTAGTCTTACATGTATTAAAAAGAAAAGACTACTTCAACCCTCCTGGTGTGTGTGAGTGTGGGTGTGTGCACACGCACGAATGCATGTGCACACTTCAGCTCCTTTAAATCAGTTATAGCATTTAACTGGCTCACATTAACTGGTCTGAAATAAATCTGTAAATTTTTTATATGCAGGTTTTTATATCTGTGTGTGATCTCTGACTTTATTTTATTTAAAATAATTCCCAGTTAAAGCTCCCTATCAGTCAGTTTGGCATTGCAAGAAATCTCTTTTTGTTTTGTTTTGTTTACCTGACTGTGGTGGCTCACACCAATAATCCCACCACTTGGGAACAGTTTGAGGTCAGCCTGGGCTACTTAATGAGACTCTGTCTCAAAATCAGAACAAAATAAACAAACAAAAAAACCACAATTCAGAGTTCCAGTTACCAAGTTGAAATCTTTCTTTGCCATTTGTTGGTTCGGTTTCTTAATTTGTAAAATTATTTTACTTTACTAGGTATTTTGCTAGTGCAGAGAATGAAAGAAGGAATATGGACCCAGAAGTGGTTTTGAGGATTCTGAGGTTTGGTGTCATATAGAAGAAACAGAGACAAATCTGTTAGGTAAGAACTGGAGCTATTGATTACCCCTGTAATATTCCTGAAAGACTTTGGCAGAAAGACCAATACAGGCTTCAAGTTCCTACTGCAGAAGAGCCTTTTGATGCAGGTGTAGAGAGCCCACTGAAACCTGTTCTTTGCAAGGCAGACAGAGAATAGGACTGGATGTCTGTCTTTCTGGAATATCATATAACATCATTGCTGTTTTTCCTTTGAAACAGGTCTTGCTGTGTTGCCCAGACTCACTTGAACTTGCTATCCTTCTACCTCAGCTTTCCAAAGGATAGTGTTTAGGATTTTTGGATTCAGGAATGGGAGGGAAGGCCTTTGAATCCCAAGTTTTAATTCTTAAACATTGTAATAACTTACCGAGAAAATTAACTTCAAGAAAGTTAAATTATGAATGATGAGGTTTATTTCAGGAGAATTGGTATCCAAGGAAGGCTAGAAAAACTCAAGTCAGAAGGGAATTCCCCTTCTTGCCCAGCTCAAAAGGGAGATGGGAAAATAGAGAGTTAGGGAGATCTCTAGGGGAGAAGCCCATGGAAACACATATGGAAGGCAAGACAGGAGAGCCCAGGCCAAAAGATTCAGAAATAGTCATGCATGGACATGAGCGTGCGTGCACACGCACACACACACACACACACACACACACACACACACACGGGAACTAAAGCATGACAGACAGCATGAGTCGATCGCATTTACATAGAAGAAAGCTTAAGGGGTTAGATAGTAAAGGGCTAGAGCTCAGAAGAAAGTCATACACGCGTAACAAAGTGAGAATGTATCCAAGACCAAGGCAGAAGAGGATGACCTTGGCTGGGCAGGGGGGAAGAACTTTCCAGAGCAGGGATCAGGAAGGTGCAGTGCCAGAAGAGTGAAGCCAAGACACAGATTACATACACGGAAGACCCACTTCTATGGGTGGACATCCAATTACTGTGAACTTGTCATGATGCTCCTGTGTGTAACACAGAGACCTGACTGGTTTGTGGATTCAAGGTGCTGACTCAGGAGGGGTCATCCTGCCCAGGTGCAGAGCTGGGAAATAAGCAGGACGTTCCTCCCAGGAAATGGTGCTGAGGTATTGTTTGTCACCATCTTGGATGAGGCTGTATCAGATGTGATTTCTAGCTCTACCAGGGCAGTACAGGTAGTAGCATCTTCTCGTTCTCCTTGGGCCTTGTCCCTGGCTGACTGCTTATAAAAAGCAGTTACAGGTATGTGCTTGAATGTCAGATATTAATTGTGCCCTGTATTGCAGAGAGCAGCTCTCAACATTTTTTTCTGACCATCTCCAACTTTAGAATGGAGATCAGTTTTCTGTTAAGTCAGGGTTTCACTAACCCAGGCTGACTTAGAATTTACTCTGCAGCCAAGATTGACCTCAAACTCACTGGGATCCTCCTGCCTTGGCTTCTTGAGGGCTCAATTTAAAGATGTGACCCACCAGACCTGACTGTGGAGATAGATTATGAAGGTTCTATTTGTAAATCTCATCACAAATCAAAACTGGAACTAAGTGCACAGTGGAACACAGAATGGCTAACCTGATTTCCTTTGGGTATGGAGTCTAGAGGTTAATCAAGATCCCTGCCAAGGTCTTAAAGTTTAAACACAAGGAGGAAGACTTTGAGAAGAAAACAGGAAGCACCAAGCATTCTCTATACTGATTAAGAAAATGGAAGGAGAGTTTCTGTATATATTTCCAGGTTAATAGAATTAGTTGGAAATTGGAGGAAATAAAATCTAAGTTCCCCTTGCTTAGTTTATTCATTTCTGCTTTTCTATTTAGCCTCTGTGCCCTTTATATATTGCCAAAACTTATTCACACTAAGGTTTATTTTTTTATTCAAAAGATGAATACTAAAAGCCTTTTAATATACCAAGCTTTGTGCTTGGTACTAGAGATGAAATGATGACTCATAAGTCTTTGCCCGAGGTTAGCTTAGAGTGTAATGGAGTTGTTTCCTGTGTTTCCTGAGGGGATGATGTGGTCTTTTCCTGCTTTGCCCCCACAGCACGAATTGATGAGTCCTGGTGTCAGTTACAGTGAAGGAAGGGAGACATTTAGCAGGAGTGTTGTGGCAATATGTGTGAGGCAGGGAGGGGGAAGACACGCTTTCCAAAGTCCTTATAACCCTGTGGATAGTAGGTTATTTATTCAACCTCCTCAGAAGGCTGGTCCTATGTTAGGAGAATTAAGAATCATATGACCCAGCAAGGGACAACCCTGGAAGGGCATATGACCATTTTCATGAAAAGTTACTATGTAACTTTTGATACATTGGGTACATTTTCCAAACTTGAGAAATTTTATCTTTAAAATGAGAACACCAATGTTTTCTTCAGAAGGTCGCTGTGAGAATCAAGTCTGTGCAATGCTCAGTATGTCATAGAAGCTGTTCAATCACAACAGACAAACTCCATCCCACAACTGAGGCTTTGTGGCCATTAGATTTGGTTTAGTATATTCATCTATGTAACTCTCTTTGAGGTGTCATTGGAAGAGGGTACCCACCACAATAACATTGGCCCATTGGTGATTGGCCCTTTGGGGAGATAACACATTAGACTGTTCATTTTGTGCTGGAGTGATGGTTTTATTGTAGACTGTTAGTACATGTCTATGTTCTTTCAGCTCACTGAGATGTCAGCAGAATATCTTATGGGCTCCTGAGGTTTTGCTACCTAAAGGCTTTCTTTGGGTGTGGAGCATACATTGACTGTAGGGCAAACTCAATGCCCCAGGACAGGGGTGATGGGATGCTGCAGTTAAAAACCTTCAACCAGTAAGGAGTGGTACAGAATTTTATGGATATAATCTTTATCTTTTTTACTAACCCACAGGACAACCCTAACTTATTTCCACATCATCTCTTGAACTTTGCCCAGTAGGAGCTGAGTACAAGTAGCCTATTGTAGTGATAATGCAAAGAAACCACAGGTCTCACAACACCTCACATAACATAAGAGTTTAAGCCGGGCATGGTGGCACACGCCTTTAATCCCAGCACTTGGGAGGCAGAGGTAGAAGGATCGCCATGAGTTCAAGGCCACCCTGAGAATACAGAGTTAATTCCAGGTCAGCGTGGGCCAGAGTGAGACCCTACCTTAAAAAACCAAGAAATAAAAAAGACAATAAGAGTTTATTCTGGCGGCAAATATGAGTGACCATGGCCCAAAAGCACATGTTTAGGTTATACCCAAATCCATGTCCCAATATAGTAAACAGGTTGATGAAATTTTTGCAGTAATAGTACAAAGAAAGTCAGAAATCAAAATATTTATCAAAAACATTGGTGGAAACATCAGGTAGAGGGGTGACATGAAAGCAGGAGAGTCTCTACCGTAGGCTTCAGATGCTGTCTGAGGACATTCGTCCCTTTAGGGTCTGTGGAAGCAAGAAGTCTATACAAACATTCCATGGGATTTACCTAGTAGTCACAAGATGGTAGGTCAGACACAAAAGTGGGCAATAAATGGTCATTTAAGGGGCTAAGATAGCACAAAATAAACTGGCTCTGGACCTGCAACAATTCCAACTTTGATAATCTCTGAAGTTCTAGTTAGTCTTTAATGCTTAACATAGGTGTGGCTCCCCCCCAACCCCCTGCCGGAACTTTAGTTCCCAATGGTGGTTTCTTATTAACAGACTCTCATATTTGATTTCCTCTCTTCTCTCAGAGTGCTTTCTGACATGATCTCATCCTTACATCCTGGGCTCAGGTGGTCCTGAATCAAAGTAATCCAAACTTATAAAACAGTCTGGGGAAGCTATAAGAACAGTGATGAGCACAGTCTCTAAAGAAAGGGGTTTACTTAGATCTGGGGCACACTTCAGTCAGACCTCAAGTCTGAAGGACAAGGCTGATGCACACAGGCGAAGTGGCCATGAATCAAAAGGCAGAGAGAACTGAGTTAGCTGGTATAGACTGAGGTCCTGTCAACTTCCTCAGTCTGTGTCCTGCCTAGTATAGAGGGAAGCAGGCAGGCTTGGGACAGACAGCCAGCAGTGCAGGCAGTAGGACTTGGGAAGCTGCAGCTGGGTGGTATGACTCTGTAGTTGGCCACCATCCTTCCAGGAGCAATAACTGTCCTTTTTGTCCCAGAAAGGCAGAGCAGTTGATTTCTAGTGGTGCCTACTGAGGAGACAGCAAAGACTTTAATATTTCATTGGCTGATCCCATCCAGAAATGATGAGCCCCATCTCTGGATGAAGTTCATTGCAAAAAGCTGTTAGCTCATGGCTGCTTGGGGACTGCAACGGATATTGAGATCTGTGCAGATACATTTTTTAACCTTGATAGAGTCAGTGGGAGTTTAATGAGCAACTGAGATTATGGCAAAAGAGACAAATACATAGGAAACTAGGAAATTTAATATTTCCTTACTTCCCTAAACTCAGGAACCTAAATGGACTATAGAGTGAAATGTCCTAATTCAAGGAAAAACATGGGTGAGAATGTAATGGTGCTCTCTTCCTTCCCACTTCCCCTCCTTCATGTAGAAAATAAAAGTGAGCATTTTGTGCCTTGATGCAGGAGGAATTTAATTGGGTGCTGATGATTCAATTTAGCTTATAAATTAGCTGCCAGAGAGACTACGAGTGCCCAAAGTAACAGCCTAGCCATCTTTCTGCTAATTCACTGACACATTTGATACAAATTAGATATCGATTTATGGTGCCACAGATGACTGGCTTCTCAAGGCTACATGGCACATGGAGTGACTCGAGTCAGGTCAGAAAAGTGAGCAACCGGTCTCAGTGAAGCAAGCTTCTCTAAGATTCCTCTTCCTTTCAGCCTTTAAAGAGTGAATGAGAATGAAACCCTTTGCTCGGCCTTTAGAGAAAGTGTCTATTTACCTGTCCAAGAGACCTTGCAATTCAGACACGCCTCCTGCAGATGGTGAGTGGCTACTGAACCATACATCTGATCTGAGGTAGAGCCACTCAGCTACAAGACTTCATTGATGATCTCATTTAATTGCTACCACAACCCCACAGGTTACATACTGTTTATTCCTTTTCACAGATGGGGAGCAGGTATAAAACCTCCAACCATATATAGCCAGCAAAGGAACAGGCTGGATTTTGTACCCATGAAGTTAGCTTTTGACTCTTGCCATGCTAACTACACTGCCTGCTGCGTTTTAAATTTGTTTTGATTGGATGTCTCCACAGGTGTCATTGGTAAAAACCAGGTAACTGTCTCTGTCCATTTTCAGACTGTCATTTTCCACTTAGAAATGAGAGCTGATAAGATTATACCCGATTTCCCTGCAACCCAAGCCAAGCCACATCATCACACTTCTCTAGTGAATTTTGAATCTGTTTCCTGGAATGGTTAGATTCATGTGTGTGTGTGTGTTCACATGTGTGAGCACACATGTGAAGGCCATAGGTCAGCATGAAATGTCTTCCTCAAGTGCTATCCACCTTGTTTTTTTGAGACTTGGGTGGCTTACTGAACCTGGAAAACACTGATTGGCTAGACTAGTTATCCAGAAAACCCCAGGGATCTGTCTGGCTCTGCCTCTTAGCACTGGAATTCTAGGCATGGCAGCTTTAATGTCGGTTGTGGGGATCCAAACTCTAGTCTGATGACGTGTACTTTGCAGTGTCATCTCCCCAGCCCGATGGTTAGATAGATTCTCTACAGTGGCTGAGCCTCTAGGAAGCAAGATAACACTAGCATTCAGCTGTGAGGCAGGGAGGGCTGCTAGAATCCTCTCTGAATCTTGGGCAAACTTGAGGAAGGTGTGTCCATGCATCCACCCCGTGCTGGCCTTCCACCTTTCACCTCTCAGCAGGTATCACTGCTCTTCTTGCTGCTGACTTTGTGCAGAATTATTCCACATGAACACTCATGCTTCCCTAATTCTACCCTGCAGCACTGCAGGGACTGCTGTAGAATTGGCTGAAGATCTTGACTTCTTTTGGTGCCCTTCCATACTAGTCCTTTTCCTTCCTTCCTGGTTAAGCACATCTGGGGAAGAATCATTGTCTCAGTTGCCAGTCTGGCTTCTAATTATCTGCATGAATCTCACTTTCCACTTATTAACTTGGCAAGAGAAATCACCAGAGAAAAACCTGCCTTACTTGTGCTTCAACTGACGTCATTCATCACTACATGGTTACTTTAAATACATCTAGCTAATAAACCTGTGATGACTAATGAATTTAAAGAACTCAAAGTCATTCTCTTGGGAATGGGGATAGTTATTTGTCATCATTTCAAAATATTTGAAATTGGCTTTATTTTTTCAAGTGCCCATTTAGCTATCTTACTCCCAGCATGGGAGATTATTAGGATTCTGGTTGAAGATTTGTTAATTTCACCTAGTCTTGGGATTTGTATTCCCTTGTAGTTTCCTTCCAGAAACAGGGATTCTCAAATCTGTCTGATTTTTCTGAAATGCCTGGAAGGAAGGTGTTTTGCTCCCTATGTCACAGATACATGGTTTGAAACATGGGAACTGATATCTGTAATTTTAATATGTACCCCTCTGAGTTTTCAAATATGGCCAAGTTAGAACATCATGGTCTAAGAGATCCTCTGGCATGGCAATACTTCTCCTTTCTACTAGTTAATTCATTTTCCATGAGAACATGCTTAAAACATGCTTTTTTTCTCACTAAGTCACTCGTTCATTGTTTCATTCATGCAGATAAAATTTTGGCTGGCCCTATAGCAGATTATTGTTGGGAAGTTCAGATATGGGTAAGACAACGTTCACTCTTGTATGTTACTGTGAACCAACACCTGAGAAGGAGCAACTTAAATAAGGAAAGACTTTATTTCAGCTTCTGTTTTGAGGGCTCATATAGTCCACCATGGCAAGGGAGGCATGGCGGCAGGAGCAGGAGGCAGAGCTGGTCACACTGAAGCACAGGAAGCAGAGAAGGAGCAAGAAGTGAGGACAGGTTACAAAACCCCAAGGCCCCTGTCCAGTGACCCATTTCCTCCAGCAAGAGTCCATCTTCTAAAATTCCATAATCATCCCCAAAATGTGCATGGCACCTTCAGCTGGAGACCAAGTGTTCAAACACATGAGCCTACTGGTGCATTTACATTTGAACCACAATAGGCCTCAAGGTTCAGGTGGAGTTCAGAGCCCTGCTGTCTATCTCAGGAATCAAAATCATAAAAGAGGAGTGTGCAGTCTACTTTTCCTGAGAAGGACATGCCATTCATTCAAAGTTGACATTATTATTTGTATGGGTATGGAGAGATGAAAGCAAATGAATTGTCGTGATCAATAGAATGATTAAATTCCATTGCCATCCTCTTTGAGCCTGGGATTGAGACTGACTCAACATATGTTCATCCACTTCTTTCTGTCCCATTTTCTGTCACTTAAGTACTTTTTAATAATTATTATACTACAATTAAGTACTATGTTCTTTAGAGGAAAAACCACGATCTATCATATATGAATTCAGTTTAAGGAACTTGAACTCTGAGTCCATGTGTGTTAATAAAGGTAGAAAGAATGGCTCTTATTTATTTGGAACTTTATTATATGGACATATTACATATTTGTCATATTCCTATTGGGTTATACTCTTATGTCCCTCTCCCCCAATCCCATTCCACTGTGGGCCCGCCTTAGCAGGGTTAGCGATAATCACTGTGGGGGTCATCACACCAATCAGTTTCTGTCAGGGAAGGCACGACAATTCCTCAGACTACACCTTTCCACCCTGTGCCTCTTATATTCTTTCCATCCTTTCTTCTGGAATATTCCATGCACCTCGGAGGGCATAAGATCCCATTAGTATTAAGTTGTCAGCAGTCTCTGATTTTCCTTTTTGTAATGAGTTTTGAGTTTCCTCAGTGTCTACCACTATCTACCTGTAGGAGATTCTCAGGCTGTCAGTAAGAACAGAGCTCATATTTAATCTTCCACTTCCTCTGTAATGTTTCCTGGGCTCTGGCAGATGTGATAGAGATGGGTTGTATCACACTAGGCTGTTACTTTCTTTTCTCATCACACTGATGGGTCTTGGGTTTCCCTGATATTCATTGCCATATGTAAAAAGCAGATTCTTTAGCCAAGATGGAGCAAAGGGTATAAACTTTTGCTAGGCATAACCTTTCCTTTTAGCCAAAGAGTAGTGGAAGCTTCCCTCTAGGTTCTATGATCTTCCAAGTCATGGGCTTCTGACTTGGTTCTCAGTAGCAGGTATGAATTCCCTGCTACTCTTCAGGCTTCATATCAAATCCAACAGCAGTTGATTATCTCCATAGCCTGTGTGACACTATTGCACCAGTGGGTACATCTTGCCTAGATGGTTGATTTTGTAACTTGCAGGATCCACAGCTTGTTCTGCATTGTTGGTGACTATTATCTCTCAGCATCTCCAATAACACTTTGCAGCACTGTGATAGCTAGCCAGCAGGGAGCTGACTTCTATTTCAGTTCACAAATAATGTCTCAATATCCTGCAACTTCAGCCTATGGTGTCTTCAGCAATGGGGTCTTACCATTTAGATCTGAGGGGTAACCTCATGCTTTGGCAATGGTCTGCATTGTTTTGGAGTCCTCATGGGCCACCCTGACCAATAGCTCACTGTGGGGGATAACCCAATTGTGGCACTGGGGTTTATCTCAGCCACAATCTATGGTTTTAGGGTTTCTATCCCTTCGGAGTGCTTCTGCCCAAATATCCCTATCTACCTCTTTTATTAAGAGTTACATCTTTAAAAAAATTTTTTTTGGTTTATTTTTATTAATTTATTTGAAGGTGACAGACAGAAAGAGAAAGAGGCAGATAGAGAGACAGAGAGAGAGAGAGAATGGGTGTGCCAGGGCCTCCAGCCACTGCAAACGAACTCCAGACACGTGCGCCCCCTTGTGCATCTGGCTAACGTGGAGCCTCAAACTGGGGTCCTTAGGCTTCACAGGCAAGCACTTAACCATTAAGCCATCTCTCCAGCCCAAGAGTTACATCTTTAATTAGCTAACTAAGAGGAAGTTTTCTATGGTACTGATTCATGCCACCTTTAGTTTTGAGTATCTTCCCCTACCACTCTTGCTTATCCCAGTTTCCCGCAAACCCTTCTACCCCTGAATTCTATCCTTCCACTTGCCTGTTAAGTATCCCTTCCTCTCATCTCTCCCTGATTTTCCTCTCTCCAAGCCTCATTCCAGTTTTCTTACCGATACTACTGATACTTAAAACATATCAAACTATTCCATATTAGGATCCACATAAGAGATAGAACATGTTGCATTTGTCTTTCTGAGACTGTGTAACCTTGCTTAGGATGATTTTTTTCCAGTTCCATCCTTTTTCATGCAAATTTCATATAATTTTTACTGCTGAGTACAATTCCATTGTGCATATGTACTACATCTCCATTATCCATTTACCAGTTGATGAGCATCTGGGCTGTTTCATTTCCTAGCTATTATGAGTAGAGGAGAATCAAACGTGTCTTAGCAAATATCTCTAAAGAGTTGAGTCATTAGGGTACAAGGCCAGGAGTTATGCAGCTGAATCATATAGTAGATCTACTCTGAGGTTCTCCATATTGGTTTTCATAATGACTACACAAGTTTTCACTCCTACCAACAGTAGATGAGGCTTCCTCTTTCCCCACACTCTCACAGCATTTGTCAAAACCAAGTCAAATTTGTTGATTTAGATTTCTTCTTTCCTGGTAGGGTCTCACTGTAGTCAAGGCTTACCTGGAATTTACTATGTAGTCTCAGGGTGGTCTCGAAATCATGGTGATCTTCTACCTCTGCCTCCCGAGTTCTGGGATTAAAGGCGTGCACCATCACACCCAGTTTGATTTAGATTTTTAAAAGTAATATACCAGAGATTTCTAGTTAAAAGCTACCACATTGAAGTTCGTGGTAAAAGAAAGCAAAGGGTACATGGTTGTTCACATCTATAACCCCAGCACTTAGGAGGCTGAGGTAAGAGGGTTGCCATGAGTTCAAAGCCAGCCTGGGCTTCACAGTGAGTTCCAGCTCAGTCTTATGCCTACTCTCCTGAGATATATTTCTATGCTTCAGTTTCCTAGCTTCTTAAAGGGGGTTTGTAAAGTAAAACTTTTCTTTGTATAGAAACATTTTTTTTCTTGTGCATTTGTGATTAATGGATCATTCCAAAGACTCCTTGAGATAGCCAGGAGCAGAATGGTCTTCGACAGTTCCCTCTGGTTCTTAGAAAGCCATTGAGCAGTGTTCCTATGCTTTCTCCTGCCCATTTGACATTCATTGCATGCTAAGCAAGCAAGGCCCACTTCTCGCAGGAGATGCATACATTTGCATGTGGGCATGAATAGGTGTGTCTACCGTTCCCTAAGCTTCTACTACATAGCAGACACTGTGCTAAACACACCCCGTCCCTTTTGTGTTCACTTAGCCTTTACAACCTCTCTGTGGGCAGAGGAGTGAGTAGGCAGTTATAGCTGGCCACATTTCTCACATGAGTTTATATAGGTTCAGATGAGGAGAGTAACCAGCCAGTTACTAGAGAACCAGAATGGCAGCTCTGATCTATTTGACTTCAGTGCTCATGAACTTGCCCATAAAGCATTGCCTGCACTTCATATCTACATACAAGCATGCATCTGTCTCTACTGCAGACAACTTTGGATGAATATTTATGAGAAGGAAAATCTGAACACAAATTTAGGGCCAGTGTTTAGGACCAGGATTTATAGTCAGAAGCACAGTCTTCTATCTGAGATAAAATCTCTTTAATTTACTAGAGTGCCACCTCTAAGTCAGAGATAATGTACTTGAAAACTTCAAGGATGAGTAAATTACAATCTCACATTTCTGAGGCTCTGCCTTGCCTAGTCTTTTCACAGAATAATAGTTCTCCAAATGGCACAGTTATTTAAACCTACAGTTTATTTCCTTTTGCAATAGAATTACAATAAGTCCATAATGAAGAATTCGATAAAAGCTATTTCCTTGTTATAGAAATCCATTTAAATGAGTGCTTTAATTTAGGTACAGGTGTGCTGGATGAACTCCGTGACTCAGCTGTGGCTGTCCTCCCTGTTTCTGAACAGATACCATGATGCCTTGTCTCCTCCAGCATTCCTTCCACTTAAAGATTTGCCTTTGTTTCCACCACCCACTGACACATCTTTCAGTCTCAACTTAGGGTGATCCCTTCTCACACGATTCTGCTCATAGCCATTTTTCCACTCTTCTTTTTTAAACAACTCTAGCCTATTACTTCCAGTAAAAATATAACACAAGCCAAAGATGTGTTCTCCATATGTAATTTCACAATGTTTAATAGTCACGCAGACAGCAACATGAAATAAACGGCCTGAATTTTAATGATATATGTTGCTTAACATGGTAGCTCTAAAATATTGTCATTTCAGTATGTAATCCGTGTTAACACTGTAGTTGAGACTTTGACTTTTGTTTCTACAAAGTCTTCAAAGTGTGGACTCCATTTTACATTTGCGGCACACTTTTCAATTTGGTTTGCCACAAAGTGTTCTGAAGCCATGTGTACCCAGGGGATGTCAGACCAGAGGATACAGAGTAAGCCTCACCTTCAGTGATGTTCTCTAATAATCATTTCTTTTTCTTTCATTTTTTTTTTCCTGACAGCAACATCTGTCATTTTTGAGAGCTTGCTTGGAGGTTCTAGTTAGGGAGTGCAGCTGCTCCTGTACAGGACTGGATCCAGTCCTCTTCTATTAGAGGCAGGTCCTCCTCTTCTGCCTAGAGCGCAGCTTCAGGAGGGACACACATGGAGCAGTGAGGGAGGAAGGGGTCACCCGCCTAGTCAGCCTGATCATCCAAATCAACCCTAGCGATCGGTGGGGTGACAAAAATCACAGCCAGATCACCCTCATATTCACGTGTCATTCCGTATATTGTGTAGAGATTAAAAGAGTGAAGTTGAGTCAGAACACCTAGCCTGTTACTAATTATACAAAGCTGGGCAATAGTCAACCTCTGGAAATTTTGTTACTTCATCAGCAAAAATGGATGTTTGTCTGCAGCCTCCATCACACTGAGCTTTTTTGTTTGGTTGGTTTTTTGTTTTGTTTCGTTTTTTTGAAATTCACTATGTAATCTCAGGGTGGCCTCAAACTCACAGGATCCTCCTACCTCTGCCTCCCAAATGCTGGGATTAAAGGTGTGCGCCACCACTCCTGGCACACTGAGCTTTTGAGAGGGTTGAATACAAAATACACATATATTGATGAACACAGTGCCTGCACGTGGTGTTTAACAAACATTACCCGGTAATGGTAGCAGTAGTATCTTCTTGGTCTTTATTTTAATTAATTAATTAGTTAATTAATTAATATTATTATTATTTTTGTTTTTCGGGGTAGGGTCTCACTCTAGCTCAGGCTGACCTGGAATTTACTATGTAGTCTTAGGCTGACCTCGAACTCATGGTGATCCTCCTACCTCTGCCTCCTGAGTGCTCGTATTAAAGGCATGTGCCACCATGCCTGGATATTGGTCTTTATTTTATAATTATATTTCCTTGTCAAAGTCTGTCTTCCCATAAGGCCATTGCAGAATGTTCAAAATTGAGAAGCTTTACTTTATCAAGTATTATATTATATTCGAATTGCCTTTCCTTGTTCCTCTGTATGTCTTGAAGTTCTCAAGGGAAAAGTCTGTGTTTTGATTTCCTCTAAATCCAAGAACCTGGGATAATATCTACCAAGAAATGAAACTACAAATGAATACTTATTGAATAAATGCATGTAAACTGTACTTTACTGACAATGATTTTTTTATATGTAAAATCTGGCTTTTCCAAGAGTAAATAGGAAGAATCTGAAATTATCTAATGATTTAATACAAATAAAATTAGCAATCAGCAGGTGTATTGACATAGGAATGGGATAATCTAATGCCAAAGATAGTTTCTAATTTGCATAGCTATGTTTTTGGAGGTATTTTTCTCTGAGGTGCAAATTATAGAAGATGAAGGAATTTTGGGGAAATGCTGCTTAAGCTTTAGACATGTTAGATTCGGACTTCAGTGGGGGTTCAGAGTAGCTCTACCCAGCAGACAGTTGAATGCTGAGAGTTTAAGCTTGGGAGAGAAGTAGGAGATAGCTTCCAGAGTGATTCTGCAAAGGCTGTCCTTAAAATCATGGGTGAGGACACCATCATAGGTTTGCATCTTCATCCAACTTCACTTCTTCCTGAGAGAACACAGCATGCAAGGGAGCACCTGAGGAAGATCATGACAGGGAAGGGATGTCAGATGTTCAAGCTGGAGGCCTAGTAATAAGTGACACCAAAGCAGTCAAGTAGAATGTCCTTCAGAGCAAAAGGAAGTAGACACCTTTTAGGTAAGGGAGGCCCCTGTACAGAGAGTTGAACAACAGGGTGGTATGTGTGCATTTATGATTCTCAATACAAATATCTTCCTTCTTTCCTCCCTCCCTCTCTTCCTTCTTTTCTTCCTTTTCCCTTATTTTATTTTATTATTATTATTTTTATTGTATTGATCTCATTGTGTGTGTTACTGGGTTACATAAGGGCATTTTTAGACAAGTATATATGGCATGTTGAGCATATCTGACCTTTATTCATTCCCACCCACCCCCTTGTTCTGCTTAAACTTTTGCAATGAACATAAAAATATATGTGTGTATGCATGTATAATCTAGGAACCATTATTTGGAGAAAATACAATATTTGTCTTTCTGAGACTGGCTTAACCTGCTTAATATGATTATCCTAGTTGAATCCATTTTCCTGATAATGATAAATGACATAACTTAGCTCAACAGAAGCCTTCTTGATGAGGCTGGTTATCCTTCATCTTTGCCTACCTTATCTCACTCCTCCTCTGTTTGTAACCAATTAGGTTTCTTTTGCTTTGCAATTGCTTTCAATGCATCCTTTAGATTTCCAGTTGAGGACAGAGTTTATTTGGAAAGCTACCTTTATTCAACTATCTGAATCCCATCCCCAGAATTTGTCTTTGCATTTCATCCAAAGAAGGACAAGTCGTTTGCAGAACTCAGGGCAGAAATCAGGTTGTTAATGAAGATAAATTATTGAAAATTATTACTAGATGTGTCTCTTATAGTATTTATGAGCTTTTAATGTTCTCTTAAGAAGCAAATTGAGGAAGTGAGCACCCGGACAGAATAGGGCATCAGAAGAAGGTGGGGGCAAATAAGAGCACAAGAGTATGGTGTGTGCTGACAGCCTGGGACTGAGAAAAAAAATTACTGTCTTCTTGAGTTAATCAAGCTTGTGGGTCAATGGATCAAGGATCAAATGGATCTATATTTTAGTATTTCAATTGCCTAGCCTTCTTTCCTTCTTCTTGAATAGCCTTCATTTTCTTCAGACTCTTTAGTCTCTGTTGCTCATTTTCTCTGTGTAAATCATGTAGTCCTTTTGCTTAATAAGGTCCCCAAGAAGTGAAATGTTGTTTGATCCAGGTGACATCCAAAAGCTGCCCATTATGGTACCAAAATGAATTTCAATTTGTGATAACAAGTCCATTTCATCTTCTGTTTGTTTGTAAAATGCAAAGCAAGAAAAGACAGGAAGAGAAACATTAATTTGATGCCTACAGCATTTGAATTACTGCACTAGGAGCTTATGTGCATCAACTTATTGGTTATTATCAGTCAACCTGTGAAAGAAATATTATCCTTATTTCACAGGTGGGGAAACTGTATATCAGAGAGACAGAATAACTTTCCTAACTAGCAAAAGTAGAGGCAGAATTTCAATTTGAATGTGTAATTTAAAAGCTTATGTTTGTCTTATGCCCTTATCTAACTAGTGACGGTGTCATTTGACCACACTGTTTGCTATAGGAAAATAAAATTTTAGAACAGATGTTTTTGATAGAGTATCCAGCCTCTATATAAATGCAAATTTTGTATCCTCAGCTGGGATTAGCATGAGTTCTAAATTAACATGAGACTAAAGTAAATATATCCTGTTCATTAAAAGGTATGATGCATTGTTCTTCCCCGAAAGGCATAATTTCCTCAGGAGTACTTCAGCTCTAACTTTATTTCCTTCAAGCTTCTTCTCAACAGGCTACAATTTTAGCTGTTCCCTGGGAACCATGATTCAGTTTTCTCAGGTTACAGCTAAATAGCTGTCAAGCCTACAAACTTCAGTATCTCTACTACTGTTTGCCTGTGTGAGAGTTTGGAGGAGGCAACAGGAAGCAATGACATGCAGCAAAATGTTGACATTGTGGTCATGATAACAAGTGAGCACCCAGAGTTCCATAGCCTGAGTTTACTTAGAAGTACCCAGGTGCTGGTGGGAAATTGATTGGATCCACTTTATGGTTAGTCTCAGGTTTCTCCTGCTTTCATATTGGAAGGCGAGTCAGGTAATAACTTTTTGAATCATTCTTAACTGGTTGTATGTTGAAGTTGGATGAGGAGTGTTGCAACATCCCAATGTTTGAGACACTTTCCAGAACAACTGAGACAGCTATCTCTGGGGTTGCAGGCATCAGTAATTTTTAATGCTCCTCAGGTAATTTCAAGGTTCATCCAAAGGTTGAGCCTGGCTGGTCTTTGAAGATTTAGGTCTAGAAAATGGTTTTCACCTTTGGCTGCATATTATGAGGTAGGCAGATACTAAAAATTCATCCTTCCAGCCCTCACCAAGAAATTACTTGGTCTTTGACAGAGCTCGTTCATTAACCAAGACCTTTCTAGAGCCTTCTAATATTCAGCAAGGGTGAGGACCACTGTACTTTAACACTGTGGTGATGTTCAGACTGAAGGAACCCACATGAAACCTGGGGATCTCAGTAGAATACAGACAGCAAGATTTCACCTCTGAGAGGCTAACTCAGTGGGTCTGGAGTGAAGCCTATGGCTTCACATTTTGTACAAGTCCTTAGGTGATGCTGCTCACTCCAGACCACTCTATGAGAAATGTTGGCCAAGCACATACCTTGTCATGCTTACCATCCGCTGAGTCCCCTAGCAGGTGAAATAAGATGGGAATACTTTGGGCATCTAATAATCATCATGGACTTGGGAATTCTTGGGTTTCTTCTCCATTCTTAATTAAATACTTTTTCCTACTGTGGGACATATCCTACTGTAGGATATAGACCTGGGCAAGAGAGGCTCTTATTGTCTCCTTAAGTCTAAAACAAGTATGACCATAGTACTTATTTTATATAATTACTATAAAAATTAATAGAAATGCTGCATATAAAGTTGTTAGTCCAGTACTTAACATATGTCAAATAGTTCAATATCTGGTAGCCAATGCACTTTATGGCATCCATGTCATTTTTTAATTTTTCAATATGTCACCATTGTGGCTCTTTGACTAAAACTTAGGTGGAATTAAGTTTCACATATGTAAACCACATAAGGTTGGAAATAGTTGAGGCAGAGAAATGTGCACAGCAGCTAGAATCCTTCTACCATCCCCTCAGCTTTCTATACCCTCATCAAGGGCAACAGGTAATCACTCTTTCTTGACAGTCCCAAGGCTAGTGCAACCTTTGTACTTACAGACCTGTAAGGATATTCAGCCAAGATCACGTACCTAGTAAACGGCAGGTCCACTGGAACCTCTTTGGGTTTGTGTAAGTTATTTCTCATTAAGGAAAGGTGAAAGACTTAGATCCATATTCTCCTAATGAGCTTTTAATTAATCAAGTTTTAATATTATAATTAATACATTTGCAGTAAGAAAAAATTAAACATCAGACAAAATGCAAATCTATCTCCCATTTTCTCTGACTTCCATCTTTACTTCTCATAAAATGTAATTTCTTGGATATTTTTCACAAATATTCTATGCATATTTAATAATAACATAAAAATTTATAAGTACAGTTTGCAAATGGAACTATACTATATATTATGTTCTTGTTCTAGCCTTAACATTTAATAATTTATCTTGCAAATCACACACACACACACACACACACACACACACACAATGTTTTTCAGTTGCAAAATATTCAATTTATTTTTTATTTACCCACTACTCCAGTGAGGACCATGGAATTGTTTATCATTATGAATACGGTGTTTTAAATATATTTTTTTATTTTTAACTTTTATATAATTGAGAGAGAGGGGGGGATGTGCATGCCAGGGTCTCTAGCCACTGCAGATTAATTCAAGATGCATGTACCACCAAGTGCATCTGGCTTATGTGGGTCCTGGGGACTAGGGCCTGGGTCCTTTGGCTTTGCAGGCAAGCGCCTTTACCACTAAGCTATTCTCCAGCCCTAAATACAGTGTTTTGATATGCCTAAGTAAACGTTCTTACATTTCTAGAAGTAGAAATTGTGGGGTTAACCTATCTAATGTAAGATCACTTATATCTTGTTACTCTGCACTACCACTTTCTTCTATGGCCCTGTTGGTCAAGCATTCTTCAGAAAAGAATAAAGGAACTTCCAGGGCTGATGTGCCAGAATAGTTCCACATTAGCCCTTTCATCTTGTAGAGGCAGAAAGTTTTGGCACCAGCTGTGAATATTTTGTTCTGATGACTAAACGAAGAAAATGTTCTACCTTCAATTCTCACCAGGGAAATTAAACAGATATTTACAGGTCCCAGTTGCTCACATCTCACTCACCTCCCTCAGGCCCCATTCATTCAAGCTGTCAGCCAACCAGTAATTCTAATGCCTCCGAAAAGGTATATAGTGATGTTGTTTCCAGGTAATAATTTTTTTTTCTATCTGCTTTGGGGACTTTAGAAAATGGAGGTATCTGAAATGTGTGCCCCAATCTATGAATTTTATAATGGACTAAGTTGTTCAGTCATTTTTTTTTCAGATGGTGCAGCTAGAATGGGAAAAATGGTTTAAAGCCATGATTAATGCTTCCTTGTCTCTGTCTGCCCCACTTCCCCAGCTCATCACTGTAAGTAATTACCTGCCTGATCCTAGACAAGTCCTTCTATTTGGATCAAGTCAGCTATTGATCATTTATTTAAGAATTGCATACTCCAGGGAAGGTAAAAAACTTCTCTGAATTAATTTTTGAGCCTACTGTGGTCATGAATAAATATCTTTCATTTCAGACAATTTACATCAGCAATTGCTTAGCCATGGGAATTTGTTTACCATTTCTGACCTGCTCCTCAAAAAATTGGTTTCCTAACCATTCTGTGAACAGCAGTTTTAAATTGACACATTAAATTTTCAAAATTATATTTGACTTATTGTCTCCTGCTTATGATGCTGCACAGTATTCTGACAGGCAAATGCTGGTGTTCTGGTTATATGATTAGATGGCTTCCAACACTTGGATGTTGGCAACACATGCTTACCTCATGGGTTAGAACTCTGAATAACAGGTTTCATAACCAGAGGGTGTAGGCCTGGGGTGACTTTTGAACAAACACAGTTGAAAAGTAAGCAAAGAAAAAAATTCAAGTAGGCAATTTTAATAACAGTTTATGTTTACTGAAGCTTACCAAATGTGTTTGATTGCACATTGAGTATAGTATTAAAAATGCTTCTAATAATGTAAAAAACACTTAAATATGCAATCTAAGTAACATGCTGTTTTGAGAACATGTCTTACTTATAGTGTACAAATCCACTGTGTGGTCATGCATGAGTATATGTATGCATATTTATGCTGGTTTTAGTTCAGGTGATCTTAGGGTTAGCACACTCTTATTAATATGCAAATATTTTTATTATTACTCAGTAATAACAAATCACTGAGGTTTGACAACAGTACTTTCTGATGAAGGATTTGCTGCTATAAAAAAAAACCATAATCCTGTACCACTGCTTAGAAGGTTGGCTGTAAGTTTCCCCATGTGTGCACCGCACAAATTTGTTCAAGCAGGCAAGCAGCCAGACCTGGATGTAGCACTGGAATATGATTAAAGTCACATTTAACACTGAGGAGCCATGGCTCAGGTACAATATCATGTTCCTGAAGTGACACTACTCAAATCTCCCAGCACAACACAGATTTCTACAGTCTGGTGTTTACTCAACCTCAGTCTTAAATACTTGAACTGCATCTTAAATGTTTGAGAACTTGAACTGCATCTTACATGTTTGAAGACTTAAACTGCATCTTACATGTCTAAATAAATACTTTAACTCTTTAAAATAAATACTTTATACCTTTTTAAAAACTGTATCTTATATGTTAAATACTTGAACTGCAACTTACTTGTTGTGGAGCCAGTTTCCTTGCCCCTTAAACTTTGGACTCCCCATTGTTACAGCCAGAATTCTAATAAGATCCTCTTATATAGCAAAAGTGAGATTGGAAATGCAATTGCAGGGTTTCTAAAAGCATGGTTCTAAGGCAATGCTTAGCAGCTGAGGGGCAGCCTGAGCTAGGATAAAGATACTGTAGAAGAATAACAGTATGACTATCATTGGACTCTCTCTCTTTTTTTATTAGTTATGTACATAGTATATAGAGTCATGTTGGTACATTATTAGTCTCCTCCCTGCCCTCCCCTCTCCACAGGGACATTTCTCATTGGGGACTGTGGGTCATGTATTTTGGGGTTAGCCATCAGTTATGGGTAAGAGGCAATGTCTCTGTGCATAATGACCCAACGTGTGGCTCTAACATACTTTCTGCCCCTTCATTCACTGTTAAATTCTCTCTTAAAACAACAACAACAACAACAACAACAAAAACCCACAACAATAGTTATTCCATCTATCTGGTACTAACTTTACTCTCCATTGGAGAATTTGCTTCTCTTTTTTATTGGCCTCTCTTGACCCCTCTGTTACAGTAATGCATCTGTGGCAGTCAGATTCACATTGCTGGCAGAAGTCACCCAACCAAGAGCAGCTTGTGGGGGGGGGGGAGGTTTATTTTGGCTTACAGACTGGAGTGGAATCTCCATGCTGGCAGGAGAAAACTATGGCATGAGCAGAGGGTGGACATCACCCCTTTGTCAACATCAGGTGGACAATAGCAACAGGAGAGTGTTCCAAACACTGACAGGGGGACACCAGCTATAACACTCATAGGCCCACCCCCAACAATACACTGCCTCCAGGAGGTGTCATCAGCTGGAAAGCTAAAATTCAGAGCTTCTAAGTTTGTGGGGGACACCTGAATCAAACCACCATATTCCACTCTTGGCCCCCATAAACTGATAACCATGCAAGATATAAAATAAAATGCATTCATCCAACTTTAAAGGTCCCCACAATTTTTATCAATCCCAATGATGTTCAAACATTCCCATAGTCCAAGATCTTTTGTCTGAGCTATAATACAAAATAATCCCTCCAAAATTCATAATGGCACAGAATAAACATTCACACTGCAAAAGATGGCACTGGGCATAGCAAAGAAACATTCAACCAACACAAGATTTAAAACAACCAGGGCAAACATCAAGCTCTATAGCTCCAAGTCCAACAACACTGGTCAATGAGAAGTCTCCAAATCCTATAATTCTAACCATCAACAAGTATCTGGAGTTCCAATTCCACCCCTCCAGCTAGGCTACTCACAGTCCTGGAAAACTTTATCTTGGGCTTGCAGATTTTCTTAGCAGCCATCTTGTGGTCCCGGTATCTTCACTGGGCCTCCACTGCAATCCATGGTTCATTCCCACAGCTCCATCCTGGTCTCCATGCAGGCATCCAGGAAACCTGCTTCACACTGCCCATGGCCATTTCCAAAACATAAGACGGTGTTGCAAATTCAATTACCCTCTCTTTCGTGCATTTCTTATACTCTACAATACCAGGTAGGGTGCCAATTTGTTAATCCAGGGGGGAATAAATCAGAGTTTGAAAAACAGGGCACTCTTTGAACATTCAGGCCCCTTCAAAAGAGTCTATACTCTTCCTGTTGCTCTAGTGCAGGTCAGCTGGCCCAATCTCAAAAGTTGTAATCTCTCAATTGCAGCTGAATGGGCAAAAGTTTCAACCCAAAGATTTCATTTCTGTGTCATCATCTCTCTACTCATACCAGTCCATTTCTACGCAAAGCAACCCTGCACAAGTTCTCAGAATATGGGCATAAGAGCAAGCCTCTCACACAAACTGCTTCTAGCCCAGTCCAGGCAAAGCTCTTTCTCACCCTTAAGAGCAAACCTCGCAGTCCATAGTTCTTACTGCATTCAGGTCTTTCAACTCTGACCAGAATAGTCCATCAAGCTGTACTTACAGTACTGTAAGGAATCTCTTAGGCCAGGGTTTCAAATCCTTCCATATTCCTCTTGAAAATCAGCCCCAAAAGGCCAAAGCCACACAGTCAGGTGTCTAGCAGCAAAAGACACCACACCTCAGTACCAACATTACTGTTGCAGTCAGGTTCGTATTGCTGGCAGAAATCACCCAGCCAAGACCAGTTTGTGTTAAAAAAAAAAAAAGTTTATTTTGTCTCACAGACTGGAGGGGAAGCTCCATGATGGCAGGGGAAAATGATGGCATGAACAGAGGGTGGAATCACCCCCTCGCCGGCATCACATGGACAATAGCAACAGGAGAGTGTGCCAAACACTGGCAAGGGGACACCAGCTATAACACTCATAAGCCAGTCCCCAACAATACACTGCCTCCAGGAGGTGTCAACTTCCAAATCTCTATCAGCTGGCAACCTAGCATTCAGAGCATCTAAGTTTATGGGGGACACCTGAATCAAACCACCACAGCATTCAAATTTGTCAGTCTCCAAATCTCAGGGACATTGCCAAGATTTCATTTCTCTGCAGTCTCAGAAAATGCTTATAATTAACAGAGGAAATGATGAAGTTAGAATCTTATATTCTCCTTTATACTGAAAGGACAATTATACAGATATGATGGACGTTAATTCTCATAGTCCATTTCATACTTTTGAGAAAGCAGCTTTAGTATAGAATAGAGAAAACTTACTCTTGGTATTAACTTGAATTTTCCTTTGACCTCATGGAGATGGGTGAGCAGGAAAAGACACACATTCTACATAATTCTTAAGTTTATTTTTAAATGGATATACAGTAAACACTTTCATGAGTTGGCATATAAAAATCATGAGTAGAATGCTATATTACTGTGGTTAATTTTTTTTGCAATTCCAGAAATGCAGAGTATGATAATAGAAGCAACTATATATAAATGTCTTAAATCACTTCACTGAAGAGTGTGTGTGAAAAGCTATTGACCTAAGTAGTATTAGAAAGGAATGGAGCTTGTAAGACTGAAGGCAAAAGGAAGTTCACACAAGCGCTGTACTCAATGACATTATTTCCCATGGGCATGCGGATTATGAATTCTGATACCACTCTTCAGATATACTTGAAGAAAGTAAATGTTGGTGAATGGTGAAAGCCAGATATTTTATTGCTGAAGTGGTAATTTTCAGATAAACCAGGGATAGGGGTCTAGAATGTCCATGTGGTAACAGATGGTAGTTGGATATATCAGTAAGAACTTGTATACACACATATATTTATCTGTACAAGGTGAAATGTTACCATAATAATAAATGACATACTTTGAGCTCAAATCTTGATTACTAACATTATTCTCTGGTGAAGAAAATTAGGGAATTTTGGAGATATAGATAGATGAGTATAATTCTGGGTCAAGAAATATGCAAAAATGGGGAGCATTTTATAGTTCTAGAGAGTAAGGCAGTACTAAAAATGCCCTCAAGTCAATAAATATATATCAAAAGAGTATAGGAACCAAATGAAAGATTACACATTCACCAGTCTAAAAACATACAAGCTACTGGAAAGTAGTATTGTATTACAATTTGAAATATACAATAGTTATCTATAAGTCCATCCTGACATACATAAATTATTGAATAAATTTGAAAATGGGTAAAATACAGATGTCCCCTACAACATTTCCAAGAACTTCATATAAATTTTATCATATGTGGGTTTAACTATAAGTGTGGGCCATGAATAGTGACTTTATTCTAAAGAATACAGAATAGAAAAGGGATGAATAGAGTAACTTTATAGACTATACCTGTCATGCTTAGTCCTCATTGACAACTTCCCTGGATATAGAATTACCCAAAAGATTGGTGAAGTATATGTTTAGAAGTGTCTGTGAAGGTAATGCCAGGGAGTTTAACTAAGAGGGGAAAGACTTACTCTGAAATAGTTGGACTGAGGACCTGGATGGAATATAAGGGGAAGATGTAGGGAGCCATTAGGAGTGCTCACATTCCTTTTTATATTAGTCCAGGCTGAACCATCTGAACCTGTGGGCCAAAATAAATCTTTCCTTCTTTAATTTGTTTCTGCCAGGTATTTGGTATCAGTGGTAAGAAAAGTGATTAGCAGAAAATTGGTAGTAAGACTGGGATTGCTGCCATGATAAAATCTGAAATTTGACCATGTGGTTCTTAAGCATTTGGAACAGCTTTGTGGGAATAATTTAGAAGAATTTTGCCACATAGACTAGAGAAGCCAAATAATGCTGTGAGTATACTTTAGTAGGCAATTATGGTGAGATCTAGAAGATCGGACTGCAGATAGAAGTGTGTGTAGTAAAAGCCAACTTTTTGAAGTTTCATAGGGGGCAAGGACTCTACTGGAAATTAGACTAGATGTCATTCCTCTTGCATTCTGAAACAATTTCTCTACATTTTGTACATATACAAAAATTTGTGGGAGACTACAATTAAAGGATATGGATTATATAAATTGGCAGAGGAAATTTCAAGACAATATAACATTTAGACTGTGGCATGGTTGTTGATGGCTACATTGAACCAGGTTTACAGTGTGAATTTGGAGCAAAAAAACAGCAGTTTTTTGTTTTTGTTTTTCAAATGCACAGTCTTTGGAAAAGTTGTAAGTTGAAAGTTGTGGGGAATAGGGATGATTGTTAGGGACTTAATGAAATTAAAGAGATGCCAAACTCTTTGCACTTGGGCAATAAGAAATTGGAAAAGTCCTATCCATCAAAAATCTTTTTGAAAGACTTTTCTTTGAGAAGACAGCCACTGGGATATCCTGCTCACACAGGGTCATCTAAGGAATTGTCTTTTCAAGTAGCCACCTAGTACTCAGAGGCTGCCAAAACTCAGTTTCAAGAGACTCCAGCTACTGCTCAAGTTGATATAGAATCATTCACATGGTAATGTTTTGCAAATTTGCAAGGTTTACAGGGTCATGGAGTTTTCCAAACAAGCTTTAAGGAAGACAAAGAACGGCAGACAAATGTTTTGATTCCCTACAGAGATGATGATGCATGAAGCTGAGAAAGTAAAGCCAATCCTTCAGTGGAGACCCAGGATTTTGACTACCAGTAACAAGGCTAGAGAAGTAGGACTACCCAAGATTTTTGGAGTTCACATGAATATATAGGATGTAATGTTTTCTCTTTGGGGTTTAAATTTTTGTTTGATCCAATCTCTCCTTTCTATGCCATATTCTTCCCTTGGGAATGGGAATAGTTTCTTTGTGTCATTGTAGATTAGAAGTATGTATTTTTTTTTTGATTCTACATGAGCTTATGGCTGAGTGTATGCCTTGACTGTCAGAGATGTTGAACTTAGACTGAATAATATTGGAACTTTTAAGACTATAGAAACCTTTGAGGTAGAACTGAATGTTTTACATTATTAGATGGGAATGAGCATTTTGTGGCTAATGGTAGAACAAATGTTTTAGAATGTTTTGTTTGGATGTCCAGGTGACAGGGGTAGACTTGTGATGGTTGACATTCGTTGTCAGTTTGGCTTGATTTGGAATCACCTAGGAGATTGATAAGGTGCACCATTAGGTGTGTCTTTGAGGGCATTTCAAGGGAGGATTAACTGAGTGGGAAAGACTCGTTCTGACCTTGGGCAGCACCACCCGTCCCACTGGCATGGGAGCCTGTCATAATGAAAGTGGCAAGAGGAGAAAAACCAGTGGAGTACAGTACTGGGATCCCCATTTCTTCTGTTTCCTGGCCCACAATGATGTGAGCTGTTTTGCTCTGCAATGACCTTCGCACTACAGATCAAACCCTCTATCTGTGATCCAAGTCTTTCTTCCTTCAAGTTGTTTCTGCCAGGTATTTGGTTATCATAACATACGCAGTAACTAACACAATATTTTAGCTATGATATGATAAAAAGAGCACCTTAATTTTATGTGTTCTTCTATACCTAATTCAAGAAGAACATTGGGTGAATTCAATACAGGAGCACCTGACAACATATTTTATGTCATAGTTTGATTGTAAAATCACCTGACCAAGATCAGCTTATGGGAAAAAAGTTTATTTTGGCTTATAGACTTGAGGGAAAGCTCCACAATAGCAGGGGAAAATAATGGCATGAACAAAGGGTGGACATCATCTCCTGGTCAACATTAGATGGGAAACAGTAACAGGAGAGTATGCCAAGAACTAGCAAGGGGAACCTGGCTATAATACCTCCAACAATACACTGGCTCCAGGAGGCATTAATTCCAAATCTCCATCAGTTGGGAACCTAGCATTCAAAACACCTAAGTTTATGGGGGACACCTGAATCAAATTACCGCATTCTGCCCCTGGTCCCCATAAAGTGATAACCATACATAATATATAATGCAATGCATTCAGTCCATCTTCAAAAGTCCCCATAGTTTTTATCAATCCCAATGATCAAATAACCCCATAGTCTAAGGTCATTTAACCGAGCCATAAAACAAACAAAAAAACCCTCAAAATACACACAATAGCATGGAATAAACATCCACACTGCCAAAGATGGCATTGGGTATAGCAAAGAAATATCCAACCAATACAAGACTTAAAATAACCAGGGCAAACATCAAACTTTGTAGCTCTAAGTCCAACATCTCTAGCCAATAACAAGTCTCCAAGTCTCATAATTCTAAATAGCAACAAGTCTCTGGAGTTGTAATTCTTCTCCTCCAGCTAGGCTACTCACAGACATGAAAAACTTCATTTGGGGCCAGAAGCTTTCCTTAAAAGCCATTTTGTCATCCTGGCATCTCCACGGGGTCTCCACTGTAACCCACAGTCCATCCTCATAGCTCCATTGGGTCTCCATGCAGGCAATCCTGCTTCATACTGCCCATTGCCTTTTCTAAAACATAAGACCATGTTGCAAATTCAATGATACTCTCTTTCCTTCATTTCTTATACTCCATAATACCAGGTGAGGTAAACATTTGTTAATCCACGGGGGGGGATAAAGCATACTTTGAAAAACAGGACACCTTGAGCACTCAGGCTCCTTCAAAAGACTTTGCATTATTTCTGTTGTCCCAATGCAGGTTAGCTGGCTCATTCTTAATGGTTGTAATCTCATACAATATTGCAGCTGAGCAGGCAGTACTTTTGGCCCAAAGACTTCTTTTTATGCCATATCCCTCTGCTTATCCCAGTCCATTTCTATGCAATGCAACACTGCACAACTTCTAAGAATATGGGCATAACAGTAAGCCTCTCACACAAACTAATTCTAGCCCAGTCCAGGCCAATGTCTTTCTCACTTTTAACAAGCCAAACCTCACAGTCCTTAGTTCTTACTGCATTCAGGTCTTTCAACTCTGACCAGAATGGTTCATCAAGCTGCACTTACAGTACTATAAGGCGTCTCTTAGGCCAAGGTTTCAAATCATTCCACACGCCTCTTGAAAATCAGCTCTAAAAGGTAAAGCCACACAGTCAGTTTTCAAGAAGTAATGGCACCCTACTCTTGGTATCAACTTTACTGTTGCAGTCAGGTTTGCATTGCTGGCAGAAATTACCCAACCAAGGGGAGCTTGTGGGGATAGATGGTTTATTTTGGCTTAGAGACTCAAGAAGAAGCTCCATGATGGCAGGGGCATATGATGGCATGAGCAGAGGGTAAATGCCACCTCCTGGCCAACATCAGATGGACAATAGCAATAGGAGAGTGTGCCAAAAGCTGACAAGGTTGAAACTGGCTAAAACACCCATAAGCCCGTCCCCAACAATACAATGCCTCCAGGAGGTGTTAATTCCCAAATCTTCATCATCTGGGAACCTAGCATTCAGAACAGGTATTTGGGGGACACCTGTGTGGAACCACCAGAGATGGAGATTAAAGGGGTTCTTGCCCCCTTTCACTATCAGCTTGTAGATCACACCCTTTAAGTTCCAGTGCTCTATACTACCCAGGTGGAAAAATATTTACTTATCTTTTTCTTCACAAATAAACCAAAGAAAGAAAGAATTTCATTTCAAAACACAGTTTATTATAAAAGACTGTCATTTACTCCTCCTCTTTTCAGCTGAAGTGATTAATATTCAAGTTTCAGCTATGTAAAGAATTAAGTTGACCATATATTCCCTAGTTATTTATGCTAATTACAATCTCATTTGTGTTGAAAGATTCATAAAAGTATCAAGAGACACTTCATATTGAATTAAAAACTATTTCATTGGGTGTTTCAAGCCTCAGAAAAGAACAATTATTAAAATATATTACTCAAGCATAGCAATCTGTATCTCCAAAAGCCAGCAATAAAAGCAAAAGTGCTAGCAGTTTGAATGGGTGCACTAAGTCCCACAGTTGTGGAATCCATATTTTATGGAAGTTGGACAAAAGGGGATACAGGGCAAAGAGAGAGGTTATAAGGGTAGGGAAGAAAAATTCTGGCCTGTTCTGCTCCTCCCTTCCTGTTGTGGGATGAATTCAACCTGTCCCTCAGAGGCTTGTGCATTTGGACACTTGATGCCTAGATGGAGGTGCCACTTTGGAAGACTGCTGAACCTTTAAGGCATGGAGACCTTCCAGAGGAAGTTAGTTGCTGGAGGTGGGCCTTGAGGTTTAATAACCTTGCCCTACTTCTTGTCTACTCTCTGTTGCCTGAATGTGGATATAATGTGACCAGCTGCCCCCTGCTCCTGCTGCCATGCCTTCCTTAAACAGTAAGCCAAAATAAACCCTTCCTCCATTAAGTTGCTTCTTATCAGGTGCTTGTCCACATCAGCTTGAAAAGTAATTGAGCCAGTTGTAGAGGAGCCAAATGCATCTGGTCAGTGAAGACACCCTCTGACCAGCTCACAGCTTCCTAAACTGTGAACTTTCAGACAACGTGGATCATCTACTCAGCTAGAAAGAGCTAGAAAGCTCTTTCCTCCAGGAAGAAAATAACATGCCAACAAAGAAAGTCAAGAAATGAATCGACATCAGCACTCCTTGACTCAGTGATGGCTTGAAGCCTATGGTCATCTATATATCTGTCCTTTGAGGAGAGACTCAATAAACCAGCAGGGTTTAGTCATTGTTATAGCATTGCTTGACTCAAATTCCCCCTCTTCTGGGAGACATGAGCCAACCAAGTCCATTTTTCCAAATAACTCTGTCCCTGGCTTAGGCCTCCCTAAATTCCAACTATGGAGGGCTTTGAACTCATTGGAGCTCTTGGTTTTACTGCTTTGTTGAGCTCAGCGTGTAGCAAGTCCAGAATCAACTGGAAAGACCAGAGCTCCTTGAAATGGAGCCTTGTCCCCTTGGTTCTTAGCACATTAGAGCACTTCTGCTGCTCTCCGCTTCCTGATGTGGTTAGAACCTTATAGAACAATCATTGCATAAGAATGGAACATAGCTAGGAGGGAGGAATAGGTTATGTTATTTTCAAAACCTCTAGCCAAAAGTTTGTTTGCTATCTAAATAAAGCAGCCTGCTGTAAGACACCTGGAAATTTGGCATTTAGGATGCGTAATGTGGAAGCCAACATCTATTGCCTCAGGAGACTGTCAAGTCTGAGGCATGGATTTTCCCCAAGCCAAAGTGTCTAGCATGTAGATCGTCAATAAATACTGAACAGAAATATATTATCATCATCTCTGGAGGATCTCACAATGGGCCAGGAAGGAGGCTATTTAAACATTTAGCAGATATATCTGAAGTGCTGCCAGCATGAGAATTTAGCAGCACCTGGTGTGGTCATTGTTGGACCCTTCTCTCAATAACCTTTCAGTTGGATATCTTGGTCTTGGTTTCATTGTTCAATAGGTATTAAGCACTCATAGTACTCCTGGGCTGTTTTAGACACTAGGAAGTATAGACGATATGTCTCTGTCTTTGAGAATTTCTGAGTTTCTCATTCAAATATTCGGATGAAGAGCATAGTGGCTGAAACTTTACCCAAGCTTATTTTATTTTATTTTTTGCACTAGACATCATGAAAGCTATAGCAGAAGGCAAGATCTTAGAGTTTACTGAGGTTAAAATATATGCATGCATGAAAAATTAGGGCTATTTTCATGCTGACATATTTTGTGAGGTGAACATGATCAGCTAGGTTCTAGAGAATGCCAGAAGTGAAGGATGCACAACAGCAAGAGCCATGAATCACGGAAGGCCTTTAGGAGACTTCTTTTGTAAGACTAGTACTTCAGTCTTTGATTTGGAGACCCCCCCCACACCTTGCATTGTCAGTTATGTTTGGTTTGGAAACCCCCACCTTGCGTTGTCAGTTATGTCTTCTCCCTCCCAGATGTTTAATTGCTTCCTGGAAGCTGGGATTTTCCCATCAACATGTTGACACACTTCAAGCTACTCTGCTGGGAAAGAAAAGAAGGCTTAAGGAAGGAAGAAATGAAGAAAGCTGTCTCCACTTCCACCACGTCACCTGTTCTCTCTCCCTTCAGCTGCATTTCTTGAGCAGCGCTCTAGACTCTCAGACCCTGTCATCCTTCAGAGCTGCTCTTCCTAAGGACACCAGTGACCTCCACATACTAAACCCCACTGCTCACTGCTCGTGGTGCCTGAGGAGCCAGCAGCAATCAGCAGAGGTCATCCTTCTTTCTCTCATTTTGTGGTGGGTTTAAACCTTCACATTTGGTTACGCTTTTCCCGTGGAGAGGATGGGTGCCGGTGACCCTCTTTGAATCTTATAACAGATTCTACCAGCAAAGTGTAGCAGAGGTGTCACTGTTGGAATTCCAAGGCTGTGTGCAAACAGGATAGGAAGATTTTGTGTTTGTACTGGGGGGGGGGCATTTTCTCTGTGGATAACTAACCAACATTTAAGTTTAATCACTTAGAGATTGTCACACAGAGAGGCCTCAGCTGTGCTTCCTCCGGCAGCTAGTGGAGCTGTCAGCTCTGTGAAAATGCTGGATGTTTATCTTTCCAATGAGGGCAGACCTGGCTGGCACCTGACTGTAAGTGTATAGGAGATCTCACTGAGGACTGCAAGTCCCTAAAGTCAAATGGGTTTAAGCTTCTACATTTTAGTAGTATGTGTTATACCTTGGTAGACATAATAAATTCTCTTGGTTTACCTCCCAAACACACTGTACTATGTGTGTGTGTGTGTGTGTGTGTGTGTGAGAGAGAGAGAGAGAGAGAGAGGGAGAATTGGCATGCCAGGACTGCCAGCTGCTGCAATCCAACTCTAGACTCATGTGCCACCTTGTGTGCATGTGTGCCCTTGCACATGCATCACCTTGTACATCTGGCTTCATTGGCATCTGTGGAGTTGAACATGTGTTCTTAGGCTTTGCAGGCAAGTAAGTGCCTTAACCACTAAGCCACATCTCCAATCCCCTCTCTGCACTTTGTGTTTCCAGGCCAGCTCTTCTGCACTCCTACACATGTAGCTCATAGATACTCTCGGGAAACAGGGGCTTCCTTCTGACCTCCAAGTCTGTGGAACCTCTAAGGTATACCACTGCCTTTCTTTTGGTTCCTTGACTATATTGCATTTCCTTACTCCACAGAGTTTCCATGAATACTGTGTCCTGTTCTAGAATGCTCACTACTGACTTTCCTTAACTCCCTCTCATCCTGCCATCCCAAGATCATGTTCTGTGAAATGTTACGTCCTGAGAGACTGATTCCCTGAGATCAGGTTTCTTTGTGTGATGCTGTCATGGAACACTTCACTCCTGTCATGACTAATCTCTGGTGGTCAACTTGACAGGATTTTGAATCATCGTGGAAGCAAATCTCTTGGTATGACTGATAGGGATTTTCTAGGTAGATTAGTTGTGATAAGAGGATTCACCCTAGCTGTGGGCAGCACCATTCCATAGACTGGGTTCCTGGGCTATAAACAGGAGAGAGCCAGCTGGGCTTTCAGCATTCCTCTCTCTACTTCTGCCTTGCTGATGTGAAGCTGGCTTCCTGCTGCCGCCATGCTTTCCCCACTGGTACGGACTCTGCCCTCTGGAATTCTAAACTGAAATAAACCCTTTCCTTCCCGACGTTGCATCTGGTCTGGTATTTTGTTCCAGCAGTGAGAAAGTGATTGATAGAATTCCATTTTAAGATGCACATTTATCAGTGTCACTTAGAGAATATTTTATTTACTTATTTGAGAGGGGCAGAGAGAGAGAGAGAGAGAGAGAGAGAGAGAGGAGAAAATGGGTGTGCCAGGATCTCTAGTCACAGCAAATGAACTCCAGATGTAAGTACCACCTTGTGAATCCTTCTTTTGGTGGGTACTGGTGAATGAAATCTGGATTCTTTGGCTTTTCCAGCAAGTTCTTTAACTACTAAGCCATCTCTTCAGCCCGGGTACTACTTTTAAAATACTTTCCTTTTAAAACTAAGGTCTGGACCCACTATTGTATATAATCATCACAGCAGGAATGACATATGAATTCTGTTTACCATTTTCTTCTACTATACCTAGCACCATGCTTGGCCCAGAGTAGGGACTCAATTATTATGTAATAAGCTGATATAACCACTCATTATGTACCAAGGCCAAACTAGGGACATTGTAAATGCCATTTCTTTAATTCATCATGATAACACAATGGGGAAGGAATTATTATCCTCATTTTACAGAAGGGAGAACCCAGGTACAGGGAGAACAACTACATGTTTATTCTAAGGCCACACACTAAACAAAGGCAGACCAAGGAGGTGAATCCAGTGATACCTGGGTTCACAGATCTCATTCGTGAGTACCGTTCTCATAACGGGTACTGAGAACATCGCTTCCTGATGGAAGAGCATGTCACTGAAGTCAGAACCTACCTTCTTTCCTCTATGAGTTGACAGAAAGTAAACTATGGATATAGCTACTGTTCCTGCTAATGAGTTTAAAGGAAGGAGAGGAAGAGGAGGAAGAGAGTCCCGTGTTGTAACTGCTTTCTCTTGCACTGAAGGTCATGCAATGCCTAAACCTCCTTTTCTTTGCCTCTTGGGCATCCTGGTGAGGCCTGAAGATGTGAACATGTAGTGGCTTGGGAGTTAATGGAAGTGGGAGATCCATCTAGGGAACACTAGGCTCACTCTGTTGCCACAGGTGCCTGCTGACTATCTGGTGAGCACAATGACTCCTGCATCTGATACGCTGACCTGTCTGTAGAAGGGCCACAAAAGAAGACAGCAGCCCTGACTGTCTTGTAATGAGGCAGGCTGCAGGGAACTTCATTACCTTCAGGTTTTACATTTGTCCTGAACCTAGTCATTTCTGTTGACTCCCACTGCTCAGGGTTGAATAGGGTGACAACTCATTATGGTTGCATCAGATTTTTTCTGTCACCTTAAGATGTGTGCCAGCAGCGGCCTCCTAGAGCTAAAGTGATTGGTAATGAGCAGGAGATGAGCAAGGCTGAGCAGAGGGCTGGCCTCGATCATAAAGCTGGATTGTGAGAAATGTCTCTGCCCAAGTGCAGACTCTGATGGGATTTCCTGAGTGGGTGCGTTGTTTCAGAGAAGCATGTTCTAAGCAGATAGAAGCAGAATGTCTTCACCAGAATGAAAGCTCAACACAGAGTATCATATAGAACTTCAAGGGACTCTCATCCACTTATTGAAGGGTTTATTCACTAATAACTTCAGAGCTCTGTCCCCTCCAGAGGAAGTCATCGTTTTCTTCACAAAGACATTTGCTATCTCAGTAGCTCTGAGACCATTCACGTGAGGATTACACAATTTGTATTCCGAACTAGGATACTTGTTGAGGATGAAAGAGAACACTAATATAATAAGTGGATAGGTGTCTATAACTGGTAGGAACTGGCACTCTCCTGGGAAAGCTAGGGCATGCGACTTGAAGTTAGGTCCCAATGAACATATTTAAATGTTCCAAGAGTAGAGGGAGGTGAGGTGACATAAACATGGCACCTAGACTGTGTTTGTATATTAGTATACAGCCTCCCAAGTCTGCTTCAGGAGACTACAATGTTTCCATAGCATCAGATGAAGAGAAAGTAGGCACTGGAATAAGAACTAGGCATCTTTAAAAAGCTACAGCTTTTCAGTGGCAAAAAAGAAAATGTTAGTGCAATAAGAGAGCTGGATGAGAAAAGGGGCCTGACAGAAAAATACTCACTAAACAAAGTGGATTAGAATTTTCCCAATAATGACCAATGCGTTGATCAAGAATCTTCCTCTATCTTCCCATTTGGCTGGCTAGGTTGCCAAGCTAGTAACACAATTTTGATCATCCAACCCTCTAAGATAAGATTTAAGTGAAATAGTCTAAAAGTAAATAGAAGTGCAGTGAATAGGGCCAAGGGTAATGCACCTGGCTTGTTTAAGGACAAATCACCAATGTGGTGCAGCAATACAAGATGTGGAAGCAAAGAGCTGCAGAGCCTCACAGAAGGTCATGCAAAGCCTAAACCTCCTTTCCATTGCTTCTTGGGCATCCTGGTGAGGCCTGCAGATGTGAGCAAGCTTGGGAGTTAATGGAAGTGGAGATCCATCTAGGGAACACTAGGGACAAAAAAGCAAAGCACTGTTCCTGACAAGCTTAGGAAGCAGGTACTCTCATTTTCTTTTTCTTGAGGCAGGGTCTCACTGTAGCCCAGGTTGACCCAGAACTCACTTTGTAGCCTCCGACTGGCCTCAAACTCACAGGAATACTCCCACCTCTGCCTCCAAGTGCTGAAATTAAAGGCATGTGCCACTATGCCCAGATGATCATTCATTTTGTATAGAGAACATTTTGATGCGTATCCAGACACTATGGGACTGATGATTAATTTACTGTGTGTTTCAAGAGTACCTGCTTCCGGTGGGTGTGGTAACACATACCTTTAGTCCAAGCACTCAGAGGTAGAGGTAGGAGAATTACTGTGAGTCCAAGGCCAACCTGGGACTATAGAGTCAGCCCGGGAAAGAGTGAAATACTACCCGGATAACAAAAAATTAGATGATTGATGATGGGCTGGGAAAATGGCTCAGTGGGTAAGAAACCTACTGCGCAAGCACTGGGACTCAAGGGAGCCTGAGTACATTTCAGCTTGATTCCCCACAGATGGACACGGCCATGCATGTCTGTAACACCAGTTCCGTGGGGTTTTGAGCAGCCACTAGAGAAGTTCTGAGGCTGATAAAAACAGGAAGCTCTGGAATCAGTAAAAGACTCCAGCTTGAGGAAAAACATAAGTAATCCAGTGATGGAAGAGCCACCCAACATTCTCCTCAGGCCTCCACAGGCCTGCAAATGTGGCCTAGCACATATACATGCAAACACCACAAACACACACACACACACACACACACACACACACACACATCCCACACCACACACACATGTAAAAAATTAGGTGATATTTATAACAATAATAATTTATATTTATTGATTATTTATTATGTGTCAAACATTATTTAAAATATTAAATGTGTGTTTTCTCATTTAGGTATTATAATTTAAAGAAAACTGAGCAAATCCCAATAATTTCAAATTGAAACTATAATTGCAATGGTAGGATTTGAATGTACATTAGAAATACCAAAGGGCTAATTTGATACCTAGGCAACAATCAAATCCTTGGCATACAAGAGAATTTCTTTTAAAGTGCAGATGAAAAGAGGCCGTGGTGACATTTGTGGAGCAGTATGATGTCAGCACATATAAAGCCAAAGCCTATCTAGACACAAGGAGAAAATGACGGGGAAACAAAAAGTAGTCAACTCTCATTTCTTTGCATTTGACAACCAAAGAGATAGAAGCAAATGGATAGAGAATCAGTAAAATGGAAACTTGAGATGAATTTAATAAACGTGTGCTAATTTTTATATACTACAGAGAATATTCATTTAAACTTTAAGTTCTAATGATGTATTTGCAAAAAAGCATATGTTGTAGGCCATAAAGAATGTTCCAAGGTATTCCATCAAATCAGAAATTAACTAGATCACTTCCTTTACACCCAAGGCAATATTTCTCTACCCAAAATCTAATAACATGAAAATTTAATAACAAGCATTGCTTTATAAATCTAATTATTTAGAAAAATATAACCATTCTGAATCATACTTGTCAAAGGGGAAAGCAAAACTAAATACAGAATTTGTGAGTAATAATAAGTATGTGATAAGCATACAAAAACATAGCCAAGACTGAACTCAGAGGTAAATTCTTATCCTTAAACATAACAAAATACAAATCAGCTAAACACTGAACACAGAGATTAGGAAAGGAAAACAATAACCAAGAATAAAATTCAGGAAGTATAAACTAATGTAGACAAAAGAAAAATAATGTTTATAAATAAGTTTTCTTAAGTTTCAAAGGAAGTGATAAATTTTATGCATATGATTGTCAAGGAATATCAAGACAGTTCTATAATTTATGGGTTTAATCTGATATGAAACCTGTGAGTAGGACATAATCTAAATAGTGCATTAGCAATGTGAATCCTTCTATATTATTGTGGGCTGGAGGGATGGCTTAGCGATTAAGGCATTTGCTTGCAAAGTCAAAGGACCCAGGTTTGATTCCCCAGGACCCATGTCAGCCAGATGTACAGGGGGTCACAAGTTTCTGGAGTTCCTTTGCAGTGGCTGGAGGTCCTGGTGCACCCATTCTTTCTCTCTCTCTCTCTCTCTCTCTCTCTCTTTCTTTCTCTGTCTGTCTGTCTGTCTCTCTCTCTCTCTCCCCCCCCTTTCTCTGTCCAAACAAAATAAATTAGCCAGGTGTGGTGGCACATGCCATTAATCCCAGCACTGGGGAGGCAGAGGTAGGAGGATCACCATGAGTTTGAGACCACCCTGAGACTACAGAGTGAATTTCAGGTGAGCCTGAGTTCAAGCGAAACCCTCCCTCAGAAAAAATAAAATAAATTAATAAAAATAAAAAAAGAATATTATTGTGCTTTCCTCTAGAAGTGCAAGAACAGTTTAATAGTAAGAGCTGATTAATAAAGTCACCCATACACGATAACTAATTTTATCCATCCGTTTGACTAGGTTAATAGTTGAGTGTATCCATGAGGGCATTTTCAGAAAAGACTGGCATTAGAATAAACAGAGTAAAAAAAAAAAGTGTACCCTTACCAAGGTTGAAGGGCATCATCTCATCTTCTGGGAACCCCTATAAAACAAGAACGCAAATACCCAAATAAGGACACAGTCTCCTTGAGAGTCATCCACTCTCTCATGCCCACACACTAGAGCTCTAGGTTCTTTAGCGTTCACATGCCAGCAGTCTTCAGATGTATAGAAGCTGGCTTGAACTCATGCTTTCTGCCTTGCCTGAGAGCTACATCCTCGGCTACTCTGACCCTGGCCTGAAGGTTCCAGGTCCCCAGACTCAGACTGAATGACACATTAGCGCTCCCCATTCTCCAGCTAGCCAACTGCACATTGTAGTACTTCTTGACTGCTGCGATCACATGAGCCAATTCCAATGACAGTGATGCACATTCTATTAGTTCTTTCTCTGGATGAGCTTAACTAATATACACTTTAATAGATGAAAGGGCAAGAATGATTTATTAGGACATGTATTTCAAAATGCATTTCTGCTATTTGTGATCACTAACTTGGGAATTGTAATCCATTTTGCCTTTAGAATGGTAAAAAAAATTATCTGAAATCTATAGCTCCCACTATATTAATGTTGGAATGACAAGAATATCATTTTGAAGACACAAATATGAGATATCACATCTTTTTAGAAGGTAGTCTGAAGAGGAAAATATTTGGAAAATAAAATATAAATGACCATTATCTAAATAAAACTACTAACAATCCCTCTCAACAATAATAAAATTAATTATTCAATGAAAACTTGCCAACTATCTGATCAGATAATTCACCAAAGGTGATATATAGTTTTCAGGTAAATAGATGAAATGATGCTAACTATCACACATCATTAGAGAAGTATAAGTTAACATGTCTCTGAAAATGGCCAAGATCCAAAGCATTGACAACCACAGATGCTAGTGAGGATGTGAGGATGAGGATCAGCAGGAATATGGATTTAATGGCGACCTACAATTATACAGCCATTTGAGGAGACATTTTGGAAGTTTCATACACATTAAACATATGTGACCATATAACCCAGCAATTCATAACCCTGACATTTATTGAAATGATTTATTTCCAAAATATATTAATTTATTTCCAAAATATACTATACACAAAGGATTATAGAAGCTTTATTTATAATCACCCAAACTTGAAATCAGTGAAGATATCTTTCAAATTTAAATTCAGTTAATATGAAAATTCCAATGGAACTATTTAGCATGAAAAGGGAGAAAGAAGAAGGAACAAATAAAATATAAATATAAGGTAGGGGATATCTTTCTCTACAAGGTACTAAATAAGATTGATCAAATAAGTAAGACAGACACAAGGATCAAAAGCTATTTAATACGTGAGACATGGCAGTGCCACAAATCAATTACCAAAACAGATTGTTTCACAAGTGATGAGACAGCTGGTTAACCATTTGTGTGTGTGTGTGTGTGTGTGTGTGTGTGATTTTTTTGTTTTACATGCTAAGCAATAAATAATACTTTTTAAAGTTAAAGTTTAAGTAAAAAGAGTGCTTAAGAGATTATTGGAAGTTGGAAAGAGATTAATATATATTCTTCATACCAATAAAATATGTATATATATACCATATATATAATATATGACTATATCATATATATGAATACAAACTATAGAAAACACACACACACACACATATCTATCTATCTATTTCTCTATCTATCTATATCTATATATATATACAAAGGCTATAGGAAATAGTTACAAGGCCCATGGGCAACAAAGGATTAACTTTACTACAGAAACAGCTCCTCTATGGTGCAACATATAAAGAACAGCAAATCTTATCAGGCAATAGCATTGGATCATTTTAAGTCATAAAAGCATTAAAAATGTACAGGAATTCAGTGCTGGTATGAGTGCCGTGATTACAATGGGTGTCTAGGGGAATTGGGACTGCTGTTTCTGCAAGGTAATTTGTTAATGTGTCAAAAATCTTAAAAAAAATGCATAGCCTTTGACCAAGTAATTTCATTCTGAAGAATGAAGACATTCTGATTTATAACAGTGAAATACAGGAAACTGCCCTGTGCCCAACAATGTTAGATTTATTAAGCCAATTACAGGACATCATATCATGGAATATTTTTCAGTTCCTAAAACTCAAAACTTGGAATATTTATGTTGGGTAAGAATTCTCACAGTGTACTTTCAGCAAAAAGATGAAAAAAAAACCCACAAATATTGCAAACATATGAAGAGTAAGTTTTCAATTTTGTGGGAAAGAGAGAGAGAGAGAGAGAGAGAGAGAGAGAGTGTGTGTGTGTGTGCTTGTAGCACCATTATTTCTGGGACCTAGGATTCCTGGTGATTTTAATTTTGTTCTCTATGTTTATTTTCGACCAAATGTTTACATGTCATAAGTATCAAAGAAACACATTAACTATTGCATGATAAAAATGCAAGCAAACAAACAGCCAGGAATTTCTCCATTGCATGGTGGGAGTAGGAGCCTTATTCATGACCCCAAATCAGGCAAGTTCCAAGGGCAAGACACAAGGTAGAACAAGCCTGGCAAACATCAGAATCCCTGAGTTCTAGATCCCCACAGGCATTTGGACCAGGTACCTGATGCTGGCAAGGTAATGGAGAGAAAGTAACAAGGTCATAATAAGACAAGCCATGAATTTGGCACTTGCAACTTTAAGATAGCACCAAATGGTTTCTCTAAAACCATATATATACATACATACATATATATACATACAAGATTTTGGCTCTGGAACCAAACTGCTTTTGCCCATTTAAAGATGGCCTTTATGGATTAAAGTCTAAGCTACTTTGTTTCTGCTCATTTATCCCTTTTTCAGCTTTCCTCAATTCTTCTTTTTACCTACATATTCCTTAGTCCAGTGTCTCTTCTCCCTCTCTCAGTAGCCTAGTACAATGGAATGGAAATATGAGTTCAAAGCCCTCTTCCTATTACAAAATATAAGGGGTATATGCACATGCTGTATGCTCACGCACCACTTAAGCCTATGTAACTCTTTCTCAGTGTGGTTTCTGATCATGATGGTGATATCTCTTGGTCATTCACTAACTGGTTCAACGAGTGTTTAGTACATACTCTGTATCAGGACTGTGCAGGTACAAAAGAATGAATTTCACTCATTCTAGACTATCAACAGAGATAAACTTAATTAAATCATGCCACTAGTAAATAAAAAGTTGCCCTTATTTGTGTATTCATTACCAACATACTTAAGAAATATAGTTTTGATTACACACAGAGGGAGATAGGAACCAGAACCCAAGTCAGGTGTTTGATGTCGGGTGTTTGGCTGTAGTGAAGATGTGTTTCACCACATCTTCACTACAGCCATAGAAGGTACACGTCATTTGTCTATCCAACACAAAAACATGAATTAGATATCATAATATAGAGGAGTTAATATGTGCCTTGAATGCTGTGGGCTGTCATTGGAACCTAAGACTGATCAAGTGGACTCCCCCCAGTTGCTCCTCCCTAGCTGCGCTATGCAGGTATTTGAAGCCACATTCTGTTTATTCACAACCTTCACAGTTCTTCTCTGTCCAAAATAACCCACCTCATCTTCAGGTATGAGATATTATTTGGACAATGTGCATTTTCTTTTCACTTGAATGTGATTGAAATAAATCAAATTGCCAATAGAAATGCAAAGCACAGACTGCATTTTGCAGAAAAATAACACAGATGCGAACATGGCCATATGTCAGGGAGCTTGAAAGGGAAGAGGCCAACTGTGCTTTGTATCATATGCATTCCCCTCAGAGTCCCATAAAACTACCCTGATTTGCAGGATTAGACGACAGTTTGAATGTAAACAAGACCTTAATGATTCCTGGAAAATCCCTACATTTTAAAATACAAATGTTGAAAACAGAAACCAAACCTAAGTGCCTACAAATGCTAGGAACTGTAATCCATGTATCCTTAGACATTAAAAGCCACCTAGCTTTGTTAAAGCAAAATACATCCATTAACATCCTTGAATATGCAAGACTGTGTCAAATCACAGATACTGTGGAGGAGGTGGTGTGAACCTGCTGCTTCTAGCACTTGGTCCACACTTGTGGGCAAAAAAATGAGTTCCACAGAAATATTCTGGTGGAAATGGCAACGAGAATTGCTCTTGGGAAAATATGTTGAGCTGCAGGAACCTCAGGGAAAACAATTAACATATAATTCCATTTTTACTTTTATAATTTAAAAATAAGATTTGAAAGTGTACAAAGTCAGGACTGTTTAGTTTGAATGAGTCCAAACATGCCAAAACCTTAGTCAAAGTGGCTTAAACACCACATATGCACTCTATGCCACTGAACGTGCCGGGCACAGAGTGTAGATGTAGGATCTCAGGAAAAGCCATCAGAACAGATAAGCTTTTCTGGTGATCTCAGCTGTACTTTGAAGAGGACTTGTCCCTATCAATTCCATACTGATGTGTTCCATGGTGGCTGTTTGTAAGCACTGTACCTTGATAGTAAAAACCAATAAGGGGTGTGTGTGTGTGTGTGTGTGGGGGTGTGTGTGTGTGTTGGGAATTGAGAGCTTGATTTATTAAAAGGCAAATGATGAGGAAACAGAGGATACCTTCTGAGCAGACACCCTAATTGTGTCAGTGTGACCCACCATCAGCCTGTTTATGTGTCAGGAATAGTCCAGGGCCACCTTTGTCTGGAAGATTACAGCTGGAGGGCAGGTTTGGGACAGAGGCTCTCTGTGAAGCTGGTGCCTTGTTTCCCAATTTCACCTATTTCTATGGCTTTGTTTTCATTGTCAAGTTCCAACAGCTGTGGGACTTATTAAGCCAGGATCGTATTGCATATTCATCAGATGACTTGTTAATCATCTGCCAAGCTCCTCTGGAGAGCAGGAGACCAGGATCAGGAAAGAAGAAGCAGACAGCATGTCCTCACTCACTCTTTTGAACACCAAGTTATTGGTAATTATATGAAAGTTTTCAGGAAAAAGCAGTTTTAAGGGAGTGGAAGGATTTGCTTTTCGTGGGTGCAGTGTACTTTCTGTGTGATCATTTTCCACTGTCATCCCTCTATAGGGATAGTAGGGCTCCTCTCCCATTTGTAGAAGGGAACAAGGAGGCCAAGGTCATGTGTGCTGGAAAGCTGCAAGGTAGCAGACATTAGAGCGGTCTCTTGACTTTTGGCTCAAAATCCCCAGTAGTAGTAGGGATCTTCCATCTGGGCATCGCTGCTCTAAATGCACAGGTGCTTTTCTGGGATGCACTCTTTTCATCTTGGTCCCTAACAAACTCCAATTCATAGAACGGTGTTGGGACATTGAAGAGATTAATTGAAAATGTATTGAATGAGTGAATCCAAGTTGACCAGAATTCAGGCGGATACAATATCTATAATACTGATACCTAATTCACCATGGCAACCAGCACTGGTGTCCCAAAGGAACACAGTGAATACTGTTGATTCCCACAAATAGGCCCAGTTGTATCCCCTCTCACTGAAGGGGCTGTTCTTTGTTTCTCAATGGCTGCTTCAAAATTTTCTCCCCTGTATACTGCATATCCCTCATCACATCAGGATGGGCCCAGCACTTGTCTCAATTCCTTCACAGCACATGCAATGCCAGGGAGAGGTGTTTAAGAGGAATAAGTTTCCTTTTGCATGAAGTGAGTGGGCTCACAATATAACCCAAATCACAGCAGTGCTCAGGAGTATATGAGCTCATGTCTGTGAAAGAGCAGGTCACCAAGAGAAAGCTTAAGAAGAGTCAACCACACCATCATGAAGAGGTGCCATTAATACATATATATATATATGTATGTATGTATTGGTGTTTCGAGGTAGGTTCTCACTCTAGCCTAGGCTGACATGGAATGTACTATGTAGTCTCAGGGTGGCCTTAAACTCATGGTGATCCTTTGCCTCCCGAGTGCTGGGATTAAAGGCGTGTGCTTCCACGCTTGGCTTATATATTATGTTTTAATCAGAACTGAAAAGTGTTAGTGTGAACTCAGTGGAAATGAAAGCATGACATGTACATATACATGTTTACGTGATTACAATCTCTTTCATCATGTAAAATTAGCTCTTCTAACCCTTCTTACCCTCTGATCTTAAACTATCCTAATATTTGCATGCATATAAGATTTTTATTTTCCCAAAGAAGAAATATCTATGAACCATGGCTAAGACTTTTTACACACATACATATATACACACAAACCACACACACACACACACACACACATATATCTATATCTATCTATATATATAACATTATATAGACTTATATGCAATACCTAATATAATGATAAATTTATCTAGAACTAAGCTTTAGTCAAACCCCAATTAAAATCTTTCTTTTTTAATATTTTATTTTTATGTATTTATTTGAGAGAGAGAGAGAGAATAATCATACCAAGGCCTCCAGCCACTGAAAATGAACTCCAGACACGTGTGCGACACTGTGTATCTGGTTTATGTGGGTCTAGGGCAATGAATCAAATCTGGGTCCTGTGGCTTTGTAAAAAATTGCCTTAACCACTAAGCCATTTCTCCAGCCCTAAAGGATTTCTTAAAATCCAAAAAGTCCATTGAGCATTAGACTTTATAGGCTGCTGTTTTTGTGTTCTTAGTAACTTTAGATGGGTGTGACCACAACTCTGAGAATTTTTCAGGTTATGTATGTGTAAGTACATATATGTGAACATACAAAAAATCATAACTATGTTAAGATAAACCACCTACAGTATGAGCCTTGCACTTTACTACTCTAACTTGCCAGCACATAGCACATATGATACGCTGGTCATCCTTATACCTTCTACATGTGAAATCTGTGGAGGGTGCCTATGTGCAACTAAATTCAAACCTGTGGGGGTATTACATATATAATGGTTTTTTGAGGTAGGGTCTCACTCTAGCCCAGCTGGAATTTACTATGTAGTCTCAGGCTGCTCTCAAACTCACAGAAATCCTCTTACCTCTGCCTCTCAAGTGCTAAGATTAAAGGCGTGTGCCACCATACCTGTCTCAGTATTTTAAAAACTTACATGTATAGCCAAGTTTGGGGATTATCACTCTAAAACTCTTTCTAGTGCTTATGCAAATGGAGTGCTATAATTTGGATATGAAATGAACATTTTGTGCTGTTAAGGGCTTGGTCCCCAGTTATTGGAAGGTGATGGAAACTTTAAGAGGTGGTGGTCACTTAGGTCATTGGTGGGGGCTGTCCTTGAAGGGAATATTGGGGCCAAACCCCTTTTCTCTTCTTTCTTCCTGGCCTCCACAAAATGAGTGGATTTCTCTTTCATATATTCATGCCGTGATGTACTGCCCTGCCTCAGGCCAGTCAGTAGCACCAATCAGGCCCCTACTGAAACCTAATCTGTGAGCCAAATCAACTTTTCCTCAGATGACACCATAAGCTCAGGGATTCTTATGGGACGCTGACTGTGTCACACAGAGGGAACCCTGCTCTCAGCCGCTGTATCGTGAAACGACTATGTGTCAAAGGTTGTTGTGTCTGGCCAAGCTTTGTGCACATGTTTCAACTTAGTGAAAATTGAAGTGTCAGGTGAGGTTCAGGCCTCATTGTTTCACAACAGCACCAAGTATTGAAAGAAATGTAGCTTGCATTCAGCAATTGCTTGTTCAAGATGAATTAAATGAGAAAGAAAATAGGCTTTAGCTTGTGGAAGAGGGGGCCTGTTGCAGTCAGGTTCGCATTGCTGGTAGAAATCACCCAACCAAGAGCAGCTTGTGGAAAAAAAAAGAGGTTTATTTTGGCTTACAGGCTCGAGGGGAAGCTCCACGATAGCAGGGAAAATGGTGACATGAGCACAAGGTGGACATCACCCACTGGCCAACATAAGGTGGACAATAGCGACAGGAGAGTGTGCCAAACACTGGCAAGGGGACACTGGCTATAACACCCATAAGTCCACCCCCAGCAATACACTCCCTCCAGAAGGTGTTAATTCCCAAATCGCCACCAGCTTGGAACCTAGCATTCAGAAAACCTAAGTTTATAGGGGACACCTGAATCAAACTACCACATTCCTCCCCTAGGCCCCCATAAACTGATATCCATACATGATGTAAAATATAGTGCATTCAGTCCAACTTTAAAAGTCCTATAGTTTTTATCAATCCCAATGATGTTCAAACATCCCCATAATCCAAGATCTTTTAACTGAGGCATAATACCAAAAAATAACCTCAAAAAAAAACCAAAAAAACCCATAATGGCACAGAACAAACATTCACAGTGCAAAAGATGACATTGGGCATAGCAAAGAAACATTCAGCCAAAACAAAATTTAAAACAACCAGGGCAACCATCAAACTGTGTAGCTTCAAGTCCAACAACTCTAGTTAGTGACAAATCTCCAAGTCCACTAATTCTAACCAGCAACAAGTCTCTGCAGTTCCAATTCTGCCCCTCCAGCTAGGCTACTCACAGTCCTCAGAAACTTCACTTGGGGCTGGCAGCTTTCCTTAGCAGCTATCTCATGGTCCCATCATCTCCACTGGGTCTCCACTTCTAGCCATGGTTCATCCTCATGGCCCCATGTAGTCTCTATTCAGGCCACCAGCAAACCTGCTTCACACTGCCCTTGGTCATTTCCAAAACACAAGACAGTGTTGCAAACTCAATGACCCTCTCTTTCCTGCATTTCTTATACTCAACAATACCAGGTAGGGTGCCAATTTGTTAATACAAGGGAGAATAAAGAAGACTTTGAAGAACAGGACACTCCTTGAGCACTCAGGCCCCTTCAGAAGAGTCTAAATTCCTCCTGTTGCCCCAGTGCAGGTCAGCTGGCCCAATCTCTCAGTTGCATCTGAACGGGCAGCAGTTTCAGCCTAAAGGCTTCTTTCTGTGCCATATCCCTGTGCTCACACCAGTTCATTTCTAAGCAAAGCAACCTTGAACAACTTCTCAGGACAAAGACATAGCAGCAAGCTTCTCACACAAACTGCTAGCCCAGTCAAGCAAAGCTCTTTCTCATCCTCATAAGCCAAACCTCACGGTCCATAGTTCCTACTGCATTTCAGGTCTTTCAACTCTGACCAGAATAGTCCATCAAGCTGTACTTAATGCACTACAAGACATCTCTTAGGCCAAGGTTTCAAATCCTTCCACATTTCTCTTGAAAATCCAAAAGGCCATAGCCACACAGTCAGGTGTCTAGCAGCAATCCCACTCCTCGGTACCACTTTACTGTTGCAGTTGGAGTCAGGTGTGCATTGCTGGTAGAAATCTCCCAACCAAGATTAGATGGTGGGAAAAGGAGGTTTATTTTGGCTTACAGGCTCAAGGGGAAGTTCCACGATGGCAGGGAAAAGGATGGCATGAGCAGAGGGTGGACATCAACCCCTGGCCAACATAAGGTGGACAATAGGAACAGGAGAGTGTACCAAACACTGGCAAGAGGAAACTGGCTATAACACCCATAAGCCTGCCCCAACAACACACTCCCAGAGGGTGTTAATTCCCAAATCTCCATCAGCTGGGAACCTAGCATTCAGAACACCTAAGTTTATGTGGGACACCTGAATCAAACTACTACAGGGCCCAATAGGGTACTTCAAAAGCTTAAATCCAAAAACTCTCAAGCCATGAGGCACTTGTTTGTGACCAACATCAAACATGCACTAGGTTAAGTTATAGAGCCTTGGTTTCCCTGTTTTTGAAAGGCACCATGGCTCAGGGAAATTTTGCAGAAGAGGGGGCGGAAGGCCACATGTTGGGTCATGATATGCAGAGACATTTATCTTACCCATAACTGTGGGCTAACTCCACAATGCATGACCCATATACCTCAACAAGGAGGGGCCAAGAGGAGGGGGTAGGTCATGGATGAGCCTAATAATGGTACCAAACTGACTGTATTTGCTGAATACAAAACTAACTAATAAGGAAAAAAAAAAAGAAAAAAAAGGCAACTAACAATAAGACTTACTTTTTAGAGGATTTGTGAGATTAAGTGAAGTAACCAATATGGAATATTTATCCCAGAACTTGGAATGTCTATAAGTACCACCTGTTATTATCCTAGAAACTTGCTTTAAGGCCTCAGAGCCCCTGCCTGGGCACTACACTGGTATAGTCCTAAGACTTTTTGGTACTGATCCATTTCCATGGTTGGGTCTATGGCAAGCAGACAGGCTACATCTCAAAATCTCTATTGCTTTGGAATCGACTTTTTTTCTTTTCTTTTGGTAGTCAATATAGTGCCTGACTCATATTGAGATTAATCAATGTCAGAATTGGGCTGGATAGCTGGCTTAATTCTTGAGGCATTTGCCTGCTAAGTCTAAAGACCCATATTCAATTGCCCAGTACCCATGTAACCCAGATGCACGTGGTGGTGCATGCTTCTGGAGGAGTGGCTTAGAGGCCCTGGTATGCCCATTCTCTCTCTCTTTGTACCTGCCCCTTTCTAGCTCTCTCTTTCAAATAAATAAACAAATAAAGTAAATGGCAGAATAAAACAAAAACACTAAATGAGGTCTGTGGAGATGGCTTAGTAGTTATGAGTGCTTTTCACTTAAGAATGTGACCAGCTGAGTTTAACTTCCTAGAACTCATGTGAAAAGCTGAGTATGGCCATATAAAACAAGTCCATTGGTGGTAGAGGCCAGAGAATCACTTGGGGCTTGACCAGACATGGTAGCTCCAGGTTGTGGGAATGACCCTGTCTCAGGGAATAAGTAATAGAGATGGGCACCTGGAACTCTCCTCTGGCCTATCTACACATGCACACATGTGCATACACTATACATACTCTACACACACATGCATATAACATATATAATACACCATACTTACTCCACACACACATGCATATACCAGATATAATACACCATACCACACCACACATACTCTGCATACACATACAGAGAGAGACAGAAAAGAGAGAGTAATAAATGAGTGAATGAACAGAGCTAAAATGACATTTGCTTCTCTTTTATATATTGTTGGTTGTCCTTGTAAGAATTGGAAAAGGCAAAGTATGGACTTCAAAGACAAATTGAATCAAGGGTAGGAGAGAAGCAGACACCTAGTCCATTGTTGTTTAAGTATCCCGGCCTGCCTTATGAAACGCTTCATACTGGCTTCCCAGGAGCCACATTCCACTGTTCCAGATCACTTGTTTTTCTGGCTGCTAATTTTTGTTAAATTCTCCCCATTTCAGCCTTTGCCAGGTCCCTATGTCATCCTCAGTAATTCGTCCCATTTACAAAGCACTATGCTAATTAGAAGCTACAGCAGAGGGAATCTTGAAAGGTACTCTGTGGCAAGATGTCACAGTGCCCGAGCACCTATACCTCAGTGCACAGCTCAGTCGCTTCTTGCTCCTTGGGTCCATCAGTCAGCTGCCAGGCCGATACCTACCTTGATACTTTTTTCTCCAAGTCTGTGTGGTTCTGCTTGGATGGATGGATTTGTTTACCTCTAGAAGGAAATATCAAGCTTTTCCTGTTATCTTTCTCCAGGACCATAAGAAATCAATTTTTTTTTTTTTTTTTTTTTTGTAGCCTGGAACCTGGGTGAGTGGTTGGTGGTAACAGAAATGAATCCCAGGAAACAGTAACTCTCAGTGGTTTCAAGCGAAGAGGTTTTGAGGCCAGATGTCTTTGAATTTGAATCCCAGATTCTCTGATGCAGTTCTGAGACCTGGGGCCGAGCCACACCAAACTGTAGTCCACAGACCACTGTCAGTCCACAAAGTATGTTTCTCCAGGCAGCAAGGAATAAAGGAGCTTGTGCCTGAATGTAACACCACCTCGACACCAAACACAGCATTGGTTCTGTGGGCCTTCTTACTGATGGAGGAAGCATCGATTGACATTTTAGTGTAAGTTTCTTATTCCCTCACTGATGACAGAGATCTTGGGGGAACATTTTGTGCTGCACTTACCTAGGCCAAGCCCCTTAACGATTTGGAGGTTCCTCATCTATAAGGCAGAAATAGTGATTACTACTAAATGACAAGGCTATCATGAAAGTACAATAAAATGCGGTATGCTAAGTGCTTGCCATGATACCTGGTACATAGTAAGTACTTACTAAATCAGAACTACTATTCATCTGATAAGATGCTAGTCATTCCCTAGGATGCTAACACTGTTATCTGAAACAACAGTAGCATGTGTTCAGAAAAGAAAGTGTTCCATGGCCAAATCAGTGTATTAAACTGACTATATACCCTAGGGAGTAGAATAAATTCATCTCCCATGTATGCCGTGTTTCTGGTTCTTTAGAACAAGAGCTCATTTATTTTTGAATTTCCAAGGCTGTCAAACACTTTGCCCCATAAATGTATGGAAAGCCTGAAGGCAACAGATTTCACTGAGAGACTGGCTTTCCTGGCCTCCGCAGGCTCAGGACTGTTCCTGGTATCTAAGTCCTCCCATATCCATGCCCTGGCCTGGCTTTCTTGAGCAGGTGCAGGTGTTATCACAAGCCAATCTACTCAAGTCTCCATAGCTTTCTTTATAAATCACTGTTAACAATCTGACAGCAAGAACCTTGTGCTAGAGCTCAAAGTACTCCTGAGCATCTGAGAGAGCTCTGGGCAATGAGACTCCAGTAAATGATTTTTAAAGAGTCAACTGAGAAAATTCTTTTCAGAGAGTCACAATTCACTAGGGGAAGGAGATACAGGATAAAGTTGCCCATGATCCCAAAGGTATGTGGAGGCTGAGCTTTATTTTAAAACAATAACGCTCAAGCAGTTTTATCACTTTCTATGATGTTTCTCCATTACATTATTTTTTTTCCTTTTACTTGAATGATCATGTACTTATTTTAGGTTATCTCTATTATAATCAGGACTCTTTTGAGTAAAGATGACAAAACCCCAGCCAAAGTAACTTAGGTATAAAAGAGAATTTGTATCCAGTACTGAGAGGAATGGAAATGATGCTGACTTGAGGTGTGACTGAGTCCCCAGCAAAATCTCCTCAGTGTTCTGATCATTCAACTCTATGCTGTTCCTGCTATTTCTCTTTATGAATGCATTTCTTTTACTCTTCCTACAGATACCTTGCCTCCCAGTAGTTGTAATCTGGCTTCCAGCAGCTCTGGGTGTCATATCCTTATATACTCTGATCCAAAAGCAGTGTGGCTTGAATGTGAAATGTCAACTACGGGCTGTTATGTATGAAGACTTGGTATCCAGCTCGTAGTGCTGTTTAGGAAGACTGTAGAAGCTTTAGGAGGTGGAACCTCAGTAGAGGAAGTGGGTCACTGGGTGGTGGGGGCGGGGGCATGGGGCTTGAGAGTCTGTACCTGGTACAGCCTGGCTACAGTTCTTTTCTATTCTGTGCTGCTTGTTCCATCAGGATGTGAGCTGAGAAGTCCTAGCTGCACACTGCTGTCACCATGCAGTGCTGGTCATCATGTGTCCCCTCCAGGAAGGACTGTGTGTCCTCTTCAGCTGTAAGCCAAAATAATTCCTTCCTCTCACAAAGTTGATTTTTGTAAAATATTTTGTCACTGCAATAAGAAAGTAAGTAAGTAATACAAGGGGGCAGAGCTCTTCTAATTCTGAGCATTCAATTGTAAAGCATTAGAGTCACCTGTCTCTCCTGGATCAGGGTTGAGTGTGCCTCATGCCATCTGGGTTGCTACAACAAAATACTTTATCCTGGGTAAATTATAAATGTCAGAAATTTACTACTCGTAGTTCTGGAGGCTCACAAGTTCAAGACTAAGGGCAATGGCAAATTTCCTGTTTGAGGAAGGTCTTCTTTTTCATGGATGATACCTCATTATATCCTCCCATAGTGGATATGGCATATGATATCTGTGGGCCTCTCATTAAAAAAATTGATTTCATTCATGAAGACTCTGTCATGGTGGTGGTTTCATTCAGGTGTCCTCCATAAACTTAGATGCTCTGAATGCTTGGTGCCCAGCCAATAGAGATTTGGGAATTAACTTCTTCTGGAGGCAGTGTATTCTTGAGGGCAGGCTTGTGAGTATTATTGCCAGCTTCCCATTGCCAGTGTTTGTCATATTCTCCTGTTCCTGTTGTCCACCTGATGTTGACCAGTGGGTGATGACCACCCTCCGGTCATGCCATCATTTTCCCTGCCATCGTGGAATGTCCCCTTGAGTCTGTAAGCCAAAATAAACCTTTTTTTTTTTTTTCAAAAGCTGCTCTTGGTCAGGTGATTTTTGTCAGCAGTGAGAACTTGACTGAAACAGTAATATTGGTACTGAAGAGTGGTGTCATTTGCTGCTAGAAACCTGATAGTGTGGCCTTTTGGAGCTGATTTTTCAAGAGGAATGTGGAAGGATTTGAAACCTTGGCTTCAGAGATGCCTTGCAGTGCTGTGTATACAACTTGATGGACTATTCTGGTCAAAGTTGAAAGACCTGAACGTAATAAGAACTATGGACTGTGAGGTCCAGCTTGTGAGGGTGAGAAAGAGCTTTGTCTGGGCTAGGCTTGAATCAGTTTGTGTGAGAGGCTTGCTGTTATGCCTGTGTCCTGGGAAGTTGTGCAGGGTTGCTTTGTGTAGAAATGGACTGGTGTGTGCAGAGGGATTTGGCACAGAAAGAACTGTTCAGACTGAAACTGTTGCCTGTTCAGCTGCCATTCAGAGATTACAACCTTTGAGATTTGGCCACTTGACCTGCATTGGGGCAACAGGAAGAATGTAGACACTTTTGAAGGGGCCTGAGTGCTCAATGAGTGTCCTATTCTTCAAAGTTTGCTTTATTCCCCCCTGGATTAACAAATTTGCACCCTACCTGGTGTTGTGGAGTATAAGAAATGCAGGAAAGAGAGAGTCATTGAGTTTTCAATGCAGTCTTGATTTTGGAAATGGCCATGGGCAGTGTGAAGCAAGTTTGCTAGATGCTTACATGGAGACCCTATGGGGCCATGAGGTTGAACCATGGATTGCAGTGGAGACCCAGTGGAAATGCTGGGACCACAAGATGGCTGCCAAGTACAGCTGCTGGCCCAGGATGAAGTTTTCCAGGATTTTGAGTAGACTAGCTGGAGGGGTGGAATTTGAAATCCAGAGACTTGCTGCTGGTTAGAATTATTGGACTTGGAGGCTTGTCACTGACTAGAGTTGTGGGACTTGGAGATAGAGTTTGATGCTTGCCCTGGTTTTTTTTTTTTAATTTTTTTTTGTTATTTTCATTTATTTATTTGAGAGCGACAGACAGAGAGAGAAAGAGGCAGATAGAGAGAGGGAGAGAGAATGGGCACGCCAGGGCCTCCAACCACTGCAAACGAACTCCAGACGCGTGTGCCCCCTTGTGCATCTGGCTAACGTGGGTCCTGGGGAGTTGAGCCTCGAACCGGGGTCCTTAGGCTTCACAGGCAAGCGCTTAACCGCTAAGCCATCTCTCCAGCCCGCTTGCCCTGTTTAAACATTATATTGGTTGAACACTTATTTTCTATGCCCGATGTCATCTTTTGCAGTGTGAGTGTTTATTCTGTGCCATTATGGGTTTTCTGGGGGGATATTTTTGGTATTATGGCTCAGTTAAAAGACCTTGGATTGTGGGGTAGTTTGAACATCATTAGGATTGATTGAAAAAGAGGGGGACTTTTAAAGTTGTACTGAATGCATTGCATTTAATATCATGGACGGTTATCAGTTTATGGGGGCCAGGGGTGGAATGTGGCAGTTTGATTCATGTGTTCCCCATAAACTAAGTTATTTTGACTGCTAGGTTCCCAGCTGATGGAGATTTTGGAATTAACGCCTCCTGGAGGCAGTATATTGTTGAGATGGGCTTATGGGTGTTACAGCCGGTGTCCCTTTCCCAGTGTTTGGCACACTATCCTGTTCCTGTTGTCAACCTTATGTTGGCTAATGGGTGACATTTACCCTCTGGTCATGCCATTGTTTCCCCTGCCATCATGAAACATTCCCTCACGTTTGCAAGCCAAAATAAACCCTTTTTCACCCCAAAAGCTGCTCTTGTTTGGCTGACTGCTGCCAGCAATGCAAACTTGACACAACAGTCATCATAACCTAAATTAACTCTGAAGGTCCCCCCTCTCTACTCTTTTGCAGGTCTGGGGAATAAATATAGGGCATCATGCATCCTAGTTAAGCTACATCCCCTTTGTGCCCTCTCACCTGCCCTTTTCTTAATACTCTTGCTTTGTGGAAACACAAATACTAAAATCATGGCGGTCAGTTTTAATGATCAACCAGGCTGGCTCACGTGATACTTTGACCCAGCACATCTTCCTGCCCCTACATTTGGCGAATTTTGCTTTGCAAGATTTCACAGAACCATTTGGAGTCAGGAAATGTGCAGTTCCTAAGAGGAGGCAAGGTGCTGTTAGAAATTAAAGGAGGAGAAATTGGCCAATTCACAATACAAATGAATGCTGCAGCTATTGCTGGGAGAGAGCAAAGCTTCATAGGACTCTTAATGGAACTTCAATCATGGATGAAGGAGCAAGTTGAGGTGCTGGCCTTGTTCAGGTCGCTCAGTTTGTTCAATATTGGTAGCACTTCATCTGTCTAAGAAGTTGGCTAGTCTTGCTTATTAAAACTACCAACTTAACTCAATATCATGAAATTCATTTTCAGAGAAAGCCTGCATTTCTCCTTACTAAACTGGCACTGCTAATGAACTCAACTTTCATCTCTTGGTGACATTTCTCTTACAATGTCACTGCAGGAGCTGGAGTGATAGCTCAGTGGGTAAGCACTCTCTAGCTACAGAAGCACGAGAGCCCGAGAGAGCCTGATTTGCCCTGAATTTTATTCCCAGCACCCATGTAAATAGCTGCTCTTGCCACACATAGTTGTGACCCCAGTCCTGTGGGCAGTGGAGACCAGAGAGTAGCTGGGGCTTGCTTGCTGGCCAGCCATTTGACCAAAACATAATAGCACCAGGGTCAGTGACCAACTTTGTGTCAAGGAAACAAGCAATAGGGGACATTCTCTTCTGGCTTCCATAGAAGCACACTAATGTTTACATCAAATATATCATACATACGCACACTACCACCACCACACGTGACCAAAAAAAAAAAAAAAAAAAAAGAAAGAAAAAGCCCACTGCATAATAAACTTAATGAATGTTAGTTACTTCTGTCATTTTGATTTAGGTTGCTATAATAGTCTTGTTAAATGTTTATAATAACCTAATATTATAATTGCTATGATTGTCACATAAAGAAGCTGAACCCTGGAATTTCTGTGACTTACTTAAGACCATACTCCAGTAACTAGTGAACATGAGCGATTGGTTGTCTCTTCCGCCATGAGCTGACTTTCGGTCCTTCTCCCCAAGTTACCTATACTTCTCTTCTTAAATTATCTTTAGCAATCTGGGACAGAAAGACCCTTAACTTTACCTGAGCTTGCCTGACTCCAAGATCTTGACCACTACTTGAAGTATCCAGTCACTGATAGTTGGAAGCCAAGACGACAAATTATCTTTCTTGACTCCATCTTAGGTTCACCTCATAGCACTCATCCATACTACCCTGCTTTTAGGCTCTGAGACATCATGGCTATGAAGCCATCATTATTTAATTATTAAAAAATTTGGGCTGGAGAGATGGCTTAGTGGTTAAGCGCTTGCCTGTGAAGCCTAAGGACCCCAGTTCAAGGCTCGATTCCCCAGGACCCACGTTAGCCAGATGCACAAGGGGCGCACGCATCTGGAGTTCTGTTTGCAGTGGCTGGAAGCCCTGGAGCGCCCATTCTCTCTGTCTCTCTCTCTCTCTGCCTCTTTCTCTCTGTCTTTCACTCTCAAATAAATAAATAAAAATGAACAAAAAGAAATTTGAGAAGAAGACGCAATCTGACTTCCTGACCCAGTTCCATGCAACGGAATCTCCCACAACAGTCCTTCTCGAGCGCATGGCATCTCCTAGTTAATTTGAAAGGAAGACACAAGATTGGGCTCACTTCCACAAGGTCCCTTTGGTCCTTTTGTGGGTGGCTTTTTGTTAATCTTAACCCCCTTCTGGGCCGCAGATGATGTCAGCATTACTGACACACCGGGTCAGTGCATTTCTGTGCTTTCTGGCTGTCTGTGCTTGTCCACTTTCTTCCACCTGCTAAGATGCTCATCTTCCCCTGTGTGCACCACCAGCTGGAGGGCCTTGAAAGGTGCAGCACGATGTTTTGAAGACTAACAAGTGACTATTGAATTGTCTCTGGCTGAGGCAATGGCAGGAAGCCTTTTCCTCTCCTTCCTGGATCTTAAATCTCACTGATATACACACGGGCTCGGAGGGGGGTTTTGCACTTCCAAAGGGTCCGAGAGTTCCATGGGAGCCCAGGGCTTCCGTCGCGTGTCTCTTCTTTGGATCTTCATGGTTCTCTTCTGTCCTACGTGACACTTCCTTGTCTCCTTCCCTGGTGCCCCTAATCTCTGCTCCTCCTCACACTCTTGTCTAACATGTTAGGATATAGGAGCTCCAAGGAGCAGCTTCTATGAGAGGATGTTTGTTTTGCATGACAACAAATGTCCACATCAGTGAGCTGCAGATCCAGTGACTTGGCAGCTCCGGCAATTCTCCCTTTTGCCCTGCTCTGCTGGCTTGACCCTTTTACTTGTCCTCCTGTTGTAGAGTTGTAGGCGTCATGAGCACCTCTCCCACTGCAGAGACTGCCTAAGAGAGGTAGACACTTCGTGCCCAATACTTCTGTTCACTACGAAGGGACATTTTCCCCCAAACTCCCACCTTTCACTTCTCAATGACTAGAGCCACAGCACAGGATCTTTCGTAAACCCTGCAGGGTATAGCATTAGAATTCTCAGTATTTATGTCCCATGACTGGGGAAAGAGTCCACCCTGGATACCTAATCAACTGGAATGAGAAGACAAGCCAAAGTCACTAGACGTAATCGCACAAGTTATTAGTGGACACTTCATTGTCTTGGCGCCTTGGCATATTTCCTTGTCAGTCTGCATTTACTTCTGGGTTACTCTGGGATGGGCTTTACACCACCTGCCTCACTGTATCTTCAGCAAATTCCTAGTCATGGCTTATTATATTTTGGGTCTAAAATATACGCTAGGGCTGGAGAGATGGCTTAGCAGTTAAGCACTTGCCTGTGAAGCCTAAGGACCCTGGTTCGAGGCTCGACTCCCCAGGACCCACATTAGCTAGATGCACAAGGGGGTGCATGCGTCTGGAGTTCGTTTGCAGTGCCTGGAGGCTCTGGAGCGCCCATTCTCTCTCTCTCTCTCTCTCTATTTCTCTCTCCTATTTCTCTCTCTGGCTCTTTCTCTCTCTGTCTGTCACTCTCAAATAAATAAATAAAAATAAACAAAAACATTAAAATAAAATAAAATATACCCCAAAGGTCCTTGGATCATGGTTTCGTCTCTAACTTGCCATTATCGAGTAATGATGGGAACTTTAAAAGGTAAGGCTCGGGGAGGTCTTCCAGTTGATGGGTGCATGCCTTGAAGGGGATAACCCTTCCTGTTTCTTCCTCAGTGCTTTGTGTCCCATCCATGAAGTGAAAGGCTTTTCTTTACAGGCACTTTTGACATGAGGTGCTGCCTCTCCACTGGTCCCAAGTGATGGGAACAACTGGCTTTGGACTGACATTTCTAAAACTGCAAGTCCAAACAGATCTTTTCTCTTTATGTTGGTCGTCTCAAGCACTTGAATGGAAAGCTTGCTGGCACACAATTTATGGACTGCAGAAAGCAGTAGGTCAGCACATCCAATTGCATGCATAGTCCAGACTGATTTTGAGAAGCCCTTGAAATGAACAGTATTGTATGACTCTAATAAGCTGAAACCACAAAAACTGTGTTAATGATTGCAGAAATTTACAATTGTTCTATGAGTTGTAAAAATTTCCATCAAAACATTAATTATTCCATCAGAATATTATTATTATGTAAATACACAGAGATATAAAAATAGTAAAGCTATATTTAGTAGCATTCTATTAAAAATATTAAAAATATTAAAAAACAGGTGGCTTTATTTCTTATAAAACATGGAGATTTATGTGAATTGTGTCTGCCTTCTTGTCAACATTTTATTTTATTTAATTTATTCACTATTTATTTGAGAGAGAGATAGAGAAAAAGGGCATGCCAGAGCGTCCAGCTATTGTAAATGAACTCCAGACACTTGTACCACTTTGTGCATCTGGCTTATATGGGTCCTGGGGAATTAACCTAGGTTCTTTGGCTTCACAAGCAAGTACCTTAATTGCTAAGCTATCTCTTCAGCCTGTGAGTCAACATTTTTAATTGCCTTGATTTATTGTCATATTTCTTTCTGAGTTTGGATTAGCTCCCAACATTTTATCCTTTTACTTAAAATGTTGAGAAATGGTTCTGAGACTTCTCTTAATGTGAGAGATTTCAATGGTGCCAAAGTTTTCTAGGAAATTTCCCTTCTTTGCATCATAAGCGTTTTCCACATTTCTGTCCAAAGTGAATCATCATGAAGTTCTTCCTGCTGCCTATCTGGTCTCTTGCCTAGCACCAGAGTGTGTGCTCCCATGGTCGGCCATTATACTCCATTTACATGGGCTCTAGTTTCACTTCTAGCATTTCAGTGCTGTGCTTCCCCCCCCACCCTTTTATTGAGGTAGAATATTGCTCTAGTCCAGGCTCACTTGGAATTTACTATGTAGTCTCAAGGTGGCCACAAACTCACAGCTACCCTTCTTCCTCAGCCTCTTGAGTGCTAGGATTAAAGACGTGCACCACCACTCCTGACTTGTGCTTTTCTCTTTATCAGACAACTTTCGTTGGATTGTTTTCACAAAATGACGGTGGGTTTATTGCTGTGAGAGAGGAGGTCAAACAACTACATCTTTAGCTGCATAAGCTGAGTAACATGTCCAAAGGGACAGTCACCAGACTGAAAAAAGTGACATGGTCAGTCTCCAAGCGCAGGGTTACTTACATGTTAGCATTTGGATTGAACACCTGGCAGAAAAGTTTGTCCTGTATTCAGTTCCTCATAGTTAATATACTATGGCAACTAAAAGTATCAACATGTTGCCAGAGGACTTACGTTATTGACTAAAACACGGTAGGTAAAATCTGTTGTTTTGTTTTGTTTGTTTGTTTGTTTTTTCTTTTTCTAGGTAGGGTCTCCCTCTAGTTCAGGCTGACCTGGAATTTACTATGTAATCTCAGGGTGGCCTCGAACTCACTGGGATCCTCCTACCTCTGCCTCCCGAGTGCTGGGATTAAAGGTGTGCACCACCACACCTGGCTTGTTGTGGGTTTTAAGGAAGGTAAGTGACAGCTTCTTTAACTGGAATTTAGGATGTATCCACTTTTCTGGTGTCTATGAAGAAGACAATGGACAGAGACTCATCAAATGCCAATCCCTGGCCAATGTGCCTGGTCCCCAGCTTTGGGAAAGGTTGAACCTTTAGCTTTGAGTCTAGCAAGTGTCACGGCCTGGAAATAGCTGCTAATTGAGGAATTGAAACACAGTGGAGCTACACTGAGAAGCAGAAGTACCAATAGCCAATTTAATAGATCCGCTGATGGCCAATGTGTCAATCAATGACAGTAAAGGGTATTAATATGTACATAGATGTTTTCTTCTCTTTCTAGTGCTTTATAAAATTTTATAAAACTTCATTCTCTCTCACTCTTTTTGTTTTGGGCTTATTGATGTAGGGTCTCGCTCTAGCCCAGACTAGCCTGGAATTCACTGTGTAGTCACAGGGTGGCCTCAAACTCACAGTGATCCTCCTGCTTCAGCCTCCCCAGTGCTGGGATTAAAGGTGTATTGAAGGTGTGCACCACTGCACTGGGCTTTTAAATTCACTCGTTTCTAGTGAACATTTCAGATTCAATGTAGTCCAGTCTTATAATGTGATGCTGGGAGATGGTGGCCAGTCTGGCACTACCTTGCTCTGCAGCCTCACATGGAATCTCATTCTCTTTTTGTCTGCATTCCTTTCCCCTCTTGCATTTCAAGCCCTCTCCATTGTCTCAGGAATATTTCAGGCCCCTTTGACATCCTTATAGGTAAACTCAGGCTTGGCTTCCAAGTGGTCTGAATTAGTAAGAAAAGTTTTGAACTTGCTATCTTGGAGTTTATTAAGATACCCACCTTTGTTTTCTTTTAATGAAAATAAAGTATAGACATCATCTATTTTTGCCTTGTCCCTACTTAATTATATTATTTTTAAAATATATTTTTATTGATTATTTGCAAAGAAAGAGGAAAGGAGAGGAGAAAAAAGAGAATAGATGGGCTATAGCCTCCTGCCACTACAAATGAACTCCAGACACATGAGCCACTTTGTGTATCTGGCTTTATGTGGATACTGGGGAATCAAACCCAGGTGGTCAGGTTTTTCAAGCAAGTTCCTTTAACCACCGAGCCATCTCTCCAGTCCCCAATTATATGCTTTTATGTGGCAAAGGGGACTACCAGTTTATGAAAAGAACACAGATGTTAGGATCAAGCAGGGCTGAGGTAGAAGCCTTGGCTATTAGATAACTAGTTGGGACATTCCATATCATCTCTCTGACCTCTACTTTTCTCATAACAAATGGGTAGATTAATTAGAATTAAGCAGCAATATAGGTACAGAGCTTAGCCCACCGAGACCTATACAAAGCATCCAATATGTGATGACTATTATAAATACCCTCTGACTAACTGATGAATGATTTATATGAATATTGTTCATACATCAACAGATCTGGTCCACACATTAGTTTGCACAGACTAAGTTAATGAAGGTGCTTAGACATGCTCTTTGTGCTTTAAGCTTCCAGTACACCGTGAGATCACGTGTGACAAATTGTTTCTAAGACTTCAGAATAGCTAATTAGTGGCTGTACTTAACCACCTCTGTGTGAGTACATGGTTTTGTTTTAAAGTATTTCCTTGTGAGCATACTTCAGTATTACAATTTTACTCAGATCATCGTGTGTGTGTGTGTGTGTGTGTGTGTGTGTGTAGAGAGAGAGAGAGAGAGAGAGAGAGAGGAGGGAGAGGAGAGAGGAGAGGGAGAGAGTATGGGCATATTCCAGCCACTACAAATGAACTCTAGAAGCATGCACAACCTTGTACATCTGGCTTACATGGGTCCTAGAGAACTGAACCTTGTTCCTTTGGCTTTGCAGACAAATGCCTTAACCGCTAGACCATCTCTCCAACAAAAATTATTTTTAAATATAGGTGTGGATACCAAAAAATGAATAAACAGTATTTTCTCTGTAGTCTCCTTTATGTCTATACCATCCTGCCCTCCTTACCCTTGGTCTAGTCATTTGCTGTGATATATAGCAACCTGATTTAGCTTGTGGGAGTCTTTCTCTTAAAAGTAGTTCAATTTTTCCTTCAGGCATCTATTGATACCAGAGAGTTGGCACAATTCTACAAGATTTTTTGACCATGATGTTTATTTCTCTGGCCATCCATAGGCAGCTTGGAGCAGATATTGGTGTAATTTAAGGTGCCAGAAAGAATGTTTTGTATTTTCTAAGCCCCAGTTTATTTATTCTTCCTGAGCACACACATCAACTCTGTTTTCATTTGTGTAGATTAATGCCATGCTGAGATTCTCACCAATTGCATGAGAACAGAAGTGATGAGTCCTGTTTCTAGGTCTAGCCATAAACCCCTCCAGGAACTTGAGGACACTGTTCCCATTGTACAGTAACTGTTTTTAAAATGGCAAAATGATAATATGGGTGAGACCTGGATTCCTGAGTTATCACGTGGAAAAAAAAAGGCATCACAGAGAACAAACTGGAGCTACCTCAGATCACGAGAAAAGCAAAATGACTGAGCGTTGGAGACAACCCGGCATATTTGAGACCATGGTAGCACTGATTTGGTGCTGACCAATCCCAAACTTCCCCATCTAACTCATGGCACTTTCATGGGAATAAAAATGAAGCTATGCTTATGTTGATACTTTGTAGATTGTACATCAAAGCCATGTATGAATGTACCATGTTTGTATGGAAATCTTCTAATTTTGAACATCACAAGAGCAAACTCTGGCACAAATGTCAACTCCTTGGATCACTCTTCTCTGCAGACTTGTCATCTGTAGAATAACGCTCCTACTCCTCGTCATGACTGCTTCTCAGGGTGGCGAAATGGTGCAAATGAAAGTCTGGATGTGTAAAAACTTAAAAACTATCAAGTCATTTCAAGGACAAGACACTGGAATTACTACTCTGGTGCCTTACATCTCTCCCAGGAATACCCTTTCCATATGGAAGGGATGTTTGCCACTGCCCCAAAGTGCTCACTGTTTTCTAGAATGTCAGCACAGACTTCCGTTCAGCAGAGGGTGAGCTCAAAACGTCCGAGAATACTTGGCAGGCATTTTCTGCTGCAGTGGCTGCTTTGCTGAAAATAAAACTACCCATGGCTCCCAAGACAGCCTGTTTGCAAGAGAGAGAAATATCTTTCCAATCTCTCCTGAAGGCAAGGGTGAAGGATGGGAGAGCAGGGTAAGCGGTACACAGAAGGAAGATGGACAGCCCTATGCAGGGAAGGATGGCCAGCTCACAGCCCAGGAAGGCCAGGACATGCAGCTGACAGCAACACTCTGAGTTCCTACAGTGTGCCTTAGCAGGAACCGGCAGACCCGGGGTGCTGAGCCACACCATAGTGGGGCTCTGAAATCACCTGGGTAAAAGCTTCTTTCTTTTAGCTGGTAGCTTTTTTTTTTTCCTGCCTAAAACCTGTCAATCTTAGAGAGAGGCCACCAAAAGTTAATGTCCTAAGGAGCTGTTGTGGGGGAGGGTAAAGAAGCTGAAATACAGTTTTGATGGCACAGTGGAGGTATGGCAAGTGACTCACAGATGAGCATCGAGAGGCTAAGGTCACCCACAAGGCTCTGCTCCAATGGACGGCTGGGTTTCTGTACCACTGTATGCACATTCTTTGCAGTTTTGTTCTTTCTGCATGTCAAGCACCCTTGAAAGAACTTCACCAGTATCAGCTTGTTTATAACTTCTAAAGTTCCTATGAAATAGTGATAATTATCACCCTTCTTTTACAAATGGGGAAACTGAGACCCACAGAAGTTCAGCAGTAGGACACAAGGATAAGTACTAGAATCAGGATTATACCCAGGCAGTAGCTTCCATAGCCCAGGTTATAAGCACTTCCTTGTCTGGATAAGGCACAGTATACATATGTTGCTCTCACAGGTCCCCAAGGCCTCCAACACCCCTAGGCTCTCTGACTCGGACTCATTAGATGAGAGTGGGTTATAAGGCAAGTCAAACAAGAATTCCATTTCTTGACTAGTTCGTGATCATGGCTGGCAGAAAATAAAATGAAAATCCTCTTGGCTGACTGTGCTCCTGGAGCCAGCATCTCTTGCTGGGATCCCACAACAATCAAAAGGGGTTCATCAGATAGCCCCCAGTGCCCACAGCATGGAAAACGATCCCCAAGTGAGCTCATTACCCATCATCTGGTTGTTGGCTAAAATAATTACTCATGGGGAATAAAATAATTACTCACAGGGAAACCCTCCTGGACTTAGGCTTTCAGTCTGGGATGTTATGTTTCCTTAGCATATTTCCGTAAGCATGCACGTTTCGGAATGTATCTTACTCATCACAGCGCTTATACGCACCTCATTAATTGCCTGCTGCCTTTGGGCATTTACTTGAAGATAGTCAAGTACTGTGTAATCAAGTAGACCTAACAAGTTACTTTTTGAGGAATCTGGAAAAAGAAAAGTGGTAGTAGCCATTAGGGGTTGTCTCTCACATTCCTTGCTGGCTGGCTGCTCATTTTATTCATAATGCACCAAGCGGCACAGCGCAGCTGTGTCCAGTGAGTCCCCTCTCCAGACTCAGTGCTTCCACAAATAGGTATTTGGGGGGAACTTTTTTTTTCTACTAAGAGTCAAAAGTTCAGCCTACCTGAGTCTGGTCTAGTTGGAATTTTTTTTTTTTCTTTGTTAGTCAGTTCTGCATTCAGCAAATACAGTCAGTTTGGTACCATTATTAGGCTCATCCGTGACCTACCCCCTCCCCTTGGCCCCTCCTTGTTGAGGTATACGGGTCATGGATTGTGGAGTTAGCCCACAGTTATGGGTAAGCTAAATGCCTCTGCATATCATGACCCAACATGTGACTCTGACATTCTTTCCGCCCCCTCTTCCGCAAAATTTCCCTGAGCCATGTTGGGTTCATTTTTGGTCTGCTTCAGTGATCATTCTCAGTGAACTTATCCAATCACAGAAAAAAAATCACCACATAGTCTCACTCATCTACAGCACCTAACCTGAATCTACCCAAGATACCTTACATACCCAGCAAGCATCTCCTAGACTAGACACTAGGATGGAAGGGGAGGGAGGGGAGGGCATCAAAGGGGTGGGAAACACAAATCTAGACACAAACGGCAATGGTACCATAATCTTCTACTTACTAAAAGACAGACCAAATGGCTGATCTTTCACCAGGCCCTTACAGGGAACACCTGAACCACAAGACACTGGAGAGGGTAAGATTAAGACTAACCTTAATCTCCTACATCTTCCCTCCCTCACTTCCCCTCTCCCTGTCTCTCTCTCTCTCTTATCTCTAACTCTTGTATATTAGTTATCTTTTTCCTCATTTTCTTAGTGGGCACTGACCTGTAACTCCCAGATCCAGCATGGGGCTATCATCCACAATGAGCTTTTGATCAGAGAGACCTACAAGGTTTCCTAAAAGACAGACAGATTTCTGTCAGAGTACTTGATGACCCACCAAAGGCTAGTGGTAAGGCTAACTGATCCCCTCACTGGTATGGGACCCATAGCTGGAGCTGGGAAACAAGTCAGAACCAGATCCAAACGTAAACCCACTCTCCAATATCAAGCTACCATCAATTGTGGGCTACAAGAGGGCCTACACCTATTAAATTCTCTATTAAAAAAAAAAAAGTAAGGGTTATCTCATTTGTCCTGGTGCTAACTTACTCTCCATTGGAGAATCTGCTTCTCTTTTTCAAATAAATGTAGATCCTAAGGAGAGAGCCACCCCATCATACCTCAAATGGAATTTTTTTTTTTTTTTTTGAAAGCAAGAGTTCCCAGCTCTACTGGATCAGGATTTGCCCAGGAAGGCCAGATGAGCTGGAGGCATGAGCTGCCTCCCACCCATCACCTCAAAATGACTTTCATTCTCCAAAGTTTTCTGGTTTTAATAATGAACTGTACTGCAGTTTAAGGCTGAGATTGTATCTTAACACATGTCTCTGGTGATTGTTCTGCATGTTAAATTTGAACACTACTCATCTAGCTTGGATAGGATTTGGATGGGATAAGACAGTAATCATGAGTTTTTTTTAAAGGACAAAAACACATTTCCAGATGTTATTTATAAAAGCAATTCTGATTTGGTAGGAGTTGATTTTTCTCTGTGTTGATCTCCTTCACCCTTGTGCTGGTACCCGGTTCACCAAGAAAACAGCACCCAGATTTCCAGAGACCCAGAGGCCCCCAACACCTCATCACTGAAGCAGACCAAAAATGAACCCAACATGGCTCAGGGAAATTTTGCGGAAGAGGGGGCCGAAAGAATGTCAGAGCCACATGTTGGGTCATGATATGCAGAGACATTTATCCTACCCATAACTGTGGGCTAACTCCACAATGCATGACCCATATACTTCAACAAGGAGGGGCCAAAGGGAGGGGGTAGGACGTGGATGAGCCTAACAATGGTACAAAATTGACTGTATTCGCTGAGTACAAAACTAATTAATAAAAAACAAAAGAAAAAAAATATATTAAAAAAAACAATTCTGGAGGAGGCTAACAATGGTACCAACTTGACTGTATTCACGGAGTACAAAACTAATTAATAAGAAAAAAAATAATTCTACAACTATAACTTGGTAAAGCCAGAAAGATTTTTCAGAAAGGAAAATTATGCTTTCTTAACTAGTATTACAAGACTAACTTTTCTGACTGGCCTCAGTCAGGACATCTGGCAAACACGTATGAGAGAAGATAAAGTTTAAGAAGACAGGTGAACCTAAATACAAACCCATGAGCTCATTTAGGAAAATGCCCAATGTGTGGTCACTATGACATGGCCTCATATCATCATGCCCAGGCTGCAGGGTTATGGGCAGAAGACATAAACTGATAACCTCTGAGTCACAGCCTCCACAAGTGTGTTCTGTTCTGTGCATATAGCAATTTACACATTGTATGTTATTTGGAGACTTTTGAAAGCCAAGGGATTCCTTGTTAAAAGCCTAAAAGCCATATTTCTATCTGCTCTTAAAAACTCTGAGGGATTAGCATGAAAGGATGTTTGTTCCCACTAAGCAGGAGTTGCTAGTTGCATCTTTGGATGGACCTGAGTTTCCACATCATGAGCATTGTGAGCCAGTCAGCTTCACTTATTACTGCCTGTCTAGCCCTCTGGTAGCTGAGGTTGCTAGGCGTGTTCTTTGTGGGTCTCAGTAGTTCCCAAACTTGATTGCACATTATTATGACATTGGGAGAAAAAGTAAAGGCAGGGAATGAGAGAAGACAGGAGGAGGGAAAGGAAGAGAGAAAAGATAAAAGCGACTGGAGAAATAAATGAAAAGATGGCTGGAGACAGAGAGCAGTAGATAACAGGGCTTGCTATGTAAGCATGAGGGCCCCATTTACCCCGACTTCAATTCCCCAGCATCCATGTAAATAGCTGGGATGGCCACATGTGCTTGTAACCCCAACCCTATGGGGAACAAGGACTGGAGAATCACTGGAGCTCAGGAAAAGGAAGCTCTGGGTTCAGTAAGGGATTCTAGCTCAGGGGCACAGACGCATGAGCAAAGTGAGGAAGACATCTAATGTTCTTAGGCCTCCACATGCATAGACAAGGAGCATGTGCATCTGAAACACACATGCCTACATCACCCTTCACACCCGCACACACAAGTGAAAGAAAAACAAGGTGCAAGAAAAGTAAGAGAAAAATAATAAAGGCAAGACTGAGCTTACTCCAGCAGGGCACTGCAGAACCCTAGGCGTGGGGCCCAGGCAGCTGTGACATTTAGGCTCTCCATGTGAGTCTATGACAAGAGGGGATAATGGCTCATAGCTACCCTGATTCAAGAAGCTGCCTCAACAGAGGATCCCAGAGCATGCATGACCTTCCCGTGAGTGGTCTTAGGTGCTGCTTCTTGGAGGTTCTGCTTAGATGCATCCTGCATAGAACCAGGCTCTGCACTTCACAAATTCCTGAAGATGATTTAAGTCAGGGCCACCAGAGAAAGGCAAAAAGCGAGCAAATCAGCAATTCCAAGTCACAACAAAGGAGGGTCAGTGTAACTGGGAGTTGAATGTTGCCTGAGAACGCAGAGTAGGCATTGATTTCTGAGAATCTGTGCAGGCATTTTAAAAGAATTCTGCTCATGGCCTTCCTCCACTTTTTTTTTTTTTCAACCTGGTGACTTCAGCAAGTGGCTGGTCCCCATGTGATGAGAGAGTGCAAGGAGTGTTTCTTGATCAGCACTAATTCCCCTTTTAAAGGCCACTCATGGTCTTCCTGACTCTAGTTTCATTTGCTCCACTTTGCTTAAAGTCCTGATGAGCATCTTCCTTTCAAGAGTTCAAAAGGGACCAGTGATAGGGTGGAGGCAATGGAGGTGGTTTGAGTCAGGTGTCTCCCATAAGCTTATGTGTTATGGCAATTTGGGAACTGAAGCCTCCTGGAGGCAGTGTATTGTTGGGAGCAGGCTTATGGGTGTCATAGCCAGCTTCCCCTTGGCACACTCTCCTGCTGTTGTTGTCCACCTGATGTGGGCCAGGAGGTAATGCCCACCCTCTGCTCATGCCTTCTTTTTCCCCTGCCATTATGGAGCTTGCCTTTGAGTCTGAAAGCCAAAATAAGCCCCCCTTTTGCCCTCAAGCTGCTCTTTCTTGGTTGTGTGTTTTCTGCCAGCAATGAGAAGTTGACTTCTATAGAGGGGTTCTGAGGATTATAGTCATGTGCCACTGATCCTAGTATTTTACATGGGTGCCTTATGCTTGCAAAGGAGATACTTTACCCATCAAACCATCTTTCCAGCCCCTCAAATGTCATTTTTGAAGAGATGCATTGCATGGGCCACTGTATAATACAGTACATTCTGTCATATCTCCTCACACTGCCTAATCTGCTGTCCTGGTATGTATAAATCCTGATGTGTTCCAACATATTGTTTGATTGACATATGCAAAACCAGTGCGACGTAGAGGCAAAAACGCCCAGCTCTGGCACTAATTAAAGTAATTGTTACCTTAGGTAAGTGATTACAACTCTCTTCCTATATTTTCTGTGTTGAGTTTCATAGCAAGGGCCTGACTGATAGTAGGCAAGTGCTGAACCACATCTACATCCTAGTCCCCCATCTTTACGTGGAGAGTACTGATTCTACTGCTCAACAGAATGGTTGTATGGGTCTGAGTTAATACCTATAAAAGTGCTGTCTTTAGTCGTCCTATAGGACTTTACTAAGGTCAAGGATTTTCTCACTTTGTTCTCTAATATATTCCCCTGACCACTTATTCCCAGTACCTATGGCTGCTTCAAAGATACTTGGTAAATTAATCAATAAACAACACTTCCAAAAGTAAAGATGCACTTCCACAAAAGAAATGGAAACATAAAATAGTCATTTTTTATCTTTGGATAGCTTTCAGATGGTTGCTCTACTGAACATGGGAAACATTGTTGCACTGTTCAATTTCTCAAAAATCACACTTTTGAGAGACTTATACTCCTAACCAATGTGAAAAAATATATATTTGCTCTCTTTCATGAAACAGAGACCCCCAACCCCAAAATAAAGCAAGGAAGATATATGAAGCATTGGCTTTGCAGACATTGGATGAGAGGCAATGAGCAGGCACTATATCAGAGGCATTGGAAACAGTATGGTTCTGTGATGGCCCAACCTCCTAGCTGGATGATTTTCATTCTACGGTGTAGAGAAGGGATCCTAGTAGAGCCCAACATTGCCCTTGAGTGAGAACATGAGACCAGCAATCTGGGGGTCCAAAATAGAATTTTCTGGACAGTGCTGGAAAGGAGCGGAGCTCTGCAGATAGGGAACTCAAGCTCTCTATAGGCCGAGGATCTCTCTGAAGCCTTTAGTTGGGTTTCTTTCAATTTTCATATGAGGAAATGACTTAAGACCCGGCAATGAACCACCCAAGTGTCACACAAGGCTAGACACAGTTCCCGTTTTCATCAGACAGAGTGGAAACCTCATGATTTATAGTCTTGGAAATGGGAATAAGAGCGTTTGCCTCAGAAGTGAGGCAAAATAAAACTCTAATTAAAACTAAGAAAGCTTAAAATTTGGACTCAAGGGAACTAAAGTGTTTCTAAACAAACTTAACTGCACCAAGGAACCTTTTTTTTTAACAAACTCCAGACGCATGCTCCACCTTGTACATCTTGCTTACGTGGGTCCTGGGAATCGAACCCGAGTCCTTTGGCTTCCCAGGCAAGCATGTTAACAACTAATCAATCTCTCCAGCCCACCAAGGAACTTTTAATAGTAAACTTAAAATGGATTGTAGACTTTAGTGAAGACTTTAAGCTATTAAACTAGAAGACATGAGCAATTATTCATGACCTTAGGCTAGGCAACAATGTCCTAGATATATCACCAAAAAGAAAAATATAATTTGGACTTTATTAAAATTAGGATCTTCTACTAATTGCATGAAGAAAATGTTTATATAATAAATTCTTAAATGTAAATATAAGAAGAAACAATCTAATTAAAAGTGGACACAAATATTGAATATCTTAGGAGATAAAAAGGTGGAAAGTATGCATTTATAAAGAAACTCAATGTGGTTAGGCATGTTTTAGGTTTTCTAAAATTGAAAAAAATATCAAATGTTAGTTGAGTTGTAGAGGAACTGGAAACGGAACCCCCCACATACCATATTTAAGTTGCACAATGATTTTGTCAGTGTTTAGCAATTAAAAAAAAAATTATCCAATTTTTGCTAGGGGTGGTGCCGGACACCTTTAACCCCAGCACTCAGGAGGCAGAGGTAGGAGGATCGCAATGAGTTTGAGGCCACCCTGAGATTACATAGTGAATTCCAGGTCGGCCTGGACTAGAGTGAAACCCTACCCAAAAAACATTACCCAATTTTTGTTATTTGAGAGAGAGAGAGAGAGAAAGGCAGATAGGGAGAGAGACAAAATGAACACTCTAAGCCACTCTTCAGCCTGTTTAGCAATTTTTTAATCCAGGACCAGTGTCTTGCTGTTTATACCTCTTGGCTTTGTTTTGTCTCTTTTAAATACATTCCCAGACAGATAACTTCTCTCATGGTGCTCACGATGGTGGTTGCAGTTCTAGCCTGATAGCCTCTCAGTCTTAAGCCCAGCAGGAAAGAACTTGACCCTTTCTACTCAGCCCCAGAAAAGTGTGATTAAATCTCACTGCCTTGTTGATCACACGCTATGTCTCAGATCAAGTAAGCTAGGGGAAATAAAGTAAGTTTTTCCTGACTTAATTAATACCATCTTACACCCAAAGTTGGAGGTGAAGTGAACTCCACTTGGTAGACAGCCACCACAAGTATCGAGATGGTGAGCATCAGAAGCAAAGAGACAGCTGGGGTAAAAAAAAAAAAAGCCAAATATATAAGTAGTTTTTTTTCTAATGATAAATCACTGTAAACATATGCCAATCCCAAGCTAGGTACCCTCAAAATACTCATGGAGTATTACCCAGGCCTAAAAAGATAATGGAGTGATTGGCCAAGTGCCAAGAATTGTGGATATACTGGGCAGGTTTTAAATAACATCTTCTTTCGTATAGAAAAGTATAATCTAATATAGACTAAACATAGTGTTTGCAGTTGCTTGATTGAACAATTCATACATGATATTTGAAGGCAAAAAATAAAATTAGGCTTAATTTTAGAACTCCAAACTACTTTTTATGTTTAGATGAATAATTGTGTCATTGAATAAGAAAGCAAGAGTGTGTGGGAGTGAGAGAGTGCATGCAAGAAAGGAAAGAAAAATTGTATCATAATATTTTTATTGACTTCACTCAGTAGCATCGATCACCTCTGGTCGTTTCTTTTCTGGGTTCCGGGGCCCCCCTCAGATGTACAGAAAACCTTCCATTTGGCCGTAATCACTTTACAGCAACATTTATACATGTCTGCATACATGTAGCACGCACATGTACAAACAGCTACAGATCATCTTAGGTAAATCTGAGTCCTTTGGGAGATATTTGTCTCATTAGATAGAATCAAAGTGAAATTAAGGAAGCTAATGCTTAGACATTTTTCTTTTCAACTCTTCCTTTCCATCTGGCTGGGTCAGAAATAAACAGGCTAGCTTACTACTATATTTGCTTTTTTAAGTGTTTTTTTCTTCTTCTTCTTCTTCTTCTCAAAGTTCAAAGGCAGGAAAGGAGCACAGGCTCTGCCTGGACATAAACTGCTTTTCTCTCCAGCAGGAGGGCACAAGCAGGAGCATGGAAGAATGGCTTTTCTCTCTTTCTTTGAAGTCTTGGAAGAGGTTGTTTTCTTTGCCTTTATTTTGAAAAGAAGGTGTAGCTCAATTTCTCAGGAGGAAGATCACACTGAAGAGGTAGAAATTGTAAGACATCTGAAGGTTGTGTAAGGACAAAAATTTACCCATGGTTCTGGATGCCAGATTGCGACAGAAAGATGCCATGCTCTTTCATACCCCATCAGCATCCCATTTGAAAGGGACTTTCATCTCAGCCATTAGAAATAAAGGACACGATGACAGTATTGTGACTGCAGTTCTTTATACGGGGGTGAGCAAGGGCCTGCCGACTGCAAAGAGCAAGATGGCTTCCATCTGTGTGGTTCATGGGAAGCTGATCCTGGAATGACAAGGCCCATTGCACCGATAAGAAAGGTGGGCTGGGGCTGTGGAGGGCTCAGTGAGGAAAGGGCTTGCGGCTCAAGCATGGGGACCTGGGTTCTGATTTCCATTACCCATGGGAAAAATGGGGCACAGAAGTAGATGCTTATAATCCCAGCCACAGAAAGGTGGAAACAGGAGAATTCCTGGGGTTTGATGACTAACCAGTCTATCCAATTAGTGAACTCTTGGTTCAGTGAGAAACTCTGTCTCAAAAAAAAAAAAAAATAAGGTGGAGAGCCATTGAGGGCGATGCCTGATATCAACTCTAGCCTCCACCCAATGTACGCATGTGCACTCCACTCCACATGTGCACACACACCCAAACAACACATACTTACACACACACATACACATACACAAATAATAATATTAAGATAGGTGAACTGACTATCTGAAGAACTCAGAACATTTTGACAATAAAAATTAAACTCCAAGGTAATTGTTTGCACCCTTCTTCCAAGAATAATTGGCATATTCTATAATTACCCTCTGTGTTTCTGAAGAGCTATCGATCCACTGGCTAGTTATCCCTGCAGAGAAGTGAATCCTTGAAATTTCTGAAAAGGTTAGCCCTGTAGACCACATGACACTATCCACCTAGCCGTAGTCAATGGCATTGAATCCTCCATGGAGAATCTGAATTAAAGTCCAAGAACTATATAGTCTGTGCTGGATGCTGAAGTCAGAGGGTTGCAATGTGTGAAGATGTAATTCAATTCATCTGCTCCTGGAAGATGAGGAATGTGTGTTCTATTTCTGATTTTCCATGTTTTTATTTTTTTTATTTACTTTATTTAAGAGAGAAATAAAGAGACACAGAGAATGGGCACACCAGGGCCTCCAGCCATGGCAAACAAACCCCAGATGCACGTGCCACCTTGTGCATCCAGCTTATGTGGGTCCTAGGGAAAAGAACCTGGGTCCTTAGGCTTCTCAGACAAGCCCCTTACCTGCTAAGCCATCTATCTAGCCACTTGATTTTTCATTTTTAATCCTCCCAAAGTCCTAGTTGCCATTTGTTTCTGGGTGTTTTTTTTTTTTTTTTTTTTTTTTTTTTGTGTGTGTGTGTGTGTGTGTGTGTGTGTTTTTATCGGTGTGTCTTAGTCTCCTCAGGCTGTCATAACAAAAGCAAACAAACATAGACCATGTGGCATACACAACAGCCATCTATTTTCCCCCTGTCTGTGTGCTGAAACTTGATGTCAGGGTGACAGCACAGTCCGTTGCTGATAAGGCCTAATTTCCTGGTTTAAACATGGTCTCCTGCTCACGTGATTCACATGGCAGGGAGAGAGGAAGCAAATGCGTGTGTAACCTCCTCTCTTCTAAAGGCACCGACTCCATCAGGAGAACCTATTTAAGCCTGCTTACCATTCAAAAGCCCCATTGTATAAAGAACACATTTGTCAGCCTTCCTTGCTCTAAGATATGTTTAGGTAGATGTGTTGGGCTTAATGTATTACATGGTACAGCTCTGTGCTATATAGCCTAGCTCTCCTTCAGCATGTAGATTTAGGAAGGCACCATATCCTTGCCTATTTTTGTCCTACAGCAAGCCTGTCATTGAGCTTGTGTGAGTGGGTTCCATAGCCTTATAATCCCAAGAGCTTTGACTCACATGACGTGTGCCTTCGATTATTCAAAGCATTTTAATGAGCATTGACTTTCTTTCTCATAGTTAAGTATGGGAGGAATAATACTTCTTTTATTTTGGGAGAGGACGACTAACATAAGATCAATCTAACCTCTTAAAATAATAAATAAATAAATATAAAGTAAGTATATAATACAGTATTGTTAATGATAGATACAATGTTGTACAGCAGATTTCTAGAACGTATTCATCTTGTCAAGACTGAAAACTACACCTATTGAAGAGCGGTCTAGAGGGAAAATGACTTGACTTAGGTCAGTTGTCATGCAGTTTTGAAATTCCCAGGAGTTCTGGGAGAACATTGCCATCCCTACTATAGCTGGCCTTTTGCCCTCATTCTACATCTAATAAACATTTTTAAATGGTGGCCTAAATAGCATGTTTTTGCTGACACATAATGTCTAAATAGGCAGTCCCCTGCTGGCTTGGTGGTTTTGTTCCTGGTGTTATCCAGAGAACTGCTTCTCTAAGCCCCATCTATTGCTCTATTATTGCTAGCCGTTTGCCCTTACCTCTGTATCCAAGATGATTCACCTCACTAGCTATATTCTAAGAAGCAGAAGAGAGTGGGACACAGGGAAAGGGTCAACCTTCTGCCTTTAAGGAGCTTATGCTTTAAGTTACACTCATAGCCTCCCATTCTTGCAGCTCAGCCCCAACACAGTCACCCGAGCACAGGTATGAGTAAGGAAGAGTGGCAAACATGTTCTTTGTTCTTAGCTTCCAGCCAGGTTCTTAGCTGACAGTCAGGGTTTTACTGACATCATTTCCTTATTTTCAGGTAATGGATTTGGTTTGACGTCTAGAAGTTTCTATCATGTTCCTTGGGTTCTCTGATTTTGAGGGTACACTTGGGTATAGTGTTATAGGTAGACGGCGCCACAATTCTGGGATGGACATCCAACTCAATACGGTTTCATGGGAAGAGGGGGTATATTTCATGATTATAGGTCCAGGGGAAGTTCCATCAATGGTGGAAAAAGCTGGCTCCCATTCATAAATCCAAGCAGAGAGAGGGAGAAATCTCTAGCAGCCAGCAAACACCAAAAAGCAGCCAGCAGGACTCCCAGAGCTCATGACTGCCTCTGGGCTGGAATTCAAATCTGCCCTCAAACACACCTTTGGGCTGGACCCCAGGATCTACCCCCCCCACACGCACTGATCCTGCCTCCAGCCAAGCAGTTGGAGATCCAAGTTACAGGTCTAATTTTAACACGCGAGTCAACAGAACACATGCATTCAAACCACCACAAGTGGTTATATGCCAGTCAGTTGCTATCTTTTGCATAGAAGTGATAAGAATCTCCAGTATCCCTGTGACTGGCCAGCTGCAGTACAGAGTGGCCTAGCTCTGAAGCACTGAGGTTTCTCATTATTTTTCAAAATGGGTAAAACCAGAGAAACCCCATATGTCTGTCCTCCTTCAGCAATACTAAAATTGTACATTTCAATCCTCAAGGTGATGACAGCTGGAAATGGTCTGCTGCTGAGTATTACTGCCTCTTTTGGCGATGCTAAGCACCGAGGCCACATACATCTTCAAAGTTTTCTACCCTGAGTCTCATCCTGGAATCGAAGGTCTTAGGTGTTGTCAGTTATCACCTTAAGAACCAGTGGAGTCTAAAATACAACCTAGTTGGACCCACTAGAAAGGCCCGCAGACAGACCCAGGGAAGGAAATTCCAGTCATGTCTGGGAAAGCTGAGACTGGAAGTCAGGTCTCCTGTGACCCGGTGGAGGCTTGACGCTCTCTGCCACATGAACAGCTCTTGTCCCTCCCTGCCGCCATTTTGCAAAGAAAGCTCTTTGCGTGGTTTATACGCCTGACTCTGTAAGAATCAGAAAACATCTACAGTGCTCTCATGATGAGACTTTCTCTGCACCCTGAAAGAAGCACACCCAGCCCCTCTCTGGACTGTGGAGAACTGACAATATGTGCATTTCCATGCTGCAAAATTTGCCCTAAGTTGCCAATCCCCTTGGCCAAGGCAGTGGGAAGATTATGGAACACATTGCTCATCATGAGCTGCATCTTCTCCCTTGTCCCCGTGTTCATCACAATGTTAGAGGGCTGGGTTTTTTCCTTTTGCTTGTTTGTTTTTTCTGCTTCCTATGCCAGCAAAACTTTTGCAGATCAGAAACCCAGGGGTAGATTCAGACTGATTGATTAGCCTGGGGAAGCCCCTGTATTGATTTTTACAACCTTGAGAAATAAATACTGTAAGAATTCAACATGATTAATGTAGATACAAATGCCAAAGCAAGTAATAAAGATTTGACACTTATTAAAAAGTGTTGCCAGAAAAGTGTGAGTGATTATTTTAATATAAGCACCGTGTGGTGCATATCTTCCTCCTTTTCCTTAATTTCCCAACAGATGGGCCACTGTGTATGCCATGCCCTTATGAGGCAAATGAGAAATTATATTTGGAATGAAATTTTAAAGGAAGAATTGCAGTTGTTTTAATTATAAGTCACCCAGTGTGGGTCTTGGGCTAGAAAGCCTCTCAGGGCCTGATGAATTGGGGTGCCAATCTTGGCATAGGACTGAGCTCCAAAGCAGGGGACTTGGGTTAGCAGTACGTACATGTGGCTGTGCTCAGCTCACAGTGGCAGGGAGTATTTGCATTATTAGTAAATTATCATGAGATGCAGAAGTAGGTTGAAAGATTGTTTTTTATTCCTTCCAGCGTCCCCATGCCTTCTAGCTATATAAGCCCTAGATAAACAAATGGGATGCCTCTGATTAGAGTTCTAGACTCTAGGCCCAGAAGACATTCCTCAGTGTACATGTTGAAGGAGCCCCTGAAGCCTACTGGGTAAATAATCTCAATAGCAAATTTCCATTAAGTTATCATGAGAACTCCGCAGACTCCTCTGGCCTATGTGTTGAGAATCAGTAAGTTATTACAGATTCTGCAGTAACTGATAGGATGGCAGAAACGACTGTTTATCTCTGGTTATCCCCCATGTGCCTCACTACCACCTAGATGTTGTCTTGATCTTCTGTCTCACACACTGGCCTCTAGGGACTGTGCCACAATATGCTCTTGTCAGTCCCTGTGTTTAGATGTGTCTGGACAATAGAAGGCATTGATTGAGGCTCTGAAGAGAAGAAAGAGGATTCTTATTATGAGAAGTCACAAATATGTGGACAGGGACCCAGTAAAACTTAAAATTTAGGCAAAATACAAAATATTTTATAATGTGAGTATGTCTTGTGAAGTGTTCAGAATGTACATAAAATATAAAACTTATTTTTTAAGTTTAAGTTCTGTGTTTTTCTGGCAACCCTCAAGAGGCCAGGGTAATCATTTTTTGCTCCTGTTGCACTCTAATTATGTTATAGATTATAGCTATGCTTTGGCAATAGCTCTCCTGGCAGTACCTTCTGTAGCTTCAGCTTCTAGTGGACTCTGAAAACTTTGGTTTGGCCCCTTAAAGGAGCTAACAGTTCCAGTCATTGAAGACATCACGCTTCCTCTTCAGTTCTCCCAAGCCTTCTCTGGACTCAGAAAACAGTCTTTTTATTTACAAAATTCATCTCCATAAAACTGATTCCTGATACAAGAACCACCCCTGTGTAGTCCCTTGTCAGGGGCTCCAGGAAGGAGCAGGGCAACTTACAGGTCTCATGTTGTACCCATGCTCCATGGCCATTCTCCATTCAAGGCTGAGCTGCGTGGCTAATCCTCTATGCATTAACGTCCATTGAAAAGACTGGAATTAGAATGTGCTATAAATAGAAATAAACACTTAAGGGGATGATCTGCGCTTGATCTAAACATGGGTTTCAGGAATGTGAGTGATGTGCTTGTATAAATGTATGTGTATACACACACACACACACACACATACATATCCATGTATGCATGGATATATGTATATACATATATGCATATAATATACTAATTTATGAAAGTTCAGTTTTAGTATATTCTCCTTGCTGGGATAAGATACCTGAGGAAAAAATCAGTTTGAGGGAAGAAGGATCTATTTTAATTTACAATTCCAGTTACAGTCCATCATGTATAAGAAGGCATGGTGGCAGGAACTTGAGGCAGCTGGTCACATTCAACCCACAGTAAAGAAGCAGAAAGCAATGAATGCTGGTGCTCAGCCAGTTCTGTACTGCTTATATAGTTCAGGATCCCTGACCATGGAACGGTGCCACTCACAATTAAAGTAGGTCTCCCTACCTGAATTAACCTAATCAAAATAACCCCTCACGGGCATGTCTAGAGGCTAACCTAATCTAGATGGGCCCTCACAGGAGATTCTAGAACCCATTAGATTCACAATTAATATAAACCATCACAAGTCCATCCTTTGTCAACTTGATACCCAACTATATCATATTTGTCATAACCTCCCACCCAATGTCCTCATAGTTTGATGGTCAACTCATAATGCAGAATGGATTCAGTCCAATTTCCAAAGTCCTTACAGCCTTTAACAGTCCCAACACCATTCAGAAATCTAAAGTCCTATCTGAGACTCAAGGCAGTCTCTTAACTGAATTTGTAAGGTCAAAATAGAAGTTACATACTTCCAACATGTAATGGCATGGAATAAGCATTGCCATTACAAAAGGGAGGAATGAGGACATAGTAAGGAAAGATTGGCCTAAAGCAATACAGAAATGCAGCAGGGAAAACATCAAATTTTACAGCTCTACTATTGGGATTCATTCATAATGAAATTATCTGGGCTCTATTCCTCCATCTGTGCTGCCTGCAGCCTCTCTCATGCACTCAATTAGCCAAAAGATCGAAGCTTTTCTTGGCAGATGTCCCATTGTCCTGACATCTCTAATATCCAAAGGCCTCCATAACTTACCATTCATCTTCACAGCTTCATGCAAAGGCCTCTCATGGCCTGAATGCAAGGACTCTGATTTATAAACCTTAGCATCTTTCTGAAACTATGATGCAATATTCCAGGAAACCCATGTATCAGTTACTTTCTCATGCTGGAAAAAAAAAATCCTGACCAGAATCAGCTTATAGAATGAAAAAGGTTTAATTCAGTTTACAATTTCAGATGGTAAAGTCGAACACTCAGGGGAAGCATGTCAAGAGCAGCAAACCTGGAGCACACTGTCACATCAGCAGGGAGAAAGTGGAGAAAGATGACTGCTAAATTCTTGATAACCCAGTCCTTGGGATGGCTCTACCCACCTCCCACTCAGGTAATCTAATGTAGACAGTCCCCCACAGACATAACCAGAGATTTCCTCCCACTGTAATTCTAAATCCTGGCAAGTTGACAACTAGAGAATAACTATCACACGTTCTATCTTGCATCTTTAATTCTTCTAAAACAGGTACCATGTAGGCAATGCTGCCAAGTTATGCTATCAGATTATGATGAAGCCTGGTGCCCAGGAACCCCTGAAATGCAGCTATAGCAGTCTCTGCTGACTTTGGGAGCAGAGACCTCATTCAGCATTCTTCCTTGAGGCCTTTTCCTTTCAAAATAATTCACATTATTCCTATATTGAGCCTGCAATGTGTTGGCTGTTGCCCTCAGAGCATCTTTCCCATTGTTCTAGTGCAGAGCAGTAGGTTTCCCTTCAATGGTGGTGTTCCCTTTTACAATCAAGGCTGAATCAGCTGCAGTCTCTGGCCATGGGACGCTAAATTTGCTTACATTTCTTTCCATGTCAAATTTTATATTTTTCATATCTTTCTTCTCTGCATTTTCCTTTCTTTCATTGTAGATCTGAATCAGGGCAACAGAGAGAAACCATGCTATATACTCAATGCTTTTGTCTTGAAATTTCCTCCAATAAACACATTAATCGATAACTTTTAAATCAACTTCGTTCAGGTTCTAAGGACAGGGGAAGAATGCAACCAGCATTGGCACAAGATCATAATAATTTCTTAGAATTCAATTCCTCCTTAAGTTCTTCTTCCCTTTTGGCACTTCATGAGTCAACCTTCCACAGTACATATTTTTCTCAGCCTTCTGGTTTTCCAAATTCCCACCAGAATGGCCCATTAAGCTCTGCTTTCAGCATTGTAAAGTTTCTGAATCCAAAGTTTAATTTCTTTCCACATTCTTCCCACAAACAAATTCCCAGAAATCCAAGAACCACATGGTCATTTATATCACAACTAAGACCCCATTTCTCAGTACCAATTTTCTGTATTATCTTCTCATTGCTGGGAAAAAAAAAATACCTGACAAAAATCAGACTAAGGAAAGAAAAGTTTATTTCCATTTACAGTTCCAGGTGATAGTCCCTCATGGCCAGGACAACATGACAGCAGGAGCTTGGAGGCCTGGTCACATTTGGGATGAAGTGAGGAAGCATAGAGGGAGGAAGGCTGCTGCTCAGGCAGCTCTTCCCTTTTTATACAGTCTAGCATCTCAGCCCACGGAATGGTGCTGCCCACAAGTAAGGTGGATCTTCCCACTTCAATTAACCTAATCACAACAACCCCTCACAGGCATGCCTAGTAGTTTACCTAATCTCTCACAGGTTATTCTAGATGCTGTCAAGTTAACAATATAAAGCATCACAGTTCACTTCTTAGAAAAGTATCTTAAAGTGAACTTCAAGAAAAGGGGTCTCATTTAAACAGAATAAACCTGTTGTTGTGAAATAATATGTCATATCTGCCATCAAGGAGTCAGAGATGCAAGCCAGTGTGGTTGGATGAGATCCCTATAGGAGGAGGAGCCATGTTTCTTTACTTTGTGATCCTTGTGCTGGTTTTTAGACCATGTGAGGCGACGTGAGCATCTATTCAGCGATTTGCGGTCATTCTCATCTCTTGATGTATAATATGAATATGTTTTATGTATGCTTTAATATTTATATGTATTTATGCCTTCATATATATTTATGTGCATTTTATGTATTTACATATGCACATATATCATATTGCTTATATGATTTATAATTTGAGCTGGTATCTATGAAGTTCTTTTTATTTTTAATAAGATAAAAGTGTTTGACTTCACTATAATTTGTCTTTTTTTATTTAATCATAAGATCTTAAATTTGTACATAAATCAATGGTAATTTCCATAGTTCTTTGCAACAATTCATTTGCAAGATCGTTTTGGTGACTGTCTGCTTCAATCTATGCATGCATTATATCCCACAAGGCCCAGTGATATTCCAACAACAATGCATTATTATATAAAGTATATTCTTGGTGAAGCAAATTGGGGAAATAGTGATTGTGTGTAATCTCAATGTCTTAAGTTCCTGGGTGACTTCTTAGTTATGGCCAAAGGACCTCAGCATCACTCTTTGTTTTACCCTCTTCTCTCTGAGGTTGGTAGGAATGCCTTATGGATTGGTGGCATGCCCTTTTCTGCCCTGTATGTCATACATCCTGATGCTCAGTACTCTAGATACCTGGGTGACACCTTATGCCATTCTTTCTTGGACGCTGGTTTCAGGAAAAATATAATCATGCTCATATTTAGCACTCCTTTGTGAAGTAGGTATACCTCATAGGACTTTGGCTAATTATCAAGGAATGGAAAGACTTAAAGTTTCTTGTAAGTGTCAAAAGCTGATGTAAGTCCACTATAAGATTATAACAATAGCTAACCTTGTCAAAACTGAGTAAATAAGCCAAGTAAACAACTAGTTCCATGCCCCCCACTACCATGGAATAAGTCATGAATTTATCCGTGTCCACTATTTTAGTCTTGTGAGAGGGAATTCAATGTGCTTTTATTTTAACAAACTTTAATCAAATGTCTGCCTAGTAACAGGCACAGTGGAAGGAGGGCTAAGCCAGGGGTTGGCTCACTGGGAGATACTGGGGACTAACAGCCTCTCTTGGAAGCCAACAAGGAAATCACATGACAAGGACAGCCAATTAACCTTCAAAGTATGCTGGGAGCTTAGGTGAGTAGGCAATGCATTCTGCTTAGGAACCACAACATTTTACAAGGAATGTTCTTTTGTTCTCTCATTTATTCATTCAACAATCTCACTGAAGCTTAGCTTTGTTCCAAGTACTCTTCTTGGTGCTGGGAACACAGCACTGAGAAAGTCCGATGATTTCTGTTTTTAGGGGCTTAAGAGCTAGGGATACTGACAAATATTAACCACACATCTTGTTAACATATAATCATAACCTGTGAGAAGTACATCAAAAGAGAAATCCAGAATACTCTGGCAGTCCAACCGACTTGCATGGTGGTTCGAGGAAGGAAAATGACCTAGCACCATGCTCTGAGAAGGCTTTCCCTAGAGAATAACACACAGAGTGAGATCTGACGATCTGGGGTATGTGAATGAACTGTGAAGTGAACAGAAGAAAGGTAAGCACAGGCAAAGACACTGAGGCACGGATGGGGAGGTGCGTTGAGCCATGACTAGAAGCAGATCTGCACAGCTTCCTAGGGATTCATCTTATTTTCTCTACCTTTGCCACCATCATACAGATATGGTCACTGAGCTTTGTGTTTTATATTGAACCAGTTTTCAGAAAAGAACAATTGCTTGAGCCATGCAGATATGCCCAAACTTACTATCTACCCAAGTGTAGGTTTAGAAATCTTTACTGGATTTAATGGTACAAGGCCTGTGGTTCCAGCTACTCAAGATTCTAAGTCAAGGGGATTGTAAGTCCAAGTCATGCTTGAGCTACAGAACAAATTCAAGTACAGCTGGGGTAACTCAATAAGACCTTGTCTCAAATATTAATAATGACAGAAGAGTTAACTATAAAGCTCAGTGATAGAGTATTTGCCAGGCATGTGCAAAGATGTTGGTCCAATCCTCAGCAGTACAAAAGTAAATAAAATACAAAATAAAATGAAACAAACTTATCTTTCTTCTTCCCCAGCTCTTCTCTAAGTATGAGGACACTGTCTCCTAGTGTATAATTGTAGAGTGAGTTGTATCTTATTGAATGCATGCACAGAAATACAGGAAGCAGAACATGAATACTTTCTCAGTTATATGCAGGTCATTCTCTCACCAAGAGGTTCATAAAAATGTAACCAAAGGACTTCAACAATTTCCATCACTTTTCATTTACTTCAACTCCATAATGTCCTCTAACACTGCGTGCAGAATGTAGTCATGTCTTCATTTCTCTTTACATCTGCTAGCAAAGAACTATCTTCACTTTGTGCTTAAATCATGGTGCAGAGAATGTTACCTCATTAGTTAGAAAGATTTGAACAGCTCCTTCAGGGATAGCACGATTTCTAATTATTTTTCTGTCAGAGAATGACAAGCAAATTCAGCTGACTGCAGTTAAAGAAGTTTCTAAGGGTTTGATGGGGCCTCCTTAGTTACAAGGGCTGCTTCCTCTTAGATGGAGGGATATTTTGGTGAGTCAATCAGTGTCTATGACAGAAAAGTAAATCAAGATTGCCTCTTCTTTTAGAACTCTTACTCTAAAGTGAACTTTTTGGGGCATAAAAGGTAAAAACCAGACAGTGGCCCAGAAGGGTCAGCTGGTCTAGCTGATATTCATGTAGCAACATCAGAAAATGGGAAGTAACTGGACACATGACCTCAGGAGATAAAAGAATATAGTGGCATTACTTGGTAGCAATTCATCACCATGGAAGTACCTCGAACTAGTTGGCAGAAATTTTATGAGGCTGGGAATTCACAAAATTTTGAACAACAAAGAAGCCAGACAGACATATTTGTAACAGAGTTTCTATTTGAACATCATACTGGAAGTCCTAGCCAATGCAGTAAAGAGGGAATTAAAAACAAGAGTACAGTTTGAATAGTTTAAAAAAAAATCGCCATTGAGAAATGGTGTTTTTAATGTAGAAAAACCCCAAAGGACCTAAAGACAAAAACAAAGAAAAATTCTCATAGAACCAAGAAGTGAGTTTAACAACATTCCAGAATATGTCAGCATTCAAAGATCAATTTTGTACTTATATACTAACAGGAACCCCTTTAAAACAATGTAAAAACATATAACTATTTATATGTATGAGAAAATACAGATGAGAAGTTATTGATACATAAATACAAAGAAATTATATAAGTAGATCAAAGACAATGTAAGTGTCAATAGGTGTCCATGCAGGTATAAATAGCTCGTTTTAAAATTCATACTGAAAGAGACAAATGGGGTAAAATAATGTTGAAAAGAAAGAAGTATACACATGTGCAATAGTGGCACACAGCCTCTATGGATAACTAACTGCTCATGGACATGAGACCCTTTCAGTGGGAAGAGAACTCATAGCTAGTGATGGAAATCTCACTAATGCATTTTCATGAGGTGATATAAAGCTATAACAATGAAGTGTATGGATGAGGTAAATACTCCAAAATAAAATGAAAACACCAAAAATAAACTCATTCAAATATAGCCAACTGACCTTTTAAGTTTTATTTTGATTGACAGATACTAATTATACATACTTATTGGGTAAATTTTCACACTTTAATATGGTATGTGGTAGCATTAGAAAATTGTCAAAAAGTATACATTAACTTAATAGAGAAAAGATAGTCTTCAACAAAATGCATTTCATGCATTCCAATAAATACATAATCTGCTTCTTCCAGATATGAATTCACCCAGCCAAGCAAGAAGTACACACTTGCACAATGGTGGCACACAGCTGATGCAGGTAACCAATTGCTCACAGATTGCACACGAGACCTGCTCAGTGGGGAAGAACTCATATGTAGTTCTGGGAACCAAGACAGATTCCCTTGCATAGGAAACCAATAAATTCCAAAGAGAACTTCTACTGCTATTTAGCTAAGAAGGGTGAGCATATGTATCAATAAGTTCTAAATAACTATGTTTAACCCTTTTAGCCCAAACTGTTCTCATGTTTGGTTGGAGAATCTTTTTTTTAATTGATAACTTCCATAATTCTAGACAATAACCCATAGTAATTTCCTCCCTCCTCTAACTTTCCTCTTTGTAACTCCACTCTCCATCACACCACTTCCCCCCTTCATCAGTCTCTCTTTTATTTTGATGTCATCCTATTTTCCTCCTATTATGATGGTCTTACATAGGTAGTGTCAAGCACTGTGAGGTCATTGATCTTTTGCACCTGATTTTCAAGAGGAATGTGGGAGGATTTGAAACCTTGGCCTAAGAGACACCTTGCAATGCTGTAAGTACAGCTTGATGGACTATTCTGGTCAGAGTTGAAAGACTGAATGCAGTAAGAACTATGGACTGTGAGGTTTAGCTTATGAGGGTGAAAAAGAGCTTTGCTTGGATTGGGCTAGCAGTTTTTATGAAAAGCTTGCTGTTATGCCAATGTCCTGAGAAGTTGTGCAGGTTGCCTTGCATAGAAATTAACTGGTGTGAGCAGAGGGATATCGCACAGGAAGAAAAATCTTTCAGTGAACTGCTGCCCATTCAGCTGTTTTTGTGAGATTACAACCTTTGAGATTGGACCAGCTGACCTGCACTGGGGCAACAGGAAGAATGTAGACTGTTTTGAAGGGGCCTGAGTGCTCAAGGAGTGTCCTGTTCTTCAAAGTCGGCTTTATTCTCCCCTGGATTATCAAACTGGCATCCTACCTGGTATCGTGGAGTGTTAAGAAATGCTGGAAAGAGGGTCATTGTGTTTGCAACACAGTCTTGCGTTTTGGAAATGGCCATGGACAGTGTGAAGCAGGTTTGCTGGATGCCTGCATGGAGACCCCATGGAGCCATGAGGATGAACCATGGATTGCAGTGGAGACACAGTGGAGATGCTGGGACCACTAGAAAGCTGATAAGGAAAGCAGCCAGCCCTGATGAAGTTTCCCAGGTCTGTGAGTAGCTTATCTGGAGGGCTGGAATGCCAGAGACGTATTGTTGGTTAGAATTTTCAAATTTGGAGATTTGTCACTGGCTAGAGTTAATGGACTTGAAGCTACAGAGTTTGATGTTTGCCCTGTTGTTTTAATTCTTGTATTGGTTGAATATTTCCTTGCTATGCCCAATGTGATCTTTTGCAGTGTGAATGTTTATTCTGTACCATTATGGATTTTTGAGGGTTTTTTTTTTTTTTGGTATTATGGGTCAGTTAAATGACCTTGGATTATGGGGATGTATGAACATCATTAGGATTGATAAAAACTATGGGGACTTTTGAAGATAGACTGAATGCATTGCATTTTACATCATGGATGGTTAACAGTTTATGGGGGTCAGGAGCAGAATGTGGTGGTCTGATTCAGGTGTCCCCCATAAACTTAGGTGTTCTGGAGTTTAGGTTCTCCAGCTGATGGCAGCTGGAAATTAAAGCCTACTGGAGTTGGCGCATTGTTTGGGGCAGGCTTATGGATGTTCTAACCAGTTTCCCCATGCCAGTGTTTGGCATACTCTCCTGTTGCTATGGTCAACCTTATGTTGGCAAGGGGGTTATGTGCACCCTCTGCTCATGTTGTCATTTTTTTTCTGCCATCATTGAGCTTCCCCCTCAAGCCTTTAAGCAAATATATACCTCTTTCTTTCCCCCAAGCTTCTCTTTGGTTGGGTGATTTCTACCAGCAATGTGAGGCTGACTGCAGCACTGGACATGGTGGGGCATGCTTTTAAACCCAACACTCAGGAGACAGAGGTAGGAGGATCCCCATGAGTTCAAGGCTACCCTGAGAATTCTGAGTGAATTCCAGGTCAGCCTGGGCTAGAGTGAGACCCTACCTTGAAAAATCAAAAAATAAAAATTAACAAATAAGTTTAAAAACAGTGTTAAAAATAATCTCTTCTTAGATCTGACCTCTTGCAAAATTTACCTCAGATTGAATTCTAGATCAATCATAAACAGAAGATAAAATATTTGTGACCAGGGATTAGGCCAAGAGATTTTTTAACAGGACACTAAATGCAAGATGTACAAAAAAAAATGATAAACTGGACTTCAGAAAATATTTAAAGTTTGACTCTGTGACAGACATTATCAGTGTAAATGACCTAAAGACTTGGATAAAAAGTTTAAAAGTGGGCAAAATATGTAGACACATTACCAAAGACAATATACAGAAAACCATTAAATACATGCAAAGGCCCTTCACAGCTCTAGATAGTAGAGAAATACACGCTAAAACCACAGTATTACTGCATACCTAACAGAACAAATAAAATAAAAACATTGATTTGACCAAGTGCTGGACAGCTACTGGAAGTGATTCATTGCACCTGGAGATGCAAAATGGCCTAGCCACTCATGAAAATAGCCATATGCTTATAAAATTAAACATACAGTTATATGATGATGTCATGGGAAACCTTTCCCCTGGGGAGACATGAACATATGTCTTCATCCCAGATAGGGTTCTGATGACAGACCAAAGTAACATTGCACCAATACCAGTTTGGCTAACCAATGAGTTTACTTACAGAGCTGGGTGAGGGGTTATTTATAAGAACATGGAGTCCCCAAAAGAAGCTGCACCCCTGAAATTTCTCATCCCATCCTCGAAGACAACCACCCCATAGCTGCTTAGGTGGAGCTCCCTATACTGGGATCACCACTGCGAATACTCTCCCCTTAGCCTTGGCGTGAGGTGAAGGCTTAGCTACAGATGGCTTACTTACAGATCCCAAAGCAGCGCTACAGTGAAGCTCATTGTCTTCGGATCTTTTACCCTCTCTACCTCCCCCTGATGCTACAAGACCTCGTGTGTCATTGCATGCAGCTAGCACAAGGGGTGCCTGGGATGTCAGGTGGGGGGCCTGGTGACCCTCCCCTTGCCCTTCTCTTTTGAGAATTGTTACTGTTTTCACTGTGGAGGAATTTCCCCATGCAATAGATGACTTAGTGTTGGATGCAACAACTCGGATGAGTCTCAACGCCACTACAAGAGTTAAAAGGTTCCAGTATCAGTGGTGCCTTGCTATGTGGTATGATTTGTATAATAGCTCTAAAAGTCACAGCTACGATGATGGAGAACACATCTGTGGGAGCCAGGATGCGGAGGTGGGAGGGCTGAGTGTAGGGGAGAACATAAAGTGTTTGGTTGGGGCTACAGAGCTGTTCTTGTTGGTATAGAAGAGTTGGACTCACCTTTGGGGAAGAAAGATCTTTCTACTGTTGTATTCTATTTCTGCTGGGCTTTGAAAAACTGTTTTGTTAATTTATTCATACTGATACACTTGCCCCAAATTTGGGCAAAGCGCTTTTTGGAACTATTGTTAAGAATAATGTTGTTCTCTAGAACACGAGTGACAATGACACTCCACTTGAGCGGAGGTTGGGGATGGGGGCAGTGTTCAGTGGTAGAATGCTGGTATAGCATGTGCAAGGCATTGAGCTCCATCCTCAATACACTTCCAAGAAAGAAAGAACACAAAACACACTCCATTTGTCATGTGGGAGTGACACTCCTCTGCTCCATTGACAGAACCTCTCTATTCTGCTGTGAGCACTTCAAGTTCTTTGAGCAGAGGTGACTTTCTCGTGTCAGTGCTTGTTTTAGGGTTGCAGTATATGCATGCATGGCTCTAGTGACTCTTTCTGGAAGCAGTATCTTCCCAGTTTCAGCTGAACCACAGTCCTCCACTGTGTGTGTGTGTCGGGGGGGGGGGTGCAGAATCGTAACATTGCAATTGCATTCTGAGTGTCAATATTAAATATTCCTCCTCAGTGCAGAGCATCCTGGTGTTATTTTTATTTCTCACTTCCATGCCCAGCATGCTTGAGGCAGTAAGTACAAATTCTTAGACATCCTTATTCGAGAAAACAATCCAAGGGGCCTAGGCTAGGCTCCGTTACCCTCAGTCCAGCTTCTAGCATCTTCCAGCACATTCAGTGATCTCAACATAACTAAAAAGAGAAACCCAGTATTCAAATTTCACCCTAGGCTACATATTTAATTTCAAGTCTCCCTCTCCGATGACCTTGTGCATTGCCACTATGTAATGGGCCTATGTAATCTAACTACGAAGGAAGGAGAGTACACAGAGGACAGGGTAATTTCAGCAAAACCTATTGAGGGAATGGAAGGTATAATTTAAAAGTATTTGTGTAGTTCTTTCCAAGCCCTCCTCTTCTTTTCTTCTCCCTTTCCTTTCTCTCTTTCTTTTTACATTTCTTTGTAAATGCAAAAGAAATTGTGTAGTGCCGTGAATTTAAAACAATTTTTAAGAAGTAACTTGGGATTCCTCCTTAATATCTGGTCCATTTTCAGGACTCTTTGACTCCAGAATGGACATTTAGGTACAGATAACCCTTGGGGATGGGCTTGTTCTTGGGTGCTTTTGAGAAAGATTAGGAAACATGGAGGTTGGAGAATTCTGCTTTTCTAGTGCTTGCTATCTCCAATGCAGATATTATCTAGGACATGTTTATCCAAAACTGAGGTTTAACAGCCGTGTGTAAGGTGCCAAAGATGAAGGGTAATATAAGCTCAAAAATGCCCAGATGATTAGGCAAAGCAGCAAGCAGCATCATGTTTATGGTTCTGGAAAGGCACAAAATCTGTTTATTTGATATAATAGCTATGGCCATGATCCTGACATGAATTATGTTCCATGCCCAGAGAGAAATTTGGCAGTGATGCCCTAAAAGAGGGTGGCAGTGTGTTTCCCTTGCTGAATGACCTTTCTGAGTACAAACCAGTGTTGGGACCACTTTTCCCTTTACATAATGATATTTCAATGCTTAGTTGGACTCCAAAACCATTTTTTGAAAATTTGGGTTTTTACTGATTATTAACCTATTTTATAATCAGAAAGAAAGCTGCAAACCATGGATCCTCAATGAACACAGAGATGTTTCCAATGCATTCTTCCTCCAAACTGTCATATGTAAGCAGACAATTCTTACAAATTCTGCTTTCAGGATGCACTTTTGTGTACACATTGCCATTTTTCCCTTTTAAAATAAAAGTCCATTCTTACTGTAAAAATGCTGCCAATAAGAAAGAAGCAATAAGAAGGTAAAATAATCATCTGGCATTGCACTGCCTACAGAAGACTGTTTTCAGTGTTTCCATGACGAGTAGATTGCATTTAAAAAGCCATCATGGATTAGGTGTGGTTGGGGAGGGGCATACGGAGGCATTGGGAGCAGGAGCCAAGGAACAGGCAAGAGCTACTATTGAGATTTTTCTCCAGTTATGAAGGAGCAAGTGCACCTCATATTCACAGGAGAAAATGGAAATTAGAATCTGGCTATCAGTGGTGTGAACATAGGAGATTGCCGGGGTTAGTTCTGGAAGTGGGTCAGGTGTATAAATTCAGACTGCAACTTTGATTGCTGCACAAGAAGGACTAGCTTGTGAGGGCTTATGTTGTCAGTGATGTCCATGGGACCTGTCTTCTCAGCAACATTTTGAGTGTGTGTGTGTGTGTGTGTGTGTGTGTAGGTCAGAGGACGACTTGTCTTCCACCTTCTTTGAAGCAGAGTCTCACATGGTTCACCATTGTTTTGACCATGATGGATGTCCCCAGAGCTTCGGGTGGTTTCTCTTGTCTCTGCCTCCCTTCCCACCTACAGGCTTCGCTGGGATTGCAAATGAACAAATCCATACCACCCGGCTGAGTTTTTGTAATGTGCATGCTGAGGAGCTGAACTCGGGCACTCATGCTTCTATGTCAAGTGCTTTATCCTCTAAGGCATCTCCCTAGCCCCCATTTTGAGCTGATCTACCCAATTATACTTTTTTTTTTTGTTAAAATCTACTGAAGCCACTAGCTAAAGTGAATGTAAAATTTCCAAATGGATTTGCCCATATACCTACAGTTGTGTGTGCGTGTGTGTGTGTGTGTGTGTGTGTGTGTGTGTGTGTTGGATGAACCAATTAACAGAAGTACAGGTTCATGCTATGGTCTTAATTAGAGAAATAACAATCATGCACATAGTTTATCTAGCTTTGCCTGGTTCATAGTGGTAATAGAATCCCAGTTATAAGAACTGGCCCTGAGTCCAAATGTTCACCCACACTAAGAGAAAAGAGCATAATATATGTATGTGTATAACAGAAAACTGAATTTATTTAAAGTTTTGGCCAAAATTGGGAAGGGGATATTTTCAACCCCTCCTGTTCTTGCCTACAGCTGTGTTACACTTTATAGAAAAGAAGAAACAAAAGCTAGGAAATGTACATATGTTGATTTCCTGTGCACATCAGTTCATGGAATTGAAGATAAATTTTTCTCCTCATCCCAAAAGCCAGGGCCATTTTCACTCTCAGTATGCTGTTCTCTGTGACACTGTGAAATTGAAAAAGACCATTATAAAAAAAGAAAATAAGAAAACATGAACCAAAACACAAGACAAACCAAGAACAAAGGAAAAAGTTGACATTTTAAAAGATGAATTTGTTGGAATTTCTCAGCAATCCAGATGTCTTGAGCATCCACAGTTACACTTCAGAATTTTTACTAGCCTCTTGGCTATGTAGGAGGTATTCTGAAGGGTAGAACAGAGGAAAGGCCTTTATACAAATCCCTGATAAAATGTACTTATGAAAACAAAATCTCCTTCAGGGGAAAACACATGTCAATATGTAAAATTATTTTATTATTAATTTATTACTAAATTAAATCATAAGCTAAATTTTTTTCTGTTTTCAGAAATATCAGCCCAGAATAATTTATTTTTATCCATGGATCTAGTTTTTTTTTTCTCTTCTTTGATTGCTTTGTAGAATAATACCATAATCTTTTTCATTCTTATATCTGCCTTATCTGTTTACCCCTCCACCACTTTTACCTAGATCTCATCTATACATTGCTCACTTTTTTCTTTGTTTCACATCTGCTGCCTAAAGACACTGACTTGCTGTTACTACTTCATAGGGCTAGGGTACATCCATACTGTGAACTCTGACCTTCTGGAATCATCTCTGACCATGACCCCTCCTGGTTTCTGCTGCTCTCCTTTGGTTGTTTAGCTCTTCACATAAACTATTTGCTGCTTAGGTAACCACAGCACAAAGAAGCTCCATTGTCTCTGCTCTACTTCCCCTTGCATAGGTGCTGACAAAACAAAGATAATATACTGACTCTGGAGACGTAGGAGGAGAATTAATCAAAACTAAAGATGTTATGAGTAAGCCAATTGTGAAACCTCCTTGTTGATATTATATATATATATATATATATATACATACACACACATACAGTCTCCTTGGAGTTTCCTGGCCCCATTCAGTCTAGCCTAGTTGGCAAGTTGATAAATATATGCATATAATTTCTGTTAGATTGACATTTCTTAAAATACTATTGGGGGGATGGAGAGATGGCTTAGCACTTAGGGTGCTTGCCTGCAAAGTCAAAGGACCCAGGACTGATTCCATTGTAAAGCCAGATGCACAAGGTGGAGCATGTGTCTGTAGTTTATATTTCCAGTGGCTAAAGGCCCAGCCCTAGAGCACCCATTCTCCTCCCCCCTCCCCCGCCTCTCATAAGTAAATAAAATGTTTTAAAATACCAAATGCATCTAATCCGAAGAGGAAACTAATGCAGCCTCACCTTGAGTACTAACTTATGTCTGCCAGTCTTTACCTTTAGCAATAATGGATTTCCATTCTTCTGGGTATCTAAGTTTCTGAAAACACTATCACTTGTAATGATGTAACAATTTTTGCAGCTTATTGTTTGGTCCCTTAGTAACATAGTAATGTTCAATACAGCTTTGTAATTACACATAAAAAAAGCATACATTAGTATCCTCTGTAACAGTGACCTAGAAAAATCCATGACACAAAATTAATTTATTATCAAATACTTCAGCAATGTATATAGGTCAGGTCAGTCTACAAAAATAGAACATTAGAGATAGGAAGATGGCTCAGTAGTTAGAAGTGCTTGCTGTATAAGCCTGACAACCAGAGTTCAGATCGCTAGCACTCATATAAAGCTGGATACAGTGGTGCACTCATTTCTAATGCCAGTGAAGCTACGGCAATGGGAGGCACAGACAAGAGAATCCAGAAGCTCACAGACCAGCTATTCTGGCATTTGTAGCAGCAAATGAGAGAGACCCTGTCTCAAGCAAGGTGAGGGTGAAAAGTGACATGTCCTCTGATCTCCATATGTGCACTGTGGCATGTGTGCTCCCATACACACGAATGCGCACATGCGCACACACACACATCATATACACACACACAAGCAGAACAATAAGCAAGTAAAAATATAACATTTCCTACCTTGAAAGAGATAAAACCCATTTTAGCATTTAATGAAAATGGGACTAGATCATTAAAACTTATAAACAGTATTCAATATCATGAATCACATTCATATATGGGCAATTCTTATGCTTTTACTTTTCCAGGTAGGGTCTCACTTGTTAGGTCGGAACAGGCTCCCAAAATTGAGTCACCAAGGACAGAAGGATGGCAACAGACATAAGGAAGTGGATTATCCTCATTCTTCAAGAAACTGCCCAGCCATTATCACTTCCTTGCTTAACAATGCCCCCAGATTATGGTTTGCTAGCCCCTTATCTCCAAAGTCCCCTACTCACTGTTCTGGTCTCACACTCTAGCTATTTGAAATGGCTGATATAAAGAGCATTACATTATTTTCCCTTCCTCACCTTCCCCCAACTGAAAACCCCTATAAAGTCCACTATCTGGGAACTCAGGTTGGCTGTGCTCCTCTTTTGTGAGTCAGCCCTGGCAACTCATGTTTTTCCCAAATAAAAGCTTTCATCTTTGCCTCAGAGTCGTTTGCCTGGTCTTGGTCACTCCTGTGTGGCTGCAAGATGGTGGTACAAATTTCCAAGAAGAAGAAATTTGTTGTTGATGGTCTCTTCAAAGCTGAGCTGAATAAGTTTCTCACACAAGAGTTGGCTGAAGATGTCTACTCTGGACTGGAGGTCCAAGTTACACCCACCAGGACAGAGATAATTATCTTAGCCATGAGGGCACAGAAAGTTCTCAGGGAGAAGGGTCATCACATCTGGGAATTGACTGCAGTGGTCCAGAAAAGGTTTGGCTTTCCTGAGGGCAGTATAGAGCTTTATGCAGAAAAGGTAGCCACAAGAGGTCTGTGTGCCACTGCCTAGGCAGAGTCTCCATGTTACAAACTCCTAGGAGGGCTTGCTGTGCAAAGGGCCTGCTATGGTGTGCTGCAGTGCATCATGGAGAGTGGGCACAAGGGCTGTGAGGTTGTCTTATTGGGAAAACTCTGAGGACATAGGGCATAATCCATGAACTTTATGGACGGCCTGATGATCCACAGTGGAGACTCTGTTAACTACTATGTTGACACCACTGTGCATCATGTACTGCTCAGGGAAGGTATTCTGGGCATCAAAGTGAAGATCATGCTGCCCTGGGATCCAAGTGGCAACACTGGCCTAAGAAGCCCCTGTGAGCATCATCGAAACCAAAGATGAGATTCCATCCACCACCCCCATCTCCCATCTCAGAACAGAAGGGTGGGAAGCAAGACCCACCTGCCATGCCTCAGCCAGTCCCTGCGGCGTAACAGGGTCTTGTTGGCATCTGCATCTGGAGGCCGAATGTTGCTCTGTAAAGCCACTTAAATAAAATCTTGCACAAAGACCTAAAACAATGGGTTTGCAAAGACAGATGCACATAGTGGAACATGCATTTGGAGATTGTTTGCAGTGGCAAGTGGCCCTGGCATGCCCGTTCCCTCTCTTTTCCATGACACTTGTCTTGTTTTTTATTAGATCATGGCAGTTTAATCCAGTTCCTCTATTCTTTGGATATGTTAGATATAGCTAAATTAATTTCAGAAACTGATTTGTAGATTGGGTGGACGTCTTACTTAGCTTTTAAAAGTGATAAATATCCTCATAAAGAAAAAATATATACAATAGTATAAAGGTACACCAATTCTGATGAGCTTTAAAAATGGTAAAATTTTTCATGTCTTCATGTTTAATCCAATAATGTTACTACATAATATATATTTCTTGTTTATTTTAAATGCTGTTAGCAAATCTTTTGTTCATAGTTTACTCTCTGTAGCCTCATGTGCCTTAAACTCTACTTTTTGTTAATATCAGAGTTTCCAGATATCAGAATATTGTAATTTGATTTATACAAAGTCCATAATGTTTGGCTACTAATAAGCATGCATTACTATGCCTGGCTAAAACTCTAATTTTAAGATGGTTCTTGTTTTGTTCATGCTGATTTTGCTGGGTGATTATCACTGAAATTATAAACTAAGTCTTATAAAAATGACTTATAATTTTGGTCTTTAAAAACTGAGGAAGCTACCCATGTCTTAGGAAAATCCACTATATACAAACAATGTTAATATAGTTTGTCTAAGCTTCATGTAATTGTCATAAATATTTCCTTAGTTAAGCCTTAAGATTGTTCAATGGTAAAAGTTACTTGTTAGGTCAGGACAAAATGAAGTCACTGAGGACACCAGGAGGGTTACAGAGACATAAGGGAGTGGGTCAACCACATTCCTCAAGGAACCACCTAGCCATTACCCCTTCCTTGCCTAATACTGCCCCCCACCCACCCAGGTCATGATTTCCTGCCCTCCCATCTTGTAAGTCACCTGGTTTCTGTTCAGGTGTCACACGCTGGCTATCTTTGATGTCCCCTAAGGAAACTTTTTTTTTTCACTTCCCTTCCTCACCTTCCCCCAACTGAAGAGCTCTATATAGCTTACTATCTATAATCTCAAAATTGACAGCTCCACTCTTGAGAGTCAGTCCTGGCAGCTCATGTTTTCCCTGCATAAAAGCTTCCATATTTGCCTCAGAGTGGTCTCCATGGTCTTGGTCATTTCTGAACCTTACAGTACTTATTTAAGAAATTACTTTGTGTCTGTCATATAGTCTCTAATGTATGTTAAAATTGGGCTTGCTTAACTCAATAATGACCAGGTTTTATTTTGTACTTGAGCTATGTATAATCAGTCTCAGTCAAGGTTTCACTTAATTAATTGCCTCATTTCTGGTATCATAAGGTCATTGCTTATAGAGATATTTATACTTAAGACATGTTTCCTGCCATAGAAAAAATGATCTTAAATCGCTGTTCTGCTTCCAGTTTGAGGGGTAGGGAGGTTAATTTGTACTTATATTGATATACATACAGAAAAGCCAAGGTTGTTTTCAAACACAGATGCCAAGTTTTTATACTGTCTTGTCTTTTTCCTATCATACAATTTCTAGATTAAATCAATTCCCTTAAAGTCATTGACACAATATTTGGTTAAATGTTTTCAGGGCTAATGTTCTGGTCTCACACTCCTGCTATTTGAAATGGCTAATGTAAAGAAGAGAGGATTTCTTTTCCCTTCCTCACCTTCCCCCAACTGAAGAGCCCTATAAAGCCCACTATCTGGAAACTCAGGTGGGCTGTGCTCCTCTCTTGTGAGTCAGGCCTGGCAGCTCATGTTTTTCCCAAATAAAAGCTTTGATCTTTGCCTCAGAGTGGTTTTCACGGTTTGCTCACTCCTAAGTCTTACATCACTTGAGCCCAGGCTTACCTGAAACTGACTCTGTAGTCTCAGACTGGCCTTGTACTCACAGAAATCCTTCTACTTCAGCTTCCTGAGTGCTGAGGTTAAAGGTGTACACTACCATGCCCAGCTTTTGGGAAATTTTTAGATATTTTTAAAATAGTTTTATTTTTAGAATATTGCTAACATGACAAGGGTTTATATTATGATATATTCACAAAGTACATTGGGAAAAGGAGCATGAAATAAAAAAGAACAAGAAAAGGAAGGAATGAAGGGAAGATTAAGTGGTAAGTCATTAGTTCAGGTGTTTTACTACATAAAAGTTAAGGAGCAGAGTTCACTGCTAAGTTTTTGAATTACATTTTCCACAGCTCTATCAATGTAAAATTAACAAATAAAATTGTATATATTTATAATGGAAAAAAGAAAAGATACTTTTTGAAAATGGGGACTAATTCCTAAAACTCCCAGGCAAGCCTCAGATATCTGTTTGTGCTTATTCTTGAGGCTAGAGAGAGACTATAACATCCTCTGTGGCTAAGCCCAGATCCTGGGGGCAAAATCATTAACCCATGATAGTTTATTTCAAGTGTCTGGAGGCCTGGAAGTAGAAATCAGCATATCCACTTGAGTATCAGATAAGTTTTTTTTTTGTTGTTGTTGTTGTTTAGCTTTTTCTCTTCCTTTTCCCCTAGGAGGACCTGGCTGCAAAGTCACAACAAGCATAATAAACACATCCACATCTTAGATTTAATCAAATTCAGAGTCTGAGTCTGTTTGCTGACTGGTTTGATTGTATTGAGTTTCCTCAGCACATTGGGAGGGGGAACTGTGGCTGACTGCCCAGAATGGATCCTGACTCCTTGCATGCTTTGTTTGTGACAAATTCAATAAAGATTAGTTTTGTAACTCTATTGAATGGCTTTTTTGCCTGCTAGTTGCCCCCAGACAATAGAGTTTTATCACACCAAATTGCCATAGTAAGGATCACTGCCAATGTTTGCTCTGGACAAATAACTGCTTGTTGACTAAGCTTGCCTTTCTGGGGTGAATAGTTAAAGACCTGCTTGTCTCATGTCATTAACAAGTTACCAGGTGGATAGTATTAATAATAATGTACATATATATAAGCTATTATAGATATATATTTCTAATAGAGACTGTTTAAGTGAACAAAAATGGAGGAGGCAATTTACATTCAGAGTCCTCACTTCTCATTTTGTGTCATCAGTGCCAAACCAAATGAAACATCAACTGCTTGCCAAGTAGTTGTTGCTTACTATCCACTCCTCCACCCCTGTACTAATATTGTTTCCTGGTTACTCTCATGTTAGACCCTCTGAGCAAGCAGACCTCATAGAATCAGTGCCCTGAGTCCAGAGACTACTGTGTCTGACACAGAGCAAGAGAGACCACTGGCCAGCTGATCATGTGTGGCTCTGAGCAAAAGTCTTCTCTACAGCATTAACTAAGTATGAATTATCCAAGAATAAGAACCATGGAACACTAGGAGAGGAGAGGCTCCTAAAGTCTTCTCAAGTCAACAATAAGGAAATTTGGATTAAAAGCAGAATCTGGGCTAGGGAGAAAGAACTCATTCAGTAAAGTAATTGCTTTGCAAACATGAGGACTGGAATTTAAAACCCCAGAGTCCACATGAAATAGCTAGGCACGGTGGTGGTGGTGCATGCTTGTAATCCCAGTGCTGGGGAAGTAGAGACAGGCTGATCCTTGGAGTTTCAGCGCCAGCCAGTCTACATGGTGTGTTCCAGACCAAGGGAGACACTGTCTCAAAGAAGGTAGATGGTATCTGAGAAATAACACAGAAGGGGTTGTCCTCTGGCCTCCACATGCATGCACACACATGTGTATATGTGTACATCTATGCACATGTGCATCTCCACATACATGAAAATCCACATACATATGGATAGACATACTTACTTAGAGAAAGAAGAGTCATAGCATTCCCGGGGCACACAGTCTAACTGGAGTCACAACAAATGTCCACACTCCAACCTGCCCAGAAATACAATCCACCCTCCCATCCTTATATAAGTTCATTTGAGTTGAAGTAATGATCTCCACAAAGGACCTGCTTAAAAGGAAAATACTATTGAGAAAGCACAAACTTTAATACCTTGTCCTTCTACTTAAGCAATTAATAAATAGTTCTTCTACCTGGGAAATTAATTACCAAAGATATCTCAGCCAAAGCTATAATGTGGAAACTCCCTCACGTCTGTTGAAATTGGATTCATCCCAGACTTTTGAGACACACGGCAAGAGGATGTGTTGTGCTCTCAAGTGTCCACCCCACTGTCTGGGAGCCTCCTCCTGGCCTGCCAGTTACAGCTGTGACAGACCCACTCTTTCAGGTTTTTTTTTTTTTCTGTGGAATATCTCTTTAGGTTCACTGATTTCCCATTTCTGATTTCTCTTTATTCCAAATCTAACCTCTCCCTACATTAGGAACAATCTCGCCCTTTATGAGAGACATTTGGAACAGTCTGCCGCTCAAGATATACTCATCCTGACAAACTTTGAGTCTGGCTTTTAAGCACTTTCATGATAACAACCTTTTGAAAGGGTTCAGACAATCATTCTCTACTGACTGACACAAATATTCACCTCCCTCAGGATTTCCCTCTGCAGAGGGTTTTGTGGCTGGGGGAATAGACAAGTCTATCTGTTTGGCCCAGTCTGCCCACAGCTTGGAGGACAGATGGCTGAGGGAGTTGGAGTTGTAGGAGACATGGAGCTGAACAGCCAGGAAGCCTCATGCTGGGTATAAGAAGACAGATTGAAAGACCAAATGTCCCTGGATCTCCACTTACAGGAAATCCAGAGCACAATCAGCAAATACCACAGGGGAATATCTTTGAAGTTTTCTCTGTTGAAAATGGACCCAACATTTGTGGTAGACAGCCATAGAGCCATGGGGTCCATTCTATCCATGGTCCTTACTGAGATGCCCAGGACTGACCATGTCGAAGGGGTTGATAAAACTGAGAAAAGAATGTCTGAAGTCACCCAGTCTTCTGATTGTAGTTTATCCTTTCTGTGGAAATGTCTTCTCTGTCTTTTTGTCACTCGTTGTTTCTAGATGAGGCTGAAGGCTGACGAGAAATGTAATCTGTTTAGGGAGGCTATCACCACCATGGTTATTGTTTAATGCTGAGAGCTAAGTAGCTCACTTTTTCAGACTCCGAAGGTTTATGTATTTCAACCGGCCATCAGAACACCTTGAAACAAAACAGAAAGCAAGTAGAGGTCAATTACTTCTCAAGAACTGCCTATCAGAGGAGATTTTTGTACCTGGTGAAAGATCCGGACAAAGTTAAGGACAGTTCACAGTTTGATTCTTAATGGGCGTGATGGGGAGATCCAGAGAGCAGCATTTTCGAAGCTGCATGCTGGTGGTATATTTCAGAACATTTTATGTCTGATATGGCCTAATAAAAGAATCAGATTTATCTCTCATATATCAAATTAAAGAAGACATCTCCATATTGATGATCTTCTGCCATACTAATACTATACAGTGAACCACTGAAGACTAAATAATCAGCTGTTGCTTGTGAGCATAGAAACTATGGGTGGATGACAAGGAGAGTCCACAGGATAACAATTTAGCTGGTGCTTGGCTGAGGGTATCTTCTGACTCCAGTTGGGCTCTGTCTCATGTCTGGCTGAAGCATAGCATAAGTAGTGAGGGGGGAATACAGGTAGGGTGACTGAACCCCTGAAAGTAAATAATAATAATAATAATAATAAAGGCATGTAAGTCTTCACTTACTAGAAATCAAAGATGATCTGACTTCTTATCTCCTGCCTAGTTCTCTAGACCTGCTTTCCACAAACAACCAGAACCTCTCTTGGGACAGAGGTCTTCAATAGGATCTAAATGTTGTGGTTGGTCAAGTTCAGCCCCTGGAACTTAGTGTCAGAGCTAGCTTCTTACTGAGACAGCCTCTAGCCCTAACCAACCAGCTGTTCCTCTGGTTCACCTGAATCTGAAGACAGCCCACCACTGTAAGATTTTAAACACCTTTACAAGGGGAGGGCAGGTTCTCTGACCACTTGGGAACTTCCGGCTGTGGGTTTTTCCCTTGGCAGGATCTGGGCTGGCTAAAACCAGGCCCAGGCCCAGCTGAGAGAGCTCCCTAGCCCTCACTCTCCACATGGATTACTTTACTCCCTCTACTGTCTCCATATTGTAGGAGTGCCTTGAACTTTCTTTTCTCTCTTTCTAGAATTTTTCAGGCTCGCCACGTGGGCTCTCTAGCCACGTGGGTGCCTTTTCTTGGTTCTGTACTTCCCTCCATAAATCCTTCCCTGTCTTTTAAAATCAATTCTTTGATTAAAATTAGAAACTAACCTAGGGTTTGGGGTTCAAGGACTTTCCTGGACCACTAAAACCTCATTACAGTTGGCGACCATGAAGAGACTATCTTGAGAAGGAAAATTATGATTTTCATATTATGGGAGAAAATGGGAAGCAAATTTTCCAGCTGTGAGCATGACTAATGCTTCTCTCCACTTGCGGGGAAACTGGCTTGCTTTGTCTTCTTGCAGGATGTCAAGGTCTACCATCTTTGATTAAGCGGAGGGGAATGAATGGTGCATGGCGTTGGCAGTGGTCAGGCATGCAGATGGGCCTCCCTTTGGACTGGGGATTCTCTGCCACAGCCCCCACTTTCCAAGGTATACATGGGCATCTCAGGATGCCTGGCCCCTTTCCACCCTGCTGGGATTGCATGCCCTCTTGCTGTGCACTATCCTATGGGGCAAAACTGGGACGCCATCAGGAGGGAGGCACGTGTTATTGAGCTGCTCTGACCCCCAGCCACCCTTAACAGGCTGAACTCCTGAGCTTGGGAGCTGGTTCTGCTGAGTCGAGGGGGCGGGGCCTCAGGGCCACAGGGAGACTCAGGAGCCAAAGGCAGCTGGCAGGAGTGGCTTATAACTTTTGTCTCCCTTTTTCTTTTTTCATTACAAGTCACTTTACCTACCACAAGACACATAGTTACCCATGGGGGATGGGAGGATGGAGGTCAGATTCCTCTGGGCTCTATGCCTCCTGCAGCGCCGGCCTCTGTCCAGTTCAATTGGAGACTTGAGGCTGCACTTCCAGAGTGGAACAAGCCGCTAGCCAGAGACTGAGTGTTTCTGGCAGCCTAAAGGAGGGGGGATGGAAAGTGCCCCAGCCAAGCACCCGGCCTTGGTCCTGACCACATGGCTCCTCCCTACCATGGAGCCGCGGCCTGCAGCTGTGTCACCGGGATGGGGAAGATAACCACGCTGTCTCTCAGGAAATACAGAGACACGACGGGAAAGACGTGCCTGATGGTGCTTGCTAACTGCCTTGATTTTCTGCCAAAGTTCTCCATGCCAATATTTACATTGCAATTTTTACAGAACTGTGAATCATTTATTCATACAGGTATTATAAAAAGCAGTATGAGGGCTGGAGAGATGGCTTAGCAGTTAAGCACTTGCCTGTGAAGCCTAAGGACCCCGGTTGGAGGCTCGATTCTCCAGGACCCACGTTAGCCAGATGCACAAGGGAGTGCACGCGCCTGGAGTTCGTTTGCAGTGGCTGGAGGCCCTGGCGCGCCCATTCTCTGTCTCTCTCTCTCTCTGTCTCTTTCTCTCTCTGTCTGTCACTCTCAAATAAATAACAATAAACAAAAAATATTTTTTAAAAAAAGCAATATGAGCTAGGCCTGATGGCACAGACCTATTATCCTAGCTACTTGGGAAGCTGAGACAGGAGGATCTCCAATTCAAGGCTCCAATGTCACAGCTTGACCCTACATTTAAAAACTAAGTGACTTTTAAATTGCGGGGTAAAAATAAGTACATAATTTTAATTGATGTTTTCCAAATACTTAATGATTAAAAACACCTCATTAGTAACTGCACTTGATGTTCTCTCTTTTGTTTAGGCTGTAAACAACTAAGATGTTATTTATAGACACCTTTTGGTTCCTTTATCATATGTGATAAATTATGGTATGGCATTCCTAATCCAAACAGTCTGATAGATACATTCTGAAGTTTGGGTTTTTTGGTTTTTTTTTTTTTTTTTTTTTTTTTTGGCATTTGATTTATTTCAAGGGTTTGTGTGTGTGTGTATGTGTGTGTGTTTGTCTTTAAAACTGAGATTTTACTAAAGCCTACAATAAGCTAAAATTTTATATAAACAGGCCATAATTCATTGCATAATATCATAAATATCATTACTGACTTTATGTTCTGGGTCAACTTCAACCTACATAGATGATTATTGGAAACAAGGAAACAGGAGCTGGTGGCTCATAATTTGGTAGGTATTTTAAGAGATTGCAATGGTCCTGTCACTTAAAAGGAGTAAACAACTGGCTTAAGTTCCAGGCCAACCTGCTTCAAGACAATAAAAATCTGCTTTAGCTACTCTTTTAATAAAATCTTTTACAGGACTGTTAGAGGTATTGATAAAGATTATCCCCCTAACAGTTGTCATGTTTTGCCTGTATTTAGGGGCTTATAACTTTTAAAAGTATATATCATGGTATTTATTAATAGGAGATATCTCAAATCAATTGGTTTATAGGTACATATACTGGTATAATGAGACAAGTCTGGTTATGAGGTAGAGATTTTTGGTGACATAAATACTAAGGAGAGTGTAAATTTTTCTTCTAAGGCTGTTTCTATACAAATTTCCAATAAGAAGATGGTTAATTAACTCTTTGATGTTATACTATTTGCTTCTTTGTCAATGGGTAATGAGATAAGTCAGTTAGATGTTGTTTCTCTTAATAGTCTTGTAAAAAAAGATGGTTAATTATGGAATGAGATGAGGTGATTAAAGGAACTAGGAAGGAATTTTTCAATGTTGGACATAGAATGCTTGTTAAAAATGTTCATGTTTTGAGTGAAACTTAGATCAAAATTCTAAAATATGTTGATAAAGAAAGAATATAAGACCTAAACAGACAAAATTTTGCCTAAAACTAATTTCCTTTTATAAGAAACAAAAAGCTAATTTCAGGCTAAACATAAATAAACAGCATGCCTAAAATAAAGAATTTTTCAACTGTTTATGGACTCTTAAGGATGCTCTAAGAGTTTCATATAAGGACACAGACTTAATCTATTCAAAGTTATGGCAAGTTGGACTCTGGAAAAAGGGATGGTGCCCTTTTTATCTCACATCCCATGCAAGTTTAAGCCATGTGTCCTTCAGATCTTGTCCAGAAATAAAATGGCCAGTTGTCTCTAACAAAGAAAGGGAGTAACAAACATCATGTAATATTGGTTCTTTTATAGCTCCTCTCCTTTGAACACCTAAAGTCACATCTGTCAGATAAAACTTCTCACTAGACAAAAAAGGTCAAATGGGTAAACTAAATCAAGGTATTTGATCATGTTACAAATTCCTTATGTAAGACAAGCATCAAGATTACCTAAAGTGTATATGAGGATAAAACCTGGTATGATAAATAGGCATCAAGTAAATAATCTCTCATCTATCTATCTCTCAAATGTCAACAAAGGGTAGGATTTCTATATATAAGGTAATAAAACCAGAGATTACCTTCAAAACAGTAACAGCCCTTTAGTCCCAAACATTCACAGACCACAGAGGGGAGAAGAGAAAGGGGTCTTAGGAACATTCCCCCTGTAGGGCATCTAAGCTACCAAGATGGGAATAAGGGTGGAAATCTTTGCACTTGGTCTTAGAATGGTCAGTGGCACTCCTTATATGCCATGATTAAAACACATGCAAGGGGCTAGGGGAAATGTCCTGAGGAACCCAAGGTTGGAAGCTGGCTTTGTAGGATGAATATGGGTATCCTATCTTGGACCTTCCTTGCTCCAGGAGGCACATAGACCATGCTATAGGTATTCCCTTTTGATTGGGAAGAAAACAGGAAATTTTGGGTCAGGACTCCTGCAGAAAGGAGATTTAAAAACCCTACTTTCAGCCAGGCATGGTGGCACACACCTTTGATCCCAACACACTGGAAAATGAATTAGGAAAATTGCTGTGAGTTAGAAGCCACCCTGAGACTACACAGTGAATTCCAGGTCAGCCTGGGCTAGTGTGAGATCCTACCTTGGAAAAAGAGAGAGAGAGAGAGAGAGAGAGAGAGAAAGTATTTTTCTCCAAAATCCAGCTGGATGAATACCCCCCCCCCTCCAACAAGAACATTCAAGACAGGATGCGGCATAACCTTACATTAGATTCTGTTTTTTCACTGTCCTCCACCTTGTTTCAGATTCGACAATCAGCTTCTAAGATACCACCGAAGTTTCTGTGAGTTATCTTCTTTAAAACTGGGCTCATTTAGAGGGAGAACAGGAATTCCCCATTACTTTTCTCCAGAGACTTACATACTCATGTAACTTCAGATCCCATAGAGGAGGAAATTTTCTTAAAGACAGGTTTTTAACTTACTCAACACCTGATATTCGTATGAAATTACAAAAATTGGTAGCCAAACCAGATAAGAGCTTAAAACAGCTGCCCCAAGTAGCAACTTCTGCTTATTATGATCAGGAAACCAAGAAAAAGGGGGAGGACCAGAAAGGGAGATAAAGAAAAAATAATGCTAGATGTCACCTGGACATAGTAATGGCAATGAAGGTTGCTGGGGGAGGGGGTTCCTCCATTGAAACATTTAATTAAATAAAATCTAAAATATGTCTACTTGATGCCAAGATTTTAACCAGTAGAGAAACTGAGTCCAGCAGTTCACAACATCAATTTGTTCATGGTTTAAGGGATATAGAAACTTCCTTTAAGACTCTCAATAAAGTAAATTAGGTTCCTCTATTTGTCAAGGTTTAAACTGTTGGAGAAACTGAGTCTTGAACTGGTCAATCCAATTTGCTGGCTGAGTGAAAGTCAATTAAAATAGGTTCTGGTATCAAAAAAAAAAAAAAAGATAAATGTCCATGTGTAAGTGTTTAATCTTCAAAGACAAGGGAATCATACATAAAAACATTGTGACGTTAAAGATAACTCCTGCTTTTTTTAATGCTAATTCTATCAAATGGTCATCACTAGATTTAATTACTTAGGTTTAAGTGATTTAATTTCAATCACTATAACATTTATCCTCCTATTAGATAAAAGATGTTGGGATAGCTTGCCTAAGCTTTATCAATTTTGAGTAATGGGTAAGACATAGAATTGTTTTATGTTAATAAAAATTACTATTACATATAAGAACAATTGCTATCCAATATTAAGCTTAAAAACATTGGTTGTCAAATAGTGTTTTCTCATTCAAAGCAGAGTGGTCAAGAGTTGTATTGGAGCTTAGCTGTTTTGGCTCAACAATGACCAGATTCTGCTCTATTGAATGTAAAGTAACTGTCTGATTTCTGGCACCTCAGGTCCAGTACTTACAACAAAACTAACTCTTAAGACATATTCCCTGCTTTAGGGTGCAGCCTCATGCTCAAACAATGGTCCTCATCTGAGAGAAATAAGTTCAAGCTTTGTGGTTCTGTTGCCAACATTCCCTAGGTAATTGGTGCCCACACAGGTATCTGGATTAATCAAAGCTGTTTTCAAACACAGGTGCCAAGACTTTATACTATCTTGCTTGTCTTTTTGCTGACAATTTCTAGGTTAAATTAATTGGCTTGGATTTGTGTTGTTTTCAAGACTGGTTCTGCTTGCATTTACAGTAATTAGATATTCAAACGATAAGATGTGCCTACTTTCTATGCTTCAGATATGGCCTATGCCACCACAGGATAATAAGACTTAGAGATTAGACAAAATAATTTAAAATATTTGTGTTATTCTTTAACTAGATAGGTTTTACTAATCAAATATGCTATACATATACACCTTTTAAGGTTGATGTAACTTTCTTTCTCAGTGTATTAATAACCTATGTAGAAGCCAGTGACAATTGGACTCATCAGGGCTAAAAAGGCCAATATTGGGCTAGAGGGATGGCTTAACTATTAAAGTGTTTGCCTGTAAAGCCAAAGGACCCAGGGTCAATTCCCCAGGACCCACGTTAGTCAGGTGCACATAGGGCATATGTGTCTGGAGTTCATTTGCAGTGGCTGGAGGCCCTGACATGCACATTCTCTCTCTCTCTCTCCCTCTTTTTCTGTCAAATAAATAAATAAATAAAAATAAAATACTTAAAAAATAAAAGTCCAATATTTTGGCCCCTGCTCCCAGGTCATGAGGCCACTGGAGATGATGGGACACTTCTACACTGGCCCCCTGTAAGTCACCTGTCTTCCTGGTCCGAGAAACAAACAAAAAATGGGGTGCAGTCTGAAATAGGAGTCACAACTGAGGAAAAATCAGTCTTCCTAGCTTCCCACAACAGGAAAAAAACTACTTGGCCGTAATGGCCCTGACTCATCCTAACAGACAACATCAGTGTTGGAGAAGCTATAGGGCTACTCCTGGGTCTCTAAAGTCTCCCTTGGAGAGTCATTAGTGACCTTCAAAATTAATCCTTTATTTCATTTTGGCTACTTGTTTGGTCTTAAACACTCAAAGAGAAATGTATAACCAAAGATAAGAGGATGCCTCAAATATTACATTAATGGCCTATTAAGTAACACAATAAGAGCTTTCCAAAAGGGGAAACAAACAAGGTCTTAAGATATATTGCCCCCCCTCTCTAATAGTTATAATTCTACAATAGTGAAAAACAACCATGGATCTCAAAATGGTTATTTTCAAATCTAAAATATATATGGATGACTCTGAGGAAGGGTCACTTAATTCAGAAGACTTCCTTATACTGGGAACGACAGTGGATCTCTTCTAACTTGTGCCAGGACATCATTAAATAAGTCCTGAGGCTAACAATATATTGTATAGCCCCTAGTGACACCCAATGGCTCTATGGTAGCAATCTTTGTTCCCCTGGCAACCCCAGGACAAATTTTAAAAGGCACGTTCTGTAAGGCTATTATACAAATATGGTATATTCACCATTATCAAAGTTAAATGTTTTGTATATATTCCTGATAACTCTGCTAATATCTCTTCTGTTTTACAAGCCATATAGAAACAGATTCAGACCTTGTCAGACACTACTGTGCCATTCAATGGATAGTTCTAGGAGAAAATCTCAGCTAGCTCATGCTTAGAGAGTCCTGAGACAATCCCACTGTGTCTACCTGGCTTCTCTTGAATGCTCCCCAAGGCACCGAAGTCCACAAGAAGAAAAACCCTCACTTATCATTAACCCCTTACTCTTCTTTCTCCCCAACATTTTCTTCCAAGACTGTCTTCCTTCACTCCATCAATACACTTTTAGGTTCCTTTAGAATAGTTCCTTTTTCTGGGAGATACTCTCTAACTTCCATATTTATATACCCCTGTTCAGCCAAGAGTAGATCATGATCTGATGTCATCAGCCCCATCCCGTAACAGCAGTTAGAGTGTCTTCTCATGAAAGGGGAGAATGAAAGGGAGTACAGTTAGGACTGTACGCCTGAAAGTAAAATAAATAAATAAATAAAGATAGGAAAGTCTGCACTTGCTGAAAATCAAAGATGATCTGACTTCTTATCTCTTGCCTAGTTCCCTAGACCTGTTTTTTCCACAAGCAACCAGAACCCTTCCTGGGAGAGAGGTCTTTAATGGGATTTAAACATTGTGGTTGGTCAAGTTCATCCCCCAGAGCTTGGTGTTAGGGCTAGTCTCTTTCTTAGACACCCCCCAGCCCTAACCAGCCAGATGTCCCTATGGTTCACCTGAGCCGAAACACAGCCCACCACTATAAGATTATAAATACCTTGCAAGGGGAGGACAGGCTTTCTGACCACTTTGGAACTTCCAGCTGTGGGTGAGTTTTTCCCTCAGCTGGGCTTGGACAGCCCAGGCCCAGCCAGGTTGAGCCAACATGAGGTGCCCCTAGCCCTTGCTCTCCACATGAGTTCTTTTCTCCCTTCAGCTCCCCACCTGGCAGGAGCTCCTTAAAATTTATTTCTTCTCTTTTGTCTCCTTGGTTTTTCCAGGCTCTCCACATGGGATCTCTGGCCACGTGGGTGCCTTTTCTTGGCTATATACTTCCCTCAGTAAATATAATAATTATCCTTCTCAGCCTTCTTTTATTCAATTATTTGATTAAAATTAGAAAAGAATCTAGGGTTTGGGGTTCACGGACTTTACTGGAGCCCATGCATCCCATTACAGTGGGGACCTGTATTAACTAGGTTCCCTAGTTACTGGTGGTCTCTGGCTGTTTCCAGGATCCTGACATCTTACTCAAGGAACTGAAGAAGCGAGCACACAAGTAGTGAAGCAGCAATAAACTTTATTAAGAACATGACAATGGAAAAGGTTTAAGATGTATTGCCAGTCATTATCCAGAGTTTCTTTTTAAGGAATCCAGAGAAGTATGGCTTCGATTGCTAGGGTCATAGCTTGGGTGGTGCTCTGGTTTGCTTGACAGGTTTGAATTATATAACCTTTTCTCTTCCACATATGTCTCTTCCCATGATACATCTTATTTTAATATGTATTGCTGGTTATATATAGGCATAAGATGGAAAATACAGGAGTCTCCTCAGAAGTTCACTTCCAAAGGACACAGTTCACTTTACTGTGTAAGCATCAAAACCCGTCCAGATGGAATGACCTCCTGCTCTTCTGATCCTGGCTCTATCTAAAAAATGTATTTGAATAGTAAATGATCACAAATAAAATGGTTGCTAGGGGAGAAAAAATCTAGTTCATTGTTAGGAGTGAGATATACATGCAGCTCAGTGCAGATGGGGTCCCTGGTTACCAATAGGTTCCTCGCATGCATCATGAGGAAAAGGGTATTTTCAATGCCCATGTCACGCAGTGTCCTGGTTGCCTACTTCACTCTGTGTGATTGTCACATGGCCCCAGCAGGCTGGCTCAGGCAGGCTCTCATAGCTCTCATAGAGATGCAAACGTGGAAACAAACAAGCAAACAAAGTGTACAGGGGCTTCCACAAATTTCTGCTTGCATTAATGTTGCTACTTTCTCATTGGCCAAAGCAAGTGACATGACTAAATTGAGAGACAGCGTGGAAAGGCTCTCTGAAATCTGGAGTGTACAGAGGCTAGTAATAGTGGCATGTTAATAAAGGAACAGATAATTCAGTTATTCTTCAACACCCTGTAGATTCAGCTTCATCAGTGGTGTCACTAACCAAATCCTTGCCAGTTTTTGGATACTGATGAGATTTAGACAAATCGTACCCACAGGCAATGGGCTCTGCTGCTGGACCTTTAAGAAGCTGGGTTTCCCAAGGAGAACCTGATTCTTGCCCACTCTTTCTTCCTGATCTGACTCTATCCAATTGGCTTTCAATCCTAAAACACTTCTGACTTGAGGACCAGACACTGTGTAGCCCGTTCATCTCCAGCGTCTGTTCTCTAATTGTGTAATCTCAGCCTCTTTTACATTGTGTTTGAGAAGAAAATGAATTCATAGAGTCTCAGAGGAGGAGGAAATCTCTACATGGAGACAAAAGCATGAGGATAAAGCTCTCTTGTCAGCTCTCAAGACTGTTGTGTTTGAAGTGAAGATGCCAAGAGAAAGAAAATACAAAAACATACCTAGAGAAAACCATCTGGTTCCTCAAAATGATGGCACAAAGTTTATTATGTGAGGTGACTTCTTATTTTTTCCTCGGCCCTGTCACCCTTTGATACCAAATACCAACAGATGTTGGGGTTCTGAAGAGGGCCCAGGTTCTTGTGTCTCCATACATATAACAGCAGAGCCACACAGTGGTCAAAGGATCTGGACTTTATTATCACACTGAATGGGCTTTTTGGTCTCATTTTCATAGAGGGACTTTCCTCATTCATGCTCTATTTATTACATGTAGTTCTACATACAATATCATGCATTGTATGCCTTGGCATCTTAAATCATCATTCAAGGGCATGCGTTTTGTGATTATACTGAGCTGTTGGTCACTTTCAGATGCTCTGGAAAACCTCCATGCCTGTGCTAGTGGCCAGATTTTTCTCTAAGTTGTGCTTTAGCTGTAGGGGTTTCCAGCTTTTCTTCTTGCCCACTGGTTTATTCTATATGATAATTTTGTAGCCTTTGTTCAAGGCCATTGGTACCCCACTGTGCTCTAACCTTGACACATTTCTCATCGTCACAGATCTCTTAGTCCCTGGCAACACACTTTTTCCTAATCTAGAAATTGAATAGTCTCTTCCATCTTATCCTAATTTGCTACTGTCTTTCCAGCAAGATCAGCGTCTATTCTATCTTAGTTCACCTTCTCATTGTTTTTCTTTCCTTCAAGGCTTAATCATCCTTCTTTATTGCTCCCACCCCCACAATATACCCTGTGAGCCCTTCTCCCATATAATGGCAGATTGGCATAGTGGTTATATTCTCTTGTTAGTATGCAACAACATGGGTGGAGGTGGAAAACAGAATGACAAAAAAGATTTGATATCACTAGAGGTTCATAAATGTCACAAACTATTAAATTTCTCCTTGCTTTTAGAGAAATGTGAAAGGAAAGCAAAGGATTCTATGTGTTCATACCTATCAGTTGGTTTTGGAGCCCAAACACAGGTCTTCTGGCTCCTAGCTCTAAGCTGGAAACTAATAGCATTATTTATTCTTATGATAAATAATGTCATTTTTCATCCAATAATGACATTATGATATATAAAAGTCTTCTTAACTCTGAAAAATGTCCCCCCCAAAAAGACTTAAACACTTGCACCAGAAAAAGGATGGGTTGCATTGCCTCTAGAGTCCTTTCTGTCTCTGAGTGTCAGGGACTCTGGGTCCAACTCTTCAAGCTACAAATAAAGCCACCAAGAAGAGTCAAAAAAATTGACCACATCCCATTGGCCTCAGAGCTTCTATATAAAACTAACCTATGTTATGCCTTTGTAACTTTCTGTGAAAAGGGTTTCTCACCTAGAGGGGAACTTGCTTTCCTGAATGTTTTCTATTTAAGCTTGATTCATATTTCTTGAACTTAATGTGCTGTAAAGCAAGAGAAAAGATCATGTATTTCTTATTTTGCATTTCATTAAAGTTGATATAAAGTCCAGAAGCCTATTTTCAAGTTTGCCATAAAGTTTCCCAGAAATATTAAAGCATAGTTTGGGGTCATTCAAAGTAATTTTTTTGGTCTTGTCTGTGCTTCTATTTCTTCCTCACATGATGGGCTTATCCTCTATAATGATAATCTTTACATTCCTTAAAGCTGTCCTACTAAATTTCCCTACCAAAAATATTAATAATAAAAAGAGTAGTTTTATACTTCTGGAGGTCTGGGAATACAACTCCAGGAATCATCCATGATGTTGGATGGCTTTGAAGCATTGCCCTAAGAAGAAACCGGGATTTCACATTCTATTCTCTAACCTATTCTGTTTCTTCTTGTTAATGATTCAAATTATATTTCAAAATTGGTCATTGATGGTGTGGGAAGAAGACCTAACATGTTCACCCCATGATGTCATCTCTCCTTTCTACACACTATGAATTCCCTTAGTACTGTAATAAATATTCATGATTAAAGAAGCATGGTGTTAGACATCAGGTAGAAATGGATGTCGATTTTCCAAGTCTATTCCTGGAAACCATGAAATCACTGTAGGGTATATCCTACATCTGCTTACATTTAATCTCTCCAAAGTTATTAAAATTGCATTCTACTCCATTAAGGAATAATACTTTTCCTCAATATGCACTATTTAGTGTCTTAGACTATTAAGAGCTAACATTTACTGTTTTGTGCATAATCTCTCTTCATCATCACAGCATTATAAAGTATCTTCAATTCCATGTTCAAAGCAAAAAAAAAAAATGGAAATGCACAGGAGATAGGTCATCTGGTCAAGGTCCCACAGCAAATTAAGAGCTGAGTGGGGGTTGGGATATAATACATGCCACATAACTCTGAACCACCAGGGCTCCTCTCTGTGAGCTTCGTCCCATTCTCAGCAAATATTTGCTGCTCCAGTTAGTAAGCCTCCCTCCCTGGGAGTTACTGTGCTGGAAATAAGCACTGTGACTTGTGCATCACAAGACAAGTTGTTCTTTCTTCTTTGCTTGTCTAGCCAGGGTAAGGACATAAGTGCTCCTGGTCCATTTTTCAAATAGCTCTTCTCTTTCAAAAAAGAAGGGATTCATTTATGTATAAGAAAAGCAAATCAAAAGGGGAAAACAGGTACAGAGATTCACGTACTGCAGGGGGCTGACTCTGGAGAGCAAACAAGGTCAGACAAGCTCAGGCAGGTGTCGTGTTAATCACTGGCAAGAACAAAGCATCACTGTGGCAAAGCCTTCTGGAGGGATGGTCCCCAGAAGCTGTGCCCATCATTTCTTTGGTTTGATTGTGCTTCATCCATCTGCCTGCATTCCCTTCTAACCACCCTTCTTTGCTGTCCTTGAGATGCCCAGCCACTCATCCTGGCTATGTCATCTGAGGATAATCTGATCTTTGGGAACAGAGATAGTGTTACTGATTTGATCTATCTCCTCGACATGATTGCATTCTTCTCTTACCTTGTATCCTTTCATCTGGCGATATCTGGCACTGTGCCATCAGCACACCAAGAAAGTGAAATTTGGCTCCCTCAGCTCTGGATTTTAATAGTCATAGAACTTCTTATCATCCTACCTTGTCTTCTCTTCATCTTCTTTAATAACATCAAGTAGAGCTGAAAAGATGGATTAGCAATTATGGCACTTGCCTGAGAAGCCTAAGGACCCAGGCTCAATTCATCAGTACCCATGTAAGTCAGATGCACAAGGTGGCACATTCATCTGGAGTTCATATGTGGTGGCTAGAGCCCCTTGTGGTCCCATTCTCTCTCTCTCTCTCTCATATGTGTGTGTGTGTGTGTGTGTGTGTGTGTGTGTACACACACATACATACACTGTCAGTGCCTGGAAGGAAGATAGATGGTCAACAAGAACTGGAGGAAGGGAAAGAGTGCTGTAGGGCCCTATGGTAATTTTAATGTCCCCCATTAGAAAGTGTTTCTGTACAAAAGCTTGTCTCCAGCTCCAGCTGCCTGGATAGAGGAGGTGTCACTAGGGGGTGTATCCTAGGGTCTATTCCTAAGGTGTTCTTGTGTCCAGGTCTGAATTCCAGCCTAAGGTATGCAGGGTGAGTTCTTCCTGGGTTCCATGCTGTTTGGCTCTTGGTTTTGTGCTTGCATTTGGTAGTGTTATGAAAGGGGACTAGCTGCTTTTGTCATTATGGAACTTCCCTTGGATCTATAAGCCTGAAATAAATCCCACTCCTCTGATAAACTGTCTGTTTTGGAAGTTCATCCCAGCATCACGGAGCTGATTATGACAGGCCCTTTCATCTGGATGTGACAAGTGACCATTGCACTCGTGAGCTCATATCAGCTGTGATTACCTGCACAATATTGAACCTGTCAACATTCCATCAAGATGTGTGAGGGATTCAAGCAGTCTCACCCATCCCTGAGGAGCTAATGGCAGCTAATGGTTATTGAGGGAGAGGGAGACCTTTCCTTCAGTGGTGCAGACACTCTTAAATTGCCCAGTATTCAGTAATTAACCCCATATCCATGTTCATGCTAACAATCTTAACTAAACTCATTGAGGTAAATGTATGTTCATGTGTGCACGCACACACACACACACACACACACACACACTCATACACATGACATGAAAGTAAGTAGTTGGGAAGCAGAAGGGGATCATTAGAAGTTGAAGAGGGAGAAAAAGGAGTAATGGAAGTGAATATGATCACACATATAAAATTGTGGAATACCAGTTAAGTAGAGAGTTCCATGGTGCTGAAATGAACATATTAAACCACACAGTTTTATGGGAGGAAGGGATTTATTTCAAGCTTATAGATCCAGGGGAAGGAAGTTCCATCTATGTTAGAAAAAGCTGGCTGATATTCAAAACTTTAAGCAGAAAGAGGTAGCACCACCAGCTAGTAAACATTCAAAGGTAGGAAGCACAAATTCAGTAAGCAGGACCCCAGAGCTCAGACTGCTCCTACACTTTGGGTTGGAATCCAGATCCACTCCTAAACACACCTTTGGGCTGGACCCCAGGATTTATCCCCAGTGACACCTCCTCCAGCCAGGTGGCTGGATACCCAAGGTACAAGTATTTTTTCTTTAATTTAAAAAATATTTTTAGAGAGAGACAGAGAAAGAGAGAGAGAGAGAGAACTGGTGTACCAGGGCCTTAGCCATTGCAATCAACTCTAGATGCTTGCCCCACCTAGTGGGCATGTGCAACTTTGTGCTTGCTTCACCTTTGTGCATCTGGCTTACGCATCTGGCTTACGTGGGATCTCAAGAGTTGAACAGGAATCCTTAGGCTTTGCAGGCAAGTGCCTTAACTACTAAGCCATCTCTCTATTCCTCCAAGGTAAAAGGTTTACTAAAATACCCTAGTCCATGGGAGATATATGTTCAAATCACCACATTATGTCCCTAGCCTCCAGACTCATAACCATCTCATATTGCAAACTGCATTTACTCCAACTTCCAAGGTCCCCATAGTGTTTACCAATTTTAAGACTGCCCCTTAAGTGTGAATCCTGTAAAATCAAAACCATATATGTACTTCAACATATGATGACACAGAATAAACATTTCCATTGCTATAAGGCATAACAAAGAGAGACTGGACCAATGCAAAATCAATAACCAGGTAAACGTTGAACATCTGCAGCTCAAGTCTGACATCCTTAATCATCCATAACCAGTGACATATTCTCTGGATTTCCAATTTCCATCCTTCCTGCTGAGCTGAGTAGTCAGGGAAAACTTCCATCCTGAGCCAACAGTACTCCATAGTAGTCAGTGTACAGTGTTGGTATATCTAAAACCTCTTCAGGTCACTACTGTAAACAATGGTTCATTTATAGCTCCATATAATGGCCTTTTTAGCCTTTAAAATATCCTGCTTCCCATTGTGGACCTCATCTGTGGCTCCTATTTAACTTCAGGCAGTGGTCTCACTGGCCACACAGGGAAGTGACCCTGTTTCACATGCCATGTCTCAGCAGAAGCTCCTGAAACTGCATGTGCTTCATGACCCATTTCCATGCATTTTTCATGTTTCCAAAACCAATACCAGGTGTGCTGCCACACAGCCATTTGTTAATCCAGAGAGGAAATAAATCTTGACCTTAGACTTTAGAATCCTTCCAGTCATCTCCTTTCAAAAGAGTTTCCATACCTATTCATTCAGTCTTTCCTGGATGGACATCATCTCAGGCATCCTTCCATTGCTTCAATGTAAGCACTTTGGTGGTAATCTGATAACAGCAGCTTCAGGAACATAAAACCTGTCTCTATGCCAGTAATTTTACTCTGTTTGAATTTTTCAACTTTAAATCTTATATATTTCAGCTCTACATCTTCCACCAAGCACACCAGTCCATTACTTTCAAATTCAACCTTGATCAAACTTTTGGGGCATGGGCAGAAGAACACGGCCAGCCATTACACCACTACCCCAGGTCCAACAGTTTTCTGCTGCCTTTCTTCCTCCTTTGAAAGTTCGTGAACCAACACAATTCTTTTTGCACTTAGAATTTTCAAACTCTCACCAGAATAGCCCATAAAATTTGTCTTCCAACATTGTGAGACTTCTGAAGTCTGAGTACTAAATCTGTACATTTTCCTTTAGTACATAAGTTCCAAAAGACCAAAATGCACATGGTCAGGTTAATCATGAAATAGCACCCCATTCCTGATAATAAACTACTTTTGTAGATATTCCCCAATGTTGGAATTAACATCTAACCAAACACAGTGTTATGGGAGGAATGGACTTATTTCAAGCTTACATATCCAGAGGAAGTTCCATCTATGGCAGAAGAAGCTGTCTGCATTCAAAAATCCAACCAGAGAGAGAAACCACCAGCTGCCAGTAAACACCAAAAGACAGCAAGCACAAATTGGTAGCAAGAAGGACCCTAGAGATCAGCCTGTTCTCTACATCTTTGAACTGGATCCTAGCATCTGCCCGCCACCCCAGCAATCCCTTCTCTATCCAGGTGCCTGGATACCCAAGTTACAAGCTTTAGTAAAACATCCAGGCTATGGAGGACATATATTCAAACTCCCACATGTTCCTAAGAAGATATGTGTCATGGTACTATAAAAGTATATCGTGGGTGCACTTGACTTTACCTGAGAGAGGAAGAAAATGATGCAAAATTTAAGGAATTATATATGGACAATTGGGTGGAGACAGTTGGAGGCTAGAACATTGCATACAAAGGTAGTATCATGGAATAAAACTGATCCTGAAATGCAGAGAAAAGTGGTAAAACATGGGGCTTCAGCTTAGGAAAAAGTCATGCAGAATGTTCAGGTGATTGGTGTGATTTTATCCACACAGCCCATGGGTTTGATTAGAGAGGAGGGGCTGTGGATCACTTGTAATCAGACTTATGGACTGAAAATGCTATTTTGGCCTTATGTGTAGAGAATGGATTGAAAAGAAGATAAGGGAGAGTGGTGAAATTGATTAGGTAGCTCTTAAAGATGCTTAGGCAAAATAGCTTTGTGGTAGACATAGAAATAAACAGATTAGGCCAATACTGGGAGTTAAATTCAGCTTGTATTGATGATGGACTAATTGACTTATGGTTTCTGGTTTTTATAGCTGGCTAAATTCTGATTCCTTAAATTATATAGGGAATATTAGTTTGAGTGATGAAAGTCATATCTTGAACCATTTGTGAAACTGAACCAATTTTGAATCTGAAAGGAAGGTGTTAGATAGGTAGTCAGATATACAAGCTTCTGCTTTAGAATAGAAGGCTGAATCAATAACAGTAAATTTGAGAGCCATTGGCATAGAGAAAATAATTAAAACCATAAACTATTAGATTCCTTGGGGACAGAATGGAAATAAGGACTACAAACATTTAATTGTTCTAAAGATGGGAACACTGGCAAAGGATACAAGCTAATCAGAAAGTCAGGGGGAACTTGAGAGACTAGAGTGCTATGAAAATAAAAGAGGAAGAAAAACAAGATGGAAGAAGTTGACATTGAGGATTGCTACTTCCATTTATTGTAACAACTGGAATTCATTGGTGAGCTCATCAGGAGCTTTCTGTGGAGTTCTGGGGGTTCATGCCAGGGCAGAGTGGATTGAGACCGTCTGGAGATGAGAAAATAAAAGTACAGTGAATATTTTTGACAAGTTTTTGCTCTGAAACATGGATGGAGGTAGGGGGGGAGCTGGAGACTACATGTCCCAAACTTGTCTTTGGCTCCTACTCTCACCTATTTGCACAATTCTTTGTCTTTTCAGCTGACTTCCAGGTGTGTGTGTGGTGTGTGTGTGGGGGGTGGGGGGTTGTTGACTCTTACTTCTCCTCTGACTTTCTGTGTTCCCATCATTCCACTTGATTTCCTATCATGCCTCTCCCCTCTAGTCAGGCCCCTTTTCCTATACCTCTCCACCCTTCACATGGTTATAAAAATCCCTACCAGGCCTTCCTAGAAATAGAGTTGTCATCGGCTTGGTGCCCTTTAGAAACAGAAATGAAAACAGTCTCTCCTTGGAATGGTAGTTAGGATTCATTAAAAAAAAAAGTCATATGTATGGATTGAGACAGGAATAAGATTGATCACAAACTCAAACTCTTGGTGTTTCTCTCTTCAGTTGAGTTCAATCGCCAGCCCCATTATACAGCTAGAATATGTTAATATCAAAGTATTAGTGGTAATAGAATATGACATTTATCAAGTTATTGCTATGTGTTAGGCATTGTGTTATATGTTTCACATAGATCTCGTCTTCAAATCTTCTCAGCTATAAGGCATACAATATCACCCCTATTTGGAATAAATTCATCTAAGTGCTAAGACCTAGAGATGTTATGCAATTTGCTGAAGGGAACACAGGGCTACATGGAACTTGTGCTTGTCTTCAATCATCTCACACACTTGCCAAGTCCTCTGCATCCACCTCTGGGTTATGGGCCCAGCACGCTTCTGCTGAGCCACTCTGCTACCGCTTCAAGTCCTCTCACGTGAGAGTATTTTCGTGGATGATGCATAACCTCCTTGAGGACCGGAGACTTAAAATTTCCACATTTATGTGTCTAGTCACAAAAGGAAACAAGCGCCCAAGATGTATGGTCTTTGGGGGACGGGAAGATGGCTTGGCAGGAGAGAGAACTTGCTGTACAAACATAGACAACTGAGCTCAATCCCCAGCACTCAAGTAAAAGAGCACTGAGAGAGGAATAGAGATAGGAGGCTCACTGGGGCTCCTGATCAGCCAGATGAATTGAAAATGGGATGCTGTGGGCTCAGTGAGAGGTCCTGTCTCACAAAAACAAAGCAAATGAGTTATAGACAAGGACCCTTGATATTTTTCTTTGGCTTCTACATGCATGCTCATGAGATGATGCATCTGCACACACACATGCATGAACCACATGCGTGTATACCATATGCTAAACACACCACAAAAAAAGAGAGAAAAAGATTTCTGATCTTGCCTGTTTTTAGGTAGATATAGGGAACTGGGCCTAGTGGAAAGGATGCTGGACTCAGGACCAGAAGAACTGGATTCCAGTTGTATACAGCCTCTTCCTAGGCTGTGATCTGGGAAAACTTAAATTCACATTCTGAGCCCTTGTACTACTGGCAAATTAGAACTAGTATTTTCTAACGAGACAGTTCATAACCATCATCTCTCTAAGTCTTCACTCATCACAAAAAATGCAATGTCAGGTGCTGTTAGCATTCCATTTTTGTAGCTGGTGAAATGGTTTTCTTTGAAGCCAATTCTGGTAAACTTTTCCTGATATAAGCTCCCTGCTGTGTTCCAGGCTATCCTGTCTGCAGATCTTCCCACCTCTGTCTCTCCACTACCCTCTGAGAAGTTTTCTAATCTCTAATTTTTTTGTTCCTTCTATGCTAGACAGCTTTCTGTCTCAGTCAACAGGCAGCAGATAACCAAGCACCCCTTCTGTGCCACATGATCCACCAGAGCGGGAGGGGCACTTTGTGAGCACCTTGTGAAGCTGGCACGAGGGACCGCTGCCAACCTGCCAGAGTTTTCATCTTTTCAAGGAAATCAGGATCCTCCTGCAAATTCCACCCCACTGCAATGGAGCCCATGCCTTTATCTGCATGTCTTCCAGGTCTCTTGCAGAAAGGAAATGGAGTCAAGTGGCCCAGGACACATGTTAAAGAAGGATTGTGAGTACACATGATGTTCTCTGCTTGGGGACAAATGACTTCAGCAGGCACCAGTGGTCTAGGATTTTTTAAAAAAATATTTTATATTTATTTATTTATTTATCTATTTATTTATTTATTTGACAGAGAAAGAAGGAGAGAGAGAGAGAGAGAATGGGAGCACCAGGGCCTCCAGCTACTGCAGATGAACTCCAGACCTGTGCGCGCCTTGTGCATCTGGCTAACGTGGGTCCTGGGGAATTGAGCACGGGTCCTTTGGCTTTGCAGGCAAATGTCTTAACCACTAAGCATCCCTCTAGCCCATAATCCAGGATTTTGACTGTCATTCACGTTGTCTAGCTGGGCCAGAGCCTCTGGCCCATGTGCAGAATGAAATGGAAGGTCTATGCTAATAGCAGACACGGTCATTAAACAGTCACGAGCAAGTATTTCTTTCCAATGGTAAGAAAACAGAGGGTATTATGTTGACCTGGAAAAACACTATTGTGACCACATGTGACTATCACCCTTAGAGGACATCACTGTTTTAGAGACATGTCAGTGTTCTCCTTCCTGAGGCTCTGGTGGTGTAGGGAAATCTAGAAAGTTCTGATACTCTAGGCCAGGGGCTTCCATGCAGTGTCAGCCCCACTGCCCTGCAGCTGCCAATCTCCAGAAGTTTCTTTGCCTTTCTGCACTGATCCTGTTGAACACTGATGTCACTTCCCTGAGCCTTTCAAAGCCTCCTGCAGGAAGACATGTATGTTGCCTTTTATCTGGTACTTTGATTGTACAAATTCCATTCAACAGCACATTTCAGCCAAAACGCTCAGATGATTTCCAAGATGTGCCTAATATGTGTCTACACTAAACAGCAATGACTTGCTTTGAAAAGGATTGATTCTGGCAGGCCTTTCCAACTAAGGACTAAGAATGTTAGAGTTTACATCAATGCCAAGTACAATATTAACTTTTAAAAATAATGCGAATTTAACTTGGGATAAATTTACATGCAAAGAACCTAAAAGAAAATGGTAAAGTGCAGTGTTGATTTCTTTCTTCTCTAAGATAAATTTTCTGGATATTTAAAACTTAGTGGGAATCAAAATCAGAAATGAGATCAGCATTAAAAAGCAGCCATCCCTCCAGAAAACACTTTTCTTGCTGGAGAAACAATAGTTTGCTATAAAGCCTTCGTGTATTACCATTTACAAAGGCTTCCAGCCCAAAGGTGGCGCTCTAATGTCTTTCTAATAGCATTTTATGGTTTGTCTGTTTCTTTCCAGGGTAACTTTAATATAGACTTTTATCTTATTTTAGTTACCACTTTTATCCTTACCTTCCCCTTTCTTTTCCATTTCTTCTTTTTTTTTTCATTCTTGGCTGCTCCTTTCTTCCTCTCCTTCTCCCTTCTTATTTTCCTTCCCTCCTTGCTTTCTCCCTTCTTCCTTTTATTTCCTTCTCCCTTGTTTCTTACCTTCCCTTTCCCTCCCTTCTTCCCTCCTTCTTTCTCTTCCTTCTTCTTTCTGTCCTTTCTTCCTATCATGGTAAATTTAGTTCAATTCTACATCAAAAGTCTCAAAAGATTGATAGTTGATTTTATTTAAAATGTTTTATTGGGGGCTGGAGAGATGGCTTAGCGCTTAAGCGCTTGCCTGTGACGCCTAAGGCGTCGAGGCTCCATTCCCCAGGACCCACATTAGCCAGATGCACAAGGGGCACATGCATCTGGAGTTTATTTGCAGTGGCTGGAGGTCCTGGCGTGCCCATTCTCCCTCTGTCTCTCTCTCTGCCTCTTTCTCCCTCTGTCTGTCACTCTCAAATAAAATAAAATATAAAAAATGTTTTATTGCATATGTGTGCACCTATATTTGATCTTAATTTCACTATTTCATTATTCTATCATCAAAGATATCCAAAAAATTATATGAGAACCAAACTATAGTTTGTAGTCTATCCTGATGTTGGCATAATTCCCTCTAAGAAACATTATTCTTGTTCTTAAAACCAAATTTCCTTTCTTTCCTGATGGAGAGATGTCTGAGAAGCTGCCCCATTCTCCTTTTCTATATTCCTATTTTTCCTGTATAATTTTCCTTCCTTTCAAAATCTTTTCCCTTAAGTCTGTGGGCATAGGCAACCTGTGGCAGCACGGGAACTTGGGAATGAAGTGATAGGGAATTAATGGAAGATTGAGACCCTTCATGTTGCAGCTTTAGAACTGAAATGTGTCAATCTAGTGTTCTATGAAAGCCGTGTGCTGACCCACCCAACCTTGCCCAGGCTCCTCATCATCCATTTTCTTGTCTCTCCAGGACACTTTTTCACTCCTGTTGTTTTTATTCTATAGCCAATAAAAGCTTGTCAAGTAGAAAACTTTTGTAGGTCCCAGCAGCAAATGCCAAAACTTCAAACAAAGATATTTGTACCTCCTCATATAAGACTGTGTTGTAACTCATGAGAACTGTGCCCTCCCCAGTCCTCTCCGCACCTTGTCCTAGAAAAGAAAGCGTGCCACGTATGTTCAGAGTGGGAAACCTGAAACTTAATGGAAATTCATTACCTTGCACTTCCTTACAGGTCACCACGGTGTATTTGGATACTTGGTCCCATTCTAACATCATGATTTACAGAATGCAGCCTCAGAGAACCTCGTCTTTAGCATTGCCTAGCTCTTGTGCCATTCAGAGTTTAGTATAAGTATCCTTTCTTCGGAGCATCAATCCTGACCACCTGGTCTTAAGCAGCTTAGGGAGCACCTGCTATCCTGTCACCCTACTTCGGGGTTCTGTCTTGCTACCCCTGATATTCTCTGATTTTTTATTACTGGCATCCCTCCAAAGAATGATGATGATTCTACAAGAGCAGGGACATTTTCTGTCCTGTTTGTTACTGAATCTCCAGCACTGGGTCAATCAGCTCTTAGTGTTTGACAAACCACCTCTGAAAATTAGTGGCTTAAAATAACAAAGCACCTATTGAGCCCATGCTCCTAGGGGTCAGCTCTATGGAAATAGTGTATTTGCTTTGGGTGCTATCCACATGGTTATACCAATATGTCTGGAACTTAGCTGTATTAGTAAGCATAATGCAGGTTATTTTGTGCTCATGTGTCCCCCTCCAAGGGCAAGATCAACCAGACTCACATGGTGATGGCCATAGTGTTCCCAAGAGCAGCAAGGGAGAGAGCTCACTGCAAGGATCCAGTTCTTTTCAAGGTCTTGATAGCTTGATCACATTTGATAATCCTCTCATTAGCAATCACGTTAGCCAAACCAGGTCAGATGGCCAAGCCTCTATTAAGGTGTGATGGGAAAAAGTTTTGAAGTCACATTACAAAGTAGTTGCAGGGCAGAAAATAAATATTGAGAGGAAAATAATTCACATTTTGCTGTAAGTGTATAGCACAGCAATGAGTGCATGGTAGGCAATTAATAAATGCTTATTGGGTGAGTGAGTGAGTGAGTGAGTGAGTAAATTAAATTTGTCTAGGTAGAAGCCCAGGTCTCTCACACTAAGTATCGTGATTTTTATTATTGTTGTTCATGGATTATGCCCTAGAAGAGCTCATGCCCTAAAGCAGTACAGAGTTTCACTGGAGGTTAACAAGAGTTTATCCTCCGGGTGTGTACTTGGCTTGTGAGAGTTCCTGTACCCATGACTGGGATACTTCAGCAAGAACCCTGAACACATGTGCCAAAGGCCACATTGTCAGTGGTACAAGCCTGCTGATCTGGTAAGTAAAAGTGAATTTAAGAAACTGGTTATTAATGGGTTGGATTTTTATAATCAGGCATAACTTCTGTGTATATTTTTTTAAAACAGTCTACCTATGTCCATCTATTTATCTGTGGATCATCTGTCTATTGTTGATCAATTAATCTATCTACCTGGGCACAATGAGATAAACAGAAACAAGTTTTTTTTTTACTGCTTGGCATTTAAAAAGGTTCATTCTTTATTTCCCATTGTAATATTATTAAGGTTTTTATACTGAGACCATGATAATAATTCTATCATTCCCAAATTGATAAAAAATAATATTTAGACCATCCAAGTTAATATTTTAGATTAATTCCATAGATGAATTTTTGTTTGGAGGTATTAGGGAACACCCTCCATTTTCCCTGTTAAATGGAAAGGCAGCAGAGGCACAGCCTGGAGAACAAATTGTCATGTCTACCGCTAAGAAAGCTGCGCTGGAGAATGTGGTCTAGATAAGTACTGATTGCGGAGGAAGTTCTATTGCGGTTACAAAGTCATGCCAGTAGTTCTTCCGTCTCCAGTTCTTATGCAAAGGCTTTGAATTCATATCCACCATAACAAAGAACTGAAAACGAAGACTCACAAAGGAGTAAATTCTGCAATTTACTTTAGGAAGAACTAAGAAGATAAGCAAAGCAGGAAAGCTCCCCAGGTTGGAAAGGTAAGAGGAAACCTGGGAGAACTCCCTCACATAAGGAAAAGCCTCTCCGCAGGGAGGGATAACTTTCTCCGAAGCGAAGAGAAGAAACAGAAGGGGTCGCCACATACACTGCCAGCCCAGTTATATGAATCAGACATCCAATTAGAACGAGCCTCACTACCAGGCTCAGGTGTGTAGGGAGGGACCTGATTGGCTGTTGGGCCCTAGAGGAACATTAGCTAAGGGAGGGAAAACCACTAGGGCTAAGCCCCAGAGGCCGGTGAAGAAACCAGAAATTTTGCAGAGAGGTATTTTTGCTTTAAGCCATCTTGGATGAAAGTGAATCAGAGTGAAGTTCTTCTAATCCTTCCAGGGCAGGCGAGGTGGCATCCATGTTTCTGTGGGTTCGTCCCTAACTACCCATCAGGAAAAAGCTATCTTGCTCCTAATCCATATTAGAAATAACACGGGCTGATAATACTTGATACCCAGAGTGAGACGCCCACTTGATCACAAGACAAATCACCCAACCACATAGGACCTGTTCCATAAGTGACAGCCAGAAGGGAGAAAATAGAATTCTGCCTTCCAAATGAAATAAAAAAGAAGCTAAGAATTTATTGTTCCTTTTCTGCTATCAGAGAGGAGAGTACAAGTAGAATGAAAAATGACGAAGCCAAGGAGGGTTTCTTATCCCATTTTGAACCCATCATCTATTTTTCTAAGATTTGCCTTAAAGATCCAAGTTTCTTATTTTCAGGTCTTCAGAAAAACAAAACAAAGCAAATCCGTAAGCTACACCAAACACCAAACATATTGGGGTTTGGACTGATTCTTATCCCAGATTAGAGGCTTTCTTGCATCAAGTCGTCCAAATCCCAAAATGCTGCTGTAGTTGTTGCTTGGTTTCATGCCATGCTAGCTGACACAAGTTTTGGCTGCAATGACTAAACATTCCAATTGGTCTTTGAATTCAGGACAACCTCTCTCTAACATATTTAGCTAAACTGATCAGTCAATCCAGTATTTATTGAGAGGCTCCTCTGTATCAAATAGTATGATATCAGAAACATCACTCTGCTGGCATGGATAGTAACTCTAAGTGCTTCTGTCTGCTACGCAATTATTTTTTTTCTTCTTCTTCTTTTTAACATTTTTTTTGTTTATTCTTATGTATTTATTTGAAAGAGACATAGAGAGAGATAGAGAGAGAGAATGGGCGCGCCAGGGCCTTTGGCCACTGTAAACGGACTCCAGACATGTGCGCCCCCTTGTGCATCTGGCTAACGTTGGTCCTGGGGAATCTAGCCCTCGAACCGGGGTCCTTAAGCTTCACAGGCAAGCGCTTAACTGCTAAGCCATCTCTCCAGCCCTTATTTTAGTTTTCTGAGGTAGGGTCTCACTCTAGCTCAGGCTGACCTGGTATTCACTATGTAGTCTCAGAGTGGCCTTGAACTCTCGGCAATCCTCCTAACTATGCCTCCCCAAGTGCTGGGGTTAAAGGCGTGCGCTACCACACCCAGCCATTTTATTTTTTAAAGCGAAGCAGGTAGACATGTTCACCTCTATCAAAATCACTAAACTGTTGAGGTTGAAATTTCCAGCATATGAAAAATAGTAACATTGTGCACACAAGTTTGGTTTGAAATGTATATGTAGCAAACAATAATTTAGCAATTTGATACCCACTACCCTCACTGTAAGTAGCGTGTGTGGACACACCCCCACAGACTGACACACACATGGACACACAAATTCTTTAACATATGGAGATTTCCCATCAGTTCTTTTCCTTTTGGAATGCAAATCATTATTCTGTTTACCACACAAAACTTTATTCGAGCCTAATGTATTTTGTGCATGGAACTATTTGAAAGAAAGCCCTAATGGTTTTTTTCTGTATCAAAATGGCATGTGTAAAGTGATATGTAACATTTTATTGTCTGTGAGCATAAGCTTTAAGCATTAGCTCTTTTGCTTGTTATTACCAAAATTATTACCTTGTATATTAGTCAAAACAAAAAATAAGTACTTTAAAAATGTTTAATAATTGAAAAATAAAAATTTATGGAAAATGTATTTCTTAATGTACCAAGTAGATTATGTACTTGTAGGTGAATATAATTTCAGGATTCAGCATCAATTCTTTTCTGCCTTTCTGTATTTCAATGTAAGTAGCAACAGACCATATTCAATATTTGTTATAAAATGCCACTCAAATCTACATATAAGAAATCATAGTGATTTGTCATATAAACTATTGTTAATTATTTGTTTATTGACAGTTCAGATTGAACTGCCCTTCAGTCTCACTGAAAATGTGTTAAGAACTACCTGTCCTGCAAATGGATTGACTTCCAAATCATTAGTCACCCACTCTCTCAGAGGCTGTAACAGGACTGCCAACAAGTGTTTAGTGCTCCCCTGGCTTCTACACCCTGGGACAATGCTTGTAGCTGAGAATCAGGATGGCAGAAGATGTGTTTTTCTTATGTAAAGTAGGAAAAAGTGATATCCAGCCATCATCACAATCTGAAATTAATTCTCATGTATTTCCCCCTGCCTGATAAACCCACTCTCTGAAACAAACACATACATCCTCTGTTCAAGTTCATATCCTAAAGACCCCCCCCCAAACACTACACTGGACTCACTGAACCATGGGATTTGAACCCTGCTACATTGGACCTTCTGGGCTTTGCAAACAGGATCTGGGTTCTGCAGAAATGGTAGCTTTTGCTATCATGTTGCATTCCATCCCATGTTTTTGAATGTTTTGTTCCTATTTTTAGTAGACATGCATAGATTTAGGTATCATTCATTCTGGTATTTCCATACGCCATCTGTTTTAGTTGGTTTTTATCTCCCATCCTTCCTTTAAGCCCCGCTGGCCCCTATTTCCCTTTCCTCCCCAATGTTCCCCCCTTTCACTTTACATGTCATGTGCATCTTTTTCCCCTTCCCTCATTCCTCTTTCTCCAGCCCATGCTTTGAACAGTATTTTGCACTTGCTGCTTCTTCACAGTGACAAGATTCCATCCTGCATGAATTTCACTACCTCTTTCTGATCTGCCTCCTGAAGGCTTCAGAATATATCTAATTTCTTTCATGGGACTGCCTTTAGTTGTTGGAAGATTTTCACCATAATCACAGATACTGTTTTTTCAGCTTGCTCTATCTATAGCAATCTAACAGAGTCGAAGCAGCCACTGTTTTACTCTGGGAAACAGAGATGGTGAAGATTTTTACCTAAGAAAGACTCTCCAATGTTATGTCTAAAGACACCACCTTATCTATGACATTAAATAATTTGATACTAAGATAATATATTCATCTCTCCTCAGGTCTTTTATTTTCTCTTTACACACCCAACTTCAGTTTATTTTACCCCCAAATTTGCACTTGTTTAGCGTAATTAGTTTTCCCTCCTTGAGATATGGAAGAAACTTGTGTGCCATTCCTAGTTTGTGGTTGAACAACACAGTGAGCCTTGTGTCAGGACCGCTGCTGCTGGCTACACCACTTTCCCCGCTAACCGCACAGATGTTGTAGTTCACATGGCATTTCACTGAACCTGGAAGCACTTGCCAGGGTTACCTGGGTTTCATGGGTTTCACACGGAATCTTTTTCTCTTGCCTAGTTGGGAACCAAATGACAGGCCAGATTGACAGGGAGCATCAGTCATATGAAGTCAGTCCTGTAGAAGATGTCACCGATGCATCTTCTAGAACTGGATACCTAATCACAGGCAATACTGAAGAAGTGCATCTCTCCTTGTGTCAAGGATTTCCCTGAACAACTGAAAGCATGAAGAAGATATCAGAGAACCTACCTTCTGTGGAAGAAATGGACACTGAACATCATGTACTCAGTTCTTCTCCCAAACTCAGTATGTAAGGAGGAGGAGAGGGTGGAATAAGGAAAGTAATGAAGGTGGTTAAATATAATCAAACAATATTATATGCATATATGGAAATGTCAAAATGAAACACCTTGCATTGTTAATATATGCCTACAAGAAAGAAATAAAGTGACTCTTCCTTCCTAAAGAAAAAAAGGTAAAGAATTATTCAGAGAAGAAAAATAACTCACTGGACTTGGGAAGGAAGACTTAAGGCTATACTGTCCAATATGGTACCCATAAATTATCTATGAAAAGCCCATATGTAACATACAACTTGGTGATGACAACTAATTGTTTTATTTTCCTTCAAAATTAGGAAAAAGAGAGGTGCCCACTCCAGCCACTTTCATTTAACATTGTTCTGGAGGTTCTAATAAACAAAGTTAGGCAAGAAAAACAAATGAAAGTTATACATTTTGGAAAGGAAGATATAGAACTATTTCTAATTTGGGATGTCATTAAGTTATATATAGGAAATCCACTAAAACAGTGTAACAACTAACAGACAAATTTTGCAAGTGTGCAGCATACAAGCCAATCACAGAAATAGCTGTTTTGTGTACAATAAAATTAAGAAAACAATCTGATTTGCAATAGGATAAAATGGATAAAACATTTAGCAATAAATACATCATAAATGTAAGATCTGTACACTGACAGCTAACCACTGTTGAAGTAAATACAGCCAAGTGGGAAGGCATCCCATGTTAATGAACAATCATAGTATTTCAAAGGTTTTACTTCAACATTACTCCACAAATTGAATACTCAATACAAACCCATCAATATCTAGATGCTTTTCAGAAACTGACAAGCTAAACTTAAAATCAATCTGGAAATTTGGGGAACCTAAAAAAATGACCAAAATAATCTTGAAAAGTAAGAATAGTGTTGGAAGACTGACACTTCACTTCCCAGCTTCAAAACTTATTACAAACTCATTGTGATTCTGACTTAAGGAAACATATACAAATTAAATGAATGAAATTGACAGGCCATAAATGTGCCCATATATGTGCATTCTATTGCTTTTAGATAAGTGTCCTAAGAAAATTAAATGTAAATGAATGCGATTCAACCTTTGCCTCATATAATGCTCAAAAATGATGGACCAGAATCTTAATGACAACAATATAATAGTTAACTATAAAATGCTTGAGAGGAAATGCTAGAGTAAAGACCACAGGTTAAGCATGACACCAAAAGCAGGAGTAACAATAAAAAAAAAAAAGACATAGATACATTAACTTCATCAAGATTAAACAGTTTTGTGTTTCAAATAATGTCATCTAGGAAGGGAATAGACCACTCATGCACTACAAGATGGGCATGACAAAAGGCTTGGTTCCAAAACATAGAAGGAGCATTTCAAACTAAAAATGAGAAGTACCAATCTTAAATGGCACAAAGCATTTTAAAAAATCTTTGTTCAATGAAGATATAAAACATAAAAAATGGGGGCATGAAATGATACTGACCATTAATGTCATTAATAAAATGCAAATGAAATAATGAGATATCCACTCAAACCCCACAGAATTGCTACAAACAAAAAGGTAATAATTAGTGTCAGTGAGAATGTGGAGAAATTATACATTGCAAGTGGAAATTTAAAAAAATGTAAAATTTAAAATGATTTTAGAAGTCTGTGTATATGACTTAGAAGCACAAGCATGAGGGCCTGAGTTCAGATCCCTAGAACCTACATAAAATACTATAGGCTACAGTTGCAGAACATTGCGAGATCATGCTGAATTGAGATGGAAGCTTGTGTGAACAAGCAGTGGATCATGCAAGATGTACACACTGGTGCAACAGTGGCACACTGCCTATGAAGGTAATCAACTGTTCTCTGATTGGATATGAGTCACACTCTGTGGAAGGGAATTCATAGCTGGTACCGAGAACCATTTGAGAAGACTATGACTTGGAAGGCCATCGACCTTGGAGGGAAGGTTCCACCGTTCTTTGGCTAAAAGGAGAGGTTATGTTCATCAATAAGTCTTCTAAATGTCTGTCTTTACGTCTTTTGATCTGTGTTGCTGTCATTCTTGGTTAGAGAGTCTGCATTTTATAGATGATAGAAAATAACTGGGAGACTCAAGACCCTTATTAACAATAAAACAAAGCCAAGTGCTCAGAACAAGATGAATGATCTCTAGCACATCTGCCAGGGCCTAGGAGACATTACGGAGGAAGTGGCAGATTAAATATGAGTGCTTCTCTCACAGTTATCCTGAGAACCTGCCCCAATCTCAAAAAATAAAAGTGGACAGTGATTGAGAAAGATATCTTTGGCCCCACATGCTCACACATACGTGTGAATTCCACTCACATACATGTGGACCACATGCATACAAATATACATATATACACACATGTACACATCACACACACATTGAAAAAAAATAATAAAAATAAAATAATGTCAGTACTTTGGAAAGCATTTGACTTAACAATTCTCATCTATTGACATAAAATCATGTTTCCACAGTACAATTTCTACATTACATATTTTTCCATTATACTATTATTCATAGTAACCCAAGCAATCAAATCAAATAAAAAAGCAATATAATGTTATGGACTATTATTTAGCAATAAAAAGTCACTTGCTACAAAGTTGGGCAATGTTGAACATATCATGCTTAATGAAAGAAACCAGTCACAAAAGACCACATACACAAACCTCATTAAGTAAAAGTTTCAGAATGGCCAAATCTACATGGAGGGCACATAGAGTGCTGAGCTCATAGGGAAGTAGGGGGAAGATTACACAGGGTGTAGAGAAAGGGCAGTTACAAATGTCTTAAGTGTCTCCTTCGAGAGTACTGATTACACAATTCTGAAAACGTTCTGAAAATGCTGTATACTGTAAGTAGGTAAATTGTAAGTTTTTAAAACTGCATCTCAAGCTATTGAAAATTAAGATTAATATGAAAGAATAAAGGAAAATGAAATTTAACAAATTTATGGAATGACATGGCAGTTAGTAGCTCTTGGCTATCCAGGGATGTTCATTTGAATATCGTAGATAGAAACTGTCCAAGCTCAATAGCCTGTAGATTAAGCTTAGGTTCTCAGGAAGAGCTTCCTGCCTGTCTTATGGCTGTGTTCCTGGAGTATCTTAATAAGATAATCAGTTAAAATATTACATTAGCTTTGGAATCTAGGAACTGGACTTGGGAGATATGATTCAGAAAGTCAACTTCCTACAGTTTTACTACAATGTTTGTCATGAATAATATCTTTCAAACAGTTCTTTGTTTATTTTTAAATATTTTATTTATGAGAGAGAGAGAGAGAGAGAGAGAGAGAGAGAGAATGGATATGCCAGGGCATCCAACCACTGCAAATAAACTCCCAATGCATGCACCACCTTGTGCATCTGGCTTATATGGGTTCTGAGGAATCAAATCTGGGTCCTGTGGATTTGCCAGCAATCACCTTAACCACTAAGCCATCTCTCCAGTAGTCAGCTGCCCAGACAGTCATTTCTGTGATGGTGTTACACTGCTGGAAGAGCAATGTCTTGCCTTCTTTACTGAGTTAACTATGTCATGGTTTGAACAGTTCTTTCAGAAAATGTAAAGGGAAGTTTCATATTGGTATCATTTCTAGTACATGTTGTCTCCAGCCTGAACATAATTGGTTAAAAACAAAAAGGCACTTGGGTCTGTTGTTGATAATGTTGGTTAAATTTCCTAAATCTCCATAGTACTGACCATGTGAGTCTATAAAGAACAGATTCAAGGATTGAAGGATTGGAGTCATGTAATAGAGACGCATAAAATATCCAATGGCCAGTTTATCTTGAAATAGTCTGGGAGTCCCTGTCTAGAAGGAACTAACACCCATGACAGGCAAGCATGAGGGATTTAACAATGGTAATGTATGTTCCTCTAATAGCTTTGTAAGTTTCAGTTTAATTTTCCATTCATTACTTCTATTTTCACTGAAAATTTAGGAACATCACAATTTTGTATGACACACAAGCTTTGTGAATTCTTTACTTCTTTTTTGAAAATATATTTTATTTATTTGACAGAGAGAGAGAGAAGAGAGAAAGAGAGATGAAGAAGCCGATAGAGATAAAGAGAGAATGGGACCACCAGGGCCTCCAACCACTGCAAACGAACTCCAGATGCATGAACCCCCTTGTGCATCAGGCTAACGTGGGTCCTGGGGAATTGAGCCCAGGTCCTTTGGCTTTGCAGGCAAACACCGTAACTGCTAAGCCACTTCCCAAGCTCTAACTCTTCATTTCTCTAGCAAGATGGATACTATGGTCTGGAGAGATTACTTAGTGGTTAAGGGCCTTGCCTGTGAAGTCTATGGGCTTATGTTTATTCTCTAGGTCATATGTAAGCCACACACAGAGTGATGCAAGCACAAAAGGTCATACATGCACACAAGGGGACAAGGGGAAACACATGTCTGGAGTTCGACTGAAATGGCTGGAGGCCCTGATGTGCCAAATCTCTCTCTCTGTCTCTCGCTTTCTCAAAAGGGCACACACATTAAAAAAGGCCATCTGTTGGGCTTGCCCCCCCCCGACATAAAAACCAAGATGGTTATTATGCTCACAAAGTAAGTATGTGAATATTCACTAAGCAAGAGAACAAACACAATCCTTTGCTGTTACCTGAGCGGCTCACCTACAGCAGGAGAAGCTCTTGGCTATCCAGATAACCAGATAATAGACAGACATATACACACAGGGAAGTTAAGAAGCTATGCTTCCTCTAAAACATATAAAAATCATTAATCATTCTCATCTTATCTACCGTCTGTACATACAAATGCCCTCTTGCCTTTAATTAACTAGCAAGGCTTTGTAAGTGTATGGGGTCAGCTTCTGAGAAATGGCTAGATTTGAGTATACTGTGAAGGGTTGTGACAACATATCTGGATTGGCAGGCTTCTGATTGAGATCTTAAATAGGAGATTTTATTAACTTCTAAATCTCGGTATTCTAAATGAGCTTCAAGGAGATCAGTACCCAAGGAAGACTCCTGAGTAACAGAAGAGCAGACATGCGCTCTCTCCCCTTTGGGAGTAGGAGCAGATGATTAGGGTTAGACTGTGGCAATGATAGAAATATATATGAGTGAGAGAAGGGTTTTGCAGAAAGTCATTCTAGAAGTACAGAACATTTTTCAGACGATCATAAGGTCTGATCAACATGAGAGATCATAACTAAGTCACTAGAGGCCTCAAATAGCTTTGTGGTTGATGTCACAATTCACTTTTGCTATATGGTAAATTGAAAGACTATACTAAATTATGGTTCACTGATGTCCATATTTTTTTATTTTTTTTTCATTTATTAATTAGTTTTGTATTCAGCAAATACAGTCAGTTTGGTACCATTATTAGGCTCATCCGTGACCTACCCACTCCTCTTGGCCCCTCCTTGTTGAGGTATACGGGTCATGCATTGTGGAGTTAGCCCACAGTTATGGGTAAGATAAATGTCTCTGCATATCATGACCCAACATGTGGCTCTGACATTCTTTCCACCCCCTCTTGCGCAAAATTTCCCTGAGCCATGTTGGGTTCATTTTTGGTCTGCTTCAGTGATGAGGTGTTGGGAGCCTCTGAGGCTCTGGCTCTCTGATTTGGTAGGAGTTGATTTTTCTCTGTGTTGATCTCCTTCCCCCTTCTGCTGGTATCCGGTTCATCATGAAAACAGCACCCTTGCTTGTTTCGCCATTTTTTCTTAGTTTCAGCTGGGGCCCTTTTGAGGTATGATGGTGTGGCTCTCTCCTTAGGATCTACATATATCAGAAAAAGAGAAGCAGATTCTCCAATGGAGAGTAAGTTAGCACCAGGACAAATGAGATAACCCTTACTTTTTTTATAGAGAATTTAATAGGTGTAGGCCCTCTTGTAGCCCATGATAGATGGTAGCTTGATATTGGTGAGTGGGCTTATGTTTGGATATGGTTCTGACTGGTTTCCCAGCTCCAGCTATGGGTCCCGTACCACTGAGGGGATCAGTTAGCCAAATTAAGAGCAGTTGGTTCCCCGCCATGGCTGTGTGTCACTATTGTGCTTGTATGGGCATCACAACAAGTTATTTGCTGCTAAGTAGGTTAGACCATGAGTTGCTTGGACAGATATTGGTCATTTTCTCCCAGTCACCCATGTAGCACCTTCTGGCACTAGACACACTGACTGTCTGGGGACTGACTCTCTTCCAACTTCTAGCCATGCCATTCCATTTTGCATGTCAACCACATAAGGTGTCTTCAGTAGTAGGGTCTTACCACTAACCTTTGGTGGGTCATCAAGTACTCTGACAGAAATCTGTGTGTCTTTTAGGAATCCTTGTAGGTCTCTCTGATCAAAAGCTCATTGTGGATGATAGCTCCATGCTGGTACTGGGAGTTACAGGTCAGTGCCCACCAGGAAAATGAGGAAAAAGATAACTAATATACAAGAGTTAGAGAGAGAGAGAGAGAGAGAGAGAGAGAGAGAGAGAGAGAGGGAGAGGGAGGGGGAAGATGTAGAAAATTAAGGTTAGTCTTGATCCTACCCTCTCCAGTGTCTTGTGGTTCAGGTGTTCCCTGTAAGGGCCTGTGAAGGTTCAGCCATTTGGTCTGCCTTTTAGGAAGTAGAATTTTATGGTACTATTGCCGTTTGGGTCTAGATTTGTGTTTCCAAACAGTCACTCAACCAATGGGATCACATGAAGTTAAAGAGTTTCTTTACAGACAATCATACAATGAGCAAAGCCAATAGATTAACCACAGAATGGGAGAAAATATTTGTGGGTTGTCCAACTGATAGAGGCATAATCACTAGGATCTACAAAGAACTCAAAGATCTAAACAGTAAGAAGTCAAACACCCCACTCACAAAATGGGGCAAAGAGCTGAACAGGTAGTTCACAGAGGAAGAAATACAAATGGCAAACACACACTTAAGAAAATGTTCATCATCCCTAATCATCAGAGAAATGCAAATTAAAACAACTATGAGATTCCACCTTACCCCAATAAGGATAGCAAACATCAAAAAGTCAAATGAAAATAAATGCTGGCGAGGATGTGGAGAAGCAGGAACGCTCATCCACTGTTGGTGGGAGTGTAAGATGGTACAACCACTTTGGAAAGCAATATGGAGACTTCTGAAAAATCTGAGTATAGAGATACCAACAGACCCAGTTATTCCCTTACTGGGCATCTACCCTAAAACCTTCAAACCATAGGCTAGAGAGATTTTCTCAACCATGTTTGTAGTGGCTTAATTTGTAATAGCTAAGAGCTGGAACCAACCCAGATGTCCATCACTAGAAGAATGGATAACTAAGATGTGGTATATCTACACAATGCAATTCTATACAGCAGTAAAAGAAAATGACACAATGAAATTTGAGGAAAAATGGTTGAACCTGGAACAGATCATTCTCAGTGAACTTACCCAATCACGGAAAAAAAATAGTCGCCACATAGTCTCACTCATCTACAGCACCTAACCTGAATCTACCCAAGATACTTTACATACCCAGCAAGCATCTCGTGAACTAGACACTAGGATAGATGGGGAAGGAGGGGAGGGCATGAAAGGGGTGGCAAACACAAATCTAGACCCATATATATTTTTTGTGCTAGCAACCCCAAAGTTTGTCTCCAAAGTTACTGTACTGATAGAAAGGACAAGGGCAATTGGCAAGTCCAGGGCTACTATGTTTCCAGAGCCATGTATGTTACAGAAGGCAACTGTATGTTACAGAAGCAATATCTAGTGAGTTTTTCAGAGAAAAAAATCACAAGTATCAGCTTTCATTGAATCATGTACAAGGAAACAAGTGCATAAAAGTTACAAATCAAATATCTGGTGTATTCTATCACACCAAGGATTCCTTTAAAGAGTGTGCTGGTAATTCTTCAGGAAAGTTACACGTTATCTTCTAATAGCTGAAAAAGCCTCTCCATTTGACATCATGCCATGGCCTAAATAATGTACGTGGATATGACAAAACCAAGATAATCCCAAGATTCTTGTGTTCCTCATTGCTAATGCTATCAGCAAATGGACTGAATTTATTCTGCAAGACTCTTAAATTGGGAAACATAACAGATCATATACATATTATTTAAAATGAGAGTCCTGAGTGATTTGAGTGCTTTAAGGCTATGGTTGAATAACTTGAAAAGTAAGACAGGAGTATTGGAACTGTTGGGGCAAACTATTTATATTATTGATTTCCCCAGTTAAATGCAAATAGATACTTGGAGTCTACATGATCGGCTGTACCACAAATTAAAAGTACAACTATATCACCCAAAAGTCAGCAGCACAGCTGGGGAGATGGCTCAACAGCAAAGCATGTACCGTGCCTGGGTTAGGATTCCCGGCATCCATGCAAATGCCAGGCAGACACGGAACCCCACCTGTAATCCCAGTGCTTTGGAGACTGAGACAGGGTCTTCCTGTGGCAAGCTGGCTAGCTAGGCCAGCCAAACTGGAAAGCTCTCGGCTCAAGTGAGACACCCTGTCTCAAAGAATAAGGTGGAGGGTGGTCAAGGAAGGCCACCGTTCTCTAGAGGAACAAACCAACAGAATGAATTTATATTATAAAAGGAATTTATTGGCTCATTTTACAGGATATGAATGGGGCAGTCCAACAATAGCTGTTTGCAGGCTTGCAAGGAACCCTGCTCAGTCCATGAGGCTGTATGCCTATGCAGTCCCAACCCTGTACTGAAACCCAGAAGAAAGGCTGGGAGGATTTCCAGGGGGGAATGGCTGCTATCCAGTCCACATTGGAAGGCTGATGAAACTTGGTTCCAGTGCTGATGAGGGGTAGATACATGTATATGTGAACAGCAAGGGCAGCCAGGTGAAAAGCACTCACCAGTGATTAGCAGACAGGTGAAAGGGAGTCTGCATTTTCTCACCACAAATTGTGTGTGTGTGTGTGTGTGTGTGTGTGTGTTTACACTCTAGACAACAACCTCACAGACCTTCCTAAGAGGAGTGTCTTTTGATTCCTAATCTGACCAAGTTGGCAGTAGAGCTTAGCCACCAAAACACCCAATTTCAACCTCTGACTTACACACACAGGTTCATACATGAGTACATGAATCTATACACACAGCCAGCACATATGTAGAAATGCACACATGCACATGCAAAATAAAGTAGGCAGCTAGCTTAGGGGTTGGCAGCATGTGATAGGATGTGAGGATGTTGGAAAGCAGAAGATACAACCTTGATAACGACATTTATATCTCATGCAAGGCAGCGACCTTGACGACTTGTCTTTCTGACAACCAGGACGTGGGGCTACAAGGACTGACATATAGGATAAATGAGGCATTTAAAGAAGTGAAAGGGTATAGGGTATTTTCCTTCACTAGCCTCCTGTTTTCAGTGGGACTGGGGACACATTGCTGAATTAACTAAGACCTAAAGAGCTTGACTCAGGACTCATATCTGAACTATCTGCCAGAGACTTTCATGCCTGAGATGTTGGCAGTAGTCAATACAACCATCAAATTGTATACTGGGAATTATTCTCCTTCTGGACACTCCAGAGAGAGGGCATTGGTTCATTTTTAATGGTACCCCAGTCTTGTTTCAGTTGATTCACTGGAGCATCATCACTAAGCAACAACACTTGACTGACAAAAGAGAGCAGAGAAACAAGAGTGTTTTAGACAAATGTAGTCTAAGGCGTCCTTGAGATTCCAACTGTTGAGACATTTTTGTTTTTATAAGCATGATGAAAAGACAGAAGGGTTTATAATAAAGAGTAGCCGATGATTGTCTGTAAGTGGAAAATTTGTTTCTAGAATTGCAGGGAAATATCCTCCTTTGTAAAGAGCAATTGTAGGCAGCTTTGGGAGGAGAGGGTACCTCATCCAAACAAAGGATTGTCATTATGTAAAATTTGAGATTTTTATCCTTCAAATTGGGACAAGGTAATTGTGCTTCCAATATCTCCTTTTCTAATACTATTGACCATTGCCTTGGCTTTTATCAGACAGAGGTGGTTTATTATTAGGTTTATCTAACTACAAGATCTGAAGAGCAATTACTTTTTTCTATAATTCTTGTGTCATCGAAGTGTTCAACAAACCGTATTAATTCATAAAGGAGGGGGAGGAGCTTGTTGTGCTGCCCTCTGCTCTGTAATTAAAAATGCCGCCTTTAATTTCAGAGCACAAACCAAGGATGTGGATAGAGCAATTGGAACGTCTTTGCTCTTATCAATCCTATAATAGTCCCTTAAGATGACCTTTAAGCCGTTTTTTGAAACCAGAGATTGATTTTTTTTCCTACTCTGTTAATAAGGCAAGATTGTTAAATGATCAAGTTTTCTGGAAAGACCTCATGGATAGTAACCAATCTCTCCACAATTAACATATCTTGCATTTTCTTTCTCACCAAGCTTTAGCATCTTTACATGAACCAGGGTAGTGTGCTAACTGATAGAAATCAGAGAGTATAGAGTGATAAGACAAAAGGGACAATTACCAATTCTTCATTAAGTTGATTTTAGTGCTGTTTGGAGAACACTTGACCACAACATGGAGTCTAATATTGATTTATGTGAAAAGATGTAAGTGCAATAAAGACTGTCCTTCATCTTGACCCACAATTGAAAACATAATGAGTGTATGTTTCCTAGTGGGAATGGTATGAAGAAAAGTGAAGGGGACTGGTAAAGACTCTGGGGTAATTAAAGGAGCAGAACAAGGGAGAAGAGGGGTTGATGATATATAGTGATAGGCAGGAGGATAATTTAGATTTTGTAGGTGTGGTGGTTTGATTCAGGTGTCCCCCATAAACTTAGGTGTTCTGAATGCTAGGTTCCCAGCTGATGGATATTTGGGAATTAATGCCTCCTGGAGGGAGTGTATTGTTGCGGGTGGGCTTATGGGTGTTATAGCCAGTTTCCCCATGTCAGTGTTTGGTACACCCTCCTGTTGCTGTGGTCCACCTTATGTTGGCCAGGGGGTGATGTTCACCCTCTGCTCATGCCATTGTTTTCCCCTGCCATCGTGGAGCTTCCCTTGACCTGTAAGCCAAAACAAATCTCTTTTTTTCCAGAAGCTGCTCCTGGTTGGGTGATTTCTACCAGCAATGCGAACCCGACTGCAACAGTAAAGTGGTACCGAGGAGTGGTATTGCTGCTAGACACCTGACTGTGTGGCTTTGGCCTTTTGGAGCTGATTTTCAAGAGGAATGTGGGAAGATTTGAAGCCTTGGCCTAAGAGATGGGTTGCAGTGCTGTAAGTACAGCTTGACAGACTATTCTGGTCAGAGTTGAAAGGCCTGAATGCAGTAAGAACTATGGACTGTGAGGTTTGGCTTATAAGGGAGAGAAAGAGCTTTGCCTGGACTGGGCTAGCAGTTTTTGTGAGCAGCTTGCTCTTATGCCCATGTTCTGAGAAGTTGTGCAGGGTTGCTTTGCTTAGAAATGAACTGGTGTGAGCAGAGGGATATGGCACAGAAAGAAAAATCTTTGGGTGAACTGTTGCCTGTTCAGCTGCAACTGAGAGATTACAACCTTTGAGACTGGGCTAGCTGACCTGCACTGGGGCAACAGGAAGAATGTCGATTCTTTTGAAGGGTCCTGAGTGCTCAAAGAGTGTCCTATTCTTCAAAGTCAGCTTTATTCCCCCCTGGATTAACAAACGGGCATCCTACCTGGTATCGTGGAGTGTAAGAAATGCTGAAAAGAGGGTCATTGTGTTTGCAACATGGTCTTGTGTTTTGGAAATGGCCATGGGCAGTGTGAAGCAGGTTTGCTGGTTGCCTGCATGGAGATCCCATGGGGCCATGAAGATGAACTGTGGCTTGCAGTGGAGACCCAGTGGAGATGCCGGGACCACGAGATGGCTGCTGAGGAGCTGCCGGCCCCGATGAAGTTTTTGAGGACTGTGAGTAGCCTAGCTGGAGGGGTGGAATTGGAATGCCAGAGACTTGTTGCTGGTTAGTTTTTGGACTTGGAGACTTGTCACTGGCTAGAGTTGTTGGACTTGTAGCTACAGAGTTTGGTATTTGCCCTGTTCAAATCATGTATTGCTTGAATACTTCTTTGCTATGCCCAATGCCATCTTTTGCAGTCTGAATGTTTGTTCTGTGCCATTATGTTTTTTTTTTTTTTTTTTTGAGGCTATTTTTTGGGATTATGGATCACTTAAAAGATCTTGAACTATGGAGATGTATGAACATCATTGGAATTGATAAAAACTATGGGGACTTTTAAAGTCAGACTAAATGCATGGTATTTTACATCATGTATGGATATCAGTTTATGGGGACCAGGGGCAGAATGTGGTGGTTTGATTCAGGTGTCCCCCATAAACTTAGGTGTTCTGAATGCTAGGTTCCCAGCTGATGGATATTTGGGGAATTAATGCCTCCTGGAGGGAGTGTATTGTTGGGGGCGGACTTATGGGTGTTATAGCGCAGTTTCCCCATAAATGTACCGAGGAGTGGTATTGCAGCTAGACACCTGACTGTGTGGCTTTGGCCTTTTGGCGCTGATTTTCACGAGGAAAGAGGTGGAAGATTTGAAGCCTTGGCCTAAGAGCTGTTGCAGTGCTGTAAAGTACAGCTGAGAAACATAACAATTCTGGTCAAGTTGAAAAGCCTGAATGCTGTAAAGAACTATGGACTGTGAGGTTTGGCTTATAAGGGAGAGAAAGAGCTTTGCCTGGACTGTGGCTAGCAGTTATGTGACAGCTTGCATCCTTATGCCCATGTTCGAGAAGTTGTGACAGGTTGCTTTCTTAGAAAAGAACTGGTGTGAAGCAGAGGGATATGGCACAGAAAGAAAAATCTTTGGGTGAACCTGTTGCCTGTTCAGCTGCAACTGAGAGATTACAACCTATGAGACTGGCTAGCAGACCTGCCACTGGGGCAACAGCCGAATGTCGATTCTTTTGAAGGGTCCTGAGTGCTCAAAGAGTGTCCCTATTCTTCAAAGTCAGCTTTATTCCCCCCTGAGATTCACAAACGGGCTAGCCACCTTGGTAACGAGGAGTGTAAGAAATGCTGAAAAGAGGGTCATTGTGTTGCAACATGGTCTTGTGTTTTTATGGAAATTGGCCATGGGCAGTGTGAAGCAGGACGGCTGTTGCCTGCATGTGAGATCCATGGGGCCATGAAGATGAACTGTGGCTTGCAGTGGAGACCCATGGCGATGCCGGGAACCACGAGAAGGCTGCGGAGGAGCTGCCGGCCCCGATGAAGTTTTTGAGACTGTGAGTAGCCTAGCTGTAGGGGTGGAAATGGGAATCCAGATACTTGTTGCTGTTAGTTTTATGGACTTGGAGACTTGTCACTGCTAGAGATGATGACTTGTAGCCTAACAGAGTTTGGTATTTGCCCTGTTCAAATCATGTATTGCTTGAATACTTCTTTGCTATTCCCAAAGCCCATCATTTGTCAGTCTGAATGTTTGTTCTGTGCCATTATGTTTTTTTTTTTTTTTTTTGAGGCTATTTTTTGGGATTATGATCACTTAAAAGATCTTGAACTATGGAGATGTATGAACATCATTGGAATTGATAAAAACAATGGGACTTTTAAAGTCAGACTAAATGCATGGTATTTTACATCATGATGGATATCAGTTTATGGGGACCAGGGGCAGAATCTGGTGGTTGATTCAGGTGTCCCCCATAAACTTAGGTGTTCTGAATGCTAGGTTCCCAGCTGATGGATATTTGGGAATTAATGCCTCCTGGAGGGAGTGTATTGTTGGGGGCGGACTTATGGGTATACAGGCCAGTTTTCCCCATGTCAGTGTTTGGCACACCCTCCTGTTGCTATGGTCCACCTTATATTGGCCAAGGGGTGATGTCCACCCTCTGCTCATGCCACTGTTTTCCCCTGCCATCGTGGAGCTGCCACTTGAGCTTGTAAGCCAAAATAAATCTCTTTTTCCAGAAGCTGCTCCTGGTTGGGTGATTTCTACCAGCAATGCGAACCCAGACTGCAACAGTAAAGTGGTACCGAGGAGTGGTATTGCTGCTAGACACCTGACTGTGTGGCTTTGGCCTTTTGGAGCTGATTTTCAAGAGGAATGTGGGAAGATTTGAAGCCTTGGCCTAAGAGATGGGTTGCAGTGCTGTAAGTACAGCTTGACAGACTATTCTGGTCAGAGTTGAAAGGCCTGAATGCAGTAAGAACTATGGACTGTGAGGTTTGGCTTATAAGGGAGAGAAAGAGCTTTGCCTGGACTGGGCTAGCAGTTTTTGTGAGCAGCTTGCTCTTATGCCCATGTTCTGAGAAGTTGTGCAGGGTTGCTTTGCTTAGAAATGAACTGGTGTGAGCAGAGGGATATGGCACAGAAAGAAAAATCTTTGGGTGAACTGTTGCCTGTTCAGCTGCAACTGAGAGATTACAACCTTTGAGACTGGGCTAGCTGACCTGCACTGGGGCAACAGGAAGAATGTCGATTCTTTTGAAGGGGCCTGAGTGCTCAAAGAGTGTCCTATTCTTCAAAGTCAGCTTTATTCCCCCCTGGATTAACAAACGGGCATCCTACCTGGTATCGTGGAGTGTAAGAAATGCTGGAAAGAGGGTCATTGTGTTTGCAACATGGTCTTGTGTTTTGGAAATGGCCATGGGCAGTGTGAAGCAGGTTTGCTGGTTGCCTGCATGGAGATCCCATGGGGCCATGAAGATGAACTGTGGCTTGCAGTGGAGACCCAGTGGAGATGCCGGGACCACGAGATGGCTGCTGAGGAGCTGCCGGCCCCGATGAAGTTTTCGAGGACTGTGAGTAGCCTAGCTGGAGGGGTGGAATTGGAATGCCAGAGACTTGTTGCTGGTTAGTTTTTGGACTTGGAGACTTGTCACTGGCTAGAGTTGTTGGACTTGTAGCTACAGAGTTTGGTATTTGCCCTGTTCAAATCATGTATTGCTTGAATACTTCTTTGCTATGCCCAATGCCATCTTTTGCAGTCTGAATGTTTGTTCTGTGCCATTATGTTTTTTTTTTTTTTTTTTTTGAGGCTATTTTTTGGGATTATGGATCACTTAAAAGATCTTGAACTATGGAGATGTATGAACATCATTGGAATTGATAAAAACTATGGGGACTTTTAAAGTCAGACTAAATGCATGGTATTTTACATCATGTATGGATATCAGTTTATGGGGACCAGGGGCAGAATGTGGTGGTTTGATTCAGGTGTCCCCCATAAACTTAGGTGTTCTGAATGCTAGGTTCCCAGCTGATGGATATTTGGGAATTAATGCCTCCTGGAGGGAGTGTATTGTTGGGGGCGGACTTATGGGTGTTATAGCCAGTTTCCCCATGTCAGTGTTTGGCACACCCTCCTGTTGCTATGGTCCACCTTATATTGGCCAAGGGGTGATGTCCACCCTCTGCTCATGCCACTGTTTTCCCCTGCCATCGTGGAGCTTCCCCTTGAGCTTGTAAGCCAAAATAAATCTCTTTTTCCCAGAAGCTGCTCTTGGTTGGGTGATTTCTACCAGCAATGTGAACCAGACTGCAACAGTAGGAGAAAAAGAATGGGTCTAGATTTAGTATATATATTTTTTCATTTTGGGGGATTGAATTTAGGGCCTTGTACATGTTAGGCAGGAGCCTCATCACCGAGGTGTGACCCCAACCCCTTTCTTCTTTTTCTTTCTTTTTTTTACTTTGAGGCAAAGGTTTGCTAAGTTTTCCAGGCTGGCCTTGACCTCCCTTTTTATCCTAGACATGCCCTAATCTTACGATCCCCCTGCCTTATCCTTCTAAGTAGGGATCGCAAGCTTAGATGTAGTCATTAAAGGGAAGTAACTTTAGATTTTTCATGTCTTATTCTTGACTATTTAGACCCATTGGACCAAAACAAAATTATTTAGAAGCAACAAACCATTTCATTCTAAGGCATTTTGAAATGGGCTTTCTTATACATGGCCCAGGTTCTCCAGGGGGGTAACTGAAATTAAAAGAAGCTATCCTCAGTGTGACGATAACAGAAGTCAGAAATTAGTTGACACTGAGGTTTGGTTGGTGAAAATAAACAAGAGACAGATACCAAGACTTTAGGATTCCAACTCAAAATAATGAGAGAAATCAGGTCATGAAGACTAAACAAAAGATAGTAAAAGCAAAAAGAAATAAAGAATTTGGCAATATTTCAACAGAAAGGAGCAGAATACTTGTTTGTATAGAGTAGGACTTACCCAGATGTCAGAGTCCAGAAAGGATGACATCAAGGTGTCCTCAGTACCCTCTGATCTCATGCGGGGCGCTGAGGATCAAGTACTGAAAGGTCAGGCCAGATCCACAAGATGAGCTGAAAAATCTTGGAAGAAAATTAATCAGAACACAGATGAATAAATCTTACTTCAAAGAGAAGGAGGAGGAGGGGAGGAGAAAGAGAAGAAGGGGAAGGAAGAAGAAGAGCAAAAGAGGATGATGAGGAGGAGAAATTCCAACTTCAAAGAGAGTGGTACAAGTTTGCAAGAATGAGGACCTGAGTTCAACCACCAAAACGCTATGTAAAAATGCCAGGCATGGTGGTTCTCACTTATAATCCTGATGCTAAGAAGATGGAGACATGTGGATCCCTGGGGTTCACTGGCCAGCCAGTCTATACTAATTGGTGAGCCTCAGACCAATGAGAGACTCTGCCTCAAAAATAATTTTGGGTGGTATTCCTGAGAAGCAACAAATTGTCCTCTGGTCCACATACACACATGGGCAAGGCACCTGTGCATGTATGTGTAAACATATGTGCACATAAAATATAGAGAGAGATCCAGGCGTGATGGCACACAACTTTAATCCCAGCACTTGGGAGGCAGAGGTTGGAGGATCACTGTGAATTCGAGGCCATCCTGAGACTACATAGTGAATTCCAGGTCAGCCTGGACTAGAGTGAAACCCTACCTCAAAAAAAAAGAAAAAAAAAAAGAGAGGGGATAATACACAGATTTGCAAGAAATTTAGCAGAAGGGATCACCAATGTTTGACACTTTCTTGGAATAGTTGATCAAAAGCTAGTTCTCAGAGAATATAAATATATATCCTTGGTGTTCAACATGGGAGGCCAAATGTTACTGTTAGAGGTTGAGGCCACTTACAAGATGGGGTCAGGGGAAGCAGCATGAATAATGAGAACCCCAGTGAAATTCTTAGCCTTTTAGGATACTTACACACCAGAATTCTCTAATTTTTAATGTGGTTATTCAACCCCACAATTAAAGATGTGATCACATGGCCCCCCAACCCAGAGTTTCAGGTAACCATCTGAGGACAGCAAGAACTCCCATTACTTTAGCTGCCCTCTCTTTCTGGTTCTTTAAATAAATAGTACTAGCATGAGTTTGTCAGTCTCTGAGACATTCTAAAGTCTTCTGTGCCACATTTGTAAGGTCAACCTATCTCACTAGCATATATAAGACCTCTCCAATACAGCATCACCATATCATTGACTAGCAGACACCTACAGAGCTCAAGTTCATGCCTTGATCTATCTTTAGTTTTAACTGTTGTTACAGTGGACCATTCCCAGGAGCTAGTTTACAACTAATACTTGCCTCATTATGACTGTGCCTTGTCAAAAACACAAAACTACAAATATCTCTATGTTTCTCTCTCTCTCTCTCTCTCTCTCTTCCTCCCTTTTCCTTTCCCTCTCTCTCTCTCCCTTCCTTCCTATATCTACTCTTAAGATAGTAGAACCCATAGACAAATGTGCTGACCTCTCATAATTCAGGTCTAACTTATGTTTGTTCCTTGGTGGGTACTGGGGTAATTACATGAAAGATGGGTCCCCGTTACTGATGTAACTCAGTACATCGTTAGACTGATTGATTGTCCTTCGTTCCTCTCTCTTTTCTTAGTATCTCTCTTCTGCTTCTTGAGCTTAATTCCTTCATAAAATAACTGTATCAAATATTCCCTCAGACTCTCTTTGAAATGAGGGTCTGCATTACAAACTAATGCATCAGTCATATCTGATATATTTTCAGTTAATAGTCATTTATTGATTGCATGTTACAAACAGATATTGGTCTCTGTGTTGGAAATATTGCAGTGAATAGAACAGAAGAAAATCTCCACTCCTCATGGGCTATGAGGCAGATATTCGCATTGCCAAATTAAAATAAAGTGTGTTGCCTGTGAGATTATGAAATTAATACTTATTCCCAGCCTGTGTCTTCGTACAGTGGCCAGAAGTTAAATTGTTTCTGTTCTCTTTCTGTATCATTTAGCTACTTATAAAAATTACATTTTTAAAATTCTGGTAGTCAGAGTAACACATAGTATATCTATACTGCTGAAAGTTTATAAAATATAGAGAAAGCACACAGAAAATATCAAAGCAATTAACCACCTCAACCCAATAACATCCCTAATTATCACATTTATTAAATATGTTTACAGGCATTCAAGACTCATTCTACTTTAAAATACTGTATATTTACATAATAACATAACTAAATTTAAACACAAATATATTAAAATCAATCAAATACTATCTTGTCATTTGTCCTTTGGGAGCTTTTCATGCCTAAAATCTACTTATCTCTTTTAGATTAACTTTATGATCATTTTTGTTAATCAGAAATAACATAAAGTGATTTTGATAGACTGATATCTAATAACCTCTGTGGCATATTTGACATGACAATATCCAATCTCCTCACTAAGGAACTTAGGTATAATTTTAATGTATTCAAGTATTCTTCTATGACCTTTAGAAAAGACTTAAAGTTTCCTTCACATAGATTCCAAGAATTCTTATTTAATTGTACCTAGATAATTCTTATTTTTATTGAGAGTTTTTTACATTATATTTTAAAGTTTACTAGAAAAAACCATTGTTTGTATGTTTATGTTTTGCTAATAGGTTTACTATGCTTTATACTAAGTTTAACAGTTTTTAACTTATTCTATCTCATCCTTCAATTAGTTAAGATGGGTAAAAGGAAGTGAAGTGCTTATCCCCCCTTCTCATACCACAAAACTTCTTATTTTGTGTCTACCTATTATTCTTGCTGAAGTTGTGGTGACATAAACTGATTGGTCAGTCTCCAGGAATGCTGAACAGATTACATTTATTATTGGATACAATAGTAATGGAAATGGTTTATTTTCCTTTTTTGTGTTATATTTATCAGATTTTGTTTATCAGTATTATGCAAGGGAAAATTAAATGGGGAAAAAAAACAAATGAGGAATTTTTCAATACCTTTTAATGGAGGAGTTAAAACAACATGAGCATTTTCTCTCTGTATAGGACCTACTAGTAAAATTCATCTGATGTTACTGAGGTTGATTTTGAAATTAGGGATGTTGCATGACTTTTCCTGGGGAGTATATTTCTATTCAACCCAGATAAAAAGACCAAGTAAATGATTCCCCTCAAGTCCAGCTTGCTGAACAAATGAGTTTATTGGGGTAACTTATAGGAGGATAGGTGATAGGTTATTTATAGGAGCCTGGACCATCTGTGAGTGACTAGAACACCAAAGTGTCTCTCCTCCATCCAGCAATTATTGATCACTTATATATGAGGGGTCATGAGCCTCATTAGTGTCAGTAGCCCCCCTCTTATAACATAAGGAAATACTCATGGGTTCAATCTTGTGAGGGTCTTGTGGGCGACCACAGCTGCTCTAATTCAGGATGACAACCTTCATGGTAAACATCCATACAAGGGAAAATAAGCTTTCATGATTATTATACAGTATTTATTTACTAGTTCTCTCTCTCTCTCTCTATTTCTCTGTGTGTGTGTGTTTTGAATATGTGCTGATATTGCTCCCTGTGTACTCTTCTGAAAGCCTTGTGGGCTCCCCTGACAGCCTCATGAGCTCACCTGTGGCAACCAAGAAACTGGGTGTGCCCCTCCATCATTCACTCATTTGTAGTTGCTTACCATGGAATCTCCGAGCTTGTGTTCCTGAGCCCCACTGATTCTTTGGCTCTGCTCCCCATATGCCTGGGTTTACAAGAGTGCTGGCCACAGCAAGATGTTTAAGTGGGACCTGGAATTTGGAACTTGGGAAATCTCAAACTCACTGGGGCACTTATGCTAATGCAGGAAACATGCTTAACCATTGAGCCAGTCTTTACTTTCTACTTTCTGAGTCAACTTTTATCATTTATAACTCCCCCCAAATAATACATTTCAAATACATTAATGTCATTCTAAAATAGTTTTCTCTTCTACATCTTGTGGACTTCTAATAGAAGATAGTTTAGTCAATCCAATCAAATGTTCCAGTATTTTCTTTTTACTCTCCCAAGATATAGACTTCCCCACCCAAATGTATACTTTCTTTTACAACCACCTTTACAGCTTATTAATATCTTTGTTTCATTGTTTCTAACTCATCCACTTCTAGTTTTATCTTTATTCATTTTTTTCTTACTTAAGCATATTTTGTTAATTTCCTAACTTCTTAAATGTAATGACTATTTTCTCTATATTTATTCTTTAGTTTTTAAAAGTGAAAGCATTTAAGACCATATAATTTTATTTGCACATAGTCTGGGCCACATTCTTATAAATTTGGTATGTAGCAGGATTTTTATAGTAGCTATTCTCTGAAAGTCTGTAACTGCTGTCTTCATTTCCTCTATCACTTAAAATTTGTTTAGAATGATGCTTTAAAATTTCCACGATTTTGAAATTAAAATGCTCATTATTAAACTTCCATTTTATTGATTTGTTTCTCTGTTATACAGTTTAAGAACATCTGCTTCTTAGGGAAGTGGGGTTCAAATGAGTATTCCTCTGTTGTCTCAGTTATCCTGCCTTTGGGTTGAGTTCACCTTCTCTGGTGCCTTATTAAAATTAGCTTGGGTTGCTTAGTGTCATAGATTTATTTTTGTACATATATTTATCTGCTTCCTTAAAAAGTGAAAGAAATGGAGTATGAAACCCAAGTCTTACAACTGTGCATGTAAGGGTCCTATAGCAATCAAGACCTTTAACATACTAAGCAGTTAATAATGTGTCTGCAGTGTTTTATATTTCAGAGTGTAAACAGTAGGCACGGGGATCAGAGCCCTTACTAAATGATGGCATGGCTTGCCATTTAATGAAAATGCCTTTACATTATATAGTTTTCTTCTAGATCTGAAGAAGGGCATCCTTTCCTGACCATGACCACGGCCATGAGAACTGATCTGATTGTGAAATTGTGACCATTTTTGGTTTAGAACATCTAGATTCCACTCTTTAGCACACTGTCAGCCATATACTATTCCATAATCCTTGTGTCCACTCTCTCACATAGTCATGGTCTTTATTTCTTTTGCACAGAAAATAATGCAGCTCAAAGTCAGTACTCTGCCTTAAGGTCTTTCTGGTAAGCATGAAACTGAATTAGCTCCCACACCTGTTCCTTTCACACCTGCTCTATGCCAGTGTGATACTTTCTTCTTTCACTCACCTATTCATTTCCTCTTTTCTTCTGTCTCAAGTTTGGTCAACTAAATGTTTGCTCGCTTATTTTGCCAAATACAGTACTAACAGAGAGAAGGGTAAATGGGAGCAAAATAGGCCCTGCCTTAGATGATCTTCCAGAAACCATGGGAAAAGGGCCCTTTCTTTCACTTAAACTAAATTTAAAGGTGATTTGGAGGGTGATAGTCATACCCAGGCTTTCCCAAGATTCCTCCTGATTGTTTTTCTTTGCTCCTAGGATGTTCAGCTGTTTATTTCAGGGTTTGCCCAAGCTGACTGGTATGCCAGCTGCCAACACTGAGATGGGCAAAGTCCTTCTGTGCTTTTTTTGTATGTGCAAAAAGAACTTTGGGTTTTAATGGCCTTTCTCCACCCAACCTCAGCTTTGTTTCCCTTAGGACAAAAACACAAGTTTAAAGCCAAAGTCAATTACGACACTGTTTTTATTTCTTATGGGGAAAACTGATGTTGCTAAACTTTGAAATGTGCCAGACTTCTGAAACTTGCACAGAAATCATTCTTGAAAGAGAACACAAGCATCAGATATACATTATATAGGAAAGATCTCAGCAGAGTCTACTTTCCTGGACCATCTGGTTATTTGGGCTGAACTTCATGAAATCTTAGCTACAAGATCTTCCCCTCCACATCTTGGCCTGCGTGCTCCTATCCTGGTTCTCACACGCTATGCCACACCATGTCTGCCACCATTTATCAACTATGGTTGCAAAGACTAGAGGTGGATCCCATCAGATATGTCACCTTGATTTGAAATCTCTAGTTTTTAAATTTTGTTGAGAGACTCCAGCTATTTCCAGAATCTTCTTCTCCATTGTCTTTGTCACATTACATCCTTCTTTATCTTTTAAAATATATTTTATTTATTTATTTTCAAGCAGAAAGAGAGATAGAAAAAGACAGACAGAGAGAGAGAGAGGGAGAAGGGGCATGCCAAGGCCTTTAGCCCCTGAAAATGAACTCCAGATACATGTACCACTTTGTGCATCTGGCTTTATGTGGGTACTGAGGAATCAAACCCAGGGCATCAGGCTTTGCAAGCAAGCACCTTAACAGCTGAGCCATCTCTCCAAATCCTCTTCTTTATCTTTTCATCTTTGTTTTCTTCTTGTTATTTAAAATTCTAATAATTATATGATACTTCTCCCAGTAAAAAGTAAGGCAAATACTTTCTTTTTCTTATTACTGTATCTTTATATTGTAAGAGTGCTCAATATACAGTCAGACTTTTGTTGAATGGTTGAATGAATTGTGATGTATTGTCATAATTACCCCATTTTTATTTTCTTCACCATATTATCATAATCTTCCCTGACTTCTGAAACATCTCAACCATTGTCTTCATATTACCAATATTGACACCATCCTCATTGCCTCACAAGTCCTTTCATGTCCACTGGTGCCTTATGGTTCTCATGGTGCATTCCCATTATTGTCTCCCCTGACTTCCTTACCTCTTAGCCTTGGTCTCAGGTTAGGTAAGCATGTGCAAATGACTGCTCTCAGTCCACAGGAAAAAGGAACAGGAGCTCAGAAGTCACTGAACCTGTTCAGGGTCACAGACTAAGACAGAAGCAAGGCTATTCCATAGTTTGTTCTCCTGCTATGGTATTTAGGGCCCACTATGCTCTGAGAAAGGGTTGTTTGCAATTTTTTTAATTTATTTGCAGGGAGAGAGAGAGAGAGAGAGAGAGAGAGAGAGAGAGAGAGAGAGAGAAAGAGAAAGAGAAAGAGAAAGAGAATGGGCATGCTAAGGCCTCTAACCACTGCAAACAAACTCCAGACACATGCACCACTTTGTGCATCTGGCTTAATGTGGGTACTGGGGAATTGAACCTGCATCATTAGGCTTTGCAGAACAGCACCTTAACCTCTGAGCATCTCTCTAGCCAGTAAATAATTTTGAAGCAAGGTTCTTTCCTTCTCTTTTCATATTTCATGTGAAGCTCAGCATGTAGTATGCATTTGAGATTTATTGGAGTATCTTAGTTCACTCCTCCTGTTACAACAAAATGTCACAGACTAGAAAATTAAAAATTATAGAAGTTTATTTCTCATGGTTCAGGATGCTGAGTTCCAGATCAAGTGACCAACAGGTTTGATGTCTGGTGAGAGATACTCTTTTTCCAAGATGGTGCAATAGTTGGTATGTCCTCATGTGCTAGAAGGTTAGAAGGCACAAGGGCATAGCAAGCTCCCCTCAGCCCCTGTATAAGGCATTAATCTCATTTATAAGGGTGAATATCTCATGACCTAATGGCATCCCAAAGGCCTCATTTTTAAGTATCATCCCATTTATGATGAGGTTTCAACACTTGAATTTTGGAGAAACACATACATTCAACCCATGATAAGGACAAATAATATCAAAGACCTCCATGCTTTGGCCTCTGTCTTCTTCTTCCTCTGTACTGTATATCCCTGTGTGCTAGCTCTAATTTTGCACACTAATATACTTATCTGAAGTGTCTTTTCCCATTCCTCTCAGCTCTGTCCCCAGATCCCCTGTTTTATTAAGGCTGTTCAGGCTCTCTAGCTAGAGCTGTCCATGATTTCCTTGGAACACATCTTACAACTGTAATAGATTGTAAGACACATGATGTATGTAGTAGGTATGTGAGTATTGTTTGTCACTCAGTGATTGGAAATCGCAAGCAACATTTAATAAACATCTATCTGCCAGACAGTAGGAGAATGAGCCCATGTAAGGTATCTAGCTTAGTCCTCACAGCCACCTTATGAAGTATCTGTCATTATCAACATTATTTAAATGAGAAAGTAGTGTCAGGGCTTTTATAGAAGCCAGAGGCACTCCTTCAGTAATACCAGCATACAAAATAAACACAGTTGTTTTCCATATACAAATTTGTCTTTGAATCTATAGTACCTAACTAGAAAAATAAAATAGTTAATGAATGTGAATTAAAGGTACTTAGTGTACGATAGCCCTTGCTGTGTAAGCATCAAGACCTGAATTCAATCCCCAGCTTCCCTGGAAATATCCTGGGTATGGCTCTGAAGCCTGAGACCCCAATGCAAAGTGTGCAAAGACAGGAAAATCCCTGGAGTTTATAGCAAGATCCTGGTTCAATGAGGGAAATAAGGTAGAAGGATGATAGAGAAAGAGAAGGAGGAAGAGATATTATGTATTCCTCTGGGCCCTGAACATATGCAAACAGAGGTACACTTGCAAACACATGTGCATATACCATGCACATACTATATACACAAAAATTATAAATGTAATCAAATAATAAAATAGTATGAAATAACAACTAAACTCCAATTTATAGTTCTCTGTGTTCAACTTTGCTCTGGACAGATATATTTTACTCATCTTGTTGAAAATGTTGCTCAAATGAAGTTCCCTTTCATATCTAAGTCATTTCTTCTATTTAAAAATATAAAAACAAAACAGTCTTCAATGTTCTTAGCAACTTTCTCTGTACCTGTTCTGGTGGGAAGATATGGTGGGTGGTATTTTCAACAAGGTGACATATTAACATGCTTTCTTAATGCACTTTCTATCTGACAAAAGGTAGCCCAGCAGCGAGTCCCAGTTGCAGGGATTGTGAGCCATTTCCGACCCCTTCCTGGGCCGCCTTCATATGAACATAATCTGGCTGAGAAGGTAGCATTACCTTCACAGGATTCCTACTTTAACATACTTAACCACGTCATGAAGCCTCTCCCCTGTTTTCTCCCTAGAATTTAGCCAAAGAAAAGTGCTTCTGTTAAATTCTAAAACCTGTAATTATAACACAGATTTCTTCATGCCCATGGTCCTGTTTTCAAAATTGTAGAATAGAAACAAATGCAAGGAATAAAATGAATCTTTTCCTCAGACTCCTGGGGAAACCAAGAAGGATTCAGAACTTGCACTGAAAAAAAAATCTAAATCCTGACTTTGTGTTTTCTCATTCCAAACGTGAGTCTCCTGAAAACCCAAGAAGTGAACTCATGCTGAGGAGTGAGCTGGCCTTCCACCAGCACCTCAGAGCCATGTCAGCTTTGCTGTTAAAGAAGGGTCAGCTTGGTAGATTTTTTTGAGATTCTCTGGCCCAAAATCCACCAAGAATGAATGAGGAAAACCACCGTGTATTAAGAGAAGAATCCACATTTTTCAGAATCACATCTGCATCTTAGAAAATTTAGTTATTTGCCCATTGCTGCAGTAACCTGGTGATTGGGTACATAAATTTTAGAACCAAGAGTCACAGCTCTACTACTTACTACCTATACTACGTTGAGTAGTGATAGAACTTCTTAAAACTTTGGTTTCCACTAATTTATAAAATGTGGCTGTCTATCTCAAAGGACGAGAGACAGAACACACCTCTTTCTGTCTTTAGCCATATTTTTGGTGCCTAAATCGATGCTTGATAGGAGAAAATACTCCATAAGTATCTGTGGGATTAGTGAACTATTAGCACAGTGCATAGCATACAGGAAGGGCTCAATAGGTGTTAATTGTTATTTGTAGTAGTATCAGCATTACTATCCACATTCTATCATTCACATGAGTGATAGAAGCAGGACTTAAACCCAGATCTTCATGACCCTGACAGGAAATACAGGTTATTTCTTCTGAGAACTGTTTCTTTCCTCACTCCTTTTCTTTTCCATTTTTCCACCATCCATGAATCATCTTATCCTTGAGCCACTCAGGTGAATTCTCAAACACATAACAATATTTCATTCATGTAATACCTGATTGCCTAAATAATCTTAGTTAAAACTACATTGAATATTCTAAATTTTCTATGAGATAAAAAAAAAAACACATTTTTCAAGCCGACACTCAGCAGCTCTCTTTTGTTTTTACTAGACCCACTAACTCCTCTAAAGTTCTTTCCAACAGTGGTTTTATTATGAGCTGTATTTGGTAGACTGAATAGCACCTGGGCTCCAGAGTCCTGTTTCCTTGCATCCATCCATCCTGCCCACTCTAATACCATTATCCCTTTTCTCAGCCACACTAGATTCTGCCCACCCTTCAAGTCTCAGACCAGCCAGGCACTTCCTAACCACCCTACACAGCTAGTTTTTCTACTTCTGAGTTTAAGAACATTTCTGACTATGCCTATCATATGGCCTTTTCTTTTTCTGAAAATATATTTATAACCATATTTCCATGCTACTTTTATTATTGGTTTTCATACAAACGTGACTTATTATTCCTGGGAGAGGCAGACACAAGCTTTACTTATAGCATTATCATTGAGCAATCTATTTCTCTGGAAATCTCCAATTCCTCAACAGTAAAGTGAGAAAAAATAGTATCTGCATTTCTACCTTGTTTTGAAGCCTAGCTACAACAATAGACATACTCCATAAAGTGTCTTGAATATAAAATATGCTCCATAAATAGCAGATCTTTATGATAAAATATATTTTTGCTTGCTAAACTAGTAAAAATGGGCAGAGCATGTTTTAAGCACACCAAGGAAACTGTATAGTCTTCTGTCTTCTTATCTTGGATAGATTCCAGTTGAGCAGGTGAGGTGCCCCTAAAGTTACTGAATACTCAGTTCTGGAGAGGACCCAGAAATCACCATGACTTTAACTCAACTCTTTCATTCACTTCCAAAGCCTCCTTATTTCTGTATAGATCAGCCACACAAGGCCCAATAAGTAGAAAGCAGGTCAGATATGGCTTCAAGACTGGGGAATCCTTGGGCATTTTTACACAAATAGGACGTCTAAGGAGAGCCCAGTGAGAACATCAGGGCCCAACTGGAAGGAGCCATGAGGTGGTGAAGCAGTAGAAGGTGCACTCAGCTCACCTCAGCTCAGCTCACCTCACCTCAGCTCACCTCAGCTCACCTCACCTCACCTCAGCTCACCTCACCTCACCTCACCTCACCTCAGCTCACCTCAGCTCACCTCACCTCACCTCACCTCAGCTCAGCTCACCTCAGCTCACCTCACCTCACCTCACCTCACCTCACCTCACCTCAGCTCACCTCAGCTCACCTCAGCTCACCTCAGCTCACCTCACCTCAGCTCAGCTCAGCTCACCTCACCTCACCTCACCTCACCTCAGCTCACCTCAGCTCACCTCAGCTCACCTCACCTCAGCTCAGCTCAGCTCACCTCACCTCACCTCAGCTCACCTCAGCTCACCTCAGCTCACCTCAGCTCACCTCAGCTCAGCTCAGCCTCACCTCACCTCAGCTCAGCTCACCTCACCTCAGCTCACCTCACCTCAGCTCACCTCAGCTCACCTCAGCTCAGCTCACCTCAGCTCAGCTCACCTCACCTCACCTCACCTCACCTCAGCTCACCTCAGCTCACCTCAGCTCAGCTCAGCTCACCTCAGCTCACCTCAGCTCACCTCAGCTCACCTCAACTCACCTCAGCTCACCTCAGCTCACTGCAGCTCACCTCAGCTCACCTCAGCTCACCTCAGCTCAGCTCACCTCACCTCACCTCAGCTCAGCTCACCTCAGCTCAGCTCACCTCACCTCAGCTCACCTCAGCTCAGTTCACACCTCACCTCAGCTCAGTCACCTCAGCTCACCTCAGCTCACCTCAGCACACATCTTCTCGCCTCTCTTCCTGCAGGGGGCGCGTCCCAGAGGTCTTTCCAAAGCTCTGTCTTCCTTTTCTTTTTTGGTTGTGCCTGTTTAGATTAGATTAGTTTTAATGCTCAAGCAGAAAGCGGAAGGGCTGGGCGATAATGTCAGGAGAAGGAGGCCCTGGCGCAGTTTCCTATTGTGACTAGAGAACAGAGAGATCTCCCGGCAGGTCTGTTCTGTAGAGATTTCTCCCTTCCAAAGGTCAAGAAAGTAGGGTTGCGAGGATAGAGGGCAGACTTTGACAAAAGTCTTACTGTTGAAGAAATCACAGGCTTTCAAGCCTGACACCAAGCTTCTCTTCTGGGGAAACTGAAGCTTGGATACCCTGCACAGCAAGCTTGCTTGAGCACAACACTAAAGCGGATAGTTAACTCTTCAAGAGTTTGACAACTTTTACTGCTTTGGCCAGCATTTAGCATCTTATCAAGTGTTCTCCAAGCCTCTGAACAGTGTTTACAACCTCCAATAGTCTCTAAAGGAGGAACGGAAATGTGTTTACTATCACTAAGCTAAGCATATACACCAGTAGGCGCCAGGACACTGGGTTGCAGAATTTAGGTTCCGCTTCCTTTGCTTTCTTCTGGTGGAAAAACAATCCCTTCATGACCACCCTCTTGTGCTCCTGGCATTCTCTGCAATTCCTCAAGCACTTGCTTAAAACGTGGCTTTCTGGAATCCCACTGCAGAAACTCAGAGTTGATCTTTGAGGGACTGGCGTAAGAACCTGAATTTGATAAACTCCCCCAAAATGAAGTATGAAGTCAACTGAGATGACCCAAGATACTGAAGTCTAAGTGCCTATAACCTTCAGTATTCTAAAACGATGGATTTGTTTTTCTGCATTACTCATTGGCTGGAGGAAATTCACTACCAGCTTTAATCTGATTTGACAGAAAACACAAATTTCTTAAAGGTGATGCAACCACCTTTTCATTCCTTCGTCCACACAGATTTATTGAGCACCTTCTGCATGCCAGGAACAATACCGGATGTCTGGGAACACTGGGGATAAGATATTGTCACTGAATTCAAGGAACTTGTAATCTTTTAAAGAAACGAAGAGGTGTAATTAAGTGTGGAAGGAGTTATGAAAAGAGGTCATTAAGGGTAAGATGTAAACGAAGGCCAAAGCAATCAGTTCTACCTGGGAAACATAGTAGCATCCCACATGGATATATAAGTGTTCACAAGTCAGATAAGTGGGGAAAGGTAGCATAGCAGGCTGAAGGAGCAATGTCATAAACTCTAGCATGACAACACTGCCTCTGGGAGCTGGGGTAGTTCAGCATGGCCAGCAGACAAAGTGAGGTGTGGAAAAGGGTACAGTAAGACTCGATCTGTGACGGATGAGGTTGAGCCAGAACATAAGGTGTCCATGCTTAGGAACTTGACATCTAGTTTCTAAGACAGTTTTCTTAAAGTATGCCCCTTAGGACTTCCGTGAGAGAATTGCCCAACTGAATCAGAACTTCCAGAGATGAGAGACACATACATATCTGTTCAGAATTTGCTCTGATGACCAGTACACCAAAGCTTTCTCTACAGCTCCATAACATGAAATCACTGAAGGGTTGTGTAGGGAGAAGACAAATGATTAGCAAAAGTACTCAGGTTGGGGACATGGCTCAGTGGTTAAAGGGTGCTTGCAGAAAGACTGCTCCTTGTAGAGGATGATGGACTAGTAAGCCTGAGTGTGGCAGCAGGGATTCCAGGAAGCTAGTTAACAGACCGTAATAATTCTGCATGTGACAGATGATGAGAAACTCAGTAGAGGTGCACACCTTAGATGTAAAAGGATGGGAGGTGAACTTCAAGTTGTACTAAGAAGGTAGGAGTATTTAAATAGAAACAGAAGTTTCTGAGAATGTATTTATCCAACAAGAAGCATTTTTTTGAAGGTTGTAGCCACTATTTTGAGGTTAAATCTATTTTGGGTGAGAAAGAAGCACTCTCTTTTATCATTGACCTCTTTGTAAGGGTAGATAACATTTTTCATTTCCCTGCATGCACATGTACACATGCATTTGAAAAGCTACATCTGTGTGAGAACAATTTCAGGCAGGATTGTGGATGGTACTTTAGCAGACAACTGTCTCTACTCAGAGGCATATTTTCTGCCTCACTTGCCTAGTGGTGGTGTGGTTGAGCTATAGTCACTCATCACACAGAGGTGAGAGACTGCTTCCTGAGATACTCGTGTCGCCAAAATGATAGGCTGTCAACAGTGGTCAAGAGTGTGGACCTGGGTTTGAATCTCATCTGAACCAACTATGTTGGAATGGTAATCCACTCTGCTGAATGAGGAGATTTATTCCTTTTTCATGGCACTATCATTAACTCACTCATTCAAAAACACACATTGAACTCTCATTTCCTAATGGTAGCCAAAGAGAATGGGAAGACAGTTCCAACGCTCTCATGGGAGTTCATATCTAGTGGAGGGAGGTAAATATTAAAGTAAACATGTAATAAAACAGCTTGTAGCATTAAATTATAAAAAATTTAGTAAGAAATACAAGAGTTAAGAGGTAAAGGGTGGTCCTTATCTGAAGCTATGGTCAGGTTAGCCTTTCTCAGAGCTTTTAACATTATAGCAGGGACATGAAGGAAGGTAGTGAAGTAGCTGAATATCTGTGGAAGAGTATTGCAGAGAGCTTGGGAGGAAGGGCAGAGACTGTGGGACAGGGAAAACCTCATCAAGGTTGAGAATCAGAAAGGAGGATGGGAAACAAGGAAGGAGTGGCTGAAGCAAAATGTGAGCCAGAGTTAACGAGTCTTTGTTTCCTTTGCTTGGGCAAAGAACTAGCCATTAGATATCTGCAAAGAGGATCTTATAACCAGAGAGAAGAGAATATATGGAACCTTTGAGGTTTGAGGTAGGCCAATATCAGCATGATCCAAGTGGAGAAAGGATCAGCATAGCTGGCCTGAATATATATGTATATATATATATTCATAGGACATGAAATCAGACAAATAAGAAAGTGAATTCACATAGGTTATCTGAAGCCATGTCAAAACTTTACGGTTAATTCTGAGAAAGGAAAGATCATTAAAAAATGCTGAGAAGAAGAATGTCACAATCAGATTTACCTTGTGATGGAATCATTCTCATTTGGAAATCAATAGTGAGGTGATTGTAAAAACTGCGAGAACACTAAGGAGACAAAAATCAATAATTCTAAAGAGAGGGGTGGTGGCTCATGCAGGTAACAGCTGAGGAGGTGGTGAACGGGTGGGGAGAATGGGTCATATTTCAGGCAAATTTCAAAATGAGAATTGACAAGCTTCACTGGTGGCTAGCTCCCAGTCTACATGCCTCTAAATACCATGAGAAGTGTCCTTTCCCAGAGGATGTGCCATGGAAGCTTTTGTTCATTTGAGCAAGGAAATGAAGACAAACTCGAGAAGACGATTTGGATTCTAGAACTTGGGTTTCTACACCAGGGTGTCTGCTGTGAGTCACCATGGGTGTTCTTGCTGCCAAGGACAGCAGGCTCCCTGCCTCCAGGAAGAAACCCAAATCCCATTGCCTTCTCACACACCCATCTCTCAGATCTCTGACCTTTTCTTAGCCTTAATTCAAAGCAAACCTTAGCCAGAAAACTTCTGAAGGCCTTACACATCAGGGAAAGATGGCAATGAAGAGAGATGAGCATGGGTCAGCCTGATGGTATGAAGTACATTAAAATGGTGTTCCATTGGTATCATAAAATTCTACTTACTAAAAGACAGACCAAAAGGCTGATCCTTCACCAGGCCCTTACAGGGAACACCTGAACCACAAGACACTGGAGAGGGTAGGATCAAGACTAACCTTAATCTTCTACAACTTCCCTCCCTCCCTCTCCCTCTCTCTCTCTCTCTTCTCTCTAATTCTTGTATATTAGTTATTTTTTCCTCATTTCCTTAGTGGGCACTGACCTGTAACTCCCAGTACCAGCATGGGGCTATCATCCACAATGAGCTTTTGATCAGAGAGACCTACAAGGTTTCCTAAAAGACAGACAGATTTCTGTCAGAGTTCTTGATGACCCACCAAAGGTTAGTGGTAAGACCCTACTGCTGAAGACACCTTATGTGGTTGATATGCAAAATAGAATGGCATGGCTGGAAGTTGGAAGAGAGTCAGTCCCCAGATAGTCAGCGCGTAGAGTGCCAGAAGGTGTTACATGGGCGACTGGGGGAAAATGACCAATATCTGTCCAAGCAACTCATGGTCTAACCTACTTAGCAGCAAATAACTTGTTGTGATGCCCACACAAGTGCAATAGTGGCACACAGCCATGGTGGGGAACCAACTGCTCTTAATTTGGCTATCTGATCTCCTCAGTGGTACAGGACCCATAGCTGGAGCTGGGTAACAAGTCAAAACCATATCCAAACATAAGCCCACTCTCCAATATCAAGCTACCATCAATCATGGGCTACAAGAGGGCCTACACCTATTAAATTCTCTATAAAAAAAGTAAGGGTTATCTCATTTGTCCTGGTGCTAACTTACTCTCCATTGGAGAATCTGCTTCTCTTTTTCAGATAGATATAGATCCTAAGGAGAGAGCCACCCCATCATACCTCAAAAGGGCCCCGGCTGAAACAAGGGTGCTGTTTTCCTGATTAACCGTATACCAGCAGAAGGGGGAAGGAGATCAACACAGAGAGAACAATCAACTCCTACCAAATCAGAGAGCCAGAGCCTCGGAGGCTCCCAACACCTCATCACTGAAGCAGACCAAAAATGAACCCAACATGGCTCAGGGAAATTTTGCGGAAGAGGGGGCGGAAAGAATGTCAGAGCCACATGTTGGGTCATGATATGCAGAGACATTTATCTTACCCATAACTGTGGGCTGACTCCACAATGCATGACGCATATACCTCAACAAGGAAGGGCCAAGGGAAGGGGGTAGGTCACGGATGAGCCTAATAATGGTACCAAACTGACTGTATTTGCTGAATACAAAACTAACTAATAAAGAAAAAAAGAAAAGAAAAAGAAAATAAAATGGTGTTCCTCTAGCCAAGGTTCTACTGCAGGAATTCCTGTGAGTTAATTCCTCAGGCACTGCATGGAGTTCAGTAACTTCAAGCTGAAGAATGGAGAACTCTGTTGTGTAGAACAAAACTTAGTTTCTTGTGCTTTGTGCCTATCTGTGCCCTCTGAGTACACTGTCAGGTACCTTTTATAATTGAGCTATGGGAGTGAGGCTTTTCTCCCACATACTATGCAAGAGTAGACATGAATATAGGCACTATTTGTCCCAAGTTGCATCAGGTCTTTGGCAAGGTTGAACTCTGTTCTCTCCCAGAAGTATAGCTGTTTTTAGGTACAGGTGTGAGCCTGTCTCCTTTTTGCAGTAGGCTGTTCTTCTGCCTGCCTACATAGGACATTTCAACAGATCTTAGGACAATTCCATGTATCTACAATAAGGTTAAAATTTTAAAAGATTATTTCCTGTTTTAACTCCAATACAAAAGCTTGGACTCAGAGAATTTATTTTTATAACTGAAGATTCAAAACATTACCTCAAACATTTCCTTTTTAATGAGCAAAAATAACTAGCATTTCTAGAGTATATTTTCTGGCAATAAAAACTTATAAATGAATAACCATTCTAACATGAATGTTCTCTGGGAAACAAAAAGTTACTTTTTGCAAGGAATACATGATGGCTTTACAGAGAACTTTTTGTTGAGCTCTGAGATTTGGCCATTTATCATTGATAATTCAGAGCCACAACAGTCGCCTTTCCTAGGGACAAGATATGGAATAATGAGGAAAAAAGACAAGTCCCCATTTTCACAGAGGAGTAAAGGCATGAAATCATCCTCATAAATACAGGAAACATGAACAGAGAATAAATGCACTGGGAAAATATGGTCATCTCTAAAGTACCTGTGGTGTTGTTTCCAAGAATCCCTTGGGTACCAACATCTGCAGATGCTGAAGTCTCTTATATTTTCAAACCACCTGTGCATGTCTTCTCATATTCTTCAAATCATCTGGAAACTGCCTGTTAAACATAATGCAATGTCAATGAAATACAAACCCATGTTACACTGTATGTTTTTGAGAATAAAGACAAGTAAAAAAATGAGATAGGGATTTAGGTCAATAGTAGAGTAACTGACTATCAGGCAGAAGATCCTGAGTTTAACCTTGGTCTTGTGGGGGTGGTGAAGGACAGGAGAAAAGTCTCTGCATGTCCCATTTGGACTCCATTTAAAGGTAACCCAGACCGAGAAAGCCAAACATCACATATTCTCTCTCATATGTGGATCCTAGCTACAAATGATTGGACTTCTATGTGAGTAGGAAGAAAACTCATTAGTAGAATCCAGTAAGCTAGAAAGGAGATATAAAGGGAATAGAAACGGAGGGAGGACTTAATAGAATGATATTATATATATGTAAGTAGAAGAACAGTATAATGGGGGTGTAAAGACCTAAGTGAGATCAGGAGAAGAGTTTGAGTAAAGGAAATGAAGATGGAGGGATAATCAAAATCCAAGGATATAAATAAGTCATAAGGAAACCTACTTTTTTGGACAATGAAATACTCAGGAGACATAGATTATTACTAGATGACTTTCTAGTTTTTCATGGAGGCCTGCTCCATGGGAGAAAATATATCCCTGATACTGAAAACCTACAACAATGGTAGTTATGAGTCATAGGGGTATAACATCTGCTGATGTCTGCTTAATGTATATATTATGCTCACCCAACTGCCCAGTAAGCAATTCTCTTAATGTTAATACCTATATATTAATGCTATTCTCACTTTTGGTTAGAGAAGTTTCTCTTTTCAGATGGCAGTGACCTTGGGATGATTCAGAAGGCACTATGGTGCTGAAAAGAAGGCACTATGGTGCTGAAAAGGAGTGACAGAGGAGTGGTCAGCACTAAAATATCCCTATCACACCTTACAAGGCTTAGGGTCCATTGCGGAAGAGGTGGTGGAAAGAATGTAAGAGCCAAAGGAAGGGTAGGACTCCTTACAACATGCTCCTCCAGACACAGAATGGCCTGAATATCCATGACCTCACAGTGCCTGACACTACCTACACAAGACCATCCTAATAGGAGAAAAAGATGATGACATCAAATTAAAGAGAGACTGATTGAGAGGGGTAGGGGATATGATGGAGAGTGGAGTTTCAAAGGGGAAAGTATGGGGAGGGTGGGAATTACTATGGAATATTGTTTACAACTATAGAAGTTGTCAATAAAAATTAAATTAAAAAAATAACAATTTATTTATTTGCAAGGAGAGAGAGAGAGAGAGAGACAGACAGACAGACAGACAGACAGACCAACACACACACACAGAAAGAGAACGGGCATGTTGGAGCCTCTAGCCACTGCAAACGAACTCCACACGCATGCACCACTTTGTGCATCTGGCTTTACATGGGTACTGGCAAATCAAACTTGGGTCATTAGGCTTTGCAAGCAAGCGACTTAACTGTTGAGCCATCACTCTAGTCCCAGACTCCTTTTCTTTTTTTAAATCTGTCATTGGTTGTGTCTATAGATGTAGACCCTCCTGCTATGGAGGGCCAATTTCACATGAACTTGAGTTATACACCTATCATGAGATAATTGTCTTTTAATTATTGGGTCAATTTCTTTATTTCTCCAGCTTCTTATAGAGCCTCTGGAATAGATTTAATAAACATTTGAGGATTAAATGAGTAATTTTGTATTGGAACAGTGGGGGGTAGAAAAGCTGTCCCGGCCTCAGGATGAAATAGTCTCTTCTGCTGTTTTTTGCTTTGCTCATGATCGAGGGTGAGAGTGGGGGTAAGCACTGACACTGAACTGTGAGGCTTGAAAGGCTCTCTCAGAGACATTGCACAAGTCCCAAGGACTCTGGGACAAATCTCTTTTTGTGAAGGCAATGACATAGCAGAGCAGTGAGTGAGTCACTTCTTTATTCACTCTCTACACATAGACCAACCTTAGTAGATATAGTTGGATTACAACTTTCCCCAGTTTTTTTTGTTCATAAACATGTGCTCTGGGTTGAAATATGACCAGGGATATTTTCAAGGGGTGTAATAAAAACAGTGCTTGTTCTTGGAGAAAATCTCAAAGCAGATATCCTATGATAAAATGAATTTAAGTGGCCATTTGTTCTGGCTGAAGATTACCTGGAAGAAGGAAGTTGTGGAATCACTGTTCATAACCTAAATGCTTGTTTCCTTTTCCTACTAACTCTGTATGAAGTGGCTGAGTCAGAAGCCTCATTACCAGGTCCTATCAGATCTGTGCCCTCCTTCACAATGTGATCAATGAACATAACTCCTTAAACAAGTGCAGCTCCAGGAACTGCTTGGGAGATTCTGTGTTTAGGGAAAACATACTTCTATTTTGTACTCTTCTCTTTAGTCCCAGTAGTGCTTGAGCATTAAGAATCTGGTAATAATGCCTAAATCCCATTTTATTTGATTTTAGCTTTACTGCCTGCCCTTGAATTCTTTATAGGATAAGATTGCCAAAACTGAAAGGAAAGAATAATTTGATATTGATTCTGAATCAGTGGGAAAATATCGTTTGGAGCTTAGATAGCTGTGTGTATTCCAAACCAGAGCAAGATCCAAGGTAAAACAAATATAGAGTATTCTCACTGGAGAGAAAAAAAATAAACATGCATTATTTTTTTTTCTTCCAAGCTATTTTCAAGTCTGAACTTTTATCAAGCAGAAACTTCTAGACTAATTCTTTGCCTCTATGATCTATATCTCCTACTCCTTCCTAACATATAGACAGAGACATCTTCAGAAATAATAAATTTCATCACTGAATATTTTTAATGATTATATATCAAAATTCATCAGGTTATATACTTTAAAAATGCTTATTAAGTCATTGGATGTCTTTTTCAATTCAATTTAAAAAATCCATAACTATTTAATAATAATAATAGTCTTATATATAATAAAAATAACCCAGAAATGAACAATGTGAAAAATTTAAAAAACTGGCTTATTATTCAAAACTGAATAATTAAATTTCAAAATTTCATTAGAATAAATTAGTAAAGCTATGGAAGCTCCAAATAAAAAACATAACCAAGAACTATCAAAGCTTAGAAATGAGGTGACCAGAAAAATGGACATTTCTTAGAGAAATTGCAGAATTCAGAAAAATAAGGAAAAGCTGAAATATGGACAAAACTAAGAGGAATAGATGAGAAAAGAATTACAAATGGAAATTCGTTAAGGAAGTTGGAAAATGTTAAAATAAAGAGTTATAAAATAAAATATAAGCTAGGTGTGGTGGCACATGACTTTAATTCCAGTACTCCAGAGGTAGAGGTAGGTGACTTCAATGTCAGCTTGGAACTACAAAGTGAGTTCCAAGTCAGCCTAGGCTAGAGTAAGACCCTGCCTCAAAAAATCCCAATAAATAGATAACTAAAATATAAAGCATTTAAAAACTTATAGGAAATTTATTAGAAAGAAAATATAAGAAACCATTTTACACCTGCACGTTAGGAACAATGAAAGAAAAACTTAAAGGCAGAACAAATACTGCCAACTATCAGGAAGAAGCTTTGAATGAAAAATGCTTGTTTTGAGCTTCTGTATTGACAGTACATAGCATGTCTTTGGGAAAAGTTACTGAAAGCAGGAAATACAGAGATTTACTCTAAAATTAGGAAAGAGGAGGAGGGAGAGATTCAGATCATGGCAGTGAGCATCCACGTCTCCAGAGGTGGTTTCTAAGTGCCATTTCCCAGCAATGGAACCGTTAGTGAAGTGGCTGATTGTAAGTTCACAGCAAGACCAGGTAGAAGGGTGATGGAGCAGGACATGTGATGTTCCACTCCAGCCAGGATACACAGTGCCCTGCCACTTCAGGTGTGTGGGGCACCACACCATACCACACCGTACACACACATACGTACACATGCACAAACACACTCTTATTAAAAAGATGAAAGAGAAGTCTGTAGTGGCTTTAGTATAAATTATTCAGTAAATTTCAATGAAGTGTTAAAATGTTACTTCTGTAAAATGGTATATTTTAGTGTGTAAAAAAATCTGACATCAAAATATAAAAGAGACTGATTGAGAAGGGGAGGAGATATGATGGAGAGTGGAGTTTCAAAGGGGAAAGTGTGGGGGGAGGGAGGTAATTACCACGGGATATTGTTTATAATTATGGAAGTTGTCAATAAAAAAATTTTTAATTTTTTTTAAAAAAAGGAAAATTTAAAAAAAATCTGAAAATATGGACTAAATTGGTATTGGAATAATCTTGACTTGCTCCCCCCCCCCACAATAAGAACCAGTACCTATAATAGAGTGCTTGTGCTCAATTTAATCAATATCTACTTGGGATGTTGTATCAGTTACTTTCTAGTTGCTGGGACAGAATACCTGACAGAAGTCAGTTTAAGGGAAGGTGAGTTGATTTCAGATTATAGTTCCAGGTTGCGGCCCATCACTGGGGAGAAGATCCAACAGCAAATGCTTGAGGAAACTGGTCACATTCAACACAGGAAGCAGTGAGCAATGGATGCCACTGCTCAGCCATCTTTCTCCTTTGTATATAACCCAGCCCATGGAGTGGGTACCTTATCAAGTTAATCCCTTACAGGACTGTGATTCTGGCTCCTGTCAAGTAGGCACTCAAATCAAACCATCTCAGATGTGATGTCACCATACAATTGGAAAATAAATAAAATAAACCATATTTGCCTATCTTCACATTTTCTTCACTTTTCTAAAACATTGCTTCAACAACTGCGTGTTTATGTGCGAGCACACATGGAGAGAGAATAGAGAAAAATTACCACTTAATGAGTTTTGATAATTTTTTAGTAACCTTAATAAATACTTTATGTGCCATTTATCATTTGTGTCTCATGGTGACACTATGAATGGCTTGTTTTCTAATATCTGGTGTTCTGAGAGGCAAATTAGCTTTAGGTTATGCCTGCCTGATTCTAAAACCCATGTCCTTCTCTGTCATAATCTAATTATTACCTTTATATGGCTATAGAAAGAGTAAAAACAACCTGAGAATATGTTTCACCAGCTTGCACATATATACATAGACTCATAATCAGTCATAGTATTATTTTAGATATTAGATATTAGAAATTCAGATTTTTGGCTTCATCTGAGGAACTGTGATAGAGCAAAGAAGAGGCTTCCCTCTTTAGTAGGAGTATTAAGTTTGCCACAATCCCCACCTGTACCTATTGTTTTTTCACAGACTAGCTTTTTCTCTCCTTTATTTCTTGCCAGATCCCCTTGATGGTGGTATTTGTAAACTCTCATCTACAACATGCCATTTAACTTATTAAACCACTGAAAAGTCCTTGTTGTATATTCTTTCGTAGTCATTCACATATCTTGTGTATATACTGTAAGCATTTAGAAATTAATATCCTTATTATTCTTTTATTCTTCCCATAGCTTTAAAATTTTAGGCATCTAATGAATAAATAATTTAATCAATCAATTAATAAATAGTATAGCAACTGTTATTTTAATCAATCAATTAATAAACACTACAGCAACTATTATTATTATTTTAGTTGGAATTTATAATTATAATTAAAATTTCCCAGTCTTTACTCAAAATGAAGTGCCATATCTACCACAAGAAAAAGGAAATTGTTAAAAGCATTATTGAGATAGTAATAAATTGCTTTTTTCTATCGAATGCAAAAAAGTTGGACTGAGAATATAGAGTTTTAATCTTGAAAATCCTATCTTATCCTCAAAATCATCCCCTTCTGTAGAATTCATATTTTACAGCTAAAATAATGATTTTCTGTGGGGTGTTATTACTCACACAATCTTTTCTTTTGAGACGAAAATATGTTTTCAAAGTCCAGGTTCCAAATCTTTCAAAATAAGTTATCTTGATAGAAATTGAAAATGTATCTTTAGTAGGTCCAGATGTCACTATATGAAAGAAAGTTTGCCAACCATAGTTACAAGGGGAGCTGTCATAGGTATGTTTTTCAACCAGCTACCCTCGGGGATGTGTAGAACAGACAAAAGCATTGGATGATCTAGCCCTAGGAATATCTCACTTGTCCGTATTATTCTTTCCTGTCCTTCTTCTGACACATACAAGTATTTTTTTCTTTCTTTAAAGTGCTTGAGAACCAACTGGGACAAATTGGTTTGGACAATGCCAGAATGAATGATACCTAACTCTCTGTATGCCAACTGAAAAAAATAAAATGAAGTGCTTAAACATGTTATTTCACTGTGTACAGACAAAAATCAAGAATTCCATGACTTCTTTTGTGAAGGGTGTTTAAGGGCTCAACTGGCAGAGAACTTGCTGGGTTCTGCTCTTGTGGTTGAATCTGAAATCCGGGTGTGGTCTGAGGTTGAAAGTATTATGTTAAATAGCTTCAGTGTGCAGAGTCAACAGGATTTTGGTAGTAAGGGGTGAACAGAACAGATATGTATATATATCCCCAGGCCAACCTATGTAGTAGATAGTATAGAAACACAGGACCAAGACCTAAGCACTAGTATCAGATTGGCTATAGTTTTGCTGCAAGCTATGAAGGTCTGTGTGGTGCTTTGACGCTATGGCCTCATAGACTCAGGAGGTTTTGATTAAGATTGAACTTGCAACTTGAGTCTCCAGTGGGCAGATCCCTGCTACTGAAGAGGCATGTCACTGCACTGGGGATGGGTCTTATAGTCCATCGCTAAGGCACATAAAGAGCAGTTGGAGCTCTGGATGTTCGTGTTTGCTGCTTGTTGCAATAGTCTCTATGCTATGGATCTGCTGAAGTGAGCCAGCTTCTTCTGCCATCAATGGTGATTCCCCTGGATTACCTGAAATAAACACTGTTTTCCATAAACTGTTTCTGGTCAGATGTTTGTCCAACTACAACAGTCTGTTTAATGGTTATATCCATGAATAGTTTAGATCCCTTTGATTAGAATTACTTTTATTGGTAGATGGGACTGTGGTGAAAGTATAGCCAAAAAAAAAAAAAAAAAAATCAACAAAGCATTTCCCAGGGTATCCCAAGACATTCTTCCACCAGCAGACTATATAAGGACTTGGCCTTGTTTCAGTACACTTCTTGACCTTCCTCTTGTCCTGCTTTCTATCAAAATTTCCATGGTATTTAAGATGCTCTATGATCTGATTACACCCTTCCTTTTGTATATTTGAGTAATTTCTTCTTGCTGTCTGTGAACCTTATACATCCAGCAGTTCAGGCCTGTGCTTACTTGCATGTACTTTTGTTTTCTCCTTAGGAAGTCTTCTATGCTCAGGAAACCCTCTTTGTATTTGTGTTTACCTTCTGCATGCCCATTCCTGGATTCCTGAAGGCTGATCATGGGTGTTAGGACATGAAATGATCACACAACACACAAGAGAGAGTTTGAAGGAGAGCCAGGGGTCTCCATTGGAGGGAAGCCCAGTCATGACTTTACTTGCAGCTTTGATTGAGAGTTTATGGCTGTAAAATCTATGGGGAGTCTAGGTTGAACTGAAAAATACCTATTACTTTTTCCAATAAGACAGATCACAGGTCATTGACTCATGCTTATAGTATCAGGAAATCTTTGGAGAAGCTGTTCAGTTCCTTGTGTTTTAGGAGTTTCACACCCAAGGTGCAGAATTTTCCATGTCCGCAGGTTTAGCCTCTGCAAAGATTTACCCTTATGAATGAGTGAGCAGAATACCTACACTTAGGTGCTTCACAAGGCCTTAAGTAGAAAATAATTGACAAGAAAGAGATTCAGACAGAACAAAGTTAACTCTATGGAGCCCTTGGCTTAAGTATAAAAATCTGAAACCAACAGATTTGAAACAGAGAGCTTAAGTTATTTAAGTTCCCAATTTTCTAAGTGGGTTCCATCATTTTGCCTTCGCCTTTTCTTAGGTCTCTAGGTTCTATGCTATAGATCTCTAAATAGTTGAAGGAGGCTTTCAGGAACCACAGAGTGTGTGACTTAGTATGACTTCTATCCGGGCATTACGATCTCTTCCAAATACAATATTTAGGCACCAGAAATACAAATAAACTATTATAAGAATTCTAAACATTAATAATAAAGAAGCAAGCCTGAGAACAGGAAATTGTTCAACACTGAAGAGACAATATACCCTTGTAGTAGTATACATCATAATGCTGGACTTAAACCTTTACAGTCCGCTTTTGTTTAAGATGAACATTCAGTTGCAGCATACTAAATTGTTACTTTGTTTAACTGTGGCCTTAAAATGTCTGGTGTTCTTATTAGCTACATCTTAAAGATAAACAGCATGTCCAAGAACTTTAAGCATCCATTGTGCATACACTGTTTCCTAGCTTTATTTGGAAATAAATAGAAATAATACAAGGTTGAGTAAGACAGAAGAAGTTGAATGAGCAGAGTAAACACTTCATGGTTCTGTCCATCTGGGGCTTCCTTACAGAAACACCTTACTTAACCTCACTGAGCCATAGTTTCAGAAATACAGATATGCCTTGAAATATTGCTTTAGAATAAAATATGTATGTGTGGGCTAGGAAGATAGTTTAGTAGTTAAAAGTGTTTGCTTACAAAGCAAAGTAAGTTCAATTCTCCAAAACCCACATAAAGTTAGATGCACCAAAGTGGCATATGTGTCTGCTGTTCATATGCTGTGGAAAGGCCCTGACATCCTGACATACCTGTGTATGTGTGTGCATTCATGCATGCACACAAAAACACACACGCACACACTCATACACATGTGCACAAATAAATAGAAATGCTTATGTGTAATGATTGTAAAGCAGTGATTAACTCTATGAGTTCCTTTGCCAGCTCTCTCCACACTGTCCATAAGGAACATCAAACACGAAGCATTATTAAAACAAAAGCAATAGGGTGAAAACTGTTCATTGTGTTTCATTGATTTTAACTAAAGAATATCAAGTATTATCTTCTTTTTTCACAAAAATGGCTTAATTAGGGGCTTGGGAGATGGCTCAGCAGGTATAATAGTTTGAATAGATGGTCTCCATTATATTCAGTGTTTTATTAGGTAGTAGTGTGTATCTGCAGCCACCTGGCTGGAGAAGGTGTCACTGGAAGGATTTTTAGGTGTGGTGGTAGGTTTGAAATTCCAATCTAAAGACATGTAAAGTGTGCCCAGCTGGAGTTCCTGAAGTGTGCTGTGTTGTGTGGCTTTTGGCTTGGGGCTTCTCTCTGTGCTTGGTCCTGTGTAAACCAGGCCAATTTATTCTGCCATTATGGAACTTCCCCTGGATCTTTAAGCTTCAAGAAATATCCTTTCCTCCATAACTGTGCCTGGTCTGGAAGTTCATCTGAGTGAACCTGAAGCTGTCTGTCACAGAAATTGTTACCAGGAGTGGGATGAGATAACCTGAGCATGGGGATTTTGATCTTTTGGAACTTTTGTCTTGGAGGAACAGAGAGACTTGATACATACAACTGAAGACAGCTTCTGGAGCAGAAAGCCAAGTATTATGAACTATTCTGATGAGAATTTGAGAATGCTAAGTATAGACTATTGATCTCCAAGGCTTGGCTTAAGTGTTTTCTAAGGGGAAGAAAAGACTACAGAGGGCTTTGTTGGAACTGGGCTACTGACATAAGGGCTGGATGCATTTTGCAGCCCAGGCCCAGAGAGTTTAGTCAAGGTTAAATTTGTAATAGACTGGTGTGCTTGGCTAAAGATACTGAACTGAGATATTTAAGAATTTAAATTGGAAAAACCTCAAACAAGTTGATGTTACAGGCACTGATACTGGTTTTAGGTTACAAAAGCTATTTTTTTAATTATTTTTTATTTTAAAAATTTTTTTAAACTAAAACTATTATTGTCAACACATTGTCAATGTTAAGGAAGATGGTCCAATTGCTATACATTAAAACAATGTAGAAGGGTTACCATGGAGCACATTATTGGCCTGGGATGGGAGTTTTCCCTGGCTACACTACCCAGCTAGATGGGCAGAATTAAAAAACCTAGAGACAGTCAGTCTCTTCTTATATTGGACTTGAACTACAGAAGTCTGATGTTTGTTTGATGCCTGTTGAGTTTACATTATTCTAGTCTCTCTCTATTATGCCTTATACCTGTAGAAAATCTTTACTCTGTGCTTTTATATATTAAAAGTACATAATTTATTTGATTTTACAGGACTCATAGCTAAGAAACAATCTTAAATCTCAGAGGAGACTTAGGACTTTAAAACTACCTTAAGTTGGTCAAGACTGTGGGGACCTTTAAAACTGAACTAAATACAATTTACAATGTGTGATGATTTTAAATCTTGAATCCATTGGGGGCCATGGGCAGCATGTGGTAGTTTGAATAGATGGTCCTCAATATATTCAGTGTTTTATTAGTTAGTAGTATGGATCTGCAGCCACCTGGCTGGAGGAGGTATCACTGGGAGGATCTTAAGGTATGGTGGGGAGTTTGAAATTCCAATCTAAAGATATGCAAAATGTGCCTAACTAGAATTCCTGAAATGAGCTGTGTGGTGTGGCTTTTGGCTTATGGCTTCTCTCTCTTTGCTTTGTCCAGTGAAAGCTGGGATAGCTTCTTCTTCCATTATAGAACTTCTCCTGCATCTGTGAGATTCAATAAGTATCCCTTTTTCCATGACTGTTCTTGGTCTGGAAGTTTACCGCAGCAAATCTAAAGCTGTATGCCACAGCAGGTAAGAGTGCTTGCTACAAAAGTGTGAGAGGGCTTGAGTTTAATACCAAGAACGCACATTTTAAAAGCTGGGCATGTCATACACATACCTGTAACTTCAGTCCTATGGGTAATGAAGATAGGAGAATTGCTAGGGCTCATTGGTCAGCCAATCTGATTAAAAATGGCAGGTTCAGTGAAAGACTCTATCACAAGCAAAGATACAGAAGTGCAATAGAGGAGAACATGTGATGTACTTATCTGTCCTTTGGACATTTGTGCACAGGGGACACACATATGAACACACCTTATATAGTGCATACACTAGATGCACACACACACACACACACACACAAACACACACACTACATAATGCACACACATGCCAGAAAAAACAAGTTATTTTATTATTGTGGCAAGAAGCAATAAGCTTCTAATTTTCAACTGGGTCTCAGTGCTGATCTGTGTATCTTCCTTAGCTCATGTAGCTGTGAAGCTGAGCTGGAGGAGGGAAAGCTCTAAGCAAAGTGAACACAGATGACAGCCTGCATAGAGTTGCTCAGGGAGTTAAATGCTGTGCATTCTGGGAAAACCTGAGCCCCAGAACTGGGAAGCTGTGATAATACATAAGGATCTCTGGTGTCCTTGGTGCTCAAGAAGATAAATTGAGCCACTCAGCAAGGCATCTCCACTGCAAAGATCAGGAGAGTTTAAGGAGGTAGAAGATTAGAAAAGATACCAGATCACAAATTGCTTTATTTTTCACCTCTTGCATAAGCCACAATCTGAGGCAACACAATAAAGGCTATATATAAAGCTCCTAAAGCCCAAATAATACTTAATGAGAAGAACTCAAGGAGTTCCTACTGAGATCAGGAACAAGACAGGGGTGTCCACTCTTACCACTGTGCTTCAACATAGTACTAGGAGTACTAGCCCAAACAATAAGACAGGAGAAAAAAAATAAAAGGGATTGAAACTGGAACTGAAGAAGTCAAATCAACCCTATTTGCAGATGACATGATCCCATATATAAGTGACCCAAAAGTCTCCATACCAAAATTTCTAAAGGTGGTGATCAATTCTATCAACAAAGCGGAAGGAAACAAATCTATGCACTTAAATCAGTAGCTTTTCTTTATACGGAGAAAGAACTCAGTGAGGCTGTACCATTTTCAATAGCAACAAAAAAATTAAATACCTGAGAATTACACTAAGCAATGATGTAAAAGACCTATAAAATGAAAACATAAAACCACTCAAGAAAGAAATCAAGGAGGACATGAGGAAATGGAAAGTTCTCCCATGCTCCTGGATAGGTAGAATTAATATTGAGAAAATGGCAATTCTACCAAAAGCAATATGCAGATTTAACACAATACTAATACAAATACCAACATCATTCTTCACAGAGATTGAAAAAAATGATCCTAAAATTTATATGGAATGGCAAAAGGCCTCAGATATCCAAACACATCCTCAGGAAAAAAAAATAATAATAACCTCTGGAAGTATTACCATACCCAATCTAAACTTATAATACAAAGACACAATGACAAAAACACCATGGTAATAGAGTAAAAACAGAAATATTGATCAATGGAACAGAATTGAAGACCCAGACCATATGTCAAGTAGCTACAGCTGCTTGATCTTTGATAAAGGTGCCAATAATGTAGACTGGAGAAAAGACATCGTCTTCAACAAATGGTGTTGGACAAATTGGATGACCATATGTAGAAAAATGGAATTAGACCCACTCATTTTACCTTACACAAAAATCAAGTCCAAATGGATTAAAGACCTCAGTATAAGACCTGAAACTCTTTAACTACTAGGAGAAAAAAATAGGAGGCAGTCTCTGCAATACAGGATTGGAAAAAGACTTCCTGAACAAAACTACAGTAGCCCAGGAAATTAAACAAGCACTCAACCAATGGAATCTCATGAAGCTAAAATCTTTTGCACAGATAAGCATGCCATAAACAGAGCCAATAGATTGCCCACTGAATGGGAGAAAATCTTTGCCAGCTATACCACTGATAGAACCCTAATATCTAGAGTCTACAAAGAACTAAAAAAAACCTAAATAATAAAAAACCAAACAACCCACTCCAAAAGTGAGGCAGAGAACTAAGTAGGGAGTTCTCAGAGGAAGAATTACAAATGACTAACACACACTTGAGAAAATGTTCAACATCCTTCCATTAGGGAAATTGCAAATTAAAACATCTTTGAGGCCTTACCCCAGTAAGGATAGTAAATATTTAAAAATCAAATGAAAACAAATGTTGGCGAGGATGTGGAGAAATAGGAACACTCATTGTTGGTAGGGTTGTAATCTGGTACAACCAGTATGGAAATCAATGTGAAGACTCCTGAAAAAGATTAATGTAGAATTACCAACAGACCTTGTTATTCCCTTACTGGGTCTTTACCCTAAAAAGTTCCATATCTCAGTTCAAAGATATTTGCTCAACCATATTTATAGCTGCTCAATTCATAATAGCTAAAAAGTAGAATCAACCCAGGTGCCCATCATTGGATGAATGGATAATCAAGATGTGATGTACCTACCTGATGAAATTCTACTCAGGCTTAAGGAAAAAAAAATGACACAATGAAATTTGTAGAAAAATGTTCAAATTTGGAACAGATGATTCTAAGTGAACTCACACAATCACAAAAAGACAATCATTGTAGAGTGTGATAGTTTGAATATATGGCCCCCAATATATTCAGTGTTTTATTTGTAGTTTGCATCTGCAGCCACCTGGCTGGAGGCATTTTCAATGGGCGGATCTTAAGTTGTGGTGGTGGGTTTGAGATTCCAATCTAAAGATATGCAAACTGTGATAGCTGGAGTTTCTGAAGTGTGCTGTGCTGTGTGTTTTTTGGCTTGTGCTTTTCTTTTTCTGCTTGGTTCTGTGAAAGAAGGCCAGCTTCTTCTGCCATTATGGAACTTCCCCCGGATCTGTAATCTTCAATAAATATCTCTTCCTCCATATTTGTGCCTGATGTAGAAGTTCATCTCAGTGAACCCGAATCTGTCTGCTACAGAAGTTGGTACCAAGAAGTGGGCTGAGATGAACCTGACCATGTGGATGTTGATCTTTTGGAACTTTTGTTTTGGAGGAATGGGCATGGATTTGGTGCTTGCAACTAAAGATGTCTTCTGGAATGGTAAGCCAAGTTTTATGGACTATTCTGATGAGAGTTTGAGAATGCTAAGTGCAGATAGTATTGAACTTTGAGGCTTGGCTTATGAGCTTTCTAAGGAGAAGGAAAGACTAAGAGTACCTTGTTGGAGCTGGGTTACTGGCATAAGGGCTGGCTGTGTTCTGCTGCCCAGGCCCAGGGAGTTTGATCAACGTTAAATTTGTGATAGACTGATGTGCTTGGCTAAAGATAATTGGACTGAGAGATTTAAGATATTTAAACTGGAAAATCTCAAGTAAATTAAAATTACAGGCACTGAGACTGGTCTTACCTTACTGAACCTGCTATTGTCAAACACATTAGCAATCTTAAAGAAGATGGCCCAACTCCTTTACATTAAAACAATGGAAAGGATGCCTGAGGAAAGACTATCATAGAAATGCAAATTCTTGAGTTGCCTGGAGAAGGAACCTGCTTTTCAAGGCTATGACTTATTTTGACCCTGAATTAAGAATATGGCTGTGTCCTGCACACCTGGTATTGGTTTCAGAAGCAAGAAAAATATAAGGAGTGCTCATGAATTGCAATGTTCCATGAGATGTTGCTGAGATGTGGCATGAGGCAGGGCTTGATGCCCTGATAGGCTTAAAGAGCCTTTGGAAGATGGACCGATGTTTTGCATGAAGACCTGAAGATATTTTGGATATACCAGGACTGTGTGAGGGATACCATGGAGTGCACTGTTGGCCTAGGATGGAAGTGTTTCCTGGCTACTCTGCCCAGCTGGAGGGGCGAATTGGAAAATCTGGAGAAAGGCAGTCTCTGAACTTGAACTACAGAAGTTTGATGTTTGCTTGATGGTGGTTGAGTTAGCAATGTTTTAATCTCTCCTTGATATGCGTTATACCAGTTGAAAATGTTTACTCTGTGCCTTTATATGTTGGAAGTATTACACTTGTTTGATTTTATAGTACTTTCTATCTTAAATTGGTCAAGACTGTGAGGACCTTTGAAATTAAACTGAGTAGCTTCTTCTGCCATTATGGAACTTCCCCTGGATCTATAAGCTTCAATAAATATCCCCTCCTCCATAACTCTGTCTGGTCTGGAAGTTTATCTCAGTGAACCTGAAGCTGTCTGGTACACATGGTCTCACTCGTCTGTGATACCTAACCTGGATCAGCCTGAGTTGCTGACATATCTTAATAGCATCACAAGGCTTGGACAATAGGGAGGTTAGGGCTTTGGGAAAGGGGAAGTGCACAGGGGGATACAAAACTGACCTTAACTGAACTGGGATCATAGAATTCTATATACTGGAAGTTAGGCTACAAGGTGGAATCCTCAAGATGAGCTTAGGAGGATCACCTAAACTGAAGGGCCCTGGAGAGGGTGAGATGAAACTTAACCTAAAATTTCTCCTGTTTTTCTTTCTTTTTTGTCCTTTTCTTTTTTTCTTTTCCCTTGGTGCTGGCCTGTAATTCCCTGTACTGGGATGTGGTTTACATCCACAATGAGCTGTTGATCATAGAGACCTACTAGATCTCCCAAAATAAACAAGATAGATTTCAATCAGAGCACTTGATTACCCACCAGAGGTTAATGGTAAGACCCTACTGATGAAGACACCATATACTGTTGGCACAGACCATGGAGAGACCTGGTTGGAATCCATAGGAGAGCCAGTCCCCAGACAATTATCCCATCTTGTGTTGGAAGGCACAGCATGAGCTACTGGGGGAACATGGCCAACAACTGTCCAAGCAACTCAAATTCTTAGTGACTCATAAGCAAACAACCTGACTTGATGCTCACACAAGTGCAATAGTGGCACACAGCCACAGTGGGTAAACAACTGCTCTTGGATTGGCTAACAGATCTACTCAGTGGAAAGGAAACCATATCTGGAACTGGAACCAAGTCAGAATCATATCTAGATAATGATTCTGCTTTCCATTGTTAAGCTCCCACTAATCTTGGGCTATGAGAGGGTCTATACCCTTTAAATTCTCTCTCTAAATTAATGATGGTTATCCCATGAAACCAGTGCTGACTTCACTCTCCATTGTAGAATCTGCTCTTTTAAGATGGGAGCTGGACCTGAGGAGATAAACAACCCAGTGCACTCTACCCTGGCCCTAGCTGAAACCACAGAGGAATTGGGGAAATGAGCAAGAATGCTGCTTTCTTAGTGAATCTGATATCAGCACAAGGGTGAAGGAAATAGACACTGAGGACACAATACCTGCCAAAGCAGAGATCTAGAGGCTCTGAAGTGCTCATTACTGAAGTAGACTTAAAATGCTCAGGGAATTTTTTTTTGGAAGAGGGGGGAAGATATATTGTTAGAGCTACAAGTTGGGACATTCTTCACAGAGACATTGCCTCTCCCTCATGACTGACTGCTGCTCCCATAATGCATGACTCATAACCCCCATGGGGTTGACCTGCATCCCCAATGAGGAAGGCCTATTCAGAAAAGGGGCTGGGAGAAGGGAAAGGATGGTACCAACATGTGTTGTTTACATACTAAATATGTCTTCATCTAATAAAAAAAAGAATTTCCTTGGCAGCATAAAAAGATATAGTGAATTCACTATTTTCAAGCTTAGAATTCCAGAAGATGAACTGAAATGCCAAAAGTGATCGAGGAAGGAGAACTCACATAGATCAATTGTCAAAGAGATTAGTAAGATAGGCAAAAACCTACCATGGAAAAAGCATGATAGGCTCAAAAAATGAGTGCTCCCTAAGTTTAAAGAGGAGATGATTCCAAAGTTATTTAGGCTATTTTTTTTTTAGAAAAATATGGAACTTTTCCATTTTTAAACCAATGTGAAATTCATACCTGAAAATGGAGAAGACTGCCGGATAATCTTAATCCTGAATTGCCCTTCTAAATAAGTTATTGGCAAATATAATTCAAGCCAAAAGTATTGCTATATGACTAAAAGATATATTTGTGGAGTGAGTGTCTACTTCAAATCAGAAAAGTCTCTAGCTTTAATCTATCACATCAATTAAAAAAGAGAATTATATATATACTGCCTGAGACAGATAAAGCATTACATAAAATATATATTTCTCAAAGTTACCAAGTAAAAAGAAACAACTTAATGAGGATACTTACATACATGTAATATATACTAAACCCAATATCATATAATTAAACCATTTGTATTAATAGCATGAAAGAAATGAATGCTAGCTATCAAAGTTTTATCAATATTATCAAGAAAAGTTAAGCCAATATAGTAAGATAAGAAAATAAGATAATTGGTATAAATATTGGAAGAGATGGATCTACCCACTTTTTTGATATTAATATGATTATATACCCAGAAAACTACAGAGTTCTTGAAACAACACTGACATCAACTGACACAAACTCTTGGCAGGTGCATGAATATGAGATAATTCTAACTAATGATAACTTACATTGTTACACACTTCATCATAATTATTAATACAACACACAGAGTATGAAGCCAAGTAATAATCACTAATGTAGCACATAAATCTTTGAAACTTAGGTAGAGATTCTGCTCTTCATTTCAAGATTCCCAACATTGGCTGCTGGGGTGGTTCGAATGGATGTCTCCCAATAGATTCAGGAGTTTTACTAAAGCTTATAATTTAGGTCTCAGCTGCCTAGCTGGAGGAGATGTCACTGCAGGGAAGGGGCGCAGATCCTAGGGTCCAGCCCTAAGATGTGTTTAGGGGTTTATTTGAATTCCAGCTGAAGATATGCAAATGCGTGATCTTTGCCTGTGGTTCCTGGAGAGTGCTTGCTTGTGTGCTGGTGGGGCTTTTCTCTCTCTGTGTGGACCTGTGAAAGTGGGCCCACTTCTTCTGCCATTATGGAACTTCCCCTCTATCTGTAAGCTTCAGTAAATCCCTTCCTTCATAACTGTGCCTGGTTTGAAAGTTCATTATAACACCTGAAGCTGATTGCTACAGCTTCCAAATTAGTATGCAACTAATATACAGAGAAAAAGAGTTTTAGATATTTTGTGGAGGCCTAAACTTAGGGAAGAGTGCTTCTGTCACATTCATTTGGCTTAAGTTCAGGCACCTGAAACCTTGTAGATGCAAGGGAACATGAAATTGTAGTCCTTAGGGAATTTGAGGCATTGTAGTCCTTAGGAAAGGTGGGGAGGGTATTCCTTAGGCATTTGGGGCAGTCACTTCTGAGGAATAACATCATTACTTTCATTGCCAACGCAATAAGATAAGAAAATAAGTTACTTGATATCAACATTGGAAGAGATGTTGGTATTATGTGGGCCATTATTATTCCCATTATTCAGGAAATAACCTGAGGCAAAAATTGGAGATAGAAAAATAATTTCCACTATAAAGAAACTATTCAGTTACTAGATATAGCTTTATTAAGACACAGGACTTGAAGGAAATTATTAACAATAACAAGTAAGAACAAAAGGAAAAAGTATTACATGTTCCTGGATGATTTACTACCATAAAATGTCATTTTGTCTTGTTCAAGATTAGTCTGTAAAGACACATCAGAGTAAGGATTTTCCTGCCAGAAATTAGAGTATCCTATAATCAAATCAAAATGGAAATGTCAGGGAAATAGGAAAGATAAAGAATCCAGAGTGAAATCCCAGTATATATTAAAATTTAATAGACATTAAAGATGCCAGCTCAACTCAGTGGGGAAAGGATGAATTATTCAACCAGAGGTTGTAGTATGGCTGGTTACTTATGATGAAAAAATATAACACTTGGCCTTTATATTAGATCACCTACAAAAAAAATACATTCTAGATGGATGGAAGACTTGAATGTAAATAACAAAAATGTAAAATTCTCAGTGAAGAACAAGGATATTGCCTACTTATATATTATCTAAAGACAGAAGAAACTCAGCAACCAAGATAGGGAGCCCAAAACCCATTCAAGAACAAATAAACAGGCTTGCTTATGTAGAAATAATTTTTAAATGGCAAAAATAAATCAACTCATGAGCTTTGTATTTGGAGAAAAGTGGCTGTGCAGCCAGAAATAAAAACTAACAACTTTAACTCTACATACAAAGTTTGTGCACACAGACAAGAAAAGAGAAACCACTGAATAGAAAACTGAGCCAAAAATATGAATAAGCAATTCAAAGGAAAAGTATCCCAAATGATCAGCATGCATATTTAAAACTTCTCCATCTCTCTGGTGGTCAGGAAAATACAAATTGAAGTAACAATAAAATACCACATACCTATTAAACTGACAAAAATTGCAAAAGCCTCTACTTCACCCACTCCTGATAGGGAACTTAAGCATACATTCACAGATTGCTGATAGAAATATGAATTGTTGTGTCATTTGGGAAAGCAGTCTGGCAATATATGTTTAAAAATACACACACCATTTGACCCAGACTTCTCACAGCAATAAACAAATCATGTCTTGTGCTATAAGTGGTTCAATCCATCAGAAAAGTAAAGTGCACTTGTGATCTGTAATGATTTGGAAGGATAAAAACAATGCATTTATTTCTGCGACTGATCCCTTTCATCAGTGACAGTGATGTGTGACTCGGCTGGTTTCAGTTTGAAATGTCAAAGCCCATGTCTCTCTGTGACTCAGTGATCAGTGGAAGAACTCATATTTTGGTTTAATTCCAAATTATCCATATCTCTGGGAATAGGATGAAATGATAACAGAACAAAAGTCTTTACCAGATTTATGAGAGGGAATTTCTCAGAAATCTGTCTGGGAAATGAAAGATCAGAAAAGGATTCTATCTGCTTAGGAGGGGATAACATCGCAGGGTGTTTGGAAAAATAGCAGACCTGGCTGCCTGTGGCAGGATGTTGCAGTAATGCCCTGAAGTTTATTCATACCCTCTTAAGTAGTTCTGGCCCACACTGGTTATGGGCTGGGCTATGTGGCATACTCTTGTCAAGCAAGGAGAAACTTGAAAGGCCTTATATATTTCAGCTTGCTCTTTCTTGATGCCCTTGGGACCCTGAGACTATCACAGTGTGGTTTAGCTTGCTGAATGACAGGAACATTTGTCTAGGTTATTCTGATAGCCTTCTAATTAATTATGGAACACATAAATGAGGCTACTGACTACTTGCTGATGGAAGACATCCTACTAAGCTGGATGAGATACAAAAACTAACCAGGCTGGCCCAGGCTAAATTGTCAACCCTTAAATCTTGAGCTAATAACTGGCTATTTGTTTTAAGGCATAATTTATTACATAGCTAAAGTTATGACTGCTAAATGTCTGGGTAGGTGTCATAGAACTTTATAACTCTTCTGAACATTCATGCTTTAGAGTGGGAGAATTAGATAGTTACTATCAAGTATAAATGTATAGAAATGAGCATGAATGGAGGTATAATATACCAGGAAGGAAATTGCAAAGAAAAGCAAAACCTTTACACTGAACAATAAGAATACATAATCATGTTGATTCAACCCTTAAAAGAAAACAGACAAGTATAAAATAAAAAGCATTGAGAAGTTTGCATGCTTATATGCTATGAATAATGGAGTTTGATTATAAGCAGATCTCATTTTTCTAATATTAAATTACAGTAGCTCTAAAATCGTGTGGTATTCTAGATATAAAAACAGGAGGCTGAGAGAACTGAATCATTTTTGTAAAAAAAAAAAAAAAGAGTCTAAGCAATGCACTAGTTTGAACTAGTACCATAATGTATGGGCGTGGGAAGAATTGTTTTAGAGATGAGACAAGCCTTAAAGAAATGGAGAATTATGGTTAGAGCAAAACAATCCAAATGAGATCTACTGCCCAGTAAAGGATAAATTATGATTATATGTTTCTCCTGAGATTTTTTTCCATGCCTGTCATCAGTGAAAAGTGATTTACTTCTCTACCCAAACCCCTGCCTTGTTCCCAAATGATCACTTCAAAGGACTATTTTGCATAGACTTAGACAAAGAAATGTACCTGAAAGTATCTCTAACCTATTTCAACTCTGGATGCTACTATCATTGTACATTTCTATCCAATAGGCATTCCCAAGCATTTGCAATATGTCACCTACTGAAATTTCACTACCTCCCTTCAGAGTGGGATTATGATTCCCTCTGTATGACAAGAAAGGTTAGTCCAGGCACGTTGGCCAGCTTCTAGCTACGGACCTCAGTTTCAGCTGCCAACATGGCTGCAAACTTTTCTTCTACGTCACTTTGATTATCCTACAAAAGATTGCTTCAAAAGCCTGGTGATAAGTCCTATGGTGCTGCTAAAAGTTAACACTCCTACATGTCAGCTTTCAAGTCCCTGTGTACAGACAGCATCCTCCATGGTAGAGGTGTCCCTGTGAGCCAACACTCTTCCACAAGCTCTCCTGGCCTTGCTGTCCAGTGCTGCACTTCCTAGAGAGCTCAGTGACTAATACACATGCATGCACTTCCATAAACATAGAGCCAATTGTTTTGCTAAATTGATTTGTTCTGCATTTGCAAACCTAAAAGTTTCTTTGAAGGCAAACAAAAGAGCACAGGGAGTTGGATTTTAATCTTAGGAAACACACACCATGTTCCCTCAGAAATCTAATTTTCTAGATTAATGAATCATATCGGATATTGTAAATTAGAAATTACCTCTACATCATGGAAAACAATGTGAATAAATTGAAGGTACTTATTGAAAAAGACATTGTGGTACCCACATATCACATACGCTTGCACATAGCTTTGACTTTCCTCTATTCCGTTGAACTGGTTCTTTGCAACTAGAAAACCTCCCTTGGGCTTTTCCTCACAATGGTCCTTCCAGGGATTGGAGTGTTCCTCTTTATTCCATATTTCTTTGAACCTTTGGAAGAAGGTGAACATATGGAGATGCTGAAATACCATAGCATTCAGTCCTATAGTCCGTTGATACAATAACAATGGTATTTTACATTACAGTTGCATTTTCTCCAAAGCATCAATACACATGTGACATAATTAGATCCACACAGATTTCAAGATCAATTAGGGGAAAAATCTATGGAGTAGGAAGAATCCTATTTTATCTCAATTTTTTAAACATGAATGTCTAGGCAGATAACAGCTTAGTGGTTTGCTAGGACCTCTGCACTTTCCAGTTCAGCACACTGGCTTCTACAGCATCCAAGTCAAGCTTAGCAGAGCCAAACAGCCATGACATAAGTTTTCTCTGGCCCTTGCAAAGCCATTGATGCCCCAGTATGGAGAGATGGTGAGAAAAAAACTCAGTGCATGCTATCAGAATGTCTGGTTCCTTCCTCACCTTGCCCTCATTCACTTATAGTCACTTCCTGGGATCCAGGGTCTCAAAATAGGAATAGGAATATCCATTTTATTCACCAATTTATGCTGATATGATGAAATAATGGATCTGAAAGCCTTTTGTGAGCTACAATCCCTACATGAATGCTCAATAGAGGTAGGAATTCTGGGAAGAAGGAAGCCATTTCTCTGGAACATTACACTTTATTTTTTTTTTATTAGTCAGTTCTGTATTCATAAAATACGGTCAGTTTGGTACCATTATTAGGCTCATCCGTGACCTACCCCCTCCCCTTGGCCCCTCCTTGTTGAGGTATACGGGTCATGCATTGTGGAGTTAGCCCACAGTTATGGGTAAGCTAAATGTCTCTGCATATCATGACCCAACAGAACATTACACTTTAAAATTAGACATTGTACAAGAAAGTTTAGGTACAGTATTTATTTAATCCCCATATCAACTCAGTTATTATTATTATTAGGTTCTCTTTAATTATTTTGTTATAAAATAGCTTAAATAGTTTATAGCATGAAAATACACTCATTAGAATTTAATGGCACACAAGCATCTTCTCCATGCCATTCAGACCTGTGGAGGTTAACATTTTACAAAGACTCTTCAGATGCCTTGAGGTAGTTAAAATACTACCCTCAACTCTCCCCATGCTCTTCATATGTATTTCTTCCACCATGCCTCTGTGGTTGATTTATATATTAGTTACTATTCTCAGTGCTGTGACAAAATGTCTGAGAAAAGCAACCTAGGAAAAGAAGACTTTATTTAATTCAGAGTTTGAGTGCATGGTACATCATGGAGAAGAAGGTATGGTGGTAACAAAAGGCTGTAGCTATGGCAGCAGGGGCATGTGGGTAGCTGGTTCATTGTATCCATTGTCAGGATGCAGAGTTGAATGCTGGCCCTCCATTCACTTTCTCCTTCTGTCTTTTTATTCAATCTGAGAGCACACCCCACATTCAGGGTTAGTCTTCTCTCCTCAGCTGAACTTCTCTGGAAACACCTTTAGAGGTAAACCCACGGGTGTGTCTCCTAGACGATTCCAAGTCCAGTCAAGTTGGAAATGATGATTATTCCATACTAAGTGGTAAAGAGATAAAGAATATGGAAAGGAAGGAAGAGGAGGAGAAATAGAAAGAAGAGGAGGAGAGAAGAGAATGTACAGGCAAACACGGTGCTAAGATCTTTCTATCAACACAGCTCATCTCATTTAATTCCCCAAACTATTCCCACAATGTAATAAAATGTTTCTAGTTTATAGAGGAAAATCTCAGACACAAAAGTGAAGCAGCATCACCAACAGCACCCAACTAGAAAGTGATATCCACGGGGGCTGGGGAGACGGCGCAGCAGGTGAAGGTGCTTCCTTGCAAAGCCGTGTGGCCTACGTATGATGCCCCAGTACCCATTTTCTCTCTGCCTATAAATAAATAAACTGAGGTTTAGAAAATATAATAACATCCCTTATTTAGAAGCATAGTTGTTTGATGTGAAAGTCCATGCTTCAAACATGGAGACCAGTGTGTCATAGATGCCTAGGATGCTAACATATGGCAATCTTGGATTCGGTTAAGATGGTAAAAATAACACTAATCATCACTCTGTAGTGCTTACTCTAAAATAGGCATTATTATTCTTGGTCATTTACATAAATATATTATGCCATTTAATCATTTTTATTTCTTCATTTAAACATAAAGAATACAGTTAAATAGCTTACATAAAATCATATAACTAGTAAGTGGCTCTTGCAAAGGAATTAGCAAGACAATTCAAAGCCTTAACCTTAATTTTTAATTAGCTAGATTTGAAAAATCTTAAATGAGAGTTTTTAACATATATTTCACAGAAAATGATCTAAGAGATATTTAATATGGGTCATTAATAAAAAGGAATTCTCTGTTTAATTATGTTGGAAAATCATCATTTGCCTCATTCTCCCTATCACCACCTTCTTTTGGAAATTGACTACTGTATATTTGGCTTTCAGACCTTTCCTGGTTGTCTAGTGGTTAGGATTCGGTGCTCACAGAAAACCTGTACTATTGAACGAAACTCAATGCTTTCTGGAACATATTAGCCCAGGAACACTTTGTCTTTCTCACTAGCATTAGGAGAGTGTTTGGGCTCTGGCTAGAAAACCTTGGGCAAGATTGTCGAAGCCAACCAGTCCTTCCAGTGCTCAAGGTAGAACCTCTGCCACAGGGACCATGCTCAGCAAACTGGGTGATAACTGAGTTAGGTTGTCCCTTTCATTGTACAATTATAAAGCATTACCCTTATCCTATGTCTTGATGATCACATCCAACCATGTTGAGAGAATCCAGCCCATCCCCCATTCAGCCAAAACCATGAAACACACGCCTGCTACTAGGAAGAGCTACCTTGGTCAAATGGAGATTTGGGGCAGATCCTGGCAGGGTGCATGATCCTCAGATGTGGGCTGCAGGAGTACTCATGGTTCTCAAATTCTGTTCCAAATGGGATGGGTATGAGCAGCGGTCTTTCCTTAATGGGTCCTTCAGAGGGGGAGAATGAGTAAAGGAAAAAGAAAGTTTACTTAGGGTGTTCCTCAAGTGGGGGCAGGGACAGCGGAAATAAAAAACAGCCATGCATTATTCATCAGCATTTTAGCTGGGCACACATTACCATTCCACTGACTTCTCACTTTTAAATGAGCTGGGAGGAGGGCCAACGTTGTTTTTCAGACTCCGCTGAGAGAATGTAAGTGAATCTATGGTATTTGTATTTATTAACTCACAGAATTTCCATTTTGATTTTTTTTTTTTTTTGGTTTTTGTCAGAGGGTTGGGGAGATGATACAGGAGGAAATCAGACTCTATCTTATCTTAAACTCAGGATTGCATGCAGATATTTAATCATGCAATAAGTATTTCAGTATAGAAGCCAAGAGCTACTGAAACTAAAAACAGAAAGGGGAACTTGATATTAACTAGCTTCAGAGTCAGAAAAAGCCAGGTTATAAGTAGTATGTAGGTCCCCAACTTCCTAACCTAACACAGTGGTCTCCATGAGTGGCCACTGTATAAACTTCTTGGTCTAATCTGGGCATATCACAAGGCACATGGTAAAAAGACCAGTAATATATGAAAGAAGCAAGTTGTGAGGAAAAATCAAGGATGGGTGGATCAGAGAGAAAGCACTGTTATAGATGAAAGTGGCATGATTCTCCCTTCAAACACTTGCTGGTGTTTTTGATTTCTCGCCAGTCTCAGGGTGTCTTGTTTCTTGATAAACTCAAAGGAATTTCTGTGATTTCAACTTGCTTTTTCACTCCCCACTGTCTGCTTTCAGGAACAAGAACTGCAAAGGTGCTGGAGAGAATGTACCGACCTTTTCAGCTGTGGGTTAGGAGCATCTGGAGAGTCTCATGGCAGGACTGGGGTTTTCTAAGACTGGCAGTCCACCATCTCAGGTGAAGCTACATTCTGATGCCCTGACCACTGATATATTCTGACCACAGCTGAGACCAGCTGAGAAGGAGGGTCCAGAAGCAGCAAATGGTACTGAAGCTGGAAGAGGGTGATAGAAAGATCAGAAGTTCTGGTATCAGCCCCATCTTGGCTAAATCTCAGCTTCATTATTTAAGGATTCATGAACTATTTTCTTGCCTATGAAGTTTAGAAGACACCAAGTGCCTCCGTTTAACACAAAGTTACATGAGGCAGCCAGTAGATCTTGCCACACCACAGTAACAAACAAACAACTTCAAGTGAAAACAGGCTTCTTTCACATTTTTAAGACATCCACATTAAAAACTATATATACATTATCCCAGATCAGCATGGAAGGAGAAAATGGAATAGAGGATTGAGCTTGGTGAGTGTGTGAGCTCCTCACCCTTGCATTGCTAGGACACCATTTAAGAAAGGCAGGGTTGATCCAAAAAAAAAAAAAAAAAAAAAAGAAAGGCAGGGTTGATTTAGCTCACAGTCTGAGGTTACAGCCCATTGTGACAGGGAAGGCCTGGCTGGTCACCCTGCATCTGGTCACCCTGCATCCACAATCATGGAGAGTGATGAATGCTCCTGCTGATCTTGCTTTCACTTTCTGATTCAGTCTAGACTCCAGCCCATTGAATGGTGCCACCCACAGTTAGGGTGTCTTCACACCTCAGCGTAACCTAGAGCATCCCTCATAGACATGCCCAAAGATTTGCTTCAATGGTGATTCTAGATCCTGTCAAGTTGATAACCAGAGATTATCATGGGGGGGGGGGGGCATTGGCCAGGCTTGAGAAAGGCTTACATCACTTCTGCCCTCATTTTGTTGAGCTGGCCTCACTTTTAAGGTTTCTAAGTACATAAGGGGCCTAGAAAGTGAATCTAAGTGTTTAACCAGGAGGAAAATAGAATGGGTTTCACAAGCCCACAGCATCATCTGTGGCAGAGTATGTTCTCATACAAGGACCCTGTAGAGACGGAACCACACACTAGGGATGCCTTTGCAAATCCACTGAGGTAGACTCTAGTTTGGATTTGCATCAGAATCCCATTTTTACTGTCTTTGTAAATCTAGGCTCTTATTTTTGCCATAAAGTGGACTTAATAACAATGCTTAGTCCATAGGCACAGTGTAGATTCTTTTCCATGATCCACCTTTCTCCACATTAACTAATTTCTCAGGGAAAACTCCACCTTCTGAGTCATATGTTAAAGCTACTCCAGGAAAACTACCCCATCAAGAAGCTGCAGGAGGCTGTGGTGAAGTGAACTATCTCCCTATTTCTCACAGAATCTCTGAGAAGTTCCTGAAACCCTGGATGTGAGAGCACATAGACTGAAAAGTTAGAATCTGGATCTCCATTGTATTAAAGGACAAAAGTGACATCTTGCAAGGAGAGTTAGTCTACAAGGAGAGCAGCAAAGTGTCTTCTGGCCAAAGACATTGTGGCTCTTGGAGACCTTGCTATAGAAAAAGACGGGACATTGTCGTACCTGCCTCTTCCTTCCCCAGAGGATAGAGGAGCATCATTGAGCCAATCTGCCTAAAACCAGTTTGATCCAAGCCTAAGTCCCTGCCTGGGCAGATGCAATATGAGCCAGAGTTATGTAATGTGTCAAGGAGCTTTTTGCCTCCATTTTGGGGGGCAGGTTTTCCTCTCATCAGCCTGATGTAGCCAGGCTTCCTTGATCCTATCCTAGGTGCAGCCCGGGTAGGGGCAGCTGGCTGCTGGCTTTCTCTTCAGGCAAGTTGGGCAGTAAGATGCCCCTTGCTCCACTTTCCAGATGTCTTACTTCACAGCCCTGGAGGACTGACACTAGCTCCAGGCATACCCGTTGGTGTCTGTCCATGTCATGCCAGGCTATTCACCCTGGGGCTAGGGCTCTGAGGCTACCTTCCCTGGGTGGCGTAAGCTGTAACCACTATGACAGGGATCTGTCTCTTGCATGGTGGCTGTGGTGCCCGCTGTCCATATTGACGGGGTGACAAGCTCTGGATACAGGTGGCAGATACTTCCTATAGGGTGCAGGTACAGTCTCCACCTGCCTTGCACTGTGATGCACTCTGCCAGCTAAAGGCAATTACAGCATAATCGCCAGTGGTCATGCGTCTGCATCGCATCCCTCTCAGTATCTTTGGATGATGATATCAAGGTTTTTCACAACTGCTTTCAATCTTTGCTGTTCATTACAAGAGAAGAAATGATGAATGTATATTACCACTTAAAGAGAACCACTCTTGACTACTTGGAAGGGTTATTTCACATCTAAAAGGAGACTTGAATGGAAAATCCATTGAAGTAAATGATGATGAACATTCGAGATCACAAATACGTCATCCCATCCCAACAGTGAGCTCACTCCTCTTTGACACACAAACATCAATTAAAATGTTATTCTTAAATTAACATTTCAATCCACATTTCACACAAAGCAGCATTAAATATCTGCTGATTCTGCTCAATCTCCCAGGTGTTATTTATCATGATGCTAGGTGGATAATGTTTCCTGAAAACCAACTTAATAGCTGTGGCAGTCTTCCTCATGCCTATGTTCCCCACCCCTGACTCTGTTTTCCTTTTTGTTCCCACTGCACTTCATTCATTAACTTATTTACCATGTAATTTATTTGCATACTGTATTTATTGTTAGGCTCTGCTGGATTGTAAGCTCTGTGAGCATCAGGATCCTGGCCCATCTCATTTGCTAATGGAACTCCATGCCTAAAAGAATGCCTATAACATTGCAGATGTTCATCAAATGTGCTCTTATGGAATCTCATGACTGGATATAAATTTGGGGGTCTTCTATTTTGACCACTTTTCCATCTACAACCCTAAAATCTCTGTGACTTGGACATTAATTCCAACCAATAAACACAGAAAGGCAGGAGAACTGAGGCCAAAGCTATCTCTGTTGTATAGACAACCAAGCCTCTATTTACCAGGAGTTACTGCAGGAATTGTATGCCTTGAGGGTTGAGTACAAGGGGCAGAAGATGATATTTTAAGAATGTCAAACAAGTCTAGAAAGGCCAATATTATCCCATGGAACTGTGTCTAGATGCGGAAATTTCAGATGAATCCTTCCATCTTCCCTCTTTACATGTCAGCCCATAGCTTTTATAATCACAGCTAATTCACATCAACTCTGTTCTGAGCTGGACAATTAGCATATAGTGAATTATTTCATTTTAATACTGACAAGCTGAAACTACATGTGCTCTTATCTGGATCTTTCGAATGGAGAAATTGAGGTCAAGAAATGCTAAATAGTTGATTCATGTAGAACTGACCAAGATACGTGTCACGTGACTTTTCCTGTAGAGATGTGAACTCCAGACAGGACACTGGAAACAGACCAAAGAAATTATTCTGCCAAGTCTAGCTTAGTAAACCTATCAATTTATTGGATTTTATTTTATTTTTTGAGGCAGGGGGAGGATGGGATGGGGAGGAGGTTATTTATAGTGGAACAGGTAACCCAAGGGCAGCTGTATCACTAAAATACCTACTCCAGAGTGGGTGATGACTCTGGAAATCCATGTCCTAGGATTTCCTTGCCCTCCAAATACTTTCCTCTCCCCTAACCCCTACCCACAATTGTTTACTGCCTGTACAACTTTCTGGAGGGGCTTTTGCATCTTGTAACTTACTGAGTTTCCTGAGCTTCCTGAACCTGGTAAATTGGCTTCTTGGGTCTAGACAGCCCCTTTCCTCTCCCTAGAAGGTAATGTCTCCCTTCAGCAGATACAGTTACATACCATATCCAGATTGCATTTGAGTCCAATCTTACCATGCAGTGGCTCAAACTTTTTGCAAGACTGTGGGCTCTAGATTTCATTCTCCTACAATAATACAGCTGAGGAATGAGATGGAACTGGAGTTCTGTGAAGGGCTGTAGTAAGAAAGATCTGAAACAGTGTATGTAGATTTGCTTATCATAGCACATGACAATCATTAAGCAAATCATTTTTTTCCTATGTTTCCCATCAAGTAAATGGGAAATGTAAGGGTCTGAGAATCACTGAAGAAAGACCCCAGACTCAAATAGTATGTAAAAAAATAAAAGTGTTTATTCTGCAGAATCTGCCAGCATGCAGGGATCAACCATCCATACAAAACGGCGCCCCTGAGAGGTACAGGCAGGCTCCTTTAAAGCACAACTAGGGGAATTCCAACCAAGGTTAGGTAATCTTCTGATGTGATTGGCTAAGCAAGCAGCAATTACAGTTGTAAGTCTCTGATTGGTTGGGGCAAAAGGGACACTTTGGGCATGTCTGGACATGTCTCCAAGAACTGACTCAGCCCCCACAGCACAAAATTACAGCTACCTTCCCCTAACACAGCCCCCAGAGCACAAAATGAGGGTTATCTTCCCCGGCCACATGTCAGGGTCACAGTTGATTAACAGCTCACCCTTTTTTTCCTGGTTTTTCCAAGAAGTCTTGCTTGCCTCTCCGGGAAACTGAAACTTAGGCCTAGCTGTAAACTGGAGCAAATTTGATCCTCTCAAAAACAAAGTAGTAAAATTACTAAAGATCTTAGCTTGACTAGAAATGAATCCAGGTCTCCACACTGTCTAGGTGTTCACGTATCTCTTGTATTCTAACATCCCCATCTTCAAAACAAAAATGACTGTCCTTCTCAGTCACATTCACTCATGAGCTTGTCCAGGGAAATGAACCCATTCTCAATATAAATATGCTTTCAGGCTCATGTTTAGGGCATAAGTACTCTCTAATCCCAATTTTAGAAATATATCTAGCTAATTTAAGAGCTTATTGAAGTTAAAATCCTTTAAGTGTCTAATATTAGCTAACTCTATAATAATGCCTTTAATAGATGTATAGTAGTCCCATTATCATGCAAGTTTAGAGATGAAACACAAAGAAAGTGAGTACTCACCAAGATATGTGAGTGAAAAAGATTGAAACAGAGTTGTCTCATAATGAACAGTTGTTTCGTGACAAGGCCTTGGTAAATACCCATGGCTGACCTCAAACTTATTATGTAGCCTGGGTTATATTGAATTCACCATCCTCCTTCCTTGGACTCCCAAGGGCTAGCATTACAGAAGTGTGCCACCATATCTAATTCATCTCATTTTTATTATATTCTAAATGCCGAGTTCTAATAGAATTACTTACTATCCTGAAGATATCAATTTCCCAGTGATACCTTGGGTAATTACTTTGTTAGGATATCCATCTCAATGGAAGGGGTCATCATGAGAATTATAGTCCAAACTAGTGTATAATCCTTTCTAATATAAAAGTTAGATATATTATACATGTTGCTTATTTCAGCTAATATTTATATTTATTGCTAATAGATAGGGAAGAAATGTTTTTGTTTGACCCATCAATAAAATACCTGGTTCAAATTCCTTGTGGAAGCCTAGGCTTCCAAGACCTATCTCTATAGCAAAAAATATGAAATGAAGGAAGATGGGAAGCTCTCTGTAATATATAAAATACATTGCACTTTGGAGTTGATTCTTGGTGATAATAGCCTGTTACTTTTTTACAACTTCACACAAACACTTTTCTACTTAGTTCCTTTTGTCACTCTGGAGCCAGCACGCCCCCATAGAAAAACCCAAACTGTCCTTTGTGGTCTGTGGCCATCCCAGCAGAGTGACAAACTGTTTTGCCATTTTGTTTCCGGTCCTGAGTGCATCTGTCTAGGTGGTGACTTGCAGCTTCTGCTCTTGGTACATTTGTCTTTGCTCTGTACCTTTATCTAATAACAAATTCTTCTTAATCATGTCAGAGGAGGATAGACAACGTTTAATCACACCATTTGTCACAATCAAGACACATTGCGCTGAAAAGGGTGCATTATTTTATTATCTAAACTGAGCATTAATGCAAATACTTTTCAATGAGAAGATGTCATTATTTATCCAATAAGGGTGTTTCTACACATATAAATGGGCTCTCAGTTCTGAATTGAGAAAACAAAATGAGTTTTAGTTAGGCTCAGGATGGCTCTGAAGCCTTTGAAAAGGTTCTTAATTTTTTTTTGCTTATTTATTTATTTGAGAGCCACAGAGAGGAGGCAGAGAGAGAGAAAGAGAGAGAGAGAGAGAGAGAGAATGGGCGCGCCAGAGCTTCCAGCCTCTGTAAACGAACTCCAGATGCATGCACCCCCTTGTGCATCTGGATAACGTGGGTCCTGGGGAATTGAGCCTCGAACCGGGGTCCTTAGGCTTCACAGGCAAGCGCTTAACCGCTAAGCCATCTGTCCAGCCCAGATTCTTAATTTTGATAGCCACGGATGCTATGAGTCCTTTGCTTGTATTTTGAGCTCAGTTAGGAGAGAGAAGTGGACTTTGTAGTTGTACCTATAGCCTTTCACATGGGCCACTACTATTATATAAAGAAGCATCTTTTCCATCTCAAATAAGATACAGAGATCCTAGGACAATTCTTTCCCCTACCCACCTTCAGCTGTGAGTTAGAAATTAGAGAAATTCAATCTTGGAAGGAGCAGATACTTGGTCTGCTCTTTCCTTTTGCCCCCAAAGAAAAGACATTAGGAGAAAGCAACTTAGTCATGGACCCCATTAATTGATTAGAAGACAGGTTTGAAATCCTATTGTATTCTACAATCATTTCCTTATTAAGCAGATTTAAGTCAAGGGAAGGCTCCTGGGCAGGGAGCCTAGTAACTTCCTAGCTCTTATGTAATTCCAGAATAATCCCTTGAATGATAGTAATGCTGATATTATCACACAGAATGTTGAAATATGTTAACAATTAAGATTGCAAAGATACAGTCTTTCCTCTATATTCATGAGAGATTTATTCTAAGACCTTCATTGGATTACCAAATCAAACACAACAACTTAAACAAAACAGAAACCCTACAGACACTCCATTCCTTTATATAAACTGACATAGTACTTGTCTATAACTTAAGCACATACTCCTATATATTCTAAGGCATTTCTAGATTACTTATAATACCTAATTGTGTACATTCATATGTAATATAATTGTTAAATAAATAGTTGTTATACTGGATTATTTATAGAATGGTAACAAGAAAATATGTACATATTTAATACAGATCTAATATATTTTCAGATATCTTTATTTGCAATTGGTTTAAGTCACAGATACAGATAAATAACTGTACATTAGGAGACTATATTTATTCTTTCCTCTTCAAACTTCCTAAAGGAAAAAGAATATCCTCTCCACTTCCTTCTTTCCACTCCTTGCTCATTCACTTTTCCTCCATGAGGTATTAGGAAGGATGGGTACAATTATTAAAATTGGGAGACAGGATTTGAGGGCCTTGACACAAGCTTTGTCCACAGCAGCTGCCAAATTGCCCTGGTATCTTATTCTGCTTCCACCCTCTGCCCACTCAGGTCTTTAAGACATAGTTCATGACACCCTACTATCACTCTCTCCTATGGAACTAGAAACCAACCAAATTAGAATGAGCAAAGGTTATTTATTCAGAATTTACAATAGCAAGGGGGGCAGCCACCACCAGTTACAGGTTGGTAGAGAGTCAAAAGCAGGTGATAGGCATAGGTGACACTCTGGGGATTTGGATTTAGAAAAACATAAGGCAAGTTAGAATGGAGTGTCCTAAACTATTGATTAGATGTGCATATTTGGTTTTTCTCTTATGTACTTGTTCCAAGTTAGAAGTAGGAATAAAGATTAAGAAAACTGTCAAGGGTTTGTCAATTTGGGGCTGAATATACCAGGAGTCTTTTCCCTTATTTTTAGCTTTTTAATCTGATTACTAGAAACAGCATGCTAATTTCCTTCATGTTTTATAGACAGCAGTCTGGCTTCCTGGGCTAGTTACAAGAGATGGTGGACAGACTTCCATTTGTGTATGTGATCTGGCCATTGTCTCCTTGTACATTCAGTCTCTCATTCTCCAGTATGGAATTAAAGGGCATATGGGAATATGGGAAGTTGTCTCCCCTTATACTCACTCACTGGAGACTTCAGGAGTCTCAGTTTGCAATGAAAGATTATGAAACCTGGTTATGTTCACATATTTAAGCCATCTCTTAATCAGCTTAGTAAGAAAGCTCACATATTGATTAGTGCTGCTCTTGGTCTCAATCAGATAAGATTCTTTTCGCAATGGGAAGAGGTTAATGCATCACTGGCTAACGTGCTGAGAATAAATATCTATTATATGCTCAGCTCTAAAGAGGATATCTATACCTCACCCTACTATGTTCAGGGGACATCACAGGACAGGGTGTGGAAATAACATAGATGCCGGAGGATGGGAATAAGTGCTGTAGAATGTGATCTTCTGAACATGACATGGCCATTACGCTCATGAACTCACAGCACCTGTGGTTTCCTGTACAAGACTAAGCCTGTCAACATTCCACCATGGATGGGCAAAGAGTTCACAGCCCCCACTGCTCCCCAAGTGGCTACTGGCAGTTGCTGTTTGCTGGGGGAGGAGAGTCATGATCTTCAGTAGTGTGTCCAATGCTAAGTTTCCCAAATTCCAGAAAATAACCCCCACCCATGCTCATGCAAACAGCTCTAAGTTAACTCGTTGAGTTATAAGCAAAAGACATGAAAGTAAGAAGGTTAGAAAAAAAAGAAGAAGTTTAGTGGGAATAGAAAAGGGAAATGAGAGGGTAAAGAGGGTGAAAGCGACTTAAATACAGTATACACATGTATGAAAATGTAAATAAATAAATAAACAAATAAATAAATAAAAGTCTGTGTAATTGCAGCTTGGCAATCTCTTGAATAGCATCAATTTTCAGCCCTCAAGACACCCTGCCCAGTGGAGGACTAATATTCAAACAAAGCCAGGAGTGGTGGCTCACACCTTTAATCCCAGCACTCAGGAGGGCAGAGAAAGGTGAACTGCTGTGAGATGGAGGCCACCCTGAGACGACATAGTGAATTTCAGGTCAACCTGGGCTAAAGAGCGAGATCCTACCCCATAAAACAAAACAAAACAAAAATAAATAAAATAAAAGAGTGAAAATTAAAATAAAATAGTTTTATAAGACAATTTACTAATTTTCTGAGTTGCTAAGAAACTTTAATATCTGTTTCCTCTCCTTATTGTTTGAACTGTGCATCTAAAATGACTTATATTTATATAATGGCTTTCCTAATATCCTCTTTTTGGATCCAAATGATGGCCTTAGTTGATAGTTTTCCTCATTTTATAGCTCTCTTGATGAGGTAGTGATTTTTGGCTTTCTGCTACATAAAATGTGTGAGAGTGGGGACTGTTGTTATGTGGATAGCAGCATTAAGAGAACACATGCAATTGCAAATGTGACAGGTACCAAGAAGTCTGAGCAGGGTGAAGGGTTTGAGCACATTTACATCATTTATTGGGGGGAAGAGCAAAGGAAAATGGGGACATTACACTGAAAGTTGTAACCTAGCATTTTCTGCTAGGTATCCTGTGCATGAGCTGTCATGGTGAAAAGAAGACAGGTAGGTCTGTGTTTGAAGGCAAAATTGAAAGATTTTGTAAGGAATTTGGGCAATCTCATTGAACTCTTCAGTGATGTGTTATAGACTTCATTAGGTCACCTGTCCAGATAATTTGTGATTCAAATGATGTTATTCTCATTTGCACTGACCTTGAACTCTAAATGTGTATTATCATCCAAGGGCAGAGAACCAAAGATATACTTTCTTGGGCACATTTAATGAAATATTACATATCATATTATAATTCCTTCTTATGGTCCTGTGAGGTAGACATTACATACAGTTTCCAGCCTAGAGAATTTAGGTACAAGTAGAATAGAAATCCTTGTATGAGACCCACACAAAGCATAGAGAAAGAGAAGATAGAATATTTTTGAGGAAGGTAAATATCAGCTCTGGACTTTGTTCTTTCTACTGTCTGTGTGAAATGAGGAATCTGCAAGTAGATTGAAGCAGACCCGGGAGCATCCTTGGTTTTCCCCAGGTCATACTTGACTCACCCATCATACAGATCACAGCGGTGTCTCTAACAGGAGAAGAGCATGGTAATTTATCAGATAAAATTTTACATAACCCTGGAGACTTGATACATGCAAACTCAAAACCTAGTTAGAACTAAGAATGGAGAGGCACAAACGAATGTGAATGGACCGAAGAGTATGGTGTCATGAGAATAGGCTAAGGAGGTGTATTAAGTTTCATTGGAAGAACAGAACAGATATAATGGGTATTGCAAAGAGGTGTATTAGATTGACTTACATGAATCAGGCTGTGGAGTCCAACCATGGCTACTGTCTACACACTTGAGGGGCTGAGAACCCAGCAGCTGCTCAGTGCACAAGGCCAGATACTCCAGCAGTCCCCACCTGGTGCTGAAGGCATGGAGGATTCTGGGGGTGCTGCTGTTCTTCAGTCCATATTGGAAGGCCTGAGAAGCTGGGTTCCAATGCCAGCAAAAATTCTAGAAGGAACAGGACAGATGTACTTATCAGCAAGGAACAAAGGCAGCCAGTGAAGCCAGTGAAAGACACTGCTTTTTGTTTTGTGTCTTGCAAACTGTTTTATATATAGTTTTACACTAGAAGGACTACCCACTCTGGGGGAAAATCTATCCTCTTCAGTTCATCCTTCCTGGAAATGCCATCAAAGACCTACCCAGGAGGCATGCCTTTTACTTGGTTTCCTAATCCAATCAAGTTGACAATAGTGATTAACCATCCTAGGACAGGAACCCAGCAAGGGTTATGTATCCAGATTCTTCCTAGCTCTGCATATCATTTCTCCCCCCCCTGACCTCTTTGAAAGGAGCAAGGGAAGTTGGAGAATATGTTTATGACCAGCTCCTAGACAAAAAAGTAGAGGAAGGATAGAGTAATATTTCTAGGTTTTGGGAAAAGGGTGGTTCTAGTTTCTATGATCAAACTACAGGAAAGGGGAATTCTGATTTCTATGATTTACATCAGGGAATAGAAAAAGATTAACAAACAGGAGAATAGAAAAAGGTCAAAGCAAGAGAGAGAGAGACTTCTAAGGCATTCCATCTCTTTTACTTCCAATCACCCAGGATGCCTCAAAGCTGTACTTTGAATCATCTGTTTTCTGAGCTCCAGTAGCTTCCTGTCATAAATTCCTTCAAGAAGCTCTAAAGTCCAGAAATTGAGTATATGGCTGCTCTCATCAGCTAATGGACCAATTCCTTGGTCCTGAGAATAGGCCAGTCCAATTAAACAGTTAGCAGGTGTCTCTTTGCAGGAAGCAGTGTTATAGGTGGACTTCCACCAAAGCCAGGACTCTGTATAATTTGAACAAACAGGTACATTGTGTGTGTGATGATGTTTTAATCAATAATAGACCTCATATGTGATGTTGGACTCATAATATTATAATGGAGACACTAGAAAGATCGCTCAGTGTTTAAAGGCATTTGCTAGCAAAGCCTGACACCTTGGGTTCCTCAGTACCCATGTAAAGCAAGATGCATAAAGTGGTACATGCATCTGGAGTTTATTTGCAATGGCAAGAGGCCCTGACATACAAATCTCCTCTCTGTCTGCTTGCAAAAATATACATAAGATTATAATGGAGCTTGAAATTCTTATTACCTAGTGATATCATAGCAACCATGATATTTTAGTACAATGTATTACCCATGAACCTGTGATGATACTGGTGTAATTAAACCTACTGTACCATCAGGCCTATAAAAATATAAAGTTTATATACAGTGCATAATATTTCATCATTAAAACTATTATTGCTTTGTGTTGCTCTTATGCTATGATGTACATACTATACTATATGATACTACTCTACTATAACATTGATATTCTTTCAGACTGTGCTCATTCTACTCATTAAAAAACAAACACTTGACTGTAAGGCAGTATTCCATGTTAGGTCAGCAGCTTCCTTATACATCTCATGTTTGACAAAGTCTCATACTTATGTAATTTTCTTCTCTAATTTATTCAATGTCATGTCATTTTATGTATCATGGCTCTTGAGTGTTAAAAATCTGTTTGTAATGTTGTCAGTAAGAGTCTACATGGAATGATCTGTCTAGAAGTGAAATTAATAGTGACTAAGGACTGTAAAGGTATAAAATCAGTGCTAGTGATTGCTTTCCAAGCAGACATGTTCCATTCCATCAGGATTGTGAACATGGCAACATAAATTGTGAGGCATCTGCTTCAAAGAAGACAATGTGCCCAACCAAAAAATTCAAGTATTCTATAACAGAGAGGGAGAAACTTCTAATGACCTGTGTTCTTTTTTCCTCTCAGCACCATGAAGATCACAACCACACCAAAATAAAAATAAAAATAAATAAAAAGCCTGTTTGAAATGTTAAAAGGCTGGAGCTGACTGTGATGTCAGATTTACTGCTAGCTCTGCAGGGCTCAAGGAATCAAGAGTACACATTACATGTGAACATGACAAGTATAAGTGCTTATGTGACAGCAATTGGAGAGTGTTTGGAAGCTGATTGTGGTTAGAATGAATCTATAAGATGTCTGAAATTTCCTTGCTCGGGAATCAGACACCTGAAAGCATTTTCCTGCACAGGAAGACCAAGAGAACACTAGGTTTCCAGATGCAGTGCATGGGGCAGGGAGCACACATGTGTGAGTGTTCATGTGTGAGTACAGATGCACGCTTGCCACGCACACGTGTGAAGGTCACAGGACAACTTGGGTGTTGATCTTCACCTTCTACCTTGCCTGCAACAAGGTTTACTGTTCTTTGCCACTGTGTGTGCCTGACTACCTGGCCTGTGAGTTTCTTCTCTCTCTACCTCCCCTCTCACCACAGGGACACTGTGATTACAGAGGCATGACTATGTTCAGTTTTGCATGGGCTCTAGAGAGCTGAACACAGGTCCTCACATGTGTTCAGAAAGTGTTTTACCCACCAGGTCATCTCTCCAAGGCTTCTGAGGATAGAATCATAGCTCCTTTGGGGGAGAATCTTGAAGGTTAAAAATTTAAATCTGTTTTGGACTAATACAGTTAAAATCCTAGGGCCTTCAGCCATATCAATATGTGCTCAGTGACAGTTCAGTAGAGTGCAATAAGAAGCTGTGGATGACCCTGCTTCTCTTCTAAGTTTCCCTCCATAGCAATACTGGCAAAACAGAGAAGTGTTGATTGGAGAATAACATACTCTAATCTTGCTTATTGTCACATACTTCCTCCTCTTATTAGTGGTCTTCTTCCCAGTAGTAAAGTATTTCTGCCTCCAAACATGACCTCTTTGATTCCACCAAGAACTTAAAACAGTCTTCAAGTCCTAGCACCTGGGAAGGTCCTTTGCCCAGGGTACTCCTGCAGCTGAGGTGAGACACTGAGCAGTTCCTGAGGAAGGACAGCAACATCGATGACTGCATCCGGAGCCCTGCCTCAGCTTGAGGAGATGTCACTGAGGAGTTCATCAACGGCACCTGAAAGAAGTGACTTCAGAAGGTCTGCCAAGCACAAGTAGACAGCAAACATCAACAAGGCTGTGTGTGAGATGTCTCTATCTTGCGTGTGCATGAAGATGACACTGAGGTGCTTCCAGAAGTGACTGCCGAAGGACTTGCTCTGAGGAGTCATCAGCACAGAAACTGAAACAGGAACACACACAGCTGAAGACGAGGCAAGAGGGAAGGACGATACACGAAAAGAAAAAGAACTGCCTGTGGGCTTATCTGCATCTCTCATGGGCCTCCATGAGCTCCCTTAAAATAATGCAAATAATGCAATACATGCAAAAGACTAAAGGGGTTTAATTCAGAGAGAGGAGTGCTATGGTTACTATCTGCCAACTAACAAGACTGTGATTTTAAAATATGAAGAGAAAAACCACATTGGGACAAAATTTTGAAGAGTGGCACCCCCTCAAGAAGAGCCCTAGTGGATTCTCCAGGAGAGACAGAAGACACTGTGACCACAGGCAGTAACAGCTCCATCCATGACATTGTTCCTGAAGACCTTCCAGTGGGAAACAATATGGGGGTGGAAACAATGATATTGAACACCATGGCTCTGTGTAGATTAGTAGGTGTGTTTGGGTCTTGGTTTTTAACGAAGTGTTTTAAAGAGTAGAATATAATTAAGATAATAAAAACTTAAAAAGTTGTATTTGTTGCTGCTTTGCACTTTGCCTCAAAAGAATCAAAACGTTACCAAAATAAATTTACAAATGTAAAACATTATGGTAAGCTATGGTTAACTGATTGTAGGAGAAGCATAATTAGTATAGCTTAAGTAGTGTACAGTAACATCCCAGGGATTCATATTTACTTACCACTAATTCACTCAAAGCTAGTTAAGTTCTGTAAGCTGTATTTATGGTGAGGACTCCTCATATCAGTATCATTAAAAAATTTAATACCATATTTTAGAATATGTTTGTATACCTTTACAACGCCTTGCCATTTTGTCACACATGCCTGTATATTCAGTAGTCTATGCATGGGCTAACAGACTAGAGGCCATACAGCCTAGATGTATAGGCTGTATTATCTAAATGTGCGTTGATACACTCTGTGATGGTATACCAATGATGAGATCATTTAGCTATTTACACATTTCTCAGAAGGTATCATTGTAATCCATGACTATTTTAAAAGATCCCTCTCTCTCTCAAATAAATAAATAGAAATAAAAAAGTTAAAAAAAAGATTAAAAAGGGGGGCTGGAGAGATGGCTTATTGGTCAAGGTGCTTTCCTTCAAAGCCAAAGTACCCAGTTTCAATTTCCTAGGACCCATGTAAGCCAGATGCACAAGGTGGTGCATGCATCTGGAGTTCGTTTGCAGCTGCTGGAGGCCCTGATGCACCCATTAGGGCTCTCTCTCTCTCTCTCTCTCTCTCTCTCTCTCTCTCAAATAAATAAATAAAAAGAAAACATGAAGACAAAAGAAACAAAAGTGTACAGAATAAACCAGGGCATGGTGGCACACATTTAATCCCACCACTCAAGAAGCTGATTTAGGAGAATCACAGTGAGGCAAGCCTGGGCAACACAGGTGAATTGAGTTCCAAGTCAGCCTAGGCTAGGGTGAGACCCTGTCTCAAAAAATATAGAAAAGGGCTGGAGAGATGGAGTAGTGGTTAAGAGCTTGCCTGCGAAGCCTAAAGACCCTGGTTTGAGACTTAATTCTCCAGAACCCACATAAGCCAGATGCACGAGGGGGCGCATGCATCTGGAGTTAGTTTGCAGTGGCTAGAGGCCCTTGTGCACCCATTCTCTCTCTCTCCCTCTCTCTCTGTCTCCCTCTTTCTCTGCTGTCTGTTGCTCTCAAATAAATAAATAAAAATAACAAACAAAAAGTACAGAAAAATAGTTAACAGAAAAAACTATAAAATCAGTCTTTGAGTTCAATGACTGCCAGTTGACGTGGCTTCTTGGTACTATCAGCTGAAATAAGAGCAGCCAGGAACAATCTTCTCACACGTTTTCTTGGTTTGGAATTTGCATTGGGTATCCAATGCTATGGGTTGGATACGGTTTAAGTAAAGTTCCAGAAGTTGCATGTACTAGAGGTTCTGAGAAAAGTGATATTAGGAGGTGGTAGAAGTGTTCAAAGTAGACCTAGAAGTTATTTAGGTCAGTGTTGTTCTTACAGGGCACTGCTTAGCTCCTGTGAGACATCGGCTAGCTCCTATCAAGGAAGATGATTGTAAACAAAGTGACCCTGGCCTCTGAATCCCTCTGGCTTCCTTGCTCACCATATGATCTCTTCTGCACATGTTTCTGCCACTGCAATGCCACCTACCATGTGACCCACTAGCAGCTGAACCAATGAAACTACTCATCGTTGGCTTCCAAATTTAAGCTAACTAACCTCTTTACTTTATAGTTTATCTAGCATTAAGTATTTAATTATAGCAACAGAAAACAGACTAATACACCCATCAAATGTTTTAAAGACTCAGTCCATATAGCAGCTATCATGAAGGTTGTCCATACATATAACATTACAATGATTTCTCTGAAGTCTTTATCTAATTGTCTAGCTTGAGGTTTCAAGTCTTCATGGTAAAAGACAGTTTAAATTTCAAGGAATGTAACCCAGAAATTTGGGAGAAAATTGCAAGTACTGGGTTGGAAAATCATAGTTAGATGTTGATGGAAATGCGAATTTCGGGATCCAGTTCCTGTTGAAGTTAGATAATGAACTCTCAGAAACAATGAGGTAGAAACTGATAATAGGTCCACCAGTTTCCTCTGAAACACAATTTTCGTCTCACAGTTACCTCTATTTCTATCAAAAATAATCTAAGGAACAGTGGTTTGTAAAATAGATTTACTTTCATTTAACTTGGCCTCTGTGTTAGGCAGGGCTCTCTAGAGGAACAGAATCAATAAAATGAATATAGACTACAGTGAGGATTTGTGAGCTGTAGGTCGGGGTCCAACAATGGGTGGCTAGATGCTGGAGAGGCTGAGAACCTGCAGCTTCTCAGTGCATAAGGCCGGATGCCTCAGCAGTCCCAATCTGGCACTATGTCAGAAGGCCGAAGAAACAAGGAAGACAGCAGCAGCGATGCAATGGCGTGGATATACTCACCAGAAAAGAAAGAAAGAGTCACTACTGTAAGGTGCAGGCGCCCCCTTGGGTTAACCCTTCAAGATAATAACCTGACAGTTCCTCCCAGAGGCTTGCCTCTTAGGCTGCTTACAGATCCATTCATGTTGATAATGGAGGTGAACACATCACAACCCATTATTGACATTCAGGCATCATAAACCATTTGGCCACATAGGCTCTTTTCAGTGTGCTTGCTGGAGTTTCCACAAGGAACCTTAGGTTGAGTTTGTAAAAGCACCTTCCTAGGCGAGGAATCCAAGCCAAGGCGTCACCATCAAACTTCACCTATAGCTGAAGCTCCTGGGCCTGCCCCAATGTGACATTCTTTATATAACTGCACAGAAGCCATGTGAACATTTTGTTCAGGGTATAGGCGAGCTTTCCCATGGGCAGCTTTTATTAGTCCCACACAGTCACCATCAGCTCTTTAAAATGATCTGGTCATGTTTGAAAATGACATTCTGGTCACTGCCCTGGTAACCTAGACTAATTTTCATCTTCCTAATACCCTGATTAGACTTTTATTTTTATGAATCTTTTCACAGAGTCAGTTTTTGTTTCATCACTTTTTTTGCCTTATTGTTTTCCTTTTGACAATTTCATTTACTTATAATTTAGTATTTTCTTTTCTTTTAATTTCTTAAATAGAAGCTTGGGTTGTTGATTTTAGATCTTTATTTTATAATAGATGTATTCAATTCTACCAATAGTGCTAAAAGCAACATTTTATAAATTTTATGCTTTATTTTGATTTAGATCACAATATTTCCTAATTTTTAAAATATTTTTTCTTCAACCAATACATTACTTAGAAAAAGCTTTGTTTAGGACACAAATAATTGATAAGTTGTCCCTATTTTTATGACTGATTCAACTGCATTGGTTTCTGAGAATTTAGTCTATAGAATTTCCATTCTTTTAAATTAAAATTAAGTATATTTTCTGTCCCACACTATGTTTAGCTTAGTAAGTTTTCCATGTTGTTGTTAGAGGCATGTATATTCTGTTGCTGAGGGATGGGATACTGTGTAAACAAGCATTAGATCAAGTTGGCTGGTGGCTTTGGTCAGGCTGACACCCCATCCATTTTGTGATCTGTGTGATCTGTCAATTATGGAAGGCAGAGTGTCAATCTCTGCAACTATCCTAGCATGTTTTTCTGTTTCTCCTTTCAGTCCTATCAATTTTTGCTTTATATACGTCTATACCCTACTGATACTTATGAACACATGTAGGATTTGTAACGGCTTCTTCCACAGCTGACCCTTATTGTTATATAATTTTGAAAAATATTTTATTTATTAATTTATTTATTTGAGAGAAAAAGAGGCAGATAGGAAGACAATTGGCATGTCAGGGCCTTCAGCCACTGCAAATAAACTCCAGATGCATTTGCCATGTTGTAAATCTGGCTTATGTGGGTACTGGCAAATTGAACCTGGGTCCTTAGGCTTCATAGGCAAGCACCTTAACTACTAAGCCATTTTTCCAGCACTGTTATCTAATATTTAAGTTTATCCCTCAAACACTTAATGGTTCTCTGTGTTCTCTTAAGTTTATATACCTACTAAAGTGTGTTGTTTTTAGTGTAAATGTGGCATATTTTTCTCTTTTCCTTAACTATTAACCTATTCTACTTAAAAAAGAGACTTTCAGCTGGTCATGGTGGCACATGCCTTTAATCCCAGAACTCAGGAGGCAGAGGTAGGAGGATCACCATGAGTTTGAGGCCACCCTGAGTGAATACCAGGTCAGCCTAGACTAGAGTAAAACCCTACCTCAAAAAACCAAAAAAAAATAAAATAAAATAAAAGAGGCTTTCTTGTAGGAAACATATAGAAAGTCATGTTCTTTTTAATGCACTCTGAAAATCTCTGCCTTTTTATTCCTGAAGTTATACCATTCACATTTAAAATAACTATTGATATAATCGGATTGATTCTACCCTGTATGAAACTATTTTCTATTAATTGCATTTGTTCTTTGTCCACCTTCCATTTAAAATTCTTAATTAAAGTCATATCTTTTCAAAAGTAAAAGTATTGTGTCATTCATTTTACTTCTGCTGCACATAAAATGTATTGCTCTATTAATTTTTTTTGAGACAGGGACTTACTCTATAGCCCAGACTGGCTTCTAGCTCAACATACAACCTAGGCTAGCGTTAAACTCATGGTAATTCTCATGTCTCACCCCCATGTGCTCTTTATAGAAGGGTACACCACCATCCCCAGCTCAAAAAAAATTAATAGTTTTCCCAGAGTTTGAAATGTACAATTTTAGTTAAGTACACCTTTAATTAATGCCATACCATCTCACTGCAGTCAGTACAGGGAATATTTCTAATTCCTCTGCTTTATAGCATGTTCATTATTTATTTCATTTATTCAAATGATATAATTACCTAATAAATTGTTAATATTTTAAAGACCAGCCATGGGCTTGGAGAGATGACTTAGCAGTTCAGGCACTTGTCTGCAAAGCCAAAGGACATAGGTTCAATTTCCTCAGGATGCACAGGTGGCCCATACTTTTGGAATTTTTTTGTGGTGGCTAGAGGCCCTAGAGAACCCATTCTCTCTCTCTCTCCCTCTTTCTCTACCTCTATCAAATACATAAAAAATAAAAAGACTGGTCATATTTTATATGGAGTAAGAAAAACAAAATTTGTCTTTATTTATTCTGTCTCCAATACTTTTCCTGTAAATTTGGAGTTTTGACTTACATTACTTTCCTCCCTCATAATCTGTGCTACAGGGCAGAAGCACTGATGATTGATTTCTACTTATTTATTTATTTATTTTTGACAGTGACCTTATTACACCATGACTTTTGAAAAAAATAATTTCACTTGATAATGACTTCTAAGTTGGCCAAGCTTTCTCTCCTAATGCTGAATTTATTCTACATTTAAGTTTATATGATTTCTGATGAAATACATGATTTAGGTAACATATTTGTATTCTGCCTTCTCTTAGGATTTTATTTTCATTTTGTTTGATTGCAGTCCAAATAAGATAATACATAGATACAGAATTTTTTTAGGGGAGAGAGACATTTCTTTTGCTTGGAAAAAGTATACATCCATACGATTACAACATAACAACAGTAAATTTCAGGTAAAAGAGCTACAAGATACAGAATCTTTATAAGGAAGACTTCTTGAGGAAAACGAAAGATAACAGAGATTACAAAAAAACAGGACACTTAATAAACTGGCACCAAAAGATTTCCTTTTTGTTCTTTTTATTCTTTTATTCATTTCCTTTCATTATTTCCATGTATCTACCTATAACTCATCTATTCTCACATAATGTTTAATTTTTTGTTAGAACCCTTAATATATTAACCATTGTTATTTTAAATTTCTGTTGAAGATACTCAAATCTGTGTTATATCTATATTTTGTTATGATGCTTCATTCTATTCAGATTGAATGTTTTCTTGTGTCTTAACATGATAATTTTTTGTTCAATGTTGGATATAATATATTAAGTAATAGAAATTGAGATTTGTAGACGTTTAGTGTGAAGATTCATGTTAATCTAGGTAGCAGTTATATTATGTTTAATGTTTGCTGAATATGTTAGTGACAGTTAATCAAGGGTCCGTTTTTTCATCTTTTTTGATTGGTTTTCCCATAGGAAATCCTTTTTAGAAAGATTCTGCATCTTGTAGCTCGTTTACCTGAAATTTGCTCTTGTTATACTCTAGTCCTGTTGATATGTTTTTTCCCCCCTCTGTATGTCTCTCAGGTTTCCCCTGCCATTTATTTGAGTCAGAAATGCTGGATGGGGCTGATATATCAGAAAAATGCCCTCTCCTCAGGCATGGTAACATTATGGTAATGTCTTTTCAACCTTGAGAGAAGCCCTTCACTATACAGAGCACTCAGGGTGTTTTCCACAGTGGAAAGCATTGCCCATCTTCTGCCTGAGCCACGAATGGATAATGTTTTTGTTAATCATTAGAACATGATATCCACAAAAGTGTGAGCCCATTCCCAAGAATTTCTCCATCTTTAGCTAGCACACACTTCTTCTCCAGCCATTTGTCAAAATTACCATCCAAGTCTTACTACTACCAGTTTAGGACCCTAGCTCTTTCTGTTCCTGGTAGGCAAGCCTACCTGGATTTGCCTGTCTCTCCAAACTTTACCATGCAATTTTCTTGTGAATTCAATTTTCTGATAGGCTGAAGAAAGTCGTTGATTTTCAGGTTGCATATACTTTTCTTATAGCAGAGATGGGGTGATGATGGCCTAGATCTTTATATGTTAAAAGAGAAAGTAAATGTTTTCTTTCTTTTTTTAAATGTTTAATGTATACCTTCAAGAATACAAAAAAGGATATATAATTAACTTCTGAATTCCAGCAGCCCTCTTACCAGTATAAGGAAAAGGGCCAAAGTTCAATAATGATAAAACAATTCCTGTTTTTTTTTTTCCTGGCACAGTAGATACTAAGTAAATATTGCTTAGTTGAATGATTAATTATAATTATCCATCAATAGGCCCAGGACTCAATCATCGTCCAATATCCATGCCATTACTTAATGCTTATGAGAAATTGACAAACATGTTCTTACCTCAAGAACAGAAAATTTCCAAAGCAAAATCAAGGCTTGAATAATTACCATACTCATTTTTCAAACTAAGTACTTTAGCCAAATAGCCAGACCTCAACAGGAAATATTTCTGCCAAAATTACCTGGATAATTTATTCCATCTCCCACTTGGCATTCTCTGTGGCTTCCCATGGTTTTCGGAAGCTCATGCAGCTGTAGGTATGCCAGTGTTTGGCTCAGGGGTAGAATGGAGGGAGTGGGAGAGATAAACACAGAAAATCTAATGCCAAGGGCTAATGGGCTCTCTCTTTTGGTTATTTTCCTGGAAATTGAAGGAAAAAAATAATGATAAAATAAGGAGGTAATTGAACAATTTATCACATTTCTCTTTGTAGTACTTTCCATTGTTTGAAGTTACATTTTTTTTCTTAATGTATGAACTTCATGTCTTCCTCAATTTCAACTTGATCTTGAAGAGGGCAGGACTATTTCTGACTTGTGATTCTCCTACTTCATGTCTTCTTCCATTTGAAACTTTAATTAATAAGACATTCTCTTGTCTCTTCTTGCATTTATTACATTAACTAATATTTACTACCTCTGTTTCTTCAATTTACTTTTTATACTCATGAGCACAAATGCCTCCTATCTCTGAATCTCTGATATTCTTTTAAAATACAAGTACTCCTTGATATATAACTAAGCTATAATAAAAAGTAAATATTATTTCTCTTCCAGTGGATATATATTATGCTATGCATATGTTTTTCAAAATATAAGGGTCACTGGTACATTGATAATCTGATAATGTTGCAGGGCCCAAGTGTGATGCACTCCCTAAGTGGTATGAGTGATTCCTTAACAACAGTGACTTGTCACCATTTCTAATCCTAATACCATGAGATTATAGGAAGGCCTTAAGGGCAGTCAAACTGCACCTTACAAGTTTCAACAAATGTGTTTTGTAGACTAAATGTCCATATCTCTTCTGAATAGACATCAGGCTAGTAGCATCAAATATAGCTAATTATTAATTGACTCCAGATATTTTTAACACAACTTTGCCTGCTGTGTTCTTTCTATTTCTTCCAGGTATAGGTGACACTAGACACTGGAAATGCAGCAGAAAATATGAGGCATATGGAGCTCACTAGTCAGTAGCAAGAGACAAATTACTTGAAAAAGAAAAAAAAAGAGCTACATAACATGTTTATTGGTGATATATTTTAAGAAGAAAAGCCAAGGATATGTAAGAAGATAAGAGTTGGGCTGAGAGATGGTTTAGCAGTTAAGGTGCTTGCCTGTGAAGCTTAAGGATCCAGGTTCAACTCCTCATAAACCACATAAACCAAATGCACAAGGTAATGTGCACACAGGTAGCACATGCGCACAAAGTGGTGCACATGCCCAGAGTTTGTTTGCAGTGGCTAAGGCCCCAGGTGCTCCAATTCTCTCTCCCTCCCTCTCCCACTCGCCATCAATCATAAAAATTAAAATAAAATAAAAATAAAAAGTAAGGGTGCTAGTGAATGGGGACTTCTAGCTTTTCGATGACAAGGTATAGAGGGAAGGCTCTGGTTTTCATAGGAAGTTCAGAAGAAGCCTCCATGCTGATCTGCCATTGAATTGAGAAGTGAAGGAGGGGAAGAATGGAGCCCTGTTGTTACATGTGAGGCAAAGTGGCCCAGACCTAGGAAACAGAAACCTGTATAAGTAAATTAATTCATTGAAGGAATTATAAGGAACCTGCTGTGTATGGAGTTGAGCAACAAGAAGAGAAAGGGAGAAAGATAGGGAATGAGATCATGGGTGCATATTTGAGGCATATGGATATGAACCCCATTTTACTCTAGCAAAAAATGTCTTCTCTACTGGTACAATCCCATAGCTGGCTCTTTATCAGGTCTTCAGTAGTTGTGATTAGTCTATCTTTGCCATCAGTGCTACTGCTGAATTTTCTAAACACTTCCTGTTTTAAAAGTTATTTTACCTTTCAGATGAGTTATTTCAAATAAACAGAACAATAAGAGAAAAATGACAACAGATGGTAATATAGTATGCATATTTAATTCATGTTAAAATATTTAGAGAGGGATGAGAGAGAAAAAGGAATGATTATATATGCAGCTTAAAGTTTCTCCTACTTTACTCCTCTTCTTCTTCACCCCACCTACAGAAATATTGACTGCTTTGTTCTAGTGTATACATTAGAAGTACTTTAAAATTGGCTTCACAATAATCAGATTTAAGATTAATAATATGCACTAAAACTTTCAAAGTCAAACCCACCACAGTGTTACTCAGTTTTCCATGGCCATAACAAATTTGAAATTAAAAGGAGAAAAAGTCTTGGTTTATAGTTTTATAGGTTCTCATCTTTGGTCAATTGGCCATGTTGCTTTTAGGGCTGTGGCAAGACAACACATCCTGGTGATGGGTTGCTCACATCGTGTCAGGAAACAAAACAGAGAAAGAAGAAGAGAGTCATTTTCCACTATTTCCTTCAAGGGCATGCCCCCAGTGACCTATAGGCTTCTCACTAGACCGTACCTCTTAAAAATTCCATTATGTCTCAACAGGACTATGGGATGAGGTACTAGGACTTTAACACATGGTTCTTTAGGGATATTCCAGATCTAAATTATAATACACAACAAAGATGTTACAATGAAAGATTTCTGTGGTGGCCAGTATGATCATGGCTGCCGCCAACAGTTTTATGTACTGACTATTCATAAATGAAGGTAATTCTAGAGTTTTCTCTCTCTTGTGGTCCCCTAGTCTGATGGAATCATTTCATAGCTAAACAAACAGAAGAATACACAAGGCATCACTGGAGAGAGGTGTCAAGATGAGAACCTAAATCTTCCACCTTGGCCTTTTAATGCTTTCTATTGATACAGTTCTGGGTCAAAGAGAGAAAATAGAAGAACTGAGTAACTCTTGTTTTTCCAGTTACCTTGAGAAAAGAAAAAGGGAAAAAAAAGAAGATGGTAAACTTTCCCATCATTCTCATATAGAAATATTTCGGAGAATAATGGCTTGGAGAAGACTCCAAACTCTATATTAATATCCTATAATACAGTTGCTGTATGATTCATAACAAGTTCCAAACTGAGATAGCAGATAAATATGTCATTCTATTCAATACTTGTTATTGACTGGTTTGTAGAGCTTGGACTAGTCCCTTCTATTCTTAAGTTTTCTTTTAATAACATTAAAGAGTTAGAGCAATTAGAAATTATATATGCTTAGTACATAGATATGACTCTCTACCTTTACATATTGTAACTTTATTCTAAACATCTGCTTTCTTTCAAAACAACCCGAGGCTGGGTCCTTGATTAACTCATAGTTCTGCAGGTTCAAGAGCACAGCATCCAGCATCTGTGTGGCACTGGTGATGATCTCATAACAGATGGTGTGGTGGTTTGATTCCCCCATAAACTTAGGTGTTCTGAATTCTAGGTTCCCAGCTGGTGGAGATTTGGGAAATAAACCTTCTGGAGATGTTGTATTGTTGGGGGTAGGCTTATGGGTGTCATAGCCAGTTTCCACTTGCTAGTGTTTGGTACACTCGCCTGTTCCTGTTGTTCACCTTATGTGGGATGATGTCCACCCTCTGCTCATCCCATAGTTTTCCTCTGCCATCATATAGTTTCCTCCTCAAGCTTGTAAGCCAAATTAAAACTCTTTTAACCCATAACCTGCTCTTAGTTGGGTGATTTCTACCAGCACTATGAACCTGACTGGTAAAGTGGCACCAAGGAGTGGGATTGCTGCTGGAAACCTGACTGTGTGGCTTTGGCCTTTTGGAGATGATTTTCAAGAGGAATATGGAAGGATTTGAAACCTTGGCCTAAGATACACCTTGCAGTGCTATAAGTACAGCCTGATGGACTATTTTGGCTAGAGTTGAAAGACCTAAACTCAGTAAGAACTATGGACTGTGAGGTTTGGTTTATGAGGGTGAGAAAGAACTTTGCTTGGACTAGGCTAGAGGCAGGTTGTGTGAAAAGCTTGCTGTTATGCCTGTGTTATGAGAAGTTGTACAGGGTTACTTTGTATAGAAATGAACTGGTGTGAGCAGAGGGATATGGCAGAGAAAGAAAATTCTTTGGGTGAACTGCTGCCAATTCAGCTGCAATTAAGAGATTACAACCTTTGAGATTAGGCCAGCTGACCTACACTGGGGCAACAGGAAGAATGTAGAATCTTTTGAAGGGGCCCAGAGTGCTCAAGGAGTGTCTTGTTCTTCAAAATATACTTTATTACCCCCTGTATCAACAAATTGCCACCCTACCTGGTATTTTAGAGTATAAGAAATGCAGGAAAGAGAGGGTCATTGAGTTTACAATGTCTTGTGTTTGGAAATGGCCATGGGCAGTGTGAAGCAGGCTTGCTGGATGCCTACATGGAGACCTGATGGAGCCCTAAGGATGAACCATGGATTGCAGTGGAGACCCAGTGGAGATGCCGGGACCCCGAGATGGCTGCCGAGGAGAGCAGCCAGGCCCAGATGAAGTTTTCCAGGACTGTGAGTAGCCTAGCTGGAAGGGCGGTATTGCAACTCCAGTGATTTGTCACTGGATAGAATTGTTGGACTTGGAGCTACAGAGTTTGATATTTGCCCTGTTTAACTCATTTATTGCTTAAATATTTCTTTGTTATGCCTCATACCATCTTTTGCAGAGTGAATGTTTGTTCTGTGCCATTAAGTTTTATTATTATTTTTTTTGGTATTATGGCTTAGTTAAAAGATCTTGGAATATGGGGATGTATGAACATCATTGGAATTGATAAAAACTAAACTATGGGGAATTTAAAAGTTGGATGAATGCATTACATTTTACATCATGTATGGTTACCAGTTTATGGGGACAGGGGCAGAATGTGGTGGTTTGATTCAGGTTTCCACCATTAACTTGGGTGTTCCGAATGCTAGTTTCCAAGCTGATAAAGATTTGGGAATTAATGCTTTCTGCAGGTGGTATATTGTTGGGGGTGGGTTTATGGGTGTTACAGCCAGATTCCCCTTGCTAGTTTTTCACACACTCTCCTGTTCCTGTTGTCCACCTTGTTGGGCAGGGGCTGATGTCCAACTTCTGTTTATGCCATCATTTTCCCTTGCCATCATGGAGCTTCCCCTCAAGCATGTAAGCCAAAATAAGCCTTTTCCCCCGACAAGCTGCTCTTGCTTGGGTGATTTCTACCAGCAATGCAAACTTGACTATAACAGAGGGCATCATACAGCAGGAGACCACCTGTAAGTAGGATATACAAAAGGATTCAGAAGAGATCCTAAACTCCTTTGTAGCAATCCATTCTTGTGGGATCTAATCCACTGTATGGTAATCATTTTATTCTATTCCAGGGGCAGATCCCTCACAATCTAATCTCAGTTTGAGGTCAGCATTGTTACACTGGAGAGAAAACTTTTAGTGCATGGACCTTCAGGAGATATACTCAAACGAATCACAACACCTACATCAAACTTTTTGCAATCCAGTTTCAAAGTAGAAATAAATTAGTGCATGAGATTAAATTTTTAATAAGAGTATCTAGATTATACGATCTCTGAAATTCCCTTTAGGGTCTGCATTTCATGAGTAAGTCGTAAGGACTTTCCCTATCCCTACCATTTCCTCTGCCCAGTGAAGGGCTGCCCACAGGTCTGCTTCCCACCTAAAAGTTTCCATGTATCCTGAAAGTAGAGGCCCCGAGTGTAGATCATGTGGTTCTCTTTGGCTTTGCTGTGAGTAGTGTAGCTTTGGTATAGGCAAGTACTCCCATGAGGGAAAGACAAGAACAAACAAAATGTCATTTACCTTTTAATATTAGTACATGATGAAACTTGAAAGATGGTCATGCATTCTGGTTCAGTGGATTTTAGAAGAGGTGAAACCTAGCAAGAAATATGTGAGAGGCTCATTTTACATGGGTCAGTCCTGTCTTAGCTATTCAACACATATTAATGTGCCTGTCTGCCTAACAATACTCGTTCAGAGCTCCCCAACAAAAGACACACAAGCAGAAGTTTCCTGATTTTTTTTTTTTTTTTTGCTATGAGGTATTCATAGTAGCAGGAAATGCTTGACCAAAAACAGAACAATAAAATTATAAGTCCATTTTTTTCTTATGTCTATTTGATGATCAGCAAAGGGGAAAGCATTATTTGCAAAATAAGCTTTGAATATTATGCACTGGAATACTATCAACGTGCTAAGCCATCAAGCCATCACTAGGTAGTCAGTTTTATATTACCACAAGTCTGGAAAGGGCTCCAGAATTTTAGTTTTGTTTCTTGCTGTGCAATTGTGGTATCCATGTTTTCCAACGAGTCATATCTCCCCAAATCCTCACACATGTATATCACCCATTTGTCATTAAACTTTGGCCTTGGTCACTTAGGACATTGGCAAATGTTACTCAGATATATGATGAGTCCCTGTGTTCTCAGGACAATGTTGCCATTACCTGTGAGGAAGCCCACCTGAGGGTGCCTCCTTGAAGTTGGATGGTCATAAGGGAGGAACAGCTGAGCAGTCCACATGAAGTAACCCAGGAAAAACTGCAGAAAAGCCAGCTGGAGAGATGACCCACAGAACTGAAAGAAGGCAAACACTGTTGTAAGGTACTAGGTTTGGAAATGACTACACATAACCAGGTAACTAGTGCCATGACCTTGGGCTAAGTGCATAAGGTTTTAGCAATCAGTCTTCTCTTCTGCAAAATGAGAACAATGATGTTGACTTTGTAGGGATATTATAAGAACTAAGCATCATGACAAACTACTCCTTGATTGCCTCTATAATGTTCGTCACCGACACTATATTTTTAATATTTATTTATTTATTTTGTTTTTTTGAAGTAGGGTCTCACTCTGGCCCAGGCTGACCTGGAATTCACTATGTAGTCTCAGCCTGGTCTTGAACTCACGGCAATCCTCCTATCTCTGCCTCCTGAAGGCTGGGATTAAAGGCGTGTGCCACCATGCCTGGATTGACACTATATTTTTAAAAATTCATATGATAGTTATTTTTCTGTTTATATATCTATAGAAGGACAAAAAGTGAATTTGTTTTCTATCATGAAAATTTAGCGACACATTTCCTATGAGGACTATTTTCTGTTTCACAGATCCTCAGTGATGACTAACGAAAATAGGGAAAGTTTTCTTCTCTTAGAGTAATTTTTTAATTTGTTTCATATTAAAAAATATGACTTGCCTAATAGTAACTTTGCCTAGGTTATGTTGATTTTTTTTCAAATAATTCAATGGACTGTGAACTTTGACTAGCTAGTTACCAGGAGGAGGGCATGTGATGGTTCGATTTTAAAAGGCATATAACTCACTCAGAACATAATTGCGGAAAACAGCTTATTCATTTTTGAGGCAAAAACATCACCCCATCACATACCTTGGTGCTGACTCAAGCTAAAATATGACACAAATGATTTGCTACAAGAGTATGTATTTGTAGAAAATGAGGTTTAATGGCGTAATTGTGGAGGAAATCACAGCTCTGTTTACAAAGCATTCTAAACAAAATTTTTCTAAAGACGTCCAATGGCAGATGAGTATGTTTGAAAAGATGATGTGCTCTGAAGTAACTGAAGGATCCAGAGGGGTTCAGTCCACTGAAAATAGATTTGCTGCTGTGGAGAACATCACCCTGCCCAATGGACACTGACGCTGAAACAAACAAAACAAGAATACAGGATGATGTATTTACTTGAGCTCAATCCAGTATATTGTATAATGGGATTCTCTGGCTGTTACCAACTGACTTGGTAAAAGTTAGAAAATACATGGAACATTGCTGGGGAAATTATCTGTATGAAGATACCAGCAAATCTAGAAGCTAGTTTCTAGAAGCTAGAACCTTCCGGAAAGATTAGGAAGGATTATTATGAAAATTTGGCTTATTGTGGAAATCTTTTGTGACTTTATGTTCCAACAAGTGGCAGTAGTGGGTTTCCACCATACATACAGTACATTCGAACATTGTCAGTGGCTGTGAGCATGCCCTGTGCTTAAAAATGTGCTCTGTACAAACACAGACTGCTTTGAACGTGTAGACACAAGCTTTGCTTTGGATCACTATGCTGGACAGCTAAGATATTAGTTCTGTTTGGCAAACAGGAACTTTCCTTTTTGGAATGTGTATGTCTACGATGTGTGGCTACATGTGTACATTCATGTTCCATGAACATGTGTCATGGCATACATGTGGTGGTCAGAAGACAACTTCACCCGTCAGTCCTTGCCCTCTACTTTGTTTGAGGCAGGGTCTCTCATTTCGTTGTCCATTGCTGTATTCATCAGGCTGGCTGGCCCGGAACTTGTGGGCAATTCTCCTGTCTCCACCTCCCTTCCTACCTGACACATGATGGGATTATAGATGATAGCATCTGGCTGTATGTGGGTTCTGGGAAGGCAAAGTCAAATCCTCATGTATGCACAGCAAGCATTTTTTTCTACTGAGCTGTCTTCCCACCTCAGAACTTGCCAATATTACATGTGTTTTCTGAGTAAAGAGCAGAATGTGAATCACTATAGCAATGGCCTCTAACCTCTCAAGTCTTACCAATACCAGTGATGATCTCATAGAAGCCAGCATATCTTGGGCGAGAAAAGGAATTGGGTACTTTACAGTGTGGATTTATGGGCGATCTGAACCTTTTGTGTGGTTTGTGAACTGGACCACTGGCTTTTCGCGATAGATGTGAGAATAGTAGCATTGAGGAGAGGCTTAATGGAAAGAAATTCTGAACGTATAGTCAAAGACAGGAATTTCAGTTGCCAAATCTAATATGTTAGAGAGGCATACAGCTTGGGCCTCATTGGATTAAATCTCTCATATTACACTGGCTTGGATTTCCTAAAAGGAGTCTGAGGCCGGGGGGCGGGGGCATACACCTTTAATCCCAGCACTCAGGAGGCAAAGGTAGGAGGATCGCAGAGAGATCTCTGGAGGTTGAGAGAACACATTTTCAGCAAGAACCTTTCTAGGAAATATTTTAAACTAGCTTACACCAGAAAGCCCAGCTATACCCATCATGACCCCATACCTGAAAGAAAAGTGCATTCTCTCTAGCTGAAGGCAACTGAAGTAGACAGCAGCTCTAGAGCACGCAGAATCAAGTGGACCCACGCCTGACCCCTGAGACAGGTACAGTGAAGGGGTTTGGCCTTATTTCCTTTGTTCTTTTCTCCTTTGACCCTCTCCAAAGGGGTCATGCATCTTCCTTCTGTTCCCCAAGAAACTGTCTATGCAATTCAGTTATTTCCTGTCAGCTCTGAAGAAACCTTGGCCTGTGCCTCTATTATCTCTTCCTACGGTGCTTTGTGTGTTTTAAGTCAAAATTGAGAAAATTATACAGGCTTGGTTTTAAAGTTAGCAAAGAATGAAAAGAGCAAAGAAGAAAGGAGGAATCATCTGTAATTTCATAACCCAGTAGCCACTGTAGCTAGAGTATCAAAAGAGAAAATTTCAAAAAATTTAGTTCTCTGATCAAATTGGGTTTTACTTGGAATTCATGAATGAGGTGGCCTCATGAAAGATTGTATTTTAAAAAATTCTTATTTTGTATGTGTGTGTGTGTTGTGTGTGTGCACACGCACATGCATGTGCCTCTTGCCACTACAGTCAAAACACCAGAACTTGTACAACCCTGTGAGTCTTGCTTGACATTAGTGGCTAGGTAATTGAACCAGGGCCAGCAGACTTTGCCAGCCTTTAACCACTGAGTCATCTCCCCAGTCCAAGATTGATTTTTTTTTATTTTAAATTTTTTTGTTCATTTTTATTTATTCATTTGAGAGCGACAGACAGAGAGAGAAAGAGGCAGAGAGAGAGAGAGAATGGGCACGCCAGGGCTTCCAGCCACTGCAAACGAACTCCAGACGCATACAGCCCCTTATGCATCTGGCTAGCGTGGGTCCTAGGGAATCGAGCCTTGAACCAGGGTCCTTAGGCTTCACAGGCAAGCGCTTAACCACTACGCCATCTCTCCAGCCACCCAAGATTGATTTTTAACAAGTTAGCTTGAGCAGGATCAAAGAAACAGGATAATTCAAAAAAGCAGATTAGTTAATATCCCATTACTTCAGCTTACTTTCCCTGTGTTCAAGAGGATTTCTTTATCATACTAACAATCAATTGTGGGATCTAGCTATTGTCTGTTTCTCCTGAGCAGTATCAGATGAATGATTTACTATCTGTGTGGTGACCTGGAATTTAAGCACGACTGTTGTGGTGACTTATATTAATTGTCAAATTGACAGGTCCTAGACTCACTTCTGAAAAATTATCTATGTTAGGTTTGCCTATGGGCATGCCTGTGAAAGACTATCTTGACTAGGTTAATTAAGCTGGGAAATCCACTTTAACTATGGATGGAAACATCTCACAGGCTGGAGACCTGGACTGTATGAAGAGGAGAGAGCTGGCTAAGTATGGACATTCATTACTCTCCATTTCTTCACAGTGGACTGAATGTGATCTGCTCTTCCTCAGACTCCTTATGCCAAGATTGTAACCTGCAACTATAAGTTGAAATAAACCCTTCCTCCCTTAAGCTGATTTCTGGTCAGGTATTTTGTCCCATTAATGAGATGGTAACTATCTACTACTACTACTAGAGGATTAAGGTTTTCTAGAGGAAGGCCTGGGGCTTCCCAGGTAATCACTGGTGTTGAGACTATGAAGGCAGACCAAAAAAGCAGGAGTTTGATGTCATCAGTACTCACAGCTAGACTTGCTTAGCAAGAGGAAGAGATGGAAAGTGCACACCACTCCTTCTTCAGACCTCTTTATGGGTGGGTCACTCTTTGAAAGATGCTGCTCACATTCAGTGAGGGGCTTCCCCTCTCATTCTTTTCTGGAAACATCCTCACAGATACATCAGAGGTGTGTCCCCTAGGTGATTCTCAATTCTGTCAAGTCACAATCAAGAGCAGCCTTACCATTATCTCTCCACCATGATGAGCCCCACCCTTTCCTTGCCTAAACTGCTTCTGGTATTTTGTCCCAGCAATGAAAAAGTCACTGATGCAAGCTCTATTCTTATTATTTTCTAAGATTTCCTTAACTAATTTGAATTATTTGTCCATCCTCATGTATATTGCAAATTTTTCTACTCTGCTCCTTGGTACTTAATATGGTTAGAAGTATAATTATTCATGGTAAGAACTTTAACTTTTATTTGGTCACTTTATCATCTTTTATGACAATTGCTTAGTGTGTTTACAGAAAATTTTAAGTAATATAAATACTAAATATTGTTGATATTGTTCACTATACAAATTTTAACTAATTCTTTTTAATGTCTTTAATGTCCATTATATTTTGCATGTGTGTCCTAATGACTAATGTAGGGCTCCTATTTTTTCCTCATAGAAAGCTACTGACTCACCTATCAGTTATATTTTTTGTCATTGATAATGACAGTGCTTCTGCTATAGTCTAGTTTCCATACATGTTTAACTTCATCCCTGAGCTCTTCTATTCAATTTTCTATCACCTATTTTTATATTAGCTACATGTATTTTTAATTACTATGGCCTTATAGTACACTTGGAATCTAGTAGAGCTAAATATTCCTCCTTCTCCTCTTTAAAAAAATATTTTAGTTAATTCATTTCTGTATTCATATGAAAAATATTCTAGTCACATTTTTTACTATACTGGCTTTAGAGATTAATTGGGTATTAAAAACATATTTAGGATGTTGAGTCCTTATCTAACAGAATATATCTTGCATTTTGTTCAAGAATTTTCCTGTCTCTTCATAAAGTGGAATAATATTCTCTACAAATTTTCTACTTTTTATTAGATTAGTCCTTAGTTGTTTTTGTTTTGTTTTGTTATGATTTTTTGAGGTAGGGTCTCACTCTAGCTCAGGCTGTCTTGGAATTCACTATGCAGTCACAAGGTGGCCTCGAACCCTCGGAGATCCTCCTACCTCTGTGTGGTGGTTAGATTCAGGTATCCCCCATAAACTTAGGTATTCTGAATGGTAGTCACCCTAGTTGATGACAATTGGGAATTAAAGCCTCCTGGAGGCAGTGTATTCTTGGGGGCAGACTTATGGGTATTATAGCCAATTTCCCCTTGTCAGTGGTTTGGCACACTCTCCTGTTCCTGTTGTCTACCTGATGTTGGCCAGGGGGTGATGTCCACCCTTTGCTCATGCCATCATTTTCCCCTGCCATCGTGGAGCTTCCCCTTGAGTCTGTAAGCCAAAATACATCCTTTGTCCCAAAAGCTGCTCTTGGTCGAGTGACTTCTACCAGCAATACCAAATTGGCTGCAACACTCTGCCTCCCAAGTGCTAGGATTAAAAGTGTGCACCACCATGCCTGGCAGATTAGTCCCTAGTTTTTTAAATTTTGCCTTTCTTATATCACATGATATTGAATTTTGTTACTCTTAGTAGAAGGGAATATCAATAGTTTGAGTTTCTTCCATTGTTTGGAATATGATAGATAGCCACAATTATAATAATGTAAATAACAGCTCTAAATAAGCTTATTGTGTGTGTGCGTGTGTGTGGAGTATGTATATTGTGGTGTGTGTTTGGAGTATATATGGTATGTGATGTATGATATATGTACATATGTGTGTGTGTGCTTGCAGTATGTGCCTGCAGTGTCCAGTTGAGATCTTTGGATGTGATTTTCTATCATTCCTCTGTATATTTCTTTGAGATGGGGCCTCTCCAAATCCCAGTGATTCTCTGATATCTGCATCCTATGAAAGAGGGTTATTGACATGTATGGTCGCACCCAGCTTTATAGGTGAGCTCTGGGGCAATTGAACACAGGCTGTTTTAAGCCCTCTAAGGCCCACATGCTTAAGCAGCAAATACTCTTAACCACTGAGCCATCACCCCATCCCTGGACTCTATTTTAAGTACAATTTACAAAAATAATTGTTGTATCAGAGAATAACTAGATGTTCAAAAATACCATTTCTTCCTCATAGGCACAGATCTCAACCTCTTGCTGCTTGGTTTGGGCAATGTTTTTATCCTGGCCAACAGCATGTGGGTGAAATTGATTGGTGTAGGCCTGTCTATACAACTACCAGCAAGATTCTCCTCATTCACTTTTTTCTGCTCATTGGGATGATACAAATCATTCAGTCACAGACTTTTAGGATGGACTAAGGGAATAGCAGAGCCATAAGCAAATAATGTCTTAGTTTCTCTTTCTCTGAACCACTAAAGAATGTTGTCTGCCCTGAAGGTGTAACGATTTCTCTTTGTCCAGGCCCTGAGATTCTAAGATTGTTTTAGTCACTGGTAAAGACACAACTAATATATCAGACGCAACCAATATATCAGGGAAAAAACCTAGTAACAACTACTGGAGAGAATTGTGATTCCAGGACTGTGCATGATTAATGACCCAAACCTGAAGAAGAAACATAAGGCTGAATGCTCATCTTGGGTCCTGAGTGTTGAGAAAAGTAGATAATGTGTACCTACAAGTGCTGCCTTGTCTGGTGGAGGATTAGAACAGTGGGGGAAGGAGAATTATCTTTGCTGTACTAGCTGTTGCTCCCAAGGACCTTGAAATCTAGAGAGAGATGGCATTGTCTCCGAACCATCTATCGTATCTTGCCATGACAAGCAAAAAGAATAGGCTTTGTCTATGCATTCATTTCTATCAGTATCCTTTTCTTGGTTAGCATAGAAATACTAAATAGAATATAGTAGACATTTGAGGCTGTATAATTGAGACAAAAAGACGTTTATTGGGGTCTGGAGAGATGCCTTAGTGGTTAAGGCACTTGCCTGCAAAGCCAAAGGACCTCAGTTCGATTCCCCAGGACCCATGAAAGCCAGATGCACAAGCGGGCACATGCATCTGGGGTTTGTTTACAGTGGCTGGTAGCCCTGGTGCACACATTCTATCTCTCTCTCTCTGACTCTTTCCCTCTCTCAAATAAATAAATAATTTTTTTAAGAAAAGACATTTATTTAGGTCACACTTCTGGAGGATGAAAGTCTAAGATCAGGTAGGCATACCTGGTGAAGGCCTCATACACTATCATGACATGGTAGACGGTAACAATCACAGTGGGAGCATGTGTAAGAGCAAAAGGAAACATGCTGAGAGAGGAACAAAGAAACCAAACTTGCTTTATGACCCACCCATAGCATCAAGACCTGCGAGATCTATCCAACTCTCACAATAGGGGTATTAATGCCTTTAGAGGGGCGAATCTAGTCACCTTCCTTACAAAGCTCCCTCACCTCAGTACCATTATACTGAGGGATGAGACTGCAGCATGACTTTGGATAGAAACAAAATCATGTTGCAGCCACATCACTCAGCAAGCACTGAACACATTTTTGAAATTTTTTTGTTTGTTTATTTTTATTTATTTATTTGAGAGTGACAGACAGAGAGAAGGAGAGAGAGAGAGAGAGAGAATGGGCGTGCCAGGGCCTCCAGCCACTGCAAACAAACTCCAGATGCATGCGCCCCCTTGTGCATCTGGCTAATGTGGGTCCTGTGGAATGGAGCCAGGGTCCTTAGGCTTCACAGGCAAGAGCTTAACCACTAAGCCATCTCTCCAGCCTTGAACACATTTTTTATATCATGTCGCCCCCATACACACAAACCACACACACAAGATTCACTATTTAGTGTCCTAGTTAAGTATTTCTGAAACCCCAGGGGAAATATTTCTAGTGTATAGTTACCCCTAAAATTGATTTTCCAGACTCTCATTGTATAATAGAGGACATCAGGCCCTGGAGACACTCTTGTCTATATCAGCGAGTACTGAAGCTAATTAATACACAAGAGAGCCTTGCTTCTTCAGGAAAATATCAGCCCATTAGTGCACATTGGAATAGTGATCTCAGTTTATTGTGTGTGTAAATTCTAGTCACGAAAATTCAAGTTGCCCATGGAAGTATTTAACCTTTCATGGTCAGAATTGTTATAGGAGACATTAAGAGGATGGTGTTTCCCTCTATCTAAATTCTATAAGTGTAGATTTGGGTAGAAGGGAAATTAAGAATGTGATGTCATCTCAACTAAGCAATGAAGTCATGTCTCATGGGAGAAAAACATGCATTTTTTTCTTTCTAATTAACCTGCCTTTGAAATTCTTGAACTACAAAGTAAAAGCCATGGGAATGTGTGTGTGTGCCATAATGTTCAGGATTGATAGCAAACAGGCAGTTTAGTCTATAGAGTATTCTGCTCAGTGGTTTAGAGATCATAAGAAGCACACATTACACAGTCAAGGTTAAATGATTGCAAGTATGTTCCTCAGAATTGAAAGGAAAGAAATCATTAAGTTATTGGTAAAAACTAATAGCAAACCTGTTTGGTTTATCATATATCATATAACTTTTCTGAAAAGTGATATAAGCAGTATGCACTGAGATATTAAATCAAGCATTCTAGAATACTGTTAGAACTTATCCTGATCTGTCAGTGAAAGCCTATGTATACAATATCATTGGGTTTAATTCATTCTCTTTGGGAGAGGTAAATTTTAAACAAAGCTGACTTCATATCGGATATGCAGGTGTTAGGACTTAATAATGAACATGCAAACTGACACTAGTAGTTCTCATTCTGGAAATATGGTGGCTACAGAAAATCAGAAATATTCCTCCTACAGATCATTTAAAATACTACATAAAAGGACTGGGAGGGTAGCTAAGTGCTAGAGCACTTGCCTAGCATGCAGAGAGTTCTTGGTTTTTATCCTCAGCATAGTAAGAAAACAAAAATAATGCCACATAAGTTGAAATTTTAAAAGGATTTAGGGGATAGGGATATTGTGCAGTGGTTAAAGGTGATTGCTTGCAAAGCCTGCAGGCCTAGGTTTAATTCCCTAGTACCCACTTAAAGCCTGATGCATATATATACATATCTGGAGTTTGTAGCAGAAAGAGGCCCTGAAATGCCAATTCTCTCTCTCTCTTTCTCTCTCTTCTTATTAATAAGTAAATAAAATATTTAATTTTACAAACAAAAAGTTCATTTAAGTAAACTGGTATGCTTGACAAAAGGGTTAGGGTCAGAATGGGACCCAACCTCAGTAAATGTAAGCCAAGCACTGAGGCTGCAGGCGTCCATGGGTGTGTGCACTACTTTCAGTTTTGAACAGGGCCGTATGCTAGAAAACATGTGAAATAATCTTAGTAGCAGTGAGAATTAGGACATCAAATCAGCTGGGTTGCTTCTGCCATGAAAACACAAAGAATTCATGGGGAAAATCTAGTTTTAAAAAATATATTACATAGAAGCAGAAAGAGAAATACTAGAGAGTGTGTCAGCCTTGGCTTTGAGTGAAAGTGTACAAAAGGCTTCAGTTGAAATCCATTACCCAAGGGGAGCTTCACACAGATTTGGGGACCAAGCTCAAACATTTAGTGACTCACAAGAGATATAATATAGCTTAGCTGCTTTTTCTTTTCTTTTTCTTTTCTTTTCTTTTTTTTTTTTTTCTGTTGTTTCTCAAGATAGGGTCTCGCTCTGGCTCAGGAATTCACTATGTAGTCTCAGGCTGGCCTCGAATTCATAGCAATACAATCTCCGACTTCTGCCTCCCTAGTGCTAGGATTAAAGGCATGCACCACCATGCCCAGCTTAATATAGCTTTTACTTTTAAAATGGACAAGGTAGTACCATCAGGAAAGTCCCAGTAGAAATGGATATGAAGACCTGAGTTAGAGTTCCAGCACTCACTAAAAAAGCAAGACATGGGCTCCTCCCACCTCCCCCGTCTGAGTTCCTTGCTTGGACAGTGTGTGGGCAGGGTGGGATCTACAGTGAGTAGGCCAGACCCCTGTTTCTGGACTCTTCCACCCCCTACGTCCACCCCCACCTGAGTTCCTTGCTCAGACAGTGTGTGGGCTGTCTGGAGTAAGTTGGACAGACCTCTGTTTCCAGGCTTCTCCCTCCTCCCTGGTCTGCGTCTCCTGCCTGGTCTGTGTGCTGGAGGGGCACAGAACAAAGTACCGCTAGATCCCAGTTCCTTTGCTCCTCAAAGTCCCCTGGTCCTGGAAGGTCGCACTGTGCCTTGCTCAGAGAGGCCTGGTGCGAGTATGAACTGTGGAATGAGGCCTTTTGGTCTGATATCCTGACTGGCCACCGGGTACCAATATTCCTCTTCACCTGAGTCAGAGGGTAAAGGGCCAAAGGGCTTCCTCCTCAATAAAATACAGTCTTCCTAAAATGGGTAGAAAACAATGCAAAAGAGTTAATGAAAGTTAGAAAACTCAGAGATCGCCACCAAGGATACCTAGTCCTACAAAGGAACCCTCCAATAAAATAATATAGAAATCAATAGAAATTCATTTGCAAAATGAAAACGCAAGAATCAATGAGACCCTGATCAAAATAAAATCACTGAACTAGAAGCAAACTATCAAAGAACCACAATTGTATAAATTACATTGAAGAGAATAGTCTCTAAGAGCATTTAGCTTATGACAGTAGACTTAACTTGATTGAAAAAAATGTTAGAACCCTCCAGAGATATGAATAAATTGAAGATAAGTCAAGAAATGGAAAATCTCAACAACTGGTTGATTAAGCTTAATGAAGACTTGATCAAATGCAAGAATGAACTACAGGAAGAATCAAGAAAATCAGAACTGAAATTGAAATTGTACCTCAAACAAGAGATAGACACAATGCAATATAACACAACAGAAAACAAAAGTCAATTAGAAATTATAAAAATCTCTCTAGAACCCCTCACAAACAGAGATACACATGTGGAAGACAGAACCTCTGACCTAGAAGATAAGACAGAAGAAATTGATCAGGTGGCCAAAACCTTTGCTAATTTCAAAAAGTCAAGTGAACAGAATACTGGGGAACTGTGGGACAACCTAAATCAAACAAACATCCAGATCATGGGTATATCAGAAGGAGAAGAAATCCATGCCAGAGGCATAGAGAATATATTCAACAAAATTATTGAAGAAAAATTTCCAAATCTCTCAAAACAAAGAGAGAATGTTAAAAACAACAAAAGAGAAATAAGTCACAATATACAAAGACAATCCCATCAGAATTACATCAGATTTCTCAATGGAAACCCTGAAAGCCAGAAGGGCTTGGGATGGAACACTTCAAAGTCTGAAAAAGTATGGCTTCTAAACCAAGCTACTTAACCTAGCAAAAGTATCCCTCATAATAGATGGTGAAAGAAAAACTTTCCATTAAAAAGTCAACTCTTTGATTATATGAACACAAAGCCAAACCTACAGAGAATACTTGAGAGATATTCCACACAGAACAGTCAAACAACCAATCTCAAGAGCCAAAAGAAGGAGATCACAATAACAAAAATAGGCCAGGCTCAAAACAGTACATAACACAAGAAAGCACCAAATATCATCAAACACCTCATCATGCCAGGGATTAATTCAAACCTCACAGTAATAACCTTAAATACTAGTAGTCTTAACCCACACATTAAAAGACACAAGTTATCAGGATGGATAAAAAAAAAAAAAAACTGGGCCGTTCTATCTGCTGTCTTCAAGAAACCTACCTCACCGCTAAAGATAGACACCTCCTCAGGATGAAAGGTTGGAAAATGATATTCCAGGCAAATGGAAATGCAAAACAAGTGGGTGTTGCTATATTAATATCTGATAAAATAGACTCTAAACAAAAAGTAATCAAAAAGGACAAAGAAGGCCACTTCCTGCTCATCAAGGGAATGATCAACATGAGCACAACGCAATCATAAATACACATGCACCAAACTCAGGTGAACCACAATTTATAAAACAAAATTTACTTGACAATAAAACAGAAATAAACACCAACACCATCATAGTCAGAGACTTCAATACTCCACTGTCATCAATACACAGATCATCCAAGCAGAAAACCAACAGGGAAATAATAGAGCTAAACAACATCATAGATCAACTAGACTGAATGGATATCTATAAAACTTTCCATACCAACTGTATATAATACACATTCTTCTCAGCAGCCCATGGAACCTTCTCCAAAATTGACCACATATTAGGCAATAATGTGTGCCTTCATAAAGTCAGGAAAATTGAAGTAAGTTATGTAAGATCACAATGCTTTAAGGATAGAAATTAACAACAAGAGACATATCAAGAAATGCTCCAGTTCCTGTAGACTTTTAAACAATGAATAGTTTGTGGAAGAAATAAAAAAATAAGTTTTAAAATTCCTAGAACTGAATGATAATGAAACAACCTATCAAAGCTTATGGGAGAGAATGAAGGCAGTCATGAGGGCAAAACTCATAGCCCCAAATGCCTTCATTACAAAGAAAGAGAGCCCAAATCAACAACCTGACTGTCCACATAAAGGTGCTGGAAAAACAAGAAGACAAGAAGAATACAAACCAAAGACCTCCAGACAGAAAGAAATAATCAAGATTACATAGGAAATTAATGAATTGGAAACTAAGAAGCAATTTTAAATATCAATGTAACAAAGAGACGATTCTTTGAGAAAATAAACAAGATTGACAAACCCCTGGCAAAACTGATCAAGCAAAAAGAGAGAGAAAGAGAGAAGTCTGAAAATAAAAAGATCAGAAATGAAAAAAGAGAGATCACAACAGACATCAAAGAAATTGGAAATATCATCAGGGCATACTTCCTAAACCTCTACTCCACAAAATTAAATAATCTGGAAGAAATAGATGAACTCCTAGACACATACCACCTACCAAAACTAAAGTCAGAGCAGATAATTCCCTAAACAAACCTATCATACCCATGGAGATTGAAAAGGTAATCCAAAACCTCCCAAAAGAGAAAAGTCCAGGATTGGATGCCTTCTCATCTGAATTCTATCAAACCTTCATAGAAGACTTGAAGAACATTTTTTTCAAACTGTTATGCATAATCAGAGACCAGGGAATCCTCCTGAACTCCTTGTATGAAGCTATCATCACTCTAATACCAAAACCAGACAGAGATGCAACAAGGAAAGAAAACTATAGGCCTATAGCCCTGATGAACTTAGATGCAAAGATTCTGAACAAAATCCTTGCAAACCGAATTCAATGACACATCAAAAGCATTATCCACCTTGATCAAGTAGGCTCGTCCCAGAAATGCAGGGATGATTGAACATAAAGAAATCGGTCAACATAATATACCACATAAATAAACTGAACCATAAGAACCACATGATCATCTCAATTGATGCAGAGAAGGCCTTTGACAAAATACAGCACCACTTCATGATCAAAACACTAGAAAGATTAGGTGTGGAGGGTTTATATCTCTACACAATAAAGTCTATATATAAAGCTCCTAAAGCCCAAATAATACTCGTTGGGGAAAAACTCAAGGAATTCCCACTGAGATCGGGAAAAAGAAAAGGGTGCCCACTCTCACCACTGCTCTTCAACATAGTACTAAAACTACTAGCCCAAGCAATAAGACAGGACAAAGAAATAAAAGGGATTCAATCTGGAAAGGAAGTAGTCAGGTCAGCCCTATTTGTAGATGACAGGATCCTGTGTATAGGAGACCAGAAAGTCTCCATCTCAAAACTTCTAAAGGTCATAAATTCCTTTGGAAAAGGGGCAGGATACAACATCAATGACCAAAAATCAGTAGCTTTTCTATAGCAAAGGACAAAAATAGAGAGAAAGAAATCAATGATGCTGTTCCATTTTCAATAGAAACAAAAAAATTAAATACCTTGGAATAACCCTAACCAAAGAAGTAAAATACCTATATAATAAAAGCATAGAAACACTCCAGAAAGAAATAGAGGAATATTTGAGAACACTGAAAGACCTCCCATGTTCCTGGGTAGGTATTATTAATATTGTGAAAATGACAATTCTACCAAAAGCAATATACAGATTTAAAGAAATACCATTAAAAATACCAGCATAATTCTTCACAGAGATTGAAAAAAAAAGGTCTCAAAATTCATATGGAATGGCAGAAGACCTTGGCTATCCAAACATATCTTCATCCAAAAGTAAAAAAAAAAAAAAAAAAACAAAAAAAGAACAACTCTGGTGGTATCACCATGCCTGATCTAATGCTATATTACAAAGCCATAGTAATAAAAACTGCATGGTAATGGAATAAAAACAGAAACATAAACCACTGGAACAGAATTGAAAAATTATATATATGTAAGTAGAAGAACAGATTAATGGGGTGAAAAAAGCCTAAGTAGCCAAGAATTAAACAAGCACTCAACCAATGGGATCTCATAAAGCTAAAAAGCTTTTGCACAGACAAATATACCATAAGCAGAGCCAATAGATTACTGAATGAATGGGAGGAAATCTTCACCAGCTATACTACTGTTAGAAGCCTAGTATCTAGAATCTACAAAGACTTCAAAAAGCTAAACAATAAAAAAATCAAAACCCCACTCCAAAGTGGAGCAGAGAACTAAATAGGGAGTTCTCAGAGAAGAATTACAAATGGCTAACACACAGTTAAGGAAATGTTCAACATCCCTAACCATTAGGGAAATTAAAATTATGAGATTCCACCTTACCCCAGTAAGGGCAGCAAACATTAAAAAGAATCAAATTAAAGCAAATGTTGGTGTGGCTGTGGGAAATAGGAACACTCATTCATTGTTGGTGGGAGTGTAGGCTGGTACAACCACTGTGGAAGTCAATATGGGGGCCCCTGAAAAGGATGAATATAGAGTTTCCAAAGATCCTGTTATTCCCTCACTGGGCATTAACCCTAAAAATTCCACATCTCATTTCAGAGATATTTGCTCAATCATGTTTATAGCTGCTCAATTCATAATAGCTAAAGCTGGAATCAACCCAGGCACCCATCACTGGATGAATGGATAACCAAGATGTGGTGTATCTACATGATGGAATTCTACTCAGCAGTAAGAAAGAAAATGACACATTGAAATTTGTAGAAAAATGGTCAAACTTGGAACATATCATTCTAAGTGAACTCACACAATCACAGAAATACAACTATCACATGATCTCACTCATCTGCAGTTCCTAACCTGGATCAGCCCAAGTTGCTGACATAACTGAATAGCATCTTGAGGCTTGGACAATAGAGAGGGTAGGGCTTGGGGGAAGAGAAAGGGTTGGGGAAGGGGGACACAAAACTGAACCCAAATTGAACTGGTGCCATAGAATCCTATGTCCTAGAAGTCAGACTCAAAGGTGGAACCCTCAAGATGGCCTTAGGAGGAACACCTGAATTGAAGGGCCCTGAAAAAGTGAGATGAAATGTAACCTCAAATTTCTCCTGTTTCTCTTTCTTCTTGTTTTTCTTTTTCTTTTTTTCTTTTCCCTTGTTTCTGGCCTGTTAAGTCCCTGTGCCAGGATGTTGTCCACATCCACAATGAACTGCTGATCAGAAAGACCTACTAGAGCACCCAAAAGAAACAAGACAGAATTCTGTCAGAGCGCTTGATTAATCACCAGATGTTAATGGCAAGACCCTACTGCTGAAGACACCATACACTCTTGGTAAAAACTATGGAGAGACCTGGATGGAATTCGGAGGGGAGCCAGTCCCCAGACAATTGTCCCATCTTGTTCTGGAATGCACAACATGAGCCACTGGGGAAAAATGGGAAACATCTGTCCAAGCAACTCAAAATCTAAGTGACTCAGAAGCAAACAACCTGATGTGATTCTCACACAAGTGAAATAGTGGCACATAGCCATGGTGGGTAACCAACTGTTCTTGGATTGGCTAACAGATCAATTCAGTGAAAAGGAAACCATCTCTGGAACTGGGAAGCAACTTCAAATCATATCCAGATAATGATTCTGTTTTCCATTGTCAAGCTCCCACTAACCTTAGACTATAAGAGGGTCTACAGCCTTCTAATTCTCTCTAAATTATTAATGGTTTTCCCATTTAACTAGTGCTGACTTCATTCTCTGTTGGATCATCTGCTTCTCTTTTTCAGGTGGGAGCTGGGCCTGAGGAGATAAATGACCAAATGCATTCCACCCTGGCCCCAGCTGAAACCACAGAGGAATTGGGGAAATGAGCAAGACTGCTGCTTTCTTGGTGAATCTGATATAAGCACAAGGGTGAAGGAGATAAACACTGAGGACACTCAACACCTACCAAACAGAAATCCAGAGGCTCCTAAGTGCCCACACTGAAGTAGACTTAAAATGCACCCAACATGGCTCAGGGAATTTTTCAGACGAGGGGTCGGAAAGATTGTTAGAACCACAAGTTGGGACATTATGCATAGAAACATTGCCTCTGCCCCTTCCTATATAATGCATGACCCATAACTCCCAATTCCCCAATGAGGAAGGCCACTTAAGAAAAGGGGCAGGCAGGAGGGAAACAATTGTACCAACATGTGTTGTTTACATACAAAATATGTCATACCTAATAAAAAAAATGTTGCTTAAAAAAAGCCAGATATGGTTGCACATGCATGTAATCTCAGCACAGTGTAGAGTGGAGACAGGAAGATTGCTGGGTCACCTTGTCAGCCAGTTTAACTGAAAATAGGGAATCCAGTTTCAGTGAGAGACTCTATCTAAGGAATATTAATAGGGTGGAAGAGTGATGAAGGAGAATACCTAGTATTGTCTTTTTGCCTCCTCATACATGCACACAAGGCATGCAACATACACACACACACACACACACACACACACACACACACACACACATGTACATGCACCACATGCTTTATGTGCACATACTAGTAAAAAAGAATAAGAACTAGTACTACTAATAAACTCTGCACTAAAGGAAACAGAAGGCACAAATGAAAAGCAACCAAAAGAAACAAAGAGAAAACAGACCCACAAAAATTTAATTATCTGATACAGGATACAAAATAAGTTTATTTAACCTACACTGAAAAATAAAGGAACATATGAAGACCCATGCCCTGAACTATTGTTTTAAATGACTAAATACTTGAAACACTGAGAAAACGAACTAAATTTATCTTCCATAAATAAACATTTGTCAGCTAAAATGAGATAGTGAAGCAACAGATTAAACAAAACTGAAGAGGAAAATTTCCAGCTTTAAGAGGCATGAATGATGACATGGGCTAGATGGGGAGACACGGTGACCCAAGCTAAGCAGTGAGAGGGGAGTGTGCATCCACTATGGCTACTGCACGTAGACTACATGAAAATAAATACGCAATCTTTGAAAAGACAATGGCCAAGAATTTTCTACAACTGTTTAAAGGTACAAATCCTCATTACTTTGGAGGCTTTTGCTTGGTTGGTTGGTTGGTTGGTGTTTTGTTTTGTTTTGTTTGATTTATTAAGATAAGAGTCACATTAGCCAAGGCTGATCATGAACTTTGCCTCCATCTCCCAAGTACTGAGATCATAAGTGTGTGCCCCAAAACCTTGATGTAACTGAGGTTTATTATAATTGCATTGTGACAAAAATATTATTTCAGTATCCAAAAAAAGAAGCATAAAAGAAATAAATAGATACTGAAAACTAGCTTCAAGGTCCTGAGGAGGAAATTTGATTAACAATCTATAACTATACACTTTCTAAAACAAGATATAAATCAAAACATTTTAGAAAAAATAAGAGTTTACAAAGCTGAGTGTGGTTTCACATGCCTTTAATCCCAGTACTCAGGAGGCCAAGGTAGGAGGATCACTGTGAGTTCGAGGCCAGCCTGAGACTACATAGTGATTTCCTGGTTAGCCTGGGCAAAAGCAAGACCCTACCTTGAAAAAACAACAACAACAAAGTTTACTAGTAACAGAACTTTGTTTAAACAGACTTTTAGCACATGGACTACAGAAGAAAGGAAATGGTCCCAGAAGAAAAGTCACAGACATTAGAAATGTTGGCCAATCTAGAGAAAAATATTTGGATGAATGGAAAAAAAAATAATGACTCAAGTCAATAATATTAATGTGACAAACTTAGTGTAATGGTAAAGTTTATATGACTGATGAGTGAAATGAAGATTCTAAGCTTTTTTACTACTTAATTTTAATATGAATGTATCAACTTTAATGAGTATACAGAACAAAATAGCCAACATACAAACCCATGTGCTCAGCAAAGGAAAACAGCAGCAGAAAAGACAAAAAAGATCAAAGTAAGAAAAAAAACAAACTATGCAAAATTTGATGTCACAAAACACACTAATTATAATAAGAACACAGATATCAGCAAAGAAGACCAGAAAATAAAGAAAGCAATTTGTAAGAAGGACACACTGATTACAAGGTTGTAGGAAAATTGAAAGCCAGAGAAGGCAGAGAAATTGCAGGCGATTGTTATTAAATACTACTGGCATGTTACTAACAGACCAAACTGACTTTGAGACAAAACACATTATTACAGATAAAGAGAGATACTGGATAACAAAAAAGCTGCCATTTTACCATTAGGTAATACAAAGTAATAACATAGCTGCAAATACATTGAAGCAAAAATTGCTTCAACTCTGAAGGGATCTTAATACTCTCTGTAACTGACCTTGCAAGTACAAAAAATGTTGAATAGGGAGAATTTGGACTATAGGCTTGAAGAACTTGACAGAGTAAGTATATGAAATATATCTCCAGCAAACATAAGATAGAATTTGTTTTCAGTGATCAGGAAAGATCTATAAAACTGATACCATATTCAAAAGTAGGCTATTATTTATTACATTATAAATGCAATAAAATAAATTCAGAATATCACTAAGATACAAAAAGAAAGTCATGTATACTTGGAAGTTTTGCAAACAAGCTGTAGAAACATCTATGGTCAAAGAACAATCACTATGGAAAAAGAATCTTGAATTTGGGGATTCCTGGATGACTCACTAGGGGAAGTGCTTGTATTGGCAAAGAAAAAGGCTGAAGATTACTATATGAATCCAATTAAAATAAAGAATAAGAAAATTCATAAATGTCAAGAATAATAAATTTATGTATAGAAACAAATATGATTATTATATCTAACAATTATTTTCATATGAAAGTTTTATTATTTATTTACTTACCTGACAGAATAAGTATGGGTATGCCAGGGCCACCTGCTACTGCAAACAAGTTCCATACATATGCACTATTTTGTGCATCTGGCTTTACATGGGTATTGGGCAATTGAACTTGAGACATCAGGGTTTACAAGCAAGTGCCTTTAACCACTGAGCCATCACTCCAACTCCTCAAGTTAAAGTTTAATAAAATCAATGCACAATAAGACTAAGATAAGTAAAAAGGTACACAGATTAGGAATGAAAAACAAGACTAACTATACACAGAATAATGAATAAAAAGACAAATCTTTTATAATAGTTATGCCAAAATGTTTGAAAAAGTAAATGAAGTGAATAAAATGCCCAGAAAGATAACTTAATTAACTTAATATTGAATTATTAATGAGTCTTGTCTCAAAGAAAATATTAGGCCCCAATTTTCTTGAAGGTGAATTCTAAACAAACATTTTAAGCACAGTTATAACTGACATTATGCACTTTTTTCAATGAATAGGCTGAGCTAAGAAATCAGGTTAATTTGACCTTGATACCAAAACCAGAAGTAAATAGCACAAGAAAGGAAAATTATAGGTTCATTTCATTCATCAATATGAATGATGTATTATACATAAAGTATCAGCATCCTGAATCCAGCAATGTGCTAAACATGATAATACCTTATAATCATACTAGTTATATCCTAGAAGTGCAAAATTATCATAAAATAGAAAAAAATATTATGGCTTAGCAATTAACAGAGTAAAAATATTGCAGTTACCTTCACATTGCTGGGATAAAGCACCTGACCAGAAGCAGCTTTTGGGAAAGAAGGGTTTATTTCAGGCTGACAGTTTCCAGGGGAAGTCTCATCATGGCTGAGGGAGCTGCCTCAGCTCATGACACATCGCCAGCAGCAGAAAGAACAGCAAGCACCGCGGAGCGTGAGCTCGCTCTGAGCAACAGGGTTGGACTCCACGCGGAAGTCCTTCCCTGGTGACACACATCCTCCAGCTGGGATGCACCTCCCAAAGACTCTGCTTGGTGGTAACTAAGTAGCTCTCTTATCCACTAATGCCTGAGGCAATGGAGACATTACATTCAAACCACCACACCCCACCCCTGGAACCATGTACCTCGTGAATCTCTTTCCTGCACATCTCATGCTTCCAAAACCATAGCACAGTTTGTAAATCAGTGGGGGATAAATCTTGATCTTGAAGAGCCGGATACTCCTTCACCAGTTTTTCTTCAAGCCCTCTTTTCTCCAGAGTTAGCATTCTTACAAGCTTGTGCCTTCAGTTTTCACCCTCAGGGAACCTTTTCCCTTGTTCCACTGCAAAACAGTTGGCCCACCTTTAATCTCCTTAGCAACTTCAGGTTAATGCCCCCGAACTGTTCTTCATGCTGGTTAAGTTTAAACTCCATGCTGGCAAGTTTAAACTTGATGAATTTTCTTTCTATGGAAAATTTTACATTTTCCACATCTTTCTGATCTACATGTTCACCAAATACACCAGCTCATTATTTCTAATTCAACCTTGTTGGAATTCTCAGAACACAGAACACAACCAGTCTTTTTCTACCAATAGTTCACTTTTAAAAAATTTGTTCCCTGCCATTTTGAAACTTCATAACCCAAGCCTTCACATTCTGCAGTTCTCTCTGCCTTTAGAATTTGCAAACTCTCACTGAGCTCTGGTTAGAGCACTGTAAGTCTTACCCAAACTATTAAATCTATCCTCATTCCTCCAGCAATCATGTTCCGAAAGACTAAAAACTACATGGTCAGATGCATCACAGCAATGACCCCATCCCACTGGTACCAATTTTCTGTTACAGTTGTTTTCACATTGCTTGGATAAAGCAACTGACCAGTAGCAGTTTATTGGAGGAAAGCATTTATTTCAGGCTTATAGATTCCACGGGGAACTTCATCACAGTGGAAGGAGCTGCCTCACATCATCATCATCCTCCATCCATAGTAGAAACGAGGACAGCAAGCACAAGCTGACTCTGAACATGCGGGGCTGGACTCAGCCCCAAGGTCCTGCCCTGTCTCCTTCAGGGATTAACCTCCCAAAGACTCTAGGAATTGAGGTTTATTACTTTTCCTTGGGAATGAAGGTGTAAAAAAATTACTTAGCTTGATCATGTTTTTAAAAATTAGAATATTCTTATATAAATGAAATGAAGGAATCTCCCCAAATTACAATGGATTTTATTTTTTTTAATCCTTTTCTATTTTTTCACATGAACAATCATATTTATTGTGAATATGTTTTTTTCCATACTTTCCCCAGTTAAGATTATTTTATCATAGATTTTCAATGTTTCAAAATCTGTCTTTCATTTATTCAGTTACATACTTCCATAATGGTATCCTATAATTTGCTAAAATACCAGACTATTGCTATGTATAGAAGTTTTATTATTTAGATTTAGATTTTTTTTTTGTTTTGGTTTTTCAAGATAGGGTCTCACTCTAGCCCAGGCTGACCTAGAATTTGCTCAGGATGGCCTTGAACTCACTGTAATACTCCTGCCTCTGCCTTCCAAGTTCTGAGATTAAAGGAAGGTGTCACCACACCAGGATTTAGAATTTTATTTTTTAAATAATAAATTCACTGTATATATATTTTAACTCCTTTAGATGATTTTATTGAGGAATTTTTTTAAATGGCATAAAATTCTTGGTGAACATTAGATATGTTTTAATTTAGATAAACATGCCCAGATTTTCTGTAAAAGAGGGAAGAAGATATGTTTTCTGTGATATTCTGCTAGAATGGAATGCACTTAGGATTCTAGGATGCAGTTGACATCAGTATTTTGAGTTTAATGAAACTTTTTTAAGGATGGATGTGGGCAGGCTAGATGATACTAGTAATAACTCCTCATATTGTTTTTTTCATCTGACTTTTGTAAAATAAGAAGGATAAATTTCCATAGCCCCATTTAGCAAAATGTTAGAAAATATTGACAAAGAAATTGAGCTGATTAACCAACACCAACACCTTTCTTCCAGGCAACTGTAGGACCCAAGATATACCATGGAGATTTTTACAGTAATGCTTTGCATATCTAGTGTGTGAACATTTTCATTCCTAACACTCGTCTTTCTTTTGCTTCAGTATTATTCCATTATATTAGACAGCCAAGTATCTTGTCATGGGAGCTGTGGCTGCTATTATGATATTGATGGGGGCTGCTGTCTTTCCTACCGTAGTTTAAGTTTTTTTTAGATCCCAACTCAATTTCATTGTTTTTCATACTGTCTTGTCTATGCCTTTCAGATCATTTGAGGTATTATGTCATTCTGTAACTGTGAACTAGACATGAGTCATAAAAGCAAAATTGTACTGGAGCATCCTTGAACATTTCAGGCTTATTGGACTATTAGAGACAATGATAAACTTTGTTTTACAGAGTTCTATAATGTTGATGAAGCAAACTTATAATACAATTAATTATACTTACATTGTGTGGTTGGGAATAGCAATAGCAATGATTTCTAAAATGAAAGACAACAGATTATTTCTGTATATGATCTATGTTTATGTGGCTTTAATACTCATGATTCAGAATGTCCCCCCAGGTGGAAAGCAGTGATTGTTATGCCAACTTGTTTTTGTTACTATTTAACATATTTAGGAAGAGAATGACTGGCTACTAGACATTCCATTTAAGTGTAGAGATTTAGTGTTAAGTACGTCTTCCTTATCATCACACTTTTACTTTAAAGTAAATTATAGTACTAGGTATCAAACCCAGGGTTGTGGGCATGCTCCAGATTTTCATCTGTATATGAGTTGATTGGATACTTTCAAAAGGTCCAGAAATTTTTTTTTCTTCTTACTCATTCTTTATATTCCCATCACTCTACTTAAATGTATCCAATACTTTCTATACTTTGAAAAATATTCAATTCTTGGATCTCATCTTCCTTGTCTTTTAAGCAGCATTTCTACCTGTAGTTTCATTGCTGGATGGCTCATTACTTTGTAGCATTGTACGATATTCCACTATCTGGAAGTGTCACAGTTTTATTTATCTTTCCCCACTGAAGGCCATCTAGTGGTTTCCAAGTTGGGACACTTATGAATTGATGTTTTTTTTTTTTTCTTTTTTTGGTTTTCTGAGATAGGGTTTCATTCTAACGAACTCCAGATGCATGTACCACCTTGTGCATCTGGCTTACGTGGGTACTGGGGAATCGAGCCTTGAGCTGGGGTCCTTAGGCTTCATAGGCAAGCGCTTCACCAGTAAGCCATCTCTCCAGCCCCAATAATGATATTTTTATAAAAAGTTTGCACCTAAAGAACACCTTCCCCCACCCCAATTCTGCTGAGGATCTAAAGTGGGGTTATTGGTATTTATCATGGAGACCCCATATTCTCCTTCCTCTATATGAGATTATTATTTTTATTTCTGTGAAGAATGGTGCTGGAATTTTTTGGAAGGACATTGAATCTGCATATTGGTTTTGGTACGATGGTCATTTTCACAATATTAATTCTTCCAATCCATGAGCATGGGAGGTCTTTCCATCTTTCTGTCTTCCTCAATTTCTTTCATTAGTGTTTAAATGATTCCATTGCTTCATTGCAGAGGTCTTTCATTTCTCTGGTTGAGAATATTCCAAGGTATTTAAGTTGGGTGACTATTTTCAGTGGAACTGTTTACCTGACTTTTGTTTCATTCTGTTTGTTACTGGTATATAAGAAGGCTATATGGGTATTTTTAAAAATAAATTTTGCAGGTTTCTCACAGTCTTTTCATTTCAGGTTTAATTTTTTAAGAAGTCAGTCCTTATTACCTTTGCTATTTGGGCTTTGGGGGTTTCTGTTGATATATCTCCAAGATCATATTCATCCTCAGCCATATGCAGGCTAATTACCACATCAGAAATATAATGTATTTCTGCTACAGAGCTTTAAAAAAAATAACACTCTTCTGTCAATTAGAGATTTTTATTTCTAGCATTTCTCCTAGCTTGCCTTAGGATGTTTATATCTTTGCTTACATTGTTCTTACATCTTTTCTTTCATGTTATCTTAGACTCAGCATATTAGTTACCATTGGAAATTCACAGCCGGATAATTCCACTGCCTCTGCTTTTCCTGGGTCTCGTCTCTCACACAATAAGTGACCTAGCACCACCACAGTGGGCTGGAGGTAGGTGTGTCCCTTTTTCCAGGTAGAAGTACAGCTGGATGGTGAGAGATGAACAAAAGTGAGAGTAGCTGGTGCTATGAGAAGCACTGAGACAAATTGTCCTTTTAGAACTGGAGCTTTATTAGAACTATAGCACAATGCCACAAGCATAGTGGTGAGGTCCAAAGACAGAAAGAGAAAAAAATTACCAAATGGAGGTGTCTTTTGTAGGAATTTCTGGGATAAAGAGTATGTCTGAACAGACTATGTAAGAAAATTCACAGAGGCAATGGAGGAACAAAAGTGAGATAAGGAAGGCCTCTGCCACACTGATCCTCTTGCAACAGGGTTAGGAGTTACCCTAGGTTAAGACAGGAAGGTACTAGAAAAGACAGTAAATTTCAGGGACATGGACCTACAGGACGTGTGTGTGTGTGTGTGTGTGTGTGTGTGTGTGTGTATGTGTGTGTGTTTGCACATGCGCGGCCAGAGGGTAACATTAGGTATCTTCTTCCATCATTCCTCTACATGGTCTCATGTTACCTGGACTCTTTTATTGATCTTGCAGAAAACCCTGGCTATTCTCTGGTCTCTGCTCCCTGGGATGAGAGTTACAAAGCACGTCCAGGTCCAGCTATTCAGGTGAGTCCCGGGGATTGACCTAAAGTGGTCTCTCAGCTGGACTCGTGCCTTCAAGGGAAGTGTCTTTACTGCTGCGTCATCTCTCCAGCCCGGTTTTCTCTTGTTGCTAACTGCTGTTTATTTTTTATTTCCTATAGTTTCTTAAAAAAAATTTAGGGTTGAATTTTAACTTAAAGTACTTTAAAGTGTATTTCTTTATATATATATATATTTTAGTTGATGTCCTAGGTGTTATTGTGTTCATATGGATTATAGTAGAAATCTCATTTAAGCATGTCTAATTACCCTTCTAATTATTGAAATAAATTAGTTTTCTTATATTTATGCTCATCATGTCAGGTAATAATATTTTCCTTCAAATTTTTGTTATAATTTAGAAATCCCATGGTAAGAAAAATGGATGAGATGTTGTTATTTTTCCTGACTTTCTATATTTCCAGCTCTTCTTTTTCATTATTCCTTATTGTTGGAGATTTTCCTTTAACCATTCTGTGAGGGTAGATAGACATGCTGATGACAATTTTCTTTTTTTCCCCCTTGTTTCAGGATCGTTTGTTTCTTTTTCATTCTTGAGGTGGTTTTCATCATATTTAGAATGCAATTTTGAGCTGTTTTTCAGACTTGAAAAGCACTGTGCCACTTCTTTCTGGCTTCCATGGTTTCAGATGGATGAGAAACCTGTTTTCATTTGAATTGGTTGTCCCTATTTACTAATGTGCCATTCCTCTCTGACTGTTCTCAATATGTTTCTTTGTGTAGTTTTCAGTTTAATTGTAATGTGCATTGGCTTAGTTTTATGTGGCTTATGCTTCTTAATGTTCACTTTTTGAATCTGTAGATTTAGATCTATAATCAAATTTTGGAAATTGTTAGCCATTAATTCTCTAAGTATGTTTTAGTCTCATTACATTGTGCTCTCCTTCTGGGACTCCAATGTCATAAGTGCTAGATGTGTGCCATTGTTTAGTAGTAGATTCCTGAGGCAATTTTTCTATGGTCTTTTTTCTCTTTATTGTTTAGATTGGAGAATTTTTCTTGCTTTGTTCTGTGAGTTTTCAAGAGTGGCCAGAAAAAAAAAAAAAAAAAAAGCACTGCACAGTGGGTGGCCTAAACAACAAGCATGTATTGTCTCATACTTCTGGCACTGAAAACCTGAAGTGAAGGTGTCTGTAGTGTTCAATTCTTCTGAGGGATTGATCTGTTCAGGCCTCATCCCCTAACCTGTGGGTTCCCATTTGTATGTTCATGAGGCTTGTTCTTGTGTGCATCTCTGTTCAAATTTCTCCTTTTTAGGACTGTATCAGTAACATCATGTTAAAATTCATGCTAACAAGCATCTAATCTTGATTCCTTCTACTAAGACCTTATTTCCAAATAGCAACGCATTCTGAATTACTGGATGTTAAAGTATCAAAATGCAAATTTTGAGAGACAATTCAACTTACAATATTTACCTTCAAGTTCACTGTCATTTTCTACTATTCAGCCCACCAATAAGGTTTTAATATTGTAATTCTTATATTTTTTTCAGTTGTCTGTTTCTTTTCATATATCTTTTCTATCTTAAACTAGATATTACATTTTTTTTGTTTCAAAGTAAGTTATATTTTCTTGTTGGATTATATTAAACTAGTTGCTTTAAAATTTCTGTAAGATAATTCCAATATCTGACCCATCTTGGTGGTGATATCTGTTGCTTTCCCCCCTCTTATTTCTATTGGGATAATGGTTGTTAATAAGAATACCATATTCTGGGGGCTGGAGAGATGGCTTAGTGGTTAAGTGCTTGCCTGTGTAGCCTAAGGACCCCGGTTCGAGGCTCGATTCCCCAAGACCCACGTTAGCCAGATGCACAAGGGGGTGCTCGCGTCTGGAGTTGGTTTGCAGTGGCTGGAGGCCCTGGCGTGCCCATTCTCTCTCTCTCTCTCTCTCTCTCTCCCCTCTTTCTCTCTCTGTCTGTTGCTCTCAAATAAATAAATAAAAATAAAATTAAAAAAAGAATACCATATTCTGTTATATTTTGAACATTTTGTTACATGATGCTAGCTTCTTTAACTTATATCTCATAATGTATAATTTTTGTCAGGCTACCACACTATTTGGATTGAACAGGCATGTTCTGGATATTTGTGGACCCAAAGACAGTATAGTCTTCAGAGGTTTTGGATTGCTATTTTTTGTGTTGCTTCTTCCTACTGCCCAAAGGATTTTCTATGAATGCCAGATGACCTCCCCTGCCGCATGGCAGGAATGGACAGCACTCCCTGAGCTCCCAGGTGACTTGAAATGAGGAAAGGCACCTTCTGAGATGGAAAGCACTTCCCAGGGCTCATAGGTTTATTTTCAGCAGTGCATTCTGAACCAGGGTAGAAGTAATATCTGGGGCATCTTCTGCCACTTGCCTAGAGAATGGAAGATTTCAGGCTTGTAAGATCTTATGCCACTAGATGGGTATTTATGATTCCCTAGAGCAATATTGTGTCTCTAGTTCTAGGACATCAAGCCAGCTAATTACTTTCTGTGTTTTATTATTCTCATATGGTTGTCTGTTTCATCACTACCAGGCTTCATAGTTATACTTCATGGGAAGGAGTAAAAAGAGTCATGTCTATACCATTGTGCCAACAGTGGCAGTCCTGTGTTAATTCTTCTTAAAATATAGTTTCTGTCATTTATATGTATTTTTAAAAAGAAGGTGAAATATATACATATACTCAGCTTTTCAAATTCCATTACTTATTTTTAATTAATTATTAATATATTATTTGAGAGAGAGAAAGAGGCAGATAGAGATGAGAGAGAGGGAGAGAGAGAGAGAGAGAGAGAGAGAGAGAGAATGGGCACACCAGGACCTCTAGCCACTGCAAACAAACTCCAGACACATGCACCACCTTGTGCATCTGACTTATGTGGGTTCTGGGGAGTAGAACCTGGGACCTTAGGCTTCACAGACAAGCACCTTAACCAATAAGCCAATAAGCCAACCCTCTAGCCAGACATAGTTATTTTTAATTGGAGAAAAATAGTTCAGATATTTCCTAGTGCTTCCCCCCTGCATACTGAATTTGCTTGAAAACTAGTATTTGCCTCCTTGCATGGTTTTAATGGCAATCTGTTGTGCAATAGGTGGGTGTAAGAAGCCAATTATGGCCTATTAAGAAGCTGTTGAGTGCTGAGCTCAGTAGATAAAGTGCTTGTTACTCAAGAGTGAGGACCTGAGTTCAGACACCCAGAGCCCGCATAGAGCAGGACACAGTAGCTCATGTCTTTAATCCTCAAGCCTCTATAAAGATGGGAAATAAGGACAGAAGAAACTATGGAAGCTTATGGGCCAATCAGCCTTTGGTAGATAGTAATGAACAAGAGACCTTGTCTCACACATGGTAGAAGGCAAGAATTGACCAAGGTTACCCTCTGACCTCCATATGCACGATGCACAGACATCATTCGTACATCTTATATACACACATACATATCCTACACACATAACCCATACAAAATTTTTTAAAGAAGCTGAAATACGAAAAGCATAGATAATAGATGAAGTTTGTAGTGACTCAGAAGAATGCTTTTATAAGACTAAGATCATGTTGTCTTCTTTGTCAGGTGGCATTTTCTAAACAAATGTATCTGCTACATCATTAGTAAGAATAGAAGCACCTGTATCCTTTTCTTCCTTAGGCATGAAACACATTCAACATTTTATTAAAGTTTTTTTTTAAGAAAATTCTACTAATTAGCCAGCATTGTTGGTAAGGCTCCTTCTTAATTTGGAGGTGTTTAAGTTTTGTTAACCCATCCAGCCAGATTTACTAAAAAGTTCCTGTTCACAATAATCAATGGGAATTTTTTAAACTATGTCTTTGGTCTCTAATTATGTATAAAATGTCTTACTTGACAACCATCAACACACATGGCTTTGATTTTTCAAAAAAAAAAAATTATTTTTTTGCAAGCAGAGAGATACAGACACAGAAACAGAGAGAGAGAAAGAGAGACAGAGAGAGAGCGAAAGAAAGATATGGGCAAACCAGGGCCGTTAGCCACTGCAAACAAAGTAGATGCATGGGCTGCTTTGTGTTTCTGGCTCTACTAGGGAATCAAATCCAGGTTGTTAGACTTTTCAGGTAAGTACCTTAGCCACTGAGCAATCTTTCTAGCCCAACTTTGATTTTTAATTCCAACATCATGAGACTGACTCATTTGTCACTGCTTGGAATCTCATTAGCATCAGGAAGAAAGGAATTTCAAACATTGTTATTAAAATCACTTATAAGTTTATGAGAATCATCATTACATGCCTTTCATTTGAAAAATACAGCATGCCACTTTCAAATAGTAAGCTTTACTTATCAGAATACAGTTTCATAAAAATCATCATATAGGTGCTTTTTGTATGCCCTGAAGTCTTACAATCTGTGTGAAATAGGTTTCAATATACATTCCATTGTTCAGCAGCTGGATTTGGAGGTAATAAATGCACATGGCAACTATTTTGCTGGGATTCTGGGACTGGTCATCAGTAAAGAATGAGTCCAGGAAATGAAATATCAAGTAAGTATGGATCGGAGAAGTCAAGAAAGACATGAATAATGAAAATGTGGTACATATACATAATTGAATTCTATTCAGCAATACAGAAAAATGAAAGTGTGAAATTTGCAGGAAAAAATGGGTGGATCTGGAAAGAATCATATTAAGTGCAGTGACCCAAACCCAGAAAGACCCAAACCACATGTTCTCTCTGATACGTGGGCCTTAGCTTGTAACACCTATAAGTATGAACATATAGATGGCAAATGTGGATGAAACCTACAGAGATAGAATCACAACCAAAATTATTGTAAAAAGATGAGCTGGAAGAGGGAAAAGATTAGGGGAAAGTATACATGGGGCATCTAAACACAAGGAGGGAGAATACAGGGAGGGCAATCCCACTGAGGAGGGCCTTCAGTGGAATTGGGGCAGGGAGGAAGGACATGATGGTACCAGCACATGATGTGTCCATACATAGTATCGACTTAGTAAAAATAAAATAAATTTTAAAAATCCAGGGAGGGGGAAGTGAATTAGTGGTGGGGAAAGGTAGGAGGCTTGGTGGGAATCAACACAAACAAATTGTAGTTGAAAATGCCTAAAACAGAGTAGGAGTAATATGGGCTGATATGCAGGATATGATCTTTGAATACAAGAAATGGGGACAGGAGCAACCCAAGAGAAGGATGACTGACCAGATCTAGATATAGGAAGGAATTTAGTTGATTTTTCCTAAACAATGGAGAGCACCAGCAAGCTCTGAAAAGGGATGGAGGTTCAAAGAACAGGATAGGGATGGATCACCTAGACAAGACAGGTGGAGAACCCTGTTTGTCCTAAAAGAAAATAGCAACCATGTTTGTCAAGGGGTATGTGAGTTTGTTGGGGACAAGAGTTGACTTTCTTGTTCTTTATCCCTAGCATCTGTTCCTCAAAGCTCTCACTGGTCAGATGCGTAATATGTTTAGTGATGTCCTCATTTTATGCACAGAGCCATGGTGGCTCTTGGTTCTTCTCTTCCTCCTCCCTTTTCTTCTCCAACTGCTCTGATTCCTGCTGCCTTGAGGCCAGCCTCCTCTGCAGTTACCTTGCATGGACTATGCAAATCTACTTTTAAGTAGCTGTCTTAGTCAGCTCCACACTGCTGGGATGAACCTCCAAACCATACACAGGTTATGAGAGGAACAGGATTTATTTCTGGCTTACAGATGTAGGGGGAAGTTTTATAATGGTGCAAAAGAGAAAACCCACCATGAAAAGCAAGAGCAAAAACTGGCAGCCAAACACCAGGGAACCCAAGCAGAACTCAGACTGCTCTCTGCAAACCTTAGGCTGGAATTCCAGATCTGACCCCAAACACACCTTAGGGCTGGACCCTAGGATCCACCCACAGTGATATCTCCTCCAGCCAGGTGGCTGGAAATCCAAATTACAAGCTTGAATAAAACTCCTTAATCTACTGGGGACATCCATTCAAATTACTGCAGTAGTCTATCGTAGAACTTTGAGATAGAATTTCCCTTCTATAATTCTAAACTGGGTTTCCATATTTACATAGTGGTGTTCACTTTACAAATGTTTTCCCAGAAAATGCATCTCTTGAAAACTCAGCCCTGAAATAGATTTTTTTTTAATTATAAGTTTTCACATATGTTTTAGTGATAGATGAGCAACATATCCTATGTAGCACATATTCTTTAATTTTAGAACACATTTAAGTTATCAATGCATAAAAAGGGGGTCACAGCTCTCATCTCAGAGGGAGATAGTTTATTTTAGCACCCACATATGAGTGACCATGGCCAAGGAATACAGAGTTAGGTTACCCCAAAATTCCCTGTTTCAACATGATAGCAGTTTCAGGAAGTTTTTACAGCAACAGAACTAAGACAGTCATAAATCAAAACACTTTCCAATCATTGATGGGGACATCAGGTAGACAGGGTGCAGCACAAAGGAAAACTTTTGCCGCAGGCGTCAGGATGCTGTCTGATGGCGTTCTTAGCTTTGGGGTTGGTGGAAGCCAGAGGGTCTGTTCACACATTCTGATAGATTAACCTAATACTTAATAGATGTTTGGTCACACACAGAGGAGCGATAGATGGCCACTTTGGCTATGACAGCACAAGATACCTTAGCTCTGGACCTGCAACATCCACACCCACATTCATTGCAGTTCTCATCAGCCGCGGATGTCTTCACACAGCTGCAGCTTATTGCCGGAAACTTCAGTTCACAAGGTAACAACTGCACTGAGAAGTAATGACAGGGAGTTCCCATGCACCCCCAACCTCCACCACCGTTAACCTCCTGCATCAGACTGGTGCATTTCTTACAAATTTTGAGCATACATTGCCATCTCATTATTATTGAAAATTCATAGTCAATATGAAGGTTCATTCTAGTTTTATACATTCCTTTCTTTAGATTATTTAGATTTTGGAAAACGTGTAGCTACAATGATAGCATGATACAAAATAGTATCCTTTCCTTCCCAAGCCCCCAGCACCTGTCAACTATCTTTTACTTTTATCATCATAGCTATCATATTTTTATAAGTTATAGTACCTGATTTTTTTCCTTTAAACTAAGTTTCCTATATGCTAATTATACATCTAGAAGTTATTGATGTATTTCTTTTAGTCAAATCCAGTCAAATTAGTAATTTGGAGTTTTGTGGGAAAATGCTCCTTAGAACTAGCAGCATCTGGATCATGATATGGACAGATACCTGAGTCCAAAACAGTGCTGGCATTCCTCCTGTTTGTGAAAACAGGAAACACTGTGGCATATGTAAGGCAGTCTCACATCATCATTATTCCTCACCATTGTTTTAGGGATAAACCATTAAGTTAATTCAGTTTTAATATGAAATAATTGCCTTTGGCAAGTTTATTTTATACTTAACCACATAGGCTCAGTTTGTTTCATCTTTTGTTGCCATAGGAACAAATAAATAAATTAATTAAATAATGCAATTGTCTGGGTATGATGGGCATAATTTCTTTGAAGCATTGTTTTCCATTTTCGAATGGAACACTTGTCAAATTGAAAGGCTATAATACTCTCATCAACTTCAAACATCAGAATTTTGGTGCCACAGTCCCTGCCTATCACTAATTTTAGGGACAGTTGAATATTTTAGCTTTGATTCATTATCTCAATGTTAACATTATGCATAGAATATCTGCATCTATGTTCTTTCTCATGAATTGAATAACAATAAATTTACTGCTCAATATTGTCCTTTTTAAGTATAACACATTGCAAAGAAGATGCAGATACGTTTTCTAAAAGAAATCACAGGGAATTCCTAAAATACAATAAAGCTTTTCAAATTTACACAGTAACACAAACAAAATCTTGTTCTAAGGTTCAAGCAAAAATTCAAGCCAAAATTCTGGAAGGACTCCTGTTACATATGCCTGTAGAAAGAAGACAATATTAGAATCTGGTCCCAGGCTTATAAATCGTGTGTTTAAATTGAGTAACCCAGGTTTGCAAGTGAGGAACTGTCTATGGGTATGAAAAGTTTCAGGACATCTTGTCCTGTCTTCAAAGGTGTCACATTTGGGAGCAGTAGACCCAGAAAGCCAAACTTCACGTGTTCTCTCTCATATGTAGATCCTAGGAACAAATGATTGGACTTCTATGTGAATAGGAATAAAACTCAGTAGCAGAGGCCAGTAAGATAGAAAGGGGGTATAAAGGGAATAGAAATGGAAGGAGGGACTTAATAGGATGGTATTATTTGTATATATATGTAGAAGAACAGATTAATGGGGGTGAAAAGGCCCAAGTGAGGTCAGTAGAAGAGATTGAGTAAAGGAAAGATGGAGGGAGGGCTAACCAAAATCTAAAAAGATATAAATAAGTCTTATGGAAACCTACTTTTATGGACAATGGAACACTCAGAAACCATAGATTATTACTAGAAAATTTTCAGTGCCAGGAATGGGATAACTTCCAGCGAGTTGTTGGCCAGGGAAGTCACTCATGTCCCCAAAATATTACAGGCCATTGCCGAGGCTCTTTGTTTTCCACCAGGAATAGATGGTAAGACCCTATTGCGGAAAGTTCCACATACTTGGGCAGCAAGGTCACTGAGAAATCCTGCTGGAGCTGAGCTGTAAACCTCCTCCATGTAGACCACTTGACAGAAAGCTGGAAAAAGCAATGCTGCATGCAGTTCAATGGGAAAGAGAGAAATCACCAGTGACGATAACAAACAGTGGACACTGCAAGCCTTATATTTGACTAGCCAGGCCAAATGAGCCAACAGGTGCAATAGTGGCATGTCTGTTATGGGGGAAACCAACTGCTCTCTAATTGGACTGGAGGCCCGCTCCATGGGAGGGAATACATCCCTGACACTGAAAACCTACAACAGGGGAAGTCATGAGCCCTAGGGTTGTAACATCTGCTGGTGTCTGGCTAAATGTATATACCATGCTCACCAAACTGCACTTCTCCTAATGTTCATACCCATGTACTAATGCTACTCTCACTTTTGGTTACAGAAACTTCTCTTTTCAGGTGGTAGTGACCTTGGGATGACTCAGAAGGCATTATGGTGCTGAGAAGTGAAAGAGGAGTGCTCAGCACTGAAATATCTCTATTACACCTTCAAAGGCTTGGAGTCCATTGCAGAAGAGGCAGCAGAATGAATGTAAGAGCCAAAGGAATGGTAGGACTCCCTACAATGTGCTCCTCCAGACACAAGATGGCTTGGATATCCATGTCCTCGCAGTGCCTGGTACTACCTACACAAGACCATCATAAAAGGAGGAAAAGATGATTTCATAAAGATAAGAGACTGACTGAGAGGAGTAAGGGGTATGATGGTGAGTGGAGTTTCAAAGGGGAAAGTGGGGGAAGGGAGGGAATTACCATGGGGTATTGTCTACAATTCTGGAAGTTGTCAATAAAAAATAATTTATTTTTTTTTTAAAACCCAGGCATAGTAGCACATGTCTTTAATCTCAGCACTTGGGAGGCAGAGGTAGGATGTTCATTGTGAGTTTGAGGCCTTCCTGAGACTACATAGTGATTTCCAGGTCAGCCTGAGTTAGAGCAAGACCCTACCTCAAAAAAAAAAAAAAAAAAGGTGGGAGGGCATGTAATATTCTGTTGTGTTGCTATAACAGAAATTGCATTAATATAACATTAGATATTTATGTGTTTTCCAAAAAAACAATGTTAGGGATATTTTTAGTACTTTTGTGAGTATATCAAAAGACTTACATGTAATAAATTTGTAATGGCTGGTAACTATAGTTTTGCATTGTTTAAGAAGGAAGAATCTAGGGTTGGGAAGATGGCTCAGCCCTTAAATAAAGTTGCTTGCCAAGTCTGTGGGCCCAAGGTTCTACTCACAAGCCACCCATGTAAGCCAAAGTCAATAAGTGGTATAAGTGTCTGGTGTTTATTCACATTGTCAAGAGAGGCCCTGATACATTTGCACATGTACACACACACACACACACACACACACACACTGATGGCCCAGATTCAAATCCTAAGTACTCATATAAAGCCAAATGCACAAAATGGTACATCCATTTAGAGTTTGTTGACAGTGGCAAGAGAACTTGGAATGCTCATTCTCCTCTCTCTCTCTTCCGCTTGTAAGTAATTTTTTAAGTTAAAATAAAAAACAAAGAATGAAGGCTCTGTGATCATGTGTACCCCAGTTCCACCCCTGTTATCTGGAATTTTAAACAAATCCCTTAATCTCCCCAAATCTCAGTTACCACCTTTAGGAAATGGCATCTCTCATAGGGGTGCAGACGCACTACATGGAAATGAAATGCATGGAAAGCATGTACCACCGAGCCTGGCATATAACAACATTAGAAATGACTTCTATTGTCAAATAGTCGGTCACATTTCCTTGCTGGAATTCCATCAGCTTGGGTGATAAGAATGTTTCTTTCATTGTGATCAGACACTGTGACTAGCAATTACAGATGACTTTAATTACAATGATGTAATTAATTCATAGCTTAATAACGCATTATGTGTCTGATAAGATGCATCTAAACAAAATATTCAAAACCAAAAAAATGACAGGAGAAGAGTGAAAAAGAAAAAAATAGGCTCGGAGTGATGACAAGGTAAAAGATTTCCATGGAAGACAGTGCAGGAAAGCGTCTTAGAACAGGATGTCTTGGCCCAAGTCTGATGTCACAGCTATCATCATGCCTCCCTCCCTGCTGTCTTTCCCTCCCACCACAGCTCTGCCCTTCACCCATGCTGACTTTCTTTCAGCTCTTCCCAGACATCACCTTTACACTTTGGAGGCCTTCACACTTGCATTTCCTTCTGCCTTAAAGGATCCTATCACCATAATACATTGAACTGAACCTTCAGTCCTTTAGGTATCAATTCAAATGCTTCTTTCTAGAATCCCTGCCCCATGCACGTCTTGTGGGTCAGGTTCCACTGCTCAATCTTGTGGTTGCACTTGGCACTTTTTCTGCTGTGCCATGCTGTGGTTCAGTATTTGGACTATAAGGTGCTTCCTTCATCTGGCAGATGTCTCAGCAGGTGTACTGCAGGTACTTCAAAACAGCAGGCTGGCTCATGGGGAAGAGAGGTATACCTGAGGGCCTTTTGTGTTCTTCCATCCATTGTTCTCAACTCCTCTAGTAGCACTGATGCTCAAAGCAATGCTTGTATTCAACAGGGTGGGAGACAAAGGGAACTTCCTCTGGTAGAGGATGGACAATATTTCCCCATCATATTCATTTACATGTTTTGCAATCCCACTACTTCCATACATATTTCAATGGGCCCCCATTTCCCATTTGTGATGCTGAAGATATATTCTCCCTCCCCAGGTTCCAGCATTTCTGGGCACTGTGATCCAGTACCAAGCTCTGAAATCAACACAAAAAAGTAGAGCATTGGTAAATCTCTAAGGTCATTGACTGGTTCATTCAAGAGCCCCTGGATGATAAGAATTGCTGATAACTACAGGCTGTTCATTTCATAATGTTCCCTTTGCATCATGAACCTTACAGGTAGATACTATTAAATCCTCTTCTTTCTACAGGGAAGAAAATCAAGACACAGCACACTGAAACAACACTGCCAAACTCACAAAAGTAGCTAGTCATGAGGTGAGGATTTGAACTTGTCTCTTCACCAAGATGAAGCTCTACATCTTGCCAAGCATGCCACACATAAGACTAAATGCTGGAAATTCCAAAATCACAAAGTCTTGGAACATGATCTTAGAGAACCTATAGTTGTGTGGAAAATTCAAAAATATTAATAACTGTTGTGCTCATTGCTGAACTAGTGGGAGCAACTGCATGGTAAGATACATGGCTAACTACTAGGAGGGTAAACCCCCTGCTACCTGGGAGGACACGTCTTTTGGTAGATACTATAATCTCATTTGTACCTACACAACCATAGGCATTAGAATAAGGATTAGTGGTGCTTGGGTAATTTCTGACCCCCAGTTTGCAGATGGAAAGTTAATCTTCAGATTCCCTAGGGATTTTCCTCTTGGTCCATGGTTAGCTCCACCTTGGACAAATGTTATTCTGCTTGTACTTAAAGAGGGAGAAAAATAATTCCAGTTTTGAAAGCATATGATATAATTTTAAGTTATTAGCCCATTATTAATGCGCAGGGGAACATTTCCAAAATGTTCTAGTCTTTTTAGTCAAAGAAAAACTATTCTATTAATCTCTCTAAAGAATAGCTGTTTATACAGTTTATAGTTTGGCAGCTTGGATGACTGTGGAAAGGGGGCTACTTATTTCCCTCCCTTTCCTAAATGCATTTAATGTGATTTTTCTTTGTCCTTGTTGTAGAATCCCGAATGCTTTCTGCATAACTCAGTGGCTGGTTTTGCGGTTCCAGCAGAGTAACCATGGTTCTTTTGTCTCTTCCTTGGGCCCACTAAACACATGTTGGCTGGCATAGATGCCTGTGATGGCAGTAATTGCATAACTCAGAAACTAAAATCTTAAATCAATTAGTTTCTGTGTGATCATAATTAATAAAATATAAAATAGGTTGGAGCTATTGACTGCCACTTATAATAAACACTTACTGAGCATATATTATGTTCTGGGCCCCATGCTATGCTCTTTAAACACAAACATACCCAAAGCAACATGGCCCCTACCTTTTAGAGAATTTAAATCTAATATAAGGAAAAGCTGAAATTTTGGAACTAAAGAAAACCAAACTCATTGAGGTGGGATGTTGGGGAGTGGCACCACATGACGTCATAATGAAAGTCTGGGATGGGGTGCTTTCAGACAAGGTAAACTTTGGATTCTATTCATGTACATTAGTGAGAATCTTTCTTAAAATAGATTGTTCTCATTTAGACACTAGTGGTTGCAAGTCATACTAATCAACACAAAGTCTGTGAAATAACACAGACTTTATTATCAATGTCAGAAAGCAAAAACTAGACAGGGTTTAACAGAAGCAAAAACAGGAAGGAAAGCCTGAGTTTCTTTCCTCTGAGTCTCTTTCCTGGCATGTTTTCCCTCTCACCTGCTTCTTTCTGGTATTTACAAAATACCTTGCTCTATTCTTATTCCAGATGTATCATACAAGTGCTCTCAGTCCTGAGTCTAAGGAATCTATCAGTTCTTTTCCTTGGAGACTGGTGTTTTCATTTTCCAATACTCACTTCCTCATAGTACTACTAAGTAAATAAGTCTTGGCTTTTTACTTTGGGCCAACTTTCATACTTTTTCTTGTATCCCCTTCATAATTTTAATAAGGGCCAAATGACTCCTCACATTTTTGAAGATCTAATACAAGTTAGTGGATATTTTCTCCGTCATCAGACCACTCTGAGTCTCAAACTATGCATGGAAATGTATCATGGCATACAAAAGTTTGAGAAAAAATATACAGAGAAAGTGAGTCCAGCCACTTATTGCCCATCTATCTTTTGATGGCCCTGAGTACAGATGATAGTTAAATTTCAAAATTCTACTTGAAACTAATTTTCAACTATGAAGTATACCTTTCAAAACTATCTGTAAGATTATATTGGCAATATGGTATGAAGTTATCTCCACTGTTAATTAGTCACTAGGATTTACCCTTACAAAAGAAAGACAAAAGTTATTTATGCTGTTGAAAGGATACTGTACTTTTTCTTTCCTTGATAAATGACATTTCTCTCAACAAGTAAGTGGCATTAGCTATTTTTCTATCAAGGAAGTGGCTCCAGGAGTTTAACCACTTACTCTGGAACATCACTGGAAGACAGTCATCATAAGAACATTTCAAAGATTTGTTTTATAATGATCTTATTAAGTAAAAAGAAATTGATATCAGAGTTTGTGTGCCACAGAGACACTTAGATGTTAAGGGTAACTGATACAAGCCAGTTTGATAGGTAAGTCACTAAATAATACTTGGCTCAGCTTGTTTGAATCTTTGAGTCACCTTTTAAATATCCTATCATGATACAATAGAAAAGACCTGTCCACAAATGTGCATTAATTCATCCCATACTGCATGCCTTAGCCAAAGATCCATTTTCTATGGGAAATCAGAATAGTTAATATAGTTCCCTTCACTACAGTTCTTGTACAAAAAGAGTTTGTCATCTCAGCACATGTCTGCAAGATGCAAACCAGTTTTCCTGGTTCAGCAGGGTAAAATCAGTGCATCAAATAAAAATTTCAAGTCTCAATTAATAAACACAGTGGTCTAAACTCAGGTTTTCCAAGCAAAAGCATGAGCACGACTCAATTGTCTATTTCTAATTAAGCTTATCTCTAGATCCTCAGGCCTTATACATCCCACTCGGATGATTGCTTATGCAGTGAATCAACAGGCAGGAACTAGTGACTTTCGCTTTGCTTGAAATGCCCCCTGTTCTTATTTTCCCAGAGGCAAACCCAGACCTTGTGACTGATGATCACCAGGTTGCTAACTCCCATAATTAAGCAAATCATATAGCTTAGCTATTGGTAAGCTTGGGGCTTAATAATGCTTACAGCCCTCACATCTTATGTTGGACATATCCTTTATTCCTACAACCTCACCACCTTCCCAATTAGTGCCAGCTGAATTAATGAGGTGCTTCTCAAGTGCATGAGCTCTTCTGAGAATGAGAAAGTACAGAGAGAAATACGTTCACAGCTTTATCTAAGGTAATGATTTGTGCTTGCTTACTGTGCCGCTCCTTACCCAGCTGATGAAAGGACTTCTGTTGTGATTTGGACACATGTGGACATGTGGAATTGTATTAGCTCTTCATTTGTAGGTAAAGTGCTTCTTGGAATGCAGATGTGCTGATCTGTACCACAAGCCCTTGGGGGGAACATGAATAACAACTGAGTTTTATTTGCTTATGATTTATAAATCTATTGCTCACATTGTTAGGGAGACACTGGACTGCAATCTGATTGAAAACTGCCCTGCCAGTCTTTGGGACTTTATGTGATTTCCAGTTCTTTCTTTGGCCCAGGGCTGCAGATTAGATTTGGTTTCATGAGCAACTGCAGGAGGCTCTTGAGCCAGTGGTCAAAGTATGGATCAATAGTCTGAGCTGCATATCTGGGAATGATGTAGTCTTGACCTGGCCTTGGCTTTTACACATGCTGCCTTGGTAACTGGGAGCAGGGAAATTGATAATCCTCAGGAAATGGCCTGTGGTGTGTTTCCTATCACCCAAGCAATTGTGTTCAGAACCTACATACACTTTAGGGAAAACACACGGGGAATTGTTGTATTTCAGCAAGCATCATATACAGACCTCTGATCAATCAATTCTCAGGGACCTTATGTTATGAATATTTCATGCTTGTATATATTTAATTAATCTACACTGGCCTCATTCTTTCTGGCATCGTTCTTAATGGATTTGTGGTAGTCTGTTAGCTAACTCTGCTGGCAACATCTGTGGCAGACTCAAGACATGCTGGAAGGCCCTGTTGAACTTGGATGACAATGAGAAATACCTTTTGCTGAGTTCCTATTCTGTGGGACTCATACAGAGCCCCTTAGATATGTTACATTAGTTCATTGTCACTGCCAGGCCAGGTATGTAAGATTATGCACAATTTGCCTAGAGAGAAACTCCGACTCAGATTGGGCAAATGGCATTAGCAAAGTCACATATGAGGTTACTGGGAGGATTATAATCCGAATCTCTCCCTCCAAGCCCCACCATGGGATTTCATCTATCAGATTTTATTAAGATCTTTGACCCACATATATTTCATTTGTGCAAATGTGAAACTAATAGCTGTGTTATATATTTTCCTGGGACAACACAGAAAGCAATTGAAATAACATGCGAGAGAACACTTGGTGAGCTCTCAAATGTTACTCATGGGAATGTTTTACTGTAATGGGAACTGACTAGGCACACATATCCTTAAATGGAGTGGAATCTGAAATCTCTATGACTGAACAAAAGAGGTTAAAGTGCCATTGAAAAATACATTATTTCTGCTTGCATATATAGACTTTATATATCCTGTCTTGAAGTAAAACATTTTTCTTCAGATTTAAAATTTAAGATGAAGATCATCAGTTATAGGTGACCTTCTGACTTGTTCTCCCTAAGTCTCTCTTTCCATGAGTATAAACAAAAGTCTTTTGAAAATCTACTCATCCAAACAAACCAATTTATCCTTGAAATTTTTGCAATCAAAAGTAAAAGATGGGCTGGAGAGATGGCTTAGCAGTTAAGACGCTTGCCTGTGAAGACTAAGGACCCAGGTTTGATTCCCCAGTTACCCACATAAGCCAGTTGCACAAGGTGGCACATGCATCAGAAGTTCACTGGCAATGGCTAGAGACCCTGTCATGCCCTTTCTCTCTCTTTCTCTTTCTTTCTCTCTCATTGTCTCTGCCTCTTTCTCTCCCTTTCTTAAAGAAATAAATAAAAATATTTTAGAAAATAAAAAAGTAAAAGACTTTGAAAATATTATGCACATCAAAGCTTGGGTACTTTAAACTTCCCCACTTTGTTAAAAAAAAAAAAAAACATTCTAAGCAGTAAATGATGTTTGGACTATTGCCTCTCAGAAGAGCAGTATTGCCCTTCCTCGTCAGCATACATACATAAAACATGAGAAGGCTGCTGTAGTGGTTTGATTCAGGTGTCCCCCATAAACTTAGGTGTTCTGAATGCTGGGTTCCCAGCTGATGGAGATTTGGGAATTAATGCCTCCTACAGGGAGTGTATTGTTGGAGATGGGCTTACGGGGATTATAACCAGTTTCCCCTTGCCAGTGTTTGGCACACTCTCCTGTTGCTATTGTCCACCTGATGTTGGCCAGGGTGTGATGTCCACCTTCTACTCATGCCATCTTTTTCCCTGCCATCATGGAGCTTCCCTCTCAAGCCTGTAATCCAAAACAAACCTCTTTTCTCCCACAAGCTGCTCTTGGTTAGGTGATTTCTACCAGCAGTGCGAACCGGACTGCAACAGCTGCATAGCTCCCTGTCTTTAACTCCATCATTTCTCTAATCACATTTCCTTTTAACACATGCATTAGCACACTGAACAGAACTCTAGATATTTATTTGGCCTATGAGTTGATAGATAGATAGATAGATAGATAGATAGATAGATAACCTTTTGAAGTTTTGAAATAAATAGAAATGCTGAGAGAGGACTAATGAGGGGCTGCATGGCATGGCTCCAAGCAGAGATCACTTTTGGATTCTATACCTATTTATGCTGTCTGTGGCCCCTCAAAACACATGCTGACAGTCGGATCCTGGTATGAAGAGAACCTACTAGAAGCATGGGCTTTGGTAGAGACAAGGACAGCTTATTGCCTGGACACTCATTAGTGGAATTACTTCCTTGCCACACTAGTTCTTTGACTCCCACACTCTGCATTGATTGTAGTGATGTGGCCACTAGGTGATTTAGCAGAACAATCCAAATGCTGAAAATAAGAATGTGTAAGAAAAGCCAGGCATAGTGACTCACGCCTTTAATCCCAGCACTCAGGAGGCAGAGGTAGGAGGATCACCATGAGTTCGAAACCACCCTGAGACTACATAGGTAATTCCAGGTCAGTCTGAACCAGAGTAAGACCCTTCCTCAAAAAACCAAAAACAAAAAAAAAAAGTATAGGAAAAAGGAAGGTGAAAGTTTAGAATAACAAAAATGAAAATATTCCAATGCATTTGAAAACAAGTAAATGGTGATTCTAAAAATAATCTGATAAGCAGGTCAAGAAAAGAATAGAAAAACCTGTAAGTCCCAATAAAGTTTAAGTAGTGGGTTACTCTAAAGCTATTGGCCAGGTTCTGTCTGTACTTTATTCATAGAGCTTGGGTAACAAAAACTTACATGGCTTGGACCTTGTTTCCCAAAGAACTGAAACTCCAAGAGAAAAATACAGTAATGTATTAATGTACCCATTATCTGGATGACCTCTATGTAAAGGTGTGAGAGAGGATCAGCAATGATAACATTCACAGTGGAAAGAGCTAAGAGCAATGTTGCTAACATAAATAAAAGCTAAAGTGGAGAGACTCTCTCCACCTCACTCTATGAAGGCAGTGTGGTAGTGTGAATGTAATGCCCCCACCCTATAGACTGATGTGCTTGAACACTTAGTTCCCAGCTTTCTGTGAAGATAGCGCAACCTTCAGGAAGTGTGTCACTCGGGGGCTAGTCTTGAGTTGCTATAGGTTAGCACCATTGCCTGTCCTCTTCTTTCTGCTCCCTCCTGATTTAATTAAGCGATGCCTGCTTCCTGTTCTTTCTGTACTTTCCCCACCATGATGGACTCTACAACTTGGAATTATAAGCTGAAATAAACTCTCTCTTTCTCTTTCTCTCTCTCTCTCTCTCTATATATATATATATATATATGAATGATGTGGTTGCCATAGTCCTCAGTCATTGAGCACTTACTATGTCTCACACACTTTATGTACAGTATCATCTTAGTCCACTTATTACATGTATTATGTCTATGAAACTGATAACATTATCCCCCCCTACTTTGTAGGCAGGAACAGATGCTGAAAGAACTGAAGGGACATGTTGAATGTCCTTGATAATGACTGGTAGAAATGGCTGACGTTTAAGTGTCACTTGGAGTTTTGGGCTACATGATCTGATCTAGGGGCGATGTCCCTTCAAGACACAAAAATGCAGAGCTGAGCACATCAAATGAGAAGGCTGATTTGAGCCCACTGACAGGAAGCATGTTAATTGGGTTGTTTTGACTGGAAGATTTTCTTGTTGAATCCACTGAAGGTTGTTATGTTTCCTTACACCTGGGATATAATTTCATTTAGATGTGGTTTAGTGTGATATTTGCAGAGGGCATTGAGTAAAAGACTTTTTTTTTTTTTTTCCCATGCGTTTGCAGTTCATAGAGATTTTGTTGCTTTCCTCTACAGTTTTGTCAGCGTGCTCTCCTATTACCTCACTGTGTGGTTTAGAAATCCTAAAAGGCTTGAGATGGCACTTTATTTTTGCTGAATACTATTTAATTGCTTAATTATTAGTATCTGCATAAAAAGAGCCCACCAACCAACCATCTCTGCAGTCTCAGTGCCTGCCACACACTGTGACACTTAGTAGGTACACAGAAAATATGGAATAACTGTATGAAATGTCATGGTACCAAGCTCAGTACATTTCAGTTGACATGTCATCGCATGACTAAAAATGACCAAATCACGTAAGAGCAACTTGATTTTCCCTGAGAGAGGTTTTCTCTGTCTGTCTCTAATTTGGTTACTCCAAATACATAGTCCTAAAGAGAGGAAAGACAAGTTCCAGCATTGTAATTGGGGGATTTAGGGAATCAGCTATGAGCAACTTAATGCTGTCTGTGGCAAAAATACAAAGGAAAATGAATAGGGTATTATTTTCCACATTTTAAAGCAGATTTTTTATGGTTTTCCATTCCACTAGATCACAAACATCTAAAACATAAATATCATGCAGCCAGTGTGACACCTTGCCTTCATGATGTACTAAATAAATGTCCAAAGGAATAGGAGCATCCATCCACCCAATATTTACCTATCAATCACCCACTTGGAGCATGATTGCCTCAGTGACTGTAGTTTTGCATGCCATTGCCTGGTTAGGAGCTGATTGGCTAATAGGAATGGGAATTGATTGCAAATGTTCAAAGACACACTGGAGGAAAGGAAGATTACAAGAACAGTGTACAAAGCAAAGATTGGGGGCATGGCTGGAGTGATGGCACAGAAGAGAAATGCTTGCTGTGCAAGAAGGAATACTTGAGTTCAGATCCACAGCTCCCACATAAAAACTGGATGCTGTAGCAGGTATCTGTAATCCTAGTGCAAGAAGGGAGCTGGAGACAGGACAATTTCCTCAGAGATGGTGATCCAGCTAGCCTGGAGAACACAACACTAATCAAACATGAGAACAAGGAGACCCTGCCTCAAACAAGGTAAAAGGTGAGGACTGACATCTCAGGTTATCCTCTGGCCTCCACTTATGTGGCATGACATGCATGTACCTTTTTTGCCCACACATAACACACACACACACACACACACACACCCTTATAAAGGAAGGTAGGGGAGCTTTGACAGATAGGTCAAGTAAGGACTCTAGGCTCACAAACCACTTAAATTCTTGAATATAAATCTACCATGTTGAATCTTCTGCCTTCCTTCCTCCCCATCTCCTGTCTGATTATCTTCTTCATTTTACCCTGCAGGGCTCTATGGGGCCTAATAGATTGTTCAACACTTCTATTTCCTTGGAAAAAAAGAATTCTAGCGTTTCAAATTCTTTTTTTATTCAAACTGGATAGCAAAATTATATATGAGGCTGTGCAAGCATAAAAATTGGGACATAGAAATGAAATAGGAAGGTCAAAGAAAATATTAGAAGCCATCTGCTCATGGAAAGGGGCACTTCTGTTAAAATAAAGCTATGTGGAAACGATAAGCAAAAAAAGACCATAGTGAAGTGGGGTCCTCTCCAGATATGTGTGTATATACACCACTACCAACACCACACACACATAAACATACACCATGCAAACATATACCACATATGTACACACAAACATATGCATACACACCCCCAGATACACCACAGACCCCATATATATATATAATGTGGTATTTTGAATGGATATCCCCTAATAGATTCAGGAGTTTGAACGCTTATAACTTGGTGTCACTGTGGATGGTTCCTAGGGTCCATCCCTAAGGTGTGGGGGTGGATCTGGATTCTAGTCTAATGATAAGCAAAGTGCTGGAGTTCTGCCTGGGGTTTCTGGGGTGTGCTTGCTCGTGCTGGTGGTGGTTGCTTGTCTTTCTGTGTGGCCCTGTGAAAGGGGACCAAGTACTTTTGTTATTATAGAACTTCCCCTTGATCTGTAAGCTTCAAATAAATCCATTTCTTCCATAATTTGTGACTTGTTTGGAAGATCATCCTAGCAAAGTGAAGCTGACTATGACACCATGCACACATATACCACATATATATGCACAAACATATGTATACACTACACACACACACACACACACACACACACGACACCCAAACCCAGGCTATATAAAGACTTTTATAGATGTTTCTTCATAGTCATGGGCTATAGAAAAAGAAATAAATTACAGTTTATAAAATGTAACTTTCCCAAATTATACTACATGTAATGTGACCTAACTAAAATGACTTTCTAGTCTTCATACAGCTATTCTGGCCTCCTGCTTCCCGGGTGCCTACAGCCTATTTTCAGCTTGCCTACTGGTCATCTCCCCATAATAGACTCATTTACTTTCTTTGCCATTCTTTCCTATAAGGTCATCCATACAACCAACCCCCTTCCTTCATTTACTGAGGCTTCTTTCTTCTCTTACTCCCACAATTTATTTTCCTCTCTTCTTAAATTAAAAATGCCTCAAAAGCCAGATGAACTTGGTTCTCTAAGACTTGGGTTATTCCTACATTTGAATGATATGTTTTATGCCTTCAGTTAAAAAAACCCTTTAAGATATAAAGAGGAGTCCTCCTCTTTCAATCAGAATGTTTTTTTCATTTGTTTGTTTTTGCCTTGGGGCACAAAAACACACAATAGCATCACATAGAATTGATTTCCTTTTGTCAATGTGATGTGCATAATGTGAAGGAGCAGATTTTATTTTATTACATTTTTGTATATGCTATCTCATGAAGTTTTATACAATTAAGAAGAAAGATAGGCCAGGGCTAAGTTCTATGACAATAACTTTTCAAATATTTAAAAAGCCAAATCCTATAAGACACAGCTGGATGGGGTTAATGGAGAACATCTTATACTAACTGTAGAATTTTCTGGGCAGGTGGAAAAATTGCTTTATTCTACTCCACCTCCATTGTCAGTAAGAGTGATAGCCTTCTTAGCTCAAGGGGACATCTTTTCTGAAGCAAAGAAAGCACTTATTTCTTTTCCCCAAAGTACTCCCATTACTCAGTATTATCAAGGATAGCTTGTATGAGGAGAGGTTTTTCATTCTTATTGATCATTTAAAGGAGTATTATGGCAGTCCAAGACAGAACTAAATGGGTCAGGGCTTTTATTGTTTATTTTTTGGAGGTAGGGTCTCACTATAGTCCAGGTTAAGCTGGAACTCATTTTGTAGTTTCAGTCTAGCCTTAAACTCACAGTGATCCTCCTACCTCTGCCTCTGAGTGCTGGGATTAAAGGCATGCACCACCATGGCCATCTAGGTAAGGGTTTTGTTAGGAGATATTTTGTACAGGAGGAAATGAGCAAAGCATTGGAGAAGATCAAAGGATCATATTGTTTGCTATGCAGGTCTGACCCCAACTGAGGGGGAGAGGAGAAAGAGGGTTGAGTGGAATACTATTCAGTTGCATTATGTCCTAAGGTAATTTTTGAGCAAGAGTTGGTCATTGGTCTCCCTTTCCCACAAGAGGATGTTGGCCTTGTAGCTCCGTTGCCTTCAGTCTCTTGTGTGACATCAACATAAAAGCTACAGTGGATTTCAAGGCATCTGTGGCAGTCAGCAATTATTACATTCCTTGCAGTTAGGTTCCCTTGAGACAGAGTTCATAGGACTTCCACAAGTCACATCTTCCATGGGGCTTTCTTCCTAAGAGCACTCAGATGAAGGAGATTAGAGGAGAGATGTACAGACTGCATGGGTGCTATTAACCTTAGAGCTCAAGTAATATTCACTCTCTTCCTCATCTACTATCCGTTATAGATTTCTCTCATACTAAGCTGCTGCCTCAGTAGTCATAGCAGCTTAACTAGTGGTGTCACCTCGACCTTTCTACCTGAACTATGTGGAAGCCTGACTTCATACACTCAGTGTAGGTGCAATGCACATGTTATCGCTTCACAGGCAGAGCAAGAGAGTGCTTCTATAGATCACCAGGGTTCCATGTATACCCTCTACTCCTCCATTAGGTATATCAGTCCTCTTTTTTGATCAGCATGATGACTCCTCTGCTCATCCGCCATGGGCAGAAGAGTGAGAAGTAGCCAAGGGTCAACCATCCAGCATATTTGCTGTGTTCCCCTTCCAGAGTTTGACCCTTCTAGGACCAGGACCTCCAATCCAGAGGAATTTAGGTGGCAACAACTTACAGCATATCAGAGGTCAGGTTGGTTTATGGAGACACACTCTGACTCTATCCTGTAGTTCCCGGATCTCTGTATCCCAACTGGAGACAGTACCATGCAAAGTTGCTAATACAGTAAACATGTGATAGTCTGACAAAGGCATTCACTCTTCCAGAATGTGTCCTCCATGCCCGAATTTCAGTGGCAAGATTGTCTTCCTCAAGCATAAGAAACCAAGCTACTTAGCCTCCATACCCTGCCACTTATTGGCTGAGAATGGCCCTTGAAAGCTTTAAATCCTTCCATCAGCATCCTTTCTTGTGCATAAAAAAAACAAAAACAAACAAACAAACAAACAACAACAACAACAAAAAAAAACACCTTCAAGCAGAGTGCTTCCACTCCAAGAAATCAGAAGCATTAGTCTTTGTGGAAATTGTTCACTCAAGCTGAAGTTGACAGTTGAGGTTGACCAATGGGTATTACATTGCTTTTGGAATTACTGTATCCTTCCTTAGGAATTTTCTAACTTCCCAGCATCTTCCCATAAAAGAGGGGGGGGGGAGATGCATCTTCATTTTACTACTTTTTGAAAGCATGCTTACATTTCCTGTTACATCCTTTTATCATCTAAGTCATTCTTAATCCCTCTTATCAGAGCTAGAATTGTCACATTATAGAAATCCAAGGCCTTTCCAGTGGTATATATTATAAGAGGATGTAGCTCACCTGAAATTTGTACCTTGTGCTTTGTCACAGTCACCTCACATGCAAAAGGATGATCATTTAACACTTAAGATACATGTAAGTAGGGTAAAATCCAGTTTTGAAGCAGAAATGTGAAATGATCACATTGTGTGAGATACAAGTCCTATTGTCTGTCTTGCTCTATGCATCAAGATATATGTCACTTGGGCTGGAGAGATAGCCTAGCAGTTAAGGCATTTGTTGGCAAAGCCAAAGGACTCAGGTTCAATTCCCCAGTACCACATAAAGCCAGATGAACAAGGTGGCACATGCATCTGGAGTTTGTTTGCAGTGGCTAGGAGGACCTGGCATGCCCAATCTCTCTCTCTCTCTCTCTCTCTCTCTCTCTCATAAGCAAGTAAATAAAATATTTGAAAAAAAAGATATATGTTACTCAAAGTGTATCTCTGATAACAGGAAGAGGAAAGAGAGAGAATAGGCAAGGAAATACATTCTCCATGACTTTAACATTAGTAAATAAATGCATTTTGTTCAATACATGCAGTGATTCCTTAGGATTTCCTCACATGGAAGCAAGGAATTGAGTGTTCAGTGATGCTTGGTAGATTTATCAGAACTGGCTGTCAGGGATCACGATTTCAAGGAAGAAATGAAAGCTCTGTTCTGCAAGGGTGCACTTTTTTTTTTTAACTGAGCTAATTCAGTAGTTTGGTGAAATTACACACCCCTTTTAAAGTTAGACTGGCTTGGTGAATTTCCCAAGGAGAAAAGGGGTCATTTAAGTGGTGTGGATTATTTTTTTTTCTTAGTATTCCCTAGGTGCCAGTGTCATTAGTGAATTTAGATCAAGAAAATGGCTAGAGTGCAGGCTCTGATGACCTGTATTTTAACTCTGTGTCAGTTAAGAAACTCAGGGACCATTTACTAGATGAAGGCAATAAAGAGGGGCTCTTTCAGTGCTCATATATAGAGGACTTCAGGGTAAGATTCCCACTTCTGTGTTCAGGTGATTTTCTTTCCCAGTAAATTGAAAAGAGTCATTTTTTCTTGATCTCTAAAAATTAGATCTATTTTCCTTTAGAAGGATGACAAATTATCAGTCCTTTTTTTTTTTTTTTTTTTTTTTTGCCTGCCTGCCTGCCTGAATTATCAAGGATAGCCACATGAGTGTATCTTCTGGGTCACCCAGTGGATCCATAGTTGCCATATAGAATGAGAAAGGAAATTATTGAAGACTCACTACACTTGCATTTTAAAACCAGATCTATTTATTTTGTAAATTTGTGTGAATGATTAGCACTAGCTGCACTTATATTACTTACTGAGAAGTATACAGGCTGACAGATGATAGAGAACTAGATAGACGGAAATAGATACTTATTTGCTTTTCACTAAAAAAATCTACAAAGTATTATTTTGTTGCCCACAAAGGAAGCTAAGGCATAGAGTAGTTAACAAATTTGCCTCAGTTCATGTGACAAATAGATTGTATAGCTGGGAGCCGGGAGGAAAAGCAAAAAAAAATAATAAAAAAAAAAAATTCCTATCATAGTCTGTGCTCTGAAGCATTATACCATAGTGCTCTTTCTCTGTTAGTAAACATAGGCTATATCACCTATGGTAATCATTTATAATCTACCAATTAAATAGTCAGAGCATACATTAACCCACATAGATTAGGAAAGTCAGAATACAAATGATCAAGAGATTTCAGTTTGCCAACTCATTCCAACTAAGTAGCGAGGACTTCCTGGATAGCCAGTGGGGTCTGGCTTGTAAACGTTACAGGAAACAATCTATGGCTATTTCTGTGTATCCCATCCATACAACCTTAGCATACAAGCATTTAATGGCTCTTCTCAGAGATGATGGGACTTACAACTGAATGTGAATGCAATGGTGTTCACTCAGTGTGTATACCATGGTTTGAATGCGTCTTCTCAACTTGTATGTCAGTATTGGTTTCACCAAATTCATGTGCTGGCATTTTGCTATGGGCCTCTTTGTGTGTATGTGTGTACATGTCCATGTGTGTCAGTGAGGGTATACCTGTGCTACAACATATAGTGGAGGTCAAAAGACACTTCTGGTACTGATCCTCCCTTTTCACCTTTGTTTGAAGCAGGACCTTTCATTGTGATTCACTGTCTGGTCACCACATTAGCTGGTCTGAGAGCCTCCATGAAATTGTCCTTTCTCCTGTGATGCCATTATTGGCTTTATGAGAATAGCAAAACAGATCTGAGCTAGTATGCTTGCTCTATCACACTAGGTAATACCCTCATATATTATGCTGTATAAAGAAGAAAGTCACCTAAAGCCAGACAGATGCCCTTACCATGTCCTTGGCTTCCCCAGTCTCCTCCTGAATAATAACCCAAATTAACATGCCTTCTTTTATAAATGAATCAGACTCAGATATTTTGTTAAAGCAACAAAAAATGGACCTAGATAGTATGCTAGCTGTATTGTTAATACTATTGCTGCTTGGGATAAATATCATAAACTAGTTTTATGTCGTACTCAAGATTATCTGTAGTTTGTTCAATCACCATCTGTTTGTTTACATGGATTGTCTCCATCTTTCAGTTCTGCCTGGGGCACCAGACCTGAACAGGTGGAGCTTGTCACTCTGTAGTTCTATTAATTATAGCTTTAGAACTTACTGTAGTAAATAGTAAGCCTGTTTTCTGTGAGACATCTTTTTATAGGGGCATGTGGGGTTCTGTTTCAAAGGAATGTGGCAGAACTAACTTCCTCAATAGCTACTGGAAATCAATTAAATGTGGTCTTCACTGTAAGATGGTTAATTTGGGCAGAGTAAAGAGGTTAATGTTTGTTGCACTGCTTCCCAGAACTCATTGACTTAAAGTAGCCATCTTGGAGAAAATGAAACGAAGGAACCTGAGAAGGAGGCTGGAGTCTTAGTGGTGTGTAAAGGCCTCCATGTTCACCTATGTATTGAGATTTGGACAGCGTATCAGCCATGAGACCACAAATGGAAAGCTTTGTTGTTGGACCAATCACATTGTCACAGAATCAACCACATCTAAAGACCTGGTGTTTGTATCACAGATCTGTGCTCTCTCTCACAGTATTGCAATTTAAGGGAATTTCTTTTATGAAGTATTTTAGATGCTTTTTCAATTACTTCATTTTTATGACATTTCTCTAGATACATTCATTTTATTTTTGAAAGTATTTTATAGTATAATTTTCTCTTTGTACATACGGACTTTTAGTAAAATATAACTGTTTGGAAAAAGGGAAGAAAAATGTCTATGATCCCATCAACTAACATACTATTTATTTTTTCATTTTTACCAGAAATCTTTCTATTATTTTTGCAAAGTTGTAATCATACCTTAAATATATTCATTGCACCTTCTCATTTACCTTCTCATTGCTAGGAAAAATACCTGACAAAAATCGGTTTAAGAGAGTAAGGATTTATTTCAGTTTACAGATCCAGATTACAGTCCCTCCTGGTAGAAAAGACATGGATGGTGGCAAGAGCTTGAGACAGCTGGTAACATTTTCACCCCACAGAGAGAAAGCAAAGAGTGATGAATGCCCCTGCTCAACCAGCTCTCTCCTTTTCATACAGTCCAGGACCCCAGCCCTTGGAATGGTGCCACCCACACTTAAGATGGCTCTTCCCACCTTAATTTGCTTAGTCAAGATAATTCTTCACAGACATTTGCAGATGCTAACCTAATTTACATAATGATTTAAGTAGAACTCCGGCAGTTTCAAATCACTGAAAGTTGAAAGGAAGGTGATGATACTAGGTCACGTTGACAGTCAATAAACCATCTTAGCACCTTTTAATGGACCATTCCATAATAAGAGTTCTTCATGTTCCCAGAGAGGATGTCAGGTTGTTACTTTTATTATGGATATAATGTGCCATGAAGTGATTGCAACTATAATTTTCTGTCTTTTTCCACTTACATTGGACAATTAAGTTCCTGCTATAATTGCTTGTTGTTATAACTATCATAACAATAGGCACTGTTTTTCTTCTGTGTGACTTAAATAATGAGGTACATAAAGGAAGGTAACTGAGAAGTACCAACAGGTGAGAAGGGCAACCTGAGAGTATGGAAACCCAGAAACTGAATCATAAGTGTTTCAAGGAAGAAGTGATCCTTTGCATGAAATGCTGGTGAAATATGAATGGAATGAAAGTAGAAAATTGACTGATGAGTATTCCAGGTTTTTTGGAAAGTACCAGGTTAAGCAATAGTGATGAGAGAGAGTCTCATTCTTCTAGAACTGATTTGTGTGATATAACCATTCAGTAAGTGCTTAATTATAACAGAAAACAATTGCTCTGGTGGAAAGGAGTATAGCTCTATGAACAGACTGGACAGAGGTTGGAGCCTCCCCGCCATATTAAGTGGTTCATCTTTACCTGATGAAAGATATGATTAGGCATGATGCTTGACTATCTTGATAAGCTCATAGGAGCAAAGTGTTTAATTGAAGGTGTACTTGCAACACTGGTATTTCATTGACAATTATAAAAGACCGGGCTTGAAAAGTTAGTTGTTACAGATAGCCTTTAAGTTCCTTCAAAGTAAGTGCTTCAAAAAGACTAAATCAAAGTTTCTTTGGTCACAGGCCTTTCCATGATGCTATAATCAGCATAAGATTGACAGGCAGTGGCGGGGGGCACATGTGAACAGAGCATTGTATTGTTCCTTCATGGAGAACACGTCACACCCGCTGAGCATATTTTAGCATCACCTCAGACTCTGAAGCTGCAGCTGAAGTCCTTTAATAGCTCCATATAACCCCTCATATTTGAAGATAGAGTTTTTCCTTCCTTTTAATTCCCATAAAATTCAAGAAAACTGAGAACAGAAGTCTTATTTAAATTTTCTCAATTAGGATTTTCTGACCACAAGGAAATGATCTGGCTGAAATAATGATGAAATGTGTGAGGAGGTTATGAGGAAATGACTGGCCTTGTCATTTCAGATGGTTGGCAACCATTTTCAGATTTTCTTACCACAATTTTTCACTTGATATTTAATATGAGAAAAAATGGCCGAAATATTGCTACTTGAAGTGGGATAATAGAAATCCATCAGTTTCAAATAACCCATATTGACTTAAATGAAAATGAAATTTGTTGCAACATAATAGGAAAGTCCACAAGCAGTCAGACTTTACTTTTCAAGTGAATTCAAGAGCATAAGTAACTTCGTCCAAACTCTGGGACTCTCAGACCTATCCTCAACTCTGTTATTCAATGTTCTTGCCATTTAGTGTCCCTTAATTGTGCCTAACTTGCATCACACCAGCATAGCCATGCTAGAGGAAAGGATGCCTCTTCAAAGACACAGTGTTCGAAGTCCCAGAGTGATCCATGTTACCCCAGTTGAAGCCTCAAGCCCACTCATCAGCCAATCACTGAGGCTAGGGAGGAGTGAAGTGCTGTCATGCTGGGTGGAGTGCCCAGCAGCCAGGAATGGGACAAAGTCCTCTGAAATAACGAAGTCTGCGATTGAAAGGCTGTCTCCCCAAGTTTAAAGAATGTACTATTGATTCTTCTAGTGATGGACATCTGGGTTGATTCCAGCTCTTAGCTATTACAAATTGAGCCTCTATAAACATGGTTGAGCAAATCTCTCTAGCCTGTGGTTTGAAGGTTTTAGGGTAGATGCCCTGTAAGGGAATAACTGGGTCTGTTGGTATCTCTAGACTCAGCTTTTTCAGAAGTCTCCATATTGCTTTCCAAAGTGGTTGTACCATCCTACATTTCCACCAACAGTGGATGAGTGTTCCTACTTCTCCACATCCTCACCAGCATTTATTTTTATTTGATTTTTTGACGTTTGCTATCCTTATTGGGGTAAGGTGGAATCTCATAGTTGTTTTAATTTGCATTTCTCTGATGATTAGGGATGATGAACATTTTCTTAAGTGTATGTTTGCCGTTTGTATTTCTTCCTCTGTGAACTACCTGTTCAGCTCTTTGCCCCATTTTGTGAGTGGGGTGTTTGACTTCTTACTTTTTAGTTTTTTGAGTTCTTTGTAGATTCTAGAGATTAGGCCTCTATCAGTTGGATAACACACAAATATTTTCTCCCATTCTGTGGGTAATCTATTGGCTTTGCTTATTGTATGCTTGTCTGTAAAGAAACTCTTCAGCTTCATGTGGTCCCATTGGTTGAGCGATGGTTTAAGTTCGTGAGTTACTGGGGTTTTGTTCAGGAAGTCTTTTTCCATTCCTATATCATGGAAAGTACTTCCTAAATTTTCTTCCGGTAGTATTTGAGTTTCTGATCTTATATTGAGATCTTTGATCCATTTGGACTTGAGTGTAGTGCATGGTGAAATGTGTGGATCAAGTTTCAGTTTCCTGCATATGGTTATCCAGTTTGTCCAGCACCATTTGTTGAAGATGCTGTCTTTTGTGGTATATCTACATAATGGAATTCTATACAGCAGTAAGAAAAACTGACACAATGAAATTTGAGGAAAAATGGTTGAACTTGGAACAGATCATTCTCAGTGAACTTACCCAATCACAGAAAAAAAATCACCACATAGTCTCACTCATCTACAGCACCTAACCTGAATCTACCCAAGATACCTTACATACCCAGAAAGCATCTCCTGTGCTAGACACTAGGATGGAAGGGGAGGGAGGAGAGGGCATCAAAGGGGTGGGAAACACAAATCTAGACCCAAAGGGCAATGGTACCATAATTTCCTACTTACTAAAAGACAGAACAAATGGCTGATCCTTCACCAGACCCTTACAGGGAACACTTGAACCACAAGACACTGGAGAAGGTAGGATCAAGTCTAACCTTAATCTTCTACATCTTCCTTCCCTCCCTCTCCTTCTCCCTCTCCCTCTCTCTCTTCTCTCTAACTCTTGTATATTAGTTATCTTTTTCCTCATTTTCTTAGTGGGCACTGACCTGTAACTCCCAGAACCAGCATGGGGCTATCATCCACAATGAGCTTTTGATCAGAGAGACCTACAAGGTTTCCTAAAAGACAGACAGATTTCTGTCAGAGTACTTGATGACCCACCAAAGGTTAGTGGTAAGACCCTACTGCTGAAGACACCTTATGTGGTTGACATGCAAAATAGAATGGCATGGCTGGAAGTTGGAAGAGAGTCAGTCCCCAGACAGTCAGTGCGCCTAGTGCCAGAAGGTGCTACATGGGCGACTGGGGGAAAATGACCAATATCTGTCCAAGCAAGTCATGGTATAACCTACTTAGCAGCAAATAACTTGTTGTGATGCCCACACAAGTGCAGTAGTGGCACACAGCCATGGTGGGGAACCAACTGCTCTTAATTTGGCTAACTGATCCCCTCAGTGTTACGGGACTCATAGCTGGAGCTGGGAAACAAGTCAGAACCATATCTAAACATAAGCCCACTCTCTAACATCAAGCTACCATCAATTGTGGGCTACACCTATTAAATTCCCTATAAAAAAAGTAAGGGTTTTCTCATTTGTCCTGGTGCTAACTTACTCTCCATTGGAGAATCTGCTTCTCTTTTTCAGATAGATGCAGATCCTAAGGAGAGAGCCACCCCATCGTACCTCAAAAAGGCCCCAGCTGAAACTAAGAAAAATTGGCAAAACAAGCAAGGGTGCTGTTTTCCTGATGAACTGGATACCAGCACAAGGGTGAAGGAGATGAACACAGAGAAAAATGAACTCCTACCAAATCAGAGAGCCAGAACCTCAGAGGCCCCCAACACCTCATCACTGATGCAGACCAAAAATGAACCCAACATGACTCAGGGAAATTTTGCGGAAGAGGGGGTGGAAAGAATGTCATAGCCACATGTTGGGTCATGATATGCAGAGACATTTATCTTACCCATAACTGTGGGCTAACTCCACAATGCATGACCCATATACATCAACAAGGAGGGGCCAAGGGGAGGGGGTAGGTCACGGATGAGCCTAATAATGGTACCAAACTGACTGTATTTGCTGAATACAAAACTAACTAATAAAGAAAAAAGAAAAAAAATAATGTACTATTGAGACTATAATGAAAGGTAGCCACCCACTGTAGACATAATACAGATATGCTTCAAGATTTTTCATAGTTTTAAGATAGGTAGTGAGCACAAGTGTGCTTGAAAGCTTGTCTCTATATCATTAATTCATCCACTCATTCTCTTATACTCAGTTTTTTCCTCCAGTAAAGAGTACAGTTTAGAAACACATATACTACATGCAAAGTAGTATACATTAAAAATGGATAACAAAAACAACCAAAAAAAAAAGACTAAGATAATCAAAAGTCTAATGATATGCAAATGTTTTAGAGAGGCTACAAATTTGGCTTTTGCTCTTTGGATATCTAAAACAGAAGTTATGAGTTACGTAACTCACAAAGGTAATCATTTTGAAATGATCGCTTCGCTCTACCATTCCTGGAAACCAGCCCAGTAAGTAACTTCTCTTGTGAGATGGGATGACCAGGTTTCTCAGGAGAAAATAGCAAAGAGAATAGTCACATGCTTCGTGGGATTTCTTTGCATAAACCCTTTGGTATGCTTATGCCCATTTTCATACATAATTCAGGCAATGAAATTCGATAGAGACTAATTTTTCAAAGAACTATATTTTTAAAAGAATGATTATTGTGGAATAAAGGAGAATTTGTCAGTTGTTCTTGAGATGATGAAATCTGAGATGTATGAGGCTTAGGGCACGGGTACTAATAAGAAGAATGACAATCATGCTAGCGATAGCAATGATATACTCATGTCCATAATGACAATTCATTGCGCCAGGTGCTAAATATTTATATGTGTGGATTATCTCACTGATGCTCAGAAAAGTGCCATGAGGCTATAATGCCACTATCATGACAATGAAGTTTTGGCTTATGCAAATTTTAAATTGGGAAGTGTAAAGATTTACTTTATGCATAAAATTGGAAATGATGTGAATCTCAGTTTACATTCATCCCTATGGGAAAATTATCCCTGAATTATGCAAATTTTGAGGTGTAAAAAAACCTTCATAACCCCCCTTGCATAACTTGCTATAGTCAGATAGTCTCATATCATAGTAGTAGACAGTTTGATTTAATAAGGTCCACAACTGTCCAATTTACAGAAGGCAGAGCTGATATGTGAACCCAGCGTTCAGGATTTCCTTCATCGGGGGAAATGGTATAGGAAAATCAGACCATAGGGTAGATTCATTTTCATAAATTTAGAATAACCTAATCTTCACTGAACAATGAATGGTTTCTTTTTTCTCTCTCTCTCTCTGTGTGTGTGTGTATAGTATACATGTACACATGCAGGTTTGTATGTTTGTGGGATAGTGTGTGTTGTGTGTGTGTGTGTGTGTGTGTGTAGGCCACAGGTCCATACGTCAACAGTGCTCATTTTCCTCAATTGATTTCCACATTATTTATTGAGATAGGATCACTCACTGAACCTGGAGCTCAATGACCTATCTAGACTGGCTAGCCATCAATCCCCAAAGATCTCCAGTCTCCACCTCCCCCATACTGGGATTACAGGTACACATAACTACTTGAGAAGCATTTTACATGAGTGCTGGGAATTTCAACTCAAGTCCTCATGCTTGCAAGGTAAGCACTTTACCAATTGAGCCATCTTCACACCTGTGGTTCCTTATAAACTAATGTATACTGAATGCTTGGACCCCACCTGGTGGCGATGTGGAGCCTTTCAGGAGAAGGTGTGTTACTAGGGTTGGGCTTAGAGGTATTATAGCCAGGTCCCTCTTTCTTGCTAGAGATCAGCTCATTCTATTGCTGTTATCCACCTGCTATGGCAAGAAGTGATGTCCAGCCTCTGCTCATGCCATGCTTTCTCCTTCCATCATGAAGTTTTCCCTCAAGACTATAGGTCAAAATTAAAACCTTTCCTCCCATCAGTTGCTTTCTGACAAGTTTTTTGCCCCACAATTTCTGAAACTGGACTATGAAGTAAGTTTCATTGAGATACATAGGGCACATTTTTAGAACATTTCACACGTGGTTGCAGATGAAATACAGTTACCTCATTTCCATATAAATCTAGACCCCAAATCGTGACTCTTGCTTTTGAAATTCATCTTGAGAGAACAGAGAAGGTTTGCCCAATGAAACCATCTGCAAGGAGTTAAAGAAGTTACAACTGGATCTCAATCTAGGCAAGTATTATTGCCCAAAGGCAATGATAAAGATGAGTCCAATCACCATCTATCTGCCTTTAGTAGTGACAGAATGGAAGAAAAAGCCTTTTCCAACTACTCCAGAAAACATGAAAAAGCTGGTAATTATTCAGACTTTAATTAAAAGACAAACTTATTACAAGAGGAGAAGTGAATACTGTTTGAGATTTCAGAGCAAAGGAAATGGAATGACTCATTGCCCATTCTTGATTTCTGAGATTGAATATTTCTGCTTTGCTTCTCATCTTCAATTGACGAAATTTTAGGCAAGATTCAAAACAGTATGATTTTTTTTCTGATCAAGAGTACTACCTGTTTATTGATACCCAAACCTCAGTGGATGTTGGTTCATCTTAATTATCTTTAGCTACTTCTCCAGAAAAAAAAATACCAACATCCCCAAGGGAAACTCTTTCTTTCACTGGTTATACAGCTGAGACAGCACTTCTCTAGCCAGCACTCACAGAAGAAAAAGCATTACCACAAGGAAATGGAAAATGCCAGTCAAGTGGGCAGGCCATTACATTGTGGTTTGAAGTTGCTGTTTTGTTCTTTTTGTATGCTGCATATCTTTGTGACCAGCTCAGTCATTTTGACCCAATATACTCCTGTGGCCAAGTTCCATTCCTGTTTTGGTAACTTTGCTACTATCAAGCAAGAGAGAAAAAAAAAAAAAAAGACAGAAATGGAAGTCAAAAAAAGAATGGTATCCTTGACATTCCAACTTTGGTATGACTTTCCTTACTAACCTATTAGCTGAGTATTTTCTGGCTGATTAGGGAGGGATATTATATATAAGCTTCTTATCCATCTTCAGGAGTATCTAAAGGAAACCCATATTCTTTGCATTAGTAAAGGAGTAAGTTTGTCGTTCCTATGTTCTGCATCCTTATAAGGCAATTGCTTTAGTTAAAGTAAGGAGTGCACAAAGTTTGAATAGAAAAAGATGTTGGAATTGATTAATTGGTTCAGAAGTATTTTTGTGGCCAAATAAATGCCATAGCCACTTAAAAGCAATGGTTTTGCACCCAGTTTTTCACTCCATTTGGATCCTTGACCAGGACACTATTTTAACTTATGAATGGTCTCCATTGCCTCATTTGTCCATGTCTTTTGCATACCCTAAGTCCAAGTGCTGAGCTGTTTCAAGAGGAAGATGATCTATCTGTTTAGAAGTCATCTTTACTAAGAGTCACAGGTGAGCATGTGTGTAGCATATAGAAGTCTCCTTAAAAACACATGTCAAAGAAGGATGGTCTTAGTTTATAGAAAATAAGATGATATAGTTCTAAGTCCTTGAGAGTTTTGGAAAATGTAACTGGGTTTGAACCCTGGTTTGCGGGGAGTGGGAAGAAGACTAACAGATGTTCCGACTGTTTGCCTTCTTTTCCACAAAGAAGGATAACAAATAGGAGTTGAAGTGTAAAGTAAGTGGTTAAGGGACTATGCTGACAAGAGCCCTGAGAAACCAGCAGATCTGTAGTGACTTTGAAAATAGTGGATGACATACACTGGCCACCACTGCAGAAAAGTTCAAAGGTGAAAAGAGGATGCATTAAATTTGATAATTGTGGAAATAAAAAGGAATTATCAGAATTACTGTGGACATCTATGTTAAACAATTTTCAACAACTTAGAAAAATGGATAAATTTCTGGATGCAGATTATGTATCAAACTTGAACTGTACGGACAATGAGAATCTGAACAGATAATAAGTTAACAAGACTGAAATGTAATAAAAGTTTTCCAACCAAGAGAAGTTCAGAGATGAATGACTTCACTGTTGAATTCTACCAAGTTTTAAAAGAAGAACACAAGGCTGGAGAGATGGCTCCATAGTTAAAGGCTCTTGCTTGCAAAGCCTGATGGCCCAGGTACAATTCCCCAAAACCCACATGAAGCCAGGGATACAAAGTGGCACATGCAGCTGGAGTTTGTTTGCCGTGGCAGGACAACCTGTCACCCCCATCCTCCCCCTCAGCTTGCAAGTGAATAAATAAGCATATTTAGAAAATATCACCAGTTCTTTTCCAAAAATTCCAGTAAGGTGAAAGAGAAGGAATTTCTCCAAATATATTTTACATGGTATGTAACATGATACCAAAGCCTGAAGAAATGTGATGAAACAGAATCTCATGGTACCTCAAAATATCACTGACCATAATCAAGAATAATTTATATACAGAATGTAAGAATGGTTCAAAATATAGAAGTAAATAAAGGAAATAAATGTAGTACATAATATCAGTAAAACATAGAATTTTAAAAATCACATGATAATTTCAATAAATATAGAAAAGGCATTGACTAAAAACCCAAATAAATGAGGTATAGATGTAATATATCTCAATGCAATAAACATATGTTAAATCCATATATAACATTATACTAAGCAAGGAAAAGATAAAAACACTTCCTCTAAGGTTTGGAATAGTAAAAAGCTGTCCACTCTAACCACTCTTAATTAATATAGTACTAGAAGTTTACACCAAAGTAATTTGTCAATAGAAAATGCAGGAGGAAGTCAACATATCACCATTTTCAAATTATATGATTATATGATTCTGTATGTAGAAAATCTAGAGCACTAGAAGACTATTAAAACTGATAAAGAGATGCAATAACATTGCAGGGAAGGTACAAAAGCAGTATATATGGATGGGGAGAAGTCTTGGTAGATAAGAATACTTTCTGTGTCAGTATAAGGACTTCAGTTCAGTCCCCAGAACTCCCATTAAAAAGATGGGCATGGGCTGCAGAGATGGCTTAGTGGTTAAGACATTTGCCTGCAAAAAAGGCCAAAGTACTCCGGTTTGATTCTCCAGGACCCACGTAACCCAGATGCACAAGGGGGCACATGTGTCTGGAGTTCATTTGCAGTGACTGGAGGCCCTGACGTGCCCATTCTCTCCCTCTCTCTTTCTCTCTCTGCCTCTTTCTCTCTCTCAAATAAATAAATATTTTTTAACAGATGATCATGCCTGTAACCCAGCACTGAAAGGGGCACAGACAGCAGAATCGCTGGGTTCCACTGTCAGCCAAACTAGCCTAAAGTTGAGAAGCTCTAGGTTCAGCGAGAGACTCTGTCTTAGGGAAATAAGGTGGAAGAACAATCGAGGAAGACAACCACCTGGCTTCTTCCTCTGGCCTCCCTACATGTGTACACAGAGCACATGCATATACACACACATGTGGATACATAACACCAACAATATACTATACACACACACACACCAAGAAATCAACATACAAAAACCAGTAGCACTTTCATACACTAATAATGAACTGCCTTAGAAATAAATTATGAGGACTAGAGAGATTTCTCAGTGGTTAAGGCACTTGCCTGAAAAGCCTGGTGACCCGGATTTGATTCCCCAGTACCCACGTAGAGCCAGATGCACAAGGTTTCACATGTGTCTGGAGTTTGTTTGTAGTGGCAAGAGGCCCTGAAACACCCATCACCCATTCTCTCTCTCTCTCTCTATCTCTAACTGCCTCTTTCTCTCTCCCTCTCTGAAATAAATAAATAAATATTAAATAGAAAAAAATTATTAAAGCAATCCCACTTGTAATACTTACTAAAAGAATCACAATACCTAGGAATAAATTTAACCAAGGAAGTAAAAGTCCTCTTAAAATTTACTAAATGTTGATGCAAAAAATAGTGAGACATCTAAAGAATGGAAGTCTCCCTACATACCTAGGTTGGAAGAATTAATACTGTGAAGGTGTCTATACTGCCGAAATGACTTTCAGATACAATGGAATCTCCATCAAATATCAGTAGCATCCTTCATAGAACTATAAAAGCATTCCTATAATTCATATGAAAGCACTCAAACCCCAAAGACCCAAAGCGGTCTTGAACAAAACAACCACTCTTGAGGCATCACAAGACCTAATTTCAAGATATGCTGCAGAACTACATGAGCTAAAATAGCACATCATTACTTCATACCTTCCAGGGCTCAGGGGACATTGTAAAGAAGGTGGTAGAAGCAATATGAGTGCTGCTCGCATTGCTGGCCAGAGAAGCTTCTTTATGAAGATGGTGATAGACAATGAGGAGACTCAAAACAAAGGTGAAAATAAGAGGCTGTTGACAATTCAACACTAAATGAGTCATCTCTAACACTCCCTCTGAGGCTCAAAGAATACTGTGGAAGAGGGGGCAGGAAGAATGTAAAAGTCACAACATGGAAAGGAGTACTCTGGGGCACTCTCATCCAGACATCAACTGACCAGTGCATTCGTTACCTTATAGTGATTTTCATTACTCCCAAGAAACTCACACAATTCTGAGTCCATCAGCATCTTGATATAAAGGATGAAGGAGGACAAAACGAACGGGACATGAAAACAGAAGAAAGACTACTTGGAGGGTGTTCAAGGGAATAGGGTCAGGGAGACAGACTAAAGAGGTTAAAAGGATGGTAATAAAAATATTAGAACAACGTACAATAGAACCACATAGAAATACCAAAGATAAGCCCACATATCTATAGTCAATTGCTTACTAATAAGGGTGCAAAAATCATTATCGGAGAAAGAATATTCACTACTAAGAAAACAAGGTGTTCATCTACAGAAGGATGATATTTGATTCCCAACTATACAAAAATCAACTCAAATGGATGAAAGATGTAAATGTGAGTCCAGGTTCAGTGAGACCCTGTCTCAAAAAATAAGATGGAGAGCAATCAAGGAAGACCCATGGCACCAACTTACAGCCTCCATATGCACACATGTGTATCCACACACACACACACACATGTGAACATGTATACCACACACATACAAAAAAGAAATGATAATACAATGGAAATGCTAATTACCCAGTTTTCATCAGTATATTCTATATACACATATTGAAATATAACACTATACCATATATATAAGTGTGTGTGTGTGTATGTGTGTTACATATTGATGAAACATAAGATGACATTATTTTAATCAAAAGTAAAATAACTTCTAAATTAAAATAAATGCCTAATGTTGAGCAAGCTACTTTCATAGCCATTTGAAAAATCTTGCCACCATTATCATACTTTTGGCATAATATCTGATATCTAATAGTGATTCAATAAATGATGATTGTTGTTTTAACTGCAATTCTATTCATAACATGTGATTTACTAAAAATACAGAAAAAATTACAAGTGTCCTTTGGTAACATCTGATCTTTCTGTGAAGAGGAATTCCTGTCGTTATCCCAAAGACCTCCCACGTCCAGAATTGACAGTACCAAGAATCAAAAGCTTTGCTCTGAAATGTCCACAAAAAGCAGACTTAAAAATGAAAATCTCTTTCGCTGTTTTGCCTGTAGCTGTACTTACTTTCTTATTTCCTGGAAACCTCTTGACCAAGTACCTGGCATCCAATCATGCATGCAAGAAAGCCCTGAATAGTTACTGGATTCCTCTGAAACCCTCTTCTGACCATGAGAAGCCACCCTTCTTAGGATTGCATCAACTTTTCTCTCCAAGGTGACTTACTAGGAGGAAAAGTGGGCATTGAGATTCTGCCACCGATTGTTTTTATAAAAACCAAGTGATAGCATCCCCCTAAACCTCGGGAGGCATCCAGGCTACCAAAACTAATGATGGATAATACTCTCCACAACCATAAATTGTCTCGTGCCTCTGGATCCAGTGATGTTATTTGTTTAATCTTCCCACAAGAAAAATTGTGGATTCAGAAGTAGGGGACTAGTGGATAGTCGTGTTTCCTGAATGGTTACACGACCTTGGGTTAGCCTTTGGTCTCAGGCAGCCTCAGTTGTCTCAGAAAGGGAGATGTTGATGGAAACTCCTGGGTCTGTCCTCTCCCAAGAACCTTGAAACAGTTATGATTGGTGATTGTCTTAATCTCCTTTGAAACCGTTTGTGTGATTCTAGGCATTGGGTTTCCTGTTCGTTTCTCAGATTCAAATGGGCTGACCAGGACATTTTTGGGGATGGGTCTTCAAATGCCTCTAGGATTGTCAGTGAATGTAGATTGGAATGAATTGAAATGTAATTGTATGACTCCTCAAGACTCAACCTTCTCTAATGTATTGTCTTTGATCTTCTTCAATCATTTCTTGAAAGGCATTTTTAATCTATGAACAGTTCTTCCACATTTTGAGATCCCTTCCCCATTAGGAGCTGAAAGATATGTTTTCTGTACCATTGAAAAGAATGCTCATTGTGGTGATCATTTTTTGTTCATTTATTTAATTTTTCCAACTAATATAGCATGTTTCCTTATTTTTGGTGTATGTGTGTATCTATATGTGTTGTGAGTGTATATTTATGTGTATAATGTGCACGTGCATATGTACCTGTGTGCGCCTGAGTTTGGAGGCCAGAGGACAGCCCCAGTTATTATTCCTCAGCTATGCAATCCTCTTCTTTTTGAGACAAGGTCTATCATTGGCCTAGAGCTCACCTATTATGCTAAAGTAACTGGCCAGTGAGCTTCAGGGATCCATCTGTCTCTTGTCTCTGTAATTGCAGGCCAGCACCGCCACACCCCGTATTTTACATGGGCACTGGGAATCAGACTCATGTCCTCATGCTTTCCAGGAAAGCACTTGACCAGCTGGTCTATCTTTCTAGAACACCCTGTCAAGTATGTTTTTTTTTATGGAAACTATTAGGTTGTCCTTGTTAGGTTTAGAGAAACCTAAGATATTTCATGACAGAAATAAAATGTTTTCGGGGACCCTACTTAATAACACTTTATTTTTCATTCTTCTTTTATAGCCTACAATAAATTTGTAGTAGTTTGTGGTTTCATACTGTTTATTATGTATCTGTTACCTGAAATCAGTTCAGAGACACTCAATGATAGTTCTTTTGAAATCTCATTCCTTAGAAACAAGCACACTTCATGTAAATCAAAACAACAACAAAAACCAAAAATGAACCCAACATGGCTCAGGGAAATTTTGCACGGAAAATTAAGAGGGGATGGAAAGAATGTCAGAGCCACATGTTGGGTCATGATATGCAGAGACATATATCCTACCCACAACTGTGGGCTAACTCCAGAATTCATGACCCATATACCTCAACAAGGGGGGGCTAGGGGGAGAGGGTAGGACATGGATGAACCTAACAATGGTACCAAATTGACTGTCTTTGCTGAGTACAAAATTAATTAATAAAAAAAGTTAAAAAAAAGAGTAAAAAAAATGTAAAATAAAAAAACAACAAAAATACTCTGCCACTTTTTTTCCTTTGAAATATTGAGCAAGTATCCCAAACTCTCAGAAACAAGTAATTCCTCCATCTAAAGGTAATAGGTAGGAACCAGACACAAAACACACATCCTACAAGTGAATAACTCACACTCACTTACTGTGAAACTTCCCTTAACAAAAAGGTAAAGGTATATGATGACTAAGTTCATTTCTGTTGCTATTGGGGGGCTGGTATTGGCATGAAGGCATTTTTACCCATAAATTTAATTTTAGGAGGAATTTGTTTTACTTTTTTATTTTTTAAAGAAAAGCTCTTTAGAAATCCCTTGTATCTTTAGCATGACTTAAAAAAAAAACTTTGTATTGAGTTACTCCTTAAATATACATGTGTTTAAAATTTGAAAAGAAGGGGCAAGCTCTTGGCAATAATGTGTTTAGAGATTTGATCATAACCCCAAATATTTTGAAACCTAATGTAACCCATACCTAGATTTGCTCATTTATTTTTAGCTCTGAAAAGTCCAGTTATTTAATCTCCTAATCAAACTGCTAGAAGTTTCCATTTCTAAATAAATGAAATGATAATAAATAATAAGCCAAAAATTAAAATACACCCATTTAAGGGAGAAAGTGCAATTTAATGGAAAACAAACGTGAGTTGGAATAAAAATGGAAACATCACTTGTCTCCTTTGATTTTCAGCTCCAATTAAATGAAGTGCTGAGGTAGGAGCCAGAAAACATGCCCTTGATTGAGGCCTTTCACACTGAGTTCTTTGTTTATGGCAAGTAGACTGCATTTCTGGAAGGATAAAGTGAGCCCTGTGGTATTTCAGGTCTGTTAACCTGGCCTTGACTGCCAGTCCTGGCTCTGACTTTCCTCCCAAGGACCATCCTCCTCCAGTTCTTGCTGCCATTATTTCTTCCTTAGATGGTCTGAGAACATGTATTGTGGATAATATATGAAGACACTGATTGTGGCCCACTGAAAGACCTAACAGGTGTTTGTGGAATAGCCTACTATGTGTGTGAGGTCCACCACAAGTTCAAACGTGAAATTTTCTCTGAACAGAATTGTAGTGCCATGGGGAGACATAAGGTTTTGCTGGGGAGACACATACAAATGTCTCTCCAGTAGAATGCACCTATGACAGACCAAAGAAATGACTCCGCCTAAGTCTGGATTGATGAACCAGTGTGAGAGTTCACTGGGGTTGCTGACAGGAACATGGGTGACTCAAAGGCAGTTGCAGCACTAAATGCTCACCTCAGCATGGTGACGGCTCATGGGAACACCATTTCTGGAGTTCACTGCCCAACTTTCAGGGAGCCTGGCTGTAGAGCCTCCTCTCCTCCAGCAGCCGTTCACTGCTTACATCATTTTTGGAAGGGGCTTTCTGAACAGAGTATCTTTCTGAGCTTACAAATTTTATTAGCTTTCTGAGTCTTGATAAGCTTTCCTTCCTTCTCCAGAAGGAAATGTTTCAAGGAAGGGAAAATAGCTACCCAACACATCTTTAAAAAGCAGTGTACAACCAATCCCAGAATTTAGAGAATGACTGCTTCAAGGGCCTCAGTGCACTGGGGAGACCAGCTGAAGAAAAGTCAGAAAAAACAGGTTGTTATCCAAGTTGCTCCACTAGTTTGTGATACTGCTTCGGATAGATTATTTTCTAAATAAATTGTTTTCATACTTGCTTCTTAGTCCTCTCTTCTTGAAAATGGATGAACAAAGGAAATAAAGGCCCATTCATCTTTAAGATAATCCTTGGTACTTTATATCTTCTTATTATCACTGATCTACATAGTTTTACATAACGACTGCTGCTGTCTGGCTAAATGGATATAGTATGCTCATCAAACTGCCCACTAAACACTTCTCTTAATGTCCATGCCTATATATTAATGCTATTCTCACTTTTGGTAGAGAGCCTTCTCTTTTCAGATGGCAGTGACTCAGAAGGCACCATAGTGCTGGGAAGAAGTGACAGGTGTTCTCAGCACTACAATGTCTCTATCACACCTTTCAAGGTTCAGGGTCCATTGCAGAAGAGGTGGCAGAAAGAATTTAAGAGCCAAAGGAAGGGTAGGACTCCTTACAACGTGCTCCTCCAGAAACAAAATGGCCTGGATATCCATGACCTCACAGTGCCTGATACTACCTACACAAGGCCATCATAATAGGAGGAAAAGATGCTGACATCAAAATAAAAGAGAGACTAGTTGAGAGGGGGAAGGGATATGATGGAGAATGGAGTTTCTAAGGGGAAAGTGGGGGAAGGGAGGGCATTGCCATGGGATATTGCTTATAATCATGGAAGTTGTTAATAAAAAATAATATAAATAAAAAACATAGTCCTTGATACTTTATATCTTCTTATTATCACTGATCTACATAGTTCTTTCTTGATAAAAAAAAAAAAGTCTAAGGCAGCCTGAGAGTCAGTGAGATTAAAACTCTTCAAAGGGTGGGACAATAGAAAGAGAAAATTGTACAAGTGTGTCTTCTTGCTAAGATAGACCAAATCTTCTAAACTGTCAATTTTAAACACGGCCATGGCCCAAAATATTGCTGTCTTCATAGAAGTGGGAAAATTGAACTGAAGGAATACAACATTAAACATTTCCATTAAAAATAACCAACGAATTTACTCATACCCAAAAGTCTTCCTCAGTCACTAGCCACCGCTACCATACCAGGGATTGCCTTTCTTTACTTGGGAAGTTTAAATCAACAGAATCATACAGTATCTACTCTCTGTAACAGCCGTTTTTCCGCAGTGTTCTCCTTGACATCCATTCATATCATTGCACACAGCAGCTTCTTTCTGTGGACATATTTACAATTTTTGTTAGATGTTTACTTGGATGTGAATTTTACAGATCATATGGTTCAGTCTGGCAGCTGCTAACCATGCCAGGTTTCCAAAAACAAGTATTAGCTTATATACACCACAACTAGATTTCATACTCTGCTCATGGAAAGTAAACTAGCTGTTCCAAATATGTATTGACACTTGTGTCTTTCTGTAAACCTTAAGGATATGTGTAGTAGACTTGCTTTGTTGTTAATTTCCACCTCTCTGACAACTAGGAACTTTGAATGCTTTTTCATAAGCTTATTGGACTTTTACAATCCTCTCTTAGTGTTTATGCATGTCTTTTGCCTATTTTGTCCACTAGGATAACCATATTTTCTTTATTAAGTGTGGGAATTTGTTGAAAAAATTCATTGCGAATATCTTCTCTCACTCCGTGACTTGCATTTTTGAACTTTTAACTAGTGTCCTCTGTAAACAAAAGTTATAAATTTTAATATAATCTAACATTTTCTCTTATAGTTAGTGATATTTAGATCACTATAAAAATTCTTTGCCTAGCCAAAGAGTATGCTGATATATTCACAATATTTTAAACTTTTCAATTAATCTGGGATTGATTTTTTAGGTACTAGAAAATGTATGATAAGGGTAAGATTTATTTTTATTTGTGTGTATAGAATTGACTTGTTATTTGAGGAGTTCATACTTCTCCATAGTCCAGTTAAGCATTATGTCTATCACAAATAAAGAGATCACATCTGTGGGGATTTTGTCCATGATTCTTACTCTGCTCAGTTGATCTATGTATCTCTCTATGATCTATAAGAGAAGAGGACACTGCATTAATTTCTGTACCTTTATTGTAAACTTCATTTCTGATTATATAAGTTTTATATTACAGTTTTGTTGTTAGTATGATTTTCTTGACTCTTCATAATTTCTCTTTCCCTGTCTCCTTTTCTCTGTTTCTCTCTCTCTCTCTCTCTCTCTCTCTCTCTCTCGTGTTTTCTTTTTGTGGTATGAAGATTAAATGCAGGACTTTGAGTATGGTTGGCAAGCAGTGTACCATGAAGCTATATGCACAGTCCAGTGTTTTTCTTGTGATGATGAGATTTGAACCCAGGGCCTTATGCACAGTAGACAAGCACTCTTCCACTAAGCTATGTGTCCAGATTGCCCATAAATTCTCAGAAGAGCTTATTAATTTCTCTACAGAAAAACAACCTGGATGTGAGGAAGGGGTGGAGATATGTCTTATGCTTCGTATGTGCTTGTATGTGTTCTATCTTGATAGATAATTTTGTAATTAATTTGAAAATCAAATGTAATGATGTTTTGCAATCACTCTGCTTATTTAATTCCAATTTTGCTCATATTTTCTGAATAAATTGAGACAGTAGTGAAAAATAAATCATAATCCTCATGCCTTGATAATTTTTTAAAAATGTTTTATTTCTTTCTTTCACCTTTGATGTCAACATTACATATGCACATAGAATGGAATTGTACAGACTATGTAGAGAATGTCTGTATTAGAAGTGATAAACCAAACCAAATTTACTTCAGGAGGTCAAGTCTTTTGTATACAGTGATCATAAGGTCTCTTATAACTTTCAATCTACTTTTTTGGCTGAAATTTCAATGAACTTGGCCCACTATTAAGAGTTTTAGATGCAGTACAGAATTAACGAAGCCATAAATGAGGTTTCATTTCTAAAATCTAGGTAAGGGAAGACATCCTAAGTAAACCCTGCTAATAATGACCAACCTGTGCTATGGCTGAGAATATGCAGATAGAGTATTTTTAAGCTCTGAAATATAATTCACCTATTTAAAATACACAAATCAATTGATTTTAGCTTAGTCACGGTTATGTGCAGCCATCGCTGCAGTTTTAGGACACTTACAACATCTCAAAAGAAAACTGTGTACTTTAGCTATTATCCCCATCTCCCATCTCTTCCCCTTCCTACCCACATCGACCACTAATCTTCTTGTCTTCAAGTATTTCTTCTCTATCCTGTGTTTCATGCAAATGGAATCATCCAGCATGTGAGCTTTGGTGACTGGCCTTCATTCACTTGGCGTGTTTGGAAGGTTCATCCAAGTTGAGGCAAGGGCAAGTGCTTCATTCCTTTTCCTAACCAAACGGGAAGCCATCATATGGATATACCTCACTTTGTTTATCCGTTTGTCCTACAGTAGACATTTGGGTTGGTTTAGTCTTTGGCTGTTGGGAATAATGCAACTTTAAATACCGTGCAAGTTTTTGTGTTTTCATTTCTCTCAAGTATATTCCCAGGGATGGAATTTCTGGGTGAGATGGTAGCTTCCTCCTGAATCATCTGAGAAAATAATGGGCTTCTAAGCAACTATAAAATTTTATATCCACAGCAGGCTTATTCTTAAAACAATCTCAGAAAGCAGTTTCTTCAATGCATAAAAAATACACTATAATGTAGCTAAAATATGTTTGGAATCAATTAGTCACTATTTAGATAGTATTCTCTTAAGGATAGCTCTACTGGAAGACAAAAGGTTGATACATGGCTTTCTGGAATACAGTCTGCCTTTAACTGCGGAATCTATGGATGTGAGTGAAACCTTATCCCCACTCAAAAATCAAAAAAAAAAAAAAAAAATCAAGCAGTAGGCTGGAGAGATGACTTAGCCTCTAAGGTGCTTGCTTTGCAAAGCTAAAAGACTAAGGTTCTATTCCCCAGGACCCACATTAGTCAGATGCACAAGGTAGTGCATATGTCTGGAGTTTTTTTTGAGTAGCTAGAGGCCCTGGCGTGCCTATCTCTCTCTTCTTCTCTCTCTCTCTGTCTGTCTGCCTCTCTCTCAAATAAATAAAATAAAATAAAATAAAATAAAATAAAATAAACGACCAAAAATAGCATTCATAGCTCAAATTATTAGAGTACTTAAAAACTAATGAATTAGAACATGAACTTCCCTTTTCATGTGGACCTTTATGTGTGGGTGGCTAACATCTTTTCCTTTTAAAAATATTTTATTTATTTATTTGGGAGAGAGCCACTGCAAACAAACTCCAGATGGTTGTGCTAGCTTGTGCACCTGGCTTATATGGGTACCTGAAAACTGAACCTGGGTCCAAAGAGAAATAGGCTTTTAAGATTAACTGCAGAAACTGAGAAAATTGTTAGCCATACATTAAGATTCTACATAAGCTCAATATTTTTTGCACTGTGCTTTGGAAGCACTATTTCTTTTGTGTGTGAAGGAAGTAATTAATTAAAAAAAAACTGTGCAGTGGAAAGAGGGTACGATACAGAACATATCCCGCAGGAAGGAACATTGTAGCTTAACTGGGGGCTACAACCATTTTAAGAATCTGTGCTCATTAGGTTTGACTGGGATGAGGGTAGCATGTCTTTTTAAAGACATGTATAAAAAAGGAGGGTTTTGAGATCAAAGGTATTTGCAGCATGCTAGCTTTTCTCTCCGTATTCTTTGAAATCACAATAGTTTGTTCTTGGATGTGTGTATGCCCTTATAAAATGATAAATTAATTATCCTCCTTTCTCCTATAAATCACTATTACACATGATAAGAAAATTGGTTTCCCTCCTGTTTCATGTTTAGATTAGAGATGTGAATGTAGTAAACTATTCTGCCCCCCCTCTTTGTGTGAAGAGTAAATTCTGCTCTGATAAATGTCTCTTCACTGTTGCTTAAGACTGATTAGAAGTGAAATGCTGCACAGGAGGGATGTGCTCTTGGTGGTACAGAATATTACTTAGCATCTCACTCTTCTCTGAAGTGATTGTTTCTGTCATGTTTCTTTAAGAGTCATGTTGAAAAATGATGGTTAAAAGATGGAAGACATTTCGCATGTCTAAATCTCATGTTCCCTCTTATATCTGTCTTCTGAAAAATTACATTTAAAGAAAATATTTTGTTAACATCTAACATCATTAACTTATCCACTGCAGAAACCAGCAATTTTTTTTTCAGACAATGTGGTGCTAAGACTTTAGTCTATTGACTTACTAATTTGTATGTAAATATTCAGATCTGGTGGTACCATGAACAGGGCCCTTCAAAAGTAAAAGGGGTGGATAATTATTATCCTCAAGTTGATAAAGGTTAGAGGAGATTTTGAGGTGTAATATATGAAAATAGCTGACCTCCCCAGCTTCCTGCTAGACTATTATACTGGGTCTATACACGGGCAGGATCGGGGACCATAACATCAGGTTCTGAGTGCTATGGAAGCAATCAGAACACATTCACCTCTTTTCAATAATAGGATACCATGACCTCATAGTGCCTGACACTACTTACACAAGACCATCATAATAGTAGGAAAAGATGATGTCATCAAAATAAAAGAGAGACTGACTGAGAGGGGGAGGGGATATGATGGAGAGTGGAGTTTCAAAGGGGAAAGTGGGGGGAGGGAGGGAATTACCATGGGAAATTGTTTACAATCATGGAAGTTAATTAAATTAATTTAATAAAAAAGAATGTGAAAGAATATATATATATATATATACATATACATATATATATATATATATACATATATATATATATATATATATACCTTGTGTATATATATATATATATACACCTTGTGGACAAGGAAAGGGTCTTAGTTAAAGGCTCTTCATTTCTGCATGTATGTGTGTGTGTGTGTGAGAGAGAGAGAGAGAGAGAGAGAAGCTAACTTCTTTAAGTATTAAAAAAAAGAAAAGTCGGGCATGGTGGTGCACGCCTTTAATTCCAGCACTTCTTAGGCAGAGGTAGGAGGATTGCCACCCTGAGATTACATAGTGAATTTCAGGTCAGCCTCAGCTGGAGTGATTGGGTGCTGGAGAGACTGCTCAGTGGTTAATGGTGCTTGCCTCCAAAGCCTAATAGCCAAGGTTTGATTCCCCAATACTCATGTAAAGCCAGTTACACAAAGTATCCAATGCATCTGGAGTTGTTTGCAGTGGCAGGAGGCTCTGGTGTGCCCAGGTGCGCCCATATTCTCCTTATCTCTCTCCTTCTCTCTCTTTCTCTCTCTCTTTCTCTCCCTCCATTTGTCTCAAATAATTAAATAAAAAATATATTTTAAAAACTTATAAATTTTGTGAATAATGTAGAGAAAACCATTCAAACATTTTGGAAGTTTTTTTCTTGTTGAGCAATCAATTCTTATTTATAAAAATATTATTTGGGTTCAGTCAGTGGGAAGATGGAAGCTTGATCTGGAAGGCTCCTTGATATGATTCTCAGAGTAGTTGGGCCAGCTCATTCCTAGCATGAGTGCTGGGTTCTGGTGATTACTTTGTTCAAGAATCAGGACAGCAGCCTTTTCTCCCTAATTTCATAATAAAGAAACAAATGGGGAAGGTTGAGTAATAGTGATATTGAAGCCAGAACTTTCTCAGGAAGTGCACTTGACCCTGAGAAATGTGGTTTGTTATTTCTTCACAAACTTCAACCTCCTCATAAACAGTACATTTAACCTTCTTCTTCCAAAAAATTTATATATAGAGAGAGAGAATGGGCATGTCAGGGCTTCTTGCCACTGTAAATAAACTCTAGATACATGTGCCACTTTGTGCATCTGACTTTATGTGGGTACTTGGGAATCAAACCCAGTCCATCAGGCTTGCAAGCAAGCACCTTTAATTGCTGAGCCATCTCACCAGCCTCCATTTCACCTTCTCAAGGGTTACCTGGGTTTTACAGTTAAGATATAGTGGATGAATAAGAATATCTTAATCAGGACCCTTTCCATTATAAGTGATAGAAAATACAAGTTAAACCGGCTTTGTGAAGTGGGGATCATTTAGATGACACCTTCAACTTCAGTAAGGCTCCTTGGGATGTGGTTGACAAGTGGCTCGTACCAAGACACCAAGAGCTGATTTCACTCTGTACTTTTTCATTGCCTTTTTGTGTTGGCTCTGTTCTCAGACTTTTCCCTTGGGAGGGTGGGTAGCGGGCAATGCTGAAGTTCAAATAACTTGGAGACAAGAGTCTACTTTCCACACAGCTGACACAAAGTTATGAAACTGACTCTGTTCCTAGATCCATAATCTGGAAGAGTGAGGGCACCATGTAGGGAGGAAATAGGAGTACGTATCAAGAGGCAGTTAGAGCTTTGAACTGGCACTAACCTGATCTACTTTTACTATTGCACAATCTCAGGTAAATATTTACCTTTTCAGGACTAATTTCTGGTGCCCAAGTCATAGGGGACTAGATGACAACTATCATTTGGTTCATTTCTAACATTATGCTTGGTAGTTTGTGGAATGTTCTATCATTTGATAATCAAACAGGTCCCTTTACATATTTACAAGGTACTCTAAGGAAGATTTGATGTAAAGATAGGATGTTTTAGCCTGGACCAGGGACGGGGAAATAGAAAGAAAAGCAATGGTATGTGAGTTGTCAGGCTATCTTCTGATCATCAGTACATGAATCCAATGCCAACATCTTTTCTTTTAATCTGAAGCCCCTCAGAAGCCTATTGGCTTCTCTGTTATCATTCCTCTCCATCCTATTCCCTTAACTGTTGTCTGTCCTTTTCCCATAAACAGTGTTCATGAGTACTGGAAAGAATGTGAACCTTTCCTGCCCCTATTTAAAAATCATCAGTGAATGCCTATTGTTGTTAGCATAAAAAAGACTACTCTTAAAATAGTCCTGTGTGGTGTATTTCTCATCCGTGTAGCTTGTGTCCTTACCAACTCAATCCTGCCTTCACTCCCAGTCCAGTCCGCCTAGAGGTGGGGACCATTTTGTTTAAAAAAAAATTAAAAAGTCAAAACAAGTCAGAGCATAATTTAAGTACACCCAAGGATTGAGGAAATATTTTGCTTACTTTATTAAAGCTAATAACACATTTTAGAATCAAATTTTGTTAAAATGTAACATTTTTAAGGGTTCTTTTTCACAGGCAATAAGATTACAACAAGTTACCCTTACTGACTTGGCAATGATTATTAAAAGTTAATGTGTGAACAAAATCAACCAGGAAGTTTCTTTGAAAAATAAACCCTTTTCTTATCCAGTCCTACAGAATGTTCTTCAATAGATTTTAGCTAGTTCCCAGAATTCTGAATTAAAAAAAAAAAAAAAACCTTCAAAGTGACTCTGATGCAGGAGGGGTACAAAGATCATAGTTTGAGACAGTTCCAAGGAGCCCAACATGGTCCTCTAACTACAGGAGTGCCCACTCCTGACACCTTGGGGTCACTGAACATGTGCTTTAAGTTTTTTTTTTTTTCTTTTAATCCAACCCTTTGTTCTTCCAAGTGTGTTGTAACTAGATTTTCTGGATAAGCACTAACTTCCTTACAAGGCCAGTTCTGTTCTTGACACAGGATGCTACATAGTCAATGCTAGTGGATCCTGTAAGCTGTGGTGTCTTGTCCTTTGGATTTATGATCCCTTCTCGTCTTTCTTCATAGTAGATAATGGGTTTATGAAATGCACAATATCATGAGTTATATATGGTAACATTTAGTTTGTAAATCATGCCCTCAACACATTTTCAAGTGGACTTTCACTCTGATTTTGCCCTTGCCCTCATTCGCATGGCCCAGCTCTGCCCCCAGCTCTGGGGTGAGCACAGGTAGAAAGCGCCTTGAGTAAGTAAAACTTGACCCCAGTCAGGAGCGACTGAGAAATGAGAGCTTAAAGAAAAGACTTGAAGCGTTCAATGAAAGCAAATAGCTTGGGGATCCTGAATGCACGAACACACCCACGCACTACTAGATTTTTCTTTTTTAATTCACTTTCTGCAGTTTGGTAGGGAAGCGGAGGGAGGGATGACTCTGACCAACACTGCAGATCTGGCCGTTGATTAAAAATACTACTGGCTACATGGAGTTGTTCCAAGTCCTGAGATACCCTTGAATAATAGGGTGCTGTTTTTAAATGGTAACATTTTCACCTATTTGTTTGGAAATAACTAAACACCCCCAAAGCTGCTTTTCTGTTATAATAATCTGTGCAAGACAAAGAAAATGTCTTTGAAGGAGGGATAATTTATACTAGACAGCACATGTGCTCTTTTGTTTGCTTAGAAAAGAGCATTTGTCTTCTGGTGTGAAATAGACTTCTTCCACAGCAGAGTAGACACAGAAAGGCAGATGGAGTATGTGCGTGGCTGCGCATTGAGGACACGCTGTGATTTGCTTTTATTGCTTTCAAACAGAGAAGTTCCCAGGTTCTGTGACTCATGATAAGTTCTACAATTGGCTTCTCTCCTTTTACTCTCCACCTCCATAGAAAGAAAAACAGAGAGAAAAAGAAAGAAGGGAAGAGAGAAAGAGAGAGAGAGAGAGAGAGAGAGAGAGAGAAAGAAAGAAAGACAGACAGACAGACAAAAGGAGGTAGGAGGGAGGGAGGGAAGAAAGGAAGGAAGGAAGGGAGGAAGGGGAAAGGAAAAGAAAAGCCTAATGGCTTCGGTAGTTTTACTTAGTAATGATGAATCTCTGCAATTGTGGAATAACATCTAATCAATCATGTCTGAGGACTTCAGAAACGTTTTTGCTTTGCTGACAACTCTGCAGCACGTACAGGAATGTCTCTTGAAGAGCAATGTGATCCCAGCTGGGGCTGCCAAGAGAGGGTAGGTGGAATCCCTGCCTTTGGCCTTGTCCAGAACAATGCTCTTTGCTGTCATCTGGCTGGCTTCCAGGCCGCATGCGAGAACATGCTGCTTTCTATGTATTCTGTTGTTCAGGGACTGGAATCAAAGCTGTTGGTAGTAAAGAGCCCTTTCATCTTCTCTCTTGTTGTGTGTTCAGTGGTGAGGAGTCCGCGGTGAATACATGAGCAACAGAAGGCAGAGGTTCTGTAACAGTTTACAAACACATACGGATGGTTCTTAGATCTCGATTGTCTAAAAATGATATGTATTATTGATTTAAATGTCAGATTAGTTTCAAGTTAGCTGCAAATTAGATACAATAACTTTCTTCCCTATCTATGGAGCAGCTTGCTGTTTCTTCCCTCTGCAGAATCACAAAGTTGTTATGTGATGGCTTGATTTGGGGAGCTAGACAAATCCCCATTTTTCTGGGAAATGTGTCAATAATTGTTTCTAGTAGTCATGTCTCAAACTCTAGCAGTGAGGTAGTTGCATAAATTATACAAGGCAAACGCTTTTAAAAACTGCAATATCAGGGCTGGAGAGGTGGCTTAGTGGTTAAAGCACTTGCCTGTGAAGCCTAAGGACCCAAGTTCAATTTCCCAGTACTTAGGTAAGCCAGATGTACAAGGTGGCGCATGTGTCTGGAGTTTGTTTACAGTGGCTAGAGCCCCTGGAGTGCCCATTCTCTCTCTTTCTCTCTATCTGCTTCTCCCTCTCTCTCAAATACATAAATAAATAAATAAATAAATAAATAAATAAATAAAATTTAAAAACTTCTATATCGGTGTCATATTGGTAAAGAATCTGTTGCCTAAAGTGGCAAGTCAATGAGTGTGATCTAAACCAAAAGACACGTGAAATAGATAGTCGAGAGATTCAGAATTCCATCTGCAATGGCTGAGTAGTCCCAGGATGTAACTCTGATTGGACTTAGGCAGAAGTAACATCACTGACATTTAATCCAGTTGCTGTGGTCAAGCAGATGCAGTATTGTCACTCTCCAGACCTGGGTCATATGCCAATGAAATGGACTTGAGGTTACAATTAGTAACCATTAGTAACACATACACACACACACACACACACACACAATAGGCATGGGCAGAATCTTCAGTATGGATTACCAGAGAAAAGCATGTTTCCATTTCCACAAAACAGAAAAATAGGTAGTGGATAGGTAAAAATAGTCCATGTCTACTACAGAACATTGAAGGACCATCCTTGAAGGTTACCTGTACCCACTCTTGCCTTTGCCAGTGAAGCTTGAGTCACTGTGCTTTCTTCGGGACCTGGGACACCCTGAACCTCATCCCACCTGAAGTTCTCCTCACTTGCCTTCCATTAAGCAGCTTTATTGTTCCTTAACACATCCTTTACATCACCTGCCTCCACCTCTGATGCTTACCTCTGTCTTGTTCATCTTAAGCACAGTACCCTTCGTTCTTCAAGGCCCAGGCCTATCATTAGCTCTCTTCCCTCAGCCCAGCCATATTTAACTGCCCCTCCTTTTTCCAATAGCTCTATCAGAATAGCTACCAAGCCCTGCATGGTGGCACCAGCCTTTAATACCAGCACTCAGGAGGCAGAGATAGGAGGATCTCTGTGAGTTCGAGACCACCTTGAGATTGCACAGTGAATTTCAGGTCAGCCTGAGCTAGACTGAGACACTACCTGGAAAAAAAAAATGGGGCTGGGGCTGGAGAGAGCATAGTGGTTAAGGTGCTTGCTTGTTTTTAAGGACCCAGGTTTAATTTCCCAGGACCCACATAAGACAGATGCAAAAAGGTGGCACATGCATCTGGAGTTCATTTGCAGTGACCAGAGTCCCCGGCACAAAGTTCTCTCTCTCTCTCTCTCTCTCTCTCTCTCTCTCTCTCTGCCTCTCTCTTTCTCTTTCTCAAATGAATAAATAAATAAAATGTTGAAAAAGAATAGCTGTCAAGTTGTTATCCAGTTAGGTGTGTATACATCGATACACAATCTGATCTACAAGCTCCAATGAAAGTGTGAGCTGTGTCTGTTGATTATTCATATAACTATCTGGTAAAAGTCATATCAAAATATCTTCAAGAAGCTTTCTGATGGAGGTAGCCACATTCAAAACTACCTTAATATGTCCTCTTATTAAGTGAGATTAAAGCTTTTACATGATGTTGCAATTGAATTTGGATGAATGGTTCTTTCTGTAATAAATGTTCACACTAAAATTGACAATGTTTTCAAAATGTGCCCATCATAGATAACATTTTGTTTTTTTATGTGATCAAGACAGTTTGTATTACATCCAGTAGGTGGCACTAGACTTTCCCCTCCTGGCTATGGCTGAAATTGGTTATGGAGCTGTTTGGTGAGGAAGCAACTGAGGAAAGGGACTCATAGCACATTGTTACTTGGCTTCCTAAGACATACACCATTCTGGATGGGGGAGAGGTCTACAAATTGAACTCAACCTTTTCTGAGCCACACAGCAGGGTCACTGTGGTAGTTTGAATGTATGTCCCCCATGGATTCGGGTGTTTTATTAAAGTTTGTAACTTGGGTCAAGTTACAACCTTGTCACTCGGGGGGTGGGGGGTGGATCTGAATTCCAGCCTAAAGGTGTGCAGAGCCGTCTGAGCTCTGGGGGTCCTGCTTGCTGCTGGTTCCTGCTTGCTTATGGTGCTGGCTGGTGGTGGTTTCTCTCTGCTTGGATCTGTGAAAGGGGACCAGCATTCTGATGAGCATGAGTGGATGAGCAGATGCAAAATCTAACAATTGCAAAGTCAGGAATAGATGTGCTTTTAAAAGTGAGACCAGGGTTGGTGAGATGGCTTGTGTTTAAGGAGCATGCCTATAAAGCCAAAGGACCAAGGTTTAATTTCCCAGGACCCACATAAGCCAGATGCACAAGGTGGCACATGAGTCTAGAGTCCATTTGCAACTGCTAGAGGCCCTGACATGCCCTCTCTCTCTCTCTCTCTCTCTCTCTCTCTCTCAATCTCTCTGAAATAAATAAAACATTTAAAAAAAAAACTGAGACCATAGATACTTACATAATGCTTACTTTGAAAAATTTTATATCCAGAAAGCAGGACCTATTGCTTGTATGATAGGATAGTGTAGGCAAGGTAGGAAAATGGCATTTATTTAGTATATCCATTGGCATCTGAATAAGCACTTGTTTGGAAACTTTATGTCAGGCCAAGTGACAGTGCAGTGGCTAACAGTTGGGATGCTGAAGAGAGCATGGCAGGAGCAGACATCCAGGCATCATATCCTCACATGCAGAGGGAAGAAGTCGAGAGAGTGAGCTAAATGCTGCAAGCAGGGCTGGGCTATGACACCCCAAGGTCTGCCCCTAGTGAGGCACCTTCCCCAACAATGCTCCACCTCCCAAGAGCTCCACAGGCTGAGTATTAGGTACGGGGCTTAGACACAAACACATGAGGCTATGAGGGACATTTTACATTCAAACCACCACATCTCATTTGTAGAGTGGGCAATTATACATTATAAATGCCTCTTTCATCATTATGGAACTTTACCTGGATTTTGGAAGCCTGAAATAAATGCTTTCCTCCCATAAAATGTGTCGAATTTTGGATGTTCATCCCAGCAACGTGAAGCTGTCTACAACAGTCACATAGATCAAATAGAGTACTTAGTTGCACAGTAAGAGCTGCAACTAGATCCAAGTACAGCAGTCTTCAAAGACCACCTTCTCAGCTGCTGGCTTCCGGGCACTTAATTGCTTGGGGTTTGTGTATAATGTATATGAAGATACTGATGCATTATGAGGCATCAGGAAGAAAAATACCTCTGACTCAGAATGTAGATTGGAGTGGTAAGCTGTGCCAGGAAATACATTTTTTTTTTTACATAGTGCAACCTGAATGCCTTTATTAGGGACAATAATTCCCCATTCAGCCATCATTTTGTAAATCTATTCTGATAATTCAAGTCACTCTTGAAGTTGAAAAGATACAAAGGGGAAAATAGCAAGGTTCCTGTATCCCCAGATCTAATACCTTTTGAATCAGCCACTGCTGATTGGGCACCTACTGAGGCACTGAGAATAGAGTGCTGGACTTCTCAGAAACCTTTTCTTCTCTGATAGAACTTTGCAGCTTCCTCGATAATGTTTGATACTAATCTGGTAAATATTATGGTAGCAAAATGGCAAATGCTATGGGATATAGAGCAAAAAGGTCTAGGAGAAGATTGTTACTGGAACCAGGTCTGTCTGTTCACCACTTGAAAGCCAATACTCAGGATGGAAAGGAAATCAAGGTTATTGAAAGGACTTCCCTGAGAAGAAGGGCTATCATCCTCAAAGCACCATGTTTACACACAAAACGACTTTTATAGCAAACTAAAGGAGGGGCAGTGGGGCAGTGGGCAGGAAGGCTGTGTTGAGTGGTCTTCATCCAGGGCAAGTATCTCCTGCCTCTGTCCTTTGGTCAGAACATCACAACTGATGATGATGCCCAGGAACTACTATCTACATTTGCTGTGAACTAGTGTATTCTTTTCTTCAAGTAAAACCTCAGCCAGCTATTTATATGTTTTATGCTAATTGAGACATAGGTTTAAACAATAAGGAGAGATGTTTCCTATTGAAATATTTTCTGAAGGTCACTCAATATTCTTGCCTCTGAAAACCTAAAAACATGTTATTTAATAGTTAATATCTGAATTATTAGCTTTCCTTTGGAATGTGGAATGTCAGGCAAAAGAGAGGTAAAAATAAGTTTGCCAAGCACAACTCTCAAAAGAATAGTCACTATTATGGGATGAGTTATGCAAGGTCTTCCAGAAGTAATGTTTTTAAGGGAACAATCAAATTTGAGTTGTAGCAGAATGCAGAAGTGGTGAAAAGTGAACTAGCAGGTGAAGGTATATGTAGTGGTTTGGAGGTAGGGTGGAATTGGGAACCTTTGAAAGATTAAAAGAAAGTCTCTGAGACTGACTATACAATTTAAAAAAAAAGTTTAGATGGAGCTGATAAGATTTTTAGGTAATTCAGGTAATGCAAGATCCCATGTGACACCTTCAGGACTTTTCAATGCATTCAAATGCAAAGAGGAGCCATTAATAGATTTGAAAAACTATAGCATCATGACATCATATGTTCATTTGTATGAGATGTATTTTAATTCATTTTTGGTTAGCATACAAAGAAATGGGCGTCCCTGTAACATTCTCACACATACGTCATCATGCTTGTTCTTATTTGTAGCCTCCCCATCGTCCTCTCCTGTACCTCTCTCCTCCTCTTGCTGGTTCCCCACCTCCCCTGCAAATAGCTCCCCTTTCTATTTCCACGACATATACATTCCATTACCCTCTCTTATTCCTCCTCCCCTTTCTCTATGCCTCTTTCTCCTCTGTCATATTCCCCTTTCAATTTTCATGTCCTACATATGCATACATACATACATATATATGTATATATGTCTATATAAATTTAGATGTTTATTATTCATATGAAAGAAAATGTGCTATTTGTCTTTTTGAGTCTGGCATACTTTACTGAACATAATGATCTTCAGATTCATCCATTTTCCTGTACATTTCATAATTCATCTTAACATACAGATGAATAAATTTCCATTGAATATCTGTTCCACATTTTCTCTATCCATTCATGTGCTGATGAACATTTAGTCTGGTACATATCTTGGATATTGTGAATAGTACAGCAACAAACATGGATATGCGAGAGTATCTTTGTGATAGGCTGACTTCTAGTCCTTCAGATATATACCCAGGAGTGCTATAGCCGGATCATGTATTTTATGCAGGCAACAATACTTACTGTATGCCTATGTATCATTATATTAGGTGCTAGAACCTGTTGAAATATAACTTATAGTGAAAATATTAAGAACATAATTCAGTAAAGAGGGAGAGAGAGTAGTCATCCAACAATAGTTAGATTGATTCAAAAGTAAAAATATTACTTAACAACATAGAAGGTCTCAGTATCTGCTGTAGGTTGTGGAAAGTAAATGAATTAGGCATAGGTGTCACAAGGAATATACATTGTGTGCACTGGTGATGGGGGCTGGAGCGTGTTGGAGAAGAAACAATCACAGATGGACTGAAAGAGCCGATCTGATAAAGCGTGTGGGTGCACCGTACGTAAATGTGAAGAGGGATCCAGGTGCTTTAGCACTTATACTCTCATCTTCACGATCCTTTAAAAAAATAACTGCACCCCATTGAAGTGAACCAGCAAGGAATACCTGATTCCTGATCTGGGCAGGAAATGCCTAGACATGTGTTTCTTTTTTCATACTCTACATCAATGATACACTCATAATCTGAGGAAACCACATCAAAAGGATACACGAGCCAGCTTGAAGAAATTCTCAGTGACAAAAGAGGAGACCTTCTGAATATCAGGGCAAGGAAGTTTCAATTAATAAAGATGTCAGTGAATTTCTAAAGTTCTAAAGATCTATAGGTTTGTTAGAATAGTGAATAAAGTAGGACTGGAGAGATTGCTTAGTGGTTAAGGCACTTGCCTGCAAATCCTAATGGCACATGTTTAACTCTCCACATCCTATGTAAGCCAGATGCACAGTGACACAAGTGCACAAGGTGGCACACACATCTGGAGTTCAATTGCAGTGGCTAGAGGCCCTGGTACACCAATATTCTCTCTCTCTCTCTCTCTCTCTCTCTCTCTCTCTCTCTCTTCCATAAACAAAGGCCAGTCTGTTGGGCTTAGCTAATTTTTTTTTTTAAGTAGCCCTTCATCCCTGCAAAATCCCAGAAGACTCACTGATCAATATTAAAAGTAACCTCTCGCTCTGAAAATTGGCAGTTACAGGGAAGTTATTAAACATTTATTCTTCATTTCTTAGGCAGGCAGTATTTCAGTATAACAAAGGCTTAGTTAATGAGTTAAAGTCTTTATAGAAGAATTCCAATTAATAATGGCACAAAGATTGAAGAAATGACAGAATTAGAAAAAAATCATGATTTCATAATTTCTGAAGATATATTTAGTGGAAGCATAGATTATCATTATATAAAAACATTTAAAAATATGGAGAATTCCTCTCCCCTCAGGATATAATATTTTGTTGTTTGTTTGTTTTGTTTTGGCATATATTTACTGTATAGAACTGGGTTTCATAAAGACAATTTTTTCTTTTTTTGTTCTTTTTTTTAAACTTTTTTGACAACTTCCGTAATTATGGACAATAAACCATGATAATTCCCTACTCTCTTCTACTTTCACCTTCACAATCCACCCTCCTTCTATCCTCTCCCCATCTCAATCAGTCTCTCTTTAATTTTGATGTCCTCATCTTTTCCTCCTGCTCTGAGGGTCTTGTGTAGCTGGTGCTAAGCACTGCAAGGCCATGGATATCCAGGCCGTTTTGTGTCTGGAAGATTGAAGAATAAGGAGCCCTATTCTTCCTTTGGCTCTTACATTCTTTCCACCACCTCTTCCACAATGGACCCTGGTGCTTGGAAGGTGTGACAGAGAGATCTCAGTGCTGAGCACTCCACTGTCACTTCTCAGCACTATGGTGCCTTCTGCGTCATCCCAGTGGTCACTGCTGTCTGAAAAGAGAAGCTTCTCTAACTAAAAGTGAGAGTAGCATTAACATATGGGTATGAACATTAAGAGAAGTGCTCACAGGGCAGTTTGGTGAGCATAGTATATGCACTTAATCAAACAACAGCAGGTGTTCTACACCTAGGGTTCATGACCTCCCTAACAATAGACTTTTGACTAGGTTTTCAGTATCAGGCATCTATTCCCTCCCAAGGAGCAGGACTCTAGTCCAATTAGAGAGGAATTGGTTTCCCCTATAACAGGCATGCAATATTGCACTCGTTGGCTCATTTGGCCTGGATGGCCAATCTTAAGGCATGTAATGTCCCCTGTTGTTTATCACCACTGATGACTTCTGTCTGCCATAGAGCTGCATGCAGCATAGATTTTTTTCCCAACTTTCTGTCAGCTGCTCCACAGGGTGGAGGTTTTCAATTGAGCTCCAGCTTGATTTCTCCATCTGCAGCCCAAGCATGTAGAATCCTCAGCAATAGGGTCTTACCATTTAGTTCTTGTCGGAAACCAGAAGCCTTGACAATGGCCAGTAATATTTTTGGGGCATCAGGGACCTCCCTGGCCAACAACTCACTGGAAAATATCTCATCCATGGCACTGAAATTTTTCTAGTAACAGTCTATGGCTTCTGGGTGTGTCATTATCCAATGAAGTAGGCTTATTCATAGCATCTTAAATTTTGATTAACCCTCCTCCCACCCTTCCTTTACTCAATCTCTTCCTGTGACCTCACTTATGTCATTGCCTCCCCAGTAATCTGTTCATCTACTTACATATATACAATACCCTCTCCTTAAATGCTCCCGTCTCCTCCCTCCCTTATAGCCCCTTTCTAGCTTGCTGGCCTCTGCTACTGACTTTTACTCCAGCTCACACACAAGTCTAAACATTTGTAGCTAGGATCCACATGTGAGAGGGAACATGCAGCATTTGGCTTTCTGGGCCTGGGTTACCAGGACAGTTTCTTTCAAGCACATCATCTACTTAGACCACATCCACCACCCACCACAATCATTCTTTTCCCCCTTCTTTACTTCCTTCTGCTAGTCTCATTCCTAGGGACCAGGTTCCTTCCATACAAATGCATTGATCATTTAAGCATGACTCCTATAGGAGAAGCCAGAAGCAAGCTATTACCACTTAAAACAAGATGAAATATAAAACACTGGTCTAGAGATATAGCTCTGTAGAAAATTTGCCCTCAGAAGTCCCTGGATTCCATTCCCAGCACCATGAAAGCATAAAATCACTCACACACACACACACACACACACACACACACACACACACACAACACTATAGCACAAATTATAAAATATCCCTGGTAAGAACAATCAGGCTTAAGTATGACTAAGCCCTTATAGCTAAAGGTTTCTTTTTAAGGAATATGCAGTATATAAAAAAGAGTTAAATTCCACCGTGATTAAATAAGCAGAAAAATCAAGAATGTGAAATTTTCTAAAGCATTTTCTTCAGTTAGACAACAGAATGGAAAAATAAATGACAGAGAAGTTACTATTGTGTATTAAAGAATTCAAAGAGAAATAAACACATATACTGTGTGGAACCTACTTGAAGACTGTTTTGAAAGAGTGGATGTAGTGGAGAGAAAATCGAGAATTACTGTTATTTTTAGGATTAATAATTGCATTGCAGTTATATAAGAAAATATATTTTATGGAAATGTATATTGAAACATCAAAGTGTGAAATTATAAGAGGTCTGAAATTTCCATGGAAATAATTACCCAATTGAGAACTAGTTGGCACACAAAACTAGTGGGCGGGGTAGCAGAGATGGCTCAGTGGTTAAAGCACTTGCCTACAAAGCCTGATGACCAGGGTTCGATTCCCCAGTGCCAATGTAAATGCAAATGCACAAAATGGCACAGGCATCACATGCATCTGAAGTTCACTTGAAGTAGCTGTAGGCCCTGGAATGCACATTCTCTCCCTCCCTCTCTCTCTCTCCCTCTCTCTCTCTCTCTTCCCTTTTCTATCTCTCTCTTTCTCTATCTCTCTCTGCTTGCAACTAAATAAAATATTTAAAAAAAACTAGTGGGCAAAGTCAAGGCAATTATTGAATATGTGTGCATTGTACAGGCATTTGCTACATTTTTCTCACTTGTATATTTAAATTTCTCATGAAAATCCATACCTATAGCCTTTGATGTGGCTAAGGCAGAGACACAATATACATGTTATGGTACTATTGCACTAAATGCTCATTGGTATGAGGTTATATAGCTAATAACGACCCACACCCAGTGCTCTTCCCAAAATCCATCTCACTTTGTTTTTCTGGAATGCATTTAAAGGCCAGCCACCTTAGCTTAGGAGGGTCTCTAGTGTGGAGAGCAAGCAGTCACAGTTTTATTCTGCAATCGGTACCATCTGCCTAGAACTAAGAGAGTGTTATGGTTTACCAGTTGAGTCCTGCTGGGCAGGCATGGAGGGGGGAGGGTTCCATTTGCTGAGTTGATGAAAGATCCTGTTCCAGATCATTCTGTCTGGGTGTTTGCAGGTTCTCGGCTCCTTACTCAAAGAATTGCAGAAAGGTGTACACAAAAGAGCAAAGAAACAGTCAGGTTCAAAACACATTGTCATGAGGAACAGTGGGCTGCTCAAATGGAAAATATCCAGGGGCCCCAGTTACCACTTGGGGCTTCCCTTTATAGGAATTTTATGGGAGAAAGAACAGGCTGCTAGGGGCATGGTTTGGATGGTTCTCTGATTTGATTGACAGGCTTGTGGTACATAACCGTTTGTTGACTGCACATGTCCCTTTCCATGGTACATCAGATTTTAATCATGTGCATATCCAGTTATGCATCGGCATAAGATAGTAAATAGGGGGCTGGAGAGATGACGTAGTGGTTAAGGCGCTTATCTGTGAAGGCTAAGGACCCAGATTTGACTCCCTAGTGCCCACGTAAACCAGATGCACAAGGGGGCACATGCATCTAGAGTTCGTTTGCAGTAGCTGGAATCCCTGGCACACCCATTCTCTCTCTATATATATCTGCCTCTCTCTCCTATCTCTAAAATAAATATATAAAAATAAATAAATAAATAAAATATATTTTAAAAGATGGTAAAACAAGGTTTTCTCCAAAAAATTTCACATAAGGGATGCAATTTCCTTTACTGTGCAAGCATCTAAAACCAGTCCAGACTAGCTGGTCCCCCTGCTGTTCTGATCTAAGAACATATTAAATAGGGACAGGTGTCAAATAATGATCTTGAAAGGGAAGAGAAACCTAACAGTTAGAGGTGGGGTGTGCAGACAGCTTGGTGCCACTATGGGTCCCAAGTTGCTGTAACAGACAACTCAGGTTCACTGAGATGAACTTCCAGACCAGGCACAGTTATGGAGGAAGGGATATTTATTGAAGCCTATAGATCCAGGGAAAGTTCCATAAAGGGCAGAAGAAGCTGGCCTGCCTTCACAGGACCAAGCAGAGAGAGAGAAGCACAAGCCAAAAAGCCAAAAGCCATACAGCACACTTAAGGAACTCCAGCTAGGCACACTTTGCATATCTTTAGATTGAAATCTGAAACCCACCATCACACCTTAAGATCCACCCAGTGACACTGCCTCCAGCCAGATGGCTGCAGATACAAACTAAAAACAACTGAATATATTGGGGGCCATCTATTCAAACCACCTCAGTTGCCAACAGGTTATTAAAGTGCATTTTGAGGAAAGAGGTGTCTAGATTATTCACTGTGCCCTGTGTGCCCGCCTCAATCAGGCGTTAGCGATGGTTCATTGGCTGAAGGTTTGACAAGGCCCTGGGTTCTGATTTCTACACCACAGGCACATCCTGGCCTGATGAGTATCTACAGCACATTTCTACCTGCTCTCAGCTCTGCCCTCAGCACCACATAAGACAGTATGAGACACTTTAATGAGAGGATTTAAAAAGTGCACTTGGTCATTTATAAGCACCACTGGATAAAAGTTCACACCTAGATGGTGTCAGTAAATTTTTCTGTGTAGTTTAGGAAACTTTTTCTGGATCAGCTAGGAGACAGGTGTGCTGACACAACTGAAGTATAAGTAGCTCTATTTTCAGTAAAATAACACTAACTTCCCTTACTGCCTACTGTGATGCAGGTACCCTGTCAGCGTTTTTCTGAAAATTAACTCATTTGGTTCAATGTAAATTTTAATTGATTCAAATAATCTGGGGTGATGATTTTATAAAACTACTTACCTAAGTTGACACAGGAAGTCTACCAGCCACCTTTCCTTCTCCAGAATCCCAAGAAAAATGAAGACATTTGAGATTCCCAAACCGTAGATAAAGTTCCTAGGTTGATGCTCACAGAGTTTGCACATTGTAGAGCAGGCAAGGACAAAACTCTGCTGTCACTGTAAATGTGTCTGTGCCTAAGTGGGAGGAACTTGGTTAGTCTGTGCTTTGGGGACCATGGATCCTACCTTAAAGAAAGCCACAGGATGAGATAGTTGAACAAGTTAAAATATGATCACTATAGTGGTAGTTCAAGGTGAGCCCATCCGCCTTGCTTATTTTTGATTATGTGCACAGCAGCCTTCCTGGACCACAGTAGAACTCAGAAAATACTTATTGAATTAATGAAGGAAGGAAGGAATGAAACTAATCTGCTATCCCTAAAGTGTGGTCCAAATTTTATTTATCCCTTGCTAACTAGACCACGGTGAGGCAAGCAAGGAATTCACTGTTTGCAAAGTATAAACCACAAAAGGCAGAAAATCTTCCACATATTATGAATTCATTAGTCTTTTTTCCAATCTTGGTAAATGTAGCTAAAGCTGTGTCTACTGCCATTTTTACTCACCTTGTAAGTTCAATTACAGATGGAATTTTGCCCTTCTTTCAAAAATGACCCCTATTCTATACCAGAAGCTTGCCTACTGAGCCTGAGCTTCTGATATTCCCTCCAGTCTTGTTTCCTTCTTCAGACTTCCAAGATTCCAGACTATTCCACACTCTTCTGCATGTAATTAATCATGTTTTACTCAAGTCTGATTTCCTGAAGCTTCTCATTGTCCAGATTACTCAGAAATTCACAGCCTGAAAGGTTTGATCTATGGACCACTCTCCCCCAGGTTGGTTCATCTTCCCAGTCTGCTCCAAGGTAATTTTCAGCTATAGCCAGAGGCTCTTGGTCCAGTGCCCAAGTCCTGGTGGGCCATGAGCCATCGGCAAGTGCGTACAGGAGGAATTAGACACCTGCACAAAGTCTCTTCACTGGGTGGACAGAAACTCTACTGGTGATGACGCTAAGCCCGTGCTTTTATCCCCTCCTTTGTCCAGGGGCATTAGACGCAACAGCCCATTTCTCAACATCCGCTAGTGTGATGAACATCTTACACTGTCATATGCATGCACACTGTCACTCAGCTTCATGTGTCTTAGGAGTAACTGATCAGTGTCTTTTGCCCTGGTGTGGCTATATAGCTGTGTTCACGTTATGGACAGTCTTTGTCTTAACACCTCATTTCCTCCTAATGTTTGTATGTGAACTGCAACCCAGTGGTAGAGTGTGTGTCTGTAAGGACTGTCTGTCTTTCCTTGCTTGCTTTCCTGTGTTCATCCACCGCTGGATTGGTCAGCTGTGATAATAAAGTACTACAGACTGAGTGGCTTACACAGCAGAAACGTACAGCTCTAATGTCAACATGGTAGGTTCTACAGAGGCCTTACCTCTAGCATAAAGATGTCTACCTTCGTGCTGTGTATGCCAATGGCAGAGTTTCAGTGTCTCTTCCTGTTCTTATAAGAGCATCAGCTCTATTGGATGTGGTCCCTGCTCTCAAGACCCCATATAACTGAGTTACCTTCTAAAGGCCCTGTGTCCAAATATAATCACACTGAGGGTGCTAAAGATTCCATTCAAAGCATGAATTTGGGGGAGGGGCATAGTTTAACCATCTGATTCTGGTTTCCTATTTCAACCAGTGCTTAAAAACCACAAAAATTCACCTGCTTTATTAATATTCATCTTAAATCAGAACCGCCCATTTGGGGGATTTATAATGAGCTAAGATTTTCAGACAAACTTTTATTTATGTGTTAACAGGACTAAGAGATATGACACCTTCTGTAATTTTTTAGCAATGTCATTCTACCTGAACAGCAGTGCAGCCCGTCATTAGGACACCAACTGCAGCATCAAATTGGAACCTATTCAGAATGACAAGCTTTGTCCTCCTCTTGCCTTATTCCAAACCCCTTTATCCTAATCTTTTTTTTTATAATACTACCATTAGGGTCTTCTTGAACATAGTACATAACTTACATAAAATATTGTTTTCTTAAAATCCCTTAGGATATAACTTACCAATGCAATCATTTTACCAGTTTTGTTTACTGACATAGTCATCGGGATTAAAACACAAAGTAATAGATACATTTTTGTTAATAAAGAAATATTTGAATAAGGGCTTTGTAGTGGTTAAATTTATGTGTCAGTTTATCCAAATTACAGGGTGCTCAACAATTGCATCAGATATTATTTGGGCATGTCTGTAGGGTATTTCTGGACATGATTAATATTTAACTCAGTAGAGTGAGTAAAGGATGCCATATTCCATAGTATAAGTGGGCTGTGCTCCTTCAGTGGAAATGAGACAGGCGAGCAAAAGGAAATTGTTTAGCAACCAGCATACTGCTTGGCTTGGGCAGTATTCTATATCCTTTTCCTCAGATTGAGTATGAGCAACCTGTTGGCATCATGGGAACTCCCCACCTGTGCTGAGCTATGTGTACACCCCCCTCCAAATACTGAAGTAGATTGCTCTTCTTCTAAGAAATCATTATTCATTTCAAATTTAAATTTGTTCCCAGATATATTCTGTATTGGAATAGCACATGATCATCTAGCCTGGACTCATTTTGAAAGCTTGCCAAATAAGGCAAACTGTGTCCTCTCAGCGGGATTTTAGCAAAATATTCTATTTATCATCTTATGTCTATGAATAACTGGGAATATATATTATGGAAGTAAAATATAATATGGGGAGGGACATGCATAGTGAAGAATAGATTATATATAACCCTAAAATAGCAACCAAATAAATATTGCCACCTAAACTATACCCCTAGCAACTGATCCTTCCTTCTTGTGGAAGCCCTTGGCAGTAATCCAGGCCCTTGAGTGCTTTGTCACTATGGTGGCCCACTGAACCTCTTGGGAGTGTAGACAAACCTTTGCTGCTGGTTTGCTCTTAATAAAGTTTCCAGATGTCTCACTATTTGTTTGCACCTTTCTTTAATTCTTTGAGTAAGGAGCCAAGAACCTGGAAACACCCAGACAGAGATCACTGGTAACAGAAATAGAATAATAACTGAATACAACAATAATGCTGAACTCTAGTAAAAGAGATTTTACCCTTCTTGAGCACTTTTTCAGATGTGACAGAGATCTGGTTCCTGTTTTCAGATTTGAACTTAAATGTCTGCTTTTCTTGTGGTTTAACCCTGCCCCATTGGAACTATACCACCAACTCTCCTGCTTCTCAGGTCCTTGTACTTGGAATGGAACTTTCCCATTAGGTCTTCTGAGTTTCCAGTGACTTGTTAATTTTCATAACATTGACCCAACCCTTCATACATAGTTCACATATGTCCATTCTATTGATTCAGCTTCTCTGGAGAGTTTTGAAACTACAGAGTTTGGTACTATGAGTGATTGTTAGAGGAACATGATTTTAAGGATGCTTTCTGAATTGGTCCTGAGGTTCCAGGAACTGCCTCTCTAACCTGATTAGATTTAAAGATGCTAATGGCTCCACTTCCAGTAGTTATAAAAGGGACCACTTAGGACCTTATGGCACAAGAGTCCTGGAAGGCAGCACTTATCATCCATTGTGTGACTGAGCAGTAGAGATATGGAAAAGGTCACCACTGAATATTCCTAATCAACCATTAACAAGAGATAAGAAGCTACATGATAGTGTAGATACTTTCAAATACATTAATCAACCTAATGAATAAAATGAAATAGGCTGTTGTTCCTAATGTCACTGGACAAAGTAGGAAAAAGTATGAGCTTAAAGATTTAAATTCCCAGGTCAAGCCCTGCATAAATGACTTTTAAGCTTCTGTGTATACTCCAAAGGAAGATTTTATATCTCCTGGAACTTCAAGACAAGACTGCAGAGAAACAAACTCCTGCATTTGGTTGAATCATAATGCAAGTCAAAGTCTCAGCCTCCTGAGGTATCTACAGTTAAAATGAGGGTTCTGATGAGTGGGAGGAAATGTCGATACATGAGATGACCATGACAAAGGTGGGAGTGTTGAATATGCCCATTATAGTGGCTATTTTCCTTGCGAATTAGGTTTCTCCACCCTTAGTGGAAGCAATCTGCCTGCCTTTAATGGAAGCGTCTTCTCTACTTACATCTGAGGTTGACCCTCCACTCCCTAAGAAAGCTGTGAAGTCCCCTCCCACTGGACTTTAAGCCTACCAGCTTTGACATGGAGTGATGCCAACAGCTCTTCTGGTTCTCGGGCCTTTGTACTTGGAATTGAACTGTACCATTAGGTCTTCTGAGTTTCAATTGACTTGTTCATTTTCATAATATGTGAATCAAACTTTCCTCTCCCTTCACATGTATTTTACATATGGCCATGCCACCTCCCTTTGTTGGAGACCTGCAACTGACTTAAGTGACACAAAGCTTCTAAATGTAAGGTAGAAAAAGTGTGAGTCATGAAGATATGCTACACTTCAAAGGAACTGCTTGAGTTTTCCATTTTCCATGAGAAAAAAAGTCTAGTCAAAAAATAATGAGAATTAATATTAAGATTATACAATAATGATAGGAGGAAAAGAAAGTTTAATTTGGCTGAATTTATTAATACAAGTTCATAAAGGAGAGATTTTGCATGTACTACTCCTGCTCATGGAGTTATGAAGGGCTCCATAGTGTCTGGTTGATGTAAATGTGATACAATAGGGAAAACACAGTAAGTGAGTTAGAAATGCTGGACCTGGCTTGGTTTAATATAGATGGAGGACATTAAGAGTTTAGGAAGCTTAGAGCATTATAAGAAACTGATTATTTGACATGTGTTCTGCAATCCTTGGAGGATCCAGAAAGCATGTCTTTCATCAGTACTATGGTAAATGTATTTGTGAGAGGAACCCCAGCATCCTGACAAGAGTTCTGTGATGGCTCTTATTGTTGACCCAACCTATCAGTGATGGCTGGCCACTGTAACAGGGCATGTAAATGCAAGGTGGGTAATGGGAACCAAGGGTGGCAGAGGTGCTACCATTCAGTCTCCAAGAGTGATTGTTGGTATCACAACTGATGGTCATAGTCAAAGTCAAAGCAACAATCAGAATAGATGGACTTGCATAAACTTATCTGTTGACTTGCTGATTATGTATGGTGTGCCTAGAAGTGAAACAGATAGGATGCCTCCAAAACTCATTTGATTTGTAAAAGCAGATAAAGCCTAGATGAAGTGAATTAAAACCTAACCCAAAACATAAACACAGAGGGGCATCTTCCCTAGCCAATTCCCAAACTTAAGGTAGACCCAGAACACCTCGAGGAAGGACTCTGATATATTGCCAAAAAATAATCATACTGCTAATATTCCTCCCAGCTCTCTTCAAAGAGACAGTGCCTCCTTTTACTTGTAGCTGTGAATTGGAAAATGGGAAATAATCATATCTTTGGGAGGCTAATGGACACTGGCTTGAAATTCTCATCAGTCCTAAGAGACCTAACATTTCACTGTGCTCTACCATTATTTCACACTTATGGAGGTCAGGTGATCCATATAATTTTAGCCCACATCCACCTCACATACCAGTGGACCCATGAATATTTTCCTTGGTTATTTTCCCACTTCCAGGACGCATCATTGGAATTGACAATCTCAGCAACTGGTAGAATCTCCACATTAGTTCCCTAACCTACAACATTGAGATTACTATGATAAGAAAGGCTAGTGTCAGCAATTAGAATTGCAACTATCCAAGAAAATAGTAAACCAAAGCAATACTGCATTCTTGGAGAAATGTAGACACTGATGTTAATGGACATGAAGGATGCAAGATTAGTCATTTATTCTAACAACCTGCATGGCCTGTGAAGAAGACAAATAGATATCAAGAAATATTCATGGCAATCACAAGCTTAACTAGAAAGGAAACAACAATGTTGGCTATTTTACAGTCCATATTTTAATTGCTTGCACAAATTAACATGTCCTCTGGTACCTGGAACACAGCAATTTATCTGAGAAATGCTTCATTATTTCTACCTATAACAAAGAACCAACCAAACAAGTTTGTTTTACTTGATGAGGCTAGAAATATGCTTTCAGTTTCTTATCTTAGGGACATATCAACTCTGTTAATTCTACATCATGACTTGGTCACAAGTAACTTGATCACATCATACTTCCAAACAATGTCCCACTGAACTGATGATATTATGCTGTTTCATCTTAGTTAACAAAAAGGAGAAACTATTCTAGACTTATTGGCTATACATTTTATGCTAGAAATAGTAAGTAAATAGTATGAAATGTTGGGAATCTCTAGTCCAGTGGAATTTTTATGGGTTCAATAATATGACACATGCCCTAGATACCTCTAATAAAAGATAAATTGTCTAATCTCACCCCTTCTACTGTCAAGTAAGATGTACAATACCTAGTAGGCCAGTTTGGATTTTTGAGGGAACACATTCTTCATCTAGGTTTGTTACTTGAACCTATTTAATGAACAAGCCTAAAAATCTATTAGATTTTAGAGGAGCTCAAAATAAATCAAGCCTCTGCAACAAGTCTGGGTTGCAGCCATGCATGCTGCTCTCTACCCTTGGGCTATTTGATTCAGAACATCAAATGGTACCTGGTAGTGTTAGCAGCTGAAGGATGCTTCTAGAAGCCTTTGATAGTTAGTCTTGATTGTTAAGTTGATTGGATGCCTTGGGGATTAGTGAAGCACACCTCTGCTTTTGAGTGTGATGGTACTTTCAGAGACAATTGGAGCACGTAGACTCTCAAGGGATTATTCCCTTGATACATGCACAATATAATGGCATTTTAAAGAGGTGATGGTGAAAAGTAGGTCACTGAGTGGAGTGTCCTAGGGGTTTATCTTGCCCTCATGCCTCATATGTTCCTTTTCATCTGCTTTATCTCCACCATGGTGTAAGCTGCTCCACCCTGCCTACCCTGAACACTCTGAAACCATGAGCCAAATTAAATCTTTCTTCCTTAAAGTTCTGTTTCTCAGCTATTTGTCCATAGTGATATGAAGGCCTGACTCACAACTGAGCCTTTGGTAGGTAGGTGAATTCTAGGACCAGTCCTGGGATTTTTAGACCATGTCCTGCCATCTTCTAAAGATAAATAGACATTGAATAGCACTTGACTGGGCTTCCCACTGTGAACTGAATGTTCTCCAAACTTCCAACCCATAAAGCTGGCTATTCTCACATTATCATAATAGAAAATATATATATGTATATATATTTGTATATACATACATATATATGTATGTATACATATATATATGTAGGTATACATATAAATATATGTATTGTGTATATATAGAGAATAGATAATATAGATATAGATATAGATATAGATAGAGAGAGAATATATATATATATATATATATATCTGAACCTGTATAAGTCCTGAAGGCATAAACAAGTAGCATGAAGAGTTAGCTCAAATGCCTATGATCCCCATTTTGCTATATTTCTTTTTTCCTTCCAACCCCTTCCTTTTTTATTTAAGAGAGAGAGAGAGAGAGAGAGAGAGAGAAGCAGAATGGGCATGCCAGGGGCTGAGTTCCAGGTGCATGTGCCACCTTGTGCATCTGGCTTACATGGGTCCTGGGGAATTGAACCAAGGTCCTTTGGTTTGCAGGCAAGCACCTTAACCACTAAGCAATCCCATGAGGAGCTCCTACAATCAGTTTACAGAAAAGTGGAGATGCAGACCTAAAGAACATGCAAGCACCACCTGCAAGTGACCAGGTACAGCTCTTGAGACATTAGGTAGAGGGTACATCCCTGAAGGACAATGGTGAAAGGAAATCCTTTAAAAGGCTGTAATCTGACTGTTCACTCTTCTTGGAAGAACAATGATCACATAGAGATTCATAACTTGTAGCCAATCGTTTGAATGGTTGGAACGAACAAGATTGGGAAATTAAAATACCAAGAATTTTGGGAAGAAGCATGTGAATAGACCTCTGCCAGGACAAGACGATGAAGACGTGTGTTCCATAGCAGAGCAGCATGTTATAATCCACCCTAGATTAACCCTTTCAGTTAGATACTCACCAGCTTCTTTCCCTAACTCCTGTGTCACTGCCCAATAGAATCATGAACAAAGTAACCATGCGGGCAGGGATGGCAGTTATACATGGGTTCAGTAACATGGAATTTCACCAAGGCAACCTGGGTACAGGTACTGCTGAACTTCTAATCTGCCAACAGCAGACGACAGCACTGAATCGCCAACATGGCACTATTCCTCAGGGCGATCAGTCAGCTGTTTGGTGTCAAGTTGATCACATTGGACAGCATCCATAGCATATGGGGCAGTGTTTGTACATTACTGTTATACATACTTATTCCATCTATGGATTTTCTTTTATTATCACAATGCTTCTGCAAAAACTGCCAACCATGGACTTAGATCATGCCTCACCCTCCATCATGGTATTCCAAGCAGCATGGCTTCTGTTCCAGGAACTCACTTTATAACAAATGAAATATGGCAACATACCTATAGAGTTTTATGTTGCCTGAGGCAATGGATTCTGACTTCCAAGGGAAAAACTGGATTGCTACTCCATAACGGAGGCAAAGAGCATATGTCTAAAATACAGGTTGGGCATTCCTTAGTTCTAACACTACTCTGTGATTAAAGACAATGGAAAGCTCCAAAATATTCTCCAGGCAGGCATACTTGTGGCTCACACTCTTCTGCTATTTAAAAAAAAAAAGATGAGCTACTGTACCAGCTAAAGAACAATGGCTAGCTGGGGTGCCCACTAAAGGCAAAAAGGGAGTTTATAAAAGCCATTTATGGCCATGGGCAAGTTATAGAAATAGTTCTTTATTTATCATGGTATTTTCTTTGCATTTTTGTTATAAATGTTTGTGTGTCTGATGAACACACAAATATCCTTGTTTTCATTCCTTCCCTTATGATATAAATTAAACTGTGTTAACTTCATATCATAGTATTAATATGTTGTTAATTTTATCCCACAGTGTTTATGTTATAAGATATAAAGGAGAAAAGCAAACATACTGCAAGGACTTTAAAGGCTTACTTCCCCTTGCAGGGAAGAGATCAATCTGTGTTTTTTTGTTTGTTTGTTTTTGTTTTTGTAAACAGGACAGATGTATCATGTCAGGCAGAATTATAATGCTTGTTATTCTCCTTATTTGTGATTAACTATGTCTTAAGGAGATGCATATAGGTGCCAAGTGGACAAGAAATGAACTTGCCATGGTTATTTTTATTGATCAGCATGCTGGGTTAGTGGTGGCCCCAAATTTGGTCAAATATTACTCTAGATGTACTAGGTATTTCTGGATGGATGAGATTAATATTTGAGTCAGTAGATTGAAAAAGCCAATTACCTTCCTTAATGAGCAACCATCCAACCAGTGAAAAGTCTGAGTAGAACAGAGTCTCATCAAGATTTAAATAAGAAATGACTCCTGCCTGAAAGCTTTTAACTGGAGGCCCAGTTTTCTCCTACTGACAAACCCAAGCTGAAACAATTCTTTCTACACATCCACCCTGCTGCCTACCTTGGACTAGAATACATATTAGTACTCATGGGCTTCTAGCTAAACAACTTTTAGTGCTCCTCAGCTCTCATAAATGCATGAGCCACTCAGCCACTCATCTATCTGTCTATTATCTATCTATCTATCTATCTATCTATCTATCTATCTATCTATCATCTATCTATCTATCTGTTAATGATCTATCTACCATTCTACCAATCTTTGGACTAATACAGCTTTCTCACTTCCCTGCATATTTTGCCTTCTTTGACTTCCCTGATTTCCTTTCTCCACATGTTATATTTTTAATAAAATCCTTCATGTTAGATTTTTTTTGGCCCACTGTAGCAAGAAAGACACCTAACTAATCAGAGCATGGATCATGGTTTTCTTACCATTTCATGAACTCTTTGACCTGACATAGTTCCCAGCCTTCTGACATGTACCAAGACCTACTAGAGTTGTATTTCAAATATCACAAACCTTCCAATTGAAGAGTTATGGTCACTAATGAGCAAAAAGGAGACAGAAGTTCAGAAAGCTGAGGTGATAATACCAGCTCATCCCCAAAAGCCCTGTCAACTTGTTGGTGTTAAGATATTCATGTCAGTTAATTAACTTCCTTTTTGTGGTGGTTTGAATTAGATGTCTCTCATAAACACATGGGTTCTGAATGCTAGGTCCCCAACTGGTGGCAATTTGGGAATTAGAGACTTGCTAGAGGCAATGTGTTGTTACGGGCAGGATTATGGGTGTTATAGCCAGCTTCCCCTTTCCAGTGTTTGGCACACTCTCCTGCTGCTGTTGCCCACCTGATGTTGGTCAGGAGGTGATGTCTACCCTCAACTCATACTATCCTTTCCCCTGCCATCATGGAGCTTCCTCTCAATTCTCTAAGCTTAAATAAACCCTTTTTTCCCATAGACTGCTTTTGGTCAGGTGCTTTGTGCCAGCAACATAAAGGTAAATGCAACACTTTACCAATTTTCACATCTGTAAAATGGAAGCAGTGGCATTAGAGATGGTAGCACCAATGTTTAGAATAGCTATGAAGATTAGGAGTTATTGTATTATTAAACAATGCATGATTTCACTATGTATCATTAGACTAGATTTAACAGTGCCTGTAACCTGAAAAGAACTTGTAGCTTTCATCATTCCATTCTTAGAGTGATGGTTTCTTAGACCATATAACTAATAGGTTGGTCTTGATGAGTTTTAGGTATTCCCTATTCTGATAATTTTAGGCTTCAAGGATTCAATTTTTCCCTGAAGATATTTCCCATAGAGTTGAGTGGTGGGTGATATGGGCTTCAGCTATCACTTGGCTCCATCATTTCAGAAAACTTTCCAAGGCAGGCAGCCTTTCAGAGAACTCTACTCCCACCTGACCAGTCCCGCCAGTAATGCATTGTGTGAATAGGTGCCAAAGTCCTGTCCTTCCCCAGCCCTGCATGTCCTGAAGGAAGACATCCACACACGTTTTTATCCTGGTCCACAAAGCCTCCCCTTCTCTCCTCCTGTCAGCCCAGGTTTAAATATAAAATTTAATAGGGGTTGTTTATGCATTACTTGATGCATGCATTTATTCAACGATCAGGTTCCCTTTGCTTAACTATCAAATGCCATCACTTTCCAAGAGGTTATTTCTGAATGTGCTGACTTAAAGGAAGAGAAAGGCAGCTATCTACTGCTTTTGGATTCAGAACAGACAAGCTGAAAGAAATGAGGAGTGACTTTATCTCCACCTGGCTTTGAATAGGCCCTGTAAAAATGGTACTGGTTATGCTGAGAAACTAGTAAAGAGACATGAACAAAATGCAAAAAAAAAAAGGTTGCTCATGTAAGCCTCATATTTCTCTGTTTCTTAGATCACGAAATACAGTTGTGCCTTGAGATTCACTCCCTTTGTTCAGTATTATTTCCTTTGCCACCTGCCTCCAAATGGTCCTTCAAGGGTTTTGGCAAAGCAGTTACAAAGGTGTCTGGTTTCATTGTAACATCTGTAAGTGCCTTTGCTAAAAGGCTCATTTTCTGCTACCTTGAGAAATTCACCCTGTGAGTCTTCTGAGAACCTTAAAATCCATTACAGTGCGTCAGAAGGTGAGAGGGAATGATTTTTCTCTCCTTACTTTAGTCTATTTTGGAAAGACACAGAGGGGCTTTAAGAGTCAGGGAAGCGAGTAACAAAAGGAAAATGGTCACTCTGAGATTCTCTTTTGGAAGTGCCTATTCTCTCTCTTTTGATACCATGATGCTAGCAAGTTTAAGTGTTACCTTGGGGACCTTGTTTGGTATTCTTCATGAGCCATTCACCCACTCTGAGGAGTTGTGCATTTTTTCCTCAGCCAGGAGAGTGAAGAAAATTCACTGTAAGGATTCAAAGACACAGATCCTCTACCCTGCCAATTGATATGTTATTTCTCCTTAGGAAAGCTCACCTCTAAGACTATGGGTTAGAGCTGCAGAATTGACGGTGACTGGTAAGGTTGGAAGGGACAAGGCGTGACGGCTAATTCCCCAGACATCCCATGTAGACACCCACCAGATCATCCAAGACATCCTATAAGATAGATCTATGTATCTTTAGACTTTCAGAAATCATCCAATCTTAGCCTGACCTGTAATAATCGTATTGATAGGTCAATGAGGTAAGTCTACCCAAAAAAATAGGGATCCAGTTTTCTCCTGCAGAAAATAGAGATCAACTGGGATGGAAAGATAAGAACTCAGGGACTTCTGGGTAAGATGGTGGCATAGGAGCCATGCCAAACAAAGCTAGGGAGGGATTTAATCAAAACCCCAATAAAATACACTCTTCTTCTGAAAAGTGAAGGAGTATAGGTTATTTTTAGACACAACAGAAAAGCCGGAGAGACCAAGATCTACCAAAAAGGAGGACAACAGCCAGGGTCCCATTGTGCACTGGCGCCCACGACCTGCGGTCAGTGCACCCGCCCGGAGACACCCTGCCAGGCAAGCAGGGCGGCGGCAGCAGGAGAGACCAACCAACAGATTTTTCAATTCCATTAGCGTTCTTGCAAAGTTAAGAAATCTGAAGGAAAGACAGCCAAGATCAACTAAATAGTTACTGAAAGTGCAAGCAATTCCAGAAGTCTGAACTCTCCCATTCCCCACTATCAGAAGCTCAAACCTCCAGCATTCAGCTCCAAGTGGCAGAGCAGCCAGCTCCACAGCACACCACTGAGGTATTGAGGTTGGCACTCAACAGTGGTGAGATTGGAAGTCACCCCAAAAGGTAACAAGGCTGCCTGACAAAAAAAAAAAAAAAAACAGGTACAAACAGGTACACAGGCCTGCAACAGCTAATCTCTCTTTCCTTTGTCAGGGCAGGTTATGGGGTATATATTATATATTCCTGGCTGGCTTTACCATCTTCAAATAACCTGTTTTGGGGGATTGAGTATTGCTGTCTTTGATGCTTTCATATATACAGGGCCTTTGTCTTTTGCTTCTGTCATTATTGGGGGCAGGCTCTGATCCAGATCCAGGCTGACTTGGAACCCAATTCAGAACAGAAATCTCAACCTCCCAGCTGACAAGATTAAGGGTGTAGACAACAAACACCCTTAGGGATTTGGGCTTTATACAACTATCTGTTTTAACCTACACAATTGCATACTTTGTGCTGGTTTTTAATGATTGTGCATGTTACTCAGTTGAAGTTTAGAATTTGCCAGTAAATTATTCCACCCAGTCCACTATAATACTTGCTTAGCAAGCAAATTCAACACCTAGGATTACTTCTGTGGCTTGATTAGGGGCAAGAGCTACACCTGGCACCTTGAACTCATATCCTGAGGGTATATAGAGGTGGATTGTCACATCTGGGAGCACTGCAGACAAGTAGAAAACCCAAGCATCAAATCAATTCAGGATGCAAAAGTCGCTACAATATAATACAAGAAACTCAAAGAATCAAGACAATACAGTCCCACCAAAAACTATAAATCCATCAGAAATGGTCACCAATGAAACTGTTTTACATGAAATGCCTGACAAAGATTTCAAGAAAATGATGGTATCTATGCTCAAAGAAATCAGAGAAGAAATGAAGGGAATCAAAGAAGAAAACAAAGGAATTAGATATCCTTTCATGGTAAAAGTATTACAGAAACTGGGAATAGAAGGAACATATCTCAACATAATAAAAGCTATTTATGACAAACCTACAGCCAACATAATACTAATTGGTGAAAAACTTGAAGCTTTTCCACTAAATTCAGAAACAAAACAAGGGTGTCCACTGCCCCAACTTTTATTTGATATAGCACTGGAAGTTTTAGCTGTAGCAATAAGGCAAGAGACACTCATAAAAGGGATACAAATTGGAAAGGAAGAGATCAAATTATCACTATTTGCAGATGATATGATTCTATACATAAAAGACCCTAAAAACTCTACCAGCAAACTGTTAGAGCTGATAAACACGCTTAGCAAAATAGCAGGATACAAAATAAAAACACAGAAATCAGTAGCTCTTCTCTGTACTAACAACAAACATGTGGAGAATGAAATCAGGGAATCTCTCCCATTCACAATTGCCTCAAAAAAATAAAGAAAGTACCTTGGAATGAACTTCATTAAGGAAGTAAAAGATCTCTACAATGAGAACTTTAAAACACTAAAGCGAGAAATTTCAGAAGACATAAGGAAACGGAAAGACATCCCATATTCTTGGATTGCAAGAATCAATATTGTGAAAATGTCAATCTTACCAAAAGCAATCTACACATTTAATGTAATCCCCATTAGAATTCCAACATTCTTCACAGGAATAGAAACAAGAATCCTAAAATTCATTTGGAAGCACAAAAAACCTCAAATAGTCAAAACGACTTTGAGCAACAAAAATAAGGCTGGTGGTATCACTATACCCAATTTTAAGCTGTATTACAGAGCCATAGTAACAGACATAGCACGATATTGGCACAAAGACAGACATGTAGATCAATGGAACAGAATTAAGGACCCAGATGTTAATCTAGACAGCTATAGGCATCTGATTTTTGCCAAAAATGCCAAAAATATTCATTGGAGAAAAGACAGCCTCTTCAACAAGTCGTGCTGGGAAAACTGGATATCTATATGTAGAAAGATGAAAATAGATCCTTGTCTTTCTCCATGCATGAGAATCAAATCCAAGTGAATCAGGGTCGTTAATATCAGACGTGAAACTCTGAAATTGCTAGAGGAAAAGGTGGGGAAACCCTTCAACATATTGGAATAGGTAATGACTTTCTGAGCATAACCCCAATTGCTCAGAAAATAAAACCACTATTCAACTACTGGGATCTCATGAAATTACAAAGCTTTTGTATAACAAAGGACAATGAATACAGCAAAGAGACAACCTATATAATAGGAAAATATCTTTGCAAGCTACATATCTAACAGAAGATTAATATCCAGAATATACAAAGAACTCGAAAAACAGAACATTAAGAAATCAAACAAACCAATCAAAAAATGGGCTATGGAACTAAATAGAGAGTTCTCACTGGGAGAAATACAGATGGCATATAAACATCTAAAAAAGTGTTCTACATCCTTAGCCATCAAGGAAATACAAATTAAAACTACCTTGTCTCTCCCGTCAAAATGGCTACCATCAAATAACAAATGATAATAAATGTTGGCGAGGATGTGGTAAAAGGGGAACCCTTCTGCACTGTTGGCGGGAATGTAATCTGGTATCAACCATTGTGTAAATCAGTGTGGAGGTTCTTGAGACAGCTAAAAATAAATTTGTCATATGATCCAGCTATAGCACTCCTAGGCATATATCCTAATGACTCTTCTCACTACCTTAGAGATACTTGCACAACCATGCTTATTGCCGCTCTATTCACAATAGCTAGGAAATGGAACCAGCCTAGGTATTCACCACAGATGAATGGATAATAAAGATGTGGTACATCTACACAATGGAGTTCTATTTAGTGGTAAAGAAAATTGATATTGTGAAATTTGTAGGGAAATGGATGGATCTGGAAAGGATTATATTAAGTATGGTAACCCAGAAAGCCAAATGTCACATGTTCTCTCTTATATGTGGATCCTAGCTACAAATATATAGACTTGTGTGTGATCTGGAACCAAAAATCAATAGCAGAGGCCCATAAGCTAGAAAAAGTCTATAAGGGAGGGAGGAGAGAGATGGTCTTAAGGGGATGATATTGTATATATGTAAGTAGAAGAACAGATTACAGGGAAGGGAAAGGCCTAAGCAAGGTCAGGGTAAATGATTATATAAGAGAAAGGTGAGGGGGAGGGTCAATCAAAATTCAAGATATTCTGAATAAGACATATAAAAATCTACTTTCTTAAATCCAGAAGCCGCAGATTGTTACCAGAAAATTTTCAGTGCCAGGGATGGGATACCTTCCAGTGAGTTGTTGCCCAGGGAAGTTCCTGATGCCTCCAAGACATTATGGCTATTGCCAAGGCCCTTGGTTTCCCATGAGAAACAGATGGTAAGACCCTATTGATGAAGGCTTCACATGCCTGAGCAGCAAAGTCACTGAGAAATCAAGCTGGTACTGAGCAGTAAGCCTTCTCCCTGTAGCCCAGCCAACTGAAAGCTGGAAAAAGCTGCACTGCATACAGCCTTCTGGGAGACAGAAGTAATCAGCAGTGAAAACAGTGGACACTGGAAACCTCAAGTTTGGCCAGACAGGCCAGATGACTGAACGAGTGCAATAGTGGCATGTCTTCTCTGGGGGAAACCAACTGCTCTGTAGTTGGACTGAGAGCCCACTCTATGGGAGGGTATACATGCCTGGTACTGAAAACCTAATCAAAAGCCTATGGCAGGGGAGGTCATGAGCCTTAGGGGTATAAAGCCTGCTCTTGTCTGGATAAATACATATATTACTCTCACAAAATTACCCTGGAAGCACTACACTTAATGTTCATACTCATATATTAATGCTACTCTCACTTTTGGTTATAGAAGCTTCTCTTTTCAGATGGCGATGGTCACTGGGATGACCCAAAAGTTAACATAGTGCTGAGAAGAAGGGATGGAGGAGTGTCCAGCACTGAAACATCTCCCACCCTTTAAGGCTCAGGTTTCATGGTAGAAGAGGTGGCTGAAAGAATGTAAGAGCTAAAGGAAGGGTACCACTCCTTACACACAACTGTCTGGACAGAAATTGGCCTCGATATCCAAGACTTCACAGTACCTAGTAATACCAACACAAGACCTTCATAATAGGAGAAAAAGTTGATGACATCAAATTAAAAGAGAAACTAATGGAGCTAGGGAGGGTATATGATGGAGAGCAGAGTTATGAAGGGGAAAGTGGGGGAGGAGAGGGAAATTCAGACAAAAAACATTATTGAACCATTTATTAAAAAATAATCAAAGTAAAAAAATTCAAAAAAAAAAAAAAGATAAGAACTCAGGTCCTGGGGGTTAGCATATCCATGAGACTGGAAGAAGAAAGAATGTCTTTTGCTCAGATCAAGGTTCTAAGGTAAGAGAAAGCTGGTCACCCAGCCAAAGGCTGAAATCATGCGGTTCCACCCATTCTGCATGCTAGGGGAGCAACAGAGGTCTGGGCTCCAGCATTACTCTTGTATCTAAGCTCTGACCTCTGAAGACAAGGTGGAAACACTGGCAAGAGCTGTTGCTAAGCTATAGCTGTGACTACTGGTAAAGCTTCTCCAGAATCATCTACTAAGATGCATGAGGGGGCTCAGGGAATACAATTCCAGGGCATGTTTGAATTGTATGTCACTTAATTGTTCAGAGCTATAAACCTTGGCATTTTTTTTTGTGCCACACCTGACAATTGCACAGCAAGAGATGGAGGGACTGGCATTTGAACTATCCAGAGCTCGGCCCTGTGAGATACTGACCTTGAGGAAGAAGCATCTGAGTGGCAGCTCTCCATAAATCAGCTGAAGGATTCTCCTTCTCCCCCATCTTCTTCCTCCATGGCATCACTTCCCTTCTATTAACAATACAACTACTGTGTATTGAATGTAAAACATTCATTAGTATCCCAAGGGACCTTCTTTCTTTCTTTTGAAGTAGGATGTGACTCTAGCCCAGGTTGACCTGGATTTCACTATGTAGTCTCAGGGTGTCCTTGAACTCACAGCAATCCTCCTACCCCTGCCTCCCATGGGATTAAAGTCATGCACCACCACACCTGGCCCAATGGGCTTTCAAACTCAATGAATCTAGTATCAAGTCTACCCTATGCCTCTGGCCAGCTTTTTGCCTGGGTAACCTTTCTGCCATTCACCCACACTCAAAATCTCATGATCCTCTTTGTTTCATTCCAGCATTTGGTCCCAAATTCCCAACTTTCTATATCTTTGACCATTACAATTCACCTTCATGCTTGCTTGCTTGCTTTCTTTCTTTCTTTCTTTCTTTCTTTCTTTCTTTCTTTCTTTTTTCTTTCTTCCTTTCTCTTTAACACTAATTCAGTCATCCTTAGTAAGTTATTTGCATGTCTTTCATGGGTTGGGAATTGTGGTCATCACACCCATTAGCTTGAAGTAAAATTATGGAGAGCTCTCTATGGGAACATTTTTATGATCAGTGTGCCTTAGAGTGTTTTTTATAAAAATTTTGATTTTTCACTTACTTTCTAGTGGCTAAAGTTGGTTCTTCCCACATGCAAAGTGGTAGTCAAATACGCTGAAGCTGCATGCTCAGGGACAGAGTAGCTGGATCCTTGTAGCAGACGGCTTCAGGTTCACTGAGATGAACTTCCAGGCCAGGCATAGTTATGGAGGAAGGGATTAATTGAAGCTTACAGATCCAGGAGAAGTTCCATAATGGCAGAACAAGTTGACCCCTTCTTAAAGGACTAAGCAGAGAGAGAGGAAAAAAAAAAAAAAAAAAAAAAAAAGCACAAGCCAATCCACAAGCCACACAGCACACTTCAGGACCTCCAGCTAGGCACGTTTTGCATATCTTTATATTGGAATTTCAAATCCACCACCACACCTTAGGGCTGGACCCTAAGATCCACCCAGTGACACAGCCTGCAGCCCGGTGCCTACAGATGCAAACTTCAAACTAATGAAACACCGAATATATCTTTTCAAAGTACAGTCTTTATGTACAAGTGGTCATTACTGACACACCTGCAAATAAGCAAGTATCAGTAGTTGTGGAGTCAGGTAAAAAGAGTCCAAAAGATTGTCTGAAATCTATACCATACCCTGTCAGAAAATTCATAGTTTCCTTAGTGCCCAAAGGCAATGCCCAAGAGAAACCACACTGGGATCCTTTCTTCAATATCTTTGCTATGAGACTCTCTGCCCATTTGCAGTGGTAATTCTCCCACTGCACAGCCTTTAACACATATGTTCTGTGTTCAAAACCTTCACCCACTCACTGTGCTTACATGGATAACTCTAAACACAGTTGAGCTGTGTTATTCACAATAGTAGAGTTCTGTGAAGTCATTTTAAATGATGAATTATGATTACTGAGTCAATGACCCTTAGGGAGACTCTGGGTTAAGTTCTTGAAAACCTCTCATCAAAACATTTTCATTAGCTGATTACAGTTTAACCTTTTTATGTATTCTATTTAGAGACATCTTATTTAATATATTTTGTTGATTCATTAAAATTGAACTCATGGCCAACAACACTGTAACTCATGCCTAATGAAGCTTATCTAATAAGGTTTTCTCATTTAAGGCTCATCATAGCCTTCTTGAACTTAGAAACACTAGATTATACTTGATCTCTACACTTAGGGGTCATTCCAAATGGTAAAATCTTCAATAAAACAAAATGAGATACCAAATAGATGATAAGAAGGATATTTGTAAACAGAATAAGAGCTTAAAAGATATAAGTTGATTATTTTGATGGTAAGAATCATTAGATAAATCATATTGTGATTTAATCATGCCCAAAACTTGTCAATTTAATATTTTAATAAGCTAAATTAGATTAAAGTGAAAAAAAGAACATAGCATCAACTTGTTCAAACCTTTACCTCAACTGGTTATGTGAACCTCAAGTAGCTCAATGTTTTTGTTATTCAGTGCATGTCTATGAATAATAGTGAAGTCACCATGAGAGATCAATAAGGAATTAAAACTAAATTTTAATGAGTGAACGAATTAGCAAATAATAAGTACCATCTATACCTCATCCTAGCCTTCAAAGCCTCCGTATCAGTTACTTTCCCTGTTGCTGTAACAAAATACCTGGAAAGAAACAGCTCAAGGGTCGAGGGTTTATCTAGGTTTACGGTTCAAGGGGAAGGTGGGGATGGCCTAGCAGGAGCATGCAGCAGCTGACAACTTTGGATCTGCAGTCAGGAAAGAGAGAGCAATATACACTGACACACAGATAGTGTCCTCCTTTTTATTCAGTTTGGGACGCCAGTCCTTGGAACATTGCTGCCTGCAGTTAGGGTGAGTTTTCACCACCTCAATTAACCAGCCATGACCAGGGATTTATTTCCTAGGTGACTGTTGATCCAGTCAAGTCGACAACTCAAGATTCACCTTCACAGCCACCAACAGGTTGACTTCCTCTCTCCCCAGCATTAAGCCCTCATTGTCTTATCCTTTAACTATACTTTAATATTTTCCTGTCTCAACCCCTTTCCAAGTTAGGATGTAATGAAGAATTCTTTGATTGTAAGCAACAGAAACTAACCACTAAAGGATTAAAAAAAATATAAAAGGGATTTAAGAATCTTAACTGAATGGTTGGTCATAGCCTCAAAGAAAGAACTGGACACAGGAAAAGTAAAGATTTCATATATTCCAAGGAAGCTCAGAGATCTAACATAATGCACAGATTAGCCTTCTTAGAGGTTGCCTTGGAGATGGTTTTTCCTTCATCATCCCCATATCATCTTCTCCAGTTTTCAGATAATTAGAAGAAGCAATGTGATTGGCCTTGCTTGAATAAGGCATCTCTTAGACTCAAGGTACTCAATCCCAGTGATTAAAGTAAAACAGGAATGATACTTTGCCTGGCTTGGCCCTATTTGTCCACCACATAGGCTAATATGCCAAAACTTATAGAGCATGAGACCAGGGTTGGTATTATCTAGCTAAAGACAAAATAACCATTATATTTGTTTAACCTTTCCATTTCTGTACTCTAGAATTCTACCAATCCTCCAAATCTCATTTAGTATAACTCCTTCTATAGGGTCTTTGCTAATTCATTCAGTAAGATGTTGTTTTTCCTTTCTGTAAACTCAATAGCACCAATCTTTTTCTTCTGTCTGTCTTTATCTTCTCTTAGGTTATATGCAAGCCTCTCTCAGCATTCAGTACCTTGCATTAGTTGCCTCATTGTACAGAAGTTGTGCTGTTTCTCTACCTCTAGCATCCTAGAGGGCAGAGACTATGGCTTATCCATCTATGAAGCACTTTTAGAGACTGATAGTGGGCCCAATGTATTCCACTTGGAAAGCATTCATACCTAATCAGGTTTAGTTTATCCAGAAATATATCTTTCCACAAGGGCCATGTAACTTTGACCAATTGACTTCCAGATTAATGTTACAATAAATGCCTTGATAAATTCATTGATCATATATTTATTATACCTAATCATGAGTCAGTTGAATAGAAATTACACACAAATTGTAAACAATAGAAGAAGTAGACATAACTCTGCTGTTGAGTTTTGAGGAGCAACAAAACAAAGTGGCATACAATGGATAAAAATATATTAAACACAGATAAATATTGTATATAGGGTTGACTGGTGTTTCAGTGGTAGAAGTTCTGAAGTCAGACAAACATCCCCATGAAAGTATACTCCCCAGTCACATGCTCCCATTTATCACTACTCACACTGTACTTCCTCATGACCTACAGGATCAAAGTCTGGGCTCACAGCAAAGCTTATCTCAGTCCCCAAGAATATTTGCAGCTCTTTTCTAAGAAAAAGATACAATCTGTCTGTCAAGCCCATAATGAAGTACAGTGTGCTCTGGGACAGACGAATCTGCATCTTAACCTCCAAGCCCAACAGGACAACTCGGCTTCTTTCATCACTGGCCATTTAGGATATATTTTGACTTCTAGTCCCGACTGCCTACAATCCCTGGGATTTGTGCTCTCTCAAAATTGACCCAAGACATGCCAACAACTTGCTTAAAACAGCTTTAATTTGTGAGAAAGGGACTAATTGATGTGTTAAGGAATGTTGGTTTTCTTCTGGGTTCTCTAAGCTGTTCCTGTCATAAACTGCCTAGACCACAATACCTTGACTTCCTACAGAAATGCCTTTGTGGATTTATCCTACTCTTAACTCGTACATACACTGGTTTATGAAATGGTTATCTTAACTTCATTTTGTGTCTTCTTTCCTTCAAAATCTAGCTTGAATGTATTGTGCACTGATGTCCAATGTACCTAACACAAACATTCATAAAATGAATTCTTCTCTGCATGGATTTTACAATAAAGTTTGTCTCTACAGAGTGATTCTGATGTTCATTTGGTTTGTGCATCAACACATATGTGAGTGCATATGGAGGACAGACATTCCTCAATCATTGTACACCTTATTTTTTTGAGACAGGATCTCTAACTGAACCTGGACTTTAATGTTTCAACTAGACTGCGTAGCCAGCAAGTCCTAGGTATCCTCCTGTCTCTATGCCCCCAGTGCTGAGACATATGTCTGCTGCTGTGTCTGGCTTTTATGTGGGTGCTTGGGATCCAAACTCGTGTTCTCATGCCCGTAAGCAAGCAATTTGCCCACTTAGCCATATCCTCAGCCCTCTTCATTTGTTTTGCTATCAGAGTACAAATATCATGCAAAAAAACCACTTCCCTTCTTGTCTTGACTTCTAGAAAATTCACAGACTTCACTTGCTGAATTCATGTACTGTCTGGCCCTTCTGAGAGACCAAGAGATTGGTTCTCTCCTTTTATTGCTCTATTTTTGCAGTGTTCAAATTTTAAGCTGCCTCAAATGTTTCTGTAATAAGTAGCAGATAAACCTTAAACTAATAGAGATCAAATCTGTGATCCTTGCTGTATTAAACTTCTGTCAGGATCTAAAATCAGGACTAATATCTCCTGAAGCGCTTGTTCAAGTGCTATTTGGCACCAAGACAAAGCTGGTGGAAAAAAAATCTGTGATTTATTTTCTCAGAGAAGAAGCCAGCAAGAACATTTGTCTGAGCATCAATAACAATTAGATCTTAATTATAAGGATATGTTCCAAGTAACAGTCTGATACTAAAGAGGTAGGTTTAGATAATTTGAGCTCCAGATTCATTTTGTCATTTGCCACGAAAGTCCTGGATACTAAACTTCAAAGTGACACAGTGCAGTTATTAATGTAAGCTACCCTGACTTCCTTCAAAACTTTGAAGACTCTTCTTTTTTGATTTTTTATGAGAGAGAGAGAGAAGTAGTACTCCAGGGCCTCTAGTCACAGCGATCAAACTCCAAACATGTGCACCACCTTGTGAACATATGTCACCTGGCATGCATGTGTCACCCTGTGCGTCTGGCTTACGTGAGTTCTTGGGAGTCAAACCTGGATATTTAGGTTTTACAGGCAAGTGTCTTAACTGTTAAGCTATCTCTCCAGCCCTGGGGACTCTTCTTAATTAATTGAAATAAACTTAAGGAACAGGGGCATTACATACTTATTGGTATATTGCATCATTAGTACATGTGATTATTTGTGTTGTCTGTAATTATGCAATAATAATTTAGTGTGTAAGATTAATCAGTTCTATAACTTTGTAATGACTTCAACCCCTTTGAGAGCTAATCTTTGCACCTAAGATAAAGTTTAAGCACCCTATAATGGCTAATACACCTGAAATGATGTGTTGCCTGTCTCCTTCTATAACCTCATTTCTGTGTGCTATCTTCTGACTTACTCTGCTCCATTCATACTGAAACCCCTTTGGTTCCTTTAACTTCATAGCCTCTTTCCTAGAGGTTCTATGTGCTTGGCCATTGTCTTATGTTTGGCTCTTTCAATCTCGTCCAAAACAGTATAACTTCTGAGAAGGTGCTCGGTCATTATCTATGCCAGCACTTTCTAATGACTTCTCCACACTTGACACATCTTTATCTCTTAACCCCAGTATACTGAGACTTGTGATGACAATACCTTAGACACTATTATATCCTTGCATCTAATTCAGCACATTCTTCCTCTCCCTAAATCTCAAATGATAAAATAACCCATAAATCACAAGGATCAGCATATGAAACTGGAATGTCTCTTTGTGACAACCTAGCCCTTCATTTCCAGGGAAAAAGAATTCAGACCTGAGGTGGTAAAGTAACTCACCCAAGTACACCTAATGATAATATGTTCAAGGCTCTAGTGCAAGCTCCTAATTACTTTTGCATACATGCTCCATTACTACACTGCCGTGGTTTTCTAGAAGATGAAATTTGGCCTTTTAGGGTGATCAAATTGGTTTGATTTGGCCACAGATCTTCTGTTTTATTTATTTATTTATTTATTTATTCATGAGAGAGAGAGAGAGAATAGCAAGCCAGGGCCTCTAGTCACTGCAAACTCCAGACACATATGCCACCTTGTGCATCTTATGTAGGTAGGTACTAGGGAATCAAACCTGAGCCTTTAGGCTTTGCAGGCAAGCGCCTTAACTACTAAGCCATCTCTCCAGCCCAACTTTTCTGCTTTTAGCAGAGCAAATCTCGTGTCACTGGAAACCTATCAGTCTTGCACATGCAAGCTTGTTGGTGTGTGTGTGAGTGTGTGTGTTGACACATGCTCCCTCCTCTCAGTGTGTTTCCTGCAAGTAAAAACGTGTGTGTGGGCTGTCCACTCTCTTAGTGCCAGCAGCAGACTTTTCCTCCAGGGCTGCGATTTACAACTAGTTAGCAACAGAAAAGCAGTTCTTCCCATGAGAGCAGACAAGCTCTGAATTCAGAAGCATCCCTTCTCCTATCGGGAGTCCAGGATCTTTCAGTCTATTTGCTTGGCTAATGTGTCTTAATGAACTCAGGCCACCATTCCAAAATGCTGTAGATTGGCTGGCTTGAGCAGCAGACATAGATTTTCTCCCAGCTCTGGAGGCTGGAAGGCTGTGAGAATGGTGAAGGTATGGACCAGGTGTGGTGGTTTGATTCAGGTGTCCCCCATAAACTTAGGTGTTCTGAATACTAGCTTCCCAGCTGATGGATATTAGGGAATTAATGCCTCCTAGAAGGAGTGTATTTTTGGTGGCGGGCTTATGGATGTTAAAGCCAGTTTCCCCATGCTAGTGTTTGGCACACCCCCCTGTTGCTATGGTCCATCTTATGTTGGCCAGGGGGTGATGTCCACCCTCCGCTCATGCCATCGTTTTCCCCTGCCATCATGGAGCTTCCCCTCGAGCCTGTAAGCCAAAATAAACCTCTTTTTCCCACAAGCTGCTCTTGGTTGGGTGATTTCTACCAGCAATGTGAACCAGACTGCAACACAGGGTATAGGGCAGATTCCCTCCCCGGGTCTGCAGGGTGCCTCCTTCTCATTGTGTGCTCCCATGGTCTTCCCATGGTGCAAGCAAGTAAAGCTAGAGGGGATCTCTCTGCTTATAAGGTCATCCACCCTATGAGATCAGAACCCTAGCCTCATGACTGATTTCACTTCCATTACCCCTAAAAGTTTGATGGAAATACAGCCCTGTCTTTAATGTGTGAATGGGGAGTAAGAAATCTTCTTCAGTGCATAGTGAAGCTGTGGTACAATTCCAAGCGGTGATCACAACAGAACTTGAAGCTAACCCGTTTCTTGGTCATTTCAGCTATGGCTCCAAGTTCCTCAGCCCTGGGAATGGTGTACTCAGCAATAGTAGTAGGAAACTGTTTGTTGTTGGGTTTTCAACATAAGCTGCAGGAGCAACTAATTGGCGCCCAGCTCTTGCAGAAAGAAGAGACCAGAGGCTCGGGGTTACAAAGGGAGAGGAAATTCTGTGAACCCTACCACAGTTGCCCATAGGAGCACAATGGCTGACAATAGCAGCATGCAGAAGGCAGGGAACCCCCGCCCTATAGTCTAGGCATGCCATTTGTACCTGCAGTGGGCACTGCCTGCTGCTGCTGCAGGTGGAAGTCGGCTTGGCACCAGTGCAGAGTGACAATTGGATGTGAAGTAAACTTAAACCCACACCTTTCCTTTTGATACATTTAGTTCCCTTTTCTAATTGAGGATTTTATACATGAAGATATTATCATTTCATTGTATTTCCCTCCCATTGCTCTTTTTTCCCTCCTCTCCTACCCCACCCCATTGAGCCCCTCTTTCCAAGCAAGCCTTCTTCTGTTCTGGTGTCTGTCTGTTTGACCTCCTCCGTATTCCATGCCAAACTGTTAATGTGCTCAATATTGTGAACACTGTGGGTAACAACCTCTATTTTTGAATCATGATACATCAGTCAGGTCATGTCTGCAGGACAGTGCCATAAAGTGCTCCTTCCCACCCTATGGCTCTTACATTCTTTCAGTCTCTTTAGCAATGTTCCCTGAGCCTTGGAGGGCATTAGAGAGGTAGCTCAAGCAGTGCTGGGCTCTCCGTAGCCTTTCATTTTCATTACTTTGCTGAGTTTTCGTTTCCTTAGTATCTACTGCCATATCCATGGAGAAACTTCTCTGGTTGGGAGTGAGGGCAACACGAATTTTCCATCCGTCCTTCCTTCATCCTTTCCTTCCTTCCTTCCTCTTCCCATTTATTCCCTCCCCCCATTCCTTTTCTCACTCTCTTTTTTTGGGACACAGGGTCTCACCATGTAGCACCTATAGGCCTAAGACTTGGGATTCTCCTGGGATCACAGGCATGCATCACCACATCTGGTCCATGTCTATTTATTTATCTGTTACAAGCAGAGAGATACAGAGACAGAGAGAGAAAAGAGAGAGAGTATGAGAGCACTCAGGCCTCTAGCCACTGCACATGATCTCCAGATTCATCCGCCACTTTATGCCTCTGGCTTTACATGGGTCCTGAGGAACGGAACTTGGGATGTTAGGCTTTGCAGGGAAATGCCCTAACTGCTGAGCCATCTCTCCAGCCCCCCCATATCTCTTCTTAATATCCTTTACTTTCAACTTCCTTCTTCATAATGGTGGTAAAGGCTCTTTGTGCACCCTTGAGCACTGACCAGGTGTTTCAATGTCCTTTCACTCCCATCTGGATGAACATCCTTTAGAGTATCGCACTCCCACTTCATGGGAGGCGAATTCAGGTGAGGATCTTGAATGGCTCCACATTCCATTTTGGTAATTTGGGAGCCTGCATTTCTAATGAGTGCCCAGGTTGCTGCTGCTGGTTTAAAATGACACTTGGAATAGGAAGACTTCCAAAGATCCTAACTCAGGCTTGAAGACTCTGGTTTGGCTTCTGGAGGTAGAAGTCATCTTGTGTTTGTGTACACAGGCATCTCGTGGATAGGGCTACCAGAGTGGCCTCAGTTTCCCCTCAGCTTCCTCCAGAGATGACTCACACCAGCAAAGCCTGACTCTGTTCCCCAGATAACCCCTCACCTTTGTCCTGTCCCACTCTTTCCCTTCCCGGTTGTCCAGGGTCTCCTGGCATTTACTCTTGACTTACAGGGTTTGGATAGGTCTCTGGGGGTCGAGGGGAATGTGAAACAGTTAAGCCCAAGCAAATTTGGAATTGTTGCTCAGTCCCCGTGAGTACTCTCAGGCAGTGTCAACTCCAGAATACCAATTTACTTCTTAAACCTGTTCTGTCCCAAAGCAATCTGACAGCAGCTCCCAGGGTCCCCAAACTACCTAGGCTTATGTGAGCATTGTGGGTCTATTTGGAAGTAATTTTAAACTTTTTACTCAATATAGTATACGTATATTGACATAGAACTCATGTGTAAATAAGTCAAGGATTCCTATATTAAAGAAAACATCCACATTATGCTATTATAATAAATTTTCATGCACCATGGTTTCAGAGTAAATATATATATTTATAATATATATATTTATAATAAATATATATAATATATATGCCTATATATATATATATATATATATATATATATGGGAAATTGGTAAACTTGGAACATGTTATCTTCTGTGCACACACTTCCTTTACCACTGCTTTTTTTTTTTTTTTGACGCTTTTCCTCTCTGATCACTCACCCCATGCTACATCATGCCTTTCTCCCTACCACTCACAACTTACCTTCAAGAGCAGATATATCTATATATGAATTTGAGGCCTTGCTATTTTTTCTCTTCCTGTAGCTATGTGTTTAGGATTTCTCTTGGGACTAGAGAGATGGCCCAACTGTTAAAGGTGTCTGCTTGCAAGCCTGTCAACCCATGTGTGATCCTCCTCAGTGCCCATGTAAAGCCAGATACAAAGTGGTAAATGTATCTAAAAGCCCAACATGCCAACAGCAAAAACAGCAATGGCAAAAACAATAGGAGAGACCTGTCTCCAAAGAGAGTGGGGCTGGAGAGATGGCTTAGGGGTTAAGCCTCTTGCCTATGAAGCCTAAGGACCCAAGTTCAACTCTCCAGGTCCCACATAAGCCAGATATGTGAGGCAAGTGTGCAAGGTCACACATGCCCACAAGGTGGTGCATGAATCTAGGGTTCGATTACAGTGGCTGAGGTCCTGGCACGCCAATTCACTCTCTCTATCTCTCACTCTTATTCTCACATTTAAAAAAGGCCAGTTTGTTGGGCTTGTCTCCAAAAAAATAAAGGTGGAATGAGAGGAGAAACACCCATAAGTTGTCCTCTGACCTCCACATGTGTACTGTGACATGTGTGTGTGCCCATACATACACACCTACATATAGTCACACACATATACATAGACACATATATGAATAAAAATGCCATTAAAGAGACTTGTCTCAGACTATGCAGAGAATATTTCCTGGCCAACTAATTTCAAGGAATAGGCAATTCATAGCAAATACCTTGTTCAGAATTTGCCTTTTTGTTGTTGTTGTTTATTTTTATTTATTTATTTGAGAGCAACAGATAGAGAAAGAGGCATAGACAGAGAGAGAATGGGCGCCCCAGGGCTTCCAGCCACTGCAAACGAACCTCAGACGCGTGTGCCGCCTTGTGCATCTGGCTAACGTGGGTCTTGGGGATTCGAGCCTCGAACCGGGGTCCTTAGGCTTCACAGGCAAGCGCTTAACTGCTAAGCCATCTCTCCAGCCCTGGAATTTGCCTTTGAAAGCAGATAGGCTTTGACTCTTCCTGGATGTGTGTATTGTGTGCCTTATGTTAATCTGCTCTGGCTACCATAAGATGCCACAGACCAGGTGACTTTAAACATAGAAATGTCCTTCCTCACAGGTGAGGCTGGAGGCTCAGGGCCTGATCAGGTTTGATCTCGGCTGAGGTTGTGTCCTTGCCATACTAGCCACTGTGTCCTCACTTGGCTTCTCTTCTGCACATGTATCACTGGTGTCACTTCCTCTCCTGCTAAGGACTCCAGTCCTGCTGAGTTAGAGCCCCATCTTTACGACCTCGTTTTTCAATTGACTACCTCCTTAAAAGCTCTGTTTGAAATACACTCACATTAAAGATTAGGGCTTCCACCTATGACTGGGGAAGCTGGAGGAAGACGTAGTTCAGCCTTTATTAATGTCTTCATCCCTGATGTGACTAGTCAATATCTCCTTACAGCGAATAACTGAGCCGGACATCTGTCATGTCCCATGCTTTCCCATCTGTTGGCTGGTGGGTTCCTGTGTAGTTTGGCTGGTAGATTAGACCCCCTCCCAAAGTCATCAAGAGATAAGCACCCTATTGTTTCTATTGACTTGGCACTTTCTTTATGAGAAACGGAAGAAAACAAAGAATTAGCAACTTGGGTTATCACTCCTCTTCTAGAATCTACTCACCAGATGCCATCCTCTAAGAAGGACCTGCTGAGGTGGAAATCTCAGGACAAGACTAGCAAATTGGTAAGGTAAAGACAATTATGTGGGCAGTGCTGGCTTGCCCTCTGATTCATTCTCCCTCCTCCTCTGCCCTGCACTGCAGGAATCCAAGGTTCCCTTTCTCTCTCTCTCTCTCACTCTCTCTCTCTCTCTCTCTCTGACTTCTAGCTAGGTTCAGCCAGTGGGATTCACTGGTGGAAGACAGGAGAGTGAAAGCTGGAGAAATGTCATGGTGTTTCTCCCACTCTGCTCACTTCCCACTGTTTCCCTGCCAATAGCATCAGGGCTTTCAGAGCTCAAGTCCCATGGAGAAGCCCTCTTCTCAGAGAGTCCTGCTTACACACTGGAGGGATGCCTCCTCCTCCCCACATGCTATCAGGGTCAGAGAGCATAGCAGGCTTGTCTCAGTGATCTCCTTTGGCCCTCTTAGCTCTCCTATATTCATGTAACCAATTTTGGGCAATTGTTTGTGTTTGAAAGACTGAAAGAGGTTCCATCTTCTTAGCTGGTATCATAGTCATGGCATCTACTTCTCAGTGTAAGATTTAAAGGGGAAAAGAGAAAGAAAGGGGGAAGTGAGAGGGAGGGAGGCTAGTTAGCAGAGAAATAATTTAGCATGTTAAGAGCAGAAAATATTAAAATACATGGCAGAAATAATGAATTGCATTTGCAAAATAATATTAAGAAATGGTACCAAAATCATCTACAAAGCATAATTCACTATATTTCAAACCATTTCTGAAACGCAATTTAATAGTTCCAACTTTGGGGTCTTTTCTTTCTTTTTTCCCCCATTTTTCATATATCCAAGTTTTACTAAAAGAGAACATCATTTAAGCTTGTGAGGAGGTGTCACAAAGATATATAAAAAGAGACTCCTATCAATGAATGGCCATGAAAATAAATAAGTGGGGCCTATGAGAAAGTGTGTGAATAAGGCAAGTAACAAATATTTTAGAAGTCCAGAGGGATAATGAGACATTCTGGCTGCTTTCATAAGGGGCTTCTTTGCAGAGGAGGTGGCATGTGCTTTGAGCCCCTCACAGTGGATGGAATTTCAATGATGAGATAGAAAGGAGACATAGGAAAACAGAACAATTTAAACCAAGATCCCAAGGTATGACAATGCTAGATGAATTATAATGAGGAAGGCTATTGGGCCTTTTTCATTTTAAAAATATTTTTATTTGAGACTGGAGAGATGACTTTGTGGTTAAGGCACTTGTCTGAAAAGTCAAAGGACCCAGGTTCGATTCCCCAATATCCACATAAAGCCAGTTGCAAAGGGTGGCACATGAGTATGGAGTTCATTTGCAGTGGCTAGAGGCCCTGATGTGCCCATTATCTCTCCATATCTGTCTCTCTCTCTCTCTCAAATATCTAAATAAATAAAATTTGTTTAAGAGAGAGAGAGAGAGAGAGAGAGAGAGAGAGAGAGAAAGAGGGAGGGAGGATGGGAATGGCAGAGCCTCATGCTACACAAACACCCACAGACACATGAACCACTTTGTGCATCTGGATTTAAGTGGGTGCTGAGGAATCAACCCTGGGCCTGCAGGCTTTGAAAGTAATTATCTTTAACCGCCGAGCTATCCCCAGATTCTATGAGGCTTTTTCTAAACTGAGATGTGATAGCAGATGCACAGATGTACTGAACTGAGAGTCCAAAGGCGTGGCTCTCCACCAAACAGCTGCTTGCCTCTCCTTGAGTTCCTTTCTTCGTTGGCCACGTCTTCTACCTCTAACCTAAGTGGGTCAACAAGATACTTTAACATCCCTGTATCTCTAATATTGTATGGCTCTGTAACTGATACAGCTTGTTTCTTTCTTGGATAAAAGTAGAAGAATCTTTTTTTCTTTTATGAAAAAAATTGCAGTGACTCAGGGATCTTATGTCTAACGGTTAGAACAAGAAGTATTTTTTCTGGATTTCCACACCCAAAATATTTTAAGTACAGCCTCCCATGATTACGACTTTAAATTAATCCAAATACTATGATATATGAATAGGCAGAAAGGTAAGGGGTAGACCAGGAAATGCACATAAAAGTATACAGAGCAGTGGTACCTCTCCCAGTGGGAGGAGTTGGGCTGCCACAAGCAATGCTTGAGGGCGCAGCAGGGTTTAAAGGCTGCCACATCTTATGGTTATGAGCTAACTTTTGGCCACTGTGGAATTCACAATCAGACTGACTTCATTCTCTTCAAAGCCCTGAAGGAAAATAGTATTACTGTAATCCTCATTTATATAGAGAAGAATATTGAGGCACAAAGAGGTGAGTGGACTTCCCCAGGGTCACATAGATAATATGTGGTAAGATGGTTTTGATGGTGGCAGTCTACCCACAGTGGTATGCTGTCATCGAGGACCTAGCATGTGTATGTGCATGCATGTGTGTGTGCATGTATGTTCTCCCATGGAGCTACAAATCCATTCATTTCTTGATCCATGTACACTCTCTTTGTTGTAAGCTGGTCTCCTTATGATACCAGAACCGTTGTACATCTTCCAAGCACTGTAGGCAGACAGCAGCATCAGCATCCAGCTGAGAGGAATCATCCTCTTTTGTGCCATTTTTAAGAGTTGTTTTGAGATAAAATTATAGAACCTGTATACACACACACACACACACACACACACACACACACACACACACACATATAGTGAAATAATGTATAGACCATGTAACCACTACTACAATCAAGATAAAAATATATTCTTCATTCCAAACATTCCCACATGTCCGTTTATACTCAGTGTATTTTTCCACCCTCAGCTGCAGGCACTGATTTGCCTTTTGCTACTATATCTAGCTTTCATCTAATCATGTAAATGTAACCATAAACTGTTTATTCTTTCATGTCTACCTGTTTTCACTGAGCTTTTATGAGATTCATCCACTGCACTGCATGTTCTCAATACTTCATTTCTTCTTACTAGTCCATTTGATGGCTATGTTTAACCCTTCACTGTAGATGAATATTTGAGTTTCCAGTTTGAGCATGTTAGAACTATGGTTTGCTACAAAATTTATGGGCAATACTTAAAAAGTTGTAAGTCTTCATTTCTTTTTCAAGCAAACCTAGCAGTAATGTTGCTGAGTTACATAGTTAGGGTCTAACTCCATATGCAAATGATAGCATCTTCTGCAATAATTGGACTTTCAACAGTTTAGTCATCAATGTGTAAGATACTATCTTCTTCAACATTTGGCCCTTTAAATTACAACCATTCTCAGAGAGATGGCTCAGCAATTAAGGCACTTGCCTGCAAAGCCTAATGACCCAGGTTTGATTCCCCAGTATGCATGCAAAGCACAAAGTTCAATATGTACCTGGAGTTTGTTTGCAGTGACTAGAGGCCCTGGCACATCTATTCTCTCTCTCTCTCTCTCTCTCTCTCTCTCTCTCGCTCGCTCTCACTCTTGCTGTCCTCTCTGCTTACAAATAATAAGTAAAATATTTTTAAAAATCTTTTCCTCAGACTGGAGAGATGGCTTAGCAGTTAAGGCATTTACCTGCAAAGCCTAAGAACTCATGTTTAAATCTCCAGGTCCCACATAGCCAGACACAGTGATGCAAGCATGCAATGTCCCATATGCACACAAGGGGGCGCACCCATCTAGAGTTCATTCACAGTGGTTGAAGGCCCTGGAGTACCTCTCTTTCTCTTTCTCTCTCAGTCTCAAAATAAATATAAATAAAAAATTCTCAAAAAAAAACCCTTTTTCTCTACCCGCCTCTTTCTCTCTCTCTCTCTCTCTCTCTCTCTCTCTCTCTCTCTCTCTCTCTCTCAAATACACAAATAAATAAAATATTAAAAAATATATTTAGGGTAGTCTGCGCTGGTGTGGTGGGGAGGCCGGCAACCGCAGCCATGACAGAGGCTGATGTTAATCCAAAGGCCTATCCCCTGGCAGATGCCCACCTCACCGAGGAACTACTGGACCTAGTTCAGCAATAGTGTAACTACAAACAGTTTCAGAAAGGAGCCAATGAGGCCACCAAACCATTGAACAGGGGCATCTCTGAGTTCATCGTGATGACAGTAGATGCTGAGCCCTTGGAGATCATCCTGCATCTCCCACTGCTGTGTGAAGACAAGAATGTCCCCTATGTGTTTGTGCATTCCAAGCAGGCCCTAGGCCAGGCCTGTGGGGTCTCTAGGCCTGTCATTGCCTGTTCTGTCACCATCAAAGAAGGCTCTCTGGCTGGAAAGATGGCTTAGCGGTTAAGTGCTTGCCTGTGAAACCTAAGGACCCTGGTTCGAGGCTCGGTTCCCCAGGACCCACGTTAGCCAGATGCACAAGGGGGCACACGCATCTGGAGTTCATTTGCAGTGGTTGGAGGCCCTGGCATGCCCATTCTCTCTCTCTGTCTGCCTCTTTCTCTCTCTGTCTGTCACTCTCGGATTAATAAATTAAAAATAAAAAATAAAAACGAACAAAAAAGAAGGCTTTCAGCTCAAGCAGAAGATCCAGTCCATTCAGCAGTCTATTGAAAGGCTCTTGGTCTAAGCCTGTGGTCTTGGCCATTCCCTGACACCCTCCCCCTTGTGTATCATATTGTCTGTGTTAGCATATAGTATTTTCAGCCACTCTCTTATAAAATATTGTACTAAAGTATATGGGCTTTTTTGTCTTATGGTTTTTACTTTTGTGCCCTTCACTCTGTCAAAAGTCTACCACCCTTTAATCTCCCTTTTGAAAAATGAACAAATGCCCCAAATAGACAGAATGTTACCATGTATTAGTAGGAAGAACCAGAAGCCTGACTGAGCCAGAGATGTCGTTACACTTTCCATCTGCTAACTCCTTCCTGTGTGCAGAACAAGACGGAACTAAACATTGACCACTTGGAGTCTCTTAAATAAATGAAATATTTAAAAAAAAAAACCACAGTCATCATGGCTGGTGGTATGTCTCTGAATTGGTGGGGGGAGGGGGGCTGGGGGGATAGGAAACCTTTTCCCAAGTCTCCTACTGCAGGTCTCCACTGTCCTTTATATAAAGGCAAAGAAAACCAAGAAACCCTGCTGGGCAGTTCCTACCTGTGGGTAGGAGATGGCTTCTGCTAGCAGAGAAGAAAAGGAATAGAATGAGTATCAGCTGGACAACCAATCAAGTTTCACAGGTATCATATGATTCACCACTGAATGTAGTGACAATTATCTAAGAACTAAGGTCCTTTGAAAGATGTTGGAGTTAAAAGCAGGCTCTGGTGTTGAGTTTAGATTCATAGAGCAGGCAGCCTTAGTGGAGAAGATATGGAGTTAGTTCATACATTTTCAATCCTGGTCCCTTTGACTCACTGCCCTGTGGTAGGCTCTGGACATTTTAGGGGAAGCTGAGTCTTCCAGAGTCTTTCAAGAACACTGAGTTGTTGGGAGGGGACAAAATAAACCCTCCCCTGGAGGATGTGCAGAGAATGTATGGAATATAATGATTGGGATCTTAAGCGTAAGTTCAATGGAAAGATAAAACAAGAGTCTATGTTTTTGTTTATTTTCCCATGGACTACTGATAAACTGCAGTTTCTTTCCTATGGCGGGATCCTCCTGGAAGCATGAATCTGTGAGAGCCTCTAGGAAAAGACAGTCTCCAGTATGCTCCACAAGTGTTAAGCCAATTAGTTGCATAGAAATCTGCATCTACCTTGCTGGAATTCTCCAGTCAATCACTTTCTCTACAGGGTGATTCACATGACAGGGATAAAAGAATTGTGCAGAGGAACCATTGCAGTCCATGTCACAACACTAAAGACATGAGAATAATAGGAAATGATCTCTACTAACCAGAAGTTGATCTCCATTTTAATTTATGCAGATACAAAGGGCTCTTTGGGTTAGTAATTTTTTGAATGGTATTCTCAGGGTTTTAAATTACTGGCTGGGAACAGCTTGATGGATTCAACTGCTGGACACTAAATTCTTCACTCATCTTTAAACCATTGCCCAACATGATAATGGAAATACTGCACCAGTAAGTAACAACTTGGAATGGAAATTAGACTATTGGAATTCAGAGTGGGCTTTTAGGGATTTGATGCCAGCTTCTTAAGAAACTATAGTGGACTAAGCATATAAATAAGATAGAATTGCAAATTTTAGGAGTCTTTTTAATGACCATGATTATGAAACTTTCATTCTGAAAAATATTTGGCGTTGTTTTCAAGTCTTGCTAAGGATACATTTGCAATATTTAATTACGAAATATGCCACAGTACAGTTTGCAGTGTCATTGTGCATATAATGAAGTGCATAGTTCCTTCTCTTCTCCACAGTGTGTGTGTGTGTGTGTGTGTGTGTGTGTGTGTGTGTGCAGAAAAAGAGACAATTTAAAATTGCCTAAAGAAGATTCCTAGTAACCAGTCAGTAATAACATATGAGTTCTAATTTCATAATAGGGGAATAGAGGATTATGATCTTAAATACAGAACTTTTAAGCTTCATTCTCTCAAATCCCCTGGAAAATATTTATGCTCTCAGAACCAGAGATATGTTAGCCAACTCCTCTCTTACAAGCCTCTACATAATAGTTGGTCTCTAAAATATGGGAAACACTCTTCCTACAAGAGCTGTCTGCCCTGCCTCCCATTTATGATAATGGCACCTTAGGCTCATTAGTATCCTACATTTAAAATATGCTCTGAGCTCTGTGTGTGGTCATGGTGTTTGTGTGTGTGTTTGTGCGTGCATATGTGTGTGTGTGTGTGTGCATGTGTGTATTTACCCCAAATTGAGAAGACATGGTACATGAAGCCACTCTTCCTTTCTTCCATCCATCACTAGGGTCTTATTCACACCCCTAGGAAGTGGTCTGATCTACTATAAATTCCTGTCTTGGGCTGGCTAGTTGACTCAAAGCAATAGTACTCCACTCCACTCCCGCCCCCACACAATATTGATGCCTCTCACGTAATATGCACTCTGTTTAAAGTTAAGCTTATTTTCCAATCTACCAGATACAACACCCTATTTTCTCTCCACATGCATAGAACATTGTGGTGGTTTTGATGTAAAGTGCCCCCCACAGCCTCGTGTGTCTTGACTATTTGGTCCCCAGCTGGTGGCAATTTTGTAGACTCGTGGATCCTTTGGGAGATAGTCTCACTGAAGGAGGTATATCACTCTTCTATCACATGAGGTTTATTAGTCTAGCCCACTGGGTATCCAGACCTAGCTCACTTCATTCCTGCTGGGACATAATGTGATGCCTCACCGCCTGCTCGGCCATGCTTTCCCTGCCATGAAGAAATGTCCCCTTGAAACTACAAGCCAAACTAAACCCTTCCCTCCCATAAGCTGCTCTGGTCAGGTGTTCTGTCTCAGTAACCAGAAGGCAACTGCTCCAAACATCTAAACACAGGTGAACCAACGCAAGCCATCACAGGGATAATATTGAGTCTACTTTCATTTCCAAGAGGAAAACAAAATCATTTTCAAGCTTCATTACTTCAAGTGCTATTAGTTGCAATTTGCTTGTCTACTGTCTTGCCACCGGGAGGACTTGTGCTGCCCGTCCTCCACTTTCCACTCCAGATCCTGTCCTGATCCTTCACCCGCCTGTTTGTGCCCTGGGATGGGTTTCTGACATTCCTCAGCATGCTGCTTTGCCCTCCAGCTTCATGTTGTGTCTGGCCATTGGCAGACACCAGCAGGCTGCTGGATGGCAGGAAGAGGGAAAGGCTGGTGTATTGTTGTCATGTCATTCCCTGCTGGGTCAATCCCCTCTTCCAAAGACCACAGGACTCCTATGAATCTGTCTTTCTGCCATTTCTGCAACCTGAATTGTAGCTGCTACTCCAATGAAGATCCAAGAAAGGAGGAGATGAAGGAAAGCTCCCTGTACCCGGGATACTTAACTGCTACGGTTTAAATGTGAAATAAAGTCCCCTTCACACGCATGTGTTTGAATTTGGTCCCCCCCGCCCCATAGAGATACAGGTGCTGATTTGGGGAATGTGGAACCTTTAGGAGGTGGAACCTAGCTGGAGAAAGTGGGTTATTGAGGAAGAGTTGTGGAGTGGGGACTTGAGTTTATAGTCTGGCCTGCTTCTGGGTTGTCTCTGATTTCCTCACTTACCTAGGTATGAACAATGCCACACCACTAATGATTCCTTGCCATGATGGACTGTATCCTGAAATTATGAATTGAAAAATTCTTCCTCTTTTTAAAAATATTATTTATTTATTTGAGAGAGACAGAGAGAAAGAGGGAGAGAGAAAGAAAGAGAGAGAGAGAGAGAATGGGCATGCCAGGGCCTCCAGCCACTGCAAATGAACTCCAGATGCGTGTGCCCCCTTGTGCATCTGGCTAACATGGGTCCTGGGGACTCGAGCCTTGAACTGGTGTCCTTAGGCTTCACAGGCAAGTGCTTAACTGCTAAGCTATCTCTCCAGCCCAAATCTTCCTCTTTTGAACTTCTGTTTTCATGTAGTTTATCATGGCAAACAGAAAATTAAGCAACACATTAAGTGAACCTTTTTGGTTACTCTTAAAGTATCCCATTGCTTTGAGTCAGAACCCTGACTGAGTACATAGTTAGGAACAAGGTGATTAGCTTACTGCCCTTCCTAGTAGTGCTGGCATTTAAAAGAACTTTGATTGTTGATATTGAACTAAGACATAAAATCCTTGCTATCCGAAAGGAATACTGGCCAAATGGTAGCTGTTTAGGCTTTTGGCAACAGGAAGAACTCTTAGAGTACCAAATACATGTCTTTCTTCCTCATAGCTCATAGGACACCTTCTTTCTAAGCCTTTTCTCATTATATTCTTTTTATCTTTGTCAGATATTCTTCTTTAATCCATTTTCTAAAAATCAAGCTTACTGCATAGTATGGTGGTGTATCCCTTTAATCCCAGCACATGGGAGACAGGTAGGAGGAGCACTGTGAGTTGGAGGTCAACCTGAGACTCCATAGTGAATCTACATAAGCCTGGCCTAAAGCAAGACCCTACCTCAATAAATAAATGAATAAATTAATAAATAAATAAATAAATAAATAAATTTACTGCCAAGTGTTCTTAAAGTTATTCTGATTCATTTTTTCTTCCTTTATCCATTCCTCAAAAGTTCACAGTGATCCTTCAGGAAGAACACACACACACACACACACAGCAATAATAATTTTCACATGACTTGATTCAGGTCCTTACTTTGTTCCTTGTCTCAACAGACATTATAACAAAGTTCTTAAAGCATGGCATTGACTTTCAAGCCAGATGAACTTGGCTGGAAGCTTAGCTATGCTACTCACTTACTATGTATGTATGCATTATATAACATCAGCTTCCCGAAAGTAAAACAGGGATAACAATGTCCTTGTGGGATCATTGTGAGAACTCAATGTGTTTTTTAAGCACAGTGCCTTTGTATAGTTAAAGCTAAACAAATATTACTTTAAGAATACAAAGAATAAGTTCTGTTGCTTCTATTAAGCAACTTGAAGGAAACAGCCTGACTTCATGTCTTTGTATTGTCCTCAACTGCAGTCTAATAGAGAGTAAGGATGAATGGATGGATGATGGATAAGACTTGCTTCAAATGAAAATATATTCACTTTACTTAGATATTGTCTGGAAAACACCATGTGTTAAAATTCATGTTGATGCAAAAGACACGGCTCTCACTTCCAATAAAAATAAGAGGTAGTTTATTCTGGAGTCAAATATGAGTGACCATGGCCCAGGAACACAGAGTTAGGTTACCCCAAACTCTATGTTTTTATGTTTATAGTTTCATGAAGTTTTATAGTTGCAGAACAAAAGAAAGTCATAAATTAAGGCACTTTCCAAATACCTTAGCTGCCCATCAGGTAGGCGGGTTACAGTAAAGCTGGACAATCTTCACCATAGGCCTCAGGTGCTAGCTGGTGACGTTCTTAGCCCTGCGGTTGCTGGATGCTGGAGTCTGTTTGTGTATTATTCTGAGAAGGCCTAATTAACTGATAGTCACTAGGATGCTGGGTCAGACAGAAGTGGGCAACAAATGGCTAACAGGGGCTAAAGGTAGCCCAAGGTAATTTGGCTCTGATCCTGGAACACTGCATCTCTATGGGACATCTATCAATCCATTCAGCCTTGCTGGAGACAGATGCAGCCCTGGAGCCCGAGGTACTATGTGATTTTTCTTTCAGCTTAACTGATTCAAATAGGGATGTGGACTTCTATTTTTATAGTTCCTTTCTTTTGATTTTTCACTTGCTGTAGTCATATTTCGCAAAGAATCAAATTTCTATGTTCCATGTGGTTCTAGGTCATCCTCATCCCGGCTCCTTGGGAGCTCCAGACAGGTAGGAGGCTTACTGGAGGACTATTTTCTCATGCTTCTTTAAAACCAAGGGGCCATTAGCTCTTGCCAAAGCTAACAGCAGGGAAGACATCATTAGTTGACTAAATATTTCCACAACAAAAGTTGGGAAATTTAACCCTGAGGGTATTGGTATTTCTAACCATTCTCTATGGATCAACAATTAGGTCAAGTTCATCTATCAGTTACAAAACAGTCCAGAAAGAAAAAAAAAATTAAGACTTATTTTTGCTAAGCAACAAAACAAACTGGAAAGTATGGAAAATTTCATAAAAAGTTTAGATGATTTGTTTCTACATCTGTGACTATTTCCCCTATAAGTAATCAGAAATTATCCAAGTCAATAATATTTCTTGCTATCTAATGTGTGGTAGGAAATCTGCATCTCCACCAAAGGTATTCTTTAGAAATGAAATGTAGTTCAATTAAAACAATCTTATGGTGTATTTACATTACTTGGCAAAAGGCAGATTCTTTCCATTTTGACTAGAATGTTCTTTGCCAGCAACAATGATTTCAGTTCTTCCAAAGCTGCATGCATTTTTGGAGCAACTTTTAAATTATTAATTAAATAACATGTTGGGTGTGTGGCTGATGTGTGTATGTATGTGAGTGTGGGCACGTGTGTGTACTACATCACACACGTGAAGGTCACAGGACAACTTTGGTCTCTGTCCTTGCCTTCTACCTCCTTTGAGGCAGAGTCATCATTGTTTACTGCTCAGCTTTCCACACTAGGTAGCCTGTGAGCTTCCGGCAGATTCTCCTCTCTCCACCTCCCTTCTTGCTGTAGGCATACCGGGAGCACTGCCAGTGCCCACTGTTGTGTCTGTCTTTTGACTTTTACATGGTTTCAGGGGATCCAAATGTGGGGACTCGAGCTTGTGCAGCAAGCGCTTTATCCACTAAGCAATCTCTCCAGTCCTGAAGCCAATTTTAATCTTACTTTAGCTGTAATTACCAACTCTGTGGCTGAGCATGGCTTTTGTTTATTTGCTTTTGTTTCTATAGGAGCATCCTTCCTCCACTGAGAAATAGATGGAAAGACTCCAACTTCATCACACATTTGAGGAATGGATGCAGTGTTTCAAGGTGTCCAATGTCAATTTCCTTCATCATCTTGTGAAGAGGCTGGAACTAAGGCACCTGAGCCAGGCTGGAACCAAAGTAAAAGGTATATAACATGTCTTGGCAAATTCATTTAATGACTCTTAGAGCAGAACAGTGACCTGATTCTGTTTGTGATTCTTCCATTTCTGTTATACACATAATATAGGCTTTATGTAAGTGATACTTAACTTTTGATGGGAATCAGAAAAGTCCTTCCCTGAGCTCCTATACAGACATTTGTCTTGCATTAGTCTAAGGTAGAATGATGACCCAAATTACTTCTGGGTCTTACAGTTCTAAAATATTAAAACATCTAACGTCTTTATATTTTTCTTTCCAATGAATGGGAACTTCCTTTAAGAAAACTTCCTTTAAACAGCAGTGGTAAAGTGTGCATAGAGCCTGGGCTTTGCAAGTGGGCACCGAGAAGCACATGGCACAAGATATTCTGTTGTTGCTAAACTTGAAAAACAAAGCAAACTAGCTTAAGTAAAAGAATAATATCCTATAAGATCATTGAATACCTTATAATATGAGAACCACACTCAGGAAATTGACAGAAACTAGGGTAGCCTGAGTGCCATAGAGATCCTACATGAGGAAAATCTCTCTGAACTGATGTCTCAAGTCTTGGTACTCTTGCATCTCTGTTTGTCCACTCACAGAGTATAAACTCCAGCACAGCCCCCAAAGGTTCACCCCTGACTGCCTGTACACACAAGTGTTGCATTCTTGTGATTCAAAGTGGTGAATGAAATCATTTTATGTGCCATGGTAGGTCACATGACCATAGAACTAGGGCATAGACCAAGAACTATAATGGAATGTAGATAGAAGGAAGAAGATTTCTGGTTTCAACCTCTCAGGATTTTTAAAAATAGAAACTACAGGTCTGGAGAGATTGCTTAGTGGTTAAGGGCGCTTGCCTCCAAAGCCAAAGAACCCAGGTTTGACTATCCAGGACCCACTTAAGCCAGATGCACAAGGGAGCACATGCATCTGGAGTTCATTTGCAGTGGCTGAAGGCCCTGGCACACCGGTTCTCTCCCTCCTCTCTCTCTCTCTCTCCTGCCTAGTTCTGTATCTCTCTCTCTCAAATAAGTAAATAATAAAATAGAAAAAAAAATAGAAATTATGTGAGGCTGGGCATGTAAATCAGTCAGTAAAGTATTTTCTGTGTAAGTTTGAACACCAGCAACTGATCCCTTGAGCCCAGGTAAACAAGCCAGGCATGGTAATGCCTACTTATAACTCCAGTGCTGGTGAAGTGTAGACAAGTAGAACCCTGCAGCTTGCTGACCAGCCAATCTAGTTCACTTGGTGAGCTTCAGGACAATGAGATACTTGGTCTCCAGAAGATACATGGTACCTGAGGAACAACACCTGAAGTTATCCTCTGGCCTTCATATGCACACTGCCACACACACATGAACACACACACAAACACACACACAAAAAATAGGAAGGGATATTATAGTTCCCAGTAGCCAACACATCATATCCTGTGCAGGAAGTTCATCTTCTCTTTTCTTTGTCCTGCAGCTTCTTTAGTTTACAGCAGTGAATGGTCCCAACCACTACGGTGCGTCGGGGCGTAAACCTCTTGTAAGCAGAACCAAAGATGGGATCTGTTCAAAGACTGAGGCCACATGAACCGTCTTGAATGATCTGGCCATGTAACACGCTGCCATCTGGTGCTGGCCTCTGAGTTCCTGTCATGGTCAGAGCAGTGCTATCCATAGCCTGGTGACAGTGCTGATAGGTACCTGCTAAGACGTGAGAGATCCACTGTAGTGACGCTGCCTGTTATCCAGTGCTCAGGAACGCAAACTGGGGTGTGAGCTGTGGAAGCATTTAAGCACATCAGGTTAAGTGCTTCGAGTTTGATCTTAGGCACTGAACACTTTATTCTCTTGTTTTAATGCTACAGAGGATTGGATTTGCCAAAGAAGGAGAAGCAGCGAAGGGGCAAAATAGCAGGCACATGAGGAGGGCTTTGAAAACAATTGTGCTATGTGGATATATGCACATGTTCACTTTCCAATCAGTCAGGGCAGGGCTGCAATTTCAGTCCCCCAACACTTGAGAAGGATGATCTTGGACTGGTGATTTGGTCTCCCCATGCTCAGTTTCCATGATATAAAGAAGGGGTAAAGACTGTCCAGAAAATGGATGGCCGTGAGGACTAAAGATGATCTAGCCAAGTTACCACCAGCCTTGGGATGGCTCAGGGAGTATTTGGTTCTTTCCTCTTTCCTGAGCCTTCTCACTCACAGAAGCACGTCTGTCTGTGAGTAGACTCACCCCAACCCCAGTGCAGCGCCAAGTTATGAGAAGCAGTTTGGATGAGTCAAAGGACGGAGATAAGTGGCAAAGAAAACATCATCATGGAGGAGAAAGGGCACTGAACTCAAGCAGAGCTGTGGCATCAGCATAGTTCCTGTGCCAGCACTAATGTGCTTTTAGCATTTAGCATTAAAGTCACCTGCGATGAGGACAAGAGAGGAATCCTGATCTTTACAATGAATATGCTCTACATCCATTGACAGAGTGCTTTACATAGACTTTCACACTACAACTGCATAGCAGCCCCATGCACAGACAATAACATTGAGGTGCAAAGAGACAAGGAGTGGTGATCTTGGTTCCTTCTGACCTAACTTCCCTCACTTCCAAGTAAAGAAGAAGAAAGTCACCCCAAGAATTCATCTCTGTTCCACTTAAGATAGCAACTAGCCCAGGACAGGGATAACTTAGTACTACCACAATGGGGATGGCTGGCCAGTGTTGTCTTCTCCTGAGAATTGCCACTTTCCCCATTCATGTTGCAGTCAATGGTGTCTGTACTAGTCAGAGTTCTCCAGAGAGAAGGAACTGCTCAGTTAGTTCTTTTTCTCTGGAGAACCCTGACTAATACATTGGCCAGCCATCTCCACTGGTGCCAACTATGATCATTATACTTCTTTAATCCAGTTACCCATATGAAGGGGGGCATTAAAGGAATAGCAAATCCCACCTTATAGAGTGGTTTTGGTGGTCAAAAAAGTTAATGTATACAAATGAGTTAGTGCAATAATGAATGCTGAATAATTATTCTTCAAAAGCTATCTTTGATTATTATTCATGGAACTATCCTAGATATTAGTTATTTCTCTGATATTAAGTGATACACATTTGATGTCTATGAGCTTTAGCAAAGAAGAAAAAAAGAAAATAATTGGAAGAAGCATCTTGAATTGATGTAAGCTGAGGAAAAATAAATAAATAAACCAAACACCTCAGCCCCAAAGTTCTTTCTTTTTTACATGGATTTAAGACTCAGAGATATAAAAAGGCAAGTTGTGTCTAAAGTTATAAGTGACTTGGTTTTGCATCTATATGTCTTGTTCAGGAGTGGAGTTGGCCCATGCCTTCTTCTACCTTATGAATTAGAACAGACTACCACTTCATCATCTCTGTGTTCCTAAATATCCAGCATAAAACCTAATATACTGTGCATACTCAATAAAAGTTTATGGACCTAACTTACCATCATGCTGAGAGGGATGATCAAAAGATATGACAGGCAATAAAGTCACAATCAGCTGGGGTGTAATAGTTCACACTTTTAATCCCATCACTTGGGAGGCAGAGATAGGAGGATCTATGTGAATTGGAGTCCAGCCCGAGTCTACATAGTGAATTCCAGGTCAGCCTGAGCTAGAATTAGACGCTACCTCAAAATAAATAAATAAATAAATAAATAAATAAATAAATAAATAAACAAACAATAACAACGAAGAAACAAGTCACAATCAGGGACTAGGGAGATGGCTCAGTAGATAAAACACTTTCTGTGCTAGGATGAGGATCTGCATTTGGTTCCCCAGCATCCACACAAATTGTCAAGTGTGGTGGCACGTGCCTGTAAACTCAGCTCTGGGGAGGAAGAGACAGCAGGTTCCCTATGGCTTGCCAGCCTAACTGGTAAGCTCCGAGTTCTGCAAGAGACCCTGTTTCAAAATATATGGTGGAAATCAACTGAAGAAATCCAACACTGACCTCTGGTCTCCACATGCATGTGCACAAATGTGCATGCACTCCCACAGACTCTCACATACCTACACACATATAAACATGCAATACATATATGCCTAAAGTCATAACTATCTTTAAAAATATCAAGGTGCAGCTGGAGAACAGGTTGGGGCAAGGGTCTTTATTGACAACGTAAGGTGACATTCCCTCTTCACAGCTATAAAAGAAGATGAAAACAGTATTCCAAAATTGCCCGAGTGTACAAAAGTTCATGATTATGTCCTGTTCTTTTGCTCATTGGAATCTTCCTCTGCTTCTGGGAGAGCTGGGAGATAAGACCTGCCCCTCCCCACCAGCCCCTGGGGGCACCAAGTCGGCCAGTATTATTACATTAAAGGAGCTGCCTGCCTCAATTGCCTTGATGAGGCATGCCAGGCCTGTGCCCATGTCTTGATCTCTCTAATCTCTTTAGTTCCGTCACCTGGACGTTTTATTTGGAATTGATTTTTAAAGCTCTGGGTAATTGAGGGTTTACGTGTAGCTGCCCCTCTGCAGCAGAGGTACGCGGAGGCTGCTTATATCCTCATTAAAGGCTGATTAGAAGTGATTGCATTAGGAGAGGCTGCAGCTTGTCCCATTCCTCAGGGCTCCCATCGGGACTGGCTTCTGAACTTTACAGCCCCGTGCATTCAGGGAGCAGAGTGGTACAACACTGGGCTGTGTGTGGCTCAGGGCCTCTCCTGGCCTTTCCCCGGGGGCCACCTCCAGCTCAGGATGAAGGCAAGATAGCCATTATTTTTTTCCCCCAGAGATATGGGACACACGGCAGAGGGAATCTTAGGAATAAAGTTTCCAGGTGGGAAAGTAAATGTCATTTGTTCTGCTTTTGTCATCTTGCAATCCCCGGAGTTTCCCTTTTCCTCCATTTGTTTCTCCAATATCCCACTAATGTTCTGTGTGCTACATGTATTGCGGATATTGTTTAGGTTTTTTTTTTTTTTCCCCTTCAGATTTGCCCTAGACAAGGCCCACCAGAGGACAAAGGAGGCCAATAAGAAAGAAAGGTTGTAATGAAAATACTTTCCTCTGGTCTCCGTACTTTTGAATAGCATTTATTTTCTTTCTTTTTTCTGTTTTGTTTTTGAGATACGATCTCACTGAGTAGCTCAGGTTGACCCTCCATGACTCCTCATCCTGAGATTACAGGTGTGTACCACCACCCCGTAGCTGGGAGTGTCTTTATCACTGCCCCATTCCAGAAGGATTTGAGTTTGGGACTTGGAAGAGGGGTGGCAACTTTAAACTCAGAAAGAACTAAGTTCAAATCCTGAATCTCCCTTCAGTTCAGATCTTCTTTGTGACATGAAGACACGAAAGCGTCATGTGCTTAAAGGGCTGAGCATGAGTTCAACAGAGGGGAGGTCTTCTAGAAAATCTTACCTTGGCTCACAGACTTTTTTGTTCTTTTGTTTTAGATCCTGCACTACGGTGCATGACCTTGGAGTTTCATTAAAGGACATCAGCAAAATTCTGGAGTGAAAAGAAAAGCTTAGAAAGCAGGGATCTGAAATCTCCAACTCCCTACAGTGTAAAGTACCTTGAACAGCTCATTCTGCCTATTTCGTATATTTTTAAACTGTTATATTTGCACTGGAAATAGCTACACTACTTTGAAAAGAAAAATGGGCTATCATGATTCCATTAGAACACAAATCCACAAGGTAAAGAACTCCGATTTCGATTTCTTGACACACTGCAATGCCCTCTCAGGGCACCAGGGGGCAGATATTCCTTAACAGGTTTTAGAATCAATCTCGTAACCTGTCTAGACTAATACATCACTAACTCTTTTGCCCCAGAGAAGGAAGACACATATAGATTCAGATAGCAAAAGACTAAGTCTCCAGGACTTGGAGTTCTTTTGTTTTTCACCTGAATCCCAAACAGCAGCAGCGGTCTCCTCGTTCTTGATCTTCCAGAGTTGTCCCCGACACATAAATTCTCTATTCTAGCAAAGTGCACTGAGCTGAGCTTTGTGTTGGAATCCAATGTACCAGTCAATAAAGGAGTTTCCACTCTGGGCACGTCAGGGTACGGTGCTCTGGCTTGTACCACCGCTCCCTGAGAAGTGTAAACAGTATCACTCATCCTCGGTGTGGAATGTGAACCCAAAGAACAGTCAAGACCTTACAGAGGAGGCGACAAATGAGGTGGTCCCTTTCCGAGTTTATGACTTTGAAGGGCAAGAGAGAAGACACGCTCTTTCTTGGTAGAACACAGAGTGAAAGCAAGGGTAACTGGTAGGCTGAGTCAAATATGTGAGAAGGAAAATGATGCCCCAGTTTGGAGTGAAAGAGATTTAGAGAAACAGGAAAATGTATCTCCCTGGGTGATGCTATAAGATGCCAGGTCCTTGACTTTTTGTTTTTAAATTTTCTTCAATTGTTTTTGCTTTAGTATGTGTGTGTGTGGTGTGCATGTATATGTGTGTGGATACACGCACATGTACATGCATACAGAGGCCAGGGGTCAGCATTGGGTATATTTATTAAGTGCTCTCCACTTTATTTACTGAGACAAGGTTTCTCATTGAACCCAGTGCTCACCAATTCAGTTAATCTAACTTGTCAACTTACCCAAGGGATCCACTTATCTCTGCCTCACAAGCACTGAGATCCTCACACTTGTATAGCAAGCACCTTACCAACTGAGCCAACTCTCTGGCTTTTTTTTTGTCAAAGGAATCACAGTTACTTTTTCAGCAATAAAAACAGGGATCTTCTCACCCCAATATTTAGCCAGGGATCTTTGCCACTTCCAAAATTCAAGAGATAAATGAGATAATGGCAGGCCTACTTATCCCATACTTAATATGTGCTATGAGACGTGGGTTCTTTTATACCATCAAGCAACTCCACCGAGCCATCCTTTTATTCATTCAAGATAAATGTATTTAGTATCTATTTTTATTTTATTTTATAGATAATATATCAATAATATATCCATTCCCTCATCACATCCTCCACCACCCTGGGGGTCCTCTCCATTGGTGTCATGATATACCCTGTGGGACATAAAGGCCTCAGTTTGTCCCTGTGAGGTAGTGGGGGCACTGTGTCTTGGAATATTCTTACCCACTCTGTGGCTCTTGCAATATTTCTGCACCCTCTTCTGCAATGTTCCCTGAATATTGGCAGGCCTGTTGGCAGTCTGGTTTAGTGTTGAGTTCTCTGCAGCCTCTGGATTTCTGATTTGATAGGTTTTGATTGATCACTGTGTCTGTCACCATCACCCTAGAGCTGGTTGTCAGGCTAGTGGTAAGAGCAATATTCATTTTGCCTCGTCCTCTGCAATTTCTCCTGGGCACCAGCAGATGTGGTAGAGGAGACAAGTCTTGTGGTGAGCAGTTGTCTATCTTTTTGTTTTATTGGTGAATCTTAGCTCTCCTCCATTTTATCTGGATCTGGAAAATAAAGCAGATTCACCAACAGAGTGTGAGCATCTTAGGTTAAAGGGAGTATGTAAATTTATTTGAGAGACTTTTTAGTGTGCAAGCCCACTCTTCTTCTCCAGATAGCAGTGGGTGCTTCTGTCTGATGTCTGAGTTTCCTGTCTATGGGATTCTGACTTGGTTTCCAGTACCAGATATGAGTTCTTTCCCACTGAGTGGGCCTCATATCCAATCAGAGAACTGTTGGTTACCCACAGACACTGCGTGCCACTATTGCACGAGTGTGTACTTCTTGTCTGGCTGGTTGATTTCATATCCTGAAGGGTCCCCTGCTTTTTCATGCTGTGATGACCATTTTTTTTAAGTAGCTCCCATAGGGCTCTCCAGCACCATGAGGACTAGCCAAGGAGGGAACTAGTTTCCCTTTCAGTTCCAACATGATATTCTGACGTCCTGTGACTGCAACCTATGGTAGCTTCAGCAATAGGGTTTTACCTTTTACCTCTGGCAGGTAATCAGTGTTTTGGCAGTGATCTACATTGTTTTGGGGCCCTCATAGGACTCTCTGACCAAGAGCTCACTATAGAGGGTAACCCAATTCTGGGCCTGGGATTTACCTGTTTTGAGAGCTCTAAAAATGAAAGTACAATGAAATACCTCAAGTCCCCATCCTTTATGGAACTTATATTTTCAGGAGCGAAGAACAAAAACAAACAAATTAATTAACCTAATGGGCATGATGAGATCAGAAATAGATAAAAGGTGGTTTGATTCAGGTGTCCCCATAAACTCAGGTGTTCTGAATGCTAGGTTCCCAGCTGATAGAGATTTGGGAATTAACACCTCCTGGAGGCAGTTTATTGTTGGGGGCAGGCTTATGGGTGTTATAGCCAGTTTTCCCTTGCCAGTGTTTGGCACACAATACTGTTGCCATGGTCCACTTTATGTTGACTGGGGGCGGAGGTGATGTCCACCTTCTGCTCATGCCGTTGTTTTCCCTGCCATCGTGGAGCTTCCTCTCGAGCCTGTAAGCCAAAATAAACCTCTTTTTCCCACAAGCTGCTCTTGGTTGGGTGATTTCTACCAACAACGCGAACCTGACTGCAACAATATACTTTTCTCTCTCGGAGGAGAGGAAACTGAGGTATGGTAAGCTTATACAAATTTCCAAGGACCAGCAAACCCAGACATAGGCATCTTTGAATTTAAACCTTTCAGCTGCCATGTCTTTTTGCCCTTCTCATTCTCCTGGTGTTATTTGAAATTGTCCACTAATCTAATCCTTTAGCCAATGAACTAGCTAATGCCTAGTGAACACCTTGTAGAAAAGTGCCTCACCCTGTGCCTGCCTGTTAGATGGCTTCTGTGCCCCTCTATGTTCCTCACCTCACCCCTCCTCTCTAGATCAAATCACATCCCTGCTCACCCCTCTCAGCTCAGCTCAGCTCCCAGGTATCAATTTACAGATTGCTGCTTCTGGGCCACTGTGGTGTCATTGTGACTTAATGACCTAATTTCATGCAGTTTTTCTGGTTCAGTCACTTATTGGAGCCGTTGAGTGTTTCTCCTCCTCCTCATTCTCCCATTTCTTAAAAGAAACATGACCATAGCGCAGAGGAGAAGCCAGCATGTTAGAGTTCAAATCCATACAATTACACACAAAGAAATCATACCATGCAGACTACATCCCCAGAGTCTGGATCCCAATTAAGCATCATTAACAAAAGTCCACTTGAAGGATTTCTGTGGCAAAAATGAAGGTGAGTTTCCCCTGAAAGGAACAGAAGAGCCTACAAGCCCATAACAGAACAAATGGGGTGCAATGTGCCTCAAAATTAGTCCAGATGATTTATGTTAACAACTACCCAAAGGGGAAGAGTCACAACTCCCTTTCTTTCCATCTGCAAGACGTTTACCCACTGAGTCATCTCCCCATCAGTCTTGGCTGTTATTCTTGGTAGCAGGTTTGTGTAGGACTTAATTTTTAAAAATTAGTTAATTAAATAATAAAATAAGTGGGTTGGCAATTACTAGGGGTGAGGGTGTGTCATGAGTCACAAATTTAGATTAATCTCATGATTTTTCACCTTAGATCTATTTAAATAACAAGAACACAAAGGAAAAATAGAGTGCTGGAACTTAGCCACCCATAATCATCTGAAATACTCTCCTATTTAACTGTGGAGTGCTGTACTTTGCTCTTAGCTGAAGTGAAGATGAGGTCTTTCCCAATCTTTTCTCTGTCATTTGAGTTTCCTCTCATGGGGTGTACTCATCATGTCCCTCTATCCACTTCAGTCATACTTCTCTATGCAGAAGGGGACACAGAGTCTCAATGAAAACATAGATACTAATTGAGTCACTTAGGACTGCATCTATGCATTTATTCATCCAAAAAATATTTATGTATTAGATGCTGTGATACATACTACATATAAGGTGGTTTTTAACCAACATGAACTCTCTCTTAAGAGAGCTTGGAGACACAGGGAGAAGTAAGGAAATGCACCAGAATGTGTCACAGCCACAAAATTCTACACTATGAAAAGCTCAGTGAAGAACAGAACTGAGTGCCAGAAGAGAACAAGAAGAACATTGTTTTTCTGTTGTTTGTAGCAGCGTTTTTCAAAGATATTTTATTTACTTATTTGAGAGAGAAGTACATAGATAGATAGATAGATAGATAGATAGATAGATAGAGGATAGAGGATAGATAGACAGTTAGATAGATGATAGAGAGATAAACAGAACTGGTATGCCAAGGCCTCTAGCCACTGCAAACAAACTACACATACATGCACTATCTTGTGCATCTGGCTTTATTGGGGTACTGGGGAATCAAACCTGGGTCCTTTGGCTTTGCCAGCAAGTTCCTTAACTGCTAAGCCACCTCTCCAGCCCCTGCAGCAGTGTTTTTAAGAGAGGATAAGCCATGCAAAACAAAACAAAACAAAACAAAACAAACAAACAAACAAAAACCCCAGCTTTACTAGGAAGGCATGTTGTTGCTCACCACCTGACTCCTGCATGGACACGTCTGCTGGTTTCAGGTGTCTCAGAAACAGGTCACCTGAGGCATCGCGCAAGACTTGTGAAGTGCTCCCCGCTCTCCTCAGCATTGATTTCCAATGTCTCTGTCCTGCTCGGTATGGCTAGAGATGCAAGAGAGGAAGAGAAGGGAGGATACTGGAAAGAGCTGTGTCAGAGGAAGGAGTCTGGGGTTACTATGGGGTTGTCAAGGAACCAGTGTGGTTTTAAGCAGGAAAGTGCATGTTTTCATTCACATTCTTAAGCTGAACCCCCTGGAGGTTGGAAAAAAATGGAGTGAATAGAGGCAGAAGTAGATGTTAAAAGACCAATTAAGAGTATAGTAGTTGGCCAGGCCTTGAGGTAGAGTGGTAACTGATAGAGATGGGTAAAAACGAAGACCTGGGGTACATTTCAGAAATGGAAACAATAAGACTTTCTAACAGGTTCAAAGCAAGAGTTGAGGAAGGGAAAGAGGAATAAAGCTGGCTTAAATTTTTGGATTAAAAACTGGGTGTTCGAGCCGGGCGTGGTGGCACACGCCTTTAATCCCAGCACTCGGGAGGCAGAGGTAGGAGGATCGCCGTGAGTTCGAGGCCACCCTGAGACTTCATAGTGAATTCCAGGTCAGCCTGGGCTAGAGTGAGACCCTACCTCGAAAAAAAAAAAAAAAAACTGGGTGTTTTATGGTACTACTTACTGAAGTTTAAAATATTTGGGTAAAAGGAGTTTATGGGAAAGAGTAGTTGCATTCTACTTGGATAAGTTAAATTTAATATACTCATAAGACATTTAAATGGAAATTAAACTTAGAGTTTGGAAACTTTACTTGGAAGCTTAGGGAGAAATCAAGAATAGAGACATGAACTTCAAGATTAATTATATAGATGGTATTTGCCCATGGGCCTGGGTAAGATTGGTTAAGGGAGAGAGAATGAGGGAAGATAGGAACAAAGAAGGCCATGGCTGGGAAATCCCCAGTCATACCAGTATTTGGAGCTCAGTTATAGTAGGAATAGGAAGAAAAGGATTATGAAAGGGCTCTCCTTGAGGTAGGAGGAAGTGCAGGAGACCATGCATCCCAGAAGCTGAGAGAACAGAAGAGTCAAGAAATTGAGAGTTCTCAGTCGCCAAGTAACGCTGAGGGATTGAGGGGAGGACAGGTAGAGTGTCAGTGTGGTCACCATGGAGTTATGTGAACGTGGACATCGTGATGCTGAGCGATTGAGAGGAGGACAAGAAGGGTGTCAGTGTGGTCACCATGGAGTTTTGTTAACGTGGACATTGTGATGCTGAGCGATTGAGAGGAGGACAGGAAGGGTGTCAGTGTGGTCACCATGGAGTTATGTTCACTTGGACTCTGTGGACATACCTTTGTGGGTTTCAGGAGCACAAAAGCCAGCTAAAGAGATTCAAGAGAGAAGAGCAGATGAGGTGGTGGAGTTCTCTGAGGAATTGCATGAGGAAAGACATTTTACAAACAACTAACCTATAAATTTTACAAATTTATGGGATAGGAAAATGTGTTATTTAGTTAAAGAAACATAACAGATGTAATCAAATGCAATATGTGAACTTGGTTTGGATTGCAGTCCAGCTAACAAACATAAAAGTCAGTTTAGGGGTAACTGAAGAAATATGAATCTAAACTAGGTAATAAGATTATAGAATCTTTCTTGTGTATTACAAGAACATTGTAATAATTGTATAAAGAAAGTGCACTTTTAAAAGATAAGCTGATGGTAGTGAGACCAGAGGAGATAGATTACCCCTCGCATTTAAGCCAAGCCACAGCTGAAACCACAGAGGAATTTGGGAGATGAGTGCTGTTTCCATGCTGAACCTGATAATCAGCACCAGATCCTGAGGATACTCAACACCTACCAAAGCAAAGATCCAGACACTCCTAACAGGTCATCACTGAAGTAGAATTAAAACTCACCCACCACAGCTCAGGGAATTTTGCGGAAGAGGAAGCGGGAAGATTGTAAGAGCCACAGGTTGGGACATCATGCCCAAAGGCATTCCTCCTCAACGCCCCCCCCCCTCCGCACCGCCCTGCCAAAATAACTGACTGCTGCTCCCACAACGCATAACCCACAGCCCATGAGCAATACCTGCAACCACACTGAGGAGACTGAGGAGGTCCCCATGGAATGGGGGAGGGGATGATGGAAAAGAAGATTCCAACACATGGTTTAATCTATATTAAATATGTTTAATAATAATAATAATAATAATAATAATAATAGTAAGGATATAAAAAAGATGAACTGAAGATTTAAGAGTGAAATATCACGAGGTCTCAAATTATCTTTAAAGTTCTACAGTAAAATCCTATGTAGTGATTTCCTCCAAACTGAAATTTTCTCTCCAGAAGGGAGACTCAGGAGTAAGACTGGGGAGGTAAATCTTGCAAAGCTAAGGAAGTAAACAAAACACAAGTCTCAGGAAACACCCAAAATTTACAAGATTTCCAGGCCCTACCACCCCAGCGAGGTTACATAAGTACTAACAACTGCTGGGGAGAGAATACTAACCAACTGAGCTGCCCAGAAGTCATGCAGGGTGCTCCAAAGACACAGTTTGTGTAAGTTGTCACCCATTGCTGGCTTCTAGGTGATATAGCTTCCCTGTGTCATCCATGTTCTTATATCTAGCGCTCCTACCATACTCCTGTAAATAATCCCAGTAAACTCATGGATTCACTACTCTAGATGAGGGGAATTGTTTCTTTGGTCTGTCATTGGTGTTTTATCAAGGGTGGATAGATGTTTATTCAAATGCTCCTAGGAAAAATGTCCAAAACATTTTAAAAAGTAAAGAAGAAGCTATCAAAGCTAATAGTCTTTCAGTCTATATGTGGGTACATAGGAGCTCTTTAAGTAGTTGTACTTTCACTTGCATATGAAAGTTTTCATAATGAAAGTTATAAAACCATATAATTGAAAAGGGGGGAGAAACATAGAACAATAACTGGGAGAGAAAATTCTTTTTTAACTTTTTTTTCCTTTTAAAAAATATTTTATTCATTCATTTATTTGAGAGAGAGAGAGAGAGAAAGAAGCAGATAGAAAGAGAGAATAGGCACACCAGGGCCTCCAACCACACTAAACAAACTCCAGACTCATACGCCCCCTTGTGCATCTGGCTTACGTGGGTGGGTATCGAGCCAGGGTCCTTTGGCTTTGCAGGGAAATACCTTAACCACTAAGCCATTTTCCCAGCCCCTGTTTTAAATTTTTTTAAGATTTTCATTTATTTATTGAGAGGTAGAAAGAGGGAAAGAGATAGAGAAAGAAAGAGAAAGTTTGAGTATACCAGGACATCTTGCCACTGTAAAGGAACTCCAGATGCATGTGCCTCTTTGCGCATCTGGCTTTATGTGAGTACTGGGAAACTGAACGTAGGCTGTCAGACTGCATGCCAAGCACTTTTAACCACTGAGCAATCTCTTCAGCCATAGTAATTTTTAATTAAAATATTAAAAAAAAAATTTCTGCCATAGCAATGCTCTGAGACAGAAGGTGAGATTGATGACAGCAGACACAAGGAAGAGGCATGACTCTAAGCTCCCCAGAGTGGTCCTGATCAAGTCCAAGGGTAAGAGCTGGGCCTGTGGGCTCTGAAAACAGAAACAAGGCTTCCGTGTAGAGGCTAGAGAACAAGTGGATTTTCTATGAGGGAAGAAGATACAGGTCCTTCACATTGCTTCTGCAACTGTGATGATCCGAGTGCAATATTGCATGGTGGTATAGATGGTGAGAGGAGGAAGGATGGTGTGTGAAATGTGTGATGAGAAAGTGACCTCAGCTTGCCAGGTGATGGCTAGGATTCATTCCAGAAGTCAGGTCGTGGACAGCAACTGAGGTGAGTCAATACTCTTGGTGGTATGTTCCGGTAGCATCCAGTTGCTCAGGGAAAGCAGAAACTCAGTGGCTAGGCAGTTCTACCAAGGCTTGGAGTATGATTGGGGCTTCACATTTCTTGGGCAATGCCATACTGTTTGAAATAATTTATTGATGTAAACTTAATAAATTATGACAAAGAGGTTAGTTACAGTTATTGGTTAGCTCTTGAAAGTGAATGAACTGGTGCCTGGGTGTATCACAATGATGGAAGGCTTCCCTAGCATGTGAAAGGCTGTGTTTAACCCCTTGCACCAGAGAACAGAGAAACTCAGGGCCCTGGGTGGCCTCTGAGTGCTGTTTAATGGTGACATCTGAACTCTGGGAGTCCAGAGCCAGCCCCACTGGTAACCGCTAATGACTCAGCCTCATTTGTCATTTTGAAGGTGATGATTATCAGGTAGGTGAGCTGGAATGCTAGGAGATGATGACCAGGTAATAATAAGCTTGAACTAGGAAGTTCAAGTGAACCATAGGGAAATGAGATGGAAGAAAGGAACATCCCTATAGAAGCAGAGGTCACAGAAACAAATCCAGAGGTTGATTGAAAGTTCATCACAGATACTCAGGCCTTCAAGGATGGTGAGAAAAGGCTCAGGAACATATTTCTTTACTGTAGGATTTCTGAGAGAGTATTGTTGCATGTGCTGACTTTTTTATAACATGCCAACAGAGAGAAACATATGGTACATTTCTCATATTTATTCACCATGATATCTTCTCTCTCAGAATACATGTATTCTGAGAATCATCATCTATTCCTCACAATCTAGTCCAAGAAATATTGCAGAGGCAAGCAAGTCCTATCCCAGACCTATTCCTAAACTCACACACTCAACCCTGATTCCCCTCCGAATTAATCAAAAAACACCAATGAAATTCTTCATACTCAACACGAGGGGCAAGCTTGTGCCTCTGAGGAATTACTCAGTACAAAGTAAACTTTGTCCTACAGTGAACTGCCCTTCTGTTCACAAGAAACATCTCAGCTTCAAGATGTTCCCCCAAAGCAGTCCAGGCCTGTTTTCGGGGTTCATTGTTTTAGATGAGACAAATAATTTCCAAGACAAGCATCTGACCTACGCATGAATTCTTTGGTTTCAACGATTCAGCTACCATCAGTCATTTACAATTATGAGTCTTGGTATAGTTTTGTACTTGGAGACCTGGGCATAGTTCAAATAAACAAAAACCAAACCACCCTTTCCCTCTCACTGCTCCTGCTCATGGAAACCTTTGCAACTGACATTTTATTGGTTATTTGTTACTGTCATTTGCCATTGTCTGTTCCTCAGATGATGGGTTTGTCACTAAATTCACTTCTCCCCAAGCCTTTCTGGGAATTGAATTGACATCCAAGCACAAACAGTCTAGCCACTGATCTCAGTACAATTCCAGCCACTGTGATCCCATGTCTAGATTAATTTCTGTCATTTGCAAACAACATGTGAGTGGTTAAAGTTAAAGCCAAAGAAAAGGGACGGTACTGGTCTCATCAGGAATCAGCAATTCCCTCAGGCCGTCTCAGTCTGCCTCCCGTTTGTTACCTACCCTTTCGTGACTATATTTTGCCAACAACTTGCATCTTGGGACATCAAATAGAGTCAGCATGGCCGTCTTTCATATTTCTGTGGAGCTATAAATTGTGATTACATTTTTATTGGCATTTCTACAGCACAGTTCTCTGTCTTTCATGCTTCTACTCAACTATAGAAAATATCAAATAAAATCATTGAACAGCATTTCATAGCTTATCACTGCAAATGCTAATCAATAATTTAACAATAAACCAATGTCACCAGTTCCTTCACATGCATTTTCTCTGCTATTATAAAAGAATAGCATACTTAAAATATGATAAAAAGGAATCTATTAATTTATCTATCTTATTTTGTTTGTATTTATTTATTTGACAGAGAAAGAGGGAGAGAGAGAGAGATAGAGAATGGGCACACCAGGGCCTTCAGCCACTGCAAATGAACTCCAGAAACATGTGCCCCTTGTGCATGTGGCTAATGTGGGTTCTGGGGAATTGAACCTGGGTCCTTTGGCTTTGCAGGCAAATGACTTAACTGCTAAGCCATCCTTCAGCCCTGTCCTATCTTTTCTTTTGGAGTCACTGTGAGATGGATTTGGAAGTATCAAAAAGCCTCTGTATGCCTGGGAGTTGGCTCAGTGGTTGAACGCGCTGGCTCTGAAAGCCTTTGGACCTGAGTGTGAGCTGCCAGCACACACATCAAGCCAGACACGCAACAGTGCCTGAGTGTATAATACCAGTGTGCCTGCAGCAGTGGGAGGCAGAGTTACAAAGCTCAGGGGACTAGCTATAGACTGACCTTCCCTAGCCACAAACAGCAAAAGAAATCCTGCCTCAAACAAGGGGGAAGGAGAGGATGAACAGCCAGAAGTTGACCTCTGTCTGCAGTGTGCCGACATACATCACACACACATTAAAGAATCAACTTCATATAACAAAAATGATACAAGAAGCCTACATTTGAAATATTCAATTGAATGAGCCTAGTCAAGTAGCTGAATCCATGTAGCCACCACCATACCTGTGATTTCCATCATCTTGGAAAACTCTTTGGGGTTCATTTCCCATTTCCCACAGGAAGCTCATAAATTCTGTCACTGCCTTTTTGTTGTTTATTTTATGTGAATAAAATCTACCACCTTGTGTCTATCTTCATTAGCTCTTTATGATATATTAGCTTCGTTTTCTATTTATCACCACACGTAGAATTTGGGTTCATTATGGTGTTTTCAAACATTCTTCTTTTTCTCTTCCTGCCGTTTGTGTCGTTCCCACCCACTCCGTCTCTTTCTGTTGGCATACTACGTTTCCTTTTGTCCTCATCACTCCTTATCACCTCTTGTGTCCCTCTTGTGGTCTCCAGTCTAGACTTATAGCCCATACGTAGTCACATACACCTTTATTTACATACATATAAACAGTTACGATCCACATATGAGAGAGGATATGTGATTTTTGTTTTTCTGGACTTGGGTAACCTCATTTAGTATAAGTCTTTCCAAATTCATTCATTGTCCTATAAATTTCATAACTTCATTTTTCTTTATAGATAAGATTCATGCGAGTTAAGAAATAGAATCAACTTAAATGACCATAAACTGATGACTGCATAATGAAACTTCAGCTTTTGAACTTTCAGTCCATAAATCATTTTCATCAGTTGTGCATGATACCTCGTAATAAATTGTGGGAGGCTGATTGAGGTTTATTAAGTACCTCCATAGAAATAAAATATTTTTGTATAAGAAATTCTATTAGGGTCTGTGTTAAAGGTCTATTCTGGAACCTAAGTTGTGTTCCCCTTATCTAACTGTCTGTTTACCCAGAATTACATGTCTCAAGTACTATAGACTTTTACTTCTGAAATATGGAAATGTGAGGTCTCTCCACTCATTTGTTCTCAAAATTCTTTTCAATATTCTAAATCATTTTTGAGAATGGGTTTATTAACTAAAGAGATTAGTAAAATTACAATCATGATTTTAGTGAATCTACACATCTATATTTAGAGAATTAATAATTTTAAAATATTCTCTCATATAATCCATGAACCTATTTGTCCATTTATTTAAATCTTTAATCTCCCTCAATATTGTTTTTCAAATATTAATTTTAAGCTTTTGTAGATACCTGAATATATATATGGTATAAGGACAAGTTTTAAAATTACGTTTTAATTATTTATTGTAATGTATACAAAGATCATTGACTTTTGTATTTTGACCTTGAATCTTATGACTATACCAAATTCTATCATTTATTCACAAATCAATTTTGTCAGGTCATTTAATATTCCATGCATAGACTTCTATGTTATATGTTAATACAGGAAGTGTTTTTCTTCTTTAAGAGTCTATGATTTCATCTGCCTAAGATCTCTAGTGAAGTTAAAAGTGCTCAGAATCCGTAAGTCAGCAACTTTGTCTTTCTCCAAGCTTAGAGACCATGCAATAGTTCAGCATGTTTGTGTGCTGTTTGTAAATTTTTCACAGATCACCTAAACATGGAATGCTTAACTTATAAATATGAAAGAAATTTTTTGATACTGTATGTTATAAAGTATTAACATGATTGTATGGTTAGATAATGTATTTTTAAGAATTATTTAAAAATTAGTGAGGCTCATTTTATGCCCAAATATTTTTACCTGTAAGAATATAATCTCTATAATGGAGTCCATTGGTATAAATCTCTTTCTTTGGTCGAGTTAGTCTATGGCATTATTTCGACCCTTTTTCTCATACTTGTTTTATTTTTTTAATCTATTTGTTATAACAAGTATCATAGCACTTCTAAGTTAAGTTTGTTAAAATCTTCATCACTACTGGTGAATTGGTTTATTTATCCTATGATTTTCTTCTTTATGAATTTTTTCTGTTCTTCTATAAAATATAATAAAATTTTATTTCTTCCTGGTTAATTATATCTTTCTCACTATGTAATGTCTATCTTAATTTATTGTCTCTTAATACTTTTGTCTTGCCAACTACTTGGTTAAATTGTAATCTAGCTATACCTACTTTTTTTGTATTTACCTTTGACCAAATATTGCTTTTCCCATTAATTATCTTTCATGTTATCTGCATATCTAGTTTGAAAATATGTTTCTAATGTACAATATGCAATTGAGACTTGCTTTTATGATCTTGAGCCCCTACGTATTGAAAGTAATTGTTGAAATTGTTCTACTAAATTCATTAACTTGCAATCAAATGCATTTGCTGCTACTATGTTAGTTGATCATTCTTTTACTACCAATAATCAATATTTTAGTAGTGATCCATTTAATACCTATAGTGTTGTTTTTTTTTTTTCTTTTTGATGTGAACTGTGCATGTGTGTGTGCTTGTGTGGTGGATGGGTACGTATGGGCATGTATGAGCCATGATGAGTATGTGGATATCAGAAGAAAATCTTGGGGGGTCAGTCCTTGCCTTTCACCTTGTTTCTCTCTTGTTTGTTTACTGTGAACCTTGGAATAGATGACGCAAGAGCTTCAGGATTCTTGTGACCCCACCTGTCTTTGCTGTAGTACTGGGATTAAAGACATAAGCATTTCTTGCTTCAGGTTTATGTGGGTACTGGAGATCCAAACTCTGGTCATCAGGCCTGTGAAGCAAGAGCTCTAATCCACGGAGCCATCTCCCTGTCTGTAGTTTCAGATACCACATTATTTTAATACCTCTGGATTAAACATCTGCAATTTTGATTATCATCAGTGTTTATTTAGAAATTGTTACTATGCTTCTTCAAGTTTCACACCTCACAATTCTCATTTTATCTTTCCTAATTCCTATCTTACACAGTAAAATATGCAATTGTATTATACAATTCCTCTGCCTTCTGTGCTATTTTCATCTTTTATTTCTAAATACTTGATGAGCCACATATCATCGTGCTATTGTGTTGAAAGACGAAGGTGTGTTTTTAGAAAAGTATGAGTAAAATATATTCATATCCATCCAATTACTCACCCTGTGGTGCAGCTTCCTTTTAGCATACCCAAGATTACATCTGGTATCAGATCCTTCAGCCTGAAGAATACTTTCTGCCCTTTCTCGTAAGTCATGTCTGGTGGTGATGAATCTCCTTAGCTCTCATTTATATGAAAACATATTTACTTTACTCTTGTTTATGGGGAATATTTTCTTTGTTTATGAAATCTGGATGTTAGGATTCCCTTTATTCTTTCAGTATTTAAAAATATCAGTCCACCGTCTTCCTACTTCTAGGGTTTCTGATGAGGTAACCAGTCATTCTTATTTCTGCCGTTGCACATGCCTCATTCACCTTCAAGATCTTCCATTTCTCTGAATTTTTGTGGCTTCAGTCTTATTTCTTAGGCATTTATTCTGTTGTAGGTTTGCTGAGTACTTTTTATCTAAACTGATGTTTTTCACCAAGAATAGGCAATATTTGGTCATTAATTTTAAAAACATGTTTCTGCTGTTTTTCTTTTCTTCTTCTTAGACTTCAGTTACATCTTTGATAAGGGTCCTAATATTATCTCTCAAAAGTCCTTGATGCTCTGTTAATTTAGTTTAGGTCTTTTATTTTTGGTGCTGTTTATTATAAAAGTATGGTCCTTATTTTTTTCAGGTAAGGACTGTCTGATGACTTAACACAATGAGGTCTCTCCACTGTAGCCAGACTGGACTTCCCACATTCCCCAGTAGTGATTGCTACATAGAATCTCAGCTCTATTTCAGTGTTAGTAACTCACCTTGCCATATACTTCCATGCACTCTTAACCCTATACTGGCAGACCATCCTTTCACCAAGGATACCTGTGAATTCCCACATGCCCCACGTTTCTTTTGCTCTTCTCTGGTGTTTCATCTTATAGAATTGACCTTTTTCTAGGCCTGAATTCTGATCTTTGCCCAGTGGGACAGTGCACTTTACCTGAACTGCAGTTCACCATGGTGAGATGAGACATGCGCACACATGCATATGTGTGGTTTAAGGCAAACTGAGTCTAGAGAATGGGTTCTAAACAAATGTTATTATGCATTTGCTACCACTTTTCTCAAATTGTTTTGGTATAAACTCTTAAAAGGCCTAAGATTAAATGGTGATGTATTTTTATTATGAGAGGAAAAATGGAAAATTGGGAAGCATTTCTGGCTTGTACCCTCAAAATGACTGTGTTTCTATATTAATATGCCACATCCTCAGGGCCAAGATGGTCTATAAATGTTCTATACAGTGACTCATGTTTTCCAGCTGTCAATCTTCTCTGGAACTTCTAGAATTCCATCTTTCCAAGCAGGACAGACATATCATTTCTGTAATTTTTTTTCCTGGAATTTCAATAGCAATTTCTCTCAGATTGTTCAGGCTTCTCTTTGTTGATGTCAGTGCTCCTTCTTAAATGTCAAATCCAGAATGTTGTAGAAGGGATGAATTGATATTTCCTTTGAATATTTTATTGAAATAAAAATTAACAATGTTTTTAAAGTGTTTTGTCAAGATATGTGATGGAGGCTGATGCTCTTAACTGATAGCATTTTCTTCTCTCCTTCTCCCCCCCCCCATGTGATTGTGTGTGTATATTTCAATTCTCAAAGCACTGTTGAATTTGTATCAGGACATGTCCTTTAGGAAGGCTTCAGGCAGAAGCTAATTATGCTGCTAGCCAACTATTCATCAGTAGACAGTGGAGGGAAAGCCAGAAAAAGACTAAAGAAACTGGATATGTTCATCAGGCCAGATGGTCAAACCGGAAGGTTGAGCCACCTGAATACACTGTGTTATTTTATTGGCCATTAAGCAACTGAAATTTTGCAGTAATATTTAACAACATTTTTTTCTCCCTCATTTAAAACCACCAGGCCTAAAATGTGTCAAGAGCAATTTGAATTCATAGTGAAGTCTCTGCTCCAGGAAGTGTCACTAAGGGTTTTGAAGCAGCTGTCACTGCCACTGCTGTTTTATGAGAGCAAGATTATAGAGTTCATGTGGTGCTGTTCACCTGATCAAATGGAACAGATATATGCAAAACCTCTAGATACATATACAAGAAACCACTAAGAAGACCACCCTGGAAATTTACCCTCCATACTCTCTTTGCTAAACATTTACATAAGAACAAGTCATTCCAGGGCTGTGAAGATGAGTCTGTGTGTTAAGCACTTGGCGTCCAAGTGTGAGAGCCTGAGCTTATATCCCCAGAACCCACGTAAAGCTGGACATGGTAGAAGACATCTGTAATCTTCTATTGTGAAATGGAGGCCAAGACAGGAGAACCCCCAGAAACTCATAGGCCAGCTAGCCTGGCATACACAGCAGCAAGCAGCAGACCCTGCTTCAAACAAGGTGGGCACTGAAGACCGACATCTGATGTGTCCAGTGCTCTCCACACATGGCCCATGGCAAGTGTGCACTTGTATCAAACACACACACATCATTATAAAAATTCATCATTATAAACCTTTGTATCACCAAGGTATGCAATTGAGGCCAAAGCTCACTCCATCTCATGAATTTGTTCCCATTCTCTATCAGTGCACTAGAATGACCCTGGACCTCCCTGAGGTCTCCGTCCTCAGCATAGACAATACTCACGTTCTCGTGTTCTTTTCAGGTTGATGGGCATGGATGAAAGGACTGTTCCCAAGAATTTGCTTCTGTGTGCCAGCTTCAGAACTGCTGCAAATGTCAGGAGGGCTCCTAGGGCCTGACCAGCACTGATGCTTCCTGCTCCCTGTGCAATGTCTCTTTTTATCTTTCTTTCTTCCAGGACTGCCGCTTCTCACTTGCCTGGGTCCTCTCTTGGGGACTGCATGAGTCTTCACCAGCTCACCAGCTCACTTACTTTCATCTTCAAAGTAAACCCCTGGTCACCTTTAAGTGAGTTTGGGTCCTAAATCTGGGAGAACTTCTAAGTACAAAAGACTGGTAAGTTTTCTTTCCTCATGCTTCCAGTTTCTTGAGTTGGAAATTTAAAACCCTACCTAAAGCCCAAGGGACTCCAAATGTCAACTTGTCACAAATAAAAGAACTTTCTTCATGTTTCTGCCAATTCTTCTTCCCCAAAATGTAGCATGACTCAGTATATCAGCGTGTGAGCCTGACTAGAGTACTCCCTGGATATACCACTCTTGGGCTATTTTCTCTACTATCTCATTCTCATCAGGAGAATTCTATGTTGAAGAGAATAAGGAAACAAAAACATAACTAAATTTTACATGCCACGTTGAAATGTGAAATGTGATTGTTTATATTGTTACCATCATCACTGACTACATAAACATTTCTCAAGTTCAATGAGCATTCTAGTTCTAAACACTATGGTACACAGGCTAAGGACACCAAGATGAATGAAATGACACCCTAGCCTGCGGGAAGTGACCACCAAATTCATTGGTCCAAACAGTAACTGCCCTCACCTGTTTTTCAACATATTTATTTATTTATGAGATATAGAAGGGAGGGATGAGAAAGAGAATGACTAGGCATACAAGGGCCTCTTTCCACTGCAAATGAACTCCAGATGCATGTGATTCTTTGTGCATCTGGCTTTACATGTGTACTGGGGACTTGAACCTGGGCCATCAGGCTTGCTAGCATGTGCCTTATCCACTAAGCAACCTCTCCAACTCCATCCTCACCTGTTTCTAAGCAGGTTCCATTTGACTCTGTAGGAGACAGTAATCTCCAGACAGGAGAGCCCACTACTATACCATGTACTCTTTGGACTGCCAGCTGCTTCAAATCTCCCCACCTCTACTCCTAGAGCACCAAGGGCTAAATCTGATTGACCACATCTGTTCTTCATATGTGGGGTTCTCACTTGTTCCAATTCAATTATCAGTAGTACAAAGTAAAATTGAACCCATTTAAATACTCTACTGCCATTGTGCCAATTAACTGCTGTTCTCCAAAGCAAGAAATTGTCTCTGATTTCTCAGAAAATCAAGGCCATCAAAGAGGGCTCTGATTCATCTGAGTATTCCACAGGTCTTTGGACAAAGGAGACCAATACAACTTAAAACATACCAGAGAGTCCTGTAGCCAAGCTTGGTGATGTGTGCCTGGAATCCCAGCATTCAGGAGGCAGAGGCAGAAGTAGAGGCAGAAGGATTATAAATTTGAAGGTGGCACACACCTGTAATCCCAGTTCTGGGAAAGTGATGACAAGAGGGTCCTTGGGGCTCACTGACCAGCCAGTGTAGCTTACCTGGCAAGTTCCAGGCCAGTGAGATCCTGTCTCAAAAAAAAAAAAAAATGTTTACAGGTCTGAGGAATAACACCCGAGGTTGTCCTCTGACCTCTGCCTGCACACACCCACAGCCACATATGGACCTGCATATACTCAAACACACATACACCCATTCATTCACTCATTTACTCATTCCCTCTCTCCCTCTCTCTCTCTCTCTCTCTCTCTCTCTCTCTGTCTCTCTCTCTGTCTCATGCACAATGTTTGAAGCCAGCCTGAATTACATGATCGCACTAGGACTCTGTTGGAGGAAAGGAAGGAAGGAAGTAAGAAAGGGAAGGGAAGGAAAGAAGGGGATGAAACACTCCTTCTAGGCAGCAGGGTGAGGATGAAAGCCACTTTTATTTTTTTCATGCTGCTCCTAAGGCTAAACAGCCTAATTGTAAGTAAACAGTGACATAAATTTAACAAAATAAGGGAACCCTGAGATAAAGCTTTTGTTCTATTAATATTCATCTGTATGGTGAGTTTTGATCTATAAATGCTTAGAGATATAGTTAAAATGATCAATATTTAATTTCTTAATTTAAGTTACAATAGATTCTTGAATCAAATGTTGCCTAATACATTGATCTGCAAAGAATACTTTCCTCAGGCTCAAATTTCATGGAACATACTTATTCAAACTTTTCACATGCAACTTTGACGTCAGTACCTTAATCATCACCAGACTCCCTTTTTTAAAGATCTGACAAAGGTTTCTTTCCCATTGTGTTCACTACTGACTAAGTCATTTCAGCTACCAAACTTTTTGGTTTTGTGCAGAAGTGAGTCACTTGAAATGTTATCTCATGCCACCAGGACCGACTTGCATAATGTAAGAATATGTTCCTCATTTATCCTATAGATCTATATTTGCAATCCCCACAGCTTATAAAGACTATATATCTTCTTAAATGACTTCTTTAAAAATTATAATGTTATCCACCATCTGCAATTATGAAGCCTTTCCTCTGGGAATACTCTCTAACCATGTTGAATTATTGTGTTTTGTCAGATGAATTCTATAAACTTCCAGCATTAGTTAAGTTTGTTTCAGGTTAGCACTGTGATTCTCAGGTGGAATTGTATGTTGGAACTATCCAGAGAGCATTAAAAACAAACAAACATTGAGACGTGGGTTCATTCCCAGAAGTTTTGATTGCATAATCTGGAAATGCTGCGTGGGCACTGGGACTATTTAAAGTTCCTAGGGTGACTATTATGTATAGCCAAGGTTGAAATCCACTGTCTTTTTCAAGCAATCCTTTCCTATTCAAAATAAAATAACTGAATAGGTAATGGAGATGTGGTACAAATACACAATGTAGCTTTATCCATCTGTAAATAAAAAAATAAAATTATGAAATTAATTTTTCAGGAAAAAGGATAGATCTAGAAAATATTATACTGAGGTAACCTAGTTTCAGAAAGGCAAATGCTTCATATTCTCTCTCATATATGGATCCTAGCTTCAACTTTTTGTATGTAGTTGGAATTAAGTATCAGTAGAGTCAGGAATCTAGAAAGGGGCCTCATGGGAATGGGTAAGGTGTTAAGAGGAAAGGACAGTAGATGTGTAACTAGAGGGGCAGGATACTGGGGATGTAAAGGTTTAAGTGGGGCTAGGAAAGAGAGAGGGGATTAGGGAGAAGGTTATCCAAAACTAAAGAAGTTGTAAAAAAAAAAAAAAGCCATATGAAAACCTAATTCTTTGTTAGCCAATTGAAAAATTATATTTTAAAAAATAGTTCAGGCAGAAGTAACCTTTAAGGGTGGATAATGTAGCTTCTAGAAACCATAGCATGTTATAGGAAAAATGTCAGTGTCAGGGTTGGAAGACCTCCCAGTGATTTGTTGGTCAAAGGTGCCTTTTTGTCCCCCAAAATAATATAGGCTATTGACAATGCCTTTGATTGCCACCAAAACTAGATGAGAAGACCCTCTTGCTGAAGACATCACACACTTTGAAGACAGAACACTAAGAAATCAAGCTGGAACTGAACTGGGTGTCCCCTTGATGGCTACTTGTCATAGCGCTGGAAAGTGCAGTGCTGACAATTAGAGAAGAAACGTCATCAACAGATTTACCCCGCAGTGTACCCTCTGGGCTGTACAATCTAGCCAGGCAGGATACACCCACTGACGCATAAGTGGCCTATCTGTTATGGGGGAAACAACTTGTCTCTGACTGGATCTGAGACCCACTCCATAGGAAGAACTTCCTGATACTGAAAATCTAGTCAAAAGCCAATGGCTCAGAAAGTCATTGCCTGGAGGCAAAACCCATGCAGGGTGATCAATTCACATCACTGGAGAGTGGAGATTTTCAGCACTATATTTATCGAAGATAAGAAATGCCCTTATATATTCACAACTTTTAATATGAGTCAGACCTTAGTTAATGATCTACATAGTAGCCAAGTTTAGATGTGAGATACAACATCTGTTATCTTTTAAATTAAGAAATGTACCTAATTAGCTAAAGGATGGTACTCTGGCATCGATATTTCCAAGGAAACATCCTGAAAGGGAAATAAGTTTGCTGGGAAGGAGTAATGTGCAGTTATATAAGATAATTAAACACTTAGAGCAAACTTATTAAGTCATGAACAAAATCCTGTGTGTTTTGATTTTTTGTTGCTCCAATTTTTAATTAATTTATTATTGCTAGTAATATAGTCAATTAATTGTACATTCTTCCTAAAAAATTCTATATACTTGCAAGCAAAGAGAGAGACAGAGAAAACATGGGCATGCCACAGCCTGTTGCCACTGCAAATGAGCTCCAGACACATGTGCCACTTTGTGCGTCTGCCTTTCTGTGGGCACTGGTGAATCAAACCCGAAATGTCAGGCTTTGGTAGCAAGTGGCTTTAACCACTGAGAAGTCGCCCCAGCCCATTTGTACATTCTTTTTACAGTGTGTGTGTGTGTGTGTGTGTGTGTGTGTGTGTGTGTGTTAGATGTCAGGTGTCCTGTTTAGTCTTCACATTATTTTTTGAATCAGGATCTCTCGCTGAACCTAGAGCTCACCAAATCAGCCATAGTAGTAGCTAGAAAGCCCTAAACATATGCCTGTCTCCACCTCTCCAGCACTGGGATTACAAGCACATGATGCCTGGTCTAAAATTTTTATCTGGGTACCGAGGATCTGAACTCAGGTCCTCATATTAGAGCAACAAGGACTGTACCCACTGAACCATCCCCCCAACCTATTTTATACTTTCTCATAGAAATTCAAACAAATAATTCTTCTAACAAGATCCCCTGTACCACAAAAATCCCACAGCATTCCCAAAACGTACCAAATCAATGTGGTTTGATGCATATATAGTCACATCTTGTTGCATACATTTGCATATCCGTGCCTAAACTTAGAATTATACTTTGTTGTTTTATTTGCTGTTTTACATGAATAGGATTACACTGTGTATTATTTTTTAAGCTCCTTTTTTTATATAACGCAGCCATGCCTCAGATCGCCTTCTACTTCAGTGCATATAGATTACCTCACCTTTTTCATTTCGTTTATTCACAACTTAGGTGTGGCATACTGCATTCTGCTGCGCCTCACTGGTAGACACTTGTCTCTGTGTATTTACAACGACATTCTCAGTGCACGTGGGAATAGTTTTCTAGGGAAACCACTTAGAATCACCGAGAAAGAGACTGTACAGGGAAAGTTGATAAACACCGTGAGATTGTTCTCTAGCAGATGGTGTCTCGACGCCAGCAGTGGAAACGGCGCGCCTTCCCCGCCATTTGCTCCCTTACCCCTTCTCTGTCATCACCTTCCAGATTTGTGGGGAAAAGCTGGTATGTAATTTACTGTTGTTTAATTGGTACTTCGCTGCTTTGTTAGATAATTTTGGCCACTTAACATTTCTTTTGTGAACAGCCTACCCAAATTCTCTGCCATTTTAATCTCTTTGTTCATTAACAGAAGTTCTTTAAACATTGTAAACAGTCGCCTCCTAGACTGAAATAATTTGCCACATATATATTATTGTCTGATAGATTCATGGATATCTTTTGTTACATCACTTGCATAAAGTCAAATTAATCAATTTCTGTAGCTAACTTAAAAATCTTCCAGCTGGGAGTGGTGGTGCACGCCTTTAATCCCAGCACTTGAGAGGCAGAGGTGGGAGGACTACTGTGAGTTCAAGGCCACACTAAGACTACATAGTGAATTCCAGGTCAGCCTGGGCTAGAATGAGCCCCTGTCTAGAAAAAAAAAAATCTTGCCTGTAATAATGTATACTTTAAATTCTTTTTAATATTTTCTTTAGTTATAATGGTGCCTTTTATTTTTTTATTTTATTTTTTTTAATTTTTGTGTTTATTTTTATTTATTTGAGAGCGACAGAGAGAGAAAGAGTGAGAGAGAGAGAGAGAGAGAGAGAGAGAATGGGCGCGCCAGGGCTTCTAGCCACTGCAAACGAACTCCAGATGCGTGTGCCCCCTTGTGCATCTGGCTAATGTGGGTCCTGCGGAATCGAGCCTCGAACCAGGGTCCTTAGACTTCACAGGCGAGCACTTAACCACTAAGCCATCTCTCCAGCCCATAATGGTGCCTTTTAGATTTTTACCTTTAGTTTATCTGAAATAAGTGCTTACATTTTTATTGTTTTATTTTTGAGACAATGTCTCATACCCAGGCTCACCTTGACTTCACTATGTAGCTGAGGATAGCCTTGAACTTCTCATCTTTCTGCCTCTTCCTTTTGAAAGCTGAGGTTACAGGCATGAGCCAACATACCCCAAGGCAGGCCTTGTGCATGCTATGCAAGCAGTATACCAGCTAAACTATATCCCCAGCCCTACATTGTTTTAAATGTGGATTTTTTTTTTTTTTTTGCAGAAATAGCCAGTTGATCCAAGCTCTTCCTTTAGTCATACAAAATCTATAGTATATACATGTCATTAGTTTATAAGCAGTAGTTTGAGTTCTATTGAACATTCTTATTTATTTCCACAATCATACCATATCTTTTTAGTATAGTTTTACAATAGACACTGGCTATACTAATGTCTATTGTAAGTTATACTAAATTTTTTAGTATAACTAAAATTTATTCTAGTTATACTAAATTTGTTAGTATAACTAAAATTTATTCTAGTTATACTAAATTTTTAGATTTATGTATGAGGAATGTATTGGGTTCTTTCATCCACAAATGTGACATACTTATTGTTAGGTCAGGACAAAATGGAGTCACTGAGGACAACAGGAGGGCAGCAGAGACACAAGGCAGTGGGTCATCCACATTCCTCAAAGAACCACCCAGCCATTATCCCTTCCTTGCCTAACAATGCCCCAGGTCTGGGTTTCCTGCCCCCTTATCTCTCAGGACACCAGCTTACTGTTCTGGCGTCACACCCTGCCTATCTTACATCTCCCATAAAGAAACCCTTTCTTTTCTTCCCCCTTCCTCACCTTCTCCCAGCTGAAGAGTTCTATATAGCCCACTCTCTGTAATCCCAAATTGACTGCCCCACTCTTGAGAGTCAGTCCTAGAAGCTTGTGTTTTTCCCAAACAAAAGCTTACATCTTTGCCTCAGAGTGGTGTCCATGGTCTTGGTCACTCCTGAACCTTATGTTTATATTATCAGACCTTCTTTTGTGTCTCTCAGTAAATGTTAGTTTTCTTCATTTCATTTAAGACACTATATTTTGTAACTATCACTGATATATAGAAAGATATTGTTTGTTCAACTTGTTGAATTTTCTAGAATTTTAATAGAAAATTTGGAAACTACTTAGGTAAAGTAATAAATATCAGCTACTTTTTGGTCTAGTAGTCACTGTATATTTTACATTTTTATTATTTGTCTAGGATTGCCATTATAAATGTTTATGATCATATTAGTCATACTTCTTCTCATCCTGATTTTAGTAGGCATGCGTCTAGAATTTCAATATTAAGTGATATGTGTGTTCGTGGCACCTAAAATTTTACGTAGTTTATATCCCAGAAGTACATGCAAACTCTCTCTCTCTCTCTCTCTCTCTCTCTCTCTCTCTGTGTGTGTGTGTGTGTGTGTGTGTGTGTGTAGCAGCTACTGTCTCATATGCAGTATTGGAATATAATCTTAGTTTTATGCTTTTTTAGCCTTAAATCATATTCTTTTATGGCATTCCCAAGAACACTGTGTTAAGAAAGTTCTAATTTTAACAAACTTATCATTTTTAATGTTACAAATTATCTTCTTCTTAACCCATAGATAGATGGTATCCCTTGCCTTTCATTAAACTTGTAAGTATTGATTGCCCTTGCCATACGTCTATGCTGCTACCATTCAACTCTGTTCAACTTAGTCACATCTGCTCAAAGTGCCAGATATCATCATTGCCCAAGCTCCTTTAGACAGCATCATTTTCCAAATCCGGCCCCCCCCCCCCCCGCAAATTCCTCTGATTATTGTAGTAACTTTAACTTGGGCCTTTTAAGAACTCACTAGAAATATGTTCTGATGGGACTGATACTTACCTCTTTGACCCTAAAGTTGGTCATCTCCTACACCAACTGCCCTTGTCTCACCATTCTGTGCACTCATCTATTGCTTCAGACATTGTCAATCAAGGTGATTCATTCTACGGAATTACTTCATTCTATGGAATCACTTTCTGCATGTTTAGAATATTTAGTGGAAAATGAAGGCATAAAAGGCATTGCCTTTTCTCTAATGTTTCTATGATTATAGTTGCTTCATGAATATAAGGGAAACTTATTTCTGTGGCTTGAAAACCTCTTGAAAGGAGGGGACTTGCTGAACTGATTCAGTACCAAGAATAGATGATAACAAGTGACTTTAAAATGCAGAAAGGCAGGGATGGTGAAATGGTGTCATGGTTAAGTCCTTTGCCTGCAAAGCCAAAGGATCCTGGTTTGATTCTCCAGGACCCACATAAGCCAGATACACAAGGGAGCGCATGCATCTGGAGTTTGTTTGCAGTGGCGGAAGGTCCTGGTGTACCCATTTTCTCTCTCTCTCTCTCTCTCATTCCCTCCCTCCCTCCCTCCCTCTCTTCACATCTTTCTTTCTCAAATAAATAAATAAAATATAAAATTTATTTTTAAAAATACAGAAAGGCATGGGGTGATGAGGTGTATCCCTATTCTGATAGCACCCAAGATAAACGTACTAAAGAGAACAAGTCACTGGTTCTCATCTGTTTGTTTTCATTCTGACAGGTACATCTGCTTCCAAAGTCTATTCCCATAACCACATTTATTCCCAAATAGAGTATTAAAGTTCTAAGAGGTTCACACACCTCCAGTTTTTTCACCTTACCAACTGCTCATATGTGCAGCTGTATCTCAGTCTTAACAGAACAGCTTCGAGCACTTCAATCCAGTCTTCATAACCTTAATGGTCTCCTAGCATCTTCAAATTAAAACCCAAACTTTGTGTGTGTGTATGTTTCGTCTAGTATGGTGTGTGTGTATGTTGTATGCATATGTGTACGCAGGTGCGTGTACCTCATAAATGTGCATGCAGGGGCTAGAGGTAACTATTGGGTGTCCTTCTCTTATTGCTAACCTATATATTTCCTTGAGATGGAGTTTCTTCCTTACTTAACACTGTTGTCTTTCAGCCATCACCTCTGTCCCCACATACTAACTTTTGACAGTGATGTTTAAGATACTGAGTGACTTTTAAAGACACCTCTACCATGCAGGTAGTCTTTACAGTTCCACCACATGTAGCTGTCATCTATGTCCTTACCTTGCCCACACTGTTACTGCTATTGGAATATCTTGTTCTCTTATTTTCCCAAGGTTAAATCCAAATATTGAAACAGTCTTTGAATTATTTCCACCTCTCATTATTCCTGCCTTCCAGTGTGTGGGACAGACCATTTAAACCATGTGTGAATATTAAATTATGTTGCTGTGTGACTTATATGAGGCCACCTTTCCCAGCTTCTCTCCTAGACTGGAAATGCTCTGAGAAGGGTATTGTTGCCTGAATCCTGCTCTGCTGCCTTAGGGTGATCACAGTGCCTAGAACATGGGAGAGCCTTTGTGAATTCTTATACAAATAAACTGAGGTCATCAGTGGTCATAAATCTAACTTGGATTATAATAATTTCCTCTCATAAGATTTGCATTCCCCTCTCCCCCCAAAAAAGTGTGTATGAGTTAGATTTGATTGTCAGTTTTTCCTACATCTATGCCTATATCTGTTCTTAGGCTTTTGTTTGTTTTCCTCATTTCTAGAATATCTTCAGCACTGCTTTGTCCTTACTTTTAGAGAATGACACAGCTTCCCTCCCTAGAATTCTAACTTCAATTAAAAAAAGAGAAAACTACTCATCAGGGGAATCAGTTGCATTTGTTTTCCTCTCAGATTTTAATGGTATCAGTAAGAGATCCTAGGCACCCTAAACCTATTGAGGGTCAGAGAGAGAAACTTTTGCACCAGTTGTATAAATGTTATCTTAGGTACTCTTCAAAGGTGGCAGAAAGAGATGGACCCTGCCTTAGACAGAGATGGACAAGATGGCAAGGAAAGATGGACCCTACCTTAAGCCGAAATAGGGACTGCTTGTCAATTACATGGCCACAAACTTGTGCTGTTAAATACCAACAAGAGGGAAATGGTTAAAAGGGACTTTTGAGTTCATTTCTTTCCTTTGGGTATGTAGGAACAAACATTACAAAGGGATTCACAGCAGAAGTGCATTTAGAGAAGGCTAGGAGCTGCAGCAAACCATATGACACATTCTGGAATCTCAGCAATCAGTGTTCTATTCAACCCTTTCCCTCTCCCCTATGCATCAGAAGATTTCCCCTTTGAAACTTCTGCACAGCTGAACAGGTGTTTACATCCACACTGATCCATAAAAAGGGCAGGAAAATTACTCATCTGTAAACAACATGCAGAGATTGCAGTAAATTATTTAAGATGCAAGGATTAAAAATAATCTGCTAAACATTATCTTCAACTACAAAATATTGGGAATGTTTTTGAACCTCAAGTAATCCATTGATTTAGCTATATTTGTTGAGAAAGCATTTATAAGTACCTTTATGCCCAGGTAATGAAATAGTATATGCCTAGGCCAGAAATAAGCAATCATTTTTTCCCAAAGTAGTAAATATCACAAATTTTCCAAAATACACAGTCTTTGTTACAACTGTCTTATTTTATGGCTAGGCAAATGAACATGCCTGTGATCCAATAAAACTATTAACAAAACAAGTAACTAGTCTACAACCATAATTTACTCTTTGAATGATATCTTAGTAACTACTGCATCTCCAGTGTCCATCTTAGTGCCTGAATAGGAATAGGTCCCAAACAAGTGGTTATAAATAAAATAGTTAATTAATTTTATAAGGCTTATTTTCTAACCCCAAAGAGCTATCTAGCTTTTAATATAGGAAAATGTAGATAAAGAAAAGTTTAAGGATTTTGAATTAATAGCTCATGGATGCAACATGAATTTTGTTTAACAACTCTAATGAGGGTTATAGGTTTATAATTGGATTTGTAATATTAAATATCTTGAGGACTCAGTTTTCCTAGCCATTGGAACTAGGTTAATGACACAATCACGATGCTTGATGGCTTTTCAGGTTGCCTTGTGAGGCTCAGGTCAAATTAGTAAACTTAAAGAGGTAACATAAAGTTCACAGGAGGGTTGGAGAAGATGGCTTAGCAGTTAAGGCATTCCCTGCAAAGCCAAAGGACCTTGGTTCAGTTCCGCAGGTCCCACATAAGCCAGATGCACTAGGTGGCACATGCATCTGGAGTTCCTTTGAGGTGGGTGGAAGCTCTGGCACACCCGTTATCTCTCTCGGTCTTTCTCTCTCAACGTCTTTCTCTGTCGCTCTCTCTCTCTCAAATAAATAAATAAATAAATAAATAAATAAGATATTATTAAAAGATAAAATTCACAAGAAGGTTGATTAGGGTTGACCAGATATCCCAGTTTCATGCTCTTCATGTTTGACTATCATTTTTACGCTGGGTATTCCTCTCATGATAGGATGAGTCTGACTCCATTCTCACCATCAACAAAGTTCACTTTAGTCTAATAATAAGGGATAAATAAAGACATATGGTAGAAAAGGGCATACACTGAAAAGGGAAAAAAACTTCAATATGAAAATGTATTCTAGCCAACATAGTTCATCTCCTGTGGGAATGTAGCTAGATCATAGTTTGGAACAAGGTGATGGCTGCCATATCATTTTACAGACAGCATCTTGAGGATAATTCAAGAACAGCTTATTCACTGATTGGTTTTCACATAGTTGTGGACAGGGCATTGGGAAACTGCCCCATGATCTCCAATAGGGGAAACGATATCCCATGGCTAATAAAAGAAAAGGCATCAGTCCCTCAAAGGCCAAGGATAATGACATGAAGACTCATGTGAACCCTCAAAGAGTCACTTAAAGCAGACCACCATGGAGATACAGTAACCCCATGTGGAGAAACACTTGTGAATGGAGATGACCTCACAGGGAAGAAGCCACAAAACAAATCCTCTGTCTTCATGTGTCACTCACCCTATAATATCCTGTCAAGCTCCTGATTGACAGAACTAAACCAGAAGCCAGAGAAATAAGGAAGCTGTTAGTGTTGTCCACACAAGTCAACCTCCAGAGTCAGGAAGTGGGTACAGAGGATTGTGAGTATTTTGGGGGACCAGATAGATAATGTATATCAGAACTGCAGCCCAACTGGCCTGAAAGTGCATTACATGAGAGCCATCCTCTCTGAGGGTCGTTAGGTGCAACTGGGTGACATTTGATTAATCACCTGCACATCACCATTTTTCTTCTGAATGAGATTTCACCACTGTCCACGAGGAAATGAATTGAGCAATTTTATTTTCCCTGCAGTGTAAGGAGATCTCTTGCCAACCACTATCATTTGGCAGATGGTAGGTGATACCAGGAGGTCTGTTTTGGCTCCTTCTAAGGTAAACAGCCAGAAGGAGAGTGTTGTGAAGTCAGAAGCCAGGTTTGCAGCTCTGGCTCCGCTCCAAAGTGACTAGGTGACTATAGGGAGGTCATAGCTCTTGGGTCTCAGTCTTACTTTCCTTGTCAAAAAACAACAACAACAAAATATCATTAGATTTGATGATCTGTGGTCAGGATTTCAAACCCAAACTTCTACCGAAATTATCTGAAATAATTGAGGAATGTACGTTTGTGTTTATCAGCAATTTTCTGTCAGTTTAAGAATGGCTCCCTCTTACCATGTTCTTACTACCCACAAGGCACTTAGGCACTATGTTTAGTTTCTCCTCTCCTCTTTTTTCATCCGTTTTCTCCTCCTGGCCCCCTTTATCTCTGCTGCTCCTCTCTCTCCTCTATTCCACCCTCTCTCTAGAGAAGCTCATCAAATCTTCACCTCAACCATGAAATACACAAGTTACCTCTACAATGAGTGAACTGCTGCAAGTCAGGAAGTTATCGCTCCAAAAATTCCTCAAAACCATGTCCCAGTTCCTCTCTTTCTCTCTTCGTCTTATCATCAAGGTTGGACACCCGTGACCAAGGGTGCCAAACATACACTGACTACTCCTGCAGGACAGGCCCTAGAGTATTATGTAAAGGTATCTTCCGGAAGGAAAAGGTTGGGAGTTTGGAGGTTAAGGTCTTCAGCAATGACTCTCAGAGTAGGAAAAGTTGGGTAAGAGCAATCCTGAATTGGAGGAGTCAGTCCAACAGAGGCCTGGGGACAAATGATATTATTCCTAAAGAAAACCGGAAGGCCAGAGAGACCTGGAATCAACAGTGTGGCTTTTCTTGCTGAAGATGTATTTTCCTGTTAACCTGCTATAAACTTTCTTTGACCATCAGATGAAAAAAAAAAAAACTTACCTCTGTTACTCTGTAGTGGCCCCCCAAAATCTTGGGAAGATTTGCTCCCCCATGCTAAGGGGACTTTCATGCAGACTTTCCAAAGATCAGAGGCAATGGAAGGCTTCTGTTCTTGTCTCTGTGGGATCTAGTGTGGTTGTGCTCTTTGAGCCTCCATAGCCTGCACTAAGACTGCTGTGGGTTGCTCTACTGCCATCTGGAGAGCTTTTTTGCCAGCCTTTGGCTGTCCTTTGAATGCCAAGCTGTTCTCTTGCTTATCCCAAGCTGGGCCAATGCCTAAAGAGCAGCTGTCAAATCAAGATGCCTCATCTGTGAAGCTCCAAAAATGTTCCAAGTCCAAGAACGATTTTTTTTTCTGACCACCCCCCATTCTCCCCTGCGCTATGGTGATGGGAGATGGAATCCTCTGAGCCAACACAGTTCTCTCCGGATAGTCTTCCATGAGACACCAGGAACATGAGTCCCCTATAAGGAAAAATTTACTGGCATCTCCCTGCAAGGGTAATGGGGAACTTTAGGCTTCATCAGTCCAGCACCTCAGAATGTCTTACTCTACTGGGCACCTACAGCGAGCAAGCTGGGCTCATTTCCTCTTAGCTGGAAGGAGCCATACCATTGGGAAAACCTTGGATTAACCTGGAGCGTGGCTTTGAAATGTTCTGCATGGCCTAGCAAGGTCTCTAGACCCCACTTTGTTGCACTGGAGAGGCCTTCTCTTCATGCCCCATCAGCCCATGTCATCCCTTCATGACTGCTTGGCTGAATGGTTGACATTAGCTCAGCTTGTCTCAGAGCAGCCTCACGCCTGCAGTCTGCTACCACTGCTGAGGCCAAAAATCTTCGCCCTCATACCTAGGCCTGGTGTACTGTGGAGTACCTCACACAGACACCAGTGTGGAATCTTTGGCTGTGACATTCTTGACCTGAACACATATGAAATCCTTCTTAAATAGCTCACAAGGAGGAGTCGACTGTTGTGCATCAGTATGATTCTGACTTGGCCTCACAGGAGTGCTGACATGTCAGCAAGAAATACATTTTTCTTCTTCTGGCCTGTTGACCTGCCAACTGCCTCCCAGTCAGGGTCACTTTAAGGTTTCTTGGAGCTTCATTTTCTCCTTAAACATTAGTGCCTTGGCCTTCAGCATCTTTTCATGCAAAGGGGCTCACTAATGAAGAAGCTGAGAAGCAAGGGGACCAATCAGCCATGAATGGTTACAGAGCTAGGAAGGTGGAGAGCTGGGGACAGAGCAGAAATGAGGCTGGCCTCCTCTCCTGCTCTATTCTGAGCCTGTGGGCTGAGGTGCTTTCTCTCACTCATAACTTGAGAACTGCACGGCTCTCCATCATGATTGCTGCCACTTATGAGAATACTCAGTCCCAGCCATTAAGGAGTTGTAGTCTTCAGGACACCACACGGACTTGTATTTCTTCCACCCATTGTGAATAACTGCTTATGTCATAACCCCTTTTTCTGAAACCTTTCTTCTTATTTAGGATGTGAAATTTCTGAAGGACTTCTCTTGCATTCTTGTTTCCTTCCTGTCAAGGCAAATTTTAACAGAAACTTATAAAACTGAACTTTGATCAGGTTCTTCCCAATATGTCCTTTGAATTACTTTTGCTCATCACTCCATGAGAGGTAGCCATGGGCACCCAGAGAAGGGAGATCGCACTCCAGAAAGTTAGCAAGCAGAAGTAAAAGAACCTATAAATTGTACTTCCACAAGAGAGAGAAAGAGAAAGTGAGAGTTTCAAGATAATTACATATATCATGATGGCATTTTTAAAGTAAAACAATATATATATATATATATATATATATATATATATATATATATAAAATCAGAAGTAAAATGGATACTAAAATGTAGGTGGGGAGATGGCTGCACAAGCATGAAGACCTACATCCCATTCCCAGCACCCATGTAAAAGCATATACCCAGAATCTCAATTCTGAGAAGGCAGAGACAGAACGATTCACTTACTGGCCAGTGAATCAGTGAGCCCCAAGCTTAGTGAGAGAACCTGTCTCAAAAATAAAGTGGAGAGTGACTGAAGAAGACAACCAATGTTGATCTCTGGCCTACACACACACACATACATACACACACACATGTAAACATACACAAACATGTATGCACACATATACCACACACACATACACATACCCCCCAAAAGAAAAGTAGTCACATAAATAATACCAGTATTGACAGTGAGTGAACTTCAAGTCCAGGCATCAATAAAGACAAACCTCAACAGTACAACACAAACACAAAACCCCAAAATATTTTTATAAGTTTCTGTTAAAATTTGCCTCAACAAGAAGAAAACAGAGTGCAAGACAAGTCCTTCAGAAATTTCACATCCTAAATACGAAGAAAGATTTCAGAACAAGGCATTATGACAAAACAACACAGAGTAAAAGAAGTAAGTCCCACAACAATGCAAGTGACACATCTGTTCATATAACACAGAAGTATGAAAATCAAGGCAAAATGACCTTGGAATCTGAGGTATAATATGAAGAAAGTGTGATTGATATGCTAATGAGAATGACTATTTGGGTTCAGGGATGAGGAGAAGGGTGTGACTAAGCAGGGATGGTAAGGGTCCTGCTAGGGTCCTTCTTGGGGAAAACTGTCTTTACTTGGGAGATAGGCCTCTGGTGACCTTTATTTCATTGAAACTCTATAAGCATTTTTTCAGGAACTTTTCTATTATATCTGTTTCATTCATCAGAATGAAAACCCTTAAAAGAGTTTTGATTATGTTGTATATTATAAGGCCATCAATATCAACAAGACAGCATAGCATAGATGTGACATTCAATGCATATTTTGAATGAATGAATCAATTCATTAGTAAATGTTTATTAGTAAAAATGCAATCACAGGCAGAAATCCTTTTTGCTTTCTGAAATAAGACTTAAAGTATGTAATAAAAGACAAACTATGAACTTGGATGATGGCTCAGCAGGTAATATCACTCAAAACTTAAACATGAGGCTCTCTTGGGCCACAGGCCACCAAGTTTGACTCCCCCGGACCACATACATAGCTGAGCATGGTCACACACATCTGCAACCCCAGTTGGGGTGGTGGCAAAAACCAAGAATCTCTGGGGCTTGCTGACCAATGGCATCTCTGGGTTGAGGAAGAGATTATATTTCAAGAATCTCTAGGAACTACACAGACGAGTAATAGAAGGACTTTCAGTGTTCTCCTCTCACATTTGCACATGCATGGCACATGCACACCTGCATATATACATGCATATGCCATGCATCACACACACCATACCACATACATCTTTTGCACACATAGGTACATACAAAGAAACAAGCAAATAAGGGGTGGGGAGAAGAGATGAATAAGTGAAGGTAGGAGAACAAGTGTCACTTGGGGAAGATGTGAGCCAGACACTGAGAAGAGTTTGATTTTTATTACCACCTCCTGTGGTAACTACCACTTTTGCTTCCATCTTGCAGTCAAGTTCTATGGTATTCATGGAGTTGGTAAGCAGATGTGTGGCCATGTCACTCCAGCTCTACTATATCCATGAACAGAACTGGGAATGTATATAGAGTGTTCCATTGAGGATGTGGGAAGTAGCCCCTCCCAGGTGGGGCTTTCCAAGTTCAGCTCTAACCCCACTGGGCTCACCATTCAACCAGGCCTCACTGCCCCATGCTTAGATTCCCATCTCATACCTGCCTCTCAGCTAAAGCCAACAGAATCACAACCCATGTTTCCATGTAGACACAGCTGAGCAAACATTGGATCTTCAAAGATAAATCCTCTTTTGTGTTCCAGGAAAAAATTTCACCACCACCACCACCACCACCACCACCATCATCACAATGGCAGAACTCACCCAGAACCAGACTTTGTACGAAGTGTTTTAATATCTTGTTAAGTATTCTTGAGAACACTGTGAGATATTAATCTCTATACCACACCAATCCAAGATCTTATAACTTGCACAAGATGCATCAAACTTCCATTGGTATACACAGGACTCGAGTCTGGTAACCTCACTACTGCCTCTAGAAAACAGCAATGCAGTCAGAGTCAGGAATTACTTGGTAAAGTGTGAAGAGAGGGCAGCACGGGATTGTCACTTGTGATGGTTAATCTCTGGTTGTCAACTTGATGGGATGCAGAATCACCATGAGAAGAAACCTCTGGGAGTGTCTGTGAGGGATCTTCTAGATTAGGTAAATTGAGGTGGGAAGCAACATTCTACCAGCTTGGGTCCTGGACTGAAGAGAAGGGAGCAGAGCTGCACCATTCATTGCTCTCTGCTTCCTGACTATGGATGCAATGTGACCAGTTGGCACCATGCCTTCCCTACCATGTTAGAGTATAAGCTCAAAGGACTCACCAAAACAAATTCTTTCTTCCCTAAATTGCTTCTTGTCAGGCAGTTAGCCAAGTGACTACTACATCTATCAAGTTAAAGACTGGCTGATCTGATGAAGGTCTTGTCCTGCCCATCTCCCCTCCATCTGTCCCCACATGCATGCCAGACACTCATAAGAATGTGAGCAATGCCTCTGAAAGTTCATCATATTCATAGGTACGAGCCTTGAGGCTGGGCCTCTCTCTACAAGATTAACCAGTATGTTCATTAAGTTGTCCCCAGTGAACCCAATTTCCCTTTTGCATTAAGTTAAAATTCAGATACATTGTCATCTTCATTTCACCTTGAGCTTCTGTTGGCAGTGGTTCCCAGAGCCATAGATTCCAGCTTCTCTATTCCTCTTTCCTCCACATTACTATAGGGCTTGAGCAGGGACTCAGTGCTTTGAAACGACACACAGGCCACACAGAAGGTGAGTTCAAAACTTTAAAAGCTCTTTTCTATATTTACCATGAAATGAAGAAGCAAATCCAGGCTGGAGAGATGCCTTAGCAGTAAAGGCATGTGCCTGCAAAGCCAAAGGACCCAGGTTCAATTTCCCAGTACCCATGTAAGCCAGATGCACAAGTGGCACATGTGTCTGGGTTTGTTTGCAGTGGCCAGAGGCCCTGGTGTGCCCATTCTCTCTGTGTCTGCCTCTATTCTCTCTCTCTCTCTCTCTCTCTCTGCAAATAAATAAATAAAATTTTTAAAAAGAAGCAAATCAACAATTCCCAATTCTACCTTATTTGTACATTTACATCTTTTTTCTTTTTTTTTAAATGTTTATTTATTTGAGTGAGAGAGATACAGAAATAGGTAGAGAGAAAGAGAGAATGGGCATGCTAGGGCCTCCAGCCACTGCAAACAAACTCCAGATGTGTGCATCCCCTTGTGCATCTGGCTTACATGAGTCCTGGGGAGTCAAACTTGGGTCCTTTGGCTTTGCAGGCAAGCACCTTAACTGCTAAGCCATCTCTCCAGCCCACATTTACATTTTTATTATTAAGAACATATTTTGTATGGATACACCATGTGTTCATGCCATCTTTTCCCTCCTCTGTACTACCCCCATTCTGCATTTTTTAAAAATTAGAAATTCTTTCTAAATCTAATTGTGATTGTAATATGATAAAAATGGGAGTGGAAAAAGGTTCCAACCTCCAAAATGGAAAAGGGGGGCTAAACATACAAAAGTCCTAGCCCCTCTCCTGACTGTATTTTTAAACCCCAAGTGTTTCCATTAAATTGCTCCCAATGTATATATTGGAAACAGAGTCCACGTAGACTCACTTATAATCTTTTCTAAGTTGGGATTCATCTGGCATTCACCTTGGCCTGAGATCACATTAGGCCCCCTAGCCCTTCCTCCTTGTGCCCTAAGAAATCAAACCATTCCCTGATGGGCTTTGCTGATGTGGTTGGTGGGCACTCACTGGGCATGGACAACTGTCCAAGTTGAGTGGTTGTTTCTTGTTATTTTCCCTCATTGCTGGTATATGGAATATAGGTAGAAAGAAAACAGACTGGACTGACCTTGTCTGTCTCTCCCAACGCTGCTGAGGGCTTGCAAAGATGATTTCGGTATTACGTGGCAAGAAAATTGCCAAGAAGAGACTTCAGAAGAGTGTCCAAGAGACTTAACACTGTGATCAACAGGAAAGTTATAAAAATGAAAGAACAAAAATCAAAAGAGAAGGTCAGACAACACAAGCACCATGTCCCAGGATACTGTTGAATGAAAATTTAAACTACCTGAAGATGGATGGTACAAAACAGAGAGATGAGTTTTAAAAACAGACAAAACTGAAACTAAATACCATAAGCTCAATACCAAGACACATCTTCTAATACCTAAGTGTTTGTGTAAAAATGTGAGTTCAGGACTGTTGCCAGAGGTTTCTACCTCCCCCTGCATACCACTCTCCCACCCATGTACATGACAAGACATATTTAAATTTTCATGAATTTGGTCCTTCACTTTTGCAGAATCCAGCATCCCCATTTTTCATGGTTGCTTCTCAGTTGCTTACTGGCACATGATCATAAACTGAATGATACTACTTTGGCCAATATGACGACAATGATGACAACCAATGCTATTGGTAGTGCAGTTGTAGTTATTAAGTGCCTACTGTATACCAGGTACTGTTCTAAGCATCATACAAGTGTGCGGTCAGTAATCTTATAGCACCTTCCCCATGAGATTGAGTGCCCGTCTTATACATAAGAAACGTGATGGCAGTGACCTTGGGACGACTCAGAAGGTATCATGGTGATGGAAGAAATGACCGCAGTGCTCAGTACTGCAATATCTGTATCACACCTTCCAAGGCTCAGGGTCTAATGAGGAAGAGGTGTCAGAAAGCATGTAGAGCCAAAGGAAGGGCAGGACTCCATACAACATGCTCCCTCTAGACACAAAATGGCCTGGATATCCATGACCTCACAGTGCCTGACACTACTTACATAAGACCATCATAAGAGGAGGAAAAGATCAAGACATCAAAAGTAAAAGAGAGACTGATTTAGATGGGGAGGGGGTATGATGAAGAGTGGAGATTCAAAGGGGTAAGTGGGGGGAGGGAGGGTATCACCATGGGGTATTTTTTTATAATCATGGAAGTTGTTAATAAAAAAATTAAAATAAAAAAGAAGAAAAAGAAAGGTGAGACACAGGCTAAACAACATGCCTGCAGCTACCTGGCTAGTACACATTGTAGCATACTAGAGTTAGGCGCAGTTACACACTATAGTTAGCACTTTACAATGTGCTAGAGAAACTGGAAGAGATCACATGTCCTCAGCAACTAAATTCAGTTAAGATTCACAGCATGTGAGAATGGTGAGGGAGCAGAGTGAAAGGCCAGTGTCCTCGACATCGAGGAAGACGTGGTGAGGATGCTGGGGCAATGAAGAGGGAAAAGAATGCAGAGGAAAGATGCTTTCCAGAAAGGTTGCTGTAGGTTATAAGTTGAATTGATTTTGATGTTCTTCAAGGGACATAAGTAAAAAATTGACCTTCCTTAGTAATATTCTACTTGCTGAACTGGGTTCTTGGCTGACAACCACAAAGAGACTAAGATACATAAAGACTCTGTTTTTATATGCATTACACACCTAAAATGCTTTACAATTTCATTCATGTTGCCTCACCAATTAAGCACAATAGTCTAGTGAGGCGAGGGGACAAAGAGAAGTGAGGTGCCAACAAGTGGCTTAAAAACAGGATGGCTGTTTTCATAATTGAACTATGAAATCATCATAGAATTATTAATTTTAAAATGTTTATTGACCACCTACTAGGCATCAGGCACAGTTCGACCCAGTGGGATATGAATGACAGTGAACAGTATAAACACATTTTGGAGCTTATATTCTTGAGGGAGTAAAAGATAACTAATGAGGGGGTTGGAGAAATGGCTTATCTGTTAAGACACATGCCTGTGAAGCCAAAGGACCCAGGTTTGATTCCCCAGGACCCATGTAAGCCAGATGCACAAGGGGCATATGCATCTGGAGTTCGTTTGCAGTGGCTTGAGGCCCTGGCATGCCCATTCTCTCTCTGTGTGTGTCTGTCTTTCTCCTCTCTCCCTCTCTCTCTGTCCTTGAAAATAAATATTTTTTTTTAAAAAAAAGATAACGAATGAGTAAATAATCACCATAACATGGCTATTGGCTGACAGTGGTTCTGAGGAAAGACTTGTGAACTCATCCTAAAACTGGATGACTTCCAATTTTTCCAGCTATTACTTCCTCCTATAGCACTGAATGTACCACTCACTACAAATATAAAAGGTTAGAGAAGAAAAGATAAGGATGAGTTCCAGGAGGACAGGGTCAGCAGGGTCATAAAAGCCTACAAGACAAGGCTGGAGAGATGGTTAGCGGTTAAGCACTTGCCTGTGAAGCCTAAGGACCCCGGTTTGAGTCTTGATTCCCCGGGACCCACATAAGCCAGATGCACAAGGTGGCACATGCATCTGGAGTTTGTTTGCAGTGGCTGGAGGCCTTGATGCACCCATTTTCTCTCTCTCTCTCTCTCTCTCTCTCTCTCTCTCTCTCCCTCTCCCTCTTTCTCTCTCTGCTGTTCTCAAATATATAAATAAAAATAAACATTTTTTAAAAAAAAATCCTACAAGATAGACATATTCTAAATACAAAATCTACTCCCTTCTACCTGTGTAATTTAGGGCAAGTTACCTTTTTTCTCTCTGTGACTCAGTTTCTTTAAATGTAACAATACTATTTATAACTCAGGTCGAGTATACATTAAATAAGGAGATAAAGTGTCTAGCATAGTGATTGGTTACAAAATGTTTGTTAACATTGCTTTTAGTGACCCAGTTGTTGAGGTTTCTGACTCCAGAAGACTTGGTGACAGTCAACACACTGGTTGTGAGGGTCATCTGGCATGTATGGAAAAATACACCTTGGCAACAGTGGGCCTTTTGTTGGTCAGGAGCTCCAAAGTCTTAGGTTGGTAGCTAAGATGGATCTGAGCAGAGATGGAAAGTGCCTTGCATAGATACCAGACTCAAAATTCTCTGCACTTTTCTCAGTAGTTAAAGGGTATATTTAATTTTCTTATTCACCAGAAAAAAAAAAATCAGTAATCATTAGCAAGGATTAACTGGGTGCCAGAACTGAAGCCATTTTCAAGAGAATATAAGAATAGCAATAAAAATGGGCAAGTTTAGTTCTCTGCCTCAAGGCATTCAATGCCTGACTGGAATTTGAGATCTAAATGAAGTTAAGTCAAAATTCCCAAACCGGGACAAGACAATGTCAAGTGTTGGGATGACCTCTAAGCTTGACAGAGGAGAATCTGAAGGATGTTATCTGCTGAGAATGCAGAGTCTATGGGAGGATGTCAAAAGCCCATCTTTTTGGAGGTCCCCTATGCACCAGCCACCACGACACACTTCACCATCTGCACCTTACACATGTTTCTTTGTTACAAAGCCTTAAGCCCAGTTTAAAATTTTTACAAATTAGAAAAGCACATTCCAGAAAACTTAAGCAATTGATTGAATGTTACCTAGTTATTTGGAGATGCTCATGGATACAAACTTGTGTTTCACCAGGTATCCCTTGCTGTTGCCTGTTATGTGGAAACAACGTTAGGTAACAGTTAAGAGAATGGTGGCATCCAGAGCCAAAGCTGAGGTTTTAACACTTCCATATACCTGTGTGATTAGCAAATTACTTAACCCATTCTCCCAGTTGCAAGTTACATTCAATGGCCATTTCCCTCTCTGTGTTGCGCATTATTGAGGATGCTTCACTGTGAGGAAGACATGGGCAAATGCCTATTCACAGACTTCCCAGAGCCTGGCAGATCCCTCTCTACCCACAACCTGGTTCCCTTAATGAGCTATGTTGCTGTGTATGTTAGCTTTTTCATTGCTGTAACAAATGTAGTTTTTCCAAAACTATATTTTCATCACTGAGAAATAATGAAAAGGAGGAAATACTCATTTTGTTCCTGGTTTAAGAAGTTACAATCCATGATTGTCTGGATCCATTGTTTCTGGACCTGAGATGAGGCAGAATATTATGGTGGAAAGGTGTGTGGATCAGAGCTACTGATTTCATGGCAACCAGAAAGATAAATAGGAAGGGGCCAGGGACAATGTTCTCTTCATAGGCACTCTCCAAGGAGCTTACTTTCGCCAACCTGGGCCCATGTTCCAAAACAATGCCACAATCTGGGGTCCAAGGCTTCAACACATGAGTCAGTAGAGGGGGCATTTCATATCCAAACCATAACACTCAGGGTAGGCTCTTCTGGAAGCTAATTTCTGTTTGCAGTGGAGGCTATCATATGAGATCCCCCTGTGCTTACCATTGTTTGATGTTATTGTGTCCATATGCTCATTCTGACTGCACATATATGTGACACTCCTGCACAGATTTCACCCAGAGAAAAAAGTGTCTGTCTATGTCTATGACTCTCTCTATGTCTATGACTCTCTCTATGTCTATGACTATGTCTATGTCTGTGTCTAGGACTATATCTATATCTATGTCTATGGCTATGTCTATGTATATGTCTTTGACTGTGTCTATGTCTACATCTAGGACTACATCTATGTCTATGGCTATGTCTATGTCTATGTCTTTGACTATGTCCATGACTATGTCTATGACACTGTCTACGTCTACATCTATGTCTATGTCTATGTCTATCACTACATCTACATTTATCCAAGCAGCTTTGACATTGCCCAGAGCAGGTTAACTCTGAAGTGTGTTCTCCAGCATCTGCCAGAGATCATACACAGTTATTCAATGTCATCTGATCATTGACATATCCTTTACTTGATTCCTCCCTTTACTCTCTCTTAACTTCTGCTTCTTTGGAGCACCCCTATCCTAGGTTGCTCTGGAGAAAACCAATTGGAGATCAGTGGAGTCAGGAGAGCTCTCTAGCCCAGTGCACAAGAAGGCTACCTCACTGAAATGTATAGTGGAAGCCTTCTTGCTTCTGAATAGAGCTTATCACCAAAATGCCTGAATTGCTGATAACATGAACTGGAACCAAGTCACTGCTACCAGCTAGTTTATCAGATTTTCATAAATGTTTTGTCCTTTGTCCTCCACTATCATCCTGCCTATCTGCTTAGCATGGAGTCCTACCATCCAGAGAGCTACCTGGGAGTTCTTCTCAGGGGAGGACTGGAGGAAACAATTCATTTCTATCACATCTCTGGACTAAGGGCTTTTCAGCTAAGGAGTCAGAAATAAATAGAATTCCTGACTCAGCAAAGATGTATGCTAAACAACTGTTTTAGGAAATGACCCATTGGAAAGAAGAGTTTATTGCCACTGCTTAAGAGATTCCTTGGGGGAGAGAGGAATCATATTTTCTCCCAGGAGCTGAATATAAGTGTTTAGGGACATCTCCCATGGTGCTAGCTGGACTTATAGCAAAGTGCAAAACAGCTCTTTGCATAGGTCTGTCAGATATTTCATTGACCCATTTAGAAAACTTTTGTGGATCTCCTACCTTGGGCCTCGTGGGACCTAACCAGGGAAGTGGGGAGACATAGCAAACAAGCAGCAATCATAAAACCCCACAGAGCCTTTACTCTTATGAAGCCTACAGCACACCATTTATCTAAACAACAAGAGACACCAAAAATTAATGGCTTGAAGCAATAATTGCTCCACATTCTATTGGTCAGAAATTTGGGTTGCGATCAGCTGGATTGTCCTTGTTCCATCTAGATTTCTTGATGCATCTAGCTATATCACCTGACCTGGGGTTGGTCATGCAACTTCAGTCATTTTTTTTTTTTTTTTTGTCCTGTGTGGCTGCTTTGTCTGTGGTGGTCTGAATTCCATCTTCAGATTGAGCAATCCATGGCTTGTTTTTCCTAAGTGGGACAGCTTGTCTCTTTCTCCCTTTAGTATACTGCTCTCATAAGTGCTACAATGTCGTATCTAAAGTGTGCTTTTGGTTGAGATGAGTCTCAAGGCCAGCCCAGAGGCAAGAGCCACTCTACCTGTTGATGGAAGATGCTACAAGTATACATTGAGAAATTGTGGGAGGAATGCATGGTCTTACTCCTCAATAGGAGGAATTGGTGGACTTTTCTTCAATTTATTATCCAAATAGATGAGTCAAGTAGTGAATCTAGGACAATGTTTAGTCAAAAGTTCCCCATGTAAAAAGGCCATGTAAATCAGGAAAGGGGGTGTTAGAATCTATACAGTAACCAGCTCTCTTTCCAGCTTTTGATGGAATCAAAGTCAGCAAACAAAGTCATCTTCTACTGCCCACAGTTTCACCTGCATCAGTATAAAGCAAAAGAAGGATGATTGTCCGCAGACAGAATCTCAGGACTCTCCCCAACCCCACTGAATCACAATCTACAGGTTTGGTACCCAGAATTATTCATCTCAGATAAGTCCTCCCAGGTAATGTTACAAGTTAAAAACCAAAAGTTTGAATGAAAACTTTCTATATTTTGCATGTGTGTGCTATGGCGTATGCATACGTGTGTAGATGTGTTTTCCCTGTACAAGTGTATGTATGTAGACACCGTAAGAGAATATCAAGTGTCCTACTGCCCATCTGTGTGTTTATGAAGGTTTGATTGAGACTGACTCACTCACTGAACTCAGAGAAACAGAGATTTCTGTTCAGATTGGCTAACAAGTGGGCCTCAGTGATTCTGGAGTCTCTGGTCCTCACTGGACTAGGGTTGCAGTTGTATGTGGCCTTGCCCAACTATTTATGTGAGTGCTCTGACAACAGAGAACAGAACAGTGAATGGCCTCTAGGTGACGAAACCTACAAGGATGATCCAGAGAAGAAGGTCCTGCCAGAGAGTGAGGAGTGGTAAGGTGGAGACACCTACAACTGCCATCAACACAGGCTGTGGATCAAGGGAGTAATGCCCAAGCATCTGAGACAAGCAGACAGCAGACCAGCAAGGAACTGGAGGAGGAGCTCTGATCCATTTTATATGACTATAACTGAATACCAGTCACAGCGTGGGCAATTTATAAAGAACTGAGATCTGTTTATTACTGTACTAGAGGTTAAGAAATCTGAAACCATAGAGCTGGTTGCTTGACATCTGGTGAGCAACTTTCTGTATCACATCTAATGTATCAGAGGGATTCACATATGGAAACAGAACCACACTGGCTTTAATAATAATCCACTCCTTAGATAATACATTATTATCAATCCATGAATAAACTATTTATTTAAAACACAAAGCTCTCATGACCTAATCATTTCTTAAATGTCCCACCTTCAAATGCCATTTACATAGGAATTAAGAGAATTGCAAGCACAGGAAATTGAAAGTATGTATTCAAATCATAGCAAAGGGGTAGAGAGTCCCCTAATGTAGGACAAAGTTCTAATTCAGCAGAAAATTTGGCATGCAAGGGGTGTCAGAAAATATGCATGGGGCAAAAAATGGAATTTAATACCAGACAGACTTGAATCAAATGTTGACTCTGACATTCATGAAATATATGATCTTGACCAAAGGACAAATATACCTGAACAAAAAGTACCTTAAAGGAGGGAGTGTTTATTTTGACTTATGGTTCAAGAGGACGTCATAGTCCATCATGGTGGGGAAGGAATAGCAGTACGAGAGGGAGGCAGTGGTTATGTTGCATTCATATTCAGAAAGCAGACAGAAATATGGTGGTGCTCAACTCACTTCCTCCTTTTTACTCAGCCCTGTACCCAATGGATGAATATGGCATGATATTTGCCATAGTTAGGGTGTGTCTTCCTGCCTCAATTAGCCAAATCTAGAAACTCCCTCAGGGACATGCCTAAGGAGGATCTCCTAGTGACTCTAGATCCAATCAAGTTAACAATTAGGGATTAATCATCATAGGAGTTATAGTCTTCCAAGGAAACATTTCTGATTTTCAGTCTCAGCATATAAATAAGGAACAAAGGGAATATAAAGTCACTGGACCTGGTAGAGGAAGTCATTTTTACTTTGAGGGAACAATTGTTATTTGGGAGAATGGAAAAACTGTCTTTTATTCTCCCCATTTCCCTACATGCTTTAAATTTTCTGAACTCAAGTTCTTCCAATTGTGAAATAGCGAGGAAAATATAGAAAGAAAGTTTTGTTAAGGATGCAAAAAAAAATGGCTAACAGTTTTGATTTTGAAAGCAGGACTGTTGACAGAATGTGAGGATGTTCTCAGAATAATTCAATAAACTTGGCTATGCCTTTACGTCATTTCTGTCCTGCATGAGGGTACTGGGTCAACCATCAAGGGTGAACATTTCCCCTGGGTCCTGAGCCTTCCTCTCACATAAGGACTCTACTTCACAGACAAAAAAATGCTATGCTTGTACTCCTGTCATTTTGTTTCATGGTACATGAGCAAAAGATTGGAAAAAGGGCAGTGAAACAGGAAGATAAAAGAGTAGGTTTATTTTTTGATTTTTATTATTTGGTAGTTTGGATTCCTGTTCAAGGATATAAGGAAATTCCTAGTCCCTATTCAGTCTCAGCCTTACCAGATCTGGAGTCATGGATCTTTTTCTCACATCGGTATCCTTGTTGGTCTATTTTGGATACCTCCCTCAATCTTGTATCCTTACTGGTCCATCTGTATCCTTTCTGCACATTTATATCCTCCTTACTGGTTCATCTGGTACATATGCCTTGGGATGAGCCTCTGTTCCTTGCAGTCATCCTTGTCCTTGGATTGTGCTGCATGGAAGTGTTTTGTTTCTTGCATTTCCAGCCAACATTTGCCTAGTGATGCCTCATTGCCACTTAGAGAACACCCTTCAGGGTGCATATTGGGCGACAGTGGTTAGCCTCCCCTTCGGAAAGAGAAGGCAATTTATATTGCATTCCTTTCTTATTTTGGCTCTCAGTATGATCAAAAAGCACTTGAAACAGTAAGATGTGTTTCAAAGACATTTGCGTACTCTCCTGGTAATTATCACTAATTTATCTAGTCACATAGAAGATTCTCATCTGATATGGCCACAAGAGTCCTTCAGAACTTAAGCCACAAGGAAACCAAAGGGTTGCTCTCAACATAAATCCCCTGTACTGTGGACCCCAATCAGTCTGATTGAAATAGCTGACTTAATCATATCCACAGAAGCTCCTCAAAGGAAAACAATAAAAGCAGCATTCTGACTTTTTTTTGCATATGTGTGGGTATAATAGGTTTGATGATGTTGTGTGGTATCTTTGTATGTAAATTAAACGGGTTAGTTCATGATGTATAAAGTATCTGTACCCAGTGGATAAAAGAGATTTTTTTTTTTCTGTTAGGTAACAATTGATAATAGAGAGAGAGGGGAAAGGAGGTCTATGTTGTTTTCTCATATTCTTTAAATGCTAGAATTAAGATGTTCTCAATTAAGAAACTGAAGGGAAGATACAGGAAGGAGACTTTATTAGGAGTGAAAAATGGCTACAGTTTTGATTTTGAAAGTAGGCTTGCTGACAGAATGTAAGTATGTTTTCAGAATAATTAGTATAAAAACTATGACTGAGAAAATAAATTGCCTTCCAAAGGTGACCTTGAGCCTGATGCACAATGGGCCTTCATTTTTCAATGAGGTTAGTCAAGGCCCCTGTAGAAAAAAAAAAAAATCTGCTATTTGTCCTGAAAGACTGAGAAAGATCATAAGAGAATCTTATTAAAATGGGAGTGGATATTTGTTAAACTCTCACAACCTGTTCTGATTGCTTTGTCTGTGCGAATTTAAATATCAACTAATTACAAATTAACTATAAACTTAAGTAACCTGATTCTATGTTACAGAAAGAGAAAGTCACTTCTGAGACTTACCCAAGAATACACATTTGGAAGCTGAAGTCACCAGGTAGACCTTGTGCTTAAGACTTCCCCTCTGTGAGAACATCTGCCACAGAGTGTACAGTAGATGGGAGGGAAGGGGAAGCCTTGGAACACTGAGGACCAGGGCTCCAATGTGACCATTCCACCTGTCTAAGGTTTTAGACCCTCCATGTAGCAGCTCAGTGACTTTGGTGAGTGTTGTGGTTTGAATGTGAAATAGGCTCATGTCTTTAACACCACATCACCATCCTCTGTCACTGTTTTAGAAGGTAGGAGGCTTCCTGGAGAAAGTGGTTCACCAGGGACTGGCCTTGAGGTTTTATAGCCAGGGCCCTACTTCCTGTACCTTCTTTGTTTCATGTTCTACCAATATGTGAGGTGGGGAGTCCCCACTGCACAGTCCTCTTGCTCATTTCATGTCTTTCTCTACACGAAGGAATGTCAGACCACTCAAACTGTGTGAGCCAACATAAACCTTTCCTTCTTAAGTTACTTCTTGACAGGTATTTGTTCACAAGAAGAAGTAAGTATTAGTAAATTAGTTAACCTGTGTGATGCTCAATGTCATAATTATAATGGTATAATGATTTTGCTATTTTGGTGATGTCATTATCAACTCATAGAAGATGGGGGGGGGTATAATTACCTTCCACTCACCATTGGCCATAGTGCTTCCAGACCTCAACTTCTTTATTGGGGGAGCAGAAGTGGAAGTGGGGAGAGTCAGAGTCAGGATAGAATGCATAAAACACAAGCCTCATATTATTTCCCTTCCTCAGTGTCAACACAGTCCTTATCTATAACCTGTATATGATTTTAATATCAAGGTGTCACAGTCAGCTTCATGTAGCTGGCATGAACTTCCAAACCAGGCACAGCTATTGGAGGAAGGGATTTATTTGAAGCTCAGAGATTCAGGGAATATTCCACAATGGCTGAAGAAGCTACACCCTTTCATAGGTCCATACAAAGAGAGAAAAAAAAAAAAAAACACCTTCCCCATAAGCAAGCACCCTCCAGTAACCCCAGGCAGACCTCAAGCACTCTGTATATCTTTAGACTGGAAATTTCAGATCCACCCCAAAACACAGCTTAGGACTTGACCCTAGGATCCAACCACAGTGACACCTTTCCAACCAGACAATTGGAAATCCAAGACTCTTTACTAAAACTGAATATACTGGGGGCCATTCATTCAAGCTACCACATTCCACACCTGGCTCCCAACAGATTCATAACCATATACATTATAAATCATATTCAGTATAACTTCAAAGGTCCAAATAGTCCTTACCAATTTAAGATAGTTCCGAAGTCCCAAGTTTCATCTGAGATTTAAGATTTTCTCATAGATGTGAGTCCTATAAAGTCAAAACAATTGTATAATTTCAACATACAAAGATACAGAGTAAACATTTCCAACTGCTAAAAGTCATAATAAGGAGAGACTAGAACAGTGCAAACTCAATAACTATCAAGCAAACATCAAACATCTGCAGTTCAACTCCAATATAATGAGTGACTGACAGTGTCCAAATTCCCAATTTTACCACTCCAACTGGAATTAATAGCCAAGGAAAATATCCACCTTGAGCCAACTGTGCTCCATGGTAGCCCACACACAGTCCTGGTATATCCAAAACATCTTTGGGTATCCACACAAACCATGGTTGACCTTTCAGTGGCTGTGCCAGTCTCTTCATCAGGGTCATCACGCTTTGCCTCATGCTGTGTGAAGAGAGCAAAATGTTACATTTCTCTACATTTCTTTATATCTAGCTTAGAGAAAAATAGAAGTCACTTCCTTGTAGGAACATCTAAAAGAATGGAATGAAACACTTGCTTAAGCAAATGGGTATGGTAGATAAACAGGAGGCTCTGCTGGTCTGAATAGCATTAACCCTGGCCTTGCATTGTTGAGCAAAATCCTTAAGGGCAGATAATCAGGACATTGGGAGACTCCTGGTCACAGGCCTACCTCACACCCACTAGGCACTTCCTGTAACTGACCAGCAGACCTATTTACAAGTTCCTTTTGTTTTTTTCCTTCCCTATCACCTTCTAAGCACAAAATTCTCTACTATGTTTAAAATTATTTTCATGACTGTTACTGTAACATGTGTTTTTTGTTGTTGTTGTTGTTTTGGTTTTTTTTGTTCTATAAACATCATGTAGTTATTTCCATAAAATCTGACACTCCAAACAGTTTGGGGCTGCATCCTGAGATTCTGACCTCTGGGGTGAAGATCTGGTATACCATACTTTCTTCTTTTTCTTTTCTTTCTTTTTTACCCAATAAAACTCTGCCTCATATCCCATGAGTTGATGGTCTTACTTGTGCCACACCGGACCCCATAACAGCTGCATCTCAGTTGTGGCCCTGAAACCATGTGCACTTCATGACCTATTCCATGTATTTTTCATGTTTCTGTACTCAATACCAGGTATGCAAGACAAAGAAATATTCTTAATCCAGAAGTGAAATAAATCAGTGACTTTGAAGAGCAGGTCCTTCTTTTCAGTCAACGCCTTTGAAAAGAGTTTGCATTCCTACCATGAGTCTTTCTGGGGTAGGATTTTCTCAGGCATTCTCTCCATTGTTTTAATGTAAAGCAGTTAGGCCATCTTCCTTCAGCTTGATAATATGTTTGACAATAGCAACCTTAGGGCTAAACCCTAGGATCTGCCAATAGTAAAATCTCTTCCAGCCAGACAACTGTAAAGTCAAGAAGCTTTAATAAAATTGAATCTATTGGGGATCATCCATGCAAACTACCACACAAAGTTAGTGGCTCAAAGTGAGAATATATTGCTAGTTGACTGGATTTTTATATCATGGGAGGAAAAAGTCTGAAAGATCAAGATGAGGATGTTGTGGCGGTTTGAGTATATGGCCACATAGACTCAGGTATTTTTAAGATTTTGCTTGGAACTTGAGTCTCCACTGAACAGAGACCTCCTGGGAAGCAGGTATTTCACTGGAGGTGAATCTTGTAGTCCAGCCCAACTAGATGTGTAAAGAGCAGTTTGAGTTCTGGCTGTTTGTGTTTGCTGGCTGTTTTGTGGTGTCTCTCTGCTCTGCATGTATGGCAGTGAGCCAGCTTCTACTGACATTGATAGTGTTTCCCTTGGGTTTTGTAAGCCTGAAATAAACACTTAACCTTCCGGTCTGGTGTTTGTTCAGCAACAAGAAGGTCACTGCAACAGTAAAATTGGTACCAGAAGTGGGGTCATTACTGTGATGAAACTGATCATGTGGTTTTCAGTCTTTTGAAATGTGTTTGCAGGAGGAATGTGGTAGGATTTGGTGTTTTTGAGTTGAAAAGCCTTGTTGTGATGTAATCAGAGATTGATGGACTATTTTGGTGAGAGCTTTAGAGTGCTAAATGCAGAGAGAATTGTGGACTGTGAAAGCCCGAGTTATTAACTTTCAAAGGGGAACGAAGGAACTTGGAACTGGGCTACTGGTTTAAATGATGGTTGCATTCCTCTGCCCATGCTAAGAGAGTTTGATCAAGGTTTTTTTAAAAAGTAATGGACTGGCATGCTTGGCAGAAGGTATAGAAAAGGAAACTCTGACATTGTTATGGGAAAGTGAGTCATACAGAAATGGCACCAGAGATAGAGTGGATAATGAGAAAACTTATTCATATTGACATGGACTCAGGGGAATAACTTCCAAAGTCTGAGTACTGAGTTCTGATGGCTCAGAGATTTTATAGACAGTATGGCAGGATGTCTGAGATCATCTTGAGTTCTGTATATTGTTGGTGGGTTGCAAGTTTCTATGGTTACGTCATTTAGAGGAACAAAAAGAAAATTCCTTAGCAATAAGTGATAAAAACTTACAAGTATAGAATAGAAATCTGTTTGTTCAGGGGTGATTTTGTCTATGGCTGCACTACCCATATAATATAGGAGGAGAGCATATAGATATCAAGGACACTCAGGGTCATATGGTCTCTCTGGCAAAGTTTTATAATATAGAGTCTGTTATCAGCTGGCTCTGGTTTCTTTGTTAATTGTATTCTACCACAAAAGATGTAAGGTTTATCACAGGAAAAACTCAAGAAACTTAAATTACAGGTACATAGACTGGTTTTAGGTTACTGAAGCTACAATTATTAAGCAGATTACCACTATTAAGGGTAGACCACTTGTTTTGCATTGAAACAATGGAAACTATGCCCTGAGTGTAAGTTGTGGATATCCTAAATGAATAATAATACATGTTATTCTGAAAGGAGTTGGCTTGAAGGAAGACTAGTGAAGGAATATACTGTTTCCTAGATCAATGTTTAATTCCCCCTGAACTAGCAAATTGGTAGCCCACCTGGTATTACAGCATATTTAAAAAAATACTGGAAAGAAAGGGTCATTGGATGTATAACATGGTGATAGGATTGTGAGGCAAGGTTTAAATCCCTATATTTGTGGGCAAGAAGGACATAACATAGAGCTGTGAAGAAGAACTGTGGATTGAAGTGTAGACCTGAAAATGTTTGTCATTTACCAGGACTATGGAATAGCCACCATGGAGCACTGCTGGCTCAAGATGGAATTTTTTCCCAGGCTCCTCAACCTAGGTGAAGGGCCAAAATCAGAATCCAGAAATGATTGTCACTGATTATGGATGTTAGACTTGAACTACAGATGTTTGGTGTTTACCTGCCGGTTATTATTTATATGATTCCAATCTCTCTTTGTTATAACTTTTTACAATGAAAGTCTTTATTCTGTGACATTATGTGTTGGAAGTATATAACTTAGTATGGTTTGATATTATAGGGCTCACAGTTATAAGGCAGTCTTGACTCTTAGATGAGACTTTGCACTTTTGAGCAGCATTAAAGTTGGTAAATATTATGGAGACCTTTGAAGCTGGGATGAGTACAATTTGCATTGTGAGATGGTTATGAGTGTACTGGGACCACGGGTGAAATGTAGTGGTTTGCATGTATAGCCCTATAGATTAAGAAAGAAATTTTTGTTATGACTGAGCTTTCAACTTGAGTCTCCAGTGGATGGCGCCCTGCTGAGAAAGAAGTAGGTCACTAGGGGAAGATGTTATCAATCAGCCCTAATAGGTATTTAAAGACAAGTTTGAGTTCTGGCTGTTCATGTTTGCTGAATGTTGATGGTGTCTCTCTGCCATGCATCGTTGAAAGTGAGGCAGCTTCTTCCACCACTGATGGTGTTTTCCCTGGAATCTATAAGCCTGAAATAAACCCTTTCCTCCCATGAGCTGCTTCTGGTCAGGTGTTTGTCCAAAAACAATCAAGTAACTATAACAAATGTCTATATTAAAGGCATGAGCATATGGGAATGGACCAAAACAAAACCTATGTCTCATGTTAAAACCAGCCAGACCATCTTCTATAGAAGAGACATTTAATAGCATAGGAGACAGCATCACAAGATGCCATTGGTATTAGACAGCCTTTATCATCCACTGCAGAAATACTGAACTGCCACTAAGGCAGACCTCTCAAAATACTTCCCATCTGTCCTATGCTATGCCATAAATGTCATTTCCCCTGATGAAGACTAGGGGATAAAAAGGTGCATATGTCTTATGTACTCTTCATGTACCTGGTAGAGTCTGTATGAAGGGGAGATACAGTCTTTATTCTAGCAGATGCCCAATGTCTCAGTCTGGACTAAGGAAGAAGAATAATTGTGTTCACTATTTTTCATTAGTTTTGTAGAGATGGAAGAGTTCTCCAGATCAAGCCACTAAAGTAGTTACTTTCTACCTGTTGGGGCTCAAGAGTTTTCTGTTTCTGGGAACTAACTAATGATGCCTTCTGAGATGTTGCTGCTTGCCTGGACCCTGTTAATTAAGCAGGTATATTTGAAGTCCACCTGTTAGAAATACCAAACAGGAAGATACAACCTGATGCACCCATACCTGTGTCTATAAACCCAAATTCCTTTCTCACACTGGGCTAACATAGGCATCTCCAATTTCTATGACATGAGAACATATTTGCAGAACAGTAAGATAAAAGGAACAGATAGAATTGAATTGCTGCTCACCTCAAATCAAGAAGTGTGACACTCCTCTCAGTAAAGATAGAGGAAAAGATGGACTCTAAGGACAAAGAGACTGAGGAAAGGACTCAATACCCTTTTTACCACTATAATTCCATTGAAATTTGGTCAAATTTGCATTTAGCCCATAGTTTTGTTTTCTGTTCCTGAGGTGTCTTTTCCTGATTTTTAAAGTCCATATTCAATTAGAAATACACATGCCTGAACATGTGTAACTAAGTGTACAGCTCAGTGGAGTGGGTCTCTTGATATAATTTTATTTATTTACTTATTTATTTATTGAAGAGAAAGAGGGAGAGAGAGAGAGACAGAGAGAACCTCTCTTCATTTTACCCCACAGTTATTTCCCACTGTCCTGTTGGACATAATAAACCATCTGGCTTCCTGGTAGAAGAGATTGCAAAGTAACATGGAGAAAGGAAACAGTAAGTTCAAAAGGTATACCTTTAAAAGCATCAGAGAGCTGCATAAACAGTGAGGACTAATGGGAGTGAAATTCCACAAGCATTACAGAGATTAGCTGGGCTTCAGTGCCCCCAGGATGTTGGCTGATTCTAGACGTGGACCCAATTCTGAGAATTTGTCTTTGTGTAGACAGAGCACTGATACTATGGCAAGTGTTTAGAACAGAGCTAGTGGCAGACATAGGATCCTAACCTGAATTTTCTTTTGAAACAATAGGTCAACGTTTATCAATTCAGTGCTCATAGAAATTCATAGGGTTTGTGTAACTTAAATGGGTTGCCTTCAAACTGACAACAGGACACATTTCTTTGAAGGTGTTTGCTGAATTCTGAAGCAGTGCAGAGTAAAAGGAAAGAGTGCTGAGTCTGTTCTCAGAAAAGAACAGTGAGTTTTCCCTTAGCCTCTCAGTGCTTATGAGACAAAGAACCATCCTGAGGAAGGGCCCTGAGAATGGTACTCAGAAGTCCTCAATAATTTAGGATTCTATGGATAGTAGAAATGTGATTTACATTCTGACTTTCCATTGATCTTTTGTTAGTATGTAAAACTTCTGCAGAATTTTATGTTAACTTTACACTCACTGTTTGGATCAATTTATTTTGCTATAGGTTCTTTTTGAATTTTCTACACTGGCTTTCAGTATAATGTTGGAAATAAGTAATACAAGCAATTCTTGTCTCATTCTGATCCCAGAGGCAAGATTTTGATATTTTATAATTAAATATAATGCTTAATATAGACTTTTTATGAATTGGTTTACAAGATTTTAGAACACTCTTTCTATAGTTAATTGTTAATATTTTAAAATGAATGCAGATTAATTTCATATGTCCTTATTGAGATTATTTTGAGCTTGTTTGCTTATTCTGTTAATGTGTTAAATTGCATTGATTATTGATTAATAAATATAAACAACTTTACAAACTCTATTGCTTAAAAATCTCAAGAAGCTATCAGTGTGTATGTGTTTGTATTGTGTGTTTATATATATATATGTGTGTGTGTATGTATATATATATGTATATATATGAATATATATATTTACACACTGCAAGTATGCACACATATATAAATAAATACATGAACAACATATAAATCAATCACATATATGAATTTCTGATGTTGACTTGCTTATTCTGAGTTTAGAATTTTTATTTATGTTTTCAGGATTTTTCTTGCAACTTTCTAATTATTTTTGTCATTGATACAGGCGTGTATGAATATTGCTGCTCAGCTTTCTTTCTCTTTTTTATTCAGTCCAGGCCACAGTCTATGACTTGTGTCACCCACAGTAAGGGTGGGAGTCCCATTTCAACCCAATCTAGAAGATGTCTCAAAGGCATTTCTAGAGATTAAATATCACAAACCCATATATTATCAACTTGACACTGAAATACAATATTTTTAAGCCATAAACTTGTACTTCATACCCCCATAGGATTATGGCAATTTCATAATAAAATATCCATTCAGAATAGCTTCAAAATTCTCTAGTCTTTTATAGCCCCAAGAGTATTCAAAAGTATAAAGAGTGTCTCTTCTTAAATGCAGGAAATCTCTTAAATATAATTTAATATAATATCAAAAAATAAATTATGTACTTGCAGAATGGTACAGAGTAAATATTTCCAATTCAAAAAGGAGGAATGAAGTCATAACAAGGAAAAATCAAACCAAAGAAGGACCAAAACTCAGCAGTGAAGATTCCTAATCCTGCAGGGTCCAAAGGCTTGATTAGTCCTTATCTTCTATCCATGATACTTGTAGAGCTCAAAGACTCTGTCTTAGGATGACTCTACTCTGAAACTTTTGCGTTCCTTGCAAGTTGTCTAATAGCTCTGTCATTTCCAACATTTGAGGGTCTCCATTTCAACTTAGAGTTTACCTTCATAGCTTCACTTAGGGGGTCTCTCAGGGACTTCATGAGGACTCTGACCCTGCTATATATTCTATGAATTTGGTAGCTCTCTGGAGTCACAGTGAAGTACTCCATAACCCCCTTAATATTGCCCCTTTCATGCCTCCAAAACCATTACCACATAGACAACACTACTGATTTCTTCTTCTAATTTAGGATGGTGCCTGGTCCCTTGAACCACAGCTGTAGAGGCTTCCCTGTCCCTTCTAGGCTGAGCTTGGGGAAACATTTCCCTATGTGATGGTGTTTGAGCAGGAAACCTCTTCAGTTTAAGCTTTCTTCCTACACGTAAGTTTGAATTTCACATGATGGGACTTCTGATGATGGGGTTTTAACCACATGGCATCTTTCCTATGGTCTCAGTGCAGAGCAGGAGGTTTCTACTCAATGGTTCTAATTTCTGTAACAGTGACAGGTGCTATCTCAGAACCAGTCTTAATGCTATCCAATATTGATATTTACTCCAAACAAGTTAGTTCATTACTTTTGAATTCTATATAATTCAAATTCTAAGGACACGAGCAGAGTGCAACCAGTTTCTTTGTTAGGAGATAACATGAACTGCTACCAGCGCAGTTCTAGAGAGGTTTCTTTTTTCCTTCTGAAACCTCATTAGCCCAGGTTTCTTGACCTGCATTTCCTTTGATATTCTGGTCTTCCAAATTTCCACCAGAATGGTCCATTAAGCTCTGCTTACAACAGTCTAGCATTGTTCTAGCCCAAATTTCCACTTATCTCCAACAAACAAGTTCCAAAGTCCTGTAGACCACATGGTTGGTTTTGTTACAGAAATGTTACCCCTTCATGGAACCAATTTTCTGTATTGTGTTTTTATGTTGCTGTGACCAAATGCCATGTCAAAACCAGGTTAAGGAAGGAAGGGTTTATTTCAGCATATAGTTTGAGGGTGTAGTCCATCATGTTAGTAAAGGCATGGTGGCAGTAGCTTGAAGAGTCTTCAGTCAGGAAGCAGAGAGTCAAGGATGCTACAGCTCAGCTAATTCTCACCTTTTCATTAAGTCTTCAGCTTAAGCCCATTAAATTTTTCTTCTTACAGTTAGGGTCGGTCATCTCACTTCAACTAACCTAATCTAGAAAATTCCTCACAGACTTTTGCTTCCGTGGTGATTCTAAATCCTGTCATGTTGACAATCAAAGCTTAACTATCACACTGAAGTGATTTTTTTTCCTTACTTTTTATTCCAATGCTGAAGACTGAAATTATGACATCACACATGCTGGGTAACCCCTGCCATCATCTTCTTGGCCCTCTTCTTGCTTAAAAAAATAATATGTGCCAGATCCTAAGTTTCCCAGTCTGGTCTTGAACTTGCACTTGCTATTTTCCTGCCTTGGCCTCTCAAGTGGCTGAAATTCCAGGCCTCTGCCACCAGACCAGACATTTTTCTTACTTTTAATATCTTTTCTCCCCTTTGTGTTGGTCTTTAGCAGTTTTGTCATTTTGTGCCTATCTGCACTTTAACTTAAATCTATTTGGAGTCAGTACATATTATTTATTTATTTATTTACTTACTTATTTGTGAGAGAGAAAGAGTCAGAGAAAGAGAGGGAGAGAAAGAGAGAGAATATGCACACTAGGACCTCCAGCTACTGCAAACAAACTCCAGACATGTATGACAACATGAGCATATGGTTACATGGGTCCTGGGGAATCAAACCTGGGTCCTTTGGCTTTGTAGGCAAGTACCTTGACTGCTAAGCCAACTTTCCAGCCCTTAGTACATGTTCTTGAGCCTATGGCTTGATATTTCTCACCACCTTTCATAAAGTCTTTGTCATTCTCTTTAAATCTGTTTCTCCCCATTTTCTCCTTCCAGACCTCTTATGAATCAAACCCCATGAATGTTCAACTATATGATGTGTCTTATATGCCTTTTATTTTATGCCTTATACTTTAATTTTTTATCTACTTCTAAATGAAAATTTTCTGTTAAAATTCCTTCACATCTAGTCATTGAGAATATATTCACCTTATTCTCCTGTTAGGCAACTAGAATAACAGTATAATAAATGAGGGGATTAATTTCTGTGAGACTCATTTTCAATCTTGTAAATCTTAGTGATCTTTGATTCAACCCCAGTGTTATGTTGTAGTCCTAGAAGAGTCCCACCTGAAAATATTGTCCATTTTCCTGGATTCCCTACTATTTAGACTTGAACTTCAAAATTCTCTCTCTTCTGCAGGTATTAGACAAGAGAAATTACCACTTAGACTTTCAGCCACATTCTGTTCTGTTCCTTAAACAAATTATGGTCTCATATTCTCTACCTCCCTCCCTCTTCTTTTCATTTTATGATAAGAAAAATGACTCAAGGGAATAACTATGATGGGCTCACATTCCTGCATATTTGTTAGCTCTGTAATCTCAACTCTTTAACTCCTGGTAACCTGAGAATCTCTCCAGTGCTTTCAAATACACTCTATTTAAATGTTTTATTCAGCAAAACAGATGCTTAGATACATAATTAATTAAGATAATGTGTAGTTCTTTCTTGTTGTCTGCATTGTTTGGCAAAAGTAGAGCCTCCCTGAGGGCCAGAACAAACTTGCCTTTTGCACCACCATAATCTGGGCAATTAACTCAGTGCTTGGCAATGGTATACATTCAGTAAATTTTAAGTGTCTTCCCAAAAACAAAGAAACAAAAGGAAGAAAAGACACCTTTCAGAGAAAGTTCTTCTTGGAGAAGAAGCAATGTAAAACAAACCACAATTACCAAAGATTCCTTAAGCTAAATATGCTTGATTCATATGTGATATCTAATTTCCCTGAGTGGGAGTCAAAGGTTCCTGGAACTTTATAACTTGTTCATTTTCCATTCTTCATCTCCTGTATTTCTCTGTCCAGTCTAGAATGTGACTCTGATAGCAGAGACCCCTGGTCTCATTGTGTTTCTGTGGTGCTGAGTGAGTTGATAACAGAGTAACCAGAAGAAGAACTGTTGCAGTCATCTTCATGTTGCTTCCTGGCAGAAAACACCTGACCAAGAGCGGCTCCTGGGAGGAAAGGGTTCATTTTGGCTTACTGACTCGAGGGGAGATGATGGTATGAGCAGAGGATGGACATCACCTCCTGGTCAACATCAGGTGGAAAACAGCAGCAGGAGCGTGTGCCAAAAACTGGCAAGAAGAAGTTGGCTATAACACCGATAAGCACCCCCACCACCCTCAACAACACACTGCCCCCAGGAGGTTCCAATTGCCAAATTGCCACCAGCTGGGGACTTAGCATTCAGAACACATAAGTTTATGATCCTGTGATCAAAACACCGCAGGATCAAACGTAGTAGTCTTTATGCAACAACTGAAATGTTTGAGTTAAAACTATAAATCAAGCATGCAAATGAGATTATGCCCAGGGCAGAAATGTAAACAACCTACAGAAGGAAACTTAATAAACCCTGCCTCTCCTTCTATTACCTTGAGAGTACGTTTCCTGAGAGTCGGGTCTTGTGGGGACACCAAGAGAGGGTAGCTCCAGGCATTCCAGTGCATCTTATAGCAACTGTACTGGGACCTGGCAACATTCAACCCCAGCATGCATGAATGAACAGCATGCATCTGTGTCTCTGTCTCTGTCTCTGTCACAGGGCATTAAATATGCATGAGATCAAGATAGCAGTCAGGAACATGAAGCACCTATGAGAAAAATTTACTTGAAATTATAGCCACATGTACATGCCTTCTCTCTGAAATGGCTCTGGGTCTGAAACTCTCGCAAGGGTATTGGATACAGAGTGCAGAAAGTCCAAAGAAGAGATGATTTTCAACAGTGTAAGTGGAAAATAAAGAGACAGACCACAAGCCAGTTTTAGTTACCACAAACCCAATCCTGCCCATGAAATGTGACTTATAACGTTGGCTTGTGGCCATAGAATCATAGACATCAGATGACCATATGGCTTGATTTGTTCAAGATAGTCTTACTTGATACCTATTTCTCTAAGATAAGCATTCCCAGTGCCCCTTTTATTCTTATAAGTGTCCTGGTGAGTATAATAAATTAACTACATGATCACTCTGCAAAGTAAAGGTCATCACCTCTCATTCTGGCTATTATTGCTCAGTCCAGCAGCACAACAGGGCTTACCTCTCACAACCCGGATGTCCTTGTACTAATGAGGGTCGTAAGAGCCCTGCTTCTAGAATAATTCAGGCAAAGACCAGCTAAGGAGATAAGGTAGTTGCTCATTCTTTCTCTGAGATGCAGCGAGTCTGAGAAACAAGTTCAGAAGAGAAATAATTCCTTATGTTCCTGCAAGAAGGTGATAGCTAGCCGGGCATGGTGGCGCACGCCTTTAATCCCAGCACTTGGGAGGTATGAGGATCGCTGTGAGTTCGAGTCCACCCAGAGACTATAGTCAGCCTGGGCTAGAATGAGACCCTACCTCGGAAAACCAAAGAAAAAAAAAAAAGAAGGTGATAGCTAAAGAGGAATCTCACCCCCAGTTTCCTCACCTTCATTATTTGAATAGGTGAGAAGTGAGCAGAGATAACCAGTGAGAGAGATTCAGGCTTCTACACATCCAGGACTAGTCTTCTGTTTGAACGCCAAGAACAGAGCAGTTCATGTTAGAGGCAAAAATGCAGTATTACGTCGACACCTGTGGATTTATATCAGTGAAAATGGGGCATATTTTACTATAGGCCAGTGCCTTAAAACAGTTGTCTTCTTATCCTGTCTGCCATACTTTCTGTCCCTCATTGTCTGGACACTCCTGTCCATGTCATTTACATTGACAGGAACTGCATGTTTCCTTGATTAGCAGAGCAGCAAAAAATTAAATAAAATAAAATAAAAAATTAAATAAATAAAAGTGTGTCAAATCACCCACTGACTCTCAGAGTTTCTTTGACACAAGCTTTTTTGGCTCACATTTCATTGGCCACAAAAAGTTACATAGGTATGTCTAGTTTTTCATGGAAGACATGTCATTATATAGCCCTGTCACAGAATGCAGAAAAAAATGAAAGCTGCAACAATTGTATTTATTCAGAAGAGTATATGGCAGGCATTTTACAGTGCCTGATACACAGGGAAACCATACTCATGCCAGGTTCCTCTGGAAAATTCCCCCTCCACTTGGATTGGAGCTCTTCTCTGCCAGCTTCCCTCTTTGCCCTCTCAGAGGAGACCCTAAAACTGACACCTTAGTCTGTGGCCTCTGGGGACACACCTGGACAGTATTTTATGTGGGCGAAGAGTCATTACAGGAGCTGGTAGCCAGGATATTTCTGTCATAGTTTGATTTAAGCAGCCACTTACATAGCACTAGCTGTGAGCTGGGAGCCACTTTATGTCTCATGGCACATTTATCCTTTCAGTAATGATATAAGGTGCTTGCTACCAGCATCTTTTTAAATCTTGTATGTATGGTATATGAGTACAGGTACACCCATGTCATGGCCCATATGTGGAGCTTGGAGGACAATGTAAGATGTCAGTTCTTGCCTTCCACATTGTTTGAGGCAATGCCACTTGGTTGTACACCACACTATTTACCAGGCTAGCTGGCCCATAAGTTATGATTCTCCTGGCTCCACCTCCAAGAGGTATGTTGGGATTACAGATATGCACTACAGTCTGATGCTTAAGTGGAGGCAACCTTGCATGATAACTTTACTCTCTTATCTAGTACCTTTCTGCAGCAGGTGCTGCTCAACATGGCACAATAGTCCCTACCCCTTGTTGAAGTACCAGAGGATCTTCTTTATCCCCCACTCCTTATTGTCTCCGTGGCTCCTAGAATGTAGACTGAGTCATATGGAGTAGAACTTTCCCTCTCCCCAAAAACCTTGAATAAGAAGACCACCTTATTTTGCTCTTCACATTTCTGGAGTCTTTATCCCTCTTTTTCCTCCTCTTCCTTCTTTCATTCTCTCTCTCTCTCTCTCTGAATTCAGACCCCATTATGACATCTTGGCATAATGCTTCCAACTCTCCTAATGTAAGCTTTAACTCTAAAAGGACATTTTATCTTAGTTCCTCTCTCTTGGACCAGGATGCTCCTCTCTACCACATTATCTGATGGCTAGTAAGTGTTGGACGGAGTTGAGATATAAACTCTGTCATTTTGCTCCAGCCTGTATGCATCATTCCTAATGTGCTAGACAGACTGGTTGAGTAATCAAGACATACCCATCCAATCTAATCACAGCTAACAGGGTAGTGTGTATTTGATGTAGCTACTCAGGGAATGAAACCCCTGGGGACATTATGAAATGATTTTATTGATTCCCAAAGAGCACTAAAAAGCATCCAATCATGTGGTGCTGAGTATATTTCCTCTCCATTGCTTTTTTCTGTTTCTGTCCCAATCATTCTGATGTGTCAAAAGAGAGGCTTTGATATGAAAGACTGGCACTAACCATTACTCATTAATCTCACTTCCAAGAAAGTAAAAGAACGTCTCAGGCACAGAGCCCGCTGCAGCTAATGTTGTCCCACAGGATAGAAGAATATTGTTTTGGTTTTGCTGTTTTGTTCATAAAAGCATTTTTTTTTTATTTTTACTACCCTTTATCTGACATTTTGTATTTCCTTCAATTATGAATGTAGGCAACAAAGCACAACTGTATAAGTTATAGTTATAGAATTCACAGATATTTTCATTTTGTGTTACAGTAGTAGATATTTGAAGCTATTAACATAGCTCTTACTGCTTTGAAATTACAACAGCTATTATATTTATGAATAGATTTATTTATTTGTTAACAACTTTGTGATTACACTTAGTATTATATATACTATAATATATGAATATTACATATTATATATCTATACAATTTTCTATGTATATAAGGTATTTTGATTATAATGACCTCCTATTACCATCTCTTTTCTCCCTCTCAACACATTCATTCTTCCCATCTAGTCCTTCTACTTCGATGTCTGTTTGTGTATGTGAGAAAGACTGAGAGAGAGAAAGAGAGACCCACTGAATTTAATTAGGGCTGCTTGCATAAACATGGGTAGGAGGTTATTTACAAAGCATAGGAAACTTGCTACTGGCTACACCACAGAAGACCCTCTCCAAGAATCTTTAACTGTCAATACCTCCTTTGGGAGGAATGGGGACCTCATACCCTCTTCCACCATCCATAGCAGAATATCATTCAGGTCTTGTGCAGATAACCACAGCTGCTGTGAACCTGTGAAGACCATAGCCATGAGCTATCCAGAGGGAAGTGTTCCACAACCATTCTCCCTGTCCTCTGGCTCTTAACTTCTTTAGCACCTTCTTTTCCCATGTTTTCTGTGGTGATTTGAATCAGAAGTCCCCCATACTCTCATGTGGTCTGAATGTCTGGTCCTCAGCTGGTGGCAATTTGAGAGGTGGAGCCTCACATGGAGGAGGTATGTTAGGGGTGAGCTCAGGGGTCCTTAACCAGCTCCTGCTTGCTGGAGTTCAGCTCAGTTTCCTGCTGCTGTTTTTCATCTGCTGTGGCAGAGGTGATGTCCAACCTTTGCTCATGCCATGCTTTCACCTGCCATTATGAAGCTTCCCCTGAAGATTATAAGCTGGAAAAAAAAGGTAAAAAAAACTTTCCTCCAAACAGCAGTTTCTTGTTCATATTTGTTTCAGCAACATTAAGGTAACTACGACAGAAAATTGGTTATCAGAAGAGTGGGGTTGTAAATGCTAGAGCCCTGACTATGTGGCTTTTGTTGTTTTGGAACTGATTTTTTTGTGATATGTGAAAGTATTTAAAACTTTAGCCTAAGAGACAACTTACAGTGCTATAGCAGAGTTTGATGGACCATCTTGCTCAGAGTTGAAAGGCTTAAATGCAGAAAGAGCTATAGACTATAAGGTTTGGCTTATAAGGGGAAGAAAAAGCTTTGCCTATACTGGGGCTGAGGAAGTCTGTGTGAGAGGCTGGCTGTGCCCTTCCTGTGTCCTAAGAACTTGAGCAGAGTTGGATTTAGAAGGAATGGAGTGGTGTGAGCACAAGTATATGGCACAGAGAGAAACGAAAGTCTGAGTTGAAGAATACAGCCTGATTCAGCTGCAATTATCACCATTGAGATTAGGCCAGATGTTTGGCACTGGTAAGAACGCAGTAGAAAGAATGCTGACTCTTTTGAAATAGGGGGCCTGAATGCTGAAGGAGTGTTCTTTGCTTCAAATTTGACTGGATTAACAAATATGGGAGCCCACCTGCTACTATGGGAATATAACAAATGCAGGAAAGAGCATGTGGTAATTTGAATTTATGTCCCCCAGTAGACTCGAATATATATTTTTTAAAACTTGTAACTTAGATTTCTAGGCCACCTGGCTGGAAGAGGTGTGATTTGGTCATGTCCTGGGGCCTGGTCCTAACGTGTTTCTATGGGTAAATCTGAATTCCAGCCTCAGGTATGCATAGTGGTCACTGCATGGGGTTCCCTGCTGTTGACTTGATGCTTGTTTTTGTTGGTGCTGCTGGTGGTTTATTTTTTCTCTGTGTGGATCTGTGTAAAGGGGACAGTATCTTTGCCATTATAGAACTTCCCCTGTATCTGCAGTATTCAAATAAATCCAATTCCTCCCATAAACTGTGTTTGGTTTGGAGGTTCATCCTAACAATGTAAAGATGACTAAAATAGAATTTGGTACCAAGAGTGGGGTGCCGATGGATGATGAAACTGATCATGTGTATTTTGGTCTTTTTAAACTTTTGTTTTGGAGGAATGGACATTGGCTTGGTACTTATAACTCAAGATGCCTTCCAGAGAAGTAAGCCAAGTTTTATGGACTATTCTGGTAAATGACTGAATATTCTAAGTGCAGAGAAAATTGTATTTTGAGGTTTTGATTATGAACTTTTAAAAGGGAAGGAAAGGCTACAGAAAAATTTGTTAGAACTGGGCTACTACATAAGGGCTGACTGCATTCTAATGGCTATGCCCAGAGAGTTTGATCAGTTAAACTTGTAATGGACTGATGTGCTAGGCTAAGACTTAGAACTGAGAGATATAAGATTTAAAATTAGATAAATTCAAGCAAATTTAATATTTACAGACACTGTGACAGTTTTTAGGTTACTAAAGCCACTATTATCAAACACATTAACAATCTTAAGAAAGATGACCTAACTCCTTAACATGGAAACAATGAAAAAAATGCCTAACCAAAGACTAAATGATAAAAACATACCCGTTTTTTAAAAGAAAAGAACCTAGTCTTCATGGCCACAATTTATTTTGTCACTCAATTAAAAATATGGCTGTGTCCTACACACTTGGTATTGGTTTCAAAAACATAAAAAAAAAAATGTGGAGTGGGTCTTAAAGTATATATGATTCCAGGAGCTGCTGCTGAGACATGACATGAGACAGGATGTGATGACCCTGATAAAGAGACCAGTAAAGCCATTAAAAGATGGACCATAGATTACATGAAGACCCAAAGGTGCTTTGAATGTAGCAGAACTGTACAAGGACCACCATAGAGTGCTGTTGACTCTGGATGGAAGTTCCCCCTAACTGCTCAGTCCAGCAGGAGGGGTGGAATTAAAAAGTACAGAGACTAGTCACTGGTCACTTGTTATGGATATCAGGCTTGAACTACAGATGTTTACCTAATGGTTGCTGACTTTACATTGGTCCAGTCTGTTTTTGTTATGCCTCATAGTAATAAAATTTTTTACTCTGTGCCACTATATGTTAAAAGTGTGTGACTTGATTGATTTTACAAGATTCACAGTTAAGACACAGTATTAAGTTTAACCAAGACTATGAGACATTTTGACTACATGAAATTTACAATATGAGATGGTTATGAGTCTATTAGGGGTCAGGCGAGGAATGTGGTAGTTGGAATTTATGTCCCCCAACAGCCTCACATGCTTTATTAAAGCTTGTAACTTAGATTTCCAGCCACATGGCTGAAATAGGTGTCACTGTGGGTGGATCCTGGTGTCCAACCTTAGGGTGTTTCTGGGGGTGGATCTGAATTCTAGCCTAAAGGTATGAAAAGTGAGATTTGCCTGGGGTTCCCTACGGTTGAGTTGGTGCTTGCTTTGGTGGTGCTGGTAGTGGTTTCTTTTGTCTCTGCATGGACCTATGTAAAGGAAGACAGCAATCTACTGTCATTACGGAACATCCCTTAGATCAGTACGCTTCAAATAAATCATGTTCTTCCCATAAACTGCTTGGTTTAGAGGTTCATCCTAACAATGTAAAGGAGACTATGACAGAGAGGGTAATTGGATTTGAAATTGGTTTGTTTTCTGGAAATGGCTACTGGGTGATATGAGGTAGAGTTGTTGGAATCCTTGTGTGGAGACCCTATGAGGATGAACCATGGGTTGCAATGGGAACCCTATAACTTTTTGAGATGCCAGGACTATGAGATGGCTGACAAGGAGAACTATTAGCTCAGGATGAGTGTTCCCCAGGCTGTGAGCAGCCTAGGAGTGGTGGAATTGTAATCCCAGACTCTTTATCACTGGTTACAAATGTCAGACTTGGAGCTACATACAGGATTTGATGTTGGCCCCACTTGTTTCAGATGCTGCATTGGTTCAATCTTTCCTTCCTATGCCCAGTGCTACCTTTTGCAGTATGAATGTTTATTCTGTGTCTTATGTGTTTTCAGTTTTAAAGGTTCACAGTTAACAGACCTTGGACTCCGGATATGTTTGAACACTATTGAGATTCATAAAAACTATAGGGACTTAATTTTTTCTTGGATTGAATGAATTGCATTTTATATCATGTATGGTGATGAGTTTATGTGAGCCAGGGGTGGAATGTGATGGTTTGAATTAGATGTCTCCCCACAAAAAACAAACAATAACAACAACAACAATAAAAAAAACCCTCATGGGTTCTGAATGGTTGGTGCCTAGATGATGGGAATTTAAGACATGGGACCTTGCTAAAGGAGGTGTCTTTTTGTGGGCAGACTTAGGGGAGTTATAGCCAGCTCCTCCTTGCTAGAGTTTGGCTCACTTACCTGTGGAAGAAATGATGTCCAACCTCTGATCATGCCATGCTTCCTCCTATCATCCTGGAATTTCCCCTCAAGACTGTAAGACAAAATAAAAACTCTCCTTCCATCAGCTGCTTTAGTAGGGTGCTTTATTCCAACCCCATGAAGGTAACTACAGCATGCTCTCAGCCTTAGAGGAAGAGATATGGATGTCTTACCAGGCCCTGATTCTCATCAGCACTTTAACAAGTTTTAAGTGTTCCCAGTAATCAATGTCTACTTCAAAAAGTAGCTTCTCTGACCACAACTGAGAGTAACACTGTCTATGGGCATAAGCATAAATATTTAGTAGGCAATTTGATGGGCACAACATATCCATTTATCAAAGGAAATGCCAGCCTGACATATGGATTTTTAAATCTTACTTTTTCCTTCTAACGTAATACCAAATTTCCACTTATGACAGTGGTGGGATTTCATTTTAAAACATATTTGTTTACATGAAGAAGAGTGAGGTGGCATGATAAATGGAATATGAATAACATGATGTTAGGTGGATGGACCCCAAACAGAGAACACCCACTGCAGGTCAAAGAATAGGGTCAGGAGGAATGGTTTTGCAGGGCAACAAACTAAACTCAGGGCAAATTTAGGAAGGTCTTTCTTCCTAGCTATGTACTGGTCAGTAGTTAATGAACAAAGAAGGCAATGGGAATCTTTGCTTTCCCACCTATGACCAACTTTGCATTTCTCTAAACCCTGATACACTGCAAATTTAAGATGCATTGAACCTGAGAGGAAGTAGCAAGTTGAAACCAAAAGGGTGTTTAGTGAGCAGCAGGGACAAATATCCTCAGATCACAGGAATGAGCTTTGTCATTTGGATGAATTTTCAACTGGTCCAGAGCCTCTGTACTGTCAGCCACAAACTGAGGGGAGTAAAAGCTACCTGACAGAACTCTTGTGATGATTAAAAGCATATCAAGGAGCAAATTTGCTGACTCACCATGCTGACTTCTGGAAAGATTAAGCATTCACTACACAAATGTTTCATGAAACTATCGTGTCTTGGACAGTGGGGAACAGTCTTGATTTTTATCCTTGTAGAGCTCAATCTGATAGGAAATCATACTAAGATAAGAGGGACAAAGCCAGATACATGCCACTTGTTAAGGATTTGTTGAAGACCCTGTGAAATGGAGAACCCATTCCTTCACAATAATTATTATGAGATAATCACTCCCGTTTTACAGATCTTGAGGCTTAGAAGGAGTTTGCATATGGTTATGGAATCTATGCATGACTAAGGAGAATTCAAACATATGCACACTTTCTTTCTAAACAGGTGTTATGCAGGTGAAAAGAGGTGGAATGGACTTCACCAAGGAAGCCAGAGCTGCAGCAAAACACTTAGAGAAGCAGCCCTCCCTCCACCACAGTGCTGTGTGCACTATGAAACTGAAGAAATGCTCATTATTCCTACTGCTTATTTCCAGGACTAAATTGTACCCCCTAGGTTATCTAAGGTTCTCAATGAAGGGTTTCCAGCGAGATGCAGGCAGGGAAGTCACTAAGTCCTTAGTCCCAACCAGCAACCAGTCAGAGGGAAGCTGGTGAGGAGCCAGTAACGTCTCCAAGTCCCTGCAGTACTCTTCATGGGCAATTCAGGACAATGCTGCAAAGGGGCTGCCACTGAGTTCATGATAAAGCACATGACACCTTCAGTGAAACTGAAGGTGTGGAGATTCATTTAGGGACAGGCCGCCTTCTGCCTTCTGCCCATTACTTACCTTTTTAGTTGTTTCTCTGGCTGCCTGGTTTCCAAGCTGGTGCCCACTGAGCAGGTAAGAGGCATCAGACCTTTACTTAGTGCCATCTCATTTAACCTTCACACTATACAGAGGCATGCACGACTCAGATTGAATGCTATCTCCATGTCAAATGGATTACTGGGATGTGGATGCAGTATCTGCTGTACACATAGTGGGGTGTGTGTGTGTGTGTGTGTGTGTGTGTGTGTGTAAGTACGTTTCATCACATTTTCAAATTCACCCATGATTCAGCTCAAAGGAAACAGCTCCCTGACTAGGTTGTGCAAATGAAAAAGAAGTGGGCTGGGAAGAGAAACCAGGAGGTTAAGGTTCTTGCCTCATAAACATAAAGATCTAAGTTTGGATCCCTGGCACCTATGTCAAAAGTCTGGTGTGATGGTGCAAGCCTATAATCCCAGAGTTGTGGAGAAGGAGGAAGAAGTATCCTTGAGGCTTGCAGGTCAGCTAGTCTTGCTGTTTCAGTGAGCTCCAGGCTCAGTGAGAGACCTTGTCTCAAAAAATGAGGTGAAGGTGAAGAGTGATGAAGGAAGATACCCAACTTTGATCTTCATGCTCATGTACACTGCCCACATAACAACATGTACACAATACAACACACACACACACACGAAATGTCCTGAGATATGGTTCTCTATCTTTCTTAGCAAAGAAGCTAGTTTTAATGTCAAGTGTGCCAACTTTCCCCTCAAGAGATGGTTGAGGGGCTGAAGAGATTGCTCAGTGGCTAATGTTCTTGCTTACAAAGGCTAACAGCCATGGTTTTATTCTCCAGTACCCACATGAAGCTGGATGCACAAGGTTGGCACATGCATCTGGAGTTCATTTACACTGGCAAGATGCTCTGATACAACCATTGTCTATCTGTCTCTTGCTCTGCTTGCAAATAAATAAATAAATATATTAGCTTTTTTTAAAAGTAGATGGTTGAGAATTCAGAGTCCATCACTCAAGAAAGTACATAGACACTAAAGAGACTTTTAAATGTATTTTCAAGTAAATTCTTACTTTAATCCAGTCTTAGCATACACTTGATAAATAGGAGTGTGCCTGCCAAATATTGTTTCCTTAGTGTACAGTAGAGTGCTTGAAGTGCAAATGGATTTGAAGATCTACTTGCTATAACTTGGAGAAAGAACTCAGAAATTAACATAGACCAGCGAGTTTTGAAAAGTGGGGTCCCTCAGGACACTTAAGGTCTCAGATCTTCTGAGAGTCAGAAATGGGAGGCAGAGTGAAATGGCTGAGAGATAAATGAGCAGTGACTCACTGTTTACATAGAAACCACACACTTTCTGCTTGAATGAAATGAGTAGACTCTGGTGCTCAGAGTTTCCAGGATACCTTGAGGTATCAGATCAGGTGATACCTCAAGGTCTCTATTTCAGCCAAGCCAAGATATGAGCTACCTATCTCAGCAAATACCAATGAGGGAAGTAGGGGCTGTTTCTGGACCAACTGACATGTAGCTGTCCAGATAGAACAGGATTGGCATAACACTCCAAGAACCCAACAACAGAGCAGTAATGGGTCTAACTCCCCCACCCCCACCCAGCTCAAGGCACCACCTTAGAACAACGAAGTGTTCTATACCACGTTCCTGTGAAAGACCTCAATGGCCCAAGTCAGGCCATGGCTTCTGCAGCGGGGAGACAAATGCAAAAGGCATCAGTCCCTGATAGTCCTTCCCTTCTTCAAATCCTTGTCCCAAAGCCACCATCTTTGTATGGCATCTTCCCTCCTTCCACATTACTGCCATTTGATAAGAATCACAGTAAAGAGGAGTAGAATGGGGATGGTGAATGATCCTAATCCTTAATCCAAAGGTAAGGCAGCAATACTACATACCTCTCAGCAGAAGCTGGAGGACAGAATTCCTGTCCTAATCACTAGAGGCACTCAGCAGTTTATGGTGATGACTGAAAACAAAACCAGCTGTGTTTGGAGTCAAACAGACCTGGGTGCGAAATGCACAACTATTGACAGACTACCTCAGGTTGTTATTTTATTAATACTTCAGTCCATCAACCTATAAAATCAGGAGTTAGTCTACCTCTACTTTGTCAGAGCTATTGTAACACTGTAGAGATGGTATTCACATGGCAATTCAGCATTTTCAAGGTGAGGTTATCAATGCTTGTGTAGCTTATACAGAGACTTGGGAGAGCCGTAATCTGAATGGCTTTTGTCTAGATCTGAATCCATAGGTGGGTGCCATGACTTATGCTCTGCTCCCTTCTATCTCTCTATACTGTGAATGCCTACAAGAGAGTCACACTTACACACATCCTTTTATGTTTATTTGCTCATGTAAAAGGGTCTAAGTCCTTACCCAATACACATTTTTGGGAAATGAAACATGAGAATCAGCAGGAGATCTCCTCTGGACATTGATTGGCCTGATGTAAACATGGGGGGCCAGGGGCTGCTGAGAAACCCTATGCCGTTGACTGAACAAGGCTTAAGGATGGGCATTTTAGAGAAGAACCAGGTCATGGTATTAGCGTTGCAGGTCCTTGTCTCTACTGGAGATGTCATGGCCCCGATTTCAATTCTGTGTGCTCAGCTGTAATCTAAGAATATCAATAGCTGCCTTGTCTGCCTGTGGAGCTGGCAGCAGGGGTGGGCTGAGCCCCCTTACATGGACGTGTCAAATGCTGCAGGTAAGCTTCTCTCCTGCTTGGATTCCAGTCACAGTGACAAGTAGCAAAATCTCAAGAGAACTCAAAAGCAATTCAGCTTTGGGGAAAATGTTGCACTTAAAGAGACAGTGACCAAGGAGTGTCAAGGGTTATGGAGTGTTGTATTATCTCTAGTAGGAAGATGAACCTAGTTTTCATGTGTAGCTTAGCAGCAGAGGAAAGGGGGAGCCTTGTTAAGTAAATGCAGAAAACTTACCAGAGGATCTGTGAAAACGAGAAGTCTCCATCAGCAGCCCATTCAAAAGCTAGCGGTTGGATTTGTATGGCTTGAGAGGTGGAGGAAAGAAGTAATTGATTTACAACAGAAGGCAGCATAATTTATGACTCTGATTTTCAAGCTGACTGAACAAATCCCTGTAGATGTGTCCCTTACATCTGGACTGCTATGCCCAGCTGGGAGAAAGGGAAAGCTGAACCCAAGCCAGTGCTGACTTTCTCATGTACCTATGTACATGATCAGGCCATCAGCTTGAGATTGATAGTTATCCTTTCCTGGGAGGGTTCTCTCAAGAGCCCCATAGCAGTATCCATTTTAGGGGATCCCTCAATAAGCCACAGACATTCCTAATCATTCATTTTCCAAGGTACTTTCCAAGGTATCAGATCAAGACCATATCTTTCTCGTCCCTCTGCTTTCTAGTGGAGCTCTCACTGGAGTTAAAGAAACTGTAATTAAAACACCTTGTTTGGGAATATAGCAATTAGTCACCAATTCAGTGTGCCATCAAATTTAATCCAAATATAAACATGAAGACTGCAGGTGCCAATCCCCTGATGAGTTCTGGGAGCTACTGAGCTCTGCCTGCCTGTCACCCCTGGGTGATTTGTTGATGAAGTAGAAACCAACCATAAGAGTCAGCCAACGGCAGCCTGGCTCCCCAAACATTTGTTGGCCCTGGGAGCTACACCTCATCACCACACAGAGAAATTTAAGGTGAAGGAGTTTCTTCAGCCCACACTTCCAAAGATCAGTGTGGCTTCATGATTAAATGCCAGCTTTGAGGCGAATTTTCATTCAATCAACAAATGCTTGTTAAGTCTCTGTTATGACCAGGAAATCAGAGATTCAGTTATAAGGCAGGATGATCTCCTATGAAACCATAAACTCGAGCTTGGTAAATAAGTTGATGGAAGCGAGGCTCAGTTTGCTGATAAATAAAATGGAAAGCTAGCATTCACCTCACAGCCTTGTAGTGAACAGGGAAAGAATGTAAATTTTGTGTATCACTTTACCCAGCACAGAGCATGCTGGATCTGGAAAGCCAGCCTTCACATCTAATCTTCCCTTCAAGCACTATTCAGCTGCCCTTCAAAACAGGGCTGGGATGAAAGACCTAGAACTGTGGACCAGGATCATGGGACACTCACCTCCCAGTAGGAACTAACCACTTCTGTGAAAATGACTGTATGTTTGGGGGTTGTCAGTTTTGTTCTGTTTGACAATGTTAAAGTGAATGACTTTTTTTTTTTCACTGGTTTTAGAACTAGTATTCTCCCCCACTCCCCACCCCCCACCCCACAGACACTGCCTTTTCATTCATCATCAGAACATTCACCCAATTCAACATCAGATTTCCCCCAATGCCCTGAGCATAGGAGGGTTTAGAAAGCCTAGATGCAAAAATTACTGTCATTGTCAGGGCCCTTGGACATCCCTTTTTTTCTTAAATGTGTGGTCCCCTTCCTGGCTCTGACATATACCCTGCTTGCTCTATGCATTGATGCAGGGATCACCTGAGACCCTTATATTGCTGAGAGTCTAGTGATGGCTTTATGTACATTATTTTACTTTAGCCTTAACTGATGGGATCATCAACTGCTATTTGTTGAAACTAAAAGCTCAGATTTTGTCCCAGATTTCTCTGTCCTCCAATCAGTACATTCAGTCTAGCAGCATGCTCTGGGGACTTGGCCTTCAGATCACCAGTCAGCTTTCCATTTCTTCCTATCTTTCCCAAGCTCCCCAGCCCAAGTCACCAGAACCTGCCCTCGAAGTTATACTGTTTCTGTCCCTTAGGATCTATGTTTCAAACATGCCATTTTAACTGTTCTGCTTTATTTTCATTGAATATGGTACTAGCTTACATACATGTATATAGTCTATTTTGGGCATGTTCCTCCCTCACCACACTACCTCCCCTTTATTTGTGGTCCTCCGTAGATAGCTTCAATCCTTCCTTTCATGTTATACATATGCATCACTTCAATGGAGGTGTACAAAATCTAGGAACCATGGGGCCAGGGGAGATGACTTAGCTGTTAAGGCTTTGCCTGCAAAGCCAAAGGATCCTGCTGGTTCAACTCTCCAGGACTCATGTAAGCCAGATGCACAAGGGGGCACATGCATCTGGAGTTCATTTGCAGTGGCTGGATGCCCTGGTGTGCCCATTCTCTCAGTCTCTCTCTTCCTCTCCTTCTCTCTCTCTCTCAAAAAAAGAAATAAAATATATATTTTTTAAAAGTCTAGGAACCACAAATGAAAGTATTATGATACTTGCCTTTTCAAGACTGAATTGATTTGCTTAATATGATTACACTCAGTTTCCTCATTTTCCTGAAAATGACATAACTTTCTTTGTTCTTCATGGCTTAAAATAATTCATTGTGTGCAATGCTGGAGGTATCACAATAGCTGATTTCAAGCTATATTACAGAGCTATGGTAACAAAACCAGTATGGTACAAGTGTGAAAAAATAAATGTAGACTATTAAAATAGAATAGAGGACCCAGATATAAACTTAGCCAGATTCAGCCAACTGATTTTTAACAAAGCTGCCAAAACATCTCTTTCTCTCTCTTTAAGCACACATAAGATCAAGTTATGGTCCTGTTCAAAGCCAAAGATTCCAATTACACTTAGAATCAAGTCCAAGATCCTGGCTAAAGCATCTGTCCCAGCACCCTTCTGATGCCCACTTACCCTCTCACTGTGGTTTTTGCAGCCCCCAGGGCCTTACCTGCTGTCTCTGCCAAAGAATTTCCTCCACAGGTCAGCACATGGAGGGAAACTTCTCCAACAGCAACTCTTCATAGAAGCCTTTCCTGGGCTTTCCAGCCATTCCCTGTCACATCAGTCTGTAATGTTTTGTATCTCATAGACGTCTCATTCATTTATGTAGTCTTCACAGTGCCTAGAACATAAGCACCCACGAAGAGGCCTTTCATCTTTGTACCCACTTCTTACAGCAGAGCCTGGCACATGGTAAATCAAACATTCTGATTGATGGAATGAATAATAACTCTTGTGACAATTTTCTATAAAGGGAGGATAACAGGTCCAGGTAAGTTGTATCCATATTCTGCATGTGGGGAAGCCTCACTTCAAGTCAAATCTGGCTTTGTAGCATTTAGGGGGTAGCCTTTCTACACTCCCCATTTCCTCTTCCATTTCTAGTTCTCTCACTTTACCACCAGCTGCAAATACAGCATTCTCTATTTAACATTTAATATTCTGAATAAAAGCTTGCAATGATCTCTGTCCTCTGTCTCTATGGCTTCTGGTCCAGATGTTTTCATGGGTCTCTGAGGAGGCCTCTGATATTTCTTCAGTGCATATCTGAGTGTGTACAGGTATGTGTGCATGTATAGTGTGTGTGCGTGTGTGTGTGTCCCAACAACTGGTGCATGTCTATACACCTATGCTCACCGTTCTAAGCCTGGTCAAAGTAAAATGAACAGTACTGACTGAGATGCAGGACACACCTTCATGCCCTCTATGTGATTGGCTTGCTAAAGTGCCTTGAGCTAGTCCCATACCTTCCCCTGTTTCTCATAACTTTCATCTCATATGGGTGATGTCAGCACCCGAATCCTCCTTACCCAAGAGCTGTTGTGAAACTGATCAATACAAGATAAGTGCAAGGTGAATCAGTGAGCTCTGTGGCTCTTATATTATAATCATGGCTCCCACCATCAAGGCTGAGAAAGGGGGATCACCGGAGGCCAAGAGTTCCAGACCAACCAGTAAGAGCCAGTCCCCCTCTCAGAAAAACAGGTTGGAGTATGCATTAAAATTTTATCTCCATCACATAATATACTTCTTCTCATCCTTCATCCACAATCCCTACCTCCCAAATGGCCCTATACCCAATTTCCCACACCACCCATTCTCCAAACTTCATCACTTGTTTGTGAAGATTGAACATGGTAATGTATGTAAAGTACCTAGAACAGTGTCTGCCACACACAACTAAGTTCTGAGGGGATTTGATCTTTGCTATTATTACATAAATCATTTAAAAGTCTTTTACCCCTCACCTGAAAAGATCTCAGAAGAGAGATCTTTCCTCACCATTCTTTTAAAAAATATTTTTATTTATTCATTTACAAGCAGAGAGAGAGAGAGAGAAGAGAAGAGAGACAGACAGAGAGAATGGGCATGCCAGGACTTCTAGATATTGTTAAAAAAAAAAAAAAAAAAAGCTCCAGACACATGTGCCACTTTGTACATCTGGCTTATGTGGGCACCAGAGAATCAAACCTGAGTGCTTAGGCTTCACAGCCAAGCACCTTAACTGCTGAGCCATCTCTTCCACCCCTCTCCTGGCCATTCTGTTATATGTTCTCACCCACAACTCATCCCTTAAATTATCAGATGCTGAGCTCAACTGAACTTCAGGGTTGGGGATGAAGCTCAGTGTTAAGAGGACAGCTAGCATATGTGAGTCCCTTAGTTCAATTTCAACTACTAAAATGAAAGTTGAATTTCAAGTAAAGGTGAATTGACTTGGCTATGAGTGTGTCTCATACAAATTAAAGACACATTTATTATTTATCTGCAACTTAAATTTAAGTGGATAGCCTGTATGCTTTTTCCTTTTTTTGTTTGTTTGTTTCTATAACCTGTATTTTTATCTCCTATATATATGGCAATCCTACCTTGTTACATTGTTTCGAATTCAATATACTGAAAACTGCCACTAATGTGGTATTGTTCATTTTCTTCTTAAAAAAATATTTTATTTTTATTTATTTATTTGAGAGAGAGATCCAGAAATAGGGAAAGAGAGAGAGAATGAGCATGCTAGGGCCTCCAGCCACTGTAAGTCAACTCCAGATGTGTGTGGCCCCTTGTGCATCTGACTTACGTGGGTCCTGGGGAATGAAACCTGAGTCCTTTGGATTTGCAGATAAGGACCTTAGCCACTAAACCATCTCTCTAGCCCCTATCATTAATTTTCTTTCCATCATGTTTTCTTCACATGAATGTAAGTTCCTCCTTCTTCGTACCTGTATTTCCAGAACCCAGCAAAGAACTTTACTCGTAGCTTTAACACACAGGTGTTGGTATAAAGTCTGAATACAGAGCCCCTTGCAGGGCAAGAGAAAGGCCCCAGCTTCCTTGCCCAGCTTACTGTTCCTCTGCTCTTTCCAAACACTGTCTTATGAAAGTCCTACCAAGTATTATTCTCATCCATGCAGTTCTGAACACTAACTGTTTGTAGCCAGAAGACATGGGCCCTTCCTACATCTTTCCCAGTGTATGGGGCATCAGCACTTAGTTACAAATGCAGAATTTTCCTTTAAACTGTGAATAATCAATTCTCTGCATTCCAGTTCTGTCACAGTTTGAACTCTACAGACTACAAGAAATGGACTTTCCTCACGCGAAGGGAATTTCATTTATCATCACGGAGCTGAATGAGGGAGACCATTAGGCCCAGTGTGATGCTTTATTAGTGTGTTTTTCTGAGGTCTGTGACTCTGCATAACACAATGCATCAAATGACCTGAATTCCACTCCATGAGACATTTTCAGGTTGCACTTGTACAGCTGCCCATGCCTGATGACAACCTCAGTAAATGACATCAGTCATCCCTTTTAAAAAGTAGTGTCGCTTCAGTTTAATTTGATTAGTGATTTTAGAATAAATAACTCTAGTTTCTTATAAAATAAAAAAAAATTTCTTCATGCTTTTTAGCTAAAACTAATATAAGTTGTAGAAACTTGTGAACCAGAATATCTGCCTGATGTTTGAAATGGATGATATCTGCTGTGGAGTTAAACAGCCTATGTTTGAAGCCCCTTCTGATTGGGAGTGTGTCATGTTTGGTATTTACGATGTCCTGAGTTTAAAGAGAAATGTTTCTATCTGGAACTGAGCTTTAAGTTGAATGGGAACTCTAAGCAGAACTGTCATAGCAAAACACAGGTTTTGAGGGACTGATGGGCACTGGGTCAAAGTCTTTCTGTCTTGTCTTCTTGTCTTAGCCACTTTGCCTTCAGGCTTGTATAATTAATTTCTAGAAAAACAAAAGAAGGGGCTAAGGAGATGGCTCAGCAGATAAGAGTGCTTTTTGTGCAAGCATGTGGGTCTGAGACTTGCCACATTTGATTCCTCAGCACTCATGTAAAAAAAAGTCTGGATATGGCAACATACTCCACAGTCCTTGGAGGTACTAAGACAGGAGAATCACTGGAGCTCACTGACCCAAAAGGGCAGCTCTGGGTTGAGTGAGAGATGTTATTCTCAAAGAAGTAGCAGGTGAACCCAAAGAGGAGGACACTCAGTGTTTTCCTGTGGCCTCTACACACATGCCACAGACACACACACACACACACATCACATCACATCACACACAATATGCCAAAAAATAAATAAAAGAATAAAAAATGACAATAAGGAAAAGTTTATAGTTCATATGCAACCAGATTTTAGGCACATGTATATTGCTTTGCAAGTTCCAATAATTAGTCTCAAAATGCCTTGGGGCTATTTTTCCTTTAGTAGTCAATATTTCATCAAGAAAAGTACAGCCATATGCAAATATGTTAATTAACAACATTGTCTATGTGATCCAAAAGATATTAGAAGCTAGCTGCATGTACAGCATTCTAGAGATTATCTAATAAATTGTGAGAGGATTATGATATTAGTCTGTATTCACTGATGAAACAGACTGCATATATACAGAAATTGTTGACACTGACCCATTGAATGAGGGGAACCCACTAATTATGTGTACATTTTTATTACATAGATATCAGTGTAACTGCAGCTAGGTATAAGTTGTAAGAAAAAAATAATAATTGTGTAGAATTAACTGGGCTAAAGGTATCCAATGACTATTTTTAAACTTGCCTTCAGAAAGCTAAAAATATTTTTTGTGCAACAATGCTTTGATAAAATGAAAGGTGGAGATTAGGGATCACGTTTATATCTTTGACTGGAGAGTCTTTTCCTCTGTATCTCCTATAGCTCACTGATATTTTTCTGTCCAGCTTGTACAATCACTTATGCTCCCAAATACAAGGAAGGATGACGGAATTATGCCATAAGAAACTTGTAAGTGGAGAAGAGAAAGCCACCCAGTTTTAGGATAAGCAAGACTCAGGTATCACCTGTGATAAGCATCTTACCTTACTTAAGAAGGAACTGAAATCCAGAAGGCTTAGGGACTTCAGCTGAGGCACACAGAGAGTAGCAAGAAGAAGAAGGGAGGGGCTGAAGAAATGGCTTAGTGGTTAAGGCACTTGCCTGCAAAACCAAAGGACCAAGGTTCAACTCACCAGGACCCACATAAGCCAGATGCATAAGGGGCACATGAATCTGGAGTTCACTTTCAGCCGGTGGTGGTCCTGGCATGCCCATTCTCTCTCTCTCTCTCTCTCTCTCTCTCTCTCTCTCTCTCTCTCTCTCTCTCAAATAAATAAAAATATTAAAAAAAAATAAGAGGGGAGTGATGGTCCAGGACAGACTCAGTGAAATGGGCCCTAGGGAGGGAAACTTACAAAACACCTTCATTTAGTTTCACAAAGCCCACAGAGGAGCCCAGGCAAGGGCTCCAGTCTGTCTCTTCTTCATCTTCAGACAGCACAAGACATAAAAATTGCCCAGCTAAGTGCAGCAGTCCTTCCTGTTTGGGAAGGACAGGACTGGCCAATGTCCCATGGCCCTTCCCATGTCTGTGGCATTATCTTGGTCTTTACTATTCAAGGTCAGTTACCTGTTGCCACTTGTTCTCTGTGACCATCCTTGACCCATAGTTATGTCTTTGGAACCAGCCTGACTGCCCTGTGCCTAGCAAGCTGACTTATTTTGCTTTCACAACATTCTGCCCTCTCAGCCTTGGCTTTTGAAGAAGGGACAACAATTTCTTTTGTGCCTACCACACTTTACTCCCAGGGAATTCTAAGCCTGCTCCTACTGGCCGTACTGCCTACCTACTCACCATAAGCTGAGTGCCCTTGGTTCAGGGTGCTAAGCTGTCCCTAAATTGACATGCAACATATTATTACTGACATGCTTCTTAGCTAAAATCCACAACCTCCAGGGCTTAAAAAGCCTAGCCAAATCCTCATTTGCCCCAGCCCTGGGCTTAAAGTGTGCATGGGACACACTTGTGTTCTATTTGTCTCCTCAATGAAACTCCTTCAAAGGGAATCAGGAGAAAATGGAAGTTCAGGATCACTGAAATTACGGCTATAAAAAGGATGAAGCAATATGTTTCTTACCTGCTCTGGGATTTGGACAAGAGCAGAGAAATCACAAAATAACATATGCTTGCATTAACAGGAGAAAACAATAATAATTTCATCTCTGTGTTATAGTTGGGTCCCAGATTCAATGATCTCTGGATGAGATGGAAAATATAATAATCATGATTCTGAAAATTGAATAACTAGCATTACACATAGTTCCAACTGTAATGGATGGGTAAACATAACTCAAATAAAAGGATTGTTTGCTATTAAACTTTTCAGAGACTGCCACCTTACAAATGGGCTTATCTCTCCAAAAAAAAATTACCAATTGAAGAGCAGAATAAGGAACATAGGCTTCAACTTTGAAATATCAAATTTTATATACAAATTTGAACTAAACAAATTCAGACACTTTTGAATTTATAGGATTAATCTTTTGTCTTTCCTCCAATAACAACTAAATTGAATCTGCAAAATTATGTTCAGTGTATGATTTTCAACTGTGTAATTATTGTTTAAAGATACATGCCTTCAATTTCTTCTGCTTCCTTTTGAAACTCAAATCCATTTCAAATCTTTTGTTAATAAGCAATTTAGTTCTCAGAGAATAGTTTCTTAGTGTTGGTAATTAAGTGTTATATTTACACAAAGGAAATAATGAAATACAATCTCATCCAGAAAGAACATTCTAAAACATTCTGCTGAGTACAGACACATAACCCTGAACTATCAGAATTTCTTTTGGTAAAGCCAACACAAACTCCTGGAGCTGCTTTGCAAGAATGAATAAAGAACTCTGCTTTCTCAGAGTGCTCTGGCCTTTCCAGGTGATCGAAGCAGAACTACTGAAGCAACTCAGTGGCAGATATGAACGTGAATATACAGTCCTTCATGTTGACTGCATAAGATTTGACCCAAGATCTTACCAATTTGACACGGGAGCTTTATTCTTGTGTGGTAAATGCCTACAGCACAAGGGTGTTTCCTGTACATGTGTCCTAGTTATAGATGTGAACTTTTTTTTAAAACAAATTGGCATTAATAAATAACAAGCACATACATGCATGAGGGAACCTCCTTAAGAAAGGCAGGCCTGGATCCTGATGTTTCTTGATCCTGAAAAAAAAACTAGGATGGCTGGTCATTCCATTTGTATTTCTTACAACAACCTTATGAGATCTAATCTGCTATCACCCTCATTTCACACAGTAAGGGGTCAGTATCAGAGGAGTTTATCCAAGATTGCATAGGAATCCTGAACTATGGAACAGTGTTCTTACCTTGTTTTGATGGTCTTGTCATTTGGGATGGTGCCATGGAAACACTCAAATTTAGCTTAAAGAGTCATCTCTGCATGGCACCATCCCAAGTGACATGACCATCAAAACAAGGAAGTTGTTAGAACATTATGGTGCAATAAAAATGTGTATCTTGAGGAGTCATTCAGCTACAGGACATGGTGCAAGCCTTCCTTGACTGATTTAATGTCAATGGCACCAGTGCAGCTTAAACTAATCGTTTACCCAACCGTTCCCCTTTCTGCAGAATTCTACAACCTCGCACCATAAATGCTACTTTCCCACACCAGAAACAAACCAGAGAAAATATTTTGAAGATAAAAGAAATAGTCTCCTACTCCAAATCAATTTCAAAAATTTCCCTTTTACTTGTTGGTGTTTTTCTTACATTTCTCTCTAATGCAGTATTTGATAGGCTGTAAGTGACTTTGCTTAAACATACCCCTTTCATAGTGTATTATGACTCAAACTGCATTTCTTTTTCTAATTTTTTATTGAAAACTTGCATTATTATAGACAATAAACTATGATAATTCCCTCCCTTTCCCCACTTTCCACTTCACAGATCTACTCTCCATAATATTCCCTCCCTCTCTCAATAAGTCTCTTTTTTATGTTAATGTTATCATCTCTTTTCCTCTTATTATGAGGGTTTTATATAGGTGGTAACAGGCACTGTGAGGTCATGGATATCTAGGCCATTTTGTGTGTTGTAGATTGCATTGTAAGCAGTCCTACCCTTCCTTTGGCTCTTACATTCTTTCTGCCACCTCTTCCACAATGGACCCTGAGCTTTGTAAGGTGTAATAGAGATGTTTCAGCATTAAACACTCTTCTGTCACTTATTCTCAGCACTATGGTCACTTTTGAGTCATCCCAGAGGTTACCACCATTTGAAAAGAGAAGCTTCACTACTCAAAAGTGAGAGTAGCATTAATATATGGGTATTAATGTTAAGAAAAGTACCTGAAGCACTTATGGTGAGCATAATATATGCATTTAGCCAGACACCAGCAGGCGTTATGCCCCTAGGGCTCATGACCTCCTGTCATAGGCTTTTGACTATGGTTTTACTACCAGACATGTACTCCATCCCATGGAGCTGGCCTCCAGTCTAATTAGAGGGGGTTGATTTCCCCCTTAGCAGACATGCCACTATTGTACCCATTGGCTCATCTGGCATGGCTGGCCAAACTTAAGGCTTGCAGTGTTCACTGTTGTTTATTGCCACTGATGACTTCTCTCTCCCATAGGGCTGCAGGCAATGAATATTTTTCCAGATTTCTGTCAGCTGGTCTACAGGAAGGAGGTGTATATCTTAGCGCCAGCTTGATTTCTCTGTGACCTGAAGCCCATGCATGTGGAGTCTTCAGCAATAAGATCTTACCATCTAGTTCTGATGGGGAACCATGAGCCTTGGTAATGGCCTGTAATGTTTTGGGGGTATCAGGGATCTCCCTGGCCAACAACTCACTAGAAGGTATCCCATCACTGGCACTTAAATTTTTCTAGTAACAATGTATGGCTTCTGGGCATGCCATTGTCCACAAAAGTAGGTTTCCATATGGCTTATTTGTACCATCTTAAATTTTGGTTAACCATCCCCCCACCATTCCTTTACTCAGTCTCACTTAGGCCACACCATCCCTAGTGATCTATTCACCTACTTACATATATACAAAACCACCCCCACCCCCTTAAGACCTCCCCTCTCCTCCCTCCCTTATAGCCCCTTTCTAGCCTACTGGCTTCTGCTACCAATTTTTACCCCAACTCACATGCAAGTCTAAATATTTGTAACTATGATACACATATGAGAGAGAACATGTGGCATCAAACAGCATTTCTTTACATAGATAATAGAAAGAAAAGATGCTGATCCTAAACCTTCCTCTGAAAGATGAGAGAGGAAGCAGGGCAAGTGATGGTGTCACATAGCATGACTGTATGTGTGCACGTGCTCATCTTGTGCTATTTTCCAGTTCCCTGTTCACTTTCCCCATCCAACACTTTTTATTCTGAGATGTTAGATGGCTTATTTGGAGGGAGAGGATTTTAAATCTCCTACCTCCTATCTCTTGACATGTGTGCCATTTTGGATCAGCATAATTCTATGATCTCTTGCAAAACATTCAAGCAAAGCAAAGGCCGCTCAGAGAAATGATGGTAATTTCCATGATGTTCCCCTCCCCTGTCTGATTCAAGGGTATGGATGTATTATGCAGAAACCTGAATCAGTGAGTCTTTGAGCTGGGAACATTCATTTAATTGCATTCCATAATGTTCCTGCCAAGTCACCAGGCCCATATATTCCCAAGCTTCTGTTTGTTCAAAATTGAAATCACTCCCTTTGCAGAAACAAACCATTCTTCTCCATGGGGTATCATCTGTTGGTCTTAACTTCTTTCTGGGTGTTTATTTAATGACAAGTCATATCAAGAAATTAAACAGAAACCCCATTAGTAATGTTGACAATATTGTTCCTACACATGAAATATTTAATGAGAATTAAGAGCTAGGAAACTGAATTTGCACATAGAGAACCTGTATAAGATTGATATTCTTTGAATGCAAATGCAAGTTTCTGAAGACCTTTACAACTACCCAAAAGTTATACCTTATTTTGCTTTTAGTGATAGCAAAAAAACAATTTAGTAGTTTTCTACCTAAGTTGATTCCACCCACAATACCTCTCTGATAGCTACAGATATTTTAGTAGTCTAAGAAAATTCCAAATGCAGGAGCAAAAAGGCTGAAGTGGCCCAGATGTTTGCTACCATCTGCTAATGGGTGATATATAAGTAGATGGGTGGACTTAATCACATTTTAAAAATGAGTTTTTTAAACATTAGTAGAGGTATCTGAAGGAATTTGTATAACTAGGGGAGGTCACAATCCTGAAAACACATTTCAGCTCTACCTTTCAGCTGGATAATTCTACCCAGGTTCACATTGTAGTCTAGTGCTTCTCAAACATGGTTGTCTTGAAAATAGACATACCATTCTAATACCAATAAAATCAACATTTGGTTATGGGAAACCCAGGTACTTTCATATTTTTAAGAGTCCATTAGGGATACAAAATCCAGCTACGGAGAAATTAATGAAAATAATTTTTAACCAGGTATTGAGGAATGCAAGAAGCAGCCACTGTCTCTACCATGGGCATAGTCAACATGAAGGTCAGGTCTATTAAGCCTTGGAAACTTGGAGTAGCAGCCACTGTAGAGCTGGGACTCTGGTCTTTTACTAGTCTCTGCGCTTACAGAAGGAATTCCAAAGAGCTGTGTAGGACCAGACATCTGAGGAGAAAGCACAGGCTGGCTAAAACTTGGATCTCAGATACAACTGCTTCTGGGATTGTGGCAAAGTGACAAGCAAGTTACTCCTAGACCCATGAAGGCCACTGCCAAGGTGATAGGAACAAGATCAGAAAGAAAAATAGGATAGAGCAAAAACCTTTCTTCCTGTTCTGTCCTTTCTACTCCCTGAGTGCTCACTATGAGCAGACCTGGTAAAGGAAAAATGCTGTTGGCAGAATCACAATTCTAGTATTTTAAAGAGGAACACAGACGGGTAAGTATAAAGTAAGAAATAGGATTTTAATAACCAGCACTTGTACCCAGCGTGGTTCCATTGGGTAAAGAAGGCTGAACTACTGGCTCTGGGGCTCAGGCCTTAAGTTGCTCATGCATTCCTATTTTCCTCATTTTTGCTCCATTCCCAATTCGGTTCCACCTTCCCATTGTCACCCTGATCCTATGGTCTCTGTTTTGGATTCTTGACTTTTGAGTTACCATGCATGGCTTAGATTTGAAGAACTCCAGCTCCTGTTGGTGTAGCAGGACATTAGCCTCGGCAACTACAGAAAAGGGATTAGACCTTAATTTCCATAGAGTTTGTTTTAGCTTGTAATTCAAAGGACCATGTTTCCTTGAATCAGCCTGCTCTGATGGTCAATTACCACTGTTTTTTTTTTTTTTTTTTCTTTTCATAGTCAGTGCCAACAGTGGTCTGCAGCCAGTGGCTTTGGTGAAAACCCAAACAGAAAAAGTTCTGTCATCTTTTGAGGTATAGCAGAATAGAAAACATCAATTTCCTGCTTCTGTTCTTTTCTTCTGGAAAGGTTGGCTGCATTGTTTTGTGAGTCTCCATGCTGGGGTGGACTCTCTGGTGATGCAGCCATACATGCTTCTATAAGTCATCCCTTATCCATGCTATACAAACTCATTGGTTTACTAAGTAGGACTTTGGCAGAATCATTATTTTGGCCCATCATTGGTAACTGTCTGGAATGAATAGATATTTATATCCCCCTAAGAAAAGTTAAGTCAATAATTACACATTAAATCTTGATTAAGACCATTAGAATTAACCTGGCATGGTTATTACATATGTATATATTGGGCACCCAGCACCTAGTAGGAATCTAGGCACTGTAGAGACATTAGTGAAAACAGAAAATAATTGCATTTATGTAGGTCACTTTCTACTTGTAGAGGAAACAAGATGTAACATACTAGATGGCATATTAGTTATCTGTCACTGTGTAGCAAAGGACCTTAATACAATAAATATTTGTGAGCTTAGAGTTCCTTGTAGTTGGAAGTATGGAAGCAGAGTAGATGGGCAGTTCTGCCTTATGGGCCCTTATGAAGTTGAAGTCTCATCTGAGGGTCTGTCTGGGGCTGAAGGTGCTTCTTCCAAGTCACCTAATGGAGCATCATCATGAAGCATTGTTCCTCACCACGTGGTCCTCTCCAGTGAGGGGCTCACAACTTGTCAGCTGCCTTTGCCCAGAGAAAAAGAGAATAATCAAGATGGGAGCCACACTGTGGTTCACCTTCTTGGGAGTGATGTACCACCGATTCTGTTGTACTTTACAGGCTATAACTCTGGTAAACTTTGGGAGGTGACTATTGCAGCCATGAACATTGGGATGCATGGATCATCCGGCATCATGGTTAGTGACACAGAGGAAAGGGGAAGACAGTATTTTGGGATGACCGTTGCTCTTGATATAGAGATGGTCCAACAAATGTTCACTGACATAGAGCAGAGACATGAGGAAAATGAGGTCCATCATACAGCTTTCTGAAAGATTCCACCTAGAGGTCACCTTTCCCTGGATGTCTTCCTGCTCCAGCCACATCCATCAATGTCACTAAGAACTTATCCTGGGATCTCCTTTTTCACTCTGTATACTTTCATAGCCACCTTCTTTCTCCCTCTTCCACTAGAGTGTGAGCCTCCAGTGCTACAGTTACTTATTCTCTATTAAAAGGCTAATAATGGTTTGATAAATGAATGAATTTATTCATTTATTTTCTCTGTAGTCATTTTAAATAACTTAGTATTAACTACTATTGAACATAATTTTAAAATTAAGTATCAATTATCTTTTGTGGATTTATATAACTATGCTGAATATATAAATCTACTTTTTTGCTGTGTCAGTTGCCTTCAGACATTGTTGGTTTATGAAGCGCCATATGGAACAAAAATATGTGGCAACTTATTGAACGGGAACATTTTGTGAGAAAAATATTTTTGTTCCCATGTAGCAATGTTTCCATTAAATTGCTTCTAAATATGTAAAAAAGGAAAAAAAAACTCAGAGAGTGGCAATAGAATACCCCAAGGAGTCTAGAAAGCATGCAAAACGGGAATATTATTTTGATAATGAAAAACAGATATGAGCAATATTTCTTCATACACTCTCTTTTTTTATATTGCAACTGTTTTCTTTCTAAATATATATCACATGTTCAGGCTTACCCAGTCAGCCATTTCTATACAAAGCTGGTTAGTCACTCATAGGATTATGCCTCCCATGTATTTGGGAGCTAAACTATTAGTCAAAGCATTCACATCTCTTTAATCTGAATCCAGAGGTCTCATCTAGCATCCAGCATATCACTGCTTCCAAATTTCATCCTAGAGAACTCAAAGTACCAAAGCTCTAGAAACTATACTATGCATGCAGGTCATGGGATGTTTGGTCAGATGTAGTTTCTGGTTTAGAAGGTTCAAGAGTAGAACCTAAGACCCACCATTTCTAACAAAGTTCTGGATGATCTGTAGAAGGTATTCCTCATGTCACTCATTGAATAACAAGGTACTAAAACCAGGTTCAAAGTATGCGAAGGCTACCTGTCTTCCTGCCTCCATAGTTGACATTTCTTTTGCCTTTACTTTTTCATTTTGTTAGGATAATGAGTAGCTCTTAATAACCAAGTAACAAATTTATTTTGACAATTTGCAAGATGATTCAACTAGTTATTATTCCACAAGATAATGTTGATTTAAGTCTCTGAGACTGAAATCTGATGGGTTTGAAAAACACATTCAGCTATACATTTTTAAAACTTATCTATGTCAAAAAAATAGCTACAGGCTAAACTTTTACCTTTTACCTCCTACCTCCACACTCAATGTTAGGTGTTTCAAACATTCTCAAGCTTGAAGCAAAGAGAAATATAGTCATTGCATAAAAAAATTAAAGGTATATTGTGCCAGGAATGACAGTGCATACCTATAATCCTAATACTCAGGAGACTGGGGCAGGAGGATTAAAAATTCCAGAAGAGCCTGAGCTATAAATTGAAAAATAAAAGGAGTAGTTATATTTATAATTCCTTACAAAATTCTAATCAGAACCTTTTCTTCTGCACTTCAACTATGTGGGTAAAACAGAAGTTCCATCTGCAATTTATTTTTATTATTTAACATGCTTGTGTGGGAAAACTGGTCTATTTCTCAAAGTACTATACAGTCTGTTAAGGGATTCTTAGAATTTTGGGTTCATGTGTATCCAAACTGTTTTAACAAGATATGAAAACATAGCGTCTTATTGGCTGGAGTTTGTTGGCTTTTAATTATTTTTAAAGCTACTTGATAAAATGTAAAAGTTTAGGCTGGAGAAATGGCTTAGTGGTTAAGGTGTTTGCTGGAAATGCCAAAGGACTCAGGTTTGATTCCCCAGTACTCACTTAAAACCAGATGCACAAGGTGGCAATTGCATCTGGAGTTTGTTTGCAATAGCTAGAGGCCCTGAAGTGCCCATTGTCTCTCTCTCTCTCTCTCTCTCTCTCTCTCATAAATATATAAATACATAACTGCATAAGTAAATAAATACTTTAAAATGTAAGAATTCATTTGAATGAATGGGAGATCTCTTCAGCTATCTTTTAAAAAGCTCAACCTCAGGTCCTACTCCTACCCCAAACTCCAACACTATCACACTCCTAGAGGCCTCACCCAATCTAAGTGGGAAGAAAGTACTTGTGCCCAAGGAGGTCTTTGAGACACAATACCTGGATCCCCACCACATTCAATCCCAGCTCAGTGGTCTCCCATTGGCCAGCAAGCTTCTGCCTGTGGCCCATATCAGCCCCACCTGGATATGTATCACAGCTCTCAAAGCATCTATTTCTCATAGATAAAAACTCAAGATTGATTTGGATATTTCAAAATTGGGGTTTGGAGTGGTGGCAGACTTTCTGCTTTACTCAGTGCATGCCTCATGGCTGAGAATTCTTCTACCTTCTGAGTACCTGAAAAAGTAATAATGATAGAGACTCTAGCCAGCAATGCTGAGTACCTGAGTTCAGATCTCCAGACTCCATGAAAAAGCTAGAAGATAAAGCAGACTTCTGAAAATCCCAGTGTTCCTACAGACAAGAAAGAAGGCAGAGACAGAATTTCCGGGAAGCTTGTGACAGACAAGAGAGACCCTGCTGCAAATGAAACAAACAAACAAACAAAAAAAAGGTGGGAGGTGAGGACCAACCCAAAAGTTACCTACTGATCTCCATATGTATGTCAAGTACAAGTGCTTGCACTCACACTAACACACACTAAATATGTTAATTAATTAATAATTAATTCTTAATTACTAATTAAGAATCAAGAGATTCCTTTCTTTGGTTGGTGACAAAATCTTTATAAGCTGTTGTTTTCATCTCTTATTGGTTGCTTTTAACTATTCTTTGAGTTTTCTTTGGACACTGTAAACAGTTCCTTCATGACACATAGGAGGAACCTAAGTTGATTAAATAGGCAGATAAATAAAGGGTGGCTCCTTCAACTGAGACACTTCACAGGGAAGAAAAGGGTATAATGATGAAAGGTACATACTTGTGAATAACCAAAGTTGTACAAAGATTCAGTGAATCTTATTAATAATCTTCATTGTGGCTCTGTGAGTTGCAAAAATAAACCCACTTTACTAGTGGAGATTTTGAACCCCAGTGATTTGTCAGGGACATGCACTTAATAAATGCCAGGGGCATAGTTTTTATTTAATTGCTAAACTCAGAATCTTATGTGTTTTCCTACAGCATTACTTTGTCTCAAGTGACAAAGTTTGACAGACTTTTGATCACAGAATTGATGGGATAGGTCTTAACACACGTTTTATGTACCACAACTCTTTGATACTTTTGCCTGGCACAAGCATGCCAACTTTAAAATTTGACAAAGATACAGTCAGAAACTATCATGGGCACAGTATGTGCTACAGTGAAGATTTCCTAGGGACACCACAGAAATAATAGGGAAGTAAAGGGAAAGTTGGATATGGGAACTCCCAATTCCCTCCCTTTTCAAGATGATGCTATAAACAGATCCAGAGCCAGGTGAAGTAACTCACATCTGTAATCTTAGTACTTGAGAGTCTGAGGCAGGAATATCACTGTGAGTTTGAGGTTAGCTTGGGCTACTGAGTGAGTTCCAGATCAATCTGGGCTAGAGTGAGATCCTGTCTTAAAATTAAAATAAAATAAAATAAAATAAAAAAGCAGTCTTACAGTGTAAAGAACACCAAAGTCAAGAGGCCCAGAGTCACATTTTACACCAGCTAAATCACTTTTGGTGCCTGATAGCCTCAGATCCCTCTCATGTCTAGTTCCTTATTCAGAAAAATGAACCAGCAAAACTTCAGTGAGGAGCAAATGAAGTCATGTCATTGTATTCTAGGAGTAGGCTCACCCTCCACCAAGGAAGGGATTCTCATATGCATACCTTGCTGGAGGAACAGACAATATGAAGTGGGTGGTGGTTATGATGAAAGAGACCTAGAGGGGAAAAGTAAAAAAAAAAAAAATACTTGTATTCCAGAACATGGTAGAACCTGTAGGAAAATTCCCAAGAATCCCCTGCCCTGGGAAAGGGCATGAATGTTCCCACAAATTGGTCCTTTTATTTTTCCTATTCCCCATTAGGAAAGTTGGCATCACCAAAGAAGAGGACTCTTTGGGGAAAGGAAGTATTTGTGTTGTTCTAATGTTCAGCCCTCTCCAAGCAAGACCAACGAGAGTTCAATCTTAGACTCTACCTCGTGGGAATAAACCAGAGACTGCTTCCTGACTGATAGCCTGGGAGTCGGCAGGACTTCAAAATGACAAGTGAACCCATGAGCCACAGTGACTGGAATCCCACACTGTGACTAGGGGACCTCTTCCTGTCCTTCAATATAATTTCAACCAGAGGAAGCAGCATGGTAGAGTGGAAAGGGGGCAAAGAGCCTGGTTTTGATCTCTTCTTTAGTCTCTCTCATTTAGAAAAAGTGAGCCGAGTTTCCTCAAATAGAAGGACCTATGTTAGACTTTTAACCTATAATACATCATATTACCTCCTGATTTACTTTTCCTCAAAATCAAATAAGAAATTGACATGCGAGACTGGCTCAGTCGGTAAACTCAATTCATTCCACACAAGCCCAAGTTTGATTCTCAAGTCAAAATGCTGGGTGTGATGACACAGACTTGTGATCCCAGTAGAGTGGCAGACAGAGAGAACCCTGGGGCTCACTGGCCAGCCAGCCCTGCCTCTTTGTCCAGTTTCAGGCCACTGAGAGACCTTGTCTCACAAAAGGTGAATAAACACTTGAAGAACAACACTCAAGGCTGTCCTCTGGCCTCTACATGCACATGAGTACACATGAACAGGCACATACATATGTATGCATAGGTACACAGAAATAGACATGAAACAACTTGGAATACAGAGTGTCAATATCAGATCAATACTTAATGTGTCAGGTGCATTAAAGCCCTGATATTTCATATTTCTAAGAACTGAGACAAATTTAGGCAAAATAACTTCAGAGTCAGAGCCACTCTTAGCAACAAAGATCAATAAAGGTCTGAAGATGGACTGGACCACTCCCAGAACACGAACATAGAACTAAGAGGAAACAAGGAATCTACACCTTGTGCTAACTAGGAAGAAAACAGTGGGCAAACTCCTATGCAGGCCCTTTTCCCAGATACCACCACCAGTGGGACCCAGGAATATCTTCTCTTGGCCGAAGGGTCTGAAGCAGAAGGCTGTCCAATAAGCAGGAAAGGGGAAATGACTCTCTGGTCAGACACTATCCCTCTCGCCCCCCGTAACATTAACAAAAGACTTAAGTGAGATCAAGAAAATAATACCAACCAGAAATCCAGTGAACATTTCTGGCTATTTTTTGTTTCCTTCTGTCTATTCTTTCCTCACACTGATTCAGACCAATTTTCCTATCTGAGGTGACATTGTGTACCTTGGTCTGATGTCATGTCAGGCTAGCATGGCCACACAATCTGGTTTGCCAAGAACAGACTGAATTGATCCCCATGTCCTGCCCAGGTTAGCATGAGCCTGGACAACACAGCCCCTGCTTGGCTAGAAATTTCTCCAGCCACCCTCTTGTGTGTATGAGTGTGATATATGTAACCTGCATGTGGGAAGATGCATGCATAAAGAGATGTGACCTTATTCATCAACATCTACCTCTTCTCCCTGAGACAGCAGTTTCTCACAGAACTGGGGAACTCCCAGATTTTTGGTTAGGTTGACTGACCAAAGAGTCCCTCTTGTCTCAGCTGCCCCAGCACTGTGATTACAGGCCTTTTTGTATTGTTGTATTGTTGCTAGGGACTGAATCCATGACCTCATACTTGTACTTGTTCCCTGACCAGTTGAGCCATCTCCCCCACACGTCCTCCAGCAATAAACTTGAAAGAAGAATTTAAATTATTTGTCTCATTTTCTCTTCTTCTTATCATTAACATATTTCATATGGATACATCATGTGCTGGTATTCCTCTTCTCCCTCGTCCTGGCCCCCATTCCACTGGGGATCCTCTTCAGTGGGGCTACAGATATTCCCTGTGGAGTTGTGGTTTATGCCTTGTGGAGCAGCAGTCAAACTTTTTTTAGGCAGGACAACATACCAAATTCTCCTTTGTTTCAGAGTCACTGTTGTAACTGGCCTCTTTTCATTCTTTGGATGGATCCATTGTAACAAAAAGCCCACATTTCCCAGGTGTGATTCCATTCTCTCTCCTTATTGGCTTCTGTATGTTTCTTCAGTGATCTCACCCACTCCATGTCTTCAACAACACAGAGGATGTTCTAGTTCCAAATCTCCCCATCTTTTCCAATGTCTCTCCCATCTCCAGCTATCAGCCCATGTTAAGCTTTCCTTCAAACATTCCAAACATAATGCGCTGACCCAAAGAGAACCCATTTTTCCTTCCATGAAACTGCCCCTCTTGTTTTTTATTTATTTATTTATTTGACAGCGACAGACAGAAAGAGGAAGAGGCGGATAGAGAGAGAGAGAGAGAGAGAGAGAGAGAGAATGGGTGCGCCAGGGCCTCCAGCCACTGCAAATGAACTCCAGACGCGTGTGCCCCCTTGTGCATCTGGCTAACGTGGGTCCTGGAGAATCGAGCCTTGAACCAGGGTCCTTAGGCTTCACAGGCAAGCGCTTAACCGCTAAGCCATCTCTCCAGCCCGAAACTGCCTCTCTTGCTTGTACTTCCAGCTCTGTTTCTTCTCCCCTTCCCCCTAACCAAAGCTCCTAAAGCTGTCCTCTGTTGATGTTTCTTTCTTACTCCCCTCCATCAATGAATACTTAGCACTGCCTGTGGCTCTTCCATCAGGCCTCTTCTCTCCAATCCAAGCTTTCTCATACTACATCTTCGTCTTTCACACGGCTTTTAGCAGTGCCTCCGAAGAGATTTCCCAGCTCTAAGTACCAACTCTGCCCAGCATGCTATTCTCACTTACCTATAGTAGGTGGGTACAAGCTGTGTCTTTCCCTGTCTGTCTCTCTCTGTCGGTTTAGTTGCTTTAAAACTTATCATATGCGGGAGGCTTATAAATCATATTAATGTATTTTGCGCAGTTATGAAGACTGGAAAGTCCAAGTTCAAGGCAATGGCAGAGTCCATGACTAGTGAGTGTCCACTTCCTGGTTCATAGGACCAAGAAGCCCTATATCAAAATTCTTAGAAAACCTCTCATCCCCTTATGTTTCTCTGATTATTCCACACTGATCCTCCACTGTCAGTGTTTTTTTTCTCAAAACACATATCTATTCCCTTGCTTGTAAAGACAATATTTTTCCTCAAGAGCAATCATAGATGTGTCTGCCTTGGTAAAGCCTTGCTGTGACCTCCCCCTGTCCCCTGTGTTCCCTCATCATTAAACTGCTGAAAAGATGTGTGCATGATCGGAATGAAATGAATCCACTTGCATGTATGTTTCATCCATAATAATAGCTGTTTCTTCAGTACAGAGAATATATTTTGTTCATCTTTTCACTTCTAGCATCTAATTACTAAACTTCTCCCAGGAGGCAACACTGTGCCATCTATTCAACACAGAGATAACTGGGAGAATGAGAACTAGATGACTTTGTAGTGGTAAAAAATTCTCGTTTACCTCAGGCTTGAGGAAAACATGGCCCCACACATGTGCTGTCTCTAATCAACCTGGTGAACTCAGACAAGCCCTTCCTCCCAGCTGTGCTTTGGTGCTTCTGTGTGAACAATGATGGAAATACAAACTAGACAACTCTCTCAATAGACAATGGGAAAAATCACTTATTCTCCTAATATACACATCAATTCTAATGAAACATATCGCTATTAGCATCATGAATTGGACTTCCTAGCTAAACATTCAAGTGACTCATTGGCGACATTTTGTAATAAAATATTGAAAAGATTATGCGTACTCAGATTTTTAAAAATTAGCTTTCTTATTAAACCATGAGTGTTGCTAATTAATAGTTATGAGCACTCTGATACTCTATCCAGACTCACATTTTTTTTTCTTTCGTATAACCCTTTTCTTTGCAGTAAAGCGCAGCAGAGGCTTTTCCTGAAACGTTGAAAAGTAAACAAAGAATTGAGGACCATTAAACTACTGAGTTGATAGTATTCAATTTACATTAGAATCTCTCCTAAGAGAACGATTCTAAGTACAGGAAAAGAGATAACATTTTTCTAAAAGTGAAAATCTCCAAAACACCCAAAAAGAGAGTAAAAGTTAAATGAATTATAGTGTAGTTGTATAGTGGGGAACAAAGCAGCCCTTGGATGTGCATTGCATTACAAGATTTGAGATTTGTTGCAGCGTGGGTAAGCGCTTCTGTTATAATGTTATGTGAAAGATAAAACAATATGCATACAGTGTAACTACAAGTACCTAGACAATAGAAAGTATGTAACTTCGGGTGCTAATGTTAAAAATCACAGTAATCTTACATAGTTACCTAATGATATACCTCAAAGTCTTAGAAAAACAAGTAGAATCTCAATACAAAATCAGTAGATAACATGAAACAATACATATCAAGATAGAATTTATTGCATTGGTAGCTAAAAGAACAATAAATAAAAGTCAAACAAATCCTAGGTTCTTGGAAAAAAATAAATGAGGGCTAGAGAGATGGCTTAGCGGTTAAGCGCTTGCCTGTGAAGCCTAAGGACCCCGGTTCAAGGCTCAGTTCCCCAGGACCCACATTAGCCAGATGCACAAGGGGGCGCACGTATCTGGAGTTCATTTGCAGTGGCTGGAGGTCCTGTCGCGCCCATTCTCTCTCTCTCTCTCTCTCTCTCTCTCTCTGTCTGTTGCTTTCAAATAAATAAATAAAAATAAACAACAAAAAATATTTTAAAAAATAAAATAAAGGAGATTCACAAACTCCTAGCCAAACTATTCAAAATAAAGAGGGTTGTCGAGATGGCTCAAGGGTTAAAAGGCATTTGCTTGCAAAATCTAATTGTCTGGGTTTGACTTCATAGTATCTACATAAATCCAGATACACAAAGAATTGGGGCATGTATCTGGACTTAGTTTGCAGTGGCAGGAGGCCACCTATACACACCCTCTGTCTGCCTCTTTCTCTCTGTCAAACAAATAAATAAAAAGAAAAAAGAAAAAGACCGCAATTAGTGAAAATAGAGATGAAAAGGGGGAGGTGAGTACAGATTCAAGGAAGTCCAGAAGATTGTTAGGGAATACTTTGAAGACTTGTGTTGCAGTCTGGTTCACATTGCTGGTAGAAATCACCCAACCAAGAGCAGCTTCTGGGAAAAAGAGATTTATTTTGGCTTACAGGCTCGAGGGGAAGCTCCACGATGGCAGGGGGGAAATGATGGCATGAGCAGAGGGTGGACATCACCCCCTGGCCAACATAAGGTGGACCACAGCAACAGGAGGGTGTGCCAAACACTGACATGGGGAAACTGGCTATAACACCCATAAGCCCGCCCCCAACAATACACTCCCTCCAAGGAGGCATTAATTCCCAAATATCCATCAGCTGGGAATCTAGCATTCAGAACACCTAAGTTTATGGGGGACACCTGAATCAAACCACCACAACTTGTATTCAAAAAAATTGGTAAGTTTAGAGGAGCTATTTAAGTTCCTATGTACATATGACAAACCAAAATTAAATCAAGGGAATATAAAACATTCAAACAGATCCCTAAGAAGCAAGTAAATTGAAGCACTGATTTAAAACAAAATGCACCTCAACAAAGGATGGCCATGGACCTAATGGATTCATTTCCTAATTCCATCAATACTTTAAGGTAAGATCTACTATTAATGATTCACAAACTGTATCATGAGAAAGAAAAGGAAGGAACACTACCTAACTCTTCATTATATCATTGTCCTGATACCAAATCTGGGTAAGAATACAAGGAAAAAATTAAAAGGAACAAAAAGAAAAAAAAGAAAATCATAGGCAAATTTCCCTGAAGAACAGATACACAAAAAATTTCAATAAAATTCTTAAAAATTGAATTCAATATCACAGTTAAGAGATCAGACACTATGAACCAGTTGGTTTCATTCCAAGGATACAAGAATGGTTCAACATATACAAACCATTAATTTAATAAAGCACAAAAATAGACTTAAGGACAGATATTGCATGAGTATTTCAATCAATGCAGAAAAGATCTTCAACAAAGTACAAATCACTTTCATGACTGAAGACTGAAAAAAAAACAGGAATAAAAGGAGTATTTCTCAAAATAATCAAGGCTGTATATAACAAATCTAAAGTTAACATGATATTAAATGGGAAAATCTGAGAGCTTTTCTTCTAAAATAAGGAGTATGGCAAATGTGCCAACTCTTAATTCTTATTCAGTATAGTGCCTGAAGTCTTAGATATAAGTTGTAGGATGAGAAATGAAAGGGACATAAACAGGAATAGAATAAGTCAAATTATTTTTATTTGCAGATGACATGATCCTATACTTAAAAGACCCCAAATACTCCAAAAGAAAAATCTTAGACCTGATAAACACTTTTAGCAGATTAGCAGAATGCAAAATAAACATGGAAAAAATCAACTTGCTGAGGAAGAAATCAAGAAAAATTGCATTCATAATGACTTCAAAACACATCTGGTGTTAAACCTACCCAAGGATAGAAACACCTCTGCCATGTTCATAGATTAGCAGAGTTGATATTGAGAAAATGGATGTACTTTTGAAAGAAATATCTATACATCCAACATAATCCCCATCAAAATTCCAATTACATTCTACACACAACCAGGAAAAAAAAATCCTAAATTCCCATGGAAGCACAAGAGAGCATGAATAGCCAAAGAGATCCTTATCAAAACTTGACAGGAGAAATGAAGAAGGATCTGGAACTTTGGACTAGAGAAGCCTTACAATGTTGTATGCAGAGCTTAATGGGCCACTGATGAGAGTTTGAAAGACCAGAAGACTGAGGAAAAGGTGGACTGTTGAGGCTTGACTCGTGAAGTTTCCGGAGGGGAAAAAGCACTATATTGGGAACTGGGATAGAGGCAGTTTATGTGATATTCTGATAAAGACACTGGCTTTCATTCATGAGTCTAAGAAACCAGACATGGAGCTATAAGAGTTGCTGTTTGCAGTGCTGGGTTTTGGATGATCTTTGGCCCAATTTCTCCTTTTTGGATTGGGAATGTTTACCTTGTGTCTATGCATGTTGGAAGTATGTAACTGATTTTTTGATTCAGTTACAAGTTTGCATGAATCTCAGAAGAGACTCTACATTTAAAACACTTTTGAACAGTGCTGGAACTCTTGAAGACTTGTGTGGAGTTCTGAAGTTTGACTTCATGTATTTTGCATTATGATATGGCCATTAACCTATAGAGACAAGGGATAGAATGTTAGGACCTAAACATGATGTTTCAGTGTCATGTTGACAAGGGTAGACTTACGATGATTTATATTGACTTTCAACTTGACAGGCTCTAGAATCATCTTTGAGAGACTGTGTGGATTAAGCTAGCCTCTCCACATGCCTGGGGGGGGGGGCTTATCTTGATTAGGTTAATTAGGGTGGGAAGACCCACCTTCACTGTGGGCAGCAGCATTTTCTATTACCTCACTGTTGGCTAAATGTGCCCAACTCTGTTTCAAGCTCCTGCTGCCATGCCTTCTCTACCATGTTGGGCTGCATCCTGGAACCATAAGTTGAAATAAACCTTTGCTCCCTTAAACTAATTTTTGTTAGGCATGTCCCAGCAATAAGAATATGGTAACTAATGTAGTAGCATTGCCAGGAAAATGAATGGAACGAGAAATCATGATTTTAAACAAAATCAGCCTGACCGAGAAAGACAAATACCACATATTTTCTCTCCTATGTTGAACCTTAATTGTGTGTGTGTGTGTGTAAGAAAGAGAGAGAGAGAGAGAGAGAGAGAGAGAGAGAGAGAGCAAGCCTGAGTTTAACTAGAAAGGGAACTATGAGAGGAGCACGTTATCTTAAGATGGGGAGGGGGAGTGAAAAAGAAGGTAATGGAATTCATGTGACATGAAGGCAGTATGGGATACTACTTGTGGGGACAAAGGGGATCAGAGAGGGGAGGCAAGAAGGATGGAGAAAATAGTGGGAGAAGAAAGTATAATGACATATATGTGTGAATGCTATATGTGTGTATATTGCAATGAAACCTAATACTTTCTCTTCTTATTTTCTTTAATTTATTAGTTTTATTTATTAAATTTTTTTACACATGAAGCAGTGACCTGAATACTACCCAATACTTTCTATGTAAACATTTAGAAAATGAGACCAAGAAATGAAGTGTAGTTCTGATGTCCTGTCTGCCTCTATTGTTTCTGCTTTCTAGAACTATGAAAATTTGATAGAACTACCTTGGTGTCAGGAGTGAGAAGCTCTGCCAAAATTTTTCTAAGATCAGAACTGGCTCTGCAGTTTGCCCTGCTGGTGAGGGGTGGATTTGAATACTCTTGTTCTTACTATTACTTTGTTTCCCTGGATTTAGAAAAAATACTTTGATTGCCAGAGTAATTTGTGTTCACTTACAAATATTCCTTAATTTCAAAGTTTCCTAGCCATGTCTGGTTTGAAGTGAAATTGGAAAATGATTGTTCTTTCAGCCACCAAAACTTTTGGCAGCTGGCCTGCCAACAGAGCTTGGAATTATGTAACTGTGTCCAGCAAGCACGGAGACTTTGCTAAAGTGGGCGACCTCTTTTCTGGGAATGAACACTTTTGAAACAGCACTTGAGAAGGTTGTGGGGATTTTAGCAGTATGGGGGTTTTGCAGATTCCACCCTTGAAAACTATGGAGAATTATTATTTTTTTTTTGATAATTAACTTTTAATGCCTCATAATACATAGTGCACTGCAGATAACCCAAGGAATTCTGCCCTCTTCCTCAAGAGGGCAATGGGTGACTCACCCATTAGAGGTGAAAACCAAGAACAAAAACCCCTTCTAGGAAGATTAGCTGTGGTATGGAGTGTGGAATATGGAGAAGATACCATATTCTCAGGTAGGCAAGTGGTGGGCTGAATGTGAGCAGCTGGATCGTCTGGTATGAGAGGGAGTTCCACAGTCTGTCTTTATCCAGAACCCTCTCCATGGTCCTCATTGGGTCTGAACAAATCTCTCCAGGCCCTGGTATACACAGGCTTCCACTCCAAGACCACATGGAACAGTGGTTACCAGTTCATACTCATGCACCTGGGTGAGAACGGTCACTGTGAAGACTGACTGGCCTGGGATGTGGCTGTGTGTGCCCCAGGGTTACAGTGTGTCCTGAGAATCATTCTTAGCCTTCCTTGGTTCAGGGGAAATCTTTCTGGAGTCCTCAGATGAAACTAAAGCAAACTGTAAATCAAAGAATGATTTTTGCAAGTATATTTCCTAGTCCTTCCCTGTCTATGAAGATTTTTTTAAAAATATGCTAATTCAATTTCATTTTTGCATGTGTACATACGTGTGGCACGTGTGCATTTGTGTGTGTACATGTTAATATGTATGTGTGTGCATGCGGAGGCCAAAGGTCAATGTCAGGTGTCCTCTGTAGTCATTATCCACCTTATTTTTTGAGACAGGATCTCCAATTACATCTAGAGCTCACCAAATCAGCTAGATTATTTTGGTGTTTTGATTTGTGTCCCCCATAATCTTAGGTTTTCTGAATAGTGATTACCAGCTGATGGAGATTTGGGAATTAACTTCTCCTGGAAGCAGGGCATTGTTAGGGGTGATGTTATGGGTATTATAGCCACTGTCCCCTTGCTAATACTTGACACACACTCCTGTTCCTGTTGCCCACCTTATGTTGGCCAGGGGTGATGTCCACCCTCTGCTCATGCCATCATTTTCCCCTGCCATCATGGAGCTTCCCCTTGAGTCTTTAAGCCAAAAAAAAAAAAAAAAAAAAAAAAAAAAAAAACTCTTTTCTTTCCCAAAAGCTGTTCTTGGTTGGGTGATTTCTGCCCGCAATGCAAGCCTGACTGCAATACTAAAGTTGTTACCGAGAGTGGTGTTGCTGCTAGACACCTGACTGTGTGACTATGGCCTTTTGGAGCTGATTTTCAAAAGGAATGTGGGAAGATTTCAAAACTTCACCTAAAAGATGCCTTGCAGTGCTGTAAGTACAGCTTGATGGACTATTCTGGCCAGAGTTGAAAGACCTGAATGCAGTAAGAACTAAGTACTATGAGGTTTGGCTTGTGAGAATGAGAAAGAGCTTTGCCTGGACTGGGTACAGTTTGTGTGAGAGGCTTGCTGTTATTCCCATATCCTGAGAAGTTGTGCAGGGTGGCAGTGTGTAGAAATGAACTGGTGTGGGCAGAGGGATATGGCACAGAAAAAAAATGAAATATTTGGGTGAACTGCTGCCCATCCAGCTGCATTTGAGACATTACAACCTTTGACATTGGGACAGCTGACTTGCACTGGAGCAACAGGAAGAATATATATATATATGTATATATATATTTGCAGAGGCCTGAGTGCTCAAGGAGTGTCCTGTTCTTCAAAGTCCGCTCACCCTTCCCCCCCCCCCCGGATTAAGAAATTGGCACCCTACCTGGTATTGTGGAGTATAAGAAATGCAGGAAAGAGAGGTCATTGAGTTTGCAACATGGTCTTGTGTTTTGGAACTAACCATAGGCAGTGTGAAGCAGGTTTGCTGGATGCCTACATGGAGACCTGATGGAGCCGTGAGGATGGAATGTGGGTTGTAACCAGTAGAGACCCAGTGGAGATGCCAGGACCATGAGATGGCTGCCAAGGAAAGCTGCCAGATCCAGATGAAGTTTTCTAGGACGTGAGTTGCCTAGCTTGAGGGGTGGAATTAGAACTCCAGAGACTTGTTGCTGGTTAAAATTATCAGACTTAGATACTTGTCACTGGCTAGAGTTGTTGGTCTTGGAGCTACAGAGTTTGATGTTTACCCTGGTTGTTTTATGTTGTTGCTGTTATTGTTCATTTTTATTTATTTGAGAGCGACAGAGAGAGAGAGAAAGAGGGAGACAGAGAGAGAGAGAATGAGCACACCAGGGCCTCCAGCCACTGCAAATGAACTCCAGATGTGTGTGCCCCCTTGTGCATCTGGCTAACATGGGTCCTGGGGAATCGAGCCTTGAACCAGTGTCCCTAGGCTTCACAGGCAAGCACTTAACCACTAAGCCATCTCTCCAGCCCACCCTGGTTGTTTTAAATCTTGTGTTGGTTGAATATTTCTTTGCTATGCCCAATGCCATCTTTTGCCATGTCAATGTTTATTCTGTGCCATTATGGGTTTTGGGGAAAGTTTTTTGGTATTATGGTTCAGTTAAAATCCTTGGGCTATGGGGATGTTTGAACATCATTAGGATTGGTAAAACTATGAGGACCTTTAACATTGAACTGGATGCATTGCATTTTACATCATGGATGATTATCAGTTTATGGGGACCACAGGTGGAATGTGATGGTTTGATTTAGGTGTCCCCTACAAACTTTGGTTTTCTGAATGCTAGGTTCCCAGCTGATTGAGATTTGGGAATTAATGCCTCCTAGAGGTAGTATTTGGGAGGGCAGGTTTATGGGTATTATAGCCAGTGTCCTCTTGCCAGTGTTTGGCACACTCTCCTGTCCCTGTTGTCCACCATATGTTGGCCAGGGGGTTATGTCCACTCTCTGCTTATGACATCATTTTCCCCTGCCATCATGGAGCTTCCCCTCTAGTCTGTAAGCTAAAAGAAACTCCTTTTTACCCAAAAGCTGCTCTTCGTTGGGTGATTTCTGCCAGCAATGCAAACTTGACTACAACAATTAGCTAACCAGCAAACCCTAAAGATATTATCTCCATCCCATCCCCCCCCCCCGCAGATCTGCGATTTTTGGTAGGTGTTACCACATCCAGCTTTTACATGGGTGCTGGAGATCCAAGCTCAGGCCTTCAGGACTTTACCCTTTGAACCATCTCCTCAGCCCCAAGCACAAATTCTATAATCAAAAAAGTCACTGGACCTTCTCTTTCTGTCAAATAGACAGAAGTCATTTGTTAGATAAGCCCACTGAAGGCACAGAGAAATCCATAAGTACTCCTTCTCCTTATCCCAGCAGTCTTCTGGCTGGTTTAAAGAAATGCCTTTATGTGCAAGTGCATGCGTGTATAAGATGTCTTCTGAAGAGCTAGTGTTCAAGATAAACCATGCATTCATCTGGGAGTTTATTTCAGACTGTGTCACAGCAGTAAGCTGCCGGTTTTGGTGGGAAAGATTATCAACTTGGATCAGAAAACCAGGTTTCAGATTCCGCTCTGAAACTTGACAATTTTGAAACCTAAGGCAAGTCTATTGCTCCACACAGGTGAGAAAACTAAGGCTAAGTGGACTTCTACTCACTCTCCCAGGCTGTTTGGAGATCATAAATAATCCCAGCACTTGGGAGGCAGAGGCAGGTGGATCGCTGTGAGTTCGAAGCCACCTAAGACTACGTAGTGAATGCCAGGTCAGCCTGGGCTAGAGCAAGACCATAACCTTGAGAAAACAAAAACCAAACAACAACAACAAAAAAAAAAAAAACCCTTCAGACAGAACAGGCAGCTCTGTAAGTCACTGTGCCACCCCCTTCTCTTCATCTGCCTCACCTGCTCATTACTCAGATGGTCATCCCACCTCCACCAATGGGGTTGCAAAATGATAGCACAGCTTGGTTGAGTGGCGCATCTTGCATCTTATACACAGAAGTGAACTGGCAAGACCTTGATCACTGAGACATTAATACTCACATGTTGAGGGTGAAAGCTTCCCAACTATGTGCTGTATAAGATATTGACTCAGGACAGCCTGCATGCCAGGGATTCTCATGTCTATTACTCTCTAGACACTGACACTGCTAAGATTGTTATTACAATAATCCTAGTCAGATGGCAGAGGAATTGTTGCCCTCAATTTCCAGAGGTCTATCCTCCAGTTCTCTGTGGAAATGGGTTTCCACTGCTTCCCCAAGTGAAGCTCCAAGCACCAGCCCCCTCATGTCCTCACAAAGAGAGGCTTCTCATTAAAAAAAAGAAAAAAGTGGGTGAAGACTGGAAATGAAGACAGAAAATGCCCACAATGGCTTTAGGACACAGCCATTCATGGTCTGCCATTGGCTCTGATGTACTGTTACCAGAAACCATACCCCACACAACTCTTACCCATCATAGTCTTTGCAAACTACTTAGGCATTTAATAAATACTTACTTTTTAAAAAAATTTCATAGGGACTCTATAAGCCATACAGAATCCTGTTCACCCATAGTAAGCTGTACCTTAGCACAGGGCTGAAAAGTTAACACATTAGGGCTGGAGGAATGCCTTAGTGGTTAAGGTGTTCACCTGCAAAGCCAAAGGACCCAGGTTTGATTCCCCAGGACCCACATTAGCCAGATGAACAAGGGGGCACATGCATCTGGAGTTTGTTTTTACTGGCTGGAGGCCCTGGCGTGCCTATTCTCTCCCTCTCTCTCTCTCTCTCTCCGTCTTTCTCTCTCTCTCTCTCTCTCTCTCACTCTCTCTCTCTCTCTCTCCCTCTTTCTCTCTCTCTCTCCCTCTTTCTCTCTCTCTCTCCATCAAATAAACAAATAAAAATTAAAAAAGAAAAAAGTTAACACATTAAAGTCATTAACATATCCAAAATTCCAAGAGTTGAGGCTGAGAGTTGATCCGAACATTCTTTAGACTCTCCAAGACCTCACAGTATAGTAAGAAAACTTTACTGAGCCACGAATACCCAGGGGAAGGGGAAAGTGAAAGCCTCATGGAGGGTCTTTTCATTCTCCTCATTTCATTCATTCTAGGGTACCAGATGGCAAAGAACACCTCCATATCATTATCACCGCCCATCTTCAACTGCATCATACCAGCTCCATAAGGACATACATTTACTTTATTGTGGTTGTTGTTCCTTAAAATAGCCCAAACAAGCAGTGTCTGGCACATAGTAGGTGCTTTAACACTGAGTAACCATCATTGATGTAAGAATTGCATTGCATGGGTTTTAATTAGCTCTCATTGCTGAGACAAAGCACCCAGCCAAAAAGCAGCTGATGGAAGGAAAGAATTTATTTTGGTTTGCAGTCTCAATGGAAAGCTCATGATGGCAGAGCAAAGGATAGTATGAGCATAATCTGGACATACCCTTGCCACAACAGGAGAAAAACAGCGGCAGGAAAATGAGCCAACCTCCAGTAAGGGGTAGCTAGCTATAACACCCCTAAGCCTATTCCCCAACAGTATACCCCCTTCAGCAAGCCTCCAGTTCCTACAATATGATCATATGGGGATCAGACATTCACAGCAAATGAGTTCATGGGGGACACCTAATTTAAACCACCACATGATACTCACTGCTTTTGGGCACTAGGCCAAATGGTTATTATTCATGATTCCAACAAATGAGGAACCTGGGAGCACCCCAGCAAACAGAGACCAGCTACAGACCTGAGCTCTCTGACCCCAGTGAACTCATCCCTGCCCATACTTCTCCCCATCAGCCCTCCCCCAACCATTCTGTGTCCCTTGTAGGTCCTTATGAGAAAAGTAGTGAATGTTTATCAAAGGAGTAAAAGGACAAGATTCCCAACCAAATGAATGACCCAGGAGTATTGGCTACCACTGTCATCTCCATTCCTGAAGGATTCAGAACTTAACCTTCGAATCCCAAATTAGGAGCTAGAGAGATGGATCAGTGGTTAAAATGCTGGCCTGCAAAGCTTAATGACCTGGGTTCTATCCCCAATACCCATGTAAAGCCAGATGCACAAAGTTACACATGCACCTGGAGTTTGTAGAGTGGATGGAGGCCCTGCTGTGCCCATTCTCTCAGTCTGCCTCTTCTCTCTCTCGCTCTCTATCTATCTATCTATCTCTATCTCTCTCTGTCTCTCTCTCTCTCTCCTTGCAAATAAAAAAAATAATTAAATATTTTCTTTAAATCCCACAATTAGGGTTAATGAAGGCATTCAGATAGAACTGGCCCAGTGAGCAAGCAAGCCTGAGCCTATCCAGCCAGGCAACTAACAAGGTATTTATTGGCAGGAAAATAATGTCAAATAAAGTGAAAAATGAGTTGGGCCAGGGAGATAAAGGCTCACTTCCCCTGTTGAGGTTCTTTCTAAGCTTTGTTCCTAATAAGGCTAATGCAACCAGGCCACCTGAAGAACACCACTCTACCCCTGCCCCACCCTCACTACCAGAGAAGGAAGTGCAGAGGGAGGGATTTGCATAACTTTTTAGGGCATGGGGAAAGGCCCAGACACTAAGAGGATCATTCTTATGTGTGTGCCAGGAAGTGTCCTGAGCACTTTCCACGAGAAACACAAATGCATGTTCACAGGAGAGGACCAGGCATGACTGCTGCAATGTGATTATAAAATGAATATTAAAATGATTACACAGGAATCATGTCCACAGATAGTCACTGTGGTGTTTTGAATGCAAATGCATGTCCCCCATAGCCTCAGGGATTTTTGATTAACCTTCCTAAAGTTTCTAACAGACAGAAGCCTATTAAAGAACGTATGTCACTGGGGGATGGATCTTGAGTCCAGCCCTGCTAAATGTGTAGAGAGCCAGTTTGAGCTCTGGCTCTTTGTGCTTGCTGATAGCAACTGTTATCTCTCTGCTGTGGATCTATGCTGAAGTGAGCCAACAGCTTAATCTGTAAGCCTGAAATAAACCCTTTCCTCCTATAAGTGAGATGGAGAAGGCAGCTGCAACAGTCAGTTATCCCATCCACTCAATTCATAAGCCTGCTTCAGATGTTTCTTCACTACCTGTATTGCCTAACAGTGATATGGCCATGATATGTGCGGCTCTTCACCACAGGAGGTCTTCTTTCTGCTCATTTTGATTTGGTGTCAAATGAGACCATGGAGTAAAGATGGCAGGGTTTTCTTTTTCTTTTTCTCTTTTTCTGTTTCTTTTCATTGTGATATTTTTGAGCTATCATCTCACTGTGTAGCCCAGGGTAGCCTTGAATTTGCACTCCTGGTGCCTCTGCCTCTCAAGTACTGCAATGACAGGCATGTATCCATCTGCTCGTTTGGCTTAGAAGTCATTATTGATCATGCTTGTCTTATGATTGATGAAACCAGAGTTCTGAGAAAAGGCACTGACAGCTGAGGTTTAGTAAGTGTTCAACCTGTACCACACACTGTGCAGAGAAGTTTATTTTCTATCCACTGAAGCCACTTAAGGTAGGTTCAGTATTCTCTGTTGTGTAGGTAAGGAAATAGAGTTTCAAAGGACAATATTTAGTTTCCCAAAGTAAAGACTGCGTCGGTATTTAAAGTAAAGAAATCTTATAACTTTTGTGGTAGTTTGAATAGATGGCCCCCAATATATTCAGTGTTTTGTTAGTTTGTAGTTTGCATGTGCAGCCACCTGGCTGGAGGTGGTTTCACTGGACGCATCTTAAGGTGTGGTGATGGGTTTGAGATTTCAATCTAAAGATATGCAAAGTTTGCTTGCTGGAGTTCCTAAAGTGTGCTGTGCTGTGTGGCTTGTGGCTTTTGGTTTGTGCTTCTCTCTCTGTTTGGTCCTGTGAAAGCAGGCAGCTTCTTCTGCCACTATAGAACTTGCTCTGAATCTGTAAGCTTCAATAAATCCCTTCCTACATAACTATGTCTGGTCTGGAAGTTCATCACAGTAAACCTGAAGCTGTCTGCTATGAAAGTTGGTACTGAGAGTGGGGTGAGATGAACCTGACCATGTGGATGTTGATCTTCTTGAACCTTTGTTTTGGAGGAATATGCATGGACTTAGTGCTTGCAACTGAAGATGCCTTCTGGCGTGGTAAGCCAAGTTTTATGTACTATTATGATGAGAGTTTGAGAATGCTAAGTGCAGACAGTATTGAACTTTGAGGCTTGGCTTATGAGCTTTCTAAGAGGAAGGAAAGACTGCAGAGGACTTTGTTGGAACTGGGCTACTGGCATAAGGGCTGACTGCATTCTGCTACCCAGGCCCAGAAAGTTTGATCAAGGTTAAATTTGTAATGGACTGATGTGCTTAGCTAAACATAATTGGACTGAGATTTAAGATTTTTAATCTGGAAAACCTCAAGCAAGTTAAAATTACAGGCACTGAGACTGGTTTTAAGTTACTAAACCTGCTATTGTCAAATACATTAGCAATCTTAAGAAAGATGGTCCAATTGATTTACATTAAATCAATGGAAAAGATGCTTGAGGAAAGACTATAATTAATAGAAATGCAAACTCTTTTTTTTTGTTTTGTTTTGTTTTTCGAGGTAGGGTCTCACTCTGGTCCAGGCTGACCTGGAATTAACTCTGTAGTCTCAGGGTAGCCTTGAACTCATGATGATCCTCCTACCTCTGACTCCTGAGTGCTGGGATTAAAGGCATGTACCACCACGCCTGGCTGAAATACAAACTCTTTTGGAAAGAGTTGACTGGAGAAGGAACCTGCTTTTCAAGGTTATGATTTATTTTGTCCCAGAATTAAGACTATGGCTGTGTCCTGCACACCTGGCATTGATTTCAGAAGTATGAAAAATGTGTGAAGTGGTCATGAATTGCACACGTTTCCAGAAGCCACTACTGAGATGCAGCATGAGGCAGGGCCTGATGCCCTGATAGGCTGAAAGAGCCTTTGGAAGATGGACTGTGGTTTGCATGGAGACCTGAAAATGTTTTGGATATACCAGGACTATGCGAGGGCTACCATAGACCACACTGTTGGCCTAGGATGGAAGTGTTCCCTGGCTACTCTGCCCAGCTGGAGGGGTGGAAATGGAAAATCTGGAGACTGGCAGTCTCTGGTTATACTGAACTTGAACTGCAGAAGTTTGATGATGGCTTGATGGTGGTTGAGTTTGCATTGTTTTAATCTCTCCTTATTATGAATTACACCAGTTGAAAATGTTTACTCTATGCCTTTATATGTTGGAAGTATTTAGCTTGTTTGATTTTACAGAGCTTACTATCTTAAATTGCTTAAGATTGTGGGGACCTTTGAAATTGAACTGAGTACAATTTAAAATGTGTGATTGTTATGAATGTGTTGGAGGCCAGGGGTGGAATGTGGTAGTTTGAATACATAGCCCCTAATATGTTCAGTGTTTTATTAGTTTGTAGTTTGCATCTACAGCCACCTGGCTGAAGGCAGTTTCACTGGGTGGATCTTAAGGTGTGGTGATGGGTTTGAGATTTCAATCTAAAGATATGCGAAGTGTACTTGCTGGAGATCCTAAAGTGTGCTGTTCTGTGTGGCTTGTGGCTTTTGGCTTGTGCTTCTCTCTCTGTGTTTGGTCCTGTGAAAGCAGGCAGCTTCTTCTGCCATTATGTAACATCCTCTATATCTGTAAGCTTCAATAAATCCCTTCTTCCATAAGTGTGCCTGGTCTGGAAGTTCATCTCAGTGAACCTGAGGCTGTCCACTATACCCTTCTTCTGAAGTTCAAAGTACTCTGTCACCAGAGGTTACATAATTAGCTCAAGATCACATGAATTTCCATGGACAAAGCTCCACAGGACAGAGCTCTTTCTATAATCCTGGCTGCTGGAGGGACTTACTTTACTTGGGAAAGTCCCCATAGAAGGGTGTATGTCATCTGTTGCAAGAAGCAAACAAATACAATCATTAATATCAAAGCACAGCCAAAATTTGACCTGCAGTCTATTAGTAAGATCTGCAGGTATAAGCTATTGTGCTCAGAATAGAAGGAAAATCTACTGGCTCCACGTTCTGCTATGTGCTGATGATGGGAGCTTAGCATGCACAAATGTCTGGCTTTCTTTGGTGGAAGCTCAATGTCCCATGGTTGTCTAGATGCTTCCACATCTTTTTACTCCTTTGCATTTCAGCAAAAGCTACATGACTTAGGTTAGACAATAGTCTGTGGGTAAAGGTGGCTTGTATTACTTCTGATGAAAAACAAGAAAAATATATGTGAATTTGCCAAGTGATCTTTTCCCCAGAAACACTCCAGGTGGTAAAACTTTTGCCAGCCTGGAATTCTAAGTATTCTATCAATTCTTCATTCTTGTTCAAATCAAACCACCTTCCCTCTTCTCATACCCAGCTTCTTCTCCTGTGTTAGTTGTCACTTTTCACCGTCAACAACATCCATGAATCTATGGGAATTGAGACTAAGTATCTTTGAGTACAAAAGTTTATAATGGGAAACATAAATGTTTAATGGTGTATATTAAGCCACTGTAATTTGGGATAAATTTGTTACTGCAAAATAACTTAGCCTATAGTAACTAGTACATGGTGATAGTTCTAGTGGAGTCTAGGGCTTACTTTATGCCTTGATAATCCTGCAGACATTATACTGGTATGGGAAATAGGAGGACCACAAGGGAAAACATACTTCATAGATCAATAGGGTCTGTTTTGGGAACTGGAATTACCACTGTTGGAATAGAGACATGAGAGAAACCCAGAAAGGACTCTCAGCGTCATACCAGAGATTAGAGTTAAGGTATGAGGAAGTTGGGTACTTAGAGGTGAGGACCGGCTTTCTCTGAGTCATACCACCTGGGCTGTGTCCTATAGGTGGAGGCAAAATCTGTAATGTTTATTATGTTGAAAGGTGAACCTCACTCTCAGAGTTTACTGATAGAAAAGTTGGACAGCATTTCTGGGTAAGAAGTTCATCTTCATATGAGGCAAGTCACAGGAAATACAGGTCCAAATATCCATGGAGGGATTTCTTCTTGAAGGATAGATCCAAACTTTTTCTAGAACTTGGTATGTAAATATCCTTTGTGGCCAGACACATTCTAAATCTAGAATGATTAAGAAAACGGACACAAGACTGGGTGCAGCCCAACAATTAGCCTTACAAAGAGGATCCCTCCCAAAGACTATCTGTCTTTGTTCCCTGATTATAGCAATGTGGTTTATTTATTAATTTATCAAGTATTCATGGAGTCCCTGATGGGTGCCAGAAATAATGCTATCTCTCCAGAATATAATAACGAAAATATAGTGCTTTATATTCCTGATGAAGTTTCAGCCTAATAGGAAAGAAGAAAGAATACATTTTATTATTTCTTTTTAAAAATATTTTATTTATTTATGAGAGAAAGAGGCAGATGGATAGATAAATAGATACATGTATAGAATACATAGATATGTAGAAGGAAATAATGGGTGCACCAGGGCCTCTAGCCACTGCAAACGAACTCCAAACACATAGTCCACCTTGTGCATCTGGATTTACATAGATAGTAGGGAATCAAGCCCAGCTCCTTAGGCTTTGCAAGCAAGCACCTTTACTGCTGAGCCATTTCTCCAGGCCCCATTTTTTAAATATATTTTAGAGAGAGAGAGGGAGAGAGAATTGGCACAAAAGGACCTCAGACACTGGAATCGAACTCCAGACACTTGTGCCACCTAGTGGTCATATATGACCTGTGCTTGCCTCACCTTTATGCATCTGGCTTATGTGGGATCTGGAGAGTCAAATATGGGTCCTTGGGCTTCACAGAAAAGCACCTTGACCACTAAGCCATCTCTTCAGCCCCTCCAGCCACCATTTTTTTTTTGTTTCTTAATGTCTAATTATAAACTGTGATAAGAGTCCTGAGCAAGAAGCCACAGTTCCCCAAGATCCTGAAGTAGTCACAGTTCAGCTGAGAAGTAGAAGGTAATTTATGGAGTGAAGGTAAATACAACAAAGGCAGTGGCAAGAGACCACAGTTAATGAAAATCTGGATCCAAAATCCCAGGGCATTTGGAATTCAAACACATGAAGATAGTGAGGGAAACTAAACCTAAAAAATTGAACAGTTTCTTATTCCTTACATGACTTACTGGCCTACCTAAGAGCACCAGGAAGCCTATCGGTAGCTTTATACTGTGTTTTAAAGAATAGGTAGTATTTCAGCATTGGGAGGCAGAAGCAGGAGGACTGTTGTGAGCTCAAGGCCAGCCTGGGCTACATGGTGAGACCCTGTTTCAAACAAACAGACAGACAGACAGACATGGGCTGGTGAGATAATTCAGTTGGTAATGTGCTTGCCATGCAAACACGAGGAACTGAGTTTAGGTCCAGCCCCTATGTAACAATAAAGACAACAGAAGCCTGGAATTCCAGTGCTGGGAACAGCCAGTGGAAAGAACCTGTGGCCTGCTGGCCAGCTAGTCTAGGGAGCTCCCGGTTCACTTAGAGACCCTGTCAAAAAACAAGATGGAGAGTGATTAAAGTAGCTATATGACATCATCCTCTGTCATCCAAATGCACACATTCACATGTGCGTGCATACTTGCACACACATGTGTGCCACCCACATCCACACATATGATCCACACACGTACACATGAAGAAAACAGAATAGGCTGCTGATTTCAGAGGCATTATCAATACAGCTGAAGTGTGGAAAGTGCAATTATCCAAGAAATGGATGATGATGGATTTTGGTTGTGGTGGTGAAGGAAAATGTAGAAAGAAGTCTATGCATTAGAATTACATATATTAAAAAAAATAATATATTTGGAGTGACAGGTACAGAAGAGAAGAATCCAAGATGTGTTTTAGTCTCAAGTCCCATAGTTGTGTGGATGATGTTAATGGTGAAAAATGAAAATTGACACAGGAGAAGCAGTCAGGTGTGGGAAGAGAAAGAGTGGTTTGATTTGAACAAGGATGACGAATCTGCACTGGGACCATTGATGCTGCTGCTTGCCATCTATTGATAAGGAGAGTCAAGGACTCCTACTTTTTGAGTTTGTCCTTTACCTCAATGCCTCCCTAGAGAATTGTGAGTTTTAGGAATGCAGACTCCTTCCAGATCCTTAATTAGTGGAGTTGAGATGACACTCTCACACTCCCATCCTGTCAGCCACTTTGGCCAAAGATCAGATTCCGATATCAGAGCTAGAACATCTGACCATTTCATCTCCTCTATTTTAAACATTTTATGCTTGTTAAACCCCAGTTTGGCAGTTGCTCTAAGATCCAGAATAAGAACATGTTACAGGAGCAGATGCACAGAGACCAAAGAAAACTGGGAACTGGGGCACAACTAATTCTTTGGGGTTTTCCATTGTTTGTAGGAGAATCTCATTGACATCCCAGAGGAACACAGGATGTCAAGGTTCCAGAAAAGAAGTGATCGTTTCTGGATGAGGGCACCTCGAAAGAACATCCTGGAAAAGTTGTACTTGAGTTGCCTCATGAAGGATGAGTGTGATTTGGTTAAATGGTGATGAGAAAGGGAAGATAAGTCCAGGGAAAGGAAACAACACTGTCAGGCCAGTAGTTGGGATGCTGGGAATGGGACACAGAGCCTTTATTCATTTTGTACATCATGAGAATGACTACTGTCAGAGAAGAGCTTACAGCTCAGTTTTCTGAGGCATGATCTCATTGGACAAAATTTAAAAGGAGTTGATGGAACTTAGAAAAGAAATCTCCCACCTCCATTTTCCTCCCTTCTATATCCACACATGAGATTCGTGTCCTAGAAGGGGATTTTTTTTCAGACATTCATCCCAGACTTTTCTCTCTCCCTACATTTTTTTGGTATTTATTTATTTATTTTAGAGCAACAGACAGAGAAAGAAAGAGGCAGAGAGAGAAAGACAGAGACAGAATGGGCGCACCAGGGCCTCCAGCCACCACAAATGAACTCCAGATGCGTGCGACCCTTTGTGCCAACATGGGTCCTGGAGAATCAAGCCTCAAACTGGGGTCCTTAGGCTTCACAGGCAAGTGCTTAACCACTAAGCCATCTCTCCAGCCCTCTCCCTCCCTACCTGTTATCATGCTGTCCTTTCTGTCAAACACATCCTTTCTCCTCCATCACCTTCTGTCCAACTCTTACCATTTCTTTACTGGAGCAATGTTCAAAGTGGCCTCCCCCTCAGGGGCCAGCCAGATGATATTTACTTTGCTGCAACCTCCCAGCCCACCCCTTATCTGTAGGACCCTTCCTGTCTGGGCTTGTGTTCCATCTCCTAGGGATCAGGCAGTGTGCTTCTAGAGCTACAGACCATGTCTGATCCCCCTCCAGAGACCCCAAACCGACTCTCACATAAGCAAGAACCCCATAAATGTGGAACAAATTGAGGGCTGAGTGGCAATCTAGAACTCTTGGGCCCTCTTTCCAGCTCTGACTTTGAACTATAAAACATGTAAGAGTAATGGAAAGTCACTGTACCAAAAGTGACTTCTTTTCCATAGCCTGAAACCACAGTACAAAACTCTGAGCACCTAGGAGGTTTATAGCCAAATTCACTCTTACTCTGTCTGAGTTTTATAGCTGTATCTTGTGGGACAAATTGCTTCCTGCTAGTATATTGGTAGTACCTCTAGGGCCCAATGTGCTCTGCTGGGTAGTGGAGGATAGATTGTGGCAGGAAAAGTCTTATTTGTCTGCCCACTGGAGACCCACAGTGAGGTCCACATGCCACTGTATGATGAGCCTGTATACGTCTCATGTACACATGTGCATGTGTATGCAAGAAAATGAACACATGACAGAGCATGGCCATATGCTATGGCCAAACCATCTTAGTCTTCTATTTTGAAGAATTTTGGTCTGGACTCACTCATGAGCTGTGAGAGTGGGAGACACAGAGAGGGAAGGAGAGCTCTTTTCTCCAGCAGTAATCATGTTACTGAAAACCACCAGGAGTCATCGTGTTTATCTTTCTCATTTATCCAAACCCCAAACAGCCCTGTGCAGCAAATCACATTTCTGCAAGGCATATTATTCTGTCTGTAGCATAAACTTCTAGCTATATCTCGCTCAAGAGCAGCCTCTCCAGGTAAATATAAATGTCATTAGAATAGCGACATTTGGAGAAGTAATGCTATTTGCTCTGATTGAGAGGAAACACAGCATAGGCTCTGGCAAAGCTGGTCTCTTTTCCTTAGAAATTTATCAAAGTCCCCTAATTCAGAGGCACTGTGGACTCTCCTCTGGAAGAGTGGAGCGCTGTGGTGGCACGAAGTGTGTAGGAAGAGATGAGGGGTCTTGATGAGTTATTCTACAGTTCTAGCCCCTCCTGTAGGGAGGTGAAGTGGAATCATCTCTCTCTCTCTCTCTCTTTAACTTCCTGTCATGCAAGTAGTTCCCAGAGACAAGTTCACAAGATTGATATAGACTTGAGAAAGATCAAATGGCTATTTTTCACTGCACAACAGAAATTCTGCCAGCTTTACCCTGAGGGAATATAAAAACTCCATCCCATATTGACCTCAGCCTTTGGAATCTGAGGCGAATGTCTGGCAGTCCCAGGAAATAAGGAGGCAGGGGAGGGAGTGTGAGTCTTCTCCTGCCTGGCAGAATCACTGCCTTTCTGAGCATATTCCACCTTTAGCCCTGGGGAAAGGGAGTCAGACTCTGTAATTGATAAATAAATCACTGATCCCCTCTCTAAAATGCTATATGCTTCAGCCTGGGCAGAAAGGCATGGGGCTGGGGTCCTTAAGGCACTGGAGAAACAAGAACAATCCAAATCCAAAAGTACCAGATTGAAAGAAATAATCACAATCACAGCAGAAATCAATGACTTGGAAATTGAGGAAACAATTCAAAAAATTGACAAAACAAAGAGCTGGTTCTTAAAAAAAAAAGAAAAAAAACAAGATTGATAAACCCCTGACTAAATTGATCAAAAGGAAAAATTCAAACAAACAAAATTAGAAATGAAAATGGAGATGTTATATGGACACCAATTGTATTAGTCAGCTTCAGGTTCACTGAGATGAACTTCCAGACCAGGCACAGTTATGGAGGAAGGGATTTATTGGAGCTTACAGATCCAGGGGAAGTTCCATAAAAGCAGAAGAACCTGGCCTGCCTTCACAGGCCCAAGCAGAGAGAGAGAGAGAGAAGTACAAGCCTAAAGGTCAAAAGCCACAGCACACTTCAGGAACTCCAGCTAGGTGCACTTTACATATCTTTAGATTGAAATCTGAAACCCACCACCACACCTTAAGATTCACACAATGGCACTGCCTCCAGCCAGGTGGCTGAAGATGCAAACTACAAACAAATAAACAACTGAAATATATTGGGGGCCATCTATTCTATTCAAACTACCACATTCCGCCCCTGGCCCCCAATAGATTTATAACCATCACGCATTATAAATTGTACTCAGTTCAATTTCAAAGGTCCCCATAGTCTTGACCAATTTAAGATATGAAGGCCTGTAAAATCAAACAAGTTAAACATTTCTAACATATAAAGGCACAGAGTAAACATTTTCAACTGGTATAAGGCATAGCAAGGAGAGACTAAAGCAATGCAAACTCAACCACCATCAAACAAACATCAAACTTCTGCAGTTCAAGTTCAATATACCCAGAAACTAACAGTCTCCACACTTTCCAATTCCTCCCCTCCAGCTGGGCAGAGTAGCCGGGGAACACTTCCATCCCAGGCCAACAATGCGCTCTATGGTAGCCCTTGCACAGTCCTGGTATATACAAAACATCTTCAGGTCTTCATGCAAACCACGGTCCATCTTCCAAAGGCTCTTTCAGCCTATCAGGGCATCATGCCCTGCCTCATGCCACATCTCAGCAGCAGCTCCTGGAACCATGTGCAATTCATGACCACTCTTCACATTTTCCAAAGGCTCTTTCAGCCATCAGGGCATCAGGCCCTACCTCATGCTGCATCTCAGCAGTGGCTCCTGGAAGCATGTGCAATTCACGGCCAGTCCTTGCATTTTTCATGCTTCTGAAACCAATACCAGGTGTGCAGGACACAGCCATATTCTTAATTCAGGGACGAAACAAATCATAGCCTTGAAAAGCAGGTTCCTTCTCCAGTCAACTCTTTCCAAAAGTGTTTGCATTTCTATGATAGTCTTTCCTCAGGCATCCTTTCCATTGTTTTAATGTAAAGCAGTTGGAACATCTTCCTAAGATTGCTAATGTGTTTGACAATAGCAGGTTCAGTAACCTAAAACCAGTCTCAGTGCCTGTAATTTTAACTTGCTTGAGGTTTTCCAGCTTAAAATCTTAAATCTCTCAGTCCAATATCTCTAGCCAAGCACATCAGTCCATTACAAATTTAACCTTGATCAAACACTGTGGGCCTGGGCAGCAGGACGCAGCCAGCCCTTATGCCAGTAGCCCAGTTCCAACTGCAGTCTTTCCTTCCCCTTAGAAAGCTCATAAGCCAAGCCTTGAAGTTCAATGCTATCTGCACTTAGCATTCTCAGACTCTCATCAGAATAGTCCATAAAACTTGGCTTACCACTCCAGACGACACCTTCAGTTGCAAGCACCAAGTCCATGCCTATTCTTCCAAAACAAAGGTTCCACAAGATCAACATCCACATAGTAAGGTTCATCTCACCCCACTCCTTGGTACCAAATTCTGTATTAGTCAGCTTCAGGTTCACTGAGATGAACTTCCAGACCAGGCACAGTTATGGAGGAAGGGATTTATTGGAGCTTACAGATCCAGGGGAAGTTACACCAATGAAATCATCAGGCTATATATTAAAAACCTATATTCTACAAAACTAAAAAATCTGGAAGAAATGGATTATTTCCTTGACTCTTACTATCAAAATTAAACCCAGAAGAAATCAATTACTTTAATAAAGCCATAGCATCAAGTGAAATTAAAAATGTATTTAAAAACCTCCCAACAAAAAAGTCCACACCCAGACAGTTTCACTGCAGAATTCTACCAAACCTTCATTGAGGAACTGAAACCATTATTCCCCAAATTATTCCACACAGTTGAAAAGGAGGGAATGCACCCTGATTCCTTCTATGAAGTCTGCATCACACTAATGCCTAAACTAGACAGATACCCAAGAAGAAAATAAAATTATTAACCAATATCCCTGATGAACATAGACACAAAAATTCTCAATAAAAATTCTTTCAAACCAAATATAAGAACACATCAAGTAGGTTTCATCAGGACTCAGGGATAGTTCAACATATGGAAATCAATAAACATAATACATCACATAAACATATTTAAGGACAAGAATTGCATAATTATTTCAATTGATGCAGAAAAGTCCTTTGGCAAAATACAACATCCTTTCATCATTAAAACACTGGAGAGGTAGGGAATAAGCTCAGAAGCCAGACTTTCTGCATTCAAACCCTGATTCTACTCCTTCCAAATAGAGTGATCTTGGAGCTAGCTAATTAGCCTCTCTCCCAGTAGGATTATTATGAACACCAGTAGGGTTAATATGAAAAAGAACTCAGAGCAGTGCAGTGTTAACCACCATGTGCTATTGCTGTAGAACTCTCCATGGTGGGCCTGGTTCAGGTTCAGATTCTCTTCTTACAAGAGAGAATCACACATTTAGGTTTCAAGCCTCCTGTGGTACAAAAAGGCTACAAAGGGTTCATAGGAATTAGGACTTCTGGACACTGGTGGCCTGGGAGCTCTCTGGAGACAATGCTGAAGCATTTTTGTGTTCTTGTGTTGGTTGTATATAAGCTGCTTTTATTTTCTCTTACAGAGCATACATGGGATCAGTGGGCCAGTGATGGTACAACTCTGTGAGCCTGTTTTCCCACCTCTGCACTGAGGGAGATGATACAACTGGCCTCTGAAAAGTCAGAGAACTCCATCATCACATTTTCCACTGGTCTTATATGTAGACTATGTGATAGATTTCGGCATCAGGCAATGCTATGGAAGTAGGTCATCCCTGACCCAGAACTCAGATGGGAGAAATGAACAAAAAGTGTCAGTGAGTTTGAATTGTTAGAATCTTGGTGGTTTTGCTTGGCTGTCAGTGAGGCCAGAACTATCATAGTTGATCCTTCCCATTGCAGGACCACAGTGAGACTAGATAATAACACAGAAGAAGAGGAAAGAATTGACCTCTGCAGCTCAGCCAGTTTTCTCCAAAGGGCTGATGGTTCTCAACCTTCTTCATGGTGTGACTCTCCAAGAGCTCATCACATGTCTGGATTCCAATCATCTCTCTGTCCATAGAACATTGTTCATGGTACAGGCCTCACCCTAGGTTTCCTGCTTGTTCTGAAGTTCCTGTGAAGCCAGGGCTGGTGAGCAGAAGATGGTCCAATTTTTCAATGGATTTCCATGCCTCTGAAAGTGCTGGTTCCTTCTCCCCAGCAACTGATGAGCAGGCTGTGAGCAATTTTATGTTTTCAAATGCAGAAGGAGCATTGCTATCTCCATAAAGCATGATACTCTGTTCTCAGCTGAGAATGGGTATTCAATAAATCTTCAAAGAAAGGCTGGGCATCTACCACATACTGATGACAACAGAGCAACCTTGGAATGCAAATCAGTACTATACATTGTAGGAGATAGCCAGCCTATACTTTTTATTTATTTATTTAGTACCTATAATAATTTAATGAAGTAACTACTATACATTCCATATCATACTACTAGAGAAACAGATTCAGGGAAATTCAAGAATATGCTGGCAAATGACACAACTAGTGCTTCACCCAGGGATTAGTAGACTAGTAAATACAGAAAAGCAAAATATCCTGTGAGAAAAATAGTTCATTCTCCACTTGGATTTGTTTTATGCAACCATGTGATGTGTAATGCCCAACAAGATTCAACACCATTGCATATGATGGAATGTGAGCATTTGCACACTGGGACAGACAGCTTCAGGTTCTCTGAGATGAACTTTCAGACCAGGCACAGTTATGGAGGAAGGGATTTTTTGAAGCTTACAGATCCAGGGGAAGTTCCATAATGGCAGAAGAAATTGACCTGCCTTCACAGCTCCAAGCAGAGAGAGAGAGAGAGAAGCCACAAGGCAAAAAAGCCACACCACATAGCACACTTTAGCTAGGCACACTTTACATATCTTTAGATTGGAATTTCCAACCCACCACCATACCTTACTATCTGCCCAGTGACACTTCCTCCAGCCAGGTGGCTGCAGATCCAAACTACAAACAAAACACTAAATGTATTGGGGTCCATCTAGTCAAATTACCACAATCTGCCCGTGGATCCCAATAGATTCAAAACTATCACATGTTGTAAATTGTATTCAGTCCAATTTCAAAGATACCCACAGTCTTTACCAACTTAAGATAGTTCCAAAGTCCCAAGTCTCATCTGAGATTTAGTATTGTCTCTTATCAGTGAGCCCTAAAACAAAAAATCAAACAAGTTATATACTTTCAATATATAAAGGCACAGAGTAAACATTTTCAACTGGTATAGGGCACAGCAAGGAGAGACTAGAACAATGTAAACTCAACCACCACCAAACAAACATCAAATTCTTCAGTTCAAGTCCAGTGACTGGCAGTTTCCAGATTTTCCAATTCCACCCCTCTAGCTGGTCTGAGTAGCCACGGATAACTTCCATCCCTAGCTAACAGCCTCTATGGTAGACTTGCACAGTCCTTTTATATTCAAAATGTCTTCAGGTCTCCATGCAAATGGCAGTCCATCTTCCAAAAGTTCTTCCAGCCTATCAGGGTCATCATGCCCTGCATCATGCTGCATCTCAGCAGCGGCTCCTGGAATCGTGTGCAATTCATGATCACTCCACACATTTTTCATGTTTCCAAAACTAATACCAGGTGTGCCAGACACAGTCATATTCTTAATTGAGGGATGAAACAAATCATAACCTTGTAAAGCAGGTTCTTTCGCCAGTTGACTCTTCTAAAAAGAGTTTGCATTTCTGTCATAGTCTTTCCTCAGGCATCCTTTCCATTGTTTTAATGTAAAGAACTTGGGCCATCTTCACTAAGATTGCTAGTGTGTTTGACAATAGCACCTTCAGTAACCTAAAATTAGTGTCAGTGTCAGTAATTTTAAACTTGCTTGAGGTTTTCCAACTTAAAATCTTAAATCTCTCAGTCCAATATCTTTATCCAAGTACATCAGTCAATTACAAATTTAACCTTGATCAAATGCTCTAAGCCTGGGCAGGAGAATGCAGTCAGCACTTATGCCAGTAGCCCAGTTCCAACAAATTCCTTTGCAATCTTTCCTTCCCCTACAAAGATCATAAGCCAAGCCTCCAAGTTCAATCCTCTGCAGTTTGCATTCTCAAACTCTCATCATAATAGTCCATAATACTTGGCTTACAGCTCCAGAAGGCATCTTCAGTTGCAAGCACCAAGTCCATGCCCATTGCCCCAAAACAGAAGTTCCAAAAGACTAAAATCCACATGGTCAGGTTCATCTCACCCCACATTCTGGTACCAATTTCTGTGGCAGACAGCTCAGGTTCGCTGAGATGAACTTTCAGAGCAGGCATGGTTATGGAGGAAGGGATTTATTGAAGCTTACAGATCCAGGGGAAGTTCCATAATGGCAGAAGAGGCTGACCTGTTTTCATAGCTCCAAGCAGAGAGAGAGAAGCCACAAGCCAAAAAAGCTACACCACACAGCACACTTCAGGAACTCCTGCTAGGCACCCTTTGCAAGTCTTTAGATTGAAATGTCAATCCCACCACCATACCTTAAGATCCACCCAGTGATACCTCCTCCAGCCAGGTGGCTGCAGATCCAAGCTACATCTATTCAAACTACCATTCATACTGTGGCCTAGTGAGGTGAAGGAAAGACTTAAATTACCTTCCACCCAGGATTTGGTGCATAGTGAAGGATCCTGAATCTAGGAGGAAACTAACATGGTCAGGTTAGATAAAATAGCATCAGCAAAAGCCACTAAATACCCCAGTGAAGATTCTATTTTCTTATGGTTATTCCAGACCACAGATGTCAATTTGGATCATGAAAAAATAGCAATATTTTATTTTTTAATATTTTATGTTATTTATTTGAGAGAGAAGAAGGAGAAAGAGAGATTAAGGAGAGAATGTGTATGACAGAGCCTCTAGCCACTGCAAACACACTTCAGATGCATGTGCCACCTTGTGCATCTGGCTGACATAGGTCCTGGGGAACTGAACCTGAGTCCTTCAGTTTTGCAGGCAAGCACCCTAACCACTCAACAATTTCTCCAGCCTCATAGCAATACTTACTTTCTTGGGTATTCTACAACATTCAGGGCTTCATTTGAACCAAGGACCTGGCAGTTCTCTATCCATACAGAAGCATGGTCCAGGAAACACTAGGTAGAGTCTTAATGATAAGTGGTAAGGCTCAAACTAAAATCAAATTTATTAACCTAAGAAGCAGCTCCTTATATGTTTTCGCCAAATGTTATTAGGTAGACAATATGAAGATGCACTCCCAGTGTGGTCACCTGTTTGGATTTTAAAGCTTCATGCTATAAAGGCATATCTGTGAGAATTTCAATCAATTTATTTATTTATCCTACAGACAATTGCTGGACCCATACTCTGCATTAGACTGTGAACACTGCAGAAAAATCAGTGAATAATGCCAGTGTGCTCCCTGTCTTCTGAAGTTGTTTTCCCATGCTTCTTCTCACACTGCAGAGCAAACTTAGAGATGTGTGGTATACATCCAGAGCTTCCTGTTCCCCCAGCACAATGTCCATGGGAGCTCCCTAGAGCATTTCTGCCCACGTTTGAGGAGCAGAGTCCTCAGGAGACAGATGAACAAGCCATGGGAACAAGAAGGACTTCCCTACTTTCAGGATTTTTTTTAAACCAAATAGGGGAATGAACTCCCAAAGCTGCACATCAATGAGTCCCCCTCTCTTCTCTGACCCTCCCATTTCAATAGCCCTTAGGAAGAACCAGACCCTGTTCACTGAGATCTCACTCTTCCAGTTGCTTATTGTATGGCTCTGTTGATCTCTGCCAGCTAACAGAAAAGCCAGCCCCAGCTGACTTGAACATGAGAACACATTCTTTACCCCATCTAACATCGGATGTGTGATGAAGGGCTTTAGATTTAGATAAGAAAGAGGCTTGTGTTTTAGGTGCTTCGTACATATCTGGTGGCACTGTTTTGAAAGTTGTGGAGTCTTTAGGAGGTGAGATGGCTTACAGCAATATATCACCGTGAGCTAGACTTATAGTGTAACCCTAATTCCAGTTTAGAGTTCTCTGCTTCTTACCTTTCATCATGTGAACAAGCTATCACTTCACACTCCCCTCACTGTGTCTTCTCTGCCATGATGAGCTGAAATCTCTATGAAACTATGAGCTGAAACAAACCTTTCCTCCCTCGAGCTGCTTCAGTCAGGTATGTGTGCTCATCCCACCTATGTGAATACAAGGTGATCCCCAGGAGACTAGTTCAGTCTTCAAAGAAGAATCATGAACCTATATTCCTTACATCACCCTCTCTGTTGCACTCAGCCTGCTGGCTTGCTCTCTATGCCAGCTTCCTCAAGGCCCATAGAAGATTAACGTGTTTTAAATGCAACTGTCCACAGGAGAGATTAAGACCTACTTCCCCTGTTGTTCCTTCTGTCCCTTTGGCCAATTTTGGAGCAAGAAACTCTTAACTTAGATGTTCCCTGTGCAGAATGTCAATCTCATCTCCTTTGTCAGTCGCGTGATTTCCACTAAGCCAGACCCTGGCAAGGTGGCATGGGATTGGCTTGATTGATTGCCATGTGCTTTAAAAGATGCCAGACCTTCCCTGTGATGAAGTTTCAGTGAAGTGCAGCTTTGTAAGTAAGAAGAAAGGAAGGAGAAATGCCTGTATGTAGGCTGTGGAGAGTACCTGGCACCATCGTCTTCTCTCCTCTGCTATATCCCATGACGGTTTCTGCAGCCAGGTTCACATTTCTGATAGAAATGACCCATCCAAGGGCAGATTGTGGGGGGAAAAAAGATTTACTTTGGCTTATAGGCTCAAGAGGAAGCTCCATGATGGCAGGGGGAAACAACAGCATAAGCAGAGGTTAGACATCACTTCCTCACTAAGATCAGGTGGACAACAGTGACAGGAGAGTGTGCCAAACACTGGCAAGGGGAAACTGGCTATATTAACAATAAGCCCAACCTCAACAATACACTACCTCCAGGAGGCATTAATTCCCAAATCTCCATCAGCTTGGAACCCAACATTCAGAACACCTAAGATTTTGAGGGACCACCACATTCCACCCCAGTCCCAATAACCTGAAAACTATCTATGTAAAATGCAGTGCATTCAATCCAACTTTAAAAGTCCCCATAGGTTTTAATCAACCCCAATGATATTCAAACATTCCCATCATCCAAGATCTTTTAACTGAGCCATAATACCAAAAAATACTCCCCAAAACCCATAATGGCACAGAATAAACACACTGCATAAGATGGCATTGGGCATAGCAAAGGAATATTCAACCAATACAAGATTTAAACAGTGCAAACATCAAACTCTTCAGCTCCAAGTTCAATAACTCTAGTTAGTTACATATCTCGAAGTCCAATAATTCTAACCAGCAATAAGTCTCTGGAGTTCCAATTCCACTCCTCCAGCTAATCTACTCACAGTCCTGGAAAATTCCATCTGGGGCTGGCAGCTCTCCTTAGCAGCCATCTCATGGTCCCGGCATCTCCACTGGGTCTCCACTGCAACCAATGGTCCATCCTCACTGCTCCATCAGGACTCCATGAAGGCAATCCAATGGCCATTTCCAAAATACAAGATTGTGTTGCAAATTCAATGACCCTCTCTTTTTTGCATTTCTTTTATTCCATAATACAAGGTGGGGTGCCAATTTGTTAATCCAGGGGGAAATAAAGCAGAGTTTGAAGAACAGGACACTCGTTCAGCATTCAGGCCCTTGAAAAGTCAGCATTCTTTCTGTTGTTCCAATGCAGGTCAGCTGTCCCAATCTCAATGGTTGCAATTACAGTTGAACAGGCAGAAGTTTTTGCCTGAAAATTTCATTATTTTTTCTGTTCCATATCCCACTGTTCACACCAGTCCATTTCTATGCAATGAAGCCCTGCACAAATTCTCATGACATAAACATAATAGCAAGCCTCACACAAACTGCTTCTAGCCCAGTCCAGGCAAAGCTCTTTCTCACCCTCATAAGAGAAACCTCACAGTCCTTAGATTTTACTGCATTAAGACCTTTCAACTCTGACCAGAATAGTCCCTCAAGCTGTACTTACAGCACTATAAGGCATCTCTTAGGCCATGATTTCAAATTCATACAAATTCTCCTGTAAAGCAGTTCTAAAAGGTCAAAGCCACAAAGTCAGGTTTCTAGGCACTACAATCCCACTCTTCTGGTACCAACTTTACTGTTGCAGTCAGGTTTGCGTTGCTGGCAGAAATCACCCAACCAAAAGTATCTGGTGGGAAAAAAAAAGGTTTATTTTGGCCTACAAATGAGAGGGGGAAGCTCTGTGATGGCTGGGAGGAACAATGGCATGAGCAGAGGGTGGATATCACCTCTTCATGAGCATCAAGTGGATAACAGTGACAGGAGAATGCACCAAGCACTGGCAAGGGGAAACTGGCTATAATACCCATAAGCCCACACCCAACAATATGCTGCCTCCAGGAGGTGTTAATTCCCAAATCTCCATCAGCTGGGAACCTAGCTTTCAGAACACCTAAGTTTTGGGGGGACACCTGAATCAAACCACCACAATGGTGCAATCTATTTTTACCAAAAATAAAATCCACATGAATTGGCTGCTTTATGCGTGCCAGACACCCTCCCAGGCACCATGGATGACATTAATGCCAGCCAAGAGTGAAAACTCAGGAGGGTTTATCAGTCAAGTGGCTTCTTCACTGTTCCAATATCTAACACAGTACATGATACACCACTACTACAAGAGAAATACTTTTGATGACATAAATGACTGTATTCCAGATAAGAGGGCAATACTGTTTCTCTTCTGTAGTCTTTCTTTCCATTTTGTTTGTAGCCAAACTGTTTAATAGAATTTAAGGCAATTTGCTGAAAGTCGCTTGAGGAGCAGATAGTAAAGTTAAAATATATACCTAAGTGTAGCAGTTTGTAATCGCTTGCTCTGTCCCAATGTTATGACTTCCATCCATGCGTGACTTTGACTGAAAGACTCTTCTAAGGGTAGCTGTGAGCTATTTAGCCACCAACTACAGCCATGGCCACAGTCACTTATGTTCCTGCTTCTGTTCTAGAATCTTCTAGTCTTCTGAACAGCTTTTCACTCATCTGCATATCTGCATCCATGAGTACCATTCAGATCCCCCCCTGCTTCCTAATATAATCCCTGTCTGTTTCTTGTCTTCATTTTTCTATCTTCTAGCCTGGGAGAATGAAAGTCTTTAAGAACAGAGGTCTTTCTCCTGGGAGAATATAAGTTCTTAACTCCTTAATGGCAGGAAATTTAAAAAGCCTTGGACTCTAGGATCAGACTGCCCACGTTCAAATCTCAGCTCCTCCTCTCGACTGCATGATCTTGGCCACATTCTTCACTTCTATGGGCCTCACTTTCCTCGTCAATAAAATGAGGATAATCATAGTATGCACATCTTAGGGCTATTGTGAAGCCTGAATCAGTGTGTATGAAAGACTTAATTCCAAACATACAGTGAGACCCATGCTAATAACGGCTATCATTTTCATTTTTCATTTCCTGATATTGCAAATTCACTAATTCTCTGTCTGCTTCACTAGTGAATTGCTTCTTCCCCGCTAGACTGCAAGTTCCAGGGACAGACATTAGGAATGCTCTCTCCTAGCAGTGTCCTCCCGTTCTGCCACAGTAATAAGAACTCCATTGGCACTTAGCAAACCCTTATAGAAAGGAGCAAGACAAAACAGCCTTGGGCTCTGGGGAAAATACTCATTTGAATCTCCTTCCTCCCCTTCCTCTCTCCTTTTGCTGCACATCTTTTCTTCCTTCCTGAAATCAGATTAAGCCTCCCTGAGGCTAAATGGATAGTGTTTCAAGTCATTCTCTTAATGGATGTGAATTGACTGTAATCCTTTTGCTTCACAGCATGCAGGTGACTGAGATAAAGATTTTAATCACTCCCCAAAATGTGGTATTGGCTTACAAGATGTCAGCTCTCCACTGTACTGCAGAGTCATTTGTGGTGACTATGCAGCAGAGGGAAAGGGGCCCAGGAAATCTTAATTGGCCTTTAGCTAATTTCAGGAACCAGACCTTACTGGTAATTTGCTGCAAAACTGGTACAGTTCTCTCTGAAATAAGTTCCTCGGCCATGGGAAGCTACAGTGAAAATTATAGAAAATGGCTCCAAGCCATATCTGGACACCAGAGATAAGTTCAGGGAGCTGGGACCAGACCCAGCCAGCCGCATGCTCATCTGTGGCAGGACAGGATTGCTTGTCAACTGGCTCTGACTTATAAAGGGCATAGAAAGAGGCATTCCCAACATGGCTTCACAGCTGCCCTTTGAACCACTCTCACGTGAACCTGGGAAGAACACCAGTGGCAGAGCAAAGAAGGTTCATCGACTCACTGTGGGTGGTAGGAAACAGTTCCCCACAAAAGATGAGTCTGAAATTGAGATTAAAGGCATGAGAGTATCGCTGCTGAGGCCATCCCCGGGCAGCACCTGTCTTTCCACACACTCAGCAAGACCTCATGAACTTAGAACAGGGTGAAAAGCGGGTCTCATGTCTTACTGTGTTTCTGATCAATTGCTGTGACTGCTGAGAACACCCTGTGCAGTCTTCTCGCTCCACATCTCAGCTCAAGAAGGAAGAATGCTGTGATCAGTTAGCAATGTCTGCTCTGGCAGCGCTCTGGGAAATGAAGCTTGGATACTATTTGCTGCTTGGAGTAATGGACTGGGGAAGTAAAATCTATCTGGAATGCTGAAATATCTATAAACCTATGTTGGGTTATTAATTTCAATTACTGCTTTCCATTGCAAACAGTCACATAAATTATAAATATGGATGTCAGAAGTTTGAGCCCTGATTGCAATGTTTCCAGATGGTGGACTGTCCTGCTATAGTCGTTTGTCATGGAAGTCTTTGATGGTTTGTCATGGGGAAGATGAATCTATGCTGCCAATTTGATCTGTGGTAATAAAGGCGAGAATCTAAATTCTCACTGTCACTCATGGCCAGATTCCACCCCCACACCCCCCGAGGGAAATTGCCTTGAAACAAATCCTATGTATGCACTTTCTATTTCTGTCACTGGGTTCTAGTAGGTTCTAAAAAGAGATATATTGCTCATTTTCACCATTTACTGAAAGAGTCAGCTGGTGAGTACCTTACCTGTCATTGGAGGGAACCCAGCATCTCAGGATTCCCTGATGACGACAGTCATTTAGCAAATCTACCTTTCCACTGTCCACATTGACAGCTTGACTGTAGGCTGGAGACAGTCTCTGTTTCCTGAGTAGAGCAGATTGGGACCACTGATGCATCAAGAGACAGACTCTTTGCTGATTTGGTAGCACTCTGAAGATTAGTGGAGAAGATGCCATTGACTTGAGAGAGCTCTAGAGGTTGGAGGTACCTGCGTATGTCTGAGCCTGGAGGGCCAGAGGCTAGCTGGAGTCTTGAAGTAAGACAGGGCAATGGTTTCTAAAGACATTCATTTCTTTCAAAGCCAGGCCCTAAAGGAATGGAAGAGGGGGTTCCTGTGAGGCAGTGGCCAGTGGTTCTTCACCCTGACTGCTCAGCTTCCCTTTCTAGCCCAGGAAAGGCAAGACTTCTTTACCTCACCAGCAAGGACTTTAAGTCAGCAGATGTGGGCTAGATATTGGCTCAGAGAAGTCCCTTCCCCACTCTGACAACAATAGCTTCAAACTTATGCTTGGTTTCTACAAAAATTCTCTCTCTCTCTTCTCTCTCTCCATACATACATATTAATTTTTATTTATTTGTTAGTGTGCATAGGGGGCATGTGTGCCACAGCACATGTGTGGAGGTCAGAGGGCAGCTCTGAGGCATCTATGCTCCATCTTCTTTGACACAGGGCTTCTTGCCCTGGTAAATGAACGCCCAAAGTGCAAACCGTCAGACTAGCTGCCCCTTGAGCTTTGGAGTTTCCAGGCTCCACCTCCATTGTCATAAGTGCACTGGGAACACAGACGTACTTGCCAGTTTGCACCCAGCTTTATACGGGTGCTGGGGAATTGAGCCCTAGCTTGTAGTCTTTGCCAGAAAGTGCCTTTAACTGCCCAGCCATCTCCCCAGACTCCTAACAAACTTCCTAATGAAAATCTGAACAATTTTTCTGCTCATGAAGTGGAAAATCCCCAAAGGGGAAAAATGGGACTTCAAGTCTAGTTGTAAATTCAGTCAAATTGAATTAATTTGTTCCAATATGTTGGGTAGCTTTGGTATTGTAATTAATTCTCGGTGTGTAAAGTTGAGTTGACCCCTAACGACTACATCACAGAATGTACCATGCGAAATTACTCTAATCTTGCTGTCAGCCTGGATACAAAGGCACAAGCAGAATTTTTAAAACTTTATTGACAATTGCCATGTATGTGCATAACATATTTTGAACATAATCCCCTCCCATTCCTTTCTTTTATTTCCCCCCCTCATCCCCCTTCATCTTTCCATCTAGTCTCTCTTATATGTTTTTGTTTGTTTGTTTGTTTTGTTTTTCAAGGCAGGGCCTCACTCTAGCCCAGACCAACCTGGAATTCACTATGTAGTCTCAGGCTGGTCTCAAGATCACAACAATTCTACCACTGCCTCCTAAGTGACGGGTTTAAAAGTGTGCAGTGTGCACCACTATGCCTGGCTTTCTCTTCTATTTTGGTGTCTTTTATTTTCCATGCCCTTCTTTATCATATGTGATAGAAAGTTGATGGGCCCACTATTGTGCAGAACTTGTGTGGGTAACAATAGCCACTGTGAAGTCATGAATGCTATCAATGACCACTTCATGTCCCAAAGACAGTGTCTCAAAACCATCTTCTGCATCCTTTGGCTCTTACATCTTTTCCACCCCCTCTGTTGCAATGTTCCCAGTAGCAGCAGATTTATCGCAATCTTCTGGAGGGCAGAGGCTAAAGCTGTTCTGTTAGATAAACATGTGTTCCCTTGACATATTTATTGAGCATATACTGTAGTACACACCAATAACACACAGTGCCTAAAAGCAAATACAACAGACGGATGCCAGATGCCTCCCTCAGAGATCACATGATCTCGCTGGAGAGAGACAGATCATAAATAAATTTCACAATCAAGAAACACAATCCTTTCAAGTAGTGAAAAGTTTATATGTGATACAACAAAAAGCATAAACAGGGAACTAAAATAAAAAGCTACATGTGAGAGCCCTTTAGATTGCTGGCTCAAGGAAGAAATAACTGAGCCCCTATATGACAGGGAGCCAGTCATCATTTTAACAGAAGAAATAGAGAGGACAAATTGCCATGGGTGGGCAATCCTGGTGTGTACTTAAAGCAGAAGAAAGACCTCATAGCTGGAACCTGGAAAATAACAAACAGACAAGAAATACATACATATATGGAGAGAGACAACAGAGAGAGAGAGAGAGAGAGAGAAAGGCTGGTAAAGAAAAGAAGAGGTTAGAGTTTGAGTTTCTCTAAATAAAGTGAGATGGAAATGGAAGGTTTTAAGTAAAACAGTAGCAAGTTCTGAGTTACATTTTAATAGCTCTTTCTTCTTCTATTTGTAAAATTGATTAAAGAGGTTAAGAATGCATATATCTCTGGGTATGTGTGTGTGTGTGTGCGTGTGTGTGCATGTGTGTGTGTGTGTTTACGGTGCTGTGGTGCTGGAGATTGAGCACAGGGCCTCATGTACACAATGTAAGTACCATGCTAGTGAGCTATATCCCAGCTGACAAATATATAGTATATGTAGAAGCTTGCACTAAATCTACAGGGACAGCAAGTAAAATAATATTGGGCAAGAATAAAATAGAAAAGAACTGGCTATTTTAACTGAGCATAGGATAAGCTACTATAATCAAAACGTCCCACAGTACAGTATCTCAAAACTCACTTGCTATATGGGGTTTGCAGCATGGTCCCACCCTCTGAAGACAGAAAGGTCACTGTGAGTTGATCCAGACATTTTCACACTGATCTGTATCTCTGGATCCCAGACCAATGCACTACTACATTTGCCATTTGCCAGCTGTGAAGAAACCAGTGAAGGTACTACATCAGAACATGCATTGGTCAATGTGTTGCCTGGAAGAAGAAAAAAAAAAAAAAAAAAGAAAGAAAGAAAAACGCTGAGTTGCAACATTTTCTGATTTCCTGAGTATTAATCCTTCTACCATGGCTGATTTGAAATTATGAATTCACCCTCTCTCTCCACAGTCGGAGTTGGGAAGAGATGAGCACACTGGCATCTCACTGGTCTGTATGGGCTGGCTGAGACACACCACAGGCTGCGGGCAGAACAAGCTCGCTTCTCTTGTAAAAGCCCCTTCTCTGAGCTCTCGCATACACAAGCATGGCTAAGTGGAAAACATTCAAGAAAACTCGGTCTTATAGAGTTTGGGGGGAGGGAGGAATTCACATATTGATTAGTATAAGAGGGTTAGAAATTTTACCAAAATTCCCAGAAGAGAAAAAAAAAACATGTAAATGACATAGAGGTAGGACCCAGGGGACATTTGACAATTTGACACAGCGAAATATTTTATATAACACCACACATTTGTCAGAAATCCATAGAATGTGCAATACAGCATGCCAGTATTAGCTCATCAATTATAATGAATGCAAGAAGCCAATCATTCAATTTTCTGGTAAGAGTAACACTACTAAAACATGATAAAATACATCATTTGAAGGAATCACCATGTCCATGTATGAAATTGGGTACGGGTATGCCAGCGGTGTTTGCATGAAAGAGTGCCTGAGGTTGGTGATTGCTGGCTGGTTCACTGGCAGAGGAATCATGCAAAGCAATCTCACCTCACCTCCAAGTACATGCTGCCTCTACCAGCTCACTGAGTGTGCCTTGATTATAGCCATTTCAAAGGGAAGCCACTCTAAGTCATGGGTCCTTCTAGACTTCCATCTCTGCTTATAATTCTTATTCTTGAGATCATATTCGATATGTGTTCTGATCTTGGAGAAAAAGAGATATGGAGGTAGAGTAAAAGAGGAGTCATAGACTGTCCTATGCAGCCCAGATACAAATCGCAGTGAAAGAATCTATGGCATATCATTTCTTTGTTTTTGTAGTATGATGGAATGAACAATGGAATGAACCAAAGATGTCCATGCCTGAACGCCTACAATCTGTGTGTGTGCTCCTTGTGGCAGAAAGGCCTTTGCAGATGTGACTAAGTGAAGGATCTACAGAAGGGAGATTATCTTGGATGTCCTTATAATATAAAAGATAAAACGATAAGAGAAACACAGAAATTGGAAAGAAATTGGAAGATACCATACTGCTTGCTGTCAGGACAGAGGCTTGACCATGACCAAGGAATTCAGGTAGATGTAGATGCTAGAGAAGGCAAGAAACTTCTTCTCTCCTCAAACACCTACAAGAAATGTATCCTTGCTGGACTGTTTTGGGCCTCCTAACCTCCAGAACTGTGAGGGAATGAATTTGCATTGCTTTAAATAACTGTGTTGGTGGTTATTGGTGGTAGCAGTTGGTGACTATACAGGAATTTTATACATGTATCTTCAATCTGAGAATCTGTTCTCTCTCCTCATAGTTAAACTACCCTGGTGTGTCCCTTTTCTTGCTTGTTCATTACATTTTGTTTTTCGGCCTTTAGTTTTTCCATATCTTCTCTTCATCCCACAAGGAACCACACACTCACTGAACTTTGATGATTTCTAGCTGTAAGTACACATGAGTTCATTCTTTGCTCTTGCCCTAGCCCCTGACCTAATACTTTATAGGGTTTGAGTTCCCAAGACTCCCTGCTGGTAAGTCAGGATCTCAATTCATTTTATGTAGAGTATTAATCTAAACTAAAATCAGATGGGACATTCTACACAACCCTGAAATATTCAGCTCTGGGTTGAGGTCAGAAAGAGATAGAAACCATATCCAGGACATGATCATGTGGAACTAATAAAGAAGTCCTGGAAGTTGGTCTTTATGTAAGCCTGTCAGAATTCATAGTGAGGAAAAGTGTTCCCAAGTCATAAATGTACCCCTCACCCCAATACCATCTCAGATGTGCAGTGTCCTGGAACACTGAAGAGTCAGCAATAAATTACAAGCAGATGAGATCTTAAGATGGAAAAATGTCTCAAAGGATATCTCCTTCTGAGGGTGGCCCATAAAGTCTAAATACATCCTAATGATGAGTTTGCAAAGAGAACTAGAGTCCAATAGTTCAATTCTTTGGAGATTGGGAAAGGATTTTGCTCAAGCTTCAGTTTTCTTCGAACAGTTTCCAGTAAATGTCCAATTTAAGTCTTGGCATTATAAATAAAACAGGGATGGTATATTTGATTCTTGCTTGTTTTGTTTTCCACAGTGCTGGAGATCATACTTAAGGCCTCATTCATGCTCGGCAAGCCCTCTACCCCTGAGCTACACCCCCAGCCTTGGATATTTGTTGGTGACTCAGAATGCTTTAGAATGCAATGGGCTGATGAAAAACTCACAGTGGCTTTCTCAATGTTCATGCTGAATCGTTTCAGTCTTTGGTGCTTCAGAAGTTAGTTGAATTCATTCAACTAAGTACACACACACACACACACACACACACAAACACAAACACGAAATGTACTGCTACACAGAGGTGATAGAAGCTATGGTAAAGGTCAGTCCTTCCCATCCGCATCTCTTTGATTTCTTTCCATGAAGCTGGAAAACGCCAAGTGTCAAATACTTCCCGTTTCCTTGAGCCCTGCACAATAGAGATTTACTTCTCAGAGGAAACACTGAGAGGAGGCTTCAGAGAACAAACACTTTAGTCAGATGCCCCAGGTTGAGTTCCTCTCAGCCAGCATGGAGGAGGAGAAGGAGGAGACCAATTAAACTAAGCCCTCGGGCACAGTCATCTCATTATAGGAGGAGGTGGGGTGGAAACTGCTCTGACCCTCTTCACTGCATTCATCTCAGAGTGACTATCCTCCTCCAAAAGATCTCCAAGCTAATGACAGAGCATTATTTCTGTTGTTCAAATGAGACTCTATTGCTGCTACCCAGCATTTGGTATTTATATAGGGGTTCATTTAAGACTCCTTCCCATAGGCATAAACAGACATCTCACATTAGGTTAAATACAAGCTTGGCCATCTCTAACGATGACTGGTAGGCCCCAGCTATATGTCAGCTTCTATAACACAAGCTGCCTACAAGGACACTCTCATGGCACTTAGCCTTGATCTTAAACTACAGCTTGTGAAATTGTTGGAAGAGATAGGCAATAGCAAAATAAAGATAGCCAGTTAAAAACCATATGGAGGGGGCTGGAGAGATTGCTTGGCAGCTAAGGGACTTGCCTGCATCGCATAAGGACCCTGGTTCAATTCTCCAGGTCCCACGTAAGCCAGATGCACAAGGTGGCGCATGTGTCTGCAGTTCGGTTGCAGTGGCTAGAGACCCTGGCATGCCCATTCTCTTTCTCTTTCTCTCTCCCCTTCTCTATCTCCCTTTCTATCTGTCTCAAATAAAAAAAAATATAAAGTTTATTTGCAGGGCTAGAGGCCCTGGTGCATTCATTCTCTCTCTCTCTCTCTCTCTCTCTCTCTCTCTTTCTCTGCTTCCTTTTTTCTCTCTCAAATGAAATATTAAAAATATGGAAAAAATAGATCTCACCTGTACTCAAAAGTGTTTATATATCAGTGAGAAACTGTTCTTGTCTGTAAAATAGGAGAATATATATATATATATATATATGCATATTCATATATCAGTCATAGATGATTGATGATGAATAAATGCTAGACAACAGATACATAATGATAGGGTAAATAGATATGTAGAAAATATATGATAGATAATAGGTGACACATTGATTATACACAGAGGTAGATGAAAGAAAGTTAAAGAGAGAAAGAAAAACTGATGGGCAGAAAGAAAGAGAGAGAGTAAAAGAGAAAGGTATACAGAGCAAGCAAAGAGAGAGAGAATCAGTTCTGGAAAAGTTAGGATGTAAAAATAGCCTTATATTGAGGCTGTTGGTTAGCTCAACTATTTTAGATAAATAAAACCAGTCACTTACACCAAAAAAATTTCAAAGAGAGCTTAAACTAGTCAAACCACTTCTGAGACGTTGTTGAGGGAATTGCTCACACTTAAATGTGCAAAATCTTTAATGCACTAATGTCTACATTAGCAAAAATAGTAAAAATAATGAAAGCAAACACTAAATAGTACTTAGATAACTAGAGTATACTACATAAAATAGTATGTAGTACTTAAGGTGGTATATGAATACTACCTTCAAAATGTGGTAAATTGCACATATTGCCATGTTAATTTAAGCAAAAGATTAAAAGTTAAACATAAAGCCGGGCGTGGTGGTGCACGCCTTTAATCCCAGCACCCAGGAGGCAGAGGTAGGAGGATCGCTGTGAGTTCGAGGCCACCCTGAGACTCCATAGTGAATTCCAGGTCAGCCTGGGCTACAGTGAAACCCTACCTCGAAAAACCAAAAACCAAAAAACCAAAAACCAAAAACCAAAAAAAAAAAGTTAAATATAGTATCTGACAACATGGGGGCCATAGGAGAGTCTTGAAGGCATATAAGCTCCCCATAATACAATTATGCAGTAAGTTTGTGGAATATACTTTTATCCTTTCTATTTTCACTTTACAGTTTTTGCAATGAGCAAATATAACTCATAATATGAAATGTACATGAAAATAAACTGGATTTGAAACCAGAAGTAAAATGGCACTTTTTGGAACATTAAAGTCACATCATGTTTTAATCCATATGCAAATATAACTCATTTTCGTATGCAGATTTTCATGACTATGGAGAATATGGCAGCTGAAACTGGTGCTGTGACATATGCCAGTGTCTGCAGAGTTATTAAGGAGCGGATTTGTGGTAATCCTGTTGCCACATCCTGGAGGACCTTACCTATTCCAGAGCTCAACTTGAGCACAAAAGTGTTATAATAAGACAAACAGCATGGGGTGATTTAGCAATTAAGGGAATTGCAGTAAACGGGTTGGGGGACGAAATCATTTGTGTCTGTTTCCAAGGCTTCAAGAACATATTTCTTTAGAGAGTGAAAGAAAACAAAGTATTGCATGCTGATGTTTTCGTCAGGAAACACCAGGGTGCAGAAAATGTCACCTTTGACATTTTGTAAGGTTAAGGCAGATGCTACAACAAAATGCTTTGGACTCCTTTGGAGTTGGATGCATCCTAAGACAACTTGTGACCCTGGCTAAAGAATGATGTTCTTCACCAGCGTGGAGATAAGATCCCATGCCACAGGGGCTCTGCTGCCATCCATGAGAACCATGTTGTCTGTAACAAATCAGGAACAACTCACTTTACAAGGCATGTTTTCAGGAGATACATCTATCTCCTAGCAAGTGAACTTGCCCAATGAATCTGCTCTTACTTGAAACTTGCAAAGAAAAACAATTTATTTATTTACTTATGAGAGACAGACAGAGAGAAAGTGAGCCTCCAGCCATTCCAGATACATGTGCTACCTTGTGCATCTGGCTTACGTGGGTACTGGAGAATCAAACTCGGGTCCTTAGGTTTCACAGCTAAGTGCCTTAACCACTAAGCCATCACTTGAGACGTCTTAATAGTATATTTGTCATCAAGATACACAGCAACAAAGAGAATAGAGTTGCCCTTTGGTAATTGAGGGCCATGTGTAGATACCAAATCCCAATGATGCCAATGTCTCTTATAGAAACTGGCATAGTATTTATATTTCACTTACACACATCCTCTTGTATACTTTAAATCACCCCTAGACTGTAATGATACCAAGCACTATTGTTCCTCTATATTACTTAGGGAATGATGACAAGGAAAAGGGTGTGCATGTTCCCTACAGAGGCATGTTTCTAATATTTTCAATCTATATTTGGTTGACTTTATCTAGCACCTGCAGATACAAGAGCTGACTTTATCCTGAGATGAAATGAGAAACACAAATTCTTTCTCAGGATGACAGCATGTGTGTGAGTGTGTGTGTATGTGTTGGTGTGTGTGTTATGGGCACATGTGTGCCACAATGAGCATGTGGGGGTCAGAGGACAGCCTTGGCATGTCAGTGCTCACCTTCCACCTTGTTTGAGACGGGTGTCTTGTTTGCCACTCTGAACATCAGTGATGCTGTTCCGTGAGCTTGAGGACACTCCTGAATCCACGTGCCTCCCATTCCCACAGGCGCATTGGGATTACAGGGGCATGTACTACTAGCATCAGGCTTTCCATGGGTTCTCGGATCTGAACTCCAATCGTCAGGTTTGCACAGCCAGTGTTTATAACCACTGAGTGAGCCACCTACCCAGCCACCCTGGTATTGTGTTTTAAAGGCCCAACAAACTAGCCTTGTGAATGAGGCTGGGCTTCAAGCAGTAGAACTGAGTCTCTGCACAAACCAGCACACACCTTAAGTTCATCCTTTCTTCCCTCTGAAACTGTCTCCATAACTGTATGAGGAAGGAAGAAGGAAGAGAAAGTGGAGCAGATGGGGCTGGATTTATATTGAATGTGTCCTGTCCCATCTCAGGTTGCTCTATCATCTTACAAAGAAGGATGCTACAACCCACAGCAGACCCCTCCCCCCCAGCATGTGCACGTTCTGAGTCCTCCTGGTGATGATGGTCCGTGAGTCCCTCTGGAGAGTGTGGTTTAAACCACATCTAGTTGCGTAAGCACTTCCAAAAGAAACCAAAATCAATTGCTTGTCTCCCAGCAAACCTCAAACTACACATTAGTCAGAGAATCATCCCTCAATCCACAGTAGTTGATGGTCCCACCGGTCAGCCCTTTATAGACTCAATGTAAAATCAGTCTTGAATGTTCAGCCCTTCTGTAGGCAGTGAACAGAGAATCAGACACCAGCAATTCGCATCAGCACCACATCATCTGCTACCACTGTGCTTAAGGCTTCTCCCCTTGGCGTTGAAGCTACAGCCAGTTCTCAAGCCTTTTCTTATTCAGGGAATGGGTCCTTTGAGCAAGGGCCCCAGGTAAGAGACTCATCTGATCCATCAGCTCAGCTGTGCTCCTGAGCTAAAGTGGCTCAATACTAGGAATATAGTCCTCTGGCTCTGTCACACTAACCAAGAGCAAGTCTCTACAGTCTAGGCAAAACACTAACTAGTGATTCATGGTCCTAGCTGTACTGCTCATGTCCAGCATAGACCTACATGGACCAGCTTCTTGGAACATGGTTCTTTTCTGGAGTGTGTTGAGGTCTATTCAAAAATAGTTATTTAGGGGGGCTGCAGAGATATAGCATTTGTCTTAAAAGCATGAGGACATGAGTTCAACTCCCAATACCCATATAAATGTCAGGCATGGTGGGTCATACCTATAACCCCAGGCTAGGGAGTGGAGATAAGAGGATCCCTGGCACTTGCAGACCAGGCCATCTAACCTAATCAGTGAGCTCCAAGCCAATAGAGATCCTACGTCAAGAAGAGGTAGAGGGTGTACCCGAGTATGACAATAAGGCTGTCTTCTGGCCTCAACACACACACTTGCACAAGCACCCATCCACATATGTACGCCCATACGCTACATGCAGACATAAGAAAGAAAAAGATTATTCACGTATTACTTTAATCTGTCTGGCTTAGGGACGATGTAAAACTCATGAAATGGCGTAGGTAAACAGGAATGTTTATGAATTCTTCATTTGATGATGACCTGTAACTTTTTAATCAAAGTCCCAAAGGAATCCATAATCCAAAAATCAATTAAAAGCCATGGCTTTAAGCAGGCCCAGGATTTGCACACAGGAGGGACTTAGTGGTTACCTGCTGTGGGCAAACAATTGTCTTGAAGCTGTGCTCACACAGCAAGAACAGTCATTTATTTACACCGTATGATACAGATCAATATGAATAGCAAAAGTTTCTAAAGCTATTGAATACCAGACACAGAGGATGCTTCTTGTCCCTGCTGTGAGCCATGTGTCACCAATCATGTTACTAGCACATGGGCACATCCTAGCTCCAATGTCCCTTACAGGTCCATAGTATCCATTTGGGACTATAAAACATAAAAAAGATTCAAATAATGAGGTGCTTCCTCAAAGCAGGGAAACCCTGGAAACGAGAGAATCCTGTGGAGAACTCCTGTTGCTGAGATCACAGGCCAGGTCAGGTGAGGAGCACCCCAGCCGAATCTGGACCTTTCACAGGCCTTTCCTTCAAAACCCCTTCACCTCCTCATCGCACCCCAATTCAAAAACAGTACAGCAACCCACTACTGCCTTCTCCCCTGAGATAGTGCTAAGGCTAAAGAATGAAATAATAAAGAATGAAATAGAGGGAAATAAACTTTGCTAGGGAGTAGAGCTTGCTTTGCATAATCATGAGGTTTTAAATACTGACAGCTTCCAGTTTGGGCTCTGGTGTCAGCTCTCCTGGAGGTGTTAACATCATTATTTCCGAAGAATAATCCACAGGAAAACACCCCAAAGCAAAAGTATGTTATTACCAAATCTCTCTTGGGGGATGCAGAAATCAGCATCAAGTGAGAGATGGCAAATCATTAAATAAGAAATCTTGTTTCCCTGTAGGCCTCCCTAGAGAATGGCATTAATTCAGAAAACTTAGTTGGGAGAAAGCAAGTCTTTCCTTGAAAGCATAAATATGCCACAGGTTATGTTTAAAATCCTTATGGGCTACTGTGGAGCCATAATGACCTCCCAGGGGAGTTTCCCAAGTGCTTATAGGGTATCCTGACATGAGAAATATTCTTGGGAACTCAGAAAGTCACTGGATACTAACTATTAAGATGGCCTTGGGTGGAAAGAATGCAAAAGCCAAGGAAGGGTAGGACTCCTTACAACATCCTCTGCCAGACACAAAATGGCCTGGATATCCATGACCTCACAGTGCCTGACACTACCTAAACAAGACCATCATAATTGGAGGAAAAGATGATGACATCAAAATAAAAGACAGACTGATTGAGAGGGGGAAGGGATATGATGCGTGGAGAGTGGAGTTTCAAAGGGGAAAGTAGGGGAAGGGAGGGCATTGCCATGAGATATTATTTACAATTATGGAAGTTGTCAATAAAAAATAAATAAGTAAATAAAGATGGACTTAAGATAACTGACATGTGGATAACCTCCCATAGTACCACCACAAACCACTGGGCACTTAGTGAAACTGTATCCCATAAATAAATGCTAGTGCTTTGGGACATTGTAGTAAATTATGGCATATTCATAAAGTTATTATGATGCTACCACTGAAAATTATGTTTATTAAAACAATAAGAACATGATAAAAAAGCTTATACTAAGCAACTAAAGCAAGATTCAAAATTTAATATGAATAAAGCATGACCCTAGGTATGTTTACACATTAACTTCCTTATTAAAGATAACATTTGTGTGATCTAGCCTTTTTCTATAAAAGTGGGCTCTTATTTTCTGCCTTATAATTTTGTGTTGAAAACAATAACTTAAAAATAGTATATATTGAGGTGGATTGTGGATCATGGCTCAGTGGGTAAGTTATTGCTGTGCATGCATAAATACCAGACTGGATTCCCAGAACCCACATAAAATGTCAAACCTAACAGCATGCACTTGTAACGCATGAGCTGGAGAAGTAGAGATGGACAGATTCCTAGGGTTTGCTGGCTAGCTAGCTAGTCTACCCAAATCAGTGAGTTCTACATTCAGTGAGAGACCCTTCCTCAAAAATAAAGCGAACATTATGGACTGAATGTAACCAGCTTCTTCAAACCCCTGCCACCACACATTCTGTGCCATGATGAACAATAACCTCAAACTGTAAGCTGGAGTAAACTTCTCCTTCCTTAAGTTGCTGCTTGTTTGGTATTTGGTTACAGTAACAAGAAAGTAACTAATGCGTCAAGGTTTCTTGGAAAAAAAATAAGAAAATAAAGTGAAGAGCAACTGAAGAAAACACCCAATGTCAGCCTTGAGCCTCCACACACATTATGTGCTTGAGCACCTTCACACACATACCCACACATGCACACCACATATATATATAATATACATATATATATGTATATTATATATATATTTATATATATATATATATACAAGACACAACCCTATTATGTTAATATGTTGTTTTTAGTGAAACAGCTGCTCAGAAATATGCATGTGTTATATGTTTATTTATTAGAAACATATTTATAGGAAGCATATTATCTCTCTCTCCATATATATATATATATATATATATATATATATATATATATGTTTCTTCAGTCACATATACTATATAAGTCCATATATGTGTGTATATATATGTATGCATGTATGGATAGATAGATAGATAGACAGATAGGTAGATACACATATTTTTTTTAGTCTAAAGGTCAAAGACCTGACAACCAGGGAGACTTACCATGTAACACCCAGGCTAAGTCTAAAGTCTTAAGAACAGAATCATTGATGCTCTATGCAGGTGCAAGTGGATATCTCAGCCCAGGAAGAGAAACAGAAGTCAGCTTCCTGATTTTGTTGTCATTATTTAATTTAGTCTCTCAATGAATTGGAGGATGCCCACCTTCATTGATAAGGGTGGATATCTTCTTTTGTCTTTTATTGTTATTATTGACATACATCATTGTAAACGGCACTGGTTTCCTACAGACATTTTATTGTATTTTATAAGGTACTTGGAGAAAATTCCTTCCCCCATCCCTACACTCCCTTCTTTCTTACCATTAGTCCCCTTGTTCCATAGATAGTTTTGCTTCTACTTTCACATAATCTTTATTCAGTCTACACACTTATTTAGTCATCCTCATTCAGAAACACTCTAATACATACCCCACAAATAATATTTTAAAAGCCACCAGCATCCCTTAGCCTAGTATATATAAATGCTATCCTTTACGAACAAGAAAGAACATTTAAATGTAAACGCCCAGAAATAAGTAGTTCTTCCTAAAATAAGGAGGACCATGCTCTCTTTTACCCAAGATGCTCATCTGCCCATCTTTTGAGTCAAGGAAAGGAACATAAGTGTAATAATTGCAGGAACTTCAAATTTCTTGTCTACCCTCCCCCTGTGTTCTCCCTTAGCGGGTAGAAAACAAATGCCTTTATGCTATTGCAAACAATACATTTCGTATGGTTATGGGAGCCAGAGTTTTCCTACTGGTGACCTCCTAATGCTTTTCTGAGGTAGAAATCCATCCACAGCTGCGACTGGAGGCAGAGAAGTATCCACGGTTGGTACTGGAGGTGGAGAAATATCCACTGCTGGTATTGGAGGTGAAGAAGTATCCACTGCTGATATTGGAGTTGGAGAAGCCTCCATACTGCTTTTATTGGAGGTGGAGAAGCATCCTTCGCTGGTATTGGAAGCCAGTCTGAAGCAAGAGCACATGGATGGGCATGAGCATAGGAATGATCTCCAAAGCAGAATCCCTTATCCAGCCTGAATGGCCGCTGAGCCTGGTTGTCATATTCACCCACCTTCCCCAAGTCAATGAACTGGAGAAAGGACAGAGTCTGAATCCTGCTGGCAGAGGTCAGGTTTTTCTCTTCTAAGCTACATGTCCTTGAGCAGGTGATTCAACCTTGCTGGCTCTCGATACCCTCACCTTTATAATATTAGTATTCCAGAGTAGCAGTGAAAGGATTCACTGAAACCATGTAGATAGAATACCAGAGTCAAGGACTTCTGTGTGCTTTGGTATCAGTCATCAAATCAGCTGCCCACCCAGCTGCTACTGATCTGGAAAGACAGAGATCTGTCCATAGCTGAGCAGAGAGCCCACTACAAATAAATGAAACAAATTCAAGGCTGTCTTCAATTCAATGCATTTATTGTCAAACCTTTAACAGGGCTATCTTTTACCCATTTCCACCTGCGTAATAGCTGTTAAAATACTTCATGACCCCTGACTCTAAAAATTTAGAACTTAATTTACAGGTGACAAATATGTAGAGAATTCTGACTTGAAATGACCATGCAAGGGAAACATTTGAATTGGGTTCTGGTGTCTATCTTTTTCTCTATCTCACTAAGCAAACACAATTTTGTCATAAAATGCAGCCAACATGAGCCTCTTGCAGTATGGTTAGTCTCAAGTCATAGAAAAGAAACCAACTGTGTTTCATATCTCTATCTACCTTTCCCTTTCTTTTTCCTTCTCTTTATCATCCAACTCTTCCTCTCCATTTTTGAGACAGGGCTGCCACCACCTATGTGAACAATTAAACCCAGGAGATAATTTCAGATGGTGCAAAGTGCCACAAAGAAACAAGTCAGGATGATGGTGACTCTACTTCAGGTGATCACCAGAGGCCTCAGTGATGAGGTACTATGTCTCCTTACAGATCTGCAGCAGTGTCTGTCCCCTGTCCTGGAGGAATGAGGCATGCTACTGCATGGCATGTTTTAGCGTGTCCGGTTTGTTTGATTGGTACATTTCAACAAGCACTGATTGAGGGCTGGAGAGATGGCTTAGTGGTTAGGGCACATGCCTGCAAAGCTGAAGGACCCATCTGATTCCCCATAACTCACGTAAGGCAGATGCACAAGGTGGCTCATACTTTTGGAGTTCATTAACAGTGGCTAGAGGCCTTGGCATGCCCATTCTCTCTCTCTTCTATCTCTCTCTGCTTGCAAATAAAAAAGATTTTAAAAGTACTGATTGAGGACCCATCACAGACTGTTGCTAGGGGGTGGTACTTCACTGGGCAAAATACAATATGGGCAAAAAAAATTGCTTCTTATGTTGTGCAGAATTTCCATTTAAATTGTGTTGGGGGTGGGAAGGGTGTGCACACGTGCAAATGTGTGGCCCACGTGTCCCAGTAGCAAACATACAGAGGTCAGAGAACAACCTCTAGGCAGTGTTTCTCATCTTCTACCTTGTTTGAGACAGGGTCTCTCTTGTTGTTTTAAGCTGCTTAAACACCAGACTGGCTGTCCTGCAAGCTTTAGGATGCCTCTGACTCTGCTTCCCATTGCCACAGGCATGCTGGGATGACAGGACATGTGCTAACTCTGTGTGGTTTTACATGGGGCCTGAGGAGCCAAACTCTGGCTGCCAGGCTTGCACAGTAAATACCTCTAGCCACAGAGCAAACTCCTCATTCCCCATTTAAATAACATTCTTTCTTAGTGTATCTATAATGGTATTTCCAGATAAGTATTAGAGTCAGTAGACTTAATAAAGGAACTGATGTGCATGGGCATCACACATTCCTCTGGGGCTGGATTCACTTGCTTTGTTTTCCTGCCTATCACATCTCATCTTCTTGAACCCTTGGAAAAGATTAAATACAGAGTTCCTTGCCATCTCAAGGTATCAGACACAGGGTTATACCACTGGCACTTCTGGGCATCCAGATCACAGATGGCAGATCTTAGCTTTCTTTAAAATCCATAGGCATATAGCCCCAGTCCTCATAAAAAAAAAAAAATGTCTGGCCTGGTTCCCTGGAGATTCTTGAATGTTACTGAAAGACTTATTACAAAATGGAGCTGTGCATTACTTTCCTTGCTGCTGTGACAAAATGACCAACAAAAAGCAACTTAAGGGGGGAAGGGTTTATTTTGGCTTATAATTCGAGACTACAGCCCATCATGGTGGGGAAGGCATGGTGGCAGGAACCTGAGGTGGCCACTTATATTGTCTCCACAATCAAGAAGCCGAAAGAGATGAATGCTGAATGCTCTGCTGGCATTTTATTCAGGCCAGGACTACAGCCTATGGAATCGTGCCTCCCACAGTTAGGGTGGGTTGTCCCACCTACATTAATGTAACATGGGAAATCCTTCACAGATGGGCCCAGAGATTTGTCTCCTACTTGAGTCTAGCTAGATCCAAACAAGTTGATAAGCAAGATTGGCTCACCTTGGTTCCAACCACCAGGGAGACTTGAACAGCATTGAGGCTTGTATCTGCTGATAGTGAGGCCCCAGAAGGATGCTGTTGTGTGACATGGCATAGTAGACATATTATTATGCCTGGCAGTTGTACTCATGGAGGCTGTTCGTCCCACCAGTTTGGGGGAGGGGTGTGAGATCTGACTCAGCCATCATTTGAGCATCCCCAATGTGGCTGTGATGCATTGTATAAAAGACAAATGGACAGCTACATATTCAAAGAAGATGGTTAAATTACAGCTATCAGGAAATCTCAAAGGCAGCCCCAAAATTAAGATGAGTTTGTTATTGCGTCATCATTCATCTTCTACTCAATATCTATAAACTGAACATGTCTTGTGTTCAAGATACCTGTTTGACTGGTGAGGTGAAGCATAAATTGATTGATGCTCAAGTCCTTAGAGGGAGATGAATTCCTAAACTCTAAAAACTTTAGCACTATGAATGAAGCCAGAGAAAGGATCACCAATCCAGCCAAAGGATAAAGTGATAAGAATAGGTAATGTCTGGGCAGAAGCAGGGAAAGGCGCTCCAAATAGAAGGAATGGCAGAAACCAAGACCTGGAAACAAGCAAGGGGTCAATGTGGGCAAAAATATAGGCTTCAGTGCAAGGAAGGGTGGAAGAAAATGCTGGAAGGGTAGAGAAAAGACACTGCATAAGCATGAATATTTGTGAAAGAAACACTAAGAGGGGTGTGGTGGTTTGATTCAGGTGTCCCCCATAAACTTAGGTGTTCTGAATGCTAGGTTCCCAGCTGATGGAGATTTGGAAATTAATGCCTGCTAGAGGCCGTGCATTGTTGGGGCAGGCTTATGGGTGTTATAGCCAGTTTCCCCATGCCAGTGTTTGGCACACTCTCCTGTTGCTATTGTCCACCTTGTGTTGTCCAGGGGGTGATGTCCACCCTCTGCTTATGCCATAGTTTTCCCCTAGCATTGTGGAGCTTCCCCTCAAGCCTGTAAGGCAAAATAAACCTCTTCCCCCACCCCACCCCCAAGCTGCTCTTGGTCAGGTGATTTCTATCAGCAATGAGAAACTGCAACAAGTGGAGAAATGAGAGAATTCAAGATGATGATGGAAAAATTCACTGTGTGTTTAACTGTAGTATGATCCCTGCCTCCCATCCCTCAACAGGTAAAACCTGGTGTCAAAAAACAACAGTGGAGTATTCCTTCCCTCCCTCTCTCTCGCTCTCTCTCTCTCTCCTTTTTCTCTTTAGTTCCAACTGATGAATCAATAGGCCTGGTCCCAATGACAACTATTCCCTTCTGAGCCCATTTGCTTTACAGCTCTCAGCATGTGGCTTAGAGACCTTAATCTTCACTCTATTGACTCTGTCTTCTTCAAAACCGCCTCTGCTCACCTGAAAAGCATGTTTTTCCTACAACTATTACACCAACAGGCTGTCATGTCCTGTGATCTCACCTGCCATAAAGGTTAAGCCCCACAGAGAAATTCCGTCATTCCCACCCAGACAAGCTTCATTACAGACACTTGCAGGGTTTTGTGAGTACCTGAAAAAGTTAGGCAACACTGAGGCAGCCCAGAGCTTAAAGAACTTGCACCTGGTAAAGAATATGGCAAGTATCGATTATCTGCCCCCTGTAGATATTAAACAATGTGTTGAGATGTCAATTTATTCCTGCCTGTGAAACCACTTATTGCATCACTGAGAAAAGAAGCCGGGGTCGTCTGGATCAACAAGATATTTCTGCTCTCTCTGTCCACCTTCCACAGTATGAGTTTTGCAAATCAAAGTGTCAAGAGTAGAGAATGGAATCAATAAACTGCACCAAATATTTTCAGCATTTTCAATCTCTGAGCTATGCAGGGAGAAGAGTCACAAAAACAATCAACCTGCCCATTGTGCTTTATTCTTCTCTGTATCCAGCTGGGCAGGCACATGGGATTGTTTGTGTTTTTTTTATTAAAGCCTTATTAAATGGTGATATTTTCATGGACAGATAGGTGTGTACACAGGATCAGTACATAATTTAGATATAAGTCAGATAATACTTAAAACATCTGACCTAGAGCTGCACATACCTAGGTATCCTTTAAAGATGTTCCAATATGCACCAAGACATCCTGGAACAAAACCTGTAAATATCATAACCTTTATGATCATTTTCACACTGTACCTCTCTGCTGGGGGGCCTTCCAGGGACCCCCCAGAACACCATCATCACAGCTCCTTTACTATGACTCCAGTTCTATGGCTCATGAGGATAGAGAGAAGGAGAGAAAATTAGCACCATCTACATTCCAGTTATATTATTTTTACCAGGCTCATATATTTGGTAGAACATTTTTATTAAATATAGAGTGTGGGTATAAAAGTTTATTGTCAAATTGGTATACTGAATGATGTTATTTCAAATTGTCCATTTTCCCCAGTGTGTTCATTGAACATGTACTCTAATACTTTATTTCTCTCTTTATTTTATTACTTACTTGAGAGAGATAGAGAGAGAAATAGGCACACACACACACACAGAATGGGCACACCAGAGCCTCTAGCCACTGCAAACAAACTCCAGACACATGTGCCACCTTGTGCATCTGGCTTACTTGGGTCCTGGAGAATCAAACCTGGGTTCTTAGGTATCACAAACAATTACCTTAACAGAGAATTTTGTCATTGTAGTGAAATTTCCTAGGCTCACATCTCAGTATCACAATAGCCAAACTCGAAGTTTGAGAACTTCACCTGGACGAAGATAAGACCAAGCATTTCTGCTCTATTCTGCTACTATCAAGAAGTCCCAAATTTCATGAGGACATCTGTTTCCTGGCAAGTCAGACAGCTTCCTTCTACCAGAAATTCCCGCATATAGACAAACCCAGGTGCACTTTGTAAGGCACATATGGGTAAGCCCTAAGGACAAAAGCATTCACATGCCAAAAATCCTGGGCTGGAGAGATGGTTTAGCCATTATAGCAAAATCAGGAAGGGAAGTTTCTCTTCATAAAACCGTCCAGCTAATTAATGAAGAAAAATAATAGAACTCAAATATGACCATTTGCCATGTTTTGATACACGTATACATTGAGTAATGATTAAATCAGGATAATAACATATCATTATTTTAAACATTTATCATCTTTGTAGGGAGACATTTTAAAAATCCTTTCTTCTGGGCTGGAGAGATGGCTTAGCGGTTAAGCGCTTGCCTGTGAAGCCTAAGGACCCCGGTTCGAGGCTCGATTCCCCAGGACCCACGTTAGCCAGATGCACAAGGGGGCACAAGCATCTGGAGTTCGTTTGCAGTGGCTGGAAGCCCTGGCATGCCCATTCTCTCTCTCTCTATCTGCCTCTTTCTCTCTCTGTCACTCTCAAATAAATAAATTTTAAAAAAAATCCTTTCTTCTATATATTTAGAAATATATAATACATTATTTTTTAATGTAGGCTTCCTACTGGGTAGTGGAACTCAAAACCGATTTTCTCTAAATATAGCTTTATACTCATTGCCCCACTTCTCCCTATCCCATCCTCCCTTCCACCCTTTGTAGCCTTTGATAACCATTCCAGTCTCTGTTTCTAGTAGACTGAATTTTTCCTCATATGACTTTTTCAAAATTAGCCCTTAGTCATCTACGGGCCTTCTATTCTCAAAATGCCAACATAAGATCTATAAAGTCCACAAAGAACCTAGTGAGCTATGAGACACAAATACACCCATTTTCTGTGAAACCTGGACCTGCTAATTTATTCAGAAAGTAAATGAGAGTTTTCTCATTCTTTGTAAGTTAACTAGAACCTTCTTTATCATTTTCCCTTGTTGCAATCTTTCTAATGAGCTCCTGTTCACCTTGATGCCTTAAAAGGTTAAAAATCTTGGAAGACTAGGACCACTTTCTGCCTCATTTTTCTCACCATCTATAGTTTTATGCAAGAAGAACCCAAAATACAGAAATATCTGGCCTCTGGATACCTCTGAGGAGCTGTTTTGACTGATCAATAATAATTTTCTTTCTTGTCATTTGCTCTTATACATGAAAAATTGGATGCCAAGAAAAGTTTGGCTATTTGAATATTCTAATTAATTAAATTTTTATTCCATTTCACTTGTTTATATGAACCTAGAGCTAATATAAAAACCTCTATCAGTCAATTCCAAATTCATATTCAACCATTTTAACATTTCAGATGGATATTAGAAATGGTGCCTAAATTACACATTTATTGACTAGATTTAGTTACCTTTATTAAGCAATTTGAATATTTTCTATATAATTGGAGAAACTACTCTTCATGCATCAGTTCTTAGGCTATATTTATCTCTTCTTTTCAATATAATAAAATTACAGGTCTTCTTCCTTGGAAAATGTACATGTGAATATCAGTTTGTTTATTTGCTTGTCTGCTTGTTTGTCAACTGCCCACCCACAGATCTCCTAAGGCACATTTAAGGGCTTCAAGGGTACAGAAGACTCTGAGATAAAACTAAGAATGGATTAAGATTTCCTTTCATTGCTGAGTGTTGAAACCTTTCATAAAAGCAGTGGGCTGCAACAGTGGTACAAACATTGCTTCTAAGGTCTATACACATATCATAAAAAAACACTCGTACTGAGTTTAGACTAAATTCATCAAGACTGCACATATACTTGATCCAAAGAACCTTCTTTCTATCAGCCGGCCACACTGGAAAGTGTCCCGTGCCCTTCCCCAAAGTACCTTAGTCTCAGTATCTGTCCCCTCTGCCCGCTGCTACTTGCTTTCTCAGTCATCCATGGGAGCTGCCTGGAGTTGTCTGGAGGGAATATGTCTCTCCTCACAATCAGATTGAAGTGTCAAAATAGAAAAGAAAAGCTGACTCCTAGATGAGAAAACACTAAAACAGAGGCAAAAAAAAAAAAGAAAAGAAAAGAAAATCCCATTTATGGGAGCAGAAAGCCAACACAGTGGCACAGATCCTGTTCTATTTCTTAAAATCGTTTGCATCTACTTAGCACTCTGCAGTCACAAACTTTACTCCAGATTTGAGAAAGGGATTAAAAAGTGCATTTCTCTAATTCTTTCAGCGGGTCTCTGAACACTTGAGATTTGCAAGTAGGAACTTTAAAGCCACATCTCAGCCAACCCACTGCACAAAGCACATCAGTTGTCTTCTCACGGCTGGCGCAGTGTGCACAACCACAAGCAGCTTATGGGAGGAAAGGGGTTCACTTTGATTGACAGTTCTGGAGGATAGAGTCCACCATGCCAGGGAAGGCATGGCGGGAGGAGGTAGCTTAGGTCACATCACACCAGTAAGGAGGAAGTAGTGTCAGTGAGAACAGCAAGTGGGAATAGGCTATAATTCCTCAAGACCCACCCCTAGCGACACACTTCCTCCAGCAAAGCTCGACCTCCCAAAGGGTTTACAACCTTCCCAAAGAGTGCCATTTTTCTGGGGATCAAGTGTACAAACACATGAGTGTATGGGAGGCATTACATTCAAACCATCACACACACAGCCAGCTTCCTCTCTATTAGTATATAACCTACTAAGATGAAAATAGTGACCAATTCCTATTCTCTTCCCAAAAATTCTAATTCTAGATACTTGTTACACTAATGGATTTATCTTGACAGAACTATATAATTCATCTATGCTCCAATTTCCTCACTATTAAAATAGGACAGTACTATCTGTCAGACATCGAGATTGTAGGCAGTCAATAAGATTCCATGCATAAGGGGCCAGGAATTATATAACACAAAACAATATAATGTCAGTTGAAGGTTGACAACACTTAAAGTAATAACCTAAAAATAACTACTAAACTGGGAACAAAAAACCTATAATTACACAGGAAATAAAGGAATTTTAAAAGGAACTGTAAAAGGTTAATTAACCAAAAGTAAGGTTAAAAATGGAGAATGTGAAAAAGAAACAGATAGATGTTAAGACAGATTTACACATAGCCATAAGTACAATCACAAATGTAAACACTCTAAACATCACACCTTTAAAAGATATAGAGTATTATATGAAATTTTAAAATGTCAAAACTTAAATTAAAATCTGTCTATATGAAATAGGCTTCAAATATGAATACAAAAATAGTGCAGGACATCTTAAATAGATGGGAGATAATATATGATGTTAGGATTATTAATGGAAAGAAAGATGATTAATCAATATTAATATCAGTGTAGCAGACAGCTTCAGGTTCACTGAGATGAACTACCAGACTAGGCACAGCTATGGAGGAAGGGATTTATTGAAGCTTACAGATCCAGGGGAAGTTCCATAATGGCAGAAGAAGCTGATCTGCTTTCAGAGGACCAAACACACAGACAGAAGCACAAGCCTTAAATCCCAAAGCCACACAGCACAGCATACTTCAGGAACTCCAGCTAGGCACACTATGCCTATCATTAGACTGAAATCTCAAACCCACCACCACACCTTAAGATGCGCCCAGTGAAACTGCCTCCAGCCAGGTGGCTGCATATGGAAACTACAAAGTAATAAAACACTGAATATACTGGGGGCCATCTGTTCAAACTACCACAATCAGACAGAGTAGATTTTCAAGCAACGACTATTACAGAAATAAGTGAGTTTATATCATGATAAAAGGATTTACTCATCCATTAGAATGGATATAACCTTTCAAAACAATGGTGCCCCTATGAAACCACATGGTGTAAAACCTGATAGGACTGATAAGTCAAAATACATAAATTTTTGGAAATAAGAGTGTTTTACTTGCAAACACGAGTCTTTGCATTTAATCCCAAGTATCCACATAAAAAAATACCAGGCATAGCAGTATGCCATATAATCCCAACACTAAAGAGGTAGAGACAGAAGGATCCTGCAAGCTCACTGGTCAGCCTGGCTACCATAATTGGAGAGCTCTAGGACATTTAGAGATTGTTTCAAATATAGGTAGACAGTGTTCCTGAGGATAACCCCAGTGGGTATCCTGGGGCTTCCACACACAAGTACACGCCTATCCCTCAAACATATGTGACCATACAAACATGTATTTAAATATGTATGCATATCACGTACATGTACTCAAAAATGAGAAATAGACAAATTCACAATTTAATTGATATAGCTCAATTTAGGGATGCAGTTGGGTGTCCTTTTCTCAATAATGGAAGAAATAAGTACACATAATCAGTAAAGATATAGGATATTTGAAAAACACTGTCAATTGGGTTGGCTTTATTGAAACTTACAGAATTTTTCACCCAACAACAGCAGTATGTAGGTTCTTTTTAAGTCTATATGAAACGTTTACCAAGATAAATCAAACTTCAGATCACAAAATGTCTCAACAGGGAAAATAATAAGAAGTCAAACTTCTGGATGACATAGGGCACATGGGAATACAAAGCAGATACCATGAATGCTGGGAATTAACAAGAGATCAAGAACAGAAACATCTCTGGAAAAATTCTCCAAAGACTACAAAATGACACTCCCAAAAGCTTACAGGTCAAAAGACAAATCAAAGGGGAAGTTTAGGAAACATTTTTACTAAGAAAAAAATAAAACACAAGACATAAAAACTTGTGGGATATTACCAAATGAATATTTGGGGGAAATCTGTGTAATGCCATCTTAGAAACATACTATATTAGAATACTATATTACAAAATAAAGTATGTCTCAAATTTATGAATCAGATTTCTAATTAATAAATTATTTTAAAGGAACAGTGAGGTAAGTAGAAGAAAGCAAATACTAATGGTCAAAAAAGAGAAATCAAAAAAAAGGAAGAAATTCACTAGGCCAGTTCATTTATAGATTCAAAGCTACCTTAATTCAAATTCTAACTGTTTCCTTTCTGTTTTTTGACTTTTGTTGTTGTTAGGTTGGGTGTTATTTTTGTTTGTTTGTTTTTTGGAGAACTCCAATAGATTGATTTCTCTTTTTAGAAGTGGATAAGTTCATTCTAAGCATCATATATAAATTCAAAGGATCCAAGATAACAAAATATTTTTAAAAAAGAACAAAGTAGGGGGACTTAATAGGATGGTATTTGTATTAGTCAGCTTCAGGTTCGCTGAGATGAACTTCCAGACCAGGCACAGTTATGGAGGAAGGGATCTATTGAAGATTACAGATCCAGGGGAAGTTCCATAGTGGCAGAAGAAACTGCCCTGCCTTCACAGGCCCAAGCAGAGAGAGAGAGCAGTATAAGCCTAAAGGTCAAAAGCCACAGCACACTTCAGGAACTCCAGCTAGGCACAATTTGCATATCTTTAGATTGAAATCTCAAACCCACCACCACACCTTAAGATCCACACAATGGCATTGCCTCCAGCCAGATGGCTAGAGATGCAAACTACAAACAAATAAACAACTGAATATATTGGGGGCCATCTATTCTATTCAAACTACCACAGTATTGTATATGTCTAAGTAGAAGAACAGATGTGAAAAGGCCTAAGTGAGGTCAGGGAAAGAGATTGAGTGAAGGAAAGGTGGGGGAGGGCTAATCAAAACCTAAGAGGATATAAATAAATCATATGGAAACCTATTTTTTTTTTTGGACAATGGAACACACAGAAGCCATCGATTGTTACTAGAAAATTTTCAGTGTGAGGGATAGGAAACCTTCCAGTGATTGTTGGCCAGGGAAGTCATTCATGTCCCCAAAACATTACAGGCTATTGCCAAGGCTCTTGGTTTCCCACCAGGAATAGATGGTAAGACCATATTGCTGAAGACTCCACATACCTGGGCTGCAAGGTCACTGAGAAATCCTGCTAGATCAGAGCTGAAAACCTCCTTCATGTAGACAAGCTGACAGAAAGCTGGGAAAAGCTATGCTGCATACAGTTCAATGGGAAAGAGAGAAATCACCAGTGGAAATACTCAACAGTGGACACTGCGAGCCTTAAATTTGGCCAGCCAGGCCAAATGAGCCAACAGGTACAATAGTGGCATGTCTGTTATGGGGGAAATCAACCACCCTGTAATTGGACTGGAGGCCTGCTCCATAGGAGAGAATACATCCCTGATACTGAAAATCTACAACAGGGGTAGTCATAAGCCCTAGGGGTATAACGTCTGCTGGTGTCTGGATAAATGTATTTACTATGCTCAACAAACTGTCCAGTAAGCACTTCTCTTAATGTTCATACCCATATATTAATGCTACTCTCATTTTTGGTAGAGAACCTTCTCTTTTCAGGTGGCAGTGACCTTGGGATGACTCAGAAGGCACCATGGTACTGAGAAGTGACAGAGGAGTGCTCAGCATTGAAATATCTCTATTACACCTTCCAAGGCTCAGGGTCCATTGCGGAAGAGGTGGCCGAAAGAATATAAGAGCCAAAGGAAGGGTAGGACTCCTTACAACGTGCTTCTCCAGACACAAAGTGGCCTGGATATCCATGACCTCACAGTGCCTGATGCTATCAACATAAGACAATCATAATAGGTGGAAAAGATGATGACATCAAAATAAAAGAGAGACTGATTGAGAGGGGGAAAGGATATGATGGAGAGTGGAGTTTGAAAGGGGAAAATGGGGAGAGGGAGGGAATTGCCATTGTTTATTTTCTACAGTTATGGAAGTTGTCAATAAAAATATAAATGAAAAAAAAAGAAATATGAACAGAAAAAAACATCCAGCCAGGCTTGGTGGTGCATGCCTTTAGTTCCAGCACTTGGGAGGCTGAGGTAGGAGGATTGCCTTGAGTTCCAGACCAGCCTGGGCTACAGTGAGAATCTGCCCAAAAAGGGAGGGGGCTGGAGACGTGGCTCCACAGTTAAGGCACTTGCCTGCAAAACCTGAAACCCAGGATTGATTCCCAGGTACCCATGTAAAGATAGATGCAGACAGCAGCACATGCATCTGGAGTTTGTCTGCAGTGTCTACAAGCCCTGGGACACCCATACTTCTTCTCTTTCTCTCTGTCTGTATCTCTCTACTTGAAAATAAATAAATAAATAAAATGTTTTTAAAAACAAAAACAAAAAAGAACAAGGTAGGAAAAGTAAGATTATGTAATTTCAAGATTGAATATGAAGATATAATAATCAAGGCAGAGAATAGGACTGATTTAAAGAAAGATATCCTCCCTTTGCATGGATTTCATATTTACAAATTCACTGACTTGCTAAAATTTTCAATGGACATGAGGAAACTTTTGATATAGAAGAAACATTTATTATTCTAGCTATGGTGAGCATGTCACAAGAATATATATATGTCAAAACATTATCATTATTATCATAATTATGATTATTGCTTTTTGAGGCAGGGTAGCTGTGGTGGTTTGAATAGAATAGATGGCCCCCAATATATTCAGTTGCTTATTTGTAGTTTGCATCTCTAGCCATCTGGCTGGAGGCAATGTCTGGGTGGATCTTAAAGTGTGGTGATGGGTTTCAGGTTTCAATCTAAAGATATGCAAAGTGTGCCTAGCAGGAGTTCCTGAAGTGTGCTCTGGCTTTTGGCTTTAGGCTTGTACTGCTCTCTCTCTCTGCTTGGGCCTGTGAAAGCAGGCAAGTTTCTGGTAGCATTCTATTCCACACTGACCTGGAACTCACTCAGAAGCTCAGGCTAGCCTCAAACTTGCAGTGATGCTCCTATATTGGCCTTCCAAATTCTGGGATTAAAGGTGTGAGCCACTAACCCCAGTTCAAAACTTATTCTTTTAATATGCACAGACTGTTATTGTTATTAAAGCTGCTTAAAACTTTTGAAAATCAGTGAATATTAACACCCACTTTCTTTATACCATGTGAACAGAGATTTTCACACATCCTCTGAGAGAGTATTCATTTTCAGATATAATAAAAACAACACAATACTGTGAAGATAGCACTGAACAGAACACAGACTCTTAGGGCATTTTAGAGGGCATGTTAAATCCATTAATACCCTGAATCATCAAAATGAATATGGATTATTATTTTCATATTGAGCCAAGTGTTAGGTATCAACTACAAAAGGCTTTGTCTTGGATTTTCTTGTCAGATTCCAGACATGTGCAGGATAATCAATGTTTTTCCATATGTAAAACTGTAAAGAATGAGTACATCAGAATCATCTCTCAAGTCTGATATTTATGAGGGAAAGATGTTATAGGACAGCAAGGGAGAATGGTGAAAATGAACCTTCTTGCATTTGTTAACCATCATCAGTATGAACTTGTGGGTAGCTTGATCAATCTAGATGGTAAAATAGAGAAGCAGGTATATGAATACAGAATTAGAGAAAGACCATTACAGAACTTCATACAAACATGCTATTGATTCACTCTGTTCTCATGAGAGCCTCAAGGCCATGACACCCTGTGCATGCATGTGTATCCAGGACAACAAAAGGAATCAGGAATCCTTGGAGGAAAGGCTGAGTTTAGGGCTCTGTAGACAAGATGCCATTGGAGCCCAGAAAGCAAGAATGCCTTCAGAAAGCTAAAGAATAGATGCATGTTAAGGGGACACTGAAGCCAACATGTGAGAGACCTCAATGGCTAAACCTTGAGGTTTGAGCAACAAAATAAATAGCAGAGTACCGGATTATAACAACACAAAATAAATCCATGAGTCCACACTAATGTGAATATATGATTGGACAAATAAGTTTAAAAGGAGGAGATATACCTCCTTTACAGAAGAGAAAATAACATACACACACACACTCCTCTACCCAAAATGTGAGGTTCAATTCCTTTCCCAACCTTCAATAATAGCAGGCACTAGTAACTCACTTCCAAAAACAAATACAGGAAATGGAAATAACAACTTCACAATGAATAGTCCCAGTAGACACCACATAACTAAGTGCTCAAGAGGGTCCTGATGGGGTGAGATAAGGAGGATGGAATGGAGGTGGGATACGATGGGACAGGATGGGATAACAGGCCTTTCACCCTTCAGTGTTCTCCAAAATTAATAATCCAATCTATACACTAGGAGAATATCTCAGAAACCTGACTGGAGAGCATCCCACTAAATATTTGATCATTACTCTTTAAAAAAGAAAGAAAAGAAAGAAAGAAAGAAAGAAAGAAAGAAAGAAAGAAAGAAAGAAAAAGAAAGAAAGAAAGAAAGAAACAAAACCATAAAAAAACAAGAAAGTAATGAGACACTGAAAAGCAGGTGAAAGCAGAACAAAGGCTGGTGCTTAGGCAATAGAAATATCCCATGTCAAGTTCTCATCTTTTAAATGAACCAGTATGTCAAAGGCCAGGAGACCTGGATGGAGGACAAACGAATTCAGAATGTGTATACACATCTAGTTTTCTGTAAATCTAAAACTATTTAAAAATAAAAGTTTATGTTAGAAAATTCCAACTCACTCTTAGGCTTTCCTATTCCCTGGCACATTCATCTCTCTCTTTCTCTGTTTCTCTCCCTCTCTTTCTCCCCTCTCGATCTCCTTCTTACTCCCACTCTCAATTCCCTCTCTCTTCTCCCTTTTCTATCATCCCCTTCTCTTATCTCTTTCCTTTCCTGTCTCCCCCTTTTTCTCTCTCTCTCCTTTTTCCTCTCTCCCTCTCCCCACTTCTACTTTTCACCCATTACAATAAAGTTTTCATGTCAAGGAAAAAAATGCCATCCTTTCATGAAATTGGTTCTGTTAAATCCTCCCAGGAGTAACAGAAGAATGGCATCGTGAAACTGCTAAATTGGATGAGTAAATGCTGAAATTTGGTTCTGACCCATGGAATTGAGAACATTATTTTGCCTAGGAGGAAGGAATATGGTTGTTCTCTGTCCCAAGCCCAAGGACCCAAATTAGCACCTAAAATGATGCAGACCACCTCTCATGTTACCAGTTAGAGAAAAAAGTCATCCACGTGTCACATGTCTCATGACAACTGCTGAGCAGCCAAGGCTGGGGCTTGCCTGGTGGGTCACAGCACAAACTTCTGAAAGTCCAATGAATGGCAGGTAGAGAAGGACCGATCTGAATCATTCTACATGAGGACTCTGAACATCCCAGCCAGCTTGATATTCCAAATATAACAAGGACTATAAAATCTAGCCTTAGATGTGTCAAATATATGCCATCCTTCCCAAGAGGCAGAATCGCATGCTTGTACAACTTGCCAGCTGAGAGTCCTGCCATCTTTTACACTGCCTGCACCTCAAGATCGATTCAAACAGACACACTCTCATCCTGGGCCATGCTAGATGGATGTGTCAGCTGCCAGTCTCACTCTTCTCACTTGGTAGATCTTGTACTTATTTTTTTTAATGGTTTATGGGAGAGGTCTGCTTTCAAAGGAGTAAGTTACAATATCATCTTCAAATTATAGTATCTGGAAATGTTACTCGTCTCACACCAGCTCCAAGGATTCATTTGTAACAAGAAATAGAGTACCCACACTCAGCCCTTTAATTTATAATTGTACATATCAGCTGATTGCCTCATTCTCTGGTTGTGTGTGTGTGTGTGTGTGTGCGTGTGTGTGTGTGTGTGTGCGTGCACATGCATGCATGCACGGTGCATGTACCTATGCAGGTTTGTACGTGTGTGGATGTGGACGTTACCGTGAAGGTGTATGCATGTGCATGTGCATGTGGAGGCCAGAGCTCAACCTCAGTTTTCTTCCCCTGGACCGCCGTCGGCCTCCTTTGAGACAAAGTCTCTCGCTGGTCTGTAGCTCATCAATCAGGCTTCACTAAACTGGCCAGGAAGCTCTACCTGGCCCTGCCTCCCCCAGGCTGGGATGACAGGAGGGCATTTCAATGCCCAGAATTTCATGTGGGTTCTGAGATTTGAAATTAGATTCTCATGCTTATAAGCCAAGCACTTAAATGACTGAGCTATCTCACTAAGTACAAGAACTTACAGCTGGGGTGGCATCAGAGTTTGTTTCCTAGAATGACAAGTTTTACAAAAGGCCCTCAGAGCAAGATGTGGTGGTACACGCCTTTAATACCAGCACTCAGGAGGCAGAAGTAGGAAGATTTCTATGAATTCAAGGCCAGCCTGGGACTACAGTGAGTTTTAGGTCAGCCTTGGCTAGAGTGAGACCCTACCTAGAAAAATAAAAAAGAAAAAAGAAAGAAAAAGGAAGAAAGCAAAAAAGGCCCTCAGAGAATGCACATCTGCTGGACCCTCCGGACACTTCTTAACTGCCTGGACGTGAGTGTGGTGGCCTTGTACACCTGTTCCTCTATTATCTTCAACTCCCGTACTCATACCAGCCCAGAAACTCTATACCCGATTAATTGCTTTTTTAAGGACACATGGCCCAACCTGATCAGATGTTCACACATGTGTACCCACCAGATCCTTGGCCTTATAGGCCCTGGGTGTGGGTGGAACACTTGTAACCCCAGCGCTAATGAGGCTGAGACAGGAGAAGCTCCGCAAGTTCAAAGCTGGCTTTAGCCACACAGTGAGCTCCAAGCCAGCCTGAGCTACAGAAGGAGAACCTACCATTTGTTTTCTGATGGGTAAAGATACTGAACACTCTGAAAAAATGTTTATTGTCTACTTATGTTTCTACTTTTGAGAATGGCCTGTTCAGCTCATTAGCCCATCTACTGATGGATTTCGACATTATTATATTAAGCAAAGACAAAAAGACAAATACCTCATCTCTCTCATATGTGGATCCAAGTTCTTAATCTACATACATATGTTAATATGTGTACACGTGGGTACAAGTAAAAATTGTTAAACTATAAAAGGGACCAAAAGAGGAAAAAGATGTTTTAAGTAAGAAGGAGGGTGATATGACACATATGACAAGAAAGTACAATGGGGGGGAGGGGCAAGGGAATTTGGGAGAAAAGAGGCCAAAGAGACCAACAAAAACAAATTATATGTGAAAATGCCATGATACAACCTACTACTATGTATGCCAATTTAAAAACTGAACAAAAAATGAAACTAAGAAGAAGGATTCTTAGCATTTGTTGATGATTTGCTTTAATTTTACTTTAATATTAGGCTAAGGAAATTCCTCTTACTTACCTGTGTTGTTTCAGAGATCTATTTGATGTAAATTGTCATTCCCTCATGTGGCAGATTGATTGTAAAATGTCCCCAATAACCTCATGGGTTTGTTATTAAGCCTCATACTTAATCTCCAGCTTGTAGAGCCTTTGGGAGGTGGATTCATGCCGGAGGAGGTATTTTCATAGTCTGGTTCTGCTTGCTAATGTCAGCCAGTTCGCTCTGTGTACTCCCTTCCTTCTTCTGTGAAGATGTGACACCCATCTGTCTGCTTTTGCCATGCTTTCCCCTCCATGATGAAAATTCCCCTTGACAGTGTAAGCCAGAAATAAACACTTTCCTTCCATTATCTCCTTCTGATCTGGTGTTTGCCCCAGCAATGAGAGGGCAGCTGATAGATCTCAGCTAGAATTAACCTTTTTAAAAAGTAGCTCATGACTTTGGCAGAAAACGTCATCATCCATAAAGGCTGTAGGATTGATGATAAGGCCAGGAGTACCATGGGAAGAACAGGGTTTCCACAACCTTGCCCTCTAGTCCCCATACGAAAAGGAGGAGAGCCTGCTGTCTTGATGTGGGAGCTTTCAGTGACATCCATCCATGGAAGGAGCACAAAGGATGAAGGACAGAAATACCTGCCAGAAATCTGGGTCAAAGTCACCATAAAAGGTAGTAAAACTAAGACAAAGTTTTGGGATATCAGTTAGGAAGTAGGGGGCCAAGGTGAATATACAGAATTGGCTGCTCCCAGACATCCAGGCAGGCAGCTGCCTCAAAAAGGCACAGCCTCTTATCAGTGGGCAGCACACAGCCATTAGGAACCCTGCTCTAGAGACAGGCAATGGAATGTCTCTGATGGGGGTGACTCCATTTTAGTTGAAATATGTCAATTTGCAGTGTTTGTTTCATTGTGATTATACTCTATACAAAACAGATTGTTTTTGCTTAAGATCTCATGTCCCGTCAGTAACAACTACTGTGTCCAGTAGTATATAAAAAGAAAGGGCTAGGGTCCAAGTCTAGACTACAACATCAAAAGAGAAGATAAAGAGAGCCCTGAACACTGGAGAAACCACTGTGACCCCTTCCCACTTGCTTCTTCTCCATCAAGGAAACTCTCTGACCAGTGATTCATTTTTAGACTCAAAGAGAATTGAAACTGGGTTTCCCACTCAGCTTTTACCCACCAGCCAGGTGTGCAAAGAGGTGGAAGTAAAGAAGAAACTACCCAAGGAAAGGCAGGCCACAAACGTTCTACTTCTTCTTGTACAACCACTATTGATAGTGATTGTTGATACCATCCACAGACGACCGTCCGAGATATGGGCAGTCTATGGATGCCCCCAAAGTATCCATGAGGAAAGAAAGATCAGAACTCAAAAGGCATCTTTTACTCAGTTCTCACATTTGCCTCTAGCTGACATCTGCCCCACAACACAGACATCCCCTGTCCCTTCCAACAACTTCACCAAAAACATGCACAGCCACCATGGGTTTTTTTCTTAGCTCTGCTGTCCTCTTTCCTCTGTAATTTCATTAAAGCTGTTCTCCTTCAGGGTTTGTCTTAAATTATGGAAATTCAAGTTTTATTCCAGGGAATTTTTCTTGGATTTCATCTTCTCATATTTGTTCTGGGCAATCATCCCCGGTTTATTGCTTGGGGAACTACAATTGGGCATGTGTTGGGTTTCATTTGTCTGTTTGCTATCTATCATTTTCTCTCTGATTTGATTTAATTCTTTCTTTATTTCAACTTAATGTTGTTTATTTTTCTTATTTCTGCTATCTAGGCCCTTTATTGTGTTATCAGTAGAATCTCTTTCCCTTGTGTTCAGAATTTCTTCTCATTTCTTTGATGGTTTTTGGCATACACATGCACACACACACACACACACACACACACACACACACACACACACACCTGAGATTTTATAACACATGTTACCTTCCTTTTCTCTTCCAAAAAAATATGGTTGAAAGTTTGGTCATGATTAACATTAGCTCTGCATTAACATTTTTTTTTTTCTGGTTTCTGCCATTGTTCAACCTGACCTCCTCCCCTCCCCCCAACTCTCTATAAATATCTTTGCATAGAACTTGTGTTTGTCTGTTTCTAACTATTCATTGCAAAAGGCTGAATGATTTTCCTGGACCAACTTTAGAGTAGAAGTTTATGTGAGGGTTGGGCCATGTTCTTGGCTAAACATAATCTTTTTTGTCCCCAGGTTCCTATCTGAGCTTTCCTAAGCTTAACTTCCCAGCCAATGGAGAAAAGCAGCTGTGAAGTTTCTCAGAAAGCAAAGTTTTAGCTATCTTTGAGCTTCCCCAAAAATAAAGTTAGCATTTTCTCACTCTCTGTGTTGCATTTAGATGCTTTCCAGGAAGAAAAGGAGAGAAATGCTGAGTTTATGCAACCATTTTTAAATCAGAAGGTCAGCTAACTTCTCTGAACCCTGTCTTCTCCTCTGTAAAAATGGGATGCAAATGAGCAGATTAATGCATGTGAAGTGCTGGGCACCAGACCTGGAGCCCACTCAGGGCTATTGACCATTTACATATTATTACTGCAGAGTCTCACAGATGCAAGACCATGGGTTAGAGGTGACTAGGCTCTCAGAATATGATACTGGCAGAGAGAACAGAAGCTTAGGCCTTGGGAGAAACAGTTACCACAGCAAGAACTAAAAATGTTAATTATTTGCTTTCCAAGACTCCTATGCATCTTGAGCATAGACATGTGACCACAGTGGATAATGATGTCCTCAGCTCTGAACTTGTGCCAGGACTTAGCTGAGACTCCTAATAATGGAGTGGCTGCAGAGTGACTGCTTCAGATGCAGCACTGTCAGACCTTCATCCACCAACCTGCCAGTGGTACTATGTGTGGAAGCTGTGGCAGCATTGCATGGCAACAGGGGTCTTCACAAAGACAGCTCTGACTTGTGACATGAGCGCTGTCCCTGGCTGTGCAGCATATATATCATCATCACTGTGCCTTGGGGAAGTTTCATGAGGTACCACATTCTTTTCATTTATACTCATTAATGATGCTCTTTCTTTACAAAGATGAAAGTCTATCCTCTTCACAACAAAGAACAGAAGGAGGCTTCCAATATAAATTTATTTGTCATGTTTATTCTTTGACAAATAAAATTGTATAAACCTATGCCATTTAACACAATATTGTAGGATATGCATATATTTTGGAATGGATAAATCCAGCCAATTAACAGGTCTATTATGTCATACATTTATCATGTGCATGAGTGAGAGCACACAAAATCTCCTTTCTCATGATGTGTAAGTATACAATTGTTATAGTCACTATGTGGTACAATGGATATCTTAAGCTTATTCTGTAATTTATGTATCTGAGGTTGTATGTGGGTTTAGTGTGCATGATATGTGCATATGGACACATGAGTACCATGGCACGTGTGTGGAGGTCAGAGGAAAACATCAGGGTATTGGTCCTCTCCTTCCTTGTTTTTGAGACAGGATCTCTCTTGCTGTTTTTGTCATTGGGAAGGCCATATGGCTGGTCTGTGAACTTCTGGATTCTTCTTACTCTGCTTCACATTCCCAAAGGCATGTTGGGACAGCAGACTGTGGTGGATTGAATCAGATCTCCCTCATAAACTCCTGTGTTCTGAGTGCTAGATTCCCATCTATTGGCAATTTGAGAGGTGGAGACTTGATAGAGGTAGAGTGGTACTGGTGACAGACTTAGGGGTATTATATTCATATTCCCCCTTGCTAGAGTTTGGATTACACTCCTGCTATTTTCCACTTGCTATGACAGAGGTGATGCCCAGCCTCCACTCATGCTATGCTTTTCCCTGTTATCATGAAGTTTCCCCTCAAAACCATAAGCCAAAATAAAACCCTTTTCTCCTAACAGCTGCTTTTGATAAGGTATTTTTTCCCAGAAACTAAATGGCAACTACAATAGAAATTTGGTAGCAACAGGGTGGGTTCATTGCTACTAGAAACATGACTATGTGGCTTTAGTTGTTTAGAATTGATTTTCTGGGAGTAATGTGAATATATTTTGAAACTTTAAGACTAATAAATTCCTTACAGTTTTGTAAGTACAGTTTGATTGCTTCTTGTAAGAATTGAAAGACCTAAATGCAAAAAGAACTGTGGACTGTGCAAGCTTGGCTAATGAGGGGAAGAAAAAGCTTTGTGCAGACTTGAATATAGGCAGTTTGTGTGAGTGGCTGGCTGTGCTCTGCCCATGTCTTGACAGCATTGGCAGAGTTGAACTGAGAAGAAATGGACTGGTGTGAGCAAATGGATATGGCACAGAAGAAATGAATGTCAGACTTGAAAGTACAACCTGCTTCAGCTGCAATTATTTGAGTTTTCTTGGAGATGGCCACCAGCCAATGTGAGGTAGGGTTGTTGGAGTCTCTGGGTGGAGGCCCTATGGAACCATGAGAATGAACCATGGGTTGCAGTGAAGCCACCAGGATTTTTTTTTTAATGCCAGGACTATGGAATGGCCACTAAGGAGAACTGCTGGCTTGGGATGGCATTTTCCCTGGGATATGGGCAGTCCAGCTGGAGAGGCAGAATTAGAATACCAGAGACCTTGTCGTGGCTCAGACTTGGAACTTCAGGATTTGATGTTTGCCCTGTTTGTTTTGGATCTTCTATTTGTTCAATCTTTCCATGCAATACTATATTTTGCAGTATGAATATTAACTATGTACCATTACGTGGTTTTGGTTTTCCAGGCTCAAATAGTTAACAGTTAAGAGATCATAAAGTATAGGGATGTTTGAACAGTGTTGGGATTGATAAAGAAAACTACGGGTACTTTTTAAGTTGTTGAATTGGGTCCCATGATTAGAGAGATAGAGAAGTCCCATGTTATGTTGTCTACAAACTGAAGCATCAAAGAAGATGGTGGCATAATTCAAACTTAGTCCCAAAACCTGAGAACCAAGAGAAGCCAACGGTGTAAGCCTGTTCCTGTTCAAGACCAAAGGCCTGAGACACCGAAGTACTGATATTGGAAAGCAAAAAACAGTGGATACCCTGTTGCTACAGAGAAAGCAAGCTCACCTTTTCTCTGCATTTTTGTCATATCCAGACCTTGTTATAACCGACTGAATGATGCCCACTGCCCTTGCAAGGTCTAGGCTTCCTTAGTCAATTCATTAATTAAAATGTCCTTCCCTTTCAGAAACAGCCTCATGAACATTCCCAGAAGTAATACTTTTCCAGCTATTTGGATATCTGTGAGACTGGTCTCATTCATAGCTAAAATTAACCATCATAGTCACTGATCCCATTCATTAGGTCTCCTCCTTCATGACCTAGTCACTTCTCTGAGTTTCCACCTCAACATACCCCTAAACTAGGTAATCATTTTCAGCATCAAAAGTTAATGAGGAGCCCCAAAAACACCATCAGCTGCTCCGGTACCGGCCACAGCGGCTTCAGGGCAGCGAATCCAGCAGCGGAGGCTCCAGCGGCTTCAGCGGCAGAGGCGGATCCCGCAGCGGCAGCACCAGTGGATCAGAGGCAGAAGACCCAGCAGCGGCAGCTCCAGCGGATCAGCGGGGGCAGACCCAGCAGCGGCATCTCCAGTGGCGGATCCAGCAGCAGTGGTCCCAGCAGCGGCAGCTCCAGCGGCAGCAGCAGGGATCCAGCATCAGGGGTGCCAATCTGCAGGGCCACAGTTGCCAGGCTTGGTTTGCCCCACAGGAAAAGCCAGTACCCAGTTCCAGAAAGCAGAACAGCGGCCCAACATCCCAGCCAGCAACTTGACTGAGACCAAAAGCATCCAAAGAGGTAACTGGGATTGAACCAGGGAAGGGTCTCACCTGGTCACAAGCTGACTTGGATCCCTCAACAGACCAGAAATCTTAACTTCTTTGTTGATAGAGGATCTGGTTTTTATAATACCTAATCTTGCATAAATGCTCGGTGCTGTTCTTGACTGAATGTGTATAGGGTTTAGTTAAATTTTAGAATATACCTGTATTTTATTCCACTCAACCTATTTGAATACTCCCATAGCAGGCAAACTTAACCCCTAGGACCACGTGTCTAGATACTCTGAGAGTGGTAAGAGCCACACCTAACATCTTAATCTCCTACATAGAAGATATACAATATCAGATCAACAGATACAGCAAAGGATACCCAGCTAACTGGAAAATCTAAGCAGTAACTTAATCCAAGATGCAAAAATATATACATTATAACACAAGAAACACCAAAAACCAAGGCAATATAAATCCACCAAAAAGCATCAATGCTTCAGAAATGACCTCTAGTGAAAACGAGTTAGAGAAAATGCCTGAGAAAGATTTCAAAAGAATGATTGTAAATATGTTCAATGAACTCAAAGAAGAAATCAAAGGAATCAGAGAAGATACAGGACACCAATTTAACGAAATAAAGAAATCAATACAAGACATAAATAAGGAAATAGAAATAATGAAGAAAAACCAGTCAGAATTACTAGCAATGAAGAACACAGTTAATGAAATAAAAAACTCTGTAGAAAATCTCACCAGTAGAATGGATGAAGGACAGGACAGAATATCTAAGCTAGAAGACCAGGTGGCAGATCTAATACAATCCAACAAAGAGAAAGACAAATTAATAGAAAAGTATGAATGGGAATTTCAAGATATTCGGGACACTATGAAAAGATCAAATATAAGAATTCAGGGTATAGTAGAAGGAGAAGAATTTCAATCCAAAGGTATAGTAGGCATCTTCAACAAAATCATAGAAGAAAACTTCCCCCAAATTGGGAAAGAGGTGCCAATGCAGATACAGGAAGCATTTAGAACACCAGCCAGACAAAACCTGGAAAGAACCTCTCCTCGCCATATTATAATCAAACTACCAAACACACAATCCAAAGAAAAAATATTGAAAGCAGTTAGAGAGAAAAATCAAGTTACCTACAAAGGCAAGCCCATCAGGATCACAGCAGATTACTCAACACAAACTTTCAAAGCCAGAAGGGCTTGGAGTGATGTATTCCAAACTCTGAAAGATAACAACTGTCAACCAAGGCTACTTTATCCTGCAAAACTATCCATTCAAATAGATGGAGAAATAAGGACATTCCATGACAAAAGCAGGCTAAAGGAGTATTTGAAGACAAAACCAGCTCTACACAAAATACTTGAAAGAATCCTCCATGCCGAAGAGAAAGAAAAACACCCATATAAGGAACCTGGAAAACAACAAACAACACTCAAATACTAGTTAATATAAGAGAGCAAAGGTAGAACCAGAACCACAAAAAAAAAAAAAAATGGCAAGCATAAATACACATCTTTCAATAATATCTCTTAATATCAATGGCCTCAATGCTCCAACCAAAAGACATAGATTTGCAGACTGGGTTAAAAAGCAGGACCCTACAATTTGTTGTCTCCAAGAAACTCACCTTTCTACAAAGGATGGACATTATCTTAGGGTGAAAGGTTGGAAAACGGTGTTTCAAGCAAATGGACCCAGAAAGCAAGCAGGGGTTGCTATCCTAATAGCTGACAAGGCAGACTTCACTCCAACATTAGTCAAGAAAGATAAGGAAGGTCACTTTATATTGATTAAGGGCACACTCCAACAGGAGGACATTACAATCCTAACCATATATGCACCTAACATGGGGGCTCCCAAATTCATCAAACAAACACTGTTAGAACTAAGATCACAGATAACACCAAACACAGTGGTAGTTGGTGACTTTAACACCCCACTCTCATCAATTGACAGGTCATCCCGGGAAAAAATAAACAGAGAGGCATCTGGACTAAACGAGGTCATAGAAGGAATGGACCTAACAGACATATACAGGACATTTCATCCAAATGCTGCAGAATATACATTCTTTTCAGCAGCACATGGATCATTCTCTAAAATAGACCATATATTAGGACACAAAGCAAATCTTAACAAATTCAGGAAAATTGAAATAATTCCTTGCATTCTATCTGACCACAATGGAATCAAACTACAAATCAATAGCAAGAAAGGATATAGAGCATACACAAAATCATGGAAACTAAACAATACATTACTAAATGATGAATGGGTCAATGAAGAAATCAAGAAGGAAATCAAAAAATTTATAGAGTCAAACAATAATGAGAACACAACATACCAAAATCTCTGGGACACAATGAAGGCAGTTCTAAGAGGTAAATTTATAGCTTTAAGTGCTATATTAAGAAATTAGAAAGGTCGCAAATAAATGACCTAATGCTTCACCTTAAAGCCTTGGAAAAAGAAGAACAAGGCAAACCAAAAATCAGTAGACGGGAAGAAATAATAAAGATTAGGGCAGAAATTAATGAAATAGAAACCAAAAAAACAATACAAAGAATTAATGAAACAAAGAGCTGGTTCTTTGAAAGGATAAACAAGATTGATAAACCCTTAGCAAATCTGACCAAAAGAAAGAGAGAAGAGACACAAATTAATAAAATTAGAGATGAAAAAGGTAACATCACGACAGATGCCAGAGAAATTCAAAAAATCATAGGGACATATTATAAAAACATATACTCCACAAAGTATGAAAATCTGAAAGAAATGGATGATTTCCTTGATTTATATGACCTACCTAAATTAAATCAAGATGAGATTAATCACTTAAATAGACCTATAACAAGCATGGAGATCCTAACAGTTATCAAAAATCTCCCAACTAAAAAAAGCCCAGGCCCAGATGGATTCACTGCTGAATTTTACCAGACCTTCAGGGAAGAGCTAACACCATTGCTTCTTAAGCTTTTCCATGAAATAGAAAAAGAAGGAATTCTACCAAACTCCTTCTATGAAGCCAGCATCACTCTGATACCAAAACCAGGCAAAGATAGAACAAAAAAGGAAAATTACAGACCAATCTCCCTCATGAACATAGATGCAAAAATTCTCAACAAAATATTGGCAAACAGAATACAAGAATACATTAGAAAGATCATTCACCCTGACCAAGTAGGCTTTATCCCAGAGATGCAGGGATGGTTCAACATACGCAAATCTATAAATGTTATACATTATATAAATGGGTTGAAGGACAAAAATCACATGATCATCTCATTAGATGCAGAGAAAGCATTCGACAAAATCCAACATCCCTTCATGATAAAAGTCCTACAGAGACTGGGAATAGAAGGAACATATCTCAATATAATAAAGGCTATTTATGATAAGCCTACAGCCAACATATTACTAAATGGGGAAAAACTGGATGCTTTTCCACTAAAATCAGGAACAAGACAAGGGTGTCCACTGTCCCCACTTTTATTTAATATAGTTCTGGAAGTCTTAGCCATAGCAATAAGGCAAGAGACATGCATAAAAGGGATACAAATCGGAAAGGAAGAGGTCAAGTTATCATTATTTGCAGATGACATGATTCTATATATAAAGGACCCTAAAGACTCTACTAGCAAACTGTTAGAGCTGATAAAAACCTACAGTCATGTAGCAGGATACAAAATAAATACACAGAAATCAGTAGCCTTCATATATGCTAACAACAAACACACAGAGGATGAGATCAGAGAATCACTCCCATTCACAATTGCATCAAAAAAAATAAAGTACCTTGGAATAAACCTTACTAAGGAAGTAAAGAATCTATACAATGAGAACTTTAAAACACTCAAGCGAGAAATTGCAGAAGACACTAGGAAGTGGAAAAACATCCCTTGTTCCTGGATTGGAAGAATCAATATTGTGAAAATGGCAATCTTACCAAAAGCAATCTACACATTTAACGCAATCCCCATCAAAATTCCAAAGGCATTCTTCACGGAAATAGAAAAAACAATCCAAAAATTCATTTGGAATCACAAAAAACCTCGAATATCTAAAATAATACTGAGCAACAAAAATAAGGCTGGTGGTATCACCATACCTGATTTTAACCTATACTACAGAGCCATAGTAACAAAAACAGCATGGTACTGGCACAAAAGCAGACTCGTAGATCAATGGAACAGAATAGAGGACCCAAATGTAACCCCATGTAGTTATAGCCACCTGATATTTGATAAAAATGCCAAAAATATTCATTGGAGAAAAGACAGCCTCTTCAGCAAATGGTGTTGGGAAAACTGGATATATATCTGTAGAAGGATGAAAATAGATTCTTCTCTTTCTCCATGCACAAGAATTAAGTCCAAATGGATTAAGGACCTTAACATCAGACCTGAAACTCTGAAACTGCTAGAGGAAAAAGTAGGGGAAACCCTTCAACATATTGGTCTTGGCAAAGACTTTCTGAATACAACCCCAATTGCTCAGGCAATAAAACCACAGATTAACCACTGGGACCTCATGAAAATACAAAGATTTTGCACTGCAAAGGACACGGTGAAGAAAGCAAAGAGGCAACCTACAGAATGGGAAAAAATCTTCACCAGCTATATATCTGATAAAGGATTAATATCTAAGATATACAAAGAACTCAAGAAGTTAAATAATAAGGAATCAAACAAACCAATCAAAAAATGGGAAATGGAGCTAAATAGAGAATTCTCAAAGGAAGAAATACGAATGGCATATACGCATCTAAAAAAATGTTCTACATCCCTAGTCATCAGGGAAATGCAGATTAAGACTACATTGAGATTCCATCTCACTCCTGTCAGATTGGCTACCATCATGAAAACAAATGATCATAAATGTTGGCGGGGATGTGGAAAAAGAGGAACCCTTCTACATTGTTGGTGGGAATGCAATCTGGTCCAGCCATTGTGGAAATCAGTGTGGAGGTTCCTAAAACAGCTAAAGATTGATCTACCATATGACCCAGCTATAGCTCTCCTAGGCATATATCCTAAGGACTCATCTCATTACCTTAGAGATACTTGCTCAACCATGTTTATTGCTGCTCAATTTATAATAGCTGGGAAATGGAACCAGCCTAGATGTCCCTCAACTGATGAGTGGATAATGAAGATATGGCACATTTATACAATGGAGTTTTACTCAGCAGTAAAGAGAAATGAAGTTATGAAATTTGCAGAAAAGTGGATGGATCTGGAAAGAATTATACTAAGTGAGGTAACCCAGGCCCAGAAAGCCAAGCGCCACATGTTCTCCCTCATATGTGGATCTTAGCTAGAGATGATTGGGCTTCTGTGTGAGAAGGAAAAAACTCAGTAGCAGAGGCCAGTAAGTTAAAAAAGGAGATAGAAAGGGAAGAGAAAGAAAGGGAGGAGGGCTTTTATTAGGTTGGTATTGTATATATGTAAGTAGAAAGATTGAGATGGGGAGGGGATATGATGGAGAATGGAATTTCAAAGGGGAAAGGGGGGAGGGTAATACCATGGGATTTTTTTTGTTATCATGGAAAATATTAATAAAAATGGAGAAAAAAAAAAGAAAAAAAAAAGAATCAAAAAAAATAAATAAATAAATAAAATGTAAAAAAAAAAAAAAAAAAGTTAATGAGATACAACTCCTCAGGGTTTAGCAGAGGTTTATATGATAATATTCCTTTTGAAGACCCCAAATGGGGCTATGATTGCTAAATGTTTAGACAAAGGTCATTTTGTTTAACAAAAAGACCACTTGTAAAATTCTCACAGGGGACTGAATAATATCCAGGATGGAAGATATGAAATATAGTATTTTTCGGTTTATACCACTTTCTTGATGGATCATTAAATTCCTACATGCGTTTAGCTCCTTGCTCAACTGAAGAAAAGCATTCTCATCCCCTTTGCTGAGGACAATTGCTCTGTTCCCCTTTCTGGCCCTGACCTAAACATCTCCTCATCTGCCCTCCCCATATCTTTTCCCTGGACACAACTCTCATCCTCTCGTCCATTGTGTACAGGCTCATAGAGTGGCTTGAGCTTATCTGCAGAAAGAAGAGTCATCTCCTTATCCCTGAGGCCTTTCTTTTTAACCTCTTGTGCTTTGACTTTCTTCACTTTATAAATCATGCATAATCATTGAAGGAAATAAAACAATACAAAGAAGCAAAAAGATGCTTGAAGGAGAATGTGAAACTAAACAAAACAATATAGTCAAAATCACAAAGGATATATTAGCACAAAATACTAAACAATGTCTAACTAATTGAAAAAGAAAGCAATAATCAGGAAAAAAGGGAGCAAGAAAACAACTAAACAAAGTTAATAAAATGAAATTAAAAGCTGATCTCTGAAATGTTCATTGCAATGTAATAAACTTCTAAGCACATTGACAAAGAAGAAAAAGAGAGGACACAAATTATACTACAGAGTGTGAAAGCATGCTATCAACACAGACACCACAGACATTAGAAGGTAGCAATGGACTATTACAAGTAACTTTAAGCACATACATTTGAAAACTTTTCAAATATGGATCAATCTTTCAAAACCTCAAATTAACAAAATCATGCAAGGGAAAGAATTTATAGTTTAAAAACATTCAAAGCAGTGCTGAGGAGATGGCTCAGTGGTTAAAAGCACTTGCTCTGCAAGCTTTCCAGCAGGAGTTTTGATCCCCAGCACCCACATAAAGCCCCATGGAAAGTGGCACACACACACACACACACACACACATCTGTAATCCCAACACATCTATGGCAATAGGAGGTAGAGAAGGAAGAATCCCAAAGCTCACTATCTAAACTGACCTTTCCAGAGGCAAAATAAGAGAGACCTTGACCAAGCAAGGTGGAAGGTAATAGAGCAACATTCAATGATATCTTTTGGTCTTATCATGCATAACATGGTATGTGCATGGTATACATACACACACACACACACACACACACAAAGACACATCACACACATACATGCAGATACCAAAAAATTAACATTTTTACTTTTATTTATTTATTTGAAAGAGAGGGGGAGAGAGAGAAAGGCAGAGACAATGGGCATGCCAGGTCTTCTAGCCACTGTAGATGAACTTCAGATGCATGTGCTACCTTGTGAATCTGGCTTATGTAGGTCCTGGGGAATCAAGTCTGACTCTTTTGGCTTTGAAGGCAAGCACTTTAACTGATAAGCCATCTCTCTATCCCAAAACTAACATTTGCAAAGCAAAATTTTAGACCTAGATAGTCCCAGTGGCAAATTACATCAACTCTGTAGGTAAGCATTAGTATCCACTCTACACAGTCTCTTCCAGAAAACAGAAGAGAAAGAAATATTCCCAAAGTCATTTTATGAGCCCACAGTACCCCTGGCACTTACAAATATAGTGCAAAACAAGCTACTGACCAGCATACGTCATGCAAGAATACTCAGCTCCACAAGAGAACATTAGCAAACTGACTCCAGCAGTACGTTCAAAGAAAAACACATCTCAACCATGGAAATTAGGTATGTTTCAGGAATGCATGTCTCATTTGGAAGTCAAATTATGTAATTCAAATATTAACAGAATAAAGAAGCAAAATCACACTATCATTTTTGGGTAACCAACAGACAAATGACAGTACTGAAAAACTTCAATACTTATTAAGAAATCTCAGGGGCAGAAAGTATGTATATAGCTCAGTGGTAGATTATTTGCCTACCATGTACAAGGTTCTGGATTCAATACCCAGCAAAACAAACAAGAACCTTAACGTTCATCCCCTCCAAAGAAATAAAAGAGGAAAAATATCCCTCTCAGCAAACTAGGAATAAAAGAAAGCTTTCTTAACTTCATAAAGGGCATCTACAAAAATACACAGCTGGCACCACACTAACTAGTGAAAGATAGAATGTTCCTCCTGAGAATAAAAAGGATAGTCATCTCCACCTTACTGATTCAACAGTATGCCGGAAGTCCTGGCCAGTGCAGAAAGACATGGAAGACATAAAGATTCAAAATAAAGAAGCACAATGTCTCGATTAACAAACTACAGCATCTTCTACGTATGAAAACCTCAAAAATGCTACATAAAACCCAACCTGGAACTAATTAATGAGTACAGCCAAGTTTCAACAGACAAGAAACATCAATTCACAAATAGTAACCATAATTCTCATGCTAGCAATGAAGAAGTGGAAACACAAATCTTACAATTTCAATAAAATAATTTAATAAAAGTAATAAAAATTTCATAGTTGTTCAAAAAATGAAATTGGTATAAATTGAATAAAATTAACTTAAAGTCTATATTCTATAAACTGCAAAGTGCTGATGAAATAAATCAAAGACTTGAATGGAGATATATATCAAATTTATGGATTAGTAACACTCAAAGAAGTCAGTCTCCCTAAATTTATCTATGAATGCATACATTTTCAATTAAAATCCTAAGATTGATTTTGCTGTTCTTTTATATGTTAAAGAAAGAACCAGAGCAGGCAAACAACTCTGATGACAAAGAGAATTGCAGAACTAATATTATCTGATCTAAGGGCTTATTATAAAAACCACAGCAACCAAAACATTAAGGAAGGACAGGCAAGTCCAATGGAATGGAACAGACAATTCAAATATAAACCTATGAAAATATTTGATTTTTTTTTTACAAAGGTACAAAGAAAATTCAACAGAGAAAGGATAGTTCTTTTAGCTTGTGATGTTGGAACAATTGGCTAGCTGCTTGCTAAAAGGTAACTTTATCTTGTATCTTACACTTTACACAAAAATCATCTTAAAAATGGATTTGAGAAAAAAAGGGTTTGAGATTTAGCTTAGCAGTTGAGATGCTTGCCTACAAAGCCAAAGGACCTAGGTTCAATTCTCCAGGACCCATTTATGCCAGAGGCACAATGTGGCTCATGCGTCTGGAGTTCTGTTGCACCGGCTGGAGGCCTTGGCATACCCATCCTCTCTCTCTTTCCCTCATTCTTTCTCTCTCTCTCTCAAAAGAATAAATAAATAATAAAATATGGGAAAAGGATTGTAAGTCTTAGTGTATAATTATAGCATTCTAGATGAAAACTCAAGAAAATTCCTGTGACTTTGGGTTAGGCAAATAGCTCTAATAAAACAATCCATAAACATAAAATTGGTAGGGCTGGAGAGAGGACTCAGAAGTTAAGTGCACTTCCTGTGAAGCATGAGGGTTGGAGGAGGCCTTGGACTGCTGAGTTTGATTCTCATAACCCATGTAAATAGCTGAGTGTGGCTATGCATGTCTGTAACCCTGGTCCTGTGGGGAACCAAAAATTTCTGGGACTCATGAAACCTCCAAATCCCCAAAGTCAGTGAAGTGACTCCATCTGAGGAAAACAAGTGAATGAGCGACGGAGGGGGACACCTGATGTTCTCCTCTGTCCTCCACATCTGCACACTCACACACATACATCACACAAAACACCACATCACACCTCCTATATACACATGCACACATACAAGATAAAATTGGTAAGCTGGACTGCATAAAAATTGAAATTTTCTCCTCTATGAAAGACACTTATTACAAAGGAAAGGGCAAGGGAGATAGCTCTGTTGGGAAAATACTTGCCATGCAAGCATGATGACCCAGGTTCGATCCCCAAAACCCATATTAAGATGCCCAGGCATAGTGGCACATGCCAGTAATCTTAGTCCATGGAAGGTCCAGACACAATCCCCAGGGTTTATCTTGCTCTATCTTGGTTGGCATGCTTTGGGCTAAATAGAGACCTGGTCTCCAAAGAATTGGATAGCATGCCTGATGATGACACCCAAGGTTGCCTTCTGGCCTCTGTACATGCACCCACCAGCACACACAAACATCAAAAAAAATCATCAGATAAAAAATGAAGATACCAATAAAAGCTATAGAGTAGAAGAAAATGTTTGAAAATTACATATCATGCAGACAAAAGAGTTAGACTAGGGGGATGGCTCAGTAAGTAACATGCTTGCCTAAGTGCAGTGTTTGCTATGCAAGCATGAAGACCTGAGTTCAGGCTGGTAATTCTCACATGTAATTCCAGTCATGGTGCTATGCACCTATAATTTCAGCACTGGGGAAGTGGAGACCGGATCCCTGGGGTTTACTTGCTAGCTAGCTTTATCAAATCAATGAATTCTAGGTTTAGTGAGACACCCTGTTTAAAAACCAATTTGGCTAGTGGTTAAGGTGCTTGCCTGCAAAGCCTAAGAATGTAGGTTTGATTCCCCAGTACCCAGGTAAGCCAGATGTACAAGGTGGTATGCACATCTGGAGCTTGTCTGCAGTGGCTAGAAGCCCTGGCAACCCATTCTCTATCTGCCTCTCTTTCTCTGTCTCTCTCCCTCAAATAAATAAATAAAATATTTTAAAAGTAGGGCTAGAGAGATGTCTGAGCTTGCAAAGCCAGTGATCTAGGTTAAATTCCACAGAACACAGGTTAAGCCAGATGCACTACATAACACATTTGTCTAGCGTTTGTTTGTAGTGGCACTAGGCCCTGGAACACCCATTTTCATTCTCATTCTTTCTTTCTCTGTCTCACTCTCTCTCCTTTCAAATAAAAAATAAAATTATAAACAAGAGAAAGCAACTGAAAAGGACTCCAATGTCAACCGCTGGCCACCACAGGCATATGCACAGACATGCACAAGCACTTGCACCTACATGTGTAGCTACACTCATACAACATGCATGCATACACATACATGCACACACATAAATATACACACAGAAAAGGTATATCTTCCCTATGTATACTGCTCTTACAATGTAGTGATAAGAAACATAGCCTATTGTTTTTAAATAAGTAAACATTTTAAATAGATCACCAAAGACACGCTGCTAGTAAAATATGCACATGGAAAGATGTTCAATATCTAACCATGAGGAAATGCAAATTAAAGCCAAAATAAATTCATTTCACCTATGAGAAGAAGAACCCAATGTTAAAAGCCAACAAAACTGACTATACAGAGTCCTGACAAAGATGCAGAGTACCTGGAATGCCATTACATTGCTTTATCAAAAGGTGCACAGCACCCTGAAAAGCCATTCTTTAAAAAGAAAAATTTATTGATAGCTTCCATACTTGCAGACAATAAACCATGATAATTCTCACCTCTTCCACTTCCCCCTTCACAAATCCACACTCCATAATATCCCCTCCCTTTCTTCATTAGTCTTCATTTTGATGTCATCAACTTTTTCTCCGAATATGAGGGTCTTGTGAAGGTAGTGCTAGGCACTGCAAGGTCATAGATATTGAGGCCAATTTCTGTCTAGGCAGTTACATTGTAAGGACTCCTACCCTTGCTTTGGCTCTTACGTTCTTTCTACCACCTCATCCACCATGGACCCTGAACCTTGGAAGGTGTGATAGAGACGTTTCAATGCTGAACACGCCTCCTTTACTTCTCAGTGATCACTGCCACCTGAAAAGAGAAGCTTCTCGAAGCAAAAGTGAGAGAGTAGCACTAATGTATAGGTATGAACATTAAGAAAAGTGCTTACAGGGCAGTTTAGTGAGCATAATATATGCATTTAGCCAGACAAGAGGAGGCATTATACTCCGAAGGCTCGTGACCTCCCCCACCATAGGCTAAAAAGCCATTCTTATGAAACAAAGCATATACTTATCAAAAATAAGGCATTTTGATCCTAGGTATTTCCCTTAGAGAAATTAAAATTTATTCTCTTTCTCTTTCCCTCTGTCTCCCTCTCCCCCTCTCTCTCTCTCCCTCTCTCATTCTCTCTCTCGTCACACACACACACACACACACACACACACACACACACACACACACACAGAGAGAGAGAGAGAGAGAGAGAGAAAACCCTGTGCATGAATGTTGACAGTAGCAGTATTCTTAACTGTCAAAACCTGGAAACAATGCAAATGTCCTTCAGTGGGGCGACTTAGATTAACGAATACTGAGGCATCCATAAATAAACACTGCTCAGCAATAAAAAGACATGATATACATGCAACATAGATGAACATCTAGGCACCTTGCTGAGTGAAAACCAGTCTCACAAAGGGGAATGCTGTATAATTCTATGTGATATTTTGACCAAATGAAACTTTGTAGAAAAGAAAGAGGTTGAGGAAGTATACACATGTATATATGAGAGGTTGTGGGGGCAGGGTTTTGATTGAACTGTTCTATGTCTTGAATGTGGCAGTCAGGTGACTCCATATATGTGCTTACACTCATAAAATATGCATTAAAATAGGTAATTTCATGTTATATTAATAAGAAAATATAAAAACCAATCAGAAAAAGATAGAGTTGGCATGGGACCTCTAGAGGTATATCTATGTGTATATACCCACAACCTCAAATATATAACTATAAAGTTTCTTTCACCTTTAAACCAAATAGCAATATCACATTAGGATATTTTATACAAAGTCCTCTCAGAACAAGAAGTTCCTATGTATATTAGGCCAAGATTCTTTCCTTTAAAAATCTTTTTTGGAACACACACTGCATCTATTTGAATTAGGCAAGTGCATTGAATCCAGGCAGAGAACCAAAAGCCCCACTGGGCAAGAACAATATGAGCTCTTCCATACTCAGCATCATGAGTTTCCTTGAGTGATATGTGAACCGAGCATCAGCTCTTCACTTCACAGTTCTCATCAGAATGTTCATTTGGTCCAGAACAGTACAATAGGTTTCAAAACTTCTTTAATATTCTGTTAGAGGCTACAAAGCCAAACAAAAAAATTCAAAAAAAAAATGAAGTTGTCTTCTACAATTTTCACTATATTCTTAAATAATAAAAATTGAAAGGTGATCTTAACATGTTGCAAATTTTGGCATTTTATAATAAAACCACTAATACAGAGATGGGAAGATGGATCATGGGGAAAGCACTTGTCACATGAGTGTAAGGCCCCATGATGTGCAGATCTACAGAATCTACAGTAATGCATCTATAACTTCATGCTCTGTAAGGAGATGTGAAACCGAGACATAAGTATCCCTGAAAGCTTGCGGGCCAGCTAGCCTGGCATATGCAGTGGTCAACTACCATGAACACTGCTTCAAACAAGGTGGGAGGTGAGGACTGACATCCAACATTGTCCTCTGCCCTCCAATGCAACATGGCACATGTGCACACATGCGCACACACACACAGGCACACACACACAAGATATACAATGATAAAATAATAAAACATTTAAAAGACCACTGATAGCATGTAGTATTATAGTGATTTGGGCTTCATCTTCATCATCAGAACATCAAGAGATCTTGTTGGAATCTGGAAGGAAGCCAATTTCCAGATGGTTACCCAAATAGTGCTGCAAAGTGCTACATGAGCTGCTGGGGGAAAAGGGCCAACAACATTGTGAGCAATCAGGGGCCATTGCTATATGACAGCAGCCAGCCTGACAAAACACACACACCTCTGCAATGCTAGCATGCAGCCTAGGTAGATAACCAATCGTTTTCTGGTTGGCTAAGAGTTCTGCTCAGTGGAAAGGAACCCATAGCTGGAACTAGGACGGAGTCAGAATCCTATAGAGACCAAGACTATGGACTCCAACAAGATGCTCCCAGTAGTTTTTGGCCAAAAGGGAGGCTACACAGCTATCAAAATCTCTCTAAATTAACAATGCTTATCCCCTTTAATCTATGTTGACCTGACTCTCCATTGGAGAGGCTTTCTTTTTCAGAAGGCAGCAAGAACCAAAGACCACCAAAATCTATCAAAAAGACAAGATAAAGTAGCTGACTCCCTGGAAGGAAATGAACTACCCCTTGCACATAAGCTAGAGCCCAGGTCAAACTACAGAGGAATTGGTGAGATGAACAAGAGTGCTGCTTCCATGATAAGCCTGACAACTTGCAGCAGGGTGATGGAGAGAGACACTGAGAATACTGAAAATGTACCAAAGCGGAAATAAAATCCAGAAGCTGACAACTCAACACTAAAGTAGACTTACACTACTCCCACCACAGCACAGGAAATTTTGCATAAGAGGGGTTCAGAAAGATTGTAAGAGCCACAAGATGGGAGGGAATATTCAGAGACATTGTCCCCCCCGCCAGACTGACTGCTGCTCTCACAACTCATAACCTATAAGCCCAGGGTGAATACCAGCAATCTCACTGACGAGGACCTGCAGTGGAATGGTGTCAGAGAGGAGGGAAAGGATTCCAACATATGATATGTCCATATAAAGTTTCTACTTAAAAAAATAGAAAATAGGGCTGGAGAGATGGCTTAGTGGTTAAGCCCTTGCCTGTGAAGCCTAAGGACCCTGGTTCAAGGCTTGATTCCCCAGGAACCACATTATCCAGATGAACAAGGGGGCGCATGCATCTGGAGTTCGTTTGCAGAGGCTGGAGGCCCTGACGCACCCATTCTCTCTCTCTCTCTCTCTCTTTCTCTCTCTCTCTCTTTCTCTCTCTCTCTCTCTCTGTCACTCTCAAATAAATAAATAAAAATAAACAAAAAAAGAAAATAGCTCAGGGCTAGAGAGATGGCTCATCTACTAAGGCAGTTGCCTGCAAAGCCTAATGACCTGGGTTCAATTCCTAAGTGCCCACATAAAGCCAGAGAAACAAAGTGACAAATGCACCTGGAATTCATTTGTAGTGGCAGGTCTTGGTGTGTTCATTCTTTCTCTGTCAGTCTCTCTTCTCTTCATCTCTCCCTGAGTACAAATAAATAAAACATAGGAATTTTAAAAAGAATAACACAATGTTCAAAAATATAGGACCTACAAAAATATTGTATATGTATAAAATACATAAATCTCTAATAGATTATATATAAGGCATAAATATTTTTTCTATTTCCTTATTAATGTTATATATAATTTATAACTTATAATTTTTTGTGATGAATAAGCCAATCCAAGTGGTGAGAAAATGAAGAGGACCAAGGAGGGATAAGGAATGAGGACAGCATTCTCTTCTTCTTATATGTTAATTTAAAAAACATATAAAGTATCAGGTCCTAGATAGAAGGCTTAGTATTTAAGGCACTTGCCTGTGAAGCCTAGGTCCCCAGTACCTACATAAACCAGATACACAAGGTGGTACATGTGTTTGGAGTTCATTTGCACAGGTTAGAGGGCCTGGGGCACCCATCTCCCCCCCCCCTCTTTCTCTCTCTCTCTCTCTCTCTCTCATAATAAAATAAGGAGATAAAATATGAGAAGTTTTATCATTGAATTACCACCTTGAAATCAAATTTCTATTCCACTTTCCCCATATAACTATATTCTAATATACTAGCTTAAAGATCTCTTTTTAAAGCTTCTACCATTGACATTTTCCTGTAATGAGTACTACAGATGGCTTCAGGATGTATCTATGATTAGTTACTGTTAGATACAAAATTCAGTGTTTGTAGTTCCATTTTTCATCTTCCATAAGGATGAAAATGTAATATTTTATGGGTCGGAAGTTCCTTGGGTGACAAGTCTGAAGTACTGGGCTTCTATTCCTCTTGAACTCTTGGAATACCCTTACTGTCCTTTGGTCTGGTGACCAGGCCTTCAGTCTCCTATGAGCCCTGAGACAGAGTAGAAGTGTGGATATTCAGGCCTCTCACAGCCAGAGGAAGGCAGACCATACACATCGTTATAGAAGGTCTGAAGCCATTCCATGGTACCAACTCCATCCATGGACCGCTGAGTAAAGATGGTGCTACTCTTCCCCAAAGTGACCTCTTTACGCTCCCAAGGAAAGAGAACCTGAAGTTTGTATGGTTTTCTTTGAATTTCTCACATTGTGGTATTCTTGCTTGCATTGCCCTCTTGTTTTTCTCTGCCAAAAATTAGAACACAATGGTGACAATCTCTGCTTTGCCAGGAGCATGACTGGAGGCAGGCCCATGGCCTTTCCTGGACTGGACCAGGCCACATGTCTACCTAACTCCCGGCAAGCTCTGGAAATACACAGAATGCTATGCTCACAAGGGTCCTCAGAACAAGACCTAGGTTAATTTTCTTGTGATGTCACGATATTTACTGCCATTCTGGGCCTCCCTCCTCTTCTTTTCCTCTCACTCCCCTTTCTTCTTTTCTGTCCCAATCTTCTTCCCATTTTCTGTTCTCCATCCCTTATTCTTTACTCTCTCCTTCTACTAACTATGGATCTGCTAATCATGTATCAATATATAAATTCTGTGTGGATTTTGAGTATTTGCTCCCTAGAATCTGAGTGCCTTAAGGGATGGAAAGCCAGGGCTAAGTTGGAGTTCACTATGGAAATAACAGCGTGCTGTACAGAAGTGGATGCTCCGGAAGGCATGCGGTCAGACTGGAGGAGGAAAAAAGCAGACAGAGGGAACAATGCTTGGAAAGTGGAATTGCTCTCAGAAGAGGAGTCTCTAGTTCCTGAAGGTTTGGAAGTGGTTCTGCTTCAATGATATCACAATCTGAGTGTTGATAAGAGCTGTAATCAAACTCTAACCCCAGCTCTCAACAGCTGTGCAACTCAAAGCAAGCCACAGAAACTGGAAGCACCCTTTTATCCTTTCTAAAAGAGGGGCAATGAAATATTCTTCCCTTGTGATATTGTTATAAGAGTTGATCTTTCTAAAAGCACCAAACACAGTGCCTGCCTACCCATTATCTGATGGCACCAGAACTCATGAAATACATGTAACCCAATGGAGGACACAAAACATACAAGTTCACAAATGACCAAAAAGTGACCACTGGTAATTTGAAGATAAAGTTCAAGAACACAATACCAAGAAGAAGGAGTTCATAGTAGACATCAATGAGAAGAAACTTCTAGAAAGACCACGGAAAAAGAAAAATTCTTCCTTATGGCCAGTCTTCATGACTTCTTGCCTACAATAACATTGTTGCTAGGATTCTGTCCAATTATAATCTCTGAATCACCTACATTTCATCAGATAATTTTAATCTAGGAAATGGAAAGGATCCATTATGAGCTCTGACTTTGAGTTGTATTCATTTTTAGCTTCAATACCTCTATATCCATATCTACATCTATCTAATCTCTCTATACCTATAGATAGATAGATTAGATAGACAGATAGATCATAGATAGATAGATCATAGATACATACAGACCTAACATACATACATACATACATACATAGTAGATAGATGATAGACATTCTGGCTTCTGTAGTCTTTAAAAATGTCAATAAATACAAATATATCATCAGGTATATTGCAATTGAAATAAAAATGAAGCACATAGAAACAAAACAGGAGGGAGAAAGTGAGGAAGAGAGGGGAAAGGACAAAGAAAGGGATGGGTAGAAGGAGAGAGAATTAGTACTATAACAATAGCAAAAAGAAACCCGGTTTAAAAAAAAAAGTGAAGGAGCTTGCAAAGTGAGAGATTACTTCTAGTTAACGCATCAAAGATAGTGAGATACTGTATAATTACTTTTCCCATTTCTGTGACCACACATCTGGCAGCCACCTTAAGGGAAGAAGTGTTTATTTAGCTTAACAGTGCCAGAGGATATGCTCCATCATAGCAGGAAAGACATGGCAGCAGGACAAGGAGGCAGTTTGTCACATTGCATATACAGTCAGGAAGCTGAGCTAGTGAATAGGAAGTGGGTCCAGTTTATACAACCTCACCCATTCCCCAGTGACCTACATCCTCCAGAAAGGCGCTACTTCCTAAAGGATGCACAGTCTTCTCAAACAGTGCCACCTGCTAGAGACCTATTATGTTTAAATACCTGAGCCTATTGGGGGCATGTCACATTCAAACTACAATAGGTACAATTTCAACTGGAATTTTAAAATAAGAATTACAAATCTGGAACCTTGATCAGTAAGGAAAAGGTCAACAATACAAGGGAAATAAGGCTTACAAAGTAAAAGGTGAAGATAGTAAAGAACAAGTAATTCAATTGGATCAAAAAGACAGGAAGTATCCTAGGAAATTAAGGCAAATGAATGGGATGAGACTGTGCTATCGTGAATAGGACTGGCATTTCCAAGCCTGAATTTAATAACACTTCTTCCATTGTTTAAACTTCAAGAAAGAAAAGTGGTTAGTTACAAACTGTACCCGATCTGCTCTTATGTTTGGAGATGTGGAAAACCTCTTAAAGTGCCTTGCATGTACAGAAGGTTTACCACCAGCAAATAATCAGAACTGAAGACAAGCCAATGCCAAGCAAATACACAGCAGGTATATTGTAAGATCTCGTCAGAAAAGAGACAGAACTTCTGAATGGCTAATTGTAGACCGAGGCATATCTTACAGCCTGGGAATCCACAAACATTTATGTCAACAAGGAGTGTAAATCCAGACATTTACAGAGGAAATACTAGAAATTGAATATCAACCCCTCCCAAGTTGTTTTCTAAGGCCAGACTAATCTTCATTGCATAGGGAAATGTTTCTCATAAACATAAGCATAAAAACTCTAAAGAAACTATGAGCAAATAGAATCCGGCAACATATAAACTGAATTACCTCACATTATAGTGGATGTATCACAGAAATGCAATATTATCTTAATATTTGAAAAATCTATCAATATCAATCAATATATTAACAGCATCAAGAAAACCATATAATCTTCTCAACAGAGGCAGCAGTGCATATGATAAAATCTAATATGTATTTATAATAAAGGGACAAAAGCCTCAATAAATAGGAATGGGAAAAATTATTTTGTTAAAGGATAGCTACACAAAAAAATCTGTAGCTAACATCAGAAATAATATCAAAACATGAAATAAGTTTCCTAAAGTTAAGAACATAGAAAGGGTTCCAAGTATGACCATCTCTTTTGAGATTATATACAAGGTCTTTGGAAATACTATATAAGAAGAGAAGAAAAATAAAGATACAAAGATTATAAAGCCAGAAGGAATATGATTATTCACACGATTGTATGCATAGAAAATTCAAGATAATATATAAGCTATTGTTATTAAGCAGATTTATGAAGGCTGCTGAATTCATGGTTAGTAATGAAAATCAATGGTGTCTGTATATTAACTTCAAAACATTGGAAAATGAAATTCTGAAGTATCATTTATAATAATATTTTTGAAAAATCAAATTCATAGAATAAGATTCATAGAATAGTCATTGTAGAGGCAAAAGCTTTATGTAGACTGAAAAAGAAAACAGCAAATGAGGTTTTCTTTTTTTTTTTTTTCCCCTATGGTGCCAAAGATTAAGCCTAGGGCCTCTAGTATGCTAGATCACAGCATTTTAAAGTGTGGGTGTCATCCCCATATGGGATTGTGTAACTGAATGTGGGAGTAACAAAAAAAATGGCAATTGTAAAAGGTTTCTGAATATGCAGCAACAAAAAGTTTATTCAAAATCAAATGTGTAATGAATATGAGGCATTCCTGGCAGTATTTGCGTGTGTCACATTACACGACTTCTCTATACAACTTGCACATTTTGCATTCTGCCCTCATGCCATGCGACACGAGTGAACACTGCCTGTAACACCTTGGCTTACACTCAAGACTATTATATGTTATAAAAAGTTTTTATTATACCTGCATTTTTTTGCTCTGATAGAAACATAAAATTTTAATTACAGTAAACAAAGACCTTCAACATTTTCCTACTGTCATTCCTCAGCATGTAGTAACAAACTAGTGTATCTTTAGAATGTATTGGGTTCAAATGCTCGATTTTAGAACTTGTTTGAGTTATTTTCTTGAGTTTCATTTACAAAGAATCGTTAGAACAGAATTTTCATTTCATGTCTGAAATGGCCCTAAACATACTTTTGGTGTTTTGTGCTATGTATTTAAATGAAATAGCGCTCCCAGCACTGGAAATGATAAAATCAAGGTATCCATCAATGGTCTGGAGATATGTGTCAGTGGTTAATGTGCTTGCCTGCTAAGCCTAATGACCAGGGCTCAATTTTCCAGTGCCCACATAAAGCCAGATGCACAAAGTGGCACATGCATCTGGAGTTCCTTTGCAGTAGCTGGAGTCCCTGGTGTACCCATATTCTCTCTCTCTTTCTTCTCTCTCTCTCTCTCTGTTGCTCTCTCTGTATCTATGTCTCTATCCATGAAGCCTGAAAAATGTTAACAATGCTCTATTGTCCTTCTGTATCAAATATTCAGCCATAATTTAATTTTAGGTAAAAATAAGCAAGCACATCCATGTCATTACTGTACAAATTTGATTTCATTCTTATAAATGATAAAACTATATGTATATATAGAATTGCTTTTAAATAAAATTCTTTATGGTATATTGTCAGTAAATACCTGATTTATATACCTATATACAGGGTCACATAAAATTTTCTCAGGCATAAGGGTCAGAAGTGAAGAAAGTTGAGGAATCCTTGTACTTGGCTAGCACTCTACCCCCGAGGTCTACTTCCAGCCCTCTTTTTCCTATTCACTTTGAGATAGAATCTACCTGTTTCCCAGGGTGGTCTTAAACTCATTCTATAAGCCAGGCATGCATTGAACTGAAAATCTTCCTGCCTCCACCTTGAAGTAGCTAGGATTGCAGGCCTGGCTCATCAGGATCTACAATAAGTAAGCATGGGCCTTCTTTTCCTGTCTTTGTTTCCAGTTCCAGGGACTCAACCTTGAGCCTCATGGGCGCTAGTACTAATGGATTTAAACTTTCAAAATGGATTGTAAAATTTCAATATTCTTTATGCTGATCTGGAAATTAAATTCAATCCAAACCCAAAGTCCATCCGAGAGAATGGGCATAAATAAGGAACCGATTCTAACATTTAGGTTGAAATGTGAAGGATGCAGGAAAACAATAGAGTGAGAACAAAGCCTAAGGGTTTCTGCTACCAGACACTGACATTACTTCAGTGACCAAGACACTGTTATATGGGAGCAAAAATAAACTGGAACAGAAGTCTGGAATAGTTCACAAACATATAGAGTCATCATGAAAAGTCACCACTGCATATACATACACCATGACTCCATGCCTAAAAATTACAAAAATGGAGGGAAAAATCAATATTTTTGTTATATGTGTGTGTGTGTGTGTGTGTGTGTGTGTGGTATGTGTATATACATGTACGTATGTGGGCAAATGTGTGTGAGGGTACATAGGCCCATGTATGTGGAATTCAGAAGTCTATATCTGGTGTTTTCTTCAATTGTTCTCCACCTTGTATTTTTTTTCATGGGTGTGTGACATGAGTATGTATATTCATATATGTGTGTGCATGTGTGTAGGGACCACAGATTTGACATAAGTGTTTACATCAGTCACTCTGCACTTTATGTTGTCTTTCTGTCTATCTGCCTGTCTTTCTCTCCTTTCCTTTCTTTCTTTAGGAGAAACAGACAGAGAGAAAGAGGAGGTGAGTATTATAAACCAGGGCCTCTTGCTCCTGCAAACAAACTGTAGACACACCACTGCATTGTGCATCTGGCTTTATGTGTGCACTGGAGAATCAAACCCGGGCTGGCAGGCTTTATAAACAAGTGCCTTTAATCACTGAGCCATCACCCCAGCCCTCCACTATAGTTTTTGAGACAGGTTCCCTCACTGAACGTAGAGCTCACCAATTCAACTGTGCCAGTTAGCCAGCAAATCCTAGGGATCCTCCTGTCATTTCCTCTCTAGGCCTAGGATGACAGGAGCATACTTCTATGTTCATCTCTCACCTGAATTCTAAGGATCCAAATTCAGGTCCTCACCTGACCCACAAGCCATTTCTCTAGCCCTGTCCACATTTTTTTTTTTTGAAATGGTCTCTCACTGAACCCAGAGCTCATCAATTTGACTAGATTGGCTAGCCAGCAAGCCCCAGTGATGATCTTGTCTCTCTGTCTCCTCAGCACTTAGACTACAGGTGTAGATAAATGCATTCAGCTTTTACATGGATGCTGAACTTGGCTCTTCTTTCTGGCTTTTAGGATAAGAACTATACTGCCTGATCCATCTGCCTAGTACTATCCCTAAGTCAGTCTTTGATGACAGAAGTAAGAAAAGTGATTGCTTCTTGGAGTGGATGTAATTGAGCTAAGCATTCTATGGTACTTCTGGATTATGCTTATATGTCTCCATATAAGCATATGTTGTATGCTCTTGGGATTGACACATTATGATGCAAACATATACTATAATGGAAAATATTATAAGCCATATTCTGAATCCTTTTATAAAAATATTTATTTGACTCTTACATTCTTTCCTCTTCCACAATAGACCCTGAGCCTTGGAAGGTGTGATAGAGATATTGTAGTGCTGAGCCAAAGAAAGGGTAGGACTCCTTACAACATGCTCCCCAGACACAAAATGGCCTGGATATCCATGACCTCACAGTGCCTGACACTACCTACACAAGACCATCATAATAGGAGGAAAAGATCATGACATCAATATAAAAGAGAGACTGATTGAGACGGGGTGAGGATATGATGAAGAATGGAGTTTTAAAGGGGAAAGTGGGAGGAGGGAGAGCATTACCATGGGATATTGTTTACAATCATTGAAATTGTTAATAAAAGAATTCAAAAAGAGAAAAAAACTGAAAAGGAAAAAATATAAATAAAAATATTTATTTGAGAGAGAGAAAGAATATGGGTGTGCCACTTCAAATCAACTCCAGCTGCATGCACCACTTTGTGCATCTGGCTTTATGTGGGTGCTGGGGAATCTAACCCAGAAGGTCAGATTTTTCAAACAAGAGCCTCTAACTACTGAGCCATCTGTCCATCCCTGGCAATGACCATGTCCTGTGCACTATGGCACATGCTTGATTTGTAGGTGCTTAGTTTTCGGTTCTGAAATATATACTGAGATTTGTATGTATATTCTCCCATACTTTTGCCAATTCAGATGATATTCTTTTAGTTTGAGATAAAGACCATGATGGAAACCCTTCCTTTTTATAGTTCCAAAAGTTCATAGCCTACATTCTTGTCTGTTCCAAGGTAAAAGTAAAAGAATTTCCCTTCTCAATACATGAACAGCAAAAAAAACAGGTCTCCTTGGGGCTATTACACTTCCTTCCAGTAAGTGGAAGTTCACTGTGGTTCCTGTATAATAAATAAAACCAAAATCCTTGGATTCTTTGGCCATTGTCATTGCCTATCTGCAGGCTGCCTTACCCTAAATCACATCATAAGGGACACTGAAACCCATAGGTTTCTGAGTACATCTTTCTGTCAGAATTGGGGATTAAGGCAGTTCTAGGTTTCCCATTGAAACATCAGTATTTTAGAACCAAACTTCACTACAGAAAGGTATTCCGGGGCTGGAGAGATGACTTAGCTGTTAAGCTCTTGCCTGTGAAGCCTAAGGACCCAGGTTCAAGGCTTGATTCCCAGGACCCTTGTTAGCCAGATGCACGAGGGGGTGCACGTGTCTGGAGTTCATTTGCAGTGGCTGGAGGCCCTGGTGTGCCCATTCTCTCTCTCTCTCTCTCTCTCTCTCTCTCTCTCTCTCACTCTCAAATAAGTAAAAATAAAAAAACAAAAAACAAAAATAAATAAATAAGAAAGTTATTCCCTACTGGGCTTCAAGATCTAGCAGCTCAGTCTGTTCCTTCTCATCCATGAATATCTCCCTCAACATAAAGCCCTAGTCTTTGAAGCAATTTCCCATCCCTAGGAAATAAGTGATACCTCTGTCTTGAAAATATACATCTGTTTTGCTGGTGTTGAACATGGGAAACATCCAGAGCCCTAGGGTGTGACTAGCTGGGAATAAGAGGAAGTCTTGAAGTCTAGTTAATTTCATTTGCCCTAGTCCCTGTCTTTCTAGATGAAAGATGAAGTCTGTGTCTGAGTTGAAAGTGCTTACACTCACTGGGAAGCATTCTTAGGCTGTCCCTTAAGTAACAGACAGGGGGACAGGTCACAGTCAGCTTGATTGGACCAGCAATGTGATCAGACATACAAGTATGGTCTGACTTATTTTATTTTATTTTTATTTATCTATTTGACAGAGAAAGAGGGAGAGAATGGGTATACCAAGGACTCTAGCCACTGCAAACGAACTCCAGATGCATGTGCCCCCTTGTGCATCTGGCTAATGTGGGTCCTAGGGAATCAAATCTGGGTCCTTTGGCCTTGCAGGCAAACACCTTAACTGCTAAGCCATCCCTCAGCCCAAAATACAGGACTTTTTAAATTTTATTTTTATTTATTTATTTGCGAGAGAGAGAGAGAGACTGGGCATGCCAGGGCCTCTAGCCACTGCAAACAAACTCCAGATGCATGTGCCAACATGTGCATCTGGCTTATGTGGGATCTGGAGAGTCAAACCTGGGTCCTTAGACTTTGCAGGCATGCTCCTTACCCGCTAAACCATCTTCCTAGCCATGTGGTCTGATTTTTAACAGACAGAAAAACACAGTAAGAACTGTCGTGGAATTTTTGTTCTTACCATCTTAAGATCCGTGTTGAGAACAGAAAGCTCAAAAAATTACATCAAAATGAAGGAGAATCATACAGGCAAAAGATGAGCCACGTTCCAAAAGTATAAGTCACCCAGCTCTTGGTTTTAAATTTAGAGCAATTTGTATTTCTGGGTGGAGCAAAGATCCAAAGATGCTAGTCTTCACTGTAAATAAGAGGCAAGATTGGGATGAGGAAATTATTTAAATTAACTGGAACTCCAAAATAAAACAAAAACATTTCCTTGGTTCTTGTTAATTAACAGGCATCAAGGAAAGTTCAGTGTGCTATGAGAGCCACTTTCAGAATGGGGCTTTTGGGATGTGAGATTATGAGCAGTGAATGAGCCTTTTGGAAGGATTTGCAGTGATCTGTACTAATGTTTTCTTCATTAATTCTTAATTGTCCCACCAGAACATGGCGGTTGGTATTAATAGCATCTACTTAGCTCTGAGATAGCACAGTTACTGTGCAGTGTACTACATGTCTTACCTTAGGTAAACCTCACAATCACCCTGTGAGATAAACATGGAGGCACAGAGAAGTGAAATGACCAGGTAAGCTGATATGAAGCTGACATTTGAACAGACAATTTCTGCTAGTTCCATTATTGGATCTCACAGGATTTTCCTTGATCCCAGTACACACACCCACACAATGTAATGTACACATGCCACATCATGGTTGACCTGTGGGCAGAAATGAAATCATTCTAAGTACATGTTATGACTATTTAGCAATGCCTGTTAAGAATGAAGGATGAGAGGGAGAAAGTACATTGGCCAAGAATCTAATCCCTAGTCAAATTAACTCCTGGGTTTGATTTATTTATTCATTCTTTCACCCATTCATTTAATTTTCCTGTGTGTATTTGGTGTGACTGCATACACATACGTGTTGGTATGTGCATGTGTGCATGTGTGGGGGTGCAAATGCATGTCATGTAACCTGTATGTGTCAGCCAGCAGTTGATGTTGGAGGCCTTTCTCAGTTGTTTTCCACCTTATTCTATGAGACAGGGTCTCTTACTTCACCTACAGAGCTCACCATCTCATCCTAACTAGCTAATCATCAAGCCCCATGGATTGCTACCTCTGCCTCCCAAGTGCTGGGATTATAAGTGCATAACACCACATCTGGCATACCAACGTTGGTGCATGGAATCCAAAATCATTCTTCATGTTTTTGTGGAAAGTACTTTACCCACTTAGCTATCTTCCCAAACCCTTACTCCTAGTTCTCCAAGCAATAAAAAAGGCCCAATGGGGGAAAACAAATTTCTTAAGGACACATGAGTAGGAACTACCCAGGCCCAACTACTGCTCAGATTTTCTATGTTCTGAATTAACTACAGTTCACACAAAGCCATGCTTCCTTCTACCTATAAAACAACATGCTCACTTCCCATGTCTGCCCACTTTGACACTGTTTCTGGGAACAACCAGTGATCCAATGCTCAGAAGTCAGCTTTGAAATCCATACACCTGGTTTTTGAAGGCTATGGAAGCAACCCAAGCCATTCTTTACCTAACCAGAATTTTATCCTTTAGAAATATTCATTTTCAAGGAAATGATTTAGTGGGAACATTTCTTCAAGTAAAATATCTCAGGTCTTCATCACCACAAAGTATTTTGTTAATTGTTTTTGATCAAGGTACCACTTTACAGACATATGAATGTTCAAATATCTATGTAGTTAGCAATGACGGTTTAGTGGCCATGAGCAATTAATATCACTTCCCAAGGTGCCTCAGTTACCCCCAGAAAACTGTTTTAGCACTAAGAAAATCACCTTTACTCAGAAACCTGGCTATCAATTTGAGTAGGGAAATCCATCAACTCTTTAGGGTACCCAGTCATTTTTTGTAATTTACCACTTGAGGAAGAGCTAGCACTTGAATGTACCTAAAAATGAGTGTAATTTTGTTGGGTGTCCCATTTCTCACTCCATCTAGTATAATTTTGCAAAAAGTGTCATTATAATGCAAGCATCTCTGGGTAAAGAACAGACGGGTACAAGAAAGAGACAGATGTACCTTTAGATAGGGTTGGGTATGGAGCTTCATGTCACCAGAAATAAACAGTAATTGTGACACCAAAATTAGTCATTTGGAAGGGCATCCAAAGAATATTCAATGAGTTCAAAACTTGCACAGATGTTGGAAAAACTGCTCACATAGAATTCTCTTTGTAACAAATTTAGCTTCAATTTAATATAAATATTAAAGGGCTTTTCTCTGGATTTCTGCTTCACTACAAAAACAGGTCAATGATAGCAACAAACTCTTGTGAGACAGACTTTAAAACCCCATGAAATGTTAGTTCTGTGCCCAATACCAGGTCTTGTATACAGTAGTTACTTGCTAATTACTTAACATAAGTTGACATTGATTCTGTGCTGAGCATAAAACTAAGTATTTGCCCATATTATATACAGCTGTGTTGACTCCCTGAACTGTTTTGAAGATTGCATTTATTTTATAGAGAGCAGAGGAAGGTAATTCACCCCAGATCACACAGCCTTTGGGAATGTCAGAGTAAAAATCAGCTATCTCCAGAGCCAAATCACCACTGGGCCTGTGTTTTGTTTCATGAATTTGATAAAAATCAGACATTCCAGACATTGAATATTTTGAGATGATTACCTGTGAACTGTGTTCAATGAGATATGAAAGCCTGATATAACATGAGCAGGGTACAATGTGTTTTAGCCTTGACCTTTGAAACAAGCTTTATAAGGATTACATGTTCTTTAAATGTCATTTCTAATCAGTTCTTTATATGTCACATGAGGACACAAACTTCTCACATTATTCTTCTTCTGCTATTTAGTTTACAAAGTGGAAAACAGATCAGTAATAGGGGGCTGAAGTAGGAGATGAGGTTCAGTAAACTCATCACTACAACATCCCCATCCAGCAAGCACCCAACCATGATATGCCACATTATATGGAGAAAAATAATCTCCCTGCACAGCTTCTTCATCGTTGATATGAAAAATATCAGGAAAACTATAGGTCTCTCTTGAAAGTTTATTCCCATGGAAATACCAACTCATATCTACATCCTTAGCACAATCTGCTGCCACCATCAGAACTTGCCCCATCTTATCTAGGGCACATTGGAGCCTCCCAGCAGAATAATCATGGAGAAAAGAATTCCTTGGCTCTTCTTATAGCTTCTTTTCCTCACCAGAGAATAGAACAGGCTCTGCCAAGGTACATGATCAAATAGGCTCTGTCCTCACCCAAGAATGTTGCATCTTTCCAACAAGCATCAGGTTCTCTTTCTTCCTATATTTATTTACTTTCTGCTGTGATCACACAGCTTTGCCCTGCCAGGCTAGAATGAATTCAGAACATCATGTTGGATGTAGTAGCCAGCCATTGCTCAAATCTATTGACCCCTATCAAGACAACAGGTTTTTCTTTATTTCCTCTGAGATAACCATACCAATTTGACATGTGGATAGTTTCTCTGGTAAATGACATTAAAAAGACAATTGCCTCTATTCCCCAGCCATGTTCAGATTGGAACAACCAGTAAGTGTGCACACAATGTATCCATTATGCTACCAATTACTTAGGAACAAATTTTTGATAACAAGTTATTTATTTTTTTTCAAATTATCAAGTGTCAAAAATATATGCTCAAGTATTGGAGCCCAAAACCAAGAACCTCATAATCAACTCCATACCAGACACCCAACCCAGGATATTTCTGGCCAGCCATGGTGGCACACACCTTTAGTCCCAGCACTCAGGAGGCTGAGGTAGGAGGATGGTTGTGAGTTTGAGGCCAGCCTGGGACTACAGAGCAAGTTTCAGGTCACCTGGACTACTGTGAGACCCTACCTCAAAAAGCAAAAATAATAAGTAATATAATAAAATAGTGGACATTGCCAATGCTTTCAACCCCTGCTAAGTGGTATAAATCCTAGAGAACAGGTTGATAACTCTTCCAGGAACAGTGACGAGCTAGTATTATCTCCAGAGGTCTTTGATGTGGCCTCCAACCAGCATTATCAGAAAAGAAAAAAAAAAAAAGAATTAGAAACTTGCCTCATAAGCTTGGGTTCCCAATCACCTAAGTAAGTCCTGTTCTTGAAATAAATGTATAAATAGCATTCCTACATTCCTAAAGGGGATTGTAGCAGAAAACTTGGGAGTCACTCCTGAAAGACTTAAAGCTTTTATACCCCCCTGAGTGCTTATGGCAGACACGCTTCAGCAATGTGGTTGGAAGTGCATACAACTGAAAGGTGATAATGCATATTTGATCCAAGCAGGTGATGTTGAGTCTCACACCTGAAATATGTTCCAAAAATTATTCAGGCTTCAAAGACATGGGAAATACAGTGCTCCTTCCAGAACTGAATGCTGTCCCAGCTCCAGCCAGAATCAACCATTAGAAAACCAGACAAGTCACCTACCCTGTCACCTTTGGGAAAACTTTCCATACCAATCTTCAACCTTTCCTTGATCAAGACAGTAATCGAATCATAAAAACCATGATAGTCTGAAATACTGTTTATCACTCAGATTAAACTAATCACATAGCTGAGAGGAACCCCTGAGATTTAATGCAGGGAAGTTGCCACTGTTGTTTGGCATTTCCTCAACTTGCTACAAGTAAGCAAAGGAGTTTGAGAAAGGCTACTTTCAGATAAATTAGAAAATCTATTTAAGGTGAAACCCACAGTTTCTGTAACCAAAAAAAGGATGCAATGTTTCAGATGGGAGGCATTTCCATGATGCTGTGAGATAGAACATTTGTTGTTGGATATGGTCCAGTTACAGACAGCCAGGTTCCCTCTCAAGTGAATCTGAGCAGGGTCCAACTTGGTCTCTCCTCTGGGCATTAATGAACTTTCAAGCTGTTTCATAAGAACTAGGGGAAATTATGTATGATTTTGTATAATCTCATTTCCTTTTGCTTTTTTATGCCTACATGAATACAAAGAAAACGTCTAGAAACTTTTTGCCCCCAACCTTGCTTTTTGCCATCTGCCTTGATCTGCTAAAACAATCATTTTAAGCAAAATTTCCACTTTTCAACTCTTAGCTGGAAATCAGAAGTGAATGTCATTAGGGGATATATCAAATGCTGGTGTTTGGCAAAACCTTTTGCACATCCAGTCAATTTGTTTTGTGTCAGGAGGACATTTAATCGATGTCTGTCTGATTCGCTTACACATGTATTATCCACAAGTCATCCTGAAGGAACCATTCTGCTCCCAGCAAACCTTTCCACATCTGTTTCTAGAGATATATAAGAGACGCTGTAAATCTTCTTGTACCATGACAATGACCATTCAAATTCCTCATATACTAAAAACTTTGGGAAACACAAGATTTAAGACTGTACTAAACATATAAAATCATGAAAATTCTCCATTGCTCCTAAGAACATAAACAATGACACATCTTTTTTTTTTATTTTTATATAGAACCAAGTTCAGCTGTTAGAAGGAGAAAGTATTAGAAATAACTTATTTTTAACCAAGTAGCTTCCCAAATCCCCTAAAAATGAAACTTTACACTTTCCCTTACATCCCCAAGAAAGAACCAATCAAAATTACAAAATATACAAGATAACACCATTTTATTTTCTTTAATTTCAAAATTGTATAATTTTGGCATAACACTTTGGCCTCATACTGATCTACAAGGCATTATGAAAAAAACATACTTAAACACCATACTTAAAATGAGAAGAATCAGAACTTAACTATGTTATGTAAGTACAGTGTCCACTTTAATTAGCCTCCTTCTTCATCTTACCTGGATTTCTCTGAGCAGAGATTGAAGAGCAATGTCTGAGGCCCTGTCTCAGACACGTTTGCTTCTGTTAACTCTCCACTTTTCCTTTCCTGGTGGGTATTAAATGCAATCATAACACCTGCCTCACAAGATTATGGTGACATTGAAGCAACTTGACAAAGGATATGGAATAGAAGAAAGAATCAGGATCCACATCTACATTCTTCCTCTCCTACCTAAAAAACTGTGGACACCAACCCAGGAATAGGAAAGGAACAAGAAGAATGTGTTATCTGACTGTGGCTAGGCAGGAGGGTCTGTACAACCCCTGAACACAGAATGGATAAACTATGAGAATGAGAATATGTGCTAAAAGAATAAAAGATGAAAGGTGAGTTACAAATTTTGTGTCCTTCACAGTGGTCAGAAAAGAGTCTAGATACATGGGTCATGGATTATGAATCAGGTTGATGGAAAATGGCTGTCTGAAACCTGTCTTGATGAGGTTTCTGGAGCTTGTGGATGACTCAATGGAGAAGAGTTTCATGATCATTTATTAATGTCTGAATGCCTAGATGGAAAAGATTTTTGTGATGATTTATTAATGTCTGCCATGGGGATGAGATGAGATGATAGAAACATCCACATCATACATTTGCCATCTATGAAAATCATTGCTATATCATGTTCCTTAAAACCCTTGAGACACTATCAAAGGCACAAAAAGGCTAATCCCCTCCTTTCTCAGAAAATCCTCCCGTTTCTCTATCCACAAAGTCAATTCGACAAATCTTTCATCTGTTTCTTAGCACATTGTTTATTGGCCTTCTTCCTTCAACCACTTTCCAACACTGTGGACTTTCAGCAAGTCCTTCAAGGAAGTCACACACAGCAATTACTTCTTCCAACAGAACTTCAGGAAATTTCCTTATAATAAAGAGAACAACCTGGAGAAGTCATGGTTTCTTTCCAGGTGGGAAATTAACATAACTTTTACAGCATACTGTCAAATTATTTTTAGGTAATTTTATAGTCTACTATTAAAATATTTTTAGATAATTCAGAGAGATTTGACCCCTTCAGCCAAACCATATGGGTTGCATCACTCTGTGACTATCAACATGATGCAGGCATTCATGTATTCCACAAACGACCATTGGCCCAGTATTGATATAGGGACTAAGGACTCAAAGACAGATATCAACAGTCTCTTTTCTTAAGGAGTTCATGAAAAGACAGATGAAAAACAGCAAAACAAATTCAGTCAGATGTGTGCTATGGTGGATCCTGTCCAGCTCGTGAAAAGGAAGAGTAAGAAGACAATTGCTACACTTGATGAAGGCAGTCAAGGCAAGTTCCACAAAGAACGCATCCAAGTCATAAAAGACCTTTCAGGGAGCTGGAGGGATTGCTTAATGGTTAAGGCACTTGCCTGCAATGTGTAAGGACCAAGGTTCAATTTCCCAGTTACACACATAAAGCAAAATGCACAAAGCAGCATATACATCTGGAGTTCCTTTGCAGTGTCTAGAGGCCCTGGCATGCCTCTCTCTCTCTCTTTTTCTCTTTCCTTGAAAATAAATTTAAATTTTTAAAAAAGACTTTAAGAAGAGACGAAGAATAAGCTATCCAAGAAGATGAAATAACATTTGCAAAGCTGCATAGAGGGATAAAAGAATGTCATGAGCAGTTGGTTTGCCTATAGTAGTGCCCTGTAGAAGGGATATGGAAATTGTAGTGGACTTGATGACAAACAGGTAACCTCTTGTTGCAGTCTGGTTCACATTGCTGGGAGAAATCACCCAACCAAGAGCAGCTTGTGGGAAAAAAAGAGGTTTAATTTGGCTTACAGGCTCAAGAGGAAGCTCCACAATGGCAGAGGAAAACAATAGCATGAGCAGAGGGTAGACATCACCCCCTGGCCCACATAAGGTGGGAAATAGGAAGAGAGAGGCTATAACACCCATAAAACTGCCCCCAACAATACACTGCCTCCTGGAGGTGTCAATTTCCAAATCTCCATCAGCTGTGAGCCTAGCATTCAGAACACCTAAGTTTATGGGGGGACACATGAATCAAACCACCATATTCTGCCCCTGGACCTCATAAACTGATATCCATACATGATGTAAAATACAATAAATTCAGTCCAACTTTAAAAGTCCCCATAGTTTTTAACAATTACACTGATGTTCAAACATCCCTATAGTCCAAGATCTTTTAACTGAGCCATAATACCAAAAGATCCCCCAAAAAACCTATAATGGCATTTATACCGCAAAAGATGGCATTGGACATAGCAAAGAAATATTCAACTAATACCAGATTTAAACAGGACAAACATTGAATTCTGTAGCTCCAAGTTCAACAACTCTAGCCAGTGACAGTCTCCAAGTCTGATAATTCTAACCAGCAACAAGTCTCTGGAGCTCCAATTCCGCCCCTCCAGCTAGGCTACTCACAGTCCTGGAAAATATCATCTGGGGCCGGTAGCTCTCCTTGGCAGCCATCTCGTGGTCCTGACATCTCTACTGGGTCTCTTCTGCAATCCATGGTTCATCTTCATGGCCCCATGGGGTCTCCATGCAGGCAACCAGCAAACTTGCTTCACACTGCCCATGGCCATTTCCAAAACACAAGACCACAAGACAGTGTTGCAAACTCAATGTCCCCCTCCCTGCTCCATTTTGTATACTCCACAATACCAGATTGGATGCTAATTTGTTAATTCAGGGGGAATAAAGCAGACTTTGAGGAACAGGACACTCCTTGAGCACTCAGGCCCCTCCAAAAGACCCTACATTCTTCTGTTGCCCCAGTGCAGGTCAGCTGGTCCAATTTCAATGCTTGTAAGCTCTCAATTACAGCAGAATGGGCAGTAATTCACCCAAAGATTTTTCTTTCTGCGCCATATCCGTCTTCTCACACCAGTTCATTTTTATGCAAAAGAACCTTGCACAACTTGTCAAGACACAGCATAACAGCAAACTTCTTACACAAACTGCTAGCCCAGTACAAGCAAAGCTCTTTCTCACCCTCATAAGCCAAACCTCATAGCCCATAGTTCTTACTGCACTCAGGTCTTTCAACTCTGACCAGAATAGTCCATCAAGCTGTACTTACAGCACTGCAAGGCATCTCTTAGGCCAAAGTTTCTAATACTTCTGCATTCCTCTTGAAACTCAGCTCCAAAAGGCCAAAGGCTCACAGTCAGGTGTCCAGCAGCAATCCCACTCCTTGGTACCACTTTACTGTTGCAGTCAGGTTTGCATTGCTGGTAGAAATCACCCAAACAAAAGCAGCTTATGGGGGGGGGAGATATTTTGGCTTACAGGCTCAGTGGGAAGCTCTGTGATGGCAGGGGTAAACAATGGCATGAGCAGAGGGTGGACATCAACCCCTGGCCAACATCAGGTAGACAATAGCATCAGGAGAGTATGCCAAACACTAGCAAGGGGGAGCTGGCTATAACACCCATAAGCCTGTCCCCAAAAATACACTGCCTCCTGGAGATATTAATTCCCAAGTCTCCATCAGCTGGGAGCCTAGCATTCAGAACTCCTAAGTTTATGAGGGACACCTGAATTAAACCACCACACCTCTATCCATCAGAGTTCTGACAAGCCCCACATTGCAAAGCCCACCATTTTACCCCAAATAGCTGTTTAAAATGGGAAAGTTAAGTTGATCCTGATTTCTTTCAAGAGCAGAAATTCCTTAGCCAATTGCTTTTAGTTAAAGAGAGACCCCAAGAAACTAAGCGGCATGGAGAATGTTGGATACAGAATTAAAAGTCTATTTTGTACTAAGAAAGCAAAATGGAGAGAGAATGGCAAAGAAGCTACCAGAATAGATACCCAAGCACTCCATGATGAGGGTCCCTTCCCCTGTTGCCCATTAATAAAGTTGAAGTAAAAGTAAAATAAAATGATGGGTGGGGCTAAAGAGATTTCTCAATGGTTAAGAGCACTTCTTATGCAGGCATGGGAGCCTGAGGAAGCCTGAGAGACCACCCACGTGCTTTGAGTCCCAAGACTCACATAAACAGCTGAGTATAGCCTTGCACGTGTGTGACACCAGTCCTGTGGTGAGCAGAGGCTTGAGAATCACTAATGCTCATGAACAAATGGAAAGCTCTGAGGTCATTAAGACACTGCAGGACTGGAGAGGTGGCCCAGTGGTCAAATTTACTTCCTGTACAAGTGCATGCCTCATGCCTAAGACCACCAGACTTTGAATCTCCAGATCCCACATAGCTTGGCATGGCAATGAATGTCTGTAATCCCAGTCCTCCAGGGGACCAGAGGCCAAAGAGTCATCAGAGAAGACCAGGTGGGTAGACATCTTCTGCTGTCACCACTATAGGCAAGAGCTCTCCATCTCTCCACAGAAAAGCATATGGGATGACATACCCCACACCCAATCAAAAATTTTAACAAAATGAGAAGAAATAAAAAATAAAAACACTCCTCTCAAGTAAGAATAGCTAGAAGAGTGATGGAGAGGGACACCTGCTCCCCTGTGGTCAACACAAGCAAGGACACGTCACCACAGGTGAGTACACAGGGCAATGCATGGGCACATAAACATGCATATGCCCCAAATACACACATGTACGCACACACACAACAGTACACACACATGAGAGGGAGATCCTAATATCCGAGAAGGCAGAGAGTTTTACATTCTGCCAACAGAAGTTGGAATAAGAACAGCCCAAAAATAAATGGAGACAGAGAAGCATGAGAATACAGGAAGGTGCTAGAACTCCCACAAGGATGTGGAATTTCATCAGCTCTGAAAGTGGCAAAGGGCCGCAGCTGACATGTGAGTTATTGGTTCTGTATACTGAAGCATGGAAAACACAAGAATGTCAGAAGCAGGACATTAATTATATGGCATTCCCACATCATTCTGAAACGTCACCAGAGGTCAGCTGCTGTAATGGGCAAGCACTGTGGTATCGAGGCAGACATCAAGAAGTATCTTAAATAGCCAAATGATTTCGAAGGAAGGAGAAACACTTCATTTACTATGGCCATACAGAGAACATGGGATGTCAGGTATCAGAACGCATGAGCAGCTGGGCAGTATCACTACAGAGCAGATTTATGCCAGACTTGGACAGACTGAGCTCCATGAAGCCCCAATCTCAGAGATAGCTGTTTTCTAACCTGGAGAACTGGGTTAATATGAACAACCACCTTCACCAGTGTTAACTATAAGAATGAGTTCATTAAAAAGCAATGAAACAAACAACCACAAAGGCTTCCATGATTAAGAGGTCTGCCAAGTTCTCTCAGTTGGCACTGTTACATGCCAAGGAGGTAGGGCACAGAGGTAATGAGGCTCTTTAAAGCCCTTTGTAAATTGTTCCTGATCAACATACTTTATCTTAATCACCCCCATTGCCAATTTGGAAACCTGGAATGAAAAGGTGCTCTTTAAATGTTGTGTTATGATAAAAACATCAAGCCATGTGTGGTGACGCACACCTTTAATCCCAGCAGTTGGGAGGCAGAGGTAGGAGGATTGCATGAGTTTGAGGCCATCCTGAGACTACATAGTGAATTCCAGGTCAGCCCATGCTAGCGAGACACTACCTTGAAAAACTTAAAAAGGGGAATAACTATCCAGTTTGGGAGCTGGAGGGATTGCTGAGTGGTTAAGGCACTTGCCTGCAAAGGCAAAGGACCCAGGTTCTATTCCCCAGGATCCACATAAGCCAGATGCACAAGGTGGTGCATGCGTCTGGAGTTTGTTTGCAGTGGCTGGAGGCCCTGAAAATGACAAGGAAAACATGCTTAGTGGAAGCTGCATGTTGTCATAGGGTGTATCTGGCCTTGGCTTCTGGCATGTCTGTGAAGCATTTAGCTTTATCCTCCATCCTGAAAATAGGTGTTTCCTTTTCTCTAATTTCCCCTTCTTTGCAGCATTTCTGTAGCACTGTGCTTCCCAAGTTCAAAGACCCTGCTCAGTCTATCACTCTAGACATATTGAAACGCACAGATTTGCTACAAGGATGCTGTATGTCCCATTCTGACCGTGTCAGGAGGACCAGCCATGCTCCTCCACTCAGATCCTTCAGGGAAAGGGCCCCAGCTGGCCCAGGACTCTGCCTGGTGTCAGAAACTAAATCAATGGTTCCTGTCCTTCTGTCTTCAAATGCTCACTCTTACACTCTGCTATCCAGACCCTCCCCTTCCCCTGCTCAGACCCAGCAGCAATCTTCTCTTTGATTCCTCCTGGGTATTCCCTTACCCTCCGGTCAATCTTAGAATGACTAGACTCCTGTTCTCTCATTCCAGCCTGTGCTTAGCCACATCTAGGAAGCCCAGTGTGAGAGTACTGGAGGAAATTCTTCTTCCCTGCCCACAGCCTTGTTTATGGGATGCACATCCTTATGAGTTGCTTAGACCTGAACCATAACTTCCTCCAAGGAACCAACTTGGAAAGGCAAAAATTGGCAATCTCTTTTCACTTTGGATTGCTGGCAGGCCATGATTACAGGCAGTATGATTTGATTGTTTGGGGCTATAGAACTGTGAGTTATAGTCTGACAGGAAAAAAAGAAAGAAAGAAAGAAAGAAAGAAAGAAAGAAAGAAAGAAAGAAAGAAAGGAAGAAAGAAAGAAGAAAATAAGATGATTGCTAGCGTCAGGAATGTCAGAGCAGGGACTGATACTGAGAAAGTCTAAAAGCTGTTTGATTGGCTCTGCTCCATCCACAGCAGACAGGATTTTCTCTTTCAGCTCACCCCCTTGCCCCCTCACACACAAAAGTGCTTGGTAGAAACCTCCATCCCCTCTAATGAATTTTGGAATTAGCAGTCAGGGGCAGAAAGAGAGACCTGCTTTAAAACACAGGAGAGAATAGCTCAAGGCACTGTGCACTGCATATCCTATAGATGTGTAATAGAAGAGAGCCCAGAGACAAGTCCAGAAGCCCTGATATCAATTTGCTCATGATCTATGGATAAAGCCCCATCCTTTATGAATTGGATATAAAATAGCTCAATGACTTCCTAGCTGGCAACATTATTGAATGATGATTAGGCGTAAGGAAGTTAACTTCATCAGAAGACCAATCCACTGATTCATTCAGAGGTAAACAGGCTATATATAAAGGATGGGATCTGATTGGAGGAAGCATACCTGTTATAGTCAGGTTCACATTGCTGGTAGAAAACACCTGACCAAGAGCACCTTGTGAGAAAAAGAAAGGTTTGTTTTGGCTTATAGACTCGAGGGGAAGCTCCATGATGGCAGGGGGAAACGATGACATGAGTAGAGGGTGGAAATCACCTCCTGGCCAACATCAGATGGACAACAAGAGAAATCTGGCTATAACACTGATAAGCCTGCCCCCAACAATACACTGCCTCTAAGAGATTCCAATTTCCAAACTGCGAACAGCTTGTAACCTAGCATTCAGAACACCTAAGTTTATGGGGGACACCTAAATCAAACCACCACATTCTGCCCCTGGACCCCATAAACTGATAACCATGCATGATGTAAAATGTAGTGCATTCATCCAACTTTAAAAGTCGCCACAGTTTTATCAATCCCAATTATGTTCAAGCATACCCATAATCCACGGTCTTTTAACTGAGCCACAGTGCCAAACAAACAAACAAAATAAAACCATAAGGACACATCATAAACATTCATACTACAAAAGATGGCATTGGGCATAGCAAATAAATATTCAACCAACACAAGATTTAAACAGGGCAAACATCAAACACTGTAGCTCCAAGTGCAACAACTCTAGTCAGTGACAAGTCTCCAGTCTGATAATTCCAACCAGTGACAAGTCTCTAGAGTCTCAATTCCACCCCTCCAGCTAAGCTACTCACAGTCCCAGAAAACTCCATCCAGTGCTGGCAGCTTGGTAGCCATCCCATAGTCCTGGTATCTCCATTCGGTCTCCACTGCAACCCATGTCCATTCTCATGGCTCCAGCGGGTCCCTGTGCAGGTAGTCCACCAAGTCTGCTTCACACTGCCCATGGATGTTTCCAAAACACAAAACCATGTTGCAGATTCAATCATCCTTTCTTTCCTGCATTTGTTATACTCCATAATACCAACTAGGCTGCCAACTTGTTAATCCAAGGGCAAATGAAGCTGACTTTGAAGAACGGGACACTTCTGCAGCACTTAGACCCTGTGGTGGTTTGATTCAGGTGTCCCCCATAAACTTAGGTGTTCTGAATGCTAGGTTCCCAGCTGATGGAGATTTGGGAATTAATGCCTCCTGGAGGGAGTGTATTGTTGGGGGCGGGCTTATGGGTGTTATAGCCAGTTTCGCCATGCCAGTGTTTGGCACACCCTCCTGTTGCTATTGTCCACCTTATGTTGGCCAGGGGGTAATTTCCACCCTCTGCTCATGCCATAGTTTTCCCCTGCCATCGTGGAGCCTTCCCTCAAGCCTGTAAACCAAAATAAATCTCTTTTTCCCAGAAGCTGCTCTTGGTTGGGTGATTTCTCCAGCAATGTGAACCGGACTGCAATAGACCCCTTCAAAAGACTCTGCATTCTTCCTGTTGTCCCAATGCAGGTCAGCTGGCCTATCTCAATGGTTGGAATCTCTCAAAGAATTGCAGATGAACAGACAGAAATTTTGGCCCATAGATTTCATTTCTTTGCCATATCCCTCTGCTCCCACCAGTCCATTCCTATGCAATGCAACACTGCACAAGTTCTCAGGACAGAGGCATAACAGCAAGTCTCTCACACTAACTGTTTCTAGTGCAGTCCATGCAAAGCTTTTGCTCACCCTCATAAGCCAAACTTCACAGTCTATAGTTCTTACTGCATTCATGTCTTTCAACTCTGACCACAATAGTCCATCAAGCTGTATTTACAGCACTGCAAGGTGTCTCTTAGGCCAAGGTTTCAAATCCATCCACATTCCTCTGGCAAAGCTATTCCAAAAGACCAACACCACAGAACCAGGTTTCTAGCAGCAATGACTCCACTCTGAGTACCAATTTTACTGTTGCAGTTAGATTCACATTGGTGGTAGAAATCACCCAACCAAGAGCAGCTTGTGGGGAAAAAAGAAAATGTTTCTCTAGGCTTATAGACAAAGGGGAAGTTCCATGATGGCAGGAGAAAGAATGGCATGAGCAGAGGATGGACATCACCTCCTTGCCAACATCAGATGGACAAAAGCAACAGGATAGTATGCCAAACGCTGGCAAGAGGAAGCTAGCTATAACACCCATAAGCCTCCCCCCCCCAACATTACTCTGCTTCCAGGAGGATCCAGTTCCCAAATTGCCATCAACTGGGGACCTATCATTGAGAACAGCTAAGTTTATGGGGGACACCTGAATCAAACCACCCACAATACCCATGGTAGTATTTTTGGAAAGGTGCATTTGGTTTCAAGTCCCTTCTGGTCTGTCTCTCTGCCTTCATGAGATGAGTTACTTTGCTCCAATTCACACTTTGGGGTGTGATGCTCTGTCTCTCCACATGTGGATTCAGAAGCAAAAGAACCATGTGACTGTAAACTGAAACCTCTGAATCAGTGCTCCAAAGTAAGCTTCTTCTCCACTCGTTGATCTGCTCAGGTCACTGTCACAGTGAAAAATTTAACTAGCACAGCTCACCATGAACAGAGACTGACATCACAGCTTTAGAGATAACCCCCCAGCTCTGCTTCTGTGTACCCTTTCAAACGGACCCCTCAATCTAATCCTGTACCCATTTTCGGTTAACCTCCACTGCTTTGCTTCGGGTTCAGATTTCCTTCTTCCTCGTAAGATCAGAGTCCTCTTTATCTACTCTCTATAGGTGGAGCCCATGTTAGAGAAGTTCATGTGTTCACACCACCTTGTTCCTTGTTTGAGAGGGGGGATTGATGTGTCTATGTACACATAGTGTGTGCATGTGTATGTGTGCACGCACATGTGTGTGCCCATGCATGCAAAGGCCAGAGGAAGATATAATGTTCCCTCTGTCACTCTTCTGCCTTATTTCCCTGAGACAGATTCTCTCACTAAACTGGGAGCTCCTTGTGTTAAAGTTAGACTGGCTGGTCATTGAGTCCCTACAATCCTCCTGTCTCCATCCCCTCTTAGCACTGGGGTTAAAGGCATGCTATGGCTGGATTTTTATGTGGCACTAGGGATCAAACTCTGATCCCCATGCTTGAGCAGCAACTGCTCTTACCCACGGAACCATCTCCCCAGTCACAGTAACTGTAACACCTCTTTGAACCTCTGCTTTTTTTGTTTGTTTGTTTGTTTTTGTTTTTTGATCACTCTATCCCAGAGTGATCTGGAATTCTGGAATTCATTATGTAGTCTCAGGGTGGCCTTGAACTCATGGCTATCCTCCTATCTCTGCCTCCCGAGTGCTGGGATTAAAGGCATGCACCACCACGCCCCAGGAAACTCTGCTTTTCATCTGCATAGGACACATCTTGCTCCATACTATATGCTGCTACCATGAACTATCCCCGGTTTAGCCATATCTAACCTCACACCCTAATCCTTACAAGGAATGGGAACACAACTGCTCAGCAGTCCCCTCCAACTGCATCTCCTGGTTCTTATGTGGCTGTACTCCAGCTGCACTTGCCTTCCAATAAATCACAGTCCTTCCCAATTCCAAGCCTTTTCTCTAGTATTCAATCTCACCAGCTGAAAACACCCCTTTCCTCCCCTTTATCTATCAAAATCTGATTTGTCCTCCACACTGCAGCTTCATCTCTACCTCGATCACAAATCATTTCACAATCACTCCATGTTCAGCCCACTCACACTGACTTCCCCGGAAATTCATCCAAAACATGTCACTTCCTATTAAGAAGCCAATGGCTTGTGGACCTAGTACAGAACACTGTTAAACTCTAGTCTGTAGCAAGCATTGCCTCTGTCTTAGACAGTCACTGCCTACCAAGAGGAAGAAAACACATATGTACAAAGCACATGTGTTGCACAAAGGAAATGACATCTAAATAGGCACTGATAGAGAATTGTGAAAAGCTTCTGTGTGTTTTTTAAGAAGCAGAAATACCTGGACAGAGTACCAACTAACGTAATAATACAGATTCCTGCTATAGTTTTGCCAGAAAGTGGCAGGTGAGAGTTACCAGAAGCACAGAACTATTAAAGGCTAGAAACACACACACATGCACAGAGAGGAGAGAGAGAGAGAGAGACTTTAGGTTCCCACTATTTTCTCCCATTCTATTCCATGGACATTGAAAGTTCAACTCACTTGTTTGGAAGCTGCAGCACAGTGAGTTAGCATGGCCTACTTGTCAATCCCTGATCCTTTGCCCTCTTATCAATTGGAGGCAAGAACAGTTCATCCTAGATGGAGTCAGGAGCCTGCTCTTGCCTTGACCACGCCCATATGCAGAGAAATTTACAAACAAAGGACAAGGCTGAGGAGATGGCTCAGCAGTGAAAGTTGCTTGCTTGCAAAGCCTGTCAGCTTGGATTCAAATCCCAAGACACCCATGTAAAGCTGAACAGGTATTCATTTCCAGCATCAGGAGACTCTAGAGTGTTCATACACAACACACATGCACACACATACACACAAAATAAATTTTAAAAATGTATAAATAAAATTAACAGAGTTCTTTAAAAACTGAGGGACCATGGATGGAGTAAATTTGTGCTGATATGCCAGTCTAACAAGACCAAATATCTATTAATTGCACCATTCCAGGTGGCAATGGCTGGAGTCAGCTTGCCGTACATTTTTCTTTAATAATATCTTTTGAATCTTCAAAAACCATTCCTGTGCTATTCACTCTGCTCCAGCAGCCTCTTTGCATCTCCCTAAGGGTACTCCAACAACCTCAGCCTCAAAACAATTGAAGATGTTCTCTCTGCCTGAATGGAGCCAGCTCTTGCATGTCCTGGGTTGGATAGTCTCTGTTCCACGTAGGTTTAATACACAGACTGAGGAGGCTGACCTCTAAGGACAGCTCCTAGCTTTCTGGGTTCTGCATGGATTTAACCAATGAGAAGCATGGGCAAGAATTAGAGGTTGGAACCTCAAGGCTCCTTCTTCCTAGCCACAATTTGATAATGGCTATGACAGTTCACTGAAGGCCATGGCTCAGGAACTCTTTCCTGATGGCTACACCTGATCTTGGGTACCTTCTAGTCTTGGGATATAATCGTGTCCTCCTTGTTATGATCTTTGAGAGCTTTGTCATCACTCCCAGGTTCCCTGAACTGTATCCTCCTCGCTATTGAATTTCTTTCATTAAACATTCGGCAGATGTTTCTGTGAGCTAGTCAACTGTTTCCTGCAGAGACTCTAATTAATACACTGTATTTAAATCTTTCTACAAACATGACTTGCTCATAAGATCTTCCCCTAATATTCTATTAAAAACTACAGTTTTTCTATGAAATAGCTTATAGACCCAGAGATATTTAACCAAGAAAGAGAAGGCAAGAAAAGTCTTTGAGACCTGGATAGCAACTGATGCAGCAGTGTTGTGGCTTGAATTAGAAATGTTCCCCACAGGCTCATACTTGGAATACTTGCTCCCCACTCAGTGGTGCTCTTTGGGGGGAGGGATTATGGAGTCTTTATGAGGTGGGGCAGAGTCAGCAGAAGTAAGTCATTTCTGCTTTGTGAAGTTTTAGTCCCATTGCCTGGCCCAGCATGATGTGAGGAATCTACACACCTCATATTCCCATCCCCATGAACTCCAGCATGTCTTCCTTGCCATGATGGACTGAGACCATCTGAAACTATAAGCTAAGTTAAATCTTCCCCCCCATATGTTGTTTCTGTCCAACATTACAGTCACGGCGATTGATCTGAAAGTAACTAATACAGATAGTGTCAGCATTTCATCTGCCTTGTCAATGGAAATAGACAGCAAGATCTTGAGAACATGACTATGAGCAGACCTTGTGTAAAGAGAGGGTATGGAAAGGAAGAAATCTTATAGATAGTACCAAGAATTGAAAGAATAGTTATTTATTATACATAAGGATCCCTGGTAATCTAACTCACAGATACTCAGAAATGAAAATAAAGGTACACAGGTGTCTTCTATTTTTCATCCAAAGTCCTATATGTAAGAACCTAAGAACCCTCCAGCTCCCTAAATACATAGGATTCCAGCAGGAATAAAAAGAAACAAATTCAGTTTTACAGTTGCAAAGGAAGTCAGAAGGAAACAGCCAGCTTGGTTGATCTTTATCGTCCTCCTCTTGGATCTCACTTTACCATCATGCTCATGGGGCCAAGTGAGTGAAACCAAAACTCGGCATTCTCTCACTCATTCAGTCATGTGTTCAGCTAAGATAATATCTACTGAATACCTACCAAGTGCAATTCCCTATAGTAGGCAGTTGCAATCTATCAGTGAATGAAATTCACATAGGACCTACCTTCATGGAACCTACAGATAATTTTCTGTGTGTGGGGTGTGGAGAGGAACAGACACTTTTAAAATATGAAGTAACAAGTTACAAAAATCAATTATATGGCTCATCAGACAAAGCACTTGAGTTCAGATTCCCCAAACCCAATATAAAAGCCAAAAGCCATGGCAGGCTTCTGTAATCCCAGCATGCTGACAGCAAGACAGAATTTCCCCAGAAGCTCACAAAGCAGCTATCCTGGCAAGCACTGCAGCGAACAACAAAATGAGAGGTCCTGGCTCAAAACGAAGTGGAAGACAAAAGTCAACACATGAAAGTTGTCTCCTGACCTCCACACACATGCTTTGACTTGTGCATACCCTCACACATACATGTGCGTGTGTAAATACACATCATGCCCACAGATAATTTTCCCTTCTAATAAACCACATTTTTCCTCTCAACTCTTTGTTCTTGTCATTTGGGAAGATTCCTGTAGCAGACAGATTCAGGTTCACTGAGATGAACTTCCAAACCAGGCACAGTCATGGAGGAAGGGATATTTATTGAAGCTTACAGATCCAGGGGAAGTTCCATAATGGCAGAAGAAGTTGGCCTGCTTTCACAGGACCAAACAGACACAGAGAAGAACACAAGCCAAAAACCAAAAGCTACATAACACAGCACAGTTCACGAACTCCAGCCAGGCACACTTTGTATATCTTTATATTGAGATCTGAGACCCACCACCACACCTTAAGATCCATTAGTGACATCACCTCCAGCCAAGTGGTTATAGATGCAAACTACAAACTCATAAAACACTGAATATATTGGGGGCCGTCTATTCATACTACCACAATTCCATTCTAGGATCCTAGGAGTAAGAAGAAAGCCAAGGGCTCCCCAGTGAGATTTTTAGCTTCACTGAGTCACTGATTGGTTCTGATTCAAGTGTATACATCAATCATGTCAGGCTCTTCAGAGCCAAGGGTACCAGGTAAAAGTGGTGCAATATGGAATATAGGATTGTTAAACTGGTGGAATATAAATGCAGAGTCAGTCATCCTAAATCAGTTATTCTAAAAACATTCTATTCTAAATCCTAAAAACAGTTATTCCTGAACTGTTTCATTACATAAGTCAGGTTCCCCACACTGTGTACTTGAGTTCTGTTCTAGTAGTGTGGCAAATCTCACTCAGAGGAAGAGGAGCAGGAGCTAAGGGGACAGCAGGTGGGGGACTCCATTATCTTAGGTGGCAGAGCAGGGTGAGTATGTAAGTAAGTAAGTACATAAAAGCAAATGACATGCAAGTGAAAGCTAGGTCACACCCATAAGCAATGCATTACATGAAAATCAACCTTTCTGTCTGTCATCTCAGCCAGGCTCTCGCTCTGTGCTCTGAGGTTCTTTGCTCCTTTCCTGCCACGTTTTCAGTTCACTGAAAGGCAGTGACATGACTCAACGCTCTCCCTGGATCATAAAGTTTATCATTTCAAGTGACCATTGGCAGGAGGCTATCCTCCTGCCTGGGTGTTTATTTCTGGATTAAGACTCTCCAAGGAGAGGGTACTCAGCAGTTTTCAGAACCAGTGGAAATGAAGAGTCAAAGTGAGGCTGCCTGGCAAACAGAGTGCAGATCTCTACTACACAGCAGCCCTGGGAGGCCACCAGCATGTGGATACGTATTATCAGAGAAGACCAGAAGCGTAATGTGTGGGTGTGAGATTTGTATATACACCTTATTTCTTCTAAATTAAGATGATCTGTGTGCATCACTGTAGTTCTCTCTCCTTCATGCCCTCCCCTTTCCTTCCCTTCTCTCTTCTCCTTTCCTCTCCTCCTCTCTCTCTCCCTCTCTTCCCCCCCCATACATACACGCACTATGTCAGTTTCCTCTTATTTCTTAGACTTTAAGTTATTTGTCTGAAAGCAAGAACAGAGTCCTGCCTGAGAGACCCTTTATTGCAGACTTAAAAATCATCCAAACAAACATAAGTTCAAAAAGCCATTTTTAGGCCAGCAGAAAGAGGAAACTTTCTCTTGGATGGTTTGGTACTTGCATGCCAAATGTTGGATTTTCTCTTGTTGATAATCTAAAGGCTGGATATCTAGATGGAATTAGTTCTCTCTAGCTCAGGGACTCACATCCTAATATAAGACATGGATTCCATTTTTCCCTCCTAATGAACAGCCAAGATGCTGCATTCAGTCCCAGGCTAGGTGCGCAAGGCCCAAGTTCAGTTTCTCTTGAGAATAGTTATATTGTTTGGTGTCAGGAATTGTTCCCAAGGTGATGCTAAGATTCCTACGTGGTCATCCTACCAGACAAGCACCTGTTCCCCAGATCAGAGATACATGACAAGAAATGGTGAGATTGATATATTAAAAGAGAGCAAATAAAGGCCATGGTTAATGAAAAATTCCTCCTCTATCTAAGTTATTTGCTTCCTGGCCAATCAGGCATCAACTACAGTACATTAATCTATATATTACCAAGGCACAATGTCTCATCCCAGAGAAATCAAGACAAATACCTTATTGGCACAGGTGGCAAGGGCACCACCAGCCAAGACTGTTCCCAACCTACTTTGGGCACAACAACTCCAAAGGAATCAGTTTTCATTTCCCTCTCATAGGCACCTAATGAAACAGACCCAGGACCAATTCTCATTCTACTCTTGCTAACTGAGACTTTTGGCAAAGGGCCTACCATTAGCTTCAAAGTCTACCTTGAAGTAACCTGCCTCATTGGTTGGAAGATGACCAGTCTCAGCTGTCAACTTGATTGGATCTAGCATCACCTAGGAGACTAATCTTCATGCCTGTCTGTCTGTTAGGGAGTTGGGTTAACTGAAGTGGGACAACTCATCCTAACTGCGGGCAGCAAGCACTATTTCATGGGCTGTGGTCCTAGACTGGATAAGAAGGAGAAAGTGAGCTGAGCACCAGGATACATTTTTCTCTGCTTCCTGACTGTAGGTACAATCTAGCCAGCTATCCCTCCATGACAGACAGTATACTTAGCCTATGAGCCAAAAATAAACCCTTCCTTCTTTAAGTTGCTTTTGTCTGGTATTTTGTCACAGCAGTAAGAAAAGTAACTAATTTAATCACTATGTGACTTGAATGACTCATGCATATAAAGTTTCTAACAGAACCTGGCATACAATAAAGATCCAACAATGTGGGTCCTTCCCCTCTACCTCACTGTGAAAAACTGATGGACTCACCAAGCCTGTTATGACCTCTCCCTTTTAACCCTCAAAGCATGAAACCATGATTGTGAAGTGGTGGTCAAGGGGGTAACCATATTTTGTGCACATCTCGTTAATTTGCCCAAGGAAATCTTTGAAACACAAACAGTTAAGCATAAGAAGAGCCAGTCGCCTTGACAATTAGCTCAGGCACATCAGTAGCCAGTACTCTCCACAGAACCAGATGTGGTGTACTTACTCACCAAATCCCTCTTTAGCAAGAGATTCAGACATTCTTCTGGTCTCAGACGGCTTAATGCTTAACATAAGCTTCCAGTTTGATCCAGGCACTGCATAGAGTGGTGCAGGCTATCCCTGGCTGTTGCAGTCAGGTTTGTATTACTGGCAGAAATCACCCAACCAAGAGCAGCTTTTGGGAAAAAGGGTTTATTTTGGCTTACATACTTGAGGGAAAGCTCCATGGTGGCAGGAGAAATCAATGGCATGACCAGAGAGTGGATATCACCCCCTGGCCAACATCAGGTAGACAACAGCAACAGGAGAGTGTGCCAAACACTGGCAAGAGGAAACTGGCTATAGCACCCATAATCCTGCCCCCAACAATACACAGCCTCCAGGAGGCATTAATTCCCAAATTTCCATCAGCTGGGAACCTAGCATTCAACACACCTAAGTTTATGGGGGACACCTGAATCAAACCACCACACTGGCTTAAGGGTAAGACCGCAATCCAGCCCAGGCTCCACTGTCAAGCCAAGCCAAGCATTCTGCATACAGATTCTTACCTGCTATGGTAGACAGCTTCAGGTTCACTGAGATGAACTTACAGACCAAGCACAGTCATGGAGGAAGGGATTTATTGAAGCTTATCGATCCAGGGGAAGTTCTACAATGGCAGAAGAAGCTGGCCTGCCTTCACAGAACCAAGGAGAGAGAGAGAAGAACAAGCTAAAAAGCCAAATGCCACAACACACTTCAGAAACTCCAGCTACGCATGCTTTGCATATCTTCAGATTGAAATCTGAAACCCACCATCACATCTTAAGATACACCCAGTGACACTGCCTCCAGCCAGGTGGCTGCAGATGCAAACTACAAAACTGAATATATTGGGGACCATCTATTCAAACCACCATATTCCACCCCTGGCCCCCAATAGATTAATAACCATCATACATTGTAATTGTACTCAGTTCAATTTCAAACGTCCCCACAGTCTTGATCAATTTAAGATATTAAGACCTGTAAAATCAAACAAGTTAAATATTTCTAACATGTAAAGGCACAGAGTAAACATTTTCAACTGGTATAAGGCATAGCAAGGAGAGACTGAAACAATGCAAACTCAACCACCATCAAACAAACATCAAACTTCAGCAGTTCAAGTTCAATACAACCAGGGACTGACAGTCTCCAGATTTTCAAATTTTGCCCCTCCATCTGGGCAGAGTAGCCAGGGAACACTTCCATCATAGGCCAACAGTGTACTCTATGGTAGCCCTTGCATTGTCCTGGTATATACAAAACATCTGCACGTCTTCATGCAAACCACGGTCCATCTTCCAAAGGCACTTTCAGCCTATCAGGGCAGCAGGCCCTACTTCATGCTGCATCTCAGCAGCAGCTCCTGGAACCGTGTGCAATTCACAACCATTTCATGCATTTTTCATGTTTCTGAAACCAATACCAGTTGTTCAGGACATAGCCATATTCTTAATTCAGGGACAAAACAAATCATAGCCTTAAAAAACAGATTCCTTCTCCAGTCAACTCTTTCCAAAAGTATTTGCATTTCTATGATAGTCTTTCCTCAGGAATCCTTTCCATGGTAAATCAATTGGACCATCTTCCTTTAAGATTGCTAATATGTTTGACAATAGCAGATTCAGTAACCTAAAACCAGTCTCTGCCTGTAATTTTAACTTGCTTGAGGTTTTCCAGCTTAAAATCTTAAATCTCTCAGTCCAATATCTCTAGTCAAGCACATCAGTCCATTACAAATTTAACCTTGATCAAACTCTCTGGGCCTGGGCAGCAGGATGAAACCAGCCCTTATGCCAGTAGCCCAGTTCCAACAAAGTCCTCTGCAGTCTTTCCTTCCCCTTAGAAAGCTCATAAGCCAAGCCTCGAAGTTCAATGCTGTCTACACTTAGAATTCTCAAACTCTCGTCATAATAGTCCATAAAACTTGGCTTACCACTCCAGAAGGCATCTTCAGTTGCAAGCACCAAATCCATGCCTATTCCTCCAAAACAAAGGTTCCAAAAGATCAACATCCACATGGTCAGGGTCATCTCACCCCACTCCTGGTACCATGTTCTGTAGCAGACAGCTTCAGGTTCACTGAGATGAACTTGCAGACCAGGCACAGTTATGGAGGAAGGGATATTTATTGAAGCTTGCAGATCCAGGGGAAGTTCCATAAATGGCAGAAGAAGCTGGCCTGCCTTCACAGAACCAAGCAGAGAGAGAGAGGCACAAGCCAAAAAGCCAAAAGCTACATAGCACAGCACACTTCAGGAACTCTAGCTAGGCACACTTTGCATATCTTTAGATTGAAATCTGAAACACACCACCACACCTTAAGATACACCAAGTGACATTGCCTCCAGCCAGGTGGCTGCAGAAGCAAACTACAAACAATAAAGAACTGAATATATTGGGGGCCATCTATTCAAACCACCACACCTGCTTTGAGGAAGAGGTGTCTTTTTCTATTTTGTACAAAGGCGCAATAAGGATCTGTGGCAGCTCTGGTAAAGAACACAGTCCTAATTCTCCCTTCCTAGGAAATGTCCCTTCTTCTATTTGACCCTTAGAGCCACTCTCTGCTTTCATGAGAGCCTGAACCAATTAGCTTCAGAACTTCTGCATCCATTTTGGCTAAAGTTTATATTATTTTTTCTAACAGAGAATTGGCCACAGTTACACACACACGCATACACACACACACACACACACACACACACACATACACTCCTGCTGTTCTCTAATCTCTGCATCACCTCAGGGCCTTCACACACACTGTTCCCTCAGACTACAATAAACACTTTGTGGGACTGAATCCATCCCATCTTTTAAGTATTCACTTAAATACAAACTCATCAGAGGGACCTCTGCATGTACCTCCATTTAGATGAGTCTCTACCTCATCCACACAATTTCTATCACTTTGTGTTTCTATTAAGTAACATGTAATGGACAAACATAGTTCATAATCATATGTTTATTACAAATTAACTTTTTTCTGCTGTAAGAGCTAAGCTTTGTCTATTTTACTCACCAATTAGTATTGTATTTCTAGCACATTCCCTTGCCCGGTTCTCCTCAATCTATTTCTTAAAGGAAAGAAGGATAAATAGATGATGGATAGATGCTGGCATCACTTCCTCAGAACTCTTTCCCAGCTGCTCTCTCTTCCCTTTTAAGGCAGTCTATTTTCCTTGAATGTGACTTGACACTAGCAAAAATCAAGTGTGCTTCTGAGGGGCCTTCTCAACTGTGACAGTCAGGATGATCTGGGAGACAAAGGACTCCATGTTGTGGTAAGTTATTCTTATAAACAGAGTTAACAAAATTTGGCGATATGCAGATATGGGAGGAGCTGGGAAAGTGGAGGTCCAACAGAAGCCAGAGAATTAAAACAATAGTTTCTAATCAGTTTCCTATGTCTGCCTGGTACAGGTTCCTGTGTTGAAACTCACAGGGATGTTCATGAGGCAAGGGACCCCTGCCTCTGAAGATGACCTCAGAGAGAGAGCTCATGGGAAAACTAGCGAAGGAGCTGTCATGGAAAGCGCTGTACAGCATTTCCCTCAAGGCTGGGTATGAGTGACCAGGACCATTTTGAATCAGAGCAGCTGTGATCCCTTGCACAAGACCCTTACAACATGGGGCCCATTAACTTCTACTCATGGAAAGAGGGGAGTGCTCATAAAGTTCATGAGGCCTTGCCCCTCCCAGAGGATATATGAGCAGTTAGCAATTGCTGAGAGAGGAGGAATCTTTTGGTGTTATAGCTCTGTAAGTTGTCTATGCTCCTGTAAGTAACCCCAATAAACTCATTGGTTCACCAAGCTTGGTGGAGTAATTTCTCTGATCTGTCATTACCCTCTATCTGGAGTGATTAGAACAAGACTGCTCAGAAATCACACATGAAGAAGTCAGCATCCAGGCTGGCAGAGGTGGACCTGGGGCTACAAAGTGCCATAAATGTCAGCTATGGACAAGATAAGCCCAGTCCAGAAAGAATAATGCCATCAAGCTAGAACTCATGGGTAGCTGGGTATATCCATCTGACTCAATCAATGACAAGGAATGCCTTCCAAGATGACATAGTGCTACTTCATTGGTACTTCTGCAACCACAAAGTCCCCTTTGGACCCACTCAGTTCCAGAAGCTCCTGTGAATGGGATCTAGCAACATGGCTCTGGCCTTACCCAGACTGACATGAACCTGCCCACCTCCCACTTACCCTGTTAATGGCACCACTTCTCTCTCTAAGGATTCTGTTTACCCTGATAACCCCTTGGCCTGATCCTAACCACACCTTGACCAGCAGGCATATTTCCCAACCTCTTAGGACTGCATTCCAAACCCACTGTGACCATGACTGCTCCAGTCTACAGACAACCCAGGGGCTGAGACCCACGAAGGGAAGACAAGCTTATCTCATCCCTTGGCTACAAAGGAGGGGGTGCAGCTTCTGAACAAACTGCTTCCACAAAGATTGAAGCTCAGGGAGGCACCATAATTTCCTGTTTCCTCTTCACAACTCTCCCCGAGATTAGACAGGTGGGTAAAGATGAAAACAGGCTTTTCTGTTCTCAAGAAATCTTCCAGAGCCTTCTGAAGTCAACGCCTGCCTCTCCAGTTCCTCCTTTTACAAGGTCTGGCAGCGTCCCATGCAGAAAGGGCTGGATACGTCAAACCTCTGACATCTGCTGGGGACTCCTTGTTTGCACAGCACTCTTGAGCCTTTGGATGAAAGAGGATTTTAACACTTACTTTTTAAATGTTGGGTATAGGACTCTGCTCTGCCTGCTCAGCTGCCAGCAGGGCACAGGGCACATGGTACAGCACCACTAAGGCTCTGGAACAAATGAGAACTTCAGAGGCAGCAGAGCATGCCATCCTGCCTCTCCTTTCATTTCCCAGGCAGCTGTCATGTCCCCACGCATCTTCTCTGGAGGTGATGAGCTGTCTGGCTCAGGCATCAACTTGCTCCAGAATGTAAAACGCAGGAGGTCTCCTGCCTGAGAAAAACAATTAACATAGAATACCAGGATTACTGGCTGCCACATTTATAAATCTTTCTAGCTCACATTTGTCTCTTCCAACAATTTATGCCTTTTCCGTGTCACATTGTTCAAATATCCCATCTTTTCCCCAAATGAACTATTACAAAGTTCCTGGCACTGCTTGGACCATTTCTTAAACAAGTAAACACAAACAAACAAACAATGTCAGTCGCAATACGCTATCAGAGCAGCTCATGCAGAGGGAAAGGGTGGGAAGGTCTTTCCTTGTCCCTCCAATATGTAGGCATGTAACCCCCTTCAGTAAACAGAGAACACAAAGTTCAAAACCATTCTGGCTTTGACATTTGTGGTACATGGTTTGTACTACCCTTCTGACATATGGGTAGGAGAAAGGGATGTTCCTAGACATCTGATCATGCATAAACCCTCCTCCCTCCATAGTAATCATTCCACAGTGTTGATCTCGACAAATATCACAACTAACCCAACGCACATCGGCTTCTCTCACACTCTACTTCATCTACTCTATAGCACTGTCTTTAAGCCAGATGACACTTGGAGGAGAACAAGGGAGAGAAGGGGTCATGTTAGGTGGGCCTCTACTCCCAGATCTCTTCCATACCTCCCCAAATCAGGCATAAGTGGAGACAATGAAGAAAGAACATTTCATATACTAAGAAAAAGCTGCATGCATTCAAGTCTTCATCTTCTAGATGCTCAATTTCTGCATCCATAAAATGTGGCCATGGAGTAGGACTGTCCTGTCTAGTTCACAAGGCTGTTACAACATTTAACAAAAATGGCATATTAGAAACGTTACTGAGGCTCTCACGATTTTGAGTGGCGGTTGCGAGGATGCACTGTTGAAATGATGAATTAGAGAGCTATTGTCCTAGCAACGGCCACAAGAATTCTTGCTGAAAAGAAAATTCTTCCTAGCTTTTCTTTCTCCTCCTTCTGTCTCTTGGGGGGAAAAATCTATTAGTACTCATGAAGCAGAGAATCCCCAACATTTCAGAGAATCATTAAGCTCTGGTGCATGAGACAAAGAGAGAAATATGCTTTCTCCTCACGAAGTAGGCCCAGAGAAAGTAGACTGGATGAGGAACTCCATGGAATGAGGAGCAGGAAGGCCATTTACAGATAATGATGCTGACTTTTGCATTTATTTGCTGAAAGTGGTCTGTCTTGCCAGCCTGGTCCTTGGCACACATGTCTCCTGCATGCCAACACCACTACTAGGAGTTGCTAAGGCTCAGTCACTACAGAGATGTCTGCTTGACTAGCTACAAAATCTTCCAAAGAACATCCCACCAAAACTGCTGTAAAGCATCTAACTATGCACTGGCCCTCCCTCTCCAGAGACGGAAGGAAGGCATTCTTGAACCTAAAGGTCTTTGCCTCCCTCACCAAGCTCAGATGCATTTGATACTCCTGATTTTTGCCTGCAGATTCGTTGTTGGTGCTAATTGGATGGCAGCCAAGGTAGCGTAGAAAAAAAATGTTTTTAAATGATCAACACTCATTACTTTGGTTCTTCATTAAGTGAAGTACATGTGGTGAAGGGAATAATTAATGAAGTTAATTGTGGCTTCATGGAGAACCAAGGGGAATCCAGTGAAATGTCCTGACATTCACCAAGAGCAATATGTTCAGTGCTCTCGCGACTAATTGCAATTAGCAAATAAGGGAACATACATATGGTTTCTGTGTCTACTTAATCACATGCCTTTATCACACATACGCTGAAGCTCCTGAGTGATAGAAGACATTACCTGGTGCTGCGCTCTGCACACCTGCACGATCCCTGTTTGCTCCTGCAATGTGGTCACCCCTTGGCTTCCCTCAGTGTCTATGAGAGAGTGGTTCCTGGACCCCCCATGTGCCACTTAGATGGCTGCTGCTGTGGCAAAATCCCTGAGGAAACAACTTAAGGGAAGAAGGATTTATTTGGGCCCACAGGTTCAAAGGTTTCAGTCCACTGCTGCTTGTCTGTGCTGCCTCTGAGCCCGTGTGTGGTGAGGCAGAGCATCATGTCAGGAGGTGTGGCGTGGCACAAGGTGGCTCACTGCCTGGAAGACGGGGCAGAGAGAGGATGAGGAAGAGGCTGGAGACAAGATTGACCCTTCAAAGGCATTCCCACAATGACCCGTTTCTTCCAACCAGGCCTGTTCTACTTTCCACAGTTCTCCTGACCTCCCAGTAGTTTATTCAATTAGGAATTTTTCAATGGATTAAGCATTAGGTTATCATCCTCATGATCAATTTCCAAAAACCCCACCTCTGAACACTGTGTTGAGGAGCAAGCCTTCAACATACTAGTCCCTAGAAGGCCTTTCATATCTAAATTTCAACCTCATGAATACCAAATTCCTTATATTCTTTTAAGAAAAAAGTTATAGCTTTATATAACCTACATATATTCATCCTGTATACTGTAAATCATTTCTAAATCTAAATACCTAATACAATGTAATTATATGTAAATTCTTGTTATGCATTATATTTATGATATTTTAGTTACTTCTTTTCAGAATATTTTATTTATTTATTTATTTGCAAGCAGTCACAGAGAGAGAGAGAATGGGCACACCAAGGCCTCTAGCCCTCTGGATACTGCTAACAAATCACAGATGTGTGTACCACTTTGTGCATCTGGGTTTAAGTGGGTACTGGGGAAACAAACTCAGGTGATTCCTTTAATCACTAAGCCATCTCTCTAGCCCCCCCCCCCCTTTTAAATGTCTTCAGGACATAGTTAGTGGAATCCATGGTTATGATACTTGAAAACATGGAAGACCAACTATATTCCTTACCTTCTTTGTACTTGTGTTTTATGCCTTCTGTACATTCTTATCCTATTTTCTTGGGGTAGTGTATCTTAGTCATGTTCCCACTAAAACACAGGTTTTTAATCATCCTTGCATAAAGTATGCATTCAGTAGCTAGCTGAAAGATGAATGGTGTAATGACTGTTGCAGGAGTGCCTAGAGTATAATGGCTATTGACTTGGGAAGGCTACAGAAGGGCTAACTGAAGACCTGACGTTCACACAAGGAGACTTCAGCTGAATGAGGCCAGGAGGAGGCTCCATGTATACAAGGAGCAGCACATAGGCTGCCTGCATTGAATGAAGAAGATGACCTTTGAAGAAAGACTCCTCTCTTTTTCTGGTGCTGTCTTCTCAGGCATGGCTTTCAGTTACTGCCACTCCTGTTGTTATTGTTGTCCTTAACTTATCTTTCCAGTATTGTCTCCATCAGCACCAGGATAAATATGTTCCACTCATGTGTAAAAGGCATAAACATTAGACTAGCAAAGGAGGTAAGGCCTTGAGAAAAGATTGGATTTTGATCCTTTTGTAAGGTGGAGATTTGGAAAATCATTTTGAATTTGTAGTGTGTGAAGGTTAATCTTATCAACTTGATGGAATTTAGAATCATAATGAAAACAAACCTGAGAGTGTGTCTGTGAAGAGTTTCTATACTGGGTTAATTGAACTGGGAAGACCTGCCTTCAATGTGGGCAGCACCATTCCAGAGACTGGGGGCTCTGAGCTGTGTAAAAAAGAGAAAGTGTACTCAGCACAAGCACGCACTGCTCTCTGCTTCCTGACCGTGGGTGCTGTGTGACCATCTGCGACAAGCTCCCGCCAATGGTGGACTGAACCCTTGTATGTTTCTGCACATTCAACACAACATTGTTTGGCATTGTGTTTTCAGCCAGCAGAGAACAGGGCGGAAATCCATAGCAAAGATCTCCTTTAAGTAAGGGACGTAGAAGTCACACCATTGAGGACCTTGCAGCACAATGACAGAGCATCTGAATCCAGAAGGTGCACCATCATTTTGCTCATCCTACCTTGGATAGAATCCAATAATCCTAAAGTGCAGCTGAGACTGGGGCAAGCCATCTCTCTTAGGGGACACTTCTTTTTACATCTAGGAAAAAGGAAGAATGTATTAGCATTGACAAGTGCTAATAATAGAAAAGGGCTTGCTTCAGAGCATGAAGATAGAATGGAAGGAGCTCTGTCGCCATCATTCTAATTAAAACAGAAATGTGCAGCATGGTATTATAATCACCCTCCCACCACTGTAACATCACTCTGGGAGGCAAAGATTGACAGTGTCTAGCACACAAAATGTGATAAGTTAATGAAACATGAATGAGATTGAGTGAATTAATAAGTTAATGAATAAAGGAAATATTGCCTAGATCCTAATTGTCAGGGGTTCTTCATGTATGTGTGTGTACACGTGGGCATGTGTGTGTGAGTACATGTGCGTACATGGAGGTCAAAGGTTGTTGTTTAGCATCTTTCTTTACTGAGTAGGGGTCTCTCACTTGAGTGCAGAGCCCCTGGGGATTCTCTGTCTCTACCTTCCTCACACTGGGATTACAGGCAGGGTGATATGTCCACCTGGTATTTATGTGGGTTCTAAGGATATGAACTCTGAAGCCATCTCCTTAACCTCCTGACTTGGATTCTTGTACATATAACATATTTACATGCTTTTTAAAAAATTTTTTCCAAGTAATGTTTCCCCAATCACATATCACTTACCTCTGAGCAAGTATGATGCTATTGTAAGAACCTAGCAATTTCTTGACTAATCTCACAAAGTCCAGAGCCATATGAACTGTACCCACTCCTCCATGAAACTGGTCTCTGAGTCCTGCTGTCATTAAGACATCACTGCCTTTGGAGTTATGCTCATTTTTTTTTATTTCACCTGAAAATCCTATAGTAATAGTACAACACTTGGGGACATACACTTTCATTATTAAGATCAAATCAAAATAAAATGTAGCCCTCCCTACAAGGACAGACTCCTGCTCTCACAACTCATGACCTGGTGAATACCAGCAATCCCCACTAAGGATTGCCATGAGCGGATTGGGGGCAGGGAGGAGGGAAATGAGGGTACCCAAACATGATGTGTCCATACAAAGTTTCTACTTAATAAAAAAAAAAGACAGAAAAAGAAAATGCATTAAGACTTCATATCCAAGAAAAGGAAAAAGAACATTTGCTGTATATTTATATTATTAGGGCAGGGGAATGAATTTTTCAAGGAAACCAATAAGTAAGAGACAGAATCATGACTGTCCAAACAAGCCAGTATGATTTCCATTAAAGGAAACGATTAATGGCCAGTAAACACAGAGCTTATTCTGACTTAACTTGCATAACCTGCTAAGATTTCAACACATCTGTTTTTTTTTTTTTTAATTTGTGGCTAAAGAAAAACACTGAGCCTGAAAAAGACAAAACAGAGTGTAATTAGATTCCTTAGCATCAATCTCTAAGGAGGATGGAAAGGTTGAAGACAGCCTCAAAACTTCCTCACCTGTCTAAGGAGCTGCTTCAATAGGAGAGCTCAGACCACATCACAGTTCACAGCAGGAGCCAGACAAGGTGCAATGTAGAAATGGACACAAGAGTGACTTGTGCCAGCTTCCTAGCCGAGACCCTTTAGGAAGCACACAACCTTATTATTTTATTTTTATTTTTAAATATAGTTTTTCTTATTTATTCATTTGTGGAAAGAGAGCAAGGAGAGAGGGAGAAAGAGAGAAGAGAGAAAGAATGAGCATGCCAGGGTTTCTTGCCACTGCAAATGAATCCCAAATGCATGCACCACTTTGTGTATCTGGCTTTATGTGGGTACTGGAGAATCAAACCCAGGCCATCAAGATTTGCAAGCAAGTGCCAGGAACTGCTGATCCATCTCCCTAGCCCACCTTATTATTTTAAAAGCAAGCTATCCAGGCAAACTAACAAATATTACCCATAACTTACTTAGCCAGGAAACTCCTAAACTTTTAGAAATGCCCCATGCATAAAATATATAGTGAGAATGAGAAGACACCAAAGTCATGTCTGACTGGGTAATCAGAGATAAGTAATTTTTTCTGCTTGTATATGTATGTGTGTTGTGCATGCCTGTGTGTATGTCAGTTTGTGGGTGTTTGGATGGGTGCATGTATGTGTGTGTGAAGTCAGGCATCAGAAGTCTCCTTCAATTGCCTAGATATAAAGCATGAAGCCCAAACCTTCAAATGCAGATACAATGTGCTGAATGAAAAGGAAGATGAGGGGGCTGGAGAGATTGCTCAGTGGTTAAGGTGCTTTCTGCAAAGGCTAAAACCTGGGTTCGATTCCTCAATACCCACACAAAGGCAGATGACATTGGCTCATGTATTTGCAGTGGCTGGTGTGCCCTGGTGTCCCCATTCTCTCTCTCCCCCTTGTTGGTTTGCCAATTCTCTCTGTCTATCTGTCTGTCTATCATTTATCTCTGCTTGCAAATAAATAAAAATATAAAGAAAGAAAAGCCAGATGAAAACAACATGTGGGGCTGATTCTGCTGCTTGTAGGGCTTAGGACTAACAGACTAGTATGTCTCTGCTTCGTCAAGGTCTCCTCTTCTGTACAATGCCAGAGAGAAGTCACCAGACACACGCTTCATTCCAGTTCCCTTAGCATATACAAATTGTGAATGCATTTGATATGGTGAGTTGTCTTCTGTCTTTTAGTAAGCCACCTTAATAGGAGTGTGGTGGTGTTTCATTATGGTTTTCATTTGTATTTCTCTACCCGATAAAGGTGTGGGGCATCTTCTCATGTCCTTGATGGTCATAATCATCTCATCTTTGACATGTTAAAGGACGGTGTGGGTAGAAAACACTTGGAAACTTTACATACTGCCGGTGATAATGGGAACTGAGAAAGCGCTTTGGAAAAGCGGAGTAGTTTCTCATAAAGTCAAATGTAATAGCAATATTTGAGCCACCCCTTTCACTCCTAAGCTTTTAACCAAGAAAACTGTAAGTTTGTGTTTGTGCAGACCTACATGGAAGTGTTTACGTCAGCTTCATACATAATCGTGAAAAACTGGAAACGAGCCATGCATCCTTGTGCTGATTAATGGATTAAAAAATGCCCAGCCTGAGGTACTCAGCACCCACTGAAGCCGAGCTCCAGAAGCTCCTAAGAGCCCATCACTGAAGTAGACTTCAAACTCACCCGCCATGGCTCAGGGAACTTTGCAGAAGAGGGGTCAGAAAGACTGTAACAGGCACAGGTTGAGACATCATACCTAGAGACATTCCTTCCCTCACACCCCCGCCCCCAAAAAATAACTGACTGCTGTTCCCACAATGCATAAACTACAACCCCTTGGGGAATACCGGCAACCCCACTGAGGAGCATCCCCACTGGAATGGAGGAGGGAATGAAGGAAAAGAGGGTACCAACTAGTGATGTATCCATACAAAACATCTTGTTAACAATAATGATATAACAAACATAAAAATACACAACCCTGGAAATTTGTCCTCTGACCTCAAAAAGAGCACGCCCAAACACACACACATGAACACACACACACACACACACACACACACACACACACACTAAAAATAAAATTAGCCAGGCGTGGTGGCACATGCCTTTAATCCCAGCAATCTGGAGGCAGACATAGGAGGATTGCTATGAGTTCAAAGCCATCCTTAGGCTACATAGCTAATTCCAGGTAGGCCTGGACTAGAGCAAGACCCTACCCTGAAAAACAATAAATAAATAAATAAACCATCTGATTTAATAACTTCCTTTGGTGAAGCCCTAAAACCTTATATTTGGCACAATCCTCAGGGGGTTCTTATGTGGATGGGCCTCAAAATATAATTTGTCCTGCTTTTCTCATAAAGAAGGCAGCCAATCTCAGCTTTCTGCTTCACAAGAAGATCATGATGTCATAAAAACATATGTGCAAGGATGTGAACTCTGTCTTAGAGATGGATTTACCTCCTATCATTACAACTCATTTTTCTCATCCTTGTAAAAAATAATCATGAAAACTAATGAAGAATTTGGTGAGGGTATGATAAAATAGAATATTGAGAAGTGCTCAGTGTAGCATTTGGAATAACACATATGCTGAGTCCTATTTCCAGTCCATCTTCATTTGATGATTGGTTGAGCATGCCTGATGCTATACTTTACACCAATCAAGCATTTTAGGTCTGAGTTTGACTACATATTTAACTCGTGTATTTATGACAGTACAGGGTTTCCAGACCCTTTAGTAATTAGTATGTTTTTATGACAGAGTATTAGTCCCTTGTATGTATTTATCTGCCCATCAGTACATGTCCTTTGCACATTGTGATCATAACTCAGAAATTACAAATGTGTAAATGAAAAAATATTTTCATCCATTTATCCAACTCTCCTACAAATGTGCATAACATTCACATGTTGTGGTAGGGTGAGAACACACTGATTTATTATCAGCCTTTCCTACTTAATGAAGGGATCTTTGTTCCTTATTTTATTGATGTATAGTTTCAATTTTCCTAAAGCTACAGATATTGATGAGGGGAAGTTTGAGAAGGTGAAAGGCAGAAATAGTGAAAAGAGGTCAAAGTTTGACCATATGGAAGAGAAGAATGAGGCATAATGGGAAATTTTTTACTAGGAAGCTGGCTTAAGGAAACTTATTTGGTCCCTATCACAAATCCAGTATAGTACATGGTCCCCAGAGTAGATGTGGATATTGTAGGTGAGTATGCAGGCCAGTGGAAGGGGGACAGGAGGCTCTAAAATACACCCAAATTTGCAGACCAATGATGTCTTAATTCTTGCATATGTTTATACATATATATGTATGTATGTATACATATATGTATAGATAGATAGATAGATAGATAGATAGATAGATAGATAGATAGATCAATCAATAGATAGATACTGCCATTATGCTCATCCAGCCCACAAGAGCCCAGCAGGCAAGGGGTCCCTAGGGTGCACTGAACTCTCTGCCTCAGGACGGGAGCTATTCTTTGGGAGCATGATCAGCATAGTGTCTATGTGGACCTCCTCCCATCCTCCTGGAGCTGGGAAGTCAGAACGGGAAGAACAGAAGTGGCAACCTAGCTGGAGAAAGCTGGTGCATTGTGCTGTGTTCCACACAACTGGACACTTTAGGCCAGTGGGCACCAGCTAGGACACATGACACCAACCTCACACCTAGCCATATGCTCACCTTCTTCATCAGAGCTTCAATGAAAAATGACAGAGAGAGAGGAGGAGGAGAAGGAGGAAAAGGAGAAAGAGAAGGAAGAGGAGGAAGAAAATAACAACAATAATAATAATAACGATATTCTCAAAAGGGGTAGGAAAGAAATTGAGAGGGTCCTACAATCACACCATTCAGAAACACAATAGTTAGTATTTTACAAACACAATCCATGTGGGTTGGAGGAGATGGCTCAGTGGTTAAAAGTGCTTGTTGTGTAAGCCTGACCACCAGAGTTCAGATTCCCAGAGCCCATGGAAAGTCAGAGAGAGTGCTGCACACGTCTTTAATCACAACACACCCACTATGGAAATTGAAGGAGAATTCAGGAGAATTCTGAAATTCCTGGGCCACCTAATCTGGCATTTGCAACAGCAAACAAGAAAGACCCAGTCACAAATAACGTTGAAGACAAGGTTCAACACCAGAGCTGGTCCTCTGGCTTCCACACATATGCTGTGGCTTGCACACTCATACACACACACACACACACACACACACACACACAAATACAGTCCATGAGGTTTGTTTTTTCCTGTGTATTTTATTTCCGTTGCATATACTCACATGCTCTGCTTTTACAGAAATGTCATAATCTGCTGACTGTTCACATCCCACTTCCTCCCCCAATACGCAGTGGCCGCCGTGATGAGTCAGTACAGAGAAAACTTCACTGCCATGGTAATGGCCTCACTGTCTTTAAATCCTGACAGTGTCTCTACATTTCCATGCTGGATTCTATTTGCTATGATAATTTTAGGAACCCAAATTTCAAACAAAATAGGCATAATACATATAAACATTTTGTGTGTTTTCTGAATTTGCGTCTAGTTAATTCTATTGTAAAAAAAAAAAAGTGATACTTCAGAATATTTCAGTCTATATTCTTTTTTTTTTTTTTTTTTTCAGTAGGGTCTCACTCTACCTCAAGCTGACCTGGAATTCACTATGTTATCTCCGGGTGGCCTTGAACTCAAGATGATCCTCCTACCTCTGCTTCCCAAGTGCTGGGATTAAAGGCATGCATCACCACGCCCGGCCTTTTAGTCTGTATTCTTGCTTAAAAGATTAGGTAGATTTGTTGTCTGCTGGTTCAAAGTTTCTGCAAGAAAGATTACCCTTTGACAACTTTCAACTCTATATTGCATTTCAGTTTATCTCTCTCTCTCTCTCTCTCTCTGTCTGTCTTTTATTTTATTTTTTGTCATTTTTATCCTTTCCCATTTGGAGGTGAAATGGTCACAAAGCCCTGAGGGCCTCTGGATATTTAGTGGAGTCAGCACATTTTCTAACACACAGCAACTTGATCTAATAGTGGTCTTCGCTCCATGTGAAAATGGCTGTTCCCACCTAGCCTCCAATGTGCCGGCACCTGCAGATTGAGGAGGCAGCCCCCTAACACTGGAGGGAAATCATAGGGCTGTTATGAGGCTGGATGACAGCCAAGGTCTGCAGTAAGGGGTGACCTTCAGCTGCATTTTCACAGTGCAAAAAGAATTAGACATGGTATGTCTCCCTAGGTTTCCAGGGTATCCAGTTGTCAACACTTTAACCCCAGAGATTTACTCATCTCAAGGAATATCTCCTTTCTGGTAGCACAGTGCAGCCTCCACTTGACAAAAGAAACTGACTGTAGACGTGTGTTTTTCACCAAGCATAGCTCACTCGGGGTGGTAAGGGTGCTGGCTCAGGAATTCAACTCTAACTGACTATTCCCAAAGCCCCAACACTTCTACAATTCCCAACAGCACTATTGGGGTCCAGGCTCTAGCAGTTTTCAAATTCCTGCTGCACTATGTTATTCAGTTTTCTCCCACTATAACAAATACTAGGAGTCAACTTACCAAGAGAGAAAGGTCATTCTGACTGATAGTTTTACATATTTACTTCCACCATCAGTTAGTCCCACTGCTCTGGGAAAGACAGCGTATCACTGAAGGAGAGAACAACCTAGAAAACTGCTCCCCTTATGACCAGAGTGCAAAAAGGAAACTAACAAAAGTTGCTAACATGTACTTCAGCCAGCCCTACCTGATTATAAATCCTTTTTTATAAATATTATATTCATGTCTTTATTTGCAGAGAGAGATATAATGAAAGAGATACAGAGAAAGAGAGAGAGAGAGAGAGAATGGGCATCCCAGGGCCTTTAGCTGCTGCAAATGAACCCCAGATGCATGTGCCACTTTGTGCATATGGCTTTACATGGGTCCTGGGGAATCAAACCCAGGTCATTAGGCTTTACAGGCAAGTGCCTTAAATGCTGAGCCATTTTTCCAGCCCATAAATCCTTTTTTAACGGTGCCCTGTGCTTCCCAGAATAGTTTTAAGCCCAAAGGAACCCAGCCCCCATAAAAACACAGCCTATAAAATGACATTCTCAATAAGTCCGTAGATATAAGTTGGATTGTACCTCTGGGTTTCAATGACAAACCAAAGGAAAACTAATATAAGACATACAACGTAACTAAACATTAATAAGTGGAATATTCAAATGGAGAAAAATAGAAGGTTGAATCTTAGCATCCTACACAGATACTATGTGTCATCCTGGCTAATTAAGTTATCTGTATGTCTAATTTCCTTAGCTTTACTATCAAAGGAAGTGCTCACAGTGAATGAAATGCATGTGAGTCCTTCCAGAGTAACAAGTAGAGGGAGCGACCAAAAATCCACAAAGGGAACGTTTCTAGAGACAAACAGACCCTAAATCTTATATCCCTATGGAAACAAGAGCACAGTTACAAACCTATTATGTCCATGGATGGAGACTCTGATCTGGGCAGGATTCTGTTGAAAATTGGTCTAACTGAAAGGGCACACGGCATGGCAAAATAACTCCTGAATTCAATGGTAAAAGAGTACCTAAACCCTCCAGAAAGTTCCCCTCTTTCTACTTTCCTACTGGTCTGGATTGGTCTAGAGGTCTTCTTTATGAACATGAAAAATCAGTGCTGAGGGGTGAATGCTGCCATTTTTCTAGGGCTCTTTTTGGCAGATAATGTATTTTCATGTTTATAATCCTCTGTCTTCTTTTTAAAAGGGAAAAAATTTAACAACCAAGTGGAAGTCTGATTTTCTTTTTTACTTTAATTTTTTTTGGAGTTCTCATATTGCTTATGTTGCTAAACACTGTCATTTCCTTTAATGGTATTACTCATAAGAACAGAAATTGCTTCCAAAATGGCAAAATACCATTTCCCCTGACACAACTGCATCTCTACTGCAATGCCCCCTCCTTCCAGCAATGGAAGGACACGGTCTGCCTGGGCACTAAGGAGGACTTCTGATAGCTTCAGCTCACTGAAAATGTCCCCAGATAACTCAGGTAGCAGTTTTGTTGACTAGATAGTCATTAAACACATATGAGAGCCACTTAAAAATTTAACAGCTATTTTTACTTCTTATCTTCAAACAGGAAAAAAACTTATTTCCTTGAAACTAGAGCTAAGCTTGATTCATCATCTGGTATGCTGAAAATTAATTATACAGCATTTTTTTTTATTTTGCTGTACCAGGGCTTTCTATGATCCTGAGATAGGAATGTTTTCTATAACCACATTGAAAACACTAGATGATGAGCTCAGCTCTATTTTGTCAATACATTCAAAGGAAAGGAAAACATAACATAAAAAGAAAAATAAAACTTTTCTGAAAAAAATAGTGTCCACATTGAAATCTATGTGTCAAGAATAACAAGGAGGGTACTGCTGGTAAAATCATGGGAATGTCTTTGTGGAAGGGTGAGAGGAAAGAAGGGAGGGAGGGAGGGAGGAAGAAAGGAAGGAAGGAAGGAAGGAAGGAAGGGAAAAAAGAATATTTTAAACAATCTCTAAGCTCCAAAAGAAGTTAGAATGGAAGTCTAGCAGTAATAGGACATTCTCAGTGTTTATGCCTCTGATTCCTTGGGTGATTGAAAACCCATCCTTTCTCCCTGAATCTCTGGTCTTCCTCCCAGAAAGACATAGTGATGGAGAGCCTCCTGGGCACTAGGTGCCAGGCCCTCTGTATGGCATCTAGTTCTCATAGCAGGTCTACTTTCCGTATAAAGAAACTAAAGCCTACCATCTCAGCCATTTCCCAAACCATTCAAAGGTTAGATGGCAAAAAGGCATCTCGTTCCAACAGGGAGCTTTCAAGTGATCCTAAAGATAGCTCGAATGCATTTGATGCAAACAATGCAATCCTATTATCCTCCTGCTAGCCACAAAAAAAGTCATGGGGAACATTAGTTCTGTCAAGGTCATTTCACCACAAGGAACATCAGATAGTCCCTTCCCTTGTCTAAATGAATCTCTGCTAGTTCTTCACCAACTACAACTTTATCTCATTTGAGCTTGCCCTCCTCATAAATAAGATTTATCAAGATAGTCAGTTGTGAAATTGCAAAATCAATAGACAACCTCCACTTCCTTAAACACTCACAAAATTGTCCATCCAAGTGCCAACCCCTGTCATGTATTCTAAGACTGCCCTAATGAGAAAGGCCACAACTCAACATGCCTCTGTCCCCCCCCCACCACCACTTGCTGCAAGTAATAGAACCAACTAGTTCAATTATCACTGCATTCCTACAGTTTCTGGTCATTCAGCTACATTCTCATTCTTTAATTGCTATGGCTCTGTGTCCTCATCTTTAAGGCGGAAATAATACGAATATCTAACTCTTAGGGTAGGTAAGAAAATTTAGTACAAAGTGCTTAATCACTATGAGCTGTTCTTAGAGTCATTCACAATATAATCATGATACCATTTTTTCTTGCTATGACACCAAAATGCTAACCCTTGCTTCTCTGCGGCCTCTTCTGAGTGTCAGTTTCTCAGTGTCTCCTTCCAGACCCCACACATGCACTGAGCTTCTACTATGTGCAAAACCCTTTCCAACTCCTCTCAACTGAAAATGTCCAACATTCTCAAGAGTAGATAGTTTTGCTCACTACTATTAAAAATACTTCACGTTCCCGGTGTGGTGGCGCACGCCTTTAACCCCATCACTTGTGAGGCAGAGGTAGTAGGATCGCCATGAGTTCAAGATCACCTTGAGATTACATAGTGAATTCCATGTCAGCCTTAGCTAGAATGAGACCTTACCTTGAAAAACCAAAAACAAACAAATAAACAATACTTCACATGTTGCCTTGTATATTTCTTTTTTTAGGCCAGCCCAACAGACTGGCCTTATTTAATAAGAGAAAGTGAGAGCAAGAGTGAGAGAGAGAGAGAATTGATGAACCAGGGCCTCAACCAGTGTGATCAAACTCCAGATTCTTGTACCATATTGTGCACTTGTGCACTTGTGTCACTTCTGTGTCAAACATGGATCCTTAGGCTTTGCAAGCAAATGACTTAACTGCTAGGCCATCTCTCCAGTCATATGTGTTCTATTTTTATGTCCACTGCCTCCAGCAAGACAGTTTCTGCCCTGAAGGAACCTAATGAACTGTAACCCCCAACTCTTCCTAGAATAGAGTAAGTAATCAATAAAATAGATAAACTGACAGACTGAAACCAAAAGGTAGTAGGACAGAAATGCACCTCCAAGAGTGTGTGGCGCTCTGAGAGGGGATTAGGAATCAATCCAGTGGTCAATGACCTAAGGCTCCTCGTGTTATTTTACTACTCAGAGGGTTCCTGATTTTGCATCTTCCAAGTTAGCAAAACCATGTGCAGTGCTTACCACCCTTCTGCATAAAAAGTTTTACAGAGATTTTCGAAGCCTTATCCTTTGGGATTTTGTTTTGTTTTATTTTGTTTTGAGTTACCATCTCACGCTAACACAGGTTAGCCTTGAACTCATGGTAATTTACCTACCTCTGCCTCCCAAGTGCTGTGGCTGAAGGTGTGTGACATCACGCATGTGCATATGCATGCATGTATGTCTACACGGGAGCATATGTGTGCAGGTGTGCTTGCATTTGTGTGCACCATGTGTGTGGAGGCCAGAGATCGTCGTCGTTTACCTATTTCAATTGTGCTCCACCTTATACACCGTGGCAGGGTCTCTCGCTTGAACCCAGAGCACAATGGTCTGGCTAGTTTAGCTGGCCAGTTTGCCTCAAGGATTTCCCCTATCTATTTCTCTAGTGCTAAGATTACAAACAGCCCAACATGGCCACTCAGCATTTATGTGGGTGCTGGGGACCCAAACTCTCGTTCTCATTCTTGCATGACAAGTGCTTTGTCTACTGAGCCATCTCCCCAGGCCAGGAATTGAAAAAAAAACTTTTTATTCATCTATCACAAACATATTTTCTTGCCTCCTGATAAGTTTCTGTTAGCAGTGAGAATTTTAATGACAGAGAGGAGGTAAGAACAGTTAATTTGCTCTAGGTACCAAGCCCTGCTTTGATGTACTAAGATTGCTGTGATAGATTTCCAACAATTCCTGGAATATGGAGTAAGAAGACTCCTTTTCCCAGTAGTGAATATTTAAATTTCTTTAAAAATAACTTGACTTTGATTGCTAAGGACATAATTATTTTCCTTAAAACTAATGAGCAATGGACCCTATTCACCCCAAGTAGAAATACCCTTATGATGGGAGGGCTACATTGCCTCCAGCCAGGCAGAGATGTTTAACGGTACTACTGCCATGATCTGATTGACAGAGCAAGATGTACCCTGCACCTGCACAACTCTGCCCTCAGTGCCTGATGAAAGAACACATTCTGTCTCAGGGCCCAGCTGTTGGCATTTCTCCCTCATTCAGTCCTAGGTCTGTGACTAGAAGAGTGGTGGTCTTTCCAGGGCAGCTCTGGGGCTGTTTACATGAATGTATCCTCACTCCATCCATGCAGCTGGTTTGCCTCAAAGTAAGCACTAATAAGTGACAAAAGCAAGAAGCAGACGTAGGTATGGCATGTTCCCACTCACGTCACCTCACAACCCAAAACCTCATATATGTGTATAACTATTTGTGAGTGATTAGCGATAACACGGGAACCATACCTTTAAATTCATAAGAATTAGCAGTACACTAAATTTATTGATGCACTGGTATGTTGGCAAGGAACCCCAAAATTCCTATTTCATATTTGTCACAAGTAAGTAAATTGTAAAATCTTGATTGTTAGTATCTTTAAACCTTCTACATTTGGTATGGTTGGGGTTTTTGTTGTTGTTGTATGTGTAATGTGTGGTGTGCATGTGTGTGTGTGTTTGTTGGAATGTGGTAAGTACATGTGCGTGTGCAGATGCACACACCCCATGTCTATGCATGCAGAGGTCAGAGGAAGAGATCTTCTGTCTTATTTCCCTATGACAGAGTCTTTCAGGGAACCAACAGCTGTCATTCTTTTTCAGTTATACTGGGTGACCAGTGGAGAGCCCAAATAATTCTTCTGTCTGCCTGCCTCAACATTGAGGTTACAGGCATGTGTGACCATGTCCAGCTTTTTATTTGGATGCTGGGGATCCATCTCCGATTCTCATGCTTGTATAGCAAGTGTTCTTACCTGCTGAGTCATCTCCCCAGCCACTAAACTTTATTTTTAATTAATACTATGAAATTAAATTTGGAGTCATTCCTCTTGAGGGGAAGATTTTTAAGTTTCACCATGCTCTTCAGGGAGAAGTAGGAAGTCAGTGTCTGAGCTCTACTTCAACATCTCCAGTCAGTTGGCAAGGAATGGTGAAAGAAGCCAGTGCAAGTTATTAAACACACTGAACCTCTCTGAAGCTCTGTACATACTCTCAGAGAGCTCATGTGAAGGCTAAGGCTTAGGGATGGGCCCCTAGAAAGCATCCAATACCCTCTTGATTAATGTGATGACTGGATAAGGCTTAAATCTGAAATCTGAAATCAGGCTCAGGTCATGCCAACTTTATATTAAAAACAAATGATCAACTTTCTTTGTGATCCACTATACTTGAATTGTTTTAGGAATAGCACTGGGCTCCCATTTACCACTTTGATCACTCTCATCCATTCACACAAAGGGAAATAAGCAAAGCACGGATCATTAACACTATATATAATTGAAAAACATTGTCTCTTCAGTCTCCTTCTTTCACAGTTCCCTGCCCTACCCTGCCCTGTTCTATGCCCATCTCATTTCTCTCCAGCATTTGATGGATCTACAGAGTGAATTCCTATTGTTGGAGATGCACAAATGGCTTATGGAAATGGATAATTTAACATACTTATGGGCTTCCAGAGGAACAGCTGGAATTAACTACATTATCCTCAGCACTCCTGATATTCTGGTTTATTTCTGGCTGTGGAGCCAGCCTGCGCATTGCAAGAAGTTGACCAGCACCCCTGTCCTAATCCATGAGATGCCTGTCACATACTCCCACTTTCCCTCCCTCACACCCACTGGACTAACACATTGAACTGCTACTCTTTTTTATTATTATTTGAGAGAGAGAGAGAGAGAGAGAAAGAGAATAGGCACACCAGGGCTTCTAGCCACTGCAAATGAACTCCAGAGGCATGTGCCACCTTGTGCATCTGGCTGTTGTGGGTCCTGGGAAATTGAACCGAGATCCTTTGGCTTTGAAGGCAAGCACCTTAACTGCTAAGCCATCTTTCCAGCCCGAACTAGAACTCTTGATGGGAACATGCTAAGCTCTCTACTATAATGTTGTTTACAATGCAGTGTGTGCTGGAACTATCTAGGGTTAATTCACTTGATATCCTTTTAAGATAATTCTCACAGTCACTTTAGCTGAAAAACAGCATGAAGGACTTGGGATCCATAGGACCCTCTTTGAAGAATTCTGTGGCAGTGAAGTTACAAGAAGCCATCTCCTTTCTGATCTATCTGAACCATAAGCCAATGACACAAGGAAAAACTCTTAGCATAACCCAGTAATCAGCACATCTACCCTTCAGGGTGACCTCCAGATATCTTTCTGGGCCCAGGTCAATGGATTATTATTTGTCAATGCTTACAATCACCGGACATCCACCATCCTGAAACACTTCACATCAAATTAGCTGCCTGCACAGCCCAGAAGGTGCTTCTGTTGACTCAGGAAATCAGGGAGGGAGGATCCTTTAGGCTCAACTCACCCAGTAAAAATAGAACTTCCAGTTCTCCTCCAACTAAGGTACCAGTGCCTAGAGCTAAAGCAGATGAAGACCATCACCCCCCCCCTCCGCACCATGGGTGGAAGCTTCATTTCACAGATAATTGTCAAATAGCCACCAAAAAGGTGCTTTTAAAACTAAAAATGTCCAGGCTAGGGCAGAGGATATTTGCTGTTTGCACTCAGCTGTGGTTGACACTGAGTCTCATAACTGGTCAAAGAGCTGAAAATAAGTGATTGCCAAGTGCTCAGCCCTCTATGGGACATCGATATCATCCTCCTCCAAAGCTCAGAGAACACTGTGGATGAAAGCGGGGGTGGAGAAAAGGTAATAGTCGGAGGAGGGGGGAAAGGCTATGTAACTCTCCTCTGATACTACATAGCCATGACAGTCATGAGCTCACAGCAGCTGTGGTTACATGCACAAGACCTGAACAAGACAGAGGCAGTCACCATTCTACCGTGGACAGGAGAGGTGATTTTGACCCCTCTTCCCTACTCCCTGAGGAGCTACAAATAATCAGTGGATGCTGGGGGGTCATTCTCTTCAATACTGTATCCAGTAGGATGCAGGGTAAGAAGAAGGGGTTCAGTGGAAGTGGGAAGGCATCAACAGAGGATCATGGAGAGTTTATATGATCAAATTATGGCATGTATATGTATAACATTGTCAAAGGAAAAATTTTTTAAAAATATTTGTAAACACCAGTGTTAATATTTTACTTTTAATGGTCTGAATACCACATAGAAATGTTTTTTTTTTTTAATCTGAATCCCATTTTATCTTATTTTTATTTATTTTACTTTTTATTGACAATGTCCATAATTATAGAAAATAAACCATGGTAATTACCTTACCACCCCCTGCATTCCCCTTCACAATTTCCCCTCTCCCTCACCTCCCCCTGCCAATCAGTCTCTCTTTTACTTTTTATGTCATCATCTTTTCCTCCTATAATGATTGTCTTGTGTATGTAGTGTCAGGCACTGTGAGGTCATAGATATTCAGGCCATTTTGTGTCTGGAAGAGTGCATTGTAAGGAGTCCTACCCTTCCTTTGGCTCTTACATTCTTTCTGCCACCTCTTCTGCAATGGACATTCAGCCTTGGAAAGTGCTATAGAGATGTTTCCGTGTTGAGCATTCCTCTGTCACTTCTTCTAAGCACTGTGGTACTTTTTGCATCATCCCAAGGTTTTTTCCGCCTGAAAGGAGACGCTTCTCCAACTAAAGTGAGAGTAGCACTAATATATGAGTATGAGCATTACAATAAGTGCTTACTGGGCAGTTTGGTGAGCAAAATATGTACATTTAGGCAGACACCAGCAGATGTTACACCCGTAGGGCTCATGACTTCCCCCATCAGAGGTTTTCAGTATCAGGCATGTATTCCCTCCTGTGGAGTGGGCCTCCAGTCCAATTAGAGAGTGGTTGGTTTCCCTCATAACAGATGTGCCACTATTGCACCCATTGGCTCATTTGGCCTGGCTGGCCAAATTTAAGGCTTGAAGTGGCCACTGCAGTTTCTCTTCTCTGTTAAATTCACTCTCTCTTATGAGGTGTACCTTTTTCCAGGTTTATGTCAGCTGTTCTACATGCGGGAGGTTTACAGCTCAGCTCTAGTAGGATTTTTCAGTGACCTTGCAGCCCAAGCATGTGCAGTCTTCAGCAACAGGGTCTTAAAAAATATATGTAAACACCAATGTTGATGTTTTATTTTTAATGGCCTGAATACCACATACAAATGCTTTTCTGTTCATCACATATATTTTTATTCATCATAACTCACACCAAATATTTCCTCTCAGTTGCCTTCTTTATTGGAGGTTTTTAAAAACATTTTACTTGTGTATTTATTTATTTATTTGGGAAAGAGAGGCAGAGAGAGAGAGAGAACAGTGGGAGAGAATAGGCACATCAGGGCCTCCTAGCAAATTGCAAATGAATTCCAGACACATTTGCCACCTTGTGCATCTGGTTTATGTGGGTCCTGGGGAATTGAACTTGGGTCCTTAGGCTTTGCAGTCACTCTATCCCGCCCTACTGGAAGTATATTTTGAGGTAGAGAACCCTTTTCGCTCAAGTCCAGGCTGACCTGGAATTCACTATGTAGTCTCAGGGTGGCCTCAAACTCATTGTAAAAATAATCCTCCTACCTCTGCCTCCCAAGTGCCAGATTAAAGGCATGTGCCACCATACCTGGCACCCTATTGGAAGTTTTTATTGAAATGTTTTTATTTTTACCCTTTCATCAAGAGCCACAAACATTTGGAACAGGAGATGAGATCTAGCCTTGGTCCCTAATAGTACTGACAGTCTAGGTAAAACTTCTAACATAGCAGTTTTTATATTCTTAGCTATTTAAACCAACAAAGGAAACTGCCTTGTCCACATTGCTTCTCTCCGTGTACAGATTGCAATGCCCGCAGATAAAGAAGCTCTCCTTGCCTTGGCTAGTCCAAAAGGATAGGGTAAGCCTGCAGAAAACGTCCATGGCATTTAAACTTTACATTCCCAAACTCTGCTGATCAGCAAAAGTATCTAGGTATTTTTTAAAATTCAGATCCAAGGTTCCACACTTACTGAATGTAATCTCTTAGCATGGAAATATAGACCTCTGTAAGGCTTTACAGATGATTTTGATAACTAGCCAGACTTGAAATTCATTATATGAAGTAGCCAGATTCTGAGACTTGATCCTATCTTGTTAACGTCATACTGCCTCCCTTAAGAAAGCTCATGTGGGGCTGAGTTAGCAGATGTCATGTCCCCTAAGTCAGATTCCCGCTGGACTAAAAGTGGGAAAACCCAGGAATAGCAGCATCAAGTGTTTTCTTCTCTGAAAAACATAGGAGAGATACATAAAATGGCATTATACATTGTTTTTGAGGGGTCTGGAATATTTCCAAGTTAAATGCTTGTCTTTTTATTCCAGTAAATGATTTTAAAAAATGAAAAAAAATCCATTTGGGCTATTTATTGAAATAACTAAACCAAATACAACAAACAGCTGTCATGTTTAGTAGCAGCACAAAGCTCTTACCAAACTCAACATCCCCAATTTTGATTCATTTATTCATTCACATAAAAGAAAAAAAAAGAAAAGATGGATACTTTCACTCTTAGAACAGGAGCTCAGTCATCAACTAGCTTTTGTTATGTGGGGGGAATGAACCCGTGCTCACAACTAAACTGCAAACAAGCATACCTGATTAAGTGTTGAGTATGAAGTGCCCAGTACTGAGAGTGCTGGATCCTGGTAAAAACCAAGTCAAGAAAAGCATTCCTAGGAATAGAGATGGTTCTAAAGAAGGGAGGAGCCAGTTGTGATGGTGCACACCATTAATCCTAGCACTTGGGAAGCAGAGATAAGAGGATCACCATGAGTTTGAAACTACCTTGAGACTACATAGTGAATTCCAGGTCAGCCTGGGCTAGAACGAGACCCTACCTCAGAAGAAAAAACAGAAGAAGAAGAAGAAGGAGGAGGAGGAGGAGGAGGGAAGGATTATGAGAGAATCTGGAGAAGTTTTCAACAAGCATCTCACAACTCCTCCCACTGTTTGAATCTCCAGAGGACTATGAAGAAAACCCTCCTGGCTCGTAAAAAATCACATGATTGGGGGTTGGGGAGATGGCTCAGTGGATAAAAGCATGAGGATCTGAGTTTGATCCCCAACAACCATGTCAAAATCTAGGCATGGCCATACACGGCTATAAGGCCAGTGCTGGTGTGTGTTTGGTGGGGGAGGGGACAGGAGGATCTACAGGGCTCGCTGGTCAGTCTAGCATAAAAATGACAATCTCCAGGTTCAGTGAAAGACCCTGTGTCACAGAACCAAAGCAGAAGAGTGACAGAAGAGGACACTGAATGTCCTCCTCTGACCTCAGTACATGTGCATCCAGGGAGCACACATACATGCATATCACATAAACACACACACACACACTTTGATGCTTGGAAGACATAGTAAGGTCATGTGGACTGACTTGCTGCAGGGCCACCCTCACAGCCAAGAGTTCTCTAACCATGAAGGTCAACACATCAAAATCAATTGTGCTAGTACACATTGATAAAAAACAATTTTAGAGATAAAATTTGAAAAAGACATTTATAATAGCATTATAAAGGCCAAATATAAGAGTAAATTAACAAAATGCATGTAATTCTCTACATTGAAAACAAGAGGCCTGGGAAGATAGTTCAGTGCTTACCTTAGGGCCTGAGTTTGAATCCCCAGAACCCACACACAAAAGGCCAGGTACGGTGGCATATACCTGGAGTCCCAGTGCTGGTGAGGTAGAGACATGAGGATCTCTGGACTTTTCTGGCCAGCCAGTCTAGCCTACTTGATGAGCTCCAAGCCAATAAGAAACCTTGTCTCAAAAAATATTTATATTCCTGAAGACAACTCCAGAATTTGTCCTCTGGCCTTTACACAGTACACCCACACATGAACATATAGACATGTGCATAAACATGCATACACATTAAAAATGAAAAGGGGGGACTGGGGAAATGGCTTAGTGGTGATGAGATTTGCCTGTGAAGCCTAAGGAACTGGGTTCGATTCCGCAGGACCCACGTCAGCCAGATGCACAAGGGGACACATGTGTCTGGAGTTCGTATGCAGTGGCTAGAGGCCCTGGCATGCCCATTTCTCTTTCTCTCTATCTGTCTCTTTATCTCTCTCATAAATAAATAAAATATTTTTAAAAAATAAAATAAATTAAAAAGAAAAAACAAAAGGCCAATAAAGAAGAAATTGGACAAAATTCTAAGAGTTGATCTTATTAAATGCTAATTCTTCTAAAATATATTTATATATTTGATTCCAGTGAAAACAGTAAGATTTTTACGAAAACTGACAAGGTTATTATAAAGCTTACATGAAAAATGTATTGAATCTGAAAGACTAAATAATATTGATGAAAAATAAGAGCTGGATGGTGCAAAGCTGCTGCACTTCTTACATTGCTGTTTCTCTGTGCTCCTATTACTAGGAGAGGCAAATGGGCCAGTGGGAAGGAAGAGAAAGTGCAGAGACAGCACACATGCGTGCACACACACACACACACGCACACACACGCACACATACATGCACACACACCAAACATTAGTTTGCTCCATAGGCTTCCTCAGGACTCTGCATGCAATAAGCCAAGACCATCTCTTCTAGGATCTCAGGGCTAGGTAGGGAAAGCTTTGACAGCAGACTTGAATTTATACATATGGCCTGTTTGTCTATTTTCCTGTTCCTCCAAATTCTTAGAAATTAAAAATGTTATTTAGGGGCTGGAGAGATGGTTTAGCCGTTAAGCACTTGCCTGTGAAGCCTAAGGACCCCGGTTTGAGGCTCAATTCCCCAGGACCCACATTAGCCAGATGCACAAGGGGGCGCATGCATCTGGAGTTCGTTTACAGAGGCTGGAAGCTCTGGCGCGCCCATTCTCTCTCTCTGTCTCTCTCTCTCTCTCCCTCCCTCCCTTCCTCCCTCCTTCTCTCTGTCGTTCTCAAACAAATAAATAAACAAAAAAAATTAAAAAAAAAAAGAATGTTATTTAGTTGGCAGGGAAAATGGCTCAAAAGCAAAAGGTGCTTGTTTACAAAATACACCAGCCTGGGTTCAACTTCCCAGCCACCCATGTAAAACCAGAAGGACATTTGTTTGCATCAGCAAGAGACCTTGGTGCACCCCACAAACACATATGCAAATATATGCATACATATAGACAGAATTTAAGATAATGAAAAGCAATCTCCAGGGAAAAATTGTTGTATCAAATAGCCATAAGGTTTAGTCACATGGACACAGCCGAACCTTAGCTGGTTCTTTGTTAAAATCCGCAAAGGGGCCGGGCGTGGTGGCACACGCCTTTAATCCCAGCACTCGGGAGGCAGAGGTAGGAGGATAGCTGTGAGTTTGAGGCCACCCTGAGACTGCAGATGAATTCCAGGTCAGCCTGAGCTAGAGTGAGACTCTACCTTGAAAAATTATATATATATATATATCTGCAAAGAGCACTATCCTCACAGGAGGATGGTGAGGATGACCATGACATAGTCTGGGTGGCTTAAGTAGGACTAATGGAAGGTCGGGGATTTCAGGATCCTAGCTTTGCCAAGATTGGGAGATGTCCCGATTTCCTGACACTCTGGATTAAGCTATCCTAAAACTTCGCAGCTTGCACTTGCACACTTAATGAGCAGATCACCGGAGTGCCACTACTCTGTTCTTCACTTCTCCTATAGATGAGAGACGTTGTACATCTTTGGAGATTGGCCTGCCAATTAATTCAAGAGAAGGAGGTGCACACAAACCAAGAAGGTTAATAAACTCAGAATTCTTCTATTTAGGGCTGGAGGGATGGCTTAGCGGTTAAGACATTTGCCTGCAAAGCCAAAGGACCCAGATTCAATTCCCCAGGACCCACTATAGCCAGATGCACAAGGGGTTGCCTATGTCTGGAGTTCATTTGCAGGGGCTAGAGGCCCTGGCGAGCCCGTTCTCTCACTCTCTCTCTTTCACTGTCAAATAAATAAATAAAAATTCTTCTGTTTATGCTCAAAAACTGCTTCAGTCAGGCTTCTCCAGACAAACACAACCAACAGAACATTCAGACAAAGAGATTCACTGTCAGAACTGTCTCATGTGACTCTGGAGGCAGGAAAGTCCCCATCATTTGACATCAGGAAGTAGAAGATCCAGGAGAGCTGGGATGGAGTTCTAGCCTGGGTCCGAAGATCTGAGAGCATGAGTCCCAGCCCAAGAGCAGGGGAGGCCAGTGTCCCTGAGGCGAAGTTTGCTCAGAAGGGATCAGATTCTTTTCAAGGCCACTTTTGTCTTCTATTCAAGTTCTCAACAGGATTGCATAAAGCCTACCCAGACTTGACTCAGTCTACTAATTCAGGTGCTAATCTCATATGCAAACACCCTCAGACTCATCCAGGAAAAAGACTGGGGCAGACATCTGGGCATACCATGAACTAGACTTAAATTTAACTATCACAGATACCAAAGATAAGATGCCAGAAGCTCATATGGGAAAAACAGGAAGGAAATTAATTCCCAGGTGAGAAAAAACAAGGGTCACTGACACAAGCCCTAGGGTCTGCTCTCTCTCTAACACTCCCTGTGACCTTCTCCTCTCTCACCCTGCCTTGTGTGAGGGCAAGGGGAAGAATTTAGAAAGACAAGAGGGAAACATAGCTGAGAAAAATGATTTTCAAATGACTTTAGTGTAGCTTGAGCCAGTACAAACATGGAATCTCATAGCTAATAATCATAGATCATTTCCCATCTCTCCATATTGTTATCCCAGAACACAAAACAAATTAAAATTTTTTAAAAAAATGGCTGCAGTTCCTTGGCAGACAGGAAACAGATAGCAGATAGCTTTGAAGTCAAAAACAAAAGGACGTCAGGCATAGGTAAGAGTTTTTGTAATCATTTTCTCTTGTAAAGACATTACGTATATATGTACATACACACATACATACATACATATATGAAAAAAAAAAACCTTAAATGCCAGAAGTTCAGAAGTTGAGTGACTGAAAGATGGCAAGTCAAAAGGGAGAAACAGCCAGCCATGATGTCACCAGCTCAGGTTTCACAGCTCTTGCTTCCCGAAGGAGACTGAGGAGAAAGCTAGCTTTTTGGACGTAGTGTCAATTAGGGACAGGAGCCCAAGGAGAGAACCAGAAGATGCCACCAGTGCCGCCTTGGCAGCAGTGGAACTTGTCTGATCCATTTTCAACCACAGGGGCTACAGCACACTCTGCTGCCTGCACACTCCAGCACATGACCTGGGGGGGGGGGGGGTGCTGGCCTTTAGGGTCAGCCGCCTTGAATCTGAAAACAATCAGGTCTTTCCCCTACTTAACCTGAACCTGAGGGAAGAATGCCTTTTCAATCAACTGTCAAGGCTTGTCTGTGTTGATATCTCTGCCCTGTGATGTGTCTGAACACATATAAGTTTGGATCTCCCCTACCTAGCCTGGCTGGATAGGGGAGACCAATGATTCTTGTCCTGGGTAGTATTCTGCTTGCCTCTGCTTTATGCTTTGGGGTAACTTCTCACTTTAATTACATGTATGATTTTTCTCTAATCTCTGAGTCTACCACATGTGTACTTCCTTTACACTCTAGATCTACCACGTGGATATTTCCTCTAAATTCTGGGCCTACTACGCATGTAATGTCTCTAAACTCAGGGTAACCATGGCTGTGACTCTGTTTACTACCCATTTCTTATCTGAATTTCCAGGTCTCTATTTTGGCACTTTCTTTCTCCTATTCTTAAACCATCACCACTCGCTCCCAACTTTCTCGCATGGGGAAGCTCAGGGCAGATTCCGTGCGCAGAGACACATGAGTGTGTGTGTCGCTTCTAAATCTCCCTACCTAGTCTCCTGGGTCCTGTCTTCCATGTGCTTCTGACTCTGCTTCAGCCTTTTCCTAAACCCCAATTTCCCTTCAATAAACCCCACAATTTATTATTTCTCCCTAAATAAACTCAGTAATTCATAATTCATTCTTCTTGAGTACATGTCTGTCAATTCTAGGATAAGGACCCAAAATTGGGTTTCACAAGTTTGAGAGATGCCTCTCGAACCCCCAAATCCTGCATCAGCACCATTGCACTCCCACGGGAGCTTCTCCTGCCTTTGTAGCCAGACACAATTTTCAATGTTCCTGAAGCTTGAGTCAGTGTCACCCACACCCAGAGAGCCCTTCCCCTGTGACTTCCAAGCAATAACCCACAACCTTCCAAAGAGATGACTGCAGGAAGTTTTATAAAACAAATAAAGCACTGTAAGCAAATATGGAGTGGGGGAGAAGGGAAGATGGTGATTTAACTGCAAAGCTTGAGTTTAATATAGAGATGAGTGCTGTTCCCTCATAAGCTTATCACTCCATGCACAGTAATCTATCTTCATTTCCAACACAGAACCTGCTACGAACTTTTAAGCTGCCACCAGGGAAAGAAACTAAAGTGGAACAGGAATCAGAAACTAGACTGAATATACTCATTTGCTAAATCCCACAGCAAATCCAAGTATTAACTTTCTAATTGAACTGAAAGCTTTTTAAAAAGAGAGAGAGAGCCAGTTCAAACTGGAATGGAGCATATATTTTTTTAAACTATTAACTGGAGGAAAATAAAACTACTAAAAGGAAAAGATAGGGGGGAGTTAAGACAATTTAGAGACATTTACTCAAAATAAATAAAAACATATGTTTATCCAAAGACTCAGACAAATGTGCATTGTAGCATTATTTGGTATTAATAGTCAAAACTGATAAACTCAAAGATCTATCAATTGTTGAAGGGATAAAAATGCATTAAAGTAATGCAATATAATAATATTAAACAGTGACTAAAAATATAATGCTGGTACATGCAATGACATATCTGAGCTCTGAAAACATACTAGGTAAAAGAAACCAGGCACAAAATAGCCTGTATTTCCCTACACAGAGAATGTTTGTAGTCTCCTGACGTAGATAATCCTATGAAACGCTATTCCAAGTGTCTCCAAGTGGGCAGGACAATCCTCATCAGTCATCCATGACTCACTGGGCAACTCACTGGAGACACAGTGTGATAGCACCACCAAATAAGGCCATGCCTTAGAAGGTAGGGACATTATTTGTAGAGAGAAATCAAAGTCAGGGGTCCCTTCAAGGTTTCCTGAAGTCACTACTTCCTTTAATTCTACATGTAAGAGGCTGGAGAGAAGGCTTTGTGGTTATGGGACTTGCCTGCAAAGCCTAAGAACCCAGGTTCAATTCTCCAAGATCCATGTAAGCCAGATGCACAAGGTGGCACAGGCATCTGGAATTCATTTGCAGTGGCTGGAGACTTTGGCATGCCTATTCTCTCTCTCTCTCTCTCTCTCTCTCTCTCTCTCTCTCTCTCCCTCATGAATAAGTAAAATACATTTTTAAATTCTACACATAAAAACAGGCCTAGGTGTAAGCTACTAACACCTTTGTCACAAAATTCTACCTGTGTGCTGTCAAAATAGATATATTCAGGTTCTAGCAGCCTTAATGACCAAGGACATAGCTTAAAGCCTGGGGATGAACCAGTTGTCAGGGGAGGCTCAAAAGTGCCCATGACCAACCCAACATAACAGACACATATAGATAATTTAAGTTTACACACAATGCTAACTTAAGGATTTATCTTATAAGATCTATCCACAACTGACTTGAAGGTTGGGGAGATGGTTCTGTGAATAAAGTGTTTATTGCACAAGCATGAGGACCTACGTTCGGATCCCCAGAACCTATGTTAAAAAGCTAGGTGGCAAGAGGGGAGGTGGAGTCAGGAGAGCCCACAGAGCTCCCAAGCCAGCTAGCCTGGCAGACAGCAGCAAACAACAAACAGATCCTGTCTCAAGGAGCGTAGAAGGTGAAGACCAACACCCAAAATTGTCCTCTGACCTCCACATTCACTGTGGTGTGCAAGCACCCATACACGCACACACACACACACACACACACACACACACACACAATTCACAGAAAATCACTCCATTAGCTCACCTATTAATTTATCGTATAGTCTACCACGATTTATCCATTGAATGCTTTATTTTAAACTACCACTTGACAATTATAGTCTGCTTGAGCCAGCTTGTGTGAGGAATGCAAGGATGAGTTCGTTGTGTCCCTGCCCCCAAAGAAATGATGCCCCACTGGCAATGAAGGGTGGACAATTTCTGTCCCTGATGCAAAGCAAGATGGGAGAGTGTTTAATCAACTCACCAAGAGTTCAGTAGGAAGGTGTGGGAGGAGCCATGTCTCACCTCAGGGTGGAAGCAGAGCCTGGCAAGAGACACCCGCCTCCCCTCCCCCATCTTAGAAAGAAAGAGCAAATAGAATCAACAGGGAAGGCAGCCAGGTAGAGGCCAGGTCACAGAGACAGTCATCCTCCTGCCTGCGCACAGCAGGCATGGCCTTTGAATCTTCTCCTTTACCTGCATCAACTTGGTCTTTCCAAATATCCACAGGCTTGCCACCCTCTGCTCACAACCCTCCAGTGATTTCCTTTGACTGTGAGAACTCCATCCAGACTCAGGCCCTCAACCTGTCCCTAGACCAGCAAGCACACCTGGATCCCTCACCTCTCCTCCCTGACCCATTTCCTTCAGTTGGGCACCTCAGGCCTGCGCTTTAAGCACAGCATAAAGTTCCTTGCCTTGGACATGCCTCCAAAACATCACAGTGTGGTACCATAGCTATGATCAGGTATCTGCCTCAGCATTCCCAAGCCTTCCTTCTGAGGGCAAAACATAAAAAATAAAATAAAAATAATCTGGCATGCAAAGGCACTCCAGATATTCCATATACATGAATCTAGGGACATGAAAGATTGCTATTTCTGAGATAGATTTGCAACCAAAACAGCTGATCATTTAAGTCCTAGTGTTGAAAAGAATACACACTCATTTGAAAAAAGTTGGGCAAACTATACTCATTGCCTAAAGCGTCACCTCACCAGCCTCCCTCAGAAGCTAATGCCCAGCAAACCTGTATGTATGATGTATACCCATCAGCCCTCCCCTCTCCCCTCTGCCCACAGCACTGAGGGAAATGGCTCTTTCAGTCCAGGAAAGAGCCCAGGAGGAGGAGTATTGGCTCAGGTGGGGAATGAATGGTGAGAACAGATGTTCTCCAAGCCAAATATCTGGTTTCATGCAAATATTGTCAGAAATAGACAATGAGAGAACCACAGAGGAAGTGCCATCGACACATAAACCTTGTTTCTAAAACAAAATTTCTAAGCCGCCCACAAGCATTCAGAAGTGAGCCTCCAGGAGTGTGATTCAGAGAGACAGCCTGGGATGCAAGCAAAATCCCCAACTGCCTAAATCACACCCTTTTAGGGATACAGGAAATCCGCCCCATGCTCAAGTGGCTAAATTATCCCAAGGCCAGAGCCCCGCAAATTGCACAACTACAAGTTCACTTCTTTGGACTTACTTATTCCAGTCCATATTTAAAAGATGGGAGTGGGTCATTCTTGAACACTCTAAGATCTTAAATTAAAATACAAAAATATTAGGGATGGGAGAGACGGCTTAGTGGTTAAGGAGCTTGCCTGCAAAGCCAAAGGACCCAGGTTCGACTCCCCAGGATCTGCGTAAGCCAGGTGCACGAGGGATTGCATGCATCTGGAGTTCGTTTGCAAAGGCTGGAGGTCCTGGTGTGCCCATTCTCATCTCTCTCTCCCTCTCTCTTTCTCTCTCTCTCTCTCTCTATTTCTATATCTCTCTGTCTCAAATAAATAAATAAATAAAATTGTTTTAAAAAAAGCTTAAAAGATACAAAAATATTGGAATAATGTTTCATGCTGATATAGAATGTTGTAGCCTTTGAATTCCATGAGAAGAGGTTAGCATGCATACCTATTTGTATAGTTTTACAGATAGGAAAATTTGAATTTCAAAGCACTAATAACTGGCTCAAAGTCCCCAAAGAAGAAAGTGCACTCTGAGCAGAGGAGAAGCAGGTGCCATGATGCCTGGCAGGGTACTTCTGCCCAGGTGGCAGCAATGGCAGGCCTACAGAGAGTCAGTGCAGGAAGTGAGTAGGCAGCTCACAGACGCATAAAGGCTTTCTTAGTGGAGAAATGGAGTACTTTATACCCAGGTGCAGCAAATCACCACCCATCACCTGCAGTCCTGTGTGCAGATGGTAGCCGCAGAGGCAAGATCAGACCGCTAAGTACCAGTTCCATGGGACCAGTGAACAAGAAAGAGAAACAGGCGTGGAGGACAGTGACTCCGCAAAAGAAAGGAAAAGATCAGACCTAAGTCAGGTGTCCCCTGACTTCCCAAGGGTTGTATCAATCACTGTGTCTCCTGTTCCTGGTTCATACACCATGTTGTAAATCTCATTACCCATGGAAGAAATCTCATGTAACTCCTGTGTTTCAGTTAGTTTCTTAGTGATGGGGGGAAAATACCTAAATAAGCAGCTTAGGGAAGGAAAAGGTTTATTCTTGGCTTACAGGATCATGGCAGGGAGAGCACAGCTAGAGCAGGAAGCCCCATCATGTCACACCAGCAGGGAGGAAGTAGAGCAAGAGGGTTGCTGCTGCTCATCTAGCTTTCTCCTGGAATACAGCCCAGGATCTCAGCCCACAGGATGGTGCCCTCCATAGTTAGGGTGGGTCCTAATCTAGAAAATCCCTAACAGACATGCCAAGAAATTTGTACCCATGCCAATTCTGAATTCTTTTAAGTTGACAACCAGAGATTAACCATCAATTGCATCCAATATTAAAGGGCAGAAAATTGAGACAAGGAGGAGCAACTTGTGCAGACTGCACAGGGTGAGAGCAGTAGACAAACTTAGAGCTCAGGCTCTTCAGCCACACTTCACCTGTGGCTTTCCTTCTCTATTCTAAGAAAGCAAGGGGACGCTTCATCTCACACCTAGACAAGTCTATGACAAAAGTTATAGATAAAGCCTAAGACCAATGAAATGATTGCAAACATGGTTTAGCATGAACCCAAGTTGGATTTATTTCCTCAAAAGCCCAAGTCACAAAATTCACATGATCATAGCTCAGCATTAATAATCCTTACTGTTATAAATACTGTTGCTCCCACCCAGAAGGACCAAGGAGCCTGTGAATGAGCAGAGAAGATTGAGTGCAACACTCCTTTCTACCTGCTCTTACCATCTGATGTGTCAATAGCGTCTCAGAGTCCCAGTAGGCCAAGGGTGCATGAGAGTTTAGCAAGATTCAAATGAGCAGAGGAAAGCTTGTTATACCTAGAGTGGAGTCTGCAGGGACACTAGGAGCCTTGAGAGGCCATGCTCCACTTAAACCACATCTTGCTTTAAACAAGCAGGCAGCTGTGCTCTGAGAATCTCCAACAAGCAAGGAGCCCTACCATAGCCTTTGATTCTCATGGATTAGCCGGTGTTTGCAAAGTGCCCCTGTGCTCCTCTAACTGCAAACACTCCCATCAAGCTTTCTATCAGTCCTGCTATGGCCCTGCTCTTTGACTTAATTTGATGGGAGAAGCAGGCAACAAATAACATTATGAAGAAATCTTAGCCGGGTGTGGTGGCACACACCTTTAATCCCAGCATTTGTGAGGCAGAGGTAGGAGGATCATAATGATTTCGAGGCTACCCTGAGACTCCATAGTGAATTCTAGGTCAGCCTGAGCTGGAGCAATACGCTACCTCAAAAAAAAAGAAAAGAAAAGAAAAGAAAAGAAAAGAAAAGAAATCCTTTTCACAAATGCTTCTCAAGGGCTGGAGAGATGGCTTGGAGGTTAGGGCACTTGCCTATGAATCCTAAGGATCCAGGTTAGATTCCCCAGTACCAGTGTAAGCCAGATGCACAAGATGGCAGGTGCATCTGGAGTTCATTTTTAGTGCCTAAAGGCCCTAGTATGCCTATTCTCACTATATCTGCCTCTCTCTCTCTCTCTCTCTCTCTCTCTCTGTGTGTGTGTGTGTGTGTGTGTGTATTTCTCTCTGCTTCTCTCTTTCTCAAATAAATAAATAAAATATTGTTTAAAAAATGCTTCTCAAGAGCTCTGAACTCAACTGTTCACTATAGCCAAGACTGAGAATCAACCCAGGTGTCCATCAATGGAGGAACAGAGAAAATGTGCTATGTATGCACAATGGAATATCACAAACAAAGAATGTGTGTGTGTTGTGTTTAGCAATAAAATGAGCCTGGAAGGCAGTATGTTAAATGAAATAAGCCAAAACCAGAAAGAGGCCTCACAGAATCCCACTATATTTGGAAACTACAGTAAGTTGGGCTCATAGAAGTGGGGAGTAAAAACAGTGAGTTATCAGAACCTAGGAAGGCTGTAGCAGAGGAAGGGATGGGGAGAAGATGATTAACATACACAGGGGTGTATACAGTAGTGCTAGAAATAACTTCTCATGTTCTAGAAAACATTAAAGTAGCTATAGGAGACAATTCATTATACACTTCAAAAAAGCTAATAGGAGCTGAAGAAATGGCTTAATGGTTAAAGCACTTGCCTGAGAAGCCTAAGAACCTAGCTTCAATTCCCCAGGACCCACACAAGCCAGCTGCACAAGGTGGCGCATGCATCTAGAGTTCATTTGCAGTGGCTGGAGGCCCTGGCCTGCCCATTCTCTCTCTCTCTCTCTCTGTCTACACACACACACACACACACACACACACACACACACACATATATATATGTCTCTTTCTCTCTCTCTCTCTCAAATAAATAACTAAATACATAAATAAATAAATAAATAAAGCTAGTAGAGGGAATTTTAAGCATTCCCAGCACAAAGAAATAATAAATGTTTGAGTTGAGAGATATGCCAATTACCCTGTCCTAATCATCACTAAACAAGTATTGAGATATCATTTTTTTAATTTTTAATTTATTTATTTGAGAGTGACAGACAGAGAGAGAAAGAGGCAGATAGGTAGAGAGAGAATGGGCACTCCAGGGCCTCCTGCCACTGCAAATGAACTCCAGATGCGTGCGCCAACTTGTGCATCTGTTTTACATGGGTCCTGGGGAATCAAGCCTCAAACTGGAGTCCTTAGGCTTCATAGGCAAGCGCCTTAACCACTAAGCCATCTCTCCAGCCCTGAGATATTATTTTTAAGTACCCAATAAATATGTGCAATTAGTAAGTGTATTGTGTGTCACTTACATCTGTGTGTGTGTGTGTGTGTGTGTGCACATGCATGTGTGTGGAGAAGGCAGTGATGTCCTGAGAAATTCTAAAGAGCAAAGAGCCCTACCATTAGCCTTTCATGTTCATGGATTTGCCAACCACTTACTGTATACATGCACACGCACACACGTGCGCATGCACACACATGCACACACATACACACACACACAGGAGAAGCCTGTTCTCAAATGAAAATTAAGTTGTCACAAAAATCACTGCACAAATACTTATGGCAAATATTTAGCAACAAGTGAAGCAATCCAGGTAACTTTAATTGGTGAGTGAAGAAACACAGTACAGTATTTTACATCCTTAGGACAGAGTGCTTCCCTACTGTGAAAAGGAATGAACTATAAATACACACGGTGTGGGTGAAGCTCTGATGCACAGTCCCAAGGGAGGAAGCAAGCAAAGCTGTGAACCACAGGGGACTACGTGGAGCATGCGACCTGAGCAGAAAGAGGGTCAGAGACACTTACCACTCCTAGAAAAGTAGCAGGCTCAACCTTCAAGGAGGCTAGGTACACAGCTTCCAGCTGGCCAGAAAAGGCAATGTTCCAGACCCATCAAAGAGGGGCTCGGGAATTAGTTAAGTAGTGAAGCACATGCCTTGCCTTGCAAGCATAAGAAACTGAGTTTGACTCCCAGAACTCCCATAAATGGCAGGTGGGGAGGCATACTGTTATAATCCAATGTAAAGCCAGATGAACAAAGTGGCACATGCACCTGGAGTTTGTCTGCAGTGCAGATTCTCTCTCCCCTCTCTATCTTTCCAGGTCCAGGAAAGTCCATGCGCACTAAACCCTAGGTTTGATTCTAATTTTTAATCAAAGAATTCAATAAAAAAGAAGACTGAGAAGGATAATTATTAAATTATTATATTTATTGAGGGAAGTACAGAGCCAAGGAAAGGCACCCACATGGCTAAAGACCCCATGTGGAGGGCCTGGAAAAAAGCATGGAAAGAAAGAAAGAAAGAAAGTTCTAAGTGCTCCTGCCATGTCGGGAGCGGGAGGGGTAAAGGAGCCCATGTGGAGAATAAGGGCTGGGGGGCCCTCCCTGCTGGGTCTGGAGGGGGGCAGAGCCTTGCCTGGTTTGGAGGTTCATCCCAGCAAGCTGGCCTCCATAAACCACTAGCATGTTAGAAGCATTTCTAACAAACCAGAAGACCCGATGTGAAGGAAACAGGCAAATGTTCCTCCTTGTTTTCACCAATTCAAACTTGCAAATCCCTAGACTCATCTCTCTGATGATGTCATGTGATATGGGAGAGGACAGTCTTTGGGCCTGCTGTTAAGAAAATATTTGCACTAGGAACATAGTGGTCAATGGAGAGACAAGTGGGAGCCCCAAAGGGCAGGTTTGTGGTTACCAGATGCCACTGTTGGTTCATGCTCTGTGGAACGCCACTTGGGTGTTGACTATAAAAGAGGGAAGTCGGGGTGGAGAGATGGCTTAGCGGTTAAGGCATTTGCCTGCAAAGCCAAAGGACCCCAGTTCAATTTTCCATGACCCACATAAGCCAGATGCACAAGGGGGCACATGGGTCTGGAGTTAGCAGTGGATGGAGGACCTGACACACCCATTCTCTCATTCTCTCTTCTCTCTCTCTCTCTCTCATAAATAAATAAATAAATAAATAAATAAACAAGCAGGGAAGTCCCCAGGAGGTTCAGATTATTGTGGGAACAACTGTGGAAGTTCTCCACATGCTCTGAGAGAGGCAAAGTTAGAGAGGTTCTACAGTGGCTCCCCAAGAATACCAGCCACCATCTTCTAAGGCTCTATAAACTCCTGGATCACACAGCTCTCCCTCTTTCTCTGCTTTGGAATTTCCCTTACAACTAATCCATGCAAAAATGACAGGATGGGCTGGAGGAATGGCTTAGAGGTTAAGGTGCTTGCCTGAAAAGCCAGGACGTAGGTTCAATTCCCCAGGACCCATGTAAGCCAGATGCACAAGGTGGCACATGCATGTGGACTTTGTTTGCAGTGGCTGGAGGTCTTGGTATACCCATTCTCCCTCTCTCTCTACCTCTCTCTGACTCTCTCAAATAAATGAATAAAATAAAATTTTTAAAATGACAGGAGGATGGTTATATCAATGAAAGCTATTCTAAGAGAGTGCTACACAAAGGGAAGAAAGGAGAAAACAAAGCAAAAAAATACCTTGTGCTAATGAAAATCAAGAGAAGCAAGGCAATCCAGTGGTTTTTGTCTAGGCAAAGGAAACTTGAGAACATGGGATTTTGCATATGGTTTTTGAGATTTAAGAATATATGTATTACCAATAACAACAAATAGTTTTATGTATATTGTTTTATGTAAAATACAATATAGAGATGGAGAGATGGCTTAGTGGTTAAGGCATTTGCCTGTTAAGCCTGAAGACCCAGGTTTGATGCCCCAGGACCTATGTAAGGAAGATGTACAAGGTGGCGCATGCATCTGGAGTTCATTTGTAGTGGCTGGAGGCTCTGGTGTTGTCCATTTTCCCCTCACACACTCTCTCTCTCCATATATATAAATTATATACATATATATATATATATATACATATATATGTATTTATATGTATATATATGTATGTATATACATATATATATATAATCTGCCTCTTTCTATCTCTCTGCCAAATAAATAAAATATTTAAAAATACTTTAAGATATAATATATAACATATTACATATGTATTGTATGTATGTATGTATATCCCACCTCCAGAAAGTCTGATTGAATCAATCTGCAATTGTAGTTTTGGTATCACGAGGAAACTTTTATTATCTCATTTAGCTCATAGAACTTTGGAAATTAGGTATCCTAAGCTCCATATTATAGGTAAGAAATCATTGTCTAAATACTTAAGAGGGTTTTTGAAGTTATTTGTGTACTATCACAGTGTAAAAATAACTCAAAAGTGGGTCTATCTGCCCCAAATATGTGTCCACTATGGAGATATTTAGATTGCTGTCCAATATGGAGATATCTAAATATCTCTGTTGGAAAATTTGAAGAAAAAAAAGAATTGAGTGGTGGGAATAGAAGTCACAGCAGCTGTAAAAGTTTTATCACTAAACACTTGAGAAAAATGAACTAAGGTAGGAAAACGAAGGAGGCACTGACCTAGCCTTCCAGTAATTTCAGTGAGAGAAAGAACAAAGCAAACAGCTTCCTATGAAGTTGAGACTTTTCTGCTGTAAATGGCTTTTGAATTTCTTTTGCTTCTGCTCATCTCCACTGCTTTCATCCTACCCTACACCACCATTTTCTTGCACCCAAACTATTTTACTTTAACTTGCATTTGGTTACTTGCCAAAGAAATTAAACTACCTAGTTTAACCAAATACAGATCTTTCTTTCTCGATTAGTGAGGACTCTGGAGGTGATGTGGAACACTATCTACACAGTGGTCAGTGTCTCTGACATTTCCTTATTCATGGTGTTTAATTATTGTCCTAAAACAGTCTTGGGTTCATGGCTTATATGTAACCAATATGACAGTTGTGAAAAGTAAATATGAACCAACAAGCTCTTGATTAAACACACAAGTGCTCTGATTAAAATTCTTTAAAACTTTTTTTTTCTTTTGGCTTGTACATAAAAAGTACAAAATCAGTAACACATCATACTATGGCCTACAAGACTCCATGTGATTCAGCCTCTGCTGTCTCTAAGTTCTCCACACCCCATCCACACCAGTGTTTCTTCAGAATTCAGCAACTTCTCATAGCCTCCAGGTTGTTGTTTTTTTAATATTTTTACTTATTTAGTTATTTATTTGACAGAGAAAGAGGGAGGGAGAGAGAGAAAAGAATGAATGGGTGGGCTAGGGCCTTCAGCCACTGCAAACAAACTCCAGACACGAGCGACCCCTTGCGTATCTGGCTAACTTGGATCCTGGGGAATTGAACTTGGGTCCTTTGGCTTTGCAGACAAATGCTTTCAGTGTTAAGCAATCCCCCCAGTTCAGCCTCCAGGTTTTTGAACAGGCTATACTTCTTCCCAGACTACTGAAAAGTACCCTTAACTTCTACTTTATAACTCAACCAGAATGTCCCATTCAAGGTTTTCATTACATCCTCAGACTTAGCCCAGACCCTAGCTGCTAACATTTCTTCTGTGTCATTTCCATGAAGTCATGAAAGTCAGGTATTCCGTTAATTATTGTAGTCCTAGCTCAAGGTAGGAATGTGACTGTCACAGAGTATGAATGTGACTTTTTTTGAAAGAATAAATGAATAGATTAAATAAATGAAAGGGAAAAGTAAGACAGCAGAGTACCTTGCTATCAGGGGAATAGTTAAGAGCTTTTCTCTGAAGAACCCATGCCACTCTGTCCTCACGGGGTCTTGTTGAACTTTAGGAAGAGTTTCTAAGAAGCAGGAATGAAGGACCCCAAATCACAAAACCCACATGTGGAAGTTTCCATACTTCTAAAAATCATATCACATGGATGATTTATACAGCACAGCAAGATAAATTTACAAATGTCTTGTCAAAACTATAAGAGAATAAGAGAAAGTCTTAAGTATTCCTAATAAGCAAGCAATAAAGAAAGTAAATGAATTACCCTTTCAGTGTACGTGAGCTGTCTAATTACACTCTTTGCTGTGTAGTTGTCATTGGATTTTAATAACATGAGGACATTCTTAAAAATATTTCTGACTTTGTTCATACACTTCCTAATTTCCCACCTTCAACCGAGGATCATATGCTTCTAAACAAATTATTCTTCAAATCCTAGATGTCTCTGTGAGAAGCCTAAGGGATAAGAGTGAAACACAGTGAGTCTTCCAAGAACTGAGATGAGGAGGTGTAAGCAGAGAGCGCTAGTAAGAGAAGACTCCATGCGAGACAGGACTGAGGCAACATTGATCATTTAAAAAATAGATTTACTGAGGTACTTTCCTTATAAAAAATATAACTTTAATTATATAGTTTGACAAGTTGAAAATTGTCTGGAGCTTTTTATTGTTGTTGTTATTGTTGTTTTTCAAGGTAGGGTCTCACTCTGGCCCAGGCTGACCTGGAATTCACTATGTAGTCTCAGGGTGGCCTCGAAGTTCATGACGATCCTCCTACCTCTGCCTCCCAAGTGCTGGGATTAAAGGCGTGCACCACCACGCCCAGCTTGTCTAGAGTTTTGAATAGACTGTTCCACTAAGAACTAGCTACACTGTTAAATATGTAGCAAGCAGTTTGGTGGTTGCTTTTGCTACTAAGTAGTTATTTTACTGTATGGATAAACTACAGCCTGCTTGCTCATTCACCTGTTGATGAATATTTTGATTTTTAAGGGTTTTTTTTTTCTCTCTATCTCTCTTTTTCTATCTCTGATTTTGAGAAAAGCTGCTCTAGACATCTCAGGAGACAATTCTTGACAGACAGATGTTGCTACTTCTCTTGGGTAAGCATGAGATTGTTGAATCATATGATTACTGTACTTAATGTTATTAAAAAGAATTACTAAACTCCTTTTCAAAATACTTGTACATTTTGTGTATTAGCACTGCATGAGAGTTCTAGTTGCTCCAAGTTGTGGCTACTACCGGCATTGTCAATCTTTTTAAATGTTAGCCCTCAAAGTAAGTGTATGTTAGGACCTCATCAAGGATTTAATTTGCCTTTTCCAGTGATAAATGGCTTTAACATTGTTTCACATTGCTTATTCACATATATAATTATGGAGGAAGTACACGCTCAAATATTTTCCCATTTTGATAGTTATCTTTCATTTCCTTATTGAGTTATAAAAGATATATATTATGCATATAAGTCCTTTCTCAGATGTATGTCTTAAAAATCTTTCCTCTTATAAATTTTATGCTTTTTATTCTACTTTAAACAGGTCTTTAAAAAATCCTCAGGTAATTTTTCTTTTTCTTTTTCTTTTTTTCTTTCTTTTTTTTTTTTTAACCTGCTTGCTTGCTTGTTTGTGGTTCTGGGAATTGAATCTAGGTTCTCATGCATGATGAGAACCTGCTGTACACAAACTATTCACACAGCTCTGTTGTTTGGTTTTGATGGAATCAAATTGTGGTAGCCTTTCATAGTCTGTACTTTTTATATTACATGAAGGAAATTTTTACCTACTTCAAAGTGATAGATTTTCTTCTAGAAGTTTTATGATGTTTACCTTTTACTGCATGGTGTTTAATATAGTTTGTGTTATACAATGTGAGGTATGGATTCATATTTTTGTGTTCTTTCTATGAATAGTCAATTCTTTCAACCATTTGGTCAAAACCTACCCTTTCCCTTGTTGAGTTTACCTTGGTTTCTTTGTCAAAAACCAATTTACTCTATATGAATGGGATCCATTACTGGATTCTCTTCTGGTCCATTGAGCTATAGATCTATTTGTCAGTTTGACACCTTGATGATATAGGAAGTTTTACAACCTACTAATATGCACCTAACATCTTTGTTCTTTTTCAAAATTGTTTTGTCTAAGTTCTTTGTGTTTCCACTTAACTTTATAATCAGCTACTTAAATACCTAAACAGGAAATAATTTTGTTGTTAGTTTGATTGTGATTGTGTGAAGTCAATGGATCAGTTTGACAGAGGAGTCACATTAACAGTTAAAAGCAATGAGACTTCAGCTATATGAACTTGCTCCATGGCCCTATTTCTTTAGGCCCTCTAATTTTTCTCAGCTTATAGGTGTTAGCAGACAGTTCTTATGAATATTTCATTTTTCAATTTTCCCTAAAGATTTTATGGATTTGATGATACTGCAAATGATGTTATTTTAACATTTCAATATCCAGTTGCCCATGCTTATAATTATTTTTATCACATCCTTCTCTTGATGACCTGGATGAACTCACTCATTAGCTCTGGCAAATTTTGGTTGATATTATGTTTAATGCCTTTGAATTTTATACAAAGACTGCTGTGATAGAAAAAATAGTCACCTTACTTCCTGTCAATCTGTATACCTTATTTCACTCTTGATGTATTTTCAGGAAGGACTTCCAGGACAACACTAGGTATGTTCAGTAGGAGGTGACACTCATCACTTTCAAGTGCAGAGAGAATGTGTTCCATCTTTCATCATTAGTGTATCATATACTAGATCCCCATTATCACATCTTAGCAGTGGGGCCAAATTTACCCCAAAGACTTCTCATGACCTACCTTGGGAAAGATCAGCAACAAACTTGTAAAACCAATCCACAAGGAACTTGCCATCATGCCAGAACCAATGCCAACATTTAACTGATCATAATCTGGGGCTGAGTTACTACTTCTTATACCTTCAATTATTGATAAGCACATATATATGTCCCTAAACCTGCATGGCTCTACATTTTAATCCAATCATCAAATACTTTTTGCAACTTTGCCGGAAGCTTTCCACTTCTATCTCCATGGGGAAAACAAGTAAGAAGCTTGAAGTTAGCTGTTCTTAACTTCTTTATTTTATTTTTCCTTTTTTTATTAAGTAGAAACTTTATATGGGACACATCATATGTGGTTACCATCATTTCCCTCCTCCCTGCTCCACTCCAATGCAGGCCCTCCTTAGTGGGATTTCTGGTATTCACCATGGAGTTGTGGGTTATGAGTTGTGAGAGCAGCTGTCTGTCACTGTGGGGAGGGCTATGTCTCTGGATACTCCTTCCCACCCTATGGCTCTTACAACAGTTCCACTCCCTCTTCCACAAACTTCCCTGAGCCTTTGTGGGTATGCTTTAATTCTAGTTTAGTGTTGAGCTCTCAGCAGCTTCTGGATCTCTGCTTTGCTGCATTTTGAGTATCCTCAGTGTCTGTCTGCATCACCCTGACCCAGGTTTACCTTTTATAAAGACCTCATGAGGCCAAGAGAGAGTGAGGAGAGAGAATACTAACAAGAAGGGAAGATGTCTTCTTCACCAGACCAAGATCAGGGCAAAGAAAATGAACTCAAGAACAGAAAGTTCAGCAGAGATCCAGAGGTTCCTGAGAGCTCATCACTGAAGTAGACACACACCATGGCTCAGGGAATTTTGCAGAAGAGGGGGCAGAAATATTGTAAGAGCCACCTACATGTTGGGACATCATGCCCAGAGGCATTACCTTCCCCCAGTAGCTGACTGATGCTCCCACAAGGCATAACCCGCAACCCCATGGGGAATAACAGCAACCCCACTGAGGAGGGTCTCCTGCAGAATGGGGGCAGGAAGGAGGGGAAAGATGGTACCAACACATGATGCATCCATACAAAGTATGCTCTTAAAAATAAAGCAAAAGAATAGAAAGGACATTTGTGCTGCTCCCTTCTGAAACTGGGAATTAGAATGTCCAGAAAGTAGCCCCAGGAACTTAGGTTCTCAGCTCTACAGTGCCTCCTGTGGCCTTGACCTGACCTGGAAGTGAAAAGTTATGGGATCTCCAGGGACCAGGAAAGCTGAAACATTAAGGAAGTCAACAGATAAACTAATTCCAGGGTGTCTTTTCTTGTCTGGAAGCACCACTCAGCATTCTGAGTTCTTATGCATCCTCCGGACATGGCAGGAACTAGCAAGTGATTAAGACTCAGACACCTTGAAGGCAATGTCCATGGAAGAGTTAAAACGAAATTGATTTGGATAGAAAAATAGTCTAAAATGCATTGTTCACAGACAGCTCATTCTGTTTCCTGTGACATATCCTGGGTATGTTGGCATTGATTTAGAAATGGTCAAGTTAAGCATGGTGATTAAACACAAAGCCAACTTTCACCTTGAACAGAAATAAGATGTAGCACTTTTTCATGCACTCACTGGTCTTCTTCAGTAACAATGTTTTGCTACGAATGTATGTTTACATAATCAACCTAATATCAAAATTCAAAGAGCGACCAGTCACTCTTTTGGACAATACTCAAGAGCTTCCTTTGGTACATTATGGGAATGTGTAAGGATTTGAGATAAATAACTGAGTGCCCATGCATACAGAGATACCAGTGGCGAAGCCTTCAAATGTCCCTGTATTCTGTTCTAGAGAGTTGAATAGGTCTAGAGGCCTTCTAGTTCAGCAAGCACTCACAGATATTCTGTACTGAGCTGGATAACTGCCTACTCTACCTTATTCAAACACCATCTCCTCAAAGGCTTTTCCCTCTCTTCCCAATACTTCCATTTTAGCTTTGGCCCTGGCTGGAGTACCTTGGATAAAAGGACACCCTTGCCATTTCTCTTGATGGGGTATATCAGCATTTCTTTAGTCATCATGCCATTAACTCAATTCAATACAACAGAAGATTAGTTGGCTCAAAGGATCCAAGGAGAGTGCAGTGGATGAAAGACAGGGGTGTCTCCAGGACCTAAGGTAGCACAAAGTGAGCCCTGAACTACTGTGTGAACCTCTCTCATTTATGCTTCTTGCTTCTGTCTTCCCCTCAGACCAACTCGCTGCATATTATAGCACACAGGGAATCTCACAGCATCAAAACAATTTACTAGTTGCCACTGTCAAAGATTATTTGTTATTGTTAATCTTTATGGTCATAGCACTAAAAATCCCAAGGAACCAATTTATTGGTCCAACTTGGTTCATGAGGAGTATGACCCAGTCTAAGTGGGAAAAGGTTGTGGAAATGAGTTCAAGGACTGGGAAAGGAAGTTCAAATACACCAAGGAGTCACTAATGGGACAACAGGCTATGCACAAAAGGAGACTGCAGCCAATAAGAAGATGTCTACTTTCCTGAGAATAGCATGGAAAAAAAATGCTGTAGTGGTGAGTGGATGGAGGAGAAGAGACACAGTGGTCAGAAAAAAATGAGGGCCAGGAGAGCTGAACAGATAAAGAAAGGATAGTCCTAACTTTGGACCTCTGTGATAACAACACTTTAGATACACATTGTAATGGTTTGCATGTGAAATGTCCCCCACAGGCTCATGTGTGAACAATTGGTCCCCCTCTGGTGATGCAGCTTGAAAGGTTGTGATCATGGAATTTGTGTACGTAGGACTTAGCTAGATGATTTAAACCACAAGAGGCAAGCTTTGACACTTACAAGCCTGGCTCACTTCCTGCCTGAGCAATCTGTTTCCAGGTTTGATGGTTTGACACCAAAATATGACCTTTAAGCTTCGGCCACAGCCTAGCTTTCCCTGCCACGGTGAATTGTATCCACCGAGCTGTGAGCCTAAATGAACCCCTCCTCCTCTCCCTTAAGTTGCTTCTGTCAAGAATTTTGTCACAGCAACAAGTAACTGATACACAAATTAAACTAACTACATCTAGTACTCGTAGCCTGACATGCCTTCAAGTACACACATTCACACCCAGAAAATGAAAGAACCAAAGTGCAACAAGTTCAGCCATTCAGTCACCACCTTAAGATGGAGCAGGGCACATGCTTGGTCAGCAATCTTCTCAGAAGATGGAGCCTCCACTCTCATTTCTGCCATGCTGAAGAAGTTGTGGCTGACCTCATATGAACCTGCAGATCCAATGCCTCACCTCTTTCAGAAAGTGTGGGATGAGGAATTAGGCCAGACCTACCCCAATAACACTTTTCCTTCTAAAATAAAGCATACTCCTAAAGCCAACATCCGAAGCCTATCAGAGGAGTGTGGCTCATTTTTTGAGGTCTTCCTGCATCAAGGGAATCACCTAATGGTGAGATAAACACGTCTTCTAATTAAATAGCTCTCAAGCAAATTCATTTACATACGATTTGACTTTCCTAATAAAAATGGATTAAATTACCTCTCTCCTGGGGCTGCAGCACATCACTGCAGACAGAGGACAGCAGGGAACAAGATGTGACTCCCAGCACTCTAACAATACCAAGTAAAGTTGGGAGCACAACCCACACCAACTGGTGAAAGGGGGTGGGCATGAGTTCAAATGTTGGAGAAAGGAAGTGCAGATCCACTGCCTAAAAGTCACAAGCTTGAAGCTGATTTCTTAGAAATCTTCCTGTCCTCTGGCTGGGGAGATGGCTCATGGATAAATTATTGCCACACAAGCAGGAGGACCCGGTTCAGAGCTCAAGCGCCATTGTAAAAGCGGCACATGCCTGTAACCCCAGCACTGGGGAGACAGAGACAAAGGATTCCTGGTTAGCCAGTCGACCTGAATGGATGAGCTACCGGTTCAACAGGAAACTGTCTCAAAAAAAATAATGTGTGGGCTGGAGAGATGGCCTAGTGATTAAGACGCTTTCCTATGAAGCCTAGGGAACCAGGTTCAATTCCCCAGGACCCACGTAAGCCAGATGCCCAAGGTGGCCTGTGCATCTGGGGTTTGTTTGCAGTGGCTGGCAGCCCTGCTGTGCCCATTCTCTCTCTATATCTATCTGCCTCTTTCTCTCAAATAAATAAATTAAATTAAAATATATTAAAAAATAATAAGGCAGACATTCAGCAGAGAAAGCATTCAACATTCACCTCTGGCCTACACAATGCATATGCATGTGTACCTACACACATATAAACATGCATGTATACATACCACACACACACATACACATGGAAAAGAAAACTGTCTACTCTCATTCATTCCAGTTCCTTTGACACAAATATTATATTGACTAGCTGTGGTTTTGTTCCAAAATTCCTTTTCAAAATGACAGAAATCACTGGACTAAGCTCAGCCATTTGACCCGAACCTCAAGCTCAAACTTAGGTAACTAAGAATCATTTAGAGGTTTCAGTAGCCCAGCTTTGAGCCCAATAAACCTTTATGAAGCTCACACAAAACACGAGACACAATGCTACATGATTTGTGGACACAGTCTCCTTCACTTCTCTCAGCAACCCAAAGAAGTATACTGTTGAAGCAGGCATCCAGGCAAGATGGCCTAGAGAACAGCTCGGGAGTCTTGACACCTGAGTTCAGACCCTGGCTCCACCACTTTCCACTTCTCTGGAACTAGACAAGCTAGTTGATTTCTTTGTCCCCTGATTTTCCTATGTTTGAAAAAAAAACATGGAGGTGGAAATATTCACATCTATACAGGCGTTGTGGGGAGAATTCAGTTACTATATGGCAAGAGCTTGAAGCATAGCCTCATACTCAGTAAAGTAACCAATAAATATGAGCTGCTGTTCATACCTCCACATCCCATCCTTGACACACAAAAGGCTGAGGGTTTCCCAAGATCACTCAGCTAGTATGTAGGAGAACTAGACAGAAATGAACCATTCCCCTCCCAGCCGCATGCCAGGTGCCTGGAAACGTGACGTCACCTAAAAGTCACATTTCTCATCACTGTTGCTATGGATGGCATGGTTAAGTGCAAGCTGGGAAACGCGTTTGGTTTCCTGAGTGCTCTAGGATTGAGCTCGCATGCTACCTTCCCCTGCTTCATGATGATCACAGCAGGGGATACTTTCCAAGAAACCTAACATTGGTGTTGAAGTTCAAATTGGGGCTAATGTTTCTTTAAGGAACTAGCTGTGAGCATAGATACCTACTATTCTTAATGCTTTACTACAGCTTTTGCAATGTTGTGTTTCTGTCTGTGCAGGTGAATTCAGAAGGGCTTTTGTGATGCCATTAAAAGGAAAGAAGGAAGAGATGCTCAGCTCAGGGGGAAACTGAGGAGAAATAAGTGTTCTCTGAGCCTGTGATTGATGGCAGCACGGTACAAGACAGCAAACAGAGCAGGGCCATGCTTCTCCTGGCTCAGCTGGAAAGCAAGGGGAATTCAGGCGACCAAAGGACCAAAGGACGGGACATAAATTTGCTGCAGGACAGGGAGAAGCTGGGTCAGTCCCCGTTTTGCTGAATCGTAAATGAAGCAAGTAAATGGCCACCTGAAATTATAGTTTCTTCTCAGGGAATGTTCCCTCTGTGTCTTCGTTTCCTGGCAAGTGAAACACGAAGCAAAAAATCTGAAATGCCCTCTAGGGGACCTATCTGTTTTGTAAACAAACAAATGTTATATACATACATACATACATAATACGTGCATGGAGACATTTGCTGAAAAGTGCTCAGTACACACAAGTCTTGTGGTGAGCATGCTGGCTGTAGCTCATCCCCCTTGGAGGTGACATAAGGGACAAGAGTGTGTGTGCCTCTCTTTGCACATTCTCAGCTCTGTGTCAGGACTGGCTCCCTGATAAAGACCACCTGGTTGTATGTCACCTTAATTCTGAGTTTAAGCACCCCCCCATCAGGTGGCCCCCCTTCCTGAAAGCATTTCCGTATGAGCCTCATCTTGTCTGCAATCTACATGGGGCTTCTTTCTTCCACCCTTGCTGACCCAGAGGCACTGCGGTTGGCAGAAGCACTGGGGTAAAGATCCACATGTGGGAAAATGCCACATATCTTTTTTCTCCCTATCCCTCTTATTTTTAAATTTGAAATTAGCCGGGCGTGGTGGCGCACGCCTTTAATCCCAGCACTCAGGAGGCAGAGGTAGGAGGATCGCCTTTGAGTTCGAGGCCACCCTGAGACTCCATAGTGAATTCCAGGTCAGCCTGGGCTAGAGTGAGACCCCACCTCGAAAAACCAATAACAAAAACAAAAAAATTTTTTTAATTAAAAGTGACATTAAAATTTACACAATCCCCTCCCACCACCCCATAAACTTCCACTGAATCCCCCTTTCTTTCCTACTATTGCCTCTTATGTTTTAGTGTTTTCTTTTTCTTTCCTCCCCCATCATCCACAACAATCTCTGGATGAGCCCAACATTATGCAGGTATTGTATAGATAACCACAGCCTCTGTGAGGTCATGATTACAATGACCAATCTGTGTCTACAAAGCAGTGTCCCAAAGCACTCGTCCTTTGGGTCTTACATTCTTTTCCTAGTCTCTTCCTAGAATCACTGAATCTTTTCAGAGTGTGATAGTGATGCCTTATTTAGTGCCAAACATTCAGCTTTTACATCTTCTGAACAATTTGACAAATTTTCTCAATAGTCACCACCACAGATAAAGAGAAACTTCTCTAACCAAAAGTGAGAGTACCACTAATATATCAGGCATAAACATAAGTATTTAGAGAGCAATTTGATGGGCATAAAATGTCCATGTAACCAAGCAACGGTAGTAGCACTCCCTGTAGGGGCTATGACCTTCAAACCATAGGCTTTTGACTAGGTTCTCAGTATCAAGCATGTATTCCTTCCCATGGATGGGCATCAAGTCTAATATGAGAGTTGGTAGTCACCCCCTTAACAGACATGCCACCTATTGCACTCGTGGGCACTAGCTTGCCTAGCTGGCCAGTTGTGTTGTTTGCAGAGTCCACTGCTGGTTAAGACCACCAATGGCTTTTCTCTCTTCGATGGCTGCATAGCACATTCCAGCACTATGACTACTAGTCACCAGGGAGGAAGCTTCCAGCTCAGCTCCAGCTTGATTTTTCAGTGTCCTGCAACCAAAGCATACGCTGTCCACAGCAACGTGGTTCTGCCGTCTAGTTCTGGTGGGCAACTAAGAGCCTTGGCAACAGCCTGTTATGTTTGGGAGGGGGCAGGGACTATCAACTCAATGATCTATGGCTTCTGTGTGCAACATATTTATCCCACAAGGTACTTCTGCCTAAGCGCTCTCCTTTTTTTTTTTTTTAAACTCTTTCCCTTGTTAAAACTTGTGTTTTGAAAATTAGCTAACAAGTAGGTTTCCATGTGACTATTTATAACATCTTTAGTTTTGATTAATCTTCCTCCCATTTCCTCCTTTACATCCTCCTCTCCTGACTTCACCCCATATTCACTTTTATAATTAACACTTTGATCCCTTATCTGATTTGTAAGTGTAACTTAGGGGTGTGGGGGGGGGGGTGGGTGTGTGCGTGTTTGGGCTTGTGTTCTCTTAAAAAGTGCTTTGGGGTTGAGGAAATTTCTCAGTGGTTAAGGCACCTGCCTGCAAGTCTAATGATCTGAGTTCAATTCCCCAGTACCTACATGGAGCCAGATGCAAAAATGGTACAAGCATCTATAGTCTGTTTGTAGCAGCTGGGGCCCTGGCATGCCCATTCTCATTCTCTCTCTCTCTCTCTCTCTCTCTCTCTCTCCTATCTCTTCTTTCTGCTTACAAGTAAACAAATAAGCATATTTTTTAAAGCTGCTCTGTTGGGGTTTATACAATCTGTACTAGTTACCTTCTCATTGTGGGACAAAGCATCAGAAAAGCAGCTTATGGAAGGAAAGAGTTTATTTCTGGCTCACTGTTTTAAGGGGAAGTTTCATCATGGCAGGGAAAGTATGGCAAAAACAGACATCAGAGCACCACATCTTGTCACATCAGCTGGGAGGAAGCAGCAAGAATGAGCTAGTGCGCACCAGCAAGTGAGAATGGATTATAAAACTCCAAGCCCAACCCCTAGTGACACATCTCCTCCATCAAGGCTCCACCTCCCAAAGGCTCCGCCAGGTGAGGACTAAGTGTGAGACTTAATCACAAACACATGAGGTTATATGAAGCATTCCATGTTCAAACTACCACAGTAGTCTAAAGATGATCTTCCTAGAGTTTTTATCTAGAGACCACAAATTCTGAGCCCCTATGGTCATGGTATCTTGTGGCCACAAGGTGTCACTGTTGGAAATAGACCCTATATAGCCCTGTGCTTGCTGGTGACCACCCCAGCCATTCCCAGAAAGGCTGTTAGGCTTTGTTAAAGGGAGGAGAAATTTCTCCCGTAGCAATAAATGTGAGGAAGAGTGTCAACTGTGCACCCCTTACAGTTCAGTCTGTCCACACCCACAAAGAGAGTCAGCTGGCCCAGAAATGAAGTCAGCGGTGACCCAAAATAAACACCTTATGCCCAGTGGTGGGCATGGCAATGTTAGTGACAAAAAGTCATGAAAATAAGGAAGTGAGGCTAGAGAGACGGCTCAGTAGTTAAAGTCGCTTTCTTGCAGAGCCTAACATTCTGGGTTCAATTGTTTTATTGAAATGGGGTGCTATGCATAATGATATTGGAATAATGATATGTACTGGAACTTTCCCATGCAAACTGAGAATATGCCCTCCTCAGTTATAGGACATGTAAAAATGTTACATTCAATTCAGTTCATCTCACTGTGTTATTTCTTTCAAGGGAATTTCAAGAGTTAGGTGCAAATCTCAGAAATAACTGCTAAACTTCTGTGAAATCCTGTTAGATACTTACCTCAAAAAGTAATGAAGTAGTGTTTTATGAGTGCTTGGCCTTGCACAAAGCATGCATAATCTCTTCCAGGGCCCAAGGATCATCATGGAAGATGGGTTAGAAAAAAAAAATGTTAAGAGCTGGAGGATAGGGAGAAGCACTATGGTACTCTCTTCTGATAAGAAAAGGCAATTTCACTTGCATTCAACAGTACACAGAAGCTGTGGTTACCTGAACAAGACTTCCACATGATAGAACCAGTCAACATTATATCATGACCAGGGAGGAACTTGGAGGTCTACTCCCATTCCCAATGAGCAATGACAGTTAATGTTGCCATGGGAGGAAGTCATTTTTTTTCTGTGGTATATTACAGGTAAATGATGAAAAGGAGTACAGTGGCACTGAAGGTGACAAGGGAGAGGAATGCAGGGTACATATCATGAAATATATACTAGAGAAAAGTCAAAAATTAAACTATTAATTTTTAAAAAAATAGCCATACCAGAACTTGTATGAAAAAACTGAATTTCTCTTTCTGATTAAAAAACATAATGAAGTTTTATGCTCTTTTAAATGATTATGTTAAGAACTTGGATATTTATCTAATATCTCAAATAATTTTTGTGACTCCAGATACATATACAAGAACATACAAATATTCCTCTGTATTTTAATTTAAAGTAGGAAACTTCTGGACCTTTCCCAACTGTTCTTTAGTCTTGAATAAATGTAGCCAGGCATGGTAGCACACACCTTTAATCATACCACTCTGGTGGCCAAGGTAGGAGGATCCTTATGAGTTTGAGGCCACCTGAGAATACATGATGAATTCCAGGTCAGTCCTGAGTGAGACCCTACCTAAGAAGAAAAAAATAAATGTAGATAAAGTTTTTTTTCTGTGTTTAAAACACATCAGGGCAAATGTCCTCAGTTTCTAACCCTATATTCATCACCTTGCTAATAAAGTCATATCACAGACTACTCAGAAAAGCAGAAGGTACCTTAAGAATTTAAAATATCAGGACAGATGCATCAGGCAGTACAAGTGACATCTTATTTTAATTAAATACATGGTTTTGAACATTTCTTGTACCTGCTCTTCGTAAAAAAAAAAGTTAATAAAGTTACTTTGAATTATTAAACAAAGTAATGTATCAGGAGGATTCTTCTGCACCATGGCATCTACAATGAACTGAATGTTCCCACCAAACATTCAAATGTTGATTTCCAAGCTCCCAGCATGACTGTAATAAGACAACACCATAGAGAGGTAGTTTGATTATGAACCATTAGGGCTCAATGACAAGGGTGTCAGAGACTCTTCTACCCTTTCCTATTATGTGAGGATCTGAGATAGTCTCATACCAGTACCTGGAAGAGACCCTTCCCAGAACCCAACCTATGTGGGTACCTGATGTTTACTTCCTGTCTTTAGAACTATGAGAGAGGAGTTTCTCTTGTATATAAGCCACCCAGCCTAAGGTACTTTGTTATAGCTGCCCCAAATGACTAATTTAGCAGCACTCCAACCTCCTCAGATTAGCTAAATTGAATTATATTAATGGAAAACATATGAACACCATGTTCCTGTGCTAAATACTTGACTCCCTTGCCTCACTGGACTCTCACTTTAATCCTAGCAAGAACCACTGGTCATATTTCATGGATGGAACTTGGGCTCTAAGAGGCTAAGCAACTGTTTTAGCAACAAGCTGCATGGTGGCAAATGGCAAGGCCTGGATTCTCTCTCTCTCACTCACTCAATTTCTTTGATTCCAGTGCCAATTCACGATGGTTATATTTGCTCCCCAGTCATTGTTCATCCCATCTGATCCATCAGGAAGTGACTTAGGAAAGAGTGTACATGGGGAATACAAAACATCCTATGTGACCATTTTCTTGAGAGATGGACCACAACCAGAGGTTTCCTGAAGGCCATCCCAGCTGCGTCAGCTTTACTGCCATCACACAAGAGCTCCTGGTGACTCTAGACCAGAGCAAACTCCCTCTTTCCCTCAGCAAGAGGAACACACTGCATGGTGATGTCTAAGACCTCCTCCTTAGAAATATTTATTGTTTATGAATTGGACCAAAGAAATGCTTTGGGAAGGTAATGTGGTTAGAGAATTAAATTACAGAATGCTGAAAAGGTCACGTTTTTTAGGAAGAGGTTTGCTAAGATAATTGGAAAATGACATTCTATATCGAACAAAAGAAGGCTGCAGATGAAAAGGTAGGTGGGGTGGGCCATGTGGCTATCTGAAGAAATGACCATCCTGTCTGCATTTGATGGTTAAGGACTGCAGTTTGCTTTTCATTTCTGAAGCACTGTCAGTTCAAGGTTGCAAAGTCTATAGGCTCAGAACAAAACCAACCACTCTCAAGCAAAACAATGACCCTAGAAAAAGGAGGGGCTTCCAGTAATGCACAGAGAACCGTCTGAGATCAGTCTGTTTTATTCATTATAATAAGAACTTGATTCAAAACACTAACAAGGCTGCACACTCTGTCATCTTGCTCATGACGGAATTTTCGGGTGCTTCCCCCAGGTGCAAACAATAACCATGATGGACAGACATGAAAGAAGCTGCACATGCGTGCTCCCATGCCACCCCCTGTGTACTTCAAAGGCCTTATTGAACACTCCTATCTTTCACAGGACCCTGCACTCTAGGAGCTCGGGGTCCTTGCTATCCTGTGTGAGAGTGACTCATGGAACAAGTTTGCTAGTACATTCAGTCCTCAGAAGACTAAGGAGAGAGGCGGAGAGGCCTGCTGAGCCTGTGTTCATAAATAATTTAGGCCTCATAGATTTCTACTCCTGACCCTTCCTCCACTCTCCCAGAGAGAGACAGAGGAAGAGAAAGGGATCAACATCTACTGAATGGATGTCTGGAGAAAGCATGACAGAAACTCAGCTCAAACTAGATTACAGGGGAAGGGGCAGGACTCCATTGTGGGAAGAGCAGGCATGGGGCTGCCTTCTGGGCTCTGTCATTTCAGAGACCCAAGTTCTTATTCCTGCCTCCTCTAGGTGTCACTGCACTGCTCCTTCTGCAAAACGGGGAGGGTGGCTGCTGATGGCGCTGTGTCTCTGACAATTCCAGCTTCAGTGATAACAGATATTTCCATATAGAACTGCAGCCATTCCTCCTGTCTCTGGGTAGGTGTTTTGCAATGTAATATTCCTCCATCAAGAGATATAATATATCCTGCTCTGTTGAAAATTGAGCTGGTCTTCTGATTTATTTTGATTAAAAGGTAATAGAGGGGCTTGGGAGATAGCTCAATAGTAAACCACTTGTCATGTTAAGTTTGAAGACCTGGATTTGGATCACCAGAACCTATGTAAATGCCAAATGTGTTAGTGTGTGCCTATAGTCTCAGCATTAGGGAGGCAGAGACAGGGGGAATCACTGGGGTAAGCTGATTGGTTAGATTAGCCAAATTGCTGAGTTCTGGGTTCACTGGGAGATCTTGTCTCAATAAATTAGGTGGAGACAGTCAAAATAAACACCTGAAATCAATCCCTGGCTCACAATGCACATGAACACATCCACCCACATACACACGTGTGAACACGCATGCACGCGCACACAAATACACACACCCACACACACACAAATATACACAACACACACAATAGAAGGAATGTTGTATCATGTTCACCTTCCAGTACAAGAGGCCTTGAGCATACACTTTCACACTTGGGGAATATGTCCCACTGCTCTGACAAAAATCCCCAGACAACAGCCAAGGTCCTGGGTATATCAATGAAGGCATCCCAGTTGTACTAGCCCCTCCTAAGCCATCAGGTAACCATGGAAACATGAATGAACACAATTGAGACCAGCACAAGAACCACCCAGGTGATCCACGGGATCATGACCATCATGTCATGGTTGAATGAATCCCCTGTATTTGGGATGGCTGGTTACATAGCGATGGGTCACCGACACAGGTGAAATGACCACCTCCAGAATGCTCGCTGTGCCCAAACAGTCAGGTTTAACACCCAAGATTGCAGGTCCCATAGAGCCACGTAGAGCAAGGGGTAAGGAAAACCAGTGCTCCCCGAAGAAGAGTGATACCATTTTCAAAGCAGGGAGAAGGTCTGGGAGAACAGAGAAATGCCTCGCTCCCATCAGGCTGATACGCTTCACAGTTAGGAAATACCAATGTGAATTTTCACAACACTCTCATGTCATAAAGTCAAGTGTTCTTCTGTTCAGAGAAGTTTCAAGTTTCTCTTGAAGTCACAGAGCTATGATTTGCTCAAGCCAGAGCCCAGATGCAGTGCTTAGGAATCTACACGCAGCGCTCCTCCTCTTGAAGACAGTCGCGGACGAGGGGGCAGTCATGTGTTTAGCATCGGTTATTCTGTCCAAAGGAGGAGAGTGGAGACTGGCCCAGCCACACAGCCAATGGCAGTGCTGGAGGCTGGCATCCCGTGCCCCTCTCCATGGTAATGGATGGGATCCTGTGACCTCGTGTATTAATAGATCCATCACCATTGGCCACGCTGAGGAGTAAGCACACAGCAGGAAGGCAAGCCAATAAATCACAAAGATGGGGAATCCCATTAGATTAAGGCACAAGTCTGCTGTTGCATTTAAAAGAAAAATGATTTCAATTTAGGCCAAAAATCGAAACCCCTTCAGTCATAGCCACGGAAGAGGAATCCATCCAATAATATTTCCTGGTACCCCCAGGTGACCTGAGGCAGAATGGATATCCACACATCCAACCCCTCCGCAGCAAGAAGTCTCTTCCAGGTATTTCCTCCAAGAATACCATGCTTTGAGAATTGGAACTTACAAGTACGTTCTGTTATTAATTTAACAATTTATTTCCTGGGTCTTTGTGTACAAAAGGCATTTCTGACTCCAGATTAAACAATGTGGTCGGCAAGAGATAAACTTCTACCACACTGAGTTGCTCTGATTTCAGTCAGAAAAAATATAAAAATCTTAGCTTACATATTTATCCACAAGATATTTTGGCTAAGCTGCCTCTAAATATTGAAGAGATTTGAAGGACTTCCACTAGTATCTTCCATGATTTAAAAGGGCCTGAGCTATTAAAGAGAGAAAAAAAGTAATAAGAGGAAAAAAAAATTGGAAACATTTCTGATTTTCAAAAATTCATATTTATTCAAAAAACTTTTGTATTTATACATATAAATATACATTAAAGTTTTATTTAGTGTTTTTCTTACTGCTCTAACCTGTAGAGGGAAGTTACAGATGCATTTTTTTGTGTGTTTGTTCTCCAAAATAGGGTCTCACTCTAGCTCAGGCTGACCTGGAATTCACTATGTAGTCTTAGTGTGGCCTCGAACTCATAGTGGTCCTTCTAGCTCTGCCTCCTGAGTGCTGGGAATAAAGGTGTGTGCCACCATGCCTGGCTCATAGGTGCATTTTTATTAAAACTGATACTGCTCACTTCTAAAGATCATTTGAAGTAGTCTGTCATAAAATAAATAGAAAAAAGTGAAGTTCACTAAAACCTAATTTTAAAAACACAAGTGAGAAGTAAATTAATCAAAACCCACGGCTAACATGGTTGCTTTGATCAAACAGTAAGTTAACTTTTGAGCTTCCTGGGAACAAACACAAAAATAAATGAGTGAGAAGAATAAAGAATTAACACCTCAACAGGAAAGAAAAAAAAAAAAAGGACAACTATCAGAGAGTTTTATTGTGTGTGCGATGGTTTACATTGGTTGTCAACTTGACAGGACCTACACTCATCTGTAAGGGATTATGTAAATTATGTTGGCCCTCTGAGCATGTCTGTAAGGAGTAACCTTCATTAGGTTAACTGAGGCAGGAAGACCTGCGTGAACCGTGGGCAGCACCACGGCATGGACTGGGGTCCTGGACTGTGTAAAGAGGGGAAGGTGAGCTGAGCACCAGCATGCATCTCTTCCTGCTTCCTCACGGTGCTGAATGTGACCAGCTGCCTCTCACTCCTGCCACCATGCCTCACCTGCCATGACGGACTGTAACCTGGAAAGGAAACTGACATAAACCCTCCCTTAAGCTGATTTTTGCCAGGTATCTTGTCCCAGCAATTAGAAATTCCATCGTATATTTAATATCAGTGAACATCTAAAGTGAGTTCGTGGTATCCTTTCTAACTATTGCAAACATACTAAAGAATATTTAGAAAAGGAACCAAGTCAATATGTGTGTTTTCTAAGATGCCTAGGAAGCCTACACACAGCAGCAAGCTTAATTTTCCTCTCACGTTTTCCTTATGCATGAGGTGGTTTTAGACTCGATTTAAATCCCAGTGCTAAGCAATTTTATATTCTATTTTTTCATTTTATATTATAATCATAACTCTATTTTATTACTTACTATTGCCATCAGGAACGATGGTTATGAAATATTCCACTGAATTAATATGCCACATTTTATTAAAAAAAAACCCCACTGTCAGACATTTTTCCCAGTTCTCACAATTATAAATAAAGCCATCAGGCTAACTTGGATTGTTGCGTTCTTTCTACACTATAGGTGATCACCTCTGAATATGCTCCCAAGGTTGGCATAACTATAGACGGGCATTTATGCTTCTTTCTGATCTGAAAGGAACATATATTGATTATGTACAACCTAGAAAATTTGAAGAAGTCTGGAGAACAGCATTGCAGTCATATTCACTGTCTCTCCACCACTTATCTCTGTCTTTTAGGCCCAGTTTATAAGGCAAAGGGGTCATAGTATATCGACAGTGCTTGTAATTATTTACTTTCCTCATTGCTGTGACAAAAAACCTGATGAAAGAAACTTAAGGAAGGAAAGGTTTATTTTGGTTCACAAATTGAGGACACAGCCCATTGTGGCAGGGTGTCGTGCTGGCAGAAGCGTGAAGCATCTAGTCACGTTGCCTTTATAATCAGGAAGTAGAGAGTGATGGGCGCTGGTGCTCAGCCCACTTTCTCCTTTTTTCTGCAGTCCAGGACTCCTGGCTATGGGATGGTGATGCCCACAGTTTGGATGGGTCTTTCCACCTCACTTAACCCAATCTAGAGATTCCTTCATAGTCATGACCAGAGGTTTGTCTTCTAGGGTATTTTAGCTACTATGAAGCTGAGAATCAATATTGACCATTGTAGATGTTATACACATTTTATTTACTAATCATGCCTTAGCTATGTTCTCATCTCAATGAACTATTCTTTTTTTCTAATATTTTTGTTCATTTTTATTTATTTATTTGAGAGTGACAGAGAGAGAGAGAGAGAAAGAAAGAGGCAGAGAGAGAGAGAGAGAATGGGCATGCCAGGGCAAACGAACTCCAGACATGTGTGCCCCCTTGTGCATCTGGCTAACATGGGTCCTGGGGAGTTGAGCCTTGAACCAGGGTCCTTAGGCTTCACAGGCAAGCACTTAACCGCTAAGCCATCTCTCCAGCCTGAACTATTCTTTAATAATGGCATTATGACCTTATATCATCTGCATAATAAAATGCATTCCATGAAATACCTCTTTAAGCCAAGCCCAATGAGTGTGAAGGACAGAAGGCTATCTGTGGAAGCCAGGGCCAACTAACCCCACAGTCATACTTAAAACATATAATAATTGGTTTTCAGAATGCTTTTGTTTTGTGGTTTGGGGTTTTTATTTTAATTTTTTGAATTACCAAAATGTAATGGATGAAGAATTCTATTTAAATTCTGCACTTCCTATGCAAGTTAATCTTACTTGTCAACTTCACAGGATTTAGAATCACCATGGAAACAATTCTCTGGGTATGTCTACGAGAGATTGCCTAGATTATTATTAATTGAGGTGGGAGGACCCACCTTAAATGTGGCCAGCACCATTCCATGAACAACATGAGAACAAGAGCATTCATCACTCTATGCTTCCTGATTGTGGGAACAATGTGACAGTTCTACTCAATGATCCTGCCACCAGGCCTTCCCCACCAGGATGGACTGTAACCTAAAACTTTAAGCTTAAGTAAACCCTTCCTTCTGCAAAGTGCTTTTGTGAGGGTGTCTGGTCATAGCAATGAAAGGAGTAATTAATACAGAAATTTAGTACTGAAATTAAGGCTGTAGGTATAATAAAACTGATGATGTTGTTCCTAGCCCTTTGGAACTGGTTTGCAGGAGGCGTGTGAAGATTTTGAAACTTTGGGCTAGAAAAGCCCTAGGATATTATAAGCTAAGCTTAGTGGGCCATTCTGGTAGGAGCATGGAAGACAAGAATGCTGAGAGAAATATGGACAGCAGAGGCCCAGCTCATGAGGATTCAGAATGAACAAGGACTCTATCAGGATCTCGGCTGGAGCCTATTTCTGTGATATTCGGGCAAAGAATCTGTCTTCATTCTGCTTGTGTCCTGAAAACTTGAGTGAGGTTGAATTTAAAGGATAATTTGTTTGGCAGAGGACAAGCTAGCATCCAGGCTGTTGGTATGGCTGCTGCTCTCTACTCTTACTCAGATACACAGTGAAAGAAAGCAACAGGTACTGTAGAAAGACAGGAAAATGTGAAGCATGTGAAGGAAAGGAATGTGGGAAAGTTTTCCACCAAGAGCATGCTAAGAAAGAAGTTATAGCTATTAAAGAAACCTTGTGCTCTGAACTGAGGCAATAAAAGAGGTGCCCCGAAGACAAGACTCCACCTGTCAAAGTCCCCAACTTGTGAGAATTTAAAAATATCTTGAAATGAAAGGTCCTGGAAGGAGAATACTGCAGAAGAGATTCCCCCGTTCAAAAACAAGTACCTAAGAGAGTATCTTCCCAGATTCAGCAGCTGAGGCACAGTTGCTACTACAGCTTTGATTTAAGACGTCCAGGCTCCATCCCAAGCTGGTGGCAGAAACTGGCAACAACATCCACATAGAACTAGCTTTGTAGGGCAAGAGTCATAGTGTCTTCTTCCATTGTTTCAGAGAGCCCCTGGGCCTTGTTAAGCAGGGTATGATTTCCCACACGGAGATACTGAGAAGTCATTGCACAAGGCTATAAAGATGAAGCCTATATTTCAATGAGAACTCCAGTTTGTTGGAGATGCCAAGTCCATGGGACATCTATCATGGAAAGCAGTGGGCTCAGAGTAGCAGATCTGGAGGGGTGTGGCTACCCAAGCTCTGTGGAGCCTGGATGATTCCATCACGAGTCTCAGATGGTGGACATGGAGCTGCAGGATGTGGTGTTGGCCCTGCTAGATTTTGGTCTTGCTTTGGTTACTTTCTGCTTGGCCCTTATTCTTCCCTTTTTCCTCTGTGTCATTAAATACTGGAACTATGTACCTTGCTTTCTATTGTATTGAAACTTGCCCTTAAGAGATTGCCTGAGCCTGGGCGTGGTGGCGCACGCCTTTAATCCCAGCACTCAGGAGGCAGAGGTAGGAGGATCACCATGAGTTCAAGGCCACCCTGAGAATACAGAGTGAATTCCAGGTCAGCCTGGGCTAGAGTGAGACCCTACCTTGAAAAAGAAAATGAGAGAGAGAGATTGCCTCAGTCTCAGGAGAGATTTTGGGCATTGGGCTTTTGAACATTGGAAGTTTCAAAGACTATGGGGGCTTTTGAAGTTGGACAGAATGCATTTTGATGGCCACGAGTCCATGAAGGCAAGGCTTTATGGCTTAAGAGTGATACATTTCAGTAACAAGTTGACAAGAGGTGGACTTGTTACAGTTAATCTAAGTTGTCAACTTGACAGGATTTAGAAGGACTACTGAAATTAAAACTTTAGGTATCTGTGAGGGACTTTCTTGGTTAGGCTAATTGAGGTAGAAAGATCTACCCTAACTGTGAGCAGCACCATTGCATAAGATGGGGGTCCTGGACTGACGTAAAGGAGAAAGTGAGTTGAGCAGGAGCATCCATCACTCTCCACTTCCCGACTGAGGACCTGTGACCAACTCTGCTTCAAGCTCCTGCCACCATGCCTTCCCCACCATGACGGACTGTAACCTCGAACTCTGAACTGAAACACTGCCTTCATTAAGTTGTTTTTGTCAGAGTATCTGGTCACAGCCAGGAGAAAAGTAATTGTTATACTTCCTAGGTCTCTTATGCAATAAGAAAGTCTATAAATACAGGGTGACAGTGCCGCTTGGCAAAAATAGGCCAGAGCTGAGGAGAAGGTGGCCTGGAGGAACCCGTGCCATCTGTCCACCCTGCTTGCTGGGCCCAGGGAGGGCACCTGAGCCTGACTTCAGTTTTGGGTTTGTGTAGATAGAAAGTCCACCAGTGCCCAGTACCTGGTAACCAAGACCACTCCTTCTGAGAGCTGCCTCCCTGGCCTGGTACACAAGGGTCTGCAATACAGCGATTGTGTGGAATGGATATAAAGACCCAGGATGACCACATGACAAGCATTAGACCACGGACAGCTTCTTGTAACCCAGCTTCTGTACTAGTGGAAGGAGGCTGGATAAAATACATGGCTCCTGCTACCCAGCCTTAGATACAAAGGCATTGATTATTCAATTAGAATAAAACAAGTTCCTGACCAATGGTGTCTCAAATGGACTTTGATTGCCATGCTAGATCAGTAGGCTTTGAGCAGGCCTGAACTAATGACCCTTTCCAAGTCCTCCTCCACATAACTACAAGGAAAAGACAACAGCTTGAGGCCTGTGGGCCACTGCTCTAACACTTCTCTTAGACCAGACTGAGCAAACACATAAAACATGAGGCTAATTTTCCATAGTACCCCTGGATTTCTTCTTTTATTTTCTTTTCTTTTATATTTATTTATTTATTTAACAGAGAAAGAGGGAGACAGAGAGAGAATGGGTGTTCCAGGGCTTCCAGCCACTGCAAACGAACTCCAGATGCTTGTGCCCTCTTGTGCCTCTGGCTAATGTGGGTCCTGGGGAATCAAACCTGGGTCCTTTGGCTTTGCAGGCAAATACCTTAACTGCTAAGCCATGCCTCCAGCCCTATGCCTGGATTTCTACAACTGCCTAAATCAACTGGTACCTAAGATCCACTTATCCAGTCTCCATGGACATGAACTACCATAGACTTATCTATATCAAATACATGTCATATGCTGTCAAAGAATTCAGGATACATAGCTGTTTCTTTAAAAATATATAGAAAACTCAAAATATACTTTACCTAGAATAAGTACACATCTTTAATGGTGAAGATTTAAGGTGGTCATCATTAGAACTGAAGATATTCTGCATATCATAAAACCTTAACACTGAGGAAATACTTAATATCAATTCTTTTTAAATGCCTACATCAAGTTGCCAATGGCCTTTTCTTGAGAAAAAGTATCCTTAATTGTGAGTATTTATCTTTTCTAACTTTTTGTTTTGTTTTGTTTTTCAAGGTAGGGTCTCACTCTGGCCCAGGCTGACCTGGAATTAACTATGTAGCCTCAGGGTGGCCTTGAATTTTTGTCAATCCTCCTACCTCTGCCTCCCAAGTGCTGGGATTAAAGGCGTGCACCACCACACCCGGCCTTTCTAACTTTTTAAACATTAAACATCCTCCCATTTAAAAACAGCTGTTAGGAGTAAATGGTTGCTTTGTAAAAATATCCTTAATAAGAAAAACTAAAAATTGCTAACTCACTGAGTTCAAATTTTTCTTTAACTTGCCTGAGAAATCAGCATGTCTGGTCAGCACAAAACTAAGACTTCCACCTTCTGTTCTTTCTGTGACCTGGGTGGTTATTTGATGAGCCCTCTCAACCTTCTATATCAAATGTGTCACCCATGATTTTCTTTTTATTAACCAATGTGGTCTATTCCAGAAGATCTTCCATGATTTATACTTCATTTACTAAGTTCCATGAATTACAGAGGACCTTGGAGACATCTGAAGATCCAGGACCACTGACACATGAAAAACTCTTCCATTCACATGCCATCTTTGCTATATGGGAATATCTTAGATTTCTGAATTTTAAGATCTCTCTCCAACTCAGCACGAAGCTGAAGATTCCATAGACTATTGGGTCAAGTCACCCACGCTGACTGTCCACTGGGATGACTCTCTCAGAGAAGAATTACAAAAGCAGTTGTGACTAGACCACTTAGAAGGATTCCTGGCACGCAGTAAACACTCAAGTGTTCTGCACAAACAAATTCACTTCAGAAACAAATGTCCATGACTAATGAAGCCATTGGTTCTACCCTTTGAAGGAACCACAGTGCGTGCTGTTTGCCATTATCTCCTAGGCAGGCTGACGGACACCATTGGTCACGGTTCTGCATTTGCTCAACAAGCACAAAAACTACATCTACAGCATCTGGTGAAGTTTGACTTAAATGACCCTTCTGGAGGAATGCGGAAGGAGCTGCGTATTCTTACCAGGCCATTCTTTCTTCAATTCTGAATGGCAGGAATTAATTTCTTCCTCTATTGCTATTATGACTTGAATCTAAAATGTCTCCCCCACAGATTCGTATTTTGAATTTGTTCCCCATCTGGTGGCACTATTGTGGGAGACCATGGAAACTTTAGGAAGTGGGGCTGAGCTAGCAGAATTAGGCCTTTAAAGTGTAGCACCATGTCCTACTCTGCTTCCTGGTCCACAGCCATGCATATAGCCAAGGCCACATACTCCCACCACCATAGACTGAGCTACTCCATGACACCTTTGCACTATCATGAACTGAAACCCTTCTGAAACCATAAGCCAAAATAAGTCTTGCCTCCTTTAAGTTGATTCTGTCAAGTATGGTGGCCATAGGGATACATAAGAAACTAATACAGAAAACTGGTGTCAGAAGAGTGGCATTGTTGCTTTGCCTAAATTTAACCATATGTTTTTTTTAGATCCTTGGAATTTGTCTGTGGAAGGAATTTGAAAGAATTTAGAGCTGACTAGAAAAGTTCTAGAATACTGGAAGCTCCATTCAATGGGTGACTCTGGTGGGAGTTCAAAAGACCAGAATGCTGATAGACACATAAATAGAAAAGACTGTGCTCATGAGGTTTCCGATGGAAGGATGGACTCTACTGGGAATTAGACTACAGAAAATTCATGTTACATTCTGGCAATGAATCTATATTCTATACACGTTCTAAAAGTTTGAGTGAGGCTGAATTAAAATGTATTTGACTAATTAATTTGGTAGAGGAAATTTTAAGACAACGTAGCATCCAGGCTATGGCATGATTATTGCTGGATGCTTTTAGCTGGGCTAGAAGTGATCATCAAGAGACAAAAGCAAAGCAAAAGAATTTGAAAAGCATACAGGCTATGCAGCAAAGGGGCATGAATGCAGCAGAAGTTGCAGACAAAGTGGGCATGTGAAAGCGACTGGTGTCATTAAAAAACGAAGGGCACACTTGGCACTAGAACAATAAGAAAGGTGCCTTGAGGACATTTCATGAAGTGATGAGTCCTCATGCATGGAGGGCTCCAGTGTAGTAAAACTGGCAACGTATTTGAAAGAGTTTCATTTGAAAAGAGAGTGCCTCTGGGAGTCACGGTGGAAAAGGGGCCACTTGAGGGAGTGTTTTCCTAGCACTCAGAGACACTACAACCATAGTCCAAGGAAGGGGGGACCAGATACTGTTCAAGTTGGCAGCAGAGCTTGGCATCATCTACACAGTGCTAGTTTGGGCAAACAGGCAGAATATAAAAGTTATGGTGTCAAAGAGGCCATTGGCAATATTTTAAAGAAAAGTCTGGGTGACTAGGCAATGTGTAAGAGAACCAGGTTTCCTAAAGGGAGCCCCTGAGAGGGCTATGCATGAAGTTTTAATCCTAAATTGTAATGGAGACCCCCCAAATGTTGGAGGAACATGGCAATCTACCAAAGACTATGACAGGAAATAAGTGGAGCTTTCCTAGTAAAAAGGTCATGTATGCTGCAGGGGTATCAGGGACAGGGTGGTCAAAACCCACTGGAGTCCACATCATGGCAACATGGGCCTTGGATGCTGGACATGGAGCTACAGGGTCTATTGCTTTCCCTGCTGGGATTCAGTCCTCCGTTGTCCCTGTCTCTTCTTGCTATCTTTCTATTCCTTCCATTTTAAATGATAACATTTCCTCCATACCATTGTTTATTGTAAGTATATAACCTTTTTGATGCTACAGGGGCCCATAGTTAGAATCTACTTTGAGGCTCAAAAGAGACTTTGAACTTTGGACTATTGAACAATGCTGGGACTGTTTATATGTTGCCGACCCCTGAAGCTAAAATAAATGAATTTTGCATTATGACATGACCATAAACTTATGGAGGACAGCATGTTTTGGTTTAAATCTAAAATGTCCCTCAACAATTCATTTTCTGAATTCTTGTTCCCCAGCTGTGGCACTATTTGGAGAACCTTTAGGAAATGGGACCTACCTGGTGGAAAAAGATTACTGGGAGCAGAACTTTGAAAGTAATAGCTCATATCCTGCCTTTGACAGCCTCTCTGCATCCTGGTCTGGGACTATGAACATCTGTCACCACACAATCCTGCCATCAGGGACTGAGCCACCCCATTATGTCTTTCTTGCTAAGATGGACTGAAACTATAAGCCAAAATATATATTCTGGCCTTTAAGTAGCTAATACAAAAAAAAAATCAAGAAAAATAAGAGAGTTGGTACTTACCAAGGTCTGGAAGCTGTGCTAAGTGTTGGGGACACACAGAATTAGACATAGCCATTGGCCCAAGGAAGCTCATAGCACAGTGTTTCCACACAGTTTGCATTTTCAAAGCCAATTGCCATGGGAAGAGACTATTGTCATAGTTCATTCCAGCTTTGGCCAACACATATTGGAAGAAAAAGAAATTTTCAGTATAAATGTTCACATTCTCTCCTGTGAGGGCATTTGGATATGATTTCCCTTTTCTATTTTCCCTCTTGGCATCACGGAAAGTGGTACAGTGCTGGCAGGACGACTTTTTCTCCCAGGGGAGTATTAATAACAAGGTATCATGGGACTGCCCTCTGCCTAACAGTATTTATTACAGCTGTAACTCTGTCAATGTGCAGACTTTTAGGGGTTTGTTTATTCCTGTTCTGGTCACACTGAGAGAACTAGATCATTTACAATCCTGCCTCTTCTGTCAGAGAGGTTTTTTTTTTTTTTTTAATTTACAGATATAAGGCAAAGTGTGCAAATGATTTTGTAATGGTGGGTTTATGCAGTTTGCAAGTTCTGGATAGGGATCAAAGAAACAAGGTTATGCAGTGGCCATGTGAAGCAGAAATTACAGCAGTGAGATGACCACTGGGGAATGAGAGGGCCTGGGTGGAATGGCCAATAAAGGGCAAGCGTTTCTCTGTTCTGCAGCCAGACCTAGGCAACGCAAGCTCACCACTTCTCCCTACATGCTTCCAGCTCAGTTTTCATGTCTAGTCATCTCTGACAAAACTGCCAAAGTGAATGTCAAAATAATATCGGAGCGTCCATGGGCCTACCATTTCAGGCTACGTGCAAGCTCTGAGGTCCTTCTAAGCTGTATTTAGGCTTCCTTAGTTTGCCTCTGCTGTGGCTGCAGGAACCCACTTCTGAGCAGAGGTATAACAATCGCATGCCCTGCCCAAGGAGTTTGTAGGCTCTTCAGAAATGTCTCAAGATGGGAAGATTACCTCTTACCATGGTCTTCCAGAATAAGAGAGGGCTAGTACATATCTATGTGTCTACTTGCTCATTTATTTACTGTGCTTATGACTCCCAGAATATTAAAGCATGAGAAATGCTATTCCACAATTACAAAATTATCATTTATTTAAATGCTTAAATTTCACAAACTCATCCAATAAAAGGGCACAGTTTCAGTACCATATGATTAATGCCTTCTAATGAGACTACCTCTGGGAATGTATATGTAAATATGTGGCCATAACATCTGGGTTTAGACATACAGTGACCCTGATGGAAAAAAGGCCCTTCTAGCCTTTCAAGGAGATTCCTTGAGTAATGTCAATCCAGCAAAGAGAGAGAGCACCTGCACAGGGAGAGAGTAGGAGAGCCTGGCTGGGTTCCTCAGGCCTGCAGGGATCCCTGAGGGGGCTCTCTGATCTATACTCATAACTCGTTTGAGCTGCATGTCCACCTTACCCAGCAGACATGGTGACACTATCTCTGGAGTCTAGCTCAGAGCAGGTCTCAGTGAAATCATTGTGGGTAATGAGAGTGCTTGGAATTTCCTGGGGACAAATCATACTCCAGGGATCAAAAAGAAGAGTTAAAATCTGCTTTAGTAGCATGGAGCTTGTGAAAAATAAAAGCACATCTCCTTTGATTAAAGCACAATGAACCAAACGTGGGGCTACTTTCCACAAGAGTTGTATTTAAGTTTGGGGCCCAATGTCCCCTGCAGAGAGTGTGGATCAGAGAGGAGGTAATGAGATCCGAGTATGGGCTTTGGAAAGAGGTACCAGGACAAGAAATAAATGACAACTCAGCTATGGCGTCCCAGAGCATGGTTCAGGGCATATTGTATGATGCTCCTCTGAGCACTCAGAGCAGCCCTGGACCATCTTTGCGGATGAGGGACTTACAGGAATAGCCTGAGAGTTTGGACAGAATTGTGTCACATCAGAGGAGACCTACAATAGCAAAGTGTGCAGTTCTCAGAACTGGAGGAAGGGAGTTCATTCAGAACATGGAGAGTCAGAGGACATTAAACAACTACAGTAGCTGAATCGCACATGCCTTGGAGAAAATATCCACCCATGTGTTTACATTCCCAGCATCCATCCTGTTTGTGTGTGTCGGGGGGTATTGTGTGTCTGTTCATATATTTGAGGGCACACATGTAAGTGTGGGTGCACATGTATATATGTGCACATCCATGTAGGTATCAGTTGACAACCTAATTATTCTCAGAAAAACAATCCATCTTTTCTTGAGACAGAATCTCAAGATAATGATAGCCTAAAACCCACCAATTAGGCTACACTGGCTGGCCAACAAATTCTAGGGATCCTCCCATCTCCATATTTCCAGTGATGGAATTGTAGGAACTGAAAATTCAGATTTTTTTTGAGGTAGGGTCTCATTGTAGCTCAGGCTAACTTGGAATTCAGTATGTAGTCTCAGGGTGGTCTCGAACTCACGGCGATGCTCCTACCTCTGCCTCCCGAATGCTGGGATTAAAGGCGTGTGCCACCACACCTGGCTCAGATTTTTTTTTAGTGAGAGTACTGAGGATAAAAATCAGGTTCCCATATTTGTTTATAAGGCAAGCAGTGATCTATCCACTGAGGTATCTCCCCAACCCTTCCTATCCTCTTTATCTCTCTTGTCTCCTCTTTGTTTTCTTGGCTCCCTACTACAAACTGCAACTAAATCGAGTAGACCTGGGATTTATGGAGGATGGATGGGCCAATCACTTCAGTCCTTCCAATTAGTGTTAATTCTCCTACAGACCACCTCATCCTAGCTCTGAGGTGTAACAATCAGAAGCCCAACAGAGGAAGTCTAGGATGGAGGGCCTCAGCCACTACCACCCAGGGCTCTTTCCTAGGTCCACTCTCAAGCTCATGAAGCAGAGCCTCCCGAGAAGATGTCCTTAACCTGGCACACATTCTCACATGTCCTGGCCATAGAATTGTCTCCTCAGCTCACTACTGACAGTCAGGCCTCCAATTAGCTGACATGCTGTGCACTGAAATAGCAATGGAACCTCATCCTGGCTCTTCTCTAGCTAGAAAGCCACCTGTGGTAATTTGAATGTATGTCCCCTGTCGGGCACTGCCAGGCATAGGCTGGATCTTTAAGTAGATAGGCCTGAGCTCCCAGGCAAAGCTAAGGAACCCCGGGGTACAGGAGGCCACTCCCTCTCCAAGACTGGCATACCTGAACTTAGGCTTTGCCCTGTGACCTCTGGCCAGTTGCCTAGGAAACTCCTTATATGGTATTAGCCAGCAACCTTTGCACAGCCCATCCCCCTGTACCTTATACCTTCCCTTTGCCATCGCTTACGTGCTGGAATGTATGTCCCCATATGCTGATTAGGTATCAGCAAGCAACCTTGTATATCCAATCCCATTAGGACCCTCTTCCCACCATCAACTGCTTATAAACCTATTTCCCTATTTATTAAACTGAGGTGTTCACAGAGACTGTCTCCCGAAGGTGATTCTTTCGCATGCTCACCACCACTGTTGCCTGGATGCCTTCAGGGGACCGGATACCTGACAGAAACAACTTAGGGGAGGAAAGATTTGTTTTGACTCACCATTTCAGGAGTTTTAGTCCATAGCCCTTGTTCCCATGCGCTTGGGTAGGGCATCATGGTGGCAGGAGTGTGTGACAAAGGAAATTCTTTACCACGTGTTTGACAGGAAACAGAGGAAGGGGAATGCTGGTGCTCAGCTCATTTCTGCTTTCATTCCATCCAGGTCGCAGCCCCTAGGAAGACACGACTCACATTCAGGGAAGGTCTTCCCCCTTAGGTAATCCTCTAGAAGTCACTTCATAGGCATACAAGAGCTTCCTGACCAATCTCCTAGGTGAGTCTAAATCCAATCCCGTAAACAATGAAGATTAGCCACCACAACAGATTCTGTTTTGTTACCCTCATAAACTTTTTTCTACTCTAGATCAAAGCCTTTGCCCTCATCAATTAATGTCTCAGAAAAATGTTAATGCCAAGATTCCTACCATAAACTGTCCTTCTCACTCATCCAACAGGGTATTTTCTACTAAGCTTACCCATTCATCCAAAACCCATCCTCTTCCTACCCAGCACCAAACTGAATCTGATAGTCAGCATTTTCCCACCTTCAGGAAAGCATCTACTCTCCTTCATTACTTCACAAGTCTCTCTAATGGTCAAGTCCTGTTACCCATCCTCAAACCAAACAAAGGTCTGCCCTACTTCTACAAAGAATTTGTTTGGTCTGGGTTTCTCCTCAAGTAAAACTTTGGGTTCTTTTTTTTTGTTATTAATTTCATTAGTTTTGTACTCAGCAAATATAGTCAATTTGGTAGCATTGTTAGGCTCATCCATGTCTTACCCCTCCCCCTGGCCTCTCCTTGTTGAGGTATATGGGTCATGCATTCTGGAGTTAGCCCACAGTTATGGGTAAGATAAATGTCTCTGCATATCATGACCCAACATGTGGCTCTGACATTCTTCCCGCCCCCTCTTGCGCAAAATTTCCCTGAGCCATGTTGGGTTCATTTTTGGTCTGCTTCAGTGATGAGGTGTTGGGGGCCTCTGGGTCTCTGGATCTCTGATTTGGTAGGAGTTGATTTTTCTCTGTGTTGATCTCCTTTACCCTTGTGCTGGTACCCGGTTCACCAAGAAACAGCCCCCTTGCTTGTTTCTCCAATTTTTCTTAGTTTCAGCGGGGCCCTTTTGAGGTATGATGGGGTGGCTCTCTCCTTAGGATCTACATCTATCTGAAAAAGAGAAGCAGATTCTCCAACGGAGAGTAAGTTAGCACCAGGACAAATGAGATAACCCTTACTTTTTTTTTTTAATAGAGAATTTAATAGGTGTAGGCCCTCTTGTAGCCCACAATTGATGGTAGCTTGATATTGGAGAGTGGGCTTATGTTTGGATATGGTTCTGACTTGTTTCCCAGCTCCAGCTATGGGTCCCATACCAGTGAGGGGATCAGTTAGCCAAATTGAGAGCAGTTGGTTCCCCACCATGGCTGTGTGCCACCACTGCACTTGTGTGGGCATCACAACAAGTTATTTGCTGTTAAGTAGGTTAGACTATGCATTGCTTCGATAGATATTGGTCAATTTCCCCCAGTCGCCCATGTAGCACCTTCTGGCACTAGACGCACTGACTGTCTGGGGACTGACTCTCATCCAACTTCCAGCCATGCCATTCTAATTTGCATGTCAATCACATAAGGTATCTTCAGCAGTAGGGTCTTACCACTAACCTTTAGTGGGTCATCAAGTACTCTGACAGAAATCTGTCTGTCTTTTAGGAAACCTTGTAGGTCTCTCTGATCAAAAGCTCATTGTGGATGATAGCCCCATGCTGGATCTGGGAGTTATAGGTCAGTGCCCACTAAGAAAATGAGGAAAAAGATAACTAATATACAAGAGTTAGAGATAAGAGAGAGAGAGAGACAGGGAGAGGGGAAGTGAGGGAGGGAAGATGTAGGAGATTAAGGTTAGTCTTAATCTTACCCTCTCCAGTGTCTTGTGGTTCAGGTGTTCCCTGTAAGGGCCTGGTGAAGGATCAGCCATTTGGTCTGTCTTTAGTAAGTAGAAGATTATGGTACCATTGCAGTTTGGGTCTAGATTTGTGTTTCCCACCCCTTTGATGCCCTCCTCTCCCTCCCTTTCCATCCTAGTGTCTAGTCTAGGAGATGCTTGCTGGGTATGTAAGGTATCTTGGGTAGATTCAGGTTAGGTGCTGTAGATGAGTGAGACTATGTGGCGATTTTTTTTCTGTGATTGGGTAAGCTCACTGAGAATGATCTGTTCCAGGTTCAACCATTTTTCCTGAAATTTCATTGTGTCATTTTTTCTTACTGCTGTATAGAATTCCATTGTGTAGATATACCACATCTTAGTTATCCATTCTTCTAGTGATGGACATCTGGGTTGATTCCAGCTCTTAGCTATTGCCATGCTAGATCAGTAGACTTTGAGCAGGCCTGAACTAATGACCCTTTCCAAGTCCTCCTCCACATAACTACAAGGAAAAGACAACAGCTTGAGGCCTGTGGGCCACTGCTCTAACACTTAGACCAGACTGAGCAAACACATAAAACATGAGGCTAATTTTCCATATTACCCCTGGATTTCTTCTTTTCTTTTCTTTTATATTTATTTATTTATTTAACAGAGAAAGAGGGAGACAGAGAGAGAATGGGTGCTCCAGGGCTTCCAGCCACTGCAAACAAACTCCAGATGCTTGTGCCCTCTTGTGCCTCTGGCTAATGTGGGTCCTGGGGAATCAAACCTGGGTCCTTTGGCTTTGCAGGCAAATACCTTAACTGCTAAGCCATGCCTCCAGCCCTATGCCTGGATTTCTACAACTGCCTAAATCAACTGGTACATAAGATCCACTTATCCAGTCTCCATGGACATGAACTACCATAGACTTGTCTATATCAAATACATGTCATATGCTGTCAAAGAATTCAGGATACATAGCTGTTTCTTTAAAAATATATAGAAAACTCAAAATATACTTTACCTAGAATAAGTACACATCTTTAATGGTGAAGATTTAAGGTGGTCGTTATTAGAACTGAAGATATTCTGCATAGCATAAAACCTTAGCACTGAGGAAATACTTAATATCAATTCTTTTTAAATGCCAACATCAAGTTGCCAATGGCCTTTTCTTCAGAGAAACTATCCTTAATTGTGAGTATTTATCCTAACTTTTTGTTTTGTTTTGTTTTTCGAGGTAGGGTCTCACTCTGGCCCAGGCTGACCTGGAATTAACTATGCAGTCTCAGGGTGGCCTTGAACTTTTGGCAATCCTCCTACCTCTGCCTCCCAAGTGCTGGGATTAAAGGCGTGCACCACCACACCCGGCCTTTCTAACTTTTTAAACATTAAACATCCTCCCATTTAAAAACAGCTGTTAGGAGTAAATGGTTGCTTTGTAAAAATATCCCTAATAAGAAAAAATAAAAATTGCTAACTCACTGAGTTCAAATTTTTCTTTAACTTGCCTGAGAAATCAGCATGTCTGGTCAGCACAAAACTAAGACTTCCACCTTCTGTTCTTTCTGTGACCTGGGTGGTTATTTGATGAGCCCTCTCAACCTTCTATATCAAATGTGTCACCCATGATTTTCTTTTTATTAACCAATGTGGTCTATTCCAGAAGATCTTCCATGATTTATACTTCATTTACTAAGTTCCATGAATTACAGAGGACCTTGGAGACATCTGAAGATCCAGGACCACTGACACATGAAAAACTCTTCCATTCACATGCCATCTTTGCTATATGGGAATATCTTAGATTTCTGAATTTTAAGATCTCTCTCCAACTCAGCACGAAGCTGAAGATTCCATAGACTATTGGGTCAAGTCACCCACGCTGACTGTCCACTGGGATGACTCTCTCAGAGAAGAATTACAAAAGCAGTTGTGACTAGACCACTTAGAAGGATTCCTGGCACGCAGTAAACACTCAAGTGTTCTGCACAAACAAATTCACTTCAGAAACAAATGTCCATGACTAATGAAGCCATTGGTTCTACCCTTTGAAGGAACCACAGTGCGTGCTGTTTGCCATTATCTCCTAGGCAGGCTGACGGACACCATTGGTCACGGTTCTGCATTTGCTCAACAAGCACAAAAACTACATCTACAGCATCTGGTGAAGTTTGACTTAAATGACCCTTCTGGAGGAATGCGGAAGGAGCTGCGCATTCTTACCAGGCCATTCTTTCTTCAATTCTGAATGGCAGGAATTAATTTCTTCCTCTATTGCTATTATGACTTGAGTCTAAAATGTCTCCCCCACAGACTCATATTTTGAATGTTTGTTCCCCAGCTGGTGGCACTATTGTGGGAGACCATGGAAACTTTAGGAAGTGGGGCTGAGCTAGCAGAATTAGGCCTTTAAAGTGTAGCACCATGTCCTACTCTGCTTCCTGGTCCACAGCCATGCATATAGCCAAGGCCACATACTCCCACCACCATAGACTGAGCTACTCCATGACACCTTTGCACTATCATGAACTGAAACCCTTCTGAAACCATAAGCCAAAATAAGTCTTGCCTCCTTTAAGTTGATTCTGTCAAGTATGGTGGCCATAGGGATACATAAGAAACTAATACAGAAAACTGGTGTCAGAAGAGTGGCATTGTTGCTTTGCCTAAATTTAACCATATGTTTTTTTAGATCCTTGGAATTTGTCTGTGGAAGGAATTTGAAAGAATTTAGAGCTGACTAGAAAAGTTCTAGAATACTGGAAGCTCCATTCAATGGGTGACTCTGGTGGGAGTTCAAAAGACCAGAATGCTGATAGACACATAAATAGAAAAGACTGTGCTCATGAGGTTTCCGATGGAAGGATGGACTCTACTGGGAATTAGACTACAGAAAATTCATGTTACATTCTGGCAATGAATCTATATTCTATACACGTTCTAAAAGTTTGAGTGAGGCTGAATTAAAATGTATTTGACTAATTAATTTGGTAGAGGAAATTTTAAGACAACGTAGCATCCAGGCTATGGCATGATTATTGCTGGATGCTTTTAGCTGGGCTAGAAGTGATCATCAAGAGACAAAAGCAAAGCAAAAGAATTTGAAAAGCATACAGGCTATGCAGCAAAGGGGCATGAATGCAGCAGAAGTTGCAGACAAAGTGGGCATGTGAAAGCGACTGGTGTCATTAAAAAACGAAGGGCACACTTGGCACTAGAACAATAAGAAAGGTGCCTTGAGGACATTTCATGAAGTGATGAGTCCTCATGCATGGAGGGCTCCAGTGTAGTAAAACTGGCAACGTATTTGAAAGAGTTTCATTTGAAAAGAGAGTGCCTCTGGGAGTCACGGTGGAAAAGGGGCCACTTGAGGGAGTGTTTTCCTAGCACTCAAAGAGACACTACAACCATAGTCCAAGGAAGGGGGGACCAGATACTGTTCAAGTTGGCAGCAGAGCTTGGCATCATCTACACAGTGCTGGTTTGGGCAAACAGGCAGAATATAAAAGTTATGGTGTCAAGGAGGCCATTGGCAATATTTTAAAGAAAAGTCTGGGTGACTAGGCAATGTGTAAGAGAACCAGGTTTCCTAAAGGGAGCCCCTGAGAGGGCTATGCATGAAGTTTTAATCCTAAATTGTAATGGAGACCCCCCAAATGTTGGAGGAACATGGCAATCTACCAAAGACTATGACAGGAAATAAGTGGAGCTTTCCTATTAAAAAGGTCATGTATGCTGCAGGGGTATCAGGGACAGGGTGGTCAAAACCCACTGGAGTCCACATCATGGCAACATGGGCCTTGGATGCTGGACATGGAGCTACAGGTTCTATTGCTTTCCCTGCTGGGATTCAGTCCTCCGTTGTCCCTGTCTCTTCTTGCTATCTTTCTATTCCTTCCATTTTAAATGATAACATTTCCTCCATACCATTGTTTATTGTAAGTATATAACCTTTTTGATGCTACAGGGGCCCATAGTTAAGAATCTACTTTGAGGCTCAAAAGAGACTTTGAACTTTGGACTATTGAACAATGCTGGGACTGTTTATATGTTGCCGACCCCTGAAGCTAAAATAAATGAAATTTGCATTATGACATGACCATAAACTTATGGAGGACAGCATGTTTTGGTTTAAATCTAAAATGTCCCTCAACAATTCATTTTCTGAATTCTTGTTCCCCAGCTGTGGCACTATTTGGAGAACCTTTAGGAAATGGGACCTACCTGGTGGAACAAGATTACTGGGAGCAGACCTTTGAAAGTAATAGCTCATATCCTGCCTTTGACAGCCTCTCTGCATCCTGGTCTGGGACTATGAACATCTGTCACCACACAATCCTGCCATCAGGGAATGAGCCACCCTATTATGTCTTTCTTGCTAAGATGGACTGAAACGATAAGCCAAAATATATATTCTGGCCTTTAAGTAGCTAATACAAAAAAAAAATCAAGAAAAATAAGAGAGTTGGTACATACCAAGGTCTGGAAGCTGTGCTAAGCGTTGGGGACACACAGAATTAGACATAGCCATTGGCCCAAGGAAGCTCATAGCACAGTGTTTCCACATAGTTTGCATTTTCAAAGCCAATTCCCATGGGAAGAGACTATTGTCATAGTTCATTCCAGCTTTGGCCAACACATATTGGAAGAAAAAGAAATTTTCAGTATAAATGTTCACATTCTCTCCTGTGAGGGCATTTGGATATGATTTCCCTTTTCTATTTTCCCTCTTGGCATCACGGAAAGTGGTACAGTGCTGGCAGGACCACTTTTTCTCCCAGGGGAGTATTAATAACAAGGTATCATGGGACTGCCCTCTGCCTAACAGTATTTATTACAGCTGTAACTCTGTCAATGTGCAGACTTTTAGGGGTTGTTTATTCCTGTTCTGGTCACACTGAGAGAACTAGATCATTTACAATCCTGCCTCTTCTGTCAGAGAGGTTTTTTTTTTTTTTAATTTACAGATATAAGGCAAAGTGTGCAAATGATTTTGTAATGGTGGGTTTATGCAGTTTGCAAGTTCTGGATAGGGATCAAAGAAACAAGGTTATGCAGTGGCCATGTGAAGCAGAAATTACAGCAGTGAGATGACCACTGGGGAATGAGAGGGCCTGGGTGGAATGGCCAATAAAGGGCAAGCGTTTCTCTGTTCTGCAGCCAGACCTAGGCAACGCAAGCTCACCACTTCTCCCTACATGCTTCCAGCTCAGTTTTCATGTCTAGTCATCTCTGACAAAACTGCCAAAGTGAATGTCAAAATAATATCGGAGCGTCCATGGGCCTACCATTTCAGGCTACGTGCAAGCTCTGAGGTCCTTCTAAGCTGTATTTAGGCTTCCTTAGTTTGCCTCTGCTGTGGCTGCAGGAACCCACTTCTGAGCAGAGGTATAACAATCGCATGCCCTGCCCAAGGAGTTTGTAGGCTCTTCAGAAATGTCTCAAGATGGGAAGATTACCTCTTACCATGGTCTTCCAGAATAAGAGAGGGCTAGTACATATCTATGTGTCTACTTGCTCATTTATTTACTGTGCTTATGACTCCCAGAATATTAAAGCATGAGAAATGCTATTCCACAATTACAAAATTATCATTTATTTAAATGCTTAAATTTCACAAACTCATCCAATAAAAGGGCACAGTTTCAGTACCATATGATTAATGCCTTCTAATGAGACTACCTCTGGGAATGTATATGTAAATATGTGGCCATAACATCTGGGTTTAGACATACAGTGACCCTGATGGAAAAAAGGCCCTTCTAGCCTTTCAAGGAGATTCCTTGAGTAATGTCAATCCAGCAAAGAGAGAGAGCACCTGCACAGGGAGAGAGTAGGAGAGCCTGGCTGGGTTCCTCAGGCCTGCAGGGATCCCTGAGGGGGCTCTCTGATCTATACTCATAACTCGTTTGAGCTGCATGTCCACCTTACCCAGCAGACATGGTGACACTATCTCTGGAGTCTAGCTCAGAGCAGGTCTCAGTGAAATCATTGTGGGTAATGAGAGTGCTTGGAATTTCCTGGGGACAAATCATACTCCAGGGATCAAAAAGAAGAGTTAAAACCTGCTTTAGTAGCATGGAGCTTGTGAAAAATAAAAGCACATCTCCTTTGATTAAAGCACAATGAACCAAACGTGGGGCTACTTTCCACAAGAGTTGTATTTAAGTTTGGGGCCCAATGTCCCCTGCAGAGAGTGTGGATCAGAGAGGAGGTAATGAGATCCGAGTATGGGCTTTGGAAAGAGGTACCAGGACAAGAAATAAATGACAACTCAGCTATGGCGTCCCAGAGCATGGTTCAGGGCATATTGTATGATGCTCCTCTGAGCACTCAGAGCAGCCCTGGACCATCTTTGCGGATGAGGGACTTACAGGAATAGCCTGAGAGTTTGGACAGAATTGTGTCACATCAGAGGAGACCTACAATAGCAAAGTGTGCAGTTCTCAGAACTGGAGGAAGGGAGTTCATTCAGAACATGGAGAGTCAGAGGACATTAAACAACTACAGTAGCTGAATCGCACATGCCTTGGAGAAAATATCCACCCATGTGTTTACATTCCCAGCATCCATCCTATTTGTGTGTGTCGGGGGGTATTGTGTGTCTGTTCATATATTTGAGGGCACACATGTAAGTGTGGGTGCACATGTATATATGTGCACATCCATGTAGGTATCAGTTGACAACCTAATTATTCTCAGAAAAACAATCCATCTTTTCTTGAGACAGAATCTCAAGATAATGATAGCCTAAAACCCACCAATTAGGCTACACTGGCTGGCCAACAAATTCTAGGGATCCTCCCATCTCCATATTTCCAGTGCTGGAATTGTAGGAACTGAAAATTCAGATTTTTTTTGAGGTAGGGTCTCATTGTAGCTCAGGCTAACTTGGAATTCAGTATGTAGTCTCAGGGGATGCTCCTACCTCTGCCTCCCGAATGCTGGGATTAAAGGCGTGTGCCACCACACCTGGCTCAGATTTTTTTTTAGTGAGAGTACTGAGGATAAAAATCAGGTTCCCATATTTGTTTATAAGGCAAGCAGTGATCTATCCACTGAGGTATCTCCCCAACCCTTCCTATCCTCTTTATCTCTCTTGTCTCCTCTTTGTTTTCTTGGCTCCCTACTACAAACTGCAACTAAATCGAGTAAGACCTGGGATTTATGGAGGATGGATGGGCCAATCACTTCAGTCCTTCCAATTAGTGTTAATTCTCCTACAGACCACCTCATCCTAGCTCTGAGGTGTAACAATCAGAAGCCCAACAGAGGAAGTCTAGGATGGAGGGCCTCAGCCACTACCACCCAGGGCTCTTTCCTAGGTCCACTCTCAAGCTCATGAAGCAGAGCCTCCCGAGAAGATGTCCTTAACCTGGCACACATTCTCACATGTCCTGGCCATAGAATTGTCTCCTCAGCTCACTACTGACAGTCAGGCCTCCAATTAGCTGACATGCTGTGCACTGAAATAGCAATGGAACCTCATCCTGGCTCTTCTCTAGCTAGAAAGCCACCTGTGGTAATTTGAATGTATGTCCCCTGTCGGGCACTGCCAGGCATAGGCTGGATCTTTAAGTAGATAGGCCTGAGCTCCCAGGCAAAGCTAAGGAACCCCGGGGTACAGGAGGCCACTCCCTCTCCAAGACTGGCATACCTGAACTTAGGCTTTGCCCTGTGACCTCTGGCCAGTTGCCTAGGAAACTCCTTATATGGTATTAGCCAGCAACCTTTGCACAGCCCATCCCCCTGTACCTTATACCTTCCCTTTGCCATCGCTTACGTGCTGGAATGTATGTCCCCATATGCTGATTAGGTATCAGCAAGCAACCTTGTATATCCAATCCCATTAGGACCCTCTTCCCACCATCAACTGCTTATAAACCTATTTCCCTATTTATTAAACTGAGGTGTTCACAGAGACTGTCTCCCGAAGGTGATTCTTTCGCATGCTCACCACCACTGTTGCCTGGATGCCTTCAGGGGACCGGATACCTGACAGAAACAACTTAGGGGAGGAAAGATTTGTTTTGACTCACCATTTCAGGAGTTTTAGTCCATAGCCCTTGTTCCCATGCGCTTGGGTAGGGCATCATGGTGGCAGGAGTGTGTGACAAAGGAAATTCTTTACCACGTGTTTGACAGGAAACAGAGGAAGGGGAATGCTGGTGCTCAGCTCATTTCTGCTTTCATTCCATCCAGGTCGCAGCCCCTAGGAAGACACGACTCACATTCAGGGAAGGTCTTCCCCCTTAGGTAATCCTCTAGAAGTCACTTCATAGGCATACAAGAGCTTCCTGACCAATCTCCTAGGTGAGTCTAAATCCAATCCCGTAAACAATGAAGATTAGCCACCACAACAGATTCTGTTTTGTTACCCTCATAAACTTTTTTCTACTCTAGATCAAAGCCTTTGCCCTCATCAATTAATGTCTCAGAAAAATGTTAATGCCAAGATTCCTACCATAAACTGTCCTTCTCACTCATCCAACAGGGTATTTTCTACTAAGCTTACCCATTCATCCAAAACCCATCCTCTTCCTACCCAGCACCAAACTGAATCTGATAGTCAGCATTTTCCCACCTTCAGGAAAGCATCTACTCTCCTTCATTACTTCACAAGTCTCTCTAATGGTCAAGTCCTGTTACCCATCCTCAAACCAAACAAAGGTCTGCCCTACTTCTACAAAGAATTTGTTTGGTCTGGGTTTCTCCTCAAGTAAAACTTTGGGTTCTTTTTTTTTGTTATTAATTTCATTAGTTTTGTACTCAGCAAATATAGTCAATTTGGTAGCATTGGTAGGCTCATCCATGTCTTACCCCTCCCCCTGGCCTCTCCTTGTTGAGGTATATGGGTCATGCATTCTGGAGTTAGCCCACAGTTATGGGTAAGATAAATGTCTCTGCATATCATGACCCAACCTGTGGCTCTGACATTCTTCCCGCCCCCTCTTGCGCAAAAGTTCCCTGAGCCATGTTGGGTTCATTTTTGGTCTGATTCAATGATGAGGTGTTGGGGGCCTCTGGGTCTCTGGATCTCTGATTTGGTAGGAGTTGATTTTTCTCTGTGTTGATCTCCTTTACCCTTGTGCTGGTACCCGGTTCACCAAGAAAACAGCACCCTTGCTTAAGGTGATTAACTCCTATAGCAAAGTAGCAGGATACAAAATCAATACACAAAAATCAGTAGCCTTTCTATATGCAAATGGCAAAGATACAGAGAAAGAAATAAGAGACATGGTCCCATTTTCAATAGCAACAAAAAAATAAAATATCTTGGAACAACATTAACCAAGGAAGTGAAAGAGCTGTACAACGAAAACATAAAAACACTCAAAAAAGAAATTGAGGAGGACTTGAAAAAATGGAAAGACCTCCCATGCTCCTGGATAGGCAGAATTAACATTGTGAAGATGGAAATCCTATCAAAGGTAATATACAAACTTTGGGTTCTTATACTAACCAACCAATTTCAGAAATAGGGAATAAGAAACTAAGGATACAACATTGTCCAAGGTATCTATTGCCACATAATAAGCCAAAGTGTAATGGTATATAAAAAATAAACAGTGGAGTCTGAGGTAGGAGGATCACTATGAGTTCAAGGCCACCCTGAATTCCAAGTCAGCCTTGTCTAGAGAAAGGCCCTAAAAATAAACAGATTCTGTGAGTCAGGAACTCAAAGGGGGAAGCAAAAAGAAGCTCTTTGATGTTTGGGCCTTGAGCTGGGATAAGCATGAATGGCCAGAAATGTGTAGAATGGCCCAGGTTATGACAAGAGGAGCTCAAGGATCCCTTTGGCATTTTATTCACACATCTGAGGCCTAAGCTGGAAGGCTCTTCTGGGACTGTTAATCAGAAAGCCTGTATGTGGCTTTGACAACATGGACAGACATCTTAGGATACTGGGACTTTTATGTGGAGGCTGAGGGCTCCAAGAGGAAGTGTCCTATGGCTCAGGCACAAAACTCAATGGATGGTATGACTCGGGCAAAAGAGCCATTACTTTTCATGTGTCTTATTTGTCAAAGCTGCCCTATGTTCACCCAGACTTAGAGGTGGAGATCAATAAATCACATATGGATGAGGGAAGAAGCAAAAGAGTTTGTGTAGCCATTTTTGGAACACTGAAGCCCTTGTGAACAAAGATCATTCACATTCTTCCTACAGGCAAAATATAGTGAGTCCTCCCAAGACCCCCTGAGACCTTTGGCCCATTACAACATCAGGCTCAGGCTCCAGTTCTGCCACCTTCTAAATTAGGACTGGGTACAAATGAAATTCTTCAGAGTTCTGGCAATAGTCTCTTGATCTGAAAAGCTATTTTAAAAGATCAATTGGCTGGGGTGTACCTCAGCAGTAGAGTGCACACATAGTGCACAAAAAACTTTGGGTTTGATTCCCAGTACTACAGAGAGACAGAGAGACAGAGAAATGGAGGGAGAGTGGGAGGGAAAGAAAACAACTAGATAAGCATGTGTACACCACACACACGCACACACACACACACACACACACACACACACACACACACCTCATAATAATGGGGCAAGCAAGGGACAGTGAGTGTAGACTTTTTTCAAAGGGAGGGGACTGTAAAGACTCATTTCAGTCCCTGGCCCACGACAGTCTTGAAACCCAACTGGCCAGTATTGCCACTTCCCTGACTAGGCCTCCATCTTCTCTTTAGGAGTGACTTCTCAGAGCTCTTGGTTCTGCCCTCTGAGCATTCCATTACCACAGCCCTTGTCTGTAGCTGAGTAGTTTCCCTGCCTGTCTTCTGCCCATAGAACATGGGGGATACATAGGCTCCTCTTTATTTTTTGCTTTTTCCCATTCCAATGCAATCTCATATCTCTGAAAAATCATACAGGTCTGTTGGGATTAATCTACTTGAAAACCTGTGCCACTTTATAGAATGCATACACACAAATCTCTTCAAGATAAACTCTTCTTTCCTGGGCTCCTGTGAGGCCACTGAGAGGCCATAAGATGCTGAGTGTTTCTGAGGCACTCTTAGAAACCTTACAGGATTTTTGTTAGTTGAAAATACCAGAGGCATCATCTTAACCCCATTGTAAAGTCTTACCCAATAAAGGGAAGTAGACAGTCATACCCCATCTTCCTCTTTACCCATTTTCCTGATGGTGGTTTGAATTAAATCCTTCCCATGGGACTCCTTGTTAGTTTGAGAACATCTGGCTTGTGAAAGACTATCTAAGGGCCTTTTGCTCCAGATTCCACTCAAAATATCAAACAGCCCATTCTCTGAGGCATCTTTCTCCACCCACATTTGACTGGAGCCAGTGAAGAAGCCAAGTCGTCCTTTCAACACCGACTGGCATTCTCCTGAGTTGTCTCAGTCACTCTATCAAGCTCAACCTCAATTGCCATATTGCCACAGGTCACAGTATTGGCCAACTTCCCAGTGCCACAGACCAAAGTTTTCCTTCCCTTCAGCTTCCAGTGCATTGTCCTCATCACTTTCCTCAAGGCCTGTCTGGCATAAAAAGCCAGTATCACTTGTGTTGGGCTTCAGTTATGGGCACTCACAACTTCCAGGTACCACACTATATTCTAATTAATGTTAGGGGACAATTCACCCCAACGCCCAGTAGTATAACACTAATTTCATGTTCATGGACACCATGGGTGAGGAATTGGGAAATGGCATAGCAGAATGCCTTTCTGTGCTACACTGTGCCTGGGTCCTCACTGAGACGACATCATTTGACAAGAGAATATAAAGGATCTGGTCTGGAAGACCCAATTCCTGTACCCCTGTGCTCACACCAAAAGATTCCAGGCTAGACGGTGGAAGGTGGCCTGGCAAAAGATATCTACTGGAAACCCTGCTGTGACCTTTCCAGCATGACAGTCTCATGGCTGTTGGACTTTTCCCATAAGCAATCCAGCACTCTTCCAGAAACAAGAGTTCCCAGCAAAAACCCAGAGCATTTTGGCCTAGTATAGGAAGCCTCATAGCTACATTTCCATGATATTCTACTGTCAAAACAGGCAAAAACATGCCCGGGTTTGAGAAGAAGGAACAGAGACCCCAAACTCACAATGAGAGACATGCTGAAGGAAGAATAAATATCCACATGCTTAACAGCCTGTATTGGCAAATGTGTAAGTCAGCCACAGAGATAATGAAGATGGCATGAAAGACTCTGAAAAAAGCTTATGAAAACTGAAAAGTTCATTATTGTCTATCTGGAGAGAGCTAAGAGCAAATCTAAGGATTCAAAAGGTCAAAATAAATCTTCATCCCCCAGAGGCAGAAATCAAAAGGAAGATGAGAAATCACAAAGGGAGGATTGATTTTCCAAGAAATTAAAGCTACTTCTTGTCAAAAGATGTGCCACCCATTAATATGGGCAGGAGGGCCAGGAAGAAGCAAGAGTCATGAATAGAAGCATATGCCTCATCTTCATCTTTAAAGACAAAAATCACCAAAAATGTCTACTTAACTAATTGTGTGTATGCTTCTATATAGGGAAGATTCAATCCTATAATCCCAGAGGAGCAAATAGGAAAATATCTGCTAAGATATAAGTGGTTGGGGCTGGGGAGATGTCTCGATGAATAAAGCACTTGCACTGTAAGTGAGAGTACCTGAGTTTACGTCCCCAGAACCCACGTAAAGCTGGATGCTGTAGTGGGCATATGTAATCCCTACTGCAAGATGGAAGGCAGAATCAAGAGACTCCCCTGGAAGTTCATGGGCCAGCCAGTCTGTTGCACACAGGATTGAACAACTAGAGACCCAGCCTCAAACAAGGTGGAAGTGAGGACACACCCGAGGTTGTCCTCTGACCTGCACATGCATACCATGGCATGCACGTGCCCCTTCTTACACAAAAAAGCATACTCACACATGAACACATACATATGTAAATTCACACACACACACACACTAAAATAGGAGAAAGATATAAGTGATTGAGAGAAATAAGAATCCTCTCATCAGAAAGGATAATGGTGAGGCATTCCCTCATGTTAGGCACCTGACACCTGTTGTATTAATTTTCCACTCCTTTAACAAAAATATCTGATGCGGGCTTGAAAGATTGCTTAGTGGTTAAGGTACTTGCTTGCAAAGCCTAAAAACTCATGTTTGACTCTCCAGGTCCCACATAAGCCAGACGCATAGTGATGTAAGCACGCAAGGTCACACATGCACACAAGGAGGCACACATGGCTGGGATTTGATTGCAGTGTCTGGAAGGCTGACATGCCAATTCTCTCCCTCTCTCTCTCTTAGGTAAAAATGGCAATATGTTGAGCTTGCCTAAAAACAACATAAAGAAAAATACCTGATGGATATAACTTAAGGGGAGAAAGGCTTATTTTGGTTCAATGTCTCAGAGGTTTTAGTCTGTCATAGTAGAGAAGGTATTGCAAAGTTTGTGGAGACTCTCCTCACATTACTGAAGACTTGGGCTGAGCTACAGCTGTCAAAGCCCTGCCCCTAGTTAGCTCCTTCTGCCAGCTAGGTTCTACCTCCTAAAGTCTCCAAGAGCTGAGGAACAAGCATTCAAATGAGCCTATGCATTCAAACCATAACACCTATACTTCAAGCACCACATTGGGAGTTGGGGAACCCATGTTCTAATCATGCTACACTATATGTGTGAAAATACCACAGCCCACAAAGAAGTAAGTTACCTAAAGTGGTCCCAGACAAAGGACCCATGAACACCAGCATTCCTTGAGTACCCTCCCTAGAATCAAATGGCAGTGTTAAAATCATGTAAGATTATGTCAGTGTTTGACCTCATCTCAGTAAGGTTTACCTGAAAATGTTTCTTCAGCTGTGAATACATTTTACTCCTTTAAGATATGTAATTCACTAGGCTCCATATATTGTGAAACAATGTATCTGTGATATTTCCAAAGAGTACCATGAGTTCCAAAGACTTCACAGCAAGACCAAGTTTGCAATGATCCCGACACTGACATCATATGTTGGGGATTCAGATGTGTTCTCATTCTTTCAGTATTCTGGAAGTATAGCCTGCCACTATCCTTCATAAATTGGCACTAGTAAGGGAATGATAAATAAATTTTAAAAAGATACTGATGTGAAAGCAAGCTCTCTAGGAGCTTGTTCCACACCTAGGGGGAAAAACTGTGGAAATTACACTTATAAAGAAAGTAATGGGAGCTGAAGAGATGGCTTAGCCGTTAAGATGCTTGCCTGAGAAGCCTAAGAACTCATGTTCGAATCTCCAGGTCCCATGTAAGCCAGACTCACAGTGACTGAAGCTCACAATATCGCACATGTACATAAGGGGGCGCACATGTCTGGAGTTTATTTTCAGTGGCTGAAGACCCTGGCATACACATTCTCTCTCTCTCTCTCTCTCTCTCTCTCTCAAATAAAAAAGAAAATAAGTAATGGAGGGCACTCTAATAACTCTACTAGAGATTTCTTTTCCTCCCTTACCCATGTTCCGTCATTTTCCTACAACGAATATATATTGATTATTGTTCTAGACAGAGGGGGAAAACCTGATTTATGGCTCCTTTCACTCACCCCCTTTGCAAAAGAATTTTACAGCAACAGAAGAAACAGTGACAAAACACAAAGGAGCAGCAGAGGCAGACAGGCCATGCAAGACAGCAGCAAGAGTCCTACCAGCCCCCAGGGGTAGGCACAGCTAACTAGAAAGCTTTTCTCCTCTTTTCTAACTCTTCTATCCTTTAAGCACCATGCAGCCCTCATAACAAGACCCATGCACTGTCTTGTTCTAGATTTATCGGACTGTCATCTCAAGATGATGGGACTCTAATGTATTAGGAGAAGCAGGCCTAGAGCTACCTTAAGCAAAAGACTTACTGTACCCCGCCCTTCCATGTCTTCAGCTAACCCAGCTGTACTGTATTCTCAGACCCAGAAGCCAGCTCCTGCTAACTGGCTTGATTTGCACATAAAGATTATGGTGAATATGCTGCTTTCTGACCAAAAAGTAATGAAAGCCTTAACTTGTTTAAAGCTTTTCAAATTTCCCCTACTGAATAAATGGTTCATGTAACTTGAAAATCTGGCACATCAGTACACATGGTCTTTGGTGGCATGGCTTCTGACACTGGGGTACAGGAATATACTGAAAGTTGTGTCTTATAACTGGTTTGAGAGCTGACTCTGTTATTTACAGGCTGCTGGTCCCTGGGTATGTCAATACACTGTTCAACTTCCTTATCTCTTTGAAATGTGGATCAAAAGCATTCTCTACTTTACAAGAAGATGGAGTGCCATGAACTTGCTGGATCAAAGAGCAAGAACATCTGAAATGTGCCATGAGAGGCATTTCTTCTAAAGGACCTCTCAAACAGGGTATCAAACATTAATTCATAACCATGTCCCATAATAAATACAAATGTACAAGTGTATATGTAAGTATTTACCATAAAATAATTTGAATCAGATTTTTATAATTTGGCCTTAGACATCTGATTACCAGTTACTTTACAATTAACTTTGTTTTCTTAATGATTATGATACATATTCAGGAATTCTCGTGCAGTGGTGGAAAATATTGCTTACAATTTTTTTTGAGTATGATGAAATTTTTATGAAGACTGAATTAAATCATGAATACAGTTGGCATGCTTTGTTTAGTAGACAATTTTGAGTTTTCCGTTGCCTTATTTTGGGGCCAACACAATTTTTCAGAACTCACATTTTATGTCAGCCCTAGAAAAACATTTAGGTCCCAGCTATATTGCTCAACAAGCCTATCAGATAAAGTACTAGACTAGATGCCCCAAGAGTGCCAGAGATATGAGAGAGAACTACTCTCCTTGGGGATGTTTGTTATAATGTTGATTCTTCTTCCACTCTCCACTCAACTGAACCAGAATATCTGACGGTGTAGCCCAGGGATCTACATTTTTAACAAACTCCCCAAATCTCCAGAGTATACTTTGCATAACAACATTTAGGAACACATGATGGGGGGGGGGGTCCACATACATCGGGGAAGATGGGAAGAGATGAAAGAAGTAAATAAGAACCTCAGTAGCCAATCCCGCCCCCACCCCCATGTCACAATCATCCAGGGGCAAATAGCAGGGCTGAGCTACCTTCAAGGTGAGGGCAAGGCCAGCCTGCGTACCTCCATGGAATCTGAATTTCATTTTGGTAGAAACAGCATAAGCAATCTGCATGCTGCATTCAATTCCCAGATGAGTTGAGTTCCTTTTTTTTTTTTTCAACTGGGAATGAATAATTTATAATTCCATTGTGTTAAAACCAAAATAATAAGCCTGTCTGTTGAAGCAATGCTGAAGTCCAAGCTTTGAGGACACACTCATAAATCCTTAAGTACTTTTCTAACTAGTTGAAGACAATTTATGAAGTGGTTTTTGAGAAATGCTAAGCGGCAGTTCAGCTAAAGTGTCGTCTGAAGAACATCTGTACCAGAGCTTTCCATACTCGGTAAAATGCAGGATGCCTGGACACTGCCTGTCACAGTTACCTTCTCATTTCTGGGACAAAACACCCAACCAAAAAACAGCTAAAGAGAGGAAAAGGTTTATTTTGGCTTACAGTCGAGGAGAAGTTTCATCATGTTAGGGAAAGCCTGACGACCAAGGCTGGGCATCACAACTTACCAGGGAGGTAGCAGCGAGAGTGAGCTGGCTGGTGATCCCCCAGCAGGACTAGACGCATAAACCTCAAGGTCTGCTCTGCAGTGACCGACCTCCTCCCACAAGGTTTCACCTCCAAGGGCTCCACCGGTTGTGGATTGAGTATGAGGCTCATTCACAAACTATCAAACCGCCTCCGAGCTAAGAAACCAAAAAGTTAAGAGATTGGGGCCTAGAAAAGCTAGATTTTCAAAAAGGTCCAGCTGACTCCTGGGCATATATGTAAATTAGAGAGCCACAGCTTCCGGGCTGAGTGACTGACAGCGCCCCCTTGCGGGCATCGCTGCTGCGGCCTGCGTGTGGATCTGCCCAAGTCAACCATCTTGTGGGCAGAGAGTAGTGGCCTCTGCTGAGAGTCAAACCTCTTCCCTAGGCAGCGCACATAAATTCGAGGAAAGAGACAGCTTTAATCCTTTCTAGAAAATTCTCAAGGTATAAAAGCTGCCAGCGAACCCCTGAAGTGAGGGAAAAAAATGTTTAAGTGTCCTCTGGGGCATCCCACGAGGCAGTCTCTAAGTCTTTCCAAAGGTAGAGGCCACCTTTGGCTTGGACTGCCTAGATTTTGGTCCTTCATTAAATTAACTTCACGTTCTTTGTCTTATGTCACCTCTCTACCAGTAAAGCAATTTTCACCTCTTTGGTAGAAGTTGTGATCTCTCAAGTGGGAATGGCCGGAAAGTTACCCTGAGGGCTTATCCTAAGAGGGAGTTTTAATGGACCCAGACATATGATTTATTTTGAAATATTACTTGTTAGACTTACAAGGCAGGTACCATGGTAGCAAAAGGCTATTGTTCCTGAAGAAGTGCCTTGCTACAGAATTCAGAGGACATGGTTTGAGTCTGTTAGCATCACCATCATGCTAAGAAACATACCTTTTGGCACAGGGATACAGAGGAAACCCGGAGGGTCTAGAAATTGGCGAGAGGAGAATGTGTCTGGCATTGAATCATTAGCAGCAATAATGAAGTATCTATCTTCAGGTCATTTGCTGGAACTGAGTCATTATTAAATAACAGAGAAATAATGGCATTTCCTTTGAGAAGTTCTTCCTAAAGATGAAGGAAAGAAAATCAAAGAGTTCTTTAGAACGAAGCTAGCTCTACAACAAACCTATTTGCAAAATACAGAAAACTAAGGGCTTCAGTCTGAGACAGGAAAGTTTCCAAAGAGACTCTATCTACCAGTCAGTGACAGCTAAAACTCCTCACTACTGTAAAGTCAGGCCAGCAAACTCAGATACTCAGAGCAGCCAGGAAGGAGTAATCTTCACTTCCACCCCCAAAATACTTACCTCTGCTATTTTTTCTCTTAAAAGTTTTATTTATAGGCAGGTGTGGTGGTGCACATCTTTAATCCCAGCATTCAAGATGCAGAGGTAGGAGGAACACTGTGAGTTTGAGGCCAGCCCAAAACTACATAGTGAATTCCAGGTCATCCTGGGGTACAGTGAGACCCTACTTCAAAAAAGTAAATTTTGGGGCTGGAGAGATGGCTTAGCGGTTAAGTGCTTGCCTGTGAAGCCTAAGGACCCCTGTTCCAGGCTCAATTCCCCAGGACCCACGTTAGCCAGATGCACAAGGGGGCGCATGCATCTGGAGTTCATTTGTAGTGACTGGAAGCCCTGGTGCGCCCTCTTTCTCCCCCCCCTCCCTCTTTCTCCCTCTCTGTCACACTCAAATAAATAAATAAATAATGAACAAAAATTTTTAAAAATAATAAAAATAAATTTATTTATATATGTGCGTGTGTGTGTGCATGGCCATTCCAAGTTATCCTGCCACTGGAGATTCCTGTCTGGCTTTACATGGGTGGCTGGGGAATTGCACCCAGGCTGGCAGGCTTTGCAAATAAGGGCTTTTAAACCACTAGGCCATCTCCCCAGCCCTCATTCTTGCTTCCCTTGACAGACATTCCCTCTCTCCTATACCTTATCTTCTCACTTTTGATGAATAAAGAGAAATGTTCTTCTATTGTGAGAAATAATGATGATAGTGACTGTGGTAGAGAGTACTGGGACTCATCCTTCAGTGTTAAGGGGTGGTAGGCAGGATGGGGCCCAAGAAAGCCAGAGAATATACCATCATGCCAGGAGAAGGAGGCAGGTCCTCCTAGCTCTAGGTCACTGGGCATCCCACAATAGTCCACTGAAACCTCTAAAATCATGAGCCAACATAATGTGGGCCAAATCTTCCCAGCTTACAAAGGAAGTTAAGTGTTCAGTTCTACAAGTGAATGCTCCCACGTTTTAATTTATCAACTCTGCTTAAATTTTTAGAGACTGTATGTGGAAGAAGTGAAACCTCTACTGTAAAGTTGGGACTGAAGCTGGAGCCCTACATGCCCCCAAGGACAAGGAGATGTAGAAACAAAGGGGCTGTCACTGCCAGGTTCTCTCAAGAATTTACCCCAGGGCTGGAGAGATGACTTAGTGGTTAAGGCACTTGCCTGTGAAGCCTAAGGACCCATGTTCGACTCTCCAGATCCCACGTGAGCCAGATGCACAAAGGTGAAGCAAGTTCAAGGTCGTACATGCCCTCTAGGTGGCACAAGTATCTGGAGTGCAATTGCTGTGGCTGAGGCCCTCCCTCCCTCCCTCCCCCCCTCTCTCTCTCTGTCCCCTCTCTCAAATAATTTTTTTAATTAAGAAAGAATTTACCCCAGTGTTTTGGGGGTTCTATCTTTCTGAGGTACCATGGCCAGTGTTGGACTGAACATAAAATGCCTTGAAAGAGTAGAGCTCATGCACTTAATATAGGCAGAGGGTCCAGCCTCTTGCATCACATATCATAAATGGGACTTCCTGAGTCTCTTTCAGTCCCACCTAGAAGGGCTACAATACCAAGGAAAAAAAATGCCAGCAAAAAACGTTTTTCCATCTTTCTTCTTAGTAAGATCCTAATTGATCCAAGACCAGATCAAACATCACCCTTATTGTTGTCATTACAGCTGATCTCTCCAGCCCTCCTTTCTTTGTGTTCTACAAGATCCAGACACAACTACCAAATATAGAGCAAAATAGCAGATCCTGCAACATATTGAGAAGACCAGGAGCTCTGTGGTGGTGAGTGTCAGGGACAGTACTCCTGAGCAGGTATCTTTGGTCTGGACTTTCACAGCCATTGTCTTATTTTTATCTCACATTCTGAGGTTGTCAGTAGGCTTGATTCTCTCCATTTTACAGAGAGCGAGCTTAGGTAACCTGTCAAAGGTCACACCATTGATATTTGACACAACTGAGCTTGAATCTAAGCCTGGTTCCCTCAAAGCTGTGTTTTAATATACCCCAGACCTTAGTTCCATACCATAAGAACTTATGATTCAAGAAACTTAAAAAAAAAAAAAGAATTTCTGTTATATAGGATTGCTTAGAAAACTGAAATTTGAAATTTAATAGAGGCATAAGCATATATGTCCCATAGTGGTGCCTTAAATAATGAAGTACCCTTGCATGAAACATCCTCCTCAATATTTTGCTAATTAGAGAAAGGAAGATGCTAGACTTTTTATTATTGTGATATTGTGACAAGTACCTAAGGGAGATAATTTAAAGAAGGAAAGATTTATGTTGGCTCACAGTTGGGCCAATGCAGACCATCCGCCACACTGGAAAAATAGGGCTAAGCCTTCCTGCATAACCCAGGCATGAGGTTCACCAAAAGAGGCCAGTTACCTCCAAGTTCTGTGAACCTGACCCCTTCTGCCTGGAGGCAGACATACCAAGAGAGTTTTTATAGGTGTCAGTCAGTCCATGCTCACTGGGTTCTCTTGCTTCTGAACCTATGTTGAAGCTACACATCATGGTGGGAGCATGTGAACAAGAATCTTACCTCATGGCAAACAGGAAATAGAGAGAGACAGACAGGAAGGAGCCAGTGTAAAACATACTCCCCATTAAGACCAATAAAGCCCCATTGAAGGTGTGAGGAAGTGAGCCAGGGAAGAGAAGAAAGCTTGTAGTCGTCTTCATGAGCAGATGCCCACCATGGCAATGGAGACTCAGCAGTGTGGCCCACTGGCCAGTAAACACATCTCAGAGGACAGCTTCTTTCTGAAGTGTAGCAGAAGGAAAAAGAAAGGGAACAAAGAAGAGGAAGTGGAGGAGGATATATGCCCACATCTTCCCTACTGGTGGAGACAGAGAAGAACTTCCTACCTGACCTGCTATGCACATAAACCCTAGAAACTTCCAAGCCAAACATGGATTTTAGGAAATCCATGGCACAAGCTGGCCACAGCTACGGTAATGTGTGAAAGGGAACACACGCACACAGCAGGCACCCTGTTCGTGTCAGTTGAGGAATGGCAGAGCAGTTATCAGTATCTCCCATGTCACCAGCAGCTTTGAGGTCTAGCATCAAGATTCCAACAGTATCCATGTGAAAAGGTTCGTGAAACCCCACAGTAAACTTGACCACAAACTCGAGGTCAAAAGGACCAAGGAACCAGTGCTACTGATGGCAGGTAAGCCTCATTCAAGCAAAAGAGATAGAAGCTACATTCTTTTTTTAAATTTTTTATTATTAACAACTTCCATGATTATAAAAAATACCCCATGGTGATACTCTTCCTCCCCCCACTTACCCCTTTGAAACTCCATTCTTCATCATACCCCCTCCCCATCTCAATCAGTCTCTCTTTCACTCTTGATGTCTTGATCTTTTCCTCCTCTTATGATGGTCTTATGCAGGTAGTATCAGGCACTGTGAGGCCATGGATATCCAGGCCATTTTCTGTCTGGAGGGAGCATGTTGTATGGAGTCCTGCCCTTCCTTTAGCTCATACATTCTTTCCGCCACCTCTTACGCATTAGACCCTGAGCCTTGGAAGGTGTGATACAGATATTGCAGTACTGAGCACTGCGGTCTTTTCTTTCCATCACCATGATACCTTCTGAGTTGTCCCAAGGTCACTGCCATCTGAAAAAAGAAGATTCTCAACCAAAAGTGAGAGTAGCATTAATATAAGGGTATGAACATTAACAGAAATACTTACTGGGCAGTTTGATAAGCATAGTATATACATTTGGCCAGACAATAGCAGACGTTACACCCCTCGGGCTTATGACTACCCCTGTTTTAAGTTTTCAGTATCAGGGATGTATTCCCTTCCCATGGAGCGGGCCTCCAGTCCAATTAGAGGGCAGTTGGTTTCCCCCATAACAGACATGCCACTATTGCACCCGTTGGCTCATTTGGCCTGGCTGGCCAATTATAAGGCTTGTACTGTCCACTGATGAGTATCTTCACTGGTGATTTCTCTTTCTCCCGTTGAACTGCATGAAGAATGGCTTCTTTCAGCTTTCTGTCAGCTGGTCTACATGGAGGAGGTCATCAGCTCAGTTCCAGCAAGATTTCTCAGTGGCCTTGCAGCCCAAGTATATGGAGTCTTCAACAATAGGGTCTTACCATCTATTCCTGGTGGGAAACCAAGGGCCTCGTCAATGGCCTATAATGTTTTGGGGGCATCAGGGACTTCCCTGGCCAACAACTCACTGGAAGATATCCCATCCCTGGCACTGAAAATTTTCTAGCAACAATCTATGGCTCCTGAGTTGTTAAAGAGAAAAGGCAAGATAGTAAAACTCTAAAGATAAGTCTGCATGGGTTGAGTTTTTAAAATACTTATTTTTATTTTTATTTATCTTTTATTTATTTATTTAACAGAGAAAGAGGGGGAGAGAGTGAGAGAGAGAGAGTAAGAATAAGCACACCAGGGCCTCCAGCCACTGCAGACGAACTCCAGACACATGTGCCCCCTTGTGCATCTGGCTAATGTGGGTCCTGGGGAATCAAACCTGGGTCCTTTGGCTTTTCAGGCAAATACCTTAACTGCTAAGTTATTCCTCCAGCCCCTTTTAAAATATTTTTATTTACTTATTTACTAGGGAGAGAGAGAGAGAGAGAGAGAGAGGCAGAAAGAGAAAGAGAAAGAGAAAGGGAAAGGGAAAGAGAAAGAGAAAGAGAAAGAGAAAGAGAAAGAGAAAGAGAAAGAGAGAATGGCATGCCAGTGCCTCTAGCCACTGCAAACAAACTCCAGATGCAGGCACCACCTTGTGCATCAGGCTTATGTGGGTACTAGTGAATCGAACCTGGGTCCTTAGGCTTTACAGTCAAGCACCTTGACCACTAAGCCATCTCTCCAGCCCCTGGGTTGAGATTTTGCTTGCTTATTTTCAAGGAATTGTAATAATGCCACATTGGAAGAGGCCATGGCTCACATCCCCCTTGTGCCTAGGTTTTCCTCTCTCATGTGGTTTAATAATCGTTCCTTCCAAGAACCCTTCACAATCTGCTCATTTCCTTCCATAGCTCATAGAGAAAAGACAAACTCCAAAGTTGCCTATTTTAGGCCCCACTGTGAGGTGTCCCAAACACTATGGTCATGGTGTCATGGCAGGAAAACAGGAGAAATTCAAAACTAGATAAAGTATCAAAGAAACGTGGAGAGACTAATAACATCGCGGAAGATAACTTCATGAACGCTGCAAGCTTGTTTCATTCACCACTGCCTGGCAGCACTGAGTGTGACTCCTAGAACAGTCTTCCCCCACTCAGAGTTAGTGCATGAGTAGCCTCAAGCAGCAGCACACCCTGCCCCAAAGTGCCCGTGCTGCTGTCCACGTAAAAGAGTAAACATCCTCTGCAAGCAGAGTTTGGGAGAAGACTCCCGAAGACCCTGACAGCCAGCACACTCCTCCTTTCCTGTCTGAACACTCCCTGCTATCTGCACATTCTAGACTTTCCACAGTTGCACATACGAACATGTCCACATCTACCTCAGGCATCTCACACTCCTTATTCATACTCACCCTGAAGCCAGACACACCCAGTGTCTGGGTATCAACTATGTGAGATTTTGTTTTTCAATGACTTGACCACTGGATTTCTAGAGCTGGAAGCTTTCTCCTGAGTCTATCTTCTCTTCCATCTTACTGATCAAAGTATGCACACTCAGCATAGCCAGCATAGCCAGGCTGGTACCAACACGACCCAAAGCCTAATGAGCCACACCAAGTTAAATAAGGTGTGTAGAAACAAGAGTGCATACCACTTCCAGAAATGCACACATTTCCAAAGGCTCAATATTTAGAAAAAAATCTAAATTTTGCTCAAACATTTAAAAAAATCAGTTTAGAGGAAGAAGTGAGTATTGAAGGTGACTGGCCATTTGTGTTTGGCTAGATTTCATGCCTTCCAAAGCTAGGAAACACTAAAGTCTGTAGACAGGGGCAGTATTTGTTCCAGTTATCATGACAAGACAATGACAAATATCAAGGCCAAATGGGCTGGCTAAAGAAAAAGTTATCATCAGCTTTCAACGATACCTCACCGCTTCAGGAGCCAAGCTCTTGACAGGGCCAAACTGTGCAAGGAAAATGGAAGTTTTACTATGATTTTGCTTTAAACAGATTATCGTATATGCTAATGTGTTTAATATATGCTACAAGTCTCCAGAGAGCAGGGACACATGGGACTTGTTGGATCCCCAGGGTCTGGCTCACTGCTTGTCATGTAGTAGACACCCAGGAAAAGCAAGGTGGATTGGAAAAGTCTACCCAGGCATGGAGGGATGGCTTAGCAGTTAAGGCATTTGCCTGCAAAGCCAAAGGACCCAGGTTTGATTCCCCAGTACCCACGTTAGCCAGATGCACAAGGGGGCGCCTGCATCTGGAGTTTGTTTGCAGTGGCTGGAGGCCCTGGTGTGCTCTCTCTCTCTTTCTCTTCTCTCTCTCTCTTTCCCCCTCTTTCTCTGTCAAATAATTTTTTTTTTTTAAAGTCTACCCAAAGCAATGAAAGGAACTAGTTGGGGACCTGCTAGGTACCAGTTCCCTGTGGGCATAAGTGATACATACGATTTCATTCAGTTCTTTGTGCCAGCTTTCTGAAAAACACCAACTGACATTTTCAGCGGAGAAAAGAGATTTAGCAGAATCAATAAGTCGTGGAGACAGGACTCAGATGTGAGTGACGGCAAAGGCACTTCTTCCGAACATTCATCACCACTGCAAAATTGTCTGACTCCACAGGGCACTCTATCCTACGAGGTGCTCCTTGGTCCAGAATCATCTGGGGATTTCTGTAATTTTGAATGGTAAGTAATTAGATGTTGTGGTGGTTCATCAAAAGGTGGGAGGATGCCTGAATGGAAGAATGATGGAGAGAGATTTCTGCTGGCTCTACTTTGTGTGACAAATGGGTGGTTCACCCAGGGGTGCCCAAGGTAAGGGATAGCTTTTACGCACACTTGCGCCTTGAATAAGGATCCCAGCATGATGCTGGATGCTCCTGCACATGAATTATGGCTCAAGTGAGAAACACAACAAAGCAATTTGCCTCTTTAACTAATTCCTCTTGTCTGCAGTGCTGAAGGAGCAATACGTTAGCAGGCTGCAAGTTGGATAATTGGAAATAAGGGCCACTCTCTGAGCAGGCTGAGGGTAGCTGAGGAAGGCTGGTTTGTATCAACCTCGGGGTTATTTTTTATCATCAGTGTCTATGTGCAAAAAAAAATAAAATAATAAACACAGAATGGGAAATAAGCAAGCCTTCTTCATCCACGGGTACAGGAAAATTCTTTTTACTTTTTAATACTGCCTTAAAGCTGTATTCAATAACAGTGAAGTTCAACTCTTTGGCTTTGGAACGAGTCTTAGAGGTAGATTGTCCAAGAACTAACACATCTGCAGGCTGAGCAAAACTTTGGAGGAATCAATGTTCTTTCTAATACAGACAGAGAGGCAACAAGACCAGGATTTTTCCGTAAGGATTTTTGCCTTCTGATTGCTAGGCAAGAACCAAGTACCTCTATGCTTTTGCAGTAGGTCTCACTAACTGGACATGCTGACAGATCTATGTACACAGAGACCCAAAACATTCATACACACACACACACACACACACACACACACACACTCACTCACCATACCTGCCAGCTTCACCCCCTCCCCTCCACACACACACACACACACACAAACATTGTACCCTAAGCTCTGGTAGTACCAACCAACTCATACCTCCACCTTCATGAATACTGCTGGACCCCTCACCCTCTGCCCATCTCCTCTGCCCATTGCTCTATACCATCACTCCATTCTTTCACATGAAAATGCTCTGCTCCAGTTCTGGCTGATAGATCCTCCCACGCCTGAAGCAGTGTTTCTGTTCATGATTACTACCGTGTTTTCATCATCAACAAACAGGTAAGGTGGGATATACCTAACAAATACTGCATAAGAAGGTAACAAAGTCAATTAGCTGGGTTCACCCTATCCAGGTTTGGGTCTTTGAGCCATAGGCTGACTTTAGCATAGAAACCAAAAGTTCTCTTTCCAAAACTCCACCTACTGGAGAAAGCCTTTGTTTCTCTCTCAGTGGGCTTGTTTATTCCAGATCCTGGGCAGCCAGGGGACTTGAGCCAGCTCAGGGCGGATGTTTTCATCTGTGCTATAAACGAAGCACACGTGCAGGTATGAATCATTAACTGGCAGCCACATGAGAGGGCACTCATTGTTGGCCACTATAGCTAGGATCTGGTGCCTGGAAGATTTTGAGAGGTCAAGTTAAACACTGGGTAGAGGGTATCTTGGCTCCTTCTCTTCACGTTCTGCCGCAAATAATGTGAACTCCTTGAGAACAGAGCCTGCCATTCTGCCTCACTCATCTCCATGTCATCCACACCGGCAAGAGTTCTGGGCACAGACAGGCACTCACTGTGTGAGGTAAAGAACTGAATGAATTAATGAACAAATATGAGGACATCGAGAACCCTGGAGGATGTCCACGGACTTCTGCCTGACTGCCTGAAGCTCTCATCAGATAACAGTTTCCAGGGGGTGGCTCTTAAAGAACAGTACCCAAGACAGGATGAGTAGAGAGCCCAGGGAGAGGCTTACATTCAGCCCTTCCAGTTCCTCATTAGCAAATGCCACTGATGATTCTGACCTCTCGGGGACAGGAAGGTGCAGGCCTGCCTCGTGCAAGCCCCATGCCACGCTGAAACACTGCTGGCTTGGAGTTGCCAGTATTCAGTTCAAAGATGCCAGGTGACCTTGTGGCTGCCCTGCTGGATCATGAGTTTTCTGGAGACCTGGCGTGTATACACGAGGCAGTTTTCCTCCCATCCGAAAACATGCTCCTGGGCTCATCACAGCCCCTTTCCTAGAGGAACTCATGGTAAGGACAGGGCCCTTCCACACAGTGCTTCTATGCACTGGTGAGGACACTTGTGCGTGCTTCATTTTCCTCTGTCATGTAACATAGCACCTGTGGATGATTAGCCAGAGCAGGCAGTATGGCCTTAGCATAGAGTCAGCTTTACACCTCTGACTCAGAACCTGGAAGGCACAGACACCCAGAAGTTGCTGAGAGAATCAGGTTCGTGTGCAGCATAGTGATTACAGGGCCAGACACCAGAGCCAGACTGCCACCACCTCCACCTTCACCAGACCTGGGATAGTAGCAAGTGGCCTAGTGGTGTTTGGTTCCTCATCCTTGCTCCCTCAGCTTCCTGAAAAGCAGGCCAGGTCACATATACTCACAGTGATAGGATGGGTACTACAAAAGTGGTCTCCAGAATTAGATGGGATGCTATTTGCCACAGCTCACAGTGTTGTATAGTCTGATAAAGTTAGGTGTCTTTGCTCTGTGTTATGTCACAAAGCATGACTCTCTGGACAGAGAATCCAAGATGGTTATACCTGCAAGTCTGTTATCCAAGCTGGTAAAGGCTGAGCTTCTCTTTCTTCCCATCTCTCACCCTTCTAAGCAGTCATACTGATCTGCATGCTTCCAAGAAGGCAGACACAGAAGCCACCAGTTCTCTTAAGGATCAGGTTAGAAACTGACACAACATCAAGCCCATCACATGCAATTGATCAAAGCAAGTTTTGAGGCCAGCCAGATTCAAGGGGAATCTCTCAATTGGAGGAGAGCCTTTTACATCTAAGGGGCTTGGGATCATTGGACACTAGACTTGCAGACACCCTACCACAGCATCACGAGCTCATTAGTGAGAGGAAAGCCTCAAATCTAAACACTTTGATGAGCCTGACAGTAACGGTGCCCTTGATGTGAACTATCTCGAGTGATCACAGGCTAAAATACCAAGCTACAGCAAATCAAACTGAAAATCTCAGGTAATATGTCACTTACCAGAAGTATCATGTTGATTGAGTCACAGTATATATTTTTTTAAAAGTGTCCCCATGTTCATGAGGAGGGAAACTATGGGCCAATGACATACAGAGTATCCTCAACTTACTGCTCATACATTCATAAAGCCATATTTTATCATGGAAAGTTTTTCTTTTACCTTCTATTATGAGGGATAATTTTGCTGGGTATATTAGTTTGGCCTGGCAGCCATGGTTTTTCAAAATTTGAAATACTTGTTCCAAGCGCTTCTGGATTTTAGAGCAGCCACTGAAAAATCAAGTCATTTTGATGGGCTTACCTTTGTAAGAGACAAGCTGTTTCTCTTTTGAGCTTTTATCACTCTCTTTGTTTTCTGTGATTAATGTTTTAAATATAATATGACCATGGGGATTTTCTTGTCTGTTCCTATTTGGTGTTCTGGGTATCTCCTATACCTGGATGGGCCTCTGTTTTATAAGATTTGAAAGCATTTATTATAATATTTTATTTATTTCAAAGAGAGACAGATACAGGGACAGAGAGAGAATGGGCACACCAGGGGCTCCAGTCTGTGAACAAACTCCGGATGCATGTGCCACTTTGTGCATCTTGCTCTAAGTGGCTACTGGTAAATTGAATTTAGGTGGTAAGGTTTTGCAGGCAAGTGCCTTAACTGCTGAGCAAACTCTCCAGGCCCTGGATCCAATTTTCTGATCTAGCATGTTAAGCAAGTTTTTTGATTAGGGATTGAGTCCAATGATGTAGAGTTATAATTGAGAGGTGTGAATTAATCCTTCTCAAGTTAGACTGTAGAGTTTGATGTTGTCTCAATCTTCATTTGCTTACATTTTTTTCTAGTTTTGATAATTTTTTCTCTCCTGCAGCATCGTGAGTATGTTTATTCTTATCCCCAATGTGTCAAGAATGTAAATTCAACTTTATGAAGGAGACAAAATTAGAATTATAGATGAAATCCATCAGTCCACAGAGATTGTGTGAATGGTCCGAGACATAAAGTTTCTCAGAGGTTATGCTGAGATTTTTCAACCTGGGAAGTCTACCTCAGACGTCTGCTGTCTCATGACACTCATAGCTCCATGGTTCTCATGTCTACATGTGTCTCCCAAGTACATGGGCACCTCCTTGAGAGCTGGGACTGGCTCCTTTGCATCCCTGAGTCCTCAGTGTTCAGCAAAAGACCTGGCGTGGAGGTATCTGGTGGAAAATGTCCATTGTGTCCACTGAATGAATGAGGGCTGTGTGACCTCACACAGGGGAGCTTTCATCCATCAACATGAGCCAGCTGAGAGAATCTGCAGCCCATCAGCTAGGCCCCATAGCATGAGCATTCTAAACCCTCACCCAGAGACATGGCCACCCTCCAGCTCTAGGAGACAGTCAATTCATTACTCCTAGGCATCATTAGCTGGGTTAGGCTGAAATGCAACAAGACATTAAATTCTCAATGCTACCTTGTTTTTCTTTTTCTTTTTTCTTTTTTTTTTTGTTGTTGTTTGTTTGTTTTTTTTTAGATTCCCACCTCAGGGTTGGGGAGGTGGTGGTAGTAGTTAAGATCACTTACCACTTAAGCACATGGATCTCTGGAGCCTAGACTGACAGGTTTGATTCCCTAGAAACAGCTTAAAATACTGGGTTTGGCCACATATATCTGTAACCTCAGACCACAAGGGCAGAGACTGGAGAATAGCAGGGTCTCTCTGACCAATAGCAGTTCCAGGTAGAGGAAGGGACCCTATCTTAAGGAAATACCCACTGAGTGACAGAGAAAGGCATCCAAGGTTCTCCTCTGACCTCCCTATGCATGTACATGGGGCACACAACTGCACACACATGTTCATACACCACACACATACTCTATACACACACACATGCCTGATCCCCCCTCTCCACAAACACACATGTAAACACTTCCTTTTCCCCCTCTTATCTCATAGCATGAAAGTGTTGCCCACCTCATCTTGTCTCCATGGGATGAGTAACAACTGTAATACTGTGTGCAACCTCTGCAGCGTTCCTGCAGGGCACTGTCCCACTCACTTTACCTCTCTCTTTTCCCTGCTGCATGACCAAAACAAGGCTGGGAAGACCTTCAGATAGTCCAGACATATTTCTTCAGTGAAGCTCATCCTTCAGGTAACAGCAGCATGAGAAAGATCATAGGAGGCTGGAACAGAGCCTGACACCTGGAGCCCACAGGTGAGCTTTTCCAGGAACCAGCTCATGCACTGGAGAATTCTACATTCATTCTTTCACTTCAGCTCCCAACAGGTCAGAGAATTGTCACCACTTTGCTTACCAAGGTGAAAGCTGAAGCCAGCAGTTCAGAAATCCAAAGATATGGGTATCTTATCTCAGCTCTGATGAACTGTCACACATCCCAGGCTCCTTCCTCTTCACTAGAGACAGTGTGGAACTAAGAGGAGGCCTTTCCTGCAAATGTGGAAATAGAGAACTAGGCCAAAGTAATAAGGAATATAAGCAAGTTAGTCACCTTGGGAAATTGGTCTCATTTCTGGCATAACTAGTTCAAATGGGGAAAGAAAAATTTTTTTTCTAATATGAGATATCTTCCAAGAGGCCTCAAAGATTAATCTGTGAACTATCTGTGGAGCTGATTAAAATAATGACTTCCAGGCTAGAGAGACTGCTTAGCGGTTAAGGCACTTGCCTGCAAAACCTAAGGACCCAGGTTCGATTCCTCAGGACCCATGTAAGCCAGATGCACAAGGTGGCACACACGTCTGGAGTTTGTTTGCAGTGGCTAGAGGCCCTGACATACCCATTCTCTCTCTCTCTATCTCTCTCTCACACACATACACACAAATAAATAAATAAATAATTTTTAAAAGACAATGACTTCTAGGTTCTGCCTCAGATACACAGAGTCAGAATAGCTATAGAGGGTCTGGAAATATTTGTGGATAATGAGCCTCCCTCTCCACTGGGGATTCAGATATACCCCAAAAGTTGAATGGCTACTGTCCCGTAAGCAAAGAATGAAGTCAGCTTCCCTGGAAGGACCTTGTGCTCTGAAGGTAGGTAGAGCAAGAAACCATCACACACCTGGCCACACAGATGGTCTCACAGCAGATGAAGGAGGCTCTGGGGATAGACCTAGAAAGTTTTGCTCCTGCCATACCTGGCTTTCCTCTAAAGGGGCACCAGCTTGACCTTTTCCAGTGTCAACACCATTGTAAGAATGAGGGTACTCACCAACAGCACAAAACCCAAATTCCTGGAATCTTAACTTATTTTGCATTAAATTGGGAGGCTGTTGCAAACAGTGTTTCCTGAGACTAACTCTTTTCTACCCATTCTGCCTGATTTATCAGAAAATGTCAATCCATGTGTGATTATTGCAAGTGTCAGGCATCTACAACCTTTATCTCCACCAGAGAAATTCCTCAGTGAGGCTACCTAGCTGTGCATTAACACAGAACAATAGATAATAAACTTCTACTGGAATTCCTCTGGATACACTACTGAAATTTAGCAAACTATAGGGCAATAGCCAAAGGAATGTTGTTGTTGTTATTGTTGTTTTTTTTTAAGACAAAAATCCACTTTGGAACTGGGGATAAGGCTCAATTGGTAGAGTGCTTGCCTGTCATGCATGAAGCCCTGGGTTTGATCCATAGCACTGCCTAAACTGTGGTGACACACTGCTAATCCCAACAGTTAGGAGGTGGAGGCAGGACTATCAGAAGTTCAAGGTCATCATCAGCTGTATGGCAAATTTGAGGCCAGCCTTGTTTACAGGCGACCCTGTCTCAACATAACAACAAAAATCCCCATTTTTCTCCTCAGCCTCTGCTCTACCTCTTGTTCCAGTTCTTCCAGGCTCTTGCCATCTGTCTGGCCATCTGCCCACCTGAATCAAACCTGGGCAGAAAGCTTATTAGTTAAAAGTGGCTCCCCTTTCTTCTTCCTTTATTGGAAGGACATAAAGGCCCAACTTGAAAAATGTTCCTCAAATTGAAATATGGGATATATAAACTCACTTCCCAGGGAAATTAAATTTGCCTTCATGAAGATGTTAGCCATTTTTTTTACAATTTGTGGAAAGGGTGGAAAATGTATTGAAGTTCATACAATTTTCATCATGTCATAAAGTGAAAAGCCACTTTCCATTTGTAAAAGGAACTCTGACAGCCTCTGAGTCCCCTCAAAGAAGGCAGCAAGAAGTCTGAGAGCTAAGGAAGCGGCTGGCCCTCCCCAGCAGCATCTGCTGTCCAAGAGATGCTCCACCGTTTCTCAGAAAAAGAGAACTGTGAGAAAATGCCCAAATTAATCCACCGGCACATGGAAATCATGTTGGATAGAGTGTCAACAAGTCTGTAACAATGTCAGGATCTTCCTTCAGTGATGTGCTGATCCCTTATAAGTATGTGGATTCAACTGTCGCAGGATTTCTTTGCCCAGTCTCTTAGCTGGGTCAGAGTTCCTATGGCTTCAAAAATTGGGCTCATTTACTGCTTTGCTGATTATCAGGACTTGAGGAGAAAGAGCAGATCTCTCAGCTCTGCTGGGCTGGAAGATTTGAGAAATGAACTCACACTGTCCATGTATATGGGTCTCTATGGCAGTGGTTGTAATGGATTTAGCCAAGGTCATCAGACGTGGTGAGTTTGTACAGCGAGGAAAGACAAGCCTATATCTAGGTTTTCTCTTGTCCTCTAGGGTTTGTGACAATGTAACACTCATGCTTATGTTCCTCAGGTATATCCCACAAATTCTGACCTCTGTCCTTTTTCTGTTCCAAACATGACTGTATCACAATGTAGAAGGTTGCAAACAATATGTTTTAGTGAACATGTGGTTTTCTTGAGAATGCAAGTTATTTCCACCCATTCCTATAATTGATTGCCATTTAGCAACCATCTAGGATCTGCCAAGCACTGTTGTAGGCATTCGACTGCTTTTTCACTTCTTAAAATAGGCCTATGAATCAACGGCATAACCCCATTTTATAGAAGATGAAAACTGAGGGCCAAAGAAGAAAGGAGCCAACCAAATGTCCCATAGTTGGTAGGTGAAGGATCCAAGATCTCACCAAAGCCATTCTATCTTCCCATCATATAGGAATGCTTGTCTTGAGCAAAAGGGTACCTTTATTTTTTTCCTTATCAGACAGTAACTTTTCAATAGTTTTCTATGATTTTAAAGCTTCTCCTACATACTATAAATTCTCCCATCTCCTTTAAATATTTTTTTAACTTTTTCACCTGTCTTAGTACATCTTAAATGGGAAATAATGTCCCTTTTTTGTTGTATTTCTGGGTATCAAATCCAGAGCCTTGGGCATGATGGTCAGTGCTCTACCACTGAGCTATACTCAAAGCAAGAGATATTATCTTTAGCGCAATTGCAGTACACAGATGTGTGCATTTGAAGGCCACAACATCTAAAGACCATGACCTTTGAGGTACTTCCTGCAGAGTCCTTGAGTGAACAATTGTTCGAGCAAGTATCTCTGGGGTTTCAGTCTTCCCAAGAAAGCAGGAGTGAAGGAAACTGAGACGACATGAGCACAAGAACAGAGAGAAATTGTCTGGAATAATTAAACAATTTGATGTGGCAGGATGTGGTAGAAAATTATAGGCCTATAGCCTGTAAAATACTTTGAAGCAATGGCTGAAGAAAACTCACTGAATATTATAATTCAGTGCAAATCTGTCTTTTGGGATGAAGGCTGGCATCATTATACACTTGCAAAAGTTTCCCAAGCGCCAGCATTCCAAGCTAACAATCACAGCAAACAGGCTGCCTCCAAGAGAAATTTCACAAACACGACTATTGCATTTTTCAGGCATTAGTGTGCGAAGGGGCTGAGAGATATTGCACCCATCTCTCAGTGCAGGGGTTAACGTGACAGGGCCACAGCCAACTTCCAAGTTTCTCCATCTTCATGTGATTTTATAAAATCTCACTTTCTCGAGGCTTATTTATGAGTTCATCCTCTTTTTATTGAGTTTTTGGGTCTTGCTTGCACCTTGGTCTCCACTTAGTGGACTTCAGCAAAGGTCCCTCTAGATTTAGACAGTGATGCAAGCTCCCCCCATCCCCGCTATCCCCTGGAGAAACAACACCCCTCTAGACATCAATAGACACAGGAACATAGAAATCACCCTGTGGCCTGAGACACCCGTGCTTTCTATAAGGGCCAAGATTTCGATTCACACCAAGCAAGAAGAGATGAAATGTGCAGCAATTTACTCCTGAGAGCCGTCATTATCTTGTGAGTAGTGTTATAGTCCAAAGATTCAAGGTTCTCACTCTGCTTCCAAGGCACAGAGCATCCGGGTCCCATCCTACCTTCCCCTCTTCTCCCTGCTCCATGTGAAAGAAGTGCTCTGATTTGATGTCATGACAATTCATTTGGACTGAAGTAGTTACTGTGCGCCAGGCCCTGCGTGCAGAGTCCTTCCCATGGGTTATCTGGAATTATGCCCCATTGTAATGAGTGAACGCAGCACAAGAAGCCTGCGGTGCTGCCTACAGCTTCCTGGAGAACTCAGGGGAGGGGGACCCAGACACGAAGCTCCACCCCTCTGCCTTCCAGCCCACCCAGCACACAGACTGTTCCCCTCTAGTCACCTGAATTTGCATTGACTTTCAGGGCCTTGTTCACACCCAGTGTTCGTGAACCTTTCCAACCACTACAAGACCACAGTAAATCCTATCACCGTAATCTTTTCAACCACTTGCTATCAGCACATTCTCTCTGACAATTGCACTTTGCTGTGCACACATGTGATGGTGGTGGTGGTGTGTGTGTGTGTGTGTGCCAGAGGGCAATCTTGGATGCCATTCCTCACACACTACCCATCTTTTTCAGAGACAGTCTTTCACTTGTCAGTTAGGCTAAATGGCTGGCCAGTAAGCCCTGGGATCTACCCAGCTCTACTTCTCCATCACTGAGATTACAGACTACCAAGCCAGGATGTTTTAACGTAGGTTCTGGGGATCGAACCTGGGTCCTCATGCTTGCAAGGTCAGCACTTTACTGACTGAGCTGTGCTATCTCTCCAGCCCTCACCTGTTTTCTGATCTGTAACAGTGGAGGGCAGTAGAAGAAAGTGTTCTTGAACAATAGATCCTGAGATTCATAAGCCACTCTGGGCACTTTTCAACTATGGAACTGTGGGTTCACTTAACCATCAGCCACTAAGCATCCACTGAATGACAGAATCTGAGATCTTTAGAGTGAGCCCAACCCAGACCAGACACCACTAACATGGACCTTGGGCCAGTGACTTCATTTTTCTGAGCCTCAGTTTCTTTATCTGTAGAATGGGTACAACACTACTCATCTCATGTGTCTTTGCCCATCATAGCCAACAAAATGAAATATAGAAGTGGCCATTGCGGTTCTTGCTCCTAATAGATGCTCAAAAAATGGAGGCCTTTATAACTGCTGTGATAACCATGTTTTCTTAGTCTCATTTCCCTAACTGGGTGATACGTGTCCCTGTATAGAGGAGTCGCTCCTCACAACATCTATCCACAGAGCCTGAACCAAGCCAGTGGCCACAGTGCACCAGGAACTTGCAGCTAGGCCTGAATGATGAACACGTGCTCCATTGTGTGCAGAAGCCCACTCCTCTCTCCTTCCCTTTCTCTCTCACTCTCCCTCCCTCTAAATCTTTCCCTTCCCTCCTTTCCTCCTTCCCCAAATGTCAAGATCCAGGTCCGGTGAACAGAGGCAGACTCAATGGAAGGACTTCTGTGGCTTTCCTCTGCACAGAGGTGACCACAACGTGCCGGGGGCTCTCGCTGCCAGAGAGGAGCTGCTGCTCCTCATGGAACACAGCAGCTCAGAGTCCAGAGTATTAGGGCTGATCCAACGCGCCTTTCCCAGCAGCTTTTGCTGAACTGTGAGCATTCCTGAGCCATCCCATGGTTGCTGTGATTCAAACTTCAAAGGGAGACATCTCTCAAAGCCCCAGAGCATTTCCGATGCACTCATCAACTACACATTCCCTGCACTCTCCCTGCCATGTTTCTCTCAGCCATAGCTAAAAGCTTAGGGCACAGGAGCACAGGACAGGTGTGCAGCTCCTGACTTGACTCTAGATGAGCGCTGCTCCCTCCACTCAAGAAGCAAAGATGTCTACGGCCACCCCAGAGCTATTCATCTCACAGCACATGGGACTGCTTCTGAAAAAACAAATAGAGGAGTGACTCTGGACATGCTTTGGTGGATAAATCACTCGCTGCACAAGCATAAGGACCTGAGTTTGGATGCCCACTTAAAGCCAAGCACTGTAGCACACATCCATAATCCTCACTCTCCTATCTCAAGATAGGAGGCAAAGACAGTAGAATCCCTGGGAGCTCACAGGCCAGCTAGGCTGGTGTCTAGCAGTAACAAAACTCAAACAAGGTGAAAGATGAGGACCAACATCCAAAGTTGTCCTCGAACCTCCATGTGCATGCGATGGCACTCATGTGCACACATGCACTCATATGCATCATATCCCCCCCCCAAAAAAAAGAAAGAAAGAAGAAATATAAGGAACAGGGTGCTCATATCAATCTCATTCCTACCACTAGCTGGGACACTGTCCTGGTTAGTGACTCACATGGGAAAAGACTTCGCACACTGGGTGAGGAAGATGAGGATCCGGGTCTTTGCTCATTTACCTAGGAAAAGGAAGGTATTCTAAATATATCAGAGACCCACAATCTATCTATCGCAGTAGTAGACATCAAAAACTCACTGTTTCATTGGTGAAGAATATTCCTGGCATGTCCAAGGACTGTTTATGAATTTAAGTTCAACTCACAGACATCTGACCACTGAGTGAGTTAACAACTCTAGGTGTCCACGTGGCAAAGATTTCATGCAGTGAGACCAGCATGGGAGAGCCTTCTATGACTTCGTCATTAAACTGAGCCCAAGAGGACTGTATCTAAGGTCATGCTTAAGGGCTGGGTACATGTTTGTTTCAGGAGTGTTTTCTGTAGCTCCACAAAAGCCACTAAAGAGCTTGCCACATCCCCAACACCTGTGCTGCTTCTCTCCATCTTTTTCGTCCTCCTCCTCCTCCTTCCTCTTCATCGTGCCCATCTGGCATGCACGAAAGCTATCCATATTTAGCCAAGGAGAGTTGACCACTAGCTCCTTTCCTCCACACCGTCCTGTTCCCATCCTTCTGTAATGGCTCCTCCTAACCTACAGGACATTTATGGGAAAAGGTGAAAATTCTTCTTTGGTTGGTGAATACAGATAGATGTGTCCTGGTCAGCTTTGCATGTTGCTGGAACGAACCTCCAAACCAGACACAGTTTTTGGGAGGAAGGGATTTATTTGAAGCTCACAGATCCAGGGGAAGTTCCATAATGGCAGAGAAGCTGGCCCCCTTGGCAAAGTTCCACGTGGAGAGAAAAGCAGCCACCACCCACTACAAGCAAGCACACTCCATGAACCCCTGGCGGAGCTCAAGCACTCTGCCTGTCTCTCTTCTGGAATTGCAAATCCGCCCCCTTGCCTAAGCTCTGGACCCCAAGATCTGCCAACAGTGACACCTCTTCCAGCCAGGCAGCTAGAAATCCAAGAAGCTTTAATAAAACTAGATCTACTGGGGGATATCCATTAAAAATACCACAATAAGAAAATTGAAAGTAAGAATATCTTTTTCCATCCCAGCAATGAAGATATCTGGCACTTCGTCAGTACCCAAGGGCTATTTACAAATTTAAAACCAAAGCACAAACACCTGACCACCGAGTGACCAATGACTACTATGAAAGTGTCCAAATAGCAAATATTTTATGTAGCAATACCAGCAACAGGGGGTTTTCTATGGCTGCATCATCGACTGAGCCCAGGAAGATTTTTTAATATGTAATTGTTTTGAGTGAGGGGGCATAGAGAGAAAGAATGGGTGCACCATGGTTTCTAGCCACTGCAAACAAACTCCAGATGCATGCACCACCTTGCGCATCTGGATTACATGGGTACTGGGGAATTGAACCTGGGCCCTTGGGCTTCACACACAAGAACCTTAACCACTAAGCAATCTCTCCAGCCCAGGAGGATTACTTTTAAGGTCATATCCTAGGGCTTAAAATAATAAGAAGAAAGCATAAGATAAGAAAGAAAAGGGTGAGGATGAAGGAGAGGAGGAGGTAGAGGAGGGAAAGAAGGGAGATAGATAATGTCATTTACTGAAATAAACAAGCATGAACTGTAAAATTAAAAAAGGTACAAGATAAGCAAGGCCAATAAAGATCATAGTGATAGCTTGGAGATTTCCATGCAAGCTACCTTGCTATCCTACTATCCTGGCTGGATAGGCAGAGGTATAATTTATAAGCCCAGACTTCATCATCTTGAGGTTGTTTTTTTTTTTTTAAGGTGATAAGTTGTTTTAATCAACCTGGCTGGCTTATTCTTTTTCCCCCATGTCTGATACAGTCCTAAGCTAGGAGGCAGTTTTGCTCAATTCCTCTTTCTATCTGGTTGATATATTATGCTTTCTTCCAAGTGTTGCTCTGGAGAGCACCCCTCTCTTATTACTTTTCGCCTCAGTTCTTATAATGAAAGTTTTGTAAAGCATGACTACTGTTTTCATTTCTGATCTAAAAGGGAGATGATATAAAATAGAATGTGTGAGCACAGATGATTTTTGAGCAAAATATTATACTTGAAAAGGAAGACTATCATGGAAAATATAGAACCTAGGAGGTTTTTGCAATTATAGTAAGAACCACTAAAAGTGATGGTGAGAGCCTCTTACCAGCCATGAGATGGTCCTGGAGGGAAGTTCAATAAAGGCAAGAGAGCTAAGTGAACTTTCTTACTTTCTTACTGTTCTGTCTCCTGATGTTTTATGGACTCCTATCTCTCTTTTTGAAGACTGCATCCCTATCTATGTTTAGCATCACACCAGCAATGCTGTCAGCACACAGTAAACTTTCATCATTATTAATAGAAGTAATTAATCATGCAAGGTGAGGAAGTTCCCATCAATGTCCCACAGTCAGGTACCAGCTGCTTTGCACCTTCCATGGACTTACCACGAAGAAAGCATCACCTTCACAGGGACATGCCTTGTGACTCAACCAGCCCCCTGTCTCTAGATGCAGATGAACTCCCCAGGTATGCAAGGAGCTGGGCAGAAAGCATGGCTGCCCTAAGGCTCTCTCCTCACAAGCACTTCTCTAACCTTGTTACATGTGCCAAGACAGCTCAACCTCCTTGTTTGCCCAAGTTAAGCCACTCACATTTCAGTCAGGACTGCCTTGAGACCAGGTGTACTAAACAAGTGAAGTAATGCTTCCCTTCATGACAAATCCAGGGATTTCTTGCATCTGTCTTCCCCTGTGTAGGGAAGAGATTTGGAATAAGATGCTGGTCATGTTTGTTGACTGAATGGCTAAATCATACCACACTGGGTTACCTGTTACTCACTCCTAAAGGCTCAGCTCTATAGATACCTCAACATGAAACTATTTCTTAAGTACACACATATACACAGAGCATCCCTTTAGTGCCCCGCACCCTATTGTTTATTTATTTTATTTAATTATCTTCAGGGAAAGAGAAAGGAGAGGAGATAATGAGCACACCAAGGCCTCTTGTCACTGCAAACAAACTCCAGATGCATGGGCCACTTCTGGGCATCTGGCTTTATGTGGGTACTAGGGAACAGAACTCAGGCCATCAGGCTTTGCAAGCAAGTTCCTTTAACTACTGAGCCATCTCTCCAACCCCCACCCCATCATTTATGCCTCCACTTAATATACCCATTCTATCTTTTTTCTCCTTTAATGATGGAAAACACTGTGTTCATTTTTCAATGCCCCCCAGCAATGTTACCAAACACAGACACAAAAATTATCAAGGAGAGCTCAGAGACAGACTGCAGAAGCCAAAAGTTAGGCATGTAGAGAGCCCAGCCCAGTGGCAACGTAGCCCATTCAATGAAGTTACTTCAATCACACTATGGAAGAGAAACCAGAGTTACACTGTAAGACCAGAAGGCAGGGCAATGGGCTGGTGTTTGCTGTGGTTCCCTGACTCTCTGGATCTTAATGCAAAAGTTCTCCATTGCCCATGGCTTGTGAGCAATGACACACCTGGAGGCTGTCCATGATGGTCTATGATTAGCCTCAAGGCAATTATCCATGACAATAGCCCACATCTGTCCACACAGAGAATATGATGATATCACAATCGGATGACAAGGAAAGAACCAGAGCAGAAGTAAAGTCACTAGCATCTGGAAGATTTCTGGAGGCAGAGAAAGTTGTGAATACCATGGAGAGGGTAGCCTAGCAAACCTATTGTGGTGGTTTGAATGAAGTGCCCCCCAAACCCACATGAACTGAAAGCTAGGTTCTCAGTTGGTGACAATTTAGGAATTGCTAGAAGGATTATGTTTGGGGGGGGCAGGCTTATGGGGGTTATAGCCAGCTCCCCCTTGCCAGTATTTGGCACACTCTCCTGTTGCTGTTGTCCATGTGATGTTGGCCATGAGGTGATGTCCACCCTCTGCTCATGTCACACTTTCCCCTGACATCATGGAGCTTACCCTTGAGTCTGAAAGCCAAAAGAAACCCTTTCCTCACACAAGCTGCTCTTACTAGGTGTTTTGTGCCAGCAAGGTGAAGGTAACCACAACACCCATCTATAGAGGAGACACAAGGTGCACATGGCTCATAGGTCCCACCAGTAATGAATGTAATTATTGCTTGACCAATTAGGACTTGCTTAGTTGTAAAGAATGGAAAATCCAACTGAGGGTGGTTTAGACTTTAAAAGGACACTAACTGCTCATGCTCTACTTGAGGCTGGGGATATAGCTCAGTTAGTAAAGTGCTTGTCTCACAAGCATGAGGACCTAGAGAAATACTGAGTATGGGTGTGCCTGACTGTCACCCCATCCCAGAGCTGGGGAGGCAAAGATAGTCAGATTCCTTGAACTCACTGGCTGCTCAGTCTAGCTAAAGTGGTGAGTTCCAGGCCCATATCAGGAACCTTGTCTCAAAAAGAGATGTATGGTGTTCAAGTAGAACACACACACACACACACACACACACACATACTAAAAATAAAATAAATACAAGCTTTAGACCTAAAGTTTCAGAGACAACTTGGGTCTGGTACTTAAACGAAACCATGAGAAATACGTGTCTTTCTCCAAACAAAAGTAAGACTCCTCCACAAAAGCGCCAAACTTAGAAGTGCATAACTGAGGCAACCCGACACAGTGAGAAAGCACACTTCTTCTTTCAATTTTTTTTTTTTTTTTTTTTTTTTTTTTTTTTTTTTTTAGCAAAGACTGAGTCCCATTTGCCTGGGTTCACTCTTAAGCCACTCTGTAATCCAATCTCAGTAGTGACATGGATGAGTGTTCCCACAGAACAGGACTCCAGCTATGTCAGGGCAGAAGAAGGAAGAGTGGATAGGCAAATCTGCACCTACCTCACAGGCACTTGGCATTTCTTAGTCTTGCATGTACCATGGGTACTGCCAAGGACCAGCCTTCAGTGCTGCGCTGTTCCTAAGAGCACAGCAAGAAGGACCACAGAGAACTGTAAAGCAGAGAGGGCCTTTCTCCCCCTGCATACCACCTTTCTCCTCAGTCTCACTCTGGGGATGGAGAAAAATTGACTCAAAGAGAGGTGGGACTTAGATATTTCCCAATCATCATGTTTGAGATGTTTTAGGAACCAAGATTTTTTTATTTAATTTATTTATTGGCAAGTAGAGAGGGAGAGAGAAGAGAGACAGACAGACACATAATGGGCACACCAGGGCCTGTAGCAACTGCAAATGAACTGTAAGGACATGTGTCCCTTGTGCATATGGCTGACATGGATCCTGGGGAATTGAACCCGGGTCCTTTGGCTTTGCAGACAAATGTCTTAGTGGCTAAGCCATCTCTCCAGCCTGGAACAAGATTATTAACAATAAAATTTTCACAGAAAGCTGTTGAAAATAAAACCATCCAACCATAAAACCCCAAAAGAACCATGAATGAAACTACAAATTAGAAAAGAATTTAAGGAGGCTGGAGACATGGCTCAGTGGATAACAAGCTTGCTTGCCATGAAAACATGAAGATCTGAGTTGGGATGAATGGCACCCATGGAAAAAGCTGTGCTTGGTAGAGTTCACCTATAATCCCAGCACTAAAAAAAAAACAGAGACAGGATCTCTGAGACTCACTGGCTAGCTAGCCAACTCATGGAGCTTTGTGTTCAGCAAAGACCCTGTCTCAAAGATCAAAGTGGATCATAGCTAAGGAAGACACCAGCATTAACTTGTGGCCTCTGCATGCACATGCACACACACACACACACACACACACACGCATGCATGCACACACACATACAAACATGTGCATATGCCACATGCATACATATTCACAAAAGAATTTAATAAAATGTCTGAATATAAAATTAGTATACAGGCTGGAGAGATGGATTGGAAGTTAAGGAACCTGTCTGCAAAGCCAAAGGAGGACCCAGGTTCAATTCCCCAGGACCCAAGTAAGCCAGATGGACAAGGTAGTGCATGTGTCTGGAGTTCATTTGCAGTGGCTGGGGGCCCTGGTGTGCCAATTCCCTCTCTCTCCATCTGCCTCCTTCTCTCTCTCTTTCTCCCTCAAATAAATAAAATATTTTAATAAAAAATTATCATACTATGCCAGCCTTTTTGAGGCGAGTCCAAAAGACTGGCTTTTTTTTGTTGTTGTTGTTTAAATGAGAGAGAGAGAGAGAGAGAGAATTGGCATGTCAGGGACTCTAACCACTGTAGAGGAACTCCAGATGCATGCATGACCTTGTGCATGAATCACCTTGTGCATCTGGCTTTTGTGGGATCTGGTGAGTTGAACATGGTCCTTAGGTTTCACAGGCAAGCACCTTAACTGCTAAGCCATCTCTGCAGCCCTATGCTAGCTTTTAAGTTCACAGCCTCCTGTTCCAAGTCCACCCTTCTCTATGTGAGGGCAGAAAGTAGGCTCCCTATGTGGGAGCCCCTTCAATAGTGTGGACCCTGGAGGAAGACAGCAGTGAAGTGTCAGCTTGTAGCATGCTTGCTTTTTTCTTTCTTTTTTTGAGATAGCAAGAGAGAGAGCACAAGAGATAGAATTGGCCCACTGCACCACTGCAATAGAACTCCAGGCACTTGTGCCACCTAGTGGGCATGTGCAACCTTGCGCTTACCTCACCGTTTGTGTGTCTGGCTTATGTGGGATCTGAAGAGTAGAACAAGGGTCCTTAGGCTTCACAGGTAAGCGCCTTAACCACTCATCCACCTCTCTAGCCCAGCTTGCCTTTTCTTGTTGGGCTTCTTCTGACTTCCTCTTCCTGTGACTGTCCCCTAATTTCTCAGTCCCACAGGTGGAGTTGTCAGTTATACTAAGAACAACAGAGCCAGCTTCACGGTCAAGGACCCGAGAATGAACTAGCCAGAGCTCTCTCCTCAGGAGTCTGTTTTTCATGGGCCATTGTATCATCTGAGCTTGGAGATCCCAGCTCCACCCAAGTAACCCCCTCTGCAGAGTCTGGCTTTCAGCTAGTTAGAGACAAACTTCATTAACTACCTTCTCCTTCCTCCATTAGCCTGGGGATAGTAGCTGCTCCCCACAGCTTTTCTTCCTCTGTGATGCCTTCATATTCTGCTTACCCCTTTGCAGGTTCCCCTGTTACAGCTTTATACTAGGTAGCAATTCTATGAAATAATCTCTGTTAAATTATTAGTGCTATTTCTGTCTTCTGGACCCTTTCTAACACACACTGGGAAAGCAACAGACTTTGTGTACACAAAATAACCCATTAGAACATGTAAGAACAAAATGAGATGAAACACATAGTGAACTAGCAAGAAATGTGGATAGCCTGTACGAAGAAAAAATCTGTAAACTATTACCAACAAGAAGCCAGGTTTCCTTGGGAAAACAACATCCTAGAGATGCCAGTATTCTCTGTGTTAACTTATGCTTGTTGATACTTAATATATCCTTGGTAGGCAGACAGGCCAATGATCAAAAAATAAGAAACCCAAAGATAAACCTAAGTGCCACAGAAATAAGATGAATGATGAGACAGTCAGCAACTTAAATAAATGAGAAAAGATAGTTTTAATAAATGATGTTGAGGCTACCAAATTACCATATGGAAAAGGCCCCAGATTCATTCCTCTTATCATATATCAGGATGAATTCCAAATGATTTATATTGTTAAAAATAATGGAGGACAATCTGTCCTAGCAATGACTTAAAATCTAAAAGCAGTAATAAATATCACTAATATAAATATGAATGTAATGTGTGTACTTACAGACATTTAAAAAAATTGCATAGGAAAAAGAAAAATCAGCCTGGCATGGTGATGCACTCCTTTAATCCCAGCACTCAGGAGACAGAGGTGGGAAGATAGCCATGAGTTAAAGGCCACTCTGAGAATACATAGTGAATTCCAGGTCAGCCTGGGCTAGTGTGAAACCCCACCTTGGAAAAAACAGAAAAAGAAGAAGAAAGAGAAAGAAAAGGAAAAAAAGATGATGATTGAGGAGAGCTATTGCAATGAATACCACAGACTAAGGATGTATAACTAAATGAAGATCTCTTAATTAAGTACAAAAGATCAACAACTAAAATTTAAATATATAAATAAGAACTGACATTTCAAAAGATTCAATAACCTTTTAATCAAACCAAATCTTACTCAACCCCACTCAGAATCAGAGGAGTTTGAGACTACTCATGACAAAATATTTGCATGCAGAATATAAGAATTCCCAAAATCACTAAGAAAGAGACTGTTGCAGTCAGGTTTGCGTTGCTGGCAGAAACCACCCAATTAAGACCAGCTTTTGGGGGAAAAAAAGGTTTATTTTGGCTTACAGACTTGAGAGGAAACTCCATGATGGCAAGGGAAAACAACAGCATGAGCAGAGGGTGGACATCACCCCCTGGCCAAAATAAGGTGGACAATAGCAACAGGAGAGTGTGCCAAACACTGGCATGGAGAAACTGGCTATAACACCCATAAGCCTGCCCCCAATGATATACTGCCTCCAGGAGACATTAATTTCCAAATCTCCATCAGCTGGGAACTTAGCATTCAGAACACCTAAGTTTATGGGGAACACCTGAATCAAACCACCACAGAGACATTTCACAAAAGAAGATATGGAAAAGTACCAAGTATCAATATTGGAGAAGAAAATGAAAATATAAGTCTCAATGAGACATTGCATTTCTGCTAGGAGAGCTGGGATTTTTCAAGACCAATGACAAGGGTTGGCAAAGATAAAGGTCAAGATGAACTTGGGCTGCAGGTGAAATTTACACTGGAATAGCCATGTTGGAAAAGTGTTTTTATTGCAATATCAAGCATACTTAAGAATATTCCTATCCCACAATTGGAGTTTCCACCTTTAAACATATATATATATATATGTTTGAAGATATATATATATATATATATATATATATATATATATCCACAGAAATAACTACATAGTACAAAATTATATGAACAAAAATGTTCAAACAAACTGTGCAAAAGAGCCACCAACATTGGAAGCAATCCATCTGACAGAATTAATATGTAATTTATGTCATATTACTACGTCCACTAACAGGATTAATGTCATAGTGGATTTATCCTTAGTAAAACACTACACAGCAGCAAGTAACCAACATGTGATATGTACCCAACATGGATGCATCTTAGAGGTATTATGCTGAATGAAAAACAGGCAAGTACGAGATAAGATACACTGTATTATTCACACACATGAGGTAAAGAAATTGATAGTGCCATAATCAAAGTGTTATAATTTCTGACAGTCATATTGACTGAGAAGGAGCAGAAAAGAACCTTCTGGGTTCTGGAAATATTTTATCTTCCTAAGTATGACAGTTATATAAATTGTATATACTGGCATTAAACATCAGTGATATTAGTTCTCTGTATATATGTTCAGGTATACAGCAATAGAATTTAAGAATATCAAAAAAGGTAAATTGAAATATCACTTCTTACTTATATTGGCAATACTCCAAACGTTGGATAGCTCCATCAGTGAGGATATGCTGAAAGAGGCACTTAGATGTTGCTAGGGCAACTTTCAGAAAAGGAGATGGGAAATGTCTACCAAAATCTCACGTATATCTGTCATTCCTCCTAACTGTTATACTTCTAGTGGTCATCACTGTCAGAAAATCCAAAACAGAATCTGTACAAGCATATCTACTAGGGAAAGTTTGTGTAACAGGAAGACATTGAAAGCAAATCTCCACCAACTGGGGACTTGCTGAAATACACTGGGTATTTCACATAATGAAAGTGCATGTGGTATTAAGAAGGATGCAGAAAATATTAGTATATTCTCCTGGTTTTATTTCTAAAAATATGTATTTTCCAATTCAGACCACTGAAAATACCTAGAAGCAATTCCAATAACACCTGGAGGCCAGACATGATCTGAGTGTCATCGTCCATAGAAACACCAGGAGTCTGCATAGAGATGACTGATTCCAAGTTTGGGATGAAGATATGTAAAATGAGCCTGACCTATGTTGTGCCAAAAGAAGCAAGGAAGTTTGTTGAAGACAAATGGGATCAAGTTTCAAACAAAATCATAAGATCCAAGTCAAAGGCATTTACTGACCTAAGCTGACAGAATGTGAGAAAACACAGGACTGTAATGAATTAAAACACATCAAGTACACTCATGTACTGTAGAGTGGTGTTTCAGTCGACAACAGGCTGTATGTTCTACAATGATCCCATAAGATGATAATAGAGCTGAAAAGTTCCTGTTGCCTAGTGATATCGTTGCCACAGACACATGACAGTGTCCAAGGTGCCTCCAGTGTTGGTGATGATGGTATGTAAGCGTACCAGCTGCGCTGCTGGTTGTGTAAAAGACAGCAATACAGGTATGCATAGAGTATAATACCTGATCATAAAAAACTGAGTTACTGGTTTATGCATCTACTGTACTAGGCCTTTTGTCCTTATTTCAGAGCACACTCCCACTTATAAAAACAAAAAAAAAGTTCACTTTAAGGCAGCGTGCTGTGTTACAGCTGTAGCCGCCTCATACAGCTCATGTTTACCACCTCTCGATTACCTGAAGAGGGCATGTGGAGTGACTGACCCGTACCACCTAGGTTTGTGTAAATAGAGGCTATGATGTTCCCACAACAACAAATCAACTAACTGTACTTCTGAGAACATTCCCTTGTTAAGTGCCATGTGTCTGTACTTATAAAAAATCATGAGCTAATGGTGATACTAGGAAAAAAAAAGAAAAGGTTTTCATACACTACCATCAGAGGTTTCCAGGACACTAACTTGTTACTATAAAGTTGATTCCATGCAATAATCGAGTATTTATTCTGCCAGGCCAGTGTAGACTCTATTTTAAAGTAATAAAAAGATTGCTGGAGCAGGTTCTTTTTTACAGAAAATCCCCAGCTAATGAAAGTAGAAAGGACTAGTCGTGATAGACTATTACCATGCCACAGCTCCAGCACTGTGACTGAATAGTAAACAATTCCACTATGAAACTCCCAAGTGACCCTGTCATTCAAAAATAATAATAACACAAAGCTTCTCAATTTCTGGATGTTGCTACAAGATAGCAGGAAGTACTGAGAACAGAGTAACAAGCCATGGTAGTTTGAATGTATGTCCCCCATAGACCTGAATGTTTTAGTAAACTTTATATCAACCCATGTGGCTAGAGGAGGGCCCACTAGGGGGTGGATCCTGGGGTCCAGCCCTAATGTGTGTTTAGAGGCAGATCTGATTTCCAGCCCAAAAGTGTGTGGAGCATCTGAGCTCTGGTCCCTGCTGCTTGCCGCCCGTTGGTAATTGTTGCTTCTCTTGGCTTGGATATATGGAAGCAGTTTGTCCTGCCACTGATAAAACTTTCCCTGGATCTGTAAGCTGAAATAAATCCCTTTCTCCCCTAAACTGTGCCTGGTTTGGATATTCATCCCAGCCATGTGGAGCTGACTGCGCACAAGCTGAACGACACGAGCATATTAGCACATCAAGATTGTGGGATGTCCTACAGACCAAATGTACCGGCACCACAAACCAATCAGATGGAATGAAAAGGAAGAAGGAAATGGCTCATGTGGTAGCTCTGCTTTTGGTTTCCCAAGATGGCTATGCTTATCTACATTCCATCAATAGCACAAGGGTAAGCTAGATGCACAATGTCGCACATGTGTTTGGAGTTTGTTTACAGCAACTAGAGACCCTGGCATGCCCATTCTCTGTCTCTCTCTCTCTCTCTTTCTCTCTCTCTCGTAAATAAAAAAAAATTTTTTTAAATAAGGTCCTGTAATTTTTTTTCTTTTTTTCTTTTTTTCTTTTTTTCTTTCTTTTTTTTTTTTCAAGGTAGGGTTTCACCAAAAGCTCCTACAATTAGGACCACATGAAAAAGCCAGGCACAGAAAGACAAACACTGCTTGATCTCACTTACATGTGGAATCTTAAAGAAAAAAAAAAGTTGAATTTATAGAAGGAGAGAGTAAAATGATTGTTACCCTAGATTGGGAGGTGGGGCTGATGGCATAAGGAAATGTAGAATTTCTGGCCAAGGGTGTTAAATTTCAGGTAGACAGAGGATCGTTTTGAGATGCAGTGGATGTCAGAGTGTCTAAAGTCAGTAATACCATAGTGTATATTTCAAAATAGTAAGAACTTAAATTTTAATAATATCACCACAAAAATGCCAAGTAATTTTTAGTGGTGAATAAGTTAATCAGAATGATAAGGGTATGTAGATATCAAAACATCACATTTTACCCTAAATTTGTAATACAAGATCATTTATAACTTGTCAATTAATATACATCTTCAAAAACATGTAGTGAAGGAGGAAGGTTGATATAGACAAAAATGAAATTCAATATGAAGCCTTTTCTTAAACCCTATAAAACCACCTGAAAAAAAAGGCCTTTCAGTTTATCAGCTTCTTAGCTAACAAAGTAAAAGTTAAACATTTACCTACCCTGTTGACCCAGAAATTCCACCCTTCATTATTTACACAAAAGAAACAAAAACATACCCACAAAAGGCATGTATCAAAAGTTCACAGACATTTTATTCATGATGTCAAAATATGGAGAAATAAAACTAATTCCTAATGACAGGAGAATAGATAAGCAAACTAGCATAGAATGGGACATTAGTATTTTGTCAGAAGGAATAAAGTGCAATATCTTAGCATGCATAAACCTCACAGATATTGTGCTAAATGAGAAGAATTTAAGCACAAAAGAACATTGCATGATTTCATTAAGGTCTAGAATAGGCAAAACTATGTTGAAAAAATATGTCAGTAATCAGCTCTGTAAGGGAAATTTACTGGGAACAGGAATACAAGGTTCTCTAAGGTGATGGAAATATTCCATGTGATGAGAGAGATGTGGATCACCCGCCTGTGTGCATTTGTCAAAATTAATTGAAAGGTGCACTTGGAATTTACACATGTCATGCTAAGTAAATTTTACATCAAAAAAGAATACAAATATATAATTGTAGACAATAGGTTTCCTTTGCACAGTGACATGGGTGAACGACTCTGAAGTCACATTTTGTTTATGTTACACTTGAGCAATCAAGTAAATTCAGTGATAAAGGCAGGGGCCAAGTTTCTCAGTGCTGCAGGTGGACATACCAATGTGGGAAGGGGAAGACCCCACATGCACTGGGTGTGGGTTGGTCAAACAGGAGCACAAAGCACACCCAGCACCCAGATGTTGGTTTCTAAACACAATTCTCTTGAAAAAGTGCTAGCACTCCTTGAAAATGCTGATCCACGAGCAGGGAAGACACAAGATACCCTGGGATAACTTGTGGAAGCAGAATTCAAAGAAATGCTCAATGAGCAAAGGGACACAGAAATTAAAAAGTACAGGACCTGGCTCCGCATGACTCCCAATGGCCAAATTTGTGCAAATATGAACATCTAAAATAAAAGTAATAATAATTGATAACAAGATAAATCAAATAAAAATCCACAAAAATCTATGGTGGTATAAATCAACTGATCAGTAAACTTGAAAGGATGGAGTCATGATAGAATGCCAACTCACAGCAATACAACTAAAGATCACAGCGGATTTTAAAACTGGTGAGTAAAATGTTGATAAAAAGCCAGGATGTTTACATAGCCTCCAGGAACTCCTAACTAATTCCGTGTAACTAATGATACAGTGGAGAAACTTGGAAACACCACTGTGACCAAGCTCAAAGTCAGCATCTCCAGTATCACGAGTGGATGGGGTTCACCGAGACCAACACAATGCCACCTCTTTGGTATTTATGTCAGTTCCAATGGAGAGCTTGCCAACCTGCACCGGAGTAATGGCGATAAGACATGAGGACACTCAAAACATTCCGAAGCAGAAATCCAGAAGTTGCTGAGAGTTCAACACTAAAGTAGACTACCAAGCTCAACCTACCAAGGCTCAGGGAATTTTGCAGAAGAGGGGAGGAAAGATTTTAAGAGCCGCGGGGTAGGAGGGACTATTCAGAGTCATTGCCTCCACCCAGCGCCCCCACAGTGACTTATTCTCACAACTCATAGCCTACAACACCATTGTGAATACAACCCCATTGTGACTACAGTCCCATTGTGAATACAACCCCATGGTGAATACACTGAGGAGGGCCCTCAGTGGAATGGGGATAGGGAGGAGGGAAATGATGCCATCAACACATGATGTGCCCATGCAAAGTTTCCACTTAATAAAAAGAAAACACAACTTGAATGAAATTATAAAGAAACTTCAGACAAACTGGATGAGGAGACTTCTTACAAAATAGCTGGCCTTTGTTTGTGAAGCTGACAAGGTCAAGGAAGACAAACTCCGAGGAAATGTTCCACATGAGCAAGACTGAGGAGACATGACAATTAAGTGCAAGGTCATGCACTGGGTTTATATTAGGGAAAAATTCAAAACCACAAAAATATTGTTTGGAATTACCCCAATGAGGAGGGCCCTCAGTGGATTGGGGGTGGGAAAGAGAAGATATAAAAGTGTACCCTGGTGGGAATATGACCAGCACCCCATAGGGTCATGCAGTAAAGTTTATAATCAGTCAAAAAAACAGTAGAGGGACTTAGGTGGAGGGATGAGGGAGCAGTGGAAGGAGTAGGGGGTATTGAAAAGACGGAGGGAGGTGAGGCAATTATGATCAAAATACATTTTGTACATTGTGCTGGTTTGATTCAGGTGTCTCCCATAAACTTAGGTGTTCTGAATGCTAGGTTCCCAGCTGATGGAGATTTGGGAAATAACGCCTCCTGGAGGCAATGTATTGTTGGGAGCGGGCTTATGGGTGTTATAACCAGTTTCCCCATGCCAATGTTTGGCACTCTCTCCTGTTGCTATTGTCCACCTTATGTTCACCAGGGGGTGATGTCCACCCTCTGCTCATGCGATCATTTCCCCCTACCATCATGGAGCTTCCCCTCAAGCCTGTAAACCAAAATAAACCTCTTTTTCCCCCAAGCTGCTCTTAGTTGGGTGATTTCTACCAGCAATGTGAACCTGACTGCAACAGTAAAATGGTACCAAGGAGTGGGATTGCTGCTAGGCACCTGACTGTGTGGCTTTGGTCTGTTGGAGCTGATTTTCAAGAGGAATGTGGAAGGATTTGGAACCTTGGCCTGCCCAAGAGATGCCTTGCAGTGCTGTAAGTACAGCTTGATGGACTATTCTTGTCAGAGCTGAAAGACCTGAATGCAGTAAGAACTATGGACTGTGAGGTTCGGCTTATGAGGGTGGCTGGGCTAGAGGCAGTTTGTGTGAAAAGCTTGCAGTTATGCCCGTGCCCTGAGAAGTTGTGCAGGGTTGCTTTGCATAGACATGAACTGGTGTGAGCAGAGGGATATGGCACAGAAAGAAAAATCATTCAGTGAATTGCTGCCTGTTCAGCTGCAATTGAGAGATTACAACCTTTGAGATTGAGCCTGCTGACCTGTGTTGGGGCAACAAAAGAATATAGACTCTTTTGAAGGGGCCTGAGTGCTCAAGGAGTGTCCTTCCTGTTCTTCAAAGTTTGCTTTATTTCCCCCTGGATTAACAAATTGGCACCCTACCTGGTATTGTGGAGTATAAGAAATGCAGGAAAGAGGGTCATTGAGTTTGCAACACGGTCTTGTGTTTTGGAAATGGCCATGGGCAGTGTGAAGCAGACTTGCTGGATGCCTGCACGGACACCTTACAGGGCCATGAGGATGAACCATGGGTAGCAGAAGAGACCCAATAGAGATGCCGAGACCAGAGATGGCTTCCAAGGAGAGCTGCTGGCCCCAGATAATGTTTTCCAGGACTGTGAGTAGCCTAGCTGGAGGGGTGGAACTGGAACTCCAGAGAGTTTTTGCTGGTTAGAACTATCAGACTTGGAGACTGTCACTGGCTAGAGTTTTTGGACTTGGAGCTACAGAGTTTGATGTTTGCCCTGTTTACATCTTGCGTTAGTTGAATATCTCTTGCTATGCCCAATGCCATCTTTTAAAGTATGACGTTTTCTGTGCCATTATGCATTTCAGGGGGATTATTTTGGCATTATGGCTCAGTTAAAAGATCTTGGACTATGGGGATGTTTGAACATCATTGGAATTGATAAAAACTATGGGGACTTTTAAAGTTGGACTTAATGCATTGTATTTTACATCATGTACGAATATCAGTTTATGGGGGCCAGAGGCGGAACGTGGTGGTTTGACTCAGGTGTCCCCTGTAAACTTAGGTGTTCTGAATGCTAGGTTCCCAGCTGATGGATATTTGGGAAATAACGCCTCCTGGAGGCAGTGTAGTGTTGGGGGCAGGCTTATGGGTGTTATAGCCAGTTTCCCCACGCGAGTGTTTGGCACACTCTCCTGTTGCTATGGTCCACCTTATGTTGGCCAGGGAGTGATGTCCACCCTCTGCTCATGCCATCATTTCCCCCTACCATCATGGAGCTTCCCCTCGAGCCTATAAGCCAAAATAAACCTCTTTTCCCACAAGCTGATCTTAGTTGGGTTATTTCCACCAGCAATGCGAACCAGACTGCAGTATACATGCATAAAAATTGTCACCAAAAAGATGGGACTAGCTGGTAAGAAGGGACTCACTGAAGGGGACATGTGTGCGGGGCAAGACGGGAGAGTGGTGGGAGAGGACTGGGATAGTGGTCTGTTTTATATATGTGTATGGATGTTGTCAATAAATAAAAAATGGCTGGTAAAATTGTCAAATTTTTGAGTGTGTGTGAGAAGTGAAAATGCTATTAGATCAGTGAAAAAAAAAATCTGGCTTTTGATAATTGTCCTGTGATTGTGTTAAGGCTGAGAAGGGTTTTACCTTCAGGGAATAAACACTAACATTTTTTCAGTGTAAAGGAACATGACGACTCAGGTGTATTCTCACATAAATTAAGAAAAAGACATAACCAGGAGTACCAGCACTTGGAAAGTCAAAGCAAGAAGATTGTAAACACAGGGCCGGGCTGGGCCATGTCGGGAGACCCAGTCCAAAGTGGGATGCAGTTTAACCCTGCTCAAAACCTAATTCACTTAATGCTGGCATATTATTATTCACTAAGTTTCAATCTTTATAAGAAAAATATAACAAACTAATTAGTTAATAAAATAGAACATTTTGTAAGTATTTGGAGAACCTACACTAAATGTACCGGAGAGTTCCTTGGACTTTGTCTTGTAACTTTTTCAGCCTGAAGTAAAAACTTTAAAGTAACAAACCAAAGTATTATTTTTCATAAATCAGGTCTATGAGTGTTGATAAGTTTAGATGATACAAATCAATTCCCAATAATAGCATAGAGGTTATGTTTGTTTTTCAAGTCTTTTTTACATTTTTATTTATTTATTGGCGAGAGAGAGAGAGAAATAGGCAGGGAGAGAGAGAGAATGGACATGCCAGGGCCTCCACTGCAAATGAACTCCAGATACGTGCGCTCCCTTGTACATCTGGTCCTGGGGAATTGAACCTGGGTCCTTTGGCTTTGTAGGCAAGTACCTTAACTGCTAAGCCATCTCCCCAGCCCCTGTTTTTCAGAGTTTGATAAAGTTACTTAATGAATTATTTGTGGGTGACAACACAATATCTGATATTTACTTTAAAATATTTCAGTGTTTGTCTTAAATGTCCCCTAAAGGTTCATATACTAAAGACTTGGTTGCTAGCCTATAGCACTAATGAGAGGCAGTAGAATCTTTAAAAGGTAAGGCCTAGTTGGTGAAAGCTAGTGTTCTCTCTCTCTCTCTCTCTCTCTTATTTCTTTTTTCTCTCCCCTCTCTGCTGTCCAGCCATATGAGAAGTTTCCTCTGACATATACTTCTGTTATGTCTACCTTGTCATAGGCCCCAAAGCATGTTTTTTTTTTTTTTTTCGAGGTAGGATCTCACTCTAGCTCAGGCTGACCTGGAATTCACTATGTAGTCTCTGCTTCCTGAGTTCTGGGATTAAAGGCGTGTGCCACCACGCCTGGTGGCACAGGGCTTTTTAAGTTGTCTATATCAAGTGTTTCATCACACTGACTCTTCAGCTGAACCACTGGTCTTTATTCTCCTATAGAACAACTGCACCCTGCACATAACCATTTGTCTACTCCACTCCTTTGGCTGCAGGATAGGGATGAGTGACGGGACAGGCTCAGGAATAAAACAGCCTCATTGCAGAAGAAACACATATAACAGGGGTTTTTTTTTCTCTCTCTCTCAGGAAGAAATTACTTTTCAAATGTAATCAGGGGAGTCCTGAGAGTCATTTACAAGGCTCAGGACCTCTGCTATTGTCCCTCTCCAGGCCCTCTCCCTGCCTGTCACCTGCTGACTAACTGCTCTGCCATGCCTACAGATTCGTGCCTCGATCCATGGCAGTCCTCACCCTGGCAATGCTCGAGGCCCTTCTCAGTCTCGGGACCGAGATAATGAGTTGCTCAATTAAGGCGGCTTTTGACAAGCCTAGCTCTGGGAGCTACCAGCCCACTAGCAGGGAGGGCATTTTGACTGACTGGGAAAAGGGGATGTTCTCATCTGGGCCATTGCACTCGGCATACCTGCATGGACCAATCACTGTAGCTCAGGCGTGCAGGGCTGTGAAGAAAACAAAGTGGTCTCCAGCAGATAAACGGAAAAATGTTGAGGTCTGCTTGGGAAAGCCGATGATGGCTCACCAAGCTGCTGTATTCTACGTCACCACCTACATTTCAGACTGCTTCTGGCCCAGCCACCAATGCCAGAGTGGGGAGAGCAGCTCTTACCTAGGACAGAGTCCCCAGTTCTCACCCTGCATAAAACACTGTGGATCCATGAATTGCTTCTGTAATACTAGTATAGAAAACCAGGCAGTTGTGGTGTACATCTATAATCCCAGCATTTAGGAGGCTGAGGCAGTAGAATGTCCATGAATTAGAGATTAGTCTGAGCTACATAGATAGTGCTCAGAAAATAAGGGCTACAAAGCAAGGCTCTGTCACCAAAAAAAGGGGTGGGGAAAATAATGGTAAACTCCAGCATGATGGTGTTTGCCTGTTATCCCCACACTGGGGAGACTGAGGCAGAAGGATTAAAAGATCAAGACCAATGGTTGGGCCTGGTAACACAAGCCTTTAATCCCAGCGCTTGGGAGGCAGAGGTAAGAGGATACTGAGTTCAAGGCCAGCCTGAGACTATAGAGTGTGTTCCAGGTCTGCCTGGGCTGGAGTGAGACCCTACCTTGGTAACTAAAAGAAAGATCAAGACTAACCTGAACTAAATAGCAAGTTCCAGGCAGACTAAGCTATATAATGTGATTCTGGAGAGGTGGAGAAGGAGGAAGAGAAAGAAAGAGAGAGAGGGAATAGTGACCATCATCTAAGTTCAGAGTGTTATTTAATGTTTAATGTTATTTATTTTATTTAACCTCTAAAAAGCATGTCATATTGCATACTTTTATTATCTCCACTTTCGTGATGCTGTCATTATATTACACTACATATCATGTGTTACCAATTATATTGTAAAATTGTTGAGACAATTTTATTGTATCCATAGGAGAAAGCTGAAACTGAAGGTAGTAACTTCCTGAAGCCAGTGGGAAATGGAATTTGAACCCAGGACAAGATGGAGTCTTATGTCCCTGCTCTTAGTCTCAATGCTATATTGCCACCAATTCAGAGGAAACAAAGCCCAAATCTACATAGCAGTTGCCCAGGAGACTCAGTCCCAGCAAGTCTGGAATTTAGAAGGAAACATGCAGTGCTTAGCTTGGGTACAAGCCTGACATCCAGTCACTGCAATGGCCAGACAACCAGCCATGTAGGCAATCCAACCTCTGGAGACAGATGTAGGGACAGCTGTGCAGCCAGCGAGAAAGTAGCTTTGGTTGAGGTTGAGGGGGACCGGGAATTGGTGGTAAGTCCATTAAAGGTTAATTAAGATGGGAGAAATAACCGCTAATGGTCCATAGGACAACATTTAATTGTATATTATAAAAGTAACTAGCAGAGATTTTGGATGTCCCCAACACAATGAAACAATGACTGACCAAGGTGATAGAACTGCCAGTTTCCCTGATATGACCATTGTGGTAGTTTGAATGTTTGGCCCCATACACTCAGGCGTTTTATTAAAATTGAGTTTGCAGCTTTAGTGCCTAGTGGGCCAACTACTGCTACAGGGGGTGTGTCACTGGGGTGTATCTGAATGCCAGCCCAAATGTATGCAAAGACGTCTGGGCTCTGGGTCCTGCTTGCTGCCTGTTCTTGCTGGCTGCTTTGTGGTGTTTGCTGGCTGCTAGTGGTGTTTCTCTTGGCTTGGATTTATGAAAGGGAACCAGATTCTTCCATCGTTGGTGGAACTTCCCCTGGATTCTGCAAGCTTGAAAGAAATCCCTTCTTCCCCTAGCCATGTGGAGCTGTCTTCAACAACCATTTTACATTTTATCTGCACATTAAAATGTAACAAGGTACCGCATAAGCAGGTATTCTTACTACCTGTTAATGAAAACTTTATAAAATGCATTTGTTAGAAAGGTTAACTGTGTGGGATAGCTGGATTCTTCTGACAAGGAGCAATCTGAGTCCAGGATAATCAAGTCGGGTTTCTTGGAGGAGGAGACAATGAACCAGCTGACCCCAGATGCAGGAAGTATTAGAACAGGGGACAAACAGAGCAAAGGTAAATTCGCTACTTTAGAGTGACTTTCAGGATTCCTTTTTCTTGAGATGAAACCTCTGACGATGGGTTTCTTTGAGAGAGTGGCATTTATAAGGTGTAGAGCTTGTCACGTAGGCCTGCCAGTGCCCATCGCCACTTTACAGAGGAGGAAACTTCAGTTTACAGGGAATGATTATGAAGTGAGTGCTGGGCTCACAAAAGACAAGAGCAGTTTCAAATCCAGGTCTTCAGAGACCATAACCCCTTTGCAGGCACAAGTTGAAAGCCATTTCTTCATATATATCTATATAATTTGATAAAAGTTATCACACTATTTAATTGAGACAAAATTCATTTAACCCACGGTTAACCATTCTAAAATACACAATTTGTCGGAATTTAGTGTACTCACAATTTTTTGTTATCACTAAAAATTTTCCCCACATCAAACACACCTCATACATGGGCAAACCTTCTCCATTCTTCCTTCCCTGACCCTATGGTGACTACTAATTTGTGTCTTCCCCATGCAATCACCTGCTCTGGAGGTATACCACATGAAAACATATGCATCGTGTGATCCTGTCCACCTCACTTCTTTTCCCTAGTATGTTTGCAATATCCATTCTCATTTTAGCAAATATTAATGCTTTATTCATTTTTTGACTGAATAATGTTCACTTACCTACAGAACATTTTATTTATACATTTATCTGTCAATATAGATATCTGTCAATAGATATTCCTTCTCCCTTTGGCCATTATGAACAATGCTGTTATCAATATTTGTGTATAAATTCCTATAAAAAATGTACCTAGGAGAAAAATTGCTAGGTCAAAAAATCATTCTGTATTTAACAATTTAATGTACCACAAAGATGTTTCCATCATGGCTATGCTATTGTAAAATCCCACCAGCAATGGGCAAGAGTGCCTGTTTTTCCAACTCTTCTTCAACACCTGTTATTTAACTTTAAAAATTAAAACATTCTGTTGATTATAAAGTGGTACTCATGGTGGTTTGCAAGTCTATTTCCTTAATGACTAATATTTTCTCTTAGAGGCCCCATGCAGCTGCCACTGGCTGTTGAGTGAGTCTTCAAATGCTGTGGATACCTCTCCCTTGCTGATTTCACCAAGTATGAGGTCAATGTTCTGGCTCCTGGGTAGGTAGGAGCCAGGTGCTGGGAAAAAGAGGCAGTGGTGAAAGAGAGTGAATCCACTCATCCACTATGAATGCATCCATTCATTTACCCAGTATCTGTTGACCACATACGATGTGGCAGGTCTTGTTTTTGACAGTCCTTGAAGTATATAGTGTGGCAAGGGTAAAGATACAAATCAACTATTAGCAAAAATGTGTGTTGCAACCTGGGGTAGAGAATGCGGGTGCTATGGTTTAGCATCTCCTCCAAAATTTAGGTGGATCCAATGTTATAGTATGAAGATGTGGGGCTTTTAGGAAGTAATTAGGCCATGAAGATTTCTCTCATGTGAAAAGGCCTAAAACTCTGTTTGTCTTTAATGTGGCTGAGGATGTGGCTCAGTGGGTAGCAAGCCTGCCTATCATGCACCAGGCTTGGGTTCAATCCCTGCATAAACTGAGTTTGGTACAGGCAGAAGGATCAGAAGTTCAAGGTCATACTCAGCTACAAAATGGGTGGGAGGCCAGCCTGGGCCACATGAGACTCTCTTGAAAAGCATTGGGGGTGGGGCTGGGAAGGTGGTGCTGTGTTTAAAGTGATTGCTTGCAAAGTTTAACAGCCTGGTTTCAATTCCCCAGTCACACCCACAGATGAAAAATATGTAATACCAGACACCAAAAGTGGCACCAGTGAGAGACCCTGATGTATATCTGCATGTGTACATACACACACATGCACAATAAATAAATAAATGTTTTTTTTAATATTTTGTTCATTTGACATAGAAAGAAAGATGGGAAGAAAGAGGTAGACAGACAGAGAAAGAGTGGGTATGGATGTTGCAGGGCCTTCTACCACTGCAAACGAACACCAGAAGTGTGTGCACCACTTTGCACATCTGGCTTTAGTGGGGAATTGAACCCAGGCCATCAGGCTTTGAAAGCAAGTGCCTTTAACTGTTGGACCATCTCTTCAGCCCTTAAATAAATAAATACATTTTTTAAAAAAACAGCATTTGGTTATCTTGACTTTCTTCCTCCCACCTTGTGAGGACCCAGTTTTTCCACCTTTGGGAGCACAGACACCTTCTTGGAAGCAGAGGGCAACCCTCAGCAGACAGCTGAGCCTGCTTGCATTTTGATCTTGAACTTTCCAGCCTCCAGAACAGTGAGAACATAAGTTTCTAATCTTTGCAACTGCCCATCGTGCGGGATTGTGTTAGATCAACACAAGTACACTAAGACAAGAGCATGATGAGAGTTACAACAGAGTCCTAACCTGGTCTGAGATGTAACAGAGAGGCTGCTAGGCAGTGACATGTAAGCTAATGAGAGAAACTGTAGTTTGAAAGCATTCCCAGAATAGCAGTCCATGAGGTCAGGGCCATGAGACAGGAGGAGGCTGGGAGAGGCCAGTGGAGCAGGAGCCGGCTGAGTCAGGGAGAGTAAGGTCCAAGGACTACTGGAAAGAAAGTAGACAGGGAGGGCCTAGCAGGATGGGACTTTATCCCAGAGACACAGAAATTTTTCTTGATCAGAACTGAGGTAGACAGGAGAGATAGAGGAAGGTAGGGGGAAAGGGTGATGAATATAAAAAAAGGTGTGTGCTTTTGGCTTGTGTATGTATAGTATATGTGAGGTGCTATGTATGTGGTGTGTGTATGTATAGTGTATGCACATGTGTGTGTACAGATGTGTGCATGCTGTGCACATGTATAGAGAGGTCAGAGGAGAACAGCAGGTGTCATCTACCACTCTTCCACACTGTTCCTTGAGATGGACTCTCCTTAAACCTGGAGTTGCCATTTTTAGTCACTTTGATCTTGAACTTCCCAGCCTTCAGGACAGGTCACAAGCAGGTCCTTATGATTCTCCTATCTGCACCCAAAGAACTGGGGTTAGAGTTGTGAAAGGTGACACCCAGTTATTTTATGTGGGTAATAAGAAATCAAACTCAGACATCTTAGGCTCTCTCTCGCCCTCATGCTTGAAGAGCAAGTGTTCTTACTTACTGAGCCATTTCCCCAGACCCTAAAAATGTTTTTTAAAGTATATAAAATTGTCAAAGGATATTAGAAAAATGCAAATGAAGTGAACCACTTTTCAAAAAAGTTCTGTGTTTCTAAGCCAGGTGTGGTGGCACAAACCTTTAGTCCCAGCACTGGGGAGGCAGAAGTAGGAGGATCACCCTGAAACTACATAGTGAATTCCAGGTCAGCCTGGGCTAGAGTGAAACCCTACCTCAAAAAACCTAAATAAATAAATAATAATAATAATGCTGTGTTTTAGATGCTAACATGGCTGCTATATAGATAAATCGGATGGCAATAAAAGTAAAAACAAAATAGAAAACCAGGGTAGTGGAATTGGTGGCAAGGTACAGTGATTTTTACTGGGACTCGGGCATGAGTAACAGAGTTGAAGACAGAAGAGCATTTCCCAGCAACGAAGGCAGAACCCATGTGGTCCAGCTCCTGGTCATCCAACCTGTAACTGGAGGTTTCAGACTCAACTTCTATATTTCATGAAGGAGATTTGAATGACAGGGTGCCCAGCTGGAGAAAGAACCTGGGCCTCTGCTGCCGGCCCAGAACCTTGGGGGGAACTTCTTGCCAGAGGCTCACTGAAGGGCTGTCCCACCATCAAGGCCTCTGAAGCTGTTTAATTTTCCCTAAAACAAAGCCCACACTCTAATGATCACTCTGTTTGAAACTGACCTTAAACACAGCCCACTCACCAGCCGTCTCAGGGCACCTGGTTTCCGTGGCTCCTGTTAAGTAGCCTATGCAATAATCCTCTGCATTGGGCTTCTGGTGACTTTGGGTTTTATTTCAGACAGCATTTCCAGGCTGGCCTAAAACCCATGTGTTCCTGGCTCAGTCTCCTGAGAGCTGGGATTCTAGGTGTGCCCCGTCACACCCCGCTCTATTAGTTTCTTACTGCCGTTGTAACAAATTGCCATACATTGAGCATTATAAAACAGCACACTCATATTCTCAGAGGTCAGGAGTCTAGAATCAGCTTCACTGAACTAAGGTCAAGGTGTGGGCAGGGCTGGCTCTTTCTGGAAGCTCTGGAAAGGGATCCGTTTACTTCTTCTCTTCTTCTTGGTTCTAAATGTTGTCTGTGTGCCTTGGCTCATGACTCCTTCCTTCATCTTCAAAAGCAGCAGTTAACATATTACTTCCACATCTTACTATCTTTGACCCTAGTCCCAACTCACTATTCCTTCTCTCACAAGGACACTCGTGATTACATTCTAGGGCAACCAGGATGGCCCTGGGTACAACCCCCTCTTCTCCCTTATTACCTCCACAGAGTATTTTGTCATATCAAGTGGTGACTATGATCCCCAGATATATAGGAGGCCAGTTATTCACCTAGCATAGCCTCTGCTTATCTACACGGACAGGGAGAAAGAGATTTAGCCACTCCAGACAGCGTTGTCAGTTACTATTCACTCTTCATAAGGCACTTAGGCTTGATATCAAAATGACTCAGGCAAAGACAGGCAGGAGAGAAACTAGGGAACAAAAGTGGCAGAGGATGCTCCAAGAACTGGGCTCTGATTGAATCCTAAGTCTTGTACAAGCCACAGATCCCCCTCGTTGAGAACACAGTGAAAACTGGACCCAACACAACACTCTGCACACAGTGTTGGATGTTTCCAAGACCCAAATCAAAAATAAGCATGTGGGGCTGGAGAGATGCCTTAGCAGTTAAGGTGCTTGCCTGTGAAGCTTAAGAATGCTTGTTTAAATCTCCAGGTCCCATGTAGCCACATGCAAACATGACCCAAGCATGCAATGTCGCACATGTGCACAAGGGGGCGCATGCATCTGGAGTTCGTTCACAGAGGCTGTAAAGTCCTGGCGTGCCCATTCAATCTCTCTCTCTCTCTCTCTCTCTCTCTCTCTCTCTCTCTCTCTCTCTCTCAAAAATAAAATTAAATAAAAATAAAAATAAGGGGCTGGAGAGATGGCTTAGCGGTTAAGCGCTTGCCTGTGAAGCCTAAGGACCCCGGTTCGAGGCTGGATTCTCCAGGACCCACATTAGCCAGATGCACAAGGGGGCGCACGCGTCTGGAGTTCGTTTGCAGTGGCTGGAGGCCCTGGTGCTCCTATTCTCTCTCCCTCTCTCTATCTGCCTCTTTCTCTCTCTGCCTGTCACTCTCAAATAAATAAATAAAAAATTTTTAAAAATAAATAAAAATAAGCATGTGTTGTGTGTAATCAAAGCAGACCTGATGGAACTGAGTCCAGACCACACCTTCTCCACACCTCTGCAGCTGCCACCTGCCAGCTGACATTAGTCTTGTGAGGATTCTTGCTCTTTGTATCTGAGCTTGACATGCTTATCAGAGCTGGCCTCTGCTAATAAAGATTCAGCTAAAGTGACACACAAAATAATCCCAACAAGGAGCCTAGAAAATCTAATTTACTCATATAATTTCTATTTGCATAAACTACACTAAAAAATTTTGTGTATTTAGGTAGTTTGGGGCATTTTATACAGAATCCACCATATTAGATCTAATCAGACTCTTACCTAAGACTAATAAAGACATTTGTTCACTCTATAAGAAAAAGACAGATGACTCAATGGAAAAAAATGAGTGAAGACTTGGAGAAATTCTTTACAAAATGGAACAGGGCTCATTTTAATCTGACAATAGAAGATAATCCCCAATATAACACAACTCAGATAAGTGGAATGAAATGACATTTGTCCTTTTGTTGCTGGCTCATTGTACTGTTAGTGTCTTCAAGGTTCATGCACCTTGTCGCACACGTTATAATTTCCTTTCTATAGTTGAATAATATTCCAGTGTGTGCTTACTTTGCTTTTCTATTCATCTACTGACGGACACTCGGTCACATGGGATGCTTTTACCTTTGGAGATGGCAGTGCGGGCTATGCACATGGGTGTGAAAATACCTGTTCACATCCCTGCCTCTGATTCTTAGAAGGATATGCCCAGAAGTAGATTTTGGTAGAGCATATGAAAAATATATTTTTAAATACTGTTTTCTTTAGAGATGGTGTCATTTTATGTTCCTATCAGAAAACCGCATGTTCTGATTTCTCTATCTCCTGGCCAACACCTGATTTTTGCTTTCAAATACTACATGTGCATTAGTTGTTTTTCTGCTCATCACAGTGACACAATTCCTGACAAAAATATTTTAAAGAAAGAAGAATTTGTTTTGGCTCAAAGTTTGAGGCTACAGCCCATCATGGAGGGAAAGGCATGGCAGAGGCGTGTGTAGCTGGGACTCCTCTGCTCCTCCCATCAGAAAGCACAGAAAGGGCAAGAAGTGAGGCCAGGCTGTGAAACTTCAAGGCTCGTTCCAGTGATTCACTTCCTCCAGCCGCACTCCACCTGCAAATATTCCACAACCTTCCCAAATAGCACCACCAGTTTGGACCAAGTGTTCAAATACACAAGCCTATGGGGGGACATTTCACATTCAAGCACACATATCTATATGTGCATATATACTATAAAACTCAAATCCAAATATACATATATAACTTGGATGTATAAAACTCAAATACTATGTATAAAATATATTTTGATGGTGAATTTTTATTCAATTTGATTGGATTAAGACATGCCTAGGGGTAAAGTGAAGCATTCCTCTGGGTGTGTCTGTGATGGAGTTTTCAGACACAGTGTACAGATTAATTTCTAAATGGATTCATAGTATGACATCATTATTGGATGTTAGTGAAATAGTAGGAAGTGGATCTTAGTTGGATAAACTTGAACTATGTCCTTGAGGGTTTTATCTGTTCCTGGCACCTTCCTGAATTCCCCTTCTCTTCACTTCCTATCCACCAAGAAAGAAAGGATTACCTCTGTCACATGTTCTTTCCACTATAATGTTCTTCCAAGCACATGGGGCCAAGGACTATGAATCAATTCCTCTGAAACAGTGAGCTAAACTAAATCCTTCCTGTTATTAAGTTGTTTCTTTTGAAGGTTTTAATCACAGTCATGAGAAAACTAATACACACCACCACCATCATCATCTTAATGTGTAAAGGGCTATTTCGTTCTTGATTTGATTTGAAGTTTCTTAGTAATAATCATTAGTGAGATTTGGCATCCTCTCTGTGCTTATTGGCTACTTGTATACACCTTCTTTAGGGAAATGTCTCTTCGGAGTCTTTAGAGCTTTTGGTTTTTGTTTGTTTATTTTGCTTTGCTTGCAGTGCCAGGGATGGAAGTGAGGTTCTTGCACATGGGAAGCAAGCACCCTAGCATGAGATACATTCCTAGCTCCCTTTGTCCATTTTAACTGGGTCAATTCATTTTTGTTGAGTTGTAAGAAGTCTATTCCAGATACTAACCACTTTTCAGATATATTATTTATAAATGTTTTGTCCCATTTTGTGTGTTCAACTTTTATTGTATGGGTCATGCATGTCCTTCGATATGCAAACTTCTCTTAACTTTAATGTAGTACAATTAGTACTTTATCAGTAGTTTCTTTTTTATTTTTGTTGCACATGCTTTTAGTGTGATAGCCAAGAAATCATGACCAAATTAAATGTCAAAAAGTTTGTTTCCCTGGTGTTTTCTTCTAAGAGATTTATGTTTAAAGGGCCCCGGCTGAAACTAAGAAAACTTCGAGAAACAAGCAAGGGGGCTGTTTTCCTGATGAACCGGACACCAGCACAAGGGGGAAGGAGATCAGCATAGAGAAAAATCAACTCCTACCAAATCAGAGAGCCAGAGCCTCAGAGGCCCTCAACACCTCATCACTGAAGCAGACCAAAAATGAACCCAACATGGCTCAGGGAAATTTTGCGGAAGAGGGGGCAGAAAGAATGTCAGAGTCACATGTTGGGTCATGATATGCAGAGACATTTAGCTTACCCATAACTGTGGGCTAACCCCACAATGCATGACCCATATACCTCAACAAGGAAGGGCTAAGGGGAGGGGGTAGGTCACGGATGAGCCTAATAATGGTACCAAACTGACTGTATTTGCTGAATACAGAACTGACTAATAAAAAAAAAAATATATAGTAAGGCTTATTGTGTCCATTCTGAGTTCATTTTCACATACAACATAAAGTAGGGCTCTACCTTCCTTCCTCTACATGGAGGTATTGAGTCTTCCCATCCTCAATTGTATAAAATGCTGCTCTATAACTACTGGATGCTGTTTGTTCCCCTGTCAAAAATAATTTGACAGATTTATGAGTTTTTTTTTCTGGGCTCTATTCTAGCCCATTTTGCTCTATGTGTGTCATCAGCCATTTAAATAGCTTCGAAATAGAAACAACCCACACATTGATCAGTAGTAGAATATATATATTGGGAGTGAGATGGTAGCACTGTGGAAGAGTGTACATCACTAAGAGTAAATGATGCACAACCAACAACATGGATGAATCTCATGAGCATATGCTAAGTAAAGGATTCACAAAAAAGTGAATGCTGGGCTGGAGAGATGGCTTAGCAGTTAAGCCAAAGGACCCAGGTTTGATTCTCCAGGACCCATGTAAGCCAGATGCACAAGGTGGTGCATTCATCTGGAGTTCATTTATACTGGATGAAAGCCCTGGTGTGCCCATATTCATTCTCTCTCTCTCTCTCTCTCTCTCTCTCTCTCTCTCATATGTAAAATAAAAAATCAAAAAAGTGAATGCTCATATCATGGCTTCATTTAAATAAAATATGGAAAGAAGCCAATTTCATTTGGATTCTAGCAGTGCAGATGCAGGAGGGAAGCAGTAGTGAGAGGCAACTTGATCTGTTTAGTAATCTACAGAAATCCTTTTCAGGTGGGTCTCTGAGGTTGTTTCCAGGATTATCTCATAATGAGCCCTCCCCCTAGAGTGGGAAGCCCCTCTCAGATGGGAACTTTATATAAGAAATCTCTGGGTGAAAAGAGCCCCTTCCTTCCACTTGGCTGCCAGAGTGGCTTGCTACCTTCCAGCATTGTTTGAAGACCAGTGTCAACTGAAGACCTACATGGATTGAAAACCAATGACTCCTCAGGAAGCCTACAGGCCTTGAGTGCCAGACTGGGACTGCTGAGGCATCCTACCATGTGGACTGAGCAGCTACTGTGTTCCTTGATTCTTGGGCCTGCAACTGCTCTTGGACTACCATAAGCTAATCCAATAAATTCACTTTACAATATAATTCATTCTAGCAGTTCTGTTCCTGTAGAGAACCCTGACTAATATAGTGGGCTAGAGAGGCAGGGGGAGCGTCTGAGATGACAGTGTTCCATTTCTTGATCTGAGTGCTGACTTGAAGTATGTTCAGGTAGTTAAATTCAACTTGTGCAATAAAGAATAAAAGAATAAAAAATGTGGCAATAAAATAACTTTTTATTGACAACTTCCATAACTGTAGATAATAGGCTATGGTAATTCCTTCCCTCTCCCCATTTTCCCCTTTGAAACTCCACTCTCCATCATATCCCCTCCTGCTCTCAATCAGTCTCTCTTTTATTTTGATGTCATCATCTTTTCCTCCTATTATGGTGGTCTTGTGTAGGTAGTGTCAGGCACTGTGAGGTCATGGATATCTGGGCCATTTTGTGTCTGGAGGAGCGAGTTGTAAGGAGTCCTACCCTCCCTTTGGCTCTTACATTCTTTCTGTCACCTCTTCCACAATGGACACTGAGCCTTCGAAGGTGTAATAGAGAGATATTTCAGAGCTAAGGACTCCTCTGTCACTTCTTCTCAGCACCATGGTGCCTTCTGAGTCATCCCAAGGTCACTGCCATCTGAAAAGGGAGGCTTCTCTAACCAAAAGTGAGAGTAGCATTAATATATGGGTATGAACATTAAGAGAAGTGTTTACCTGACAGTTTCATTAGCATATTATGTACATTTAGCCATAGAGCAGCAGACATTACTCCCCCAGGCCTCATGACTTCCCCTGTTTTAAGTTTTCAGTATCAGGGATGTATTCCCTCCCATGGAGTGGGCCTCTAGTCCAATTAGAGAATGGTTGGTTTCCCCCATAACAGACAAGCCACTATTGTGCCCATTGGCTCATTTGGACTGACTGGCCAGATTTAAGGCTTTTGTCCACTGTTGAGTATCTCCATTGGTGATTTCTCTCTCTGCCATTGAACTGCATACAGTGTAGCTTTTTCCAGCTTTCTGTCAGCTGCTGTACGTGGAGAAGGTTTTCAGCTCAGCTCCAGCAGGATTTCTCAGTGACCTTGCAGCCGAAGTATATGGAGTCTTGAGCAATAGGGTCTTACCATCTATTCCTGGTGGGAAACAAAGAGCCTCGGCAATGGCCTAAAATGTTTTGGGGACATCAGGGACCTCCCTGGCCAACAGTTTTCTAGTAAAAATCTATAGCTTCCGAGTGTTCCATTGTCCAAAAAAGTAGGTTTCCATATGACTCATTTATATCCTCTTAGATTTTGATTAGCCTTCCCTTCACCTTTCCTTTACTCAGTATCTTCCCCTGACCTCACTTAGGCCTTTTCACCTGCATTAATCTGTTCTTCTACTTACATATATACAATACCATCCTATTTAGTCCTCCCCTTCCCTTTCTATTCCCTTTATATCCCCTTTCTAGATTATTGGCCTCTGCTACTGAGTTTTCTTCCTACTCACATAGAAGACCAATCATTTGTAGCTATGATCCACATATGATAGAGAACATATGACATTTGGCTTTCTGGACCTGGGTTACCTCACTAAGTATATCCTTTGCAGATACATCCATTTTCCTGCAAATTTCATTTTTCTTTACTGCTAAGTAGAACTCCATTGTGTAAATGTGCCACGTCTTCATCATCCACTCACCAGTTGAGGAACATCTAGGCTGGTTCCATTTCTTAGCTATTATGAACAGAGTGGCAATCAACATGGTTGGGCAAGGGTCTCTAAGGTAGTGAGACAAGTCCTTAGGATTTATGCCTAGGAGTACTATAGCTGGGTCATATAGTAAATCTATTTTTAGCTGTCTCAGGAACCTCCACACTGATTTTCACAATGGCTGGACCAGATTTCATTTCCACCAACAGTGTAGAAGGGTTCCTCTTTTTCTGCATGCTTTCCAGAATTTATGGCTATTTGTTTTCATTAAGGTAGCCAATCTGACAGGAGTGAGATGGAATCTCAACCTAGTTTTAATCTGCATTTCTATGATGGCTAGGGATGTAGAACATTTTTGTTAGATGTTTATGTGCCATCTTTATTTCTTCTTTTGAGAACTCTTTATTTAGTTCCATCTCCCATTTTTAATTGGTTTGTTTGATTTCTTATTGTTTAGTTTTTTTGACTTCTTTTTATATCCTAGATATTAAACCTCTGTCAGAGGTATAGCTGGCAAAGATTTTCTCTCATTCTGTAGGTTGCCTCTTTGAGCAACTTACAAGGTAAAACTCAAAGATGTGAAAAAAATAAAGCCTTGGAAACCCTATTTTATTGTAAGAACCATTGTCAGTCTGTGCATTGTCATGATCAACTGACCTGTCAGAGAACCCAGCCAATCAGAACTCAGCAATGCCCAGACTCTGCCAATCACTCATATGCAGTGATTGTCAGCTAAAAATAGCTCATTAAGTTTCCAGCAATATCTACTACAGTTCGTGTTGTGAATTCATAAAGCTGATAGAGACCAAGTGCATTACCCATGCCCAGTGTCTAATAATAAAATAATAAGGTTATACCTATTGCTAATATGTCTATGACTGAGAGGAGACAGCATGACAAGCGCAGACAATTAAATCAGGATGTGCAGTAAGTTGATCCTGGGAGACTCTGGAAGAAGGAAACTTGTCCTTATCTGTGACAGTCACCAGCCGCCATTTGAATCTCACCAAAGCACTGGGGAAAAGGTCTTTTCACTATTAGCGCCTTGTCCCACTTCCCATGGGCTGTGTCCCTTTGGTGTTCCTGTGCCTTTCAAATTATTCTGCCATTCTTCTATCACGTGCCACATGTTGTATTGTCTCATGTGGATCTTCAAAGTGACCCTGCAATGTGGGCACCATTCCTATCTTCATTCAAAAAATGAGGAAACCCAGGCTAAAAATGTTCAGTCATCTTGCTGGGGATGTGGCTCAACTGATGAGGTGCTTTCTTTGCATGCACACAGGTTCTGGGCTTGATCCCTAACACTGCATAAACTGGCTATGGTGGCTCATACCTGTCATTCAGCACTCAGAAGATGCAGGCATGAGGATCAGAAGGCCAACACATTCACAGCTAAAGCTAGTTCAAGGACAGCCTGAGCTACATGAGACCCTGATTCTACAAAAAAAAAAAAAAAAAAAATGTAGTCATCCTTTAGGTATGACCCATCTAGAACTTTTCCAATTGGCTCTTCAGATGCCAAGCCAGGTAGGTTGTTGTGTGCCTAAAATCCCAGCACTTGGGAGGCAGAGGAAAACATGGCCACAAATTCAAGGCCAATCTGGTGTAAATGGTGAGTTGTAGACCAGGCCAGCCACACCTGCAGAGTATGATACCATCTCAGAAAAGCAAAGACAGACAAAACTCTATGAACTAACTTCTGAATTAGTATCATGAGTGCCTGAGTACATAATCCAGAATTTTCCAGAACCATAGACATAGGATATATATAGATATCATTCATTCATTCATATATCCTATTGTATATATAGATCCCATTGTGTATAGATGTTAGATAGATGATAGATAGATAAAGATAGATAGATAGATAGATAGATAGATAGATAGATAGATAGATAGATAGATATAGATAGGTAGGTAGATAGATAGATAGATAGATAGATAGATAGATAGATAGATATAGGTAGATAGATAGATAGATAGATAGATAGATAGATAGATAGATAGATAGATCTAAGAGAAGATTTATTTCAGGGATTGGTTCACAAGCGTATAGAAGCTGAGAAACCTCATGATCTTCCATCTGCACCTTGAGGAACCAAAAAAGCCTATGGTATAATCCTAGCTCGTTCCAAAAGTTCAAAGCCAAGAGCTCCAATGTTCAACTGGAAAAGAAGATAACCGGCCCAACTCAAATAGAGAAAAAGGACACTTGCCCACCTTCCAACTGTTGGCTCTATTCTGACCCTCAACAGAGTGCATGCTCCCCAGCACACTTGCCAAGTCAGATCTTGTCCATTAGACCACCAATTCAAATGCTAACCTCTTGTAAAAACACTGTCACAGACACAACCAAAACTGGTGCTTGACAAGCTATTTAGTCTTCTCATGGCTCATGTAGGTCAAGTTGACCTACAAAATCAACTACACATTAGCTATCATGATTTGATCCCAGCCATAAAGAACTTGGGGGAAAAGAAGATATGAAATGTCAAAAAAAAAAAATCCTCAGCATCCTTAGTATTATACACTGGTAGCCTGGAACTCAGTAATCATTGGTTCATCTGTCTGTCTCACTCAACTAAGCAGGGTCCGTGTCCTGTTTATCTTAGAGTCCTCAGTACAGAGGGTCTTTCAAATTATTCTGTCATTCTTCCATCCTGTGCCAGATGTTGTATCATCTCTTGAGCATCTGCAAAGTGACCCTGCAATGTGGGCACTATTCCTATCTTCACTCAAAGATAAGGAAACCCAGGCTAAAAATGCTTAGTCATCTTTCTGGGGATGTGGCTCAGAGGGTCAGGCCTTAGAGCCAACATCTTACAGTAGGTACCTCATAAGTGTTCATTGACAGAAGGAGGTGAGGAAGAAGAAATGGTCCCCTTGATGAGGACCATGTAGTCTAGTCTATAGTGCAAACTGGAGAGTCAAAGATGCTCTCAATCCACCTTAATCCAGGAATGAAAAGGCTGAGTTTATAGTTTGCTTGATACCACTCAGACCCAGTCTTGATTTTAAGTTTTTGTATTTTGTTCATCATGGACCTTTTTCATTAATTTCACATGTTTTAATGTTGCATTCAAGTATTACTTATCTCAGTAACTGAGTCTGGCACAGCCTAGCACTTTCTCCTTAGACAAGCACCTTACTCTCCTCACCCACCCTAGAGCTACACTGCATCTCACACTTAAAGTCAAAGTCACACTTGGAATACAGGATTGTGAGTACGAACAACATGCCTGAGCGCAGAACCATAGAGTCCTTGCCCAGAACCTTTGGCTCCTAAACCCCCTGATCACTGTAAACACATTTGTTGGCAACTCCTCACCCGACTTGAACAATGTTTCAGTGGTTAATTAAATTCGAAGGACACCTGTTTCATCGGCTTATAAATTCCAACTGAATTTTAAACGGCTTCTGTTTGGCATACCGACTTTTCGTTTTCCAGGCTGTAACCACAGCAACATCTCCCCTGCCTATCTACCCTCCCTTCTGCCACCTCCCTCAACACCGTGCAGCGGGCACCGGGAGCTATGCACTCTGGGCTTCAGGCACCGTGCTCGACGATGCCTGGCAAGAAAATGGCACCAGAGTATATTGTCTCGTTCTTTTCACTCCTCTCGATGCTTTTACCTAAAGTATGATTTTTTTTTTTGTCCCAGAGAGCACAGTGTGATAAGCTCAACTTCCCTCACTGACACCTAGGGACTGAAACCCCTTCTCCGAAACACCTCTAGCCCATACGCCAAACCCGAAGCTGACAGCTCTGCACACACTGGCTGTCTCTGAGTTCCAGTTCCCTGTTCTGTGAGCCGGGGACTCCCCATCCTCAGTGCTGTTCAGAAAGTGTCCCCGAGGAAAGGTGGGGCAGGGACTGGGGAGGTAGGCCTTCCAGATGACGCTTGATCTTCATTGTCAACCTGACTGACTTAGAACCACTATGGAAACACACCTTTGGGTGTGTCTATGAGGGAACTCCCAGAAAGATTTAACTAAGGCAGGAAGATCCACCTTGAATGTGGGTGACACCATCCCATGAGCACCATCCCACACTGAATGGAAGACAAAAACAAAGCATGAGCACTCACCTCTGTATGCTTCCTGGCTGCAGATGCAATGTGACGTTTGCCTGTGTGTCTACCACCAAGCCTTCCCTACTGAGGAGGGCTGGAGCCTCACACCTTGAGCCAAAGCGAACCCTTTCTTCCTCAAGTTGCTTTGCATTGAATAAATGACACAAACAGAAAGTATTTAGATATAGATACCCTCACATGAGGGATATTGCAGCGAAGGGCTGAGGGGTGGTATTAAACAGGCCCCGTGTAAACTGGAATTTTACTAGGCATGACAGAGAAATGAGGCCTTACAAGAAAGATTACATGCTCAGGGTCTGTAGTTCAGCGCACTTTCCACTGATCAGCCTAACTTCTCTGGCCTCAGTTTTTGGTTTCTTTTTGTTGCTTTTTTTGGTTTTTTCTTTTTTATCTTTTGGAAAATGGGGATAACGATTTCTTGCCTGTAGGCTTGGTGGTTGAATTTGAAGAATTAAGTATAGAAAATGTTTACACTATGGCTTGATGTATGGTAAGATCTTAGCAGCTATTAACTTACTGCTATTATATACACTTAAAGTGGTTTCACCATGACATCCCCAATGACTTCCCACCATCTTCGAGATGAATTTCGAGTGTCTGCAGTCTGGGTAGTCGTCACTCACACTCTCCATGCACATGCTTCATGGGCTTTGGCTGCCCTTCCTCATGCCATCAGGCTGCCTGGTGTGACTTCTAGCCTGACTTTAAGGGAACCCCGGAGCCCAGTGCTTCCATCAAACCTTCTATAACCACTCTGTCCATCCTCTGTGATCTCCCCATCTTCTGTACTCTTAATCAGTCTTGCCACCTCGTTTTCTCATTCGTATAGTACATCCAAAGGCCAGGCTGCCTTGACTGTCCTTTTGTGGGTGGAGACAGGCTATGGACCATCCCTTAACCTGTGCTCTAAACCCAATCCAGCTATAGCTGTGGCCAATGTTCATTCATTCATTCCTTCCCCATATATTGATCTCCTGTTTTGTGCTGAACCTCAGGGTGGAAAGTGAACCAGGCAGATTCAGAACATATCTTGGTGGAACCTGGAGCCCATGGAAGAGGACAACGCTAAACAGGTTATTAGAGAAATAACTATCCAATTGTAACCCACAATAAAAGAGCTTGCTGGGGAGTGGTCAGGAGTCAGCTCCCCCTCAACATGCCTTTAAGGCTGATGCTCAGTGCTCTAACAATCACTTTACTTATCAAAGTACTGCCTTTAAGCACAAAATCCTCCTGTACATCAAGGTAGGAACACACTAAGCAGGCCCCCTCATTTTGATTTTCCTTAGCAAAGAGATGGCTTGTTACAAAGGCCAGACATTCTTGGGCAAGCTCCGAGGCTCTGTTGGTTTGGCACTTGCCTGGGCTTGCCTCTGAGCGGAGGGAATGCAGCTCATTTGGAATTCCAGCTAGGCCTCCAGGAGACAGCAGCTCTCACAGCCTCATTGACTTTATTCTTCCAAGCGAAAACAGTAGCGAGATTTTAAAACCCACAAAATTAAGAGTATCATGAAAGATAAGATACTACAAGCAAAAAGAAAATGATAGCTAGGCTCATCCCTGAGGTCTTATCTAGCAAACGTCTTGTGAATTTCAAGTTTTGATTCTGAGGCAAGTTTTCCTAGTACTTGCAAGGGATCATGGGATTTTGTTTTTCTATTCCAATCAGAGAACCCTGAAGGGATCTGGGGTAAGCTGGCAACCCCCCCCCCCCCGCTGCTTTTCTTTGGGGTGGCAGGCAGCCCGCTTCCTCTCACCTTCACGCTAATCTGACTTGCCGTCCACTTGCTCATTGTGGATGCTGTTCCTGTGACTATAGCCACTTTGTGTGCACAGGCCACTGCTGCCACCCCCGCCCCCACAGACCAGCACTGCTGTGAGGCCTGCTGAGCCAAACCCCAGCTGCACACCTCAGATCTCCCTCTGAGCTCCACTGCTCTGGAAGCTGAAGGCCCAAGCAAGCACTGGCCTCAGTATGACCAGCTGAAACCTGGACGAGTTCAATTCTGCTGACCAGTGAGTGGGCTCGGGTCAGTTTCTGACACTCACTACATCTGCTGCTTCCCTGTTTCAGCCACGATGCCTGAACTTCGCTGCGTTGGTCCCTCTGCACACAGTGCAGGGCCATCTCCTGAACCAGCCTAACTCCAGGGCCTGACTGTGACTGCAGCTGAAGGACCTTGCTCTGAAACTTCACTGGCTTGTGTTCCAGTCCCCAGCTATCCTCTTATGGGCTGAATCTCACCTTGCCCAAGTGCAAATGCATGACACGGAAAGTTAGAACTACAGGAAAAAGAAATTGACACATTGAAGGCATCCTAATGACATTCATTATAATCACCTGGCATTGAAATTTACTGGCCAACCTGCAGGTCCACGTGATTAGGCTAAGGATTAAAGGGGTTAGTTTATGCTAAGTGCCCAGATTCCTGTCAGGCCATTGAAAAGCCTCAACAAATACATTGGGTCCTTGGAAGGTCAAACCAGCTCTGTGCCCACTTGTAAGCCATATCATATCATGGCTGTATATTTCATGCCCTTTCACCTCCATGCTGGATCATCTTGATTACAGCATTCTTGATCTTTTCTATGAAACGATCCATCAGAAATATTTACTTACTGGAATATGGGCAAAATCAAGGCCAAGTATCATTTTTCACCTTGGTTTTTTTTTTGTTGTTTTTTTTTGTTGTTGTTTGTTTGTTTTTTTTTTTTTGGATTCCCATGGACCTTAGGATTCTTATAGAATTATCTCTTGGCAAATGCTATTATTTGATATTCAAATTCAGAAATCAAGATGCTTATTTCATAGAAGCCCAAATTTCTGTCAACAATCTGTACCTTGTCTATTAAGAGAACTGAGTGGGCCTAAAGATGATTTGGCACCTCTGCAGAGGTTTGGTTTAGATTGTCTCTAACTACTCAGGAAAAATATTTTCTGAGACCCAGAATTTAGCAGCAGCATCACCTACACTGGCAAACCTGTCATTTATGTATGCTGTGCATTGCTTTAAAAAATAATAATGCCACTAGTTTTTAACTACAATCTGCCTTGGGGTTGCTCAAGGCCTGTGACTGAATTAATGCAACAAAGGGGGTTGTTGGAGGAAGCCCATCATAAAGGCATGGTGATCATCTTAATGAAGAAGTAACTAAATACAGTCTAGTCCTTGTTAAAGAAGAAATTAGACATGGCTCCATCAGAGAACAGAGCATACTGGCTTTGGTTCTTAAACAACTCAGCTAGCCTCCCCTCCTAGCAATAGAAAGCTCATGGACTATTTCAGTGTTTTGTTTCTCAAAGGCAAGATACATATACATCTTGCATAAGTTTGTCTATATGTACAAGCACTGCCCACACTGTTCTGTTTTAAACCTCTACTTTTCTCTGCTTGGGACCAAGATAAATCACCAGATGACAGCTTCTAGGCTCAGAGGTGGAACATGGAACTTACTTCAAAGAAATCAACAAGCCCCAAAGGAAACCCCTGGTGGGCTAATTCCCAGAAACACTTCCCGTCACACCTGTAAGTCTAACCTTCTTAGGCATGAGAAAGACACATTGAGATAGCAGAGGCCACATAATTATTTCCCTATCATCCCCATCAAAATGCTACAAGTAGGGCTGGAGAGATGGCTTAGTGGTTAAGGCACATGCCTGCAAAGCCTAAGGACCCCGGTTTGATTCTCCAGGTCCCACGTTAGCCAGATGCACAAGGTGGCACATGTGTCTAGAGTTCGTTTGTAGTGGCTAGAGGCCCTGGTGTGCCCATTCTCTCTCTCTCTCCCTCTCTCTGTCTCAAATAAATAAATAAAAATTAAAAATACTACAAGTAGCCTACACAAAGAGACTAAACATTACATCAGCATTTCTCAAATGTGTCCATCCCTGTTCTCTTTCTGATGAATCGTTTCATAAGATTAATACTTTATGGGTCACTGCTTAAGAATCATTGCTTCAAAAGAATCTTGTCCAAGAGGATAATTGAAAAGAAAAAGCAAATCACTTTAATGTTTCCTTAGCATTCATCATGGTAATATTGATCAGCTCCAGGATTGTTTTGCTATTGTTTTGGTGGTACTGGGAACTGAACTTAGGGCTTCATGCATGCTAGGTAAACAGTCTACCACCAAGCTATATGCCCAACCCAAGGTCTAGGGTTTTTAAAAATATTTTCAGTAATTTTTTGTAAGGAGAGAGAGAGAGGAATGATGGGAACCTCTAGCTGCTACATGTGCCACATTGTGCATCTGACTTTACGTGGATTCTGGGGAATCACACCAGGTCATTAGACTTCATAGGCAAGCGCCTTAACTGCTGATCCATTTCTCTAGCCCTTCCCCCAAGCTCTAGGGGTTTTTTGTTGTTGTTGTTGTTGTTGTTGCTGTTGTTGTTTTCAGGGTCTCACTCTAGCTCAGGCTGACCTGGAATTCACTATGTAGTCTCAGGGTGGCCTTGAACTCATGGCAATTCTCCTATCTCTGCCTCCCATGTGCTGGGATTAAAGGCGTGTGCCACTACGCCTGGCTAAACTATAGGTTTTTAACAAGAGATTGGAAGCACATCTCACAGAACCTAGGTGCACTCTTTCTGAATTTGATTCTCTAGAAAATAATTTCAGGATCAAATGGTCTTCCAGGGCTGGAGGGATGGCTTAGTGGTTAAGGTGTTTGCCTGCAAAGCCAAAGGACCCAGGTTCAATTCCCCAGGACCCACATTAGCCAGATGCACAAGGGGGTGCACACGTCTGGAGATTGTTTGCAGTGGCTGGAGGGTCTGGCATGCTCATTCTTTCTCTTTCTCTCCCTCTTTCTTTGTCAAATAAATAAATAAAGTATTTTTTTAAAAAAATGGTCTTCCAGAGGTACAGATTGGAACCCAGTCTCATTTGGGGTCTCCATAACTAGGACACTGTACCTAAGAGTAGATGTCTTCATATGTGTTGGACTCCCTGAGTGAGTAAACTTCACTTTTATAAGACAGGAAGCCCAGTGGATATTTTCCTTCTCCAACAAGTTTAAGCAGGTCTTTATCCCCAGGATTAGACAGTAAATTCCCGCATCTCAGTTGTCCAAATGTGATCCAGGGGCAGACCAAGGAGATTCACTAAGCTCATGTTCCCATTCCTTGACATGAGAGAAACCTTAGGAGTTCTGTAGTAGAAACCCAACACCTGCAGACCCTTATACCTGAGCTTGGCCTTTCCACAAGACCAGCTGCTCTGGATTCTCACTCCAATTCTTGAGTTAAGTCACTTATACTTCCACACATTTTTAGACCCCAAATTCCAGGAATGATAGTGAAAACTAGGCCTGCTCCACATTAAGACCATTGGAACCCATTTAATTTTTCTTGCTCCTTTAGGGACAGGCTCGGGGCATTCAATTGGGAGCCACATTAAGTTATTAAACTATCTGGCCCACCCAGTAAAAGCTAGCTAGTTTAGCAAAGAAACACAACCAAAATCAATTCTCCAAAGTTGAAGCCTAGAAAAAGTGTGAAGGTGGTAGAGAGATTTAAAATGGAGACAAGTGTCAACAGGGCAGATCCAGTTGTCATTTGTTTTTCTCATTGCTGTGACCGAAACCCCTGACAAGAAGCAACATAAGGAAGGCTGACAGTTCTGAGGGCCGTGGTCCATCATGCAGTAAGAGCATGAAGCAGAGCTGGCCACATCGAATCCCCAGACCGGAAGCAGGCAGCGATGCATGTCCTGCTCAGCTTCCTCTCTCCTTTTTATTCAGTCCAGAATGCTCAGCTCCGTGGAATGGCACCATCAACATTCAGTCCTCCCACCTCAGTTAACCTAATCTAGAAAATCCCTCACTGTGTATTTGCCACCATGTGACTCTGAATCATGTCAAGTTGATAAGAGATTAACTATCACAAAAGTGTATTAATTAACTGGTACAGCTATTGTGTTGGGCTAAGCTAACCAAGGATGTAGCCATGTATGGAATATTTTTTTTTTCAATTACAACAGTAAGTATTACAAGCACCTTCCTTGGGAAAAGCACAAAGGAAAGTCCTTCATAGATTATTCTGTTTGATTCTGGCAATTCAGTGATCCCCATGGCATTTTGTGCTAGTTTACGGATACACATCTGAGGCCTAGAGAGGTTGAGATCTTCTCAAAATCAAGCTAATGAATGATGAAGATAGGCATTGAGCCCAAATATACTTGACTTCAGAGCTAACACACCCAAGAGGTATATCCAAGGGATGGGTTAAAACTCCTTGTGCAAAAGGTCTAGGAGGGAAAATAATGTGGTTTCCTGAGCTGGAGAAATGGCTCAGTGAAAGGCACTTGCTTGCAAAATCTGATGACCCTGGTTTGATTCCCAAGTACCCTAGTAAAACCAGATGAACAAAGTGGTGCACACCTCTGGAGTTGATTTGTAGTGGTAGGAGACCCTTGTGTGCTCATTCTCATTGTCTCTCTCTCTCTCTCTCTCTCTCTCTCTGTGTGTGTGGGGGGGGTGTGGATGTGGGTGTGGGTGTGGGTGTGGGTATGGGTGTGGGTGTCTCCCAAATGAATAAATAAAAATAAAAAGTTGTTACAATTATGCTCTCCTTTCATATAGCTAATGATTATACGTCTCCATGTTCTGAGCACTATTTTGAGTGTCCTATGCTCGTGAGTCCTTAAAGTTGGACTTCAGTGTGGGCTCTATTGCCAGTTTATTATTATCTTTCATCATGTATGATGTGTGTATGCATGTTTGTATGTGTGTGGATGCATGTGTGTGTGCCTGTATCTATGGAGGCAGAGGTCCACATCGGATGTCTTCCTCAATCATTCTCTACCTTATTTTTTTTTTTTTTACAGTCAGTTTGGTACCATTATTAGGCTCATCCGTGACCTACCCCCTCCCCTTGGCCCCTCCTTGTTGAGGTATATGGGTCATGCATTCTGGAGTTAGCCCACAGTTATGAGTAAGCTAAATGTCTCTGCATATCATGACCCAACATGTGGCTCTGACATTCTTTCAGCCCCCTCTTCCGAAAAATTTCCCTGAGCCATGTTGGGTTCATTTTTGGTCTGCTTCAGTGATGAGGTGTTGGGGGCCTCTGAGGCTCTGGCTCTCTGATTTGGTAGGAGTTGATTGTTCTCTGTGCTGATCTCCTTCCCCCTTGTGCTGGTATCCAGTTCATCAGGAAAACAGCACCCTTGCTTGTTTCTCCAATTTTTCTTAGAAGAATGGATAACTAAGATGTGGTATATCTACCTTAATTTTAAGACAAGATCTCTCCCTGAACCTAGAGTTCACTAATTCAGCTAGACTACTGGACAAGCAAGACTTAGTGGTAATCCTGCCTCTACCTCCCCAGCACTGAGATTACAGGCATGTGCCTCCATGCCTGTCTCTTACGTGTGCACTGTGATCCTAACTGAGGTCCTCATGGCTTGTACAGCAAACACTTTACCCATGGAGCCATCTCCCCAGACCCTTATCTTCACTTTATACACAAATAACCAACACTCAGGGAGGCTAAATGCTTTGTGTGACCTTTCTAGAAAGTGACAGAGCCAATGGTGAACCCTACTCATGCCACAACCCATAGCTTTCTCCACCAAGCTACTTACCAACAGACCAGAAGTTTCTGTTCACCAATGTGGAAAAACTATTGGGACATGCTAAGAATCTTGATAAGCTCTTTTTACAGAGAAATATCAGTCTCCCTAAATGGAAGCTGGCTTCACACAACCAACACCGATGCAACATGAACACTTTCATGCTAAAAGTTTTCAAGGAAACGCTGGTGGTAAGTGTTCCTCGACTAGCATTATTGTAGAGCATGAAGGTTTTTATGCACGTCTGAGCCTCCTCCAACTGTTCCTAGGGCTCTTCCATAGGCTCCTTTACTTATGGTCTGTTAGTTTTGAGAACAGGGTTAGGGAGCCCTGTGGAAGCTGTGTTATCAAATGCCAGTTGCCTTATTAACTAACAGATGTGTGCCCTCCCCACCAGCCAAGTACCATGGGTTTGAAACCCTTCTCCAGCTCCACATTTGTTTCGGTTTGCTTTTTTGTTTGTTTGGTTGGTTGGTTTGGGTTTGTGAGACAGGGTCTCCTTATTCAGTCCAGGTTTGCCTGAAACTGGTCATCATCCTGCACCAGCCTCCTGAGTGCTGGAATTATAAGCATGTATCACCACCTCCAGTCTCCAGTTCCTGCTCTTCTGAGCACCTACAAGCTCGGAGTCCACGTGCATGCCTTGCCAACACTTTAGCTACGTTTCTGAGAGCTTACACTCTCTCTAAGACTAGCTTCGTTTGCTTGCCGAAGAAGGACTGGTAACTGTGAGCACTGAGTTCCCAAGGCTGTCAGCTCAGAGCAGAGGACAGCTCCAGGAAAAGCTGACCCGGCCTACTTTCTGTACCATGAATTATAAACTACTAAATATGCCGATGGAACTAATGAATGTCTTTTACTTCCATTGAACACAAGGAGTCTCAGAGAAATCAAACCATCAGAGCCTGCAGACTGAAGGGAATTAGTCTAGTCTGTGAGCAAATTAGTATGTCATTCCCATCCTCCAGTTTCTTGTGCCCACCTACAAGGATAATAATATCTTCACCATTGCTGGGCTAGTGAGGACAGTGCTGCTTTCCTCGAGAAGTAGAGATACATCTTTCTGATTGAGCCTGGGGAGCAAAATGCTAAAATTTGAATTTGTTTCTCTTCGAATATCTTTGAAATATCTGGAATCTGTCCGAGTTCTGCATTGTCAGCAATTTCCACCAATAAGCTCATTTATTTTTCATGCTGATGGAACTATAGTGTTATTTTCCCCATCCCGATCTCTCCCGAACATTTCCAGAAGGAGGAGCCTGCTAACCCGCAGGGCAGGCTGGAATAGAAACAGCCTCGCCATTGAACAGAACACAGATTGACTTCCTGGAGAAAAGAGCAATGGAGAACATGCCTCTGTGGTTTCGCTATTTCCTTTCCTGGAGTTCCCAGGCAGAGCAGGTCACTGAGAGGCTCTGGGGAGAGCTCCAGGCATCTGCTTATGGTGCCTCCTCGGCACCATTGTACAACTGTGCTGGAAAGAAAGCCAGCGACGGGCCAGGATGGAGCTGACACACTCTGGAGTGGGCAGGAGGGGGCTCTGCCATCAAGGGGAACAAGACAAAAGCCACATCGAGGCTGTAGTCAAAACTATGCAAGTATTAGAGTCCTAAAGCAAAATGATTCTGGTGAGAGAAATCCTAAGGACAAGGACGATGGCATCTCTCTCCACGGTCCTTTACCCAGGCCTCAAGCCTCTGACCCGGAGCTACCGTGTGCAGTTGTACAGGAGCAGAGATACAGCCGGTGAAGCTGTTCCGCGCCAGTCAGCCTCTTCATGCTGTGTGTCCTCGCATCAAAGAGCCCAGGCAGGTGAATAGGCTGAAAACAAAGGGGACAGCTGCCACAAGCTGAGGAACTGTCCCTGGTGCTGCCTCAGTGGCTGTCCCTGACTTTTGTGCTTCTCTAACTCTGTACCATGGCTCTTCAGGTTCCACAATCCCAGTTTGTACCTTTCAGCCACACCCAGTCCCCATCTCAACAAGTTCTTCAGCATTGCCCAGCCTCGACGGACTGAACCCCATCTCTTGATTAAGAACTTAATATCGCCTGTGCACAAACCCAGCCTTCCTCTACCTCAGGTCACTGAAGGTGATGTGAACACATTTACCCTTCATCCTGAGACCAGTGAAAGGTCACTGAGAGGTTTAAATGAGAGGAGTAATGGCAGAATGTTTGACCTCTAAAAAATCGTGTTGTCCTCAGTGCCAGGAACGGAGGAGACTGGAAACTAGTCAGTAGTTGCTACAAACTGTCATATACTAGATAGGAAAGTAACACAGGACCCACAGAGAAATGGTGACTTTGGGAAATATTTAGCCACTATAATGAGCGGGCTATAACTGCAGAAGATGTGGTTTGTAAGACAAAAGACGCAAAACTCAAGATAACTCCAGTGTTTCTGGCTGAGCAATTAGGTAGGGTGGTGCTGTCCAACATTAAGTTGGGGTACCAGATTTTTGAAAAGTTTAAAGGGAAAAGGTAACAAATTCAATTTTGTATATACATCTGGAAATGCTAAGCAAAGCACTAAAAATAGATCTGGAGCTCAAGAAATACCACTACATACAATACAGAGACTGGAGTCAGCAGACATGGGTAGAGATCAGAGGCATGTGGCTAGGTGGGAGTAGCCTGGCTCAGAAGAAATCCAGGGAATTAATCCAACTCACTTGTGCTCTATATGTTAAAAATGTGGCTCTTTGAAGTGATTAATGAGTAGTAGGAAGATGTGAAGTACAAACAGAAGGTTGTGTGTCAGGAAAAATCAAATGAAGAGAATATTTCCCTAAAGAACAATCCACAGTGTCATATAACACTAGGATCATGAAAGAATAGACCTGAAAAGTGTCCTTGGAGCTTAATGAACTAGAGACGTCAGGCAACCTTCACCCAGCCAGCTTTTCACTGCAAGGAGTGGGTGAGAGAGAACCAGTTTGGAGCAGTTACAGAGAGACTAGAAGGTGAGGAACTGGAAGAGTGAACAGATATCACCCTTTCTGAAATCTGGCTGCAAAGAGGAAGGAAAAACCAGAGACGTGGGCTGAGGACACTGTGAAGAATTTTATTTTTGTTGTGAAGATGGAAATACTCAAATATATTTAGGGATTGAGTGCACTGAGCCAATTGGGAAGAAGATACTAATGATGGGAAAGGAGATAACTGGAAGTCAAAGATCCCCCAGGAGGGGACTTCAGTGGAAACTGGGATCCAAGGTACAAACATCTCTTCCTGAGAGAGAGAGAGAGAGAGAGAGAGAGAGAGAGAGAGAACAGAACAGAGGTCAGAATACCAAGCATCTGTCTGCAGGCTGAGAGAGCTAGGAGAAGCTAGGAGCTCCTGCCAACCTTGATGGTAACACACTCTCGAATCACCTCTTTATTATCCAGGAGAATCAGATTTGTTCTCTCAGAAGATTGGAACATGTTGGTGGGGTGCTAAGAGAATGCATGTTTCTACTGAAGAGAGGGAGAACTTCTCTACAACTGGAGCTGTCCAACAATTATAACAACTGCCCTGTGCCCTGTCAGAGGCAGCATTCAAGGAGAGGAGTGTGTCCCAGCCTCCCCAGCCACACTGATGACTCCTGAGGTGTCTAAAGAACCTCACAACTACTGTCAAGGTAGCCCCCAACCCCTCCCCAGGTATCCTGCTGGTCCCTGGGTCACCAGTACCAAGGCTGCCACTCATACCCACTCACACCATCTCAGATGTTCAGGTGAAACCTCTGACTCTATTAAGCAGCTCCCCATCCTATTATTTCACTTAGTGAGCCGTATTTTTTCTGGGGCCCTGCCTGCCCTGTGAGTTTCCTATAGAAATATAAACAGCACAGCGGTGCCTCTCCGAGGATGTGGCATCACCCAACACCTGGGAGCCGTCCTCTGTTGAATGGGAAGTTCACCATCACGTTTGAGAGTTGGATCTGGCATTACCCTGTCAGAACTTGAATCCAACTCCATCACCATCCACTGGGCTGAACACTGATACTAACCTTTCTGTACCTACTGTGAAAAATGTTAACTAACACATTCTAAGGAAATAATAATAATTATGATGATACACATAATAAGCACTCAGTCAGTACACAGGTGTGCATCAAAGCCAGGAGCCTGTGATAGAGTATAGCCATGACCAGTAACTAGAGAACTGTCTGACTCTTGTTACATTAACCTCCATCAAAATTTGTCACTTAAAGGCCGGGTCGATGCCCCAATGGGTGGAGGGTTTGCTGCGTGAACATGAGGACCTGAGTTTAGATCCCCAGTACACAGGTCAGACATCTGGCATGGCAGCATAGGCCTATAATCTCAGCACTGGGGATGTGGAGGCAGGAAGATCCCATTGGCTGGCTAGGTCTACCTAGCCAAATCAGTGAGCTCTGGGTTCAGTGAGATACTATGTCTTTAAAAATAAGAGTGATGGGCTGGAAAGATAGCTTAGCGGTTCAGGCACATGCCTGCAAACCCTAAGGACCCAGGTTCAACTCTCCAGGTCCCACATAAGCCAGATGCACATGGTGGCACATGTGTCTAGAGTTCGTTTGCAGTGGCTGGAAGCCCTGGTGCACCCATTCTCTCTCTCTCTCTCTCTCTCTCTCTCTCCCTCCCTCCCTCCCTCCCTCCCTCTCTGCCTCTCTCTCTCTGACTCTAATAAATAAATAAAAATAAAATCTTTAAAAACATAAGAGTGAAAGACATTGACCTCTGGCCTCTGCACATATGTGCTCTTGCACATACATATAAATCTACACCACACACATGCATATAAATAGATGCACATCATACACAAAAAATTTACAATTTGAGATTTGTCTAAATACCAAATCTTTTGGAAAATGGGCCTTTAATGTTGTGATCGTTGACTGACAAAGAAAACAAAGCTGGATGGGAACATGCTGTAGGCCTTACTGTTGACCAAGAAGTATGGTCAGGTAACTCTCTGTCATGCTCTGGGAGACTCACTTCAGCTCAGTGAAGAATGCAGATTGCCACCCAAATCTCACGGGCAACTGACGTTTAATAGCCATTTTGAGGCAGGAAGCAAGCATTAGTCCCCTTGTACAAATGGGGACGTAGTTTGTGGATGTGTTTGCAGCCTGTAATTAGTACAGCCAGGATTCAAACTTGGCTGTTTCTGACCATCAAGCCCTGCTTGCCACATTCTCTTCCATTCATGACCCCACTAGGTGGCAAACTTCTTGCAGGCAGGAAGATGACTTTTGTGCCTCTTGCATCACCTCGCCTGATCACATACAAAGGGCTGTGGAGCAGGGGAGATGACTCAGTGGATAGAGCACTTGCCTTGCAAGCAGGAGGACGTGTTTGGATCCCCAGAACCTAGGTGAAGCCCAACACATGTAGCCCTGGCATCTCTAATCCCAGAGCACCTGCAGCCAGAAGGGAGGTGGAAACAGGGGAGTCACCTGGAAGCTGGTGGTCCAGCCAGCCTGGTCAATGTCATGGTTAACAAAAAAAGAAAAAAAAGCACTACCTTAACAAAGGTAGCAGGTGAGGACTGACATCCAGTGTCCTCTGATCTTCACAGGTACACCATGGCATACAGTGACACACATGAACACATTCTTAGTAAATACTTGTTAAACTCCCAAGTATAACAATTACGTCTGCTTTAAAAACTCGAGTTCTGAAGAAACTTCCATCCCCCAAAATTAAACCCTGGACGACCGAGTTCTGGGTGGAAAGTCATTCCACTTCCTACTCTTTCACCTCATGGACAATCTACACATTCCCACAGCACGTGGCAATGAGGCCTGGAAATTCACGTGGTACACATGGAACTAGGACAGCCAAGATAGGAGGGATGCAGAACAGAGACAAAGCCTCTCACGTGGCTGACTCAGGGAGATAAACTTTACTTTGGGCTGTAGACAGCATATTCCAGACCTTTATCACGCAGGCTCCCCCTCTCCATGTGTCTAACTCCCAACAGGATGCTTTCCTGCCTGTCCCCCACAGGTATCCAATTCCTCCTGTGCGGTGTGGCTTGTCACGCCTTTCTCAGTACTGTGTCCATTCCTAGGTCACCTCCAGGAAACCCTTTCTGACTGCTATTAATCTCACTCTCAGTGGTCTTCATTTTTACATCTCTAATCCAAAACATGACTTAGACATAAATAGGTACAGCCTCTCACTAGCCACTCATGCATGTGCCTTTATTTCAAGAATCCCAAGTCGGTGGACCAGCCGCGCAAGCAAGAATGATGCTTTCCTCTGTTCCTTTTCCCTCTCCAGGCCTGTGTCATCACTTAATGAGCCCAGAGTACCCAGGGTATCCCCATACCACGTACCTCTGCTTTGATACTCAGAATGCTCCATCATGGTGAGGATGGGAAACGCCCTTACAGCAAACCCATCCTCATCCCATTGGCTTTCCTAAATTATCCCTAACCACATTACTCTCGGCCTACGGAACACAGAATCCTCCGAGGAGGCCCAGATGGATGCTGGCCCCAGGTCCTCAGCTAATTGCTCTCATCCTCTTCCGACACAAGTAAGGAATGATGCCTCCCGAGCAGTATAGCCCTGGAAAAACGTTAGTGGTGACTCATGCAAGGGTGAGGGCGGGGGAAGGCAAGGAATGGAGAAAGAAAAAGAGAGCACACACGCTAGTTATGGAGCCACAGAATGAGGCACATTAACCAATTTAGCCAATTATACAGCTGAAGCAATCAAATAACCTCACAATGGCAGGAGGACGTGTAAACAGAACCCACAACATTACTGTCTCAGCCAAGAAGTAAACAGCTTGACCACTGTGGGGGAAAGTCATTGCCTCCATCTACCCAGCACTCCGTTAGCCTCTTTCATATGATGATATGAAGGCTGTTCCCTGCACTCAGGGTAGGATTCAGCTCTAGGTGAGGTGGTCACGGGATGTGCCATCCCACACGCCCCCACCAGCACACACCCCCCCCCATATCTTACTGATTGATCCCAAGAAGAGCACAACAGCTAGCATCGCTGATTCAAATATTGCTTCAAAATAGAGATAGAGCTACCAGTCCCTCCCTTTTCTGGATTATGAAGTTGAGCATGCTGGCTTGGCCCTGCTAGAGGCCATCTTTTCAAGCAAAAAAAAAAAAAAAAAAAAATGGTCTGCTGGAAAACAAAGGCAGTGTGCTGAGGGAAACAGAGCCAGGAGGTGGAGAGAAAAACAGTTTTGATGAATCATTTGTAAACTGGATCCAGCCAGGTCTGAAGCCCGTGGACTTACCACTTCCAGAAGACAAAATCTCCCCACTCTGCTCTTCCAGTTGTTATGTGAACCAGACTTAACTAATACAGCCCTGGGCACTGGGAGATGTTGTCAGTGGAGGAAATGCTGAGCTCCAGGGAGAGATCTGTAAAACGGAATTATCACCTTCAGTGAAGCATTGGTTTAACGGGAAGTTCAGCCTCCTGAATAGTAGAAGCAGCCTGCAAAACTTTAGACCTAAACAAAGACAGCCAAAACATAAGGCTTAAAGAGAAATTCTTGCAAAGAGATTCCCAGTGTTCCCGTGAAATCTAATATAGGTTTCACAGTAGCTGCAAGCAGTCCCCATTCTTCAAGAGACCCATCACTAACTTCAGTGGGATTTGACCTTGAATTTGAAGGCTTTCCAAAACATCCTTACATAATACCTGAGTCTGGTTTCTAAATCCCTACCTGAAATTCTGTTTTCTATGTTGAGAATGCCCACAACTCCTCTCCAAAAACTGAGGGGGTGCTATATGGAGCCATAGATATCAGTAAATTTTTCTCCTCAAGGCCTCCCAAAGTATTGTTCTGCATTTATCTCCTGGGCAGAATGCCAGTAAGGCATCCACAACTCTCTGGAGTACAGAGAAACAAGCTATTAATCAGGGAGAAAAGATCCATACCTTCAAGGTGATTTATGCGGAGACTATGTCTCCCTGGGGTGGGCACATAGACTCTCACTCCAGCAGGGACTCTTGGGCAGAGCTTATACTGATGCAAAACTGATCTAGCACACTTAATTCCCTTGTGTATGTGCGATCAGAAAGCATTGAAGGGCTGGAAGACACAGCACAATTCATCCCCTGATGTCACCAATAGCAAGTGATAGTGGATTGTGGGACACGTGTTGGCAAAGTCACCAGGGAAGGCTCTGCCAGAAGGGCAAGCTGGAAACGGATCTCTGAAATGCATTGTGAGACTACACTCTTTTTCAAAGCCACAAAACTACAGCCAAGGTCAGAAGTCCCAGCCCTGGCTTCCTGATAGAAGGATCAAGGTCAACTAAATGATTTTGATTCCTAAGCCCCATAAACACCAATATATATCAGAAATATATATCAGAAGAAGCCAAGCAAGCATGGCCAGGCTGGAGAGATGGACTAGCGATTAAGGTGCTTACCTGTGAAGCCTAAGAACTCATGTTCGAATGTAAGCCAGATGCACAGTGATGCAAGTGCACAGTGTCACACCCGCACACAAAGGGGTACAAGCATCTGGAGTTTGCAGTGGCTGAAGGTCTAGGTGGACTCTCTCTCTCTCTCTCTCTCTCTCTCTCTCTCTCTCTTCCCCTCTCAAGTAAGTAACTTAAAAAAAAAAAGCATTATCTTCCTCCTCTTCCTGTTGCTTCCAAGGAGCCCTCAGACAAGTGCAGACACATTGTCCAGAATAGCCAAATATGACATAAATGTGCCCCTTCTACAATTCTTTCTCTGCTTCCACCAGACAACCAGGGTTCTATTCAGCTGGACTTCAGCAAAGATTGAGGGCCCCGAGATTGAATACAAAAGCAGTAGGAGAGGATAAAATGGACTGGAACCCAGATTGGTGGGTTCTATATCCTTCCAATCCTTTCTCAGGACAGTGACTACTGAATGGGCATCTTAGAGTGGGTATTGATGGTGTAGAAACACTGACAAAGTGGACAGTTGGATTGTAATTCGCCCTCCCTACCCTCAGCCATGATAGGTTGGGTGGCTGCAGACTCTCAGACTCTCTGCCCCTGTGGCCCACCTCAGCTCGTATTGAAACTTCAAGGACGCTTTGCCCCATCTACAGACAGGTTCAAGCTGCTGAGAAAGGTGGGAGCAGATACCTCAGGTGCAGCAGGAACAAGTGAAGGGCAAACAGAGTAAGGAATAAATGTCATGTAACAATGAGGCAAGTTCCCCGGATTCTTAGAATAAGCTCTAAACTGAAAAGGAGAAATGGACAGGATTACCCCAGAAAAAAGGGGCCAAGACAGAGGGATTTTCCGGCAGAGGGAAAGGCATGTACAAAGGACTCCAGACAAGAAGCAAGGTCTGTTTGAAGGAGCTAAGAAGAGAATATAAAAAAGAAAGTGGTAGGAGGGAGCGCGGGAGAGGCAGAGGCTGGGTTTTTAGCCACCACCCTGAGGAAATGGGAGGCCACAGAAGCAGTATCATCAGATTAGCATTTATTTTATTTTATTTATTTATTTATTTTTGTTTTTACAAGGTAGGGTGCCAAGGCTGACCTGGAATTCACTATATAGTCTCCAGGTGGCCTCGAACTCACGGTGATCCTCCTAGCTCTGCCTCCCAAGTGTTGGGATTAAAGGCATGCACCACCACACCCAGGCCCAGGCCCAGATTAGCATTTTTAAAAAAGCTCCAGGGATGGAGAGATGGCTTAGTGGTTAAGGCACTTGCCTACAAAACCTAAGGACCCATGTTCCACTCCCCAGATCCCATGTAAGCCAGGCACACAGGTGATGCAAGCACACAAGATCACACTTTCACACAAGGTGGAGCACACATCTGGAGTTCAATTGCAGTGACTGGAGGCCCTGGTGCTCCAATTCTCTCCCCCACCTCTGTGTGTGTGTGTGTGTGTGTGTGTGTGTGTGTGTGTGTGTCTCATACAAAAGGCCAGTCTGTTGGGCTTGCCTCAAAAAAGAACTCCAGAGGCAACCAGTGAGGCGGGGGTTCAAATGGCACAGATGCAAGAGACATATCAGGAGGTCACCATGGTGCCCAGGAGAGAAGTAACTGTGGTTTGTCTAGTGATAGAGACAAGGGGACAGATTCAAACCAGGTTGAAGAAGAGTTTGGTGGTTTAAAAGGCTTAGCCAACTATCTGGGACATTAGGCAAGCTCTTTCCAATGCATACCAAAGACCACAGCGGCCCTTGATTTAAGAAACAGGTGGCTAGTTCTATAGATACTGGGCTTTGCACTTGAAGTTCCTGGGCAGTTTTCTGCCTTTGGAGCCAGGCCCAGAAGCCTCTGGAGGGACAGATACAGCCTCAGCTCCAATTAGTCCAGGATGGTTTATCTGGTATAGGGTTTGCTGACACATGTGAACTGACTGGAAATGCTCCCCTTATTCCTCAGCCCAGCTAACCTGGACCTGGTTGGGTCTGATTCTCTGGCTTACCACAGCTGGTTTTCTCTCCATCAGGACCAGAATGCAAAGAACAGTATCACTTCTGAGAGATGACTCTGCCTTTTCTCCGTCACATGGCCAAGTCAGTATAGGCTCCCTACTTCTCACCCTCCTGATGTCAGCTCAGGGAATCTCCCGTCTGTGACCATTTATGAATGACCATCATGATTTCATTGTTCTAATGACCTCCTTCCCATCGTGACCTTCCTCTTCCATGTAGGGAAAGCCCAATTACTTCTGCACAAGAAGATCTGAAGAGATTAGTCACCTTTCCACCATCCTGATACAAAGTCTTTCCCCAATAGCTTCTGGTGATGTATATGAACAGACAGCTTTCCTCCTTCAGACAATGATGATCTGAGATATCATTTTGAGCCAGGCCTGTAGTTGAGATCTGACCAGTAGACAGCATTGTGGTGAGACTCAGATGCTAAAGGAGTTAAGTAGTCATGTTCCTATCTAAGCTCCCTATTCTATCTGTACACTTGGAAAATGAATCGCATATCCAAAGCCTCAATATTACTTGTAAAATAGGATAACAACAGCATAATAGATCCCAAATAAAAGAATTCATGCAAGTAATATATATCATGATTAATCAAATTATTACTTCATAGAATCTCTTATTTATAATTTCTTGTTTTACCCATAGGAATGAAGAGATTGTGCAAAGTTTTTTGTTAAGAACATACTTTGTATGGCTACATCATGTGTTGGTACCATCCTTTCCCTTATTCCTGCCCCAATTCCACAGGGGACCCTTCTCAGTAGGGTTGGTGGCATTCCCCATGGGGTTGTGGGTTATACATTGTGGGAACAGCAGTCAGTTACTGGGGGGAGGCAGTGCCTCTGGGCTTGACATCCCAACTTGTGGCTCTTACAATCTTTCTTCCCCCTGTTCTGCAAGATTCCCTGAGCCCTGGTGGATCTGTTTTAAGTCTACTCCAGTAATGAGCTCTTAGGAACTTCTGGATTTCTGCTTTGGTATGTGTTGAGTATCCTCAGCATCCATCTCCTTCACTCTGGTGCACACTTGCTTGTCTCCCCACTTCTTCTGTGGTTTGGCTTTGTCACTGACTGAGACACTAGGGGTGATTTATCTCCTCGTGTCTCACTATGTTTTGAAAAAGAAAAACAGAGCCGGGCGTGGTGGCGCACGCCTTTAATCCCAGCACTCGGGAGGCAGAGGTAGGAGGATCACTGAGAGTTCGAGGCCACCCTGAGACTACAGAGTGAATTCCAGGTCAGCCTGAGCTAGAGTGAGACCCTACCTCGAAAAACCAAAAAAAAAAAAAAAAAGAAAAAGAAAAACAGATTCTCCATTGGAGAGTGAAGTCAGCATAGGTTAAATTGGATAAGTGTTATGAATTTAGGGAGAGTTTGATAGATGCAACCCCTATTTTAGCCAAAGACTAGTGGGAACTTGACATTGGAGAGCATAATTTTTGTCTCCATAGGATACAGATCTGGTTCCCAGTTGCAGATATGGGTTCCTTTTCACTGAGCAGATGTATTATCAAATCAGAAAGCCATTGGTTACCCATGAAGGCTGTGTGCCACCATTACACTGGTGTGTACTTCTTGTCAGGCTGGTTGCCCTTTCTCTTTTTTTTTAAACATTTTTATTTATTTATTTGCAAGGAGAGAGAGAATAAATTTGGGCATGCCAGAACCTCCAGCAACTGCAAACAAACTCCCGACACATGTGCCAGTTTGTGCATCTGGCTTTATGTGGGAACTGAGGAATCAAACCCAGCTGGTTAGGCATTGCAAGCAAATGCCTTAATTGCTGAGTCATCTCTCCAACCCAGATTGGGCCAAATTTTTATCATGGTGTCAAATCCCTGAAAGAACAACTTAAAAGAATGAAATACATATTTGGGCTCATGGTTTCAGAGGTTGTAGTCCACAGTAGGCTGTTTCCACGTTTTCACATCTGTGCTGAGGAAGTCGTGGTGGAAGGGTTGGTGGACCAGTGTTATTCACCTCACAGCAGCCAGGAAAGATAATGAGAAGAGGCCCACAAAGCACAGACTTTCTCCTTTTCCTACTTGGGTCCCAAGCTTAAGGGGATGGGGCTACCTACACTGAGGGTAGTTCATCCCCTCTTAGTTAATTCTCACAGGAAATGCCTCACAGACACTTATAGAAGTGTGCTTTACTTAACTACTAGGAGTTTCTAAGTCCAGTCAAGATTAACCATTAGAGAAACCAAAGAGATGATCAAAAGTAACTTTATTTTGGTGTTCCCACAGTACACCATGAGCAGACATTCTAACCACTCTTCAATGAAGCCATTGGCTACTGTTGGTTTCACGAATTGTGTCAATCAGCTTTGCATTACTGTAACAAATACCTGAGTTAAACCAACTTGAAGAGAGAATGTTCATTTTGGATCATGGTTTTGGATGGTTTATCATGGGCCCTTGTTGCTTTTGAACCTGTGGCAAGGCATTACATCATAGCAGAGTCCATAATGGAAAAGGCTGTCCATCTCATGATAGTCAAGGATCAAAAGGAGACACAAAGCTAGGGATGATGTTCCAAAATCCCTTTCAGGGGCATGCCCTCAATGACCCAAGACCCATACATCCCCATGGCTTAAAGAATTCAACTGCATCCCAAAAGCTCCAAGCTGGTGACTAAGCCTTTACCACATGGGCCTTTGGGTGACATTCAAGACCCAAATGATGGCAGTACCTATAAGCCTATTAAGAAGAAGTGGGTCAGGGATAGACTGATGGCTTAGTCAAAAGAGTGCTTGCCACACAAGCATGAGGACCTAGTTTGGATTCCCGGCACCCATATAAGTGTCAGGAAGTGTGGTGATGCACTTGTAATCCCAGCATTTTGGAGGCAGAGATAGGGGATCCTCAGGAAAGATAGCTAGCTAAACTAGACAGATGGGTGAGTTCCAACTTCAAGTGAAAGGCCATGTCTCAATAAATAAGGTGGAACACAATGAAGAAAGACACCTGCTACCATCAACATCTGTCCTCGATATACTGGTGCCCATATGTGTGTCCATACAGGCATGCACGCACATATACACAATACTCACACAAATGCAAGCTGCAAAGGAAGAACAATATAGTTTCAGTGGGAGATTTTGGGGGACGGGCATTGTCTACTGGTACTCAGCATTACTGCTGTTCCTCTCAAGTCTATCCAATGTAACACAGGTTAGAAGTCGAAACATTTTACAAACCCTGTTGTTATCTGAGTTCTGCTTTGGAAACTGCTAAGAAAGGGACACACATAAGACTGGGCAGGTAGGAGGGAAGAGAAGCTTTGTTTTCTTCCGGCAGTGGTGCACCGCCCCAGGGCAGCCTGCAGACACAAGGTTGCAATAGCTCTGGACCATCTCCATCCCCTACTTGCCATTGGTGATGAAGACCGCAGCGTCACAGCACCATCATACTGAGTTTCTTGTATTCCCCAGTTTTCAGAAAGTTGACCATGGTCCTCCTTGGCCAGTGTATTCCAAGCCTCACAAAGATTTTTGAGTGACATATTTCCTTTTTCCCGGTTCTATTTTCATGACTGTTATAGTCCCTTTAAGGTGTCAACTATCAAAGCAGAGCATCAAATGGACATGCTGTGGTCCCAGCAGGGGTCCAGATAACAGCTATACTGACAGCTTACTAAGGCCAGATATCAACAAAGAGAAATCTTTCCAGCTGTCTGTTTCGTTTAAGAAAACTTTGTTTATTTCTGATACTTTGAGGGAAGTAGCACACACATACAAAAAAAAAAAAAAATCTTGTTATTTATTCTGTCAAGGAAAAGTAACAGATGATTTTGCCTGCCTGAGTGTACTTCTGGTTTCATGATGAAAATACTTTATGTAATTAATCACATCAAATGAACACAGTCCCTTACAGCTCAAGTTTCTCAAGGTTGACATAATGTGATCAATGAGAGAATTTTCTGCCGAACAGACAGGGATGAAATGAATAGAGACGGAAACTGACTACCTGAGTCCATTTCCTTCCTGCCCCCACTGCCCCCCCCCTCACTATGTGGATTTCCTCCTGCACTGTCCTGGCATTCTTTATGAGCTTCCTGCTTAACTTAGCCTCCATCCACTTCTCTTCTCTGTTTACAAGATATTGCACAATATACTTGAGGAAGCTTCTCATTTCTGCGTGGTGTCCCCAGCCTGAAGCTTTTCTAAGGAGTTAACACTGGTTGCCTGAAGGCTCAATTCTGTGCTGGAGGCTGGATGGAAGGGGGCCATTCAAACAGCAGGAGATCCTGTCCACTTGTGCAACATACCTCCTCCCTGAGCTGCTATCTCCTCAAGTTCAGAGAGAATAATCATGGACACTCAAGGGAACGTGGCTGTAGGCAAGAGGTGAGAACTTTCATAGGTTAGCTCACCATAGGGCAAAGAAGACAGCTCCAGAGACTGGATGGAAGAGGAGGGTCTTAAATGTAAACAAACCCTTTTGGCTTGAGACTGGGTATAGGATGAGGATTTCTCATTTCACCTTTATATTCACCTAGTTAGTGCCTTAGAATGAGTCATTAAACCTCTGAATGCCTGAGGCTGCCACAAGCAGTCTGCAGATAAGGAGCATAGTTCTTTTAAGATACTTTCATCTCAGCAAAGCCAAGGCCAAATTCTATGGGAATGTAGCTTTCAATTTGGTTAAAAATTATCTTGAAGGCTGGAGAGATGGCTTAGCAGTTAAGGCGCTTGCCTGAGAAGCCTAAGGACCCAGGTTCAATTTCCCAGAACCCACATAAGCCAGATGTACATGGTGGCGCATGCTTCTGGAGTTTGTTTGCAGTGGATAGAGGCCCTGGAATGCATTTCTCACTCTCTCTCTTTCTCTCTCTCTAAAAATTAAATTTAAATAAAATGTGATTTAAAAAATTAACTTGATTGATTTATAAAAAATTGAGTAGATTCAATCATTAGTTGCTTGAGACAAATAATTAAATCACTGATCAATATGTAAGACTGAATTAACACAGGATGCCCAGATACACATACTCTAGACATATCTAAATGATAGATAACAAAATAGCAAACATCAGGTTTAAGCACATTGATAAGACTAAGAGCAAAAAAAGCAGAAGAAAAAGGGAAGGAGAGAGAAAGAAAAAAAGGAAGGAACAAGGGGAAAAGACAAAAGAAGATCCTCCAGTTAGGAACAAAAGAGAGTCTCAAGTCTGAACTTGAGCAATAATGGAGAAGTAGCCATATGCAATAACATCAGGACTGGGCACAAGAAAGAGAGATCTTCAGGAAGAAGGATTAAGATATTAGGCTGAAATCCAGGTTCACACAAAGAAATGAGGAGTGGCAGAAATGAGTGAATGAAGGTTGAATACACGTGTTTTCTCATTTTCAGCTTTAAGACAAAACAGCACCAAACTGTTGGTTTATAGCATATGTAAAAAGTAAAATGTGGGATGGAGAGATGGCTTAGAGGTTAAGGCGTTTGCCTGCAAAGCCAAAGGATCCTGGTTCGACTCTTCAGGATCCACATTAGCCAGATGCACAAGGGGGCGCATGCATCTGGAGTTCATTTGCAGTAGCGGGAAGCCCTGGCATGCCCATTCTCTCTCTCTCTCTCTCTCTCTCTCTCTCTCTCTCTCTCAATCTCTCTCTCTCACCCTCCTCTCTCAAATAAAAAAATTTAAAAATTTTAAAAAAAGTAAAATGTATGACGAGTAGAACAAAGATTAAAGGCAGAAATTAGAAATGCAGTATTGAAACATTATTATAATATGCACAAAGCAACATCATAATACTTCAAGAAAGTCACTAGTTAAATATGAATGTATATTGTAAATTCCATGTCAAGCACCAAAATAAAAATCCATACCATGTGATAAAATAGTAATTCAGTAGGAGGTATAAAATAGAATAATAAAAATGCTCAAATAACCCAAAAGCAGCACAAAACATTATGGAGTGAAGGGACAAAAATAAATAGAATAAGGTATAAATAGCTAGCACTACAGTAAATTTTTTATCTACCAATAATCACATTTAAACCAACCAAATGGAAAACAAGAACACTAAAGTCAGAGATACCAACACCTGATTGTTGCAAAGATCAATAAAATTGATAAATCTTTACCTAGAGTGGATAGGAGTTAGAGAAAATTATCAATATCAAACACAAAAGATATGTACTAACATTCGATGTAATAAAGAAAGGTTGCATGCTTTCCTGCTAAGACTGGAAAAGAAATAAAGATATCCTGTTCTCACTCCTATGCAGTGTTTTATTGGCATTCTCACCATAGAATAACAGAAGGAAAGCTATTGAAATCACAATGATCAGAAAGGATAAGTAAAGCTGACACTGTTCTTAGACCACATGAATGTCTACAAAGAAAAACTAAAAAAATACTTACAGAAAGCTCCTAGAACTAATAAATGTGTTTTCCTATTACCAAATCAATTTTGTTTCTATACACTTGCAATAAACATTTGGAACTCTTTTTTTTAAATGCTATTATTTATGGTAGCATCAAAAAATACATAACTACAAGCCCAATAAGTATGCCTCATATCTCCGTGCTTGAAACTATAAAGCAGTGATGTCAGATATCAAAGAAGACACAGTGAATGGAGAAATATGATATGTTCATGAACTGGAAGAGTCGGTGTTGTCATGATGTCAATTCTCCATGTTTTCATCTATATAACTAAAGTAATTCCCATTAAAATTCCAGCGTGCTTACAGAGACCCCAGGAATCGGACTCTACAATATATGTGGATAGTCAAGGAACTAGCGTAGCTAGAAGGGAAACAAAATTGGAGGACTAAGATCACCCAGCATAAAGACTTACTATGAAGATGCAGTTAGCCAGACAGTGAGGTGTTGAGAAAAGCACAAATATATCAGTGGAAAAGAAGACAGCACAGACTCTTTCCCACACAGTTTTTGTAAACTCATTTTTCACAAAGGGGAAAAGGCAACTCAAAGGAGAAATGATAGTATCTTCAAGAAATGGTGCCACAATAGTGAGAGATCTATATATAAAACAAAATCAGATCTTTTTTTATTCCTCACATGTAATTAACCCAGATTTGACTATGAGCACAAACAAAGCATACGTAACCATAATACTTTCACAAGCAGAAAATTTAGGTGACCTTGGGTTAAGCAAAGACACTACAGTAAAAATATAACCCATAAAAATATGATAAACTAGAATTTGTTAAAATATTACATTATTTGTTAAAGACTACTAAAGGATAGGATACACAATAGACTTGGGGAAACTATTTACAGATAATATTTCTGACAAAGGACTTATATCCAGCATTTATAAAAACACTCTCAAAATGAAACTACATAAAATCAAACAACAGAATAGAAAAATAGGTCAAAGATATGAATAAGGGCTGGAGAGATAGCTTAGTGGTTAAGGCACTTGCCTATGAAGCATGAGTACCCAGGTTTGATTCTCCAGTACCCACATAAGCCAGATGCACATGGTGGTGCATGGGTCTGGAGTTCATTTGCAATGGCTAGAGGGCCTAGTGAGCCCATTCTCCCTCTCCCCCTCTCTCATGTCTCTGATTGCAAATAAATAAAAATATTTTTAAAAGATATGAATAAATATGTTTAAATGTTAAACACCATGAGTCATTACAGAAATGCAAACAAGACAAAACTGAGACATGAGCAGACATCCATTACTTTAACTAAAACCAGGAAACACTGACAAACCAATTTTCAGTAAGAATGCAGAGCAACTGGAATGCTCACAAGAAGCAATGGCCAAAATGCAAAATGTTGTTGCCATTTTGGAATCTGTTTGCAGGTCCTTATGAAGTTAAGCACACACTTATCACATGACCCAGAAGTCCTGCTTCTAAGTATCACCTCAAGAAAATGAAAATGTATGTTTATAATGCTGTTCTTTCTTTTGGTTAGAGAATCTTCTCTTTTCAGATGGTGGTGACCACTTGGATGAGCCAAAAGGCAACATAATGTTGAGAAGAAGTGACAGAGGAGTGATTGAGGGTGGGGGGGGTATGATGGAGAGTGGAGTTTCAAAGGAGAAAGTGGGGGGGAGGAAGTGAATTACCATGGGATATTTTTTACAATCATGGAAGTTGTCAATAAAAAAAAAGATGGTATTTTTCTCAAAGGGATCAAGGTTAAGACCATAGATCATATGTATTCACAAAGGTTCCTAGATGCTGTGTCCTGAGAAAGACACATTGCTTGGACAGCACCACTCCCAATAACATATAGCTTTAATTTAGTAGAAAATATTAGACAAGCCCAAACCAAGGAAAAAATCTACAAAGTAACTGGAAAAAGCTCTTAAAAGGGTTGAAGTCACCAAAAACAAGTAAATACAGAAATTTTAAGACTGGAAGAGATGAGGAGACAAGAAATTAAATGTGGTGTGAGATCTCAAATTGGACCATAGATCAGATAAAAGGCATTGGTAGGAAAACTATCAAATTTTGAATAAAGTCTGTGGTTTAGTTAATGATATTATACAAGGATAATTTCCAAGATGGATTTATCCTGAATATGTAAAATGTTAATAACACAGAGGAGGCTGAGTAAAGTTTATAGACCTGTGTAGTATTACTTGAATGTTTTAGTAAACCTAACATTATCTAATTATTAAAAGTTTAAACATGTTAAGCAGAATATGTATGAGTTGTTACAATGTCTTTTTCGAAAATAATGTCAGTATAGAAGCCCTGAATCAAGAAAACGATAAGCTAGCAGATTTTATGCATTTTTGAACTGAATTTTTTGAAATAAAAGATATTCATTGAAATTGAAGGAAAGGAGAAAAACCATAAATGAGTGGTTAAGTCATCAGCAGATCCATCCAAAGGGGGAATCAGTGACAGACATTCAGTCTGAAAAGTTTACACAGAATGCTGCATAGAGAGATACTAACTAGGAAATATGAGAAGTTATAGAATAAGGAAGAAAGAGCCAGAGGTAAGGAAAATTCATAACATAGAAAAGGTTACCAAAGACATAATAGTAAGGAATTTTCCACAGGAGAAGACAGATTCCTCAGACTGAAAAGCTTGTATCATGAGCAGGACAAACTTAATCCACTTCAGGATTAATTCACACCCCGTGAGAAAAAAATCCACCTATCAGAGAGCTGTGTTTGTACGCTACCCCTTTGCCTTTGTGTCTGTGGAGGCATACACTGTCTTCCAAGCCTACCTCAGCTAGCTTCGCTCCTCCCCAAACACTTCAATGTGATCGTGTGATTTAGTATAAATGGAGTTAGATCCATCTGCTCTAATCTACAATCCAATTATCTCCTGTACACATGCATACATGTGCATTCCAGTTGTATTTTATTCTTATATGATAACACACGCACACACACACACACACACACACACACGTTTAATTCTAGCACTGTGTGTTTTAAGAAGTATACAAGCATGGGCCCAGAACCACAGTTTCATACAGAACAGACCTACCTATGATTTAGGGAATGTTATTGTCCCCATTTTACATACAAAGAAGCAGAAGGATGACAAGGGTAGTACCCTCGTCTGAGGTCATCCAGCTCTACCCAAAGAGCTGGGCTTCTGCTCAGGCATCGTTGGCTACAGAATATACATGCTCTATGCTACACTGCCTTGTGTTTCTATACCCCACCACATATACACGAACATCCGATTACCAGAGAGTATGCCATTAACAGATCTTAAATGTGCACCCGCTTGTATCCTCAGCCGTAGGCAGTACTAGAGACATGTTAAAAGCCAAATCCAACTTTCTGGAAAAAGAGTCATGAGGACAGAAACAGCACCTCTTTCCAAGTATCAAACAGATCAGGATTAGGGAGCGTCACAGACACAGATGTCAACTGCTCACTCAAGATCTGCTGCGGATTAGTTTAATCCTTCAGCCTGGGGCCCTTTGAAGTCACAGACCGCATCTTACTCATCTCTGTATCTCGAGTACTTAGCTCATGACAGGTGTTTAATCAACACTTATTGAATAAATTCGTGCATCAATGAATGAAAGATCATACATTTAAATATCAAGACGAACCAGAGAAGTGTCATGGTCCACAGAACACATTCCCTCTTTCAAATGACATTCTACCTCCTTTCTGTTGTGTGGGAACCCTTACACTCTAACTACCTAATTCTATTAAATGAGTCTCAGGCATCACTGCGGCCCCATACCCTGCACTGCTGGACAGGCTATAAGCAGACCTGACCTGCTGGCTAAAGTACAGATGATGACACAGTGCTTCGTGCTTCTCAGTAGTCCCTCCAGCCACATGGAGTTACATGGCAATGCAAAACAGTATGAGGCCAACTCATGGATAAATGATGGGGTGGAGGATGGGTGCATGGGTGGATGGAACAACAGTCTATACTGAATATAAGTTAAAAGTTACAAGAATTTATTTGTTTTCCTATATAATCACATCTTCAGTGCCTAACACATTGCCTTACATCTGACAATTTCCAAATAAACATTTGTTAAATAAAAAAGAAATGAACGAGGACTGGAGAAATGGCTTAGTGGTTAAGGCACTTGCCTGCAAAGCCAAAGGGTCCTGGTTCAATTCTCCAGGACCCACGAAAGTCAGATGCACAAGGGGGCACATGCATCTGGAGTTCATTTGCAGTGGCTAGAGGCCCTAACACACCCATTCTCTCCCTCACTCTTTCTCTCTCTCTGCCTCTTTCTCTCACTCAAATAAATAAATAAAATAAAATATATTTTTAAATATTTTTTAAAAAGAAATGAACAGGAATTACTAATAGTGTCCCTATGCCAAATGCCTAAAGGTGCTTATATTATCTATATACTTATACAAATTTGATGTCTGTGTCTTAGCTTCTCTGACAGCATTTCTGTGTGAGGATAATTCAAAGACCAGCTCCTTTAGGCTCTTTACACGTAGTCCCTATAGATTGAGATTACTGAGGAGTATTTTTATTGAGAACTTTAATATATGAACATATTGAAAATTGGTTCTATTTTCATCAGCTTATACTCATGTCCCCACCCCAACCCCATTCCACTGAGGATGCTGAGAGCCCAGCACTAAAGGTGACTTCTAACACACCCTTCAAGTCTCAGGGACATTGAGAGAGAGGGGATGAAAAGAAGGTAAGAGCCACAGAGTGGGAAAGTATACTCTGAGGCATTGCCCCTCCTCCCCATAGAGAGTGATTGGTACATTCATGGCCCTACAGTGAATACCAATAAGCCCACTGAGGAGGACTGGCATTGCTGTCTAAAGCCCAAAGAAGGATGCAGAGCCCGGGATACAGATTTCCCGAGGGTCTCTACAGAGAGCTGCTTAGATGCCACCAACTTTGCGTATCTGCACCTACACGAATCTGCAAGTGATGGTGTTCAGAGGCACAGCAGTCCTTACGCTACTATAAGAGAAAACATGGCTGTCAACCGAATGGGACCCTCACCAGAGGCTGGCAGCCTGGATTAGTTTATACAGGCAAGCTAGCAACAAGCTTGTGGCAATTGGTACTGTAGACATGACTCGGGAAACAGAATTTTCTTCTCCTGGGATCATTTCTCTTATCATGCTGGGTTTGGGGTGTTGCGGTGTGCGTGCGAGGAGCAAGCAAGTTCTCCGCTCCACCTTGTAGGGCAGTCCTCCACTCAATCAGCGCTTATGTGGGACGCGTTTATTTAGTCAACAAGAGCTTACTCCGTCCTTGAGTCAGTGTGAATATGCTTGACTTAAAAATAACTAGAGTGTTGTTTGGTCCCCTGGGCATTCCCTGAAGAACTTCTGCCAAGGACAGACTCGTCTCCTCGGGGGCAAGAATTTACAAAAGGAGACACTGAATGTCATACATCATAAAATTATTTCTGCACACTGGAGCTCTACTGTTTAGGACACTCGAGGCCAGGATAACCCGATGACTGTTGAACAAAGATCTTCATAGGAAGATCATGTGAGTAATGACCATTGGGGTTTTAAAATTAGGATTTGGGGGGACATTGTCTATGATGGTAGGATAGGGCTTTGCCAGCAGAGTCTAATTTTAACACATGTCCATTCTCACAGGCACACACCACTGAATCGTTCATGCCAATTCTGCAGACCATCTGCTGTGAAACCTGGTGCATTTCTCATAAGGCATTGTCCAAAGAGTCTACCCTGTCACTCATTCTCTCACCCATCACCAGAGGAATGTTTTTTTTTTTCCCCCTCTGGTGGTGCTCAAACAGACAATTCCTCTTTACACCCAGATGGTTCTGGGAGCCTGAAACATGTTCACGAGTAAGGAATTTGCCACCAGTTCATACAGGGGCCGGGAAGTCTGCCTCACCACTGTGGTTCTGTCAGTCCCCACCTGTGTGAGATGTCTGCACTGTGAAGTTGTGCTGGCCTTTCTCCATTAACCGTCCTGCCACATCTCCTGCCCTTCTCTGCCCAGGGAAGTCGCCTCTATGAACTGCATGTCCAGGACTGTCAGAGAGAAGAGGGTGACAGAAGGAGGAAAGACATCTCTTCCCATACCCTTTGTCTTTGGACCACTTTGCTGGTGGGACTTCTCTGGTATACTTCAGCCCCTGCAGGGCAATCCCTACTTCACACCTACTGCCCACTGGTTAACCGTAACTACTGCCATTCGCTCCTCTCCATTAGCTAAGCCAAGACATTGAAACCTGCATGCTCTTCCTCATGGCCGGGTGCCTCACATCTCTGTTGATCCTTGCTCCACTGCTCTCTGTGAGGTTTTCCCTTCACTAAACCATCTGAACAAAGCTGAAACATGTTCTATAGCTGTTTCCTGGCAGGTTATAGCTGGTGATGAGAAACAGTGGAAAGGATTTTGGATCAACAGAAGCTGAGTTCGAGACACCAGGCAACATGACCTTGAACAAATCATTCAGCTCTTTGGGATTCAACCATCTTATCCTCAGTTGAGGGTGCAAAAAAGCCCAGGCTGTCTTCAGGGCCTCTTCTGCACATCTGTCTACAGTCATCCTTCTAGAGAACCACGTTGAAAGCTAGACACATCCCTCATACTGGTTCTTTCAGTCCTTTTGATAGATACGGACAAAGGTTACACAACCTGTGGAGAATCACATACAGACTGTGGTGGCAACTCACATGAGAGGATATTTGGGGATTTACAAGCCATTCTGGGAAGGAGGCTGGGCACCAGCTATACACACAGGGACCTCCTCAGGCAGGGAGGCCACCCCCTCTTATCCCTTCAAGCCATCCACCAACCTGTGAGTTGTGAGAGGCAGGCAGGTGGTCACCTATCTGCCAGAAGGCACCCATTCCCTGAGGGGCAAATCTCAGAAGAAAGTTACAGATGTATACCCTCACAGCCAACACTCAGAAGTGGGATGGGGGCACGGTCACCCCACAGTGTCTCATACTGAAGAAGTACTTTATGGCCTTCCATAACTGAGCTCTCCCGTGATCCTCACAGTATCTGTGGGAAGTGGACGGGGCAGTCACATCTCATGTACAGTTGGCAAGTAATGGACATTGTATAAGCATTTTGCAAAGCCATACAGCCAGCAAGGAAGACCTGGAACCAAAATCCAGGATTTAGGTGTCCTTTCCAGAACCCTGTATCCAAAGCATGTAAATTATTAAGCTAAATTATTGGCTTTAAAGACTTCAAGTTTGTAATGAAGCCAACTTTTGTGTGTTTCTGTTCATGATGAAAAGCATCCCTTGGCTGGTCTCCTGGGGCCTACCCTGAAATGCAGACAGCTCTGCAAGAACTTTGACCTCTTATCTGTACTTTCCCATGTGCTTTGGGAACAGATCTCATACAGGTGTGGCTGTGTGCACCAAAGTTCCCACCAGAGCCCCCAACACTACCCACAAGTCTTCTCTACAGCTCCTGTCCCTTGTTCTAGTTTCCCAACCACCAGTTTCCAGTCAGTCAAAAAAGAAAAGAAAAGAACAGATCAGAATTCCAGAAGATTGTGGGGGAAGGAGATGTAAGTCCTGTTAGGCTGGGAGTAGGAACAGCTCCCTACACAGAGAAATAGGGCCAGAGTGAGACCTGCTGGAGAGGGGAAAGGCTCTCCAGGAATGGAAAGATCACATGGGCAAAGGTGAGAGGGAGCATGGGACTTCTGTATATTTCAGCATGGCAGCAACATTAAGGACAAGAGACATGCCACTCAGGAGCCAGGTAGTCAGAGGCGCAGAGAGAGAGAGCACTTGCCAGATCCACAGGTAGAGCCGCTATTTCCAGAGGAGGGGCCACAATGACTTTTGGGCTTCGGCGGAGTCATCAAAGGATTTGAAAGCGAACCATAGTGGGTTATTCCTGACCAGAGCTTGTGGCGTTAATTTTTCCTCTGGGAGCAAGGCACTAGAGTCGGAAGACAACGCTACTGCAGTAATAACAATGCTTACCATCTCAGTGGTCAGGCATGCTGCCCTCGCACAGACACCAGAATAACTCTTTTCTGTGTCATGAATAGTCATGGTTTTATTGCATCTGTCAGATTTATCTCACTCTGTGAGATGAAGGGGTGAACATAATTCCAAAACCTAGAACTACACCACCATCATGGCCAGTGAGATGCCACTCCATCAAGATGCTGCCAGCTGCCGGGCAGGAAGAGCACGCCACTTCTGGGTCTCCTACACCCCAGACCTCACTAAACCACAGAGTTACTGGTGGTTCCTTGAATTCTGGGACTTGCCTCTTATACAAGCCTCGGGCTCTCTGAGCCAGAGACCACATCCGCACCCTCCCAACAGGTCTGGCTGAGTGGCACATGCTGCACTTGTTAAAATAAAGATGGATACTGAGCCTTCGCCACCACCCCAAATGCAGCTACAAGGTACAGGCTGTGCGCCCGTCCTGACAGCTTGTCTGTCCACCACGCTTCCCCGGAGGGAGAGAGATTGATTCCCCAGCACCTCCTCTCCTGTGATCAATTTCTCCTGACATTTGTCAGCCTCTCACACCTCCTCTGCTGCCCTTCAAGGGACAGCTTCTTCGCATGGAAACTGGGAACACAGCCCATCTGAGGACACATAATGATGTTTTCCTGTTTTCCTTCTACTTTTAAGTGGACAAAAATCAAAGCAAAGGAGGCTAGAGAGAAAGGGGCTCAACTATTGCAGAGAACCAAAATGCAAGGTGCAGAGGCTCAAGTGCTGGGGAAAACTAGAGGGAGAAGACTGTCCGAGGAGGGGCAGAGTTGGTGGCTCCTAATGTCATGGCCATTATTTAATTTAAGAAAAACTATGAAAGTGCTGGGGAGATGGCTCAGTGGATTAAGAGCTGTAAAAGCATGAGGACCAGAGTTCAAATCCCATCACCCATGTAAGGTGACCCAGGTGAGGTCAGTGGCCTGCTTGCAATCCCAGACTCAGGAGGCAGAGAGTGGATCCGCGGGTCACGCTGGCTGACTAGATTTGCTGACTCTGCAAGCTCTGGACTGAAGTTAGAGACCCTGCCTCTGGAAATGAGATGACGAATGATGGAGTAAGGCACCAGACATCAATCTCTGGACACCACATACATGTGCAACACATGTGTGCTCCCACATATGAACACACATATGTACCACACACATGCCAAAGAACAAAACAAAAACCTCCTCATGATTTTCTTGCCTGCTCCTGAAAAGCAAAGAATTTCATGAGGAAGAGTCATACCTATGTCTCCAAGGATCCATGCCTTTGGGTTCTGAACTGATTTCTTCCCCATGACCAACCCCTATCCTCTACCAATACCAAGAAAGGATGATATAAAGCCATACATTCTTAATGTGCAAGATCAAAAAAATAATTTAGCAAGTGCTGCTAGTAATTTGGCAGCATGAGCGTGAGACCATGACATAACCCATGAGACAGTGAAATTCCAGGAGACTACAAAGAGCAGAAGGGAAGGATGGCCAGCAACCCTGTCAGGCACTTCTGTACCAAGTACTTAACATGCATGTGGTGGTTTGATTCAGGTGTCCCCCATAAACTTAGGTGTTCTGAATGCTAGGTTCCCAGCTAATGGATATTAGGGAATTAATGCCTCCTAGGAGTGTATTGCTGGGGGCAGGCTTATGGGTGTTATAGCCAGTTTCCCCATGCCAGTGTTTGACACACCCTCCTGTTGCTATGTTCCCCCTTAAGTTGGCTAGGGGGTTATGTCCACCCTCTGCTCATGCCATTGTTTTCCCCTGCCATCGTGGAGCTTCCCCTCGAGCCTATAAGCCAAAATAAACCTCTTTTTCCCAGAACTGCAACAATGCACCTTACATTTTTGCTACAAACCTTGCATGGGCGGTGCTGGTGTTGCTTACAGAGGTGAGACCTGAAGCTCAACAAGGTGAATTTGCTTGGCCAAGGTCAATAGCTACAACAGACAGATCTTGAATTTGCTTTTCTAGAGAACACAGCTTCCCACAGGGGTCTTGCTGAAACTGATCCTCATTTTAGAGATCCTGATGAAGTTGGTATGAGTTGAAACCCAGTATTTTAATGGGGACCGCAAAGTGACTCTGATGCTTTTAGAAGTCAAGGTGATTGCTTATAGCATGAACTTCAGGAAAGCACTGAGGTGATCCGGCATCATGATGTATGCCTGTGACCCCATAACTTCAAGGGGCAGAGGCAGGAGGATTTTTGAATTCTAGCAACATAGTGAGATCCTATCTCAAAGAAACAAAACAAAAAAGACACCTGAGTTAGCAGCTTAGCCTATGACCTTGAACAAGCCCCTTTAGCTTCCTAAGTCTCTGCTTCTCCACCCATAAAATGATAGGGCGCACATCCTACAGGCTTACTGTAGAGTTGAAAGCAGATGCCACAGTAACAGTGATTGGTGCACTGGTATAGACTTACTGACTGCTGACTTTGGGGACAAGAGTGCAAGCAGACACTCTGACCTGCATCACCTCCCTTTTAAACTTCTTTTCTCTACTCTGACCTCTATTCTGAACCAGCAGGATCTTGGACTATCCAGGGTGGACATCCACACCACACCCTTGGAAACCAGTTCCTCTCCATGACCACTCTTTGGGCCAGGAGTGTGCAAACTGTCAATATGGCCTAGTCATGGAGATGGAGATTCAAGGAACAGGCCTCTACTCCACTTCCCACACAGCCCTAGAAGCAGGGAATATAGTGGATTCAGCCAAGAGATTTTTCCGCCTTTGTGTCTCTCCCGGAGAGTGCAAGTTCAGAGCTTCGTTTGGCCAGTGGGACCATGTGGTGTGTCATAGTAGCCCGTGCTATGGACATAATATCCTACAGGAGACAGATGCCACATCTAGACAGGCAGCTCCTCGAAGGAGAGGTACAGGCTCATATCTGAAGGAAAAGATGGAGCCCACTGTCTTCCCTTCCAGAACTCTAGCCATGCACCTGAAGAAAAGAAATTTCAACTACGTTGTCTCCTGGGCCCTTTATCCTCTCAACAGCTCTATGGGGCGGATGGCAGGATACCATCCCTGAATTATGGACAAGAAGCATTACCACTAGTGCGGCATGGCTCAATTTTTATCTTTCAGACTTTGGAGTTGATGGCTCTAGGTTCAAATCCTCACTCTGGTATTAGGACCTGGAACAAAATGTTCATTTCACCCACCTCAAATGAAATATAAGAAAGCACATGCTTCATATATTACAAAATTTAAAGGCAATTGTCTATGAAAATCAATTAACAGAGACCTAACAAACTGTAAGAACTCAATAGTGTTCCCTGTGACTATTCACCTTGTAATATTGAGGGTGTGGAAAGTTCTTTGGTCTAATCAGCAAGGTCTTTGAGATGCCATGATCTATATTTGGTTTTCGATCCCTCTTCCCCCTAGAGCTGAACACACTTTGGGTCATAAAAGGGATTCTACAGGTACTTGAAAAACAAGTAAAATAATTTAAAAGGGAACAAGAAAGATTGAAGAAAGGTTGATTCACAAAACTCACAAGGCCCAATCAGCCAAGAAACCAAATGGTGGAGCAGTATCAGCAAACCTTATTCTAGGCCCTAATTCTTTCCACTATAAACTCTTGTTTCATCCCTGATTCCAGCTCTAGAAAGCTAGAGAGGTGGTGGGGAAGGGTTGAGAAGAATCTGGAAGCATAGTTGATATTAAAATACACAGCTACACAGCTTTTTTATTATTAGTTTTGTACTCAGTGTACACAATCAAGTTGGTACCATCGTTAGCCTTCTCCCTGTCCTCCCCCCTCTGCAGGGACCCTCCTCATTGGGAATATGGGTTGTGCACTGTGGGGTTAGCCATCAGTTATGGGAAGGAGGCAATGTCTCTGTGTATCATGACCCAACGTTTGGCTCTGACATTCTTTCCACCCCCACTTCTGCAAATTTCCCTGAGCCATGTTGGGTTCATTTTCGATCTGCTTCAGTTACGAGGTCTTAGGAGCCTCTGTGTCTCTGGATATCTGGTTTGGTAAGAGTTGAGTGTTCTCTGTGTCTATCTCCTTCACCCATGTGCTGGTACCAGGTTCACCAAGAAAGCAGCACTCTTGCTTATTTCTCCAATTACTCTTAGTTTCAGCTGGGGCCCAGGTGAGGTGCAATGGGATGGTTCTGTCCTTAGGATCTGCATCTATCTGAAAAAGAGAAGCAAATTCTCCAACAGAGAGTAAAGTTAGCACCAGATAAATGGGATAACCATTGATTTTTTTAGAGACAATTTAATAGGCATAGGCCCTCTTGTACCCCACAATCAGTTGAATATAGTTCTGACTTGTTTCCCAGCTCCAGCTATGGGTTCCGTTCCACTGAGCAGATCAGTTAGCCAAGTCAAGAACAGCTGGTTTCCTACCATGGCTGTGCACCACTATTGCACTTGTGTGAGCATCACGTCAGGTTGTTTGCTACTGAGTAGCTTTGACCATGAGTTGCTTAGACAGATATTGGTCACTTTCCCTCAGTCGCTCATGTAGCACCTTCTGGCACTAGATGAGCTAACTGTCTGTGGACTGACTCTCTTCCAGTTTCCAGCCATGTCACTCCATGTTACATGCCACAGCATATGGTGTCTTCAGCAGTAGGGTCTTACCACTAACCTTTGATGGGTCATCAAGTACTCTGACAGAAATCTGTCTTCTTTTGGAAGCCAGTTATTCCCTTACTGGGCATGTATCCTAAAAGCTCCATGCCTCAGTTCAGAGAGATTTGCTCAATCGTATTTATAGCTGCTCAATTCATAATAGCTAAGAGCTGGAATCGACCCAGATGTCCATCATCAGACAAATGGATAACTAAGATGTGGTATATCTACGTGATGGAATTCTACACAGCAGTAAGGAAAAATGACACAATGTAATTTGAAGAAAAATGGTCAAACCTGGAACAGATCATTCTCAGTGAACTCACCCAATCACAGAAAGATAATCACCACATAGTCTCACTCATCTACAGCTCCTAACTTGAATCTACCAGAGATGCCAACATACCTAACAAGCATCTTGAGGACTGGACAATAGGGTGGATGGGGAGGGAGGGGATGGCAAAGGTGAGGGTGGGGGACAAAAACCTAGACCCAAAGGCAATGGTACCATAAAATTCTACATCCTAAAAGACAGACTAAATGATTGAACCTTCACCAGGCCCTTAGAGGGAGCACCTGAATCACAAGGCCCTGGAGAGAGTATGATGAAGACTGACCTTAATCTTCTCCTGTTTATGTTTCTCTCTCTCTCTCTCTCTCTCTCTCTCTCTCTCTCTCTCTCTCTCTTCTATATCTTTTATATTTCTTTTCTTTTTCTTCCTTCTGTTCTTGGGTGCTGACCTGTAATTCATAGTACCAGCATGTTGCTATCATCCATAATGAGCTCTTGATCAGAGATACCTACAAGGTTTCCCAAAAAAAGACATATTTCTGTTAAAATACACAGTTTAAAGGCAATCAAACTGGGGTTGAGATGGCTCAGTGAATAAAGCACTTGCAGATCAAGCCTGAGTCTCTAGGTTCAGATCTTCAGACCCCACATAAAAGCCAAAAGCCAGCACTATTTGTCTCAATTGGCCATTTAAGTTTAATAGTAAAAGACTGGTTAATGATAACAATGTATTGGAAAACCCTAGAAAGGAAAGGAAAATGTTTTGTGGACCATGTGTGTGGGTGTGGGTGTGGCAGTTTTAAGTTATTAGTTTCTAAATTAGTACTTTTTAATGGAAACAACTTGACCAAAACTCTGTCCCAGAATTTTGAGACCCATTAAAACAAAGTTTAATGAAAAAAAAAAAGTTGTGGTAGGCTTCTGTAATCCCAGGACACTTACAGTGAGAAAGTGATGTGAGAGGCAGGGGCAGGAGAGTTCTCTGTGAAGCTCGCAGATCAGCTAGCCTGGGATATGCAACAGTGAACAAGAAAAACTAGAAGAGACTGCCTCAAACAAGGAAGAAGGGATGGGCTGACACAAAAAGTTGTCTTTTGACCTCCACACATTCACCATGGCACATGCGCATTCACATTCACGCACATACACACACATACACAAACACACACGTGAAAAAAACCATCAAACTAAATGCAACTCATAGCTAGCACATGAATAAAATATATTTTAATGCAAATATAATACATATTTTCCTTGGATCGTTGTGACAGCCCCGTGGGATACACTTTACGAGAGGGAAGCTATTTTCAGACATATCTATTAAGAAATCTAGTCTCTGCTAAGGACTTTGGTGTGTGCCCTGTGCATAGAGGCCAGGGTGGGCCTTCCTATTGGCATCAAAGTGATCTGGGCACAGCCTCCCCTCTTCCTCATTCAGAGCAGGACTGCTGGGATTTGAAGCCAGGAAAAAGTTCTCAGAAAATAGATGGGTCATGTAGGATGGGAGCCAGAACACAAGAGGAAAGATCAAGTATTTAAAGGCGTCTGGGGAATGAAGGACTGTTTTCGCAACAAATTAATTTAGAGAATGCATACATTCATCCTCCTTCAAGCCCACGTTAGAAAAATATCCATGTTAGCTGGCAAAGGGTAATCAGAGTGATGTTCGCAGTGCCTGTGTGATCCGCATTCCCTGTGAATCTTCAGATCTGGAGCAAGGCTGAACACAGTGAGAGCAGCGAAGGCTCAGGAAGGGGCAGGAGGAAGCTGTCACACACATGTGGCAATCAAGCAAATTGAGCTCAGAGAAGTTGAGTGTGCAATAATGGTCACCAAAGGCTGGGATGAGTGGGGAAAGTGAGGACAGAGAAGGTTGGTCAGTGGGTGCAAAGAGTATAATAATTAGGTAGGAAGATTAAGTCTTGGAGTTCCATAGCAGAGCAGAGTAACTATTCTTGACAATGGCTTATCATATATTTCAAAGCATCAGAAGAGACTTTGAATGATTCCAACCTAAAGAAATGAAAATGTTCAGGATGATAGATATATAAATTACCCTGATTTGATCATTATAATTTATATAGATGTGTGTGTCCCTGTAAGTATGTCAGATACCATGAAAACATATTATAACAATATAATACATAATAATAAATTATATTATGTACTGTTATGTATCTAAAAGTTTTAATGAATAGGAATAGAATTCTACCTGGCTACTTAAATCCTTCCCCCATGTACCTCCCTCAAGTGCCCAGCCTCTCCTATACCATTCTTTCCCTATGTGCTGAAACTGCCCCTCCAACACTGCAAGCTAAAATAAACCCTTCCCTCCTATTAGCTACTTTTGGGCAGGCATTTCATCCCAGCAATGAGAAGGTAACTACAACAGAAAAATACCTTAAAAAAGCAATGTAAGGAGAAAGGATTTCTTTCAGCTTACAATTCAAGGGGTCACAGTTCATCATGACAGAGAAGGCATGGTGACAGGAGCGTGCTGTAGCTGGCCATACCCATTCCGCCGTCACAGAGCAAAGAGAAATACATGTTTCTGTTCAACCAGCTTTCTCTTCTTTCTGCAGTTCAGGACCCCGGCCCATGGAATGACGCCACCCCATATGTAGAGCATAGCTTCCCACTTCAATTAATCTAAGCTAGAGAACACCACACAGAAATGCCCAGGGACATTTTTCCTATGGTAATTCTAAGTCCTGTCAAGTTGATCATTGAGATTAACTATTACACACATCTAGAAAATCCCAAACATTCCACGTACTTGTTTTTCTATCCTATTCAGCAACTCCAGGGGAAAAAATGTTATATGTGTATACTATATGTGTATAATACATACCTCATATATGTATATATAAAAAGTTAAAAAATATATTCTTACTGGGATGTCTGAACCCTGATGATCCCTTAAGTGTGTTTTTAGTCTGCCTGTGGTCTAAGTTAATATTATACCACCTGAAGGTTTCTTCCCAGAAAAACTACACAAAGGGCTAAGCAGGTAGTTGGATGAAACTGTTCCATTACCAAGAAGTATGCATGGCTGAAAGAAGCCTTTTAATTCTCCTCCCTGATTCCAAGGCCCAGAGAGCCATGTCCTTACTTATATCAAGGCAAAGAACCACTGACTTTCCTCTCAGAAACTAGTTCACCTTCACCCACTTCTAAGCCCAGACCATCAGGCCACCTAGGCCTTGATGGAAATGCCCAATTAGAAGGTCACCGAAGTGCTACCACCTCCTCACCAGAGCAGCTATGGAGCTCACGTCTTGCCCCTGTTCCTTGATATGAATGGTTTTTATGACTGAAAAACATTTGTGATGTTTCAGGGCCCCTTAGACACACATACTCACTTTATCTAGAAGTGTCATTTTCTCACATGCTATTATTTGACGTGAACTGAAGATAAATCATTAAGATGGATAAACCAAGGTGGTTTCTGGGTCATTAATGAGCTTGGGATTTCTCTTTGCAGGATGTTCATTTTTAATTCTAAGTATGTTACTTGAGTTAATCACATTATGATCAGAAACCTTCCTCTCTTCCCTCTTTTTTAAGTAGATTCAAAACCCATAAATAAAGCCTTTTAGAGAAGAAAATACCTGCATCCAGGCTTTCCTCCCTTATATCTCCATCCCCTCCTGCATTCACATCACCTGGTACCTTAAGAAAAACAGATATAAAACAAGCACATCTAATGGTTCAATGGGAAGGTCCACTTCAAGTGGTCAAAATAATGAAGAATCAGAAAGGTGACAGAGGTGGGAAGCCAACTGTCCACCCAAGGTGATGGGTAAACACTGTTTTAAGCATGAAAAAAAATCAACAAGATTTTAGATAAATAAAAAATGGGGAAGAGTTGGCTAATGTAAGGTGTGGTGGTTTGATTCCAGTGTCCCCCATAAACTTAGGTGTTCTGAATGCTAGGTGCCCAGGTGATGTCGATTTGGGAATTAACACCTCCTGGAGGCAGTATATTGTTGAGGGCGGGCTTATGGGTGTTATAGTCAGCTTCATCTTGCCAGTGTTTGGCACACTCTCCTGTTCCTGTTGCCTATCTGATGTGGGCCAAGATATGATGACCACCCTATGCGCATGCCACCGTTTTCCCCTGCCATCATGGAGCTTCCCCTTTGCAAGTCAAAATAAGAGTCTGTAGGCCAAAATAAAACTCTTTCCCCACAAGCTGCTTTTGGTCAGGTGTTTTCTTCCAGCAATGCAAACCTGACTGCAACAAGGCAAGCTGGATTTCAGAGGATGGAAGTCAGCATCTTCATTGTAGACTTCTACAGCGATGCAGGCTAGCCAAGAAGGCAGCAGAGATCAGGCACCAGGGCACCCTAGCCAATGGCTTTCCACTCAGTGATATGGTTCTGACCTCACAGCATTCCTGAATTTAAATACTATACCCCAAGTCCTCTCAATTTAGAAGCAAGGTGTACCTCAAGTGTTTAGCTTGGTTTTGCAGTTACATGACAATGTGTGTAGACACAAACCACCCTCTGAAGAGCACAAAGCAAGGCTCTAGGGTAAGAGTTCAGTCTGGTTCCCTGTGACCTTCTGCAGAGCAGACTTCCTTAGGCTTGACAGCTGTCCTGTTGAGAACAGCCTGTTCTGAGTTATGTACTCTGTGTTTTACTGAATAACAGTTTTCAGGCTGTGCTGAGCCTTGAATCATTCTGTTTTATAAAGCAACAGTTTTAACCTGAGTTACTCCATTTTGAGTATGACTGCCAACAAAGAATGACTCCACATCATGTTCATAGAAGTAAACAATTGCCATCTGTCAGCACACCAGGGGACACAAGCTGATAATTTGTGCCAATGAATAAATACACCTGTGAATAGTATCAAATCATATCAGAAACTCCAAACACATGAGCTTATCAATCGCACCAGATGCAGCCCCTCATCGGGGACTGTAAAAGATGGAGCACTCAAAGCCTGAAGCACGGCAGGCACACGGATCCACAGCCCAGTCACTTTCCATGAGCCTCACCACAGCAAAGGACCTCTTCCTCTGTCCCCAGGCACCACTCAGCGCAAGAGTAGGTTCTCTTGCTTGTGACGCACAGCCCATTCCAAATGGACACTGGGAGCTGCCTGCCACTCAGGCGTGCATGTAACAACCCTGTACCCAGATCAGCTCTGTGCCTGTGCTCCTAAAACTTCTTACCTAGTCTCACCACTACATCAGCAATCTGCCTTGGCCACCAGTGAAGCCCCTCTGGTCTCTACAGCCTCTTTAACCTTTTCCTGGCCTTTGTGTAACATATGTGAGTGACGTGTGGTATATAACTTGCAAGTTAATTTTGTAATTAAGATGGGAACACAAAAACCTGTGATAGCCAATGGTCGTGACTATCAAGTAAAACAAATAATTTCTTGTTATTCAGTAAATTCTGACATTGTGGAAAGACCCAAGAATGTCTTTGTTCCTGGCATAGCATGCTCACAATATCTATCTGGTTAGATTTGATAGAGTTCTGGAATTCTGCACACCTTTGCTTAATTTGAAACTCTGTGTGTACATGTGTGCATGTTTACACTATAGTAAAACCATGCATTGTGAACTAAATTGTGCACCTCAATTTGTTTTCTGAAACCCTAACCTTTGGTGTGACTATTCGGGGGTAGTCATTATTGGCAGGCCTTTACAGAGGTGGTTAAAGGTAAATAATGTCATAAGGAGAAGACACAAGCCTGAGATGACTAGTGATTTTAAAAGAAGACAGAGAGGGAGGCTGAGGATGGGTGTATACAGAAGTAAGATCTTGTGAGAGCATAGTAAAAGGTTGCTGTGTGCAAGGCAAGGAGAACAAAGCCTCAGAAGAAGCAGATGTGGTGGCATCTCGACCTTAGACTCCCAGCCTTAGAACACTAAGAAGTTTCCATTGTTTAAGATCCTGTCATCCCATCTGTGCTTGTTATAGTCCCTCTAGCAAACTAGAACCCAGAGTGAGTCTGCCAGGATGTGTGAGAGCCTGAAAAGCAAAAGGAAGAGTGATGGAATGGACAGGTTTTTGGTGGGAGCAGCCATGAGGAAATGAATGGCACCTTTGGAGTAGGAATGTCTCCCCTTCCTTTTACCTGCAAGTGACAGCATCTATGTGCGGAATACAAACCCTTGGGTGAGGGCTGCTTCTCTTACTATCTGTAAACTTCTAAGCAGACCAAACTCTCCTATCCTAGATAATGTGCACCTCCAGCTGAGCTAAATAAGGAGAAAGCTGCCAAAAGGTCACCTCCCACCACAGTCCTCATGAAGGGCCACAAGCAGAGGAAGCTAACCAGAAAATGAGACTTGCAATTTTCCAAAACCATGGAAATGGGAGGTAAGTGTGAGTAATAAGCCATTAGGGTAAATAGGAAAGGCCAGGGAAATTCATTCAAGGAGGACCAGAGAAAATGAAGGCAGGTACCTCTTTCAAAGGATTTGAAGCAAGCATGCTTCCATAAAAATCAGAAGTGGAGGGCGGGGGGGGGGGGGGTGGTGGCTTCACAGTTAAGGCATTTGCCTGCAAAGCCAAAGGACCCAGGTTCGATTCCCCAGGACCTACGTTAGCCAGATGCACAAGGGGGAGCACACGTCTGAGGTTCATTTGCAGTGGCTGGAGGCCCTGGCATGCTCATTCTCTCTCTCTCTCTCTCTCCCTCTCTCTCTCTCTCTCTCTCATAAATAAATAAAATAAATTTTAAAGTAATCAAAAGCAGAGGGAATGCTTTTCTCCAGGATCCCCTAATGACTCCAAAAGACATGGTTGGGTGTAGCAAGAGTCATGTTGCAGCTCATGGCCTCCATCCAGAAAGACCATTCCAAGGATTTTGCTAAGGGAAATTAGGAAAGTAAATCAAAAAAGTGAATTATATGAAAAAAAATTTTACAGTAGTAGTATCTAGAAGGGCCCCAAGCAGAATGTAGCCTGTCAAACAAATTGGGAATGAGTTACTAAGAGTGGTGTGAATTTGCATTGTAAACTACTGCTGAGACCTAAAAATGACCATTGCAAAGATTACACTGAAGTATCAAACAACATTTAAGAGGTAATTTTAAAAATATTTTGTTTTTGTTTATTTATTTATTTGAGAGAGAAAGAGAATGGGCATGCCATGCTTCTAGCCATTGCAAACAAACTCCAGATGCATGCACTTACCATGTCCCTAACTCACATGTGGTATTCCTTTTCTATCTCCCAGAACCCAATATTGTGGGAAGGGACCATTCTCACCATTTTCGTTCTATCATGATAATATCGACACAAAATTGTTTAGTAATTCTCCTTATTCCTCACAATTAACAGAGCCAAGATTCAGACCTAACATATTTTCAAATCCTTGTCCCAGTTTTCAGCATGCTTATAAAAGTCTCAGACCCATCAGGTGTGGTGGTGCATGCCTTTAATCCCAGCACTTGGGAGGCAGTGGTAGGAGGATTGCCATGAGTTCGAGGCCACCCTGAGATTGCATAGTAAATTCCAGGTCAGCCTGAGCTAGAGTGAGACCCGACCTCAAAAAATAAAAAATAAAAGTCTCAGACTCCAGAGATAATGGACAAAGGTAAGAACAGTGGATGGAATCAGAATGGTGCAATCACGTGGGTGGTCTTAAATTGTCAGTTTCCTTTCAGGAATAATGGTGAGTAAAAGTTAACATGTCACTAACTGACAATGAACACATGATGTGACCTGGTTCTCCTTTCCTGCCCACTTGCCAATCTTTCCCACTTTTCAGCTAGTAAAGCTGAGGACCAGTAAGGTTGAGAACTTTATCCCAAGATAAGCAATTAGTTCAGTGGCTAAACCAGAATTAAAAAAAGAGTTTCCTATTTCCAAATTCAAGGACACTTTCCATCATATTGTATGTTTCAAGGGTTTCCTAGCTCTCTTCAAAGTAATGCAACATCATGATTGCAGGGAATATATGAACAAAGGCAGAAGAAATGAAAATTATGTAAAGGATTTTGTCTGAAGAGATGGCTTAGCTGTTAAGGTACTCGACTGCAAAGCCAAAGGACCCAGGTTTGATTCCCCAGTAGCCACATAAGCCAGATGCACAAAGTAGTACATGCATCTAGAGTTCATTTGCAGTGGCTGAAGGCCCTGGCATGCCTATTCTCTCTATATATACCTGACTCTATGTCTCTGTCTCTCTTTTGTTTATTTATTTGAGTCGGAGAGAGAGAGAGAGCAAGAGTGAGAATGGACATGCCAGGGCTTCCAGCCACTGCAAGTGAACTCCAGACATGTTCACGTCTTTGTGCATCTGGCTAATGTGGGCCCTGGGGAATTGAACCTGGATCCTTTGGCTTTGCAGGCAAGTAACTTAACTGATAATTCATCTCTCCAGCCCTGTGTCTCTCTTAAATAAAGTAAATAAATAACAAAGAAAGTTATGTAAAGGTTTTTAATTTTTTTTATTTGCAAGCAGAGAGAAACCAAGAGACAGAGAATGGTGCACCAGGGCCTCTAGCCACAGCAAATGAACTCCAGATTCCAGATACATTCACCACTTTGTGCATCTAGCTTTATGTGGGTACTGGAGAATTTAACCCTGGGTCATTAGGCTTTGCAGGTAAGCGCCTTAACCATTGAGTAATCTCGCCAGTCCTTGTAAAGTTTTATGAATCATCCCAGTGTGACAGTAGGCTCTCTCCTTTCCAGACTTAGAATAATCCTTCTTGTCAAAATGAGATAGCCTTAAGCTAAGTTAAAAATTGTGTGTGTGTGCTCACATCAATCTTTCTAGAGGAGAGTACCTAAACCATGTTTGTCATACTCTCAAAGTGATTCATAACAAAAAACCTTTAGGCAATTCCTGTGAGTAAATCTTATCTAAGCTTTTGATAGGGTATACTGTCTATACAAAAGAATGGGTTTGATGACATTTTTGTGCATGCATATTTCACTATATTTACTCCTGTCACACTTATCCCTCTTTCTAGTAATCTGTATCTTTCTAATAGTCCACTTTCTACATTGATGTGTTTAAGCCTTCACACGCAATATAAAGCACAATTTCATTTTAATTCTGTCAGTTTTATTTCCCAAGATGATCGCCAAGAACGTCCATTTCTCTGCAGATGACGTGGTTCCAGTCTTCTATATGACTGAACAATACTCCACTGTGTATGTATGCAGCATAGAAACAAAGATCACCCACCCCTGGGCAGGGTAGATGACGCAGTCAGGAAAACAGGTGCCACACACGCATGAAGACCTGAGTTTGGGCCCTTGGCACCCATATAGAAACTGGGCACAGTGGAGCACACCTGGAACGCCAGCACCGGGGAGGTGAGTAGAGGAGGGTAGCACAAAGGGGGTGGGGTTCTTCGCGCTCCTGCCGTGAAACTCGCGCTGGGCCTTGAGCAGCAGCGACCTGGCTCAGGTGGAGACGTGCATGGGGTGCGGTGCCTCAGCTGTTGGACTGTGCGGATGGGGCAGGGGCACTGAGAGAAGCCCCCAGGCCCCACAGGCTTATGGAATGGCCGATGTTTCTTCTGCGTCTTGTCTAGCTACCCAAGAATGGAATGGACAGACAGGGAAAGGTAACAAATGAGCGTTTGTTTACACAGGAACCCAACTACGACTCGAAGAGAAAACTAAGAGGGCAAAGGTGGCGGTTCCTGACTGACTCTTGGTAGCGATGGGCTGGTGACCAAGAGGACACAAACGCATGACAGCTTGATCGCTGGGTGGAAGCGGATTGCTGACGAAGAGAGCACCAAGGTGTTACAGCTCTGAATCCTTCACAAGCTCCTGCGCCATACCAGTCAAGAGGCCCCGAAGCAGGAGCTGTGGGCTCCCATCAAGCAGGAGCTCGGGGCTTCCTCTGAGGCAGGAGCCAATCCAAGCACAGAGAGAGAGCAGGTCAGGACATACAACAAGCACAAGCAGCAGCTGCGGAGGCTCTCAGGCCTGGCACCACAGGCTCAAGCAGCTCCAGGGAGTCTCAAAAGCAGGCCTAAGTCCAGGAGCCCCCGTGTAGGCAGCATCCTGGCGCCTGGAGGGGAGTCTTCTCTCAACATTGTCTGCTGAGATCCCGGAGACCGGGACTGAGAGGCGAGTGCCTCTGCTGTTACCATGGTGACCACCTAGTAGCAGTACCAGCTTGAAAAACTGAAAGAGGATGGAGCAGCAGAGGGGAGCACCAGCCGAAGTTGCCCTGCTCACAGTCCAGCCATCATCAGGAGAAGAGCTGAGCAATCAGGAGAGAAGCTGCCCTGGTTTTCAGAAAGCAGGCCGGCGGCGGCGGCAAAGCCACTTGCATCTGATTCGCTCTGGTTGTGTCGCTGTGGACGTTGTTTTCCCAAGCCCCACCTGCTAGCCCCTATCTGCCAGCTGCGGGAGGCTCCTTTCCCATCTGAGCCCTGCCTGTGCCAGGTCTGATCCGCAGGGACTTCTTGTTCCCCTCTCTCTTATGCTAAGCCCGATGGGGCAGCAGTCTTGAGAACTTAAAGTGGATGTTGGAACTAGGGGCAAAAAAAAAAAAAAAAAACCTCAGACGGAGCTCAACTCTTGAGTAGGCTGACAACTCACATCAAAGGATTGAGAGCAGATGAGACATTTGCACTTCCACACATAGATAATATCTGCCTCTCCCTTAGTATTCTGTCATGCAAGATGCTTAGAAAACAATTTATTCACCAAAGAGAAAAAGAAACTATCCAATGGAATCCAGTGTCAAGGGTTAAGCCAATCAACAGAATCTGACCTGGGCTTGGCTCAGTCGTTAGAAAAACCTTTCAAATGGCTGTTATTAAAGGTTCTAGCAGGAAAAGTATACAGCATGGATAAGCCAGTATAAATTTAAGAAGAAAAGGCAGACACCATTAAAATCTAAAGATAGTGCTAGAATCAAAGCATGATAGCAAATATGAATGTGAAAAAAAAAAACAGTGGAATAAAAAGTAAAAAGTCAGTATTAATGAAAAACAACTAATAGACCCAACACACTCACTAAAACCTAAGCAGAATGATACATTTTAGTGCCTCCCAATGACTTGCTGGTTAGAGAGGCTACAGAGGCCCCTACAGAGACCACTGTTGCCATTATTCTGGGTCGCCTATCAAATACAGATGGTAAATCCCCATTGCTAAAGATACAATACTCTTCCATTTCAGGACATAGAGAGACCAGGATGATACTAAGCTAGAAGTTTTCTCCCCATTTGCTAGCCCACGCAGCTACCAAGAAAGAACTCATACCTGGTATTGAGAACCAAGTCAGAATTCTATGGACAGGAAACTCACAGACTCCAAAGAAACTCCCCCACTGCTCTTTGGCTAGGAAGAGTGGGTATACACATCAAAATATCTCTCAAGTAATTATGCTTATCCCCTTTAATCCAAGCATCTCTCATTCGTTGATGGAGAATCTGTTTTATCTTACAGATGGCAGAAAACACTAGGGAGATCTGATACCCATCAATATGACAAAAAAAAAATCTACTGGCTCGGCCTAAGACGTGTCATCTCTACCACATTTACCTGCCTGGGCCCTGGAGACACTGCAGAGGAAGCGGCAATCTTAGCCTAAGCACTGCTCTCATTGCTAGCTTGACAACCAGCTCCAGGGAGATGGTGACAGACACTGTGGTCACTCAAACCTCATTAAAGCATAAATCCAGAGGTTACAGAACACTCAACACTAATACCTACTAATGCCTACCAAAGCTTAGGGAACATTGCAGAAGATGGGTAATAAAGGTTGTAAGAACATGGTCACCCCCATACACAGAGACTAACTAAGGCCTTCATGATCCCACAGTGAATACCCATAACCCCACTGAGGAGGACCTTCAGTAAAATGAAGCAGGAGAGAGATGTAAGACTATAATCTTTTTTAAAAATAAATAAGGGCTGGAGAGATGGCTTAGCAGATAAGGCACTTGCCTGCAAAGCCAAAGAACCCAGGTTCAATTCCCCAAAGACCCACATAAGCCAGATGCACAAGGTGGCACATGCATCTGGAGTTGGTTTACAGCAGCTGAATGCCCTGACACACCCATTCTTTCTCTCTCTCTCTCTCTCTCTCTCTCTCTCATAAATAAAATATTTTTTAAAAAAAACTTAAAAATAGGGCTGGAGAGATGGCTTAGAGGTTGAGTGCTTGCCTTTGATGCCTAAGGAACCCGGTTCAAGGCTCAATTCCCCAGGACCCATGTTAGCCAGATGCACAAGGGGGCACATGCATCTGGAGTTCATTTGCAGTGGCTGGAGGCCCTGGCATGCCCATTCTCTCCCTCCCTCCCTCTCTCTCTCTCTCTCTCTCTCTCTCTCGCTCTCTCTCTCTCTCTCCCTGTCACTCTTAAATAAATAAATTTTAAAAATATTTTTAAAAAACTTAAAAATAAAATCAGTGAGAAATAAAGAAGTGCTTAGAGTTTAGAATAGAATGTAAAAGATAAAGGAAACATCTAAAATATATGTATATAATCCTATAAAGGGAGAATGCTAAAAAATTTTATTGTTACAGCATATAATATTTTTACATTAGCTGGATCATATCAAGTTACATGAAAGAATTGTTTTATGTTAAGTTTCCTAAATCTGAAATGCTCTATATAAGAATATTCATGTTTTTATAAAATATCCCTGAGGTGTTGATGGGTAATGGAACATGATATGTTCAACTTACTCTCAAATAGTTCCAAAAATTCAGATAATAATATATTCATATTGATGAAAAGCATGATGATGCTTACATGACAAAATAATAATACATAATAAATCTAGCCTTGAAGCACACAGGATTTCTTTGTACTATTTTTCAACTATTTGATAAATTTGAATTTATTTTAAAATTAAAATTTTTAAACTAATAAAAATAAAATAAGGAAAGCAACATAGCATACAGCAAAATGGTAGATTTAACCTCAATTGTATCAATATTCACCATGAATAGTCTAAAATGTCCCATTGAAAGCTGATGTTATCAAATAAAATAAAAATAAGTAAGATCTAACTAGACACTGAAAATCTCAGTTTAAAATCAATGATGTTCATAGGTTAAAGGAAGGATAATAAGAGAAAAACCATGAAAATGCTGACCAAAGAAAATTGGAATAATTACACTACTACAAAAGTTGATTTCAAAATGAAATCACACAATAATACAGTAATTATTTCATTGAAAAACTGAAAAATCCTAGATAAGTATCTTTAATAATAAAGCTCCAAGTTACATGAATCAAGAATAGAGGAATGAAAGCCGGGCATTGTGGCGCACATCTTTAATCCCAGCACTCGGGAGGCAGAGGTAGGATGATTGCCATGAGTTCGAGGCCACCCTGAGAATACAGAGTTAATTCCAGGTCAGCCTGAGCTAGAGTGAGACCCTACCTTGAGAAAAAAAAAAAGAATAGAGGAATGAAAAGAGAAATAAGCAAACCCTCAATTATAGCTAAAGAGATCCAGACTGTTCTATAGGCAATCTACAAAATAAGAAGTGGAATATCACTGCAAACATGCTTGACTTGAGTAACAATGTCAGCTAACCACACCTAAATGGCTTCTATGTAACTCTATGCCCAGCAGCAGAAAACATGTTCCATTTTTGAATTTTTTTATTGACAACTTTGTAAAGACAAACAATATACCATGATCATAATCCCTTCTCAACACCTTCCCTTTTCCCTCTCCCAAATACCCCTAGACTGAGTCCCATCCTTCTTTCCAATTAGTCTTCTTTTTATGATGTCATAATTTCTTTTAGGAAAACATCCTTTAAAGTACAATTCATCAAAGTACCCTGGGTCATAAAACCAATCTCAACAAATATGAAGGGGTTTGATTATCCCAACTATGATTTGACCATGTGGAACCACTAGAAACCAATAATAGGAAAATAGCTGAAAAGTACTCAAATATTTAAAACTTAAATACCACACTTCTAAATAACTCATAAATGAAAGGAAAAGGTTACACAAATTTGAATTATAAAGTATTTTAGTGCAAATTAAAATAAAAACACAAGGGCTGTACAGATGACACAGCGGTTAAGGCACTTGCCTACGAGGCCTAAGTACCCAGGTTCAACTCCCCAGAACCAACATAAGCCACATGCACAAGGTGACACATGCACACAAGGTTGTACATGTGCACAAGATGGCACAAGCATGTGGAGTTCAATTGCAGTGGCTAGAAGTCTTGGAATGCCACTTTGCTCTCTGTCACATAAATAATATAAAATTTTATAAGATATAAAAATTTATGAGATAGTACTATTACATTTCTTGGGGAAAAATTATGATATTAAAAATGCATTGCTGGGCTGCAGAGATGGCATAAAGGTTAAGGTGTTTGTCTGCAAAGCCGAAGGACCTTGGTTCAATTCCCTGGGAACCATGTAAGCCAGATACACAAGGTGGTGCATGCGTCTTAAGTTTGTTTACAGTGGCTAGAGGCCCTGGCATGCCCATTCTGTCTAATTCTCAAATTAATTATTATTAATAATAACACTAAATTTAAAATGTATTACTTTGAAAAGAAAACTAAGATTCCACCTTAGGAAATTAGAAAATTAACATGAAATTACATCCAAAGCAGAAATAAAGAAATAATACAGAACAGATAGTAAGAATGTCACTGAAAAAATCATTTCTTTGAAGAGTTCAATAAAAATAATAAATGCCTCACTAAACTTATCTAAGATATGAGAAGACACAAATTAACAATACCAAGAATTAAAGAAGAAACATCAAAGCTAGCATGAATTTTGAAAGATAATAATAGAATATGAATAATAGCTTTATTTCAGTAAATCTAATGACTTTCATGAAATAGGAAGTTATGAAAGACATGGATTTCCAAAGCTCACTCAAAATAAAACATATTGTCAACAAACTGAATTTGAAGTATAAAACTTTTCAGCAAGGAAGTCTATGGAGATAGCTCAGTCAAGAAAGTGCTCACCTTGCAAGCATGAGAACCCCAGTTTGATCTCCAGACCCACATAAAAATGCTCAGCCTGGCAACACATCCCTGGGATCCCAATGCTGGGAGGCAGAGACAGGAGGATTTTGGGGGGCTTTCTGGACAGTCTGTCTAGCCTAATTCCTAAACGCCAGGCCAGTGAGAGACCTTGTTTCAAAAGGTGGTGGATGGTTTCTAAGGAATGACTCCAGAGGTTGTCGTTTGGCCTCCACACACAAGTACATATACATGTATGCACATCCCAATGCACGCGTGCCCACACACATGTAAACATACAGACACCATACGAAGAAATTTTATCCAAGAAAATTCTTGGCCTCTATAGCTTTACTAGTGAATTCTTCATCAAAAAAACAAGCAGTTTACACAATCTCTTCCAGAAATATCATAAAAGTTACTATTTATTCAAGTCATTCCATGATCCCAAAATTAGTCAAAGACAGTACAAAAAAAATCACATGACAATATTTCTTGTCAAATTGCACATGAAATCTTTAACACACTATTGATAAAATTAATGCACAAAATAGAGAATAGAAATGCATCATGGCCACATTAGAATTTGACTCAGAATTGGATGATCAGTTCAAGTTTAGGGATCAATCAAGGTAATTCATTGCATTAGCAGATGAAAATAAAAACTACAATTCACGGATGATGGCTTAGTGGTTAAAGGCACTTATTTGCAAAGCCTGCAAAGCCAGGTTCGATTCCCTAGTGCCCATGTAAAGCCAGATACACAAAGTGGCACATGTATTTGGAGTTTGTTTGCAGCAGCAAGAAGACCTGGTGTGCCTATATGCTTCGCCTCTCCAATAAATAAATAAATAAGTATTTTTTTAAAAGACAATTCAAAATGTGAACAAAACATTTAACAAATTTCATATCCACACCTGACACAAGCACTGGGGAAACTGTAATGGAAGAGAGTATATTCACAAGCCGTCTTTGAGAAAATTCAACTTATACCTTATGCTTAACAATGAAAGACGATGTTTTCCATCTAAATCAGACAGAAAGAAAGAATTTATGCTTTCATAAGTTTTACTCTAAGGCTATACTGAAGGTTATATCAAGTGTAGGAAGAGAAGTGAAGGGGAGAGGAGACATTAAAAGGCAAGAGGGAAGAAAAGAAATCTCATAATACTTATTTCACACCACATATATAGACCTAACTACAAAGTCGCATAATAGAGAATTTGAAGAAATTTGAAGACAGACTTCTATGACTGGATTACTCAAGATTTCCTAGACAGGATACAGGAATCAGGGACCATAAAAGATAAAGTGAACACTTCAGAAAAAAATGTGATACAACAGCTAATACATGACAAGATGTTCCCATCATCCACTTGTGTGGCTAAAGCTGAAAAGAGTCATTGATGATGGAGGTGTGGAGCAATTGGGCTCCTCATACACTTCTGGTAGAAACGGAAAAATGAAACAGCCACTTTAGAAAACAATGTGGCCACTTTGTATCAAGTTAACCAGATACTGTCCATACAAGCCAGCAATCCTTTTACTAGCGAGATGAAACTCTATACCTAAACACAACCTGCATGGAAATATTTACAGACACCCATTTGTACAGGGTGAGAACTACATACAGTCCCCTTCCTTTTGGGTGTGGATAAACAAATGTTAGTACAGTGTTCCAAGGCAACGAAGCACATTTAGAACCTTTTCTAGTGGGCTATTAATGCATGCAACAACATGGGTACATTTCAGAAGTCTTATGTTAAGTGACAGAGGCCAGAAAAAGAGCTTCCATTTATGGGGTCATTCATTTTTTAAAAGTGTGTGTGTGTGTGTGTGTGTGTGTGTGTGTGTGTGTCTGCCACTGTAAATGAATGCCAAATGCCTTTGCCACTTTTTGCATCTGGCTTAGGAATTGAACCTGAACCAGCAGGTTTTGATAGCAAATGCTATTAGTTGCTGAGCCATCTCCCCATCCCCACCACTCATTTTTATTACACAAAATTAAAAATTCATGAGACAGATAACAGATGTGTGGTTTGGGAAGCATAGCTTATGATGAAGGGACGGACTACAAAGGAACACTGCAAACTGTTGGAGGACAAAGAGCCTTTTCAATTAGTCAGTTGTGGAGCCCACACTACTGTGTACATTTGTCAAACCTCGTCAACTTGTAAACCTTAAAGTGGTGAATTTTATCTTATATAAAGTATGCTTCAGTAAGCCTGATGTTTAAAACTGTAATAGAGTTTGTCAGGTAAATTAAATATAAATGTCACATCTTAATAGCAAATAAAACAGAGATGAATGGCTCCCCCTTTCTTGGAATTCTCTAGAACTTCTGAATTAAGAACTTTAGGGCCAACAGTCCCTTTGAGGCTCTAGTGTCATTAAATTGGACAAAGTGATTTGCTTCCTACAGAAACTTCTCTGTACTGCCCTTCTTTCAGAGGCTCAGCAGACCCACATTTCTTCAAATGGCCCATCCTCATCTCCCGAGCAATGTGCTAACTGGAAATAAATCACAAACCTGCAGACTGAAATGCTCCTCAGAACAGAGACTGACATTTAAAACAGATCAGGGGAAAATGCAAAGAAACCTATTTAGTAACTGAACCATGGAATAATATGCCAGAAGACAATCAGGCTCTCCCACGTGACATCCTCCCCAATCTTATCCCTGCCAAGAGGAGAGAAGACAGCAGTAAAACTTTCCTGCTTGGGAGGAAGAAGAGGAGGAGGATGGGTGAGCACGATTAACATACCAACCCTATTGAGCAGCTCAGTGCCACATGTATCCTGAGCATTCAGTAGATGGGACCTGTGAGTTACCAGGTAAGAACATTTGCCATGCAAGCATAAGGACCTGTCAGTCCCCAACATCCATTTAAGAAGCTAGGCATGGCCATGGAAGTTTCAGTTTCAATGAGAGACTCCATCTCAGGGAAACCAATCAGAAGAGTGATAGAGTACACCTGACATTCCGCTTTTGCTTCAGCACATGTGCAGTGGGCATGTAAATCCATATACACATACATACATTATACAGCACACACACACACACACACACACACACACATGAATAAAAGGTTTTTTTCTTTAATTTTTTTTTGTTCAGTTTTATTTACTTATTTGAGAGTGACAGAGAGAGGAAGAGGCTGATAGAGAGAAAGAGAGAGAATGGGCGTCCCAGGGCTTCCAGCCACTGCAAACGAACTCCAGACACGTGCGCCCCCTGGTGCATCTGGCTAATATGGGTCCTGGAGAATCAAGCCTCGAACCGGGGTCCTTAGGCTTCACAGGCAAGCACTTAACCGCTAAGCCATCTCTCCAACTCGAATAAAAGGTTTTTGAAGAGGAAGATACAAGAGAATAGGAGCTAGAAAAATTCTCAGAGTAGAAATAGGAAAAAAGTGTGGCACAACATCTGTATATACTACAGTGAACTACAGATAGTCCTCAATCTACAATAGTACTTTCAAACTTTTTTAACTTTGTAGTATACATGCAATAGAAACTATACTTTTAGAATATGGATCTCTTCTCCAAGCTGGCTATATGCAGGAAACCATACCTCCCAGTTATCCACAATCCTGAGGGAAAATAATCAATATCTATAGTGCACTTGTGTTGCCAAACTAGAATGTTCTATAGGTTGGATGTATTCTCCTCATTTTCAATTTATAATAATTTCAACTCATAATGGGCTAATCAAGATACAGCCCATCATAAGTTAAGAAGCATCTGTACACTAAAATATTTTCAAAGAGTACCTTGAGACACTGTCTTCTGACATGAAGTGGCCATTGCTTCATGACTTTACAGCAGTTGCTGTTACCTCCACAGGACCTTCACAATATGGAATTCATTGACAACCTGATAGGGTTGATGGAGGAGTGGGAACAAAGTCATGAAATGGTAAGAGGGACTAGTTGGGAAGAAGGGGTTCAGTGTAAAAGTCAGAGAATGGGGACAACATAAGAGAGCAGGAAGATTTTATGATCAAATTATATTATGTTCATGCATGAAAATTGTCAATGGAAACAAAATATTTGCATCTTAGCCAGGCCTTCAAAACTTGCTCCTCCAGCTAAGGAACACTCCTCACCTGCAATGACAGATCCATTACTGAATACATCCAGTCCTTCTAAATGAGCCTATTTCCTAGGTGGTATACTTACTCTCTACTGGGTACTGTTGTACCATCTTTTAGATGCCTCAAAACTCAATATGTGCTGAAGAGGAAAAGAAAAGATAGTAAGATCCTCAAGGTGGGTAGGAATAGCCTGAGGCACTGTGTCCCATCCCCCCCTCCCCCCACAGAGACTGACTGAGGCCACTTGGTCCCCACAATGATACCAATAACCCCACCAAAGAAGACCCTCAGCAGAACTGGGGTGGGGAGAGGGAGCCTAAGAGTACAACCTTCTTACTAACTAAATAAATTTTAAAATTCAATTGAATTTGTAGAGTTCTTTACCCTTTACAAGCCATTTTAGTGCCAACTGATTGCCTCTTCTCTATGACGTACGTCAGCAGTAACTTGTGATCGGAAATGACATGTCACCTCCGCCTCAGAGTGGTGCCTAGCCACGCAAGACATTCCAACCCTCTTTCCTCTGTTAGGAAGCTTGCATGGGTTTCAGGCAGATGTTGCTTCCACCAAGATTCTCTGAAAGACAGAGGACTGAGTCCCCAGGAGACAGACAGCAGACATGTGAGGTAAGTTGCTCAAGAGCTAAAACTTGTTATTTATTGTTAAGCAAAACAGAGCATATGACAGAAGATACAAGTAACAGCAGTCACATGCCTTAGATGAATTGGTCTGTGCTGAGTTCTAAGTCTTGCTAAAAATTGTTTGGTACATTGGGTGTTTCCAGTCTGAAGTGTTCTACATTTAAATTTCATCATGACATATTCCTTCCACCTTATCCCTGCCTAGCATCACGCCACACACACACACACACACACACACACACACACACACACACCCTGCTCCACTCAGTGATGCCAGCCCAGCAAATCTGGAAATCTGGTACCTTCCGATTACATTGGCTGAAAGTCACTTCACAGAGCTAAGGAGAAAGTTAACACACATTGAGTATGCAGAGAAAATGGCCCCTTTCATGGCATGGCTACGTGTCTGAAGAGGGGAATGTACCACAGATGGGATTTAAACCAGATAAAGTAAGGCATAAAGTGAGAAAAGTTGAATGAATTCTGGACGTAGGATGGAGTAAGAAATCACACTGTAGAGTCTCAGGCAAATTGCTAATTGGGAGAATGAGCAAGCATTCTTCATGGCTATTCATCGGAACTCTGGTTCTGTTAGTTAAATACTGGTGTCCAGGGCCCCATCCCAGATCTCCTGATTCCAAATACAATTCTCTATGTGTGGACAGGAAATAATAATGTCTACATATGCCCAGAATATTCAGATAACCAGCAAGACCAAAGACTTTCTGGAGTACTCGAACTATGGAGCCCTTTCTAATTTTTAAAATATTTTATTTATTTAATTAATTTATTTATTTATGAGAGGGAAAGAGGCAGAGAGAGAGGGGGGTGAGAGAAAATGGGCACGCCAGGGCCTCTAGCCACTGCGAACAAACTCCAGACACATGCGCCACCTTGTGCATCTGGTGTTACGTGGGTACTGGGGAATCGAACCTTGGTCCTTTGCCTTTGCAGGTAAGCATCTTATCTGATAAGCCATCTCTCTAGTACCCCCTTTCTAATTTTGAAATCAGTTATCATGTCCATATCTAGGAGAACAGAGGCTAGGCTGTGCTCATATGAGCATATGTTCATTAGGTAAACTAATGTACAGCACATAAATAGGAAAAAAAACTATAAAAGAGAATACCTTCAGTTCAGGGTTACACATGAGGGTGAGCTCTCTGGCAATAAGGCCACTGTATCAAAAACTAAGCTAGAATCCACATTGTATGTAGCCTGTATTTCTTCAGTTAGCCATTTTCTGTATCTTAAGGCAGGGGTATCTTTCTGCATGTGGATATGACCCATGCATGAAAGAAATGCAAGGACTTTAACAATAGGCCCCATAGTAGGGGTAATGACTTACTGTTGCTTCCTTGAAATCTTCACTAATTTTCTCTTTGAACATGAGCATTGTGAGGGAAATCTAATCTGATGAGGCAATAAAGCCATGAATAACAGTTGAAGAGGTATATCAGGAAATAGTATGTGTAGGCTCAGACCTCCTGGTAGTGTAGTCAGGGGCAGTATGTATGTGAAGTCATTGGCCTGGCACACCAGAAACAGCCCTTAATACTGGGGGCCTCCAGGGCAGTGGCCAGGACTGGGACATGAGTGCAGATGGCAGGTGGTAATGACAATAGGCACCGCCACAGTAATGACCCCAACGGTGGTAAGCTGGCCTGTCAGTCAGTCTCTGGAGCCCATTCTCCAGGCATTGGCAAAAAACAGAATGCTCCATCCTGGATTCCAAGACAGGACCTGCTTGTGTTCAATCAGTCACCTTTGTTAGTAAATTATTGCCAAATAAACATGTAATACAGACATTACAATAAAGATATCCAAAAGTTGTGAGATCTCTACAGAGTTAAGGATCTCTAGTTTTGAAACTAGGGCAGCACTGCAAAACAAATGCCTACAGGTTCATAAATAGAAATGAAATATGACTATTGTTATATTCAACAGAAAAGAACACCATTTGCATATAAAGCCATCGGCGAACTAATTATTAGCAAGACTTAAATTGACTTTTCCTCATGTGGAAGAAACAGAAAAGACTACATAAACAGGAGTTCTGGGTTCTATACAAATCATGAAGCCACTTTCAGTTGCTTATGGGATACTACAAGTTCCAGGAAATGTTTGAGAAGGTAAAATGCCATCATAAAAATTTACATTTAAGGGCTGGAGAGATGGCTTAGCAGTTAAGGCATTTGCCTGCAAAGCCAAAAGGATCCTGGTTCAACTCTCTAGGACCCACATAAGCCAGATGCACAAGGGGGCATGGATCTGGAGTTCATTTGCAGTGGCTAGAGGCCCTGGTGTGCCCATTCACTCTCTCTCTCTCTCTCTCTCATAAATAAATAAATAAATAAATAAATAAATAAATAAATAAATAAATAAATACAAGTAAAATTAAATTAAATTAAACTCTAGCCAGGTGTGGTGGCACACACCTTTAATCCCAGCACTGGAGAGGCTGAGGTTGGAGGATCACTGTAAATTCAAGGCCAGCTCGAACTGCATTGTTACTTCCAGATCAGCCTGGGCTAGAGTGAGACCCTACCTCAAAAACCTAAAAAAAATAAAATAAAACTAAATTAAATTCAGGTTCACACTAATTTGTATAAAGAGTTAAATCTTTTTAGAAAAACTATTTGACAACAATGCTAGCTCTATGCTATGCATATAATAGTCTCTCTTTCTTGCAAAATATGTTTTGGCGGCTAGGAAGATTGCTCAATGGTTAAAGGTACTTGTTTGCAAAGTCTGCCAGTCCAGGTTCAATTCCCAAGTCACCTGCATAAGCCAGATGCAGAAGAGTGGTGCAAATGTCTGGTGTTCATTTGCAGTGGCAAGAGGCCCTGGTGCACCCATACCCACCCTCCCACCCCACATATGCAAATATACATGAAATGCTGCTACAGCAATAAGATGCTCATAACTCCAGAAACAGCTGCAATCTTGCTTTTGCAAAGGGCAATGGCTATGGCCTTCAGTTATATAAAAATTTTAATAACCTAGTAATTGAATTTACAGAGACGACGCAGAAAACTATTACAATCAACAATCAGATTCATGAAGTTATAACTTTTATTGTAATACATAAGATTATGACACAAAACTTTTTACTACTTATAAGTTTTTGTTGTTGGTCCTGTATCATCTTTATAGACTTGTAAATAGTGTTATTGAAAATGGCATGCATTCATGACCTCACAGTGGCTATTGTCACTGCAGAATACTGGGTCCATCCACATGTTCTCATGGATGACAGAGGAAGGCAAAAAAGGGGGGGAAAGGAGGCATGATGCCAGAACTAGTTGGACAGGAAGAAGGACTTATGCGGAAGTGGGGCATTGGAATTATGGTCAAAATACATTATTGCTTGCATGAAAATTATCAATAAAAAGATGAAGCTGGGTGTGGCAATGCACACCTTTAATCCCAGCACTTGGGAGGCAGAGGTCAGAGGATTGCCATGAGTTTGAGACCACCCTGAGACTAATTCTGGCTAGAGTGAAAACCTACCTCAAAAAAACAAAAATAAAATAAATAGAATAAAATAAAAAGGATGAAAAAACTCAGAAGTAACACACCTTATCACTGAAAAAACATCTTTAGACAAAGGGTTTATGTGTTAACATCAGTAACTATACTTCATCCTGCTTTGGCACATGGCGCTCCGTATTTCCATCTCTCACTGAGCCATCAAAATACGTCTTCACAGTTCTCAGAGGGCAACTATTCTCTTTGCTGGAAACTTGTACATGGGCCAGAGATTTCCATCTTTCCAAAGGTTTTTGGTGACTTCACCAAATCCAGCAGTCCAGTGTGTTCTGAACTCCAGACGAAAGGCACTCTAGCAGCTCCATTCTCAGTACCACCTCTGCAGGGTGTCCGGGGAATCCTTGACTTTGGGTTTCTCCTGTTGGACCAAGGCTTTCATCTTCTGAAACAGAAGGAACTCTATGTCAATTTTTACCCAGTCATTCATGAGGCCAACATCTTTAAATAAAGTCAGGACATGGAGTAGAGAGAGCATCAGACTACTTTGAATGTGGGCCAGTGTTTCCAAATGCAAAATATGCCACAGCTCAGGCTCCCCCGGCTGTATAGATAAACAAGATGACCTTTCATGTCAGAAAAGAGCAGAGAAAATTCCATTTCCTTGTGAAATGTTGAATTTGGAACCAAGCTTTTCTGCATTTCTTCAGAAGACAATCCACAAAATGTCCCACTAAACAACAAATGGCAGAATACCAGCGGCCAATCCAGATGTTCAAACAAGTGCTCTTGCTTCTTTGCCAAACAAAATATTACAAGGACATGTTTAGAAACCGTTCCCCACAGGAGTGGAAATCCCCATCTTTCCCTGTCATCTTGCACCCCAGGCTCTTGGGATATGACACTTCATTAAGTGATTAGGTAGCATGAAGCAGGCTTGTCCCCACTTACCTCCTAGCCATCTGCTTCCCACAGGAGAATATCTGTTTCCCCAATGGAGGAAAGTACATAATTGCCCATAGTCCATAAAACCTTCAATCTACTTTCTCATCTTTCATTATTTCAGAACTTTCTTAAGGAAAACAGATCATTGCTTCTCAGGCCCTAACAGCCTGGGGGTAGAACAAGGCTGGCTGTAAGAGTCACGTTCCCACCCTCGTCCAGAACAAATCTGGCACTTCCACCAACCCTAGCAGTTGGGGGCAGAGGGTGCACTGGCGATTATTCTCTTGACATGGTTGCTTTTAAAAACAACTCTTCAGGGTGAATTTAAAATAGAACTTGAGTTTCAGAATTTTGGTTTACGTGCAACCTTCTAAGAACAGGTCAAGGGTAAGCAAAGAAGTCCACCCACTCAATGACCATTTTGCTTTTAATCTCTCCCAAGATATTTAGTTCAATGATAAATTCTAGGGGAGGATAATAAACACTTTTTTAAAAATCTATGTCAGGTTCTACATAATTTGCTTTTAAACAACCCTGATATAAAAACTCCTCAACAGAGATATTTCTTCCAAACCATCCAATCATAAAGGAGAGAGAAGTAGACAGGGAGAGACATAGAGAAGGATAGAGAGATGACCTTGACTTTGATCTGGAAATATGAGGATAAATAGATTAAACTGGCATCAATAACTGTGGTGTGTTTGTACATCAGATGTGTGTGTGTGTGTGTATACATCGGATGTTGGTCCTCTCTAAAAGTAAAAAAGAAAAATTTACTTTTATTCACTTATTTATTTGAGATAGAGAGGGGTCAGAAGAAGAGAGAATGGGCATACCAGGGCCTGAGGCCACTGCAAAAGAGCTCCAGACCCATGTGCCACAGGTGCTTCTGGCTTACATGGGTGCTAGGGAATAGAACCTGGGTCCTTAGGCTTCACAGGCAGGCACCTTAACCGCTAAGCCTTCTCTCCAGCCCCTGACACCACAGTGAAGTTATGATCCTTGATACCCATCCAGTCCACATAGGCATCATCAACACCAGCATCCACCACAAGCCCGCTGGACCAAAGAAGCAGTGGTAAGAGCTGATGCTCCTGCCAGCACTAATGTAGTGCATGCTAGCAATGGTTCTGGCAGTGTGGCAGATACAGTGTCTATCTATAAGGTTGCCAGTGGACTCTAGACTGGTAAGAGGTACAGCCATGATCATGAAGCCAGATGCAAGAACATTGTCTGTAGCTATTCATAGGGTGAAGGTGGGGGCACACTTCTTAAATAGCTCACCAGCTAGTTAAAGATATTATAGACATCACACACTAGAATGAGAAGAAGAACAAATGAATGGGAGAGACCAGGGCCAGGTGGACTGGAGGGAAAGAGCTCAGAAGATGGTTGAGAACCAAGAGGCTGGTAATTGCATCCTCGGGTGAATGACTGCGACTGGGAATGAAGATGCTACCTACAAAATTATGCTGAGGGTGACCTCAGAGATGGCAAAGTTTTGTAGACACCACACAAATGGTTCTGCTTGGGAGGGTGACCTTCAGTTCCTCTGTGTTAGAACTGTTTAAGCTTCTCAAGGTCCAGAGGCATGGCAAAAAGACCTCATCACTGAAGCAGACCTACAGTGAACCCAACATGGCTCAGGGAAATTTGCAGAAGAGGGGGTGGAAAGAATATCAGAGCCACACATTGGGTCATGATACGGAGAGACATTGCCTCCTACCCATAACTGATGGCTAACCCCAAAATGTGCGACCCATATTCCCCAACGAGGAGGATCCCTGCAGATGGGGGGGGGGACAGGGAGGAGGCTAACAATGGTACCAACTTGACTGTATACACTGAGTGCAAAACTAATACAAAAAAAAAAGTAAAAAAAATTGTGACAAACTATTCACTTTATAAAGAGATGGGAAACAAGTACTGCATAGAAAATCTCCTTCACCAGTCCTCTCCCTGCTGACTCACCCCTGGTCAAATGAGAAAGACGATCCTTCCGTGCCCTCTGCTCTTGTTCAGGGGCTGCAGAGCCAATGGCAGTAGTGCTAGGGGCACTGGTGACACCTGTGTGACGACATCCCAAGAAGAACCATGAATGGCTGGAAACCGAACCTTCTGAATTAGCTCTTTTCAGGGCTACCTCCCTGTTCTAGCCAGAAAATTGCTTTATCTCCCAATAATATACTCATTCCTAGTATCCACAGAGACCCACCCATGCTACCCCTGTACATATCCAAATCTGTGGGCACTCAAGTTACTTATATAAAACAGAGTAATGTTTGCATTAATCAAAGTGCATCTTGTGTATACTTTAAATCAAATCTAGATTATATTACCTACTACAATGTGAATGCTATGCAAATAAGTGTCATACTGAATTATTTAGGGAAAATGGAAAAAGTCTATACATATTCAGTGTGGGTGCAATATTTCTATACACAGCTAGCTCAATGCACAGGCATGGGATTCCTGGGCGAGAGCCACTGTGCTGAGCTGTTCTCTGCTGTTCTGTATTCACCCCCTTTTTGATTTAGTAACTACAAAAAAAATATTTTAAACAAATAGCTTAAAGGGCATATGAAGTCATGTTATATAAATTCTGGCCATCCAAACAATCCATTCACAAGAGTTATCTCAAGTGAAAGTCACGTTGCCCGCCACCATCAGTGCACGCACACTTAAGTGTATTAAACGTGCTGACACCAGCCTCTGCGTGAGAATGCATACAGCTTCTCACGGGGGCTGGGGAGATGATTCAATAGTTAAGTGTGCTTCCTGTGCAAGAACGAGGGGCTGATGGGACCTGAGAACTTCCAAGTTCGAATCTCCAGAACCCATGTAAACAGCTGGGTGTGACCATGCACACCTGGAACCCCAGTCCTGTGGGGAGCAGAAACCAGAGCATCTCTGGAGCTCCCAAAACAATCAAACTCCAGAATCACTGAGACTTTGTCACAAGGGAGAAACCAGGAGGGTAAGTGATGGAGGGGGACACACGATTTTTTTCCAGCCACCACAGGTGAGCCCAGGGAGTGCCACATCTGCACATACACAAGTGCACACACCACACACATGAATGACACCACACATACGATACACACGTGCATACAAAATTGGCATGACTTATGTTGTGCATGGCTGGCTTGCTCATGTGCTTACTATAACCAAGGTAGTTTTAGGAAATGGACCATCTCCTCTGCTCCTGTCACCACACAGCCTGAAGAAGCTGAACTTTGAAAGGCAGGAAGCCACTTTCCTTTAGAAATGTTGGCTTGCTCTTTCAAACCAAGACTGAGAGAACAGCCACTTTATAGTCTTGACTTCCATAATGTCGCCTCTCGTTTCATCTTTGCATAGTAGACACCAACTGGGAAGTTACATTCAGGACTGCCATCCACTCTTTTGCTTTATTGCTCTATTTTATGTTATTTTTTGTTTATTTTTATTTATTTATTTGAAAGTGACAGAAAGAGAGAGAACGAAGCAGATAGAGAGAGAGAATGGGCACGCCAGGGCCTCCAGCCACTGCAAACAAACTCCAGATGCGTGTGCCCCCTTGTGCATCTGGCTAACATGGGTCCTGGGGAACTGAGCCTCAATCTGGGGTCCTTAGGCTTCATAGGCAAGCACTTAACAGCTAAGCCATCTCTCCAGCCCACTTTATTTTATTTTTTCAACAACTGATTTTACAATGGTGCCCACACTGGTCTCAGAGTCTTGGGCTCAAGTGAGCTTCCTGCTTCAGCCTACTGAGTAGCTAGGACTATAATCAGAGGACATCACACCCAACCAATATTACATTCAGAAAACAAAATCAATCACTTGCAGTGAAATTTCACCTGCCTCAGTGCTGGCTGTCATTCTTTGTATGGAGTGCTGTGTTATCACTACCTTCTTGAAACACAAAAAGGTTTGGCTTCTCTACATGTATAAAATCATGGGGGTTGTCTATGCAATGTATATGTGTGTATGCATGTATAGGTATGTATGCATGTTCATGTATGGAGGCCAAAGGTCAACACTGGGTGTCTTCCATCACTCTCCACCTTGTTTATTGAGACAGAGGCTCTCACTGAACCCAGAGCTCACCTATTCAGCTATTCTAGCTAGCCAGTTTAGTCTGGAGATCTACCCATCTCTTCCTCCTAAGCACTGAGATTATGAGCACTAACTGCCATGCCAGGCACTTACATGGGTATTCGGGAACCAAACTCAGGCCCACACTTTTCCATGGCACTTTACTGACTGAGCCAGGACACCAACATCACCATAAGGTTTTTTTTTTTTAAATATATCTTATATATAGCCAGGCATGGTGGTGCACACCTTTAATCCCAGTGCTCGGGAGGCAGAGGTAGGAGGATTGCCCTGAGTTTGAGGCCACCCTGAGACTACATAGTGAATTCCAGGTCAGCCTGAGCTAGAGTGAGACCCTGCCTTGAAAAAACAAAAATAAATAAATAAAATAAAATATTATATATTAATTTATTTGCAAGCAGAGAGAGAAAGACAGCATGAGTGCACGAGGGCCTCTAGCCACTGCAAACTCCAGATGTATGTACCACTTGTGCATCTGGCTTTACATGGGTACAGAGGAATCAAACCCAGCTCATTAGACATTGCAGGTAAGCACCTTAACCACTGATCCATCTCTCTCCAGCCCACTATATGTTATTTTTTAAGTGTGGAGAATGTGTATATATGTGTGTGATATGTGTGTACACAAGTATACGTATGCAGGCACATCACATGGGTGCATGTATGTGTAGATAACAGAGTTCAGTGTTGCCTGGCTTCTTAAATTGCTCTCAACCTTATTTTTTTTTATTTTATCCATTGCCATTTTATTTTATGTTTTTAAATTTATTTATTTTTTTATTAATTAGTTTTGTACTCAGTGAATACAGTCAAGTTGGTACCATTGTTAGGCTCGTCCATGTCCTACCCCCTCCCCCTGGCCCCTCCTTGTTGAAGTATATGGGTCATGCACTATGGAGTTAGCCCACAGTTATGGGTAGGAGAAATGTCTCTGTGTATCATGACCCAACGTGTGGCTCTGACATTCTTTCAGCCCCCTCTTCCACAAAATTTCCCTGAGCCATGTTGGGTTCATTTTTGGCCTGCTTCAATGATGAGGTGTTGGGAGCCTCTGTGTCTCTGGATATCTGATTTGGTAGGAGTTGATTGTTCTCTGTGTTGATCTCCTTCACCCTTGTGCTGGTACCCGATTCACCAAGTAAACAGCACCCTTGCTTATTCCACCTTATTTTTTAATTTATTTTTATTAGTAATAGACAAACTTAGTATGTAAACAACAAATGTTGGTACCATCCTTTCCCTCATCTCAGCCCCTTTTCCGAAGAGGCCTTCCTCGTTGGGGATGCAGGTCATCCCCATGGGGATTGTGGGTCATGCATTGTGGGAGCAGCAGTCAGTTATGGGGCAGAAGCAATGCCTCTGGGCATGATATCCCAACTTGTGGCTCTAACAATCTTTCTGCCCCCTGTTCTGAAAAGTTCCATGAGCCATGTTGGGTGTGTTTTAAGTCTACTTCAGTGATGGGGTCTTAGAAGCCTCTGGATCTCTGCTTTGGTAGGTGTTGAGTGTCCTCAGTGTCTATCATGTTCACCTTTGTGCTGATTATCAGGTTCACCAAGAAAGCAGAACTCTTGCTCCTTTCCGCAGTTCCTCTTGCTCCTTTCCGCAGTTCCTCTGTGGTTTCAGCTGGGACTGGGCTGAAGCGCAATGGGTCGTTTGTGTCCATAGGTCCTGCTCCCATCTGAAAAAGGGAAGAGATTCTCCAACAGAGAGTGAAGTCAGCACAGGGTAAATAAATAAGCTTTATTAGTTTAGAGAGAATTGAATGGGTGTAGTTCCTCTCATAGCCCAAGATTAATGGGAGGTTGATACTGGAGAAAAAAATCATTTTCTGGATAACATTCTGACTTGTTTTACCTTACTTTTGAGACACAGCCTCTCACTGAGCCTGAAACTCATGGTTTCAGCTAGACTGACTTGTCAGCAAGCGGGATCCTCCTTTCTCTACCACCCCAGCTTTGGGATTGCAGTATACACCACCACACCTGCCATGTTCCATGTGTGCTGGGGATCTGAACTTGGGTTCTCATGCTTGTATGACAACCACTTTACCCACTGAACAATCTCCTCAGCCCCAAACTATAGGGTTTAAGATGAGATGAACCTAAGAGCTCTTCCGGCTCTAACTGCTCATTCAAGACAAGGACAGCCATTGGGTCCCTTAAAATGATAAGCTCCCTGTGTGCCTTTAGGTAGAATTCAATTATAAAAATTAAATTCATATAGACATATTCACATTTCCAGGAATATGGCCACTATATATAATGAGATGAACTTGTAACATTATTTGGCTTATCTTTTAAGAGCTGTAATACAAAAAGGTAAAATACAAAGCGAAAGTTCTGTGGCCATCTTATCATTAACAAAATTAAAGTGGCTATTACCATCAAGCCTGCTTCTACCCCAGGGCCTTTGCACTTGTTCTTTCTTCTGCCTAGAGCAATTATTATTTTTGATCAGATATGGGAGCACGTGACTCCTTGCTTCATCCAGATCTCAGGGCATATGCAGCTCCTCAAGAAAGTTTATCTAGTCATTACAACACATATAGTTCCCTCTACCCTACATCCCAGCTGCGACTGCACTTCATCAGTCTGGCTATCAGGAAGCTGTATTTGTTTACTATTAGGTGCCTAAGTGAAGAGTGACCTCCATGAAGACTTGGATTTTTGCTTCATCTTCCTCAGCTCACCAGTCATATTTCTAGCACATAGAATTCTATGTGGTACATACAGGTCAATAAGCATTGAGCGAAGGAACAAGCAAATGAGATCTTAGCCATGCCTCAAGCAGATTATGGCAAACTTTCAGACCCTTATGCTGCCACACGCTTGTGGCCATTTCAGTTGTGCTGTCCCTATACCATGAAAGAACTCTTTCCTCTGGCATAGTTTACCCTACTGGCCCTGGCTCTGCAGCAGGTCAGACATCTACTTTGAAGCTCACAGAATACCTATTGTTTAATTTCTAAAATTAAATGATCAACCATCTTCTCTCATGATTTCCTTGGTTATTCAGCAAAATACCTGCTCTGTGGCAGACAATGCCTACAAGCAAGCAGGAAACGACTAACCAGCATAATCAGAACTGGGATAGGAGTGAGTGCTCAGGAAGAGAGCGTGACAGGACCAGAATCTCAGTTTTACAGGATGAGCGAGGTCAGCAAGATGGGTATGGAGGAACATGCATACTCAGGGGAGGAAATGAACACAGATCTTTAAGAGAACAGAAAGGACAGGCAGATCAGGAAAGAACTGGCTAGGTAAAGGAGAAACAGCAGTAATGTGAAATAATGATTGAGACCAAGGGAGACCCAGTGAATACACACCGTCTACCCATCACCACTAACACCTGCTCCTCCTCCTGCAGTAGGAGTTGGGACCATGTGTGGAGGAGTTCAGACACATGGAAAAAGTCTGGCACCATGTGACAGCCCACACACATTCTCATAAGAAAGATTGAGCTGAAAATGCTCATCTAGGTTATAGGTAGCCAATGTTCCCTTTTGAAAGAGAAAAAAAAAAAAAAACCAGAAGCAGACACTTTGAACCAATTAGAATAGCAATCACACAAGCAGAATATGGTAAGACCAGAACTGGAATCCAAAGCTTCAAAGTAAGCTCAGTGACTCTTCCTCACTGCTTATGGGGTTTCTACGCTAACATCCCCAGTGTTGGAGACCAACCTAGGGCCTCACATGTGTTAGGCATGTGTATGAGATCTCCCACTGTGCCACACCCTATCCCCTGCTTATGGGCTTAGAGCATAAGGCCAAGCAGCTCCTCATTCTACCATCTTTCTCCCTTATCTTAAGTCATTTTAATCTTTATTATTCTTCTTCTTGTTATTATTATCAGAGAGAGTGAGAAAGAACAAGAGAGTGAGAGAGAGAGAGAGAGAGAGTGGGCACACCAGGGTCTCCATCCACTGCAATTAAACTCCAGACACATGGGCTCATGTGCAACCTTGCATATTTGCAGCATTTTGTGCATCTGACCTTCATGGGACCTGGAGAGTTGAACATGAGTCTTTAGGCTTCGTGGGCAAGCACCTTAACTGCTAAGCCATCTCTCCAGCCCTCTCCATCATCTTAGGAACTAATCCCAAACAAACATGCTCTCTGACCTCATGAAGATGCATTGCCTATCTTAAAAGGGTTATTAAACATCTTCCCACTCTGCCAGTGCCAGTCAGTTAACCAGACATGGTAGGGTTTATAAGCAGGGTCCTAAAGGATGGGACAAAGGATGAGTATGTTCAGTTGAAGCTAGTACCTGGGAAAGCCAAACTGTGGACACCAGAAGGAAATGATGTAAACAGGAAGAAGGATGGAGCCAGGCTACGTGAAGGAGATTGGAGCTTGAGAATGAGAAGGAAGAGAGAGGCAGAGCCTAGTATACGGACCCTCAGCCCAGCTCATCCACTCTCCAACTACACAGCCCTGAGCTCCTAGTGGCTGAAGTGCTAAAAGCAGCATCTGCCGGGCTGGTCTGTGGAGATAAAGGAATTGCCCGGGGAAGAGTTAAGCATGGAGCCTGATGCAAGGCTGCACTTTACATGGGAGCTATTGAACAAGAAAAGTGGGGTGAGGAAAGGCAAAGAAGAAAAGAAAATGAGAGTATAATAAAGACTAACTCCTGCACTTATCCATCACCAAAGGCCAATGTCCACAAAGGAGCTGGGGTTCAAGGCTGCTGTGCATGGGTGTGCAAAGTACACAGTGTGCAAGGACCAGTGAGCACGGAACATTGACAGCATGACCATTCTCAACCCACAGAAGCACCAGCATGCTACCTCTTCACAGTGTTTAACTGTGCCCAGACAAGAAACACGTCTAGAATTAAGTAGATTAGAGCCACAGCACTTTTTATTTCAATATTTATAGTTTTTACATTTTTGGTAACTTTGAAATTTTATCTTGTTTATGTACTCATGTGTGGGCGCATGTGTGTGTGTGCATGTGTGTGTGTAGAGTCCAGAGGACAATGAGGTATGTCATCCTCAGGTACACTACCTGCCTCTTTTTGAGACAAGGTTTTCACTATCCTGAAGCCTATTAAGCTCCAGCTCTAGCCAATTAGGCTAGACTGACTGAGCAGCAAGCCCCAGGGAATCTACCTGCTTCTGAGATTTGTAGACAAGCACCACACCACCCAGCTTTTATGTGGGTAATGGGGATGGAACTCAGATATATTTCGGGGCAGCACTTTACCAACTGAGATATCTCCCTTAATTTAACTTATTAATAAAAATACTAGCCTGACCCTTTTGTTCAAATTAGGGGAAAGAAGTCTTCTGTAAAGGTCTAACACCTAATTATTTATAACTCAAACCCATGTTGTTCAATGCCGATCCCCACTGGTATAACACACTCTGCCTGGGACACAGCTGCTGGCAGCCTTCAGGGAAAGGCTGAACTGCTGACCAGCCAGGCTGTGTGAGTGGCACACTGTATCTATGAATTTGGTCTAGAACACACTTAGAGGAAGATAAGCCTCACCTGGTTCAGTCACTGGACTTTCACACCATGTAGTTGATGTGAAACTTGATGGAAAACAGCTCCCTGGCTTCACTTTCTGGTCTGTGAGCGAAGAGAGGCAAGAGAATGTTGGAGTGACTTAGGGGCTCAAATCCCTGCAGCACTCCTGAAGCTTGGATGCCTTCATCCCATTGTTTTATACCCAATTGTATAGAAGAAACAGAACATTCTAACCAGGGCTGGGGAGATGGCTCAGTGGATAAAGTGTTTGGCCATGCAAGCATGAGTATCTGAATTTAGATACCCAGAACCCATGTAAAGTCAGATGTTGTTGCAAGCATCTGTAATCCCAATACACCTACAGTGAGATGGGAGGCAGAGATGGGATAATGTCCCAGAAGCATACAGGCCAGTTATGCCAGAAATTGCGGGGTGAACAAGAGACTCTGCCTCAAACAAAATGTGGTAGGTGAGGACTGACACCCAAAAATTGTCCTCTGACCTCTGCTAATACACTATGGTACACACATGCCTGCATGTATAAGCATGCACTCATACAGGTACACACACACACACACACACACACACACACACACACACACTTCTAACTGACATGAGAGCACTGAGCACACATCAGGCAATACACTAGGGAATTGAGGATAGTTTCTCAATTAAACCTGATGGTTGAAGGTAGTCTTGGGGCTAAGTCTAAGTTTTCCTTGCCATATACTGAGCAAAGAGGAGCTAAAAAGCAGTAGTATGTCTTTCCCACAAGCATATGACTATTGAGTGAAGAAGCAGAGCCTTAGCCTCCAGGAGCCATGATTTTCCTACCTATATCCAGGTCCCACCTTTCTAAACCCAGTTTTCCCCTCTCTCTCACCTGATGAACAACTGTACTAAGTTTCAGCCCTGGATCCATTCTTAACCATGTTCTTTGGGCTTATATTTAAAACAGTAGTCTAAATAGCTCTAAATGATAAGTGAAAATCTGCTGAAGCAAAGTAAGTAAAACAAAAGAGATACAAAATCTGTATACCAAAATCAGAAAACACAGAGACAAAAACTTCAATTCTGACCAGACAGACTAGAGATTCATCATTGACCATCAAACCATTTAGAAGCATCTAGAAGGGCCATAAGACAGTAATGAAGCCAAATAGATGTCAAGATGTCTATGGGCTTGCCATGATGAAATTACAAGATCCTCAAAAGGATTAAGTTAATCCCCAAACAACAAAACTACCTGCCAAAACAAAGCTCAACACTGATTAAAGAAATGCAAACAAAGAGATGGACATGATGAAAAATAACACAACAGAGAACAAAAATTAAATAGAAATTATAAAAAATAGCCTCTCTAGAACGACTCACCAACCAAGTTACTCATGTGGAAGACAGAACCTCTGACCTGGAAGATAAGATAGAAGATATTGATCAGGTGGACAAAAACTTTGCTAAGTTCAAAAAATCAAGTGAACAGATACAAGGGAACTGTGGGACACCCTAAAACAACCAAACATCCAGATCATGGGTATACCAGAAGGAAAGTAAATCCAGACCAGAGGCATAGAGAACATACTCAACAAAATTATTGAAGAAAATTTTCTGAATTTTGCAAAAGAGAGGCCCATCCAGATATAAGAAGCCCACAGAACATGAAACAGACAGGACCAAAGAAAAACTCTCCAGGACATGTCATAGCTAAAACTATTAATAATAAAAGCAAAGATAGAGTGTTAAGCAAAAGAGAGCAACTTACAACATACAAAGACAATCCTGTCAGAATTACATCAGATTTGTCAATGGAAACCCTGAAAGCCAGAAGGGACTGGAATGGAACACTTCAAAGTCTGAAAAGCTATGGCTTTCAAACTAAGCTACTTTACCCAGAAAAAGTATCCCTCATAATAGATGGTGAAAGAAAACAGTCCCATGAAAAAGTCAACTCTATGATTATATGAACACAAAGCCAAACCTACAGAGAATACTTGAGGGAATACTCCACATGGAATAGTGAAACAACCAATCTCTGGAGCCAACAAGAAGAAGGTCACAATAACCAATCAAACCAGGTTCAAAACAGTACATAAAACAAGAAAGCAACAAAACCCATAAAATACCTCATCATGGCAGGGATTAATTCAAACCTCACAGTAATAACCTTAAACATTAATGGTCTGAATTCACCCATCAAAGACACAGGTTAACAGGGCAGATCAAAAAACTGGACTTCTGTCTTCATGAAACCAACCTCACCATTAAAGTAAAAGCTGGAAAATAATATTCTAAGCAAATGGAAATAAAAAATAAGAGGGTGTTGCTATGTTAGTATCTGATAAAATAGACTTCAAACCAAAAGTAATCAAAAAGGACAAAGAAGGCCACATCTTACTCATCAAAGGAATGATCCTACATGAGCACATCACAATCATAGATATGTATGCACCAAACATAGGGGCACCACATTTTATAAAAACAAAATCTACTCAACAACAAAACAGAAACACCAACACCATCATAGTTGGAGACTTCAATACTCCACTATCATCAATAGACAGATCACCCAAGCAGAAAATCAACAGGGAAATAATACAGCTCAACAACATCATAGATCAACTAGACCTAATGGATATCTACAGAACTGTCCACCCCAACTCTGCAGAATATACCTTCTTCTCAGCATCCCACAAAATCTTCTCCAAAATTCACCATATATTAGGCCATAAAGCATGTGTTCATTAAGTCAGGAGAATTGAAGTAACTTCCTGCATCATGTCAGATCACAATGCTTTAAAGCTAGAAATTAACAATAAGAGACACAAAAAGAACTCCACCAGCTCATGGAGACTAAACAACACACCTTTAAACAATGAATAGGTGATGGAAAAAATCAAAAAAGAAATTGTAAAATTCCTAGAATTAAATGATAATGAAAACACAACCTACCAAAACTTATGGGACTCAATGAAGGCAGTCATAAGGGAAAAATTCATAGCCCTAAATGCCTTCATTACAAAGACAGAGAGATCCCAAATCAATAACCTGACTGTCCACCTAAAGGTGCTGGAAAAGCAAGAATAATTCAACCCAAAGAGCTCCAGATGGAAAGAAATACTCAAGATTAGAGCAGAAATTAATGAATTGGAAACTAAGAAAACAATTTTAAAAATCGATGAAATGAAGAGCTGGTTCTTTGAAAAAATAAACAAGATTGACAAGCCTCTGGCCAAACTGATCAAGCAAAAAAAGAGAAGTCTTAAATTTAAAAAATCATAAATGGAAATGGAGAGATCACAATGGGCATCAATGAAATTGGAAGGATCATCAAGGCATACTTCCTAAACCTCTACTCCACAAAATTAAATAATCTGGAAGAAGTGGATGAATTCATAGATACATACCAAAACTAAACTCTTGTTTAAACCTATCATATCCATGGAGATTAAAAAGGTAATCAAACACCTCCCCAAAAATAAAAGTCCAGGACCGAATGGATTCTCAGCTGAATTCTGTCAACCCTTCATAGAAGAACTGAAACCAATTTTTCTCAAACTATTCTGCATAATCAGAGACCAGGGAATCCTCCTTGACTCCTTTTATGAAGCTAGCATCACCCTGATACCAAAACCAGACAGAGATGCAGCAAGGAAAGAAAATTGCAGGCCCATATCCATAATGAACTTAGATGCAAAGATCCTGAACAAAATCCTTGCAAATCAAATTCAACAACACATCAAAAGCATTATCAACCTTGATCAAGTAGGCTCCATCCCAGGTAGGGATGGTTTAACATATGGAAATTGGTCAACATAATACACCACATAAATAAACTAAACCATAAGAACTATATGCTCATCTCAATTAATGCAGAGAAGGCCTTTGACAAATTACAACATGACTTCATGAACAAAACACTGGAAAGAGTAGGCATGGAGGGTTTATAACTCAACACAATAAAGGCTATATACAAAGCTCCTAAAGCCCAAAAAATACTCGATGGGGGAAAATGCAAGGGGTTCCCACTGAGATTGGGAACAAGACAGGGGTACCCACTCTCACCACTGCTCTTCAAGATATTACTGGAAGTACTAGCCCAAGCAATAACGCAGGAAAAAGAAATAAAATTGATTCAAATTAGAAAGTAAGAAGTCAAATTAGATCTATTTGCAGATGACATGATCCTATATATAAGTGACTTAAAAGTCTCCATCTCAAAACTTCTAAAGGTTATAAATTCCTTCAGCAAAGCAGCAGCATACAAAATCAATGTACGTGAATTATTAGATTTACTATATGAAAGGACAAACATACACAGAAAGAAATCAGTGAGGCTGTTCCATTTTCAATAGCAACAAAAAAATTAAATACCTTGGAAGACCACTAAAAAATTATGTGAAAGACCTATATAATGAAAACATAAAAATACTCAAGAAAAAAATAGAGGAGAGGAAAGACCTCCCATGCTCCTGGATAGGAAGAATTAACATTGTGAAAATGGCAATCCTACTAAAGGCAATATAGAGATTTAATGCAATACCAATCAAAATCTCAACATTGTTCTTCACAGAGATAGAAAAAATTATCTGAAAATTCATATGGAAAGGCAGAAGGACTTGGATATCCAAGCATATCCTCAGCAAAAGAAACACCACCGAAGACATCACCATTCCTGATCTAAAGCTATCTTACAAAGCCATAGAGAAAATGGCAATCCTACCAAAGGCAATATAAAGATTTAATGCAATACCAGTCAAAATCCCAACATTGTTCTTCAGAGAGATAGAAAAAAAAATGATCTCAAAATTCATATGGAAAGTCAGAAGGACTTGGATATCCAAGCATATCCTCAGCAAAAGAAACACAACAGAGACATCTCCATTCCTGATCTACAGCTATATTACAAAGGCATAATAAGAAAAATGGCATGGTACTTGCATAAAAACAGGAGTATAGACCAATGGAACAGAATTGAGGACACAGACTTTGTGTCAAATAATGACAGCTACTTGATATTTGACAAAGGCCCTAACAATATAGGCTGGAAAAAAGATAACATCTCCAACAAATGGTGCTGGGCAAACTGGATAACCATACACAGGAAATTGAAACTTGAACCACATATCTTGCCATGCACAACAATCAATTCCAAATGGATCAAAGACCTCAATATAAGACCAGAAACTCAGTTACTACTGGAAGAAAATATAGGAGGAACTTTACATGATATAGGAATGGGAAAAGACTTCCTGAACAAAACCCCAGTAGCACAGGATCTTAAACAATCACTCAACCAATGGGATCACATGAAGCTGAAAATTTCTTCACAAACATACAATAAGCAGAGCCGATAGATTACCCACAGAATGGGAGAAAATATTTGCTGAATATCCAACTGACAGAGGCCTAATGTCTACAATCTACTTAGAACTCAAAAGCCTAAACAATAAAAAGTAAAAGAACCCACTCACAAAATGGGGCAAGAACTGGACAGGCAGTTCTCAGGAAGAAATACAAATGGCAAGCACACACTTAACAAAATGTTCATCATCCGTAATCATTAGGGAAATTAAAACAACTATGAGATTCCACCTTACCCCAGTAAGGATAGCAAACATTAAAAAATCAAATGAAAATAAATGCTGGAGAGGATGTGGAGAAATAGGAACCCTCATCCACTGTTGATAGGAATGTAAGATGGTACTACCACTTTGGAAAGCAATATGGAGACTCCTAAAAAATTTGACTATAGAGTTACCAACAGACCCAGTTATTCTCTTACTGGGTATGTACCCTAAAAGCTCCATGCCTCAGTTCAAAGACATTTGCTCAACCATGTTTATAGCTGCTCAATTCATAATAGCTAAGAACTTGAATCAACCCAGATGGCCATAATTAGATGAATGTATAACTATGATGTGGTATATCTACATGATAGAATTCTACAGAGTAGTAAGGGGAAACGACACAATGAAATTTGAAGAAAAATGTTTGAACCTGGTACAGGCCATTCTCAGTGAACTCATCCAATCACAGAAAGAGAATCAGTGCATAGTCTCACTCATCTACAGCTCCTAACCTGAATCTACCAGAGATGCCAACATACCTAACAAGCATCTTGAGGACCAGACAATAGGGTGGATGTGGAGGGAGAGGAGGTTAAGAGTGGGGATGGGGAACACAAAACTGGACCCAAACGGCAATGGTACCATAAAATTCTACATCCTAAAAGACAGACCAAGTGGTTGAACCTTCACCTGGCCCTTAGAGGGAACACCTGAATCACAAGACCCTGGAGATGGTACAATGAAGACTGACCTTAATCTTCTCCTGTTTCTGTTTCTCTCTCTCTCTCTCTCTCTCTCTCTCTCTCTCTCCTCTCTATCTCTTTTATATTACTTATATTTTTCTTCCTTCTCTTAGTGGGCACTGACCTGTAACTCCCAGTACCAGCATGTGGCTATCATCCACAATGAGCTCATGATCAGACAGACCTACAAGGTTTCCCAAAAGAAGACAGATTTCTGTCAGAGTACTTGATGGCCCACCAAAGGTTAGTGGTAAGACCCTACTGCTGAAGACACCATATGCTGTTGGCACATAATATGGAGTGACATGGCTGGAAGCTGGAAGAGAGTCAGTCCACAGATAGTTGGCCGTGTCTAGTGCCAGAAGGTGCTACATAAGCAACTGGGGGAAAATGACCAATATCTGTCCAAGTAACTCATGGTATAACCTACTCATCAGCAAATAACCTGATATGATGCTCACACAACTGCAATAGTGATGCACAGCCATGGTAGGAAACCAACTGCTCTTGATTTGGCTAACTGATCTGCTCAGTGGAATGGAACCCATAGCTGAAGCTGGGAAACAAGTCCGAATCATATCCAAAAATGAGCCCACTATCCATTATCAAGCTCCCACAAATTGTGGGCTACAAGAGGGCCAGACCTATTAAATTCTCTCTTAAAAAAAAACAATGGTTTTCCCATTTATCTAGTGCTAACTACACTCTCCATTGGAGAACTCACTTCTCTTTTGCAGATAGGTGCAGATCCTAAGGTGAGAACCACCCCATCACACCTCAAAGGGCCCCAGCTGAAACTAAGAAAAATTGGGTAAGTAAGCAAGAGTCCTGTTTTCTTGGTGAACCTGGCATCAGTATAAGTGTGAAGGAGATTGACACAGAGAACAATCAACTCCTACCAAACCAGATATCCAGAGATGCAGAGGCTCCCAAGACCTCATCACTGAGGTACACCTAAAATGAACCCAACATGGCTCAGGGAAATTTGTGGAAGAGGGGGTGAAAAGAATGTCAGAGCCACACGTTGGGTCATGAAACACAGAGACATTGCCTCCCACCCATAACTGATGACTATCCCCACAATGCATGACCCATATTCCCCAATGAGGAGGATCCCTGTGGAGGGAGGAGGACAGTGAGGAGGCTAACAATGGTACCAACTTGACTGTATTCACTGAGTACAAAACTAAATAAAAAAGACACACAGAAAGAAAGAAAGAAAGGAAGGAAGGAAGGAAGGAAGGAAGGAAGGAAGGAAGGAAGAAAGAAAGAAATAGAGGAGGATTTGAGAAGATGCTCCTGAATAGTTAGAATTTATATTGTGAAAATGGCAATTCTACAAAAACAATATACAGATTTAATGCAATACCAATAAAAATACCAGCATCATTCTTCACAGAGATTGAAAAAAAATGATCTCAAAATTCATATGGAATGGCAGAAGGCCTCAGATATCCAAACATATCCTCAGCAAAAGAAATACTTCTGGTATTATCATCATACATGATCTAAAGCTATATTACAAATCCATAGTAACAAAAACAGCATGATGCAGGAATGAAAACAGAAACATAGACAAATGGAACAGAATTGAAGACCCATACCTTAGGGCAAGCAACTACAGCTACTTGATCTTTGACAAAGGTGCCAATATTGTAGACTGGAGAAAAGACAGCACCTTCACCAAATGGTATTGGACAAACTGGATGACCATATGTAGAGAAATGAAATTAGACCCACTCATTTCTCCATACACAAAATTCAAGTTCAAATGGATTAAAGACCTCAATATAAGACCTGAAACTCTTCAACTACTGGAAGAAAAAATAGGCACTCTCCATGATACAGGACTGGGAAAAGGCCTCCTGAGCAAAACCCAGTAGTAGCCAAAGAAATTAAACAAGCTCTCAACCAATGGGATCTCATGAAGCTAAAAAGCTTCTGCACAGGCAAGCATGCCATAAGCAGAGCCAATATATTACCCACTGAATGGGGGAAAATCTTTGCCAGTTATACCACTGATAGAAGTCTAATATCTAGAATCTACAAAGAGCTCAAAAAATAAACAATGAAAAATCAAACAACCCACTGCAAAAGTTGAGCAGAGAACTAAATAGAGAGTTCACAGAGGAAGAATTACATATGGCTAATACACACTTAAGAAAATGTTCAACATCTCTAACCATTAGGTAAATGCAAATTAAAACAACTATGATATTCCACCTTACCCAAGCAACGATATCAAACATTAAAAAATCAAATGAAAACAAATGTTGGTGAGGCTGAGAATAAATAGGAACACTCATTCACTGTTGGTGGGAATGTAAGCTGGTACAACCACTGTAGAAATCAATATGGAATCTCCTGAAAAGGATGGATATAAAATTATCAACAGACCCTATTATTTCCTTACTGGGTATTTACCCTAAAAGCTCTACATCTCAGCTTAGAGATATTTGCTCAACCATGTTTATAGCTGCTCAATTCATAATAGCTAAAAACTAGAATCAACCCAGGTGCCCATCAATGGATGGATGGATGGATGATAAGATGTGGTATAGCTACATGATGGAATTCTACTCAGCAGTAAGAAAAAAAATGACACATTGAAATTTGTAGAAAAACGGTTGAACTTGGAACAGATTATTCTCAATGAACTCACACAATCACAGAAAGATAACCTTCACATGATCTCACTCATCTGAAGCTCCTAACCTGGATCATCCCAAGTTGCTTATATAACTGAATAGCATCTTGAGGCTTGGAAAATAGGCAGGGTAGGGCTTGGGGGAAGGGAGGTGTGGGGAGGACACAAAACTGAATCCAAATTGAACTGGTACCATAGAATCCTATATGCTGGAAGTCAGACTAAGAGATGGAACCCTCAAGAGGACCTTAGAGGGAACACCTGAATCAAAGGTCTCTGGAAAGTGTGAAATGAAACCTAACCTCAAATTTCTCCTGTTTCTCTCTTGTCTGGCTTTTCTTTTCCCTTGGCACTGGCCTACATTTAAGACACCAGGATGTGGTCTACATCCACCATGAGCTGTTTATCAGAGAGACCTACTAGATCTCCCAAAACAAATAAGACAAACTTCTGTCAGAGAACTTGACTACTCACCAGAGGTTTATGGTAAGCCCCCACTGCTGAAGACACCAAATGCTACTGTCATGGACCATGGGAAGACCTGGCTGGAATCTGGTGGAGAGCCAGACCCCAGACAATTAACCCATCTAGTACTGGAAGGTGCTACATGAGCTACTCGGAGAAAGTGGCCAACATCTGTCCAAGCAACTCAAAGTCTAAGCAACTCAGAAGCGAAAAACCTGATGTGATGCTCACACAAATTCAGTAGTGTCACACACCCATGGTGGGTAACTGCTCTTGGATTGGCTAACAGATCTGCTCAGTGGAAAGGAAACCACATCTGGAACTGAGAAACAAGTCAGAACCAGTGCCCTCCACCCTAGCCCCAGCTGATACCACACAGGAACTGGGGAAATGAGCAAGAGTGCTGCTTTCTCAGTGAATCTGATATCAGCACAAGAGTGATGGGAAAAGATACTTAGGGCACTCAACACCTACCAAAGCAGTGATCCAGGGGCTCCTAAGTGCCCATCACTGAAGTAGACTTAAAATGCTCCCAGCATGGCTCAGGGAATTTTGTGGAAGAGGGGGCAGAAAGATTGTTAGAGCCACAAGTTGAGACATTTGGCACAGAGACATTGCCACAGTCCCCCATAATGTATAACTCACAATCCCCATGGGGTTGACCTGCATCCCCAACAAGGAAGGCCTCTTCAGAAAAGGGGCAGGGAGGAAGTACCAACAAGTGTTGTTTATAAGAAAATATGTCCATATATAATTTTTTTAAAGATGGAAAAAAAGAAATGCAAACAACAGGGCTGGAGAGATGGCTTAGTGGTTAAGGCACTTGCCTGCAAAGCCAAAGCATCCCAGTTCGAATCCCCAGGACCCACATTAAGCCAGATGCACAAGGTGGCATATATGACTGGAGTTTGTTTACAGAGGCTGGAGGTTCTGGCATGCCCATTCTCTGTCTCTATCTGCCTCTTCCTCTCTCTCTCTCTTTCTCTCTCTCTCTCTCTCTCTCAAATAAAAAAATATTTTAAAAATAGTAATACAAACAACAATGTTATGGACTGAATTGTTCTCAGAATCCATATACTGAATCCCTAAATCCCAGTGTGTCTGTTTGGAGATAGGGGAATGCATCCACAGTAAGGGGAGAAGACCATGAGAATACAACAAGAAGCAGCTTCCAAAAACCAAAGAGATGCTGCAGGCAAACTAACCCGCCATCACATTCTTTCAGACCTCCAGATCACGAGAAAATATTTTTGTGTTGTTTAAACCACCCAATCTATTGTGTGTTCTAATGGCAATCCTAGCCAACTAATATAATTAGCACCAATTAAAACCCAATATTCAACAATGTCTGGCACCTAATCAGAAATCCTGTATATGCAAAAAAAATCCAGAAAAGTAGCCTACAACTAGAGAAAAAAATCAGTCAAATTAAACATACCCAGAAATGACAGAAATAGTACACAAGTACATTTAAAATCTTTTATAAATATGCTTAGGAATAAATAATAGCATAAACATAGCAAGTACAGATATAAAAGGTGAGAAAAAAGGACCAAATGGAATTTTTAAAGGTAAAAATGTATTAAAATAAGTATTTTACTAAATGTATTTGCATTAATTAGATATCCAGAAAATTAAAGATCTAGAACATAGGCTGGAGAGATGATTTAGTGGTTAAGGCACTTGCCTGCAAAGCCAATGGACCCAGGTTCGATTCTCCAGGACCCACATAAGCCAGATGCATGAGGGGGTACACACATCTGGAGTTCGTTTGCAGTGGTTGGAGGCCCTGGGGCACCCATTCTCTCTCTCTCTCTCTCTGAAATAAATAAATAAATAAAATAGATTTAAAAAAAAAAAGATCTAGAACATGCTAAAAAAAAAAGGTAACAATGGAAACTGACTAAACTGGAATAGGGACAGAGAAGGAAAACATGGATTTTTTTTTTTAAATAAATTGCCAGAGTTCCAGAGATCTGCGATTCAAAATCAAGTAGTATGTTGCACATGCAACTAGAATCTCAGAAGCAGGGAGCTGGGATGAAGCAGATAACATATTTGAGGAATAATGGCTGAACTCTCACTAAATTTTATTTTTTTAAAAAATTAATCTTACAGTTCTCAAAAGCTTAATAATTTTAAGCAATATGAACACAAAGAAAATTCTTCCATGATACGCAATAAAATTGTTGAAAAACAGTGATAAGACTATTTTAAGAGCAGAGGGACTAGTAGGGGACATGACCTATAGATATATGAGGTGACTGCAAAGTCCTGGTCAAAAGCAATATAACCAGAATGACAGCTTACAGGTGATATCAGAAATAAATAAATGCCTGTCAGGCTAGAGTTACAGTTGAATTTCATTCAAAATGACTGCAAGGGGCTGGGGGCATTGATCAGTGGTAGAACATATGTTTATGAGTGTGAATCCCTGCCTGGATTCCCTCCCCACAACCAAGAGAGGGCAGGAAGGAAGGAAGGGAGGGAGGGAGGAAGGAAGGGAGGGAGGGAGGGAAGGAGGGAGAGGGGAGGGAGGGAGGAGAGAGAGAGAGGCAGTAAATAAGGCAAAATAATGACTTTGTAGACAAATATGACCTGTGTGACTTGTCAACAGAAGTGCAAGTTAGAGAAAATTCTCCAAGCAGAGAACAATGTATGAATATATGAAAAATGAAACTGAGAAACTAATTTCTAGCTGAGAAAGATGCGAACCCCACAAAATGAGGAGCTGATGAAATGGCAGACCCACCCATTATACAGAAAGCCTTCTTCATTCCTCGAAGCAAATAAACATGAAATACATAAATACAAAGGAATGCGATTCATATGACTAAAAAATTCCTCACTTAGAAATATATTCTAAAGGTATTTCACTTTTTTCAACTGCCAGGCCTGGTGGTGTATTCCTTTAATCCAGGCACTTGGGAGGCTGAGGTAGGAGGATCACTGTGAGTTCGAGGCCACCCTGAGACTACACAGTGAATTCCAGATCAAAGTGAGCTAGAGTGAGACCCTTCCTCAAAGAAAAACTAAAATTCATTTTTTCAAACCAAAGTAGGGCCTGGGGAGATGACTTGGTGGGTAAGGATGCTTTCTGTCAAGGCATAATGACCTGAGTTCAGTCTCCAGCACTCATACCAAGAGGTGGGAACAACGGGTGTGCACATCTCTAACCCCGGCATGAGGGAGTCAGAGACAAGAGGATTACTAGTCAGCCAGTCTAACCAAAAACCAGCATGAGCTCCATGTGCAGTGAGAGACCCTTTTTCAAGGAAATAAGACAGAAAGGCAACAGAGGAGGACACCCAAATCCACCTCCAGCCTCTGCATGTGTACACACAGGGTGTGTGCATCTACACATACACACATACACTTCATGCATGCACAGACATACCACACATACTTTATACAAAAAAAACTAAAGTAGTACAATGTGTTTGAGGTTCATAACATTGTAGAAGTATGATATGTGACCACAGTAGAAAACAAGAGGGATTGGAAGCATACTTAGGGAATTTCTCATATTATACATGAGAGCTTATGATTCTAAAGGTATATACCACTAAAAATATAAAATAAAACAAAGATATTTACATATAATACAAGAATGGAAATAAGTTAGCATGCTAAAAATGCCACAATAATGGAAGAGAGAAAAAGGAATACGTGGGTCTCCTGGAAAATATTTAGATAACAAATTTAAATATGTAATATTGGTAATTATGTTACCTGTAAGTAGTGTAAACACTTCAATTAAATCTCAGAAACTGTCAAGTCAGTGAAAGAGCAAGGTCAAATATAAGCATCCAATAAATAAAGCCGGGAAGCTAGCACTTCTGCCTTAGACTCAAGCATTTTATGAAGAAGGTGTGAACGTTAATACTGTGCACCTCACAGAGAAGCTTCAAAATACACAAGCAAATGTAACACACCAAAAGGGAAAAGAAAAAAGAAACTGGAACTGTACTTATAAACATCAACATTCCTCTCTTGTTAATTAAAATTACAAAATAAACTTGTCAGGTGTAGATTTAAACAATGATACAGAAGGGAATCCAGAAATATTAACATGCAAAGATGAGTGTGATCAGGGTCTGAGTCTACGCAGTCCTGAGGGGAAAGGATGACCTTCTCTATAAAGTGCTGATTCAACTGGATTTCTCTATAGGAAAGAGAATAGTCTATCCGTATCACATACTATCCCAAACGTGTTCTAGAAAAACTATTGCTCTAAAGACAGAACACACAGGAATATTTTGTCACATTAGTGTAAGCAAACATTTCTTAAGTAACCACAAAATATTCTAGTCTTAAAGGAAATATCCTGATAGAGTACCTTCATTAAAATGAAGAAATTTTGTTCATGAAAAGAGTTCAAGTTTTTTTTTTTTAAGTAAAGGACTCATCCAAAATATAAAAGAACTTCTTGAGTCAATAAGTAGAAGACAGACAACACAAGAAAAGAATGCACAAAAGACTTGAGCAAGTGTTTAACAGAGGATTCCTCAGTGGCTTAAGAAGTAGAGGGAGTGTGCATGACTTCGTCATCAGAAAAATGCAAACTTAAAACGCCACAACCAAGTTGCTAGAATGGAGACAAGGAAGAAGGCAAACATTGCAGGTGTTGGTGATGATGTGGAGCAACAGAAGTTATCAATACTGCCACTGGTGGCATGTGAATTAGGACATCCACATTAGAAAACCTTTCAACTGTTGGTACCAGCATTGCAATATGCATTCTCTGTATCCCAGTAATTTTACTTCTAGTCATGTAGCCAGTGGATATATGAACATATGTTCATATATATCCATGCACACAAATGTTTATAGCAGCACACTCATAACACCTCAAAATCCAAATAATAATGCTCCAATCCACAGTGGGATGAGTATTCATAAGCAAGTTGACAATGGTGAGAATGTTCAAGTAATGTGCAAGTAATTGCAGTAGCCGAGCCAAATATCCTAAACATAATGCTGAGCCATAGAACCCAGACACACACACATAGAAATGCATCCATTCACATAGCTTTAAAGCAAGTAAAAGTGATCTTCATGTGACATTGTAAGGGAGGGTAGTGAGTACCGGGGTAGTGATATATGGGGACAGTTTCTGGGGGTATGGATCACATTCTACATTTTGATCCAGGTGTGGAAGAGACAGGTGTGCTCAGTCATCAAGCAATACATTTAGGATTTGTGAATTTTTTCTAAATGTATATTGAGTATAATATATCCCTGGGTTAAAAAAAAATGCTATACATTGCTCTAAGACTAAAAGGTATTTCTGAAACACTGGGAGCAGGGGGGTGGGAGCACAGGAGAGAGGTGAGCGCCCTCCAAGCTTTACTGCTTCTGGGACAGCCCAGAGGTTGTGTATGGGGCCAGCCTGCAGAAACAAATCTATAGGAAATAGACTCCCAGGCAGCAGGGATGAGCTGCACATCAGGTACATCACCTTGCAGACAAACAGTCCTTGCTCAGCACTTCCATCTTTCCCATCAAACTGACATCAATGTGTCCCCTCCTGTTCATTCTCTTTATATCCTTCTCTATTCCTTTTTCGTGCTCTCTCTCTCTCTCTCTCTCTTTCTCTCTCTCTCTCCCTCTCTGTCTTCCTTTGTCCCTCCATCCCTTCCATCTTCTACAGCATTTTAGCATGAGAATCTGGTCTTCCTCCACCGTAAGCTGTGTTCCCTAACCACCTCCCTACATCAGGATGCCAGGGTCTAACTAGGAACACAAACGGGAGATGAAGCCCCAGAGCCCAACTTCAAGAACCACAGGAAATGGAAACAGATCATCATGTGTGCACTGGCACACTCCTTGGGACCACAGAGGGCAGGGCACTGAGCAGACACAAAGTTCTTTCTGTCAGCAAGAACCATGGAGCTCTGTCCTTCGCCCTGCTATCAATCAAAGTATCTCAGTGAGTTCATCTCTAGATAAATAATCCCTCTGATGACATGTATGTCTTGCTTCTGGAACATAAAGTCAAAATTGAAGAATGATGTGCTACAGGAAGCTTGGGGGCTAATTAGAATCGTCTGGAATTGGTCCTTAGATCACCAGCTAAGCTCTGATTTAATGCCAAGAGGAGGAACAAGCAGCATGTGACTGGTTTGTAGAGAACTTGAGTTGACCTTCTGTGCCTCCCTTGGACCATCTGTCTTTAAGTGTGCCCTGCACTGACTGGCCTCTTGTGGCATTTCATGAGTCAGAGTGGCCCAGAAATTGAGCTACTTCCCGAGCTACCATTCCAGGGGAGAAGATTTTGAATCTACACTTGCCACCTGTTGACATAGATGTCTTTCCAGAAAACTGATGGAGTATCTAGAACCAAGAGGGTCCCTAAAATGACTATTGGTTGATCAAACAATGGGACCCTGTAAAAGAAGTGTCCTTAAAAACACAAGTCTTAGTGGAGTGTTCAACACTAAGTGAGAAATCTCTATCGTACCCTCAGGGACGGTTGCAGAAGAGGTGGAAGAAAGAATGTAAGAGTCAAGGGAAGGGGAGGAGTGCTCTGCAATACTGTCTTCCAGACAAAAAGTGGTCATGGTATTCATGACCTCTGTGGTGGTTTGAATAGAATAGATGGCCCCCAATATATTCAGTTGCTTATTTGTTTGTAGTTTGCATCTTTAGCCACCTGGCTGGAGGCAGTGTCACTGGGTGGATCTTAAGGTGTGGTGGTGGGTTTCAGGTTTCAATCTAAAGATATGCAAAGTGTGCCTAGCTGGAGTTCCTGAAGTGTGCTGTGGCTTTTGACCTTTTGGCTTGTGCTTCTCTCTCTCTCCGCTTGGGCCTGTGAAGGCAGGCCAGCTTCTTCTACCATTATGGAACTTCCCCTGGATCTGTAAGCTTCAATAAATCCCTTCCTCCATAACTGTGTCTGGTCTGGAAGTTCATCTCAGCGAACCTGAAGCTGTCTGATACAACCTCATATTGGCTGACATCACCTACACAAGACCCACATAATAGGAAGGGAAAAATGATGACATCAAAATAGAAGAGAGACTAGTTGGAAAGAAGTGATTCAGTGCAGAGGGAACTGGGGGAGAAAAGAAGGGTGGTAGGAGAGTATTATGAACATGCTATATTGTCTATATGACTGGAGGCTGTCAATAGAGTTAAAAGAAAAGAATAAAGACTAGTCTTGCCTTTGGTAAAGCATGCCCAGCTCAAGATCACCCACTGCACCCTCCAGGCCCTCCTCCCCAGCACCCATTCCCCTTGTCCACAGTACTATTATTACAGGGCTTACATGGCGGTATAATGGTTCATGTGCCTCTCTCTCTCTCTCTTCTCTCTCTCTTTCTCTCTCCATTACACTTTGACCTTTATGAGGGTGGAGGCCATGCTCATATATTATGTTCCCCAGCTCCCTACATGATGCTTAGTATCTTTATGACGTTTTTTCTGATAGCACATATAATACCATGCAATATAAAATTCAATTCTGACAGACATACAAAGTGTAGGCTATGGAACCTTCCCCAGAGCCTCACAGTCACAGGATAACTATCCATTGGGTGAATATTCTGCAAACAATTTGCATGTTAAGAATATAGAAATGGTTAATGTCAAAATTCTCCCTAAAGATAGAATCACCATCTACATGTCATCTGACAACTGGATTTTATCATTAAGCAGTAAGTTACAGGAACGTGAGTTCTTGAACACCTGGATCTGTCCTGTACGTTTTTCTGTCTTAGGTAGGGTCTCCCTCCAACACAGACTAACCTGGAATTCACTATGTAGTCTCAGGGTGGCTACTAACTCAAGGCAATCCTCCTACCTCTGCCTCCCAAAGGTGTGCACCGCCACGCCCAGTTTGTCCTGTACTTTTTAACAGCTATGAGGTGTTCCTTTGTGAGGACATACATAGTTCATTGCTCCCCTGTAAATGGACTTTCAGGTTATACACATTTTCTTTGCTGTACAAATAATGTCACTGAAAACTTATTCTGCATAGACTTTTCATATGTTTTTGTGCCCAAAGGGATGTTTATCTAGGATAATTCTAGAAGCTAAAATGCTAAGCCTTCTTTCCTTCCTCACAAAAACTGATGTAGTATCTAAAACCAAGACAACTTCAGAGATGACTGTTGACTGGACAAACGTTAACACCCTGTAAAAGAAGTGGCCCTAAAAAAGCCTACTCATGGCTTTGGTGAGAGTCGCCCCATGTGTTGTACTCATAATGACTCATGCAGTCAAATCCTCCCCACTAGGCTAAAGGTAAGGATTATGTCTTATTTGTGTTTGTTCAATTTCCTAAATATGTTCTGAGCTTAACCTATGTTAGAAGCTGAATATGCAAATAAACAGTGACTGTTGGTAAAAGGTTCATAGATAGCTCCTGATGAGCTACTACACAGCTTTTATTGGCTAATTTCCCCTTATACTTTGTCTGTTGGGAAGTTCAATTCTCAGTCAATGTTGTATAAGAACTCCCTTTGGGGCTGGAGGGATTGCTTAGTGGTTAAGATGTTTGCCTGTGAAGCCATGAAGCCTAAGGACCCAGGTTCGATTCTCCAGGTCCCACGTAAGCCAGATGCACATGGTGGTGCATGCGTCTGGAGTTCTTATGCAGTGGCTAGAGGCCCTGGTGCACCCATTCTCTCTGTCTCTGTCTCTCTCTCTGTCTCTCTCTCTCCTAAATAAATAAATAAATAAAAATAAATCAGAAAAAAAAATTAAGAAAAGAACTCCATGTGACCTAGGACTTCTGCTATGTGCATTTGGTCTTCTTACTACTCCATTACAGGGCTGGGGATATAGTTCAGGGGTTGAGCACTTAACTAGCATGTAGTTTGGGTTCAATCTCCAGTAATGACATACAAACACGTGCACCCATATATGACATGACAAACTATCTCAAATTTATGTCAAGGTTTTCAACAAAGGTCAATTTCTTTATAAAGAATTTATGTATGTTGCTTTATCTTATCTTATCTTATGGGGCTGGAGAGATTGTTCAGTGGTTAAGACACTTGACTGTAAAGCCTAACAACCTGGGTTTGATTCCCCGGTACCCATGCAAAGCCAGATACACAATGTGGTATTGAGTGCATGTGTATTGAGTTTATTTGTAGTGGCTAGAGACCCTGGCACACCCATTCTCTCTGTCTATCTCTTCTTTCTATCCTTCTTTGATTGCAAATAAATAAATAAAATATTTTTTACAAAAAGAAGTAGGAAAGCCAGGCGTGGTGGCCCATGCCTTTAATTCTAGCACTTAGGAGGCAAAGGTAGGAGGGTCACTATGAGCTCAAGAGACTACATAGTGAATTCCAGGTCAGCCTGGCTAGAGCAAGACCATTCCTCAAAAAAAAAAAAAAAAAAAAAGAAAAGAAAAGAAAAGAAAAAAGGAAAAGAAAGAAAGAAAGAAGAAAGAGATTGTCATTGTCACTTCAAATTTGTGGCAAATATCAACTAGGGACCAGGGAGATCAAGTGACCCACTCAACAGTGCAGCCAGTAAAACACAGAGTTACAAATCTAACTAGGACTCATTTTATGACTTAAAACAACAAATAAAATATACTTTTGCCCTGACTCATATAATATATAATATATATACATATAATATAACTCTCTTCTCATGTAGAACCCCATCTTCTCACATTCTGCTAGCAAGAATGTCTCCTCAAAGAAGAAACAGAGAAAACAGAGCTTATCACACTGTAGACATGTAGCAAAATCAAAATTACTGCCATTTGTCTTCCCAACATGAACCAACTGGTGCATTCTGACCCCCACACTGGTTACTGACACTTCCCCCACACAAGATCTGTACTGTCCTGGGCCCATAAACGTTTTGACATGGAGGACAGAGGAAGACAAAAGGATAAGCATGGGGGAAGAGGGGACAAAAGAGAATAACATGATAGAAATACAACCACATAACAGTATGTTCACATATTAAAGTTCTCAATAAAAAAAAATTTTTACTAGGCATGGCAGAACACATCTTTAATCCCAGCACTCAGAAGGCAGAGGTAGGAGGATAACTGTGAGTTTGAGGCCACCTGAGACTACATAGAGAATTGCAGGTCAGCCTGGGCCAGAGTGAGACCCTACCTTAAAAAAAAATTCTAGTTTACCAACAGCATGACACACACTTGTCACTGTCTTCCACCCTGACACGATGCACTTACTTTGCACCATGACACAATTAATCCTCTGTCTTATGACTCCTGTCTAATTCTTCTAGGAATGTCAGGTCATGAGACAGAGGAGGTAAGGAGGAAGGGAGGCTGGAGGATAAGGTGGGGCACGGAGGAGAAAGAAAAGAACCAGGAATGCTGGATAGATGGGCCAGTGAGCCTTTCCATTACCCAGTACCCAAACTATCTTCTTTTCCTCTCTAGATTTTCATGCTTTTATTTTTCTATTTTTTAAGTTTTATTTATTTGAAAGAGCAAGAGAGGGAAAGAGGCAGACAGAGAGAAAGAGAAAGAGAGAGGGCTTGCCAGGGCCTCCAGCCACTGCAAATGAACTCCAGACATATGCACCACCTTATGCATCTGGCTTACATGGATCCTGGGGAATCAAACCGAGGTCCTTTGGCTTTGCAGGCAAATGCCTTAATCGCTAAGCCATGTCTCCAGCCCTATTTTTCTATTTTTGATGGGGCAGGAAGGACTGTGCTTTTTATACTGCTGTTAAACAAATAGGTCTATGAGCTACATCTCAGAATTAATGTCATGATTTCCTATTATTCTGACATTCTATTAGAGGTCCAGCTGGTAACAGTGTCTTCTCCTAAGAAGCCTGGGAGACCCATCCCTGCCACCTTCCCAGCACCTCATATGTTTATGACCTGACCCTGGCAATTCCCAGACTAGTTTCTACTGATTTTCCCAGAAGCCTCCCAGAAGCCCTGACTTGGCTCTTTCCTGATCCCTGGTGTCCTTGAGCTCCTTCCCTAAGGCTGGCTTCTCTGGTGTTCCAGTGACTTCTGGTGCTTCAAGATTATTCTTTAGTCTTGACCTTCAAGTATGCTGTTCCCATCTGCTCCCCAGCTGATGTCAAGCCTGGTTTCACAGTGGCTTGTGACTATTGCCTGATGCCTGAGCAATTCAGACACTAGAATCACTACTAACCAACAAAACGTATAGGAAAAGAGCAGTGCTAAAAGACCTCCATTCCAAAGAGGCTTCAGACACAATTATTCAAAGTTCAAGTGGGTGGAACAGCTGTCTGGCACTTTTGAGAGCCCTGTATAACAGTTGCAGTGGTGATATTTCTTACACAAAGCTCGCTCAGAGTTAAGAAAAATCTGTGCTAACAAATAGGGAAATTTCAACACGATCTGTCTCTCGAATAGTCCTGCCTTGTGAGTGCCAGTCCCATCTAAACCCACCTGCTCAGTGTCTGCACTTGGAAGACTCTGAGGTGGTTTTCAACCTTACAGGAGCACAACTAGCTCAGTTTTCTTAGAGAAATGATGACATCATCCTCCCACCTGCTTCCCCCTTACTTGATATTGTTGACATACTTTTACCTCCTGAACATTTCTCCAACTTCACTATCATCACAATCCTTTCAAACCACCATGATCTTGTTTCCAAGCAGTTCCTGTGGTATCCTGGATGCTCTTCCTGTCCCCGTTCTTGCTTACTTTCTTTTCCAGTGCTGAGGATTGAACCCAGGGTCTTATGCATGCTAGGCAAGCACTGTGCCAATAAACTAGGTCTCCAGCCCTTCTGTCCCCGTTCTTACTTCTGTTCAATTGATTTTAATGCCAGAGTGAGCTCTGAAGGGCATAAATATTACATAAACATTCCAAATGCCTCCACTGCTTTTGTGATTGAGTTCTCAGAGCTGACCTTGGCTTACAGAGGCCTGTGTGGCTCCAGGCTCATCCCTCTCCATTCTACAGCATCCTCACCTTCTTCTACTTGCTTATATCCTGCCCAGAGTACCTGCTACTCATCACATCCATAGAGGATTGCCTTTGCCATGAAATGTTGAATGCCTAGCTCTCTCTACCTCACTTTGCTCAAAACCACTAACTCAACAAAGGCAGAGGTTCTACCAGGTGCTTCTTTTCCTACCCCCTAGGTGTGCAAATGTGAATGAGATGGGCTCAAAACAAATGCTCTGTACAGTGTAACGGGTGGACGGATGGGAAAGGAAAGGGAAAGAGAAGAGAGGGCAGATGTTCAGATCATTTTCGAACTTATTTCTCCTTTATGTTTATTGGAAATACAAGCAATTACAGTTCCTTGAATAACTTTAAAAAGTATAGATATACACCAATACATTTTCTTTTTTTCTCTGCAAAAATAGATGTCCAGAAAAATTCAAGCTTAGGTGAATACACATTACCTACTTAGAAGTCAAGCACCTGAAGAAGAGATAACAATTATAAAAAATAAAATAAAAGGATTCCAGGTAAGCCTAGGCTACAGTGAGACCCTACCTTGAAAAACAAAATAATAATAATGATAATAATAATAAAAGGACTATGTTGACTGGAGAGATGGATTAGCAGTTAAGGTGTTTGCCTGTGAAGCCTAAGGACCCAGGTTCGATTCCCCCAGTACCAATGTAAACCAGATACACAAGGGGGTGCATGCATCTGAGTTCATTTGCAGTGTCTAGAGTCCCTGGCCTGCCCATTCCCTCTCTATATGCCTCTCCCCCTTTCTCTCTCAAAATAAATAATATAAAATAAAGCATAAAAAGGACTGTGTATGGAAAACTCAGCTACCTGTGGGTAACCTCCATTCTCTCCGGTTTCCCAGTAACTGGGATGAGTGAGGAACTGAAGGCATCCTCTGGTGGTTATTTCACTTGCTGTGTGTTAATCTTCTGGTCAGAACCAGTTTTTTCCCTGATCAGAGCCTTTTTTCCCCTCTTTCCAAAAATTGCACATGTCCCTTGAGGACATTAAAAAGTTTCAGAATTTTTGGCAGCACATTATTGCTCCAGAATCCTCAACCCTGGTGCACCACCCAATCTCTCCATCAAAAATACGCATGCCAGGCACAGACCCTGTGCCATGGAGCTCAGCCTGCATCCCCAGAGTAACAAATACTCAGCAAATACTCAGTCTGGCCCATTCGCATAAACAGGGCCAACGTAGCCATTGCTATGAAAGATTAAACACATATCCCTAACACACAGCTATTACTAAAACGTGTTTTGCAACTATCCCTTTCAGATCCTCAGAGGTGGCAAGTTGTACCTACTGTAGTTCAAAGAATGAGGATTTGAGGAATGTCTACAAGACATCTGGGGCAAGCCTGGCACATAGAAGAAGCAACATGAACATTGTCACTGGTCTGTTTTTAAAACACCCACTACATAATGATCCTGACATCTCATTTAACTTTTCTGCAGGTTTCCTGCTATCCAGACACAGAAGGAAACTATCCTATGACAGGACATGAGCTCTGGGTCATGGTGTATGAATCACGGCAGCTTGTGAAGTGCAGGTACATGAGCCCTCACCCTGAAAGGGAACTGAACTGAATAAACTGCAAAGGAGAACCACAAGGGAGGCAACAAGATGAGAGGCACAGTCCCTGACTGAGTGCTTGCCTCCAAAGTGATAGGACCCTCAAGGTGACTAGAAGAAGCCTGTGGGACAGGATCCCACACAGGAGGAGTAGAAGTGGATGGGAATAGGGTGCCATGGAATGGAACAAGTAGGCAAAGACAATTTGGAAATTGCCTGCAGAGGGGAGGGCAGTAACTCCTCCAATGGACAAGTTGAGGGAAGAATGGGGAGAATCAGGAGATCCCTTTAGACATGTTCAGTAGTGTTCTATGGGGATACTTCCACCTGCTGACAATGTTTCTGTGATGACTGAACAAATATACCCAAAGCACTTCAAAAAGTATAGTAGGGGACTGGAGAGATTGCTCAGTGGTTAAGGCACTTGCCTGCAAGCCAAAGGACCTGGGTTTGATTCCCCAGGACCCACGTAAGTCAGATGCACAAGGGAGCACATGCATCTGGAGTTTGATTGCAGTGGCTGGAAGCCCTGGCGTGCCCATTCTCTCCTCTCCTCTCTTCTCCTCTTCTCATCTCTCTCCCTCCCTCCCTCTCTCACTCCCTTGTTCTTTCTCCTTCTCTCCCTCTTTCTTTCTCACAAATAAATAAAATAAAATATTTTAAAAAGCACAGTAGGAACTCAGTGAGTGCTGTTCATTATCTGTTTCCCTGCTACTGCAATTGCTATTGCAGATAAATCATCAATGTATCTGTGAGTATACTGAACACTTTTAGGCTAGTGTTCCCTTTTCATTGTTTCTCTTGTTCTCCTGAAACACCATCTGTTGAAGCTAACTGAAGCTCTCAGAAACATCTAGAGGGAAAAAAAAGTCTCCTGGGTTCCCAGCCTTTCTCTGAAGGGTACTAGACACTGCACTCTCACTCCACTCTGTTCTAGTTGTTAGCAGAAAGCATCTAGAACTGTTAAGAATTTCAGCCCCACAGATGCATATATAAACACAGTTCGTAAAACCTCAATTGTGTATATCAAAGCTCTTTTTCCTCTTTGCTCTCACCGTGGTACTCCTAAAACCCATGAGACTTAAGGTTTCCAAGGACTGACTAAACCACCCTAATTTCACTATTCCTGAAATCAAAATCAATTTCATCTTTAAAATCAGCATGCCAAAGGGCCCTGCTGCCATACGACCAGGAGGGGAGCAATGGCCGGGAAGTCAAATCCCTTAAGCACATTGAAAGCATTAATGTGATCAAGAACGTGGCCCTGTTCATACAAGGAGAACTCTGATGGACTCTGGGGACTGGAGAAATTCTAAAAATGTTTACTGGAGGAATCTAAGAAGTCACTGGGGAGAAATCAAAATACCATTTTGAATCAACTATCCCCAAAGTTGGGTGACAGCTGAGTTCTTCAGTCCTTTCTGTTATGGATAGGGGAAAGATTTGACCCCTAAAGTCTGTTGTTGTCAAGTGAGCAAGAAAGTAATGACTGAGGCTGAAAAGAAAAGTGAGGCTAGAAAAAGAAAACCACCCAGTTAAGTCCAAAGCATCTAGGAAACCACACAAGCGGGGCTACACATGAAGAGCGTGTCATACCAGCCTCAGCACGGAATAATCAGGAACAGCTATGCCAGAACTACAGAGATGTATGCACAGGGGTAAAGTAAAAAAAAAAAAAAAACCTTCAGAAAGCTCTAGAGCTGGAGAGTTCTCACAAAGGTGGAGAAGCGCTTCCCAAGAAGACATGACATCACTACCATCTTAGTTACTTTTCTCATTGCTGCAACGAAATACCTGACAGAAGGAACTTAAGGGAGGAAGAGTTTATTTCAGCAAAAAGGCGGGAAAGGTGTGGCATGAAGTGGCATGAAGCAGCTGGCCACATTCAGACTTCAGCTGGGAAGCAGAGAGAGGGAGATGAAGGCTGGCGCTCAGCCCACCTGCTCCTTGTTACACAGTCCGGGCTCATGGAACCATGTTCCCACAGTTAGGGTGAGTCTCCCCACCCCAGTTAACATAATCCACAAACTCTCCACAGACAATCCCAGAGATTTTTTTCCATGGTGATTCTGAATCCCATCAAGTTGACAAGATTAACTCTACAGCCACCCAGCTGTTCTGTGGGTTTATGATAAAAACAGATGGACGCAAGGGGAAGGACAGGGAGGGGCAGAGAGTACTTGTGCTGGGTTAGTACTGAAGCAGCTTCCAACCCCTTCTCATCCCTCCCAGTAGAACTTCCTTGGGCTTCCATGTACATTGCCTGCCCCCTAATCAAGGTGAAGGCCATTGTGAGCTCAAACACTGTCAATATTACTGGGACTAGTAGAAATGTCCATCTGCAGTGGTTACCCACCCCCTTCATGCCCTTCCTAAAACCATTTCCACAAAGCATCGGGTCCAGGCCCAGCCCAGCCTAGCACTGATCAGTCTAGATAGTAGTGTGTCATCCCATTTATAAATCACATTCTTGCCACAGGTCAGTCAAAGCCCGGTAGGTTTGATGCAGGTTGGTGAGCTCCAAGCAGAGAAACAGCACAAACCAGCCTGCCCATCATCCAGATGGAACCGAAGATGGGACCTTAAAAGAGGCACAGGTCGGGGCTGGAGAGATGGCTTAACAGTTAAGATGCTTGCCTACAAAGCCAAAGGACCCAGGCTCAGTTCCCCAGGACCCATGTAAGTCAGATGGACAAGGTGGCACATGCGTCTGGAGTTCGTTTGCAGTGGCTGAAGGCCCTGGTGCAGCCATTCTCTCTCTCTCCCTTGCTCCCTCTCTTTCTCTCTCTCAAATAAATAAAGTAAATAAAGAGGCATGGGTCAAGGAGCTTTTAATTTCATTTATTTTCAGAAAATACCAGGAGGGAATCAGCTTGTGATTGAAATAAAGACATCTCTCTGGTTCTACCCAAGAGCTCCCAACTTGGTGTGTGTATCTATGTGTGTGGAGATCCATATGTGTGAGTGTACATGTACATATATGTGCATGTAGAGGTCAGAGGTTACCATCTGGGGTCTATCTTCCTTATTCTTTGTGTCTTGGATACAGGGTCTCTTTTGGAACCTAGAGCTCACCAACTCAGATGACCTAGCCAGTGAGCCCCGGGGTTCCCCATCTCTGCCTGCGCAACACTCAAATTATAGGTATGTCTTACCATGTCCAGCATTTTATGTGGGTGTTTGGGGTGTGAACCCAAGTCCTCACTTTACACACTGAGTTGTCATCCAGCCTCTCAGATTGCTATTAATAAAGCAATAGGAGGATCTGAGGGTATAGCTCTGGGGTAGAGCCCATGCTTAGGATGCACAAGGCCATGGGTTCAATCCTCAGCACCAAAAAAATAAAATAATTAAAATAAAATAATGCAATAGGATAGAGATAACACACACACATACACATGAAATGGAGAGTATAGCCAGCTTGTTCCATTACCCTCTTAGGCCTCCCTGCTCCCCAGCAACAGAGGCACTGCTCTCTAACAGGAGAGAACAGTGAGCTGTCTAGAGCTGCACCCCTATCTCTCTTATCTATCAAGTTTAGGGTGTCTCTGGTACTGCCCCAGGTGCACTGCTGGGCCACAAGTACTCAGAAACAAGTGTGTGGTTGTCCATTCAATGGGTATTTCTTAACACCTACTTCATGACTCTGCTAGTGGCTAAAGAAACAAAATATGATAAATACGGAAGTCATGTGCTTATGAGAGGGACTAATAACAAGTAAGCACCAAAATCATTGAGCAAAGTAGTGCAGTAAAGAGAAGAAGCATGAGAGAGAGTGTCTCAAGAGTGGCACCCCCAGTACAAGAACCCGAAAACAGCGTCATCAGCTCCTGAAGTGCAATGAAGCCATTCCCCGCTGTGCAAGCTATAAGAAGACAGCCTCCAGGTGCAACCAACTGGACCATGCACAAGAGGGCTCTGCCCTTCACACGTGCCTGACAGCATGCACACATGTAAATATGTGCTACTACAGGGCATGTGCCATGAGCTTTTCACATCTGAAAGATGAGATCTACCCATTGGGCTGTGTTTAACATGCTCAAGGCAGACACAGAGCACGGAGACAAATGACCAGCTGTTCACTTCAACCAAGTCCACAGGCCATGGACCTCCATTCTGCACTGACACCACTTTGAGTGCGGCACGCCTAGCTCTGCCTTGCACTACTGGGAAAACATCTACCAGTTACCCATAAGGAGTAAGGCACCTTTCCCTCCAAACAATCCAGGGCAGGCAAAGCTCACGTTCCACAATGGGCTCAGACCTGGATTGAGACTGGGTCACTGCGCCCTATTACGGTTGCCATGGTTACAACAGGTCTGTGTTACCTGGACTTTTGATGTGCTAGCCAGAGGGGCAACGGCTGCTTTGTTTCTTCTGTCATTTGCCAGCAAAGTGGCAGAGAAGTCAAGGGATAGAAATGCTGAGTAAGACAGGTTCCCCAGAGTTTAGGGAAGTGGTGGTTAGGAAAAGCATGTCAACCGCCAAAGATAAAAACAGAACCATTTACCAAACCCACTAGTTTTTTAGTTCCTCCAGAGCTGAGATTCATACTGATAAATCTTGGGATGCCCAGCATCTAGAACAGGGTCCTGTGCATAATAAATGATCAATAAATGTGACTGACTCATTGTGTGGCAAGGAAAAAACATAGCATAAGAATTCAAGAGAAGAATCCGTCTTAGCCTCTTTGGAAGTCAAGGGATAACCAAGACTACAAGTAGAATCATGGCCCTTATGTTGAAGACAGGAGGCTACAGTGGCAGCAGGGGGTTTTCTAGATAAGAGAAAGGAGGAAGCGGTGTCATTTTCACTCCTCCAAGAAGTAGAGACCAAGAGAGCACTAGATGCACACCTTTAATCCCAGCACTCTGGAGACCGAGGTAGGAGGATCCCTGAGAGTTTGAGGCCACCATGAACTCCACAGTGAATTCCCGGTCAGTCTGGGCTAGAATGAGACCCTACCTCAAAAAAAAAAGTCACAAGAAAGATACACAAATGTTTTATGCAAGGAATAGCCATGCAGCATAAGAGGAGAGAAGAAAGGAGGAACTGAAGAAAGGGGAGGGAAGGAAAGGAGAAGAAAGGAGAGGGGAACCTTGGCACCACATGATAATTCTTTTTTTTTTTTCAATTGTCAGTGGAGATAAAATAGATTTTTATTGCATTTTTTATACTTTCCATAATTTTTTCTTTCCCTTTTTATTCTTAGATATGGACATATTTTGTATGTAAACATCACATGTTGGTACCATCCTTCCCCTCCTTATTGCCCTTTTTCTAATTCTAACAGTAATGAAAGAAGAACAGAGGAAGGAAGATTGTGGGGGAAGGAGCTGCAGAGGTCAGACAACTGGGAAAGGCTGGGGCAGTCAATGGACAGGATCTAAGCAAAGGCTCCATGTTAGAGGAGTCCTCTACTGACTAGCAATGGCCAAATTGAAAGTCCCCACTGTGTTCAGTCACCAGCCACACAGGACTCAGAGGAAGTGTGGTCTCAACATGAATATCACAGGGTATCCAATGATAAGCAATGGAGGCTCTCTATCAACCATGCTCCCACAGCAAGGATATCTGAACAAAACCCTTCCAGAGTTCTTCGGGGAGCTGTGAGGGCTGGAATGAGGTTGCTGAAGAAGGAACAAAAGATCCCTAGAAAGCTGGAACTAGTGTGGCTGTAAGTGTGAAAATGTCTGCAGATCACGGAGACAAGACTAGTAGTAATAAGGAAATCTGCTCTGACCGCTGCTTTCTTAACCAGTACCTATCCTGTCCTTCTTGCTTGAGCACGGAACCACCCTAGTTTCTTTGCAGCTAGAAGCAGCCTTGTGACCCAGTTCTGGCCTGTGACTTATAAACATGGAATCAAAACAAGATTGGCAGAGGCCTGCCTCTCTCCCAATTTCTTCTCCTCACCTGGAACACGGGCCTGAGGCCAGCAAAGGAAGGATGCTACAACACAGAGGATGAAAACCACCACTAGACATGGCAGAGTGCAAAGACAGGTGAAGTCCTCAAAACTGGCAATATGGCAGAGGTGCTTCACATGGAAATCCTGCCCCAGAGTTTTTGTTGCATCAAAAAATAAAACTCCTATGGTTTTGGGGTGATGGCTCAGTGAATAAAGCGCTTACCTCACAAGTGTAAATACCTGAGTTAGGAACCCCAGACCCCATATTAAAAAAAAAAAAGCAAAAAGCCACTGCAGATCTCTGTTCCCCTACCCTAGCTTGCCCACAGCAGTATCAGAGGCAGAGACAGGAGAATTTCCCTCAAGGCCATGGACCAGCTAGCCTGGCAAACAATGGAGCAGTGTACTTCAACCCACAGGAGACTGTCATAGTCAGCCCCACGCTGCTGGGTTGAACCTCCAGACCAGACACAATTCATGGGAGGAAAGGATTTATTTCAGGCTCACAGATCGAGGCGAGGTTCCATAATGGAGGAAGAACCTGGCACCCCATCACAGGCCCACTCAGAGAGAAAAACCACCACCAGCACCACAAGCAAGCACACTCCGGGAACCCCAGGCACAGCACAAACACTCTGAATAGCTTCAGGATGAAGATCTGCCCCCAGTAATACCTTTGGGCGGGACCCCACGATCCACCCACAGTGATACATCCTTCAGGCTGGAAATCTAAGTTATAAGCTTTAATAAATTATTTGAGTCTGGTGCTAGAGAGATGACTTAGTGGTTAAGGCACTTGCCTGCAATGCCTAAGGACACAGTTTTGATTCTGATTCCCCAGTACCCACATAAGCCCAATGCACAAGGGGGTACATGCATTTGGAGTTCATTTGCAATGGCTGGAGGCCCTGGCATGTCCATTTTCTGTCTCTCTCTCTCTCTCTCTCTCTCTCTCTCTCACACACACACACACACACACACACACACACACACACACACAAATAAATAAATAAATATTTTTTAAAATATATTTGAGTCTATTGGAGAGAAAATTTTCAAACTACTACAACTACCACAGAGACCCTGCCTCAAATGAGGTAGAAAGAGAAGACCTCACCTGAAGGTTGTCCTCTGACCTCCACACTGCCATGGCATATCCATACCTCTACTCACATACCTGACATGAATACACACACACATATGATAAAAAGTTAAAAGCAAAGGAAACCCCATGGATAACAACTATGAAGTCAGGCTAACATCCCATGAAGCCAAGACCCCAGTCCCAAATAATCCACAAGAGAGTCAGATAGAGGGCTTCTTCAAGGTCAATGACAAGGGTACCCCCCCCCTCTTTGCACACGACATTCAGTTAAATCAACATGACTCACCAGTTCTGCTACACATCCTGGAAAGGAGGGGGTATGTGTGATTTCACCTTTTGAGCACATATAAGGCAAGAGAAGAGGCTGTCCAAAAGAATGCAGTCACCTGTACTACATGTGGACAAGTCCTCAACTTTACCCTCAAGTACTATGAAATCCAGCTGTGGAAGTAAAGCAGAGAAACTTCATGTTGTGCATCAACCATTATGTTCTGCACTTGAATGCCATCAGTCTATCATGCCTTTCTCTTACCCACATGTACTCTTCCCAGACTTCAGTAATAGTCATATCGTTTTTACTCATCTCTACCGGAAAAGACTTGGCACCACCCAGCCCTCCGGCCAATCCTCTCATAAACTCAGCTCTCGAAATGAAGCTTCCTTACCTGGTATGAGGTCATCTGCAAACATGAATAGTTTAGACCATATAGAGAAACAAGAATATGTTTTCCTCTCCTATTTCAACAGACTTAGGTAACTGTCTCCTGGAGATCCCCAGAAAATAGTTTGCCTCCCACATACCTATGAGGATAAAACAGATACACTCAGCTTGCCCCACCCAACCATTGAGCTGGCCCTCCATCATTCTCTCCCACCTCCCAAGCTGAGGGTAAAGGCAAGCACAGGGCAGTTACCCCAGCAAACAACTGCTCGGGTTGCAGACATGGAAAAGATACTTGCAGGCTACACTTCACCTGTCAGCATGTGAATCTTGGAATGTCAGGAGAGAGGTTGACTCACCACCTTGATTCTGTGGCACAGGATCTGATCAGCCCTCGCTACTCCCTGAGGGCACTGCTCACGGTCCAGAAAATTAATTAAAGCTTCCACAGAACACAGAAAACTCTGGTGTTTAAGAAGTGAAACCAACTCATCTCCCCTCTTCCAGCATCCCCGAAGTCTTGCACAAAGTCAATCTTCTGAGCACAAGTTCTACATCCTTTGCTAATTGCCTTAATGGAAGAAGTTCCCTCTGGACCTTCTCAGTTGTTTCTTCGATCGGGAGAAAATGCATTTGATTGACGATCATGTAATTACATTTTCATTCAGGGACCACTATCAATGGATGTGGGGACCTCAGAGCTGTAAACACAAAGTCAATCAGTAACTCTAACTGCTAAGTCTTAGATTTTTAAAAGGGGGTCGCTGAGGATAAGCCGAGGAGTTTTTATGAGTATTGCAATCATCATGTGGTTAAATGATTAGAGTTCAACCCTTTTGGAGACTTGGAAAAATAGACTGAACCCTATTAAGTACAGCATGCAAAGCAAAGGGTGTGGAGGCCAGCAAAACCTGGTCCCTTGGAAGAGGCACCAAGAAGGGAAGGAAGAAAAAGAAGGCTGCTGGGCTGAAGAGATGGCTTAGTGGTTAAGGAACTTGCCTGCAAAACCTAAGGACCCAGGTTCAACTCCCCAGAACCCATGTAAGCCAGACATCCAAAGTGACGCATGCACACAAGGTGGCACATGCACACAAGGGGGTGTACACATCTGGAGTTCAATTGCAGTGGCTGGAGGCACTGGCATGCCAATTCTCTCTCTTCTCTCTGTCTCTCATTCTCTCTCTCACAAAGGTGTGTGCCACCATGCCCAGCCCCCCCCCCAAAAAAGAACCTGTTATATGGTACTTTCCCCTATTACACATCATCTCAGTCCTTCTGTCAACTCCAGATTGCTAAAATGCTCATCACAAAAACTAGAAAGCCTCACTCACCAACTTTGAAATTCCTCACACCCTCTCCATTCTTCTCACCTGCTTGCCTCAGGGTTACCAGGTGTCCATCATTTACCATCCCCCTCACAGTGTCGATGAGAGTCTGTCACTTACTGGGATCTAACAGAATATCTTAGGTGTCAACTTAGCTTGTCTCCAGTTATGACATCAAACATCAATCCAACTGTTGCCATGAAGGTGTTTTATAGATATGATTAATCTGTAATCAATTTATCTTAAATAAGAGATCTGACCCTGGATAAGCTGGGTGGCTGAACCAACCGGATGAATAGCCTTAGGAGCAGGACCAAAGCTCCCCTGGTGAAGTAGAGACTCCACTGCAAGCTCCAGTTTTAGCCCATGCCTGAGCACTCTGGCCTGCCCTTCTGGAAGGCCTGTACTATGGAGTTTGGACTTGTGAAAGCCAGACCCTAAGTCACATGAGCCAATTCCTCACAATAAATCGTTTATGCTATATCTCCGACAGCTTCTGTTTCTTTTTTTTTTCTGGTTGAACTTTAACAGACGTGTAATAAAAATGTTTTTTTTAATCCACTCACCATTTACTAAAATAATTTTATACACCAAATTTATATCCCTACCATAAGTACAAACCTAGTACCACCTTCCACAATAGAAGGAAACTGTAAAGAAGGGTACAATAAAAACCAAAGCAATGGGTAGAGTTACAGCTGAATGCTTTTGCCTTCCAAAGACTCCAAGTCTATGTTGCTAGCACTCTAAGGGAAGTGGGAGAGTAGGCTGGTGCTAGGGCGTGTGCACATCAAAGACAAAATCTCAGGAGGTGCTGGTCAGAATGAGGAGGTTTGAGAAAGAAAGAAAGACATTTTTCACCAGTACTCCCTGTCAACTTAGTGGGATGGCTGTGTCATTCTGAAATTATCTGATGTGTGACCAGAGGCTTCCATATAAAACTTCAGGTTGTGAGCAGGTGGCTTGAGCACATGGAAGAATTTCCTTCACCATGATGACTCCATATCTGCAGCAATGGTCTTGACACCACTGCTTGTTTCAGAGGACTGTGAGATACACCCACTGGCCCCATCTTTACTATGTACACCAAGACCATGGCCCAGCAGAAGGTAGTATGGGATAGTTCCCCTCAGTACTAAAATCACAGACGTCACAGTGACCCTTTCACCAGAAGCTGAAGGATCTACCACCTTAAAAGTCTCAGGCTGTGGTTTCTAGAGCTCCATGAATCAAAGGGTAAGTCTCCAGGTTCTGGACTCCAGGAAGCAGTGGAAGAAGGAAGAGGTCTTGGTGACTGTCCTGCCTCCTAAGCAAGGCTGGCTCTGTGCTTCCCAGGGTGCCACATCCTCCATGCTCAGTAACCCAGTGCGCACCGTGTCCTTCAGAGGTCTTTCGAATCCCCTGTCTGCATTACTGGGCATTTTCTTGCTGAATCATTGGCTCCAGTTACTCAGAAGTAGATTTGCAGGACAGATAAAATAGGTCCTCCTGAACCAGTGAATGCAATATATTTGGACTGTTCAAAACTAGGTTAAGTAATAGCAGGAAGATGAACTTTGAGATCTAGTAGACAAGGTCATAATCCCAGCTTTGGCATTTCCCAAAGGTGTGCTCTCACAGCTAATTTCCTTTGTGGACCTAGTAATAGGATTGTGGCAGATGTCAGATTTTTTTGTTATCTTTGGGGCAAATGGCTCTAATTTTCTTGGAACATACCAAATGGACCTCCTATTTCCAGTCCCCATGCTGTGGAAGGGATAGTGGGGCAGGTCTGCCCCTTTTCTCAACTATTTAGTGTGCACATATTCACTATCTCCTTCCAACCTCAGCCAAACTCTGTGTCCCCTGCTAAGATAGAGTGGGATGCCTTGGGTGTCAGTCAACCAGCCTAGTTCTTGTCTCTGGTTCAAGTATAAGCAGATGACCAACATACCCACTGAGAGTGTATGCTGGAGCCACTGGGTGAAACAGTCTGCATACTTGAGTTTCTACACTGGCAGGGTGCAAGCTAGAGCTGCTGGTGGCCATCTTTGCCACTTTTTAGGGATGTTCTACAGAGAACAAAGTCAATATAAAGGGAGGCAAGGCAGGAGGGAAGGAAGGGAGAGGAAGAGGAAAAGGAATTGGAAGGGAGCAAAAGAAAGAGAGAGATACCTAACCATATCATTAGAACACCTGGATCCAGGTAAGCTTAAAGCCCTCAAGATCTAACCCAAGGATAGTTTTGGTTTTAGATTCATAATCTGATACAACTATCTTGGACATCAAAGAGCCCTGAGTTGAGTTAATGTCACTTGCATGCTAACTAAGTAACTGTACTTTAAAACATGAACATTATATGAAAATAGCAGAAATCACCTAGCACAATTTGGCACAGTAAGCCCTTGGTAAATACTGATATTGGGGGGCTTAAACAAAATCATACACCTAAACTGCTTATCCATTTGACCACGCAGGATGAGATCAATGAATACCGGGCAGCAGCTGCTCCTCAGCCATAGCCACCAGAACAGCAATTCATTCACCCAGCAGTCCTGCCAGCCTGGTTTAAGTGACCATAGATATTGCCAAAGTCCTATATGCCAGCTCCAGAGATAAGCTAATAAATCAAAAACCTGTGTCCTATACATTGCAAAGCTCACTGAGTGCTGGATGTTTTTGTGTCTACCATAAAACTATTCAGATGGGAAAATCATTTTGCTACTGGTTAAGCCAACCATTAGATTGCTGTAGAAGTTGAACTTCTTTTAAAGGGTTGGTGGGGGGGGAAGGCCAAGAGGAGGAATTCTCAACTAAAAATCAAGATTTAATTGCTTCCAAGAATTATGCATCACCCACAACCACTACAACATTATGACAAGAGAGATTTAATAATTATTTTCTAAGTTGATGCATTTAACCATTCTTCCAAAATTATCACTATTGGGTGGGAAAAAGTGATGGAAAGAGACAAGATGCGTCAGTTGCTCACATCACTCCACAACACCAGCAGTGAGAAGCAGAAAGCTATCCACCTGATTTTGGCTATATCTGTACATTTGGCTGTACACCTTTGGCTAAAGCTATGAATGGTAGAATCCACATGTACCTGCTGCAGACAAGTTACACTCCAAAAGACAAAACCAAAACCCTGATAAGACAGCGAAGTACAAGGTAGCTATTGCTAGTAAACTCTTTTTACATTTAATGCTAATTTTAAAATTCTTGTTTTAGTTCTTAAATTTTCATTGTACGTATTTTTGTACATGATGCTTTGTATATAAGAACATTTCATACAAGTATATATTGCATGGTAACCACATTTCTTCCCTGATATTTCATATCCTCCCCTTTCTCACCACTCCCATTAGTCCCCTTTGTTCTAGAGTTTCACTTCTATTTTCTTGTCATATAGACAAACGTGATTTTATGTTCTTATATATAATCCAGGACCCAAACATGAGAGAAATCCATACATATGATGTTTATCTTCCAGAGATTTTAAATTTAATATTATTATCACCAGTTGCATTCATTTTCCTGCAAGCCATATAACTTTGTTCTTTTTTTATTGACAACTTCCATGATTGTAAACAATACTCCATGGTAATTCCCTCCCTCCCCCTCCACTTTCCCCTTTGAAACTCCACTCTCCATCATATCGCCTCCCCCTCTCAGTCAGTCCTCTTTTATTTTGATGTCAGAATCTTTTCCTCCTATTATGATGGTCTTGTATAGGTAGTGTCAGGCACTGTGAGGTCATGGATATCCAGGACATTTTGGGTCTGGAGGAGCACCCTTCCTTTGGCTCTTACATTCCTTCTTCCACCACTTCTGCAATGGACCCTGAGCCTTGGAAGGTGTGATAGAGATATTGCAATGCTGAGCACTCCTCTGTCACTTCTTCTCAGTACCATGATGCCTTCTGAGTCATCCCAAGGTCACTGCCATCTGAAAAGAGAAGGTTCTCTAACCAAAAGTGAGAGTAGCATTAATATATGGGTATGAACATTGAGAGAAGTGCTTACTGGGCAGTTTGGTGAACATAGTAGATACATATTGCCAGACAGCAGCAGATGTTACACCCCTAGGGCTCATGACTATGCCTGTTGTAGGTTTTCAGTATCAGGGATGTATTCCCTCCCATGGAGTGGGCCTCCAGTCAAATTAGAGGGCAGTTGGTTTCCCTCATAACAGACATGCCACTATTGCACCCGTTGGCTCATTTGGCCTGGCTGGCCAAAAAAGGCTTGCAGTGTCCACTGTTGAGTATCTTCACTGATGATTTCCCTCTCTCTCCCATTGAACTGCACGTAGTGTGGCTTTTTCCAGCTTTCTGTCAGCTGGTCTACATGGAGGAGATTTTCAGCTCAGCTCCAGCAGGAATTCTCAGTGACCTTGCAGCCCAAGTATGTGGAGTCTTCAGCAGTAGGGTCTTACCATCTATTCCTGGTGGGAAACCAAGGGCCTTGGCAATGGTCTGTATGTTTTGGGGGCATCAGGGACCTCATTGGCCAACAACTCACTGAAAGATATCCCATTCCTGGAACTGAAAATTTTTTGGTAACAATCTATGACTCCTGAGTGTTCCATTGTCCAAAAAAGTAGGTTTCTATATGACTTATTTATATCCTCTTAGATTTTCATTAGCCCTCCCTCCACCTTTCCTTTATTCAATCTCTTCTCCTGACCTCACTTAGGCCTTTTTACCCCCATTAATCTGTTCTTCTACTTACATATATAAAATACCATCCTACTTTGTTCTTTATGATTGAAAAAAATCCCAGTGTGTGTGTGTGTGTGTGTGTGTGTGTGTGTGTGTGTTTGTATATATATATATCTCACATTTTCTTTATCCATTCTTCGTTTCTTGCACACCTGGGTTGGTTCCATAACTCACTTGTTATGAATATTGCTATAATAAAATACAAGCACCACCTCTGTTATGTGTTGACTTGAAATCCTTTGAGTTAATAATCAGGAGTGGTATGGCTAGGTTATATAGTGGAACTATTCCTGCTTTCTTGAGGAACCTTCATATTGATTTCCATAGAGGCTGGACTATACATTACCACCATCAGCATATAAAAGTTGTCTTTTGTTCACATCCTCACCAGCATTTGTTATTTGTTTTCTTAATTATTGTCATTTTGCCTGAGATAAGATGAAATCTCAATGTAGTTTTGCTTTGAATTTCTCTTGTGGCTAGGAGGGTTGAACAAATTTTTATATGCCTACTGGACATTAGTGTTTCATCTTTTGAGAATTGTCTGCTCATTTTGTTAGCCTATTTATTGTTGAGTTAATTTCTCCTTTAATTTTTTGAGTTCTATGTATATTCCAGATATTAATAGTCTGTTTTATGTATAACTGGTAAACTCTTTGAAAGTGATTTTTTAGTGAGTTCTGAATTCTTTCAAGGTCTATTCCATGGACATAATTGATAAAACTGGTTTCATCTTTCTGGGGTAAAAGCAGGGGTGAATAAAAATTAATACCCATTGAATAATTGCTGTGTGAATTATGTCTTAATCTTCCCTCCCCAGCCCATATTGCAGGCAAACAGTAACACTATTTCACAGATTTTAAGTTGAAAATGGTGAAGGAATTTATTTAAGGACAACTCTGTCAGACTCCAAAACTTGTCATATTTCTAATATCCCATGTTTAACAGCACTCTCCACCCAATTAATCTTTCATTTCTCTTCCCTTCTTCCAATTTGTTTGTTTTTCTATAAGAATTTGATCTACATGAGAGTGTAGTGCAGGTCTCTCTTATTCAAAACATATTTAAGAAAGGATGCAGGAAAGTTGGTGCCCACTGCCATTGCTCCTTTATGGCATGAAACGGATCTTAAACCTAGGTGAATATTATCAGAATTCCTGTTTCAATGGTTTTTCCCTCTCTTTTCTTCTTTCAGCCCCTAGGGGTCTATGATGATTCCATACAGATGAAAATTAAACACAATCTAATCATAGGCTAACATTGTCTTTTACCTATGGTTTTCTATCTGCCTGATGCTCTTAGAATCATTTCATGTGCATTAACTTGATCTCCATAGCAGTGATGTGAATTGTTACTATCATCTTCACTTCACAAATGAGACTTCAGGCTCAGACAGGTGAAGTCATGTGACCAGGATCTCCTAACTGATATAAGCTGCAAACCAAGACAATTGGCTCCCAAGCCTGTGGTGGAATCCATCTCACATCTGAGCAGTTACACGCCTTTCACCAACCATGTTCCTCCTAGACTTAAGGCATATCTGAATGATGAAGTTTGTCCACAGAAACAAAAAGTTCTGGAGGAGAATAATGAAGTGGAGTGGTCCAGGTCCTCTCCAAACATGACCAGCCAGGGTTGAGATGAGATAGGGGCTTCAGATAGTACCACTGCCTATCAAACTGTCTTCCAGCCCAGCCCTCAAAGACCCACGTGAATGGGGAATAAAGTAACAGGAGTCTTACACCTGAAGATTGCTGAGACCTCAGACAGTCTCAGTTGCTAAAGGAGGCATCACCTTGATACAGTCATCATCCTCCTGCTCATGGAGACTGGCCAGCCAGGCACAGAGAGCTGACAGCAGGAGCAGCTACAGAACCAGAGGCAGAATGGCTGTTGTGTGTGGCCCCGTTGGGACAGCCAGAGCAAAAGCAGTAAGGATGGCTGACGTATTGGGTTACCAACAGGTGAGAAGAAACATGTTCACCTGTTTACCAGGAAGCGGATATCACCATAGTGTGAATGAGGTAGACCCAGATAAATTATTCTTGTTCTTCTATATCAAGACCTTGCCTTTATTCCAGGCTACTGCAATCTAGAAAGTATTGTGATCTTTATCCAGAGAAAAAAATAATAAATCAAACATCAGGCGGTTATATGTGTGCCGTTGTAAACACATGGGTTTGTAGGCATGGATGTGTACAGGCACATGTATACTAACATTTCCTTCATCTAGGAATCCAATGAGTGTGTATAATAAATATCTTCTCCCCTGGATCACTGAGTCATTTGAGAAAGCACAGACATGATCCCTTCAGTTGAGCTGAGTGAGAACTTCTTAGAAAGTCCTTTGATTGAGAACTGCTTGGAACAAACTGGGGATTATCAAATCCATCTTGCTACTGCTCCCGGGATTCTCAGAGGTCCTGGCTCACCTTCCCAGCCTTTGGCTTGAACTGAGTTCACCTGATTATTTCTTTCTTTCCTTCCCACCCAAGTGTGCAAACAGCTCCACATATGGAAGTTAAGACTTAAGGAGTAAGCTCTCTGCTCTACTTTCTGTCCTGCCTGCTTCATCTCCAAAAACCATAATTCTATAAAGATGGAGTGTGCTGAAAACAGAGCCAAGATCCAGAAATCCGTGTTGACAGACACCATGGAGGTCTCCTGTTCTATCCATCACTCATCAAATGTTAATTGAGCACTTACAAAATGCCAAGCGATTCTTTACCCTGGTGGGAGGTCATGTGATGAGATCAGCTTACTTCCTCAGTTGTCAATCTCCTTTCTTTTTGTACAGTTCTTAACTGGCTAGATTTCATGTACATACTCAATCAAAATTTTCCTCTCCATAACTTATCTCCTTTGATTTGATACTGGTTTAAACAGTAATATAATTAAAGTATGAGGATTTAAATCTAAAAATAAAATGTAAAAGACATGGGACACAAACAATAGGTGAACACATAATTTCAGGTCAGTAGGAATTTTCTTGGAATGACATCAAAGAAAAATGAAACAACATTTTTACAGATTTGCATATATAAACTCTGAAATGAACATATAGAAATTCAGGGCAAGAAACAGATTAAAAAGAAATATTTACAAGCTAGAGGGGAAAAGAGCTAATTAACATTCTTTCTTAAAAATATTTATTTATTTTTTGACATGTATGGGTAGAGGACATTCCAGAGTCTCTTTCAGCTGCAAACAAATATCAAACACTTGCATTGGTTTTTATATCTGGCTTTATGTGTGTGGTTGGGGAATTGAACTGTAAGGCTTTGAAAGCAAGCACATTTGACCATTGAGCCATCTTCCCAGGCCCTTAATCTTAAGCATTCTTAAAATAAATATATTATCAGTAGAAAAAAATGATCTAAAACAAATATGAAATTCATAAGAAGTGAATAAAAATATCAAATATGACAGAAAATATTTAGCTTTACTTGTATTTCAAACCAAACACATTAAAATAATCTATCATGTTTTACTTTTACATGGGACAACATACTTTAAGATAGAAATGCCAAATGTAGGTGGAATGTGAAAAAATGGGTATTGTTACAAACTCATGTAGCAGAGGGCTACATGTGGCTGAAAACACCAACAAATAAAACTTCACAATGCTTATAACCTTTTGATTTCATTATTTCTGCCTCTAAAATTTTATATTAAATAAATATTCAAGAGCATACACAAAAAGTGTATCTCCAAGGCTGTTCACCCCAGGATTTATTAGAGAAGAATGGAGAAAAATATTGATGTATAAAACGTAATTTTATAAGTAAAATATAGTAAATGTCTAAAATAGACTATTTGGCAACACTTGAAAGTAGTGTTTCAGAAAAATATTAAATTATTTTGGAAGTTACTTATAATATTTGGTTATATTTTAAAAACAAGTTGTAAACTATGTCTTTCCAAAAATAGGACCACATTACATACAAGTCTTGCATATCTTCCTGGGGAGGAAGAAGAAGTTATAACAATGTTAGCCGAGCTGGTAGAGCACTCCTTTAATACCAGCACTAGGGAGGCAGAGGTAGGAGGATCACCGTGAGTTCGAGGCCACCCTGAGACTACACATTGAATTCCAGGTCAGCCTTGGCTAGAGCGAGACCCTGCCTTGAAAACAACAACAAAAACAAAAAGTTATAACAATGTGTTGATAGATGATTGACATTTTAAAGTAGACCCCCTTTCTTCTTCTCTCTCTCTCTTTCTCTCTTCCCTCCTTCCCTTCATGCTGCATGTGTAATTCCTACTTCTTTGTAAGTTTCCTTAGACTAACATTTTCTATTGAAAGCTGTATTATAAGTAGCTTTCCTACACACAGTCCTGGCCAGCATTGGTATCTTCAACCTAAATACATACCAGCCTCTCTCCTTCTAGTTCCTGCCTGCTGATGCTCTTGGACTCTTGTCCTGAGGTGCCTTAGCTCTGTATCTTGGGGAAACTTAGTAAACACACCTTCTCCTTTCTCTGCTCCCTGTGGATAGGGGAGACCCAACTTAGGGTGGGTCACTATGGGGTCTTTCTGTCACTCAATCCTCTGGGGTGAGGACCCAGAGTGATGGGAGCCGAGCAGTTACCATGCCGACCACAGGACCAATGAGGAGCAGAAGGGCGGAGGAGGGGAAAATGGTACCAAAACAGAGATTAGACAAGGAGACAGAAAAACATTCTGCCTCCAATATGATTACAGAACCGAAGAAATAAAACCTCTGGGGCCAGCTCTCCTGGCCGCCGGCCTCATCTGCAGACCCAGGCGCTGTGGCCGGCCCTCTCTGCATCATTCATTTAAATGGCAACGATATCTGACAGAGCGGCCAAAGCCATGGCCCTGCAGGGGCCTAATGTGGTTAGACTTGGAGAAATTATTCATGGGAGGATATACTAAAGCATTTAGTGTCCCTTGGATGCATGAGGGGCAGGTTCTGTCGGGCTCAAAGAAAGAAGCAAGCCTGTGTGCTGATCCTGAAAACCTGTGAGAAGGTTCCACTCATGTCCTGCCTCCTCTTGTGCAGACTGACTCAAGATCCTGCACCTTCTTCGCGGCCTTTTTTCTCTCTTCGGAGCCGCTTACCTCTCTCTGCCATCCCGGGAGCCATGGTCCCCAGGCAAGAGGCAAAGTGCGCTCACCTGCTATGTCTGCCCTCACCCCAGCCTGACGGCACCAGATGCCCCTTCGCTGCCAGCATCTCAGCCTGTCCCTCGCGGTCAGGCTGCTGCCACCACCTTCTTCTGACATCTTCCTCCCAATCCGCTGGAGGAGGGGCTTCGCTCCAGTGCTCAAGGCAGCTGGCTTGTCTCTGCCTTGTGTTTCCCACACAGCGAGGGCGGTGATGATGCGTGCTGGCAGCCTCTGAGATGGGGTTGTCGGTCCCCACAGGGAGGAGGGTCACCACACCCTGCTCTTCCACACTCCTCATGGACCATAAAACCAAGTGCGTGGGCTCAGTGGCCATGAGCTTGAGTCTCCCAGGATCTGACTGTGCAAAAGAAAGGTTTTGCCATGATTTCCAGCAACATTATCACATAAACACCCACCCACCTCTTACTCTGAGATCTGAGGGTCATTTGTAATCTTCACACTAATAGTGCAAATCCTAACTCAATATTAGGAATGGGAGATTCGGGCGTGGGGAAGTTCAATGAGGGGCCCAAGACTTAATTAACGGGATCTAACCTGGGATCCATAGTCTGTCCACTATCCCATGTTTCCTGTAAGCTTCACAACTCTCTCTGGCACACTGTGAGTACCTGAGCTGGATTTGAGTGATAATGTATATATGTGTGGGTGTAGTGGGTGTACATGCACCCACGTGTATGCAGGTGGACTTGTGTGCATAAATGGTCATGCATGTGCATGCATATGTGTGTGGAGGTCAGAGAAGAACCTTAACATTACTGCCTGCTATTTGGGGTGGGGGCAGTGTCTCTCACTGACCTGGAACTCACCAAGTAAGCTAGACTGGTTGACCGGTAAGCCCCAGGGGTCTATCTCCACCTCGCCAGCTCTGGGATTACAAGTGTGCTATCATGCCCAGCACGTACTTCAGTCACTGAACTATCTCCCCAGCCATGTACTTGGCTGTTTTGATTGGGGTCCACACCTGGTTAAGAGCAGAACTCTGCAGCCTGGCCAATGGGTTTGAATCAAGGCTCTGCCATGGAGCAGCTGTGCAACCCACTTCAAGGTATTCCTCCTCATCTTCACACAGCTGAGCTTCCACCTCTGTGAAGTGGCAAGGTGGCTCCATGAAGCTCCATCTCACCAGCTCTACATGCCAAGTCCCTCCTGGTGACAAGTTCACTAGACATTCAGAACAGCCTGGGGGGAGGCATGATTGCTTTAGCAAGGAGACAGCGGGGGAAGGAGGCTGAAAAGTGTTTGAAACTATTGCCATGTAGAAGATCCTCCAGAAAAAATTAAAACAAAAAAGGGCCAAATATCTTGTAGATAATTTGGAAGTTACTCTTTACTTGTAACTACCACCTTTTCAGAAACACAGATTTACCCATTGTCCTGTCATGGACCTTCTGCTAGGAAATGTTTGTCAGGACATGAAGACCAGGAAGGAGCCCTGAGATCCCAACAGGTCATTTAAAAGCCTTCAGGGTGGATTAACTATGAGTGCTGCTCCCACTGCTAGCCTGAGAACCTCCTCCAGGGAGATGGTGCTAGACACTGAGGAGTCTCAAAACTCATGACAGCAGAAAATTGAGGCTGAACCCTAAAGAAGACTTATAACACACCCTCCAAGGCACAGGGAACGTTGTAAGAGGGGACAGAAAGAATACAAGAGCCACAAAGTGGGAAGGTATACTCTGAGGCATTGTCCCCACTACAGAGACTGGCCAGTGCATTCCTGACCCCACAGTGACTACCAATATAGCCCTACTGATGAAAGCCTCCATAGGAAGGGGCCTGAGAATCGGGGACATAAGCATATAACTGGATGGGAATATGACCAACATGAAATGTGTTCATATATTAAAGTTCTAGATTTGAAAAAAAATTGTGCTGGGAAGATGGCTTAGCTGGTAAAGTACATGCCTGTGAAACGTAAGGGCCCAGGTTCAATTCTCTAGGTCCCATGTATGCCAGATGCACATGGTGGCTCATGCGTCTGGAGTTCATTTGCAGTGACTAGAGGCCCTGGCATGCCCATGTTCTCTCTCTTCTCTCTCTCTCTCTCTCTCTCTCTCTCTCCCTCCCTCCCTCTAATAAATAAATAAGTATATAAAAATAAATCTTAAAAAATCTTCTTACAATGATTCTTTACTGCCAACAGGTAAAAATCCAAATGCTTGTGCTTCCCTTATTGAGTAAGTCTCTGGTCAAATTTGTCACGTTCCACACTAACCTCTAATTTCTGCATACTGCCAGCTTCTCCTGCTCCTTCGGCCTCCCACTCTAACATCCCCTGCTTAGCCACGATCTCTGTGGGGAGAAGCCATTGTTACTACACTGTTCTTGCCCTTTTGAACACACCTCTACTGAAGCACTTCCCACTCTGTGGCCTCCACTGTCAGTCACGGATAGTGAGCTGGCACTCAACCGGCCTTCTGGGAGGGTTGCAATACAATTGCCTTCCTCATGCAATTAGCCTGCTCCCTACCAAATGGCAAAGTGCCCAGGCCATTCAAAGGTTGACCTCATGTTCTTTCTGAAACTCTGCCGCAGCTTGTGTACTCAGAGGATTCATGGCAAATATTGCCAACATGGAGAACATTTAGAGTGTAAGCCAGTTTCCCAGGACACTAACGTGGAAGTTAATTGACCACATACCTCTTACTCAGTCACCTGTGTTTCAAAGGGGTAGGCAGTTTTCAGGGAAGAAAGATTTCAGTAAGGTTAACCAAGTCCTGAGTCTTCGGGGCTTTGGGAAAGTCAATTTGCCTGTCTGGGCAATAATCTTCCCACAGATAAAATGATAGTAAGTTTGCTTGCTCTGGTGTGAGGATCCCACAAAATCACATGACAGTATGTGGCACAGGCCTGACATGGTGGACAGTGGACATCTGCAGGGAATGAGCTTGGTTCTGTGCCTTTGCTGGACTCTTTCCTGGCCCTCAGCCTCAGGAACCAGAACTGGATTATATCCATCCCACCCTCATCCCAAACAAGAGATGAAGGAGAGTGGAGCTGGAGGATTAACTCTGTGGCAGAAAAGGTGCCTATCCAACTGGACTCTGGGCAAGACCAAGGGACAGCATCTGGGGAAAGTATCACACGTACTCACACACATACACACGACACTGGGGACAAATTTAGAGAAAAGGCTTATGTTGCCAATGTAAAGCTTGACAAAGTACCTTCCTTGATGGGAATCACTTACCATCTGTGCCAAATTATAAGCTGTCACACAAGTAGATATCTGCTGGCTCCATGTGGCTCTTTGTCAACAAGCACACTGAATCCTCACGGGGTGGTTGCCTACTTATTGAAGCCAGGCAATTACTAGCTCTAAAAATTAAAGTGTATATGGGCACTTGTTTTTGCCAATATTTGTGATCAAGGAAAGTGTAACTTTAAAAAAAAAGAATGCATCCCTTATGATGGTTATTATCAGCAACAAAACTAGAAGCAAACAAGTATTGGTGAAAATGTGGGAACATTGGGACGCTTGTGCTTTCTAGAGAGAATGTAAAAAGGAGCAGCCATTATGTAAAACAGAGTCTCAAAAAGCTAAACAAAGAAATGCATACAGCCCAGCAAGTCCACTTCTGGTTGTGTTTTCAAAGAATTAAAAGCAGAGACTGGAAAAGATGCTTGAATATCAATGCTTGTGGCAGCATCATTTACAATAACAAAAGGTGGAAACAATCTGGGCATGAGAAGATAATAAAGAAAATGTGATGTAGATATACGATGGCAAATTATCCAGCCTTAGAAAGAAAGGCAACTCTAACAAACATGTGTTACAACACAAATGAACCTTGAAGACATTATGTTCCAGGAAATAACTTGTCAGCCATAAGAGGACAATATCATACCCCTTATATATGATACCTAAAAGCACTGAACTCATAAAGGCAGAACGACAATAACCAGGGACCGAGAGAAGGGAGGCATGGTGCTCTTTGAGATGATTAAAATATTCCAAAAAATGGGTGCTGGGGAGATGTCTCATTGGGTAAGCTGCCTGCTGTGCAAGTTTGAGAATCTGAGCTCAGATCCCCAGCACCCATGTAAAAGCCAAGTGTGGTAGCACATGTTTATCTTCCCAGTGCTGCTGGGTGTGTGGGCGCAGAGACAGGATCCCCCAGACTCACTGGCTAGCTAGTCTGGCCAAACCCTATTTCTCACTGAAAATAAGGTGAAAGAGGAATAAGAATGACACATGGTAATCTCTGACCTCCACACTCATGTGCAATACGTGTATGGGCATAAGTGTGTTTGTGAGTGCCCAAACACACACACACACACACACACACACACACACCACATATACATGCAAAAAAGGAAGGAAAAGGGGTAAAAAGGATACAGTGATGGTTGTGCATCATTTGGAATGTATTTAATGCCACTGAATTAGCATGCTGGCTAGCTAAAGGTGGTTAACATGGCCATTGTTTTATATATATATATATATGTATGTATGTATATATGTATATATGTATGTGTATATATACATACATATATATTTATACAATTTTTTAAACCTTATGACACGGAATACACTCCAATGACAACATGGAGATTGAAATGTTTCTTAGTAGCTCCTTAATTGTTTCAAAAGACCAACTGGGAAGGATCCCAAGCTGGCCAACTCCAGTTCCTTTCTGGAGACCTGCATTTGGAAAGATCCTAAGGGGACCCAATTTTCAATTCCTCCTCTGGAGCATCCAGAACCCTGCCAACACAGTTGGCAGAATATAGAAGTAGGCCACCCTTCTTCCGGAGCCTGGGATTCTGTCAGCCCTTTGAATGTAACCTCACTGCTAGGCCTGTTCTGAGCTCCCATATCCGGTCACCTTCGAGGACTCCAAGTGAAGTCAACAAGCTGTTGTTATAGACCTAATGGCTTAGCCAACTGCCTCTCCCAGAAAACATATTTGCATTTCACTGGGTTTTCTGGGAGACAATAATTTAAATCAAAGAAAGGAACACAAATCTCTTCTCTCAACAAATATTTGTTGCTTATAGGACTTAAAGCTCCAGAAGAGCTGGCAAAGATGTCCAGGTCACCTGTCACAGAGCTGCAGTTAAGGGACTAGTTACCCTGCCAAAGGGCAAAGGGTGGAATACATGGCAAATGCAGAGGACACTCTCTGACTGCTGACTTCCTTCTAAAGGAGACTCCTGGCCTCGTTCTCTCTCCAGGCCTTCCCAGTTCTAAGTTGCAATGGTCCTGCTCTGCCTTGAAATCCCACAGCTCAACTCCAGCCACACTACTTCTCAGTTCATTCATCTGAACCACATCTCACCCTAGGGACTGGGCAGTAAACAACAGTGTCTCCTCCCCCATCCTGGTAATCCCACAGGTGTCCTGAACAAGGGCAAGGCACCTGCGGACTTCCTCATAGGTGTTTTGTGGTTGGGGCATTACATCCACTTTCCCAGTTAAATTCCCTCAACTCAAAACTCGACCTTTGAAACAAACTGAAATTATTCCCAAATGAACTGGGACAAAGCTCAAAACCATGGGCATTGCTGGCTGAAAGCAGGCAGGAGGAGTAACTCATTATGGATCATGGTGATCCACCCAAGGGGATAATAAGAGCTTCACAGGTTAGCATCCTTGCAGGCTGGACAGAATGTGGTGAGGTGAGGGCTCCGTGAGCAACCTGCCCGTGCTCTCTCCAACTGGCTAAGGCAGCTCAGATTAGGCCAGTCCCGATACATACTTGCAGCACAAAGGCACAAAAGAGGGAACTGAAGTGGAACCTTGGTTTCAGAAATGGCGCCATTGCAGACTTGGTTGACCTGACCGACACTGTGACAGTGGTTCCTCCTCTAAGTATTCACAGTGGGTCACGCACTTGCTGTGTGCATTCCAGGCATCCTTACATTCAATAGTCACATGAAGCAGGAGCTGGGATCTTCTTTGTAAATGAAGGATCTGAGATACAAGATCAAGATTGACCATGCAAGAAAATGCTGGGGAAAAGGCTCAGTGGGTAAAGTGCTTGGTGTCCAAATGTGACAATCAGTGAGCTCTGGGGAAAAAATGAGAGACGCTGCTTCAGTGAAATAAAAAGGAATACAGCCGAAATCAAGCTCTGGTCTCCTCATGCATACACAAGTGCACGTGTATGTGCACACGCACATACACATACTCACACGTGTGCACACACATGAATACCATAGATATGCACACTCACACACACATACACACACTCATGCACACATACACACACACACCAAGTAAACAAGCAATTAAAAAGGACATTTATAGAAGTCTTCCCCTCCAAATAAAGAGTCTGAAAGCTACATCTTTTAAAGGTCCCATTCAGATACTCTCTTTGGCTCACTTATCCATGAAGTGTCTCTTCAATTAGAAATGGTCATTGTGGTGCAGAATCCAGCCTAGAAGAGCACTTTCCCTGCTTCTGCTCTTCATGCAGATATAATACACCTGTTGTCTCTGTGTATGAAGAGCAGCCGTGCATGGGGCCCAATTGAGCTAAGCCCAGTGCTAGAACCTGATGCTGTACGGGATGACACAAGAGGAAGCCTCAAGAATACAGGGCATCCCTTTCCAGGAATGGTGGCACTGGGACCACGAGACACCCTGTCCCTAGACCAGTGGGACAGCCATACTGACCTTGCCTTCTGTCTATAGCTAACACCCAGGCCAGACTTTGATTGTACAAACCATGTATTTTTCCTAGTCTTGTGGAGTCATTTGCTTTAAAAATGACCCACAGCTGTGTGTTCCACAGGACAATCAGACATTAATCACACATCACAGGGGAAAGTGCTATCACTACTTCCAGATCTGCAGCTAACACACAGAGACAGACAGGCACTCAGTTTCTGATCTGCAAGGGAATAGAGACAGGTCTCCCAGTTCCAGCTGGCCCCTTTTCACTGGCTGCAAAGCCTCAGACATCTGGCTGAGAAGACTGGCAAGAGCACCGTCCCTTGGCTGTGGCACCCGGGATTACATAAGGGTTTAAGCACCACTGAACAAAGGCAGGCCCACTCTCCTCAGCCCTGAGATGTTCTAAGGAAGCCCACCTCAGCTCACCCAGCTTTCTTCTCCTTCTCTCCCCATCTCTGTTCTGTTGCACTGTGTCTCATACCCCCCACCCTCCTCTATTCAAGCTCTGTTGAAAAACTTAGACTGCAAACATTAACTTAGGAGTTGCCCCATCAGCACCATTTGCCAATGATGAAACTGAAGCAAGTGGCAATTTAATCACATAGCTGAGAAGTGACAGAGCCAGGATCCAAACGCTATCCACCGATTCTCTCACTTCCCTTTCTTCTCTGACCCCATTAATTCTCTAGAATCCTGCTGCAGACGTGCTACCTGGGTCAATAGCCTTAATCTTGGAAAAGAGAAAAGACTGGCATAGTAATAGGCCCACATAAGATGGTGGGGGTGGGGTGGGGGAAACCAGGGGACCAGGAGGAACCTACGAGGGAGGCTGTGCAGAAGGAAACTGTTTGTTGTGAAACATCCAATTAATGCACTTGGGGGTAATTTATTATCAGGGAAATTAAGTGGTTCCATTAGCCTCCTGTTGCTCTCCAAAATAAATCTGCCAGAGTGGGGAAGGAGGAGAGGGGAAGAGAGCTTCACTGTTTTAATTTTAATTTTTTTTTTTTTTGCACATTGCCAAGTGGAGGTCCAGGCTGCAGGTATCCATAAGACAGGAGTTGGAGACCATCCCCAAGAGCCACTCTGCCACCTTTGGCCCTTCTGCCACCAGATTTCCAAATGGGAACAAAATAGACGCCAGCTTGGGAGAATGGGGCAAATGCCCAGTCTATGCAGAAGGAGCAAGAAGGCCTGGATATGCAGCCAGTTTTGCCACCAAGGGAAACTCACTATCTAGCAAATAAATGAAACTCTGAAAGGGTTGTGGCTCTTCCAACATCTCCATGCATCCACAGATCCCTGCGTCTTGGGTGCCTCGTCACAACCGTGGGTGGAGAATAAGTTGTGGATCCATTGCTGCGCTCACTTTGCACCCCCTTCTGAGGGCCCCCTCCCCTCATCTATGAGTCACAGATGTGGCTCTGAGAGCAGATGATGGAGCCAGATGAGGAGCCCACGTCTGAGCACTCAATCTATGCTCTAAGTCACTGCCCTGCACTGTTGCCACCCTCCCCCCCCCCGTGTGTGCCAGGGACACACTCTGTGTACCTCAAGTGCCTGAGGCACAGCCTCATGAAAAATTGCCTACCTCTCCCCAGGGGACTGGGAGCCACTGAAGACAGGCACTGTTCTTTTCTGCTTTATGTCTGAACTAGCGCAGAGCCTAAAACAAACCCAAAATGCATTATTGCTTCCTCTATCCCCGGTGCTCAGCTCTCTAGACTCCCAACACACAGCTGTTGAATTAATTGGTCACTCTGTAATAGGAGATGTCCTGTTTAGCTTAATGGGTAACCAGATCTTGACCAAAAAGGAGGGCACTGTGTCTTTTTCAAGGAAAATCTAAACAACTGGACAGAGCAAAGCTGAGGACGGTCTGGCAATTCCAGTACAGAGAAACCAAATTATACTCCTTTGCTCAAGAGCTCCAGTTTCCTCAGCAACAGCACTGGCTCCACAGAGACGAATGTCACCAACTGATAAGGATGCCAAAAGCCATGGGCCACTGGAGTCTTCCTTTCCCAGATGCTTGGCCCTGGTCATGTCTACAGGGAGCTGTAATCTTGCTCATGGCATAGCTTCCTGGCCACTTACTCATCCATAGCCTGACAACAGAGTGGCATCACTCAGCCCTATAGCAGAGGCAAGAACTATAGTGTGCCAAGACCTGGGCTGAGGCAGATCCAGACACCATGTGAAATCTTCCAAGTGTTCAGCACCCACCAGGGATTCAGGGCACTTCAAGGTCAGAGCAACCAAGCACAAAGCCGAGAAATCCCATCCTGTCATCACAGAGACATCAAAACACATGGCTGCCATCACTGAGAAATTATTTCAACTCCAAGGCATGTCAGCTGTCCTCACTGGGGACATCATATCTGACTCTACCCCAATCCATTATTCATGATGCCCAACAGATCCATAACGGAAGGGAAAACACCCTAGACATATGCACTGGGTGGCTTACGGAGTACATAAATAGCTTGTTCACCACCAACCCCTCGAAGTGACTGAAGAGGACTGCCAGGAGAGCCAAGGAGTCCAGCCTGGAGAGAGACTTAGTGCCCAGCCAAGTCCTGCACACCACGGTTTCCTCTCTGCTCAGAGGGGATCAGATCATTCCTATATTTTTAAAAACATTTTTTGATTTTATTTATTTATTTATGAGAGAAAGAGGCAGATAGAGAAAGAAAGTTGGAACTCCACGGCCTCTAGCTACTGAAAATGAACTCCAAACACTTGTGCCTCCTTGTGCATACGGCTTTACATGGGTACTGGGGAATCCTGGTCCTTTGGCTTTGCAGGCAAGCGCCTTAACCACGAATCCATCTCTCCAGCCCTCATTCCTACATTTTGAACAATGGCTGACCAGCGTTCTATCCATGTACTACACAACATCAGATCAGTCTTCCAAAGCAGTGTGTCTTGGGTAGTAGTGTATGCATATATACCTGGGGAACTGTGTCAACATCTGTATCTGGGGAGGGGCCTGAGAGTCTGCATCTCTAAAGGGACCTCTGGTGATAACCACACTGCTGGGCTATAGACTGCTTGAAGTAACAATGCCTTAAAGTTTTTGAGCCTCAGATTCATCTGCAAAATGGGGCCAAGTACACTGTAAATTCATACTAACTGCCGTTTCAGTTATTGAAGATTTCAAGGAATAACATGAATGGAAAAAATCACCAATATGTCTGGATGCCTTCACCTAGTGAGGCATGTGTTAAACGAGAGTCTCACTTCCCTGTACTTCCAACACCACTCTGATGACCCTGAACCAGTGGTTCTCAACTTTGTTTAGCTACTGGATTCCTCTGGGAATAAAATGGGAATTTAGGAACTGGGGAGGATAGCTCAGTCTGCAAAATTCTTGCCCTATAAGTGTAAGTACCTAGGTTCAAGCACAGAAGGCACATTATTTTTTTTAAGTGTGGTGATGTGCCCCTATAGTCCCAGAACTGGAGAGGTAGAGATGAGTAGATAACTGGCCAGCTGGTCTAGCCTCTACTTGGTGAATTACTGGCCAGTGAAAGGCCTTGCCTTAAAATAGCATTTCTGAGAAACAATACCCCAGGTTGTCCTCTGTCCTCCTTAATGCACATACACATGCACCTGCACACACATGGACAGACATATGTGCATAAACATACACACACAAGAGAGAATCTGAGATTCTTGAACAATCAGGATAAAATAGGCTGTAGTGTAGTAATAAATTAAGTACAAATTCATATAGTTTAACACAACCAAAGCTTGCTTCCTGCTCCTGTTGCATATCTGGTCAATGAGGGATTTGCCCATTTAAGCCACTCAAAGACTTAGACTGATAAAAGCTCCGTCCCAACATACAAGTCCATGACCACACTCATGGAAGGAAGGAAGATGTGAATCACACATTGGCTCTTATAGCATCTGTTCATAAATGATACACATCCTTCCCATTCACATTTCAGAAAAGGACAAAACAAACCCCAGGGTATTTGCCAAACTTCAAAAGAGACACAAAATTGCAATCCTATCTTTTACCTACAAGACTGAAGAGTCAGAAGCATTTGCCAAAGAACATTACTGACTACCACCAACCTACCTCCTCAGGGAACAAATACAGATGCAGAAGTTTGCCTCTAAATTCCAGGAGGGCTACGGACTTGTCAAGCTCATCCCATACTTCTGAGGGTAGTCAAGTGAGAGTTAGGGAGAAATGGCGCTCACCCATCAACAAATGTTGACTGACAATCTGCCATGCCCTGCACATTCTGAGTAGGCAAGAAGGTGTTGGGCCCACGCTCTTCCTGTGCTTGTATTCTATATGGAATAAACAAGAAGTGAGTCAGGAAATTACAGCAGACAGCAAATATCATCAAAGGACTGGTCAGAGGTATCATGCAATAGAGAGTAACCAGGAGGTGAGGAACGACCCCCCCGCCCCTCAGATAGACAGGTCAGGGAAGGTGTTTTTCACTCTGAGAAGTGAAACTAAAGGATGGGAAGTAGCCAGATGTGGCAAGGGAGATGTGGTGGTTTGATTCAGGTGTCCCCCATAAACTTAAGTGTTCTGAATGCTAGGTTCCCAGCTGATGGAGATTTTGGAATTAATGCCTCCTGGAGGTGGTGTATTGTAGGAACGTGGGCTTATGGGTATTATAGCCATTTTCCCCATGCCACTGTTTGGCACACTCTCCTATTCCCGTTGTCTACCTGATGTGAGCCGAGGGTGATGTCCACCCTCTGCTCATGTCATCGTTTTCTCCTCAAGCATGTAAGCTAAAATAAACCTCTTTTTCCCACAAGCTGCTCTTGGTTGGGTGATTTCTACCAGCAATGTGGACCTGACTGCAGCAGGAGGAGTGAAGCATTCTAACCAGAGAGAATAGCCACTGCCTAGACCATGTAGCAGGAAGGAGCCAGTGCACTGGAGGGGCAGGTAGAAGGCCAGTACACTGGAGGGGCAGGCGGAAGGGCAGTGTGGTCAGTGCTCAGCGAGTGGAGTGGGCAGCAGTAGGAGATGGGGTGAGAGGTGGGGCTGGAGGTCGGCCGGGGCCTGATTTTGGGTATATTCAGGTGGCCTGACCCAGATACTAGGGCATCCTAATTTCACTCCAAGAGAAGTTGAGGATACTCCTGAATAATGTGGCAGGAGTCAACTGAACTCTCAGGAAAACAGTCTGAAACTGGGCCAAAGCCTCTGGACAAATGATACTAGTATTAAACCCAGGGGGCTAAGCAGCAGGACCCCATAAACACTTACCTCACTAGTCCCTCTCCCTTGAACAAGGTTCAACTTGAAAGCTCCTTCCAGCATTTCAATTTGTCTCCATTTTCTCTCATACCAATATCTATGCTGCCATCCCTCCTCCCCACCCCCAGCTGCACCAGATTGTATGCCCGTCTCCAGATGTTTTTCCTCCTTAAAATTCTGTTCCATGTTCTCTCTGTTGGAGCGTGGACTATGCTTGCCGTAGAAAGCAGCATAAATCACTTCTCCTTTGTGACATGCTAAGGACCTACCACCTGTTGCTGGAGTCAGCTGGCCTGTTCATGAGGTTCTGTCTTCTTCTCCCAGCAGCATGGATTTGGCCTTATAGTATGGGCTACTATTTCACATGGAATCCTCCTCTCTCCCAGGAAACAGTAAGCTCCTGGGAGACAGGGATGATGTGGCTGAGCTCTGTACACCCTCTAGGGTGCCTGGCAGAGTTGGAGCTTAGGAAATAATTTTGCTGCCACTGGTCTTGTCTGGACAGCGTTTCCAGGCTCTTGGAATCTTACTCACAATTGAAAAAGCACACACACAAATGGCAAAGCCACAAGCAGTTTTGCTAAAAAAAGATAGTGTAGGGTACACTTCAAGGGATCAGCAGTCTACTTGAGCTTCAGTGTCCACAGGCAGTGGGCTTCCTTTTATGGGGTCAAGGAGGAGGAGGACTTGGTTACAGTTTGGGTTATGTACGGCCTTGTCCACTGTATCTGTTCTTTCCCATGATACATCTGATTTTAATCACATGCCCACCCAATCATACATAGATATAAGGTGGTCAACAGAGGATTCATTCTGAAAGTTCACTCAGAGGGCACAGTTTGCCTTACTGTACATGCGCCCAAAACCAGTTCAGGCTAGATCAGCCTCCTGTCTCTACTTTGAGGGTATGTTTCCAGGATGTGTTTGAATAGAGAGGAAGCACAAAAGGGGAGTCACCAAGGGGTTGCTGGCGAGGAGCCACTCATTGCATTGTATGGAAGGGGAGTATATGTGCAGTTAAATATAGGTGAGGGGTCTCAAGTGGCTAAGTGCATTGCTAGGAAAGGGGTATGAATGAGGAAAATGGAGTCCTGGTTTTCCCTGGGCTTGTCTGCCTCAGTTGGATTCAGTAAGAGAGAGACAGAAGGTGACTTTGGCATCTGCATGAATACCCACATCTGTCCAAGTGTCTTATTTACCTCAGCACCCCCAGCTCCCTAACACCGTGCCTAGAGCTGACCAGGGTTCAATGACTATTTGTGGAAGAAGCCACCATCTATTTTGGTTGTATGACCTGATATCTTTGAGCTTCAGTTTCCCCATCTCAAAATAAGAAATACAGATGGCATGGTTATGCATGCCAGTCATAATGATGATGATAACAATAGCAATAATAATAATGGGTTGGAGAGATGACTCAGCAGTTAAAGCACTTGCCTGTAAAGCCTAAGGATCCAGGTTTGATTCCCCAGTTCCCATGTAAGCCAGATACACAAAGTGATGCATGCATCTTGAGTTCATTTGCAATGGCTAGAGGCTCTAGTGTGCCCATTCTCTCTCTCTCTCTCTATCTGCCTCTTCCACCCTCTCTCCTACTCTTTCTCAAATAAACAAAATATTATAAAAAGAAATCCTCCATCCACATAAAGTCATTATGAAGATCAAATGAAGGATAAACCAGAGTGCTCACACACTGTGAATGGCTGAATGAGTCTATGGCTAACAGACCTTGTCATTTCCCAGTGGACACCAGACCCACTCAAGAAGGATGTGAAACAGTAAGTTGGTTCAAGCATATCCTGCTTCTGAGGGCTTGCTGCATGACAGACCAAGCCATGACTCAGCAGGGAGGAAGCTTGGAGAAGAGTACCCTGACCTCTCTCTCTCTCTCTCTCTCTCTCTCCCTCCTACCTTCAGGTTTCCTGTGAGCATCTCCCCCTGGCTGAAACCATGTGGAGACTAGACACTAAGGGAACTCTGATGATACAATTCGTGGAGTTCTGTCTTTTAGGACAGAGGAGAGCAGAAAGGGTAGAGGGGGCTCTGGCGGGGAAGTTGGGGAGCATCCAGCACCTCATGCTAATGCTCCTGCCTCATTTGCTCCCAAGGACAGCATATCTCTCTTCTTCAAAGGTTCTTGAGTCCAGACAGAGGAGCAGATATGAACAAGTATGAAACCCCATATAGAGGAGAGGAGACTTATCCCTCTTTTTATCCCTCTTCTGATCACTAGGCTGGTTATATACTCACTTCAAGGAGGTTAGTGGGGCTGGAGAGATGGAGAGAAGATGATCTGGCACCTGAGGGCCAGCAAAGTGGGTACCAACCATGATAGGTATAAGATGCTCCTTCAGAGCACAGGCAGCCTCCCCTGAAATGCAACCTTGTGCCACTTTTTGAAAAGTAGATTTTATTTATTTGCAACAGAGAGAAAGAGAGAGAGAGAGAGAGAGAGGAGTATGGACATGCCAGGAAGAACTTCTGCCGCTATAAACAAACTCCAGACACATGTTTCACTTTGTGCATCTGGATTTATGTGGATACTGAGGAATTGAAGGTTGGCAGGCTCTGCAAATAAGTGCCTTTTAACTGTTGATCCATCTTTCCAATCCTGAGACTCCTATAAGGTAGGAAAAGGAGAGCTATAGAAAGTGCATGAGGCATGGGGGAAGGCCTTTGGTATATTAAAGTTCCACTTCATTGTACATTGGCAGAACCATGAACAATCAGTGGCAGAGGAAGCTGGCTTCCAGGGATCGTTTGTGTTTTAAGTGCCTAAAGTGGCAAATCTGGGACAAATACGTTTGAGGAGAGGTGTATGGAAGCAGGAGTGTGCAATGCATTAGAGTGTGGGGTAAGATTGACTGGTCTGGATTTCGGGGCTCAACCGTGTCATTCCCTGTCTTTGTGACAACAGCAAACCCTTTCTCCCTCTGTTCCCTCCTACAGGTAAAATGGAGTTAATACCTCCCTGAAGGGTCTGACATGAGAGAGTTGGAGGTGTATGTGTAGCACTGACTGGCATATGGCAAGCACTTGATAGATACTACCACACAAAAACAAAGTTCTCCTACCAATCAGTTTGACTTAGGGCAAGATGGCATGGTGTGAGAATCAGGAAAGCCACAAAAAAATCACTTAACCTTACCACCAGAGGCAGTGAACAAATGACATTCAAACCCTTCTTAGGTGACATGACAGGAAAAACAGGTGAATAGCTCAATAATCACCCCATTCTGTTTCCTGCAGAAACTTCCCAACTCTGTGTGATGAAACTGAGCCCTGGCCATAACTATGGGCTAAGAAGACACAAAGTAGACCTGCAAACTCAGTCTGGGGGCTCATGCTTATAATCTCCCTACTCAAGAGGCTGAGGCAGAAGGATTTCTGTGAGTGTGAGACAAGCCTGGGCTACAGAGTAAAGTTTTATATCACAAAAGAGATGGCTTCAAGGCAACTGAAGCAGCTGGAATCACAGGACAGGGCATCACGGAGGGAAAAGATTCAAAGTTGGTGGCAGAAATGCAAATTTCTTGAACCACAGATGTCCAAGACTGCGGGCTGAGCTGTGTGGGTGGAGGGTGGGCCGCTCTAGCTCCTATCACAACATTCAAATGCCTAACAGAGATACTAGCAGGTGAAGGGTGCTGGGGACACTGGAGCTCTGGCTCATCTCGAGCACAGAGATCCTCTCAAACCTCGTTAATACACTATGTGCCCAAGAGATATCAGAATTCAGGGAAATACAGAAAATCATTATCCTAACCAGTGACCTCAACGAGACCTCAACAGGAAGAGAAATGAACAACATAAAAAAGAAGCAGATGTCGACTACAGAACTAAAAAGCACATCTGCTGAAATGATAATCTCACTAGATAACATCAAAAGGCGATGGCAATAGATACTTGACAGCCCAGTGCTCAGGAGACAGGGGCAGAAGGATGGAGAGTTTGTGGCTAGACTAGAGTACATAGGAAGTCCATGGTAGTAAAGAGAGCAGAGAAAACAGAAAAATAAAAGATCTGTAGATAGCACTGATCAAAAAGACAGAAAGAAAAACAATCAAACCTCAAAAACTCACCAAAAATAAGGAAAGAGAACAGACCTAGGGTGTCAGAAACAGCAGAAAACCACAAGACAGGATGTCATGGAAGGAAGGTGTGCAAGGTTAGAGGCAGAAATTCAAAGCCAAAATATCAAATTGCTTTCAACATTTATAACTTCAAGACAATAAGAAAGAATGAAAAGAGAAGCAGTCTATAGAAAAAAATCCAAATCTGGTAAAAATTATTCCTTAGCAGAACCAAGAAGCTCAGTGTTTCATCCTGTTTTTCTCTAGCTGGGGAAATTACATAACTATCAAATAAAATAAATAACGTAAAATAAATCAAATAAGTAAAGCATAATGAGTAAATACCAAACAATTAGCAATCATTAAATATCAAACAATAGAACCTGGAACCTACTTATCAAATAGCTAAATGCTTTTCCAGTATTAAATCTCTAGTCCATCCTTTTTCCCTTGAACCAGCCTGGTTTGTACCTTGCTAGGTCCTCAACAAGAGGAGACTAGTCCAGAACAAGAGAAGAGTACCCTTGAGCTTTAACACCAGGGAGACAAGTGCCAGGGGCATCCAAAGTTGTGGTATGAGGGGCATGGGCATGGACATAGGCTTGTGAAGTGTAACTATGTAGCTGCTGTCAGGGCCCAGAATTTCCCCCACATCCTTGCTCTACAGAGTAGAACCCCTATGTGAGTGATGTGACGTGTCTGGAGTGGTGTGTCTCCATCTCCACAGAAATGAGGGTCATTCCCTATGCCCTCATCCATCTCCCCTGACACCCACCACTAGGTTCTACTCCGCTTGGAAACTGACTCAAGAAAAGACAGATTCTGTGGTCAGAGAAGAGAATAAAATGAGGAGGGGCAGGGAGAGAGGAAAAGAGTAAAGGACTAACTTATGTCATCATGAAGCATGAACGCTACAAGCCAGAAGACTGGTAATCCAGACTGCAGTTCTAACCCACGGGCTTTCTGCTGGCAGAATGCCTGTCAGTGGAAATCAGTTCATGTTTCCATAAGGCCTTTAACAGATTGGATGAGAGCCGCCCACATCATACAAGGTGATGTGTATTCCTCAAACCTCACCCATGTAAATATAAATCTATCCAAAGGCATCTTCACAGAACCATGCAGGAAACATTTCTGAGCAGATGTAGGAGAACTGTGGCCCAGTCAGGCTAACACATACCACTAAACCCTCACAGAGGTGAGGAAGAGGACAAGTCCACCCAGCAGTCCTCAGTATGGTGCTGTGGACCCTCAAAAACCCAACACCAACATAAACACCCAGGCCACAAACCTCCTCCTACCAGCCCACTCCCAGAGCCTACCCTCACGTGGTTAGGAAATGGAGCCTTGTCCCACCCATTCCCCACCAGGAAACCCGATGGTGTCGATATCAGAATCAAAGTTCTCCAGCACAAACTTCCGGTTTGGGTCTTGTGAGCAGAAATAACAGGAGCTCAGTGGGACCAAAGCTTCCGGAGAAGGAGATGACACACTACTCTCCCCTCCTACCGCCTCCTCATCTCATCAGGCTGAGTGAATGCCAGGCTCAATTCAGACCAGGGAAAAGACCTGTTGAGTGCAAGTAGCTTAGGCCTTGCCCAAGATGGCTTTGGAATTTCTTGGTTAAGGCAAGGCTTAGAAGCAGGCGTCAGACCTGTGGGACAGGTGGCATGGAACGTCACTCAGTTGCCTGAAGCAAAAATAGGCAGGCTGATGGGGATATTATATTGAAATTTTGAGGCCTCCACTACAGCTGGAAGAGGGCAGGTAGGGGAGCCTTCTTCCAAGACAATATTAAGGAATGTTAAAATCCCCAAAATTATTGGTGGTATTTTCAAGAATAAATAAAGAAGAATATGGGGTCGTGTCCATTCACACTTTAACTCAAACTATTTATGCCATCAGTGTAAAAGCAGGCCCTGAGCTGAAGAGATGGCTTAGCAGATAAGGTGCTTGCTTGCAAAGCCTAAAGACCCATGTTTTACTCTCCAGATCCTATGTAAGCCAGACACACAAAGGTGATGCAAGCACAAGGTCACACATGCATGCTAGGTAGCACTAGCATCTGGAATTTGGTTGCAGTAGCTGAGGTCCTGGCATGCCAATTCTCTCTCTCTCTTTCTCTCTCAGAAATAAAAGCAGGCCCTGATAGTTGACTCAACTTAAAGTCTGAGTAACAAAACAGTAAAATTACCTGATTGGGGCTAGGCTATCTGTAGCAATCAGGTCTCTCCAGAGAAACAAAACCAATGGAACAGAACCAAGGGCTGGGAGTCCAGGGAATGGAGAGCGAGAAAGATTGAGGTTTTAATGAATTGGTTTTCACAATTATAGAGGTTGGCAAATACAAACCTGCAGGGTAAGCCAGAAGGCCAGAGACCCCAGGAAGCATGTGGCAGTTAAAGTCTGAAGATCACCTTCTGATAGAGAACTCTCTTCAGGGTGTGGGCATGGGGGGGGGGGGTACATGCACATGCATAAATGGGTGCACAGATGTGGGGGAGGTGCATATTGTCACATGTTTGTAGAGACCAGAGGACAACGTCAAGTATGACCCCCAGGTGCTACAGTGGCTAACCAGAGAGTCCCGGGGATGTTTTGTCTCTATCTCTTGTCTCTTTCTACATGGGTTCTGGGAATTGAGGTCATGTTCTCATGCTTGCAACACTTTCCCAACTCAGCCATCTCCTCAGAGGAAGGGCAGTCTTCTCCTATTAAAAGGCCTCCGACTGATTGCATGAGACCCACTCACATTATGGACCATAACCTATACTACTTATTTAAATATTGTTCTCTTCTAAAACATACCCTCATGGCAATCCCTGGAGTCATAGTTGACTAAACCTCTAAGTACCACAGCCTAGTCAATTTGACACATAAGATTAACCATCACAGCATCCATCCAACAAATGTCCCTCTTGAAGGAGAGCCTGCATAGGACAAATGAGCCTGCTAGGACCACCAAACTCCCACGTGCTCCCAGGCAGCATCAACAGAAGGAAGGGGATCTATTGCTTTTTGGGGACATCAGAACAAGCTTTTCCAATTTGAAAGCACATGTGAATCACCTGATAGCCTGAATCAGGTCTGTGTGGGAGAGTAAGAGTGAGCAAATTAAAACAGAGACTAATGGAGAGATGGAGGGGATATGAGGATATGATGGACAGCAGAGTTATGAAGGAGAAAGTAAAGGAGGGGAGAGAAAAAACATGGTTTATTATCTGTAAGTATAGAAGTTGTCAATAAAAATATATTTTAAAATGTATATGTATTTTAAAAAAAGAGTGATCAGTTCTTACAAGGCACTGGCAACTGCCTAAGCTGCAGGTCTGTGGGTTATACATTCAGGAGCAGGGCAAATCCTCAAGTCACAGGTCCTGTCCAAACTTTATTCTTTTTTATTTATTTATTAACTTGTTTGTATATATATATGCATACATATACATATACATATATATATACATTTATTTAGTTATTTATTTTTATTTGACAGAGAAAGAGGGAGAGATAGAGAGAGAGAATGGGTGCGCCAGGGCCTCCAGCCACTGCAAACAAACTCCATATTCATGTGCACCCTTGTGCATCTGGCTAATGTGGGTCCTGGGGTATCGAACCTGGGTCCTTTGGCTTTGCAGGCAAGGGCCTTAACTGCTAAGCCATCTCTCCAGCCCATTTATATATTTATTTTTAAATGAAATTTTATTTTATTTTATAGTTATTATTAACCACATATTTTGTATGGATACAGCATGTGTTGGTACCCTCTTTCCAAAACCTCGTCCCTACTCCCAGTCCGCTGGGGACCCTCCTCAGTGGGGTCTCAGGCATTCTTACTTTCCTCCCTCTTAGCAAAGGATGAACTTGCCCTTCCTGAGTCTGTATCCTCATCTATAAAATGAGAGGGCAGTATCAACATTAAAAGGCGATTTTGTGATTCAAAGAGAAAATGAACTTGAAGTATGAGGCAGAGTTCAAGCTCAATAAAACTCTAGCTGCCTCTTCATTGTAGGCAGCACATCTTAGGAGAATGCCTGGCAGGTAGTCCATGAATCTTATGGTAACTGATGAGCATGGTAAACGGACCTACATAAAGTCTGTTGCAGAACAGTTTCTAAAATCGAGATCGTTCTCTCTAGAGAAGAGTAGAAATGGGAAGGAGGCAGAAGGGAGTAGGGAGTAGCGGTAAGACGGAGATGAAGGACTCCCTGGACAGACTTGAAATGGAGTGGAAATGAAATGAGAATTATCTTCAAGGCTCCAGAGATTAAATGCAGACAAGCACAGGGAGCTTCCTGCATAGTCAAAATGGAGTTAATAATAAAACCTGAGAGTCACAGAAGGTGATTCAAAGTGATGTAAGCTCTGTCACCTGATTGTCCACTTGCCACCGAGTCTGGGTAGCCACTTGTACCATATATTCAGGGGATATTTTCCCAAAGCCTGAAAATTAACCCAGGGCATCTCGGTGGTGGATCTCTCTGGGCATGGCCTCTTGCACAGTGTCCTGACACCCTGCTGTGTACAAGGGCCATTCATGGGGGATGCTGACCTATTCCAAGCTAAATCATGACACATCGCACAATTATATTCCGACTTTCTCAATTTTATTACTAGGCCCTTTGGGAACCAAATGAGCAAAAGAATCAGAGCAGTGCTGGCCAAGGAAGCAGTAATGTTCAGAGTGTGCCCCATGAAAGCATTGATGGGTCATTTCCTCCAGCATCCCAGCCAGGGCTACCACATGGCCAGGACACAGACAGCCAACCCTCAGTCATATGTTAAGTACGTTACACTCCAGTTGGTGCAGCACTATCCCATAGCACTATCTAGCCCAGTCCCTATCCCAGAACTTTCTGGACTGTCCCACAGTCCAGCAAGAGAAGAGTTAATGCCTAGTACAGAAAAACGCCTCAGTCTGCCCAACTTCCAGCCTCCAGCTGTGGAGTACTTGGCACATTATCTTCTACCTTCTGGATTTGCCCCCAGGGCCCACCAGCCAGCTGCTCCTCACCTCTTGCATATGGCTGAGTTCCCTCCATGCTGCCCCGGGGTTGGGAGCTAGGAGCGTGTTCAGAAACTCAATTCTCTCGGCAGGATGTAGTCATTGCTGTCTCGATACCAAAGCAGCTGTGATGACTGACATGAACCTTATTTCTTCTTGGAAAGGGGGTCGGGCTCATGGGGTTCAGGAGGCCCCTCCCCTCCACAAGACTATATAAGCAGTTCACAGCTTGGGAGAGGAAGATTCTTTGGTGGTACAGCTGCCCAGGAGTTGCCCTGCTCCTGTAAGTAACACCAACAAATTCATCGGTTCCCCAAGCTGGACTCGGGTGATAATATTTCTTTGGTCTGTTGTCGTCCTCTCTATCTGGAATGAATAGAAATAGACTTCCCAGGAAAAGTCACACACTGCAGAGAAGCAGGGAAACCATTGTTCTCCATACACAGCTGGCAGTCGGAACAAGCGCCAATTGTCACCAGCACTGTGTCATGCCAATCAGGACATCAGTGGACCTCGTGGAAGCGCTGTGCCTCCCCTCCCCCTCTAGGGAGAAAAGGCTTTCTGTGCCAAAGAATTGAGCAGTCAGGAAGGGTTCCATTTTGCCTCCGTAAGACCGTATCCCATCCACTGCACCCCCAAAACTTAGCAAAGACCCAAGGAGGGCACAAGCAGGATGAGGTAAGAACCCGGGACCCACCCCTGGGTTGAGTGGACTGAGTTCGTCAACACAGAAAGGAACGGCCCGCCTTATCCTCCTATCCTTTGCGGCTGAGGGGCATCTACTCGTCATACAGGGATAGTGAGCCCCACAGAGCAAGGATGGATGTGGGGGCCAAGCAAAGAGAATTGAATTCAGCTCTGGATCCAGCTGCTCACGAACCCGTGTCATTGGGAGGCAACGAAATCTCTCAGAATTTCAATGTTTCCATCTGCAAAATGAGAAGGGAAAAGAGAAAGGTAACACCCACCTCATGGGAACGAAGAACAAAGATAAAGTCATAAAACCCTTGGCTTTGAGTTCTGGATACTGAGGGCCCTCCACTTCTGGGGAAATGCTCCCCGGCCCCAGCGTTGTACAGAGCAGGCTCAGTAAAGCTCATCAGACGGACTCAAGCTGGGCTCAGGCAGGAATATACATGCTGCCGAGTCTGCTCCAAAGTGGATTCTGGCGCTGTTCTCCCTGCATTTCCGCATCTATGTCAGCAGGATGCACAAAGCCAGAGGGGTGGGACCCCATTCTCTGAGTGCCACAGAGGAGACGCGATTTCTGTGGAGTTTCAGAAGCCCAAACTCAGGCACATTCTAGCTTCTTCCACCCAGCTATAGAGTCGTGCAGGAAGCAGGGACATCTCCAAAGGCACAGCTTGCTCCAGTCTTGGGGAGAGGCCCAAGTGGCTATAAGTTTAAGCCCTTGCCTGCACTCTCGAGGAGGCAGGAAATCCAGAGACAGTCAGACCCATGCCTGGCACCGCTGGCCACTCTGAGCCACCACCTCCCTGGGCAACCCATGAGGACAGGCGACAGACAAAAGGTAGTGGCCCAAGTCACCCTCAGACGCCCTGCTGCTGGGCTTTTTCAGAAAAACCCAATTAAGAGTTGAGCATCCTTAGCCCGGCGTGGTGGCACACGCCTTAAGTCCCAGCACTCGGGAGGCAGAGGTAGGAGAATTGCTGAGAGTTCCAGGTCAGCCGGGACTAGCATGAGACCCTATCTCGAAAAACCAAAAAAAAAAAAAAAAAAAAAAAAGAATTGAGCATCCGGTTAGAGGCCTTGGACTATATTAAACAGAGTGGAGATTGCTTTAAAAATATGGGGAGTTTTAAAGTTGGAGTGAATGTATTATTACATTTTATATTATGGATGGGCATGAATTTATTGGGACTAAGAGCAGAATGTAGTGGTTTTAATTAGGTATCCCCCATAACCTCATGTTTTCTGAATGCTAGATCCCCAGCTAGAGTTAATTTGGGAATTGGAGCCTCCTGTCAGTATATTCTTAGGGGTGGGATTAGTGTTATTTCCAAATTCCCCTTGCCAGTGTTTGGCACACTTTGCTGCTACTGTCGTCCACCTGATGTTAGGCAGGAGGCAGTGTCTCCCCTGCCATCTTGGAGCTTTCCTTCAAGACTGTAAGCCAAAATAAACCCTTTCCTCATACCCCCCCCCCAAAAAAAGTTGAGTATTAGTTGTGCACCAGTCTCTTTACAGGCTAAGGGAGGGGAAGGAAGCATACTGTACCAATACCAGTTGTCTAATGTCATGAAAGAGCAACAACCGTCTCTTACTGATTTCAACATGGATTTTCAGGGCTCTGGCACTGCAATTCCAGCACATGTCTATGACAGAGGTACTTACAGGCCAGTGGAGAAGCACCCCTCTTTCCCCACATCCTCACCAACATTTACTGTCATTTGAGTTTTTAATGATTGCCATCCTTACTGGAGTAAGGTGGAATCTCATAGTTGTTTTAATTTGCATTACTCTGGTGGTTAATGATGTTGAACATCTTCTTAAGTGTGTATTAGCCATTTGTATTTCTTCCTGTGAGAACTCCCTATTCAATTTTCTGCTCTATTTTTTGAGTGGGTTGTTTGCATTTTTATTGTTAGTTTTTTTGAGTTCTTTGTAGGTTCTAGATATTAGGCCTCTGTCAGTGGTAGCTTGCAAAGGTTTTCTCCCGTTCTGTGGTAACCACTTGGCTCTGATTATGGTGTATTTCTCTGTGCAAAAGCTTTTGAGCTTCATGAGGTCCCACTAGTTGAGTCATTGTCTAATTTCCTGGGCTACTGGGGTATTGTTTAGGAAGTCTTTCCCCACTCCTATATCATGGAGTGTTTAAGAGTTTCAGATCTTAAACTGAGGGCTTTAATTCATTTGGAATTCATTTTTTTTGTGTCTGGTGAGATGAGTGGATCTACTTTCATTTTTCTACCAGTGGTTATCTAATTTGACCAGCACAATTTGTTGAAGATGCTGTCTTTTATCCAGTGTATATTGCTGGCTCCTTTGTTGAAATGAAGATCAATCAGATATAGTTACTTGACCTAAGGGCTGGATCTTCAATTCTGTTCCATTGGTCTATATGTCTGTTTTTATGCCAGGAAAAATGGATTATGAAATTGTGGTACATTTACACAATGGAATTCTACTCAGCTGTAAGAAAAAAATGGTACAATGAAATCTGTAGAAAAATGGACAGACTTGGAACAGATCATACTCAGTGAACTCACACAATTAAAGAAAGACAAATGCCGTATGTTCTCACTCATCTGTGGTTCCTAACCTGTAATAGCATGAGCTGCTGACACGCCTGGCAGGCAACTTGAAACCTAGACAATAGGGGTGAAAGGGCTTTGGAGAGAAGAAGGGGAGATTGGGAGAAAATAAACACAAAACTAAACCCAAAATGAACTGGTACCACAGAAACTTTTATCCTTGAAGGTAGACTAAAAGATTTAACCCTCAACATGAGTAGGGTGCAGGGATTATCTGAAAAAAAAATGGGCCCCAGAGAGGTTGGAATGAAGCCTCATCTTAAAACATTTGGCTCTGGACTGTAACTCCCAATACCAGAAATCAGTTGCTACCCACATTGAGCTGTTGATCAGAGAGACCCATGAGATTCCAAAAATAAGACAGGCTTCTGTCATAGGACTTGATTACCCATCTGAGGTAAAAGGTAAGACCCTATTGCTGAAGACACCATATGGTGCTGACACAGAACACAGGGAGACACTACTGGAATCCAGAAGGTAACCAGTCACCAAATGATTAGCCTGTTTAGTGCTGGAAAGTGCTACATGAGCTACTACGGGAAAGTATCCAATGATAGTGTGAGCAAACAGGGGTCAATGATACTCAGAGGCAACCAGCCTGGCAAGATGTACACACCAGTGCAATAGTGGCACACAGAAAGCCATTGGTTACCCACTAAGGCTGTGTGCCAGTATTGCACTGGTATGGGAATAAACCCATAGCTGGAACTTGTAACCAGGTCAGAATCCTATGGAGACAAAGATTATGGTCCCCACTGACAAGCTCCCACCAGTCTTTGGACAAAAGAGAGGCTACATCCACCAAATCTCCCTAATTTAACAATGTTTACCCCATTTAACCTATGCTGACTTCATTCTTCACTGGAGAATCTATTTTTCTTTTTCAGAAGATAGCAAGACCTGGGGAGATAAACCATCCCTCACACTTCATCCAAGGCCCAGGCAAAACCACAGAGAAATTAGGGAAATGATCCAGAGTGCTGCTTCCTGACAATCCGTGCCAGGGTGAAGGAGACAGATCCTGAGGATACTCAACACATACAAAGAAGAAATCCAGAGGCTCCTGAGAGTTTTTCACTGAAGTAGTCTTTAAACTCATCCACCACAGTGCAGGGAATTTTGCAGCAGAGGTGGCATAAAGATTGTAAGAGCCATAGATTGGAACAGTGTACCCAGGGGCATTGGCCCCCCCTCCTCAATGACTGACTGCTGCTCTCACAACTGATAACCTACATCCCCATGGGGAATACCAGCAACCCCACTAAGGAGGGCCCTCAATGGAATGGGGGTAGGGAGGAGGGAAATGATGTTACCAACACATGATGTGCACATACAATCCATATTGAAAGAAAGAAAGAAAGGAAGGAAGGAAGGAAGGAAGAAAAGATCTATGGCAGCCATATCTGGATATGGCACCTGGAGGTATTGTACCCCTTGGGTGCCATCCCAGGGACAAAGCTGAAAGAACCTCGGAGAGCACTAAACTCAGGAGGCTGCAGGTAAAGCCTCCCAGCCTCTAAAGTTCTTATTAAATAGATGTTAGCTGAGTTCTCTAGGTGTATGTTATTATATACACAGTACCTTGTGAAATATGCTACAGAAAGACACTTAAAAAAATTTTAATGTCCACTCAAAGAGAAAATGGCAATTTGGATTTGAATGTAGGCAGCCTCATTCTAGAATTTGTATTACCAACCACTGGTCTATAAAATACCAACAAAATTGGAGGGGACATGGGGGAAAAAGTATAGGAGAGGCAAGCAGGTTCATACAGAATAGTAAATAGACCAAAATACTGGTAAACACTCAGAAGGAAAAAAAATAACACATGCTATCTTGGCAATTAAATCTGTGTTTCACTAGCATATGCTCAGAATAATGTCCCAATGGAACAGAAAATGTGAGAAATAGAACCAGATATGTGTGGAATTGAGTCAGTGATAAATGTGGCATCTCAGATAAGTGGAGAACATGTGGAGGGATCAATAAGTATATGGGGCTACATGGGCAGCCATCTAGGATAGATTGAGCCCATGGTCTATACCAAGCAGGCACCAGATAAACTTGAAGGGGATCAAAGGCTTCAAACTAAAAAGCTATGAGCCATAATATGACTGAAAGGGAGTAGCAGAATTTCAACACCGCCATGAGTGGTGGCTCTCACCAGTCAAGATTCAGAAACCATAAAAGAAAATATAGATCATTCTGACTGATAAAAATTAAAATTTCTGCATAGAAAACTTGACAAGAAAAATCTAGGTGGGGATATATTTATAACGCATGTCACAGATTGAGGGTTGATCTCTCTCTAATGCATAAGCTCCTGCAAACTGATTGAACTGTCTACTGGTATTGGGGAAGGGGGAAAACAACATAAATGGATGAATAGAAAAAAATACAAATGACCCTTCAATATAGGAAAATACGCTTGACTTCATTCATAATAAGAAAAATGCAAATAAGAACTACACTGAGGTAAGCTATGGTGTTTATCTAGCAAGTTGGCCAAGAGCCAAAAGTTTAGCAGCACTCTCTATTCAGAAAGGCTGTGGGAAAAGATTCCCATACATTAGTGTCACGGAAACGCCCATGGAGGGAAGTTCGGCAACATCTATCAAAATTACAAAGCAGGCGTACATAGACCTTTACCCCAGCAATCCCACCTCTGGGAACTTCCCTACAGATAGACTTGTAAACATGTAAAATAGCCTATTGACAAAGTTAGTCACGGCAGCGTAATTTATTATAGCAGGAGATGAGGGGAGACAAGCCTTCACCCGTTGGTGATGAGATCAATTATGGGCTTATGGCACATCCGCTGTACACAGAACTGTGCAGCTGCTTGGAAAACAGAAGAATGTGGAGACTCTTACGTGCTGGTGTAGGAAGAACATCAAGGTAAGCAGTGGCAGGGGGCAGTGCAGACCAATGCTTAGCTTATTCTACTGTTGGTATTTTTTTTTAAGCTAGAGAAAACAAAGGGATTTTGCTTAATTTACTTGCATTTTCAAAAGAATAAAAACTTGTGAAATGAACAAATAAAAGTGTTTTCCTGTTGAGTCAGGGAGGCAGTGGTTATATGCAAGGAAAATTGGGTCAGAAGTGGGAAATTTTTCACTCTAAAACTTTTTTTTTACTATATGAATATGTTACCTATGTAAAACATTATTTTTTAATTTAATAGTATGTTTAGAACCTTCTTTTTTTCCAATATTCCAAATAGCATATGTAATGGATAATCCTAATTGTCAACTTGATTGAGTCTAGAATCTTCCAAGAGACAAATCTCTGGGCATGTCTATGTGAGTGTTTCTATATCAGGTTACTAAAATATCAACACCCACCCTAACTGTGGGTGGCACCATTCCAAGGGCTGGAGTCCTAGACTGAATAAAAACTGAATAAAAAAGAGAAACTGAGCACCAGCATTCCTCACTCTCTGCTTCCAGTTTACAAATGTGACCAGCTGCTTCCTGCGCCTGCCACTACGCCTTCCCTGCCCTGTGGACCGTAACCTCCAACTATGACCCATAATAAATCCTTCCTTCCTTGAGTTGCTTTTGTTAGGTAGTTTGTCCCACTAATGAGAAAAATAACTGATATATATGTGCAAATATATCCTCCCCTACTCCTTCACCTTCCTCCTGTTTCAGACCCTGATGTGAGACTCTGGGACCGTATAAGTGAAATAAAAATGAGGGTCAAAGATATCAGGTGGGTATGTTGCTTGGAAATGAAGTGGTTTTTTTTTTTTTTTTTTTTTTTTCACTGTGATGGATCTATATCAGAATGTCCCAATGCAGTCTCAGAGACAGGAGTGTGCAGAGAGCACCAGGTACAGGGCTCACTCCTACCTTGCCACCCACTCCACACACGAGGCTCTGCCTTTGATGTTACCAGTTCTCAGGCCTGCTAGTATCTTAAAAAAAAAGACCCTGGGAAGAATTTTGCAGAAGAGGGGGGGCAGAAAGACTGTAAGAGCTATAAGTAGAGACGTCACACCCAGAGGCATTCTCTCCCCCCAAAAAGCAACTGACTGCTGCTCCCACAGCGCATAACCCACAACCCCATAGGGAATATCTGCAACCCCACTGAGGATGGTCCTCAGCTGAACAGGGGCAGGGATAAGGGAAAAGAGGAATACCAACAGATGATGTATCCATATGAAATATGTTGTTAATAATAATAATAAAACAAAAACTCTGGGAAGCTTGAAAAATACCAATTACCGGCTTAAAACATTAAACAATGGGGGGAGGGCTGGACAGATGGTTCAGTGGGTAACATGCTTGCCTGCAAAGCCTAATGATCTGACTTTGATTCCCTGGCACGTACGTAAAATCCAGGTGCACAAAGTGGCACATGCAACTGGAGTCTGTTTGCCTCTGCAAATGCCAAGACTGGAGGCCTTGGTGCACCATTCTCTCTGTCTATTTCTCTTCTATTTCTCTCTGCTTGCAAATGAGTAAATAAAAAAACTAAAAAACAAATTCTGACCAATTCAAATCAGCCACACTTCCCTCTGATACTTGCTTTCACCAAGGACCAGTTGCAGCCATAATTACACCTTGGTGTGGATGGCTATTTGTGTAGCAACTTGTTGTCTTGGACGAGGTAGCTCATGGATGCAGGGACTGTTCTGACTTCACTCAACAGTGTGGAACAAGTGCCCACCCAACAGTTGTGTTCAATATATATTAGATGAGTAAATCAGCAAAAGAGTTGTGGAATTTGCATCAGGAAGGAGAAAGGGAGAAAGATAAGAAGGCCATAGCTAGACAAGGACGCAGCCCCTGCCATGGTCCTCAGTGAGACCCCATTAGGCCCAGCAACCACCAGGAAAGGGTCCAGGACAAGGACTCCCTTCATGACCAAACCCTAGCCTCTTTGTAGCTATGACAGGAGCCTGTTTTCTCCAGGGACCACCTATCCATTCCACCAGGACTGAGGAAATACCTATTCTCAGCTCTGACTGGCTCACTGAAGGCTTTCCAAGTTGCAGAGGATGCCCAGTGCCATCCAAGGATGAAAAGCATTCTGGGGCCCTCTGCCCTGGACACCATCATATGTAGAACCCCTGATGTTGTGGATAGTTGCCCATAACAGAAACTGGCCAAATGAAAATGGCCGCGAATGAGATCTTACCCATGCTCTTGGCTTTTATCATCAGAGTAGCCAAAGAGTCATGAGACCTCGACCCTTAGACCTGGCACCCAGTCTCTCCAGCCTTGCCTCACTTTCCTCATCTGTGAATTGGGCCAGTAATGCCTTCAGCTGGAGCTTATTGGAAGTTCAACATGTGTGTGCTCAACAGATATCACCTGGGTCCAAATAGACCAGATGCTCTTGACCCAAACCAAATGAAGAAATCAGCTCCCTAAGAGATCAGAGTTATGGCCCTTGCCTTCATGTGTCTGTCTGCTTGCTTGCTTTTGTGGTTCTGGGAATCAAACACGGGGTTTTGCATATGCTGGAATCTACAACTGAGCTACCTTCCCAGCCCCTAGTTCTTTCCCCTACACCTCCCTCTCTGCTCTCAGCATCAGAGCTGGCAGCTTGTGGCCCAGGGAGGAGTTGGGAGTCCTGACAAACAGAAAGCAGGACCCAGAGACAAATACTAGAAAGAATTCACACCAAGGTAGACCCAGAGCTTCAGCAAAGGAAAGTGCTTCCCAAAGCCAGGCCCAGAGAGGGGGAGTGATGAACAATACTTGGCCAGCAGAGGAGCAGAGGCCAGGTACTGAAGACACCAGGAGGCCTGGAGCACCATTTCCACCCTCTTACTCCAACCCTTTCTAGCTAGGGCTCTGGAATGTCCCAAGAAAAGTATAGGAAACAAGCATTTCAGGAAAGTTTCCCAGAGCCCACATTGACCCAAGTCTTTGTTCCACCTCCAGATGAGTTACCATCCCCACTTATCAGATGTGGAAAACCAATAACCTTTGAAGTTCTCATACCAAATACAATGCCCACTAGGGCTGTCTATCAGCACTCTAAGCAGCTAGTTTGAACTGGCAAGGGGGTGGGGGCATTAAAAGCACAAAACACACACCACAGTCAAAGGGTATGAATTCATGTATATAAATTGGCTCATTTGATATCTAGGACTGGAGGAATTGCTCAGTGGTATAGCACATGTCTTACATGCAAAATGGCCTAGGTTTGATTCCCCCTGCACAGTAAAAGGAATAAAGAATCATGTTGATGCATTTTGAATTAACTGAAAGACTGGAAGATTAGAGAGACAATCTCTGGACATGGCTGTGAAGGTATTCCCAGAGTGGATTAACAGATAGTTGGGCGGGGGGTAACCCACCCTGAATGTGGGCACCATATTGGAAATTGCTATATTTTGCCACACTTTCCTCACCATGATCATTCTGAAACTGTGAATTAAAATATGTCTTTCCTTTAAGGTGCTACTGTCAGGTACTCTGCCACAGTGACAAGGATTCTATCCAAGCTGTGTAGTAGTTGACTCCCAAAAGCAAGCTCCCTGTGCCCTGTGATCTCATCTACAATATTGCGCATGGCCAACACACCCTCAGATGCTAACAGATGCCTGCATTATGTTCATGAACTGCCCAGCCTCCAGAGCCATAAGTCAAATAAGCTCCTATTCTCTATAAATGTCCTGATCTCCAGTATTTTGTCACAGCAACAGAATGTAGATTAAGATAGCCTCCTCTCTGTCCTTTCAATTAGTCAGAGGGTGAGTATAAGATAGGGCTACAATCAACTTTGTAAGGAATTGTAGCCTCAGTCACCTCTAAAAGATGTCACATGCCACATAAGTCAACCATCACCAAAAGAAAGTAAATTTTCCAGGGCAATGAACACTTCATGCTGCTAGGGTTTGGCCACACAGAGCTGGGACCTGGGTGAGGAAGGAGTGGGGAGACTTCCCTACAGGGTATGTCTGATCCACATGACACACACACACACACAGCATTCCTTGATCAGGGCTGCCCCTTTGTGAAACTAGCTGTACCCTCCTCCAGTGGCAGTGACCTCTCCAACCTCTGTCCTATACCACGTTCTGCCACCCTCCTGACCTCAGGGTCCCCTGGAGAGGATTAGAGATGTGCCCCCACCTAGAGAAGAAGCCAGCTCAGCTCTAGGAGAAGCGGTGCTATCTCAACCTTTCGCCCTTTCACTCTTGATCAGGCACACCTTCCCCCTCTTCTCCCATTACAGCAAGGGTGAGTTAAGCTGAGTTTTAGGCAGGCTGGAACAAATGAGAATCATAATTTGAGTCACTTAAGCTGGGGCACAGTGGCAAACACTGGTAATCCAGCACTTGGGAGGCAGAGACAAGAGGATTGGCAAGTTGAAGTCCAGCTGGGGCTACAAAATGAGACCTTGCCTCAAAAAACAAACAAACAAAAAAAATCAAGTCACTTTACAAGATACACTGGAGTTCATTCACCCTCACATGGATTCTCAGCAAACCTTCACTGAGCCTTTTCAGAGATCCAGGAACCCTGCTGTGCTGCAGCATCAGCATGGGGCAGCCATCCTGCCTTGTAGGGACCGAGGACGTCATTGAAAGCAGCTCTTGCGTCCTCAGTGTTCTGTCTACGGGTCCACAGGTGATGATAGAGCCATGAATAAGAGATTCTCAGAAAACAGGTAATGGAGGTGCAGAAGGTCTGTAGATAGCAGAAAGGATCTCACAGGGGAGGTGACATGATAGCCAGGTCTTTAAAAAGATGAGGGGGGTGTTGGAAAGGTAGCTTAGCAGTTAAGGCGCTTGCCTGCAAAGCTTAACAACCCAGGTTTGATTCCCCAGCACCCATGTAAAACCAGGGCACAAAGTGGCGCATGCACCTGGAGTTTGTTTGCAGTGGCTGGACGCCCTGGAGCATACATTCTCTCCTCCACCTCCCATTCTCTCTCTCTCTCTTTCTCTCTCTGCAAATAAATAAATAAGTAGATGAGGGAGAGATGTTTCAGACATAAGAAACAGCATCTGCAGAGGCAGAGGTAGAAAGGAGCCCTGTGAGTTCGGAACACAGTGAGAAAAGTTCAGCATACCTAACCTATAAGGTGTGAGTGTTAGAGTGTTGCTGATGGAGGGAGGAGAGTGCTGTGCAGGTTTTAAAGGGCCACATGTGCTGCTGAAGGTAACAGGAAGCTGGTTGTCTATGTTGCCGGACATTCACTTGAGAAGCTGGCTGGAGGCTAACCTACTGTGGAGGAGGTAAAGCACTCTGGCCCAGGTGCAGCACACTGGACTCCTAGAGAAGAGAGTTTTATTTGTTGTTGTTGTTTTTTAGTGTGTGTGTGTATATTGCGTGCATGTGTGCATATGTGTATGTGCATGTGGACATTTGTGTATGCAAGTGAGCATGCATATGTGTACTATGTGGAGAGGCCAGCAGTTGCTCTCCACACTGTTTTGTGAGCCAAGGCCTCTCGCTGAGCCAGGGTCTCCCCAGTTGAACTAGACTAATACTCCAGTAAGGCCAAGGACCCGCTAGCTCTGCCTCCTCAGTGTTGTGGCTGCAGGTGCACACCTCCACGCCCAACCGGGTGCTAGAGACCCGAAGACAGGCCCTCTTGCTTTTGTGTCAAGTACTTTACTCACTGAGCTAGCTTTCTAACCCCAAACCTTAAATTTTAGATGTCTACTGAATGTGATACAAACAAGAAATCAAGTTGGAATTTCTAAAGGAATGAGGCAGCCATGCTCCTGATCCGGCTGTGCCCCTGGCCAGGAAAGAGGTGAGAATCCATCTGGCTTTGACCCCTGCCCTGCGAAACCCCAGTGAGGAAGTGAAGAATGACAGCAGGGTGCTAGTGCTATGGAAGGACTGGGCTTGGGGCTCTTGCCGTCTCCCCATGGCCTTGTGCACGCATGTGGAACAAGCAAACAAGCGCCCGTCTTTGGATCTCACTTCTCTGCACTTGACCTCTGTGCAGGTCTGCATTTCCTTTTCACATCAGCACAGCCCCACCCCAAAAGCAGAAGGAGACTTCAACACTGACCCCAGGGTCACCACCACCAAATGCTGCCAGGTGCAGGGTGAAGGAGACTTCCTCCGCCTAGCTTACCCAACCCCCACTCCCTGGCAGGGTACCTCAGACCTATTCACTCCACCTTCACCTCTTCTACAAAGCCCAACGGCTGTGATTCTCTCACAAACTGACACCCACATGGAGGGAAGAAGCCAGTTCCCCCATCTAACACCAGCCAGTCTGTGAGGCCTGATACTCACTGGCCCATATAAGAAACCTCACCGGGACCCCACAGAGAATCTCCAGCTCCACCAGACTACACCACAGAACAGGAAATCTAGGCAGTATGACCTTTTGGAGGGGAGTGCATATGGGCCCTGGCAGGGTCCCTAGTTAACTCAGGACTAAGTCCTTAGTCTGAGCCTCAGTTTCCCCCTTCTGTGCCACTTGGGGCTCTGGCACTGACTGCTGCCTGTTGTGAGGACTGAAGACTGCGTGCGGTAGGCAACACCTAACAAGGAAGCTAGAACACAACCGGAACTTAGCTCGTGCTAATGGTCATCTGGGCTGCGGATCACAGCTCCCACGGTCCCAGTGCAAGGAGCTGGCTGGCCTGCTGGACACTCCTCCTGTCCCTTGGGAGTGCCAAGAGATCTGGAGCCATCTCTCTTCCCTATGGCGTGGCAGGGAGCTTGCTGTGCACAGTCAGAAGTTCAAGCGAAGTTTCCGCTATGGGGAACAGTGCTGCAGTTAACCCTTTAGCCCATTTTTATAAATAACAGTTTATATTTATTTATTTATTTATTTGAGAGAGAAAGTGAGTGAGAGAGAGAAAAGAGGCAGACAGAGAGAGAATGGCCATGCCAGGGCCTCCAGCTGCTGCAAACAAACTCCAGACACATGTGCCACCTTGTGCATTGGGCTTATGTGGCTGTCAAACCCTGGGAGTTGAACCTGGTTCCTTTGGCTTGGCAAGGAAACGCCTTAACCACTAAGCCATCTCTCCAGCCCTAGCCCATGTTTTATGATTTGAATATGAAATGTTTACAACAGGGTCGTGTATTGAACACTTGGTCCCCAGCTGTTGGCACTACTTGGGGAGATGGTAGAAATAGTAGGAGGTGGGAACTACCTCTAAAAAGTAGCTTTCACTGGGGAACATGACTTTGAAAGTTATGCCTGGGGTTGAAGAGATGTCTTAGAGGTTAAGGTGATTGACTGCAAAGCCTAATGACTCAGGTTCAGTTCTCTAGAACCCATGTAAGCCAGACGCACAAGATGACACATGTGGCTGGAGTTACTTTGACGTGACTAGAGGACCTGAAACACCCATTCTCTCTTCTCTCTCTCATAAATAAATAAAATATTTCTTTAAAAAAGAAAGTTATACCTGGTCCTCCATCCTTTCCTTGCAGTCTGCTTCCTATTCATCCTCAAGTGAGCACCCTCCTCCACCACAAGCCCCTGGTACCATTATGCCCTGCCCAAGTACATGGGGCCAAGAAACCCCAGCTGAACCCTCTAAAACCATGGGTCAAAATAAATTTTCCCCCTTAAGTTGTTTCTGTCAGGTATTTGGTCTCAGCAATGCAAAGTCTGACTAATTAATATACCATTATTACCTCAAAGGTCTTGAAAATTACAAGCAGATGCTATAAGGACTGTAAGGAATAAGACCAGACTTCCTGGAGTCTTTACCTGTGGGCCTGTAGCCCTTAGGAGACATGTTCACTCCCAGTGCCCTCCTCCTGGGTCACTTGAATTCCTGACAAGGTTTGTTTTCCTTTTAGCATAACCAAGTCAGCTCCAGAGCTGGGCACCCACTCAGAGAGTTGCCACAGCATCTGCCAAGTACTCACACCCCTGTCACAAACAACCCTGGGCTGGGATGGGACATCTGAAAGACAAAAGCAGGATGACCATGTGCCTTATACTCAGCTTTCTCCCTCCTGCCCAGACACATGATGGAGAGACCCATGCATGCCCTGGAAGGGGTCCCTGAGCTGTACCACTGAGGACTCACGTGGTGCTCATACCAGCGCCCATTTAAACCCCAAGGTCTGCCCTGGCAGGCCACAGAATATATAACCCAGGCTGGGAAGTAATCAGATACCTCTGAAATAACGTCCCCAGGATTCAGAGAACAGGGAGAACCTGGAATAGTCACCCCCAGAGCATTCAGCTCTGGCCCCCAACATATTCAACAAACCAAAGGCTCATCACAAGCTGCCCTCACCCCACTTAGGGATATCTTTGGAATAGTCACTGAGACACGACACCACACAGCTTCCAACTTCATGAAACTTCCCCATGAAAGCCACTTGGAGAAATAGTCCCCATCATGTCATGTTTCCTGTGATATATTTAAGTCCCTACTCACACACACATATGCAGGTAGGGCTGTAGACAAGCTGACAGTTTTCTGCCCGCTCCTTCATCCTGCTGAGGTTCCAGATAACTCCCTTCTTAGAGAACCAGCCCCACAAATACCAGCTGTAGCCATTACATTCTCATGGTTGGGACAAAATAGTCAACCAGAAGCAGTTTATGGAAGGGAATGGTAGATTTCCAGCTTACGGTTTTGAGGGGAAGTTTCATCCTAGTGAAGAAATCACAGCATGGGCAGACCTCTGGACATCACCTCTCCTCAGCAGCAGGGAGGAAGCAGAGAGCGAGCTAGCTAGTGCTGACAAGGGGATGCTAGATTATTCCATCCCAAAGCCTGCCCCCTGTGATGCACCCCCTCCGGTAAGGTGCTCCCTCCCAAAGGCTCCACCAGCTGAGGGCTGAGCATGAGGCTTAATCACAAACACATGAGGCTACGGGAAACACTTCATTCAAAGCACCACACCAGCCACTGCCCAGAAAGTTCCAGGCCAAGCAGCAACCATTGCAGTCCCCTTTCTCCTGACCCTTTGCTTCTGAAAGGACAAAGGACATTCCCCCAGCAGATCCAAAACCATACAGGGACATCCTAAGCAGGCACGGCCCTGTCTGTGCCATGAATATCTTAAGAAGCCATAGTTCCCACCTAACTTCCTTGTCCCCATGTTGAAAGTTAGAACAGATGGGGGCTCTTTATTGATAGAAGGACAAAAGATTATGCAAAGATAGAGCCAGATGGCCTGTTGGCTGTGAGAAGTAATATTAACAACCCAACGATAACCATTTCCTGAGTCTTGCTACATGCCATGCCCTGATTCAGACCTAAGATACATTATTGTATTCTGCCCGTGTCTCTAAGAGTAGATTATCTCCACTTTACAGCTAAGGAAACTGAGGCTCCAAGAAGATAAGATAATTGGCTGTATGGATGCTCCACCTGGAAATGAAAGAAATTAATGCATGTCCATGTCTGTGTGACCTGCCTTAGCCCATCACATAAGTCACTACCTCTTCTGGTTGTAGATTCTGAGCCTGGCTCCGCTGCTTCCAGGCTTCCTGGGGCTGGGGAATCACTTTTCCACCCCTACATGTTTACTCAATTGTCTGATGAGAATGGTTCTTTCAGCCTGTGCCATCTCCCTGAACTGCCTAGGCATCCAAAGAAATTAAGAACAGAAAGTAATTTGCTGCAGTAGTGGCCCAGAGCCTCAGTGGGTAACCAATAGCTTTCTGATTGGCTAAGAGATCCGCTCAGTGTAAAGAAACCCATATCTGGAATTGGGAACCAGATCAGAATCCTATGGAGACAAAGATTATGTCCTCCAGTGTCAAGCTCTCACTAGTCTTTGGCTAAAAGAGGGGTTACAGGCATCATATTGTCCCTAAATTCATAATGCTTACCCCATTTAAACTATGCTGACTTCACTCTCCATTAGAGAATGTGTTCTTTTTCAGAGGGTAACAAGACTGCATGAGATAAACTACCCCTCACACTTCAGCCACGCCACAGCTGAATCCACAGAGGAATTGGAGAGATGAACATGAGTGCTCCTTCCATGCTGAACCTGATAATCAGCACCAGGGTGTAGGAGACAGATGCCAAGGGTACTCAACACCTACCAAAGCAGAGATCCAGAGGCTCCTAAGAGCTCATCACTGAAGTAGACTTAAAACTCACCCACCACGGCTCAGGGAATTTTGCGGAAGAGTGGTGGAAAGATATTAAGAGCCACAGGTTGAGACATCATGCCCAGAGGCATTCTCTCCCTCAAAAAATAACTGACTGCTGCTCCCACAGCACATAAACCGCAACCACATAGAGAATACCTGCAACCCCACTGAGGAGGGTCCCCAATGGAATGGGGACAGAGATGAGGGAAAAGAGGGTACAACACATGATGTATCCACAAGAAATACATTGTTAATAATAATAAAAGATTTAAAAAGAAAGGAATTTGCAAAGTGCAAAGGACCAGGCCCACAAGTGTCTGGTGCTCCTAACTGTACCAGGATGAATTCCTCCAGTGGACAGCACTCCCCCCTTCGTGCCTTGCTGCTCTGCAGGGCACCGGTTCCTCGGCTCATTGGAAATGCTTTCTGCAATAAGCAAGGGAAGTGTGAGTCATGATGACTTCAGGGACCTCGGGTCCCAAACCCCTTACAAGCCTCCGTGATTCCCAAACATCCCATGCCAAAGACATAAAGCCATGTTACAAGGAGCCATAATGTGGGGAAATGTCATGATTTTCCACGTGAGCAGTGACACGAGATATGAAAACAGAAAGGAACAGAGCAACTCCACCCCATTGCTGACTGGTCCCACTGAGCTAAAAGGAGCCCAGGGTTTTGAGAGTGGGCAAAATCAACAAGGAACTGGCTCGTGAAGAGAAAAAAAAAAAAAAAAAAAAAAGATGGCATTTTCTTGAGCTAATGGTACTAAAAATAGTGTGAGGCTTTCCACAAGGCCAGAATGGAGATTCAGGATGTGGCCGCAAAGTGTTTGTAATAATGGCTATTGGCCACTCAGAGCCATGCCCACAGCAACTAGCTGTCGGCCTAGTGACAGGACCAAGGAGGAAACAGCCACTTGTCCCCATCCCTGCGACTCTGGTCATGTAGTGCCCCTCCTCAGACTATTTACCCTTCACCCCACATCAAGCTGAGTGACCCTTACCTTGAGTTCCAGCCACCTCTACAAGTGGTCTTTCTCAAATTTTCCCCTACCTGCAGCATGAGAAGGCAACTTGCAATGGGGGGAGATGTGCAGGGGAAATGAGATCCCAGATGGGTGCCTATGGCTAGTGAAACAGCTTGTGGGTAAAGTGCTTGCTGTACAAGCATAAGGACCCAACTCCAGATCCCCAGCACCCATATTTAAAAAGCTAGAGCTGGAGGAATGGCTTAGTGGTTAAGGCATTTGCCTGCGAAGCCTAAGGACTCCGGTTCGATTCCCCAGGACCCAGGTTGGCCAGATGCACAAGGGATCGCACAAGTCTGGAGTTCGTCCGCAGGGGCTGGAGGCCCTGCTGTACCCATTCATTTTCTCTCTCTCTCTCTCTCTCTCTCTCTCTCTCTCTTTCTCTGTCAAATAAATAAATTAAATAAAATTTTTAAAAAGCTACGTGTGGCAGCATGCATCTATAAACCCAGCTCTGGGAAAGTAGAGATATGAGGATCCCTAGGACTTTATGACTAGCTAATCTAGCCAACTCTGAGACCGCTAGGTTCAGGATGAAATCCTGTCTCAAAAAATAAGGTGGAGGTAGGGAAGGTAGCTCTGTGGGTAAAACATCTGGTATACAAGCATGGAGACCTGAGTTCAGATCACCAGGACCCACAAAACTGATCTGCTCAGTGGAATAGGACCCATAGCTGGAGCTGGGAAACAAGTCAGAACCATATCCAAAAATGAGCCCACTCTCCATTGTCAAGATCCCATCAATCATGGACTACAAGAGGGCCTACACCTATTAAATTCTCTCTAAAAAAAAAAAAAAAAAAAAAAAAAAAAAAAAAAAACAATGGTTATCCCATTTATGTGGTGCTAACTTTAGTCTCCGTTGAAGAATTTGATTCTCTTTTCAGATAGATGTAGATCCTAAGGAGAGAACCACCCATCATACCTCAAAAGGGCCCCAGCTGAAACTAAGAATAAGTGGGGGGAAAAGCGAGAGTGCTGTTTTCGTGGTGAACCTGGTACCAGCACAAGGTGAAGGAGATCGACACAGAGAACAATCAACTCCTACCAAACCAGATATCCAAAGACACAGAGGCTCCCAACACCTCATCACTGAAGCAGACCTAAAATAAAATCAACATGGCTCAGGGAAATTTGTGGAAGAGGGGACAGAAAGAATTTCAAAGCCACACGTTGGGTCATTATGCAGAGACATTGCCTCCTACCCATAACTGATGGCTAACCCCACAATGCACGACCCATATTCTCCAACAAGGAGGATCCCTGCAGAGGGGGAGGGGACAGGGAGGAGGCTAACAATGGTACCAACTTGACTGTATTCACTGAGTACAAAATTAATAATAATAAAAAAGAAAATACAAAGATGCTAACATGATGACAAATTCTAAAAAAAAAAGAAAAGAAAAGAAAAACAGACACAGTAGTTCATGCCCATAATCCCAGTACACCTACAGAAAGGTGGGAGGAAGAGACCTGAGAATCCCTGGAAGCTGGCGGGGCAGCTGCCTTGGGGTACACAACAGTAAACAGCAAACTACCATACCTCAAACAAGGTGGATGTTGAGAACCCACACCAAAGCTTGTCCTCTGACCTCCAAAGCATGCCATGGCACATGTGTGTGTATACATACATACACAAGCACTCACATACACACATAAATAAAAAATTAAAAATAAGTAGTATAGGACTGGACAGATGGTGGTTAAGGTGCTTGCCAGCAAAGTCAAAAGACTGAGGCTTGATTCCCCAGGACCCATATAAAGCCAGATGCACAAGGTGGCTCATGCATCTGGAGTTAGTTTGCAATGGCTAGAGGCCCTGGCATGCTCATGCTCATGCTCATTCTGTCTCTCTCTCTCTCTCTCTCTTTCTCTTTCTCTCAAATAAATAAATAAAATATTACTTTAAAAATAAGTAACATAAAAGCCGGGCGTGGTGGTGCACACCTTTAATCCCAGCACTCGGGAGGCAGAGGTAGGAGGATCGCCGTGAGTTCAAGGCCACCCTGAGCCTCCACAGTGAATTCCAGGTCAGCCTGGGCTAGAGTAAGACCCTACCTCGAAAAACCAAAAAAAAAAAAAAAAAAAAGTAACATAACAAGTAACCAAGGGACACCTGACATCAGCCTCTTGCCTCTACACACATACATGTGAACATGCATGCATAACAGGTGCACACACACACACACACACACAAACTCAGTTTGTTCCATCTCGCAGTTATATTGTTATTCCAGAAAGGAAGGCCCCATGCCATTAAGAGCCTCTTGGCTTAACTCTGCCAGTGTGGGTGCCCTACAGTGATGAGGCAATTCTCTGAGGATCTCTGCTTCAGCACTCCCGTGGTTATGGAGGTTGATCCATCGATCCTCTCATTTATTCACTCAGCACGTGTTTATTGTACTTCTGATGCCTGGAGTCAGGGCTCTACCACAGAGGAGCTCAGCCCTCCCTGGACTCAGTTTTATAAAAGACATAAACAAGGAGTCTAAATATCCCATGGCTCTGTAGCAAGGGCTCCAACATGGACTAGCCACTGAAAGCAGAGAGGGAGAAACGAAGAAAGCTCAGCCTAACAAGAGATCAGGTGTCCTTGAGGAAACCCTGAACCATTCAGTTCCCTCATCTGTAAAACGGACATAACAGCCACATAGGTTTCATGGGGGTTAAATGAGTTTTAATTAGAGCAGTGGAAAGTGCTTAATGTGGTGCCTATTTCATCGTAACTGCTCACCGACTAGGTTGGGACTGAGGAATGGGTGGAATGGGGATGTGGGATGAAAGGAGAGAATTCTAGAAGAGTAAGTCCCACACAAGGAAACAGTGTGTTTAATAGTCAATAAATCAGTCAGTGAGCATTTCTTACACAAATACATACTTTAAAGACATGTGAGAATAATGCATCCTGCATAAGCCACACCCTTAAGCTATTGTGCCCTGTCTGTCATGTACCTGTGGGACAAAGTGGCACCTAAGCCAAGTGCCCACAGGCAAGTATGAGGTATTTTTCTAAGCAGAGTGCCAATGTGTCTTAAGAGCAGAAACCGAGTCTTTCACCTTATGGGGTCCCCCAGCAATGTCCCAGACTGTAAGGTCTTATTCTCTATCCATCAAGGGTGACCAAGTTTCCCCTTTCCTCCCTCTTCCTGTTATCTCATGGTCCCTATCCTGGGGAAAGGTCCTGGCCAAGACCACTAGAGAGATCCGGTGTCCCATCTCAAGGAACAACCAGAGAAAGACAGGTTTGGGACAAAGGGCTCTGGGCTTGGATTAGACTCCAGCTCTGCCAGCTGGTGGCTCTGTAGGTTTGGGCACATTACCTGGTACACAGTCCAGACAGCTCAGTAGGTGCCTGAGAGGAGCAGGTCGTGGGGGTTCTGGAGAAGTGGTTCTCACCACTGGGAGAGGGATCCTGAGATTTGGGACTTTCAGTGCTCTGGCAGAACCCATCCTCACTCTCTACCTATTTCTCCTCCCTCATGTTCTGACCCCTCTAGAGCTGAGTCACAAGTAAGCACAGAATGGCATCACAGTCTTTTAGCATCTTGGCCAGCTCATGAGTGTGCGTCTTGGCAGAGAGTAGAGGAAGAGGAAGAACCATATTGCCACCATGATGTTGCTACCCTCCAGGTTGGCAGCAATGTCTTATGTTGAAGAACTGGGCAGAGTCTCTCAGGGATTCCATGTGGGACTAATTCTGTTTCACTGGGGTGCTCCAAGAGAAGGGACAGGTGAGATTGGTATGCTCTGCTCCCCAAGAAATCAAGGTGGGCTTCTTGGACTAGTCAACCCGATGCTTGTCTGCTAGGCAGGCTGCAGAGGTCTCAACTGCACCCATGCTGGAAAATGCAAGAGTCCCCTGGGGCTTCTGCCTAGCTCCCTGGGATATGGCCTGCCTGAGAGATTACAGCGGGCTCTCTGCCATCCCATCAAAGAGACATTGTGTGTTTTCAGTTACCAGCTCTCACTTACATCCTGGTCCGAGCTTGAATGCCAGGCCATATTAGGTCATGAAGGCCAGGCCTGTTGATTTTTGTCACTAGCCACACCACATCGTATTTTTAGGGGTGACGGACATGAAGACAGTGCCAGAGGGAGAGTTTTCCTCTGAGTGCTGATGTGTTACTTCCAGAGTGGTATCACACATGGAGGGAGGTCACACAGACCCCCTCATTCCTGCCATAGTCTGGAATGGAACCAGCTGTGAGACCAGGTGTAAGTCCTGCTAAGCACCTGGTTTGTAGTGGCCCAGGATGGAAAGGAAAAGTTCCAAACCTCATGTGGGGGAAAAAAAAATCAACCTTCTTGGAGCAGCCTTGCCTATCCCTGCTGTCCCTCCTGTCCTTCTGCAGAACCACAGCAACTCAGCACATGGGCCTTGGACTTGATCATCTCTGTGTCCATCATCACTGTGGTAAGGAACACATTGAGCTTACCTGAGGGAACAGTAGGGTAGGATGCCCCAAATTAGTAAGTTGAGATAGAACAGGAAGCTAATGCCCTCAAATCATTGAGATAGTAAGTGAGAGAGGATTAGAGCCTCTCTTGTGGACCCAGGAGCATGGCTTCCTTTCCCCAAAGTCTATCCCTGTAAGGGACCAGTCTTGAGGCTCTTCTGTACTTCATCCCTGCAAAGCTTCACAATCTTCCAGGACTGCAGGTTAGGGCAGTGGAGAGATGAAGTGCTTTTTGTGATTTTTCACTTGTATCCCCCAATCCTGTCTAGGATGAATAATCTCCCTCTCTCTTTCTCTCTCCCCCACCCCATATGGGATCCAACATACAAGACACCAAAGACAATCTCTAGAGTGGGTAGAGGAACAAGGCTATTTCTCTAGTGAGCAGTCTCTCAACCCTCATGCCAATAACTAAGCATGATGCCAGTGGCCCCAAGACTATGACTGAGGAGCCGCTCCTAGGATATGGAGCTATGAGGAATGGAAACCCAGGTCAATATAGTTGCTTTGGGAGCAGAGCTGGGTCATAAGATTCTTACATCCTGAGATAAGGCCCTGAGTGAGTGGTCAGGGAGACCTTTGGACAAAGCTCTTTGGCCATCATCCCTTCCATGTCTTTCATACATCAGGTCATGGATCACCTACCAAAGATGACATGGGAGAAGGCCCCTGAAACATTGGGCCCAATATAAAGCATCTCTGAATGATCTTTTCTCCCCTACCTATGATGTTGATCATGGGTAGAGTGGGCTGAGCATGTAGGATGAAGAGGGGAGAGGGATGGAGTGGCAGCAGTGGTAATACCAGCAACAGGAGCAGTGAGAATGTAACCAAGAGTTCTGGAGAGCATCCAGGAACAGAGATGGTGGGGAGCAGAGAGGACACAGATGAGCAGCAATGTAAGTACAGAGATGGCAGCATCTGTGCAAAGACAAAGATGACTGTAGGACTGCAGACCTGGGTTTCTGGAAGAGTCACCAAGGAACTGCCAATCCCTAAGAGCAGAAGGTCCCAAACTCCAAGGCCCAAGAGCTATAACTCTCACACTGTCAGGAGCCATGGGTCCTGACTCATGGCCTAGTGTCTTATAACACTAGCTATTGCTGGCTAACACTACTGCTAGGGGGCTGCTAAGAGCAGAAGAGTACACTCGGCTGCAGAGTGCCAAACCATGGGAGTCAAAGCCCAGAGCAACAGGCTTTCACTGAGCATCTAGAGTCATAAGTCTGTAGCCTCCAGAGCCTGGAGCTATGAGCCTCCAGTTCTCCCGCCTTGAAGCTATAAGTGCCAGATTCTTTCATCCCAACTCATATAAACCTTTGGCCCTCGAGGGCTGAGATCTGCCAACATCAGAGAACTACTCCTCGCCTATTCATAATTTCTACTTGTCTAGATGAGCAAACGAATCCCAGCTGATGAGTAATAACATCTCTATATGACAAGATTTTCTTGGTTGCAAGAGACAGGAAACCCAATTCAGACTGGCTTAAATAAAAGAAAAGGAATATATTGACTTTTTTAATATATATATTTTTTATTGACAACTTCTATACTTACAGACAACAAACCATGATATTGCCCTTCTCTCCCCTACTTTCCCCTTCATAACTCTGTTCTCCGTCATATCCCCTCCCTCTCTCCATTAGTCTCTCTTTTAATTTGATGGCATCATTTTTTTCTCCTATTATGAGGGTCTTGTGTAGGTATTGCTAGGTACTGTGAGATCATGGATATCAAGGCCAATTTCTGTCCAGACAGTTGAATGTAAGGAGTGGTACCCTTCCTTTGGCTCTTACATTCTTTCCACCACCTCTTCCACAATGGACCCCAAGGCTTGGAGGGTATGACATGTTTCGGTGCTGGACACTCCTCTGTCAATTCTTCACAGTACTGTGTTGCCTTTTGGGTCATCCCAGTGATCATCACAATCTGAAACGAGAAGCTTCTCTAACAAGAAATGAAAATAGCATTAATATATAAATATGAACATTAAGTGTAGTGCTTTCAGGGCAATTTGGTGAGAATAATATATGCATTTATCCAGACAAGAGCAAGCTTTATACCCCTAAGGCTCATGACCTCCCCTGCCATAGGCTTTTGACTAGGTTTTCAGTACCAGGCATATATTCCCTCCCATAGAGTGGGCCTTCAGTCCAGTAAGAGAGCAGCTGGTTTCCCCCAGAGCAAACATGCCACTCTTGCACTCGTTTGGTCATTTGGCCTGTTTGGCCAAACTTAAGTTTTCTGATGACCACTGTTTTCACTGCTGATGACTTCTGTCTCACATAAGACTGAATACAGTACAGCTTTTTCCAGCTTTCAGTTGGATGGTCTATAGGGAGAAGGTTTTCTGCTCAGAACCAACTTGACTTCTCAGTGTTTTTGCTGCTCAGGCATATGAAGACTTCAGCAATAGGGTCTTACCATCTCTTTCTCAAGAGAAACCAAGGGCCTTGGCAATAGCCTGTAATGTTTTGGAGGCAACAGGGACCTCTTTGGCCAACAACCCATTTGAAGGTACCCCATCCTTGGCACTGAAAATTTTGTAGTAACAATCTATGGTTTCTGGATGTGCCATTGTTCAAGAAAGTATGTTTTCATATGTCTTATTCAGAATATCCTGAATTTTGATTGACCCTCTCCCCTGACCTCATTTAGGCCTTTCCCCTCCCTGTATTCTGTTCTTCTACTTACATATATACAATACCATCCCCTTGAGGTAGGGTCTCACTCTAGCCCAGGCTGACCTGGAATTCACTATGTAGTCTCAGAGTGGCCTCAAACTCACGGTGATCCTCCTATCTCTGCCTCCCAAGTGCTGGGATGAAAGACATGCACAACCATGCCCAGCTAGCTTGTAATTTTTTGAAATATTTTATTTATTTATTTGCAAACAGAAAGAGACAGAGGAGAGAGAGAGAGAGAATAGATGCATAGATGCTTTGGAGCCTCTAGCCCTGAAAATGAATTCCAGATACATGCACCACCTTGTGCATCTGGCTTTATGTGGGTGCTGGAGAATCAAACCAGGGTCATTGGGCTTTGCAGGCAAGTGCCTTAACCACTAAGCAATCTCTCCAGCCCTGATTTATAATTTTAAATATTTATTTATTATTTATTTCAGAGAAGGAGAGAGAGGGAGAAACAGATAGAAAGAGAGATATGAGTGCCAGGGCCTCTAGCCTCTGCAAAGGAACTCCAGATGCATGAGCCACCTTGTGTATCTGGCTTTACGTGGGTACTGGGGAATTGAACGTGGGTCCTTTGGCTTTGCCAGCAAGTGCCTTAACTGCTAAGCCTACTCTCCAGCTCCTATAATTTTTAATCTACAGATAGGTCACTTTATATACAACCAGATCAAAGGTTCCATTGCTGTCATCAAGATGTCAGTTATTGTCCTCTTTCAGAGCCTGGCCATCTACCACGGAGGCTGTAGGTGATGGACAGACACAGCATATCCAGTGGGAAACAACACCTGCTTTCTCCCAGCAATTCCAGTGAGTCTTTTGGCATAGCAGTGGCCTAGTCACTATGGGCAGGGATGAGGATCCATTGGCAGGCTACTGGCCAGGGTTTAGTTTATAAGGCTACTTTGGAACCCCACCCAAACATAAGAGGAAAGTGTTAGTCCTTTTGTTACTGTGAAAAATACCTACAAGAATAAATTTAATGGAGGCAAGATTTATTATTTTGTTTTTGTTTTTGTTTTTATTTATTTATTTCAGAGTGACAGACAGAAAGAGGAAGAGGCAGATAGAGACAGAGAGAGAGAGAATGGGCACGCCAGGGCTTCCAGCCACTGCAAACGAATTCCAGATGCGTGCGCCCCCTTGCGCATCTGGCTAACGTGGGTCCTGGGGAATCGAGCCTCGAACCAGGGTCCTTAGGCTTCACAGGCAAGCGCTTAACCACTAAGCCATATCTCCAGCCCTGCAAGATTTATTTTGACTCATGGCTTCAGAGGTTTCAGCCTGTGGCTGGCTGGTTCCATGGCTTTCAGGCCTGTGGCAAGGCAGAGAGAGTATGGTAGAGAAAATTTTTTCTCACCTCATGATAACCAGGAACAAAAGGAAGTAGCAGGAAATGGTCAGGATCAAGATATATCCTTCAAAGGTATGGCTCACTACTTCCAGTAGACCTTGCCTGCCACACAGTTCTATGACCTTCCAAGAGTTTTTTATTTTTATTTTTATTTTTATTTTATTCTTATTTTTTGAGGTAGAATCTCACTCTAGCCCAGGCTGACCTGGAATTCACTATGTAGTCTCAGGACGACCTTGAACTCATGGCAATCATCCTACCTCTGCCTCCCAAGTTCTGGGATTAAAGGTGTGAGCCACCACACCCAGCTTTAAATATATATATATACACACACATATATATAATTTATTTACGAGAGAAAGACAAAGAGGCAGATAGAGAAACAGAGAGAATGGGTGTGCCAGGGTCTCTAGCCACTGCAAATGAACTCCAGACACATGTGCCACCTTGTACATCTGGCTTATGTGGGCCCTGGGGTATTGAACCTGGGTCCTCAGGCTTCTTAGGCAAGTGCCTTAACTGCTAGGCCATCTCTCCAGTGCAAGAGTGTTTAAATTTTGTGTCTATCAAAGTATTAAACCATTCATTATGTCAGAATACTCATGATGTAATCTTCTCTGGAAATGTATTTCCAGATACACCAGACCTGTGGTTTGGCAATCTCCTAGGTATCTCTCAATCCAATGAAGTTGACAATCAAGATGCACTATCACAGTGTTCAAACAGAGATGAGGAAATGGGGCCATTTCCAGAAGATGAAGTGGATCCTGGGAAGGCAAGTCGCAGGTGTTCACCACAGAGCTTGTAGCAGTGTATCAATTTTTTACACTATCTCTACCACACACATGACCTTGGTGAGCTACAGATAGAAACAAGCCCTTTCATTCTCATCACCTCTGCTGTCTCTGCTCCAGTGTGGAGAGATTTCTAGAAGTGCTGCAGAAAAGTGGAGACATGAAGAGAGTAAAACTCAGTGTCTCACTCCATGAAGAGCTTGCAGTTGTAACCTAGCAAAAACCACCCACGTGTCTACTGTCCCCCTCGTGTGGCTCCTATGACTCCTGCCTAAGCCATGGGAGCTGCCGGGGCCTCATCTCAAAGTTGAGGCCAGCTAAATGACTCACCTCTGCCAAGGGACTGGGTCAGTGGAGGAATGCATGCACAAATCTTCACCCTGGGTGCTAAGGCAGAAAGCGGAGCAGCAGCCTTGCTCAGCAGGAGCCTCACCCACAGAAGCTAAGAGCTAAAGACAAGAGCATGAGGCAAACCCAAAGGCTAGGCAACTAAAACATAGGAAATAAAGTGACCACAGAGGTTGCCAACACAGCCAAGAATACCCTATGACCAGTGTGAGGCAAGTGAGGTATAGTGACAGATTCAAGATGAACACTAAGAACAGGGAGCACCCCCGCCAGAGCTGCTTGCGCATGAGCAAGGGTATGGCAAGCAGGCCCAGAACACACAACAAAGACCCTTGAAATGGCTGCTAACATGTGCCCAGAGCAACCCTGGCTTAGATGACTTCCTTCCACAGGCTCCATGGATCTATTGCACACAAAAGCATTCACTATGAGTATAAAGCATTGAGCCATATGACGTCATTCATGTTGGCCTCTGTCTGGTTCTTCCTACCAAGCCAGCGCTGACCTTCAGAGTTGAAGCTTCTTATTGTCTATTGCCTAAAGGTACTGCACTCTCTCTCTCTCTCTCTCTCTCTCTCTCTCTCTCTCTCACACACACACACACACACACACACACACACACTCGTCAGCCCTCTCCCCATAGGCTTCACATATATGAATTCAAACAACAATGGATCATAAATATTCAAAACACTGCATCTATGCTAAATTTATACTGATATTTTTCTCGTCTTTTTCTAAACAGCAGAGCAAAATAACTATTCACATATCATTGATATTAGGTGTTGCAAGTAATCCAGAGAAGATATAAACTCCACGGGAAGGCTGTGTGGAATATATGCAGGAGGAACAAGTGCATTCTCAGAGTTTAGTGTTCTTGGAGACCCTGGGCTACTTCCTGCAGGGGTTGAAAGATGACTTTATACCCACAACATATACAGTGTATGGGCGCATGATGTGTGTGTGTGTGTGTGTGTGTGTGTGTGAATATAGCTCCCAAACACATGTTCACACACATGTGTTCCTCTGTTCAAGGTTCTGCAGAAAGTTGCTGACATGAAGGACCCTTCCCTGACCGCCTGGCCTGTGCTCATCTCAGGTGCTTCTGGGCCTCAGCAACCCTTAGTTCTGTCCTCGCCTGTCTTTGCATGCTCTGTCGTTACTCTTCAACTGTTTTAAGCAGAGAAGCGCCTCCGAATCTCGGCTTTTGGGAGTCCAGAGCCAGTGGCTATCAGACCGTCTCCCCTGCGTGGTGCGCGCCTTCGACCCTGGCTTTGCGCCTGTGCTCGGCTGTGCTGCACTTTGCTTTCTTTCATGTACTGATTTGTATTTAATTTTTTCCATGTGTGTGTGTGTGTGTATGTGTTGGGGAGGCATGTGTGTGCCCTAGTGCATGACATGTGGAGGTCAGAGGACAATGTCAATGTCAAAGTATCTGTGTGACAGGGTATCCTGCCCAGGAGCTTCCCACTCTCCTGACTCTGCCTCCCCCTGCATGCAGGCATGGGGAACGCAGACCCACATGCCACTTTACCCCCAGATTTACGTGGGTGCTGGGAAATCTGGACTGGCCAGCACGCTATATGAAAACAAGCACCTTTAACCACTAAGCCATCTCCCCAGCCTTGTGTGTTTTAGATTTTATTATTGGCATTTTTATACATATATAATGTATTTTGTTCATGCTGTCCTTGTATTACCTACTCTTAACCCCTTCCCTGTCCCCCTTCCACTGAACCCCCTTCTACCCAACTAGTCCCTTAGCAACGATTTTAGTGTCTTTTCATTTCTTTGTGCACGGGTGTGCCTAATTGTTTTGTTGCTTTGTTTTTTGAAAGAGAGTCTCACTAGGTAGCCCACCTCAGCCTGCCAAGTGCTGTTATTATAAGAATGTGCCAGGATACCTGGCTTATCAGATGCAACCTTAGCCCTTTCATCAAATCAACCTCTGGTGAGTACTTGAAGAGCAGTGACTGTGGCCACCTGGAGGTAGGGGTCTCTCCTGCAAGGCAGCGCTCCCCTGCTCCAAAGGCCACTCCGTTTGTGGAGTGCATGCAGGCGTGTCTGCTGCCAACTTTCCCTTGTGCCGTGCCCTCATCTATCTCCGCGCGACTTGATGCGGTCCTCACTGAGCACACCTGCTGGCCTTTTCCTCACACTCAACAGCTTTCATTTGCTCTTCTGACAACTGGCTACCATGCCTTCTACAGGTTGTGGGTGCCTGAAATTCAGTAGAAAACACCCCTTGCAGAACTTCCTTCCTCAGGGAAGACGCATGACAAACGCATGGTTGTGGCATGATCAATGAGCAGACAGGACACTGGGATCAGGGCTTTGCAAACAATCCCTGTAGATATTTGGTATCACTGAAATACAGCCAGATCCTGGGAGGGGAAATATAAACAGCTTCATGGGTACCTCTGGGCAAATCTCCCTTTTTGCTATTAACACATTTTTGTATTATTTCAAGAACATGACTTTAGACAAATTATATAAGTAATAGTACAGCTCATTTTACAGATTAATCTCCAGAAGATAAGATAGATAGATATTATTAGCTATGTATAAATATATGTACCTCTAGGGCAATATTCAAAATGTTCACACCCAGAAAGCAGGACAGACACCAGCTGTCAGGTACCAAGTATTGTGAAAACTTCCTAACATTGGATTTTATAATTCCTCATTGTCACTGTGTTTTCCCTGTGTGTGTGTGTGTGTGTGTGTGTGTGTGTGTGTGTGTGTGTACAGCTATGAATGTACCACATGCATGTGTGCAGATGTGGAGGCCAGAGGAGAACACGGGATGACTTCCTCCATTGGTCGTCCACTTGTTTCCTTGAAATGGAGTCTCTCAGTGAACCAAGAGCTGCTGCTTTCTGTCAGACTGGCTGACCAGAAAACCTCAAGGATTCTCCCATTTCCCTGCTGTGCCCCCCCCAGCCCCCACAGTCAGAACTAGAGTTACAGGCTGAGGGGCCATGCCTAGCTGTTTACAGGGGTCCTGGGGAATAGAACTCAGGGTGAACCAGGCTTTCTCAGGCCCTCGTACTTGCATGGCCAGTGCTCTTCCCACTGAGCCACCTCCCCAGCCCCTGTGCTCCATGTTTTTAATTTTGCTTTGTTTTTTTAGGTAGGGTCTCGCTCTAGCCCCAGCTGACCTAGAATTCACTCTGTAGTCTCAGGGTGGCCTTGAACTCATGACCATCCTCCTTCCTCTGCCTCCCGAGTGCTGGGATTAAAGTTGTGCACCACCACACCAGGCTGTTTTCCTTTTTTTCTTGTTAATTACTGTGATATACTTCATAATTATTCTCTGACTCTTCTCTTTTATTGCTAAAAAGTTGTTCAGTTAATCAGATGAAAATGTGTCATTCATTTTCTCATGTGCCAGCCATGAGCCTTGATATCAAGTCCCCCTTATTATAGTTAGTCATAAATGTGCAGGCTAGGAGATATTTCTCAATTATTCTTTCTACTTCACGTCAATTCCCATTGCATTTATTTCCTTTTGGTGATTTTGTTTGTAGTTGTGAACAACTGTTCTTAAATTTTCATAAATTTTATGTGTATTCTCCCTACTCACACCTTTCATTTATTTAATACAAAAATACATTTTATTTCCAGTGTGGAGACATTGCAAGGTGTCCTTCTTGACTTAAGTAATTTTTTCGTTTTTGCTACCAAATATGTGCATGATTACTACAGAAAAAATGTTTAAAAAGAATACAAGAATTTTTTAGGGAAAAAATGGTCCACAAATGAATTTCATATTACTTTCACCGGCAGATTTTTTTAAGTGCCCAACAGGTCTTTCTCTGTAGTTTATAATTAGTATCATGAGATTTTTTTAATGGCTTGAGTATTTTATGATGGCTAGAAATGTTAAAATACCTCAGGTTATCCTGATCTACTTAAGCCTGTGGAGTTCATGAACACAAACAGTAATTTGCCAGATTCTAATTGCAGAACAAAATTATGTAGTCCTTACTTGTGACCACGGCTAATTTCTATATAATATGAAACTTTTTGTTGCATAAAGCCCTTTGTGGTTGTTTATTTTTAACAGAAATTGCTCAATCCAGAAATAATCTTCACATACTGAAAATCCACATTTTTATATCTCAAAAAGCCATAATTGGTCTTATCTCCTGGATTCATTTGCCATCACTGTCTTGTTAATAAGACTGCTAATTGAGTGGAGAAAATATTAAAATATGTATGAGTCTGCTAAAAGAGTAAACATGTTGCCGGGCATGGTGGCTCACACCTTTAATCCTAGTACTTGGGAGGCAGAGGTAGGAGGATCACCATGAGTTCAAGGCCATCCTGAGACTACATAGTGAATCCCAGGTCAGCCTTAGCTAGAGCAAGACCTTACCTTGAAAGACCAAAATAATAATAATAATAATAATAATAATAATAATAATAATGAAGAAGAAGAAAATAAAATTAAGAACAGTGGAATATGTAGGCTTGGCATATAAGGGAAAGAAAGAGCTTTGTCCCACCTGGGCTAGAGGTAGTTGGTGTGAGAGGCTTATTGCATTCATCCTATATCCTGACTTGTGCAGAGTTGCACTGCATAGAAATGGACTGGTGTGAGCAGATGAATATGGCACAGAAAGAAATGAAATCTTTTAGTCAAAACTACTGGCCAGTCAACTACAACTGTTTGAGAGCTTATCACCATTGAGACTGGGCCAGCTCTTCTGCATTAGGACAGAAAGAATGCTGACTCTTTTGAAAGTAGGGTACCTAAATGCTGAAGGAATGTCCTGTTCTTTAAAGTTAGCTTTGTCTCCTCCCCCGCCCCCATTAGCAAATTTGGTAGCCTACCTTGTACTACAGGAGTATAACAAATGTAGGAAAGGGAGAGTCACTGGGTTTGCAATGTAGGTTTATTTTTTTCCTTTTGTGGAAATGGGCACTGGGCAACATGAGGCAGGTTTGATGCCCAGGACTGCACAGTCAGCCCAGAGGCCAAATGGAGGCTTTTACATGGTGTGTGAACAGTAGCAGAGGAAGCCAACATGTGCAGTTTAGTAGAGGAAGTTCAAACCAGACCAGAGTGGTTGAGGTTTAATTTTTCATCATGGGTCTACTCACGAGAAGGCAAAGATTCTTTATTTTGGGGGAGTGTGTCAGGGGAGAGGATAACATTCCACTTGCATGGAGTTCAAATGTGGAGATCATTCTTAACTCCCAGGCCATATGAAAGTAAGTAGTGGGTTGTATTTGACTCCAGGACAAGTTTGCAGATCCCTGTGCTAACACATTATGCAATTTGGTTTTCTCCACTGGACATAAGACTCTGGAATCACCTTCTCACTGCTCACTGCTCACTTTGATTATGTGTGGCGCATACTAGCAAAGAAAGTTCTATAAGAACATCAGTCTTGTCTGTACCCCTCCACATCTCCAGGTTGGGGAAGAGTGGGTGTCAGAGTATCCAAGTGGTGGTAGTCACCTGATTGATGTTTGATGAACACATACTGATCCAGATCCTATCACTAACTGAATAACAATAGAAAGACGTGTGGGTGGGAGAGATGGCTCAGCAGTTATGTGTGCTTCCTGTGTAAGCATGAGGGCCTGAAGAGGGGTCTCAGACCACCCAAGTTTGAATCTCTAGAACCCATGTAAACAACTGAGCCTGGTCATGTGTGCCTGCAGCTCTGGTTCCATAGGGACTCAGAGACCCAGGAATGGTTAGAGCTTGAAGGAAAAATAAAAAGGCTCCAGGTTCAGTAAGAGACTCCAGGTCAGTGGGTACATACATGTACATATACCACACAGGCCACACACACCACCCACTACCCACGAACACAAAAGGGAAAGACGTGCAATCTATAGAGGGACAGGAAATGCCACTGCTCCTTTAGAGTTTCTTACATTTGGCAGTGGTATTTTCCTAAAATTTATTTATTTGAGAGAGAGAAAGAGGCAGAGAGGGAGAGAGAGAAAGAATGGGCACACTAGAGCCTCCAGCCACTGCAAACGAACTCCAGATGCCTGTACTACCTTGCACATCTGGCTTACATGGGTGCTGGGGAATTGAACTTGGGCCCTTAGGTTTTTTCAGGCAAGTGTCTTTAACAGCTGAGCCATCTTTCCAGTCCCCAACTCAGTTTTCTTTATACCACTTATCTATAATAAAGATTCAAGATGTCATTTGAGACTTGAAGTCACTTTAAATGTGTAACCCATCCATAGTTTTTTCATTATTATCAGTATAAACAATATTTTATGAAGATGTTTCATATCTTGTTTTTATGTTGACTTCCATATATCAAGGAATTCAGGGAGCCAACAGAATCATTCTATGAACATCTGGTTAAGTGAGATTTGCCTAGTCTGTTCTTGGCAAGAAACCCTTCAGAAATCCACTATCAAAAAATATGAAACACAGAGGCACCCAAGATCTCAATACAAAAGCAGACCTAATATGAACCCAACATGGCTCAGGGAAATTTGCGGAAGAGGGGTCAGAAAGAATGTCAGAGCCACACGTTGGGTCATGACACGCAGAGACATTTCCTCCTACCCGAAACTAAAGGCTTAACCCCACAATGTACAACCCATATTCCCCAACAAGCAGGGTTCCTGTGGAGGGGGGAGGACAGGGAGGAAGCTAACAATGGTACCAACGTGACTATATTCACTGACTACAAAAATTATTTAATTTAAATTTTTTAAAAAAAATGAAGTGGGCAGAGGAGATGGCTCAGTGGGTAGAAGAATGCCCCAAGCGTGAAGGCCTGAGAGAGCCCAATTCACCCCGAGTTTGATTCCCCAGCGCCCTCATAAACAGTGGAGTACAGCTGTGTATGCCTGTAACTACAGTCTGTGAGGAGTGGAGACAGGAGGATTGCTAGGACTAATGAAAACAGCAGCTCCAGATTCAGAGAAAGACTCCAGCTCGGGGAGTTTTGCGGGTGAGTGATAGAGGAAGACATTCGACATTCTCCTTTGGCCTCCATGTGCACACAGAGTGTAGACAGCTGGACACACATGCATGTATGCCATGCATACGCCACATATACTAGGCATAAATGTGCAAAAAACCCAAACTGAAAACTCTTCCCTGCCCTCTCTCATACACATAGTGTTTGAGGTTACATGTCTTTTTATCTATTGCTACCCATTCTGTGTGTTTGTGTATAACCCTAGTGATTCTTCTAAAATCTCCTCTATCTGACATACCTGACATTAACCATTTATTCCATAAGATCCATTCTGCTGGAGTGAAGAAATGTCTTTGCTTTGCAGGTCTAGTGAAAAGAAGTGGTAGGAGAAGCAAAAGCCTGACTCCCTGAGGAGTGGTGGTCACAGCAAGGAGAAATGTCCTGTTGGAGTTCCCATCCAGAACTGGCCTTTTGGGCAATGGCTGTCGACAGAAGGAGGTGAGATCAGTTTTGTCCCCTAAATCACATTTAGTAATCTCATCCAAGAGAGAGGGATGGTACTGGCATTTTGTGGGCAGAGGACAAGGATGTTGCCAAATCCCCTTCAGTGTACGGAAAAGCCCCCTGACTAGGGGAAATCTAGCCCCAGATGACAATAGAACAAATGCTGAGTAAACAGTCTTTCTGGGGGAAAGCTTTCTTAGTTTGGCAGCCTCTGTTGTGAAGACAGAGAGAGAGAGGACTTCATACTTTATATACTGGATCATATTAAATGAGGACCAAATAATCCCAGCCATGATGAGACCAGCACTGTCTAGAATTACTTAAAAGTATACTGAGGGGACTAGAGAGATGTCTTAGTAGTTCAGGTGCTTGCTTGCAAAGCCTAAGGACCCAGGTTCAATTCCAGTACCCAAATAAGCCAGATGCACAGGGTGGCATGTAAATCTGGAGTTCATTTGCAGTGGCTGGGATCCCTGACACTTCCATTCCCTCCATAAATAAATAAATAAATATTTTAAAAAATAAAAAAGTGCACTGAGTCAATGAACATGAAGGAAGAAATAGACCAGACGACCACCCCTACATGAGCAACACAACCTTCCACTGCTTGAACAGGCCGCATATCCTCATTAAACTGAGCCTTGTGTACTGCTCCAGTGTTCCCTTGAGCTCACTACATTATCAAGTTACTGAGCCCCGGTGAAATCCCTTATTAACTAGAATTTCTTTTTCCTGTGTGCTAGACATTTTGTTTGTGTGTACTGAGGAAGGCACCACTAATAAGGCGAATCTTAATACTGTTGGAAATCCGGGCCATATTTCACAGTCACAGCTCTCTTGATCTGCTATCCATTACCTTCTATGACTCTAGTGATAAACAGATGATTCCTCTGCAGACTGTGTGGGTAACTCAGCAATGAAGACTATTTGGGGATGCATGGTGTGTCATAAAGCAGGAACTTGAAAGGAACTTCAGCCAAGATTGAACTTTCTAAATCAAAAACATCCAAGGACAAACAAAATTTATCAATAATTCAAGAAAAGATACCTGAACCCCTATAAAAATATGAGCCAATATGCCCATATTACATAGGACCCAGGAGACAGCACAGAGGAATTGATGAGATGATCAATAGTGCTGCTTCTAGAGAGAGTTTGAAAAACTGTACCAGAGTGATGGGGAGATACACAAAACATACCCAAGCTGAAATCTAGAAGCTGCTAAGAACTCAATATTAACATAGACTTAAAACACAGCCACCAATGCTCAGGGAAGCAGAAGAAGAAGGCAGAACAGCCACAAGGTGAGATCCAACATCCAGAACTGTTGATACCCAACTGACAAACTGCTGCTCCCACAGTGCATAACCCATAACAACATGGTGAATACCCACAGTGCCACAGATATGGGCCCTCAGTCCAATGGGGCAAGAGAAGAGGGGCATGATGGCACCAACATATGATGTGTCCTTACAAAGATTAATCTGAAATAAAACAGAAATAAAAAATATAAATAAATAAATATGAAATTAAAATCCCTAATGTGATTGGGGCTCAACCTACAAATATGAATCCTACTGGCCCATGTCAGTAGGTACAAATAAACACTGCTCCTTGTAAGTTGTGGAGTCCTGCCTCTCTTTTAAGAATATTGAACCAACATCCTTGTGCACTTAAGAAAAGTTGAGTGATTCTTATCATCAACTACAATGACAATCAAGTACCGCAAGTAACTGAACTCAAACCTCCTCTAAGATTTTTAAATCTCCATCTTTTTTACATTTCAGACAGTCTCACTCTCTACCAGCTGACTTTGAACTCCTGGTGATCTTCCTACCTCAGCCTTACATGTATCTTCTTGGCTGGGTGTGTTATTCCTATGGAAACACACCCTTTGTACTATGTTAACTCATATTTCAGACATCCCATTACAGCAGGCTATAAACTTCTAACAGATGGGATGAACTGTAAGATATTGCTCCATTTCAAAAAATAATGATTCTGTCTAGCATATGGTCACTGATTCAGCAGTCTGTTTTCAGTCACTCAATCCAACAATTTACCTGGAAAGACAAGATTCTATGACCCAGGGTGGGAGCTTAAGCTAAAGGTATGTTAGTGAGTCTGCAATTTCCAGGTGACAGTGAACACCAGGAAGATCCAGGGAATCTGTGTGTGGTAGAAAAATGAGACACCTGACAAGCATGTGATTCATCTTGTCACATCTGGCTGGGACCTGCAGACACTACAGAGGTCTTGAGACATTATATGTGAGTGTTGAGTTCCCTTGCTTGCCTGAGAGCCACCCTCCAGGTAATGCGGTAGACATGCGGGAGAAAAAATGAGCAGCGTAAACCCATATGCAAATATAGATACTCCTTTTGCCTTACAAGCTCAAGAAAAATTTCAAAGAATTAAGGGCCTTAGGGTTGGAACATGCTGAGGGATGGTGAGGGATTGGCAAGAACCTTCAGGACCCCACAATGCATGCAGGTGTGGTGAAGGACCACAAGAAGAGTAAGCAATTGGAAAATGACAAATATGCCATATGTTCATATAGTAACATTCACAATTACTAATGAAAAAACGATAAGCACAGAACACAAGGACCACTGCTAATACAGTTAGAGTTTGAGGTGGCATTACCATATCCACAAAATACCTGCCTTATCTATGCCATCTGCTTTCTTCAAAGCTTTACAGGGGAATCTTTCTGCAGCCTCTGCATGAGCAGAATGCCTGATTCTGACCCCTAGATGACCTTCCTGGGGTGCTGCTAAGTGAGCATCTTCATCTTTATCGAGCAAAATGAAACAGACCCAATGTACAGAGCTGAGTACCAGATCACAGTGTGTTGTGCTGGCTGCAAAAACTATGACTGCAGAAGTCCTGAGCTGTATTCACAGAAGTCTCCAGTACCCCTGCGACAGCCACCTGTTGGACATATACATTTTACTCCTCAACTCTTCAAGGTTGTAGCCAGGGAATCCTTAGCCCAGCGCACTATCTGCCTTGGACTGGAGAGTGAGCCCCATCAAGGCATCGCTTAGATTGTATTCCTTGTCTCCTTGCCTCATTGTGATCTGTGATCAATTCACATTGTCATGTGAATGGAGCAAAAGAACTTGGGCTGATTTGCAACATTTCCTACAGCAAAATATCTCCTTTCATGTTTTCCTTTTTGCTTAATTCTGAAATTTCTAATCACAATCTCCCTACATAATGCACCTACATTGGGGTCTCTGTCATCTTTAGGGCTCGGGAGGGAAGGTGACCGGGAGACAGACCCAAAGTTTAAGCCCCTTGTAATTGATTCAGAACTCTAGGCCTTTCCAACTGTGCAAATAAAGAAGTGGCATGGCATAGCTTGGCTTTAGAGTTCTGAGTGACTTTTCAAGGCCACAGAGGAAGTTCAGAGGCAGTTCTGCAGGAAGAGCAACCACAGACTTAAGAGACAGGAGCAAGAGTGTTTGGGACCTTGTGGGTTGTGTAGGGGTTGTGGAGTTCATCCAGTCCCAACCTCATGCTCTGCTGAAGAACACAAGGTCTTTGGTCAGGCAGATAAGGGAGAAAGCTAAGAGCCCAAGACTTCAAATCCCTGCTATGAGTCATCTGGAAAGTGACAGTTCTCAGGGTAGATGCTGGCCCCACCCAAACCAACCAGTCAGCACACTTGGTCCAGAACAGTTTCCTAAGAAAAAAGTTTCTCAGCCCCCAAACTAGAGAGGAAAGGAGAGTAGTGTCAAGCCTGCAGAGGCCAAGCACAGGCCTGAGCCATGCAGTGAAAGACTAGCAACTTCTCATTCAAGTTACACCTGAGGAAACAGGCTCAGCTGTCATCTGATCAAAGTAAAGCCAAAGCTATGTGGTAGGAACTGGAGTTTAACTCTGGTCTTTCTGATTTGAAGCCTAGCTTTCAAGTACCGTCCTCAGGAACACTGACCATTCCCTCAAAGGCCCACGTACCGCTCTGTGGACTCTTGGGAGACATGGCTCCATCCCATGAGAACAAGGTCAGAAAAGAAAGGATTAGTTTCCAGGCAAACAAGAAAGTGTGGGAAGCCAGAGGAAAAGGCTTGGCCCAGAGCAGTGAGTCTGCCACTGGTAGTGCCTGGTGGCAGGCAAAGCAGACAGAATGGGTCACAGGTCCCCCAAAGTCCTTGGAAACAAAGGACTATTCTTGGTATACCTGGATGAGTTTGGCACTGCAGTGAGCAGAGCAAGACTCAGATGTGGGGCTTATCAGGATTTCTGATCCTAAGCTGGAATCAAGGGTGGTGAGACCCTGCAAATGGCTAGTGTACCACGTGACATACTATGTGTATGCTCCAGGGTCTCCTCTGGCCCCTCTCCATCTCTATCCTCATGTGGAATAGATAAAATGGCTGAGGAAAGGAAGGAGACCAAGTTGCATAGCCAATTAGTTCTACATATCACCAAAGCCAACTGATAATGCTCCAAGGGGATACTTGCATTTAGCCATTGTTGCAGTCAGGGTCACATGGCTGGCAGAAATCACCCGACCAAGAGCAATTTTGGGGAAAAATAAAAGGGTTTATTTTGGCCTACAGACTCAAGGAGAAGTTCCATGATGGCAGGGGAAAATAATGACATGAGCAGAGGATGGACATTACCCCCAGGGCTAACATAAGGTGGACCATAGCAACAGGAGAGTATGCCAAACATTGGCATGGGGAAACTGGCTATAACACCCGTAATTCCACCCCCTACAATACACCACCTTGAGGAAGCTTTAATTTCCAATTGCCATCAGCTGGGGAACCTAGCATTCAGAACACCTAAGTTTATGGGGGACACCTGAATCAAATCACCACATTCTGCCCTTGGCCCCCATAAACTGATAACCATTCATGTTGTAAAATGCAAAAGGTAATGCATTCAGTCCAATTTTTATTTTATTTATTTATTTATGTACTTTGGTTTTTTGAGGTAGGGTCTCACTTTAGCCTAGGCTGACCTGGAATTAACTATGTTGTCTCAGGGTGGTCTCGAACTCATGACGATCCTCCTACCTCAGCCTCCCAAGTGCTAGGATTAAAGTCATGCTCAATCACACCCAGCTCAGTCCAACTTTAAAAGTCCCCAACAATCCTAATGATGTTCAAACATTTTCATAGTCCAAGATCTTTTAACTTAGCCATAATACCAAGCCCCTCCCCCCAAAAAACCATAATGGCACAGAATAAACACTCACACTGTAAAAGACTGCACTGGGCATAGCAAAGAAATATTCAACCAATACAAGATTTAAGCAGGGCAAAAATCAAACTCTGTAGTTCTAAGTCCAACAACTCTCACCAGTGACAAGTCTCCAAGTCCAGTAATTCTAACCAGCAGCAAGTCTCTGGAGTTCCAGTTCTACCCCTCCAGCTAAGCTACTCACAGTCCTGGAAAACTTCATCTGGGGCTAGCAGCTCTCCTTAGCAGCCATCTCATGGTCCCGGAATTTCCACTTGGTCTCTACTGCAACCCACGGTCCATCCTCATGGTTCCACTGGGTCTCCATGAAGGCATCCAGCAAGCCTGCTTCACACCGTCCATGGCCATTTCCAAAACTCAAGACCATGCTGCAAATTCAATTACCCTCTCTTTCCTGCATTTCTCACACTCCATAATACCAGGTGAGGTGACAATTTGTTAATCCGGGGGCGGGGGGGAATAAAGCAGACTTTAAAAAACAGGACAGTCTTTCAACATTCAGGCCCCTTTAAAAGTCTCCTTTCTTTAAAAGACTTCTTTCTTTGGTTCCAATGCAGGTCAGCTGCCCCAACCTCAATGGTTGTAATCTCTCATACGATTGCAACTAAGTGGGGAGCAGTTTCGGCCCAAAGATTTCAATTTTCCTGTGCCATATCCCTCTGCTCACACCAGTCCATTTCTATGCAATGCAACCCTTCACAGGTTCTCAGGACACAGACATAATAGCAAGCCTCTCACACAAACTGCTTCTAGCCCAGTCCAAGCAAAGCTCTTTCTCATTCTCACAAGCCAAACCTCACAGTCCATAGTTCTTACTGCATTCAGGTCTTGCATCTCTGACCAGAATAATCCATCAAGCTGTACTTACAGCACTGCAAGGCATCTCTTAGGCCACAATTTCAAATTCATCCATATTCTTCTGAAAAGCAGTTCCAAAAGGCCAAAGCCATTAAGTCAGGTTTCAAGCATCAATAATCTTACTCCTCTGGTATCAACTTTACTGTTGCAGTCAGGTTCACATTGCTGAACAGCTTGTGGAGAAAAATGGTTTATTTTGATTTATGAACTCCAGAGGAAGCTCCATGGTGGCAGGGGAAAACGATGGCATGAGCAGAGGGTGGCCATCACCTTCTCGCCAACATTGGGTGGACAACAGCAACAGGAGAGTGTGCCAAACACTGGAAAGGTAAAACTGGCTAAATACCCATAAGCCCATCCCCCAAAATACACTGCCTCCAGAAGGCATTAATTCCCAAATCTCCATCAGCTGGGAACCTAGCATTCAGAACACCTAAGTTCATGGGGGACACCTGAATCAAACTGCCACACTCATTGACAGACAGTGGGTTGGTGCACAATATTTTGCAAACAGGGGCACCTCTATGTCTGCAAAGGGACTGGCAGAGTGAGGGAAGATGGGAGCTTGGGCATCCCTAAATGTCATATCAGTCCCCTAGTGAAGGCATTAGCATCTCTAGCCTAGGTGACTGACTCCTGCCAACATACCACACCACACCATCAGTTCCCACCCTACAGCCATAAATAATCTAATCATTTCCATCCCTCATCTAAAAACTTCCCAGTACCTGCCCCATTGCCCTCAAGATAAAAATTTTCACCCAGGGCTGGAGAGGTGGATTAGTGGTTAAGGCGCTTGCCTGCAAAGCCTAAAGACCCATGTTTGACTGGATTCCAGATCCCAAGTAAGCCAGATGCATAAAGCTGAGGCAAGGGCAAGGTCACACATGCTCACTAGGTGGTACAAGCATCTGGAGTTCAATTGCAGTGGCTAAGACCCTGGTACACCAATATTCTCTTTCTGTCTCTCTGTCTCTCTCTTTCGTCCTCTGCCTCTTGATCTCTTTAAAATAAAATAAAATAAAAATTTCACCCATGGCTACATGGTCTGGACCAATCCCCATTCCAGCAGCCCATCTACCCTCATGTCACACCATCTTACCAGAGGGGACTTGAACATGAGTCCCCTCTTCCACCCAAACCCACCTACCTGTCCCTTTGCCAAACCATTCTGGCTTCCCCAGCCCCATACTTCTCCAGGCATCTTTCCTGTTTGTGCCTTAGCTCCACTCATGTTCCCCCACAGGGGTCCCCTGTCACTCACCAGTCACTGGGATTACCACTTCCTGATACCCATTTCATATCTTTCTCCCTCATAAAAATAGCAGCTCTGATTGCATTGGCCAACAATCTATCCCCAACTCCTGGCACAGACACTGATATGTATGGCATGAATTTAGGCACAGCTCTAAAAAGTAACTGCTGGATGAAGAAAGGAATGAAGAAATGAATCTACCCATTCATTCATTCAATGTGTCCATGCCTCTGCTAGGGCTAGCATATAGAAAAGAATCCTTAAAATGTGTTCAGAGGGTATGCTGAGAAGGCCAAGGAGAGCCAAGGTACACTAAGGAAGGAGCAACAGAATTCCTAGTGTATCAAAAGATGGAGACAGGGAACGACTTGATCTGGCCAGCCCCTACCTCTTCAGCGAGGCTCCTGTCTCAGTGACATCTCTGCTGGTCCCTCGGTGGCGGCTTTGAGGCCACTGAGCTCAGCCTGAGCCACAGACAGAGGGTGGATGTGCTCAGAGAGATACAGTCAGGGCTCCCTAGGTCTCTCTCACATACCTGTGGAAGAAGATGTTGAGTGTCTACACATCTCTGTGTATGCATGTCTACCTGTGTGTCTCTATGTGCACACATATTCCCTGAAGTGTGGTCATGCTGCCTGTCTCTCTGCCTTTGGTTTGTACGCTGAACTTTCTTCACTTGCCTCTGCCTCAGGCCACCTGTGCAGGGAGGCTGAGCCCTGGGAGCTGCTGTCTTCATGGCCTCTGTACTCTGTGAATCCCAGCTGGGGTCTGACAGCAGAAGATCTGGGTGCAGGGGTGAGGGGACAAGGACATGGACACCCCTGTTCTGGTTCTCTCCCTGCCCACACACAGGTGGGCGATGGCTGAAGGACCCTCTTACCAGAAGCCTTCCGTACAACTAGAATTCTGTGCTTTGACTACAGCTTTTCCCCAGCTCCTCTAGCCTGACAGCTTCCACGTATAGGTCCCTCAAAGATTCCCAGCCCCATAGGAAACATCTATTAGCCATGTTTGAACATTGCAATAGTCCTTCAGTCTGCCTTTGCTCACTTCTTTTCACTGCACCATCTTCTTTTGCTCAGGTGTAGATTGCCAAAAAAAAAAAAAAAAGGCTCTTGGTCTTGACCAGACTGGAAAGAAAATCTAACATCCTCACCATCCTGGCCTCTTCCTCTCCCATCATTCCTCATAATCAGATAACTGCCCTGCCTCTTCCATGAGAACCAGGACAGCCTGGATGCTAAAGGAAATGCCATAGGGAACCAATGTGGGCCTCTCCAAGATGCCCACATACCACCATGCTAATTGAGCTTAGCACTGTTGCCCCCCTCAGGGGTGATGTCCCAGCATCAGGGAGCCTGCTCACAAGCTGGAGAGGGGCTCATTGCAGTTAGAACCAATGAACCTACTTCATATTCCTCTTAAGTTCCTTTTGTGACCTCCTCTCCTGGCACGGATACTCCACCTTGAAAGCTCTGGATCTACCAGGTACAACTAAGTCAGGTGGTCCTGTGTTTTCATACACATATGCACACAAAAGACATACGAGCATGCATGTATGTGTATATTATCATACAGACATACATGTACACTCATACATACTCACATGTATACACACATACAAGCAGGCTTAGCTGGCATCTGAAAACCATACCACCCCCTCACTTCAATCACAAGCCTCAGTGATTCACCTACTTTGGGACAAAAGAAAAGAGATTTGGTATTTAATATCACCTTAAAATGGATCCACAGAAAAGTCACCTGAGATCCCTTAGCCCCGGATTACCCAACAAGTGCACCAGCAAACACGAATCATTATGTTTATAGTGCTCTATAAAATAGGAATTTTAACAGCTCAAGAAGTTTATGAAACACAGAATGCCATGTCACCAAAAGGAGTCTGTTAAAGGTCACCAGATAGATGATAGATGGATAGATAGCAGATAAGTAGTGGCAAATAGTGAACAAATAGCTAGGTAGATGATAGACATATAAAGATAGATAGATAGATAGATAGATAGATAGATAGATAGATAGATAGATGATGGGTAATAGTAATAGGTAGATAGATGAAATTAGACAGATAATAGCCAATGTTTAGGTAGATAGATAATGGTAGAAATATAGATGAAAGATAGATTGATAGAGAGATTAGCTATACATAGATGATAGATTTAGCACCATGGAAAACATTTCTAAGTAATAATACCAACCAACAACTTTCAATTTATAAATCCCACAGAAGGATTTGTTCAATGTCATATAGCTAATAAAAGGCAAAATGAACCAGAAGCCAGGCCTCCCAACACCCTTGCCCACTCTCTTTCCAATAAGGCCCATTTCTTTCACAAGCTAACTGTAAACCCCAGGATTCCTGGTAATCAAAAGGGTCAATTCTGTTTCCAAAGCAAATCCTATGCAGGTGACTATGAACTGTGACTTCACCTGGCTTCCCTTGCAGGCACCCCCCTCTGTGAAGGAAGGGACTCTTCCTTGCTCCCAGGGCCCCTTGGGGGTGGGAAGTGGCCAGAGTAGGAAGCCTGACATTTAGCCCTAACTCCAGAGGGAGCAGGTCCTTGCAACCTGAATCCTGCTATCTACTTGAGTCACCAAAGAAGGATTCCTGACAGGTATTCTTGAGTGGAGTACAGGAGCTCACCTTGTTACCCCCAAAAATCAAGCTGGGGAAATGAAAGATGTGGTCTAATGTAAGCCTGCGGTGCTACTGCCCTGACAACTGGTAGTAAGAGAAAGCCTGGAATATACTAGAAGCCAAAGTCTAAACAATCCAAGTCCCACCTCCGGCTCCTTAAGCTCCCAGCCACCAGTCCCCTCCCCCACTGCAATGTCCCAACACACACCAGTGCCCCTTGCTATCAGTAGCCATAAACATCCACCCCCCCCACACACACACACACTGCCAAGGTTGTATGGCCATCTAGTGTGTCACATAGGCACATCTTATATGTCCTTGTGCAGCATAAAGCTTTCAGAGGGTGGGGCAGGCCCCAATGTCTGCTAATTCCCACAGGAACAAGCAGTGGCTTTGCAGATTGTGCACCAGAAAGAAAGAGAAGCCCCTCACAGTGCCTAGGCATGGTGCTGGATGTTGAACAGGCACAGAGAGGGAGCCGGTGGTGGAGAGCACATGGTATCAGGCTGAGAGTCCTGTGGAGGATGGTGATGTTGGGAGCCTAGGCTGCTGCATGGCTCTCGTGAAGCACTATGGGAGCTGAGGAACTGAGGCCACCGCTGGCTGTCAAACTCTGATTGGATTAGAGTCATCAAGAGGGGAAAGCCTAAACCATGTTTTCATCACCTCACCCCAACCCTTGAGCATGGAAGCACTAAACAAAATGTTAGGGAGGAGGCTGTGAGGGTGCCCGAGCTGAACAGAGGGTCGTACCCCACTCCCAGCAAAGCACACAGCAGAACAAACTGTGAGCCTCCGGCAAAGTTACACGAAGTAGGAGATTCAGCCATAGAGTCTCTTGCCCAGACTAGAGGGACCAGGTACTCTAGGCAGGAAGGTGGGGGATCACAGGTCCATCTCCTGCTTTCCATGCTAAGACCCATATGGAAGCCATTTCTTCTCCTCCCTTCCCCACTCCACACCACTGTAGACTGCTCCATGGGCCCTGTAGAATGAACAGTGAGTCCTACTGGGCCCCAGACCCAGTAGCCTAGCCTAGGCGCCAGGCCTCGCTGCATCCATCTCTGAGGCTCCTCTGCTGCTGTACTGGTCGGGAGGTGCCGTAACACTTCCCTCCTGCTCACACCCCTCTTTCCTAGGTGGCGGCAGGCTTGTGGGGGTTCAGTAAAACAAACACTTCCCCAGGAGACAAAGCAGAACACAGAGCCAATAGTGAGCTGTGTTTGTATCTGCCCCTTGGCCAGAACACACAGCCCTGGTCCTGGAGGCCTGCCAGGCTGGCCTATTGTCTGGCACTGTTTGCCTTTGGGGCAATGGGTGCCCTAGAATAGGCCTCCAATAGGGATTGGAGCAGGGGGTGGGGTGAAGTGGAGAGCTGGTCTCGGTGCCCTGCTAAGGGAGCCTGCCTTGGTGCCATAGGCCAGGAAGCTCGTTTGTGAAGTCCCTGACCAACGGTCACTGGAGTTGAATGCCTGCCTGCCCTCCTTTCTGTGGGCATGAAAGACCAAGGTAATGGCAAGAACTCTTCACATCCCCTTTTCTTCTCCTACCAGGTTTATACTGCCCACCCATCCACTCTCAAGGCCCGGCTTTTCCATTCCTACACACACACCCCTTCACTTCCACTAAGGATGAGATGTCTCATGCATGCCCAGAAGATAAAAGGCGCCTGTTTGTGAAGCATACAGAGCTGATCTGTACCCATCCTTCAGGCAGCTCTTAGCCCAAACCGCGTTTTGTCATTTGTGTCTGTCTGTCAAACCCAGCTCCCCAAGAAGCTGTACATAGGGTTCAGTAGCTTCCTAAATGAGGCAGCCTGAGGCCAGTGCTCCTTGGCCCACAGCTGTGGGACCCAGAACCAGCCATTTCTGGTACCCTACCTCCTCAGCCGTGGGATGAGAGGTGAGATGCCTGAGTCTCGAAAGTCAGTCTGGCTTCAAAGTGCCGTTGTACTCTCGGAGGCAGCAGGGCAGACCATGATAGAGATGGGCATGATACAGACGCATGTCCTTGGCCAGGGATGATTCAAACCACCAACAAACACACTTAAGTGTACATACCAAGCTGTGGAATATATACCCTGGAGTATATTCCAGACTTTTGCATGTGCATATGGCACTTTGAGGCAGACACACGTTTTGAGGCATATGCATGCATCAGGACACATAGATGCTGTAAGGTTTGTATGCACTGTGTCTACATACTCATGATATAGTCACACTTGGGACATGAACACTGCGTGTACAGCACACATGTTTCTAAGGAGGGGGATCAACACTGCAACTCTGGAAAGTCTGGCATTAAGAGCACAGACCCTTCAACCACTTCAAACTGGATGTGATGAATTTCCACAGCTGTTAACATCAAGCCAATCATTTGTCCTCTTGGCATGTAAACTGGGGAAACGAATAGCATCTACTTCATAGGGTTCTTGGGAAGTTTAAAGAAGGTGATACGTGTAATGGGCTCACAATGTTTAGCTTGTGGGGAGCATAATAAGTGGCAGTTTTGTTATGGTTCGTGGGTTTAAAAATATTCTACAGCACATATAAAATCAGATATTCTCAGTCTTAAGCACTTGAAAACTCAGCAGACAGGAGGACCATTTAATTCATATTTATTTCACATTTGATCTGTAAACTTTTTGTTTATTTATTTTTTTAAAAAAAATCCACCGTCATGAGCAACATGTGCTAACACGAGTTTTTCTGTAGTGAAACCAGCACAGAGGCCTTCCCTTTGTCCATCTCAAACATGTAGAACCCAGGTTGTAAACACAAAGTCTCTGCCTCCTCCCTGCCTTTGGCAGCTCATTAAGTGATGTGATCTCAGCCGGAAAAGTAGGGGGGAGGGCAATAGTTTGATACCTAAGAGCTCTTGGGGCTGGAACTGTACAGTGCGGCAGGCCCATTTGTCTTTCAAACTGTTTACCTTGGGAAATCATATCAGGTTTGCTCCTTCCACATAATTTCCACTCCTCTATGCCTACAAACAGCAGCTAGGTTTCCCCTTAGTCAGCACTTTCAGGGAAGTAGAGACCCACACCACACACAGGGTAGAAACAGACATAGTCTTCCTCAAGCAGTGGCCCCAGAGGAGGGAGGGGCACCAGAAAGTCAGTTTTAAAGTGAGTTACTGGGGCAAACAGTGCCTCAGAGGATAATGGCTTTATACACAGGGCTGATGCAAGGCGGAAAGGTTCATTTCCTTCTGTCTTGGTCCATCACTATAATATTTACATAGGAAAAGGCAATTATGCTGTTAGGCACAGGGGGGAAAACATGGACAGAAATCTTTTGCCTGTCATGAAACCTCAAAGCAGGTCCATGTCCAAGGGACAGTCACCAGTTACTGGTGAAAAGGAGAAAGTGGGACATAATAACACTAGAAAAGAGGGCTTGCATTGCAGAGGAGCCTGGTCTGAGCCAGGCACTGTGTCTCCCTGTAGGGCATGTATGTCCCCAGCCAGGATCCCAACACCACACCAAGGCCATCATTGAGGACCCCAAAGTGTGCTATCAAAATATTGTCTATTTACAGAGGGAGTGAAGAGGAGGAGGGTGGGCAGGGGCTGCCCTGAGTGACTTTTGTCTTCTTTAAGTGAGGAGGGGGGGAATTAGCCAGGGTTAGGCAACCTCTATCCATTAACTCTTTGAGAGCCATGCCCTCTATAGTACTGTGCTTGCTCTGCAGAGCTGAGAGAGCTGGAGAGAGGGGTGGGGGTGGGGGGAATGAAACTCTCTTTAGGAAACAATACTGACTACAGGCGGCCCACCAGGAAAAATTTTGGCTGTGGACTACAGCAGTCACAAATAACGATTAAGGGTGTGTGTGTGTGTGTGTGTGTGTGTGTGTGTGTGTGTGTGTGTGGCTGGCCCTTCCAGCCAGCACGTTTCCCTTGTAGGAACAGAAGGTGCCCTGGGGAGGCCATAGAGCACCCCCCCCAAACCAGGAAACGCAGAGCAGGCGGGTTCTGGGTTGCAGTGTAAGGGGAGGGGGGTCTGCTTTCGTCCACGCGCCCCTGATGTCCCCAGGCCAGCGTTGCACTGCGCGAGCGTGTGAACCGGGCTCTGAAGGCGGCGCGCTCACACGATGCGCTTTCTGTCCCCGCGGCAGAGGATCTTCTTGAAGGCGCGGCGGAAGTCGTGGTTGAAGATGGTGTAGATGACCGGGTTCAGCGAGCTGTTGCAGTAGCCGAACCAGAAGAAGAAGTTGAAGAGCTTGGGCGGCACGAAGCAGCCGACGGCCATGAGCGTGTAGGTGAAGAAGAAGGGGAACCAGCACACCACGAACACGCCGATGACCACGGCCAGCACGAACGTGAAGCGCTTCTCTCGGTTCTGCCGCCCGCGCCAGCGCGACGCCTTGGCCACCCCGCCGCGCTCCTCCCCAGGCCCGGACCCCGACACCCCGGGCCCAGTCGCCCCGGGCCCGCGCCGCGGCAAGCTGTCCCCGGGCTTCACCTGACTCGCCCGGGTTTTGCCCTTGGCCCTGGGGGCGCGCTCGGGTCTGCGGGGCCCCGGGGGGCGCTCGGCGTGCTCGGACGACGAACTCTCCTCCAGGTCCAGCGCGTCCGCCTCGCGTGGCCCGGCCGGCGAGGGCTCCCCGGGGGCACCGTTCAGCTGAGTGGGCAGCGGCTCCGCCTCGGCGCCGTCGCCCACGGTGCCCGCGCCGCGCTCCGGGCCCAGGCCGTTGGGTCTACGCTCTGTGCTCCCAGGCGGCCCGGTGGCGGCGGTGGCCTCGGGACCCCGGCGACTGGGCGGCACACGGGTGCGACGCTTGGCGATCTGGTAGATGCGCACGTAGACCAGGATCATGATGAGGCAGGGCGCGAAGAAGGAGCAGATGCACGAGGAGATGACGTACCACTTCTGGTCGTTGATCTTGCAGCTCGGCTCGGCTGGCTGCTGCCCGTCGCCCGCGCCCTTCTTCTCGATGGAGATGAGCGGCGGGAAGGAGATGACGGCCGAGATGACCCACACCGTAACGATGATGGCCTTGATGCGGCGCGGCGTGCGCTTCAGGTTGTACTCGATGGCCTGCGTGATGGACCAGTAACGGTCCAAGCTGATGGCGCACAGGTGCACGATGGACGACGTGCAAAAGAGCACGTCGAGCGCCAGGTAGATCTCGCACCACACCTTGCCAAAGTACCAGTAACCCATCACCTCATTGGCCAGAGAGAATGGAATGACCAGTGTGGCCACCAGGATGTCCGCCGAAGCCAGGGACACGAGGAAGAGGTTTTGGGGCGCTTTGAGCGCGCGGCTGGTAAACACGGCGATGATGACCAGCACGTTGCCGAACACCGTGAGCAACATGAGCAGGCCAGCCAGGCACACCAGCGTCAGCGTCACCTGCAGGGAGTAAGGGGTGGCCCAGGTGCCGCCCCCAGGAGCCTCGGTCCCGTTCCAGCTAGTGTTGCCGGCGTCCGGCTGCAGGGAGCCCATGGGCGCAAAGCTGCCCTCGGCCAGCGGCTGCTCCTGGCGGAACATGAACGCGGGCGCCCGTGCTCTCGGGCCTGCTGCCAGCTGCCTTCCGGCCCCGCGTCCGTGCGTCCTCCTCTTCCTCCCGCGTCCCGCTCGCCCTGCGGCGTCTCACATAGGGAGGGGTCGCAGGGAGTCCAAGTCCAAGCTGGAGGGACTGCTAGTGACCCATGGGCTGGCTCCGGCCGACTGGGCACCGGCCCGCGCTTCAGACGCTCCCGAGTGGGCTCGCTCGCTCTCTCTCTCTTCCTAAACACAGCCAAGTTTTATTTCTAAGCGACAGGAAAGAGTAGGGCCAGCTGGTGGTTAGAGAGAGATTTATTCTTCAAGAAGAGGGAGCAAAAACCATCCGATGATTTGGAAGGCTATCAGGAGCTTATACAAATGTATTTAAATAAACATCTATACCTGGACTCTTGAGCCTGAGCGAAAGCAAAAGGGCTTACCCCAAGAGGCTGCGGAGGGGTGTCGATGCGAGCTCGGGTTCCGAGGTCTGTCCCCTTATATCTTGGAATCGAATCACTCCCTTCAGTGCGGTAGTACGGGCTGGGCCCGACCCGGGGCGAGGGCGCGGACTCCGCAGCCGCTTGGAGCGCCGCGGGACTTCCAAAGTTGCGCGCCCTGCTGGGGCTGGGGCGCAACGCACAGAGCTCGGGGGCGGCGGCGGCGGCTGGGTGAAGAGTGTGGGGGCCGCATGAAGGCACCCCCGTTCCCAGGGCCAGGCCAGATGAGAGATCGGCTGTCCAAGAGCCGCGGCCGAATCGAGGGTGGCTGCGGAACGTCGGCTCGGTGGGCGCTGGGAGCAGCTGCACGGGCTGGGGTCCGAGGAGTTTTGCAGGAGCGCAGGACAGGGGACAGAGGCGCTAGGGTGGCGGAGAGGCGCGCCGGCAGCTGGGCGTCTGCACCGGATCGAGAGCCGCTGCTGCTTGGCGGCGCTACGGTGGACTCGTTTTATAGCCCCAGGATCAAGCTGGCGTTGCTGAGCAGCCGGCGTCAGCCCCCACGTGGGAAGTCGACCCTCCTCCGCCCCTCGCGCCTCCCCTCCTTAGATCCTGCTCCCACGGCCCGTGCCGGACCCCAGGGAACGCTGGCCCCCAAGCTGGGCTGACCCTCTGGAAAGACGGGTACCTTGAGCGAGAGGCTTAAAGAGAGAAGCTAGGGCGTGGGGAGCGGCCCCTGCTGGGACTTGGCCGTGCAGTTCTGTGCCGGCCCAGCAGACAACAGCGGGTACCCAGGAGTGCCCACATCTAGCTGGGTCCTGGCAGCAAAAGGTGCTGGCGAGCTTCGATCTGAATCAAGAGAAGCTGTCTCTCCTGTGGCTATCAGGCGACTCAGCCCTGACCCAGGCCAGGCTCAGGTGCTCCTGAAGGATGGAGCGAGTGGAATCCAGGCAAGAGACGAAGGTATAGGTTCCGATCTAACCCTGGAAGAGAAATAGCACCCACGCGTGAGCGGGCCAGGCCAGAGTTCAGATTGAAGAAAGAGGTGGCGACGTCTCCTCGCAGCTGCTGAGCTGTCCGGGGGACACCCACCTGGGGTCTGCACCGCGCCCGCCCTCTTGGACCGCGGTGGGGAGGGGTCCTAGAGGCATAAACCGTGCGCCGCGACAGAACAAGGGCGCACTGACACCTGCTGGCCGTTGGCCGTCAGGGCTGGGAAACGACCTGCTGGTGCCGGGTGCAGGCTGGTCTGGGGTTCTTTGCCTTCTTGGGTCTTTGGGCAAATTTGGATCTAAGCTCATGAAAGGAGAACTCAGATTTTTCTATTGCACTTTGTCGTATTGCAGAAATCTTCCTAATGCATTTCTAACATCCTAGTAGAGTGAGTGGGGCCCGTTAGGAAGGGCTGCTAAGCGCTCCGGCCCAGGACTGCCAACCCCTGCCTGGACTGCAGGTGCGAGGGACACTGGATCCTCTGCCTCTCGGGATGCCCAGCTCTGAACTTCTGGGAGCATTGTGTGTCTGTGGAGGCATAGATCTTTTATAAAGCTCTACACAGGAGGAGTGCCACAAATAATAAGATAGGATCCTTTTACTGTTGGGGTCGGTACATATTGCATGCATGTATTGAGCTATACCACTTTATCCGCATAAATCCATGTCATCATTATGTGCTAATCAAGAAGTTTTTTAATGTTTAGGAAGATAGAAACATTAACTACCCTGATTTGGCCATTATATACTGTATACCTGCACAGAATTAGCACACTGCCCTCCACAAATTTGTAAAATTAAAAATTTAAACACACACACACACACACCCTCTTTCAGTAAGGAGGGTTCCATGTTCTCTCTGATGAGAATAGCATGAGCATAGGGTAACCAGCGAGATTTTCCATGCTTGCTAGCCGTCCTCTGAGCCATGTGAACACTCAGGAGCACTAGCTCCCACTGTGCCATCTGCACTTTCCAGATGAGCAGTGGGCCAGGCAGGGATGAAGCCTGGAGGTTAGGAAGTGCCAGGCGGGATAGACATTAGACCTAAAGAAAGCACGTCGCATTTAAGGAGTCACTGAATTAGCATGCCTTATGTGGTCCTCTAAGCTGGGATTCCAAGAACTGAACCTTGTTCTGAGTAGCAAGGTTCAGGTTCAAGTCTGGCTGAGAATTCAGGTCTTAAGTGAATGACCTTGAGCCTGACCTTCAGCCCCAGCTGATGTCTCCAGCACCAACCATTGACTCCATATTTGACTGCTATCACTTTTCTTCAGATATCTTGTTTGATTTCAGCACCTTTCTTCCAAGTCTTTACCCAAGTGGGTGACCTCCATTCCCGTCCTTCATTTGAGAAGAATCTTGAAACCCTCTTCCTGGAAACTCTCAAGAAATCCAAGGAGAAAGCAAAATGCCTCTCCAGCCGCCCCCCCACCCCACCCCTTGATACTGAGTCTTTTGTCTCCTATCTTCTAGTCCAATCTCTGCTCTGAGTATATCTCAGCAGGAGGAGGGACATTGCCAGTGGGCTCATTTGGAAATAAGGCTGTACTCAATTTTGCATGCCACCACGAGCTACAAACCGCAAGTATGAATGTTAAAAGATGTAAAAGTCAAAGCCTGTGGCTATGTGGGATTTACCATGTTCACAAAACTTACTGATTAGGTCTTGGGAGATCAGGTCCCATCTCCACACCAGCTTCTAACTCACTGCTCTCCTTATTTCAGACTCAAGATTCCAGGAGATGGAATCAAAGTCCACAGTATTTTTCTTGAAATGTCTCCTGTTAGCTTGTGTATAACACCTCTTGTTACATTTTCTAAATGCTTCCCAAGCTTCCAACTGGTTTCTTACTTCCTAGGTTTGATTTTATTTATTCATTTAAGAATGAGAGAGAATATATTGGCACACTTGGGCCACTTGCCACTGCAAATGAACTCCTGATGCATGTGCTAGTTTGTGCATCTTGTGTTACATGGGTACTGGAAAATTGAACTTGGGCCTGCAGGCATGGCAAGCAAGCGCCTTTAACCACTGAGAAATCTCCCCAGCCCCACTTCCTAGGTCTGGAGTCTCCTAAAAGGGATGGTCAATTGGAACAAGAACTCCCTTTTCATTAGGGATCTAGTATGCATCCTGTCCAAGGCTGCATGGGTGGAGCCAAAACCATATTACATAGAGTTCTTCCTCCTGTCTTGTGTTCCTTATCAGCCCAGGTTCTGCCTCCGTAATATGCCACACAGGGGCCATGTCAGTGAACTTGGAAAAGCTCCATGTACATCACTAATTTTTGCCCATGTGTTTCATACTATGTTAGCTGAGGGAGCCAGGGCCAAGAAGAGACATTTCCATGAAGCCAAACATTCTGCATCCAGCCAGTACATAGCATTGCCCAGGAAGATACATACATTTACCAGTGCCCAGCCAGGCACATAAGGACTCCTGGAGCCCAAGGTGGGATGTAGCATGGATCCTTTAGCACAGCCCCTTAAGAGATATCAACATGTGCATTGCTGAAGTCCCTCCATCCAAAACAATACCTCTCAGCAGGGTCCTGATGAGCAGGGGCAGGCTCAGATTGAGAATCACTGCCTTGGCTCTTGAGTGAGCAGGACTCCTAGGACCTCCAGAGAGCTGAGGTAGAGCAAACAATGTGAAGTCATCATAAAAATATGGAGGTGGGCATTGATGGCATAAGAGGTGCCACCACTGGACACACAAGTAAGTAAAGTCCACCATTGTTTATTTATCTATTATTTATCTAGTTATTTGAGAGAGGGAGATAGAGAGAAAAGAGGATAGAAAGAGAGAGTGTGTGAGTATGGGTATGCCATGTGCCGTGACTTCCTGCCTCTGCAAACAAACTCCAGACACATGGTGCCACTTTATGCGTCTGGTTTTATGTACATTCTGGGGAATCAAACCTAGGCAGTCGGACTTTAAAAGCAAGTGCCATCTCTCCAACACTATTAATATTTTTTTAAATATTTTTTACAAGAGGGGGGTGGGAGGGAGGAAGAGAATGGGCATGCCAGGGTGTCTTGTTACTAACAAAGAACTTCAGACACATGCACCACATCTGGTTTTACTGGAGAATTGACCCTGGGCCAGCTGACTTTGCAAGCAATCACCTTTAACCATTGAGAAATCTCCCTAGCTCATATTTTGCCTTTTTCTCTCTCTTATTGTTGGTTTTGTCCTTTTTTTCATTGATAGTATTAATAAAAATAAATACCATTGATTATCACTTAATGCATGCCAGGCACAATGCTGACTAGCTTACAAACTTACATATTATGTAGTTCTCAAAACATCATCACAGTGTAGATTTTATTTGCCTATATAAATGAGGAAAACAAGGCTCAGAGAAACTAAGTAAATTATTCATCCAATAAGTAGCAGGGTCAAATGTGGACTTGTGTGTCCTAAATGTGAAGCTGAATAAGCTTTCCAACTCCGTCTGCATAGTGGCAAAGGAGAACCTGCAAAAAATTCATCTGAAATGAGAATGTTGGGCTGGGGATGTAGCTAAGAAAGTAAGGCCTTGGGTTCAATCCCCAGCACTGCATAAACCAGGTGTAGTGGTGTATGCCATCTTGGGACAATGAGACCCTACCTAAAAATAGGTAGATCTATGCCTGCTCTCCTGTCCATTTGTGAGTACAGCAGATCAGCATGGGATGAGATGTATGCCTCCACTCCACAACTGATGCTCACGGTCCTGGGTGCCGCCTCAGGGAAAATTACAAAAAGCTGAACATTACCAATGGCCAGTCTGATGCACAGCAGACAGGACCTCAAATGCTTTGGTAATGCCTGAATCCAAAGGAAACCCCTACCCACCTGGTTGCTAGCACATGGGGCCCATCATTACATTCACAGAGCATACCTGAATTGGGCTGCTTAAAAATCATTCCTGGGGATGGGGACAGATCTGAAGAGTACTTGTCTAGTATGTGCAAAGCACTGAATTTCATCCCTAGAATAGATAGATGATAGATGATAGATACTTAGATAGATAGATAGACAGACAGACAGACACACAGACAGATGGCTGTGCATGATTTGTGCCTTTAGTCCCAGCACTCAGGAGGTGGAGGTAAGAGGTTGACCATAAGTTTGAGGCCAGTCTGGGTTACAAAATGAGTGTCAGGTCAGTCTGTGCTAGAGTGAGACCCTACCTCAAAAAGAAATAGGGCTGGAGAGATAGGGCTCAGTGGTTAAGGCACTTGCCTGTAAAGCCTAACCACCTGAGTTTAGTTCCCCAGTACCCACATGAAGCCAGATGCACAAAGTGGAACTTGTTTCTAGAGTTTGTCTGAAATAACTAAAGGTGCTGATGTACCCATTCTCTCTGTGCCAGGCATGGTGGCACACGCCTTTAATCCCAGCACTTGGGAAGCCAAGGTAGGAGGATCACTGTGAGTTCAAGGCCAGCCTGAAACTACATAGTGAATTCCAACTCATCTTGGGGTAAAGTGAGACCATACCTAGAAAAAAAAGGTAAAAAACTATATATATTTTGCCAGGCATGGTGGTATACACCTTTAATCCCAGCACTCAGGAGGCAGCGGTAAGAGGATCACTGTTAGTTTGAGACCAGCTTGAGACTACATAGCAAATTCCAGGTTAGCCTGGGCTAGAGTGAAACCCTACCTCATAAAAAAATAGATCACAATACATAGACAGAAGAAAGAGAGAGAAAGAAAGAAGGAAGGATAGAAAGAAAGAAAGAAAGAAAGAAAGAAAGAAAGAAAGAAAGAAAGAAAGAAAGAAACGAACAAACCAAGGAAGGAAGGAAGAAAGAAAATATCTGGTTTTTTGGAACAGAGCCCTTGGATATTCAGATTCTTTAGGAGTAGGATGGGGTCAAGGCACTTACATTTTAAACAAATATTAGTCGTTCAATAAATAACAAACTATAATACATACTAGCATAGATACTTAATGAATGTTTGTGTGATGAATTAATGAATCAACAAATGGATTCTACTCACGACTGAGCTACCAACAAGGCAATAGCACCTACAAGAAGTCCAAGATAACTAGTATTGCAATCCAAATCAAGATTTAATTTAGCCATCTAAATTAATTCGTGGATGCAAATATTTTTTTTCCTAAAAGGAAGATGAATGTACATGGCCATGTTCTAATCATAACTATCAGCTTCGCAGCTTACCAATAAGTGAACACTGCTTATGCTGAATAATCTGTTTGCCTTGGAATTGCATTAAAGTTTCAGGCAATACACAAACATTCCTTGGCTTCTCTGTTTCACTGTTATGGCTTGAATATGAAATGGTCCCCACAGATTCATGTGTTGAAGGCTTGTACCCCATCTAGAGGTGCTATTTTGGGAGGCGATCACAGCTTTAAGAGGTAGGGTCTACCTAGGAAATAGGTCCCTGAGGGTATGCTTTTGAAGGGCATACTCAGTCTCTTGTCCCTTCCTCACTCTGTTTCCTGTCTGCCATGAGATGGACATAGTCCTGACACCATGATGTTCTTTCCACCCAAGCACATAGGGCCAAGCAACCATGGGCTGAACCTTCTGAAACTGTGAGTAGAAATAAATCCTTCCTCACTTGTTTCTGTCAGATATTTAGTTATGGCAATAAAAAGGAACTAATATACTTAACCTTGATGGTGTGTTTAATCTAACAGATATGCAATGCTATGTAATTTGAGGGGTGATAGGTTTTTTTTATGATTCTATTATCTTTAAAAAAATCTAAGTTCCATTAGCCTGTACTCCTAGGGTGTGCCAAAACACTTTGTGGTGGGTTGAATTAGGTGTCCCCCATAAACTCATATGTTCTGTATCTGCAGCTAATGACAATTTAGGAATTGGAGCCTTGCTGGAGGAGTTGTGTTATTGGGGGCTTATGGGTTTATGGGTGTGATAACCAGCTTCCCCTTGCCAGGGGTTGGCTCACCCTCCTGCTGTTGTTGGCTGTTGTAGTTGACCTGATGTTGTCCAGGAGATGATGTCCAGTCTCTGCTCATTCCATGTTTTCCCCTGCCATCATGAAACTTCCCCTCAAGTCTGTAAGCCAAAAATCAACCCTTTCCTCCCACAAGCTGCTTTTAGTCACTTGTTTTGTGTCAGCATAAGAAGGTAACTACAACACCCTCTCAAATAGAAATTTTCCACACATGCATACAAACACAGGCAGACTACACACCCCCATCCAAAGAGAGTAAACTTAAAACCCATACTCTCTCTTGTCAGGGAACACAATGTTCCCAACTACTGCCTATGCCATGCACACAGCTGGAACCAAATGCTATAGTAAGCCACAAGCATCTTTCAAGTTGATGCTGACAAGAGAGGGTGGGTCACTAGGGCAGTCTGTATTGTTTAAGTCCTCCATCTTGCTATTGCTGTGTGGGAGCCCTTGGGAATTCCATCATTATTGAAAGTGGCTGGGGACCAGAAGGAAAAGAGCTTTTCCAGGAGTGCTGTGCTAAACAGCCTTCCTCACTACCTTCAGTGTTTCTCCCACGTCAGGTCTGTTCAGCTGCTCACCAGCATGAGTGACTGGCCCTGCCACTGCCTCATCTCCCTATCTCTAAGGAGTCAGCCCACTCTGCCCTAGCCTGGTGTTTGGTCTCTCTGCAATGGCCTCCAGCCAATGCCAAACAGATGACAGTGAGTGCCAGGATCCACTCTACCTTTAGGATGCCAAGCAAGGTTTGAGCTTCCAGCTGGCTCTGTGCCATGGCCTCACTCTGTTGGACATAATGTGTTTCCATTAAAACATAACTGGAGGAAGTCAGTGCTCACACAAAACTTACCATAATGCTTCTCAGTCCTTGCAAAAAAGTGTCTTTCCCCTCATACAGTTGTTACATTGCCCACTTGGTCCAGTGACCAATGGCTACTTGTTCTCATGTACAACACATGAGAGAGAGGAACCAGCCCATGGGTATAAAGGAGACATTTGTCACCAATGTTAATAACTCATAAGCTAACATTCCATTAATCTAATTAGGTAAGGTGAATCACCCTTCATGTTTGCTCAAAGAAACCATGGAGACACTGTGCCTGAAACACAGAGAGGGGAAGAGAGGGAGAAGAGAGAGAAGCAAGGAGGGGGAGAGGGGGAGAGAGAGAGAGAAGCAATTACTGCTCCCTAGGAATGATCTCTTTTCCAATCTCCCCATTCAATGACACCACATATAAACCCTTCCTTCCTAAAAGAACTGCTGTCTGACAGATCCTGGAAGGCAATTCAAGTGACGTCTTAATAATTTGGGGCTTTGGAGCTCTGGCCCAACTGGTGCCATTTAATAACTATATTACTTAATTTCTCTGAACTCAATTTTTTCATATGGAAAATAGTTTTATATGTCTCATACATACTCTTAAGTGGAGGTTAAATGTGTGAATATACAGAAAATGCATAACACTGACTTGGGTTCAATAGGTGCTGAATACATGTGAGGTATTTTGTTTATCTAACAACATTTCTCCTTTGTTAATCCAAGTCTTCCTGGGACACATGCAAATAGACACTAAGAGCTGCCCATCTCAGAGATGGAATAACATGCTACAATGAGGAATAAAAAGTAAAACAAACTGAACAAAATGAAAGTGGGAAATATGACCGTAACATACCTGCTACATTTGTGGGTGAGGCAAAGGAAGGATTAGAAGTTGATGTTTTGAACTGTTTGTGATAAGAAAGGAACTGCTTATATCCCTAGCCACCAGAGGACAGATAGAAACGCCAATGGAGTTCAGAGAAGCAGCAAATATGGGCTTATCAAACAAAGGCTCTCCACAGTGCTAAAATCTGTAGCAGATGAGAAAACTGGGACTTGCCTCTTGGAGGCGACCCACAAGCAGGAGTCACATGTGTACTGATCTGGGGCCAGATGTAGACTAGGTCAGGGCCAGACACAGTGAAGGGTGTCCAGCTCAGAAGGCTGAGGAACCTTAAGCAGGATAAACAGACTGATGCATTTCAGGGAGCTTTCTTTCACAACTGGAGCCAACTCTACAACAGAACAGAAAAATGGATGGATTCAGGTAAATGGAATTTGGTTTTAAGTGGCTTTGGGAAAGGTTGGTGCAGTGACTCAGTGCTGTCACTCAGGAGGGGATCTGTGGCTGAAGAAATGGCTTAGTGGTTAAGATATTGCCTGCAAAGCCAAAGGACCAGGTTCAATTTCCCAAGACCCATGCAGGCCAGATGCACAAGGTAGCACATGCGTCTGGAATTCGTTTGCAGTGGCTGGAGACCCGACACATCCATTCTCTCTCCCTCTCTCTCAAATATTTGGGGAGGTTCTTTTTTATTTTTTCTTTATTAGTTATGTACATACTCAGTGTGTAAACAGCCATGTTGGTACCATTATTAGCCTCCTACCTGTCCTCCCCCTTCCGCAGGGACCCTCCTTGTTGGGGATCGTGGGTCGTGCATTGTGTGGGTAGCCATCAGTTATGGGGACAGCCATAATGCCATTCTGAGCATAATGACCCAACTTGTGGCTCTAACAATCTTTCTGCCCTCTCTCCCACAAATTTCCTTGAGCCACGTTGGGTTCGTTTTAGGTCTATTTCAGTGACAAGGTCTTGGGAGCCTCTGTGTCTCTGGATACATGGTTTGATCGCAGAATCTGAGGAGAGAATCAGCCCATCTCACCACACCAGGGCCCCAACTGAAACCATAGAGGAATTGGGGATATGAGCAAAAGTGCTGCTTTCTTGGTGAACCAGGGTATCAGCACAAGGATGATAGACACAGAGAACACGCAAATAAATTTTAATTTTACCAAATTTTTTAAAAAGGGGAGAGTGCTCTCTCACCTCTCCTCTTGCACGGAGAAAAGAAAGAGAATTAGGCAAAAAACACAGTGTAAAGGACACACAGAACCATACAGTCTTCTCTCCAACAAACCCTGGCCAAGAAGATGACTCTTCCGAGTATTCGGGTTTTCTTTCCTGTGCCACTCAAGTGGCATGGACCTCGTTTCTCTTCCATGGGTCCCATGCAACTCCAGAGCCCACAGCTACCTCTTTACCTCGAGTTGCATTCTGTTCTGTGGGACCAGAACACTTGACTGTAAATGGACACAAGCTAGTCATGGAGCATCGTCAGGGAGCCGGTCCCATGATGACACAGCCAGCCACAGACATGGTTCCAAGTCTGCACTGAGGACGCTGAGAAGAGCCTTCTATATTGCCTTATAGAGATGCAAAATATCTGTGTAACTGAGCTTATTAAAAAGCAAAAGTAGGGTTGGAGAGATTTAGAGGTTAAGCGCTTGCCTATGAAGCCTAAGGACCCTGGTTCGAGGCTTGATTCTCCAGGACCCATGTTAGCCAGATGCACAAGGGGGCACACATGTCTGGAGTTCGTTTGCACTGGCCGGAGGCCCTGGCACGCCCATTCTCTCTCTCTCTGTGTCCGTCACTTTCAAATAATTAAAAATAAAACAAAAAAAAATTTAAAACAGCAAAAGTTGGTTCAATTCCCCAGTACCCAGATAAGCTAGATGCACAAGATGGTGCATGTGTCTGGAGTTCATTTGCTGTGGCTAGAGGCCCTGGCACACCCATTCTCCCCCCCCCCCTTCCTCTTTCTCCCTCTCTCAAAAAAATATATATAAATGAACAATTTTATTTTTACAAAAAGCAAAAGTATTTCCAGCCATGATGGTACGTTGAAACTTGAAAACACCCCTTTGTCTAAGTATGCAGAAATAAGATTAAAGACATAAGATGTAAAAGATGCCCCCACAGGAAGCAAACCTCTCATGGCCTCTGCTACCAAACATCCCAGCAGAAAACCAAAGTGAACGCTAAGGCTGAAAACATCCGAAAAATACAAAAGCAACTGCTTCAAAAATAACAGTAGCAGGCCAACTAAGAACAACAAACAAAAATTGAAGAGGAAACCCACATAGGCGCATATCCTGTTTGTTGTTTTTATCTTTTACCTTCCAACTTGACCCACAGAAAGTTTCAGATGGAGCTCAATAACAGGTGAGAGAGCAACTAAGTGAAGAAAACCCACCCTTCTAGCTAGAGAGAGAATTCCTAGGGAGCTAGGAAAAAAGGTTCGCTGCGAGCTGGAAAATGTGGAAAGACTAGGAAAATAATTTTCTTTCCTTTCTTCTCACTCTCTTGGCTCTGCCCCAGAGTGTTTGCAGTTGGGGAAAGAGTCTGGTGGCAGCAAGGGCAGCCAGAACTTTGAGAAAAGAAAAACGAAAATCTTTTCTGGATGGAAGAGAAGAGGTTCCCTGTGCAGAGATGAGCAAGCAGGGCTGGGCGCTGAACTCAGTTCCCTTTCTGTTATTCTCTCACGCCTGGGGCAGAGGATGGGCTGTGCCATGCAAAACAGAGCAGCAAGATCATGGGTAACCATGGAAATCCAAGGAAATCCGTCCTTCTGGCCAAATGAATGGGAGATTGGGTCCCGGGAGGTGAAGAGCCTTGGGGAACCCACAGAGTGGAGAAGGGGGCCTCAAACCTTGGGTGAGTATCAGGGGGAAAAATGAAAAGATGAAGATGTCATTATTTGGCAAAGATTAAATTGCTGTTATAGTTAGGGTCCAAGAGTAGGTAAATAATCACGAAGTAAAAGAAGGTTTCCCATAAATGAAAATTATAAAGAGGTCCTTGTGGCAAATTGTAAAATTAAAAAGAAAAAAACCTCACTGAAAGAATTATATGAAGTCCCTATGGCTATTATCATAAACTAGGTGGCTTACGGTAATATATATTTTTTCCCTCTCTCAGTCTTGGAAGCGAGAGGTCTGAAATTAAGATGTGAGCAGGATTACACTTCTTCTGAAAACTCAACCTAAGGGAATTTCTTGTATGCTTCTTAAAATAACTCCGTATCAGTTTGTAATGATCTCCTCATATACTTTTCTATAGTTGTATAGTACTCCAGTGTGCCTATCATGATTTCTTCAACAAATCTCCTGAGCTTGGATCCAGTTTCCAACACTTTGCCACAATAAACAATGCTATGATGCATAGCTTTATGCACATGTATATCCACATTGTTGGAGGTGTATCTCCAGGGTAAATTACTAGCAGTGTGACTACTGTGTTTAAGAGAAAATACATATCTGGCTGTGTGATATACTGGTCAATTTCCCTTTAGAGAAGTCAAACCATTTTGCTTTCCTACGCATGATTTATTAGGGATTTTATCCCTCTAAAGTCTTGCAAATTGTACCAATGGTCAAACTTTAATTTTGCCAAGCCCCTGTAGTAAGATATATATATACACACACTATATATATATACAGCATTAATTTGCATTTCTCTTATAAGTGGACATTTCTTTCATGTGTTTATTGGTCGATTTCACATCTGTTGCTACTTATCTCCTCCCCTAGTCATTGGCCATCACATTCTCAACACAGCAAACACTATTTTAGTTACATAACCAAGTAATATCATATCCCTGTTCTCAAAACGATGAGAAAGATAGTTGTTAGGTTCTGTACACTTCATGTGCACTCATTTAATCCTCAGGACACTGACATAATAGTGATTAGATACCCATCCTGGCTTAGATAGAAGTACATTTAAAGCTGGGAGACATATTTGGCCTAAAGTGGCATGGCTAGCAGTGCAAAGTCACATTTCACGGTAAAAACTAAAGTCCTTAACATGATTCCCAAGGTCTCAATAACCTTCCCCTTCCGGGATCTCTGTCCAGCACAGGCTTCTAGCCAACTTGCTTTCCCAGCTCTAGCCACATGCGCCTCATTTTCCCTCAAATAGCAGAGTTCTACCAGAAATGCCCCTTTCCTAGAGGCAGTTGAATAAAATCTATGTCTGACTCAATGGTGTCCTCTTAGACAGAGTTGGACTGATCACCCTGTTTTAAGTTGAGTCATCTGTTTCTTTTTCCTTAATATACTTTACTGTTTAGAATGGTTTTAGATTCACAGCACAGTGATCAGAAAGCACACAGATTTCCCATATGCTGCTCCTCACATATACCCATGGCCTTACTGACCATCCTCCTTCTCCTCCAGAGTAGCCCTCTGACTATAGGAGAAAAATCAATGGGGCAATAAGATCCACATTCCATAGCTTACATTATGGTCCACTCTTGTGCTATTCATTCTCTGGGTTTTGACAAATGGGTAATGATATGTATCATGTTATTTTTTAAAAATGTTTTTATATTTATTTTTTAAGAGAGGGGGGAGAGAGACAAAGAGGGGGAGGGAGAGAGAGAAAAAGAATGGGCACACCAAAGCCTATTAACATTGCAAATGAACTCCAGACACATATCCCACTTTGTGCATCTGGCTTTCATGGGTACTGGGGAACTGAACTCAGGCCAGCAGGTTTTACAAAGAAGTGCATTTAACCTCTGAGCCATCTCTCCAGCCCTTTTTGATATATTAATAGGTATGCAATGGTATCTCATTTTGTAATTCCCTAACGGTGGATAATATTGACCACTTTTTTCATATTATTTTTATAACTTGAGGTATATGTTTAAATCTTTTGCCCATTTTTAATGATTATCCCCCCTTATTTTGAATTTGGTTATCTTTTGCATATTTTAAAAAAGAATCCAGGTTGGAGAAATGGCTTAGCTGTTAAGGCACTTGCCTATAAAGTAAAGGACCCAGGTACGATTCCCCAGAACCCACATAAACAAGATGCACAAGGTAGCACATGCATCTGGAGTTTGTTTGCAGCAGCTGAAGGCCCTGGCACACCCATTCTTTTTCTCTGCTTCTTTTTCTCTGAAATAAATGAAATGTTTTTTAATAAGAGAACTCTTTATACATTTGCAAGTGTTTCCTGTGGGTCATTTTCCCAACTGCTTCATGGTATCCTTTGCAGAGCAGAAAAAAAAATTAATTTGATGACATTCAACTCAGGGATTCTTCCTTTGCTGGATGCACCTTTGCTGTTGTATCTGTAACTCCATGGTCAGACGCAGGCATCTAGTGTCTTCCAGGCCTTGTGGATAGTGTGTCTCGGGGGAGCGAGGATGGGGGGTGGGGAGGAGACAGTCTCAGCCCTTGAACTGTTCCTTCTCCTTCAACACAATATTGAACTATTTGTTTATGAAGCTAATTTTTTAGTTAATTTTTGTCAAAAGTTTTAGATTCAGTTTGTGTGTATGCAGATAGATGTCAGGTGTGTGCATGCTGTTTTGAAAGGCTATCCTTCCTCCATTCAATCATCTTTCAGCCTTTGGGAAGATCAGTTGTACTTGTGTTGGTTTCCTTCGTAATGTGAAATTGATCTATTTATTCTCTCAACAGTACAACAGTCATCTCTGTCGTGTCTTTTTTGGGCAATACTAAGGATTGAATCCAGGGTCTTGTACATGCTAGAGAGGAACATCAGTACTGAGCCCCTGCTTTCTTTCTTGCATCTTTTTCTAAAAATTTTGAAAAATAACCTTAAGGTATTTTGAGTCACTTGAATCTGTAATCATGTTGTAACAACATTAAAATATGGTCTTCCTTTCCACAAACATGCATCTCTCCATTTATTTAGCTTTTCTATCATCAGATACTTATTTTTCCATATGTAGCTCTTGTATTTTGTTATACTTAAGAAAATGGCTCTTTTATAATTTTAACTATTCTTTGATGTTACATAAAAAGCAACTGAATAAAATATATGCTTTTTCATCATGAAGGAGTGTTGGGTTTTTGTCAAGTGCTTTTTCCCTATCTATTGATACAATAATAGAGAGCTGGCCTTGAACTTGTTATGTAGCATAGGATGACCTTGAACTCCTGACCCTCCTGCTTCCTCCTCCCAAATGCTGGGATTGCAGGCATGAACCAACAGCTCATTGATTTTCTAATGTTGAAACAGCCTTGTTATCTGGCATAAATACTGCTCAGACATGTTGTATATTTCCTTTTACATTATTGGATTCAATTTAAGATTTTTTTTTTTTTTTAAGTTTTTCGAGGTAGGGTCTCACTTTGGTTCAGGCTGACCTGGAATTCACTATGTAGTCTCAGGGTGGACTCGAACTCTCAGTGATCCTCCTACCTCTGCCTCCCGAGTACTGGGATTAAAGGCGTATGCCACCACGCCCGGCTTAAGAATGTTTTGTTGAAGACCTTAACATCAATTTAAGGCAATTGTCTATGACCATCTGTTGTAAAGCCTTTGGTTTTGGTGTTCGGGTAATCCAAGCTCTGTTCAATAAGGAAATATTCCGTCATTCTATTCTCTGGAAGAGAGTGTAGAGAGCTGACTGTAATAACTATTTCAGGAATTTTTTTCTTTAAATGTCTTATAGACTTCACTAGTGAATTCTAAGTAGGCAAGTATTGACTCGATTGCTTTCACAGGTATGGGCCAATTTATACTTTTTCTTGTGAGTTTTGGCACATTGTATCTTTCAAGGATGGGCCTATTTCACCTAGGCTATCAAATTCAGAGGCATAGTTTTTTCATACTTCTTACCATTTTACTATCCTGGGGAGTTGTAGTGATGCCTGTGCTTTCAATTCCAATAAGGAATTGGGGAGGGGGGTGCATTTCTTAGCCTAGCTAGAGGCTTACCAATTTATTCATCTTTTCAGACATTGTTTTTTGTTTCATTGATTCTCCCAATTGACTTTCTATTTCCAATCTTATTTGTCCACTCTAATTTTTTCTTCTGTTTATTTTGGACAAAATTTGTTCTTATAAATGTTCTACAGTGGATCTTTCTTATTCTTTAGAATAGGCACACAACACAACACTATAAATGTGCCTCTGGGCGGGCCTTGCTTTCACTACACTCTACAAATTCTGACAACTTGTATTTTTCATTTTTACTTGATCCAAAATGTTTTTGAAGAAATCAAAAATCAGATAGGTCAAAGTTATTTAGGTTTTAATATCTAATTTTTATTTCTTATATGGAGGAAGCCCCCAAGTGTCATAGTGAATTGACCAGCTTCTTGTAGTTACTTTTGCTTAGTAGTTTGATGGCCTATTCTTAGACACATTAAAGATTACCTTCAAGAACTACCTTTCATCATTTAACTATCGACCCTCTCATCTCTAATAATTTCCCTCTCTAAAGGCAGCTTTGTCTGTAATTAATGTATCTAGCCAGGCTTGATTAGCTTTAATATGGCATGTGTTTCTCCATCTCTTTACTATCTGTTCTACGATTCCTATACACAATGAATGAGTCAGCTCCCCCAGCCCCCAGCTTCCTGAAACAGGGTCTCACTGCCTGGCTTACTTTGCTAAACTTGTGGTCCTGCCTTAGTCTCCCTAGTGCTGAGACTATAGATGTGCACCATTCTCCCATAGACTTTTTAAAACCGCTGTGTGGGGAACATTCACGCTTCCTTATACAGTTGACTTAGTATCTACTGCATGCATTGACTTCTATGCATTGTCATCTTTGTTCTTTCCTGTCTCCCACTTTTTCTACCTTGCTTTGAATTGGAAATTTTTTCTCTTAGTGTAACAAGTATCTCTTTTCACTTTATCTAGTGGTTGCCCTATTGTTTGCAATATCTGCTTTCAGCTCATCCAAGTGTACTTTCAAGTAACACCCATCACATTTCATGGAGAGTGCAAGTGTTTTGTAACAGTTTCAATTTCTCACACCAGCCCTCAAGAACATGCTGTGTTCATTAACTTACCCATAAACTAGACTCACCAAACAAAGCACATTCAGTGAGTAGTGAGCAGCTGTTACTATTTTGAACAAAAAGATTAATTAGAAAGCATGAGGGCTGGAGAGATGACTCAGTGAGTCTGTGCTAAAGCATGGGGAAGGGCGGCATCCTTAGTCCTATAAGTAGGTTTCAGCATCTGAGTGGGGCAGTGCTTCTTCTGGTCTGTGATCACAAAAGCTTCCACTTTCCAGCCCCTCCCACTAAGTGGGGCAGGAAAGCTAGAGGTGCCTGGAGTCAGGCATTTCCCAATATGAATTTGGCTCCAGTAAAGTAGTTCTTTGGAGGACAGGTCTTATCAAGAACAGAGATCATGGGGCATTTCAAAACTTTCCCTTTTCCCTCTTCTTGATGGAAATATATCATTTCTACTCTTTATTGCAAGATCCTAAGACGACTCCTGGAAATCAAGTAAGAGGAGATGTAGTTCTACTGAAGTTCAATTTGAAAATATTTGTACATTATATACATTAGAGGTATATAATAAACATGTGCATTACACGGTGATTTCCACCATCAAGTTAACATACCCTTCACCACATCCCGACTCTCACTTGACCACACTGCTCTTCTAGCCATTTTCATTTGCAGTCTGGTTCTACACCTAGGCACTGCTGAGTTTCTGCCTGGCTGTGCGTCTCTAGATTGGCTTGTCTGTCTCCGACCTGGGGGCTAGGGCTGCAAGCTATCCTTAACTTCTGCTCTGTGACGGAGCCACAGCTTTATTTTCAGTTTGTTGATCTACTTGTTAGGAAAGAATGACAATTTCTAAGCACCTTAAATGCCAGACCAAAACCCAAAAGCCTTTGAAAACCTCATTTAACAACCTCTAAAGTAGAAGCTTTACTTAGTATATTTATCATTTGTTTGCATCACCGAAATGTTAAGTTTCAGGCAGGTGATACTGCTTACCTCTAAACCAGTCGTTTATCTGACACAAACCCCTAACTCTAAAGTCACTATCCAAAAATGCTAAAAATTAGTATTCCCCCTTTAAAAATGAAAGATATACAAATAAAAATAGCAGCTAAGTACTACTGATGTCTAGCTAGATGGATATACTATGCCCAATCTGGACCCCCCCTTTTTTTTCGAGGTAGGGTTTCACTCTAGCTCAGGCTGACCTGGAATTTACTATGTAATCTCAGGGTGGCCTCAAACTCATGGCTATCCTCCTACCTCTGCCTCCCAAGTGCTGAGATTAAAGTTGTGTGCCAGCACGCCTGGCCCAATCTGCCCTTTAAATAATTATGCCCCATATATTAATGCTCTCATTTTTGGTTAGAGAAACTTTTCAGATTATGGTGACCACTGGGGTGACTCAAAACTCAGCAACATGCTGAGAAGAGACAGTGTTTAGCACTGAGATCTCTATCACACCCTCCAAGGCTCAGGGTCCCTTGTGGAAGAGGTGGCCAAATTAATGTAAGAACCAAAAGGGGAGAAGTGCTTACAATACTGTCTTCCAGAAACAAAGGGGCATTAATATTCATGACCTCACAATGACTGATGCTACCTACATGAGAGCTGTATAAAAGAAGGAGAAAACGGTATCAAAATAGGACAGTAGTTGGAAAAAAATGACTGCAGGGAAAAAATGGGAGGGTGGTGGGAGAAGACTATAGTCATGATATATGGCCTATATTTATGGAAGTTGTCAAAAAGGTTTTTTTTTTTTTTTAAGGCTGGGAATGGCCATGCATGTAGGTAACCCCAATGTGTGTGTGCGGGGGGTGGGGAGGGGATAACCCAAGAATCATTGGAGCACATGAATGGAAAAAAAGCAACTCCAGGTTGAAAACCTTAGTCAAAAAACACACAGATGAGTAATTGACAGAGGATACCCTGATACTACCCTCTGGCACCACATGTCTGCATGGGGCACATGAGTCTGCGCACATACACACACACACACACACACACAGAGAGAGAGAGAGAGAGAGAGAGAGAGAGAGAGAGAATACTGTAATTTCCTTTTCTCGTCAACATTAACTTTCCCCCGAAGGGATCCTGCACTTAATTTCTACCATTAATTGCCACACCATAAGAAAGCTGAATCCGGGTATTAAGAGTACACTTAAAAACATTTTATTTATTTGTGAGGGGGTAGGAGAGTGAAAGAGAGAGAGAATGAATGGAGGCACTAGGACCTCTTGTCACTGCAAAAGAATTCCAGAAGCATGTGCCACTGTGTATCTATCTGGCTTTACATGAAAATTGGGGAATTGAACCAAGGCCAGCAGACTTTGTAAGCAGTGCCTTTAACCACTGAGCCACCTTCCCAGCCCCCAGAGTAGACTTTCTTATGAAAGGTTAAACACAAATATTTCTTTTAAGCACTTGAAGAACATACTAGAAAACAGGGCTTATTCTCAGCAAACAGTGGAATTACTTATAAAAATATTTCTATCACAGGACAGGCATCATTTCAGACTGTAGCAGCAAAGCATATACCTAAAAGCCCTGTAGTATAGGGCTTTACAGAATAAACAGAAGGACTGTGCATGTGACATTGCTGCAGGCTGACATGCACTAGTCTTGTCGATCTTTTTCATGTTATACCATTTCTGGTTTTAAAGTTTCCCAAAAGATTACATGTAATGAAAAAAAAAATTTTTTTTTCCCCATCTTGCTATGTAACCCAGGCTGGCCTCAGACACATCTCCTGTCTCAGACTCCTGAATGCAGAAGTGAGTCCATAGCATCCATCTTCAGTTCCATATCTTTGTGGTTTCAAGATACTGCAAAGTGTCTCCATTATCAGCATTAAAAATTGTTTGCTTACCTCATATCCAGAACAGCTAAGCGTGTGAGACAGTACTAATCCTGTAACAATGGTGGAAGCCTGATCTTTCCAGGAGAAATATACACACATTTTGTTGTAATCTCATTTAGCAAGAACAAGGCAATTTTTGAACTATGTTAAAATGAGTTCTGGTGTGGGAGAATTAAAAAAAAATACCTGAAGAAAAATTACATCAACATACTTTCTCATAAACCAACATCAAAACAAGCAAATGATCTGAGCCAAACATATCACACTTTTAGTAGTGGGTACCAGGTTTTAAGTACTAGCTAGATGAATGGGTTTCATGAAACACTGTTTAGTAGTGGGTACCAGGTTTTAAGTGCTAGCTAGATGAATGGGTTTCATGAAACACTGTTTAGTAGCGGGTGCCAGGTTTTAAGTGCTAGCTAGATGAATGGGTTTCATGAAACACTGTTTAGTAGTGGGTACCAGGTTTTAAGTGCTAGCTACTACATCAATGGATTTCATATAAACACTCTTTTGTAGTGGGTAACAGGTTTTAAGTGCTAGCTAGATGGACTTATTTCTTCAAGTTCATGAAAAGAAAATGTTAGATGGCTGGTATCACTGCCACTTGTATATCAAGTTTAATTAAACCAAAAGGATTAAATTCTCCATATATATAAAAAGGCAAATTAAGTAATGCAGGAAATCTACTGATGGTCACTGATAAATCTTTAGGCACAAATCAGATTTTCCAAGTAAGATGGTTCTTTTAGGAATACCTATTTTATGGAAAATGCGGGCATTGTCATTTAAATATTATCCCATCATTATTACTAGTTTAGAAAATAGCTTTAATAAATGTCATAAACATGGACTCCACTCTGGTCAAACTAGTGCCACTGAACAAATGAGAGTAATAACGAGCTTTCTCAAGACTACATCTGTCAGAAATTTGAAATAACATAGCTTTGTTAAGGAACTTAACTGCCATACACCGAAAATTTCTCTCTCTCTCTCTCTCTCTCTCTCTCTCTCTCTCTCTCTATATATATATATATATATATATATATATATACATATATATATATATATATACACACACACACACACATATACATATACATACATACATACATATACATATATATATGAAAGCCAGGTGTGGTGGCACATAGCTTTAATCCAAACACTAGGGAGGCAGAGGTAGGAGGGTCACTGTGACTTTTAGGCCAGACTGTGACTACAGAGTGAGTTCTAGGTTCTAGGTTCTAGGTCAATTTCAGCTAGAGTGATACCTTATCTTGAAAACAACAAAACACACATACACACAGATCTGGCAGGGGTTACAGCTCAATGATAGATCACTGGCCTAACATATGCAAGGTCCTACATTTGATCATTAGAACTGCAATAAATACGGAATAAAACAAAGATGAAAATGAACATTTTTCCCAATACATATTTCTGCCAGACACTGCACAAAATGTTAACCTGACAGCCATACCCCGATGCCTCTCAACTTTACAGACCTCCTAAATTAGAGCAAGTTCCCAGTATAAAGTACTATGAACTACTACCTAGTTAAAAGCCTTAACCACAAACAGGGATTTATAGTCCAAGCAGTTTGCATGGAGAACATATAATGCCACTGGGGCCATTAATAAGCAAATAGAAGAAAGTATTACAGGAAACGAAAATCAACTCAAGTTTTTAAAAGTTTAAAGCAGAAAATTCAGGCTGGAGAGATGGTTGAGCAGTTAAGGCACTTGCCTGCGAAGCCTAAGGACCTAGGATTAATTCCCCAGTACCCATGTAAGTACCCATATGCACAAGGTGGCACATGTGTCTGGAGATCATTTGCAGTGGCTACAGGCCCTGACACACCCATTCTCTTTTTCTCTCTTAAATATCAAAACAGAAATATTTTTAGTTCATAAAAAATCTCTTATATTCTTAGCAATATCAAGATACCTCCTTAAAGACCAAGTCAGTATCACAACTCACCTATTTAAACTTTCAGAGCAGATAATCATCTGAAGATTATCTTTTCCAACTGCCCAAGTCATTTATCATGGCAATCAAAGGATAAAACAAGTGAAAAGCATTAGCTATTTGGTAGGCTTGCTTATCCTCTGGTATAGGCAGAACCTTTTAACTCATGAGTTATTTATCTTCATTGAATTTAATGAGTTTTAGGAACTTATTCTTGTTTTGGATTTTGTTATTTGCTACGTAATTTTTATCATGCATAAGTGACCAAACAACCCAATTTCTCCAAGATAGTTCTAACATATCGCTGTCAGCCAAACATCTCCAATGGATAGTGCCCCTTCCCTTCACAAGTGTCCCATTTTATACATCTCCTTGTGCTCCCCCTTTTTTTTCAAATGGCAGGAAAGGGTTTATTTTAGGCTTACATATCCTAGGGGAAGCTTCATCGTGGTGGAAGCAGCTGGCTTACTTCATCACACATCCACAGCACAGAGACAACAGCCAGCAGTAGCAAGCACGAGTTGATGCTCTTCATTCTTAATGATAAAACAACTGCAAATTCTGTGAACTGAAACTTGGGACTTAATATGCCTGCTGAGAAATAACTCAAATGAAAAACAAAAATTTCTAGTAAAAATGTTTATAGAAAACCTAGATAAATTGTGACTGTAAAACTTTATCCATGTAATTTCTTTTTTTGTTATTGAGACAGGGTCTCACTATTTCACCCAGACTAGCGTTGAATTTATGATCCTGCCGCCTCAGCCTCTCAAATTCAAGCTACCATGTTTGGCTGTTTGTCCATTTTATTTATTTTTTAATGAATTTTTGTGATGTTTATATGATAGTGGGAACTGAAATGCTCCACTACTCAGCAATATCCCTAGGTCTAAGTGTATTCACTTTAAATGGTTTAGGCTATATAAGATAAATTGGAAATTTGAAAAAAAAAATTCCCTTCAGGTGTCTTTTACTATTGTTTTAAGTATCCAGCCATCAATTATTTAGCATCTGTTTTTCTCTATGAAACAATTATTTGGAATGTAAGAAGTACTAAACTCCCACAAAAGAAAGAGTTTAATATTGCCATTTCCCTACTACAGATGAACGCTAGGTTAATGCTTTTGTAATATAACCTTTTATGGCATTCTTATTAACTGACCCTCACAGACAGACTATACCTAATTTCTTATCTAACAAGGGAAAATTATGAGATATAATTAGTCCTACTGATGTTTCATGGAAAAATAATAGCTCATAGGTGGTCACTTTGTAACATCCCTTATTTAAGTAAGAAATACTTTGATTTCACAGCCTCCTAGCTGAAGTCCATTCCACTTTGTAAATACAAACAGTAACAATATTAATAGGTTCTTCAAAGGTGGCAGCCATACAGAGGATATATACTTAAAGTATATTAAAGTCTGTGGAAAGTCAGATGCAAGGTTTACATGTAACATTACTTCTACATGTAAGACTACAATCATTTTACACTTTAAATATAAATTAACATAAATTAATGTAGGGAAAAATGTTTCAAAAATTACAACTATTAGACGCTTAGATTACTACTCTTAAAGTTTTAAGTTTCATCATCTTAATATCTAAATACAACTAGATATGAGGGTTAAAGAAACAAACGACACACAGACACACTCTAGGTAGAGCTGTAATAAACAAATTCCTTTTATAAACATTTTAACTGAAAAGCCACAGTAGATGGAAAAGGAAGAAAGGATATTACTTGGTAAAATCCAGTGACATCTACAATAGTTTTACAGCACATTTAAGCATTCTAGAGTTTTAAATCTTTACCTGCCTTCCATTTCTTAGTTGCTTCTTCTTATAAATTTGCCAATTAGGAACACAGATTTGATTTCAAACCTTGTCCTGAATTTGAGTGCCAGGAAAAGCCAAAGTCCAAATTTTTATCTTAATATTATAATTTTAATTTAAAAAATAGTTGTTTAGGACACAAAGCCCAACAACATAGAAGAAAACCCCAAGCAGCAATCTGTAATTATATATACTAGTTGTTCATGACATGATTTTAGAATGGTATCTAGAATGCACTTGCTCTGTGAGTCTCCTCAATAATTAAACTGACTTAGACCAATACTACCAAAGTAAGAGCACTACATAAGGGGCACACATTTACAATTCTGCTAGTCTTAAAGGCAGTAAAGCGAAAGAAAATAGCATCAAATAGTACATGCACATCTTACATAACTTCCACGGAACTACCAATGGCTTCTACACAATGTGTCTCTTTTCAATAACTGTATTACCAGCTACCAAGAAAGGAAAGATGAGATTAAAAGTAATGGTACTGAACTGAATTGTTTGAAGCCAGTGCCCCATATGTGGGGAAAGTGCATTTAGTTCAGCAGCGATACAGCCCAGTGTGAAGATATTGTGCTTAGACACAGATATTCCAGAACAGAAAGATGTATGAGGCAAGTCAAGATATGAAACCATAGAACACTGTTAAATAACCTTGAAACGCAGATATTGCAGTCTTCAAAGACATTCATTTCATTGTACAAGGATAGGGAGAAATCTTTAAAGTTACCTATTGTAGTTTATGATATAATAAATACATATCTATATAGCATTGTATATACATATATAGAATGTGTGTTATGTGTAATTTATTTATTTGCCAAATTCTTCTGTTAATTTTTGTGGATCTGCAACATTTAGGAATGGAAAAAATAACTCCAACAACAAAAAACCCTTTTTATCACAAGTTTCTGTTCCCCCGAAATTAAGAAAACATTTATATTAGGACAGGTCTCAACAACCCCCAACCCAGACTGATACTTTGTCTCACAGTTCATCACAGAAGCAAAATTAATAGAATTATAGGTTTCTGAGTGCATATTTTCTTTTGCCAGTTGTTTCTTTAATATTTAAACTAGCTGATGAAATTCTTCAACAGAGGATATGAACTGTATATTTAACTGATTAAAACAGAGCAAATCAAAACAAATAAAAATCCAGTGATTTACTCTGACTGTAAACAATATATAAAATTTAAATTTCAAATTTCAAAATAAGTTAAAAGAAAAATTCTACCTTCAGGGCCTACAATACTATAAAGATCTGACAACTGGTAAGGGAAAAATGTATATGAAAAGTTGCGACAAAATTTTTGGCCCATATTTTTCCTTAAAAAAAGAAAAGCATATATCTTACTATACTACCTCTGTCCCTTAAATTTAATAACTTCATCATTTGTTGGCATTTTTTAAGCAAACTGGCATTATCAGATTATAAAAAGAAAAATATCCATCAAATTTAGCAAAGAAAACTTATATAAGCCTTTTTTTACAGAATTAAAAAAAATCTAAATGGCTATGATTCCTCTATTAGCAGAAACACATAATGCAGTCTTTATAAATCTGCCATATATCAATATCTACACAGAGATACAGATATAGATAGGAAATATTAATGGCAGTCTATTTTTGAACAGTGTGTGGGACCAGCAGATTTGTATCAGACCATGGCACGATACGGACCCTGCATCTTTAAGAATTGAATGATGAAGGAAGGCCCTCCAGCAACAATTTGAGGTGGAAGATGACTGAGTGGACAGTTCTCAATACTCATGATTGAAAGCTTGCTGCAGAGAGCCAGCTCAAAGGGAAGGCTGTGCAGGTTGGGGTTGTCATTCAAATACAGTTCTTCTAGGTTCTCCAGTGTACCTGTTTGGGAAATTTAAAAAAAAATTCAATTATTCTTGTTTTTAGTAAGTTATTATTTTAAAAGTTTGACTGGACATACCCTGGGTATTACATGCAAATAACAACTTCCATTCTTGAAAGTTGAAGATCCACAAAAATTAACAGAAATTTGGCAAATAAATAAATTACACATAACACGCATTCTATATGTGTATATACAATCCTTTATAATAACTAATCTCTGCTCACTACCTTCTTTTAGTTTTAAAATACTTTCCTGTGGATCTCAAACTTTGTTTCATATCCAAATCAACTGAGCTTATGCCTAAAAAAACAAAAACCCAGGTCATACTCCATAGCACCAAACTCAGAAACTCTTCCTTTATGATTGCTTTTAAGCTTGAGAAGCTTTTGAAAACATGCCATCTTTAGAGATCCTGTTTGGGACACCTTGGTGTTCACATATGGATTTTTAATCTTCTAGAAAAGAATTTTATATATTGAGGGCCTATAGTCACTTTTCTGTTATTGACAGTATAATGATTTTTCATTATTAATACATTTCTCCTGCAGACAGCTGTTACTTATTATAAATCACATTTAAAAGTAAATCAAAAATCAATTTTTTGTAGCCTTTAAAAAAATTTTTTAAGACTATCTTAGGATAGTCATGCTTTGTGAGCAAATTTCTCAAGTAATACATCAGCCCAGCTGGAAAAAGATGCTAGAACTTTAAGTATAAAGTTGTCTTATGTATTCTCAATGTATATTGCATGTGTATGTATGTGGCATATATGCATGTTTGTATGTTCATGAGTGTAAGCATACATGCATGCACATATGTACATGTGAAGGCCAGTAGCATCTTCTGTAATCACTCCCTACTTTATTTCTTGAGACATGGTCTCTGTTGAACTGGGAACTCAGTGATTCAGCTACACTGGGTGGCCAGCAAAACCTTGAGATCCTTCTGACTCAGCTTTCCCAGTATTGGGGAATACAGGCGTGTGCTATCACACCTGGGTTTTACATGTGTGCTGGTGATCTAATCTCAGGTCCTCACACTCGAATGACAAGCACTTTACCAGCTGAGTCATCGCTCTAGCCCCATGTTCTCTACTTTATTTTACTTTATATTTGTGTGTTTGTGTATTGAGGGAACACACCTGTGTGTGCTTGCATAAGGAGACCAGAGGTAGACTTCCTCAGTTGCTCTCCACCTTATTTTTTGAGATGGTCTTAAGCCTAATATATCTTGAGTTTACCAAAAAGCAGATTTGTCAAACATCTCTGAAATTGTTTCAAAGCACAAGAACAAATTACTAATAGAGTTTAAGCGTCCAAGGGGTCATACCAATTTCCTCGGGAAGATGAGTAAGTAGGTTTTCTCCAAGTCCGAGATGTGTGAGATTGGTAAGGTGACCAATGCCTCTGGGAAGAGTGGTCAACTGGTTGTTTGTCAAGACTAATTTCTAAAAGATTATCAAAATAAAACAGTTACATGTATTTTTCCTGCAACTGGAATAAACTTAAAATAATATAACTTATGAAGACTAGAACTGTTTTCTGTGTTGTATAAGACTCACTTAGTAAAATACAATCTTTTCTCTCAAAAAATATTTGTTAGAACAAAAGCAGACAAATTTTACCTTTGCTTAACCTAACACTTTAACATAAAAATTTTTATAGTCTAAGAATTCAAACCAAAATCTTAAGAAAAATGTACAATTTGGAATGAGTTCCAAAACCTTTCATCACACAATGAGAAAGCCATCAGGATAATGGTTTACCTGTAAATCCTTAAGATAAGCAATTTCATTTGGCAAGGATTCCAATTTGTTTTCTTCTAGATCCAACTCTCGTAATTTCCTAAGGTTTCCAAGACCATGGGGAAGCTTCTTTAGAAGATTGTTTGATAGTATTAGAACCTACAGAGAAATGATTGACAACAATTAGCAACTCACGAGATGACATTATATTTTATTGTTGTGTGGCTTCAAATTTATCAACCAATGCTAATTTCCTTAAAAAGTGAATATTAAGGGAAACATTTAATTATAAACAACATTAAATATTTTACTTATTATTCTAAAGAAAATTTAGACCCACTATAGTTGCTGGAAAGAGATTTTTTATTTAGTGATGTAAAAACTAATGAAGTAATTTTAACTGAATTACAAGAAGCAAAAACTATTTGCACTGATTAATAGAGTTAATGCATTATGACAGAGAACAATTATGAATGTGCAATACAAGATTTTCTTATTTAAAACTCTTTTAAATGCACTCACTTAAAAATGGTAAGAGACAGACTTACAACTAACTCCTGTGTCATCAATGCACTATAGTCATTATTTGTGAGAGTCTTACATTTCAAGGATTCTATAATATACTGATGTTTATCTAAAGAACATGAATACACAATACCTTAGGAACAGTACATGTATGTACTATTCTAGAAAACTCGATCAAAAATATGAAAACTCTTGAAACTCAGAAGCACAGGTAATCGTTCTTGACTAAAAATGTAAGAGTAAGATAGATCTTTAATTATGAGAAAGATTTTTAAAAGAAAAAATTAAGAGGCTGAGAAAATAATATTCTAGATACCAAGAATAGGGCTAAACACACAGAATAGAAACATGGATACCACATTCCCAACAAATAGGTGGGTAGTTAGGATAAAAACGAGGCTGAAATCATACCATAAAGGTTCCAGATGCCAATATAAGGAATAAATAATTATTTTTGCAAATGATGTTACATTTCTTTAAAAGAATTAAGGAAAGAGAGTTTTAAATACACTGAAGTTTAGAAACTTCAATGATTCTTTATAGTAACTTTTAAACCTATGAGCTATTAATGGGCAAGCATAATTCAGAAGTTTTAGAATTAAACCTCTATTAACTAATATAAACACCTCACTAACCAAAAAGGATTATATGTCTAAGAAAGCTCTAATTATGATCATTTCTAATTACTCCATTTACCCAAATAAAAACTGCTATGTTAACATGAAGCTTTGTGAGATAACTGTTCATCTATATTCACTCACCTCAAGAGAAACGAGACCAGATACATCCTCTGGGATCTTTGTGAGCTGATTAGTGGCTAAATTCAATTCTACCATACTGGTCCAAGTTCCAAAATCCAAAGGAAGTGATGTTAACTGATTGTCCTGGCAACGGCAAAAAGAAGCATCCCAGGTAGAACCACAGAAACAAAAGTTCCCATTTGTACCTCCCTTTGGAAAAAAATTCTTAGAAAACTTTATTCCCTTTAAAGCATCTAACTATGGAAAGAAAGGAAAATCAATAAAAACCCTGAGCTCCCAAAGTTTTAAGTAGGCAAGTGCCTTAACCACCAGGCCATGTCTCCAGCCCCCAAAGTTTTAAGTCAAGAAATTAATTAGACTTTTACTTTGGGATTAAACAGAAAGCTTTCTTTTTAAGTGGGTAATTATTTATTTATTTGTTTGGTTTTTTTGAGGTAGGGTCTCACTCTATCTAGCCCTGGCTGATTTAGAATTCACCATGTCGTTTCATGCTGACCTCAAACTCATGGTAATGCTTCTATCTGCCTCCAGAGTGCTGGGATTTAAAGGCGTGTGCTTTAAGTGGATGTTTATAATGAAATTGAAAAATATGCAGAGAAACAACTTGAAATTTCAAAGGTTCTAGAGATAATGTTTTGTCTATTTTACAATGATGTTCAGAAATCATTGAGTAAAATATGAATGTTCAAATGGAAGAAGACAGTAGCACAAAAGGAAAACCAGGAGTTTAGGAATTACAGAGATGCTGAGCAGTAAATTAGGAGACAAAAAAAAGTGGGGGAGGGGCTTCTGGTAACATTATTTACCTAAAACTTCACCTTCAAAGGCCATAAAATGGTAAACTATAGTCAAAACTAACTAACAGCAGGTTTGATAAAATGGTATAATACTAATCCTGTTTAGAAGTTTTCAGTGATATGCCTGTTTTCCTATTTCCTGTCTTCACTTTAAGATGCACTGTCATCCGTAACAACTCTAAACACACTCTTGTGTGCTAGTGATGCTGGTGATGGGAGAGGGCAAGCATCACAGTCCTCCCTGTCGCACGTGGGACTCTATGGTGTGGATATGCTAACCTCTCAGATTACTTTATGTCCTTCCATTAGTCTATTTAAACATTGTTCTGCAGCTGAAGAGATGGCTCAGCGGTGAAGACATTTGCCTACAAAGCCAAAGGACCTTAGTCCCATCCCCCAGGACCCACGTAAGCCCGATGCACAAGGTGGTGCATGCATCTGGAGTTCGTTTGTAGTGGCTGGAGGCCATTCTCTCCCTCCCTCCCTCCCTCCCTCTCTCTCCCTCCCTCTCTCCTCCCCCCATGTTTTTCTCTCAAATAAATAAATAAAAATATTTTAAAAAATCATTCTGGAGCACAAGATTACTTGGCTCATTTTACTGATTCAGAAAAATCTCTACAAATATCTACACGAAAAACAAGTTTTTCTTAATTTAATATTATCTATGTCTAAACTGACATAGTATGAGAAAATACCAAGCTTCTTTTTGATTTTCAAGAGAAAGGTTTGTTAATTAAACACATCATGCAAAGCTCTATGTAAATTTTTATTTTAACAGCAAACCTAATTAAGCTAACATGTTGTAATAACATATCTATAAACATGTATATTTAAATTCAAAATCTAATACACCCAGACCACTGTATTCTAAACTAAATAAGAGTTATTTTTTATTTATTCGTATATTTTCTTCCAATTTTTCAAGGTAGGGTCTCATTCTAGCTCAGGCTGACCTGAAATACTCTCTGTAGTCTCAGGATGGCTTCGAACTCATGGTGATCCTCCTACCACTGCCTCCCAAGCGCTGGAACTAAAGGTATGCGCCACCATGCCTGGTTATTTATTCATTTTGAGGAACTGAACCCAGAGGCTTATGCATGCTAAGCAGTCTACTACTGAACTAATCCCTAGCTCTACTATAAAATGGACATTCTGAAGTAATATTATCACCACTGCATTAGTACTACATACATTAATCATATAACCACACTAAGCAATACATTTTATGATCAAGATTTTAAGTATCTTAAATTTATGTAATCTTCCCTACATACATCCTAAGAATTTTCACAACTTTTGTGTAGATATAACCAAGAAATTAAATACTAAGATTGCAAGAGGCCACAGTTTTGGTGAATGACGTAAAGACAAAAAGATGTGGTATGTGACAGAACCCTATACCTGTAATCATAAAACCTAGGTTTCCTTGATTCTTGCACTGTCTCAGGCATAAATTAACTATGTGGCCATTTCCGTTATAGTCTCTGGACCTAAAATTTGTCTGCTATAAATTAAATCACCATAAACTTTATTACAAATGTAGAACATAGAGGTAAGCAAAAAGAAACTGAAGTGCATTCATAAATGATTCCAATACCCAAAGAGAAACACTGGCTATATGTTTGCATATAAGCATCCAGATATTTAATATATAACCAACCTTATTTAAAACAATTTTTAGGGCTAGAGAGATGGCTTAGTAGTTAAGGGGTTTGCCTGCAAAGGCAAAGGACCCAGGTTTGATCCTCTAGGATCCATGTAAGCCAGATACAAGGGGTGGTGCAAGAGTCTGGAGTTCATTTGCAGCGGCTGAAGGCCCTGGCATGCCCACCCTCTCTCTCTCTCAAATAAATAAAGTTTAAAAACGATTTTTTAAAAACCGTATTCAAAGAGATTTTTCCATGCCTTAACTTCTACTTAATAAACAGAATATGACAATTGATAGTCAACATTTTTTTTTTTTTGGTGGTTCCACTGTATTCCACTGAAATATAGTACTTAAAAATTACTAGCATTTTTGGGTGTGGTGGCACATTCCTAGAATCCTAACACTCTGAGAGGCAGAGGTAGGAGGATCACTATGAGTTCAAGGCTAGCCTGAGACTACATAGTGAATTCTAGGTCAGCCTGGGCTAGAGCTACAGCTAGACCCTACCTCAGAAAAAAAAAAAAAAATTATTCACATTGGGCTGAAGAGATGGATCAGTGGTTAAGACACTTGCCTACATAGCCTAATGACCCGGGTTCAATTCCTCAATACCCACGTAAAGTCAGATGCACAAAGTGGCGCATGCATCTGGAGTTTGTCTGCAATGGCTAGAGGCCCTGGCATGCCCATCTTCTCTACCTGCTTGCAAATAAATAAATAAATATTTGTTTAACATTTATTAGCATTAATAAGTTGGGTCCTATGAAACAGGTAGCATAATAATAAATATCCCTGAAACTATGTTCCTATGGACAGTTATGATTATTTCTTAAGGACAAATTCCTAAGGGTATGTTCAGTTATATGATTTGATATTTGATTAAAAACTGTCCTAGCTCGGCGTCGTGGTGCACGCCTTTAATCCCAGCACTCAGGAGGCAAAGGTAGGAAGATCAACATGAGTTCAAGGACACCCTGAGACTACATAGTGAATTCCTGATGTTTCCTTGTTATCAGTTTAGTTCTCATCAACTAGGTACTCCAAATATACTTGTTACCACAGGAACTTCTCCATCCAAAACAAACAGATGCTTACCTTCATATTGAGCTTACTTAATACTTTTGCTCTGGAGAAAATTCCAAATGGTATTTTGTTGATTCGATTGTGTTCCATGTTGAGGGAATAGATGGTAGAAAACTGGGATGGACCACCCACTGGATATAACTGGAAGCAGTTTCTAGCTAAGGTCAAACTATTCAATTTTACAAGACTGGATAAAAGACTCTGTAAAGAAAAAAAAAAAGCATAAAATTTAGAACTGAAAGGAGACTTATTTTGAATACAACAGCAGTTCCAACCACAAACTCTTAAAAGAGCCTTGCAGGAAACAAAATGGTAGACCAGTTAGATGGGTTCTGTGATCCCCTCATCTTCAAAGCTCAGGTCTAGTACACTGTTGCCATGGCTTATAAGACTCGGGGGGGGGGGGGATCACTGTAATCAGATTTGCAGAATGCACAAGAAATAGGAAATTATCCTGACTCTTATTCTTTGGTGTTATTTTATTTAAAACACTCTATATAGTAAAGAAAACATGACTGTAGTGTGAAATGTCCTACAGTGGCCAGACACACACAGTCTGAAGCCAGCTCTGCCATGTACTATGTGATCAATCCTATCTAGGTCTTAGTTGCATACCCATTTCTAAATTACTAAGCTTAACAATTTTTGGCACTGAATAAGGTATTGTTCAACAGTTTAATGATCCTTTAGGAAAATTACATTCCATAGATTAAACTTATTAATATTGTATGTCACTTTTCTATGCTATTAAATCTAAAAATGAATACAAGTATCTATCAAAAAGTGTTCATTGAGTATATAACTCCATCTCCCCTAACTTAGCTTTCTACCAGGTAAGCAAAGTACTAAATATATAAAAGAACTTCTGACATAAAATTAAACCTTACTTAAATCAAGTAAGATGATGTGAAAATAGTATAAACTGTTCATCTTCAGTAATAAATTACATAGAATAGGCTCTTGCTCTTCAAAGTCTGTGTCAAGGAAGGTAGTATCAGCATCCCATGTGGCCTCCTAGAAATTTTAGGCTGTGAGTTTGAGGCTGCCCTGAGACTACATAGTTAATTCGAGGTCAGCCTGGGCCAGAGTGAGACCCTACCTCGAAAAACCAGAAAAAAAAAGAAAGAAGAGGGGATACAAAGACTGAAAGAGCCAAAGGGTGGGTGGGAATAGCCTGAGGTACTGTATCTCCCACCCCCAAGAAACTGACTGAGGCCTCTTGGTCCCCACAATGAATACCAATAACCCCACCAAAGAAGGCCCTCAGCAGAATTGGGAAAGGGATAAATGGGTAGGTAGGGTCTAAGAATATAACCTATTTACTTAAAAAAAATCAATAAACAATAAAATCTAAAATAAAATAAAAAGAGCCAGACATGCCAGTGGGCACCTGTATATTCTAGCCCTGCAGAAAAGAAAATAAGGAATCTGTAGGGCTCACTGGCTAGTGTCACTGAACCCGTGAGCTCTAGGCTCAGCAAAAGACTAAGACTCTATCTCAAAGAATAAGGTGGAGAGTGACATTTGCTGTTGAATTCTGGCCTACAAACACACACACACACACACAGAATATGCTACTTCAATAGCATAGAGACAACTTTTAAATAAGATTTAGTGATTTCATATTTGGACCAGGCCAGTCAAAATTCTCCCCTATAGCATCTCTATTTGAAAATAAACCTATTCAAATATACACCTGTATACATAATCATACAATCTTCCTTGTTCAGATGGAAGAGAACTGTCCTTTTATAATCTTATCAAAAGTAAAATGACTTCTCTCTCTCTCAAATAAAAAATAAATAAAATTTTAAGAACAAAAAAGGCTGGAGAGATGGGTTAGTGGTTAAGGCCCTTGCCTTCCAAGCCTAAGGACTCAGATTCAATTCCCCAGGACCCTGTTGCACATGGTACTGAATGTGTCTGGAGTTTGTTTGCAGTGGCTATAGGTCTTGGCATGCCCATTCTCTCTATCTTTGTCTTTCTCTTCCTCTCTCAAATAAATACATGAAAGTAAAATGACAACCCTAAAACAGATGTCTATCACATCTTCCAAGACTCAGGAAACATTGCTGAAGAGGGGACAAAACAATATGAGTCACAAGAAGTGAAGTCATACTTTGGGGCACTATGCTCCCATCATGAACTGGTGCCTTCATGACTCCATAGTGGTTACCAAGAAACCTCCATTGTTCTGATCCCACCAACATTTTGAAATGGAGGTTGGAGGAGGACAAAAGGAATGAAACAACAAAACAAGGGAAGGACAACATTGAAAGAGGAGGTTCCTCAGTGAATGGGGGGTGTGGGAGAGGGGACAAAAGAATATGACAGGACAGGAACAAAATGAAATTACAGTATGTTCATGTATGAAAGCTTTCAGCTAAACAAAAGAAAATGGGGCTGGAGAGACGTCTTAGTGATTGACACTTGCTTACAAAGCCTAAAGGTCCAAATTTGATTCCCCAGTTGGATGCACACACTGGCCCATGCATCTGGAGTTTTGTGGGCAGTGGAGACCCTGGCATGCCCCTTCTCTCTCTCCTTGCAAATAAATATTTTTTTTATGAAAAGTAAAATGAGGGTTTACTACTCCCATGCCTAAGGCATGTAATCTGTTGGCATAAATTACAAGGAAGGAGGATGAACAGGTGAAACACAGAAGATTTTAAGGTAGTAAATTTCTTTCGTGCAATATTGTAACTATTAGATATGCTATTATAAGCTTGTCTAAATAAATACAATGTACAACAGCAAAAGTACACCCTAATATAAACTATGTGCTTCAGGTGATCATCATGTGTCCACATAGCTCCATCAGCTATGTTGTAACAAAAGTGCCACCAGGGGTGGAAAGTACATGTATGTCAGGGGATGGATATAAAGAAAACCTTTACTATCATGTCTCAATTTTGCTAAACCTAAAACTTATCTTTAAAAAATAAATTATTACTTACTTCAGGTATATATTGTGTAAGAAAGTAATCACTTATCACAAAGTTTAATCCTAATAGCCCAATAATTATTAGTTTTCATTCATTGACACTAAAACTGTTCATAAATTCATATACTTCTCATTTTTAAACTTTGCAAAGACCTAGTCTTTATATGTAGGCAAATAAGCAGTTAAACTTGAGTTCACAAACGACACCCAAAGAGAACATCTCCTTAGAACTTAGCTGAACACAGTAGCACACACTTGTAATCCCAGGACGGAGGAAAAAGCTAAGGCAGGAAAACTGCTGAAAGTTTTGTTAGTCTGAGCTATATAATGAGTATTACACCAGCAGAGCTACAAAGCAAAAACAAAATGAAAACAACAACAAAAGAACTAATTAATTTAATGCGCTAAGTAACCTATGATCAATGACTCATCATTAGAAGAACGTAAGATTAAACAGTACAACCTCATTACCTTTCAATACTGTGAATCAACACCCTCACGGGACAAAACTCCACAGAGTCTAGTTCTTTGGGCAGTTCCTGACATCTGTGAAACTTATTTCTTATTCCATTTAATTTCTACCAACAGTATTGCACTTGTTACAGTAAGGTACTGTCATGGTAGTAAAGCAGCCTATCCTAGAAACTGCAACTATGGGAAACATTTTTATAGTCTAACCAAACTATTTCCTGAAGACAGAGACAGACAAACTAATACAAGCCAAATTAACAGATGTGGCTTATATTTTTTGTCCATCCAGGAAACAAGTCAAATGAGGTTACTCATATTATAAATTAATCGATACAAATCTACATAGTTGTATCTACCCAAATGGTTCTTCATGTATCTGGCTCCAACTTGAAGCACATGAAAAGTGTGTACACACACACACACACACACACACACACACACACTTACATATATATCCCCAAAACCTATCAATAGCCAAACTGTAAAAGACCACTTAGGAAAGACTCTGCAAAGCTCAATCTGTGACTCCAGTCTTCACTGGTCAGGATACTATAATATACATGAATAGACATAAGAAAACTGCTGAGTATGCAAAAACAGGATCATACTGTTTCAACAAAGGCAGGAATGAAATTGTTAGTCACAATGAAGTCCACTATTTTGTACAGTAATTAGAGAAAGAAACAGTCAGAGCATGGCTCCAGAACTCAATAAGCAGGAGCTATCTTTTCCACTAGCGCTAGAAGGAAACAAGAGAAGAGAGATCAAAGAAAAGGAGGGAGTACAAGTAAAACTGCCTTTAATTATAGAGAAAGATAATTTGAGTATTTTATCTGACCCAATCAACTCCTAAGTAAGTATTTTCCTAATAGAAGTAATATAATCCAAATTAAAATGTCAGATTTGGTAACAATAAGCTATATATAAAATTATATATTTTCACATTTTAAAATTTTGTATAGACCTTTGCATTTAGGCAAATGGCTTTAATATTATTTCATCAATAAGACAATATTCAGGTCACAAGAGAGTTGCAGCCAGTTTTAATCTCAATGATAAATAGTGTATTCTATATAGATCATTCTTTCCATTTATCATGCAAATATCCTCTGTATAAGGGAAATGGGCACTTGAGTTTTAAACCAACCAGCCACAACGCTTCTTCTGAACAGTATCTTTGTTTGTTTGGTTTTGTTTTTTTAGGTAGGGTCTCACTCTGGCCCAAGCTGACCTGGAATTAACTATGTAGTCTCAGGGTGGTCTTGAACTCAAGGCAATCTTCCTACCTCTACCTCCCAAGGAGGTGTGTGCCACCACGCCCAGCCTTAACAGTTTTTATTGTCGTTTTCAGGCTTACAGGGCATTGCAGCACACTGAGTTTTTTCCCTGCTCCATGTACAAGAATAATAAATAAATAATAATAATAAGCTGCTGTATCCATTCTTCCCTCTTTGGAATTTTTATTTCAGTGGTGGCTATATGCCCAAGCATATTATTCAAACACTTTCAGTCACTAAATTATTAGCTCAGCTGTAAGACTGACGCGTTTTCTCTTCAGTACCTTGTTTTCTCTAAAACACTTCTTACCTCAGGTAAAGTAGAAATGTTATTGTTCTCTAAATTTAATTCTTCAAGTGCACTGCATTTTGCTAATGATCTGGGTATTGCTGACAATCTATTGTATCTCAGGCCAAGACGATTTAAACTGGATAGGTTTCCTGTAAATAAAAGAAAAAGGAATCTTACACAAAATATGATAAACATCTTAGAGAGGCTATCCACTAGAGATTTATGGATTATTTTGAAGCACTACTTCAGCTAGGTGCTTAACTTCCAGACCCAGGGACTAGTGTTAGAAAAATAATGAATTATACAGCTATAAATTGATTTTTAAATGAACTTAGAAAACATTGGCACCATTTAACAAACTCATCTTTAGAGTCAATTGGTAACAAATGTTTTTACAGGTCAAACATCTCTAATATGAAAAAACCTGAAATGTTCCAAAACCAGACACATTCTGAACATCATACAGAAATACACCTATAATATTAAGGCTCTCTAAGCATACCCAAGGTGAACATGTATAATCACTGCTGAATAAACGAAAATCAAAGCATTTTATTTTCTAGGCATAAGCTATCTCAGGGAATAAGGTTATCTACTGTCATGAAAGATTCAAATCACATTTAATTTCCCAAGAAATATGTGTAAATTTGTTGTAATATTCTATTTTAACATTTTATTTATTCATTTGAGAGAGTGAGAAGGACAAAAAGGGAGATAGAGAATGGGCATGCCAGGGCCTCTGGCCATTGCAAACAAACTCCAGATGTATGCATCACTGGCTTTATGTGGGACTCAAACTCAGGTCCTTAGGCTTTGTAGGCAAGTGCCTAAACTGCTGAGCCATCTCTCTGACTCCTGTTGTGATATTTTAAAAGGTAACAGTAATAAGAATTTAGTTTGATGTACTTCTTGGTTATGACCAATTAACTTCTAACTGCAAATTGTAACTGCTATTATGACAATCTTGGGTGGGTCAGATTAAGAATCAAATGTTGCCTTTACTTCTAAATTAAATGGATTTCCCCAGTCAGAAATTACAGAAATGGATGTCTATAAGCCATATGCACATTTTTTGATACAAGTATTTTTGAGGCCTTTGCATTTTCATCAACTTGTTGACATCTTGTCCATTGCTTTCTTTTTGCTCTGTTCATTCTTCAAACAGCCGTTATATGATCAACTTTCTTTCTTAAATGAAACACTATATAATACTTAAAGAAATAATATTAGTTAATAGCGTAAATTAAGCCTTACCATTGTAAGGCTTAACACTGTAAGAGGGCAGTAATTTATGCCCAAATTCTTACCTACTTATTATTCATCTGCTGCTTTCCTGAAGAAACTAGTGGCAAGTGCTTTAAGAAAATTACTAATTAGAGCTATTTTTAAACCTCTACACTATCAAGGTAAGAATCAGTCATTGCAATAAAATTCTAATGAGTCTATATTGTAAGTCTAGCCAACTATAAGGAGAAAACTTTGGCAAGCATTTCCACTAGAACTGTTCCATAGGTGCATGAAGCTCATTTACATCACTTTCTAACAGTGGTGTGGGAAACTGGGCTACTAGAAATTTGCTAGTACCAAGTAAAAGATACCAAAGGAATAACTTAAAATATAGAAGCAATAAAAACTACCATTAGCAAGGACAATTGAGCTTTCCAAACAAGATATTTCACTAGCATCTTTATGATGACACTCCGGGAAAATGTATCCATGTTCAAGAGGCAAAACAAAACAAACAACAACAACAACAAAAAAAAAAACAGCACTAAGGCAACTTTCCAAAACACCAGACAATGCACAGATTAAAGATAAGGGTAAAGGATAGTACTTTCTATTGTTACTTGACACTGTTATATCTTGACACTGAATGACCTAGGTAATAGTTTTATGTTTTAACTAAATATGTTAAGGCTGTTTATATACTGGCCAAGAAACAGGAACAATGTAAGTATTCAACAACAGAAGACTAATTAAGCTGGAAGTATCACAGTATAATAGGAAATGAAAATATTTTATACCATTTAATTGGATAGTGGTAAGTGACTTCACTCTCCCAGTCTGTTCTTCATTCATCAAGTGGAGATAATTCTTTATAATACAAAGACTGTTCTAAGTTAGGTCCAATGTGGCTAAGATACTTAGGCACCACTATTGGAACACAGTACATGGTCAATAAAAACTTTTGTTCTGTGAATCATCTATAAAATTATATTTCAGCATGTAATCCCCAGAATACTGGAGGCTGAAGCAAGCAGATCAAAAGTGGATCCAAAGTTCAAGACCAGCATGGGCAACATAGTGAGACTCTGCCACAAAAAAACTAAATAAAAACAAATTAAAAAATTTAAATGTACATACATAACATGATGTGGGTTTACATATTAATTGAGTAAAACAAAATAAAGCTGTATTTTTATAATCTCAGCAATGTAAAAAACATACAGGCAAAAAGAAGAAAATCCATCAAAACTGAGTTATCTCTGCAATGGCAGAACTGCGGGTAGAAGATTATGATGTTTTCCCTTTTAAGTTTGTCTCCCCTTTCCTTAATTTTCCATTGTGTTTTTAAATGTTTTTAATTTTACTATTTGTTTGAAAGAGAGAGAAAAAAAAAAAAAAGACAGAACAGAGAGAGTGCATATGAGCGCGCCAGGGCTTCCTGCTACTGATAACAAACTCCCGATACACGCGCCACTTAGGGCATCTGGCTTTACGTAGGTATTTGGGAATCAAACTCAGGTCCTTAGGCTTTGCAGACAAACACCTTAACAGCTGAGCCATCTCTCCAGCCCTCCCATAAAGTCTTTTAGAGTATAGCCTTTAATCCTAGAACAGGTCAATTTTAAAACTTTGATAAGGTAGGTATTAACACATCAAATTATACTTATTTTTTATTTTTATTTTATTTGAGAGAGATAAACAAAGACAGAGAGAATCAGAAAATGGGAGCACCAGGGCCTTCAGTCATTGCAAACAAACTCCAGATGCATGTGCCACTTTTGTGCATCTGGCTTATGTGGGTCCTGGGGAATTGAACCATGGTCCTTTGGCTTTGCAGGCAAGCACCTTAACCACTAAGCCATTCCTCTAGCTCCAAATTATACTTCTTTATAGAATGACCCTACCCAATTACTAGACTCATAACTGAAGTTACTCTGTACACATATTTGTAAGTCTACAAAGAGATCATTTATCTTGTGTTTTAATTTGTTTACAAGAATACAATATTCATGAGAAAACATTTCAAATGAAATTGATATGGCCATTTCACAAAATTCAGCCATGTAAATAAATATTTTTCACTGGAAGGAAATGTGATAGCCTAGCAATGCAGATCAAGGGTAGGGAATGTCTACAGAGTATATGCCATTTGCATCTTGAAGAAAGCTGACAATTATCCATAAATTTTATCCTAAAATTTCTTTTGTTTATTTTTTATTTTTAATTAATTAATTAATTTATTTTGGCTTTTTGAGGTAGGGTCTCACTCTAGCACAGGCTGACCTGGAATTCTCTATGTAGTCTCAGGGTGGCCTTGAACTCATGGCAATCCTCCTACCTCTGCCTCGTGAGTGCTAGCTAGGATTAAGGGTGTGTGCCATTATGCACAGCCCTATCCTAAAATTATCTAAGATAGTTTCTTCATAGCTAATTCCCTTAACTTTATACTCTGTGACACAACCCACCTCCACCCACCTCAGGGGCAGGCTGCATGGATGTACCATAATACCAGGGCAATACTTCGAGGATCAAAGATATCACACCAGTTGCACATGGTTATTTCCATTTCTATGTCCCTTTACAGACCCTAGTGAGTTCTCTAGTGTCAGAATGCTGGTACAGAGCCAGTCAAATAATATACCCATTTGAGTATTACAGGAATCTCACAAGCACTGAAGTGCTAGACTGTACCCTAAAGCATTTTATGTTATAGTGATACAGAATGGGAACAAGGTAGCTTTTTTCCTACAGGTAGTTAGCTAGGGACTGGCCCACAGAAACACAAGATGCCACCTTGATTGCCCTGAGAGGACTAAAACCTGCGTCTGATCCAGGTTCATCCAAGATGACTGTAAGCAACCACTCCTCAGCATCAAGTTCCTGTTCCTTTCTCAACTTTTCCTGGACTTAGCACCTGTGGGCTGTTTCTTCCTGAGTCAGCCTCTTTCCAAGGCTGCCACCCAATCAGGTTTCTTTCTACACATCTGAACCTGGTGATGAAGCTCATTCTAATTGGATGTCTACTTCATATAAACAGACCTGTGCAAGCACTTAGCTCCTTCTCTAAAGGGTTCTTTCTCAGAGAGACACTGTTCTCTGTATGAGGGAGATAGTCTCCATCTTCCCTCCTCCTTCTGGCATGGGAACTTTGCTTTCTCTCTTAACTCTCCCGAAATTAAATCTCCTAGTTTACCTTTCTTGAGTCTGTATTTTCAATGTCTTGTTAATGTGGATAAGAACCCAAGACCTAGGCTGGAAAGATAGCTTAGCTGTTGAAACACTTGAATGCCAAGCCCAAGGACCCAGGTTTAATTCCCCAGTATCCACATATGCCAGAGGCACATGGTAGTGCATGCATCTGGACTTTGTCTGCAGTGGCTAGAGGCCCTGGTGTGCCCATATACCCATATATTCTCTCTCTCTCACACACACACATGTACACATGTGCATAAATAAATAAATAAAATATTAAAAAGAGAACCCAAGACTTAAGAGTTGCTGTTTCTTAAGAGCTCTCTCCCAACTCAACAGAAAGGGATTTCCTAACACCTATTTTAGTCATCCCAAATCCATCATCAAATTCTACGTCCTCAGAGCACTTTTCTCCTCTGTCCCTACTCCAGCCCCTCTCTTGTCACCTTGAAATTATGATAGCTGGCTTTAAAAGTACCTTTTAATACTTAATCCTATACCACAAAATGGTGGGGATAATTCTACTTTTTTAATTTTAATTCTTTTGTTTATTTTCATTTATTTGTTTGAGAGCGACAGATAGAGAAAGAGGCAGAGAGAGAGAATGGGCATGCCAGGGCCTCCAGCCACTGCAAACGAACTCCAGATGTGTGTGCCTCCTTGTGCATCTGGCTAACGTGGGTCCTGGGTAATTGAGCCTCAAACCTGAGTCCTTAGGCTTCACAGGCAAGCGCTTAGCCACTAAGCCATCTCTCCAGCCTATAATTCTAGCTGAGGTAGGGAGAAAAAAAAAACTATACAACCAGCAACCCACCCCCCACCCTGTCGCCAATATACCAAATGTAAGCAGTCTGCTACTTTCTAAGGCTCCCTATAACTGCACCCTATCTGCTGATCCAGATACTTAACATGTAAATGATACACAAACAATGTCCAGGGCTAGAGAGATGGCTTAGCGGTTAAGCTCTTGCCTGTGAAGCCTAAGGACCCCGGTTCGAGGCTCAATTCTCCAGGACCCACGTTAGCCAGATGCACAAGGGGGCGCACGCGTCTGGAGTTCGTTTGCAGTGGCTGGAAGCCCTGGCGTGCCCATTCTCTTTCTCTCTCTCTCTCTCTCTCTCTCTCTCTCTCTCTGACTTTTTCTCTCTCTGTCACTCTCAAATAAATAAATAAAAATGAACAAAAAAATTAAAAAAAAACAGTGTCCCATTTAAGACAGCTGATCTATTCTTTCTGAAGCTTACTGTTACAAGTATTTATTACACTTTGATTATGAGTGGCCTAAGAGAAGTGTTAATGAAATGTTTTGCATGTTTGCCATGGGAAAGACAGTTCCCAGCGGTGTAAGTTACTCTTACAAAGGAGAAACATCTTGAATAAAGTAGAGAATGAAGAAAAGATAAAGAATGAAAGCAAAGAAATGTAGAGTAAGATGTTCAGATATTGTACTGTGTAAGCTCATCTACATAAACTGAAGATATGGACTAAACTAGAAAAGATAGCATGTTGGCTTAAAGTTTTTGGCAGTCATCCTGTAAAGAGGCCAAAAAGAGAAAAAATCAGCAATTAGAGCTGTAATAAAGTTTTCTTGTTGCAACCAAATACCTGTCAGGAAGCAACTTAAAGAAGGAAAGATTTACTTTGGCTCACAATTTGAGTGAGGGCATACTGACAATTTGAATGGCTGCCCTGGGGGCAGGGGAATAGGACTGTTGCTTACATCTCAGTAGAAGAGGAAGCAGGACTGGGCTATAACCCTCAAAGTTAGTCCCTAGTGATCCACCTACTCCAGCTACATCTTACCTCATAAAAGTTTTACCTTTACCTTACCTCATAAAGGTCCCAGAACACTGCCACCAATTAGGGATCCAGTGTTTAAAAGAATGAGCCTGTGAGAGGGATTTTACATCCAAACCCTAACAAGACCTATCTGTGGTAATCAGTTTAAAGTTTAGCGTGTGGCATACGAAGTGACATCACAGTCACCAGCTAAGAGGCAGGAGGAGATCCAAGCTCAACTGGCTGCTCCCAAGAAATCCTCTTTCAGAGTCTTCATTAACTTTGTCCATTATCTTGCTTCCTCACGGACACAGAGGCATGCTTTGCTCCTTCTTAGCTCTGTGTCACATGACTGTCCATACTGCTATGCTCATGGAATGCATCTTCCTCCATAGTCCACGACATTTGCTCCTGCAGCTTCCCTAATCTCCATCTTAATGATCCCCTTGGGAAGTGAACTCATGGCAACATGATGTTTTCACCATAAATTGGCATTTAAACATATCTGGTCTTAAGTTGTTAACTGTTTCATAAATGGGTTTTCCTTCACTAGAATGAAAACCCTTTAAGTAGAGGTGTTGCTGTTCATTTCTCTTGCCACCGAATTTGCTTCAGTGCTAAACACACAGAAAACATTGCTTTACAGTTTTATTTTTTAAAGTAGGTATTCGTTTTTTGGGGGGGGAGGGAGAGATAAGGCAAGGGGAAGCCAGGGTTTCTTGACATTGCAAACAAACCCCAGATTCATGCACCACTTTGTGCATCTGGCTTTACATACATACTGGGGAACCGAACTTGCACCATCATCAGGCTTTATAAGTAAGCACCTTTAACTACTGAACCATCTCTCCAGCCCTGATTTTTACTTTTTAATAGTTACAAAAGCTAGTAACTTTATCTGTCCTTTCCTTGATTGTTGTCAGGTAAGGGTATTTGTCCTTTCCATTGGAACAAGACTCAAAAGCAAGAACTGCTAAAACCCCCTTTTCTTTGACCCATTATTATTTTATAAAACAGGATGAGTATCAAAGACAGTCATTTTTTATTTTTGAGAGAGAGAGAGAGAGACAGAGAATGGGCACACCAGGGCCTTTCAGCTGCTGTGAACAAACTCAAATGCATGGACCCCGTGCAACACTGCACACCTGCATCACTGCATCTGGCTACGTGGGACTTGGAGATTCAAACGTGCGTTCTTAGGCTTCACAGGAAAGTGCCTTAACTGATAAGCCACCTCTCCAGCTTTCAAAGACAGTCTTTACTGAGTCTGAGTTAAAAGTATTTATTTGATTTACTTAATTCATCTGAATTAACTTTTTGACAAAATTCTCAGGAATTTTTTGGGGGATACTCAATTTTTGTGTAGTCCATTCTTAGTTCTCAGCCATCAAGAAAGTGCTACCAAAACTTTCTACACTCTTCCTATTCCAATATGCTTTTTAATTACATCAATGCATTGCACTGCATTCTCCAGATACCCATGGCTTCCACTTCAGTGTATACTGCTGAGACCTCTTCTAAGTATTTACCCAAACATGTACAAATACAAATACAAAGATTCCTTTCATATATACTTTCTTCCCACATGAAAGTCCACAGAAATGGTTTCATGTGAGTATAAAAATGTATTTCATTCCATTCAACCGTTGTAAAGTTTCTGTATTTGTATGCAACTATCAAGCTAATCATGACCCAAATGCTATCAATTTTTAATGTTTAAAGAGTTCTATAATGAATACCCTTTAACTGTATTTGTGCATATATGAAATTATTTTCTTATGTCAGAGGGGATATTTTAAGTCTTGATGAATTTGATGACCACAAGGCTACACCAATCTTATTTTCACAAGAAGGGACAATATTTATCCTTACAAAATAGAGAGTGACAGTACATTTTATCCTTTGGCTATGGCCACTGCTACAAGGTTGTTAAAGGTGAATATTTGTCCTTCAAGTACTAATTGTGTCAGTCTATAAAACTAATATTTTCTTATACAATTTTATCTTGCTGTAGGTAGCAAAAGATGCAAAAAGGCAGCCCACCTTAAGGAAGAAGCAGAAGTAGTCAAGGCCTCTCTTCCTCTTCACACCATGGTTTTCTCTACAGAAGCATTTACTAGGGGATCTCTGAAGTCGGCCACAAGAGCAAAGGGCCTATTAATAATGAAAAGCCTCCATCATTTTGTTCTAACAAGTTGTAGGTCTCATTTCCTCACTATTTACAGGTGAACAGTAGACAATGTGTTAAATGTTTCTTATCCTGGGCTAGCAAGATGGTTCAGCAGTTAAAGGCACCTGCTCACAAAACCCTGGGTTCAATTCCCTAGTACTCATAAAGTCAGATGCACAAGGTAGTACCACGTCTGGAGTTTGTTTGCAGTGGCAAGAGGCCCTGGCATGCTCACTCATTCATTCATTCTCTCTCTCCCTCTCTCACCTTCCCTACCACCCTCCTCCTTTAAAAAAATGTTTTTTATATTGTATTTTTAAAATTTATTTATTTGACATCAACAGACAGAGAAAGAGGCAGATCGAGAGAAATAGAGTGGGTGTGCCAGGGCCTCCATCCACTGCAAATGAACTCCAGATGCGTGCGCCCCCTTGTGCATCTGGCTAATGTGGGTCCTGGGGAAACGAGCCTCAAACCAGGGCCCTTAGGCTTCACAGGCAAGCACTTAACTGCTAAGCCATCTCTCCAACCCAAAAATAAAAATGTTTCTTATGTGACTGAAACCTAAAAACATTCTGCGGTAAAATTTATATGTGTGTGTGTGTGTATACACACACACACACACATACACACACATACACACACACACACACACACACACACACACTAATCAAATTCTAAATGCTCATCTCAAAAGCCCAGTAAAAAGAATCCAATCCCTGAAACTTCTCTTCCAAAAACCTAAATTTCACTCTTGAAATCACAATAGAATTCTAGAATTTAAGAATTATAAAATAAAATGCCAATGTGGAATCTCTATCTTGCTTAGAAGATGAATTTAAAAAGAAAGAAAATGTAACTCATGAGAAATTCACATTTTCAAGTGCCTTATCACTTATTTGGAATTAGTGACTTTTACCAAAATCCGACTGTGATTAGCAGAATACATTTTTTAAATTAAGGATAAAATAGCAAAACTTCTTTATGCCAAAAAAAAGAAGTAACAGCAGATGCTTGGCATTTATTGTGATCTGCCCTGTGCAGTGGTTTCAACTCTAACCTCTTTCAATGAGTGGTTGTAACCACAAGTAAACCACAACCCAGAAATCCAGAAGTGGCTTGCTTTAATGTTGAGACATTGTAACTAACACCACTGTGGCTGAACTTCTCTGTGTAAACGGAGGCTGAAATGCCAATTGCCAATCACTGGCATTTAGCTTCTAAGTGCTTAACTCTGACTGCAAACTGTTCTGTGCTCCATTCTGACAGTATGCTTTCTTTATATTGTCAGATTTAAAAAGTATACGGAGAAATTACATGGGTATGAATTAAAATAGATGCTTTTAAGTTCAGCAGCTATAAGGCATCTTCTTAAGATTAATTCAGTGTTAACTGTTAGTAAGACTAATTAAAATGGTCTTCAACTTATTTTAACAAAGTAGCAAAAGAATTGGTAGGAAGAACACAGGTCTAAAGATGAGAAATAATGTCAAAAGTATAATTTTCAAAACTATTTTTAGTTACACTTTATGAAAGAGGTAAGATTAAAAAAAAAAAAAAAAGGAAAAGTATCAAGAGACCTTGCTCCAGTCGGATCAAGTGCTATTTCTCCAATGAATGAGAGGGAGAATCTTAAAGGCAGTCAAACCTATCTGAGTGAGTACTCTAGGTGGTACAGTTGCCTAATATACCTAACGAACAATAGTGTCTAGCATCTATAGTAGCCTAAGAAATACATAGTGACTAAACCCCAATGAAAGTATCAAAACTTTAACTTTCTTTCAAACATCTTGACTATGTTATTAAATTTTGGCTTTCCTGTCTTACAGTAAAGCACTACTCTTTCTTTCTAAAATTAAGATTTTAGATCACAAGAGCTATTTTTGAAAGTAATATTATTTTGGGCACGAGTGTATTTATATGCTATGCATAGGTGTGCATATGCATGTTCGTGTGTGTGAGTGCATGTTTGTGAATACATTTGTGTGCATGCATAGGTTAGACTTATTTACTGAAATGTCATCTCTCACTTGAGCCCAGAGTTCACTGATTGAGCTAGTTCAGTGCCAGCTTGCCTCATGATCTCCTGTACACCCCCACCTCAGCATGTATATGGGTGCTAGGAATCCAAGTCTTCATGCTTATATGCCAAGTGCTTTATCTACTGAGCCATCCCAAGAGGCAGAAAGAGAAAGAAGGGGTATGCCAGGGCCTCTAGCCACTGCAAATGAACTCCAGACACATGTGCCACCTTGTGCATCTGGCTTGTGTGGGTACTGGAAAATAGAACCTGGGTCCTTAGGCTTCACAGGCAAGCACCTTAACAACTAAGTCATCTCTCCAGCCCTCATGTTATTTTTTTTATTATTATTTTATTTGGTTTTTCGGGGTAGGGTCTCACTCTAGCCCAGGCTGACCTGGAATTCACTGTGGAGTCTCAGGGTGGCCTCGAACTCATGGCAATCCTCCTGCCTCTGCCTCCCGAGTGCTCTGGGATTAAAGGCATGCACCACCATGGCCGGCACATGTCATTTTTTAATGTGACATTCCATTGGTAAGTTATTGTGTTCAGATTATGTACTGTTTTTTCCATTACTATCCCAATTATTTGTTCAAAATAAGCAAACATACAGAAATATATTTCAATGTAAGAGTATACAAAAGGAACTAAGCACATCATAATGTGCTTTTTAAAAAAAGATACTGAAATAAAATCAACATAAATGTTATGCTGGCCTAGAAGTATACTATAGAAATGTCATCGCAAAAGATCAACACTGAGTAAATCTAGTTTTTAAGTTTCAAAAATAAAGACATAAAACGTTATGTGCCTGGTAAAAAGCTTAAGTGATTTATAATGGGGAAAACTAGACTTGTCTCATATTTTGTATATTTAACTCCAAAAACAATAAACTACCACTTGGTTCTAATATCTTCAAGGAAAGGAAAACAGATCCAGTGATTTCATGCTTGGCCAAACTGTTCAAACATTCATGAACTATGTTCCCAAGGACAGTACTACTGCTTTCAGTTCATCAAAAGCTGATGAAAGCAACTAAGGCAATAGGACAGCTGATGAACACAAGACTAAAACAAAATAAGGGTTAGATATCAGCAAAACAATGTTACCTATCCTGATAATGTAACTGCTAAAAAATGGAGGAAAAGTAGGCCCTACCCCTCCAATAGTACAAGGTATGGTGAGGGTAGAATAAAATCACTGACTCATCTGTACTATGCTCAGAGTTCATGGAACACTCCATGCAGCAGAAGTGGAATACATATTCAATTGCATATAGAATTTAAGACAGAATACTTATTTTGTTAGCATTACAAATACTAATTATTGTGGTAGGAAGAACGATGGACCAAGAATATTAAAAGTGCAAATTTGCCTGCTTTTCTATGTAAGTAAGCTGTTTGTTCATATAATCCGAGACACCTACTCAGCCCTACTAGAAATTTTCCTAATCCTTCTGTTTGAAGAAACAGTAAATGGGCTGGAGAGATGGCTTACTGGTTAAGGCACTTGCCTGCGAAGTCTAAGAACCCAGGCTCATTTGCCCAGTACCCACGTAAGCTAGATGGACAAGATGGCTCATGTGTCTGGAGCTTGTTTGCAGTGGATAGAGGCCCTGGGGCACCCATTCTTATACTCTATTTGTCTCTCTATCTCTCATTCATAAATAAGTATCTTTCTATTGAACAAACAAAACATGAACAACAACAACAACAAAAGACCCTAAAAACATCTTCCAAAGTAAAAGCCAGAGACCTAACAGGTAGACTAAATGAGCCCAGAAACAAACAAAACACTGGATAAGATTTTGTCCTTATAGAGCTTCACTAACCATAAGATACAGCAGAAGGGCTGAGTCATATTTCTGATAAGAGTTAGACCAAAGCTAGAACCTTTCAGGGTTGGTCCTTACTAATATACAAGAAGTACCTAAAAGTAAAGCAGTCTTCCAGTCAGACTTCAACAAACTTTTGCATCACACAAAGGACCAGAAAAAAAAAATCTCAAGCATTATAGTAATTGATTAAATGGCTCCCCTACGAACCTGACAGAGAAACAAACAAATACTGTTTTGGAGAAAGACAGCATCACTGTAGACCTCAATGATTCAGTAACAGCACCTCTGAAATATTCATTATTAAAGTTATACACAGAAAGACAGATATAATTATCCTAAATAAATAATATCCTTATATCACACTGATAACTAAAAACCCATGAGGATATTTTACAACTCGCCTTTTGGTTTGTATATATTTATAAAACTGAAAACTAGATAAATGTAGAACTATCACATTTAGTTCAAGTCAACCATTTGTAGTTTGGCAAAATCTTCAAAACCATTTTAAACATGAAGACATCCTTTACTAAGTGAAGGTTCCAGATAACAACTTTAAATTGTATGTTTTAAAAACTAAACAGCAATAGTTTAGTTTTCAGTATGGCCTATTTTAACAAAGAAGGAATCGATAGTAATGTTAATAGCATGTAACATTTTAAAATAAACAACAGTATCCATCCATTCTGCAATAAGCTGTAAGTATACATGTAACTTAGTCTTCTGAGTAACCCAACTGAGTTCATTTCCTAAAATCTATTTTCTTTGTTAAGAAATGGGTAAGTATATAAAATATCATCTTTGAGGTTTTACCTACTAACTTCTTTGACAATTCTGAATCTGTACTACCAAAATGGATATAAGTTCTTGTACTATTAAGGTAGCTATAAATATGAATGACTTCTTTCTCCTCTCATACCTATAGTATCTGGGAGGTCTAGGAGTTCATTGTGCTGCAAGTCAAGGTTGGTTATCTGTGTACAGTTTCCAATCTCCTTTGGAAGGTGTTCAAGTTGATTGTGAGCTACATCCAGCGTAATGAGGTTACATAATTCACCTGTACATGGAAAAACACAAAAATTTAATAAGTATTAAAGGATATAGCAGGTAACACTTGCAAGCAAGGAAGTAAACTTAGTAATTTCTAAGCACAACTTCTATTTTAAATTGGTAAATTATCTAACGAAGACACCTGTACTGTAAGAAGAAAAAATTTATCTTTCCCTGTTATAATTATATTCTTTCTGAACAGTCAATCACAAAACCTAAAACTACTATTTCAAAATGACATCTGATGGAATTAAAATACTGCTCATACTTTATCAACGCATGCTTTATATTCTTGATGCTCTGTGTGAGTCCTATGGATTGAACTCAGGACCTCAAACATGCTAAAGCATGCACTCTACCAATTTAAGCTACACCTCCAAGCCTCTGTGTTATATATTCATTTTAAGCAGCCAGTTCAATCACAAATGTTAATATCTTGCAAAGCTTTTAAAAAATGAATTTTTTGACACCAAATTCAATGAAATATTACATAGAACTTCAGTTCAAGAGATATTACTTTCCACTTTTATACTTTTAAACAGAATTTGTTTTGATGCTATGTTAATGGATAACATGAGATTTATAAATAAAAAATGCTTCTCACTTTTGAAGAACTTTGATAGTTCAGAAGTTAATGTGTATTTCTCCAGCCCATTCTGGTTGGAATATGTGTATTGACCATTTATCTGATTTTCTTCTTAGTGTTAGTTATCCTTTGAAAGCCTTTTCAGTTTTAAAAGACTTATTGTCCCTCCCATGATTTTCCTGTTTTTTATTTTTTAGAGGAAGATGTGAGATACTGAAAAAATAAAACAAACTGTATAGAATTAAGAAAAATTAGTATGGGTATATTCATTACTAAGTTACCTATTATTGACAAACACAACAAATAGGATTAAGTAGGAGTTCATCAAAATTCAAAACTTTATTCAAAGGATATTATCAAGAGTTAAAAGGCACAGAATAGGAAAATGTTTCCAAGTCGTGTACTGAATAAGAGATTAAAAACAAAATTAAAGGAAGGAGGGGTGTGTTCTCATATATAGTCATAAATATTCACATAAATAATCAATAAATATATCAAAAGGTGCTTGTTGAGCCGGATGTGGTTGCGCACGCCTTTAATCCCAGCACGACAGAGGCAGAGGTAGGAGGATCGCTGTGAATTCAAGGCCACCCTGAGACTACATAGTCAATTCCAGGTCAGCCTGGGCTAGAATGAGACCCTACCTCGAAAACAAACAAACAAACAAAAAAAGGTACCTGTCATTACTAAATCTGACTATTATCAAAAATCAAAGGTTGGTGAGCATGTACAAAACTTGGAAATCTGGGCTACGCTGATGGAATAGAAACTAGTACACCTGCTGCTGCTATCAGCAGAGTAGCTTCTCAAACATCTGAAGATACAATATGCATATAATCTATCAATTCTACCTCTGGCAACTTTTGAGTTCCACCGCATAAGAATTGATATCAGAGTCTTATACAGATATCTGGAGAACAGTGTTCATAGCAGCATATTCACAGTAGCCAAAAGGTAAGCATAACTCCAATGTCTAGCAATGAATGCATAAACAAAATATGGTATGTGCTGATAATGGAACATTTTATAAACTTATAAAAGAATGAAATCCAGATATATGCTATAAACATGGTTGAACCTTGAAGAAATTAAATCAAATGAAATACCGTCAAGACACAAAAGGACAATAAATTATATAATTTTGTTTGTAATAGATAACCTACAATAGCCATATTTATAGATAGAAAGTAGAAAAACAATTACTGGCTTATGAAGGCAGTGGGACAGAAATTCCTTAAAAACTACAGCTACAGGCTGGAGAAACGGCTTAGTGGTTAAGGTGCTTGCATGCAAAGGCCAAAGGACTCAGGTTCTATTTCCCAGTACCCACATAAAGCTGGATGCACAAGGTGGTGTATGTGTCTGGAGATCATTTGTAGTGGCTAGAGGCCCTGGCATACCCATATTCTCTCGCTCTCTCAAATAAATAAATAAATAAATAAATATATTAAAAAGACATTGCTCCCAAAACTCAACAAAGATGAAAAAGAAAACCTTAACAATACCTAATCATTATATTTTATTTGTAATTAAAAAGCTTCTCCCAATAAAAATGCTAGGCCTAAATAGCTTCAGTGGAGACTTATTAAATGTTTGTGACCAGAATTAATGCTAGTAAGCAGTACAAAAAAGAAAGCTACAGACCAAAGATCAATGTTTCTCATGTACATACATACATACTTACAAGGACGCACACACATGCGCACGCACACACACATGTCCACATATACAACCTTACATGCATTATGTATATGAAGACATTTGCAGACACAATGAAAGAATCACAGACTCTGGTTAAAAGGAATTAAGTCCAGATACAAAACCCTTGTACAGTATTTGAAAAATCAATCAGTTCTAAGGCAGTAAAATCATCTGACAATTGATACAAGGAAAAGTATTTGACAAAATTAAAAATGTCATGATGCTAAAAACTCTAATTAGAAAAAAAAACTGTAATTAGGGGACTGGAGAGATGGCTTAGTGGTTAAGGCACTTGCCTGTGAAGCATAAGGATCCAGGTTCAATCTCCCAGGACCCATGTAAACCACATGCACAAAGTGGTGCATGAGCCTGGAGTTCATTTGCAGTGGTTACAGCCCTGGCAAGCTCATTTTCTCTATCTCTATCTGTGACCACTCAAATAAATAAAGAAGACAATTTCTGGGCTGGAGAGATGGCTTAGCGGTTAAGCGCTTGCCTGTGAAGCCTAAGGACCCCGGTTTGAGGCTCAACTCCCCAGGACCCATGTTAGCCAGATGCACAAGGGGGCGCACGCATCTGGAGTTCATTTGCAGTGGCTGGAGGCCCTGGCGCGCCCATTCTCTCTCCCTCTATCTGCCTCTTTCTCTCTCTGTCGCTCTCAAATAAATAAATAAAAATAACAAAAAAAAATTAAAAAAAAAAAAGAAGACAATTTCTAAAAAAACTCATTAGCTCTGCCTGACATGGTGGCACATGCCTTTAATCCCAACACTGAGGAAGCAGAGGTAGGAGTATTGCTGTGAGTTCAAGGGCAGCCTAAGACTCTAGTGAATTCCAGATCAGCCTGAGCCAGAGCGAGACACTACCTTGAAAAGAAAACCAAAACAAACAAATAAACTCTAATTAGGAACAGAGTAATAATATAAATTATACATGTACATATAGTTGACTTTTTATTTTTAGAATGGTATGTAAAGAATTTGTCAGTCAACACTCCTGTACTCACAATAAGAAAAAGAATGAGAGCTAGGTGTGGTGGCTCATGCCTTTAATCCCAGCACTCATTCAAAGGCAGAGGAGAGAGGATCACTGAGAGTTTGAGGCCACCCTGAGACTACATAGTGAATTCCAGGTCAGCCTGAGCTAAAAAACCCAAAGAAAAAAGAAAAACACAGCTGAGAATCAACAACTCTTCTTATCTCTTTCAGAGACTTGAGGACAAAGGGCAAACTTGAGCTGGGGAGATGGTTCAGTAGATAAATCATGTTTGCTTCCAGAGTTTAGATCCACAGAGCCTTTATTAAGTCAGTCACTGTTGCAGGAACATCTGTAATCCCACTGTGCACCTGTGGAATTATGGGAGATAAGAGACAGGAAAATCCCCCAGAAGCTTAAAGACCAGTTAGCCTGGTGAACACAATGGTAAATGAGAGACTGCCTCAAACAAGATAGAAGGCAAGGACCTACACCCAAAGTTGTCCTCTGACCGCCACACACATACCATGACCCATGTGCACCTACACACACACATGCACACACACACACACACACACACACACACGCACACACGTGTGCACAAACTCATGGCCCCAAACCACGAGGAAAATATCAATTCAGAAATGAAGTTTACCAGGAGTAGAAGCTGGATCCCAATAGGAATGAATACCTGAAGGATAACTGAGTAGCTACTATAAACCAAGTGTGGAATACAGGAGAGATAAAATGGAGTGGAATGGAGGGTAGAGTATGAGGGCCCTCCTAAAAAGGACAAACCCTTCCCAATCTATACTTTCATGAGTTTTACTTCCAAGAGCTCTAACCCAGATAGTAATGACATAAGAAAAATAATCTCCCATTTCACACGGACATAGAAAGGTACAGAAAATCAAAGACAAAGAGAAATTTCTTAAGACAGAGGAGAAAATATCTTATATGTAGAAGAACAAAAATAGGAATTTCATCAGACTTTTCTCCAGGAATCATGCAAACAAGACAGTGGAGTAAGGTATTAAAAATGTTGATGGAGCCGGGTATGGTAGTGCATGCCTTTAATCCCAGCATTCAGGACGCTGGGGTAGGAGGAATGCTGTAAATACAAGGCCAGCCTGGTGCTACAGAGTGAGTTCCAGGTCAGTGTGGCCTAGAGTGAGACCTTGCATCAATAAAAAAAGAAAAAAAGAAAGAAAAAAAACTGCTGATGGGAAAATTCTAACAAAATTATCCTCCAAAGGTAAGGGAGAAATACAGACTTCTCACACAACAAAAATTGAGAATGCAAAACTGTCAGCATATGCGTGCGCGTGCACACACACACACACACACTCTCTCTCTCTCTCTCTCTCTCTCTCTCTCTGTGTTGAGAGAGAGATATAACTAATAAGATAGTGAGAAATGAAATAATATAAAATGCTGAATTAAAATTATAGAGAACTGAACCTGTTGACACACACCTATAATCCCAGCACTTGGGGTATACAGGCAGGCGCATCAGAGTTCAAAGCCTGCATAGGCTACATGAGACCCTGCCTCAAACAAACAAACTATGGACAAGACATACGAAGACACAAACAGTGGGTTTAACTAAGAAAAACTAGTTTTTTAAGTATTTTATTGATTTATTTGCAATCAAAGGGAGACAGAGAGAAGATGGACAGATGGATGGATGTAGAGAGACAGAATGGGCTTGTCTGAGCCTCTAGCTGCTGCAAACGATCTCCAGGTGCATGTGCCACATGGTGTACCTGATTTTACATGGGTACTAGGGAATAGAACCAGGATTATTAAGCTTTGCAGGCAATTGCCCTAACCACTGAGCCATCTCTGCAGCCTGAAAAAAGTTTTAAATATTAACCAATAATCCAACTAAGTCAAGTAAAATTTAAATGTGAATCTTCTAAATATACTAATTAATACTTTCAGGGTAGAGCCAAAAGACCCATCACTATAAATATAAACATATAAACACAAGCAGATTAAAAGTGAAATGAAGTCAGTTATTTTTACTTCTTCATTTCACTGCTCCCATAACCACATGAGGAATACCTGCAACCCTACTAAGGAACGCACCCAATGGAATGGAGGCAGAGACGAGGGAAAAGTGGGTACCAAGACATGATGTATCCATGTAAAACATTTTGTTAATAATAACAATGAACATTAAAAAGTGAAATTAAAAAGAAATGCAATCTAACATTAAGACAATGTTGGAGGAGCTCTAATAATTTCAGATAAAGTAAACTTCAGCGTAAGGAAATTATTATAGATACAGGAAAGCAGGACATAAAGGTAACATGAATGGGACAACTTTTAAAGAACTAACAACCCTCAGAGTACAAGCATGTGTATATCTCATGAATTAATCAAAAGAATGACAAGAAGAACTGAGGAATATCAATTCGGGATCCTAATAGTCCTCATATCAGTTTTGTCTTTTTTGTTTGTTTGTTTTTTTGGACACATGGTCTCAGTGTGTAGGCCAGACAAGCCACCTTACCAGGTCAGCCTCACAAGTACTGGGATTATAAGCATGCACCACCACTTGTAATCATCTTTCCTAATAAATAATGCCTAAAGTTATTTCAATTCCCACTAATGTACTGGAAGCTACATAATAAATTGAAATGTATAGAAGGATCAGACCATTATATAAGGCAAGCTGGATGGACAATATGGCTAACTTTTTAATCATAAGCAGCAGCTATGATTCAATTCAGGAAGATAATTATTATTTTGCAGCGCTTCTAAATCTCAGTCCCCACTGACATTTTAGACTATTCTCTACTCTCTATTGTGGGAGGCTATCCTGTACATAGACAGCATCCCTGGCTTTTAGCCATTACATAGGAATAGTCATCTCCCAATGAGTCATGACATCAAAACTGTCTCCAAAAATTACCAAAATGTCCTCTGTTGAAACACTGCCCAGTATGTCCCCACTTGAAAAAGCAATGTTATATGCTGGAATGAAAGTTCAATTACATCTAAGTCTCAGTTTTCATGAAAAGGTAGAGATGTAGACTTCCATATAAAATCTGGTTCTTAAATGCCAGCAACTAATTCATAGGTTAAAAGAGAATGAGACACTTTTACTGAACACCTGTCGGCTTTTTGAGTAAACAGTATATACTTTGTTACCTCTGCAAACAGAAAAGGATTATCAACATCTTTAGAGAGAAGCTTGCCTGTGACTATTCACCATTACCACTAAAGAGCACAAAAGCAGTATAGCTGGCCATGGTGGTGCATGCCTCTAATCCCAGCACTCAGGAAGCAGAGGGAGGAGGACTGTAATGAGTTTCAGGCCAGCCTGAGACTACACAGTAAATTCCAGGTCAGCCTAGGCCAGAGCAAGACCCTACCTCATAAACACAAAAAAGGTCCCTCCCTTTTTTTTCAGGGTTGAGAAAGGAACTTGAATTTATACATGCTAGGTAAGTGCTATGTCACTGAGAGCTATAACCCCAGCCCAATACATTTATTATTTTAAGCCTATATTCTTTCAACAAGGTTATCCTTCTGCAATACATCTCTCCAGTAAATCAGAAGACACTGATACATTAAGAATGTCACCTAAAAGTGCCTTTCTCTTTCAATATTCAAATTCACAAATAAAGAAATTTTAAAGGTTTTAAAAATCCTTAAAATTCACAAAATGTGATATAAATTTAACAACATGACTTAAATATTGACTATAAATCTATGATATACAAGTAGCTTAAAGCTAAATTATATGCTACTGTCAAATTTAAATTTTCTTTATAATTTTCCAACATCTATATATAAATTTTATAAGATAAAACCTATTTCTGAAAATTTTTGATTTATAGGATTGAGAAGATAGCTCAGTTGGTAAAGTGTTTGTCTCTCAAAGGTGAGGACAGAAGTTTGATGCCTACAATGCAGGTAAAAAAGCCAGGCATGGAAATACACACTTATAATCCCAGTGATGGGGAAGTGGAGGCAAGCAGACTCCCAGGGCACATTAATCAGTCAATGTAGCCTATCTGACAAGTTCCAGGGCAATTAGAGACTGTGTCTCAAAGAAAGAAACTAGCACTTGAGGAAGAAGACCAGAGGTTGTCCTCAATAAAAAGATTAATAACAAGTTTATTATAGTTTCTCTAAAAATCTAGAATATTTTGGAAATGAATTCAAAATTCTCACAAAATATTTTTAGTCAATATTTTCAGGATTTTAAAACATGTCTGCTTGTCAAACACCAGAGCAAAGTTTTTTGGCTAAGAAGAGTGGCTATACCCATCAGAAAGCTTCTTAAATAATTATTCTTATTCCCTTTAATCCATGCTGGTTTCACTCTTGTTTGAAAAATCTTGTGTTTGTTAGCAGGTGGCAGTGAAAACCAAGAAGAATCAAGATCCACCACAAAAAAAAACATAGCTGACTGCCTAGCACAAGATTAATCACCTCTATCATATCTACCAGGACCCAGGAGACATTACAGAGAAAGTACCAAAATAAATATGAGTACTGCTCTCACTACTAGCCTGCCAACCAGCTTCAGGGAGATGGCAACAGACACTGAGGACACCAAAAACTCGTCAAAGTAGAAATCTAGAGGTTTCAGAGGGCTCAACTCTAAAGCAGACTTATAACATACCCATTATAAGGCTCAGCAATGGGAATATTGCAGAAGATGGGAGTTAGAAGATTGTACAAGCCATAAGATAGGAAGGTGTATCCCGAGGCACTGCCCACAATACACAGACTGACAGGTGAATTTATGATCACACAGTGAATAGCAATAACCCCAATGAGGAGGGTATATCCTGATGGCATTATGACCAGCATGCAATTAATTAGTTCATATAGTAAAGTCCATAATTTAATGAAAATAATTACAAACAAATATCTTCTTTGGAGTAACATTAACAACTACCACCAATGCTGCTCTTGGTCATATTCAAATAACCAGAAAAGTCTGAAAAGTTTAGTATAATGTAAATTTTATACCAGACACACTGAGGCAGTAGAAGAGCCTAAGCTATCCCATGATTTATAAAGAACAAAATATCAAATATGAAACAGTTAATGAAATGTACCATTTACTATTCTCTACTCTGTCCACTTACTTTTAAATATTTCCTTTACCATATTAGACACAGTAACAAAAAAAAAACTATTAAATCTATTTCAGATGATTTTAAAAGATAAGGCCTTTAAAGTGATTTGTTTCTGATTACAGTTAAGAGTATTATTTTTTCTCTATACATTTATATTTTGTGATTTTTCTATTTTAATACTTTTAAATTCAAAGAGGGGTTAAAAAAGGAGATTCGAGAGGCAAAAAATATCAACCTAACCAATATCATATACATGGAAAGGTATTTTCTGAACCACAAATAGAAGTTTTCTATCTGTGTACATGTATCTGCTTAATGAAAATTTATTATGTAACATAGCCTATTGATATGTTATTAATATTCATTTTCATGACTAATTCCATGCTTACTAAGCAATATATTTTTTAAATATTTGTATTTATGAGAGACAGAGAATGGTCACACCAGGGCCTCTATAGCCACTGCAAATGAACTCCAGACGCATGCGCTACCATGTGCAGATATCTGGCTTACATGGGTTCTGGGGAATTGAACCTGGATCCTGAGACTTTGCAAGCAACCGCCTTAACCACTAAGCCATCTTTCTAGTCCGTTACTAAGCAATATTTTAATTTTAGGTCTGGCTTTCCACATAGATTTGCATAATGAGAGAAGAAGGGCTTCAATGATATATATATTCTACAAATACTTACTAAGCAACTACTCTGTTCTAAATGCTAGGTATACAATGAGGAAAAAAGGAGAAAAAGTTTCTGCCTTTATAGAACTTGTATTTTAGTAAGGAAAAAAGTAATATATAATCAACATCAAGAAATTTAAGATCTAGAAAACAAAATAAAGCAAGGTCAAAATCCAGAGATGAGAGGTGTTGAACTCATCATACAGAATAGTTTCAAAACCTTCCAGAGTTCCTGCAACTACTCATCATATAGTTTCACTTTTTCCAAAACATGATAAATCATTTAAGTGGCAGCCTAGCATTCCCTGACATCCAAATGCTCTTTCATTTCTTCTGTGGCTTAATAGTTAATTTCAGTCACTAAACAATACTCGACTGCATGGATGTATGACAGTTTATCCAATTCACTTGCTGAAGGATGTCCTAGTTGCTTCCAATGTTTGACAACAGTAAAGGTAAAGACATTCATGTGGGATTTCTATGTGAACATAAATTTTTATAAAGATAAATTTTTAACTCATTAAGGTGTATACCTACAAGCATGCATGACAGATCTTATGGCAAAACTTTATTTTTGTAAAATAAGGTGACAATTGTCTCCTAAAGTAGCAGTACCATTTTGCACTGGATAAGAGAGCCTCATCCACATTTGACATTACCAGTGTTTCAGATGTTAGAATTTCTAATAGGCATGCTGTATGCTGTGGGAGTAGTTATATTTTTCAAGTTCAGCTTAAAAGATAAAAGGTAGTTTATGTAAAAACTAGGTTGTAACAGTAACAGTGTTTCTCCTCATTGAAACTGAAAATCTATTTTGGAAAATCATTTCTACAAAAATAAAAGTAGAATGCTAGAGACAAAGTAAACTTGTACATTCAAGCGAACACACACACATATACACACACACACACAATTACAGATAAACAGAGAAGCAAGATTCTAGATGAATGGATTGTGGTAAGTTAGACTTTATGCAAAATGAGCAGGAACTACATAGAAATTCCAAGAAAAGAAATACTATGATGGAGGGAACAGGGTGGAAAAAAGCGTAGGCTCAGCAATTCAACAAGTCTGTATGTTTACCAAAAGACTTATACTTAGTGTAATACAATCACACTATTTACATTAACTTCAATTTAAAAATTACCAAAGAACAAAATGGGTAAATTGTGGTATATCCACAATTATAAATTAGATAGCAATGCTAATGAATAATCTATAGCTTTATATATCAAGATGAAAAAGTGCCAAGTAGAAGAAATCAGACACAAAACACACATAAAGTTCAACTTCATTTGTAGACCATGAAGTAAAATGAATGTCTTCATAGAAGTCAGAATGCAGGTGACCCTTGAAGAGCAGTGACTTGATGAAAGAGGAGCTTACTGGGTGGTCTTCATGGCTCACATTTTAACTTAAATTCTGATTATATGGCTTGAAAACATTCATTGTATTATACATTGATGACAGGTACAGTTGCTTATAAATAAACTTCAACAAAAACTTAAAACACAGGCACAACCCCAAGTCTTTGCTTTGAACATTTAAAACCAAAGTATTTATGAAATTTGCCTAAGTATATAATCTTCAACATACTTTAGTGAAAATGTTTTTCACACTATACAAAATAAGCTAACTGTGGGCTGGAGAGATGGCTTAGCAGTTAAGGCGTTCGCCTGCAAAGCCAAAGAATCCCGGTTCGACTCTCCAGGACACACAAGCCAGATGCACAAGGGGACACATGCGTCCGGAGTTCATTTGCAGTGGCTGGAGGCCCTAGCATGCCCATTCTCTCTCTCTCTCTCTCTCTTACTCTCTGCCTCTCTCTCTCTCACACACACACACACACACACAGAGAGAGAGAGAAGAGAGAGAGAGAGACCACACAAATTTTTTTTTAAAAAAAGCTAGGTAAGCCAAAAGAACACAAAAAGAGTCACTGGATTTTCAAAAGTGAAAGCAAAATAAATGCTTTCAGACACACAAAGATGAGAGAATTCACTATACAGAGACTTACACACACACACACACACACAAGCATACATTGAAAGTTTTTCAGGGGAGAAAAAAAGAAAATTAGCTCAAGAATGAAATGGTAAATAAATAAAAAGATACTTTTCTCATTTTTAATCTTATTTACATGTGTGTGTAGGCCAGAGATTGGCAAGATCAGTCTCTACCTTATTCTTTGGGGCAAGGTCTCAGTTCACATATTTGGCTAAACTAGCAGGCTGATGAGCCCAAGAACTTCCTGTATCCACCTCCCAAGCAATGGGACTGAAGGTACACCCAACTCAGGTCCCCATGTCTTTGAACCAAGCACTTTACCAAGCCATCTCCTCAGCCCTCTCACCTATCTTTTTTGTTTTATTTATTTAAGAGAGAAAGAAGGCAGTTTGAATCGCAGTGTGAGGTGGGAGTAGGTGTTGTGAATCTTGCCGTCTCACTGACTTATCCTCTTCTCTCCCTTGCTTGTGTGAGCTTCAGCACACTTGGAGATGGCTGGTGGCAAGGCTGGAAAGGACTCCGGAAAGGCCAAGACAAAGGCAGTTTCCCACTCGCAGCAAGCTGGCTTGCAGTTCCTTGTGGGCCGTATCCATCAACACCTGAAATCTAGGACAACCAGCCACGGACGTGTGGGCGTGACTGCCGCTGTGTACAGCACTGCCATCCTGGAGTACCTCACCACAGAGGTACTTGAATTGGCAGGAAATGCCTCAAAAGACTTGAAAGTAAAATGTATCACCCCACGTCACTTGCAACTTGCTATTCATGGAGATGAAGAATTGGACTCTGATCAAGGCTTCAATTGCTGGTGGTGGTGTCATTCCACACATCCACAAATCTCAAATCGGGAAGAAAGGACAACAGAAGACTGTCTAAAGGATGCCTGGATTCCTCATTATCTCAGGACTCTAAATACTATTAACAGCTGTCCAGTGTTGGTGATTCCAGTGGACTGTATCTCTGTGAAAAACACAATTTTGCCTTTTTGTAATTCTATTTGAGCAAGCTGGAAGCTTAATTAGCTTTTCAACCAACCAAATTTCTGCATTCAAGTATTAACCATATTTAAGTGTTACTGTGGCTTCAAAGAAGCTATTGATTCTGAAGTAATGAGTTTTGATTGAGTTGACTGTTTTTAAAAAACTGTTTGGATTTTAATTGTGATGCAGAACATATAGTAACAAACACTTGGTTTTGTACAGACATTATTTCCACTCTGGTGGATAAGCTCAATAAAGGTCATATGCCCCCCCAAAAAAGAGAGAGATAGAGAGAGAGAGAGAAAGAGGCAGATAGAGAGACAGAGAGAATGGGCATGCCAGGGCCTGTAGCCACTGCAAACAAACTCTAGATGCATACACCACCTTGTGCATCTGACTTTACATGGGTACTGGGGGAATGGAACCTGGGTACTTAGGCTTTGCAGGCAAACAAGCCCTGAGCCATCTCTCTATCCCCTGATCTATCTTTTCTTAAAATATTTTATTTATTTATTTGACAGAGGGAGAGGGAGAAAGAGAGAGAGAGAGAATGAGAGTGCCAGGGCCTAGAGCCACTGCAAACAAAGTCCAGGACGTGTGCCCCCTCGTATATCTGGCTAAGGTGGGTCATGGGGAATCAAACCTGGGTCCTTTGGCTTTGCAGGCAAATGCCTCAACGACTAAGCCATCCCTCCAGCCCCTAACCTATCTTTTTTGAGACAGGGCCAGCAAGACTAGCTAGCTAGTCAACCCAGGGACTTCCTGTCTCTGCCTCTTATCACTGAGATTACAGTTGTGCATCACCATGCACAGAATTTGGGGATCCTAACTCAGGTCTTCATGCTTGTGCACCAAGCACTTTACCCACTGAGCCTGTCCCAGACCGTGCAACTTATTTTGAGGCAGAGTATTGAACCTAGAGGTCACTGATTTGGCTAAACTATGTAGCCAGCAAGTCTTAGGGATTCTTAGGAAGGGAAGAGAGTGGGGAGATATACCAAACTAATGATGGCATGAATCAGTTAGCTCATTAAAGCTGGGCCTAGCTCCCTCTTAGTTAGCTAATTAAAAGATAGAATCCTCTTAAAAAGAGAAGAGGGTTGGCCAGAGAAAAGAGATGGTTCAGGCAAAAGCACTCTGCAGGAGTGAGAAAGTTAGACCCTAAAACTATAGCCTGTTGCTGGAAAACCCCAGTGCCAGAAATGGGTTACCCCCACAGTGAGTTTTTGATAAGGGAGGCTTGAGGCCCTCAAAACAATGCAGGCCATTGCCAAAGTACTTATTACCCACCAGAATTCAATGGTAAGACACTATTTCTAAAGACACCACAGGCTGCTGTTGTGAGCAGCACTCACTGAGAGATCATGCTGGAACTGAGATGGAAGCCAGTCTCCTGATGGATAGCTCTCATAAGACTAGAAAGCACCATGTGAGCTACTAGGGAATAAAGGTCACCAACAGCATGAACGAGCAGTGGATCCTGCAAGCTACAAAAGCCTAGCAAGATGTACACACCAGTATAACAGCGGCACACAGACTATGTGGGTAAATCAACTGTTCTCTGATTGAATAAGACCCACTCAGTGGGAGGAATTCACACCTGGTACTGAAGGTTATAGAACCTAGAAGGGAGCTTCCACTGTTTCTTTGCTAAAAGGAGTGGTTACACCTGCCCAAAAGTTTTCCACATGTCTGTTTATCACCTTTGATTCATGCTTCTCTCACTCTGAGCTAGACAATGCTTTTTTTTTTTTTTTTAACAGATGGCAAGAAAACCAAGACAAACAGGTGTAAAAAGAAAAAAAGATAACTGTCTAGCATGAGACGTCATCTCTATCACACACACCAGGGCCAGGAAACATTACAGAGGCAGAGGCAGAGGCAGAGGCAGAGGCAGTGGCAGATTAAATGAGTGCTTCTTTCACTGCTAGCCTGAGCACCTCCTCCAGGGAGATGGTGGCAATGAGGAGACTCAAAACTTATCAAAGCAGAAAATCCTAGGCTGCTGAGAGCTCAACACCAAAAGAGACATATAATTCATCTTCCAATGCTCAAGGAACACTGCAGAAGATAGGGCAGAAAGAATGTAAGATCCACAGGGTGAGAAGATGTACTTTGGGACACTGCCCTTCCCCAAGCTGACTGGTGCTTTCAGACCCCACACTGAATAACCATAACCCCACCAAGGACAGCCTCAACAGAATGGGGGTGGGGAAGAGGGAATATAAGAGTATAATCTGATGGGAGTATGACCAATTTTCAGTATGTTCATATAATAGAGTTCTCAATATTTTTTAAATGTACTGAGTAGATACTCAAAGATTGGTAAATGAATAACTTAGGTTTCATACGTTATAAAATTTCCTATCTATTGTGGTCATGCACGAAGCAATGTCTGAGATATATTCTAAGATGTAATTTCACAAGGCAATTTCCTTGAATAAACATCAGAGTGTATTTATAGAAGAATGTCATAATAGGAATTTCATAGGATTACCAACATACAAGCTGTCCAGTGTTGGCTGAAATACTGTTATGTGGCACAAGACCATATATGACTCATACAGAAAATGTTTATACATTAAAAAAAAAAACACTCATTCTTGGGTTGGAGAGAGGCTTAGCGCTTAAGGTGCTTCCCTGCAAGGCCAAAGGACCCAGGTTCGATTCCTAGAACCCACATAAGCCAGATGTACAAGGTGACACACATAGCTGGAGTTCATTTGGAGCTGCTGGAGGCCCTGGCATGCCATTCTCTTTCTTTCTTTCTCTCTCTCTCAAATAAATATATAAATAAATAAATATAAACTATTTTTTCAAAACTCATTCATGAGCTATTTTTTGTGTTTTCCAAATATTCAGTTTAGCTCTATTTTTTAAAAAAAAATCTCAGGCTGGAGAAATGGCTTAGTGGTTAAGGTGTTTGTCTGGAAAGCCAAATGACTTCGGTTCGATTCCCTAGGACCCATGTAAGCCAGATGCACAAGGTGGTCAGGCATCTGGAGTTCATTTGCAGTGGCTGAAGGCCCTGACACACACATCTTCTCTTTCTCTCTCTCCTCTCTCCAATAAATAAATAAAAATACATTTTTTAAATCTCATCAAGCCTTAGTAATACATGTGTAAAAATAATACTAGGGGGCTGGAGAGATGGCTCAGCAGTTAAGGTACTTGCCTGCAAAGCCTAAGGACCCAGGTTCAATTCCCCAGTACCTAAATAAAGGCAGATGCATACGGTGTCACATTCATCTAGAGCTTGTTTGCAGTAGCTAGAGGCCCTGGCATGCCCATTAACCCTGCCCGCTGAAATAAGTATTTTTAATACTACTAATAATGAAACTAATTCATGTGTAAAAATACACTTGTAAAACTATGTAAATACACTATGTAAAACTGCCTAACTATCAAATCTGGAAAAACTGTCATACAAGCGTAAGCATATGTTGAGATTAGAATTGATATCATCACATTTATTCCATGGTCAGGTGGCATCACTGTTTCTGGACCTATGGAGAGGTCATGGCAAAGTAAAGCTGCTCACAAAATAGTAGCCAGGAGGGAAAGAGGAGGAGGAAGAAGAGGGGGAAGACTGGGGAGGGAGGGAGAGAGGGAGGGAGGCAGGAGGGAAGAGAGAGGTTGAGGACAAGCTCTACCCCTCGAATACTTCTTCTGACTAGGCCCTACCTCCTAATAGCCCATTCTGTTATGAATGACCTCTCCACAGGTCCAGAAACAGTGAAGGAAGATCACAGGTTCCAGACCAGCCTAGGCTACGAAATAAGCTCTTGTCTAACTACCTAAGAGAAAAGAAAAATAATAAATTTATATTCTACTTTTGTCTGCTTTTAAAGGCTCTCACTGTGTGGCCCAGGCTGGCCTCAACCTCAAATTCACAACTTCACTAAGTGCTGGGTATACAGGCACGCACAATCATGCCCAACAAAATGTATGTTCTTAATTCCCAGGTGATTTGATAGTAATGCTATGGAAACATGTCCTAAAAGAAAAACTAAGGAAATAAAGTCAAACTTTTAGTACCAAGAGTAGCACAAATAACAAACAAAGATATTTAAGACAAGGTATAAGATTTTATATTTCTATGAAGAAATTTGCTTTGGTTTTTTTCCCCAATAGCTTATTGCTAACCAGCAATGAGCTATTTATACAGGTCACATTTTGACTGAAATAAGTATGAAAAGTCATTCAACAAACACTTTTCTATAGGAAGACATGGATAGAAGCATTTGTATCCACAGATCCCTGAAACTATTTTAATATCTCACAAATGAGTCATACTCTGTATGTGCAATGCTTGAGAAAATTTGTAATGAGTTTTCTAAATATATTTAATTAAATCAAAACTGATGTTTAAGTATATAAAAGTAAAATGTACTACAACAAATATATAAAATTTAAACTGTAGTGTTTTTAAAGTTAAACAAATTTTTGAACATCTGATAAAAATATCAGAAAACATGATAGCCCTGGAAAGCTGTAAAACCTGAAATCAGAAAATTTCCTTTATCATTCACTATAATGCTTAAAGCAAAAATGATTTAGTTAATTAATCTTTGTCCATTTAGAAGAAAACAAATTGTCTGTGGCAAAGCAAAGACTCTCTTAAAATTCCCAAATATATTTTTATTTGTTATTTAAAAGTCTTGCCAGGCGTGGTAGTGCACGCCTTTAATCCTAGCACTCAGGGGAGGCAGAGGTAGGAGGATCACCGTGAGTTCAAAGCCAACCTGAGACTACATGGTGCATTCCAGGTCAGCCTGGGCTAAAGTGAGACCCTATATAGAAAAAACAAAACAAAACAAAAAATAGTATCAAGGGGCTGGAGAAATGACTTAGTGGTTAAGGCATTTGCCTGCAAAGCCAAAGGATCCCGGTTCAACTCTCCAGGATCCACGTACGGCAGATGGACAAGGGGTGCATGCATCTGGAGTTTGTTTGCAGTGGCTGGAGGACTGGCACACCCATCCCCCCCTCAAATATATATAGGTTTTTCGAGATAGGGTCTCACTCTAGTCCAGGCTGACCTGGAATTCACTATGTATTCTCAGGGTAGCCTCGAACTCATGGTGATCCTCCTACCTCTGCCTCCCAAGTGCTGGGATTACAGGCGTGTGCCACCACGCCTGGCAAAATATAATTTTTTAAAGTATATTTTTAAAAAATCTTATAAAGGGCTGGGGAGATGGCACAATGGTTAAAGATGCTTGCTTGCAAAGCCTCACAGCCCAAGTTCGAGTTCCTAGTATCCATGTAAAGCCAGATGCACAAAGTGGCACATGTGTCTGGAGTTTATCTGCAGTGGCAGGAGGCCCTGGCTGGCTTGCTCTCTCTCCATTAATAAATAAACAAACAAACAAACATACATACATACATACATACATTTTCAAAAAGCTCACATAGACAATAACTTTGTCATTTGTTCAAATAACTGCTGCCAGTGAATTACTATATTCCAAATGGTTTTAGAATGTTTTTCTATAATTAAAAATTATCAAGTTAACTAATTTGTTTTTACTGACTTGCTCACATATCTATATTCCTTACTTTTTCTTCTACTATCATCCTTTAAGTTTTTCATTTGTTTCAGTATAACTTCCACTAGAATGAAATCTATCAAAGTGCCAACAATGTTGTATTTATTATAGGTCTCCCTTCTGCCTTTCTGTATTGGAATTTGGGTTTGTCTTCAGTTTTTGTTCTTATTGTTGTTTCTGAGACACAATCTCACTGTGGTGCTCAGGCTCAAGTGATCTTCCTCAGCCTCATGAGTAGGTAGGATTATAACAGAATCACTGTACCCTGATGTTGTATTTTATTATTATTGTTTTAATTTTATTTATTTATTTGCAATCAGAGAGAGAGAGAGAGAGAGAAAAAAAAAAAAGAGGCAGAGAGAAGGAAAGAGAGAATGGGCAGGCCAGGGCCTCTAGCCACTGCAAACAAACTCCAGATACATGTGCCCCTTGTGCATCTGGCTTATGTGGGTCCTGGGGAATCAAACCTGGGTCCTTTGGCTTCGCAGGCAAACTCCTTAACCGCTAAGCCATTTCTCCAGACCTATTTTATTATTTTTAATGGACATGTAAGTAATCTCAAAATGAGGAAGATTTTTTTTCTGTTTTCTTGTGGCACTATTATTTTACAAATATGTAATATGACAACTGTCAATGCTACATTAGGTAGAAAGTAATGTGAACTTAAACAAATGCTTTTCAGAGAAAGAACAGAAAGTCGGGATGGGAAAGTAGAAGGCGTATAACTGATACAAATATATAATGATACTAAAAAAAAATATGGTAACAACTTTTAAAAAGTAGACAATCATCTTTCAAATTTATTTTTTCCAATGAAAAATTAAAGCAGATTAAGCTGTGAGAAAAGTTTAATTATATCTATCTTGTAACTCACTTAAGCCTATAAAATAATCCCAAAGCCATGCATACTAATGTGTTTTTAAAAAAACATAAATATGACTGAATTTAGAATAAAATGTTTTCAGGAAAGTATAAGGAAATTTCTGACACGCAAAAGTGTTCAACATGCCAGGCATGGTAGTGCATGCCTTCAATCTCAGCACTTGGGAGGCCAAGGTAGTAGGTTCAGATAGTAGTGAGTTCAAGGCCAGCCTGAGACAATATAGTGAATTCCAGGGCAGCCTGGGCTAGAGTAAGATCCTACCTCAAAATAAATAAATAAAAGATGTACTCAACAAATTTATCATAACAAATACTACAAATAGTAATTAGGGCGCTTACCAATTTCAGCAGGTAGTTGTTTGATTTTGTTCTCTCGAATGCTGAGTGTGCTGAGTTTTGGCAGGTTTTTGATGTCCTTTTCCACAGTAGTTATACGATTAAAGCGAAGGTAGAGAGTGGTGAGAGAATCTAGCCTATACACAACTGAAGGGATTTCTCTCAGTTTATTATGCCGTAAATCAAGCATCCGCAGCTTCTTCAAGTTATCAAGAGAGTCAGGCAAACTCGTTAGTGAATTTTCACTCAGAGCCAGTGTCATGAGATTAACTAGACAGCCCACCTCGGCTGGAAGGGACTGCAATTTGTTACTGTATAAATAAAGTTCTGTTAATTGAGTCAACTCTTTGATTGATGATGGCAGTATGTGTATAGACCTTTTGGATAAGTCCAAGCGCATTGAGTTCTCCTCCCGGCATTTGTTAAGCTCCTTAATTACCTCAGCATTGCTGGATTTTTTTCTAGTCCCAGGTGCTGGATTTGGCCGTTTGATCGTATTATCAACTGAAAAAGCCACCCCTGGCTGGGCAGCACTGGAATCCTTCTTTCCATCTTTGGCATCTTTCCCTTTGGTTTTAGGTTCTTTTTCTTTACTTTCTTTCCCAAAACCTCCAGAGGCTTTTGCCTCTTTTTCTCTTTCCTTGGCTGATGGTACTTTGGGATCTTTCTCTTTAGAGTCTTTTTCTTTTCCTAAACTACTACTCATGGTGATTCAAGGTTGGACAAAACACTACATGAACTCCTTTTATTTGTCAGCAATCCAAAATCAAAGATGAAGAGACAAAGATCTACACAGTCAAAACAGTGTTGGCATGAAGTAATCAGCATGGAGTAACATCCACCTGCTACATGTTGGATCAAAACATACTATGACCATTTCTGATAGCTCATTCCAGCTGGCAAAATGGCGCTGGTCAGTGATTCACTAGAATTCCTGAAATACAACAGAGAGTGGTAAATTACCTTAGGTTACAATTTATATTATGTAAACATCCACTAAAAAGCATTAAGTGTAGAATTTTTATTTTCCTGTGACTTGATAAAGCAAATATTTGTCATTTACACTGTAGCCATGCAGAATTCACTGCAAACTACAAAAGTCAGTACAGCACATTAGCCATTCTTTTGACTAACTTATAATCAAAGTTAAAGGTAAAAAGTGAATCCAAGGTGGTCCTGAGACTTCTGGGTAAGGTAGCTTAGCTGCACAGGAGTCACACCAATCCAGCCTACAGAGGGATTTGAGCAAAACCACAGCAAAATACACTCTTCATCTGAAAAGTGAAGGTGTGTAGGTTTTTTCGGCCACAGCAGAGAAGCAGGAGAAACTAAGATCTATCAGAAAAAAGGAAATCGGCCAGAATCCCACATAGGAGCTTGTGGACCCAAACCAGATTGGTGTGGTCTTTGGATTTTCGTGCTAGCCAGGAATCCAGGTGCAGGAGCAGAGACCAAACAAGGGGATTTTGCAACCTCATCAGCCTCCTTACAAAGTCAAGACACCTGAAGGGGAGACAACAGAGGAGCTGCTGAAGGGGACTCGGGCTGGACAAGCTGAGTAGTTCCAGTACAACTACAGGATTCCTGCACTCTCCTATCCCCCAACCTACAGCACTGCGACCCTCTGAAGAACACCTTCAGCTCCACAGCATGACACACAGGGATCAAGGTGGGCACTAGGCATTGGTGAGATATGAAGCCAACCCAAAAGGTAACGAGGCCTACTGACAAAGAAGCAGGTACACAGGCCTGCACTGGAAGTGCTAATTTCTCTTTCCATGTCAGGGTAGGTTATGGGTTACATATTCTTGGTTGGATTTACCATTCTCAAGCTATATTTAGGGGTTGAATGGTTGCCTTTGATGCTTTCAGATTCATAGGGCCTTTGTCTTTTTCTTCTGTCATTATTGGGAGCACAGTATCATTCAGACCCAGGCTGACCTGGAACCCAATTCAGAACAGAAATCTCAACCTCCCAGCTGACAGGATTAAGGGTGTACAGCAACACAAACCCCTAGGGATTTTGGCTTTATAAGGTTATCTGTTTATTTCAATCTCCACAATTGCATACTCTGTGCTGGTTTTTATTGAATGTGTATATTGCTCAGTTGAATTTTAGAATTTGCTAGTAAATTTTTCCACCCAGCCCAGTAGAATACTGGAAATTCAGGCAAACCCAACACCTAGGATTACTTCTGCAGTAGGATTGGAGTACAAGAGCTAAACTTGTCACCTTAAACTCCTACCCTGAAGGTACATTAAACTGAATTTCCAAATGTGAAAGCATCGCAGATTATTAGAAAACCCAAGCATCAAATCAACTCAGGATGCAAAAATCACAACATTATAATACAAGAAACACCAAAGAATCAAGACACATAATCCCATCGAGAAGTATAAATACATCAGAGATGGCCCCAATAAGACTGTTTTAGATGAAATGCCTGACAATGATTTTAAAAAAATGAATTTTACCTATACTCAGAGAAATCAAAGAAGAAAACAAAGGAATTTAAAAAGAAAGCAAACTCCTGAAGGAATTCCAAGAGTACACAGGAAATCAGCTTAAAGAAATAAGGAGGTCACTACAAGATATAAATAAGGAAATAGAAACACTGAAGAAAAACCAGGCAGAAATTCTACCACTGAAAAATGCAGTCAGTAAAGTAAAAGGACAGAACAGAATATCTAAGCTAGAAGACCAGGGGGCAGATGTAATACAGTCCAAAAAAACAGAAAGACATATAAATGGAAATTCCAAGATATCTAGGACATTATGGAAAGATCAAACATAAGAATTCAGGGTATAGTAGAAGAAGAATTTCAATCCAGAGGCTTAGTAGGTATTTTCAACAAAATCACAGAAGAAAATTTTCCCCAAATTGAGAAAGAAATGCCAATGCAGATACAAGAAGCTTTTAGAAACACCAAACAGACAAAACCAGGAAAGAACACCTCCTCACCATGTTATAATTAAACTACTAAACACACAAACCAAAGACAATATATTGAAAACAGAGAGAAGAAGCAAATCGCCAATAAAGGCAAGCCCAGCAGGACCACAGCAGATTATTCAACACAAACTTTAAAAGCCAGAAGGGCTTAGAATGATGTATTCCAAGTTCTGAAAGGTAAGAACTGTCAACCAAGAATACTTTATCCCGCAAAGCTATCTATCCAAATTGAAGAAGAAATAAGTACATTCCACAACAAAAACAGGCTAACGGAATTTATGACAACTAAGCCAGCTCTACAGAAAATACTTGAAGGAATCTTTCACACTGAAGAGAAAGCAAAGCATGCACATGAGGAAACAGGAAAAAATAAACCATACTCAAATAACAGTTAAAACAAGAGAGCAAAGGGAATCAGGAAGCACTACAAAACAAGAAGAATGGTGAGAATAAATACATACTTTCAATAATAACTCTTAATATTAATGGCCTCAGTCCCCTAACCAAAAGACACAGGCTTTCAGACTGGATTAAAAGGCAGGATCCTGCTGTTTGTTGCCTCCAGCAAACTCATCTCTCAATAAAAGATAGACACTGTCTATCTGAAAGGATGGAAAACGGTATTTCAAGCAAACAGGCCTAAGAAACAAGGAGGGGTTGCTATCCTAATATCTGACAGGATAGACTTAAAACCAACATCAGTGAGGAAAGATAAAGAAGGTCACTTTATGCTGATTAAAGGAACACTCCAACAGGAGGACATTCCAATCCTAAATGTATATGCACCTAACATGAGGGCTCCCAATTTCATCAAACAAACACTATTAGACTTAAGGTCTAGAGATAACACACCAAACACAACTGTAGAGGGTCACTTCAATACCCCACTCTCATCAATTACAGGTCATCCTGGCAAAAAATAAACAGAGGCACATCTGAATTAAATGATGTCATGGAACAAATGGACCTAATAGCTACCTATAGAACATTCCACCCAAATGCTGCAGAACATACATTTTTCTCAGCAGCACATGGAACATTCTCCAAAATAGACCACATATTAGGATACAAAGCAAATCTTAACAAATACAGGAAAACTGAAATAATCTGTACTCTATCTGACCACAATGGGATTAAGCAACAACAACAACAACAACAACAACAACAAAAAGACAGAGCATATAGAAAATCATGGAGACTAAACAGTATACTACTGAATGATGAATGGGTCATTAAACAAATCAAAAAGGAAATCAATAAATTATAGAATCAAATGATGAGAATACAACATACCAAAACCTTTGGGACACAATGAAGGCAGTCCTAAGAGGGAAATTTATAGTTCTAAGTGCCTATAGTAAGAAATTAAGAGAGTTCACAAGTAAACAATTTACTGTTTCACCTTAAGACCTTAGAAAAAAGGAAAACAAGCCAAACCAAAAATCAGTAGATGGGAAGAAATAATATAGATTTGGGAAGAAATCTTTTCCATAAAATAGAGAAGAAAGGAATTCCATCAAACTGCTTCTACAAAGCCATCATCACCCTGATACCAAAACCAGACAAAGACAGAACAAAAAAAAAAAAAAAAAATTACAGACGAAATCTCCCTCATGAACAGATGTAAAAATTCTCAACAAAACATTGGCAAGCAGAATACAAGAATATATCAGAAAGATCATTTACCTTGACCAAGTAGGCTTTATCCCAGAGATGCAGGGATGGTTCAACATATGCAAATCGATAAATATAATACACTATATAAATGGACTGAAGGAGAAAAAAAATCACATGATCATCTCAGTAGATATAGAAAAGGCATTCAACAAAATCCAACATCCCCTCATGGCAAAAGTTCTACAGAAACTGGGAACAGAAGGAACATATCACAACATAATAAAAGCTATTTATGACAAACCTACAGCCAACATAATACTAAAGGGGGAAAACATGAAACTTTTCCACTAAATTCAAGAACAAGACAAGGGTGTCCACTGTCCCCACTTTTACTTGCTATAGTACTAGAAGTCCTAGCTATAGCAATAAGGCAAGAGACACTCATAAAAGGGACACAAATTGGAAAGGAATGGATCAAAATATCATTATTTGCAGATGATATGATTCTGCACATAGAAGACCCTAAAGACTCTACTGTTAGAGCTGATAAACACTTTTTAGCAATTTAGGAGGATATAAACTAAACACACAGAAATTAATAGCTTTCCCATATACTAACCACAAACATGAGGAGGATGAAATCAGGGAACCTTTGCCATTCACAATTGCCTCAAAAAGAAAAAAAAATGAATAACCTTGGAATAAACCTAACTAAGGAAGTGAAGAATCTCGACAATGAGAATTTTAAAACACTCAAGCGAGAAAGTGCAGAATACACTAGGAAATGGAAAGCCATCCCATGTTCTTTGATTGGAAGATTCAATATTGTGAAAATGACAGTCTTACCAAAAGCAATCTACACATTTAATGACATCCCCATTAAAATTCCAATGGCATTCTTCACAGAAATAGAAAAAAATGATCCTGAAATTCATTTGGAAGCACAAGAAACCTCGAATAGACAAAACAATTTTGAGCAACAAAAATAAGGCTAGTGGTATCACCATATCCGATTTTAAGCCATAGTAACAAAAACAGCAAGGCACTGGTACAAAGAAAGACATGTAGATCAATGGAAGAGAATAGAGAACCCAGTTGTTAATCCACACAGCTACAGCCATCTGATTTTTGACAAAATGCCAAAAATATTCACTGGAGAAAAGTCAGCCTCTTCAACAAGTGGTGCTGGGAAAATTCTATGAAGGATGAAAACAGACCCTTGTCTTTTTCCATGCACAAGAATCAAGTACATATGGATTAGGGACCTTAATATCAGACCTGAAACTCTGAATCTGCTAAAAGGTAGAGAAAACCCTTCAACATATTGGCACAGGCAATTATTTTCTGAATATAACCCCAGTTGCTCAGGAAATAAAACCACTAATCAACCACTGGTATCTCATGCTGTGAATAGGGCAAAGAGACAACTTACAGAATGGGAGAAAATATTTGCCAGCTATATATCTGATAGAGGATGAATATCCAGAATATACAATGAACTCAGAAAACTAAACAGTAAGAAATTAAACAATCCAATTAAAAAATGGGCCATGGAACTAAATAGAGAGTTCTCAAAGGAAGAAATACAGATGGCATATAAACATCTAAAGAAGTATTCTATATCCTTAGCCATTAGGGAAATGAAAATTAAAACTACTTGGAGATTTCATCTCACTCCTGTCAGAATGGCTATCATCAAGAAAACAAATGACAATAAATGTTGGCAAAGATGCGGAAAAAAGGGAACCCTTCTACACTGTTGGTGGGAATGTAGTCTGGTCCAGCCATTATGGAAATCATTGTGGAGGTTCTTGAGACACCTAAAAATAGATTCATCATATGATCCAGCTATAGCACTCCTAGGCATAGATCCTTATGACTCTTCTCACTACCTGAGAGATACTTGCACATCAATGTTTATTACTGCTTTATTCACAATAGCTTGGAAATGGAACCGGCCTAGATGTCCCTCAATAGATGAATGGGTAATAAAGATGTGGTACATTGACATAATGGAGTTCTACTCAGCGGTAAAGAAAAATGAAATTTGCAGGGAAATGGATAGATCTGGAAAGGATTATACTAAGTGAGGTAACCCAGGTCCAGAAAGCCAAACATTGCATGTTCTCTCTCATATGTGGATCCTAGCTAAAAATGTGTAGACTTGTGTATGACCTGGAACCAAAAATCGGTAGCAGAGGCCAGTAATCAAGAAAAATGCTATAAGGCAGGGAGGAGAGGGAAGGACTTTAGGGGATGATATTGTGCGTGCGTGTGTGTGTGTGTGTGTGTGTGTGTGTGTGTATGTGTGTGTATATATATATATATATGTATATATATATATATATATATATATATATACACAGAGAGAGAGAGAGAGCGCACGAACATATTACAGGGAGTGGAATGCCCTAAGTGAGGCCAGGGAAATAGACTGAGTAACAGAAGTGTGGGGGGAAGGTCAATCAAAATTCAATGGCATGGCTGGAAGCTGGGAGAGAGTCAGTCCCCAGACAGTCAGCGTGTCTAGTGCCAGAAGGTGCTACATGGGCAACTGGGGCAAAATGACCAATATCTGTCCAAGCAACTCATGGTCTAACCTACTTAGCAGCAAATAACCTGTAGTGATGCTCGCACAAGTGCAATAGTGGTGCACAGCCATGGTGGGGAACCAACTGCTCTTGATTTGGCTAACTGATTCCCTCAGTGGTATGGGACCCATAGCTGGATCTGGGAAACAAGTCAAAACCATATCCAAACATAAACCCGCTCTCCATTATCAAGCTACCACCAATTGTGGGCTACAAGAGGGCCTATACCTATTAAATTCTCTATAAAAAAAAGTAAGGGTTATCTCATTTGTCAGGTGCTAACTTACTCTCTGTTGGAGAATCTGCTTCTCTTTTTCAGATAGATATAGATCCTAAGGAGAGAGTCACCCCATCATACCTCAAAATGGCCCCAGCTGAAACTAAAAACAATTGGCGAAACAAGCAAGGGTGCTGTTCTCTTGGTGAACTGGGTACCAGCACAAGGGTGAAGGAGATCAACAGAGAGAAAAACTAACTCCTACCAAATAAGATATCCAGAGACACAGAGGCCCCCAACACCTCATCACTGAAGCAGACCAAAAACAAACCCAACATGGCTCAGGGAAATTTTGTGCAAGAGGGGTCGGAAAGAATTTCAGAGCCACATGTTGGGTCATGATATGCAGAGACATTTATCTTACCCATAACTGTGGGCTAACTCCACAATGCATGACCCATATACTTCAACAAGGAGGGGCCAAAGGGAGGGGGTAGGACATGGATGAGCCTAACAATGGTACCAAATTGACTGTATTTTCTGAGTACAAAACTAATTAATAAAAATAATAATAATAAAATAAAAATAATCTCTAGATGCTTAAAAAAATTCAAGATATTCTGAATAAGACATATAAAAGCCTACGTTTTTGGATAATGGCATATCCAGAAGCCACAGATTGCTACTAGAAAATTTTCAGTGCAAGGGATGGGATACCTTCCAGTCAGTTGTTGGCCAGGGAGGCCCCTACTCCCTCCAAAACATTACTGGCTATTGCTAAGGTGCTTGGTTCCCTATGAGTAACAGACGGTAAGACTCTATTGCCGAAGACTTCTAATGCGTGGGCAACAGGGTCACTGAGAAATCAAGCTGGTGCTGAGCTGAAAACCTTCTCCCTATAGACCAGTGAACTGAAAGATGGAAAAAGTGCACTGCATGCAGCCCTATGGGAGACAGAAGTCATCAGCAGTGTAAACAGTGGACACCAGAAGCCTCAAGTTTAGCCTAGCAGGCCAAATGAAGGAACAGGTGCAATAGTGGCATGTCTGCTCTGGGGATAACCAACTGCTCTCTAATTGGACTGGAGGCCTGCTGCATAGGAAGGAATAAACACCTACCAAAAACCTGATCAATAGCTTATGGCAGGGGAGGTTATGACCCTCAGGAGTATAAAGCATGCTCTTATCTGGTTAAATGCATGTACTATTCTCACCAAACTACCCTGAAAGCACTACACTTAATCTTCATATTTATATATTAATATACTCTCACTTTTGGTTAGAGAAGCTTCTCTTTTCAGATGGCAATGACCACTGGGATGACCCAAAAAGCAACATAGTGCTGAGAAGTGACAGAGGAGTGTCCAGCACTGAAACATCTCTATCACATCCTCCACAGCTCACAGTCCGTTGCGGAAGAGGTGGCGGAAAGAATGTACAAGCCAAAGGAAGGATACCACTGCTTAAAATGGAACTGTCCTGACAAATTGTCCTTGATATCCATGACCTTGCAATGCCTAGCAATACCTTCACAAGACACTCATAATAGGAGAAACAGATGATGACATCAAAATAAAAGAGACTAACAGAGAAAGGGAGATATGATGGAGAGTGGAGTTGTGAAGAGGAAAGTGGGGGAGGGGAGAGAATTTTCATGGTTTATTGTCTGTAAATATAGAAGATGTCAATAAAAAAATTTCAAGTGAATCCAAGTTAACTATGGTACAAAACAATTAATAGTTCAAAAGCAAGTGATGTCACAATAGCATCTATTAAGTATTTTCTACGTGCAAGCACTGCCTAAGGAACATGCAAATATTTATTTGTTAATATATGTAACAGTCCTGTGAGGAATAAACTGTTATCTTGATTTATACAAAGAGACAGTAAAGTACAGGAACTTTCTAGTATTATTAACTGTGAATTGTACTACATGAACATACTGTATATTGGTCATATTCCTATTGGGTTAAACTCTTATGTTCCCTCTCCCCCACCCTCATTCCACTGAGGGCCCTCCTCAGTGGGGTTAGTGATATTCACTGTAGGGTCATAAATCTACCAGTCTCTGGGGGGGCAGGGGGACAAGGCCTCAAGATACTCTTCCTCATCCTGTGGCTCTTACAAATCTTTCCCCGGCCATGTTCCCAGAGCTTTGGAGGGCATGTTGTAAATCTCCAATAGTAATAAGCTCTCTAATCCTCTCATTTTGCATGGGAACATTTTTAAATAACTAACATTTTAATCTTGGAATAGTAACACAGCCAAGAATCCAATTAGATAGTGTACATCCACAGCCTATTTTCCCATTACACCAAAAGTGCTTTGTCTACAACTAATAACCAGATAGCTTTAAATACAATGAAAGATAATGAAACTGATAAAGACTAGTGTGTAGTACATCAAAAAGTACATGACAGGGCTGGAGGGATGGCTTAGTGGTTAAGGTGTTTGCCTGAAAAGCCAAGGACCCAGGTTAGATGACTCAGGACACCCACGTTAGCCAGATGCACAAGGGTGTGCACGTGTCTGGAGTTCATCTGCAGGGCTAGAGGCCCTGGCATGCCCATTCTCTCTCTCTTCCTCCCTCTTTGTCTGTCAAATAAATAAATACATGACAAACACAGTGAACTACACATGAAATAAAAGCATATGGGCTGGGCTGGAGAGATGGCTTAGTGGTTAAGGCACTTGCCTACAAAGCCTAAGGACCCAGGTTCACTTCCCCAGTACCCACATTAAGCCAGATGCACAAGGTGATGCAAGTGTCTGGAGTTTGTTTACTGTAGCTAGAGGCCCTGGTGTGACCATTCTCCCCCTATCTGCCTCTTTCTCTCCCTGTCTCTCTCAAATAAATAAAAATAACTTAAAAAATTATATGAAATGATTCTGAAGGAATTAAACCATAGGACTGCCTTTGAGAACCAGTGATTAAACAGTCTCCAGTAAGTGCTATTACTTTAGGATCAGAAGAACTATCAGTGGCACAAGATTCTTAAAGACTGAAAAGATAAACAAAATCTTTGTGGAGTCTTCTCTGAACATTTTGAAGTTTAAGATAATAATTCTCTCAACTTGTAACTTGTTAATTGTGTATCTCTGGTAGTTTTTTATCTTATTTTTTGGTACTGTGACTTAAAAATTAAATTACAGCATCTTACCTAATTAACCTAAAAGGTTTAAACAGTTACTAAAATTTGGGCTGGAGAGATGGCTTAGTGGTTAAAGCACTTGCCTGCAAAGCCAAATGAGTCAGGTTCTATTCCCAAGTAGCCATGTAAAGCCAGATGCATGAGGTGACACATACATCTGGAGTTCATTGGCAGTGCCTAGATGCCCTGGTGTACCCATTGTGTCTTTATCTGCCTCTTTTTTCTCTCTCTCAAATATTAAAAAAAAAAGTTACTAAAATTTAAGCTGGGTATGGTGGCACATGCCTTTAATTCCAGCATTTGGGAGGCAGAGGTAGGAGGACTGCTCTGAGTTCAAGGCCACCCTGAGACTTCATGAATTCCACGTCAGCCTGGGCCAAAGAGAGACCCTACCTGGAAAAACAAAACTGAAAATAAAAAAAGTTTTCTAAAATTTCATCAAGTTGTCAAATGCTGACTTTTTAAAATGTTTAATGCTAGACATGGTGGCACATGTCTTTAAGCACTCAAGAGGCAGAGGTAGGATTGAGTTCAAAGCCATCCAAGACCACACAGTGAATTATTAGACCAGAGTGAGACCCTACCTTGAAAACAAAAGAAAAAAAAATTCTTTTAGTGTGGCACTATAGCTCAGCAGTAGGCTGTGGCCTACTATGACTGATAGCCCTGAATTCAATCCAGGAGTGGAGGTGTTTGGATATGAGCCTCACCCATATAAGATCAGGGCTTAGACAGCAAGCACACACACAAGTGGTAAAACAGCATACTAGTTCTTCAGGTGGGAGACATAAGGTATGATATCAGTGTAGCCCGAGATTACAGGGAAGAGTGGCAAAGCACTGTAGGTAGAATTCCATGAAAGGAACTTAGATGGGCAGCTGGGTAATTGGCTCAGTAATTAAAAGCACTTGTCATTCAAGCCTGACCACCAAAGTCTAGACCACCAGAATCCAGGTGAAAATGCATCTGAAATCTCAACAAGCCTACAGAAATGTAAAGCAGCCAGGAGAATCCTGAAGTTCATGAGCTACCTAGACTGGTGTTTACACAAGAGATCCTGTCTCAAGCAAGGAGGAAGGTGAGACAAACACTGTCCTGACATCCCCATGTGCATGCACAAACACAAACCAGCAACCATCTGTATGGATCTCAAGATCACCCTACTGAATAAAACAATCAAAACCAAAAAGTTACACATTTGAGGATTCGATCTGCACATGAAGTGACAAAATTATAGTGGTGATGATTCAGTGGCTGCCATGACTTGGGCTTCAGGTGGAGGTTTAAGGGTAGCATGTAGTAGTTTCTACAAGATGAAAAGTTTGAATCCTTGTGACAGTGCTTATAAATATCCATACATGCAATCAAATTTCATCCACTCCTATGGGGGAGAATAGGGTGTTAACATGTAATTTAACAGTATTAACCAATATCAATTTCCTGGTTTCAACAGCTATACCATATTTCTTTAAGATGTCATCATAAGGGGAGACAGAACAAAGGGCACAGGGCCATGCTGTACTGTTTACATAAATGTTCAATTTAAAATTGTCTCAAATAAAAATGTAAAACAAAAAGCCCACAATGGACAGTGCAAAACTACAATATGTACTCATAGATGTATACATTTTTAAGTAAATAGAAATTTTAAAATCACTATTTGAAAAAATAATCACTGAAAAGATAATTTAAAAATGAATACAATAGCACTGATCTGTAATTCCTGGCATGTGAAAAGTGGAGATAGAATGAAATTAAGTTCAAGGTTAGCCAAGGCTGTGTAGTGCCTTCACGAACAGCTGGGCTACAAACGTAGACATGTCTCAAAAAAAAACAAAACATTTGTCCATGCAAAATAGACAGGGAAAACATTTCTCAATCTAGTTCAATAGCAAATTTTTAAAATTCACAAATGACATCTGTGGTGGTTTGAATAGAATAGATGGCCCCCAACATATTCAGTTGTTTATTTGTTTGTAGTTTGCATCTTTAGCCACCTGGCTGCAGGCAGTGTCACTGGGTGGATCTTAAAGTGTGGTGGTGGGTTTCAGATTTCAATCTAAAGATATGCAAAGTGTGCCTAGCAGTAGTTCCTCAAGTGTGCAGTGGCTTTTGGCTTTTGGCTTTAGGCTTGTGCTTCTCTCTCTCTCAGCTTGGGCCTGTGACGGCAGGCCAGCTCCTTTGGCCATTATGGAACTTCCCCTGGATCTGTAGGCTTCAATAAATATCCCTTCCTCCATAACTGTGCCTGGTCTGGAAGTTCATCTCAGTGAACCTGAAGCTGTCTGCTACAACATCTAATCTGAAAAGATGCCTTATAATAAATATTACCAGGAAAGAAAAGGGTTTATTATTTTAAATACATACACATATGCTCTAGTTAACACAATGGCTATTCCAAAAGTAATGATAAGCATATCAGGAATAGCCTAGTAACCATTCCCCCATCTTCTGGATAAGTTAATTAAAACAGGACCAAAAGCTTGCCTTTACACATCAATATACTCAGTAACTCCATTTTTATCACTAAAGCTAGTATACAAAACTGAGCCTCAGTTAAAAAAAATTAAGTGGGATTAGAATAAAGGAAAATACTTATGATGTGTCATATTACCATAATCCTGAAAGACAGCCTGCCAATTCCAGTAAGTAGTGTGCTGATGTGAAAATCAGTGCTTTTTTGAAATTTGGAGGTCATATTTAAAAGCCACAATTACAAATACTTTCTTTCCTTGTATATAATTTCATTAGTTTGTAATTCACTTGCTGAAAACTTAAATGTTTTCTATAAATAAAATCAAAGATGAACATTAGTGTTAGAAAACATATAAAGAACAAATGATTTAAAACTAAATTGAAAGCAGGCGTGGTGGTACACACCTTTAACCCCAGCACTTAGGAGGTAGAGGTAGGAGTATCCACATGAGTTTGAGGCCACCCTGAGACTACAAAGGGAATTCCAGGTCAGCCTGGGTTAGACCAAGACCCTACATCAGTCTCCTCCCCACCCACCCCCCCCAAAAAAGAAGCCCAACTGGGCTTTGAAGGAGGGGATCTTGACTACTGTTAGCATGGTCTTGGTAATGTATTTTTTAAAAAAATTTAATGCATAAAATAATTATTGATTTGAACATTTTGATAAATGTGATATGAACAGAAGATATCAGTAAGGCATAGGTGAACAGTTCCTAAATAGCAATTCACATAAGACTGCAACCAAAAGAAAGACTTTAATTATGTCATTCACACTTCTAACATGTATTTACTGAGCTTCCCCCACATGTCAAGCCTTATACTAAGTGCTGACTAAATAAAACAGTCCTGTTTCCTGTCTTCAAAGTGCTTCCATTCATGTAGAAAAAATAAACAGGACATTCCATAATGTCTTGGATGTATTATCATCTTCTACTGCCTTTATTTTTTAGTTTAAACCAATGGTTCTTAGTAAATCAGACCTAGTATCACATTTATATAACTACATTATGATGCCCCTTTCAAAATAGTAATCTTCATAATTAAAAAAATAAATATAGTATCGTAAGGGAAATAAAAGGAAATTTTGTATGTCCTCATGTAAATGCTTAAGTACAGTGACAATTAGAGGGCAATCAATAATTTGTTACACACAAAAACTTGTACATATGTCATCATTAGTAGTGACAGTATGAACTGTGTTGTGACTTAAACACCAAGATCAATATGGGTGTCAGAGACTGTCAGAGTTCATGAGTTAATCTTGATATGCAAAAATAATTGAAAGTTTATATGTAAAATGGAATTAGGCTATAGGTACTTAAAATTATGAAAATACTTTCTCATCTAGTTATATATCTGGTGGCCATCTTAATGATATGTATTGTAGAAAGATAGTTTTTCTTACATCTAAACTCTATTAAATACCAGTAGCATTTTCATGAACATCGAAACAACCTAGAGTAAGTAAATCTGTGAAATCCCTACATAGCACAATTAAAAGTAGTTGGATTATACACTTATTATGTATGCCATAAATTTTGGGTGTGGTTTCTAAACTTGGAGCTTCATTAGAATTACCTGGAAAACTCTTTAAATGTATAGATTAATAGTGTTTACCACAGAGTGTTCATTTGGTTAGCATAGTTGGGTTAATGCATCACATTCCTAAGCTTTCCAAATTACTATTACTGATTGGCATTGATGAAACAGTTGAGAACTAAATTATTGCTGTCCTTTAACTATTTTGCTGCCTTCCTCCTGAACCTCTGTTGTTTTCTTAAAACATTCTAAACAATATCAGATAAACTTTTAAAAATATACTTGTAACCACACCCCACTTTGCCTTCAGCACTATTTTATTAGTTCCTTGTGTTTGCTTAGAGCAGCTCCTGACAGTATCTTCTCTCAGTGTTAAGTTTAGAGACTATAGCTTGAAAATCATGGTGTCATCGAGAGAAAGCCCAAATTACTAAACTTGAATAACAAGTTTTTCAAGATTTATAAGTCACATTTCCAGTTTTATCTTACAGCCTGACTTTCAGTCTTAGGAAAACTGCTTATTGTTCCAGATAGGAGCAGTTTCTCATAGTATCTTTTGTGCTCAGAATACCTTCACCTACAGTGTGAACTTGTGAGTCCTTATTAAACTTTACACATCAGCACACTCTTCCCTCCACTTGTTTCTTTGTTCTCATAGTTTGATTCTTGTATGGCTTTTGAAAGCAAAAATTTTGTCTATTTTTCTTAGAATAAGCCTCAGATACACAGTATCTGACTCATATAAACATTTCATGAATGAGTATATGGTTGGAAGGATAGTGAGTTTGTACCAGATAATCTTTTTTAAAATTATTTTTTATTTATTTGTAAGCAGAGAGAGAAGGAGAGACAGAATATGAGAATATATGGGTGCACCAGGGCCTCCAGCCACTGCAAATGAACTTCAGATACATGCACCACTGTCCATCTGGCTTTACATGTTGGGGAATCAAACCTGGGTCATTAGGCTTTTCAGGCAAGTACCTCATCTCTTCAGCCCTGTACCAAATAATTTTACCAAAGTTTTTTTTAATGGTACTATATTGATATTAATATGATTGATAATTTCTGAGAGAATGTATATGGATTAATTTTATTTTTAAATTTTGTGTATCAAATAATAGGATTCTTTATGACATTTTCATACTTTATCAATTTAATTTGTTCATGCTTGTCCCTTGTACACTACCTTGTTTTTCTTCCCTTCTAATTGATTACTTTTAAAATTTGACTTATTCAACTGTAGAACTTTTAAAATATTTATTTATTTGAGAGAGAAAGAGGCAGATAGTTTGAGAAATGGGCATGCCAGGGCCTCTAGCCACTTCAGTGAGCAAGCTCCAGATGCATACATCATTTTGTGCATCTGGCTTTATGTGGGTACTGGGGAATCAAACCAGGGTCCTTATGCCTTGCAGGTAAGTGCCTTAACCGCTGAACCATCTCTCCAGCCCTAGAGTTTTTAATCTAAAGATAAAACTCTTACATATTCATGGTTTAGCACATTAAAACTATATTGCTTGAAGTTTGAGATAAACTAAGGTTAGACATAACCAACTGCTCCATTGAAGGTTAGTTTATACAGAGTGAATGAGGAGATGTAGCCAGATAAATCTAGCTTTATAATATGATGAGAGTTCAGTCTTGATAATAGAGAACCACATGCTGATGTGCTTCATGTTAGTCTGCTGTTCGTGTCTGATCCTTTGAGCATGCTACTCTGTTGAAAGGTGAAGCATTATGTCTCACCTACTGCCTGGGTACCACATAGCTACTTGCTATGTCTAATGGGAAAAACGACCTTCTCATTTGCCTGATTTCCCACCTCTTCCCCTCATTAATCATTAGATTTGTGAACAAAAGAGGAAGAAAGCCAGAAGTTTCCCAAGTTTTCTTTTAGTGTGATAGAAAGTCTGTTCTTTGTATATTTTATTATGCTACTAACATTTTTACTAACATTTTTAAATCAGCTTTCTTTTTTATCTTTTCCTGTATAGAGGTTGAGTATCCCTAACTTGAACATCCTTACTGCTTCACAGTCTGAAAGTCTGAGCATCAGTGGTGTTCAAACTGCTTCAAATTTTGGAGCATTTAAAGATGTTAGATCTTTGGATTAGGGATGCTCAAATGGGAAAGCACATGCAAATTTTCTAAAATTCAAAAAACTGAGCCGGGCGTGGTGGCGCACGCCTTTAATCCCAGCACTCGGGAGGCAGAGGTAGGAGGATTGCCTTGAGTTCGAGGCCACCCTGAGACTCCATAGTGAATTCCAGGTCAGCCTGGGCTAGAGTGAGACCCCACCTCGAAAAACCAAAAAAAAAAATAAATAAATAAAAAATAAAATAAAATTCAAAAAACTGAAATCTTAAATCTTTTTTGGTCCTACACATTTGAAATAAGGGATACCAAACCTGTGCAATATACTTGCGGTTTTGAAGTTAGAAAAATCATTAGAATATTGGCATTACTTATATGTTGGTTTGATTCAGGTGTCCCCCATAAACTTAGGTGTTATGAATGCTAGGTTCCTACCTGATGGAGATTTGGGAATTAACACCTCCTGGAGGCAGTGTATTGTTGGGGGCCGGCTTACAGGTATTACAGCCAGTTTCCCCTTGTCAGTGTTTGGCACACACTCCTGTTCAGCCTTGGCTAGAGTGAAACCCTACTTCAAAAAAAAAAAAAAAAAAAGGCAGTATTTATTTGTACTGGGATGGTGTAGGTCACGGATGAGCCTAATAATGGTACCAAACTGACTGTATTTGCTGAATACAAAACTAACTAATAAAGAAAAAAATTTTTTTAAATAAGTAAATAAAGGCAGTAGAAGATGATAATACATCCAAGACACTTTTAATAAAACAGGGATGAGTAGACATGGAAGAGCAAGGGACCCACAGTAATGCATAAGCTACTATTCATATTAGGGAACATGGGAAGGAGAAAATAACATTTTGGATAAACTTACATTGAGGTTTCTGAAATAAGGTCAGGACTTTGGTGTCCACAAAAAAAGGTTTAGGATAAGAAATCCACAGGTGATGATGAAACATACTGATACTGTGGGAAGAATAAACATTTCTACACAGAGGGTTGAAGGGCTTTTAAAGAAATGGTGACATGCATTATGGTTGCTTGAATCTAAAATGTCCCCCATAACCTCATGTGTTTGCGATCAGGCCTCATACTTCCTTTGATGGTGGATCCTTTGAGCAGTGGACCCTTGCTGGAGGAGGTATGTTGCTGGAGGCAGGCCTTGGGGTATAATACTCCAGCCCCATTTGGAGTACTGCTGCTGTGGACATGTGGACGCCCAGCTGTCTGCTCCTGCTGTGCTTTCCCGGCCATGATGAAATTTCCCCTCAAAACTGTAAGCTAGAAATAAACCCTTTCCTTCCACAAGTTGTCACTAGTCAGGTGTTTTGTCCCAGCAATAAGAAGATAACTGCTATACATATGAACCAGGTAAAATTATTCCCAAGGAAACAGTTCAGTCATTTAAATTGTAGGAGTAGGACTGGAAAGATAGCTTAGCAGTTAAGGCATTTGCCTACAAAGCCAAAGGACCCAGGTTCAATTCCCCAGGTGCCAGATGTACAAGGTGGTGCATGCATCTGGAGTTCATTTAAGGTGGCTGAAGGCCCTGGCACACCAATTCTCTCTTTCTCTCTATCTCTCCCTCAAATAAAAAAATTGAATTTTAGGAATAGTGAGAAAAGATCTAACATACTGGCAAAAGGTTAGCCTTAGAGGAAAAGGATCATTTCTCTTTCCAAGCAGAAAATTAGAGTCAGGGACATGCATTCATTTGGAGATTACATATAGAATCTTATTGGTTTGGAAAAGCATAAGCAAATTACTCTGTTGAGAACAAGAGGCAGTGTTCTGGAAGAAAGACCTAAACCAAACAAGAGCCTGGTAAGGTTAGATATCAACTTGCAGCACCAATCTCCAAAGCTACAGATACTATCCCAATAATATTTGGAAATCTGTGATGGTTAATATTGTCAACTTGGCAGCACCTAAAATCACCTAGGAAATAAGCCCATGGGCATTCAGATGACAGATTATTGGATTACGTTAACCTCTGGGCATGTCTGTAAGAGATTATCTTGATAGGTTAACTGAGGTGGAAAGATCCATCATTTTATGAGCTAGGGTCCTAGATTATATAAAAAGGAGAGGGCTGGCTGAGCAGAGTTCATCACGCTTTGCTTTCTGAAAATGGACACAAAGTGACAAGCTTTACTGCACGCTCCTGTCGATATGCCTTTTGCACCATGATTAACCATAGCCTCAAATTGTAAACTGAAACAAACCCTTTCTCCCCTAAACTGATTTTTGTCAGGTATTTAGTCCCAACAAGAAGAAAGGAATACTTTCAAAAGCATATTCCTAAATTAACCAAAAGTTGGAAGGATTAGGACCCAAATTAAACAAAAAGTAAAAGACCACACAGTAGAGATTAGACTGGTTAAACAGTAAAAAGTAAACTCAAAACTAGGAAAGAAAGGAGAAATCAAGGAATTAAGAGGAATAATTGAAAACTGGGTGTTTTAATGACTGATAATCTGTTTTTTCTGAGGATGAAAGAACTTCTTATTTATCCACACACATATACATACACACATATACATACAATACCAACGAAGGCCAGCAAAAATATTAAGATCACAATGAAATATCACAACATATTGAGATAAACTGGAAGACAGCAGTTACTGGACTTGTAAAACTAAATACACACTTACCATAAAACCTAGCAGTTGAAGTTCATGGCATTTATTCTCAAGAAATTAAAACACTTCTTGATACAAAAAATCTGTACACCACTCTTTATAGTTGTATTAATTATGATGGCAAAAAGTGGGCAAATGTCCTTCAATGAGGGGTTGAATAAACACTTTTATGTCTACATAAGGGAAGAGTACTGAGTAATAAAAGGGAAAAAACTATTGACAAATGTAACAATCTGGATCTCAAGGGTATCATTTTTAGTGAAAAAGTCATTTTCAAAGGGTGATGTACTTTATTTCATTTTTACAGTATTCTTAAAATGACAAAACCATAGAAGTAGAAAAAAAAACAGTGAATCCCAGAGGATAGTATTATGAAATAGATGTGGTCACTTTAAGAGGCCAGGTGCTGCCCAAGCCAAGGCAACCTTGAATTATAAATTTACCTTCTTAATCTAGTACCTTTCTGAATTCCCCAACTCACATCCCTGCCTTAAGCAGGACCAGGGCAGAATCACAAGAGGACCACTCCTCCCTCTTGAAGACCTTGAAGCACTAGAAGCCTTCAACTCCCTCTCACTAGTCTATTGCCTCCTTGTCTTCTCTCAGAGTCCATGCAAGCACACCCCTTCTCACCAGAAATGTACATAGGGACAACTTGCTTTGTTTTCTAGAACTGAAGCCTTGGCTTCAGAACCCTGCCATGTTCTTCCAAGGCATACTAACCACTCTGCCCCCAATAAACCTTTCCATTACATAGAAATCATGTCAACATCTCTGTACTGAACCTGCCTTTAGGAATCTTCTTTTAGTAATTTTACAGATGGGAACAAGACAGACAAGGGAGAATTTGTTTTTAGTCACAGAGACATTCTGTATTGTGACTGTAGTGGTGTTTAAATGAATCTATATACACAGGATAAAACTATGTAGAACTACATGCATACACAATGAATACATGAAAGAATTTTTCAAAGTCTAAGTAAGTTTTATAATCTAGCTATCAGTGTTATAACAGTTTGATATTGCTATAGTACTATAATTATGTAAGATGCCAACACTGAGAAAAGCTAGGAAAAGTTCTTTTTGTAATTTCCTATGGGTCTATTATTATTTCTAAAGAAAATGTTCAAAATGGTTCACTCTGGTAGTCTTACATAAATTACATTAAACTTCTAAGAAACTACATCAGGTTTTCATACAGTGTTAGAGAATACAACACCTTCAATTATCTGAAAAGAGAAACAGTCCTATAATTTCCAATTATATTTCTAGGATAGGTGAGAGGGGCTAGATAATGGCTTAATCACCAAAGACCAATGATTTGACAAATGATACTGTGTAATGAAACCTCCTTAAGATGAATACGTAGAGGTGCAAAGGTGATGATGCACTTAAGAGTATAAAATATTCATGCCTCTTTCCCCAAATATTACTCTTAGATTGTTCATGAGTTGTATATTCTTTACAATAAACCAGTCAAGTATAGTGTCTTTCTGAGTTTTATGAACAGTTACAGCAATTAATTGAACCTAAGGATGGAGCTTACAGCTGGTTGGTCAGAAAGTTGAAGTCTGACACCACCCCAGACAATGTCAAAACTTAACTGCAGGATGCCCACTTGGTGTCAAAAAAAAGTGGAGAAAATCCTAACCACCTTCAGTGTCGGTTTGAAGTGAATAAAAACAATTCATATTCCTTTAAGATTTAGAAACACATACAGAGTGCTCAATGCTAAAAGTCAGCAGAGGAATACCTACAGCATCATCAAGGAAAGCATCACACTTCAAGAATTTATACCCAGTTGAACTATAGTGCAGGATTAAAATAACAGTTAGAAACTATTAAATATGTAAAAGCTCAAAGAATATTGTTCTATAAAGAAAAAATATGCAAAAGCAGAAAGGAAAACCTCTGACAAAAAAAGTCTTCAGCATTGGTTTCAAGACTATAAAAAAAGATATGACTAAAAAAATATAACGTATATAATGGATGACATCAAAATGAAGAGACTGAGAGGGGGAGGGGATATGATAGAAAGTGGAGTTCCAAAGGGGAAAGTGAGAGGAAGGAGGGAATTACCATGGGATATTGTTTACAATTATGGAAGTTGTTGATAAAAAAATAAAAATAAAACTTAAAAAAAATAAAATAAAAAAGGGAATAGAATATAAATGTTACATTTCTGACTATGCTGAGTAAAAATATTGGGATAATAGGCAGACTAAAGTATAGTTTCATCTTTATGCTACACTGCTTTATACCTTTAAATATATTCCTGTATTCCCATTGCTGTAATTTATCTCTATCTACTATAAGTGGAAATAAACGCATTGCCCTAATCTATAAATAGAGATGAGCTAAACATACTCATTAAAAGGCTCAGGATATGTCACAGAACATTCATATTCATAGTTACATGAATATATGACATCTTACCTCTAATTTTAAAAAGATGATAATAAAGAATAAGTATAGATTCTAATATGCAAAATGATACAGCACAGGATATGTGACAACAGCATTATTTTTAACTATACATAGAAATACCTACATGCCCATCAACGAGGACCTGGTTAGATTAAAATTGATATTACTGGAACACTATGTAGTTATTTAAGAGAATGGGGAAGTAAGTATTCAGTGGTATGTAACAAATGAATCAGTACAGTAGCACCCTCTCTCTTTTTTTTGCTTTTCATGATTTTAAGATATTTATATAAACTTCAATTATGACTTCCAAATGTATCAAATGGAAAATTTCATAAATGAACAATTAAAAAGTTTTAAGTGGCACAAAAGTTTCATGTGATTCTCTACTGTACCAGCAACGGGAATCATCCCTCTGTCCAGGGGTATCTATGCTGTTGACGCTACTAAGTTGGCTTAGTAGTCACATCCACTATCCTACTGTAAGAATTATTCATTCTATTGATTATTAGGTATTGCTAATCTCTTTCTGTGCCCACTTTATAAGTTAAACTTTATCATATCTTTATATGGACAGTAAATAAATAGTATACTTGTTTTTCAGCCATCCCGTGGTTTCAGGAATCCACAGGGTCAGGGGACAGTTTTGAATATAACCCCTGCAGAGGACAAGGTACTGCATAGCAAATAGGCTAGCAGTGAGGCCTTTAACCAGTCTGCTGGATTCACCTCCCAGCTTCACACCTGCAAGCATGCTAATTTCTGTGCCCTGGAGTCTACCTCTGCAAAGAGGGCATAACACTGTCTGCTTCTCAGAATGGAGATGAAGAGTAATAATCAACAATACTACGTGTTAAGCACTGTGTGTTAGATAATATCACAGTTAAGTGAGAAAACTGAGCTATGGCAAAGTATGCTACCATTTATGAAATATATATGTATATATGAGTAAAATATACATTTATTTATAAGCTATGTGTAGAAAAAGTACATAAAACTGGTTTCCCAGGAAGAAAAACTAAGCAGAAGCTGAGAGTGGGAGAATTATTTTTTCCATTTCTATCTCTTGTATTTTGTACCAGCTACACATTGACTAGACAAAAACTAAATTATCTTTAAAGCCCTTGAGTAATCTAGGATAACCACACAGTGGCATGTGTCTAGCTTGTTCTCACTACCATGTCTAAACTATATTTTACTTCAAAGGTCATATAAGTAGCATACTCTCAGATACTCAGTTTCCATAAACTATGAAATTTCAGATATTTAATGTGTCACTGTATAAAACTACAAAAAGAGCCTATCACAGAAAACACTACTAAGATATGTAAAACTGGAGTGCTCACTACAATGTGCATACAAATAGCTAAAAATTAGAATAACCCAGCTACATATCAATATACTCTAGTGTCATCCCTTAAGACTACTGAGCAGATATCAGGAATAGCTCATATATACAGTATGAAAGTTGAGTCAACTATCTCATATATTTCCCCTATTGTGTTCACCAGTTTAGGTTTTCTGACTGGTCTCATGTCAGAACTGAAGTTTAGGGTTCCACTTGAATTGGATTATTGACTTATATACCATTTATCAGGATTCAGACCTAAATATCTTATCTTATATACATGTTGTAATGTTGTAATGCTTCTTTCTTAGTTGGGTTTTTCTTTTAACTTAATCATTCACAAATATAAATGAAATTCTAAGTCTAGAAAAAAATACCCATCAAATTTTAGGAATCTTGGGCTTAAAAGATAGCTCAAAGGTTAAGAACACTTCCTGTGCAAGCATGAGGGTCTGAAGAATCCTGACAGACTACTGGACTGTGATTCCCCAGGATCCACATAAAAGCTGGACATGGCTACAAACACCAGTAACCCCAGTCTTGTAGGGGAGCAAAGACCCAAGAATCTGCAGATTCCAGGGGGAAAAGATTAAGTCCAGGATCAGAAAGACTCTGTCAGAGTAAGAATGGGCTCAAGAGTCACAGACACATACACATGCACATACCACACACATGTTAAACACACACACACACAATATATGAAAAGTTACTCTTTTTACTTTTGTCTCTGTATGAACATTTCCTAAATATACACAATGGTCACTTTCTAAGTATTAAGCAAAAAAAAAAAAGTCTAACAATGACTGGTTATATTGATATTTAAACAGACAGTGGATAAAGCAAATTAAAACTTAAGAAGACTGAATGTACAATACAATATAATAAATTTCTCTTAAATTAACCTCTAAGAGCTTCTAAAGAACTTAATTTATATAGTACTTCAGGTCAGAGTTGCAATACATATTATTTTCATAAGTGGAATTGAAAAGTCATGAAAAGACACTTTTTAATTTTTTTAATTTTTGTATTTATTTTTATTTATTTATTTGAGAGCAACAGGCAGAGACAGAGAGAGAGAGACAGACAGACAGACAGAATGGGTGTGCCAGAGCCTCCAGCCACTACAAACAAACTCCAGGCGCGTGCGCCCCCTTGTGCATCTGGCTAATGTGGGTCCTGGGGAATCGAGCCTCGAGCCAGGGTCCTTAAGCTTCACAGGCAAGCACTTAACCACTAAGCCATCTCTCCAGCCCTAAAATTTTTTATTTATTTACTATTCACAATCAGAGAGAGAGAGGAGGCAAACAGGGAGAATGAGCACACCAGGCCCTCCAGCTGCTGCAATGTGCCACATGTGGGTACTGGAGAAATCAAACCCACATCATTAGATGTTGCAGGAAAACATCTTAACTGGTGAACCATCTCTGCAGCCCAATTCACTTTTAAATTGCAAAACGGAATCTGAAGATTAGCAGTTTAGAAAACCAATTTTCTCCAGTTACAAATGTTAAAATTTTAACAGGTGTACTTTCATTGTCAGCATTTATTTAATAAATAAGATACTCTGTCACTGTGCAAGGTGTTACATGTGCAATATCAGTAAGGCCAAGTCCTTACTTGTAAACACAGGCCAGGTAACCCAAGAGAACAATTATTGGTTGACACACAGAAAAGACATTTAACCCAGACTTGGTACTCAGAGGAATCAGGAAAGATTTCTTCAAAACAGAGATAACATCTAAGCAGAAATCAAGCAAAAAAGGTGAGAGGTGGCCAGAAATTCTGCAGTCATGCTTATTCCTTCAATCCCTCAATTCTCAGATCCTAACCATTACCAAATCCTACTAATTCTCCCAAAATGTCTCCTGACTTTGTAAACGTCTCCTCAATGTCACTGCCACTACCCAAAACAGGGGACAGTGAATATTCACATCTCAGCTCATCTACTCCCCATCTTGTTCCTGCCTCACAACAGGATACTCAGAATCATCTTCTACAATAGCTTTCTAAGTTGTCTCACCATATGCACCTTCATTCTGTATTTAACACAATCATTATACTGTAATTAGAGTGACCTTTCAAACACTCAAACCTGTGTGCTCACAGTTCAAATTAAAACTCTTGGAGGTAGCCCTCCAGGTAAAACCTAAAATTCTTAGCAGTCCTTTCTGAGTCTTTCAGGATCTGTCCCCTACTTACTTTTGCCACAACCCTAATATTTTCCATTCTGCACTATGAACTTTTTTCATACACCATAGCAAGGCCTACCATTTTTTGTAACCAGTACTTTGTATAAGCAAAAGCTATTTTTTTTCTACCAGAAACACAGATTTACAATTCTTCACTGAGCAAACTCCCACTTATTTCTAATTATTGAAGTCTTTTCTGCATACCCTCTCCTCTGTGCTCCCACTTAAAAATTCCCTCTATCAGAATACTTACCATACCTGCATTATACTTGCCATGTTAGATAGCTCTTGCATTTTAAAGGTAATAGAAAAATAAAGGGAACAGTCTATTATTTTCACTTATACCCCAAGAGTTCAAGCAAACCTTATGACTGTTCTATATAGTGAAAGGATGATCTTCATCAACTTTAGGATGACGTGGGAGGCTGGTCTTTTGAGACAGGTCTCAAACTCATAAACCCACTGTTTCAGCCTCCAGAGTGTTGGAATTATAGATGTGTACCACAGGTACATATCACGGTAAGTTTTACCTACCATACTACGCAGTTTGTTCCTAGATATAGAAGCAATTTCTTTACAAAGTGCTTAATAACACAAGATATTATGAGTTTATTTAATACACAATTTAAGTGTTCAATAAATACTTGTTGAATGTAATTGAATAAGCAAAACCAAAGCCTTATTTCACAGAGGGTTTTCCAGTATCCTACTTAAAATCAACTCTCTATGATATGTTTTACACCTAAGAATGGCAAGATTTCAGTTGTACTTTTTGTTGTTTTTTATAAAGATCTGCAAGGTTCTTTATTCTTTTAAATAACTTCAAGGACAAAAATAAACTCTTAGCCGGGCGTGGTGGCGCACGCCTTTAATCCCAGCACTTGGGAGGCAGAGGTAGGAGGATTGCCGTGAGTTCGAGGCCACCCTGAGACTCCATAGTGAATTCCAGGTCAGCCTGGGCTAGAGTGAGACCCTACCTCGAAAAACCAAAAAAAATAATAATAATAATAAACTCTTACCTCTAAATAACTTAAAGCTGTTTATGAGTTTAAAAAGGAAATCTTCAAAATAAGGCCAAAAGATTGTTCCAAAGAACAAGAAAACACCCAATAATATTAAAGTGAACACCACTGTTTACAGAGAAATGCATGGTTACATAGCTAAGTTAACCTGGGGCCTAAAGAAATTTCTGTGCATGGAAAATAAACTTCTCTGGTAGGTGGGTGCTGGACAGCTCATTGGAAAAGGTGCTTGCAGTAAGGGAGTTTGGATCTCTAGCACCCACATAAATGCTGATGGTATTTCTGTAATCCTAGCATGCCTACAGGAATACGGGAGGCAGAGACAGAATTGAAAAGTCAGGCCAGCAAGCTGGCAAGAGCAGTAATGAACAGAGATCCTGCCTCAAAGTGGAAAGCAACAACCATAGTTGACCTCTTTGACACGCACACCCCACACATCAAAATATGTGCTCATGTTAACTAGAGTCAGTGGTTAAGGCACTTGTCTGCAAAGCCTAAAGACCCAGGTTCTAGTCCCCAATATTCACATAAAGCCAAATGCACAAAGTAGCACATGCGTCTGGAGTTCGTTTACAGTGGCTAGAGGCCCTAGCACACCCGTTCATTCATTCTCTCTTTCTACCCCCTCTGTCAAATATCAATAAATAAAATATTTTTTTAAAAGAACTATGTCCTCTTTCTATCTCTGCCTCTTTCTTGCTCTCTAAAATAAATAAGAATTATGTCAAGAGTTCACAGAATAGCACCTTTAAGTTCATTTTTCCCCACTCCTTGCTAAATAAGATCAAATAGTTTGGCAGATATGGTGATAAGACTGATTGATTTCATATTGTAGCAAGTAAATGGGAATTGTTCTGAAAAGATGCATTACTTTATATTTACAAGTTTAGAGCAAAGAGCTGAAAATTCCTGTTTATCCAACCTGTAACATAAACCCTAATTGGGATTATAGCTCTCTTGTACATCACTTTGCCATGTGTACAAATTAGATCAGTCTCCAGCAAAGTCTCAACATCAAATATCACCAAACATTATCTGAAAAGCTTTTATACCTCATAACACATTACTAAAAGAATTTACTAGAGCCAGGCGTGGTGGTGCATGCCTTTAATCCCAGCACTTGGGAGGCATAGGTAGGAGGATCACTGTGAGTTCAAGGTCACCCTAAGACCACATAGTGAATTCCAGGTCAGCCTTGGCCAGAGTGAGAACCTGCCTCAAAAAAAACCAAAAAGGGGGGGGGGGGGGAGGAAAGAAAGAAATTCACTTATGAACATTGTTTAAATGGTCTTTTTTACCAAAGACCTACAGATTATATACAACCTAAGTACTTCCATTATCTACTTTAATTTCCAATGCATACTGGCAAAAAATTAAAATACCATTTATTGCAGGGGGCATGAGACCACTGTATACCACAGAGACCCTGAAAGAAAACCTGTCCTCTTTTCTGTCAGTATCAGAAAGAGGGATGCTCTGTTTTGTTTTTTTTTGTTGTTGTTGTTGTTGCTGCTGTTGTTGTTTTTTGTTTTTTGTTTTTTTGCAGTGGTAGCAATTTATCCCAGGGTCTTAACTATAACCCTAAGCCTTTTCTGATGTAACTTTTATTATGACTTTATCTACATAACAAGATAGCCTTTATGGCCGGGCGTGGTGGCGCACGCCTTTAATCCCAGCACTCGGGAGGCAGAGGTAGGAGGATTGCCGTGAGTTCGAGGCCACCCTGAGACTCCATAGTGAATTCCAGGTCAGCCTGGGCTAGAGTGAGACCCTACCTCGAAAAACCAAAAAAAAAAAAAAAAAAAAGATAGCCTTTATGTCATGCAATTCAGCCCATCACTAGCACCTTCAGAAGTCCAAAGCCCATATTCTTTTCTATGCTCAGGGTATTATATTATCTTCATCATTTGATTATTGAGTCTCATACTTTGTGAGACTCTTGTGTGTAAATATATAATGAATTATGATTTTTCTCCTGTTAACTTGTTATATGTCAATTTAATTCATAGACTACCCCAACTATTCAACCTTGCCATATACTCATTCTCATATGATTATGATATATAGATATATAGGCTATCTATACATAATGTCAAGTATAACTGACCTCCAGTTGAGAAAAGGCCAGATGGTTTTTAGTTTTGTTTGCATATAATTGGTCGTACAGCAGAGCATTATTCACAGAGCTCATCCAAGAAGAGTTTTAAAACTGACTTTTAAAGCAAACTTATTAGGTCAGTCCTTTTTTAATCACAGAAACTGAAACATTTAATGCAGGCTCAATTTGGTCCCTTTTTAATTTAAAACCTGATGAAAGTATTTTTAACAAATCCCTTTACAACTAAATAACAAAAATTAACTAGTAGATTTTATTCTTTGGGTTTACACAATGTGCATGTGATTGATGGAGGTGTACACATACCATGGCAAGTATGCAGAAGTCAGAGAACAGCCTTGGGTGTCAGTCCTCTTTATTGTTTGCTGCTGCATATACCCAACAAGATGCCCTGCATGCTACCAGGGATTCTCCTGTCTGTGTCTCCCACTTTACTGGAAGAGCACCTGAATTACAGATATGGGCTACTGTGTCCAAACTTAAGCCCTTATATGGCAAGTGCCTTTCCCACTTCCCCAGCCTTATATTTCATTTATAATAGTTTCTAACCAAATTCAGTTCTCACAATGTGACAATGCTACAGTGTATAGGCTGCATAACACTGTGCACAAATGCAATGTTTAAAATACACACAAACATCATGGCAATTACATCAGTTACCAAACTTTTCTTAGTAAAAAAAAAAAGTAATAATTTTTATTTTTATTTTTGTTTTTTGTTTGGACCCTAAGACATTTGCCCCCCAATTCATAACAGACTTTCACTGATCACCACAGTTAATCATTAAGGACTTAGTGTCCAAAACAAAGCATGATAGTCTCACATACTCTTTTGGCTTCAATATACTTTGTTCTTGTCTCATATCCTGTATGTACTACTATAAGCTGTTATATAACAGGAGGTGGGGAACATAAAAATACTGCAGCACTACTAGCCATTTAGTATGCTGAGTTCCCACAGTTGCTTAGTGGGTGTTCTGAAATGAGGCCACGTTTGTAGTATTAAGAATTTCAAATCGCTGCTTCCAAAGCACAGAAATAAATGTCTTCAAGATTAAATCATAAAGCCTTGCTATTTTAAGCTGCCTAGTATATAAGCATCCCACTTCTATGAATTTAGAACTATGATTAACATGTGGAAAATAAACCAGTATTTGTTTTAGCAACAAAATAACTATTTTTTTCTACCTATTCCTATACAGCCACTGAATTTAAGAGATCTCAATATTCAGTTAAAAATGCAACACATTTAACCAGAACTAAAGCCATTAACAGTAATGTTCAACTCTCTATCCTAGATACACGTAAATTAAAGCTTCTGAATTTAATATAGTCTCCTTTAGGTTGTCCTATCTCTTCATGACCACAGAATTCTGGTAAAAAAGTAACTGTAACCTCAACTTATTTTCCCAATCCAGGTGACTTAAGATTCCAAGGGAAATAGCTGACTCTGTTAACACAATGAAAGTTGCAACAACACTTATGTCATTTTTTTCACATCACTTTAACAGATTGGATTTTCATTCAACACTGATCAAGAAAAACATGTTACAAAATTTTACATCTTACAAAGCTAACAAGGAAACAAGTGGTTAAAGTATAAAACCCTACCTCCAGAAATTTAAGGCAGTATTATTAGACTTTCTGGTAATTATAGTTTCAGTTTATTTTGTCCAATAAATACTAACACCTATGTTTTACCTGATTAATAACAAAACCTTTCACCCTAAAAGCTTTCAATTGTATCATTTTGGATGAAAATCTTCTTTACCTAGGTAACCACTAAACTGTTTATAAAACAAACGGCATTTTGAAAGATTTTTACATTTGTGAATTAAGCTGCTGTAAAATACTATCTTTTGAACAAATGTCTTGCAACTTTTTTTTTGCTTGTTTTCTGACACAGGATCTCTATAGCACAGGGTGGCTCGGAAGTCCACCATCCAGCCTCAACCTCAGGCAGAAGTCACCACACCCAGTTTTCAACTGCTTCTTTGTTTTATTGTTTGTTTGTTTGTTTTTTCCAGATAGGATCTAACTCTAGCCCAGGCTGACCTGAAATTCACTAGGTAATCTCAAGGCTGGCCTCAAACTCACAGCAATCCTCAGCATCCCAGTGCAGTTTCAACTGCTTTTTAAGTATTCTCCCTCTGCTCTTATTTGCAACTCTTTATGGCTTCTAGTAGTAATTACAGTCCTTTTAACATTGGGTTACCAATGTTTTTAAAAATTACATATCATATGATAGTATAGCAGGCCTGAATTAAGGCCTAAGGGGATCCAAGTACAAGAAATGCATGTTTAAGAACAAAACTGTGATCCTATCTCTTTTCCTTTTTAGTAGCCTATTTAGTTTGTTTGAAGCTCTACACTAGTAATTTAAAACTAATTTCTACTAAGAAGCTACAAGGTCTAGACATTTTACAGTGAAGAACTAGTAAAGACGGGTATGCTCAGTGCTCAACATGAAGCATGCATTTTAGGAAAAAAAAAAAGGTATTAAGCAAGTCACTATAAAAAAGATGATTAGTATAAAAGAAAATATAGATGCTAAGTAACCTTGAAACATGATCTTCTAAATAGTCATGAAAAGTCTTCCAAATGATGTCATCTAGAACCCAGGCCTGAGGAGTGATGCGAACTTAGCCAGGAAAGAGTACATGGTACCTAAACTGGTAATACCAGAAAGTCTTAGTTTCCTCTGAATTTAAGTTTGAAGTTAAATGGGATGTTTTACAATTCAAGGTAATTACTAAAATGTGAAGTTCTTAAAGAATGTAGATTGTGTTTTAAAAAAAATTACAAAAAGAGAAACATCTCAAACTTGTATAATAAGCCTCACTACATCCTTGAAAATGTAGTAAGTAAACCTATATGAGAAAATACTTAATTGTTGGGTGTGGCAGCACAAGGCCTATAATCCCAGTGGTTGGGAAGCAGGAAGACCAGTCCAGATTACTCAGGGAGACCCTATTTCAACAATACCAAAAACTACCACATAAAATCAGACAATAAGAGCATATAAAATTTTCTACTAGAACTAGTTGTTGACCATAGAGTCTGAGGTACCTGGAGAATGAGCACTGTCAAGTTAAATACACATGTAAGTTTTTATTATTCTCAAAGAATTTTAAATGCTTACATGATAAAAAATCATCATGAGTTCTAGGGAAATTAATGTGACTCATAATGTGCTTCAGAAAAGGATATTTAAATAAAATTTGAAATGTATTATCAATATCCAAGTTGCCTGGGAATTATCACAAATTAGGCTAGCATGTTCTCTTTGTAATTAAAATATTAATCAAAAGTTCACATAGGTAAAAGCTTTAAGTAATAATTTAGAACAGCCCCTCAACATTAATATAAGTACATTGCTCACAGCCCATATTAAACTAGGCACATAAGAAATAACCACTAAAATATAAGTTTTAATGACATTCTACTGTAGGAAATAAAACATTGTTACTAGAATCCAGTTACTCCTCATAATTTTTAAGATGGACCTTAATTATCTAAGCTTGTTTTTTTCTAACCCTACATTTATCACACTTGTCATTCCAGAATTAGTGATGGCCTTAACCCAGTAAGCACTGTCAGTCTGAGTTTTAACTCAGCATTTGCTAACTATTGCAGTGCTTGTCACATTAAAGTCATAAACTACTGACTTGTCCACACAACAAACCAAACTTACTGAAAGCAGGAAACATGATATATTTTCCTCTGCTTTCAAAGAGCCAGAGTCACATATGTGACACTCAAGAGAAACAGTATAACATTAGTAAATATAAAAAAATACAGTAAGAAGCTGGGCATGGTGGTGCATGCCTTCAACCCTCCCAGCACTTGCGAGGCACAGAGGAAAGAGAATCGCTATGAATTCAAGGCCACCCTGAAACTACATAGTGAATTCCATGTCAGCCTGGGCCAGAGGAGACCTTACCTAGAAAAACAAACACACTCAAAAAATCCCTACAGTAACAAATGTAGAACAGAAAAGTTAGACTTTGCAAGACTAAAACTTGAAAGCTTAAGTACTATACAACACAAAGACTGAAAACACAGAAAGCCCAAATCTCATAGCTAATAAAACTAACCCTAGTACTAGAAATGATCTGTCACAATAAGACATTTCCACATTACTTCCAGCATATGAGAAAAATTGGTGTGACGATGCATGCCAACAAGCCCAGCAATCAAGAGGCTGTGGCAGGAGGACTGAGTTGTAGGCCAGTCTGGAACTGTACAGTCTGAGACCAGCCTGAGACTCTTGTCTCAAAAAGGGGAGAAAAGGAGGGAGAGAAAAAGAGGGAGAGGGGAAAGAAAAAGGAGGAGGGGGAAAGAGGAGAGGAAGAGAAAAAAAGGAGGGGGAGAGATTTATCAGCTATAAAATTTTCTAATGGAAATGGTACAACTTATAAAGAGTAATGGAAGATAAACAACCTACTAAAACATGAGACATCTTCATACTGATATAAAGACAAGATTACAAAAATAATACGCAAAGTCGGACATACTTCACATAGAGGCCTAGTATAGTATACCCCCTTTTTTAAGATTTCTTATAGTTCAGCTACAAAAAGCATGTTCATTCTTTTAGAGGAAAGAATCCTAACCTTTTACAGAATGCATTATTTTTTGTCATCAGCTCTGATACTCAGAAAAACTGGGATGAGATATATGGTGTAAAGTCAATTTAGTTCTTTCGAGTCTTGATAATGAGAACTGCACACTTCTCAAGAAGCACATATGCTACCAGCATCTCTAAAAGCTTAAGAACGCTTCATAATTATAATATTCTTTCTATGTGCTTGAACCTTGCTTTGCTAAATTAAAGATGTGTTGATAAAAGTTGGGAACCAGAAGAGAATACTTGAATAAAAACTATTTTACCTCAAAATAATTTTTAAAAGTCTCTGAGATTTCTGCATGTTTCTTTCAACCTGTACTAATTAACAAGCACATTTCAGAATACTCTACAATATGCCAAATTCAAGCACAGAATAGGTCACTTGTAGCTAAGGAATTTCAAATCTTAAAAGTATGGACAGAGCCAGGCATAGTGGCACATGCCTTTAATCCCAGCATTTGGGAGGCAGAAGTGGGTGGATCGTTGTGAGTACAAGGCCACCCTGAGATTACATAGTGAATTCCAGGTCAGCCTGGGCTAGAGTGAGACCCTACCTCAAAAAAACAAAAACAAAACAAAAAACAAAAGTTTGGAAAAAAATGTAAGTAAATATAAAAATTTAACTACATTAGCAGAGAAAATAATTCTTTAAAAAATCTATTGGGCACAACTTTGACATTAGTGTGACATGTATATGAAACAAAGTTCAGAAAACTAAGCAGTTAAAATAAGAGATACCAAGATAACAGATAGCTGTTTATTATCCTTGAATTATAAACTGTCTAATATGCAATATAAATGCATGAAATATGGTAAGTCTAGCAATACACAAAATTATCTACCAAACTATTATTTGAAGACATTTCAAGAATCAAATAAAAGTACTGTATCATTCTACTGCTAAATTATAGCCAAAGTCTAACCAATTAATCTCAAAGAAAGTATCAATTTTCATATTAGAAATAGAAAGTACTTACATCTAAATTCCATATCTCAATACTTGTACAAACAAATTCTAGAAATCTTGCGCTGAGACCAAGCTATAAACCTCAGAGCCCATGGAAGAATCTGTGACTTAACTTATCTGTTTGCTTTTTTTATTGCTCAGATTTTTTTTTGTTTTGTTATAACCATAAATTGTATGCCTTTTTCAGAAACGAGGGATACATAAATGGCACAGCAAACACATTCCTATTTTATTCATAATCCATATGGGTAAGCCAAGGCAATAAATCCAATTTATGTGCACTCTGCAACCAAGGCACAGAAAATATAACTTATTTATTTTTATCTATTTATGTATTTTTCGGTGCTGGGGAATCAAACCTAGTTGGCACTCTACCACTGAGCTACATCCTCAGCCTCACGCAACAACATTTTAAAAGCATGATTTCTACAAGTATAAGAATTTATAGGCTTGGTGTTCCTAATTGGCTCGTTCTTCACATATTGATTTGTGATCTTTACTTGCTACAATTACCAAAATAAGGGCTCCGATCAACTTCCCAAATATGACAGTTTAAAAACAAACTCAAAAATAATTCAGGTGCAAACTATTAATCTATCTCTCAAAGCCACTCACTCTTAGACCAAAAAAAAAAAAAAAAAAAAAAAAAGACAAAAATAACCAGAGATCTGAAAACAAACGCCAAATGAGAAAAATATACTTGTTTCTTCAAAAACTGAACAAGCACTTTGGGAAAATTTAAGTGCCCTCAGGGAAAATGCTGTGTCCATAAGCTCAAACTGAGACTTCAAGAATGTGATTTTTATGTCAGCTTTATGGTACATTTTAGTCATTAGAAAGTGAACAAACCTTAGACAAAAAAAAAAAAAATACTTTTCGTAGTCTAATTTTCGAATGCATGTTCATAATTATTTTACATCCAAATAAGTATAAAAGGGTTATCATATTCGGTACAGAATACTCATTTAGGGACCTTGTTTTTAAAAATTATCATTGTCACACAGAAAAGTACCAAAGCTTATAAGCTTACCGAATGTTACAAATTGGAAATAACAGCTAAGTTTCTTCAAATACATAGTAACAAACAATTATAAGGACCCTGCTGTCATGGAGGAGTGACGTTGGAAATTAGTACGCCAGTAAATTTAGGACTTTAAGAAGAAAACTATTTGCAGGTTTTGATTTAAAGACAAAAACGTTTGGTTACCCAAAGATATCCTGGTTCTTAAACAACAAAGTTTTGTGATCCATCAATCCTTCTGAGTAGATAGATATGAGACCTCCTGACGTCTATGAAGAATGTAGATTACACGGAGACTAATGCTGGAGACAAATACCATTAAGTACACATCTGTAACCTCATTTTGCTTCAGCATCCCCAGAGATTTCTAAAATATTTTTGGGGTTAGGTTGCAAAACAGTGCTTCCTCTTTTTATTCTGCTCACCCTCATATTGATACAAATCAATAGACAAAAAAGAAAATCTCCAACTGTAAGGGTGGTATTAAAAACACACCCAAAAAGCATCTTCCCAAACCCATAATCGGCATTCAGTCCACCTGTTTGTAAACCCCTACTTCTACAATTGACACAAACCGTCGGTTGAGAGAAAGAAGAGGAGGAGAGGAGAAAGCGGAGAGAGGAAAGAGAAGAGAAAGGCAAATTAATAATGCTTTGGAGTCATTATTCTTCTACCTAGGCATGGGGGAGGGGATGGTACAAAACAATGGATACGAAGGGGCCGGGGGGAAAATCGTTTTGTCCTGAAGCCTCTGGCGTTGTGAGCGGGGGGGAAGGGGCGGGGAGTTAAACTACTTTTCCTCTATCCCTAAAAGCTATAGAGAGATTGCCACCAGGCACGTTTAACCAGACGCTCTGGGAGGCTGCCACTCGCTTCGCCCAGCCACACACCCAGCGCGCCGCTTCGCCGCTCTCCGCCAAGGGGTCTTTGGGGAGGAGACTGAGAGCGCGGTGGACTTTGGGGGAGGAGAAGAGAAGACCCCACCCCACACGGCCAGAGCTGCGCCCGGGCCCCGGTCAACCATTTACCGGATCCCGGCCGCCCCGCAGCCCCGGCCCGGGGGCCTAGGGAACCGACGGGAGGCAGCCCGTCCGCCCGGCGCCCCGGGCCCGCGCCCTCGCGCGGCTCGCCCTGGCCCCGGCCCGGGTGCTGTCCCGGCCTCCCTCTCCGCAGCAGGCCCGGCCCGGCCCGGCGCTGTCAGAGTCGGCCGGAGGTTCTCCGCGCCCGGCCACTGGCTCCAGGCACGGGGCCGGTTCCGAGGAGCCAGCAGTCCAGGCGACGGCACCCCGGAAAGCGGCGGCGGCGCCTCCTAGGGCCCCGGCCCCTCAGGCCTCGCCCTGGCCGCGCCGGCTCGCGCTTGTCAGGGCGCGCGGGGCCTCCCCCTACCGACAGCCAGCCCGACGGAGAGGAAGGCAGGCAGGAAGAAGCGACCCACGGGCACCCTCCGCCTGGTCCACCCCAGGTTTACCGTCAGGAGCCCGGACTCCGCCATCCTCCTTGCTCGCCTCCTTCCTCCTCCTCCTCCTCAGGAGCGACGCTACCCTACCGCCGCCCCCCGCCCGCCCCTCCCCCACTCGCCCCGCCCCGCCCCCACTCGCCCCGCCCCTCCACACACTCTCGCTCCGATGTCCCCGCCCCGCCCCTCCTGCTCGGGCCCGTCATTCGCTAAGGAAGATGGGAGGGCGGAGCCAGAGCCAAGAAAGTTATCCAATCAGAGTGAAACACTGGCCCCAGCTTCCCTCTCTCCGCCCTTTTCCTTTCCTCCGCTGCTTGGCACGGTCTCCCGCCCACTGGGCGCCGCTGGCTAGCTCGGCCACAGAGTAAGCCTCCCGGAGGGTAGAGAAACAACTCCCAGTCGGAAGTTACAGTTGAAGCTTGGGCAGCCATAATTGACAATGGCAAGAATTGTTGCTAGCTTCCTGTCTCCCGGGTGACGTATTCTTCCTTCGCCCAGCCTCTTCGTTTCCCTGGGCGACGGCGGAGTCGTCTGTGAAGGGATGCACCCGTGAGTAGCCCTGGAGGGAAGCCGTAGGTGACCCGACACCCAGTATTTACGAGTTCATTCGCAGTCAGGAGCTGCACGCTTGGTTTCCTAGCGCTTACTGTACCCGGACGGCTGATCACTCACCTATGAGAACTACTGTGGAGGGCTTCGAAACGCCCTCTCGCCCGGAAGTTGCACTTGGCACTTCCTAGTTGAGTGATAGCTAGGAAGTGGGAATCGTCCGCGCGGTGTGCGCCCCCAGGGTGCTCTCTGCACCCAAGTTGCCCAGAGAGGTGAGTGTCCCTCACCGTCCATCTGGGGGCCAGAACGGGACTGGACGGACCAGGTGGAGGGGAGGGCACCGAGAAAGACAAGCGGGAGCCCTGGCGGTTTCCGCTGGAACAAGGATTTCTTTCCGGCTGGCGGGGTGGCCCGCCTTCCTTCCTCCCTCCGTCCTCCGCCCTTCTGTGGTTCCCCGCGGGGGCGCCCTGGCCTCGCGTGAGCCTGCCCGGCGGGAAAGGCCCTAGCGGGTGTGAGCGCTGGCCCCGGGGCGGAGCCCCAGCGAAGGCCACTTGGCGCTCGCGACCACGCCCCCACTAGTTCCTATTAACTACTGTGCTTTCACTCCGTGGCCTTTCAACATTGGAGATTTCAGGAACTCGGGGAAGTCAGTGTCCACCCAAGTTTGAGATGAGGCCTTCCCTGCCGCGGCGAGACCTCTACAGCTTAGTTCCCCACCTCCTGTCTTCAAATTTCTGTTTGTTTACTTTCCTCTCTCCTTTCTGAAGTTCTGGATTAAGGGTATGTTGTGTTAATCCTGCGTGTGTACAGTTTACTAAGTAATTTAATGCTTGTGAATCGTTTAAGACCATATCCTTTAGAATGTTATTTAAATGTTTGACAGGAATGTACAAGACTATGACATTATCTCATATAGTTCCCTCTGTAGGTTTGAGTCAAGATCTCAGTCATCCTGATAATTCCAAGTTGGATTCTAAACGCTGCAAGAAAAAGAATTTTCAGGTAAACTTAAAAATACATATATAGGTAACCAATCAATGAGTGTGCAAATTACCCAATTTTTACTTGCTTAGTCATCATGCTCCAGGCTAAGTGAACTACTCTTGTTCCTTCCGAAGGTAATTATTGTTAGTGTGTTAACAGTAACCTTTTGAGATTTTGTATCATGATTCTGTTATCCTTAGAGAGAGAGAGGTAGCTCCAGATTCTCCCCAATGCGAAGTAATTTCCTCTGAGCCTTCCTAGCACTTACATATTTCATGACAGTCCCTATTATGTATCTGCTACTTATGATTAGCTTCACTGTGTTTATGCTTAAGTAGAAATGGATTGTATCAGCTTCATCTGCCTGTCAAGTTCACTGTGCACACAACAGTACCTTGGTGAATACTCACTGAAAGGCTGAATATATTGGGAATCTCCTGGATGTCCAAGACATTTTTAGCCAAGTTTTATGGAACTTCAATTTATCAGAAATTCCACATAGTCTCTACTACTCTGCCTCCTACATTTCCCCTCTGAGGTCTACTGCATAATGCTGTCCTGTGCCAGCCCAATGTTATATTGTGAAAATGTGCAGACATTAAAAAGCTGAAAGAACTGGATATGGTGGAACATGCAACCAGGTGGCTAAAGCAGGAGGGTCACAAGTTTAGAGCTAACCTTGGCTATATAGTCAAATCCTGTCTCAAAAAAAAAAAAAGTTAAAAGAATATAATTAAAATTCCTGTATCTTTCACCTATATACAACAGTTAATATTTTGGTATATACGATATATATGTACTTACCAAATACACATTATATATATATATATATATATATATATATATATATATATACACACACACACACACACACACAAATATATATCAGTCATTCCTTCTCATGCATTATTTTATTGCTGTTTGGAAATAGGTTGTAGATACTCTTGTTAGGCAGAAACCCTTATGATTTCTAACATGAATTTCTTAAGAATTTTGAAGTAGTTCTACTGAAAACATAGTATTGTTATTACAGCAAAGAAAATGATTCTGTAACATTTAAAATACAGTGTGCAACATTTCCTAATTAACTCAAAAATATTTGCATGTATGTGTACACAAGTACACATATATGCCTGCATGAGATAAAGGTCTTTCCTTGGCCTGGAACTCACCAAGCAGGCTTCAGGGGTTCACCTGTCTCTCCCTCCCCAACAGTGGGATTACAATAGGTTACCACCCCACCTGGCTTTATTTATTGTGGTTCTGGCCATCTGATTCAGATCTACATGCACCTACTGAGCTATCTCCCTAGCCCAAGAATATCATTTTTATGATTTCTTTTAACCCCCAAATCAGAATCTGATCAAAATTTGTGTATTGTACACAGACATTACACTTGAACCTTAATCTACAACTATCTCCATTCCTTTTCTCTTCTGTGACATTAAACTTTGAGGAAGTTAAACTAGGAGTGTTTTTGCAAGAGAAGGCTTGATTAACATTTGACACTCTTCTAATTGTGATGAACTTTCTCAAATGTAACTACATGTATCCTTGCTATGAGTTGCTCCTTAAATCCATCCATGAGCCCAGAGTTTGGCATTTAATCCTCCTCTGGCTGTAGAGTATATGTTTGTGCCTTGAGCTGGCAATATACTCACTTACCTTTAATAAAGCACTGCAACTTTGCCTGAACTTAGAGCTGATGCAGTGAAATCTGTAGTAAAGTGTACTGATGTCAGCACAGTTTGAGTTTCAACTCCTGGCACACTGCAAAGTGTTGTTGAAAGATGTGTGGGCTCTGCAATTCAAATACAGATGAATCTTGATGTTATCAAAGCACATACCAAGGCAACTGTTGTCCATCTGGCCACAATCCAATTTAGGCAATGTTATTTCTCCCTGAAATTCTTTTGCAAGTTCTAATTGGTCCTGATGTTTTTGTGATGGCTTTTTGGTAGCATCAAGCACAGCCTATTAAAAATTGCAAAATCAAGATTATGCTTAGCACTTAGTTCATTAGGAACATTCTCTCCCCGGTGGATTCCACTGTTTGTGGAATTTATAATCACCAAAGGAAAACTCCCAAGACTGCCTAGCTCTTGTGCTCTTACCCTGGATTTATTTTTCATGTTCAAAGATAGATGAAAAGAAAAAAAAAATATTTAAAAGAGTAAAATCTCTGTTAGGTAGGTGTGGAATGTTTTTAGTCATTACTGAAAGTTAAATAATGTACTTCATAGCTACTTTCTTGGGTAGCTGTAAATTTGCTCATGGGACAATTTTGAGTTGACTCTGAATTCAAGAAGACAAAATAATACATCAGCTCAGATTAAGGTTTTAGAATCAGACCTGGGTTTCAGGCATATGACCATTCACTAACTAACTTTTCAAAGTTTACTTGTTCTGTCTACTGTCTAATGAATGGAGTCTGAAGAGCATGTCAGTTTGTTAAAAAGAATTAACTAAAACATATGTACACAAAGTACCTTAGCTTGTCTTATAGCACATATAATATGGTTAGAATATGGTACTTATTAACTCCTAAAGCAGTCCAATTTGATTGTGACTTCTGGAGAATTCAGAAAAACTTTAATTTTTAATAATAGTACTAGGCATTTTGATGTAGGTATCTGAGGACTAGGCTTTGAGAAACTATAAAATAACAAATCTCTTCGCATAATGTTGAACTAGCTAACCACACAGTGCAATTACTAAGCAAATAATTTTCCTAAAGGTAAATTGTTAGCTTTTTTTTTTTTTTTTTTTTTTTTTGCTTGTGCATGTACATACGCACATCTGTGTGTGTGTGATGTGGTATGTGTGGTATATGTATATGTGGCCTTGTGTTGCCCCATATGCTCACCTGCACCAGGAGTCACTGGCCTGTGGTGACTACAGTGGAACTTCAGGTGTCCCACTCTAACACTCTTCCACCTGGTCTTGTTTGAAGCCTGTCTCTTTTTACCCATTCCAGAGCCTATGTTGGCCACACCCCAGCTGTTTTACATGGGATCTGGAGATTTGAACACAGGTAGTCTCAGGCCCTCATACTTCCACAGGAAGTGCACTTAACCACCAAGCCATCTCTCCCAGCCCATGGTTAGTATTTTTAAGACCACTGTCTAAAACTAAAAATGAATTTTAAAATAGAAGTTACTAGAAAACAGCATAAGTAGTACATGCCACTTTCTATGAACCTTAACAGTAGGATCTGCTATTGTAGTATACTGGAGCCAGTGGCATCATCCAAATCCACCAAGAACAGTCCCTGTTATGAGGGAGGCACATTTCAAACACTAGACACCACACATTTTATTCACATGAGTCTGAATTAATTAGTGAATTGAGCATGTTGCAACCTTTTTCTACTAGCAGGTGCCAGATAGCAGAACAGAAACTACTATGGTCTCCAACTACATAACATTTCATGGGCATGGCATCTTCAGATGGAGGTTGTCAGTCCATACAAAGTACCCTGCTGGCATGTGCAATTGCTTGAAGAAAGTAAGCATTACTAGTTTATGTCTACTGAAAATCTCCTTCTTTCTTGGCTATTTCACCCTTTTTTCATATTTACAGTGAAAATTCTCTATGGGGCTGGAGGAATAACTCAGTCCTAGGCACCATCTCCTGAATTTCATAAGGAGCTAATTTAATAAATCTTCAAAAAGGAATAATGTCCTTACAGAAAGAATTACTTCTGGTGGTTCTTTCAGTCCCTAGAGATTTTGGTTTGGTTTTCAGTGCCTATCAAACCAGATACAATGGTATGCACCAATAGTCTCAGCAACTAAGAAGGCCAAGTCCAGAAAACTGCTTGAGCTCTGGGGTTCCAAACCAGCTTGGGCAACTGTAGCCAGATTCTGACTCAAAAAACAAGCCAACAAAACTAAAGTTAATCAAAGCCCAAGCAGTGGGATGAGCACTGTAACATACAGTAAGTATATCGCAGTGGCTCTGTGTCTTACTGCAGTAGTATCAGGTGCTTTGAATAGCTGGGCAGGTCAGGTAACCAGAAACAACTGGAGTCATGAGGACTAGAGAATTAGACAGCATGTGTTTACCAAGTATTGCCAAATTCTCTAAGTTAAAAAGCTAAAGTTTGAATTTTATGTGCTATCTCCAGGTTTTCAATATTCATTCTTCTAGATACCTAGCAGGCCAGAAAACATTTACCTGGGTTAAGACCACCAACCACCAGCTTTATGATCTCTGGACTTATTACATGAAAACATGATGAATAAAACAAGTTTTTAAAGAAAAGGAGCTTTAAAAATGTTACAGTTGATAAGGTGTTTATAAATATTCAAAGATTTTTTGGACTTGAAGACTAACTTAAATGGCAGTGTAGAACAAATCCCTTATTATCATGATATGAAAATTGGGCCTGCCCACTGTAAGTACAATAAACCCATCAAAGAAGACCCTCAGTAAAATTGGGGCAGGGGTAAGGAGGTATAAGAGTACAACTTTTTTTTTTTTAATTTAAAAAAATCAATACATATTTTTTTTAAAATTGGACCTGAAATAACGATACTGTATTTCTTAGGACTTATATACTCTTCATTTGAACCTTAAAATTAGGATAGATACTAAAACATGCTTTATATGAGGAAACCAAACCTCTGATCTGTTAAAAAAAATGTATTCCAGGTCATGTAACTAGTTATCAGTATAGCAGAGTATAACCTTGTATCCCACTTAAAAGTATAAGCATGAAACAAAATAGAGACCACTAGCTAGTTAGCGACAGAGTACAACTGTATACCCCATTAAAGGATGAATGTAAATAGTTTCATGAGGGGGAAAATATGGTACAAGTGTCTGTTTTAAATCATACATTGCCACTTATTGTTATAACTTGTTTAAAACACATGAACCCCTAGATACTCGGAGGTATTCCATTTCATATTAGAAATAGGTATTGTGGGGGCCAGAAAGATGATTCAGTGGTTAAGGTACTTGCCTGCAAAGCCCAAGGACCCGAGTTCAGTTCCCCACTACCCACGTAAAGCCAGATGCACAAGGTGGTGTGTGTGTCTAGAGTTCATTTGCAGTGGCTTGGAGACCCTGGTGCTCCCATTCTCTCTCTCCCTCCCTCCCTCCCTCTTCCTCCTTTCCTTCCTCTTTACCTACCTACCTGCCTGCCTCTCACTTTCTCTTAAATAAATAAATAAATAAATAAAATATTATAAAAAGAAGCCAGGCATGGTGGCTCACACCTTTAATCCCAACACTTGTGAGGCAGAGGTAGGAGGATCGCCATGAGTTCAAGGCCACCCTGAAACTACATAGTGAGTTCCAGGTCAGCCTGAGCTAGAGTGAGACCCTACCTAAAATTTAAAAAAAAAAAAAAATTATAAAAAGAAATAGGGATTGTATAATTAGGATAAGCTAATGAGTTTAGATAATAAGTTACTATAGGGAAAAAGAATGACAGTGGTGACTAAATAACAGGTTAGGAGTGGTAGACACACATTAAGGAGATTAGCACATTTGCTTATGAGAATGGGTCTGTAGAGGCCCTTAGAAAAAAATCAAATCTGGGCTAGCGAAACTTAGTGTAACCTAAGAAAACATTTTTTAGAACAGATCCAAATCCTGTACAAGCCATATTCAAAAATCAGAAATTGGCTTTTCCACATCTACAATGTGTTTTAATTTTGATATATCTGATGAATATGTTTTGAGTTATTAGGAAGGAAGTTTAGATTTTAGTAATCTGTCCCCCTTTCTATCTGGCACTTTTGTAACCACAGCCTGCATTTTCTGGATAGCTAGACAAAAATAGGGTGTGATCTAAAGCTAGTAAACCTGTTTAGCATTTAAGCACTGATCTCCTGTTCATCAGTAGACTCTTGCCTGTGCTGTGAATGAGCTTTCATGACCCATAAGATATGGTAGTTTACAAAAATGAAACTTAAAGTACTTAAAGCTCTTAGAGTACTTCATATTTGCTTGCAATGTCAAAGTTCAGTGGCATATTCTTTTGAAAATAATACTAGGGGCTTGGGCTCAATGGTAAGAGCACTTAATTAGCATACACAAGGCCCTGGGTGTGCTCCCCAGCAGCAGCGGCACCCCCCCCCCAAAAACCAATGTGAACAAATTCCATAGGCATAAACAGGCTTTCCTCCTTTAAAACTTTCCAGGGTGGTGTCAGACATGACAACTGGAACACAAATTAGCAACTAAGAAGCAAGAAAAAGAACATTCACATTCTGGTTAGACACATACATGAGTCTGGTTGTGATACAGTTTCCAAACTAAAGAGAGGGAAAAAAAATATGGTTTCTGAGTTTGTGTGCTGTGTGCCCAAGGCTTACTGTTTGACTCATTGTATTTTTAGCCTTCTGTGTAAAGGTCATTAGTGACTTTAAAATTGTTCAGTCCTGGGCTAGAGAGATGACTCAGTGGATAAAGGCCTTGCTTGTAAAGCCTGATGGCCCAGGTTTGATTCCCCAGTGTCTTCATAATGCCAGATGCACAAAATGGTGCATGCATCTGGAGTTCCTTTACAGTGGCAGGAGGCCCTGGCACACCCATGTTCATTTATTTATTCTTTCTCTCTCTCAAATAAAATAACTTTTTAATGTTCAATCCTGTGGATTTTGAATAGTATGCTACTTCAGTCTTCATTAGTTTCTACTCAGTGTGCTCTACTCTATCATTTAACATCTTTAAAGCTTATGTTTCTTGGGTGGAGCTCCACAGTAAATCTACTTGGAGCCTCCAAGCCATTCATCCAGGTACAGCAAAGATAAAACTGAAAACAGGACCAGGTGTTGGAGTAAGGCAGATATGCAAATCTGGGCTAGTGCAAATTCTGTTTCTCTATTTACCATTTAATCATGTTGGACAAGTAACTTTAGACTTGGTCTTAGTTCATTAAATTGAACAACATATGAGCTGGAGAGGTGGCTTAGTGGTTAAGGCACTTGCCTGCGAAGCCTAAGGACTCATGTTCAATTCTCCAGATCCCACATATGCCAGACACACAAGGTGACACAAGTACAAGGTCACACGTGTACAAGGTGGCACATGCGTCTGGAGTTCAATTGTAGTGGCTAGAGGCCCTAGCATGCCAATTCTCTCTTACCCACTCTCTCTTTAAAAAAAAAAAAAAGTAATGTGTATATATGTATTGGGGGATATAGTGGGATGATGGATGCATGAATAATTCAGTTTTCTGATAGTGCCCAGAGCACTTTAATTCTAAAATCTCCTTTTGGAGTAATAGACATTATATACAAGTTATATAGAAAGTCTGTTAAAACATTGCTGTTATAAAGCTAAGGTAGATACCTGGATATTTAAATTATTCTGCATTTAGCAGCCTGGGTAGTTCAGTGGGTATAGCTGTGCAGATCTACAGCATTCAAGTCCAACAGATGACATGAGCAAACTTTTTCATAACAAAATCATATATTTGTGTTCATATTTTCAAAAGTTCTATTATGATAGTTCCTTTTGTTTTATGAACTGTTGCCTGTGTATAGCATTGTTTGCTGGCCTGAGCTATCTCTACCCTCTCAACTTACATAAATATTCCGTTTTTTACCCATACTTCCTTCAAACTATCAGGTCTTTCATGTTTTTGTTTGCTTTTTTTTTTTTTTTTGTATGTGGGTCTCACTATAGCCCAGGCTGACCATGAACTCATTAGACTACCTCAGCCTCCAGAGTGCTGGGATTATAGGTGTGAGCCACCATGCCCAGCTTCAGAAATTTCTTACAAGTTTCACAAACATCTCCATTAATATATACAAAACTGGTAGCTGGGTTTGGTGGTCCTTAATCCCAGCACTCAGGAGACTGAGATAGGAGGGCTGCCATGCGTTCAAGGTCAGCACATACTACATAGTGAGTTCCAAACACATTTTGTGTGTGTTTTGGGGGCAATGGTCATTTATCCTTGTCATCTCCTTTAGCTTTTCTTGACTTCACATTACGCAGTCCAGCTAGTTGCTAAGATTAAAATCTTTCACCTACACTAGACTACTTAAAGAGCATTTTAATTGTCCTCCTAAATATTTAAGTCTGTTTGAGTCATTTTTGTCTTTGACATTTCAGTAGTTATCTTTATATCCTTCTAAATCAATTTAGGTATAAATTGAGTTTGTGTCCCAGCTAGTTAATAGTACCTTTTGTAGTATTTCTCCTCTTCTTCCATCATAATGAACCCTGGGCTTTGGATTACTCGTTTTGCTATTGAAAAAAATCTTAACTTTTCCTTCCCAGGGCTTCTCAAATTTTAGTGACAATAAAATTGTCTCAAAAAATCCACAACATTTCCAAGAATAATATGGTGTTGATTGTGTAGATCAGAAGTATTTGTGTCAGGGTTCATATATCCTTCAAGGTGAGTAAAGATAATAAAAGGAGAATGGAAGCAAGCAAGCAAGGTTGAGAGTAATAAACTCACAGACTACTAACTTCCATGTTGTCTGCTGCTGTTGGAATTCCCCATAAAAATGGGGCTGTGGATAAACCGGCATGGTTAATCTCATTTCCCATCTCCCCTTTCATAAACACCTTTCTAAGACTTAGCCAAGAAAAGCATTATAAATTATTCATTTGCAAGCAGAGAAGAGAGTATGGGCACACCACTGCAAACAAACTCCAGGTGCATGTGCCACTTCGTACATCTGGGTTTACGTGGTACTAGTGAATCAAACCTCTGCTGCAGGCTTTGATAGCAAGTGCTCTTAACCACTGAGCCATCTTCCCTATGCCAGAAAAGCATATTTCTACTACATGTGGAATTTTGTGATGGATGCTTCAAGGAGTCTCAGTTGCCAATTTCAAGACATAACACATACTTGTGCCACAAAAGTCTTTCAAATGTCACCCTCATGGGATCATGGTTTTCCTATTGCAATTGGATTCCCCTCCTCCAGCATTCCTAGACCTTAAACTATTTTTTCTGTAGCACATCCTACCTTCTTGTAGTTTCTTTTTACTCTAGGCTGTAAGCTCCTGAAGCAAAGGTCTTGTTTTGTGTGTGTGCTGCTCACTGATGAACACTATCTGGCACATGATAGGCACTCATTTATTGAATGATCACAGCAGTTGTATGATACATGAGTGTCAGCAGTAGCTCTTACATCTCCTTCAATCCATCTGTCCCTGTTTGTGTGTGTGTCTCCTAACTGCTGAGAAAGTATGCTTAGAAGCAGCTACAACTTGAGTATGCTGTACCATACAAAACACTTGGGTTCAACTAGTAACATGCTATTGTGTTAGAAGTAAATCTTCCTTCCTATTGTAGGCTCTCGGAGCAGCTAATTATCAGAATAGTGTAGCCTGGCCATCCAACCACTACCTTGCTTATTTTAGCCCTTCCCTTCCTGTTTCTCTCCTGTCAGTGCCTAAGGGGCCTAGGAAGAATCAGCACTACTAAAGCTGAAACCACCTAGACAAGTAAGGACACTGATCTTACCCACACCAGATCCAGCACACTCTACTAGTCATGTGGCCCCACACCCTTTCCACTAACAATAGCTTAGTCAATCAGAGAAATAAACACCAGGTTTCATTGTTTTCCTCTGGACAGATTGTGGATGTGTAAAGGTATAGACTAAAAGAAAACAAAAGACAGCAGCTTAATTGTTGCTTATTCTCTAAAACAGCGAAGTGTTTTTTGCGCCTAGTATTGTAGCATTTGGTAATACATACAAAAATGCTGAGCTGCTGTGTCTTGTCTTTAACAAGATCAGTAATGCCCCTCTGTTTTAGTGGCATATGTCAAATGTGCGCCAAATATGAGAATATTCTCTTCATTGTGATGTCATGGAGAGGCTAGGGGGTTTGGGTAGCTATTCAAAGTTAATTGTTAGCTAGCCTTCAACCTAACCTGGAAGGGAAATAAAAAGGTTATGACTGTCAGGTATCAGTCAGGCCTAAATAACAAGAATGTCATACAAGGTGTGCATTCTAAGGAAACTGCAGTCTTTTTACTTCACATTCCATTTAGTGATGAGCTGCTTTTATTCCTGGCCCATTCCCTACTTTATCTTTCTTTGATAGAACAGTATGGGGGTAAAGTTTTGATGACAAGTGTGCTGAAAGAAGATTAGAGGTTTCTCAGGAAACTAAATATTGCAGAGTAATTTGCACTAGAGGGAAGAAGCATGGATATAAATTATTAGGAATGTCAAAGTAGTGGAACAAGAATGACTAAGACCAGCAGCAGCTTCATTTGATTATAATTGTCTGTGGGTGGAATGGAAAAGGCAAGCACTAAGCCAGCATCACTTTATAAATAATAAATCTTTCTTTTGTGGTGGTGATGTTGTGAAAGACATGGTAAGGTTACATCAGCATGGTAAAACATCACTAATGGGTGGGACTGTCTGGGAAAGGATCGTTCTACAACTTAGTTCAGAACACCTGGAGCATGGTGTATGTACTAGTACCCTGGGATGTAACACTTGGTGTAAATGTCCTTGGCCAAAGATGGCACATATGCTTGGATATTTATAACAGGCTATTAAACTATATGCTGGTTCTTTAGAATACAGTATCATAGCAGTAAGGAACAGCATACATTTCTATTCAAGAGTCATTTTACCCTTGTGTGCTTTCTTACAGATGATATCTGTAGACAATAACTGATCTTTAAGCTACTTTTTGTTAAATGTGTATATATAAGGATTAAAAGTAGAAATGAACTGTTAGCTACTGAGAAAGGTGGGAATGTTAGGAAGCATTTGCTTACTAGCTCCTCTTCCTCCCTACCTGCTTCACCCCTCCCTTTCAGTTGACAGTCATGTTTAAGTCTCTCCTTTTAGGAGAAAAACCATTGTCAGTGAACCGAGATGACTCTCATATAAATAAATGCCTTTTCCTCAGCTGATATGCATGAATCATTTTCTCTTTAACAAACTGAAAGCCTACCAGTTTTTCTCTTGAATGGGAAAATATAGAAGTCAGCACCCCATTATCACTATCATAAACTGACTGGATGCTTACACATATTATATCAACCTTGTTTCAGTACAAAGAACCACAGAAACTAATGGGGAAATTATGCAGAGTAAGTAGTTCACTTTCTACAGGAATTGTGGTTTTACTTCTTAAACTGTAATGACGATGTCTCTGCTAATATCCTTCAGGAATTGTTTTAATATTAATACTTGATTTCTCATCAAAGGAAAAAGTGCTATATCCAGCAGTCTACATATGGCAGAAGTGAGGTCAATGTTCCGGGAAGTTCTTCCAAAACAAGGTAGGGATAACACACATATTTAGGCCACAGACTTGACACCTATAAAGTAACAGTTGGTATCACTTAGCAGAAATTAATAAATACCTGCAACTATTGTGTTGTACTTGTATTTTTACTATATGCTTTTTTCCATGAGTAAGCTATAAAGGGAATTCTCAGTTTTCCTAGTGAAAGGATAACAAAAAAAAGCACTGTTTCTTTTAAACTAGAAATCCTTTTATATGTACAATATGAAATTTTCCATGAAAATAATGGAGTTCATCCTAAGATCCAAAAGTGAAGGAAAATAACCTAAATCAAATAAGAAAAGCTCACATTTAAGATTTTAGCATTTTGAGTATTTGTGCTAAGTTATACCTTATGGCATTTTTGTACATTACATATTCTTCCAATTAAACTTTTGGTACAAAATGTTGCTTATGGCAACTTAAAAGAGTTTGAAGTTTTAAGTCTTGGGATTGGGTGGGTAAAGTGTTGGCTATACGGGCATGAGGACCTAAGTTCAGATACCTAGCACCCAAGTAAGAGCCAGGTCGGATATGGGCCTGTAAAACCAGCACTGGAGAGGCACAGGTAGAAGGATTCCCTAATGCTTGCTTTTTAGCTAGCTAGTCTAGTAGTTGGTGAGCTCGAGGTTGTATAAAACCCCTTTTAACAAAAACCCTTCAAAAAAGGTAGAGAGTAACTGAGAACACCTGACAGTGCCTGACTTGCGTGCATATTCAGACGCACATTAAAAAAAAAAGTTCAGATCTTGTCTTTAAGACATACTGAGAAATGTTGCTTATAGGGTAACTGCTTATCTAGCAACAAAAATTTTTCATTACAATGGGTAAGTTTTTAGACATTCATTCTAGCTGTAAATCCAAACTACCAAACAACTCAGTCTTCCTTGAATTAAATTTTTATTTCTCATTAAACTTAGGGCAGTTGTCTGTGGAAGATGTAACCACAATGGTGATGTGTAAACCCAAACTTTTACCCTTAAAATCTTTGACTCTGGAAAAACTGGAGAAAATGCAGCAAGCAGCACAAGACACAGTTCGCCAACAGGAAATGGCAGAAAAAGAAAATGGCAAATAACTCACTGACACCTTAGGAAACACCTACCTTACCTGTTAGAAACTAGAAAATGTTCTGTATGCAAAAAGATTTGGTAATAAAATGGATATTCGTATAATTTTAAAACAACCAAGATATGAAATTTATGAATTTAAACAATGGCTTGTAGTGAAAGAACTCTGAATCAAATTTTATGGTATTCTTTTTAGAAAATGATCTTAACCATTGTAAAACATTCATGATTCCTAGTACTGTTTTCTATAGCCATAAGAAACCAAATACTCTTTTAAACATTGTATCATTACATGTGTACAAAAACCTAATTTGAAAATACATTCCAGACTTGGCATAAAGTATTCTGCATTAATTAAAAACAAATGTTTTAACTAACTATGTACCGTGATATGTTTAATGTTATCTAGCGTGACCAGTAATGACACCAGGAATGATAAACTCATTTTTTAAATAAACTTTGACTTTTAACAAACCTTCACATATTCTGTCATCAGCTTTTATTTTTTCAAAGTAGGGTCTCACTCTAGCTCAGGCTGGCCTGGAATCCACTATGTAGTCTCATGGTGGCCTCGAACTCATGGCAATCCTCCTACCTCTGCTTCCTGATGTAATATACTTTTAATTACACTAATTTTAAGAACAGAAGAATTACATGACTGCCTTTATCATCCAAGTACTACATAAAAACCTGAAAATGTTTATTATAGTTACCTATGTAAGCCTAAGTAATATGTATGGGCTTTTGTAAATGTGAACATTATGGAGTTTTAATTCTAACAGTACCTGTACCTAGAATTGCAATACACATATTCCTTATAGTTACCTTTGTAAATTATGAATGTAATTCTTGGTTTGCTTCAGGCACTAGACACTTTAAATTACCAAGACTCTGAAGCCTTGATGAATAAATCAGGCTCTGCTAAGAGGTTAGAAATGTGACCCTTTTTTTAATGTAATAGTCATTTATTGGTATATTGTGTTTTCTTAAACCTTTGGGTAAATGGTAAGCTTTAAGTCTTTAACAATTTAAGAATGAGTAAAACTATTGTATATTAGAAAAATTTCATTGAACTCTAGTTGAGGTCAATAAAGAAGAGACTAAACTGCATGCATCTTCCCTAATAGAATCCTAAAAGAGGTTTTTTTTTACAATTGTACTGTTGATTTAAATGTTTGCAAGTTAAATAAAATGTATCAGCTTGAATTCACTTAAGTTCCCATGTGTTTCATGCTTCCTTATGCTGTATAAAATTTTAAAGTTTGGGGGTTTCTTTTTGAGACAGTCTCACTATCTCACTATGTAAATCAGGCAAGCCTGGAACTTGCTGTGATCTTGCTACCTTTGACTCCCAAAGGCAAAACGTGATGGTACATGCCTTAAATCCCAGTACTTAGGAAGCTGAGATAAGAGGATTGCTATAAATTCAAGGCCAGCCTAGGCTAAACAAAGAGTACCAGGCCAGCCAAGGTTACATAGTAATACCCTATTTTGAAATGTTAGGGTTTATTATACACAGAGCCTTGTGTAGGCTAGACAAGAAATCTAAGATCTAAGTTTTTAAAAGACAAAATAAATGTACTCCCACTAAAGAATCAACACTGCTTCACATGTTTTATTTTGTTGTACATTCTTGTAGAACCGGGTTCATTTTTCCAGTTTTGTAGAAAAATAGATGTTCCAGCCACCATTTACTTAACTGTCTAGTCTTTAAAGACCAATCAATATGTTCCCTGGAAAGATGAAAAAGTCTCATAACTAACTCATTTTTAAAAAATTCTTTAAGACAAAAAAAAAATTTTTTTTTTTAACTCCCAAAGCACAGTATTTCAACAGCAGCAGCCAACATGGGGTTTTAGCAGCTTAACTTTACCCCCTAAATAAAGCTTTGTATAAACCAGTGATTTTACTACAAAAAACACTGTCCTTGAAAGAAAGGAGTGGCAGTCAGACATCAATGCAAAACTTGGAATGATTAGGTCATAAACATGGCACTTAAAAAAGGTAGCTTATTACAATACTCCACTTAAGAAGTGGTTACTTTTCTGTCTCTCCTTTAATCCCGTCAAAGAAAAAAAAAAGAAAAAAAATACTTCCTTTAAAAATTCCCCTTAAATGTAAGTTTATAAAATTTCAGAAATGCCTTGTACCCAAAACAAGTACTTAAAAAAAAAAAAAGAAAGAAACCTGTGCTAACAACTCTTACAATTCAGATATATATTTTATAACATCTAAGACTGCAAGAGTTCTTAGTTTCAGTAGCTCTCTGGTTTAAGACGACCTCCATCTCCTTCACTTACAAAACGCTTTCTGCCCCTGTAATGAAAAGAACAAAAACATGAAAAAAGGTAAAAAACTGAATCATTTTTGCAATTTTTTTTGCTTATACATTTAAGATTTAAAGAGTCTTCATAATGGTTTCTTCTACACTCATCATGTCTTAATTACTATGAAAAAGATTTTTCCCTGCAATACATCTTAGCTTTATAAAATGGGAGCTGGGGAGATGGCTAGTAAAGGTGCTAAATTTAAATTTAGAGTTTAAAAGTGCTGGAGGGATGGCTTAGTGGTTAAGGTGTTTGCCTGCAAAGCCCAGCCACGTTAGCCAGATGCACAAGGGGGCACAAGCATCTGGAGTTCGTTTGCAGTGGCTGGAGGCCCTGGCGTGCCTATTCATTCTCTCTCTCACACACACACATTCCTTCCCTCCCTCTTTCTCTGTCAAATAAATAAATATTTTTTTAAAAAGTAAAAATAGAAAATGAAGACATTTTATTTAGAATTTAACATTTATTTCTACCTCTAATATGTACTATTTGAAAACTAAGCAAGGAGACAAACAGCAAACAATTTTAACGTGACTGAGAATTACACAAACTAGAACCAATCAAAATATCCATTTAACAAATTTTTCTCAGCTTTAGGAAAGTCCTAACATAAATGTAGGAAACAAATCCAATTTTAGCCTATGCTCCATTTTGGGATTCTTGCTACCTTTGCTAAAAATAGGCCAGAAGGAAGAGGCTAAAGGCTAAGACTATGTAAGACCAAGGTAAAGGATGACGCAGTGAGCAGCAAGAAGCCTTTTACTGATGCCTATCATTTGACACATAAACTGTGCCATCACCAAGCCAAGATCTTCATTTCCAACCATTTTTACTGCCACTATTTTATTTAAAACCACTTTGCACTTCTCTGTCAATGGCTTCTAAACTTTCTAGAGAAAAGACTACCAAGAAATATTTTTCTGCGACTAAAACTTCACAGAACAAAACAAAGCTTGGGGCTGGGAAGTTAGCTAAGGTGTAGTCTTGCAAAGCCTTCCAGCTTGGATTCAATTCCCAAGCCACCCACATCAGCCTAACAAAAACAGTGGTGAAAAGCATCTGGTGGTGGTCATTTGCAGCAGCAAGAGGCTGGGCTGGAGAGATTGCTTAGTTGTTAAAGCGCTTACACTTGCCTCTGCCTCCTTCTCTCCCCACCCCCCAATAAATGAAAACAAATTTTTTAATAAAAAAATAAAAATTTACAATGTACATAAAATAAACATGTTTAGGTGCAACTTACTACATAGAAAACCCTATCAACTCCTTAAGTAGTACAAATCCAATTACCTACAAAGCAAAAACACATCTGCCCGCCCTCCACGCACACTTTCTAACAATGAGCCCCACTTCTCAGTGCTGGAGATGGCAGCTCAGTTGGTAAAGTGTTTGCTACATAAACATGAGGACCTGAGTTCTTATCCTCTTATCCTACTTATAGCTGGGTGTGGATTTACTTTAGAATTTTCCCAAGCATTTTTATATCCATTAATTCATATAATCAATATGACCACTTTGAATTTACAATCCTGTTTTACAAGAGTTGATTCAAATCAAGTAGCTCTTAAATTAGTACTTCTATGTATCCTATTTTGCTACTTATAGTGTGTTGTCCCAGAGGCAAAATATTTTGGGAGAATGGGCTGGGAAGATGGCTCTGCAGTTAAAGGCATTTGCTTGCAATGCTAGCTGACCTGGGCTCAATTCCCCAGTACCCACATAGAGCCAGATGCACAAAGTGGTGCATCCATCTGGAGTTCATGTGCAGTAGAGCAAGAGGCCTTGGAGTGCCCTTAGGCTCTTTCTCTAACTTTCAAATAACTAAAAAAGAAAAGAAAATTTTAAGAATGTTTTTAAAATGTGACATTGGCTAAGGTTGATCCCTCTGTAATCCTCCAATTTCTTACCTATAGGGATGATGGTAGTTTACCTCATAGAGAGTTGTCCTAAACAGTAAATAATACCTTACATGTAGAGAAATCTATTAACTGTTAGCTATTAGTTTTACTACTCTTCTAGTACTAGTGGTTAAATACTCCAAATCTTGACTTAAAATTAGGACTATGGAGGAAGGCTGGGGAGGTGGCTCAGTGGGTACAGAGTCTGCTGTGCTTGAATCCCCAGCATGCACACAAAGTTCTAGGCTTGGGGCTGGAGAGATGGCTTAGCAGTTAAGATACCTGCCTGCGAAGGACTCAGGTTCAATGTGTCTGGAGTTCGTTTGCAATGGCTAGAGACACTGGCACACCTATTCTCTGCCTCTTGTTCTCAATTCTCAAATAAATAATTGTTTTTTGTTTGTTTGTTTGTTTGTTTTTAATTCTGGGCATGGTAGTGCACACCTGTAATCCCAGCACCAGGGAGGTGAAAACAGGAGGATCCCTGAGGCTTGCTGTCCAAGTAGTCTAGCCTAGTCTCGAGGTGCAGATTCAATAAGAGACCCTGTCTCAAAAAAATAAGGTGTTGGGGGCTGGAGAAATGGCTTAGCAGTTAAGCACTTGCCTGTGAAGCCTAAGGATCCCAGTTAGAGGCTCAATTCCCCAGGACCCACGTCAGCCAGATGCACAAGGGGGCGCATGCATCTGGAGTTCGTTTGCAGTGGCTGGAAGCCCTGGCGCACCCATTCTCTCTCTCTCTCTCTCTCTCTCTCTCTCTCTCTCTTTCTCAATCTCCCTCTCCCTCACTCTCGCTGTCAAATAAATAAGTAAAAATTTAAAAAAAATTTTAAATAAGGTGTTGGGCTAGAGAGATGGCTCAGCAGTTAAGGTGCTTGCCTGCAATGCCTAATGACTTAAGTTCAATTTCCCAGTACCCACACCCATACTGTCAGATGCACAAAATGGCACATCCATTTGGAGTTCATTTGAAGTGGCTAGAGGCCCCATTCATACTCATTCATATTCTCTATCTCTCTGCTTGCAAGTAAATAATTTTTTATTAAAAGAAATAAGGTGGAAAAGCAAATCATAAAGGAAAACAATGTCAATCTGTGGCCTCCATGTACAAATGCACACACCCACACATGTATCCACACACAGAGAAATGGGCCTGCACACCTATACACAGACAAAAACGTCCTATTTCTCCATTCTATGATGAAAAAGCAGCCACACAGTATAGGAAAAAGCCTTAGATCTTTGAAATCTTAAAAAAAGAAGTATAAATTTAAATTTGGTCTCTGCCATGTACTAGGTATCTAAACATGGAGAAGGTACATTACACATACATCATATTCTTGGTAATAATGCCTACTCTGAAATTACATAAAAACCACTTACAGCCTGACACACAGAACTGTTCCACAAAGACACAGCTTAATACAGATTTACAAGGAAACAAAACAAGTTTCTCCATAAACTCAAAGTAAATGGTTCTCTTCAAGAAAGATATAATTTTGTTTATTATAGCTAGAATAAGTAAACTATCTTATCTCCCACATACTAAGTATTCTACAATGAGAAAATATTTAAAGTACCTTGAAGGACAAAGATCTCGGAGTTGTTTGGAAATTATTCCAGCCTGAAAACATTCCTCCACAAATCTCTCAAGCACAGAATATGAATGTGGGGCATCCAGATTAATGTCTGGAATTTCATTGTAAATTCTCTCATAACCCTTTAACAATGAAATTATACACAGAATTGTTAACCTATATAAAAATACATGCCATAAAACCATCATCTACTCATGTATCTATACGTAAAGCCAACTGTTTACACAGTGAAATAAGTCGAATTTAAACCTTGAAAATAAAGTTAATTTGACAGTAGAGTGTTTCTTTAAAACTTTAGTGGGCAAACACCAGACACTGAGCAAAAGTCCTGCCTCTACCTTTACTACTTTGTTTAAAAATATGAAACAAATAACCTCATCAACATTTCAAAAATAACACATAAAATTTTAAATAGGAGGCTGGAGAGATGGCTTAGCAGTCAAGGTGCTTGCCTGTGAAGCCTAAAGACCCAAGTTCAATTCCCCAGTACCCAAATGAGACAGATGCACAAGGTGGCGCATGCATCTGGAGTTTGTTTGCAATGGCTACAGACCCTGCCATGCCCATCCTCTATCTCGCTCTCCAATAAATAAATAATTTTTTAAAAAAAATTAAATATTGAGACTAGACAGCAGTGAAGGTGCTTGTCTGCAAAACCAAAAGACCCAGGTTCAATCCCCCATACCCACGCTTGCCTGCAAAGCCGAAGCACACAGGTTCAAAGCCCCAGTACCTACATAAAGCCAGATGCAAAAGGTGGCACATGCGCCTGGAGTTCATTTGCAGTGGCTAGAGCCCTCGAGTGCCCATTTTCTCTCTATCTGCCTTGTTCTCTCTCAAATAAATATTTGAAAAAAAATTTTAAATAAGAAAAAACTGAAGTACAACTCATTTAAATGTTTTTTCCTAGATAGAAAACAAGTTATCATAGAAACAGAGGAATAAAAAAAAAAGCACTAAAGTGTTACTACATTCCAAAAATCCTTACAAGTTTCAAACACAAACAGTAGGAAAACAAAACCTACAGGCATAATAATAAACAAACTTAGAATAAACTTTTACTAACAAGTCATAGGCTTTACTTAATCATACAGTTAAGCCTTAAAGCTGTTCAAAATAATGTCATACTTACTCTTTTCATTTGGTCTACAGTAATAGTAGAAGACTTCCACAAGGATTTTAATAAATCCAAAATCATCTTGAATGCACTATCTCCAGTTGACTCTAAAACCAATACAATAGCCTAAAAATTGAATAGCAAATGAATTCTTGGTCATAAACTCATAAGAAACTACTGCTCCTAAAACGTATCAGATCCCTTCTCTAATGTGTTAATGACTGTATAAATTTGTAATAATTATGAAAGTTTTAAGTCATTTAATAGTTTAAGACAAAGAACAGCAGGGCATGGTGGTGCACATCTTTAATCCCAGCACTCAAGAGGCAGAGGTAAGAGGATTGCCATAAGTTCAAGGCCAGCCTGAGACTACCTAGTGAATTCCAGGTCAGCCTGGGATAGAGAAAGACCCTTCCTCGAAAATTTTTTAAAAAAGAAAAAAAGTATGTATTATTAAAGAAGTATTTCTGTAGTGCTAAAGGGACACTTAAAAACTCTCTTTGTTGTGGGAACGTTATCATACTTCATATACAAGCTCATGGTGAAAATGAGGTACTTCCAGTTCCTTAAGGCAATGTTCAGCTTCAGATATATCTCCAGAGAGTAAATACTCTTTCAGCAGCATATCAATCTGTTAAGATTTAAAAGTTGAAATATGTTAGAATTCCTGATTTTTGGAAAAAAGATTGTGCTTGCCTAAAAATGTTTTACATTCATCCAATATACTAACTACATAATGGCACAGCAAATCACAAGTAAGAACATACAGCCTTATCATGGTACTGTCATAAAATAACTTTCATATTTAAAAATAAACTTCCAGGACTAGAGAGACGGCTTAGCAGTTAAGGTGTGTGCCTGCAAAGCCCGAGAATTCATGTTCAAATATCCAATTCCCACACAGCAAGATGCACATTGATGCAAGTGCACAATGTTGCGCATGCGCCACAAGGGGGCACACACATTTGGTTTTCGCAGCAGGCTGAAAGTCCTAACTTGCCCATTCATATTCATTCTCTCTCTCTCTCTCTCTCTCTCTCTCTGCCTATTTCTCTCTCCAAAAAAATTATATTTATACATATATATATATATATATATGTAAATTAAAAAAAAAACTTCCAGCCTTTGGATGGTTCATTGATATGAAGCAAATGCAGAACTTCAGTGTGTCTAAATAGGCCTGGGTTGGGACTATAATACATCCTAATAAAAATGTGTTAGGGGCTGGAGACATGGCTTAGTGGTTAAGGCACTTGCCTGCAAAGCCAAAGGACCCAGGTTCAATTCCTCAGGACCCACATAAGCCACATGCACAAGGTAGCACATGTGCCTGGAGTTTGTCTGCTGTGGCTTGAGACTCTGGCCCATTTTCTCTCTCTCGCTCTACTCCCCTTTCTCAAATAATAAATATATATACATACATACATATATATATATACACACACACACACACACACACACACACACATATATACATATATATACAAATACACATATATACACATGTGTGTGTGCGTATGTATGTGTGTGTGTATATATATATATATATATATATATATATATATATATATATATATATATATATATATATATCCCCCCCCGCCCCGAGGTAGGGTCTTACTCTAGCTCATGTTCACGCTGACCTGGAATTCACTATGTAGCCTCAGGGTGGCCTCAAACTCACAGCGATCCTCCTACCTCTGCCTCCTGAGTGCTGGGATTAAAGCCATGCACCACCACGCCCTGCTCTAATAAAAATATTTTTGGGGGGCTGGAGGGATGGCTTAACAATTAAGGTGTTTGCCTGCAAAGCCAAAGAACCCAGGTTCAATTTCCCAGGACCCACATTAGCCAGATACACTAGGGGGCACACATGTCTGGAGTTCGTTTGCTGTGGCTAGAGGCCCTAGCATGCCCATTCATTCTCTCTCTCTCTCTCCCTCTTTCTCTGTCAAATAAATAAATAAATATATTTTTAAATGTTAATCATAATACTAATAATAAAAAGGAAAATATATAAATTAAAAAACCACTAGAGGGCACTAACTTACAGTCTCCATATCAATTTTTAAAGTGGTACAAAATATCAGGAAGATCTTAATGCAGTGGCAGCCAAAAAGTAAAGGAAGATAATGGGGCATAACTAGACAGGGCAAAGATTTTCATATAGTTTCTTTTTACAACTGAGGATTTGAAACTAAGTATCAAAAAAATTCAGTAATTCAGCTTCTAGTTTTATAATTGTACCCAACTCAAGCTGTGTAGTAACATCTCTGACTTTAGGGGAAAAAAAATGGGAAAAGATTGTAAACATTAAAATTTTCAACTAGGAATGCAAGACTGCTTAGAAAAACCATCTTTCATCTATTGGGCACTATACTAAATGAATGTTGGCTGACTGAATAAAGTAATTTTATTAAGAAATCTACTTCCATCCCAGCACTCGGGAGGCAGAGGTAGGAGGATTGCTGTGAGTTTGAGGCTGCCCTGAGACTACATAGTGAATTCCAGGTCAGCCTGAGCTAAAATGAGACCCTACCTCAAAAAAACAAAACAAAAAAAAATCTTCCAAAAGGAACAAAAACAGAAAACTACTTCCAAATTATGTATATTCTTAAAAGGGAAAGTAAAATTTGATCACTACACATATCCTAATAATTCCTATTGCCTTCTCTAAAAAAAAAAAAAAGCACATCATTGCTGGGCATGGTGGTTCACACCTTAATCCCAGCACTCAGGGAGGCAGAGGTAGGAGGACTGCCATGTGAGTTCGAGGCCACCCTGAGACTACATAATAAATTCCAGGTTAGCCTGGGTTTGGGCAAAACCCTACCTTGAAAAAAAAAAAAAGTATATATTGGAGCTGGAGAGATGGTTCAGTGGTTAAGGCCTTGCCTACAAAGCCAACAACCCAGATTCAATTCCCATCACACATGTAAAAACCAGATGCACAAAGTGGCACATGCATCTGAAATTCATTTGCAGTGGCTGTCAGCCCTGGTGTGCCCATTTTCTGTCACTCTCTCTCTCTCTGCTTGCAAATAAATAAATAAATAATTTTAAAGTACTTTATAATTATGAATTAAGATTTATTTACACTATGTTATACATTTGTTAATACAAGAGTAAAATGTTCCCATCATATTCAATGTATTTTTTGAAATGATAGATTATAAGAGCAGAAATACATTTCAAAAGTCTTCTTTAATTAACCCTTGCTTCCCTGCATATGGATACCCAAATAAGGTCTATCTCAAACTCATATACTGGTAGTTTTATTTTAGTTCTTGAGTGTTTCACCTATCATAAGACGTCTTGGCAGTCTCTTAACATCTCATCTTTAGAAAGTATTTTTATCTTAACAATATTGTGGTGGTTTGCATAGAATAGATGCCCCCCAATATATTCAGTTGTTTGTTTGTAGTTTGCATCTGCAGCCACCTGGCTGGAGTCAGTGCCATTGTGTGGATCTTAAAGTGTGGTGGTGGGTTTCAGATTTCAATCTAAAGATATGCAAAGTGTGCCTAGCTGGAGTTCCTGAAGTGTGCTGTGGCTTTTTAGGCTTGTGCTTCTCTCTCTCTCTCTGCTTGGTCCTGTGAAGACAGGCCAGCTTCTTCTGCCATTATGGAACTTTCTCTGGATCTGTAAGCTTCAATAAATATCCCTTCCTCCATAACTATACCTGATCTGGAAGTTTATCTCAGCGAACCTGAAGCTGTCTGCTACAAATATTAAGTCTTTCCATCCATAAACATGGGTTGTCTTTCAGCAATTTTTTTTTTACAATTTTCAGCAAATAAGATATGGCTTTTCTTTGTTCAATTTCTAAGTGTTTTATTGTAAATGCAGTTTTAATTTACTTCCAATCACTCACTGCTACTACTAGAGAACTAAACTGTATATGGTAATTTTATATCCTATAAACTTGCTGAATTACTAGTTTGGTTTAGATCTTTGGGATTATTTTATGGATTCAGATGGATTATGTCATCTGTGTGTAGAGCTGGTTTTATTTATTCCTTTCTAATCTGAATGCCCTTTACTGTTCTTTCTTGCCTCATTTCCCTAGCATATTGACCATGACTGAAGTTAAAATTAAAAAAAAGAAAGTAGCTAAGTTTTTTCTTTCACATAAATGCACATAAATTTGTAATACCCAGTAAATACCTCTTTAACAAGTTGATTGACAGATTGCTGCCCACCTCCAGAGCCCCAGACACTATCTTTACGTTTTCCACCTTTAGACATACTCAGGAGCACAGTAGCCTTATCCAGAGCAGCTCTACCAAAAAAAAAAAAAAGGAAAAAAATTAATTTTAATACATGTCTAGGCTAAGCAAATTATCAATAGATAAAATCCTACATGAACTAAAACTTTCATATACCAAAGCACTATAAACTTTTGAAAACTTTCAAGACAAAAAGTAGGTACCAAAAATGTATTATTAATATTCTCGTTGTATTTATTTATTTATTTATTTATTTATTTTTGGTTTTTCAAGGTAGGGTCTCACTCTAGCTCAGGCTGACCTGGAACTTACTATGTAGTCTCAGGGTGGCCGCGAACTCACGGTGATCCTCCTACCTCTGCCTCCCGAGTGCTGGGATTAAAGGCGTGCACCACCACGCCCGGCTTGTCATGTTGTTTTACTTCCATTGCTCATCAACAAAAAAAGACATTACAAAATAAATGATCACCAAAAAAAAGAACATTTCACATATAACTAACTTATCTACATCTAGGCCTTTCCGTCCAACATCATCCAACTAAAAACTAAAGTAGCCCTAGAAAGTTAACATCTAGACCTGGGAAACTAAGGCGTGTCTAAAGACACAATCTAAGTCTCCAGAAAATTAAAAGCATAGAGCCAAAATACCTCATTGGCTTACAAGTAATGAAATCAAAAATGAAAAGGAAATTTTCTAAGTAAAGACTTCTATATTAAAAAATAAAACTATAAATGGGGCTCTTCTGTTAAGATTGTTCATCTTATTAGAATATTAAATGACTATAGAATCATAGAACTGGAAGAGACTTTAAACATTGTACATGCGGTGTTTTCATTTTATAAGGAAACTGAGGCTCAGAAAAGGGTGACTTGCAATGTTAGGTAACACCCAACTACACTTCTGCATTTTATTACTGCCTTCTTTCTGTTATTTCATGCCAATAATCTTTACTAGTGGAGTATAGACTAACGGCAAATACATGTCCATAATGTTTGATTAATGCAAGTTTCATTTCACAGGATGCTATAGTTTTGAAATGCTAAGTAGCAAAATTTTTTACTTACCTAGCCTGTACACAATCTACAGTTCCTTTGTAACTATCAATATAGGTATTGCATAAAATTCCATCTCCAACAGCTCTAGCAATAAACTGGCCCACCATCTATAAGAAAGAGAGAGAGCTATATAAAAAATTCTAAAATAAACCCTTACAGGATACAATTTTTAAATACATGAATGATAACAATTAGTTGTACTATAGTCAATGCCTAAAATATTTATTAGGATATTCAAAAAGCACCTATTTAGCATCAATTATTCTTGGCATTTACTCCATATTGGCCTTCAAGTTAAAATGCCATTGGAGTGAAGACAACATCTGTTTTGCTCACTATTAAATCCCCAATACTTTGCACACTATCTTAATATATGATCAAAAATACTTGTCAAAATGGCTTAAAGTCAAGAGAAATGCATTTTCGAATATATGTATATATATGTGTGTGTGTATATATATATGAACATCTACACACATGTGTATAAAATACATGCATGTACCTCCATTTATACACATTTCATACACACACTAAAAAAAAAGCATAGAAAAAAATATAACCTAAAATGTATGCAGAGCATGGGGAAGGAAGGAATAAGATAAAATTCAGCTTACAGTCTCAACGAGACTATGTAAAAGAGGGTTGGGTATATTACCTAGCATATGCAAAACCCTGGGTTCAATCCCTAGTACTGAAAAAAATAAAAGCAAGCAAAAGTTAAACCGGGTGTAGTACAAGGAGGATTGCAGTGAGTTCGAGGTCACCCTGAGACTACATAATGAATTCCAGGTCAGCCTGGGTTGGAGTGACACCCTACCTTGAAACCCCCCCCCCCAGAAAAAAAAGTTAGAAAAGGAGCTAGGGAGATGTCTCAGTGATTAAAGGCACATGCTTACAAAGCCTACCAGCCAGAATTCAATTCAGTACCCATGTAAAGCCAGATGTGCTCTTATAGCATCAAGAGACCCAGGCGTGCCCATACAAACACATATACATGCAAATAAATTTTTTGTTTATTCTTCAAGGTAGGGTCTTACTCTAGCCCAGGCTGGCCTGAAACTTAGAGCAATTCTCCTTCTTCTGCCTCCGAGTGCTGGGATTAAAGGCATGTGCCACCATACCCAGCTATTTTTTTTTTAAGTTACAAAAAAATACACAAAGTTACAATGCATTTTAAATTTTTATTTATTTATTTATTTGCAAGGAGAAAGAGAACACAGGTGTGCCAGGGCTTCTAGCCACTGCTCATGAGCTCCAAATGCATGTGCCTCTCTCTATATCTGGCTTTACATGAGTACTAGAGAATTGAACCCAGATCCTTAGGCTTTGGAGGCAAGCGTCTTAACAGCTGAGCCATCTCTTCAGTACCACAATGCCATTTCCCTTCCATTTATTAAAATTTGCTAGGAGAATGTATTGTTTTTACTTATAGTAATTTAAGTATAGAAAGGGAAAGTAATGAACAAAAAGAAAAACGATACAAAAACTGACACAAACCTGTGGTGCTCTAGGAGTATCCAATGCTAATTCAGGTAGATCTTTCAACAACTTATCAAATGACTTTTCTACATCATTTGTGCTCATGACTGTCCCACAAAGGTCAGAAAGAAGCTTAGATGTCATTTCTCTATGACTAGCCTTCCCCTCCAGTGCTAACGACACTGCCAACACTGGTACTCCACTTTTCATTTCTCCAAGGTTTAAATCTCTTAACATTTCCTATTGAAAAGAAGGAAAAAAAAATGTATTTTAGAAAGCATGTCATTATAGCTCGATGGAGTTTTAGTTTTGGGAAATTATGCCTCTATATATTATCTTTCCCTTTCTTTAGATATAGTCAGAGAAATAGTACTATTAAGCACAGTTAGAATAGTAATATTAATCTACTTTGTCTAGCTTTTACTGCCCGAACATCAATATATTCAAGACTATGAATTATACTGAAAGTATAATAATAAACAACAAAATACTGCTAAGTTTTTTTTTAAAGATTTATTTATTTGAGAGAGATACAGAAATAGGCAGGGAGCGAGAGGGAGAATAGGTGTGCCAGGGCCTCCAGGCACTGCAAACGAACTCCAAGATGCTCCCTTGTACATCTGGCTTACGTGGGTACTGGGGAGTCGAACCTGAGTCCTTTGGCTTTGCAGGTATGCGCCTTACCCGCTAAACCATCTCTCCAGCCCACTGCTAAGTTTTGAATTAACTAATCCTTCAATCCTTGGCTTGACATTCTGTTACCATTATTGCTAGAATACTGTTACATAAGCATTTATGGTGAAATTCATTTTTAGATTATAGACCATCTATATACTCTTCATAAAAAGAATACAAAAGTTTACTGTTTCGTGAAAAATTTACAATGTATTTAAAGTGAGATTAATGTTTTATTTAAGTGCTGGGATAAAATTAACTTCCCCACTGAAAATAGCAATTAATATATACTGACCACTGACAGTGTTATCAGGCACTGTAACAGCCATTTTGTATTGCCTCATTTAAGGATCAAAATAGCCTTAAGTAGAATACAGGTGGCATAAACCTAAAGGCTAAGTTCTAAATCCATTACTTAAGAGAGACTTCTTTACTGAAAATTTTTCTGAGAATCTTTAAATCATGATATACCACTAAAAGAATGCCAGAACTATTTTCACAGCTACCTAAGTGGTATCCTGGTTAGTAATTTCTTCATCTTGATAATTTCATCTTCCTTTGACTATAATTTAACAATGATTTTAAATATGATACTCTTTTTCCTGAAAAGCTTTCTTCAATCATCACCAGATGCCTCAAAAACACCTCTTTCATTGTTCTCCATTTTATACTTCCATAACACTGCTCATTACTTGGTTCATCAGGATACAACCGGTTTAGGTGGACAATCAAATATCAATAGTCCTTGCCGTCACAGGACTCTTTGCTACAGCAGAATATTTTAACTTGTATTTTAAGAGCTCTCTACTATCATTTCCTTCAACTGACTGAGCATAGAGTAGGAATCACCTATCACAAATTCCCCCCATGTGGCATGCAATAAACCAATAACCGTTTTGAACTGAAATCCTGTAAATCCAAAGATAACAAACCTCAAATAGCAGACAAATCACATCATGAAACACATAAATCAAGCAAGACCAGTCTGGATTTTAAGAATCTAAATAATAAAATGTCTTTAAATAATTTCTACTATATTTCATTCTATAATCCTAATGAAACCAATAATTTTATTTTACCCTTCTAGATTTATTTTATGAAAAATTGATAAACACATTAATATTCTCACACAAATTATGTTTCAAAAACATAACTGTATTCTCGTGGTTTACTTTTTTTTTCAAATAGCGGTATTGGTGTTCTTTGTTTTTTGATACAAAGAGACCTTTAAGAGCTGGAGGGATGGCTTAGTGGCTAAGGCATTTGCCTTCAAAGCCAAAGAGCTAGGTTCAATTCCCCAGGACCCACATTAGCCAGATACATAAGTGGGTGCATGCATCTGGAGTTCATTTGCAATGTGGAGGCCCTGGTGAGCCCATTCTCTCTCTCTCTCTCTCTCTCTCTCTCCCTCCCTGCCTCCCTCTCTCCCTTCCTCTCTCTCTTTCTCTCTCTCTTCCTCTCTCCCTCCCTCCCTCTCTCCCTCTCTTTCTCTGTCAAATAAATAAATAAAAATATTTTTAAAAAACCAAAGATAGCTTTAAGCTAATCCAGAACATTCAGGCTTGCTTAACTGAGTCTCATAAAGAGGCTTCTGACAATCCATAAGTGCCCTGAAATTGCTAAAATTATCTTTTATAAGGTACAACAACAGATGTTATAAATGTGTATTTATTTTTTAAAAAAATAGTGGCTGTTATCATTTTTTCCCAGAAAAGACATGGTATGTAGATCTCATCAGATCCAAATATACAAGCATGCTTCTAATAGCGTTTTCTCTCCTACACTAAATAACTTATACTTGTAACTTTACACCTACCGCAACTTCATTAGTATCTCCATGCTCAAAATATTCCTGTATAATTGGTGTCAAAGTCTTCTCAAATGCTGTTTCATCCAAAGGTAAAACTAAAGTTTCATAAACACAGTTCTCCTATGAGAAGATGAGAGACATACATAAGGACAAAGAATTCAGATAAACTAATTGGAATTTTAAATTCCAACTGGTTAGTTAGCACATTTAGGCAAGATAAAAAGTTCAAATTCAGGGCTGGAGAGATGGCTAGACAGTTAAGGTACTTGACTGCAAACTCTAATGACCCAGGTTCAATTCCCCAGTACCCATGTACAGCCAGATGCACAAAGTGATACATGCATCCAGAATTTGTCTGCAGTGGCTAAAGGCCCTGGTTCACCCATTCTCTCTCGCTGTGTCTATCTCTCTCTATTTCTGTCTAGTTGCAAATATTTTTTAATTCAAATTCAATTAAATCAACAAAATATTTAAAATAAATAAGCAAAAACCAGGGCTGGAGACATGGCTTAGCGGTTAAGGCACATGCCTGCGAAGCCTAAAGACCCAGGTTCAATTCTCCAGGTCTCACATAAGCCAGATGCACATGGTGGTACATGCATCTGGAGTTCGTTTGCAGTGGCTAGAGGCCCTGGTATGTCCATTCACTCTCCCCTTCTCTCTGTCTCTAATAAATAAATAAAAATGAATAATAAAAGCAAGAACCAAAGCTTTTATAATTACCATAATCAAAGTATAGAAAATCAATATTGTAATAATAAAAACAACCTAAGGAAAAGCACTATTCAACTGAAATTTTAAAAAGGAAGATTAAAACGACAATCACAAAACCATGTCTCTCCTAAAGTATCTATTTTCAATTTGTGACTGTCTACAGTCTAATAACATATACTTGAAAAACAATAAATATTGAGCAAATTCCACAGTATTTGCACACCATTAACTTTAAATCTAGTTTTTCATGTTTTATAGAAATATTTCCATGTCTAATCATTAAAATAAATAAGTACATACAAACAATAAACACTGAAACCACCATATACCCTGATATTTTCCTGTTTACATTTTTTATCACCATTTCCTATGCTGTGCAAAGATGGAATTAAAAAAAAAAACTATTTGTGAAAGCTGGAATTTAATTGTAAATAATCCAGAATGAAGGGAGGGGAGTACACAAAAGAAGGTAGAAAGTATATAAAGGTACAGGATTAAGGAAGGTTCTCTATGAGTTAACAAATAATTAAGTATTGATACTGGTAAAGCTTAAAGCAGGATCATTATACTAATTGTCATAGTTTGGAATGGATATCCCCAATAGATTCAGGAGTTTATTAAAGCTTGTAATTAGAGATCTCCAGCCACCTTGCTGGAGGAGGTGTCACCCTGGCAGATCTTAGGGTCCAGCCCTAAGGTGTATTTGGAGGCAGATCTGATTTTCAGTCTAAGGTATGCAAGAGTTGGTTGAGTTCTGCCTGCAGTTTCTAGAGTGTGCTGGTGGCAGTATCTGTCTGTATGGACCTGTAAAAGTTTCTTCTACCATTGTAGAACTACCCCTGAATCTATAAGCATCAAATAAATACTGTTCTTCCCATAAACTGTGTCTGGTTTGGAGGTTCATGCCAGCAATGTGAAGCTGACTATGACATTAATCTCTCTACTGATGGAATTTTTTCATTAAAAAGAAAAGTATACAAGCTAGGAAGATGTCTCAGCAGATAAGTGTTTGCTCTACAAACATGTGGCCCAGTATTTGATTCTTTTAACACCCATGTAAATGCCAGGCGAGCATGGCAGCATGCAACCTGCAGTCTTAATACTAGAGAAGAAGGGATGGGATATGCAGGGCAAGTTATCTAGCTAGAGGAGCTGAATCAGTGAGCTCTGAGTTAAAGTGACAAGACCCCTGCTTAAGTAAATAAAGGCAGAGCAACTGAGGAAAACACCTAATACCCAGCTCTGGCTGTCACATAAATGCCAACACACATCATACATATGTTAAAATATATATAAGTGTGTGTAAAACTTCACAATAAATATTAATACATTTGCATTTTGGCATTATCCCTGGAGAAAAATGCACAAATCCTCAAAACTTAATTATCTGTAATTCTTAGGATATTCAAAAAGAGACATATCTTAGGATATTCAAAATGTGACATATCTCTTTTTTCAATTAACATAGTAGCTATGTTAACTCTAATAAATTTAACAATCCTAATTCAATGATCCTAATCCTAAATTTACATCCTTTTGACTCTAGAAACAAGGTGAAAATTATGCATAATTATAAACTAACTGGTTTTCCTAATCTGAAATTAACTTAGCAAACGGAGTTCTGATCTTGATATACATGCTGTGTGAATAAATATATGATTTGATAGCTATAGAGTATAAATTAATGCACATCACTTCACGAACTTATGAATAAAACTAAAGGTTTACATTTTTCTTGTTTTATTTATTTTTTAATACATTATTTATTTATTTGACAGAGAAAGAGGGAGCAAGAGAGAAAGAGAGAGAATGGGCACACCAGGGCCTCCAGCCACTGCAAAGAATTCAAGACACATGCACCACCTTGCACATCTGGCTAACATGGATCCTGGGGAATCAAACCTGGGTCCTTTGGCTTTGTAGGCAAATGCCTTAACCACTAAGCCATCCTTTCTTTTCTTTTTTGAGGTAGGGTGTCACTCTAGGCCAGGCTGACCCAGAATTCACTATATCGTCTCAGGGTGGCCTCGAACTCACAGCAATCCTACTACCTCTGCCTCCCTAGTGCTAGGATTAAAGGCATACAACACCACACCCGGCTTTACAAGCATTCTGAGTATTAAAAAAGTAATTAATACCTGGTCATCGTCATAGTTTGGATCTTTCACATCCACTTCCTCCACATCATATACCTGCCCAGGTGTACCCCAGACACCTTTCCCTCCTGCACCACCTGAAAAAGTTTATAATTTAAAAAAAAAAAGAACACAAAGCTGACAGCCTGCCAAACAACCAAAATTTGAAATGGTAAATATGAAAGTGTTAAGTAACAGCTAAAAAAAAAATCTGTATTTTTTATTTCTATGCTAGTTTTTCCAGTTAAAAATTATATCTTAAACTTTTTATTTAGATCCTATTTGATTGTATGCATTTTGCCCCTTTAAACAATATGCCATCTTCACAGCCCAGTATTTTTTATTTCCTGAAACATCAAGTGCAAATAATAAATAATGTAAGACTTAAAAACTAAAAAGGCAAAGGTTTTAAAATATTTTTTAGAAAATCTAAAGAGCAGCCCTATTGAGGAACTTATGGGAAATGATACCACAGTTGAGCTCTAAATTCTTGACGTTTCTGAGAGACAGCGAGAGAGAAACACACACATCAAAAACAGCAAAATGTGGCATGCAAAGCTCAGCAAGACTATTCAACAAAAAAAAAAAAGAAAAGAAAAGAAAAAAAATGTCAGGCATGGTGGTACATGCCTTTAATCCCAACACTGGGAAGCTGAGGTAAATGGATCGCAATGTGTTTAAGGCCAGCCTGGACTACAAAGTGGGTGAATTCTGGGTCAACTAGAGTGAAAACCTGCTTCAAAACACACACACACATACACTGCCTACCAGGTGAACATCAAATGTACTCTAGATATAAAAGGACACATTAAACTATACTTTGCAAATGCAAATAGCAGTACGTTACAAGTAACTGTTTAAGCATAAATGTCAAAATACTCAAAAAGCAGAGCTATAAAGACTCAGAAACAAAAAAAAAAAAGACTCAGAAACAGATCTAGGAAAATATTAAAATATAAATTAGGTGGCTGGGGAGATGGCTTAGTAGGTAAGCACTTGTTGTGCAAGCATGAGGACCTGGGTTCAATCTTCAACACCCACATAAAAAGCCAGGCATGGCTGTGCATGCCTAACCCCAGTCTTAAATGGGACAAGGACAGGAGTGTTGTGGTCAGCCAGTCTAACTGAAAATAAGCACAAGCTCCAAGTAATAAGGCAGGGTAAAAATGATTATGAGCACTTTCCTCCTCTATCCTCTGCAACACAGGGCACACAGCACAAGTATAGACATAGCAAATTTATATTGTTATTAACAGTGAAAAAATACAGATTTATCCAGTAACACTTATGGATTCACGACTTCTTTTAAAGTGCATATATAACTGAAAAGTATCAGCGTATACTATACTTTGCTGGGAAAAAAGATTAAGTTGTCAAAAATAAACAAACCTGGGCTGAGGAGATGGCTTAGTGATTAAAGGTATTTGCAAAGCCTGCTAGCCCAGGGTTCGATTCCTCACTAGCCATGTAAAACCAGATGCACAGAGTGGCACATACATCTGGAGTTCATGTGCAGTAGCTGGAGGGCCTGGCACACTTGTGCTTTCTTTCACTCTGTCTCTCTCAAATAAATAAAAATATTTTTAAAGGAAAACATTATATGGTCCTTAGCATTACTATGTAAATTATATCTACATATACACACACACACATATATATACACACACACAAACCATAAAACCCTTATGATTGTTCATATTTCTATCATTCTTAGATAAAAATTACAATACAAGGACTAGACGATTCTTCCACATTTATTTATTGCACATGGTATATACCAACCTTTCTTTGGCAGTCCTCTTCCTTTCCCAGATCTAGATCGCCTATCTAGCAGCCTTCCTTTTGGACTAGTGGGCACAGTTACTCCACTTCTAATTGTTTCACTTCCATTATCACTGACAGAATCGCCTCTCCCAGAGTCCCGAGATGAGTTTTTTCGTAGTCGTCTTTTTGCTTTGGCATTAATTCTAGCTTCATTAATGGAGGATGCTGAAATCCAATTTCCATTTATTTCATTCTTTATTTCTTCAGTACCAGTATTTTCTTCATCACCAGAAAAGAAAGAGTCACTTAAATTATCAGGATCTTAAAGAGAAAAACAAAGAGAGAAAACTAAGTATTTTAAGTATCTACTATTAGGCCACATAGTCTTAAGTTTGATCACAGCAACTCATATGAAATTAACATTTTTATAGATTAGTTAACAGTCATATTGTCAACTTCATATGGATCAATCTAATAAATGACAACTAAATATTACTTCTCGTATTGTCAAGGAAAGTAAATAGGCATTGACTTTTAATGAACAAATTTTCCTGAGAAAAAGTCACATAACATGTTTAATGTGATAATAAAATTTATCTTAATATGAATACCAAAAAAGCAGACTTGTAAACAAAGAGTTGAGCACCTGGAGGTATTAGGGCAAAGGATCTTGATGGCAGATAATCTATTTACAGAATGTCTATTATTTATTGAGCCTTATAGTGGTACTATCAAATTCAGCAACTAATTATACCATTTATACAAATATGAAAACTAAGGTTCAGAGTATATTTAAATGACTGTCCAAATATTATCTACTTAATTACAAAGATGAATAACTCCAAAGAGCCAGCAACACATTGGCAAATTTGTCATCATAGTCAATAACTAAGCTTCAAAATAAGGCATGTTTTCAAAACCATGATCTCTAAATCGTACTTCATCTCTCCATAATTGACTCAAATTAGTTTCTATCCTATGAAGTTTCCAGTCTACAAAAGATGGGCATATTGTCCCCTGAAAAACACTACCATATTGGAGTTCCATATGGTCCCTTACTTGAAATGTCATTTAATAACTAATCTCAGCTATCCAAATTATTTAAGAAATACCTCAAGTCTTACTCCCTAACATCTACAGCAAAAGTAACACTAAATATTTTTTGTCTATATATATGTTTATCTATTCATATACAAGGAGAAACAGAATGGGTGCACCAGAGCCTCTTGCCACTGCAATGAACTCCAGACACATATACCACTTTGTGCATCTGGCTTTACATGGGTACTGGGGATTTGAACCCAGGACGTCAGCCTTTGCAAGCAAGTGCCTTAACTGCTGAGCCATCTCTCCAGCAGGGCCTCACTGTAGCCCAGGCTGACCTGGAACTTATTCTGTAGCTCCTGGCTGGTCTTGAACTCAACTGTGATCCTCCTACCTCAGCCTCCCTATGCTTGAATTAAAGGCATGTGCCACCATACCTGGCTCTCTAAACACTCTTTTAGTCAGAAGGCCTTCTGAATTATTACTGCACCAGAGTTTTGTTCAGTGTGGTTAACTCATCAGAGCTGAATCACCCAAACAGTTTTAAGTATGCTGTGGTGGTTTGACTCTGGTGTCCCCCATAAACGTAGGTGTTCTGAATGCTAGTCTCCCCAGCTGATAGCTATTGGAAATTAAAGCCTCCTGGAGGCAGTGTATTATTGGGAGGGGGCTTATGGGTGTTATAGCCAGTTTCCCCATGCCAGTGTTTGGCACACACTCCTGTTGCTATTGTCCACCTCATGTTCTCCAGGGGGTGATGTCCACCCTCTGCTCATGCTGTCGTTTTCCCTGCCATCGTGGAGCTTCCCCCTCGAGCCTATAAACCAAAATAAACCTCTTTCTTTCCCCACAAGCTGCCCTTGGTTGGGTGATTTCTACCAGTAATGCAAACCTGATTGCAACAGTAAAGTGGTACCGAGGAGTGGGATTGCTGCTAGACACATGACTGTGTGGCTCTGGCCTTTTGGAGCTGACTTTCAAGAGGAATGTGGAAGGATTTGAAACCTTGGCCTAAGAGATTGTTTGCAGTGCTGTAAGTACAGCTTGATGGACTATTCTGGTCAGAGTTGAAAGACCTGAATGCAGTAAGAACTATGGACTGTCAGTTTTGGCTTATGAGGGTAAGAAAGAGCTTTGCTTGGACTGGGCTGGAAGCAGTTTATGTGAAAAGCTTGCTGTTATGCCGTGTACTGAGAAGTTGTGCAAGATTGCTTTGCATAGAAATGAACTGGTATGAACACAGGGGTATGACACAGAAAGAAATCTTCAGGCCAAAACTGTTGCCTATTCAGCTGCAATTGAGAGATTACAACCTTTGAGATTGGGCCAGCTGACCTGCACTAGAGCAACAGGAAGAATGTGGACTCTTTTAAAGGGGCCTGAGTGCTTAAGGAGTGTCCTGTTCTTCAAAGTCTGCTTTATTCCCCCCTGGATTAACAAATTGGCACTCTGCCTGGTATTGTGGAGTATAAGAAATGCAGGAAAGAGACGGTCATTGAGTTTGCAACACTGTCTTGTGTTTTGGAAACAGCCATGGGCAGTGTGAAGCAGGTTTGCTGGATGCCTGCATGGAGACCCGATGGAGTCATGAGAATGGACTGTGGGTTGCAGTGGAGATGCCGGGACCATGAGACGGCTGCCAAATGAAGTTTTCTAGGACTGTGAGTAGCCTAGCTGGAGGGGCAGAATTGGAATACCAGAGACTTGTTCCTGGTTAGAATTATTGGACTTGGAGACTTGTCACTGACTAAAGTTGTTGGACTTGAAGCTACGGAGTTTGATGTTTGCCCTGGTTGTTTTAAATCTCATATTGGCTAAATGTTTCTTTGCTAGGCCTAATGCCATCTTTTGCAGTGTGAATGTTTATTCTGTGCCATTATGCCCTTGGGGGGATATTTTTGGTATTATGGCTCAGTTAAAAAACCTTGGATTATGGGGATGTTTGAACATCATTGGGATTGATAAAAACTATGGAGACTTATAAAGTTGGATAAATGCATTACATTTTAAATCATGTATGGTTATCAGTTTATGGGGCCATGGGTGGAATGTGGTTTGATTCAGAGTCCCCCATAAACTTAGGTGTTCTGAATGCTAGTCTCCCCAGCTGATAGCTATTGGAAATTAAAGACTCCTAGAGGCAATGTATTGTTGGGGGCGGGTTTATGGGTGTTATAGCCAGTTTCCCCATGCTGGTGTTTGGCATACTCTCCTGTTGCTATTGTCCACCTTATGTTGGCCAGGGGGTTATGTCCACCTTCTGCTCATGCTGTCATTTTCCCTGCCATCATGGAGCTCCCCATCAAGCCTGTAAGCCAAAATAAACCTCTTTTTTCCCACAAGCTACTCTTGGTTGGGTGATTTCTACCAGCAATTCGAACCTGACTGCAACATATGCCTAATTATAATTATGTGCCCAGTCAATGTTCATTCATGGCTTTGATATGTTGAAACTAAAAATTTTAATCAACCTATTAAAAACTTAGATGTGTTAAACCTTTTTCAATTCAAAAAGAAAAATGGCAAAAATAAATACACAGCTTTCAATAATAACTCTTAATATCAATGGCCTCAATGCCCTAACCAAAAGACAAAGGTTTGCAGACTGAGTTAAAAAGCAGGATCCTAGCCCGGCGTGGTGGCACACGCCTTTAATCCCATCCCAGCACTCGGGAGGCAGAGGTAGGAGGATTGCTATGAGTTCGAGGCCACCCTGAGACTACATAGTGAATTCCAGGTCAGCCTGAGGTAGAGTGAGACCCTACCTTGAAAAACCAAAAAAAAAAAAAAAAAAAATAGCATGATCCTTCAATTTGTTGCCTCCAAGAAAGTCACCTTTCTATAAAGAATGGACATTATCTTAGGGTGAAAGGATGTAAAACAGTGTTTCAAACACATGGGCCTAGAAAACAAGCAGGAGTTGCTATCCTAATATCTGACAGGGTAGACTTCAGACCAACATTTATTAGGAAAGATAAGGAAGGTCACTTTATATTGATTAAAGGAAAACTCCACCAAAAGGATATTACAATCCTAAACATATATGCACCTAACCATAAAGGCTCCCAATTTCATCAAACAAATGCTATTAGAACTAAGGTCACAGATAACAACAAACACTGTTATAATGGATAACTTCAACATCCCACTCTCATTAATTGACAGGTCGTCTCGGCAAAAGATAAACAGAGATACATTTGGATTAAATGAGGTCATAGAACAAATGGACCTAACAGATATATACAGGACGTTTCATCCATATGCTTCAGAATATGGAACATTCTCTAAAATAGACCATATATTAGGACACAAAGCAAATCTTAACAAATTCAGGAAAATTGAAATAATTCCTTGCACTCTTATCTGATCACAATGGGATCAAACTATAAATCAATAGCAAGAAAAGCTATGCAGCATAAACAAAATCATGGAAACTAAACACTACACTACTAAATGATGAATGGGTCATGCAGAAATCAAGAAGGAAATCAAAAATATTCATAGAATCAAATGATAATGAGAACACAACATATCAAAACCTTTGGGACACAATGAAGACAGTTCTAAGAGGGAAATTTATAGCTTTAAGTGTCTATATTAAGAAATCAGAAAGGTTGCAAGTAAACAACTTAATGCTTCACCTTAAGGCCTTGGAAAAACAAGAACAAGGCAAACTGAAAATCAGTAGACAGGAAGAAATAATAAAGATTAGGGCAGAAATTAATAAAATAGAAACAAAAAAATCCAAAGAATTAATGAAACAAAGAGTTGGTTCTTTTAAAGGATAAACAAGATTGATAAGCCTTTAGCAAATCTGACCTGAAGAATATGAGAAGAGACAAAAATTAGTAAAATTAGAGAGGAAAAAGGCACCATTCACAATAGATACCAGAGAAAATCAAAAATCATAGGGACATACTATAAGAATATATATTCCACTAAGTTTGAAAATCTCAAAGAAATGGATGATTTCCTTGATTCATATAACTACTTAAATAGACCTATAACAAGTATGGAGATCCAGGCAGTTATCAAAAATCTCCCAACTAGGGCTGGAGAGATGGCTTAGCAGTTAAGCGCTTGCTTGTGAAGCATAAGGACCCCAGTTCAAGGCTTGATTCCCCAGGACCCATGCTAGCCAGATGCACAAGGGGGCACACGCATCTGGAGTTTGTTTGCAGTGGCTGGAGGCCCTGGTGCACCCTTCTCTCATTCTCTCTCTCTCTCTCTCTCTCTGCCTCTTTCTCTCTCTGTCACTCTCAAATAAAAACAAATAAATAAATAAACTCTCCCAATTAAAAAAATTTCAGGCCCAGATGGAGTCACTGGTAAATTTTCCCACACCTTCATGGAAGAACTAACACCAATGCTTCTCAAACTTTTCCATCAAATATATCCCATGGGATAAATGACAGTGAATGTGGAAATGAAGAAAATAGCAAGAAGGAGACAAGAACTGAGACAGACACATCAGATGGAGTTTTCATACAAGTGGATGCTTGAGAAACATTACATATTTACCTGCAACAGAGTGCATTCATTATTCTTTCATTAAGGCAAACCCCAAAGGAGTCAGAAGTCTAAAAACATTTCCAGCCTGCTCCCAAAATATTAAAGTACTCAATTTAAATATTTTCATTTGCAAAGACAGAAAGAGATGGGGAGAGCATGCGTGCCAGAGGAGGGAAAGGGAGGGGGGAAAGGGGAGAAAAGGAGGAAGAGAGGAGGAATATGGTCGCACCAGGGCTTCTTATTGCTGCAAACTCACTCCAGATGCTGGCACCACTTTATGCATCCAGGTTTACCCAGGTACTAGGGAATTGAACATAGGCCACCATGCTCTGCAAGTAAAGGCTTTTAACCACTAATTTAAACATTACCTATTTTCCATAATTGAGTTTCTTTTATCAACTATTTAACATCCTTTATGTATTTTTTTGTGTGCCCATAGCAATAAACATTCACTGTATATTTTATATTTCTGATCTTACCATTTTAACCCATGATAATTTCAATTGCTTATTTATATTTTGGTATTTATTCTCACTTAAGTTTTGGTGTCCCATAAGCATTATAGTTCTGATTTTAACAAAATCAAAATTAAAAATTTTAAACAATGTTTATTTATTTACTTGCAAACACACAGAGAGAAAGAAAGGGGGAGAGAGAGAGTGGGTATACCAGGGCCTCTAGCCACTGTAAACAAACTCCAGACACATGCAACACTTTGTACATCTGACTTTATGTGGGTACTGGGGAACTGAACCTCGGCCATCAAACATTGCAAGCAAGTGCCTTAGCCTCTGAGCCATCTCTCCAGCCCTTAAAATGGTTTTTAAAAAAGTGCAAAATGTGTTAACTTCAAAATATAACAAACAGTTTTACTATCATGCTTCCATAAAATACGGAATGACCAGAAGCTTGCTCACAAAACACAGTTTAAGATATTACTTACCTGTGGGGTTTACATTTAGTATTTGCTCATTTTCTACATCCATTTTTTCTTAATTTCACTTGCACTGATTAAACTAATTACCAAATGAAAGTCTTCCTTTTGAACCTATTTTTTTAAAAAGAGAAAAGTAAAAGTTTCAGTATCTTCTACATTGATTAAATTCAACTTAAGCACACTATTTAAAAAAAACATAATTCCATTTTTAAGTGCTTTACTTTGAAAGATAACCTAATTAATAATATTTGGTTCCAATTCTCTTGACAAGTTTATCTGAGATTTAAAAAAAAAAAAAAAAAGCAATACAGGGCTGGAGAGATGGCTTAGCCTTTAAGGCATTTGCCTGCAAAGCCAAAAGAGCCAGGTTCAACTCCCAGGGACCCATTGTAAGCTAGATGCACAAGGGGCGCATGCATCTGGATTTCATTTGCAGTGGTTGGAGGCCCTGAGCGCCCATTCTCTATCTGCCTCTTTCTCATTCATTCTCTCTCTCTCTCTCTCAAATAAAAATATTTTTAAAAAGACAAAAAACACTAGATTTTAGCATATGCCAATATCACATGATTATTTCAAATTAAAGAAATAAACACCAAAACTTTAGGAACATAAAAATATTGGATAGTTCTCCATCAATAACATATGGTAACTATAAAACATATACAACTCAGTTTTGGTCAAGCATCTGTAATTATCATCATTCACAACACAGCAAATCTGAAAGCAGATGATTATCCACCCCTTTATTAACCACATCTTTATTATTACTGAGACTAGCAAAAAAATGTTTAAATCAGCTTTTTCTTTTTAATTTCTTTTGAGGCAGGGTCTCATTCCAGGTGGACCTGGAACTCACTCTGTAGCCCCAGTCTGGTCTTGAATTCAGTTACCCTCCTACCTCAGCCTCTCAAGTGTTGGGACTAACAATGTACAGCTCCACACCTGGTCTCAATCAGCTTTTTCTAAGAGGAACTTATTTCCTCTTTAAATTTTAGCATATTGTTTTCGTAATTTGAAAAAGTCAATCTTTTAAAAAAAAATCTTGGTTAGAGAGATGACTTAGCTGTCTTGCCTGCGAAACCTAAGGAGCCAGGTTCAACTACCCAGTACCCACATAAGCCAGATGCAAAAAGTGATGCATGCATCTGGAGTTAGTTTACAGTGTTCAGAGGTCCTGGCACGCCCATTCATTCATTCTCTCTCACTCAAATATTTAGCCAGACATGGTGGCACACACCTTTAATCCCAGCACTCGGGAGGCAGAGATAGGATGATCGCCATGAGTTCAAAGCTACCTGAGACTACATAGTCAATTCCAAGTCAGCTTGGGCTACCTCAAAAAAAAAAAGTTATTAATGCTGTAAGGTTTTAATAAAATCAACTGCCTCTTAGGACAATTAACTGAGGGAAATCCAATGTTATCTGAAAGGCTATCAAGGTATTTTTTAAAACATATGTCCATGAAAACTATTACTAGAAGGCATAATCAAATTATATTTGAGAAATATCCTTTAGTTAAGTGTTTTTCCCTGTTTAAGCCAAAGAGGTTGGATATAAGTCCTTCTACCCAGTTACAATCATTTCACTAACAGTATTATTTGTCTTTGAGATGTAGACTGGCAAAAATTTATTGTAGAAATGCATTTTTACACAACATAAAAATGAAAGTTGGAATCAGTATACTATTCAGTATACCAGTCTGACTTGGGGTGTTCAATTCATTGTTGGATAAAATGATATGGGATGTATCCTGGGATTCAAAGGTGAAACTGTTTTTTTTTTTAATTCTTCAATTAAATATACCATTATTTATCAACATCTTATGTTTTTCTCAAAAAAAAAATAAGAAAGCATCAATTCCTAAAACAAAAATAATACCCTATGCTAAAGTTATCATATAATCCTTAGGCTAAAACCAAGATGCTATCATACTACTTGAGAAACAGAAAAAGGTAAAAATCTTTCTCTAATTCTCTGCAGAATAAATTGATACTTGATTCCTTATAGCCAGGGACTAATGGGGCCCCAACCCTCACTATACAATTAATGGTTGATGTGGGAGGGAGAGACCCTTTTATTCAGTTATGTAGCCACTGATAATGATATGGTGACCATGATCCTGTAAATAACCCTAATTAAACTCAATGGGTCACAAAAAAATAAAACATGCAAATAGGAGACTAGTTGGGAAATGGGAAGGGATTAGTTGGGGTGAAAACAGAAGATGGGAGTAAATATGATCAAAATACATTATGTACATCCATAAAAAATGTCATAAAACCCATTATCATATACAAATAAAAATATTAAATAAATAGGGCTTAGTGGTTAAGGCACTTGCCTACAAAGCCAAAGGACCTAGGTTTCCCCAGGACCCATGTAAGCCAGATACACAAGGTGGTGCATATATCTGGAGTCAATTTGCAGCATCTGGAGGCCCTGGTTTGGCCATTCTCTCTCTGCCTCTTTTGCAATTAATAAATAAATATATATATGTGTGTGTGTTTCAATCCTGATCGAGAGCTGGAGGGATGGCTTAGCGGTTAAGGCATTTGCCTGCAAAGCCAAAGGAACCAGGTTCGATTCCCCAGGACCCACGTTAGCCAGATGCACAAGGAGGCACATGTGTCTGGAATTCATTTGCTACAGCTGGAAGCCTTGGCATGCCCATTCATTCATATTTATTCTCTCTCTCTCCCAGTCTTTCTCTGTCAAATAAAAAAAACTCTTTATCTATGAAAAAAATACTAGCCAAGCATGGTGGTGCATGCCTTTAATCCCAGCACTTGGGAAGCAGAGGTAGAAGGATTGCATTGGGTTCAAGGCCACCCTGAGACTACACAGTGAATTCCAGGTCATCTTGGGCTACAGCAAGACCCTACCCGGAAAAATCAGTAAAAAATTAAATAGTAAAAATATGTATATAGGGGTTGGAGAGCTGGCTTAATGGTTAAGGCGCTTGCCTCTGAAGCCAAAGGACCCAGGTTCGATTCCCCAGTACCCACATAAACCAGATGCACAAGGGCGCACATACATCTGGAGTTCATTTGCAGTGGCTAGAGGCCCTGGAGCGTCCATTATCTCTCTGTCTGTCTCCTCTTTCTCTGCTTAAAAGTAAATTTAAAAAATCATTAAAAGATGTATATACTCATGCAGATAAATGACCAAAAATAATCTGCAAACCTAAATATTTAATACTTGCCATGATTTTTGAAAATTCCACATTCAGTTTCATCTCAGTAAATGAATTGCATCTGATAATTAGGCTGTGTCATGTATATTTGAGACTTTTAAAATTACACTGAGTCTTATATTCTTTTTTGATCTTTTTGTTGTTGTTTTAGTTTGTTTTGGTTTTTATTTTTTCCAAAGCAGGGTCTCACTCTAGCCCAGGCTGAACCGAAGCTTACTCTGTAGTTCCAGGCTGGCCTCAACCTCACAGAGATTCTCCTTACATCTACCTCCTGAGTGCTGGATTAAATGTGTGCACCGCTACACCCAGTGTGCATCTCACATTTTTGATGCAAGTACGTTTGAAAAATTATTTTATGGCCAGGCATGGTGGCACATCCCAACACTCAGGAGGCAGAGATGGGCTGGAGCAAGACCCTACCTCAAAAACAAAAAATTTTTGCAAAGTACCTAATAAATGAAAAGAAATAACTATAACTGAAGCTTACACCGCCCTTTATAGTTCAAAATGAATTTGATAATCAGTATTTCATCTACCTCGCAGGACAGTCTTGAGGCAGGCATTCTACTCTGAACACAACTCAAGAGTGAGAGAGAGGGTTCATGATCTTTCAAGAAAAAAAAAACTGCAGCAAAATGGATGAAGCAGAACTAGAATCCAAACCTTGTAATTTTAATACAAGAATCTATAATAACCCATAGAAAAACAATTAAGGTTAATAGATTCCTTTATTAAAACATATACTTGTTACGACAAATTCTAAAATAGTGCCTGCCAACACCAAAAATAATTAAACCATTACACAGAAAAGTGAAAGAAAATTATCAAGAAATGACTATCACAGCCTGGCACGGTGGTGTACGCCTTTAATCCCAGCACTCGGGATGCGGAGGTGGGATTGCTGTGAGTTCGAGGTTACCCTGAGACTACATAGTGAATGCCAGGTCAGGCTGGGCTAGAGTGAGACCCTACCTCAAAAAAAAAAAAAAAAAAAAAAGACTATCACTAATGACTTACCAAATTTGTTTCAAGTTATCATAACAATAGTCCTGTTTTTAGACAGTAATTTGATCAAGCAATCAAGAACTCAGATACACTTGATGGCAACAAAGCTGTTTTAAAGGATATGTTCAACATTTTTACCTTCTTCCAGGTAATAGGCTTTCTTTTTCCAATTTATTTAACACTCCTTTAGATACTTACCTCAAACTTAAAATGTAAGGCCAAAAAAAAAAAAAAATCTCCACTCTATTTCTTTCATGCTAATCTATAAAAGTTCATTTTAATTGGCAAAATTTCTTTTCTCCAGTGACTATGCCTTGAAAATTACTGTGACATTTTGCCCCGTCAAATTTAGACCTTATGTTAGCTAGTATGTTCCTGGAATTCATTCCTGGGTCACAATCACACTAATTAGCAACTTGAAGTCAGGCTAGCAGCACTACGCAATGATGCAAAAGCAATCAGTACAGAAAATATCCAAGCAGCTTTTATTTTTGCAATGCTAATAATTATTTTCCCCTTAACATTACCACAACAGAAAAAAAAAATCAACGAAAATATAATTCCAACATGCTACAGAGATAGGAACTAGGAAATCCAATAAACCGTAATGCAGGAACATTATAGATCTAAATGTCAATAATTACATTTTAAAACCTGGCTGCTAAAGTCTTTTGGAGGGGGGGATTTTTGGTTTTTTTGTTTGTTTTTAGAAAGGAATACGGTGGTTTCCCAAATGGCTCGTTGGTTTCTTCAACTAGAACACCACGACCGCAGAGACCATGGTGAATCACAAGTTAAAGCAGCGGATAACCGCCCCCGTCCCCGTGGCTGCTTCTCAAGCCCGCGGCGGCGGCTAGCACCGCGGCTGCTCCCGGGGCGTTCCGGGCGGGCGAGGGCCCCGGAGCCCGCGCACGCACTCCGCCTGCGTGTGCACAGACGGCCTCCTTCCTGTCTTTGTTTTCGCTAGATATTTCACTTTTGGGGTATTTGGTGGGGGGTATAGTTTTATTCATTTTTGGAGAGGGTCCTTTTTTGCCAGCGCGGCCTTGCGATCCAGACCCTCCGACGCCCCCAGCCCGTCTGGCCCGGGCTAGGCGGCGGCCACGCCTGGGCTCCGAGGCCCGGGAGTGCGGGACGCGGCGGGCGCCGTGGGGGTGGCCGGCTGGGAGTTCGGGGCCGCCTCCCCCGGGCTCTCGACGCACACGTCTCCCCGTGCCCTGCGCACGGTTCACCCTCGGCCGGCCCAAACCCGAGGAGACCCGCGCCCCGCGGGCTGAGGAGGGGACGGGCCCCGGCCGGTCCTGCAGGCTTCGAGGAAAACCCCCCGACGCGACGAGACCCGACCGGCGCCCCCTCCCCCTGCCAACGTGCGGCGCTCCTCACGGGAACCAGGGCACAGGCACGCCGTCTCCCCGAGTGCGCGGGGCGCCCACGCCGGTACCGACCCCTCAGGGCCGCCGCCCCCGCCGCCGCTCACCCAGGCCCCCGGGTCCGCCGGCCCCCGACCCCGTTCCTCAAGCCACCGCCGCAGCCTCCGAGCGTCTCTCTGACCCCTCTGGCTCTGTTTGTTTTTGTTTTGTTCTACCCAGTAACACGGGGGCGACTGGGTGGCGTTTATTGGCCGAGACCAGGAGGTGGACTGGCCAATCGTGGCCCGAGGAGCTGCAGCTGAGGAGGCAAGGGAGGGAAGTGAAACGTGGAAAGTTGGGGAGGGGCTCAGCAGAGCGCATGCGCAGCCGGCTGGGGCGGCGGGGGGGCGGGGAGTCCAGGAAGTGGCTGGCCTAGGAGCCCCAGAGAGGGAATCCTGGGTTGGAAAGGGGGTGTGGAGATGTAAACGTGGGCAAAAGGGCTGCGCCTGGGCTGGGAACTGAAGTGTGACTGCCTTGACCTGTCTCGCCTATTCCTTTCCCAGGGAGGGCGTAGGGCAAACCCAGCCAATGCAAAGGCTTCCCTGTAGGTAGGTCCTCACCTCCATTGACGGAGAACGGTCCTCCACGCTTAGTTCCTTCTCCTTTGTGCACGCCATGGCTGCTCTTGCGTGCCCCGGTGCTGAGAAGTTTCTTTCAGCGAGAGAGAACTTACAGCCCTCTGAGATAAAAATCGTTACCATTTCAGAGCTATAAGAGACTCAGAAACTTTGCAGGCCAAGCTGCAGGGGTTCACATGTTCTGGATTCCAGCGCTGGGCTTCTCAACCATGGCTACAATTTTTCGAGCCCTAGCAGCCTCTTGTGGCTGTGGTCTATGATTTTTTTTTAACCCCCTTCCTGTCTTTTCTTTAGCTCATCTTTCACCCAGTCTTTTAGGTCGCTGTCTCCAGGGGTAATGATCAGTACTTTGTGCAGTCTCTCGTCTGGCCTGCATTCCCTGTTGTCTGATGGGCAGTACCTAAATGTTCACTTGGGAACCGAACTGCCTCCTCACTCACTACCCTTTCTGCCCAGTCTCCCCTTGCCTAGTGCTATTATTATCTAATGCACACGAAGTCCTTCGCAAGCTTCCCTCTGCCTCCCTGGAGTGCCAGGACCTCAGCCAGGCATTCTCAGCCTCACTGTGTGGTTTCCAGGCTTTGGGGCCCTATCTCTTCCACCCCTTACTAGAACCCGCTGCTCCATATGCTTCTTCGTCTCCTGCCAGGTCTTTATCATTTGGAAATGCCTCTCTTTAACTGCCAGCTTTCTGCCTGTGAACATCCTACCCATGCATCTTGGCCACCCTCACAGTCCTTACATGATCCATTTTTCTGTCCTGCCACACATCAGAGTATTATTAACCTGCTGTACCTCTGGAAGCCCTGATCACATTCTACTTGGTATTATTTTGTCTTATCTCCCTATCCTGGTTTTTCTCCCTAAGAAAAATGTGACCTTGTTGAAGACAAGATCATTGTCTCATTCATCATGTATTCCTGTGTGTTTCTGACACTTTGTACATTTATTGGACCCATACAATAAACACCCTTTGATGAGTTTCAAAGGATCCTAGCAGTTGGTGTCATCACTGTCTATTGAACAGGGGTCTCCTGGCATAACCATCATCTGAATGGACCTCATTTGTCATCTCCACTTTTTTAAAAAAATTTTGCAAACAGAGAGAGAAAAGAGACAAAGAGAGAATGGGCACACCAGGGCCTGTAGCCACTGCAAATGAACTCCAGACGTATGTGCCCCTTGTACATCTGGCTTACATGGATCCTGGGGAATCGAATCTGGGTCCTTTGGCTTCACAGGCAAATGCCTTAACCGCTAAGCCATCTCTCCAACCCCTGTCATATTCATTTTTATATTTTGTTTTGTTTGTTTTCGAGGTAGGGTCTCACTCTAGCCCAGGTTGACCTGGAACTCACTCTGTAGTTCCAGGTTGGCCTCAAACAGTGATCCTCCTACCTCTGCCTCCAGAGTGCTATGATTAAAAGCATGTGCCACCACACCTGGCTTACTTTTTAAAAATAAGTGCTTCCCAGCCACTCAGTCAGCAACAGCTCCCTCTCTTTTTCCCCTTATCAGTGACCATCAGTTCCTTTTTTACTCATTCCTCTCTCTACATGTTTCCTTTGTCTACTTGCTTTTTAATTTAAAAAAAATTATTCATTTATTTGAGAAAGAGGTGCCAGGGCTTCCCTTAACACTGCAAACAAACTCCAGATGCATGTGCCACATTGTGCATCTGGCTTCACTTAGGTGCTGGGGAATCAAACCCAGACTACAGGCTTTGCAAGCAAGTTAACTGCTGAGCCATCTCCCCAGGCCTTATTTTAGATCTCAACCCTCTCATTTGTCCAGCCTGCCCCCAGCCTCTGACTCCTGATAAGTCCTTTCCTTTACTCATTTAGTACATTTATTAAACACCAATGGCATATTCATGCTTCGTTGGGCAAGTATCCCAAAATGAATGAGAAAAGGATGGGCTATGGTTACCATTTTTAAAAACGATATCTAAAACCTCTAAAGCAATATCTATGTCTAGCAAATTACCCCCAACAAGACCTAAAAGGGAGTAAAATATCACATTGAGGCAGTTTGGGGGTGAGAGGGCCCCAAAGTGAATAACTTGTTCCTTGATTAAATGCAGGAATTGTCCTTACGCCTGTAAGGGGAAATCTAGATCATTATAGTTTATTACAGGCTAGAAATGTCAGAAGGGTCGGGCCTTTTCTTATATCTGCCCCCTTAAGGAGTCCTTCCACCCATCCCTCCCAGAAGGCTCTTCCTAAAGAATTAAACTTTCTAGGAAGATAACCCTTTTCCAGAGATCTTGACTCCAAACACCTGATGTCAGGACTAGACTGTCAAGATCAGCCACCCACCCAGGGCACTCACATAAAAGACCCCAATCTAAGTCTCAACATGGGCTTCTCAAACTTCATCTTCCCCTCTTGTGCAAGAACTCTGTTTTCTTTTTCTTCTATGTATAAATCTAATAAAATCTTTCTGAACCTCCTGCTCTGGTCTGTGGATTTCATTCATTATATCCATACGACAAGAGCCCAGAGACCTCTGATTCAGTGGAAGTTTTGTGTGACAACACATTGAGTTTTCCAGCTCCCTCACTCCTGAATTATTGTCCACCTGAGCCAAGATAAGGATCCAATGCTCTCAATCTCTCAAAACTGCCCCCCCAAATCCCACATCAACATAATTTTTGATCATGATTTCAAACATTACTCATGGTATTTGGAATCATAAGATCCACCTTAGGATGTGGTTGACCAGTTTGGGGAAGACAGGAAATGCAGGTGTAGTCCCAGCTCCTCTGCTCTATTCCAGTAAGGACTTCAGCCCGTCTTAGGACCTGATTATGCACCAGTCAGATCCGTGTATTTGCCAAAGAATATGAATTTTGCAAACCTTTAATGGGTAGTGCAAAAAAAAAAAAAAAGTCGGGGAGGGAGTATTCCATGGGATCTAGGAAATAACTTGTTTCAACAAAGTTTAAACTGTTCCTTTAGCCCCAAATCTTCTTAGTATTTTCGGTGTCCAGGTTAGAAAACTTAAATGTCTCTTTATTTATTTGGACAAAGAAACTTTTCCTCAAGATACGTAAGAACTAGTTTGGAGGGCTGGAGAAATGGTTTAGCAGTTAAAATGCTTGCCAGTAAATCCAAAGGACCCAAGTTTGATTCCCCAGTACCCACATAAAGCCAGATGCACAAGGTGGCACATGTGTCTGGAGTCTCTTTGCAGTGGCTAGAGGCCCTGTTGTGCCCATTCTCTATCTGCCCCCCTCAAATAAATAAAAATATTTTTTTAAAAATCAGTTTAGGAAATATAGACAACAGCTACTATGACCAAGCATCCTTCAGTCATATTGAACCCTGACACCTATGCCTTTGTAGCTAAATGTTTTTAAAGCATGAAAAATTAAATAAGCTGGAAATGGAAAAACATCCAAGTGCCAAGGATTCTTGCCTAGCCAATAAACTAACAAACATTTGCCTATTCTGTGAAAAGAACAGAATTTCTCCAGCTGTGTTCTTGGCAAAAAGTATTATTCTACCTTAGGGCAGGTAATACCGGAAGCCTAGAGGAGCCCAGGCTTCTGGCTACTGCATATATTTTCATTTTGCATTCTAATTTTTCATGAACTGACTTTGTGTTATTTAAAGCCCTGCACGGCTTATTGTTAATTTAGCTATTGGGAAAAGAGTACGTCCTTTTAATTCATTCTATCCTTTTATCCAGAATAATGGAATTAAAATGACCATTTTCCTTCAGAATTACTCATTCCAGAAGCCAAGGAGAGAAAATACTATCAGTTACCTAGGACAAGACACCTGTTCAGAAGTAGCAACACAAACCTATGTGATCAGGTAGACATTAGACACCTCACCTTCCCAATAAATAAACCTCAGGTTTCAGTGCTGTAAAGGTGCACAGAGTCAATACAGTGTTTGCAGCACCTGAGTTCAGGTCTCCAGCACCCACATAAAAGCCAGGCACATCAGCACATGCCTGTAATGCCAGCAATGAGGAGGCAGAGACAGGAAGATACCTCATGCTTGCTAGCCAGCTAGTTTAGCTGATCCATTGAGGTCTAGGTTTAGTAAGAGACCCTGTCTCAAAAAATAAGCAATTAAAGCCGGGCATGGTGGTGCATGCCTTTAATCCCAGCATTGAGACTCTATCTCAAGCAAGAAAAGAGTGGTGATTGGTGCGGAGTGCTAATGAGTTAATGTGGATAAATTGCCTATAAATGCCCAGATGAAAGGCAAAAACACCTAAAATAATTGTTATTACCCTTGGAACTCTTCAAAGCCTTTTCATACTTTGGCCACAGGCACGTTTTGAAATTTGAAAGCTCAGATTTTTTTTTCTTTTCTTCTATTTTTAAATCAAGATTTTTACTGTGGCCTCCAAATCCCTTCAGTATATGAAACTCTATATATCAGACGTTGTTAACTATTTTTGTTTTTTTAAATATATTTTGTGTTCATTTATTTGAGAGACAGGCAGAGAGAAAGGGAGAGAGGGAGGGAGAGAATGGACATACCAGGGCTTCCAGCCACTACAAACGAACTCCAGACCCATTTGCCACCTGGTGTATCTGGCTTATGTGGGTCCTCAGAAATCAAACCTGGATTCTTCGGCTTTGCTGGTAAGTGCCTTAACCACTAAGCCATCTCTCCAGCCCTAAGATTTTTTTTTTTTTTTTTTTTTGTAACTCATGTAAGTTTGAAGCTATTGTAGACTTTTTTTTTTTCTGGCTCATCACAAAGATTAAATACCCTAATAATTCTCTCAAAAAGATTTTTTGGTGTGTGTATGTGTAATATGTGTGGCATATATGTGGATATGGTATATACACATGTGTGCAGATGGGAGTGCCCAGTACATATGTGTGCAGAGGCCAAGGGAGGATATCCAGTGTCCTCCTCTGTAGGGTTACAGGCAAGTGCAATCATGCCAACATTTTTATATGAATGCTAGAGATTGAACTCAAAAGCCATGCAACAAATTCCCTTGCCCACTTAGCCATCTCCCCAGGTCCAAGAGAACCCTGATTTTTAGTAAGCACCTTTCATACCTTTTAATGAGAGAGAAGGGAATGAGGGTCAATCTAGCCCACTTTCTTCCAAAGAACTTGCAGGTGTTATTGTAATTTACCACCAGCTTCACCCATCTGAACTGATGTCTTCTTTTGTGGAACTCAGGTCTGAATTTTAGGAATTCCTGTGAGGGACATGGCTCCTTTAGCACAAATTAAGTATGCCTTGGAGAGAGCTGTGAAAGGCATGCTAATGATGCTAGCTTACGTTTGTGTTGTTCTAAGGTTTATGGAGCACTTTTGCATAGACTTTGACCATTTCCCTATGCGGTGCTTTAAATACGAACTGATGATCATGGGATTTTTATGCTAAACACAATCTGGGGATTCCCTGGTTCAAACCCTTCATTTGATAAGTGGAGAAACAGAGACCCAAAGAAACTGGGTGAGCTATCCAAACCCACACAACCAGTTGCAATCAAAGCCATAAGTGTAAATGAGGTTTCCTGCACCAGCCTTGTAGGGATCTGTAGACTGGAGGAATCCAGGCATCTGGCACCCAGGCTGGGTAGATTCTTCGTGAAACCCACCCATTAAAATCAAACAGCTGGTCTCTGGTATCAGATGAACCCATTTTCAAGCACTGAAAATGAGGGTGAAGGATGGAGGAGGGGTAGAAAGAATTTGTATGATGTTAAGAAATGTCATGGGGCATTTTTGAGAGTCTTTTTCCTAGCATAAAGAGGACAGAGTAGTGAAAAGCATGGTCCAAGTAAGTAGAAGCAATATTTCAGTATAGCATGTACCAAAAAGTATGGAAGACTGATGAGGATTTACTTCCCCAATTCAGCTTTGAGGGGTTTTCATTTTGCATTTTTGGGTTTTGTGGGTCTTATCCTATCAAATCACTCCTATTACTTTAAGAATTTAGAAACAAGTTCAATTCAGGTTGAGGAACTCCAAGAAGACATCTTCCCCCTACCAAAAAAAAAAAAAAAAAATTGGGGGGGTGGGTTTTGAGGGAGGGTCTTGCTATAGCCCAGGCTGACCTGGAATTCACTATGTAGTCTCAGGCTGGCCTCAAACTCACAGCCATCCTCCTCCCAAGTGCTGGGATTAAAGGCGTGCACTACCACGCCCGGCATAAGTAATTCTTTTAACCACATCTACACCTGGCTTGAGTTCTAAGCTTGTGCAAACTCAGATCCTCCCGCTTTTGCAATCATGGGCCATCCAACCCCTTGCTTTCCAGTGCTGCTATGACGGCTCCACCCTGTATTTAATTATGCCAGGCTATGCTCCTTCCACAGCATCTCTGGGGGCTTTATTTGCATTCTTCTGGAACATTGGGTCCTTGGCTAGACCACACATCTCAGAAGTAACCCTCTCTTCTCCACAGAGTGCACATAACTGCCATTACGCCCTCCTCCCTGCTGCCTGCACGGTTTCTGCTTGCCTCACAAACACCGAACGCAAGGCTAGCACCCAGGGAGACCTGGGTGGGAATGAGAGATTTTTTTCCTGTTAGAAAATAAGAGTCATGAGGTAAGCTGACTCAGTGGATAAAGTGCTTATTGCAGTAGCCTGAGAAATGGAGTTCAGATCCCCAGTTCTCACATATGTGCTCAGTGGACATGGCAGCCTGTCTGTAATCCCAGTACTAGAGAGGCCAAGACAGAGGCTCCCCAAGGACAAGCTGGCAAGCTAGACTAGCCAAATTATCAAGCCCCGGGTTCAAGTAAGAGACACTAACTCAGAAAGTAGAGTGGAGAGCTGTCGAGGAACATACCCACGTCAACCTCCGGCCTCCACACACATACAAACACACACGCACTCATACAACACACACTCAAAAAGTGTAATGAATGATCTTGAGTTGTGATTAGGAGACCAAGGCCCACATGGAAATACAGAAGAGGGAAGGGGTACAGGATGGGTTCAAGAAAATGCTGGGTACGAGGAGACACACAAAGAAAAAGAAGTTAACAGAACTAATCAAAGTTCTATTTATTTATTTTAATGTTTTATTTATTCATTGGAGAGAGAGAGAGGCATATATAGACAGGTATGGGTGGGGTGTACCTGGGCCTCCAGCCACTATAGACGAACTCAAAATGCATGTGCCACCTTGTGCTTCTGGCTTACGTGGGTCCTGGGGAATCGAACTTGCGTACTTTGGCTTCGCGGGCAAACGACCTAACCACTAAACCATCTCTCCAGTCCCTTCTATTTATTTTGAGCATAAAACATAAGTAGTAGCAAATAAGAGAATGGGGAACACCACGACAAAGGTCAGATTTTGTTATTCAGTTTTATAGTAAAAATGAAGTCAACCCCCATGGCAGGTACAGGGGAAGAGCAAGGGAGATGCCTAGCAAGACCCAGATGTCACGTGAACAAACCCAAACTAAGGCCCAGAGAAGGAAGCATCTAGCTCCAGGCAAAGTACAGAGAAATCTTAGTACCTACAGCTCCCTGCTTTTTCCTTGGGACATTCTGCTTGTGCCCTGTCGTTCTGCGCTTCTGCTGCCTCTGTTCTCAACCCTGCATCTTCTCTCCAATAGGCTAGGAAAGCCACTTCCAGAAAGAAAAACTAGGACTGGCATTTTTAGACCGCAGCTCTGGGAAATCCCCAAGCCCTGCAACTGAGCATAAACAGGGACATGATTGGCATTCCTTCAGCACAACTGCACAACTATTATGGAAGCAGGACCTAGCAGGCAACAACCACCCTCCAAAAACTCAGAATTCAATTGAAAGGGAAAAAAAAGTACTGCAGAGGGGCGACAGAGAGGCTTACCATTTCTTGTGTTGGGCATGCATGTATGTACGTGTGATGTTTTTAGAAAGTTCTCTTTGAGGGCAATAAATCATTAATTTTAAATATTTTATGTATTTATTCATTTGCAAGCAAAGAGAAACAGGGGGAAGGGGAGAGAGAGAGAGACTGGGCACACCAGGACCTCTTGCCACTGCAAACAACTCCAAATGCATGTGTCACCTTGTGTATCTGGCTTTTACATGGGCACTAGGGAGTTGAACCCAGGTCCTTAAACTTTGCAGGCAAGCACCTTAACACCTGAGCCATTTCCAGTCCCAAATTAGTGGTTTATTGATGCCCTCAAAGGGTGCAAAAAAATCCTAGAATTCTATGTATGTTTTATGTATACGCATAATGAATGTGCATTGATACATTTCATGAATAATGAATATGCATTTGATATCAGAGCAAGAACATAACATTTTTCATAAGACACCAAAGCAAGTCATTTTCCAAAAAAGATCAAGAGCATTTAGAAAATGCCATGCTATCACAGTGGGGCTCATGTTCAGAGTGGGTACTCTTCCAGGTGTGCCACCAGCCTTTCCTTTCATCAGTAAGTCAATCCAGGTACATAGTCAGATATGATTAGGGTAATCACAATAAGCAAACAAAGCAAATTTATTTTTAGGACAGTAGTTGTCATTTTAAGAGGTAGGAATGGCCTGGCGTAGTAGTACATGCCTTTAATCCCAGCACTTACTTAGGAGGCAGAGGTAGGAGCATCACCATGAGGTTGAGACCACGCTGAGACTACATAGTGAATTCCAAGTCAGACTGAGCTAGAGTGAGACCTTACCTTGAAAAACCAAAAAAAAAGAGAGAGAGAGAGAGGAGAGAGAGAGGTAGAAATGCGATTTTGGGACACCCCAGGAATCATTCTTGTCAGGTATGCCAGTAAAAAAGAAATATAAGTTGAACCTCCAAACCTTTCTTAAACAAAATTTGTAACCTCATCATTAAAATCTCTTGAACTTAAGAGCGGAAGCATCATACAATGTCCCAAAACATAATCCACAGATGACAGATGTTCTACCACAAAAAGGTGCTGGGATGAAGGAAGCTGAAGGGAAAACTTATCTTCCTTCTTGGAAAATTACAGCATCAGAGGTAAACACATAACTTTCTTTAACCCAGTGTTTACAGACCTTTCTTTTTTTTTTCAAGTTGTCTATTAATATCTTAGAGCACACACATTGAAAAACACGAATTCAATGAAATAGGGTTTTAGAATAGAAGGTAAGTAGCTTGATTTCTAATTCTAGTTCTGAGTTTCATTATATATATATATATATATATATATATATATATATATATATCATATCCTATGTCTTTTGACTATCTGAAATAGAACTTAAAAATTCTCAAGTTCTTTCTGGGCTTTCAATCAAGCATTTTAAATAAAAGTTAAAATTTATTTACTTGTGCGTGCATGTGTACACACACGTGCACCAGTAGAGCCTCTTGCCACTGCAAACACCAGATGCTTGCTCCACTTTTTGCATCTGACTTACATGGGTGGCTTGGGAATTGAACTCTGGCCAGAAGGTTTTGCAAATAAGCATCTTTAGCTGCTGAGCCATCCATCTTCCCAGCTCCCCAGGCCTGTGATCAATCCAATATAATCTCTGGGTTGGCTCATGGTCCAAGATTGTGCTTATAAGCATGAACCCCTTTCCATGGTTACACGTAGTTTCATACTGGAGGCTGAGTGGTATAATATTTGTGCTTATAAGCTAATTTCTCACAACATGCTTTGAAGAGAGGAGACAAATCTCAAGACATGAGAACTACATGGAACCAACCCTCTAAAAAAGCCCTGTCATTAGCCATATATGGCTAATGTCATATAGCCATTGCGGTGCCCAAGGCCATCAACCTTAGCAAACCCAAAGGCTCATAGCTACGGACTTTGAAGGATTAATTTTTGGAAACTATATAATCTCTTTGAAACCAAAGTTTTGCCAAGCACAATCCCATGATCGTAAGAAGAAAATGACACTTTTCAAAGGACCGCAGATATTGCTATACTCAGGGGGAATCCTCTAGCTGAGGAAAGGAGTTGCTGACTCCAGCTCCCTGTCAAAGGTGCTTGAGTCAGTAACAGCCCTGATGGTGGGTTTCCCAGGGACTACTAGAGGCCTGGGAATATTTTAAGTACCACCTGTGAAGTGTCTCTAGCTCTTGCACAATCAGTGTGGAAGTAGCCTCGGGTGGTACATTAATACTATGTGTGTTCTCTGAGTCCTAAGCTTAGGAAGCGCTATAAAATTTCTGCAGGCAGAGCAGAGGAAGGCCTCTTAAAAAGTAGAGGCCCCAGGGCTACAGGGAGCAAAGCCAGAAAGGAGTTGGAACTTGTTCTGTGGAAGGACTTCTTCCCAGCCACCACTGTGGCAATTGATGTGACCTTGTATCCAGGTGAGACCACATGTCCAAGCAGGCTGTGCCATGCCCTGTTCCCTACCTCATCTCAGAAGTCTTTCAAAAACAAGTCCATCTTATCGTCCCTTTGCTCTCTGGTTCCTCATGAAATCTAGACACTTTACTTCCCAGACGAACTTTGTTCAACAAATGAAGTGTTAGTTTTGAGCAAGTTACATTCCCTGAGCTTCGCCAGGTATGGTGGCGCACGCCTTTAATCCCAGCACTTGGGAGTCAGAGGCAGGAGGATCTCCGTGAGTTCGAGGCCACCCTGACGCTACACAGTGACTTCCAGGTCAGACTGGACTAGAACGAGACCCTACCTCGAAAAACAAGCAAACAAAAAAATTCTCTGAGCCTCAGTTGCCTCTCCTGTAATACAGGGAAAGTAATAGTGTCTGCTGCAGGAGGGCTGTTCAAATAAATGAAATAACATTTATAAAGTGCTCATCAAAATGCGTCACATATTGTAAGTACTTAGTAAATAATAATAACAATACTTCATTGCTATTGAAATTACTTTTACTTCTGGAATCCTGGCTGGTCTTTTCAGACTTGTAAAATAGCACCAGCTATGAATTTTCTTCAGGCCAAGACAGAGTGAAGTTTCCTTCTCCAGTGTTTGCATTATCTGCCCATCCTCATGCTGGGGTGTCTCCAGGCTCGTTCAGCCTTTTGTTTTCACATTTGATTCTCAACTGGTTTGTGGGTTTCTTCTTTTTCTTTTCTTTTTTTTTTTAATAGGGTCTCATGTAGCCCAGGCTGGCCTCAAAACTCACTATTACCTTGAACTTCTGAACCTCCTGACATTTCTACCTCTCCACCTACCAAGTATTACAGGTGTGCATCACCATTCCAAGTTTATGCAGTGCTAGGAATTAACCCCAGGGCTTTAAGCACTCCACCAACTAAGCTATATCCCCAGTTGCCTGGGTTGTAGGTGTCTGAAAAGCCAAGCCTTATCCCTGCATTTGGCATAGTGTAGGTGCTTGCCAGTGTTTGGTGAAAGAAGAAAGGAACTAATAAAATTACTATTTTTCTGTGCAAGATTCTTTTGGGGACTGTCCTTAGAGTTTCACATCCTGATTTGCCTGAGCAGATGCCTATCATTTGCTGGGAATTCCAGGTTCTCTTCAGGAGAGTAAATCACAATGCTTGCAGCTGAGGCCTTACTTTACGGTGAACATGCCAGGAGAGGAGCTGTTGCACTTTTGCCCACCATTCCCCAATGGCAGGGACTTCTTTAGGGTTCCCAGCCACACTGGATCCTAGGTAACCCAAGCAGGTTGATCTACCCAGAATTGATCCCTCCATCTCAGTCCAGAGGCCAGCCTTTCCCCAGTGAGCTGGCTTCTCTGGGGTAAGACCTGGTTCAAAGGAAGAGCTCACAAAAACTAACCCGGGTGTCAACAAGCGGCACAGGAAGTGGCAGGTCTAGGAGCCAGAGCAGAGCACAGCTATGTGGGTGATCCACCACAAGAAAAGCAAGGGGAAGCTCAGACACAAAACAAAACCCTCACTCTATCTGCAGTCAGGGTGAGTCTCTTCTTCATTTGGGGTTCAAGCCCACAATCCCTGCTATTGTCAGGTAGATCTAGGCCCAAGGTCACCTCTGCCACCCAACTGGGGGTTGAGTGTGCAAACAAATGATTTCTCTTGTCCGAGACCCATTGGATTATAGAATATATATATATTTTAACATAATAAATATATAAATGTATTATATACTGGGTAAATTATGTATTTACATAATGAATATATATTTATATTCGCATAATAAATGTTTCCTTCCTTTACTATTGATCATCAAAAGACAAGCCTCTACAATCTTACTGTAGACAACACAACCCCCACACACACGCACACCACACACACACTGCATGCAGATACACACTCTGCATATATGAATACACACATACCTATACATCACATATACACCACACATTACATCGTACACCACACAGACACACACACATTCTAAATTATACACACTAAGTTGAGAACACTTATGAAGCAACAACTCCATACAGTTCTTCCGTTAGCTGCTCCCTAAACTAGAAACAAATTGTCATCCATCCAACTGTCTCTGGGCCAAAGTTCCTCTAAATGTATGTCTGCTCATGATTATGTTGTTTCCTTTTTTCAGCCCACAGTCATTCGACACTATCGCCTGGGTGTTCTCTGCAGCCCTGGCCTTTTATTAGTTCATAAATCTGAGGACTGGGGGGCTGCTCACAAAAATTCCTAACTGCTCGACTATTTGAGTAACTACTGCATGCCCTCATACCCCATGTCTCTATGACCTCATCACACCCACCAAGTTACTGCTGTTATGCCCCTTTTATCACAAGTAAAGAAACTGAAAGCCAGGTGTGGTGGCACACACCTTTAATCCCAGCATTCAGGAGACTGAGATAGGAGGATCGCTGTTTGATGCCAGCCTGAGACTACACAGTGAATTCCTGGGCTAAAAAGAAAGAAAGAAAGAAAAAAAGAGGAAACTGAACTCAGAAAGGTAAAAAAAAAATACTTCCCAGGGCCTCCCCAGCTATTTAATAACAAGCAGGACTGGGATTAAGGGATTAAACCAGCCTGAGTTTTCAACTGCCTATATCAGCTTTGTGACACAAAACCCTAGTTCAAGCCCCTGAGGGGTTCCTTGTCTGCTGCCCTGAACACCACCCAGGCTACTGCTTTCCCAGGTTTCCACTTGGGTTCTATTTGGCGGGAGCACCCACTGGCAGAAGGCTGGAGGCCTCCACTTCCCTTGCCCCCACCAGCATAGCCAACACAAACTCCTCACTGGAGAACACTGTGCCTTGTGTACAAAGGCTCTGTGTGACATTAGGGGAGCTGCCTGATAGACCTTCTGTCACAAGGCCCAGCTGGGGTAGCTGGGCTGCCAGGTCTCAGACAGCAGAGTTCATAAACAGCTTCCAATGGACTGCAGCCAGCTGCTGCCTGTCTTGGTGCCTAGACCCTCCCTGACCTGGCCAGCAAGAGCCATTTTCTGGGAAACCAGTGGGGCAATAGAATCTTCAGGGGCAGGACCCATGGGCTGCCTCTTCACAAGACAAAACAGACTTCTATGGGAGGCAGACCCTGATCTAAATCCCAGCTCCCTCACCTGCTCCCTGTCTGACTTCAGGAAAGTAGATTCTCCTAATAGGACCTCAGCTCCCTTGGCTTCAAATGAAGTTAAACACATCCACAGCCTGTCACCCGGTACTGGGTTTTAGTCTCCTTGTCTCGTGTCTGAAATGAAAGCGTTGGAGCACATGCCCTCGAGGTTTCTGTCCGTGGTGCTCTCTGGGGAGGCTGGGGTGGAGGTGTTCTTTCTGCCCATGGGTGGAGTCGGGAATTTGGATGCCTTGTCACTTCTCTCAAGGTGAATTCAGTCTTGTGGGTGTGGGTTCCTCGTTTACTTCAACAAATTTTATTGAGCACCTCACAAAGCATACCACATTAAGGCCTCAGGGTACAAAGATAAACAGAGGCCCTACCCTTAAGGAACACATAGATTAGGCTAGTAGAAATGATGCAACCCACAAAAAGTATTGTATGTGGTGGGAAGTGATAAGTGCATTAGGGTACTAATCAAAGGTGAGGAAGAGAGAGCAGAGAAGGCGACTCCCTGCTGGGAGGGAGGTGAAGTGTGGCCAGTCACTCATGGGCTTGGATGATAGTTCAAACACGTGAGGACCATGAGGACCCAGGGCCTCAGAGAGAACAGTTGGAGGGTTAAGGCCTTTTGTTAGTTCTCAGTAGTGTTTCCAAAAGAGAAAGACCACTATCCACCATTGTTCTCTTAATGTGCAGTGGCTCAAGGTTCCTGCTTGGCCCTGGCCAGTTGTGCAGCCTGATACCCACTCTCTTCACTGTCTTCTCCCCCAGCCATCTCCCTGCATGCAAGCTGTGACAATAAGCCACGAGGGACAGAAGACAGGCGGCTCACAGATACAGTAGTACCTCAGTAGATGGACTCCCCTGGGGCCTTGGCAGTTTGTTTTGGCCGAGTTCTCAGCATTCTGAGAAGTCAGACTGTTGGGGACAGGATGTGTCAGTAACATTTGGTTTAGGTTACAGAGAGAGAGAAAGAGAGAATGAGTGCATGCATGTGTGTTTAGGCTAGGTGTTTTGCAGCTGATTTCTATCTGGATCAGAATTGTACAGCCCTCAGCACATCTCATGCTAGGGAAGATAAGCTCCAACAATCCCCTGCAGGACGCAGCTGCAACAAACCAGCACTCTGGATATAAATGCAGTTATTTGGCAAATGCTAATTCCTTGTGGTAAAGAGCCCTGCTTCATCAGCAAAAGGAATCTTGGTGCATCAGGGAATTGGTTAAACCCCATGAAGTGTCAAGGGTCTACACAGAGCTGGCCTACACTTCCTGGACAACATCCAGGAGAGGCACTAGGGAGCTCTGCCCCAGCCAAGTGTCCCCACTGGTCTCATCAGAGCCAGACCTCATGGGATCATCAAAGTGAGGAAGGCATTCATGTTTTAGTACTTGATTTGTCAGTTACTTGCCATGTGCCCTTGCCAAGTCACTATGTCTCATTGGTATCCATTCCTTCATGTATAAAGCAGCACTATTGCAGAAATATCTCATCAGTGTGGAACCGGGAAAAAGAAAAATCCCAAAAGACTTGTGAATAAGCAAAAGAGCTGACTCCATCTTTTCTCTTTTCTATCAACTCAGAGAAAAGCTCTATATGCCTGTGTTTTCTTAGCTTACATATTGAGAGTAAGCTTGGATTTTTGGCTTCCTGCCATGGGTGATAAGTGATAATTAAGGAGTTTTGCTTTTAGAAATAAACATACTGGGCTGGAAGGATGGCTTAGCAATTAAGGTGCTTTCCTGTGGAGCCTAAGGACCCAGGTTTGAGTCCCTAGTACCCATGTAAGCTAGATGCACAAGGTGGTGCATGGGTCAGGAGTTTGTAGTGGCAAGGGGCCCTAGTGCTCCTATTCTCTCTATCTGTCTCTTTCTTTCAAATAAATAAATAAATGTCACACACACACACTGTGCATGGTGGTGCATGTGTCTGGAGTTCATTTGCAGTGGCTGGAGGCCCTGGTGTGCCCATTCTCCTTTCTCTATCTGCGTCTCTCAAATAAAATAATATTTAAAAAAGAAATAAACATACTGATTACTAATGCGAACATAAAAAGGTCAACATGAGAGCAAGGAAAGGAAAAGCAAAACTTTAGAGAGAAAACAAGACCTTTAAAAGCAATGGAGTCATTTAGTTCTAGGGCAAAGAGGTTTGCGAATGTCACATATCCAAAACTCTGAGGTCACCTTTGCTAGGAGCTTGGTAGGATGATTGACACAAGGGATTTCTCAGAAAATGTCAAATGTTAGCGCTCTATAGTTTAGCAAGACAGAGCTTTAGGGAATATTATTTCAGAAAACACACTGTTGGCAGCCAGAAAGATGGCTCATGGGTAATAGTGCTTACTGCACAAGCATGAGGACCTGGGTTTGATTCCCAAGAACCTATGTGAAAAGTCAGGTGTGGCCACACCTGACAGTAACCCCAGGGATTAAAAGAGTCACTGGGGCTCACTGGTAAGCCAGTCTAACCAAAACCTAGTGAGCTCCAGGTTCAATAAGTCTCTGTCTCAAGGAAATAAGGACAAAAAATGACAGACGACACCCAAAGTCATCCTCTTGCCTCTTCACGTGTATCTGTGCACACACATCTGCACACATACATGCATACACCACACACCTAAATAAATAGGATGAACAAATGAATGCGAAATTGTTTTCAAATTTGGAAAGTTTAGATGTTTAAAGGGCATATTCTCCAAATTGTTGAACCTATGTGAGGGAAGATCAGCATTTCCCACAAGTGCTCTGGTGGGTATAGATATGCCAGTTCCCAGCATACCTGGGTCTGGTCTAAGGATCAAGTCAAAGACACACACGCTACTGAGAAGTCATACCACATAATCCAAGGAACCCCTGGGGCGGTGGTGGGTAATCACGTTAGTGTCAAAGTGTTGTTGAAACCTGAAGGAATGATCCTTATTGGTCATTGATGAATTGGCCTACAATATAAATTCATTTGGCTTTTTTTCGTGTTTTTAGAGTTGATTTTCCCCAACACATGTAGCTTACCCACTGTAGGAGAAGAGGGGGAAGACAGGAAATAGATTTGTGGCCAGAATAAACATCGCAGTTCTATGAACACTAAGTCTGTAGAGAAATGGAGCCATTGAGTACAAGCCTTTGCTGGGTATCAGACCCCACACTTGAGAGGAGAGCCAAGAGTTTGAAGACACCTGGGGCTGCCCTCAAGAGCCTGCCTATGTGCTTTGTGAGGACAGGCCTGCCTGGGCCACTAGGAGATCCTGATAAAAATCACCTCTCCTGACTTATTTCTTTGAATATATTTTAGTGCACAGATAGTAGTAATTTATATAGGTAAACAAGAAAGTGCAAATGAATAGAGGAAATTTAGAAACATCTGCAATCCCATCATAGAAAAAATAACAAGTATTTGACATTTACATTAATAACCAGTATTAACAAGCTGTTGAATTATCTATATAAGTGTGTACATTAATGAGATCTCATGCTGACATTTAAAAAAATTTTTTTGGTTATTTTTATTTGTTTATTTGAGAGCAACAGACAGAGAGAAAGAGGCAGATAGAGAGAGAGAGAGAGAGAAAATGGGCATGCCTCCAGCCACTGCAAATGAACTCCAGACGCATGCACCCCCTGGTCCATCTGGTTTATGTGGGTCCTGGGGAATCAAGCCTCGAACTGGGGTCCTTAGGCTTCACAGGCAAACGCTTAACTTCTAAGCCATTTCTCCAGCCCTCATGATGACTTTTTAAAAAGATATTTTATTTATTTATTTATTTGAGAGACAGAAAGAGAGAGGGAGGGAGAGAGAGAGAGAGAGTGAGTGCCAGGGCCACCAGCCACTGCAAACAAACTCCAGATGCATGCTCCCCCTTGTGCATCTGGCTTACATGGGTACTAGAGAATCGAACCCAGATCCTTTGGCTTTGCAGGTAGATGCCTTAACCGCTAAGCCATCTCTCCAGCCCTTATTCCTTTTTTGGAGTTAAAAAAGTCAGCATGATGGGGCTGGAGAGATGGCTTAGTGTATAAGGCACTTGCCTGTGAAGCCAAAGGATCCAGGTTCAATTTCCCAGGACTCACATAAGCCAGATGCACAAAGTGGCACATGTGTCTGGAGTTCATCTGCAGTGGCTGGAGGCCCTTGTGCACCTATTTTTTTTCCTCTCTCTCTCTCTTTCTCTCTCTTTCCCTCCCTCCCTCTCTTTCTCTTAAACAAATAATATATTTTTTATAAAATGAATGAAACCAGGTTTGGAGAGATGGCTTAGCGGTTAAGCACTTGCCTGTGAAGACTAAAGACCCCGGTTCAAGGCTTGATTCCCCAGCACCCACATAAACCAATTGCAAAAGGTGACACATGCATCTGGAGTTTGTTTGCAGTGGCTGGAGTCCCAGATGCACCCATTCTCTCTTTTTTTTCTCTCTCTCTCTCTCTGTCTTTTTCTCTCTGTGTCTGTCACTCTCAAATAAATAAATAAAAATAAACAAAAAAATTATAAAAAGAATGAAACCATCTCCCTAATGCACTTCCAGGGACAAGAAAGGGAAGGTCAGAGATGCAACTGGACTCTGCTAGCCATGTAAATTCCTCATCTACTGTAAACACAAGTTCCTGAGAGGCTCACACGATGGATGTAAGTAAGCAGGGCCATAAAAATGTTATAAGAAGACACAGGAGACTAATTATGTAACATGAGGATGAGGAGCCTGCTTAAGCAAGACAGGAAACCCAGAAGCCATGAAGAGAAAAGAATTGCAGATTTGAATACTGGAACATTTTGAATGTTTGCATGATGAAAGATAGCACAGATAAAGTTACAAAACAAATGGCAGGGCTAGAGAGATGGCTTAGTTGTTAAGGCGCTTGCCTGTGCAAACTAAGGACCCAGGTTTGATTCCCTGGTACCCATGTAAGCCAGATGCACATTGTGGTGCATGCATCTAGAGTTCACTTGCAGTGGCTAGAGGCCCTGGCATGCCCATTCTCTCTCTTCCTATCTATCTCTTTTTCACTCTCAAATAAATAAATAAACAAAAATAACATATTAAAAGAATAAATGCAGCCTTGGGTGAATCATTTGCAACATTTAGTAGTGAGAGTGTTATTACCCTCTTATCAAACATGGTCCTCTGGCACCCAGCACTGGCTGTACACCCTAACTCCACCCCATTCCCGGGTGCTTCAAAATACATTGTTTTTCACTCTGTGACAGATGTCTGTGCTAAAATACAGAGTGACTAAAAATAAGAAAATTCAGACATCCAAACAGAAAAACAAGTGAGGAATATAAATCAAAACTTCATAGAAGGGCTAAGAGATGGCCCAGTGGTCAAAGGTGTTTGCTTGCAAAGCCTGCTGGTGTGGGTTTGAATCCCTAGTAGCCACATAAAGCCAAATGCACAAAGTAGAACATGCATTCTCTCCCTCTCTCTCCCTCCCTCTCACTCACTCACACATACTCTCTCTCTCTCCTTGCAAATAAATTTTAAAAACTTTTTTAAAGAATTCAGAGAAGAAAGGCAGATGGTGAATAAACATAAAAAGATGTTCAACTTCACTGTTGTCGGGGAAATGCAATTTTTTAAAAAATTTGCTTATTTATTTATTTGAGACAGACAGAGAGTGAATATGGGCATGTCAGGCCTTCTTCTGATGTAAAGGAACTCCAGACACACGCACCACTTTGTGTATCTGATTTTACATGGGTGCCGGGGAACCAAACCCAGATCATCAGACTTTGAAAGCAAACGCCCTTAACCACTGAGCTATCTCTCCAGCCTGGAATTCAAAAATTTAAAAGTGAGTAGAGCCCAGTGCTTGCAAGGATGTATGGAAGTTATCATGCTCATACACTGCTAGTGAAAGTCTAAATTGGCACAATTTGGGGAGGATGGTGATTTGGCAGAATCTTCCAAAATTTTACACATGTACTTTTGACCCAGCAATGCCAGTTTCAAGGAATTGAAATAAGACAGATTTATAGACACTTATGTCCACTTCAGTAAAATTTGCAATAGAAAAAAATTTTCAGGCTGGAGAGATGGCTTAGTGGTTAAGGCACTTGCCTGAGAAACCTAAAGACCTAGGTCCAATGCCCATATAAGCCAGGTGTACAAGGGGGCACATGCATCTGGAGTTCATTTGCAGTGGCTGGATACCCTGAATTGCCCATTCTCTGTATCTGCCTCCTCCCCCTGCCCTCTCCCCTCCCTCCCTGTCTCTCTCTCTCTCACTTTCTATCTCAAAATGGATAAATAAAAGTAAAAACAACAAAAAAATTTGAGGACTGGAGAGATGGCTCAGTGGTTAAACCACTTGTCTGCAAAGCTTAACAACCCAGGCTCAATTCCCCACATAAAGCCCGATGTACAAAGTGGCCCAAGTATCTGGAGTTCATTTGCAGAGGCTAGAGGCTCTGGCACACCCATTCTCTCTGTTTCTCTCTCTCTCTCTCTCTCTCTCTCTCTCTCTCTCTTCCCTTGCAAATAAATAAATAAATAATTTTGAAAGATGGGTGTGGTGGTGCATGCCTTAAATCCCAGCACTCAGAAAGCAGAGGTAGGAGGATCACTGTGAGTTCAAGTCCAGCCTGAGACTACATAGTGAATTCCAAGTCAGCCTGGGCTAGAGCAAGATCCTACCTCAAAAAAAAAAAAAAAAAAATTCAGGTCAATAAAATAACCATTACTAGATATGTTAATTACCATATACCCACACTAGTCACTGAAAAGAATATTTTGTGAAATGACATATATGATATGTTGTTGAAAAGAAAGAGTTCTTATATTTAGAAACAAATAGACCAATATGCACAATAATATTTTCTTTATAAAATATACACATATATGTGTACACATTTGTATCAACATAAGCATTGGGAAAGTCTGGAAGTATGTGAACCGAAGTATTAATGAAACATGTCTGGGGAGAGACATTTGGTTTAAGAGGACTTTTACTTCCATCCTTGCATATCTTGTCATTATCTTGACTTGATGCTGTTATTTATCTATAGAATGGATAAGAGGCCATTGACCAAAAGAAAGAAGGCCAGGGATGGAGAGATGGCTTAGCGGTTAAGGCACTTGCCTGCAAACCCAGAGGATCCCGGTTCAACTCTCCAGGACCTACATAAGCCAGATGCACAAGGGGCAATTTGGCACATGCATCTGGAGTTCGTTTGCAGTGGCTGGAGGCCCTGGTGTGTCCATTCTCTCTCTGTCTCTCTCTGCCTTTTTCTCTCAAATAAATAAATAAATAAAATATATTTTAAGAAAAAGAAAGAGGGCTGAAGAGTGGCTTTAGTGGTTAGTGTGAAGCCTAAGGACCCAGGTTCGATTTCTCCAGTACCTACTTAAGCCAGATGCACTAAGTGGCTCATGCATCTGGAGTTTGTTTGCAGAGGCTGGAGGCCCTGATGTGCCCATTCTCATTCTCTCTCTTTCTCGCTCTGTCTTTCCCAAATAAATAAAATAGTAAATGAAAAAAAGAAAAAAAAATAGCCAATGACAAAAAGAAGAAGAAGAAGAGAAAGAGGAAAGGCCACTGACTAGCCAGCAGCATGGCTATGAAGGCCACATCTTGTTTTTTATATGCTGTGCTGCTTGACTGTCTGGCCTCCTGCCTGAACCAATATGTCAGCACCACCCTATCCTGGTTGATATTCCGGACTTGGCTTCTCCCCGGCAGGTCTCATGATGCTCACCTGATCCTCCTTCCTGATACACCCTCTGGAATTGCTCAGACAGAGCCTTTCTGGGCAGACATGCCCTGGCCAAGGTGACCCACTGACAAGCTGACACATTTAAAAGCCCAAAGCCATCAGGGGTCACTTTATCTCAATATCTTATCCACATGTACACACAGGCTGGCTAATTTCCAGTGACCTGTTCTGGATGGTAAGCTCCCTAAAGGCAGTAGCCATGTCTGCATTTCTGCTTCATACCAATAGTACATTCAGGGCCTCGTACATAGAACCCACAGAGCTCCCACAAAATCCTGATGACCATATGGCTACTGGAAGAATCTGCTTATACTCCCTTCCTGCCACAGCTGACCACTTAAGACATTGCTGTGGAGACAGGAGAATCAAGTTCAGGGTCATTGTCAGCCACATAGAGTTTGAAGCTAACAGGTTTCTATGAAAATATTAAAAAAAAACTATTTATTTATTTGAGAGAGTGAGAGAGAAAGAAACAGAGAAAGAGAGAGAGAAAGAATGGAGGGGCCAGGGCCTCTAGCCACTGAAAACGAACTCCAGATGCATGCACCACCTTGTGCATCTGGTTTATTTGGGTCCTGGGGAATCAAAACAAGGTTTTGGCTTTGCAGGCAAATGCCTTAACCGCTAGGCCATCTCTCCAGCCCTCTATGAAATTTTTATTGATGAAATTCAAACTAATCATATATATATAGTATATACTATATATAGTATATAGCTCGTTGATAATATAGGTCTCCTAATGAGAAAAGCTAGCTTTGTTTTCGAGGAATAACATTTTACATAGTTGAGATTCAAGGTGACTTCTACCATTAAAATCTACTACAAATGTTCATGTTTATGTGCTGATGTATACCAAGATTTTATATATTTTGTTTTTAAAAGTGATAGCTGAATTTCACATAATTTGTTTATGTCATAAAATACTGTCTCTTTTAGAATGATTATTAGCTCATGGGCAGTGGGCTGTGCTCTATAGGTCCTTTCAGCAGAATGCAGAGTGGGATATTTTCAGTCTTTCTCTTGCTTCTGCCCCTAAAATAAAGCACTTAAAAAAAAATCTCTGAGCTGAGGAAATGGCTCAGGGGTTAAAGGCTCTTGCTTGTAAAGCCTGCTGGTCCAGGTTCAAATCCCTCAGTACCCAAGTAAAGCCACATGCACAAAATGGTTCATGCATCTGGAGTACATTTGCAGCAGCAAGAGGCTCTGGTACACTTTCTCTTTTTCTCTTTCTGTCTTTCTCTCTCTCCTTGCAAACAACTAAATTTTTTTTATTTTTTAAATTTATTTTATTTTATTTCTATTTATTATTTGAGAGTGACAGACACAGATAGAAAGGCAGATAGAGATAGAGAGAGAGAGAGAATGGGCGCGCCAGGGCCTCCAGCCACTGAAAACGAATCCAGACACTTGCGCCCCCTTGTGCATCTGGCTAACATGAGTCCTGGGTAATCAAGCTTAGAACCGGGGTCCTTAGGCTTCACAGACAAGTGCTTAACCACCAAGCCATCTCTCCAGCCCTTTTTTTTTTAATTTTTAAAAACATTTTATTGATTTGAGAGAGGCGGGAGGAGAGAGGGAGAGAGGGGCGGGTAGAGAGAGAATGGGCATGCTAGGGACTCTAGCCCCTGCAAACACACTCCAGGCGCATGCACCACCATGTGCATCTGGCTTATGTGGTCCTGGAGAATCAAACCTGGGTTGTTAGGCTTCGCAGGCATGCACATTAACCACTAAGCCATCTCTCTAGCACACTAAAATATTTTTTGAAAAAAAAAATCTTCACTGGGATGAGATAGCTGAGTAGTTCCAGCAATGGACTGCTACAAACCCTTCCCCAAGAAAGAGCCCATGCTGAGCCAGGAGCTCAGGAGCACTTCCCCACCAGGGTGGAGGTGGCTCAGCTCCCTATTGCTCAACCGCCCCAGCATGGCAGAGCCTGCACAGAGTTCCCGCTCGCCCTTCCCTTTTCTGAGGTTGGCGTTAGCTCTTTGTCATCCTGGGCCTAAATGAAAACCTCTGGGAAGGGCTGACTTGTGGTTCTTTTCCAGCCCAAACCATAGAGAAGGGAGGCTTCAAAGAATCTGGGTTAATGGAAAACAGTTGTGCTTGTTGAGCCCTATGCACTGAGGGAACAAATTTAAATGCCTAAAGTCTCACTACATCCTGAAAAACATATCATTTGGAGAAGATAACTGTTTTGCAATGCTGGCAAAACAGCATAAAGAATGCACTGTGGGGATCTCAGGTTTATAAATACAGAGTGCTAGAGAGAGTGGGGACCGTGAACGCGTCAATCATTCATGATTCAATACATTGCTCAAGGGCGTCTGATGGGCTGAAAGCATATCAAGCCATGGGCATACTACAATGAAGAAGGAAAACACAGTCTCTGCTCTTGTGTGCTTTATGGCATAGCCATCCCTCAGTTCTTACTGGCATTGTTTCCAGGACCTTCTAATAGAAACCAAGACCCACGAGGACTCAAGTCCTTCATGTAAAATGGCATAGTGTTTGCATATAACCTTCACATATCCTCTCGTGTACCTTAACTCATCCCTAGATTACATATATTAACCAATACGGTGATTAACTTACTATTTATTAAGAGTGCTTGCCAAATATACAGATTTAATGCAATACCAATAAAAATCCCAATATTTTCCTTCACACAGAGAAAAAATGATCTCAAAATTTATATAGAATGGCAGAAGGCCTCGGATATCCAAGCATATCCTCAGCAAAAAGAAACACCTCTGGAGTCATCACCAAACCTGATCTAAAGCTATATTGCAAAGCCATAGTAATAAAAACAACATGGTACTGGCCTAAAATCAGGATTATAGACCAATGGAACAGAATTGAGAAATCAGATTTTGGATCAAGCAACTACAGCTACTTGATATTTGGCAAAGGCCCTAACACTGTAGGTTGGAAAAAGACAGCATCTTCAACAAATGGTGCTGGATAAACTGGATAACCGTATGCAGGAAAATGAAACTCGGTCTACACATCTCACCATGCACAAAAATCAAGTCCAAATGGATCAAAGACCTCAATATAAGACCGGAAACTCTGCTACTGCTGGAAGAAAAACTAGGAGGAGCTTTCCTTGATATAGGAATGGGAAAAGAATTCCTGAACAAAACCCTAGTAGCTCAGGAACTTAAACAATCACTCAATCACTGGGGTCTCATGAAGCTGAAAAGTTTCTTCACAAACATACAATAAGCAGAGCCAACCCACAAAATGGGAGAAAGTTTTTGCTGGCAAGACAACTGACAGAGGCCTAATTTCTAGGATCTACAAAGAACTCAAAAGCCTATACAATAAAAAGTCACACAACCCACTCACAAAACGGGGCAGAGAACTGAATAGGGAGTTCTCAGAGGAAGAAATATAAACGGCAAACACACACTTAAGAAAATGTTCATCATCCCTAGTCATCAGGGAAATGCAAATTAAAACAACCATGAGATTACACCTTACCCCCAGTAAAGATAGCAAACATTAAAAAGTCAAATGAAAACAAATGCTGGTGAAGATGTGGAGAAATAGAAACACTCATTCACTGTTGGTGGGAATGTAAGATGGTACAACCACTATGAAAAGCAATATGGAGACTCCTAAAAAGGTTGACTATAGACTTACCAACAGACCCAGTTATTCCCTTACTGGGCATTTACCCTAAAAGCTCCATGCCTCAGTTCAGAGAGATTTGCTCAACCATGTTTATAGCAGCTTAATTCATAATAGCTAGGAGCTGGCATAAACCCAGATGTCCATCATTAGACAAATGGGTAACCAAGATGTGTTATATCTACATGATGGAATTCTACACAGCAGTAAGGAAAAATGACACAATGAAATTTGAAGAAAAATGGTAGAACCTGGAATAGATCATTCTCAGTGAACTCACCCAATTACAGAAAGATAATTGGCACATGGTCTTACTCATCTGTGGCTCCTAACCTGAATCTACCTGAGATGCTGACATATCTCATAAGCATCTCAAGGACCGGACATTAGGGAGGGTGGGGCATGAGGGGAAGGTAAGGGGGGGGGCACAAAACTGGACCCAAATGGCAATGGTAGCATAAAATTCTATATCCTAAAAGACAGACTAAATGGTTGAACCTTCATCATGTCCTTAGAAGGAACACCTGAACCACAAGGCCCGGAGAGGGTATGATGAAGACTAACCTTAATCTTCTCATTTCTCTCTTTCTCTCTCCCTCTTCTCTCTCTCCTCTCTTTCTCTTTCATATTACCTATCTTTTTCTTCCTTCTTTTCTTTGGCACTGACCTGTAACTCCCAGTACCAGCATGTGGCTACCATCCACAATGAGCTGTTGACCAGACAGAACTACAAGGTTTCCCAAAACAAGACAGATTTCTGTCAGAGTACTTGATAACCCACCAAAGGTTAGTGGTAAGACCCTAATGCTGAAGACACCATATGCTGTTGGTACGGAACATGGAGTGACCTGGCTGGAATCTGGAAGAGAGTCAGTCCCCAGACAGCTCATCTAGTACCACAAGGTGCTACATGAGTGACTGGGGGAAAATGACCAACATCTGTCCAAGCAACTCATGGTCTAAGCTACTCATCAGTGAACAACCTGATGTGATGCTCACGCAAGTGCAATGGTGGCACACAGCCATGGTGGGTAACTAACTGCTCTTGATTTGGCTAACGAATCAGCTCAGTGGAACAGAACCCATAGCTGGTTCTGGGAAGCAAGTCAGAACCATATCCAAAAACTGGGCCCGCTTTCCATTATCAAGCTCCCACCAATTGTGAGCTACAATAGGGCCTACATCTATTAAATTCTCTCTGAAATAATAAAGCTTATCCCATTTATCTGGTGCTGACTTCACTCTCTGTTGGAAAATGTGCTTCTTTTTTTCAGATAGACGCAGATCCAGAGGAGAGAATCAGCCCATCGCACCTCACCAGGGCCCCAGCTGAAACCAAGAGTACTTGGGGAAATGGGCAAGAGTGCTGCTTTCTTGGTGAACCTGGTACCAGCACAAGGGTGAAGGAGATAGACACAGAGAACACTCAATTCCTACCAAACCAGATATCCAGAGACACAAGCTCCCAAGACCTCAGCACTGAAGCAGACCTAAAATGAGCCCAACATGGCTCAGGGAAATTTGTGGGAGAGGGGGCTGAAAGATTGTTAGAGCCACACGGTGGGACACTATACACAGAAACATTGCCTCTTACCCATAACTGATGGCTAACTCCACAATGCATGACCCATATTCCCCAACGAGGAGGGTCCCTGCAGAGACGGGAGGACAGGGAGGAGGCTAACAATGGTACCAACATGCTTGTATACACAGTGCATATAACTAATAATAATAATAATAGAAAAGAGGAAACATTTTCAAATAAAAATTTCTAAAACATCAAAAAAAAAAAGAGTGCTTTCCAAGCACATTTTCCTTGCAGCAAAATGATCACAAGATTAAATAGTAGAAGATAGAAAGGACAAAAGTAACCAGTGACTTTAGGACCTTCAGCACACTGCTTTGCATTGAGAATCTCGAAGGATGCACCCATCCCCAGCTTATTTCATTATGGTGTCCTCTCGAGAGTTGCATCTTGGGCACCAAGTCACATGAAACATGGGCCCATGGGCTACTGCCATGTAGGGTGTGCTCTGAACACCTCTAGTAAGGTCACTCACGTCGATACACATCCATGGAGTTTTATCACCACGGTGCATGACTTTTTTTTAATATTTAATTTATTTATTTGAGAGGGAGAAAGAGGCAGATAGATAGACAGACAGACAGACAGATAGAGAATGGATGTGCCAGGGCCTCTAGCCACTGCAAATGAATTCCAGATGCATGTGCCACCTTATGCATTTGGCTTACATGGGCACTAAGGAATCAAACCTGAGTCCCTAGGCTTTGTAGGCAAGCACCTTAACTGCTAGGCCATTTCTCCAGCCCTCAAGGTACATGACTTCAGCAACTGTAGGGCAAAGCATGAACTGCACGTATTCATATGGTTCAAGACCTACTGGATTCTAATTCCTGAGCCAAGCCTGGCCAAGATGGAGGCACAAAGTCACATCTTACCGCAGTGCCCGGCTTCTCGGTGCTCTCTACACAACATCGTCAGCACTGCCTTTGCCCCATCGGTATGACTGTCAACACAGTGAGAAAGGCAATCAAATCTCAACAAGAAGCCAGGAGTAGTGGTGCACGCCTTTAATCTCAGCACTGGGGAGGCAGAGGTAGGAGGATCGCCATGAGTTTAAGGCCAACCTGAGACTACATAGCGAATTGCAGGTCGGCCTTGGCTGGAGTGAGACCCCACCTTGAAAAAACAAAAACAGCAAATGTCTCAGCATCATTGCAAAACTAGTGTTGACTTTATGCAAACATCTGTAGTCTATACACTAGCCACTGATATACAGCCAGCAACTTCAGCACACAGCGAATCTTATTGATGGCGCTGGTGACATCATGAGAAAGAGTTCGGTGAGCCCATCAGGATCGTGTTCCTCTCTCCAAATCAGTCCCAGGAACTAAGGATGAAGTGTTCTCATTGCTTAGGTCTAAATCCCATAAACACGTGTCTGAGAAGAATGGGAAGAATGGTGCTCTGCCTATCAAATCACAGGGAATGGACTTCCATAAATAGTGATGACTTCCTCACAGGAGGAAGAGGGAAAGGACAGGCTACGGCAAACGCTTTGTGACTCAGTAGGATAAGTAGGTGGTAAGTGCTTGAGCAGAGGCCTGGGGCCATGCTGGAGGGAGCCAGAGGCCAGCACCAGGCAGGAGAGGACTTGAAAGCAGGAGGATCCAAGGCAGACCCGCTCCCCACCACCCCAGGTCACCAGCTGCTGCAGCCAGTTTGTTAATTCAGCAGGAACAGGTGGCCAAAGCCCAGGTTGGTCAATGTATGTTAATAGAGATTGGTGCTTCCTTCTGTGGCAACTCTCACCAGAGGTACCATATGATTGTTTACCAGTTTCTTATCCTGGTCAGGCTTGGCACAGGAATTGGAAGCCCATGGGTCTCAAGGGGTGATTGGTAGAAGACATGGCAGAGGGGATTCCAATATCAGAACTGAGGATGGAGAATGACTATCTACAGCCTGCACCAACTGATGAAAACAAGCCACAGACACTCCAGGCAATGCAGCTTTAAAATGCCATTTGCTCAAATGCAGTGCTACCTACCAGAACATTCTGCTCTGGTGATCAAAGTCCCCCTTGCCCCCTCTTAAGTGCTCCCCTAGGTTTCCTTGATGTCATACTTTCTCAGCTTCCCTCCTAATTTCCTGAAAGCTGCTTCTCAGATTCCTTTGCACATCCCTTAAGTGATGGTAGGCTTTGGGGGCTCTGCCACAAACCTCCTTTCTTCCCTCAAGGGCAGTGTGATTGGCCCCCATGCTTTCAATTTCCACCACAATTTCTTTCTTAAAACCGCTGAGGGCCACCCCCATGTCTGCAGGCACAAATGTGCTCTTTGTGCACTAAGCTCCCTCTGGACTCTCAAGAGCCTGGGATAGTCAGAGCAGTTGGCACCAAGGCTGTCTGTCACAAGCCTAAACATACACAGTGGGACAGAAACCAAGTCAGTGTGACTACCTCAATGGCTGACTGGTACGGTAGGGGACGGAAGGGCGTGCGTGTGGCCTAACTTTCTATCCACATTTCAAACTGACATTTAAATTTAAAAAAAATCTATGAAGACTCTGAGAGAGGACTTGCTACAATTCCTTAAGACTATGTCATTGACCCATCCAATGTAGCTGAGTGAATAATCCTTCCATGTGTCAAGCTCAGAGAGTAGGCATCAGGAGGGCACAGGGCAAGAAAGGATCCAGACATATCTGTAGTATGAATCAGTGTAAGAGCCACACACAGTCCAGCTCCAGCAAATTGCTGCATTTGAAACAATCTAAGCTGAAAGTATTAGATTCATGTATTTTAACACACACACATCTCACATTTTAACATAGCTGAAACCAGGACATGTCCAACAAAAGATTTGTTTGTCAGAGTTTGACTGAAAGTGTTATTTTCTTTTAAGCCTATCCAAAAGATAAGAAAGGAGCTGGAGAACTGGCTCAGTGGTTAAGAGTACTTGCTTGAAAAGCCTGACAGCCCAAGTTTGATTCCCCAGTACCTACATAAAGCTACATGCACAGAGTGGCATATGCATCTGAAGTTTATCTGCAGTGGTAAAAGGCCCTGGTGTGCCCATTTCTCTCTCATTCTCTCTCTGCTTAAAAATGAAAACTAACATTTAGGGCTGGAGAGATGGTTCAGCAGTTAAAGGAGCTTGCTTGCAAAATGTGCAGGCCCAGGTTCAATTCCCTAGCACCCACATAAAGTCAGATGTACAAAGTGGCACATGCATCTGGAGCTTGTTTACAGTGGCAGGAGGCCCTGACATGCCCTCTTTGTGTCTCTCTTTCTTTCTCTCTCCCTTTTCAAATAAATATTTAAAAATTAAACCAAAACTGTTTTTAAATTTTGCAGAAGATAAACAAAATTTATAATTAATAAACCAGTGTTGTCTTAGATAAAAAAAAATATGTGGATTGCCCAGAGAACATGAAATGAGATCAGATCTCTACTCCACAGCATGGTGCCCTGAAGTCTTTGCTTTTGTTTCTTTAGGTTTTCAAGTCTCTCATACCTGACAACTACCCATATGCCTCCCCCTGCATGCCTAACTCTCCACCGAATGAAATAAATAGGCCCTCGAGAAAAACAAAAACAAAAACAACAATAACAAAGAAACTGTTCTCTTTCTCTACCTCTCTTCTCCTCCTCCATGGAGCCAGCCTTAGCCATCTTTGTCAGACATGTCCCAGACCCTCTCCTCTGGTTCTTTCCCAAGCCTGATTTAGTCTGCTCTTCTTAATAGAAAAAAAAAAAAGGAAAATGAGGCACTTGGCAGATAGTATTTCATTTACCTAGGAAGGAAGGAGGAAAAAGAGCTTTGAACTGCCCCACAGGCATAGCTGCTAGGCGGGAACCAAGGATAGCAGGCAATAGAGCCACAGCAAGGGCTGGATGGAGTGAGGGGTGTTACCTATTATTGAGATCCTAGGAAGGCTCAGCACGTAAAACCTCCCCATAAGCTTTGTATGTATGCCTGTACATTTACACATCTGACCACTTGCACAAACACATGCATATGTGTGGTGGGTTGATTCAGCTGTCCCCCATAATCTTAGGAGTTCCGAATGCTAGATCCCCAGCTGATGGAGATTTGGGAATTGACACTTCCTGGAGGCAGAGTATTGTTGGGGGTGGGCTTATGGGTGTTATAGCCAGTTTCCCCTTGCCAGTGTCAGGCACACTCTCCTGTTGCTATTGTTCACCTTATGTTGGCCAGGGAGTGATGTCCACCTTCTGCTCATGCCATCGTTTTCCCCTGCCATTGTGGAGCTTCCTCCTCAAGTGTATTAGCCATCTTTTTCCCCACAAGCTGCTCTTGGTTGGGTGATTTCTGCCAGCATTGTGAACCTGACTGAGACAACACGCAAAGTGTGCATGTGCTCGAACACTAGGCAGAAGCCTGTCTCTGCTGCATTGCATCACACCAGGAGGGATGGAGGGAGGCAAGCTCAGGATGGCTGCACTTCTCCAGGGATGAAGATGCCCAAGGAAGGGAGAGGGAAGTGGTCCTGTTAGGTGGACCCAGCAAGTTAGTGTCAGGACAGTAGCCCGATTCCCATATGCTGGTGTTGCAATCAGGTTCACATTGCTGGCAGAAAACACCCAACCAAAAGCAGCTTGTGGAGAAAAAAAAAAAAGAGTTATTTTGCCTTATAAACTCAAGGGGAAGTTCCATGATGGCAGCGGAAAATAGTGGCATGAGCAGAGGTAGGACATCACCTCCTGGCCAACATCAGGCGGACACCAACAACAGGAGAGTGTGCCAAACACTGACAAGAGGAAGCTGGCTAGAACACCCATAAGCCCACCCCCAACAATACACTGCCTCCAGGAAGCTTTAATTTCCAAATTGCCATCAGCTGGGGAAGCTAGCATCCAGAACACCAAAGTATATGGGGGACACCTGACTCAAACCACCACTGACTGCAGAGAACTGGGGGAAGGGTCTCATCCTGGAGAAGAAGGCTGTGTTATCCAGGCTTGTTTGAGGCCAGGGAAATGGTGGGGATGAGCCCCATACCTACTTCTATTCCCCCACTGAATCTATCCACAAATCTTTGAATAACATGAGTAAAGAGCGGCCTCCACTGGATAGAGAAGGTCTTATGACTGGGGGCATGTGAAGCTAGGAGAAAGGAGAAATAGGGGGTCTCTGGGGAGATCCTACATCTCAAGGATCTTAGAAAAAATAAAGGCAAAGATGGGAAGATGAGCCTGAAGAGGGGGTGAGGGAGGGAGCCCCATTTTGACCACAGGTTTCTACCCCAGAGTTTGGGTCATCCCCCTCTTGGGGGGTTAAGGAGAAGGTGGAGTCTGGACAGGGGTAGGTCTTATTGCTGGAGAAGGTCCCATCGGAGAACTTGGTAGGTCCCTGAAGATAGGGGTGGGCTGCAGCCTAGCCACCTGGTCCCCACCTCTCTGAGCTCAATGTTGTTCCTCAGCTAGCCTCAGGCAGCAAGCCAGTCAGAGGCAGGGTGAGTGTGCCCTGCCCTTTGCAAGGCACCCAGCAGTAGGAGTATAAGTAAGGAAGGGAGTGGTTGGACTGGGAGTTCTGAGGGAAATCGGGTGTCAACACAGGTGGAGCTGTAATCCTGTCTGAACTGCAAATCCAGCCACACAGCACAGTCAAGGCTGGCTGTGCCCCAGTCCTCAGGCTGCTCAGAGCTCAGAGCCTGAGGAAAAGTGGAGAAGGGCTTTCTATGGGAGGATGTGGAGACCTTAAACCCTGAATCCTTTTTCCCTGGAAGCTTCCAGAGTTGGGCCCCTGAGAAGCTCTAGAGGCTCTTTCTCAGCAAGGCTCTGCAAATCTCTGGTTGAAAGTGTGTATCACCCAAAACAGGTCAGGTTTAATTATTAATCACCTGGCCAAGGCAATCAACCTAGACCAAGGTCTCTTTCTCCCAGGGTTCTTCCACTCCATGTTATCTGTCCCGCACCCCCATCACACTCCCCAATGCCTTCTAGCCAGCTAGAGAGGGTGGTGGTAGGAGTTCCCTGCAGCCCCTCGGGCGTGCAAGAGGCATTGATGAGGTGTAGGCTTCAGGCAGGCAGGTGTGGTTTCCAAGGTGCAGGGTGAACCAAGGCCATCCACCCAGTGTTGACACAACTGTCATAAACACAGCTTTGTTCCCAGCTCTGCCTGAGAAGGTTCTGGGGAACTGGGTGAGCCTGGCTAGGTGGGGACACAGAGTGAGAACAGACAGGTTTGGGGAGGGAATGACCCTGGGGACACAGGGCCATGAAGCCCGCATTGGAGGCCCAGCTCTGTGGCTACGAAGGAATCTGGTTTGCATTAAAAGGCTAAGATTTGGGCGGCACAAGCAGACTGGTGAGCTCATCAGAGCTGGGAGCCAGCCCTGAGTTAGGGGATGCTGTTGAGGGAACGATGGACAAAGCAGAGGGGGGGGGGGGTGTGGGATGGTTCCTGGGTCCATCCTGCTGTTACAGCCAGGTAGGCCAGTCCTTGCGGTGTCTGAGGCTCGGGCCCCTGTTGCCCCAGTCAGTCCTAGGGAGGGATGGGAAAAAGGTCTTCAGCAAGTAGTCATTAATCATGACCCCATCATGCACACAGCCCTGCCTTTGTAACCTCAATGACTGCTGTCTCCCTCCTAGGCCTGTAGGCAAACAAGGAAGGCAAACTTAGATCACAAAGCAACATGATGAGGTCTTGACAGCAGGGCCCTGAGTATGATGATGGTCTAGGGTAGGGACACAAAGGGATCTGAAGCACAGTGGGAGGAAAATCTTGGTGGTGGTGGTGGTGGGGGACAGAGAGAGAGAGTCAAGGCTTTCTAAAGAAGGTAACTCATGAGGAGAACAAGAAAGAATGTCTAGTTGTCAAGTAGTGAGAAAAGAGGTGATTCCGGGTAGTTAGTGGGAAAGCCACTTGTAAAATCAAGCAGCTGAGAAGGGACTTGTTTGGGGACCAGTGAAATAGCAGTGTGGACGAGTCTCAATGGAGGCTTGTGGGGAGTGGAAGAGGGTAGGGTAAAAATGAAATAGTGTACATTGAGCCACAAGCTAAGGCACATGAGGAACGCACAAGTGTAAGACCAGGGTGGCAGCCCCTGAGGAAAACTACCCCACAGGGGTTCTTCACCAGGAGTGGGGAGATGGTAACATGATGGTGTCCTTCCCAGGACTGTGGCCGGCAGGACTAGGGTTGAGAGAGTTCAAGGAGGAAAGGGTCCAGCCACTCCACTGAGAAGGACAGCAAGTCTCTACCCGTTGTACTCTCACCCTAACACTTCAGGCAAGAACACATCAGATGGCCACGTGGGAAGCCTGAGCTGATGGCAGGTGACATTTCCCAGCTTCATTGCAGATTTGATCCCAGGTAGTCAAGGCTCCTGCCCCTCCTCCCCCCGCCGGTGACCTGTCCCTGAACCAGAAAGCTCTCCCTCTCAAAGGTTTGCAAACAAGGTTGCCCCTGCGTTGCTCTCCCCAGGCTGCACCTGACCACACAGGTTATGAGACAGTTTCCAGACTCCCCTGAGGAAATCAGCATTGCTCAGCAGGCTGTGGTCATCCTTTAGGGGGACCCCAAGAAGTACACGCCGGAAAAGGTTTTCTCCCAGAGCTCAGATGGGCAGGGACCTGACCCGGAGCTCTCTGTGGCAGTATGGCACGGCAGTCAAGGGGTAACACTTCCCTCTTCCTTGTCTTATGGACACTGGTCCCAGAATTTTCGCTAATCAACAGGAGTGAGAAATTTCAAAAAAAAAAAAAAAAAACGAGAACAAAAATGAAATAAAAGCTCCACAAATTCAGGCCAGTATGCTTCCTGTGAGGTAGACTGGGCAGATGTGAGCCTTTGGACCCTGAGATGCCACCTTGACAGAAACTATTTCATACAGGAAAGCACCAATTTACACCATTCTAATGTCCCCTCCAGAAAGGTCTCCACTGTGCTCCTCTTGCCCACACCACAGGCAGGTCAAAGTACCCGCAGACCATAGCTAGAACAGTCTCTCCCAGGTAAATTGGGAAACTGCCCATTCCAACAAGGAGGAGAAACTAGATCATGTGTCTTTTGTTGTTTTGTTTTTCTTATTTTTTTTTTTTTTTGAGGTAGGGTCTTGCTATAGCCCAGGCTGACCTGGAATTCATAATGTAGTCTCAGGCTGGCCTTGAACTCAGAGCGGTCCTCCTACCTTGACCTCCCAAGTGCTGGGATTAAAGGCGTGTGCCACCACACTCAGCTGCCGTGTCTTCTTCCTGTTGCCTTGGCTTCCAGGAGGTTCCCAGGCACATGTCATGTTTACTTACCAATCCTCTGTCAGCTCTGACTGATCACATGCTTGCTGCCTCCAATTTCCAGTTCTCTGTTGTCTTAATCTGCTCGCACCTGGCCTGTATTATACAACATCTGACTCGTGTTGGAAAGAGGCAGGAAGTAAATAAACAACTAAGTTTCACTGAGGAAAGGGAGGTCAAAAGCATAAAGTGTCTGCCAGCCTTATGGGGCCATGGGGCAATGCCTGTTTAAAAAAAATGTTTTTTTGTTTATTTTTACTTATTTATTTGAGAGCGATAGAGAGGGAGAGGGAGAGGGGGAGCACGGGTGCCCCAGGACTTCCAGCCACTGCAAACAAACTCCAGATGCGTGCGCCCCCTTGTGCATCTGGCTAACGTGGATCCTGGGGAATCGAGCCTCGAACCAGGGTCCTTAGGCTTCACAGGCAAGCGCTTAACCGCTAAGCCCTCTCTCCAGCCCAGGGAATGCCTTCTGAATCACATCTGTATGCCCCTAGGGTCCCTTACAGCAGAGAACAGGGGCTTTCCTTTCGGGCCCCACCTGGAGCAGCCCCAAGACCTTCCTTCCTCTCATCCAGCCCTTCTTGTCCCCTCAGGACCCAAGTTCCCAGGCAAGATCTCCAGAGTGGGAAGAAAGTGTTTCTTCTGCTCCTACCTTGGCCTTCTTTCCTGTTCCCATTGTAGGTGGGGAACCTTGGGTTGATTTACTTTCTAGGAAGGGGGACATATTGGGACGATCACTTTCTGGAATTTAGTAATGAATATATCTGTCACAACTACCTGGAGTACAGCCAAGTTAGGCTGCTCTTGACATACAAAGGTTTTAGGAACAAAAGTCAGCCAGCCCTGAGATAGGCAGGTGAGGACAGTGGCTAAGAGCATGATTTGAAGCCCAATGTGGTGGCCCATACCTGTAATCCCAGCACTTGGGAAGCTGAGGCAGGAGGAATATAAGTTTGAGGCCAGCTAACATGGGCTACATAACAAGACCCTGTCTCAAAACAAAACAAAACAAAACAAACAAAAACTCATGGTTTGTGTCTAGCTCTCCTGTTCACAGCTTGCCTGTTCCCCCACTTCCCCTGCTGTAAATGGGAAGAATGCTTGCCTCTCCCTGCAGAGTCTATATAGGCCCACAGAGGGGCTCAGGAATCAATCGGACTAGTGAGGGGCACAGTATTAGCTCAAGAAAGTGAGACAAACGTATGTGAACCCCAGGGTCCCTGATCAGTGACATCATCCTGGCCATGGCCATGCTATCCAACACTACCATCTCCTCAGAAGGACCACTGACTGGGCAGTGTGATCTCAGAGAATGGACTTCGGATCTCCAAGGGCCTCGCTAAGGACCTCTCATTTCCAGCGACAACCCTGAAAGACTGGCTGCCCAAGGGCAGTAACTATGAAACCCACTAAACAAACCTTTCCCATGCCCTCACCCTGGTCTTATGACTACCCCCGAACCAGCTCCCACAGTATCCATCTACCAAGGCCAAGCTGGTCTCCTTTCCTATAACCCCCATTGTCAAGCTTTTCTGCATGAGAGACCCTCCCGTTGAATGTTCTCTGTTCATATCACTCCTTCATGCAAGCCCAGTAAATGTCCCTTCTATTCTAGGAGCTTCTGGGGAAGTCCCTGGTAGTCATGGAGAACAGCATTGTTCAAAGTGTGATCAGTGGACACCATCTGCCCTGAATGCCCCAGAGGATTGTTAAAATGCAAATACCTAGACTTGACCTTGATCAGACTCTCCACAACAGGCCAACAATCTGCAGTTCTGGCTAATGCTTCCTCCAAGTGACTCAGATCAAGGATCTGTCTTCAGTCCCTTGCTGGCTGCCAATGTCCAGTTAGGACTGGAACTGGAGGATTCCCAACATAATCTAATGACTCTCTGGGTGGCCCCAGCAGCACTACCCAGGAGATCAGCCATTCAAGAAGTTAGGCTGCTTTAGGCAAGTCACTTCCTCTTTCTAGGCCTTTTATTTTCTTGCAAAAGGAAGGATCAAGCTGGGCAGAGAGGCCTGTGTCTGGAGTCCCAGCACTTGGGAGGCTGAGGTGAGAAGATTGCTTGAGCTCAGGAGTTCAAGACCAGGCTTGGCAATATAGCAAGACCATGTTGCAAAAAAAAAAAAGGGGGGGGGTCAGGGAGAGTGGGGAAGAGAGCTCAATTGGCAAAGTCCTTGCCTTGAAAGCAACCTGAGTTTGATTCCCTCATACCCATGTAAAACGCCAGGGACCATGAGCCTTAAATCCCAGAACCAAGGAGGCAGAGACAGTCAGATCCCTGTAGCTCTCTGGCCAGCCCATCTAGCAGAATCGGTGAGCTCCAGGCCAGTGAAGGACCCTGTCTCAAAAAGAGATGGAGAGTGTATCTGAGGAATAACACCCGAGATTGTCCTCTGGCCTCCACAGGCACACACGCGCGCGCGCACACACACACACACACACATGAATTTGCTTATACACACACATGCACGTACACACAGGACCAAGACTAGAGTCTCTGGAGTCATCCTGTTCTTACATGCTTGCGGTTGCATTTGGGTTAAGTGCCTGTGCAAGGCCATCATTGTGGGAAAACAGAGTGGGGAGCTGTTGAGGACCTGCCTGGGTAGTCAGTTAGCACTTGTGATTGGCTGTTCAAAGAGCACAGAGTCCTCAGACTAAACAGGGGCCAAGGTCATTATCCAAGTGGCCTGACCAAGGAATACTAAGCCATGGCAGTCAGGAGCTGTTGCAGTCCGGTTTGCATTGCTGGTAGAAATCACCCAACCACGAGCAGCTTCTGGGAAAAGGAGATTTATTTTGGCTTACAGGCTCAAGGGGAAGCTCCACGATGGCAGGGGGAAACGATGGCATGAGCAGAGGGTGGACATCATCCCCTGGCCAACATAAGATGGACAGTAGCAACAGGAGGGTATGCCAAACACTGGCATGGGGAAACTGGCTATAATACCCATAAGCTTGGCCCCAACAGTACACTACCTCCAGGAGGCATTAATTCCCAAATATCCATCAGCTGGGAAACTACATTCAGAACACCTAAGTTTATGGGGGACACCTGAATCAAACCACCATAGGAGCTGACCCCTGAGGACAGGTTGGGGCATAGTGCAGAATCTGGATATCAGGGCTCCGGTCCAGTTGATAAGTCAGAGGCAGGCTGTTGGCCCCCAGGGACACAGGGAGCAGATGGGAACACCCAGGCATGGGGGAACAACTGCAGCTCGGGATGGAGTGGGTGATCCCAGGGCATCTACACTGCAAAGGCCTGTGCTGACATGACACAGAGGGCAGCGTGCACAGTGCCTGCCTGAGTTATGCCTGTCATACAATATGCTGGGACTGGACCCTGAATTTGGGATAGCAGGACAAGCTCATACTCTGTTTTAGCCAGCTAGGGCACAGACTGCAAGCACAGGGAAGGGTGTCCCCTAACCCTCTCTGGAACTGAAGGCTAGCCACCACAGGATGGAGGTAGCGTGGGGCAGTAAGAAGTGCCACAGGAAGTGCTTTTAGATCTATAATCTGCTTCCAGTGATGACAAGTGACCCCACTCTGCCTTTTGGGTTTAAGCTTCTCAGCCCATCCCCATTGACTCAGGAGCACTGCCAACCATGGGGAAGGACCTACAGAAGGCTCCAGGTCATTCAAAGCTCTGGCCAGCGGAACCGGGGAGACTGGCATTGTGTTGTTTGAAGACCTCCTGTAATGAAGAGGGCTACTATTCATGCCCAAGGAAATAGGCCGGAGGAAGTCACAGGGAAGCAGTGATGCTAATCACCTCTGGGGTTAAGGGAATTGCTGATGAGAGCATTTGCACATAGAAAGGCATCCAATCGTTTTGGTTTTCATAATCTGTGCTGAATAGTAGCCCTCTTCCTAGCCAATGAGAGATTCTGTCTTAACACAAGGTAAATAGCAGCTGGGGGACAGCACCCAAGGCTGCACAGAGGCACTCACACGTGTTCCTGCGTACACATCCAGCCCAGGGCTCTGTGAGCCACCCCGGACGAGACTCTGACAAACACTTGAACGAACATGGCCACTCACTCGCAAGCTTTCAAAGTCTCTTTATTAAAAATTCTTTTTTTTTTCTTTTTGTAAAAACAAACACTTTGCAGTCAGTTATACAAATCAGGAAAAGTGATAACAATTTATAAGACACTCAAAAAAATTCAAATACTTTACAAGTTCAAACTTAAATTAACTAATGCTTTTTTTTTTTTTTCTCAAAAAGCCACAAAACAAACTCTGGTCCAGTTCAAGTATAATCTTATAGATCACAGCCTCGGACTGTCCAAGAATAGGAAACACTGATTCTAAGAGCTGCTGCTCACACCAACATCAGGTTTGCCAAATTCATCGGGAATACCACCTGGATATATTTCATTCTGGGTGTTAACAATGAAGAGAAAATTAAACAGGCCTTCTGTTCTATTAACCCAAGTGAAGCTGTTATGCAAGGCAATGACTGCTCTTGGGTAATCTTTCCAGGGAGAAACACTTTAAAATGGTTGACAAAACGCTGAAGAATTTAAAAAAGAAATCAGTATTTTCCTGGTTACTTTAATATTGCATTGCATGTGACATACATAGGAACAAAAGTGCAAATTATAAGGTCAGTGAAGGGCCATGTCAATGGAATTATATAAAAATAAATAAAAATAAACATATAAATATATATATAGACACAAACATGTATAGAATCTCCAATGATTTTATTAATTAATTAATGTATTTATTTTGGTTTTGCAAGATAGGGTCTCACTGTAGCTCAGGCTGACTTGGAAGTCACTATGTAGTCTCAGGGTGGCCCTGAACTCATGGCGATCCTCCTACCTCTTCCTCCCAAGTGCTGGGATTAAAGACGTGCGCCACCACGCCTGGCTATTATTTATTTATTTTTTAAATATGTGTTGCCACAGCTTGCATCAAACTCCTGATCCTCCTGCCTCCACCACTTTAGAAATTTCCTACTGGCATGTGCCACAACAACCAGGTACAGTGATTTTACACTGAAGGCTTTGACTGAATGCAGAAGCTGCCTCTTCTCTCTCCCTTCCAGGGGTGTCCTCCCTCCTGCTTTCCCATATGGAGGTCAATCTACTAACAAGGGAGCTGGGAACTGGGCCATGTGGATTTCCATAGAAACACTACTGAGGTGCGGCCAATGGAGTTGGTGAAGTCTTCTCCCACTGAGCTTGGGGAGGAAGCGTCTGGCCTCTGACAGAGGTGGCCAAACAGCTGTTCCCAGAAGGGATTAAAGGCTTGCTAAGAAATGAGAGGTTTAGCTGGTGATCAGAACATTGGGTTTAAAAACTGGGTGGGATCAGCCAGAGGAACAATGGGGACTAAGCCATAATCTTCAGTCTTTTCTCTTTGAGATACGGCATTCCTGAAGCCCTCCCCACATAGCCCAACGGTGGGCTATTTCTTGCTTCTTCCAACTTCTCACCACCCAGTCTATATAGACCTGTCTTACTCCCCTCCTTGTCTTAACTCTTTCCTTTCACAGGTTGCCAAAAATTCTGAGAACCATATATGGCAAGGTTTATACATGGTAATTTTAGGTTTTGCATTTGTTTCATTTATATGCCTGTTTCCTTGCTAATAAAATGTTAATTGTTGAACTAAATAATTTCTCCACCCTTATTGCATTTGCACAGAGCACAGAATACAGTATAAGAGGGAGGAAAACTAAACCAACATGATCCCTGCCCAGTCTACCTGCTTGTACCCAGGAACAGAAACCACATCAAAAGCCATCTGTCTTCCTTTCATTCTCTCAGGCTTAGCCATGTAGTGAGTCTTCAGTGGAACGTCTCAGCCCATGGAAACTGCGCCAGGCTCCCTCTGATCTCCGTGGCTCTGGTAGAACCTCATTCCCAACATCTTTGTCCCCAAAGTTTCAACCAAGACCATATGGCCTGTGTAGGGTGGGGTCACTGATTCCATCTTTTCTTCCCAACATTTTCCCGAGGCCTGTACATGTGGTCAACCCCTTTGAGCCCCTCCAAGCACTGTGCTGTTAGAATGGGCCCACCTACCTACAAATACCCGCACACCAATGCCATTCTTTGGCCCTCTCTTATTTTCTCCGGCACTGAGGAATCATTTAGAAACCGCCCCGAGGTGAGGTCAGTTGGACCCCAGAGCAGAGGCACCCAGGGCGAGTCAAGGTCAGATGCCCATTCCTTTATTCTGAGTCAAACCAATGCCTCAAACTGCAGAAGCCAGCTTGTACCCTTGGCCCACACCAACTGCACTTTAGCTGGAGGGAGAAGATACAGCTGTTGTCGTCTTTAGTTAAAGCGAACCTAGACCAAATGCATTGTCCTGAGGAGAACAAATCCTGACACCTTCTGCAATCAAGAGGAAGCAAGGGAGTTTGGATGGAGCCTATCAGAGGTCCCACAATAAAGAGCTCTTCTTTTCTCTATAAAATTAATTTGATTTTACTTTAAAGTATAAACCTGGTAGAGTCCTAGAATAATTGAGACAATGAAAATTCTATAAAAAGGGGGCTTTTGGCTGGAGATGTAGCTCTATTGTAGAGTGCCTACTTAGAATGCTCAAGGCCTTGGGTTTAATTCCAGACACCACCTTCCTCTCCCCCCTCCAAAAGAAAGAAAAACAGGGGCTTTCCAAACCAGTGAAGTCCAACTGAGGAAACTCAGTGAAGCTACTCCCATGTTTGCCAGCTGATTCTCTTTGGTGAGTGGTCTCAGAACCACAGGACCCAACTCTTCTCTCCCTATTCATGGGACACACAGAGGCCAGGCTGCAAGAGTGCTGGAGATTCAGTGAAGAGGTCCCCACGTGCAAGGACTTCTGCCTAGCCTTCTCCTTTCATGACTCAGCTCGCCTGAGCTGCTATATCCTATCAAAACTTTAAAAACACTGACAATCCCTGAGACATTGGATTTTATGAAAAGGAAATGACTCTTGGCACAGAAGGTAAGAGGAAGAGAGAAAAGCAAACTGAAAGTTTGTGGGAAAGACACTAGAGTGTGTAAGGAGCTGGTGGCCCTCAATGACTGGATGGGCCAGAGTGACTCGGGTCTTGGGAGAAACTTTGGGGGCATTTTAACGAGGTTTCTGGAAACAAGGCCAAGCACCATGCCCTGCCTGGCTGACAATCCTTTCTCTCTGGTGTCAGTCCTGTCCCCAAGGCTGGGTGGCCCCCACCTCAGCAGACCTTTCTTCCCAACTTCCCGAGACAGCACCAGTAGCTGTGGCATCAGAGCCGTTTCCTCTCAAAGTGTGGCACAATTCCGCCGTCCTCAGGGCTCGGGCTGCCTGCCCCCTCCGTCTCCTTCAGGCCCTCCTCTGCCAGCTGGGATAGGTACTTCTGTGGAGAGAGCACAGAGGAAGCAGGGAGATGTCAGCAGTGGCCTGGAGGGGGTGGTGTGTGCGCCTGGGGCCCCTCTCCTCAACACCTCCCTCTTTACCCCATTCTCTTGGGTGGACAGGACCCCATTATGTTCATGTACAAATGATGTGAGCTCTCTTGGAGAAAAAGTATAACGTACAGAAACTAACAACAGCAGCCACTTCCCACGCCACCTTCAGGTGCCAAGCACTTACTAACTGCCTGGTTTACATAAACTCGGGCCTCGTGACAATTCTAACTGCTTTCTGAGAGACCAGCACATCCAAGTGTAAAAAGCAGAAGGAGCAAAGCTGGAGGGGCGCAGAAACCCTGGACGGGCTCATTTTGACATCAGAGACCCCCAACAACCTCTTTCCTCCAGGGACAGGTCCTGGAGGTTTCTCGGTGGATTGTAAATGGTATGTTTGCTGTATAGTTGGGGGCTACCTCTACAAGTCTAGAAGCATTCGGGGCTATGATTGGCCCTGCCAGAGAGCCAGCTGGGGCTGCCTTCGAGATGTTTGGGACCAGTGTGGTGAGACAAGATGGGGAAAGACCTGGAGCCCCAAGAGAGGTCCTGTGACTGTGGCGGCACCAGATAAAATGACAACGCCCACAGTAATGTACTGGGAGCCAGAAGGGTCAGATCCAGGCCAGTGGTTAAGCATGCAGGCTTAGCTAAAAAGGTGACCTGGGTTCAAATCCTAGCTTTCCACTGGTAAGTGACTGAATATCCCTGATATCTGTATAGTGTGAGTAACCATGGCAACCCTGCACAGAGCTGCTGTGAAGCTGACAAGAGACCACACAACTCTTTCAGCACAGTCCCTGGCAGTAAACACTCAGGAATAGCATCTTTTCTCATGAACAGAACCAGTGGTAGGCACTGGGGGAAGTTCTTCATCTCTCCCCGCCCTAGGCTTCTAATCTGCTAAGTGAGAGCAATATGTCTTCCTTACCCTCATCCTGGGAGACTGCTTAGCTTTTGGAGGTGGTTGCCTCCTGACTGGGAGAGGGCCCCTGTGGATGCCTGTGGGTGAGTCTGCTACTGAGAAACCTATTTCTCCTCTGCCTGGCTCAAGAAGCTGAAGCTAGTGAGTGAATGAGTTACCCTGCTTTTGGGCACGCTCTTCTGCAGGGCCTGTCGCCAGCAGATGTCTGCTTTACTACCCAGCATGGCCTCCACCTGCTGTTCCAGATCACTCCGGGCAGGTTCCCATAGGGCCAAGACCAGAAGCACGCTCAGCAAAGGTTACTGGAAGAATACAAGGGCACCTTCCAGCTGCTCCTGCCTCTCAAGGCATCCCTGATCCCCACCCAAGGCCTCCTGGTGGGTGCTAACTTTATAAGTTGTCTGACTTAAGAGCCAGCAAGCACTCGCTGCTTGGGCCTGAATTCTTCACTTTTCACACATGTAGTTTGAAGTGGGGTGGGCGAAGCTGTGGGAACAGAGGCATTCTGTCAAGGCCCCTGACAGAAACCCTAGCTGGAAACGCTGTGACTGAGGCTCCTGGATCCCTAACAGGTGTGCCAGGGAAACCTGAACTGAAGTTGGCCAGCCTGAAGGGATTAGGCAATGTCTACTTGTCATGTGTCTGGGGACCACATGAGTGGTGCTGGCCTGCTGTGGGGAGGAGAGGCTCCCCAGGTTTGGCCTAGAAGACTTGAACACAATGCAGGCCACTGCCCTGGGGGAAAAGAAATCAGGCCTCGAATTCTTCTTAGCTCTCTCTGAGTGACAGTGACCTTGGACTATGTGGTCTCCTTGGAGGCTGCATAATTCCACTAAGAAAAGACAAGATTCTCATTTTGAGGCATTCGAAGTTGCTGGAAAGGTTGTTTAAACTGCAGATTCTTAGGCCAGATGTGGCTCAGTGTTACAGTGTTTGCCTAGTATGCATGAAGCCTTGGGTTTGACCCTTAGTACTGAAAAAAACTTAATGCAGATTCCCGGGCCTAGCCCAGAAACAATAAGCAAGCAGGTAGAATGTGGGGTTCAGGAAGCCACATTTTAAAAACAGACCACCTGAGACAATGACCAAGGTTTGGAAAATCGGGAGGAACCATTTCATCTCCACCCTTCCAGTTTGTTATTCTAGGTCTGGGAGAAGATGATGAGGTTTTGGGGCTAGATGACTGTCCTCAGCTTACTCTACAGAGGACAGCCTGAGTCTTTCTCCAAGCTAGGCCTTTACCCACCACACTTACACACACACACACACACACACACACACACACACACGGAGGAGATGGGCCTGTGGCTGGCCGGGTCATAAGAGCAGCTGCTCTCTGGATGGAAATCAAGAAGATTAAATGACCTGAGTTTGGGCACAGCCAGTGACAATCTTACAAATGGTGACCTAGGCCAGGACATTACAGGTTTCAGTTTCCAAGACTAACTTAGTAGAGTGAAAAGAGGCAAGTGATTAAGAATCAAGTGATTCTGATCGTAGGCCCAGGAACTTACTTCTGCATGGCCTTGAACCCATCACAGAGCTTCTCTTAGAGCCTCCATTTCCTCAGATATAAAACAAGTAAGAGCTTCACAACTGCACGTGCACATTGTAATCAGTTCAAGAACTTTCTCAAAGTACACTTTATTGCCTGCCCCAGCTCTCCTAAATATCTGACCCAGTTACATGTATGCTCAAAACTCTGTCCACATGATTTGAGCTCACATTCTTGGTTAAGAACCACCAGGTCAGTCACTAACAACCTAACTGTAGCTGGAAAGTCTGGTCTGGAACCAGGGGACAGACAACATGGTGACCTCTTGGGTTGAGCCTGTGGCTCAAACCTGGCTCTTACGGTGAAAATGGAGGTGTTATGAGGTGCTCACACCTGGGTATATGAAAAACCTGGTAAAACCCAGCTTATACCAGAATTTGATCATGAAAACTTGATTTGCATGTATTAGGTGAGTATGTATTGAAGACCATATTAGTATTGTTCATTGATTTTAAGGTACCCATATAAAGGCAGATGCACAAAGTGGTGCATACATCTGGAGTTCACTCGCAGTGGCAGGAGGCCCTAGCATGCCCATACTCTCTCTCTGTTTGCCTCTTTCTCACTGTCTCTCTCTCTTTCTCAAATAAACACTAAAAATATGCTTAAAAATAAAAAAAAAACATACTTGGAGCTGAGGACATGGCTCAGTCTTGTTTAATTTGTAGCCCTGCTATTTCTAGTTGGTCTCAGAAATAATGTATTGGGGGCTGGAGAGATGTCTTAGTGGTTAAGATGCTTGTTTGCAAGCCTGATGGCCCAGGTTCGAATCCCCAGTACCTATGTAAAGATAGATGCACAAGGTGGCACATACATCTAGAGTTCATTTGCAGTGGCAAGAGGCCATAGTATGTCCATTCTCCACAACCCCCTTGCAAATAATAAAAATTTTAAAAATGTGTTGTGCTGAGGATGTGGCTCAGAGGGAGACTATGTGTTCAATATGACCCTGGTTCAATCCCCATGATGTTGAAGAACAAACAAATGAAAAATGTTGTCTAACAAACTGTGGCACCTTATGTCAGATCATATATAGCATATAATATATTTTGAAGGTGTCATGTTTTAATACTGTATCACATAGCTTCCCCCCCCCCCCCCCCCCGCCCAGTGCTGAGGACTATACCCAAGGCCTTGTGCTTGTTAGGCAAGTGCTCATCCACTGAGCTAAATCCCCAACCCCTCACTATGCTAGAATGGAAGCTCTATTAGGACAAGGATCTTGTCTTTGCTGTTGTATTCTCAGTGCCTAGAATAGCGGCCAGTGCATGATCTACCTGTGACCGATATCTGCTATCTATGTTCCACTCATTTAAATTGGACACAACCATGATTTTTATTCTCCAGTAACCAGGGTACCTGCATGGAGGAAGAGAAAAAGAAATGTCTGCAGCTAAAGTACCCAGGCCTGGTGGGAAGCGATCAGATATACCATACGTCAGGAGAATACCAACCTAACTTGAGTTATGCTCAGTCTATCTAGGGAGATATGCAAAAATGAAGTACAAATGTAGTGTGGTACTAAAGTGGAGGCAATGCTCTGGGTGCTCATGGGATAAAGACACTTATGCAACAGCCTGCTAAAGTCAGGCATTCATTCTCCATGTGTTAGGAGGAGATACAGACTTTCAGAAGCAGACTAAAGAGTGTGCCTGGCCTTAAGGATGGGAGCTCAAGTCAGACTCTGGGTGCCTGGGCTGCATGTGGAGACTGGGGAGCCTTGCAAGGGCCCCAGCAAGGAAGGCAGTTACCTGTAAATTCCTGTAGTGGACAGTACTGCGACAGTGGCTCACCTTCGCCGCCTCCTCACTTGTGTAAAACAGGCCACACAGCTTGCAATAAAACCCAGTCCTGGGAACCACGAACTCCACACCTAGGAAGGGTGGGGAATGGACAGGCAGCATTAGGAAAGAGATGGGAGCCCTTGTGGTCCCGTCAGCCACAGAAGATCCAAATAAGAGCTCCACCCCTCTCTTGCTGTTGACTTTGGAGGATTGCCTAGCTCCTCCAAGCCTCACCTCACACTCCTCATTTGCAAACACAGACACAGAGAGCATCAGTGCCTAAGTGATTCACAGAGGGCTGTGAATACCCCATGTGCTCAGCAAGGTGGACTCTCAGGTTCAGGCTCTCCTTCAGCTGCCTGCTTCCAGGGATCGCACAAGGAAGGAGGATTCTGCCACCTGTATTTGGATTTCATGTCTATACTGCCCTCCCCCCTCCAATTGTGACCAAGATTCTGGAAGAATTTGTTCTGCTTTGTTTATTTTAGAATTATCTTCATTAAAGAAAAATAGGGCAGGGGAGATGGCATAACGAGTAAAGTGCCTGTTGTATAAGCATGAATACCTGAGTTCAGATCCCCAGAACGTACGTAAAAAGCCTGACACTGCAGCACTGGTGTCTGCAGTCCCAGCACGCCTACAGTGAAAAGGAAGGCTGAAACAGGAGAATCCCATGGGCCAGCTAGCTTGGCAAATGCAGGGGTGAACGACGGAAGTGAGAGCCCCTACTTCAAGCAAGGTGGAAGGCAAGAGCTGACACGTAAAGTTGCCTTCAGACTTCCACACATGCACCATGGGACACCCCCTGCCCCACAAGAAAAATCTAAAACAAAAGTGAAAGGAAAAATCACCTAGTCACTCCAATGCAAATATTTCCTTCCATGTGACTGATCCATATGTAGGACCGCCCCCCTCCCCCCTGCCGCCGCCACCGGAAGTACTTTAATGTTTTTTCATTTATTTATTTATGAGAGAGAGAGAGAGAGAGAGAGAGAGAGAAGAGGCACACCAGAGCCTCTAGCCACTGCAAATGAACTCCAGACACATACACTACCATGTGCATCTGGCTTACATGGGTTCTAGAGAATTGAACCTGGGTCCTTAACTGCTTTGCAGGCAAGCACCTCAACCACTAAGTCATCTCTCCAGTCCTCTTCCCAGAAGTTTTAATCATACCCTAAATGTAATTCTTTGTCTTCTCTTTCTCACATAGTAATGTATCATACACATTTTCACCTTCCTCACAACTTATCCAGTAATTAACAGCACTCAATTTAAGACTTATTACATTAAAAGTCCAGGATTTGGTGTGGGGAGGGCTTTTGACTCTAATGGAAAGAAAGCATGTCTTCCCACCCCAGCCTTAGGCAAATGACATCCCATCTAGAGAATTTGTCCTTCAAGTGCTGGTGACTAGCCAGTCTCCTGGGGTCACAGTCCTCGTCCGTCCTGAAGATGCAAACAACAAAATGAAAAGAGGCCAAGTCTGAGGGGTCCAGGCCAGATGCTAAGAACCTATGTAACTTGGGGTGAGGGAGCTGACCAGCCCGTGGGCCTCAGTTTTCTCACCCGAAGATGAACACATGTCATGACCCACGGTGTCTGATGGGTACGTTCTGTGAGAAAGCAGAGAGAGGCTGTAGGAAGCAGGAGCCCATGGGCCACAAGAGCTAGGGCTAAGCGTGGTCAGGTCCAGTTGCCAGATGGGGGCCTGTCCTGTGTGTAAGCAGAACATGTCAGCTGTTCTAGGCTGTTCCCCTCTCCTCTGCTAGATTGGGCTATGCTGGGACAACTGGCCACACTGGGTAAAGGGAGAAAGGGATATGGCAACTTTTCACAGGGAAGGAGACAACAAGATCTCCACTACCTGAGGACCCCTGAGCCGGCCTCCTGACCACAACCCTGGCCCTTCTTCCTCCTTCACTTTGCCCTCAGTGCATAGGAGATCCTGTCATGAAGACACAGCCTAGACTTGTAATTAGAACTTTTTAATTCCATCTGAAAAAAAAAAAAAAACACTATTTAGTATAAAGGGGCAGCTGAGGTAGGACAGGAGAAGGGAGCAGCCTGCCAGGTCAGAGTACCACACTGTGGCTTGGGGCCTGGGTTTTCCCTTAGTGCCATGTAGCCTGCAGAGAGCCCTCAGCAGTCCAAAGTGAAAGGCTGTCACTGAGCTGAGCTGCCCACAGGGGGCTGAATGTCCTTTTCCTTCTCCCCCTCTCATCCTCAGGGCAGAGGATGGACACATGGCCCCAGCTTGATTAGTGGGGACTTATGGGGAGTCCTGTCCTCCCCTCCCCCTCATAATACAGGCCCCAGGCTGTTGCTGGGGAAGGATCATTAATGCAAGACCCGCCTCCTTCCTCTGCTGCTGCAAAAACAGTTTTGTGCAGGCTGCTGCTCCAGGGGGACTCAGGCTCACACAGTCCAAGAGCAAAGCCGCTGGGACAGGGCTTTGATCAGAGCCATGCCCACTGTCTAATCCCAGACTCTGAAGGGTGGGCCACTTGGGCAGTGCCAGGAACACAACCCTAGAGATTCCACTGTAGACCTCTTGGTGCCTGTCCTGGGATGCCCAGAAGGGGCACAGCTGCCTCAGGAGCAGCTACAGAGCCTGAAGCTGAAGTGAGACAGGGCAGCCCTTTCGACCAGAGTGGTGCAACTACCATCTGTAGACGTGTGGCTGGGATTTCACCGGAGCAAAGCTTTCTACCACCAGAAACAAAAAGGCTTGGAAGCCATAAGATAGTGGAGAGAAAATGGCGCTTAGGGCCCAGGCACCAGCGCTTCGGAGACCAATCTTCTGTCTGGGATGCTGTCACTTCCCTAGCTAACGCTTTCACTTAAGCTATGTGAATTCGGGTACATTATTTAACCTCTTTGTTTATTTTTATTTTTTGGTTTTTTGAGGTAGGGTCTCACTCTAGCCCAGGCTGATCTTGAATTCACTATCTAGTCTTAGGGTGGCCTTGAACTCACGACGATCCTCCTACCTCTGCCAAGGCAATCCTCCTACCTCTGCCTCCCGAGTGGTGGGATTAAAGGCGTGTGCCACTATGCCCAGCTCTATGTAACCTCTTTGAGAGCAGGTTTTGGCTATCTCAGTCCTCCATTGAGAAAGCCAGACGTGGAGTAAGAGGAAAGGGAGCTTGGAACCCCACCACTAGTAGCTTGGCGGTAAATAAAAGTCGGGGTCCAAGAAACTGTCTGTCTTGGTCCTCTGCTGCAAACTTGGAACCTGAAGGTTTTCTCATCTGTAAAACGGGAATAATAAGGCCACACAGGGTGCTGTGAGGAAGCAACTGTCTGTCATTTGGCCTGGTGCTCAGAAAAACACATTAGTCTAGAAACCCATGTGTTCACAGAAGCCAATGTCCAAATGCCAGCCTTCTCACCTACCCTCAGCCTTTCCCAAGGTTGCCTGGGAAACCAGCTCCTCAGATTGGCAGCTACCTCTTTCCTAGTGGGTTGGGTCAATACCAGGAATTAAAAGACAGCACGGGGGGAGGGGGGAGCAAGGGTAGGAGGACTCTCAAAGGACTAGAAACCTACCCCACAAATAACCAGGGCATTACATGGGCACCATGCTGCTCACAACCACTGCCATAGGAAGCCTGAATGTGGGGACTTGAAGTGGCAGCACCAGGATATTCTGCCACAGGCCTGGCAAAGTCTACTTACTGAGTCCTCCATTTTCTCAGCCTCTATTAAGTACCGTCATTAAAGCTGCATTCGCCTACTAATAATAGCTTCTGGCATGGGTAATTATGACTCTGTCATCCTAGTAAATCCGGGGTTGGAAAGAGGGGGAAGCTTGCTTTTTGCCAGCGATGCTGTTTGGTTCTGGTAAGAGCAGGCCTTGGCAGGTTCCTACTGGCTAGGGTCACAAAAAGCTGGCCTGAATCACATGGGCAGTGTGTCCTGCTCCAACCATGGACACCGCAGTCCCTTAACAACAGGACTGGACCCCCCTTTTATCCCAGTTGTTGGCACCCTGAATTTCACCTTTGTACACTTCTGTCCAAAGCCTGAACATTTATCTCTAATGTTTCTGGAAATCTCTCTGAAGGGTTAGCAAGTTCTGTGAGAGGAGGCAAAGTAGGTCTCAACAAATATTTCATGAATGAATAGCAATCCTTCAATCCCTTAAGTTCCTCCTACTGGAAGGAGCCAAGATCTTGCACATATCCACTCATTCCCTCTTCTAAATAACTACACGGTAGGTTGTATTGCTTCCCAAGTTTATAGATAACGACAAGCAGAGAGGGTAAACATGGTGCTCTTTGTCTCTCAGCCATCAAGCAGCAGATGAGATGGGATTTGAACCCAGGAAATTAGAGGCTCCAGTCCATGCTTGTAACTTTAGTATAGGAACAGTCGTCTATACTGTGTCTGAACTGGAGGACAGAGAGCAAAGTGGTCAGAACACATCCTGAGTTCCTGAAATTGATGTGTGATCTTGAAGAAAGTCTCTGGACTTCAGTTTGCTCACCTGTCAAACAGAGAAAATAGTGCCATGCCCTGCCTGGGTATGTGTGTATGTGTGGAGGGGGGACCAACTAGGTAATGGTCCTCTAAGCTATCTGAAAATGATCTGTAATAGCCCAAGCTGAAAACAACCCAAATGTCTGTCACCAAGTAAATGAATCCACACTGACGTATTCAAATCCACAATGCAGTGTGGACGCATAAGCAGATCAAACCACATCCTTCAAACAGGAACACTTCATTGTACACCAATTTCACTTCCATATAGATAAATTTAAGAAAAAAAAATGAGATACCATTTTCTTCCTAACAGGCTGGCAAAGATTGAAAACTGATAACCGAGGTAGGGAAGGAGGTGGGGAGTGGGAATTCTCCCTCAAGGTGGCAGTGAAAGCTGTTATCATCTTTTCAGAGCTCAATTTAGTAGCAATTATAAAAATTTTAAATGCAAATACATACGGCCTCACAATACCCCCCACTTGGCTAGCTTCCTGTCCTACAGGAATTCTGGCATGCACACAAAGTGAACGGAACAGGCACATCTGGAAGGCAGCTGGGAACAGAGGGAAAGAACATACTACTAGAATTTGAATCCTCATTCCAGTCTTTTGTGACCGCCAGTTCTGTAATTCTACACCTCGGACTGTTTATCTATAAAATAGGGACTATAACATACTGCCTGCCTCATCAGTGTTTTGAGAGGTTAAAGAAAGTAACGCGTGCAAAGCACTAGGAAGGTTGCATGGTGAGTGGTGATAAATAAGGGCTTAGCTGTTACCATGTTTTCATAGTGGGGGAAAAAAACAGGAAACAGCCTAAGCGCTCAGCAGTAGAGGAAAAGATCAGCAATTACTGATACAGATTTTACGATGGAATTTTTGTAGTGGTTAAAAGGAATGTGTTCATCGGGCTCTTGTGCTGGGGAGATGGCTCAGCGATAAAGGCCCTTGCCTGAAAAGCCTAAGAAGCCAAGTTCAATTCCTCACTACCCATATGAAGCTAGATGCACAAGGTGGCACATGCATCTGGAGTTCATTTGCAGCAGCTAAAGGCCCTGGAGCACCCATTCTCTGTCTCTCTCTGTCGGGTGCTACACGCCTTTAATCCCAGCACTCGGGAGGCTGAGGTAGGGGGATCACTGTAAGTTTGAGGCCAGCCTAAGACTACATAATGAATTCCAGGTCAGCCTGGCTTATAATGAGACTGTACCTCAAGAAACAAAAATAGGAGCTGGAGAGATGGCTTAGCAGTTAAGGTGTTTGCCTGCAAAGCCAAAGGACTTTGGTTTGATTCCCCAGGACCCACATAAGCCAAATGCACAAGGTGGCACATGCCTCTGGAGTTCGTTTGCAGTGGCTGGAGGCCCTGGCACACCAATTCATATTCTCTCTCTCTCTCTCTCTCTTTGCCTCTTTCTCACTCTCAAATAAATAAAAAGATTAAAAATATATTTAAAAAACAAAAAAGAATGTGTTTGCTTGTGTACAGAATGAAGAGATCACTATAACCTGATGTTACAAAAAAAATATCACAGAACATAACATGCATAGTGTTTTTGTGGGACAAAAATCTATCTGTAGGCATAACAGTAGCTACCTCTGAGGTTGGGGAGGGAGGGACTCATGGGACCAGATAAGCCTTCAACATTGACTTTATCTGGTTCTTATTTTCTTGGAATTTGTTATGATAACCTTTCACAGTTTCTATAACGAAAAACAATAATAAATAAGGAAGTAGGATTCACTCTTAATTTCTGTTTGTGTCTGATTCTAAATTCCTGCCTGGCTGGAGACTTGTGCTACACTCTCAGTTCCCCAAGGCTGCACTGCACAGTGACATGGTTCGGTAAGTGGTTTTGCATGAATGAACTGTAGCTTCTGAGAGGCAGGCTTCGTAGCATTGGTTTTCATCATAGTCCATTCGAAGGAAAGTTTTTTGTGTGTGTGTGCCTTGGGAGACATTAGGTAGCAAATATCCCAAATGAAAAGAAAAGAAAAAGTAAAGAGATAAAGAGAAAAAAAGTTTGCTTCTTGCCAAATCTGACTACCAAAACAATACACTTGAGGTAAAGAAACAGTAAAAGTTATTTTTTTAAGGGAAAATAAAAGAAAAAAAGAGCCGGGTGTGGTGGTGCACGCCTTTAATCCCAGCACTCGGGAGGCAGAGGTAGGAGGATCGCCGTGAGTTCGAGGCCACCCTGAGACCCCATAGTGAATTCCAGGTCAGCCTGGGCTAGAGTAAGACCCTACCTTGAAAAACCAAAAAGATAAAGAAAAAAAGAAAAAAAGGTGGGCTGGAGAGATGGCTTGGTGGTTAAGATATTTGCCTACAAAGCCAAAGGATCTCAGTTCAATTCTCTAGGACCCATGTAAACCTGATGCACAAGGGGATGCATACGTCTGGAGTTTGTTTGCAGTGGCTGGAGGCCCTGGCTTGCCCATTCTCTCTCTCCCTCTTTCTCTCTCTCAAATAAATAAATAAATAAAATATATTTTAAAAAAAGAAAAAGAGAAAGTTAGAGGGAAATAGTGACCCTCCACACTGATGCATCCTCCCTGTGTGACCAGATTCATGACTATGGTGACCAGGTGGCCGTTCACATCTCATGCTTCCTTGGGAGACTTTCCTAAGAGGTGAGACTCTCCCAGGCTCTCCCTCTGAACACTGCTATTTGTCCTTTATTTCTTTGCTTCTACAGTCAATGCAGAGATCAAAGACCTCTCTGCCTAGGTGCACCCCATCACAACCCCAACACCTTCATTATTGACAATCCACTGATTGGTCCAATTCCCTGTTAATGAGGAGACTAAAGCTCAGGAGGGCAAGACGTGTCGAAGGTCATAAGACCATCCATGAATGCAAAAGGAAGTCTAAGGACTTGGGTCTCCTGGGCTCTGTGCTTCCTTTTGCAACTACCTGACCTGTTGCCAACAGTCTATCCAGTGTCACTCAGTGCCTCAGAGTAGGAGGTCTTTCAAGGAGGAAAAAATATTCTGGGATGTTGTGAGACAGAGAGACAAAGATATTGGAAGATGGTAGCTGAGAAGGTTCTTTTAGTTCACTGTATGGAGACCACTGGGCTCCTGCTTCCCTGCCTGTACATAAAGTATCTGTGTGTCAAGAATAAAACATCCCCAGGTGGACAAAACAGGTTTCTCTTAGCCCTGGGCCTTTTACTGTGCCATTCAAGTCCTGGTCCCATGGAGTATCAGGCCTACCATGGGACCCTGAGATTGCAAAAAAACTTGAAAGTTACATCTTGGGAATCTAGGTTATTGCATGTACCAAAGCAACAATGACAAGAGAATAATAACAAACCTTCGCAAGCTCCTTGGAGCTGCCACAGAATTGACATTTCCTGGAGCTGACCTTCAGGAAGAACATTTTCCCCACCTACCTAAAGGAATGCTAAGTTCACTGAACACATCCTCCAGTTCCCAGGAAGGCAAAGAAAGGGGTTCTTTCAGCTCCACTTCAGTGAATTCTGGTGACCTCGCATCCAGAGATTTCATTTCCATATACCTGGAGTTTTCTGCAAAACATGAGCCCAGGCAAATAAGTAAATAAACTCATGAAACGCAGCAGGCCTGAAGGAGTCCCTGCAATTCTATTCCCTGCACTATGTGATTGGGAATTGTCCCTTGGTCTGCTTAATCCCATGGGGCTGGGACTGGATCTCCTAATTAGAACCAAAGTACTATAATTAAGAGCCTTTTCTACTGCCAAAAGAATGCCACACACAATAAAATTTGGCACATCTTTGTACTTGGCTTTGGGGAGGATAGACTATTAATGGATTCACTGGGGACAAACTACCCTCTATTACACCCAAATCAGTGTCACTATATCTTCTGAAAGAAGAATTCTTAAAGATCAAATATTGTGCTGACATCCACCAAGGCTGGCCAAAAAGGCAATGCCATTCTCACCCAAGGCTTGGGAAGCAGTGCTATTAAACACAAACTCCAAACACTGGGTAAGCTAATAAACCATTTGATTGGCACATGTTGAGACCTATACCATGGAATGAAAGGGGTTCCATCAGAGTGGGGTGCCTGCTCTAGACAGGCTGGGCCTCTTCATTTCTCTAGCAACAAGCAGGTTAATCATGGCCGAGTTGCTATGGAGACTCAGATCCCAGCAGGTGAAAAACAGCTCAGGTCAGATTGACATGGAGAAAAGCCCAAGCCTTCAAGTCACCCACAAGGCTCTGGGTCAAAATGTTTACTTTTTTCACCTTTCTTCTATATTTTCAACCGCCCCATGTCTCTTACTTCAACCTCGGTGGTTGCCGTAAGCCTTTTGTAAAATGAACCTCTGGTTATTTTCACTGTAAAAATCTTCATTGCTACTCACCCCCCTTCCCCCGCCCCGCCTCTACCCCAAGCCCTGATGGATCTCAGTTTCCACTTGGCAGAGAAGCCAGGGCTTAGCCTATTTTAAACTCTCTAGTTCATGATGTCACAGTGCCCAGCATAGACACAATATCACCTCTGGTGGAGGCGGAGCTGCCTCTGGAATCACTATCAGACCTTGGAGCAAAATGGATCTGAGATAGTAAGAAGGGGAACAAGCCATACCCTTTACTATAAGGTCTTGTTCCCCGGGCATTCCTCCTCTCCCAGTACAGAAATAAAGCCAAGGTACCCACCACTACGCAGGAAGAGGTGGGTGGCTGGCTGATCCGAAAGCTCCTTTTGCTGCAAACCCAAGCTGACCTTAGTTGTCCACACTCACGTGAGCACCCATAAATGCAGAGAAGTCTAGCCTGGCTGACTTTTTCTACTCAGAACACAGGCAATTCCCCTGCCTAATTTCTTTCCCACCATTTTCCAGAAAGCCGTAACAGTTTAACCAGGCCTTGGAGGCTTGCTTCTGTTAGTACATGACTTTCTGCCTCAGCATTAAGGTGAGGTGAAAGCGCTCACGTCTGTCCGTTCCAGTGTGCGCATGCCCGCGTCCTGAGAGGCGCTGTGGTCTAACAGCCCAACCACCCGTGGGGAAAGGAGAGGTAGTTACCCTCGGTCAACACGCCTTGGCAAGCCTGGCCTTGGAGGTCGCTTTCAGTGGGGGGGCTGGCTTTTTCTTCCAGGGAGCTGCTTTCACAAGCCCCATCTTCGGGGGTCCCCCTGGCCTTGCAGTCATCGAGAAAGGGGCTAGCCTCGCGGACCCTCTCCTCTGCTGGCTGGGGGGAAGACATTTGCTGGGCTGCAGGGGCCAGACGCACATCTGAGCTCTCTGCTCCTCTTGCCTCCTTCTCGTAGCAATCTGAGTCCTCCAGTGAAAGGCCTGTCTCACATTCAGCTGGCTTCTGCTCAGCGTCCAGATTTAGGCCAGGCATCTCCACGGCCGTGTCACTGGGACAACGCGTGGAAGCACAAGGCAGTTGTCTGGGCAGCTTGAGGCTCAGTTCTGCAGCCCCGTTCCCCATGGTCTCTCCTTCCTTCGTGAAATCCTTGTCCGAGTCCAAGTCTAAGGAGGCTATCACACAGGGACATATTTCAGGGCAGAGCTTGTCTTTCTGGGTAATGGGTATAATTTCTTCCAGCTCTGGGATGTCCGGTTCCATGATGAAATCCTCTTCTTCCCCCACCTCGTCCACTGTGACCAGCTCCTCCATGTTTGTGGGGTACCAGCTTTCCCCTTCAGCCTCGCTTTCACTCTCCAAGTCTTGCTCCTGCACAAATGCAGAACAGAAGTCAGAAGGTGCTGAGAGTATTTGAGCAGAAGACACAAGTACCAGTCATAGGAGCCTTCAAACTAGAAAGATCTGGAGATTCTTCCTTCTACCTGGGGAACCTGGAGCTGGGAGCCAAGTGGGACCCACATCACTGCCTCATCCTTAGGGTGATGCTCAGAATGGCACAGGTTGTGGAATCAGCCCTTCATGCTTAGGCTACCATGTTTAAAACGACACAAGGAACTTCAACCTCTGCTACATAATAGGTGTTTGATAAATGGGTTTTTGGTTTTTTAAAAAATATTTTTTTATTTATTTAAGAGAGAAAGAGGGAGGGAGGGAGGGAAAGAGAGAGAGAGAGAATAAATGAATGGGCATGCCAGCACCTCTAACCACTGCAAAGGAACTCCAGACACATGCACCACCTTGTGTATCTGACTTTACATGGGTACTGGGGAATCGAACCTGGTTCCTTAGGCTTCATAGGCAAGTGCCTTAACCACTAAGCCATCTCTCCAGCCCATAGTAGATGGTTTTTGAATGAATGAATAAGTTATGAACATCAAGTACTTGCTGGGCATGTTTTCTTGTATATAGAGGTTATTACTAAAGATAACTACGGTAAAGTTAATCACAGAATTCCTTCAAGTTCCCTCTCTCAGCAAAGGTCCAACCTCCATCCACAGAATAGTAACTTCTGTTCTCACACCTGACCCTCCTATACTTTCTCCTGGGTGTTCCCAGCAGCCCATGGGAGAATAGCTTCCCCTAACCAGAAAGCTGGCCATAGTCCAAGGACACTATTTTTTTGGGGGTGGGGGTGGGGTGGAAGCCCAGCTCAGGAAGACTACTACAGAGTTTTTCTTTATAAGTAAAACAATGTTTTCAAAGTACAGAAAATATGTCTTGTTAATCTCAGGGTCTGGGTCTGCTGAGGTCAGGGTACCCAGCTCAAGTACCCAAATCAGTGTCCCCTACCCCGTAAGGGACCTGCCTATTTTGGGAGGCTGGCTCTGAAGCCCGAGTCTTTTTTTGGGCACATGTTTTCTCTTAGCAGCACAGCCAAGTTACTAGAAGAGGGAGGTGGAGCCCACACGTGTGGCTGAAGGTCTCCCCAATAAAGATAGCCCAAGATCCCAGCGAAGCCATTCCTCCAGGAAGTGCTGGGAACCGGGGCTGTTCATGGAACCATTGGTAAGGACTCACACACATTGCACGCAGCCACTGCCACGTAGGACAGGGACTCCTGTGACTTGTCCTTGATGACTGTTTGTGACAATACTGCTGAGATCTGGGACAACTTTACCTTCTTTGTCCTTGTGCTTTCTGGATCAGCAGACTCTGTCCCTTTCTCCTGTCTGTTCACTGATTGGGCATTGTCTTCCATGCCCTCCTCTTCCTCTTTTCCAGCCTTACCAAACAATAGAACAAATGAGATCAACAGAGAGTAGACCCACGGAGAGAAGAGAGTTCACAGAATGAGAATGTCACTGAGGGGACAGAAATCTCTGGCAAATGGGGTGCTTTTGCAGTGAGGGTCAGTACAAGAAGTCAAGGATAAACTGAGGCAGGTGAGATCCTGGGGTTGACCACTATGGTGACATCTCCCCCAATGGCCATCTTTACCATTAAAATAAAATCACATCAGGGCCCCTTATGGGTAGAAAGAAGTCACCCAGCCAGAGCCTTCCTGTTTCTCTTTTGCACGGTCTCAATCCCAGAACTACTGCCCAAGTAAACACTCCCTTGCCTTCCTCCTTCTTGATTCTTCCTCTGGTTAATGTCCTCAGAGTAGTGACCCACATCTGGGAGACTAAGCAACTGAAAGCAGGTGTTTGGTTTGAGAATTAGGGCCACTAACCAGCCTTATCACAAGGGTCAGCAACTGATAATCACAAGCCAAATTTGACCCACTGCCTGTTTTTCTAGTCTGTGAACTCAAGGTTGCATTTTACACTTTTGAATTAAAACACACTTTAAGTGCCTATATAAATACCCACATGAAATCCTCGGTTTTGCTTCTTGGTCTGCATGGACTAAAATATTTCCTATCTGATCCTTTGTAGAAAAGGTTTGGCAACTCCCACTATAGAAGCTTCTGGAGGGTACTCACCCATGCCTTTACCTTTGGTTATCACATCAGTGACTACTCATGGGCTTCCTTGGGGGCAAGACATATTTTCTCAACATTTTTGATTGAGGTTGGTTCAACATAAAGACTGAAGTTCTAATTATATATAGATACATCCCCTTGAGCTGAAAACGGGCTAGCAGGAGCAGGAGCTGAGGCCTGACTGGTTTAACTGGTTATTACTGGACAAGGACAGTCAAAAACCCTCAACTCCTTGCTTTTTGCAGTGTTAGAATCCACTGAAAACTTTGCTCTCTCTTCTGAGTGTGAACCCAAGTGAAGAGCAGCTCAGATTTCTTTCTAGCCACCAGAAGCCACAGCATCTACCAAATGGTGACCACTTATTTCGTTTATTTATTCATTTACTTACTTATGCTATTTTTTGAAACAAGGTCTCATGAATCTCAGGCTGGCCTCAAACTAGCTAGAGAGCCAAGGATGACTTTGAGCTTCTAATTTTGTCTCCACTTCCGGAGTGCTGAGATTATAAGCATGTACCACCATGCTGGGTTCATGTAGTGGTAGGGCTTTATGATGCTAGGCAGGGCTCTACCAATCAAGCTATATCTTCATTCCTTCCCCTTCCTTCCTTCCTTCTCTCTCTCCCTCTCTCTCTTGCTCGCTAACTGTGTCTGACTCCTTTTTCTCCCTAAGTTTCCAAGTAAATTATTCCTGGCCTTCCCTTGTCAAAATAAATAAGCCTTGCCCTTTATAAGCAGTTTCTGTAGATATGCTTCTGGGTCAATGCAGTAAAATGTCCCTTTCAGTTTAAACTGGCAGAGAAGGGAACATTCTTGGGGACTTAGCCAGCCTGAAACATCTCACTAGCCAGACCTTTGCAAAGAAGCAAGGTAGTGCCATTCAGGACTTCTTTCTTTTGCCTTGAGTCACCTCTAGTCAAAAACAACAGGGGGATGGAGATATGTCTCAGTGGTTAAGGCGCTTGCCTGCAAAACCTAATGACCTGAGTTCACTTCCCCAATACCCACATAAAGCCAGATGTGCAAAGTGGCCCATGTAGCTGGAGTTTCTTTGCAGTGACTAGATGACCTGATGCATCCATTCTCTCCCTCTCTCTCTCTCTTTCTCTCTCTCTCTCCTCTGTCTCTCTCTTCTTTTTTTTTTTTATTTTTTTTATTTTAATTTTAATTTTAATTTTTTTTTTTTGGTTATTTTTATTTATTTATTTGAGAGCGACAGACAGAGAGAGAAAGAGGCAGATAGAGCGAGGGAGAGAGAATGGGCGCGCCAGGGCCTCCAGCCACTGCAAACGAACTCCAGACGCGTGCGCCCCCTTGTGCATCTGGCTAACGTGGGTCCTGGGGAATTGAGCCTCGAACCGGAGTCCTTAGGCTTCACAGGCAAGCACTTAACCGCTAAGCCATCTCTCCAGCCCTGTCTCTCTCTTCTTACAAATAATTTTTTTGTTTGTTTGTTTTTTGAGGTAGGGTCTCACTTTAACTCAGGCTGACCTGCAATTCACTATGTAGTCTCAGGGTGGCCTCAAACTCTTGGCGATCCTCCTACCCAGTGCTGGGATTAAAGGCATGCGCCACCACACCTGACTCAAATAAAATATTTAAAAAAAAAAAAAAAAGAAGAAGAACAGCAGCTTCAGGGGAACAGTCTAAGGCAAGTCATGCATAGCTTCTCAACCCAGCTAGCGGGAGATTAGGTCCCAACCGCTACAGGGAGGCTGCGCCACCCCAGAGCCTGGCCGATGAATGGATGGCTCAGCTACCTCCAAGCTGTCCTCCCTACCCTCTTCCTAAATCTACCGTCCCCAAGGTAATCAAAAGAAGCTTGTGTTAAAATGGAAAGACAATTATATCCTTGCTATAGATTTTTTGCACCAAAATTTCATTTACTTCTCTTCTCATTAAAGATACAGATGGAAAAAAAAATCTTTAATCTGCTCACAAAGCCCTGTACGATGCGGCTCCGGTGGGCAAATCACTCACGCTTCCCAACATGGCAGCTCGGGGCACTCTGCTCCAGCAATGCCGGCGTCTAGCCACACCCAGAGCCTTTGCACGTGCTCATCCCTCTGCCTGACTTCCTTCCTTCTCACCCAGAAAATACTTAGGGATCCTTCAAACTGTAACAAGGAAGCCTTGGATCCATTAGAGGCACTAACAGCATCTTACACCTCTCTCTTTCCTTTGCTCTGACACTGCCCTTTGCGCATTTGAAGAGAGACTTGGCTTAGCATGTCTTTCCACCAGACACTGAGCACCACAAGACCAGGAGTCAGTTTACTTTCCCTCAGGAACGCTAGGTGCTCTGTGGACACTAGTTATTAAAAGGATGGATGGAGTGGGTGAATAGCGCCTATCTGCCATCAGGCTGAGGTCTCTGACTGGGTCCTGACTGAGCACACGTGGTGTTTCTTTTCTTCTTCTTATTTTTATGGCTTATTTATTTATTTTTGTTTTTCGAGGTAGGGTTTCCACCCTAGCCCAGGCTGACCTGGAATTCACTATGTCGTCTCAGGGTGGCCTCGAGCTCACAGCCATCCTCCTATCTCTGTCTCCCGAGTGCTGGGATTAAAGGTGTGCACCACCACGCCCGGCTTTTTGTGGGTTATTTATATGAGGGTTACATTCTGTAACACCCTGGCTGCATGTGATTATGGTCACAGCTTGGGCTGTACTCTTTCTCCAGCGTGGGAGAGTCCACCCAGACTTGTAGACTTCGTGTACTCCAGCATGGTAGCTACTGTCTCAAGCTGCCCTACTGCTGGCACAGCCTCCCTGCTCTGGAGGGGCCCATCATGCTTGCTTGGTCCCCATTTATCCCACCCATCTCTCCACCAGCTGCCTGGCTTGCCTTCCCTGCATATATCTGTAATCCTTGATCCCTCCCTTCTGGAAGGATGGAGGGGCACATCTTTTCTGGAGTCTTTTTCAGTAATTTAGTTTCTTTCCTTCTTTTGAGGCTGCTGGGGTCAGGGCTGGAACACGTGTACAGGCTTGGCCATCCATGAACACTGAGCAAAATATACACAGGCTTTTCCACCTGGGCACCTTCTCCAGAGATCTCAGAGGGCCTCTCATGTACATAAGCTCATTAAAAGACAACAGCAGCCTCGTGATCACACACACTTAACAAACACCACTGAGGCAGAAAACACAGTGTGACTTGGTTCTCAGAAGTCAGGACTTTGCCTCCAGAACCTGGGCCCCGTTGTTCCCTTCTTCAACAGATACTTATCACATACTCACTCTGTGCCAAACCCTACTCCACAGAGGAGACCATGAACACAAAAGATGAGAATCTCTGCCTTGTGGAGATTAGGCTTAGAGGTTGAGGGCCAAGAACAGATACTATATGAAATAAAGATATTAAGTGATCAGTGCTACAGAACACAGGAAAGCCAGGAGGGGAGGCAAGAGGACTGGGATTGTAGTGAATTGAGTATAAAGTGCCCCCCATAGCCTCATGTGTTTGAATACTTAATGCACAGTTTGTGGCACCCTTTGGGAAGGTTGTGGAGCCTTTGAGAGGTGGAGCCTTGTTGGAACAAGTGAGTCACAGGGAGTGGGCCTTGGGGTGTTCTAGCCCAGCCCTGCTTGCTGTGCTTAGTTCTCTCTTGCTACTTCCTCCTTGCTGATACGAAGATGTGATGCCTAGCTGTCTACTCCTGCCATGATGAAACTTCCCCTACAAACTATAAACTGTAAATAAACCCCTTCCTTCTATAAGCTGCTTCTGGTTGGGTGTTTTATCCCAACAACCAGAAGGTAACTGCTATAGGGATATTGAGATTTTGGGCAGTGGCCATGACTGTAGACAAAGGAGGTGAGTGAAAGCAGGGTTGATAGGGGGCTCTTTGGCAGGGAATCATGTGCAAAGTCCCTGTAGGAGAGAAATGCCTGGTGTCTCATCCCCGCTGCCTTCGTTTCTATGTTGACTCCTATTATTTGACTACTGAAGGCATATATGAATCTAAATTTTTCCCAAGTTCTCAATATGGAATTTGAGAATAGTGTAGGAAGCTTTGTGTTTTTACTTTAATACACAGTGCTGGGTTACCTGGCTCAAAAGCCACAGAAACTATCAACTGAGAAACCCAACAAACACATACCAATCCCACTCAAGGGCTGTAAGAAAGAAGAACCAACTAGGAGAACAGAATTATGGGGTAAACACATGGGACCTGGGGAGAATATTTTTGCTTCAGAGCCTCTTGGAAGAACCCTTGCTATATCAACCCTCAAGTGGACAATGTTAGACAAACTGATGAAAGCAGAGTGAGACACTGGGAAATAAACAAGGTTCCCAAAGAAAAGCTTCAGAAGTGAGTGTGAGAGTGCAAAGTGGCAGCTTGGCCTTTCTGCCTTGGGAGACAGAGGGTCTGTAGTCTAGCAATCAGCAGGTGGCCTGGGCCTGAGCCCCTGCCAGTTTGTTCTTTGTTTGTGGCACTGAGCTATCACCAGCACCTTGAACATTTCTGAACAAACACTCACTCTACAGTGTCCACAAGATATTGGTTCTAGGATTTGTTTAGCATGCTAAAATCTGCAGATGCCAAAGTCACTTATATAAAATGGCCGTAGTGTTTGTCTATAACCCACATACATTCTCTACCTAATACTATGTAAATGCTATGTAAATATTGTTATCCTGCCTTGTTAGGGAATAACAACCAGAGAAAACAATCTTTGTGTGTTCAGTACAGACATATTTGTTCTCAAATATTTTCGATGTTTGGTTGGTTGAACCAACAAATATGGAACCAGTGGATTACAGAAGACTAGCTGTATTCGCTTAAAAACTCCTAGCAGTTCCCCAGGCTCTTGGATCCTAGTTCAAGTCCTTTGAAATGGGCAAAAGGGATTATTGGATGTTCTTTCTTTTCTTTCTTCTTTTTTATTTCCCCCTAGGTAGGGTCTTGTTCTCTAGCCCAGACTGACCTGAAATTCAATATGTAGTCTCAGGGTGGCCTTGAACTCACAGTGATCCACCTACCTCTGCCTCCTGAGTGCTGGGATTAAAGTGGCGCGACACCATGCCCAGCTCGGATGTCCTTCCTTCTGTCCCCTTGCCTTTTTTTTTTTTTTTTTTTTTTCAGGACTAGGAATTGAATCCAGGGCCTCCCAAATACTAAGTAAGCACACCACCACTGAGCTTTAGAACCCCCCTTTTAAAACTATTTTTGAGACAAGGTCTCCTTAAGTTGACCAGGTTGGCCTTGAACTCATTCTGTAGCCCTAAGTAAGCCTTGAACTTGTGATCCTCCTACCTTAGCCTACTGAGTAGCTGGGCTTACAGGCCTGTTGCAGGGCCCAACCTTGGGTGTCGTTTAAACAGAATGCTGGGCATGTGTCTAGTACATTCTTCAAGGGTTTCTTTCATGATTTTATAACTCTGTAAGTTGCAGACAACTGATCACTAATTGTAATGCAGATGATTCTCCTTCCTAGAGATGCAAATGGATTTTACCCAGTGAAAAGGAAATTGGCTTCCTGAACTCTGTGGAAGGTAGTTGCACACTAGCAAATCCATTTCATGATTGCTTATGTAAGTTACCCACTCTTTGAAGTCTCCTTTGAGCTGATTTTTATATCTTAGGTTAATAAGATATAATGAATGAGTTGAATAAAATCTTTGGACTGTGTTCACTACATGCTTATATCAGGGTTATGACTTTAAAGAGTGGTAGCTTTTTGTAATAGTGACCAGGTTTTATCAGAGCTGTTTTTAATGATGTTACTCTAAAATGTATTCTTTCTAGATAATGATTTAAAAGCTAATAAAGGGCTGGAGAGATGGCTTAGCAGTTAATGTGCTTTCCTGCAAAGCCTAAGAACTCATGTTCGAATCTCCAGGTCCCACATAAACCAGACGCTCAGTGACACAAGTAAGTAATGTCACACATGGGCACAAGGGGGTGCATACATCTGGAGTTCATTTGCAGCAATTGAAGGCCCTGGTGTGCCCATTCTCCCTCTCTGCCTCTCTCTCTCTCTCTCAAAAAAAAATTCAATTAAAAAGCTAATAAAGCCAGGCATAGTGGCACACACCTTTAATCGCAGCACTCCGGAGAGCAGAGGTTAGCCTGAGACTACATAGTGAATTCCAGGTCAGCCTGGGCTGGGCTAGAGTGAGACCCTACCTCGAAGGAAAAAAAAAATAAAAGCTAATAAAAGAGAAAGTGGCACAAATGGCTCCAGCAATAGAACTTTGCTGTTTTCTGGAATTTTGTTTATAATTTCTTTTAAATGTACACATGTGTGGAGGCCAGAGAGCAACCTTTGGTGTCATGCTCAGGAATGCTGTCCACCCTGTTGTGAGACAGGGTCCTCTCACTGGCCTGGAGCTCACCTTGTAGGCAGGACAGACTGGCTTGCCAGTAAGCCCCAGGGATCTACCTTTCTCTGCTGGGACTATAGGCACACTACCACACTGGATAGCTTACATAGGTTCTGGGCATTGAACCCAGGTCCACATGCTGAAGAAGGAAGCAGTTTCCAGACTGAGCTATCTATCTTCCCAGCCCTTTTGACTTTCTTTTTTTAATGGAATATGTTGGATGTCTCAGCCATTGTATTTGAATGACTACAGAACCTGGCAAAGTGGTTGCTGTCATTTATGCAGAACATACTGCTACTATTGATCTTTTTGTTATTGTTGTTTTTGAGGTAGGGTCTTACTCTAGCCCAGGCTAACCTAGAACTCACTCTGTAGTCTCAAGCTGGACTCAAATTCACAGAAATGCTCCTATCTCTGCCTTCCAAGTGCTGGAATTAAAGGCATGCACCACCACACCCAGTCAGTCTTTTTATATAATTATAAATCTACACACACATAATTTTAATTTTGGGAAACTTTAGTTCTGCTGTCAATTTTGGAAAAACATATCCTAATGTACTGTGCTGGGTTGACACTATGTAGAAATTAGCAACCATATCAACCTAGAAATACTAAGCTTAACTATCTTCCACATATTTAAGACAATATATTAAAATCACATAGATAAAACCTCACATGTTTAATAGGTTATATATATAAAGTTTTATCTATGTGAGCTTGATTAAAGAAACCAATAAAGTGTTCTCTAATAAAAACAAAAATGGTCTCTTTTCTTATGCCCAAAGATACAGCCATACTGAATATCTCCAGGGACTTTGTCTTCATTTTTGCCACGGCTATAGTTTCTACCAAGAATACAAAACTGGCTTTTGTCCATCTTCAGTACCCAGCTCACATACTCTTAAAAGATCCCCTAAACCTCTATCATCCCACACCTACTTAAATACAGGAGGTCTTGGCAAGAAGAATCGAGAAAGTCAAGTTACAATTCAAACCTGGTACCCCAGGTTTGCCTATGACTCCCGGGAATGGAAGAAATGCAGAAGGCACTTCACTGAAAGAGCCCAGCTGCTTGCCAGGTGCCTTTATTAAAATGATGCTAAAACCCTTCATCTAGAGAAACACGCTTCGCCCTGGGCACCCTGTACAATTTAGGGGGTGGTACCTGCTTCTCCTTTCCCACCTCTCATTGTGGTTCTAGGATTGGTGGATGCTTTTGGCAGGAGGACAGAGTGGACTAAAGATCTAATCTCCCTTGGCAGACTCTGTGGGTGCCAACACCTCAGGGCCACTCCACCCTGGACACACAGGACTATAGAAAGCCTTTCCATTACATCCCTCCCTACTAGAAAGGGCAATAAGGCATGGCGAAATTTGGGGTCAGATTGCTAGATATAATTCTGGCTGTTCCATTTCCCAAACCATTCTTCTTGGGCAAATAATATAGTTCTCCATGCCTTAGTTTCTTCCTCTGCAGTTATGCTAGTACCAACCTTGTAGGGTCACCATGAGGACTGAGGGACATCATTGATATAATGTGATTATCAGAGTGCCTGGCGCAAAACCAACAGCCAGGTAATGTTCACGTGCTCCTCACTGAACAAATGCACATCATCATATGTCGTGGTGGTTATTTTTCTGCCTTGCCTTACCTGGGGAAACAATTGCATCATTACCTCATTCTCTGCCATTTTGCTTTCTTTTCTATAATCAGCTTCTTCTTGGTCTCTATCAGGTCTCTTGGTTTTATTTTTTTCACTCTGCTTGGGCTTGACCTCCTCAGGGGCCCTACTAGCTTGGGCTCCTGCCCATCTTCCTTGCCTGAGTCCTCCAGGTGGGGGTGCCTGCTCTCCCGTGGTCTGGCTTCCTCTTTCCTCCTGGACCTCCCCAGAGCATCCTGTTGCTGCTTTAAGTACTTATCCAACTTGGCTTTGGGATCTTTCCGATAGTAACCATCTTCTCGACTTTTGTAAGTGGGCGCAGAATGGAGCGGGATGGGGGACCCAGACCTCAGGTACTTTTCTCGGTGGCCCCGCCCTCCTTCAAGTCTCTCTTCCAACTCAGCTTTGTCCAGCTGCCTGGGGTAGTGTTTGCGATCATGTGCCCACACGTCTGTTCTGTCCCTCTTGTCCTCCCCATTCTCCCTCCAGGGAGCAGGGTCTCGCTCGTCATCCCTCCTTGCATAGGGAGAGTGCTCCCAGATTCCCGGCCATTGCCCCAGTCAGCCCTGGAGGGGCCTGGAGGACTGTGGGAAGAGCTGCAGGAGGTGAAGCTCGGAGTGTGGGACCTGGGAGAGAGTGACCGACTCACTGGGCTGCGAGAACGTGGCCTCTCTGGGCCGTATCTGCAAGAGAGGAAGGAAGAGCATTCGGAATGTGCACATCCCATACTCCACCCCACCCAGATGCAGACATACAGTTTCTCTTGCAGATATATGGGGCACAACCTACCCAGCTGCACACTGTTCAGTCACAATCCAACAGTGCACAGAATGATGCAGGAGAAAGTCTGTCCTCCCTCCTGCCTTCTATGAGGAAGGAGTTTCCTTAAACCCCTCTCTTGCCCCTCCTCAGTCTGCTCCTAGGAACTTCGAAGGATGACTGCATTGGCTTGACTCAGCTCTGTCTTCCTCGTGGAAGTGAGCCAGGCTCACAAGCAGACCCCAGTAGACTCTCTTCCTGGGTGCTATGGGGTGAGGACTGGTGGTGAAGTTGCCCTAATCCTGTCTGAGAAAAGCTGTCTAACCTGGGATCCAATTAAGGGGCCCTTGCTTAGAAGATTTGAAGCCACTCCTCTATTTAGCTCCTATTCTTCTCATTTAGTTGTAGTTTCAATTTAAGATCCTGAGTATGAAAGAGGAATGCTCATCGTTGAAGAGTGGCTAGAGTATGAGGACAGGCTCAGAGATCCCCAAAACAAAGAAATTAGGAAGACATCTAAGGGTTTGGAAGAGGTCTCAGAAATCTGACCTGCTCATGTTTGAAATGAAGAAATTGAAACCCAGAAAAGGACACAGACCTCCCTGGAACAGAAAGAGACCTCCTCATTCTCCCTACGCCCCATTACAGTAGAACTACAGGTGGTATGCTGTGTCCTTGTACACGTCATTTAAAACCCCAAACAACCACAATTTTAAGTGAATAAAAACCAGACAGGCAAAAATCCCAAGCCTGAACATTCACTTACACACACACACACACACACACACACACACACACACACACACAGACTCTGAAGGCTGGTTATTAAACTAAATTGTGTACTTGATCTCCTAAAAGGACAGGCGTTTCCATTTGGTTCTCAGAGGTAGGACAACCACTAGCTGTCACTGCCAGAGGACTCAGATCTGTGTTTTGCTAGGACTAAGCTGCTTTGAACAAGATGGAAAACAGCTTGGGCTCTTGTAAGGTGAGGTTAGAGCGCCCTCTGTGGTCACCCTGGGTAAGAGCCACAGACTTGGGACAGCTTCTGCTCATTCCTGCTGTTTCCCACTTTGACTCTTCAAAGGGCTGATGATGGTCAACTTACAGCTGAGTCACGAACTTATGAACTGGAAAATTATAATGCCCAGAGTGACAAGTAACTGGGAGGGTTTTGACCATCTACATTCTTATTCCTACTGCATCCAGCTCATGAAAATCAAGGGCCAGACCTAACAGAAGAGGCACATACATTCAGGTTGCTTCAGGAGAGCGCAGACTTGCTCCAAAGGGTCAGGTATTAACTGATCCTTTGCCATGTACTTTTCCAACAGAGGAGTTACAACTGAGAGGAAGCCTAGCAGCTCTCGGTTTCCTGCGGTAGCCTGAACAGCATTTTTGGACTATACTAGCACTTTTCATCAGGAGAGGGAGCAGAGGGAAGGGGTAAGGTAGGGCATGGTGAGACTCAAGTTTCCTTGGTAAAAAAGAATAAGGGGCCAGGCGTGGTGGCGCATGCCTGTAATCCCAGCACTTGGGAGGCAGAGATAGGAGGATCACCTTGAGCTCTTGGCCACCCTGAGACTACATAGTGAATTCCAGGTCAGCCTGGGCTACAGTGAGACCATACCTCGAAAATCTAAAAAATAAAAAAGTATAAAAAAAATAAGGTGCTGTAGAGATGACTTAGTGGTTAAGTTGCTTGCCTGCAAAGCCTAAGGACCCAAGTTCAATTCCCAGTACCCACGTAAGCCAGATACACAAGGTGCTATGTGCATCTAGAGTCTGTTTATAATGGCTACAGGCTCTGGAGTGCCCAATCTCTCCCCCTTCTCCCTCTTAATAAATAAAATATTTAAAAAACAGACAAACAAAGACTGAAAAGCTGTCTAACTGCCAAAATTCTGCCCTGAGACCCAAAGCCTCACCTGTCGGCTTCCCGGAACATGTCTCTCTCCCTCTGGGAATGGATGTCCTGGATGATGGCCTGCCACAGTTTTCCCGGGTTTCTAGGCAAAGTCAGAGAGCTCACCATCAGATCAGAGACAGCCTTGCAAATGCCAGAAGAAAGCAGCCATGACTTGGGTGCTTCATTGCCCACTCCACCAGAGGTGGGAAGTACCTTTTTCAGGAAACAGAAAAGCTCTAATCCAAGAGATGAGGCACACAAGCATAATATGGACTAGGATGGAGGTGATGGGGTGGAGGTGATGCAAAAAGTGTGACATCCTTTCAGCTGCGACAAGAAGTGGCTGGAGGAGTCCACTGTCCTTGTGCTAGGGACAAGCAGCATTTATTAATCCCCACCTTCCTCCTTCCAAATGCAAAAAAAGTAAAATTGAAAGAAGGGAGTCAGAACAATGATATCATCAACTTGGAAAGGGACTTGCAGCCTACTGAATGCAGCCTCCATCTTCCATATGTGTCTCAACAGAACAGACTCAGGCCAAAACAGAACTTCTACCCTGTATAATGCCAAGGTCACCTGCCACATTTTGTTGTGTGCAGATGGTGACTTCTGGAATACGTCATAAAGGTTGTGGTGGTTTGAATAGATGGCCCCCAATATATTTCAGTTGTTGATTTGTTTGTAGTTTGCATCTGCAGACACCTGGCTGAAGGCAATGTCACTGGGTGGATCTTAAGGTGTGGTGGTGGGTTTCAGATTTCAGTCTAAAGATATGCATAGTGTGCCTAGCTGGAGTTCCTGAAGTGTGCTGTGGCTTCTGGATTTTGGCCTTTGACCTTTAGGCTTGTACTTGTCTTTCTCTGCTTGGGCCTGTGAACATAGGCCAGCTTCTTCTGCCATTATGGAACTTTCCCTGGATCTGTAAGCTTCAATAAATATCCCTTCCTCCATAACTGTGCCTGGTCTGGAAGTTCATCTCAGCGAACCTAAAGCTGTCTGCTACAGAATTTGGTATCAAGAAGTGGACTGAGATGAACCTGATCATTTGGATGTTGATCTTTTGGAACCTTTGTTTTGGAGGAATAGGCATGGACTTGGTGCTTGCAACTGAAGATGTCTTCTGGAGTGGTAAGCCAAGTTTTATGGACTATTCTGATGACAGTCTGAGAATGCTAAGTGCACACAACATTGAACTTCGAGGCTTGGCTTATGAGCTTTCTAAGGGGAAGGAAAGACTGCAGAGGACTTTGTTGGAGCTGGGCTACTGGCATAAGGGCTGGCTGCGTCCTGCTGCCCAGGCCCAGAGAGTTTGATCAAGGTTAAATTTGTAATGGACTGATGTGCTTGGCTAGAGATATTGGACTGAGAGATTTAAGATTTTAAGCTGGAAAACCTCAAGCAAGTTAAAATTACAGGCACTGAGACTGGTGTTAGGTTACTGAATCTGCTATTGTCAAACACATTAGCAATCTTAAAGGAAGATGGTCTAATTGCTTTACCATGGAAAGGATGCCTGAGGAAAGACTATCATAGAAATGCAAACTCTTTTGGAAAGAGTTGACTGGAGAAGGAACCTGCTTTTCAAGGTTATGATTTATTTTGTCTGTGAATTAAGAATATGGCTGTGTCCTACACACCTGTTATTGGTTTCAGAAGCATGAAAAATGCGAGGAGTGGTTGTGAATTGCACATGCTTCCAGGAGCTGCTGCTGAGATGCGGCATGAGGTAGGGCCTGATGCCCTGATAGGCTGAAAGAGCCTTTGGAAAATGTAAGGAGTGGTCATGAATTGCACACGGTTCCAGGAGCTGCTGCTGAGATGCGGCATGAGGCAGGGCATGATGCCCTGATAGGCTGAAAGAGCCTTTGGAAGATGGACTGTGGTTTGCATGAAGACCTGAAGATGTTTTGGATATACCAGGACTGTGCAAGCGCTATCATAGAGCGCACTGTTGTCCTGAGATGGAAGTGTTCCCCGGCTACTCTGCCCAGCTGGAGAGGCGGAATTGGAAAGTCTGGAGACTGTGAGTCTTTGGTTGTATTGGACTTGAACTGCAGAAGTTTGATGTTTGTTTGATGGTGGTTGAGTTTGCATTGTTTTAGTCTCTCCTTGCTTATACCAGTTGAAAATGTTTACTCTGTGCCTTTATATGTTGAAAGTATTTAACTTGTTTGATTTTACAGGTCTTAATATCTTAAATTGGTCAAGACTGTGGGGACCTTTGAAATTGAACTGAGTACAATTTACAATGTGTGATGGTTATAAATCTATTGGGGGCCAGGGGCGGAATGTGGTGGTTTGAATAGATGGCCCCCAATATATTTCAGTTGTTGATTTGTTTGTAGTTTGCATCTGCAGACATCTGGCTGGAGGCAATGTCACTGGGTGGATCTTAAGGTGTGGTGGTGGGTTTCAGATTTCAATCTAAAGATATGCATAGTGTGCCTAGCTGGAGTTCCTGAAGTGTGCTGTGGCTTCTGGCTTTTGGCCTTTGACCTTTAGGCTTGTACTTGTCTTTCTCTGCTTGGGCCTATGAACGTAGGCCAGCTTCTTCTGCCATTATGGAACTTTCCCTGGATCTGTAAGCTTCAATAAATATCCCTTCCTCCATAACTGTGCCTGGTCTGGAAGTTTATCTCAGTGAACCTGAATCTGTCTGCTACAAAGGTCATAAAGATAAAAAGAGTAAGGACTTAGCAATAGGCACTTTACCTAAGTTGCTTTCTGTGTGCCCATGTCTCTACGACACCTGACTCCTTAGCATCGATAGTTTAAATGCAGTGGTATGGTTTGAATATAAAATGCTCCCCATATCCTCATGTGCTTATAATTAAGCTTCTTGCTTAATTCTCAGCTGGTGGTGCCTTTGGGAGTTGAAGCCTTGCTGAAGAGGGATGTCACTATGGGCAGGTCTTGGGGTGTTACAGCCTAGCCCTATTTACTACACCTCGCTTGCTTTCCTACTTCCTCACTGCTGATGTGACAAGATGTCATACCCAGCTGTCTGCTCTGCTATGTTTTTCTTGTCATGATAAAATTTCCCCTTGAAACGATGAGCTGGAAGTAAACCCTTTCCTTCCATACACTGCTTCAGGCAGGGTGTTCTGTCTGAGCAATAAGAAGTTAACTGCTATGTGTAGCTAGTGAGGTTTACTCAAGGTGTCATTATTGCTAATTGAATATTTTCCCCAATACACTTCAGTGTGTTCAGCCACATTGGTCACTGGATGCTCAAAGTAAATTGGTGGTGTGGACATTGAAAGCTGTGTGGCATATTTCACAGCTGAGGATGACAGGCAACAATAGACTCAGCTCTTTCCAGAGGCCACTTTGTGTTACAATGTGCCAGAATGGAACCAAGCTCAATCCTCAAATCACAACCCCCAAGAATGGAAAATGACAGTGCGTTTTAAAAAGAATTCATAGGCATGAGAAAAGAACAGGAGCATCTTCCAAAAAGACTACAGAACTTATTCATTCAACAAAACATATCCAGCAGGGTGAGCTTTATGATTTGTGAATTCTATCAGATTTTTAAAAATATTTATTTTTATTTATTTATTTTTAAGAGAGAGAGAAAGAGAAATAAGCAGAGAGAGAGAGAGAGGGAGAGAATGGGTGCACCAGGGCCTTCAGCCACTGCAAACGAACTCCAGATGTGTGCACCCCCTTGTGCATCTGGCTTATGTGGGTCCTGGGAAATCACACCTGTGTCCTTTGGCTTTGCAGGCCAGCTGCTTAATGGCTAAGCCATCTCTCCAGCCCTCTATCAGATTTTTCAAAGGCCTAAACACCATAACTCTAACATATCAACTTTTTTTTCTCCCGAGGTAGGGTTTCACTCTAGCTCAGGCTGACCTGGAACTCACTCTGTAGTCTCAGGGTGGCCTTGAACTCATGGCGATCCTCCTACCTCTGCCTTCCAAGTGCTGGGATAAAAGGCATGCACCACCATGCCTGGCTACCGTATCAACTTTTGATGAAGAATTTTAGTAAGAAGTCAAATTAACTTCTTTTAAAATTATTTTTTCATGTAATTTACAAAGCATGAAACTTTAAGAGCCACTCAAACATTAGTGTTTGTGAAGTCCAGGTCCAAAGGCACATAGTAAGTGAGTCAAGATGTCCATGTTCTCTGCATTGCACAGCTAACCTGTCACTGCCAAGGCTGAGGGTTGGGCTGGAAGAAACACTTAGTAAAGATGATGATGGAGGAGACACTGCCTGAAGTTGCAGAGTGAGCGGCCAGGGACATAGAGAGGAGATATGTGTGTTCAGAGAAGGTGTGTCTTCAGCTCAGGAAGCACAGAGAAGTCAGAGAGAAGACCCGGACTCGGAGCCATGAAGAAGCAAGAGTACAATAAGCCAGTCCGTTCCCTGTGTGGGAAAAGACCCAATGCCTCACAACTTTGACAAATGGTACCTTATGTCTGATAGTAGATATGAAGACTGACTCTATTTATCAGCACATGAGCATGCCACCTGCAAGTAACCAGGTCACCCAGAACAGGCGCTGTCAACTGGCATTGCATCTATTTGAATGGGACCAAAGCCTTGCAGAGCCCAAGGGTGGTCAAAGAAGAGGCAATAGCTAGCTGCCTGGGGTGAGAAGAAAGCTGCTACCCAAGATGCCCCACACCTACTCCAAATCGTTGTCCTCCAGCCAAGGTTCCTGGCACTCCCTTGGGGTAGAAGAAGGCTTATTTGGAGGTGATTACATTAAACATGACGCCCCCCCCCCATCTGGTCTTTTCCACCTGTCCACCTTGAAAGTCAGGGACTACTTTTGTGCAGCTGACATGAAATGAGCATTGGAGCTTGGACAAGCCAATGGGAACCATCAGGACCACATCCGTGAGACTAGATCTGCATCAGTTAGGAAGCCAATTCTAAGTCCCAGATCTTGGGCTCCATGAGCTGGAGCCTGGAACAAGCTAAAGAACATGTCCCTCCCCTCCCCCCACCCATGTGAACATGGCAACCTTTCAGAATACAAAAATAAAAGTTCCCCGAGGGGTTGGATGAGGAAGTATCATTGTACAAAGAATCCTTGAGGTCCAAGCTTTCTTCTGCTCTTCTGGAATCTCCTTTCCTCCCGACCCTTTGAAACTCAGAGGAGGGGAGGAGGAGGATGGCCTTGTGAGGGAGCAGATGGAGCAGACAGGGTTTGTACAGAAATCCCAGGGCGTCCAATGTCGAGGCCAGAAGCATAAGAAGCTCTTGCTTATCACGGGCAGCATCCTGTCCTTCTCTTCCCGGCTGCCCTGATGAGCAGAGCAGAGGCCCAGCAGGTACCACAGATGAAGACATCCTCTACTGACCCCCCCCAGAGCCCCAGGAGTCACAGTAATGAATTGATAGTGTTTGGGGGCCGAAAAGAGCCACTCCTTACCTTAAATATCCCATATACTTAATTCCCCAACACACACACTCCTTTTGAGCCCACTTTCAACCCAGTGTTGTATGGAGTCATTTATTCTGAGATTGCACAGTCCCACTGAGGTGACTCTAGGTCATTTACCTTCACATAGGAAGAACCTCGATGGAATGGGTCCCCCCCCCATACCTGTTCCACGGTGGCTGGCTGGAGAAATGGGTGGAGGCAGCTACAGAAAAATAATTTACAATGATAGTCAGCAAGTCCTACATGCTGAGACTAGAATGAACAAAATCATGGCCCCTTTCTGAGGATCATTATTTTAAGTAACAACTAATAATTGTTTGGCACTCTCTGGACCAAACACTCTGCCAGGTGTCATCAGAAAAGAAGAAAAGAAGCCGGGTGTGGTGGGGCACACCTTTAACCCCAGTACTCGGGAGGCAGAGGTAGGAGGATCGCCATGAGTTCAAGGCTACCCTGAGACTACATAGTGAATTCCAGGTCAGCCTGGACCAGAGTGAGACCCTACCTGAAAAAAAAAAAAAAAAAAAAAAAAAAAGGAGGAAAGAAGTGGCCAAAGATTTTCCTTTCCGGCTGGCCTTTGCATCCTGTGCTTATATAAAGGAGGCAGATGGGAAAATGCTGTGGTCATCATCTCAGAAAAGTTGAAATGGGAGAGAATACAGTCAGTCTATGATGAAATTTTGGGTACCATCTTATTACAGAAAATTCTGACTGCGTGAAAGAGGGGTGAATGGCATGCTGAATCCCACAGCCAGTCCTCAACAACCCTGCCTGATCCTGCTGCCTCTGTGCCCCCACCCTCCCTCCCCATCTCAGATGTGACTGTGAAGGAAATCTCAGTTGTCACCTCCCTGCCAGCTCAGCAGACACACAGGGGACCAGACACTGTGCTCACTGTCAACACATCTTGCTGTTTCTAAGACAAAGTGACACTCTAAGCACCACGTGTCCTAGAGGTACCACATATTGGAATTTCAACCCAGCAAGAGCTGCCCTACCTCTGTGCTCCTACTGCTGGGGCCCCTGGGGTCACAGCTTAGCACCTGTGGGAGACTCACCTTCTTCACCTGTGAAGGTGGGATGATGAGACCCATCTGGCCTCCACCAGAGGCCTCAGGGCGTGGCGAAGTAGACCAGTGAGAGCGGAGGAGTGCTTGGCCAACATGAAAGAGCTCCTGGGGGTGGGGTTTGTGCTCTCTGACAGCTCTGCAGCTGTTGGCTTCACCCCTCGAGTCTTGGGGGAGATGCTGAGCCCTTCCAAATGAGCCTGGAACTCATCAAAGCTATGTTCTGTCAAGGCAGCCCCAATCCTTTCTGGCATTACTGAGCATACAACTCCTCCCTAGAAGTCTCATTTCTGTGCAGCAAATTCTCCCCACCCTCCAAGGCCCTGCTCAGGAACCTCCCTTTCTTTACACTGTCTTTTACTGACGAACTTCTTTCTAGTAGTTTCCATGCTTACTCACGCATGTTTAAATCTCAAATAACTTTTGCACAAGAATAGCATGTCTTTGGCCATTGTGCGCATGAGCTCACAGCAGCTGCGGTTACCTGCACAGAACAGAGCCAGTCCATACCTTCCAGGGGTGGAGAGAGGCTCATTTGGCCCCACCCCTCTCTGAAGAGCTAATAGCTGTTAATGGGAGCGAAGGGGTGGGGGGAGTCATTTTCTTCAGTGGTATAGCCACTGGTAACTGGTGGGAAGAAGAAGGGGTTCAGCTGGAATGGGAGGGAGATAAGAGAGGATAATGGAAATATATGTGATCAAAATACAATATATACACGAATGACATTGTCAAAAAACAAAAAAATTTAAATTTGAGGCAGCTAGAAATGGAAAATAAAGCTATAAACAAGGTGGTGGGGGAATAGTATGTCTTCCCATTCGACAGTAAATTCTATGAGAATTATGTCTTATATTCATCTCAGCTATTAGCACTGTGTTGTACATAGAAGACCCTCCATCTTCAATTGTCTGACTTAATATTTCCAAGTGAGAACAGTAACAAGACTGCTTCCAGGCCAGGGGTACCCACTGTGAGCAGACCAATGGCTTTGAAACCAGGCCCTCTGTCCACAGACCTCTTGGGAATCTCAGTCCTACCTCAAACCTACTGCAAGAGAATCTCTGGGGACATGGACCCCAAAACCCTCTGACAACTATCTGATACAGAAAGTGGGAGACAGTGGTTTAAAGTCAATACCAAAGCCATGTGACTCTGAGAAATGTGAATAGGACAACCCCACAAATGTTCCAGGTCTACAAAAAGATAAACACTTTCTATTGTTCTTTCAGTGACTCTCTTCCTCATTCATCCTGGCTTTGTTTTTGTTTGTTTGTTTGTTTGTTTGTTTTGAGGCAGGGTCTCACTTTAGTCCCAACTGACCTGGAACTCACTCCTGAGGCCCGAGGCTGGTCTTAAACTCACAGTTTTCCTCCTATCTCAGCCTCCCAAGTACTAGGACGAAAGTCGTGAGCCACCACACCTGGCTCATTATTCATTCTGTATATTTGTTGCACAACTATTATGACAAATGCCCAGAGGGAATAGAACCCCTGCCACAAAGAATATAAGATTTGGGGATGAGGAATAAGCTATCAAAAGAGAAGTTTAAAAAATACCTGAAAAGCTGGGTGTGGTGGCACATGCCTTTAATCCCAGCACTCGGGAGGCAGAGGTAGGAGGATCATCGCCATGACAGCGAGGCCACCCTGAGACTACATAGTGAATTCCAGGTCACTCTAGGCCAGAAAATAAAACCTTAAAATCTATCTTTCCTCTATACTTTGTACATCCCCTGTACTTTGCCTGGCAAGTAAACAGTAAAGTTAGAGGAAGAGAACAAATTAGAATTTTCCCAACCTCTGCCTACCCTGGTGGGACATGGTATGGTGGCCCCTGGACTAGACACAGGGTGTGGTGGTTTGATTCAGGTGTCCCCCATAAACTTCAGGTGTTCTGAATGCTAGGTCCCCAGCTGATAGCAATTTATGAATTAAAGCCTCCTGGAGGCAGTGTATTGTTGGGGGCGGGCTTATGGGTGCTGTAGTCAGCTGTTTCTTGCCAGTGTTTGGCACACTCTCCTGTTGCTGTTGTCCATCTGATGTTGGACAAGAAATGATGTCCACCCTCTGCTCATACCATCATTTCCCCCTGCCATCATGGAGCTTCCCCTTGAGTCTGTAAGCCAAAATAAGCCCCCTTTCTTCCCCCATAAGCTACTCTTGGTCGGGTGTTTTCTGTCAGCGATGCGAACCTGTCTGCAGCACAGGGATACAGTGTTTTGCCTTCTACTTCCTCAGCGGCTGTTCTTTCTCCTCCTGGGAGCAGCCGCTCCTTCCCTCTCTCACTCTCAAAGCCCAGCTGAGCCTTCGCCCTCGGCCCTGAGGTTGTAGCAGGTGATGCAAATCAATGGTTCAGGGACGGGCACATGTGCTAAGCTACTCCAGTCACAGGGACTCTCAGAAGTTCTGTGGAAGTTATGAAGGAAAAGTGTGACTTATATTGAAGGAGATGGAACATGACAAGAGATGCCAGAACAGCAGAAGGCCACCATGCCACCCCGAGGAGAGCACCTGGGGCTACTAAGGGGTATCCCCAGAAGCACCCCATCCCCATAAAAACAAAGCCATGGCAACAGAAGGCAGATGGAGAGAAACCAAGTCCTACTGATCCAATTTGGGCCTTGAATCTAGCCATACATGCAGCCACAACCACTCCTGAACTTCTCAATAACATAAGCCAATAAATTCTTTTACCTAAGTCAACAGGCTTAGTTGAGAGAATTTTCTGTTATGTGAAGAGAGAGAGAGCGTGCTAGCCCACGCTCATTCATGTCAATGCAAGGGCCATCAATTCTGCATTCCCACATGGTTTTAATGTCGAAAGTTACCCTCAAAGGTAATGTGGCAGCTTGAGAAGCAGAAAACCTACACTAATGATCTGAAAACAATGCATTGTAGAGCCTTGCTACTTAAGGCATTCACTGTGGACCAGGAGCATGAGCAGCTCCTGACAGCTTGTTAGACATGAATAGTTGGACCTTGTCCCAGACCTCCTGAATCAGAAGTGCGTTTTGACAAGAGCCCATGTGCTCTGCACATACAATGAAGTTTGAGATGCTCTGTCAGAATACTGACTGTGCAACTTTCTGGCAGAACAAATTACCTGATTTCCTTGTTTTTGTCACATTGCATGGTGGAGATCATAACAAAACAATGTAACAATGTGCAACATTTGGTGCAAGACCAAATAATATCAGGTTTTAATCATGGATCTTCCACAACTACAACCTTGGGCAAGTTACTGAACTTCTAATAGCCTCAGTATCCTCATCTGTAAAACTGAGATAATGACACCCGTCAGGCAGGATTGACGTCAGGATGAAAGTAGATAATGTATATAAAGTGCTTTATGCATTGCTTGTCCCAGAGTACCAGGACGCAATTAAAGGTACATATCATGTTGTACTCTTATAATTACTATTATTAGCCACCCTTCACACCTCATGGGATGAGGTGATTGTGAAACACAAAAGACAATGTATGGGAAAAAAAATCGGTTAAAATCAGTTGTCGTCTTTAACTGATCTGGATACGGAGGTTCATGGAGGTTAAGCAGCACGTCTAAGCTCGTCAAAGCAGAAAGGGGTAGAGCCCACTTTCCAATCTGGCATAGGTCGCAGGGATGCTTTGTTTCTGTGTCTCCCCTCCTGCCAGACTGGGCTCCTTACCAGCCTGCCCCTCTGTGTCTGTGGCACCCCACTCAATTCCTGCCCACAGTGAACATTTAATAAACACTTATCTACTGAATGCAAGCCCTGCTCACCAGACCCACAGCTTTGCGCCACCCCTAACAATCTCCTTGGGAAGGTTATTTCCATGTGTTGGTACTTTAAGAAACTGATTACTGCTGTTCATCCTAATTAGAATCTCAGGATGACATGTCACTTGGAGACCAAAGCTCCACTGGGAACTTAGGGCAGAAATTCACTTCCAATCCTCAGAGAGAATCTGAGAGAAAAGGAACCAGCTGGGTACAAAACAGAGTTGGGCTTTAATTTAATGACGCTTTCATTAGGAAAAAAAAAAAAATCCAGGTTGTGCCTGAAGCAGAACTGTTGGCAGTGGAGGCCATAATGCAAGCAAAGCAGAATGAGGACTTGGGCAACTGGCTGACTTATTGCACATGTACAGATGGAGGCTTGTCAGAACGCTGGTCCTTGATAGAAGCGACCACTGATGATGTCAGCCTTGAAGATGAAGGGCAGATTAGTAGCTGTGAGTTGTGAACAAATTACATTCTAAGTAAACATGGAAACGAACTGGGAAAATTCCTATGAAATGGAACAATAGAAAGCATAAAATAAGAGGGTAGACTTAAGCACAAATATGGCACTAGTTATAATAAATCCAAGTGGACTAAGTGGCCCAGTTATGAGAACTCCTGCAAATCAACAAGAAGACACAATGCAAAAGAAAGTTAAAAAAAAAAAAGAAAAAATTTAAAGGGCTTGGAGAGATGGCTTAGTGGTTAAGGCACTTGCCTGTGAAGCCTGAGGACCCATGTCCCACTCACCAAATCCTATCTAAGCCAGACGCACAAAGGTAAGGCAAGTGCAAGGTTGCACATGTCCACTAGGTGGCACAAGTGTCTGGAGGTGAATTGCAGTGGCTGAGGCCCTGGCAGGCCAATTCTCTCTCTCTCACTCTCACTAGAAAAATAAAATAATAAAAAGAAAATCATGGGCAGATGATGTAAGAGAACTTTCCCTCTACGAAGATCCAGACAAAGCAAGAAACATGAAAAGTACTCCCTGTTAATGCCACCAGGAAAATAAAAAGTAAAACTGCCAGGGTGTGGTGGCGCACACCTTTAATCTCAGCACTCAGGAGGCAGAGGTGGGAGGATCTCCATGAGTTCGAGGCTACCCTGAGATTAATTGGTGAATTCCAGGTTAGCCTGGGCTACAGCGAAACCCTACCTTGAAAAACCAAACCAAACAAAAACAAAACAAAAATAAAAACACAAAACCATTATCCTCGCGCCCTTATTAAAAAGTCAGACAAGGTAAAGTTAGCAAGAACGTGGTCCATTGCATGTCCTTCATACTACCAGGAAGAATGTGAAATTGTTCCCACTGGTTTTGGAAAGAGCTCTGTGTTGTCCAGTAAAATTAGCATACCTTGCAACCCAGCAATTCCAGCCCCAGAGACTCATGTACTGCCTGGTTATACAATCAAGTGTGTTTTCCCCAAGACAACATGTTTGACAAGGATATTAGCATGGACCCAGGGGCTTCTGGGTACTGTCCATACTCAACTTTGGTGGTGGTTTTATAGGATGTATAACATCTCGTTCAATATTAGTTCTTAAATTGCATAATATATGATTAGTAATTAATTTCTCAAAGATATTATACATCTTAGTAAGAAGAAAATTAAAAATGTAGAACAAGCCAAAACAAAGCCCTTTTGGAACTGACTGGATTCATCTGAGTTCTGTTAGTGGCCAAGTCAGTCAAATGTTGCTTAGAAGGACTTCTAAGGCAGGCTGCAGAGATGCCTTAGCTGTTAAGGTGCTTGCCTATGAAGCCTAACAACTCATGTTCAGATCTCCAGGTCCCACATAGCCAGATGCACAGTGGCACAAGCACACAATGTCCATGTGTCTGGAGTTCGTTCACAGCAGGCAGAAGATCCTGGCATGCCCATTCTCTCTCTCTTGCTTTCTCAAAAATAAAAATAATAAAAAAGAAGGACTTCTAAGACACTTAAGATGTAACTATGTAGTTGGGAAGATTGCTCCGTGGTTAAAGGCACTTGCGTGGTTAAAGGCACTTGCTTGCAAAGCCTGCTGACCTTTGCCAATTCCCCAGTACCCATGCCATAAAGAAACCTAATTTGGGGCTGGAGAGGTGACTCAGTGGTTAAAGTCTCTTGCTTGCATAGCCTGATAGACTGGGTTCTATTCCCTATTACCCACATAAAACCAGATGCATAAAGTGGTGCATGCATCTGTAATTCATTTGCAGTAGCAAGAGGCCCTGGAATGCCCATTCTCTCCTAATAAATAAATGAATAAATAAATAAATAATAAATAAATAAAATAAGAGGCTATAACTATGGAGGAGGGAGGAGAGAACAAGAGATTTAAAAAAAGTGATGGAAAAAGAAAAAGCTATTGAGTTCTAAATGGGTAGAAAGAAATTGTATTCATGGGTTTATGCCTGGAATTATCTTCATCAAAACACAACCACCTTTCCCTTCTTGCTTTCTCCCGCAAGACTTCTGTAATCATCATCTGAAAAGTCTTCCTCAGCTCCCAGCTAGTCACAAGCATCGTGCTTATCTCACTAAACAATTTTCTTGCCATGCTGTAATTTGCCTTTCCAAGCACCGTGCTCAAAAGCAATGAGCAATCTGTTAATCATCTCTATTGTCTTCCCAAGCATCACTTGGGTCAATGCCTGGCAAGTGGGAAAGTTCAGCTTTGCCTGTCGAATGACGAATGAAGAAGAGGATGTGTTACCTTTAGCTGCAATTCCTGATATCTCTTGGACATCCGAATAAGCAACTTCTCACTGTTGATCACAGCAGGTTTTTCTTGGTAATACTGGACCATGGCTTGGGCGGCTTCTGTGTAAGCCATCTCTAAAAAAGCCTAGGAAAGACAGGACGGAGATACACTGGATTTGATTTTACTGACCTTCAACACAGTTCAGTACAAGGTATGACTCCATGCAGGTAAAGTGGGAACAGGGGAAATAACTGATGGTGACAGAAATGATTAGAGTCCAGCTTCCTTCCAGGGTGGGGGTGGGAAGTTGATTGGGATGAGCCCTAGGGAAGTCTGATGTTCTGGAAATGCCCTATAACTTTTGTTTGTTTGTTTTAACTCTTCACCTATTTATCTATATTATAAATGATCTGGTTTTCATCCTGGCCTCCAAATCCCAGCACAAAAGAATTTCAGCAAAGCAGTGGCAGAGATCCACTTCTCTGCTCAAGACCCCCCAGTGACGGCGCTTCATTTTCTGGATGGAAAGCTAAAAAGTCCATGTGATAGGCCTGCTGCCCCCGGGACTCATATCTCTGCTGCTCTGCCCAGCTCCTTCCTCTCCAGCCCTCAGGCCTCCTTGATGGCCTTCAAAACCATCCAACACTACCTTTGCTCTGGGTTCATTTATGCTTCTCCTCAATGCCTTGCTCAGCTTCCTGATGAAGTCTACCAGCCCTGACCCATTCAGTTTAAGTTTTCAATTCTACCCCGTGAAGCCGACCTGAATTCTCAATTCTAACTGATTCTTCTAACTGAAGCCATTGTAATGGGCTAGCTTCTGGGCTGTTGGAACCTTTTGCAGCTAGGTACTTTCACAGGAGAAAAAGCCTGTGTATAGGCATTCTGAGTGAAATGCCCTACATTTTGACCTGGGTGTTAGTTAGTTATATGGATATACACATGTAAAAGTATTAGTAGAGCCACTCACTGCACACTAGCGTACTCCATGTACTCCTGAGTATATGTTTTATAACCCAATAAAAGAGATACATCAGTACAAGGAAGAACTCTCTTTGATCCCGTCTATTCAAAGAGAACTTTTTATTGACTTTACTAAAACAGCTCATTATAGGATGGCCCTTCTCCTGCTCTCCATGGTTACTAAACACTATTGTTAATTATGTCCGTTCTGGTTATATCATGCCATGAAAGGCTTCCTGGGATGGGAGGCTCCATTAACACACTTCCCAGTGGAGCTATTGCACATGCAGCCTTGAATTGCTATTTGGTGGTGGTAACAGCCAGAGGCCTAAGCCCCAGGTTACTTGGGCTCTCCCATGTCTTATAAAGAAAGAAATGTATTCAAAAACCCAGGGGCACCGGACATGGTGTTGCACGCCTTTAATCCTAGCACTCGGAAGGCAGAGGTAGGTGGATCACTGTGAGTTCAAGGCCAGCCTGAGACGACATATTGAATTCTAAGTAAGTCTGGGCTGGAGCAACATCCTACCTTGAAAACAACAACAACAACAAGGGGCTCATAAGTCCATAGAGTCAAAGAAATACCTGACTGTTGCGAGTTGGAGAAAGGAGACCCCTGACTACATTGACACAGCCTTTATTTAACTGTTCATATGAAACCCTTACACAGAAATGAGCTCTTCCACTCCATCTGTGTCTACAGAATATATCTACAGACTATTTGGATAGACTTATCTCTTTACCCAGTAGCTGTTTGATAAATTCCTGGCTGTTAGGGTTTCTTAGTTTTCTTTTGTTGATACTATACTGCCTTGTACCCATGTCAGTCCTTATATGTTATGTGGGGAAAAAAATGCCTTGTGACAAGGGAGTCCTCGTTGTAAGCACCAAATTTTGCCACTTTCACTGCCTCCCTCCTCCTCCCCAAGCCCCCTATGTTCCAGTTAATTTCAGATGTACAAGTTTTCTTCACGTCTTCACAGTTGTGTGAAGTGTGTGTCACTAATAAGCCAAGATGCTTCAGTTTTATTTCAAATTATACCACCCTCCTGCTTGATCTAAACATTTAACACCTCAAGCTGTCACTTCTCCAGTGGGGTGACATTAATCCAGGCAAGGTCATTGCATTAATGTTGTAAGCTGACTTTTCATACATTTACCCAGAATAGAACTCCCAAGAAGGAAGCACAGAGACAGAATTCTGTCTCCAGATTGAGGGAGGAAGACCACTAACGATCTACTAGGGTTTTGAGTCTCCAGAGTTTGCACCTTCACTGGGGAAGGAATTTCTCCATTGGATTCCTAAAGCAAAAATAGCTACTAAAATAAAGACAAAGTATACTGACTTCTGACCATTCTCCTCCTCTTATAATGCACTCCCCTCCTCTTGACTTTAAAAATGAAGACAAACTAGTACAATCCCCAAGGGCTCGGTCAGTTCCCATGGGTTCAGGATTCCCAGGTCCTTGTATCCATGGGGTCTCCCTCAACTCCTTTCTGCTCTTCTCCTGTTAGGAAACCCAAGGGCCTCACACATGGACAGCAGGGACCAGTGAAGACACCACTTCCTAGGTCTTGGCTGGCTCACAGCCAAGTACCAGAAGTGATAAGCTTAGATGTGACAGTACCAGTTCAGGAGGTTTATAACACAGCAAAAACATTCTAGTCTTTAAATTTTTATCTGGAGGCCAATTAGATTTTCTATACTAGCAAGCACCCAGTGCCAAAGTGACTCTCCTCCCTTCTAGGCAATTCAGAAAGCCCTGTACCCAGCATAAATAGGGCAATGTAAAGCCAGGGAGACAAAACAGCCAACATAAACTTCTGTGTCATGCCAACAGAATCAGCTGTGCGTTGCCTCTTTATGTTAAGCATGGGTATATAGGGCACGTCCATCTACCCACAGCGTGAGTGTGCTCGGGCCTACCTGATTAGTTGACTTCATGAGGATGTAATTAGTGACCTTTCCAAAGGGCAGCCCCAGGTTAATCACATCATTCTCGGTGCAGCTGCCCTCTGGGAGATTGCAGATGTGTACCACACGGCCAGCACCTTTCCGCTGTGCGAACTGCTGGGACAAAGAGCAGTGGTGAGTCTTTAAAAGGCAGTTCCCTCTTCCCTTCTAGCCCAGACCTTCCTAAGGCCATCTTCCCCTAAATAATGATTGAAAATTGATCATTTACAAAACCAATGCAGGCCAGGAGTGGTGGCACACACCTTTAAGGCCAGCACTCCGGAGGCAGAGGTGGAAGGATCACTGTGAGTTTGAGGCCAGCCGTGAGTTCTAGGTCAGTCTGGGTTATAGTGAAACCCTATCTCAAAACAAACAAGCAAACAAACAAACAAAAAAAAAAACCCAAACCTAAAACCAACGAACCAAACAAACAAAAACCCAATGCAGGAAAGAAGTCCATTTATAGATACCTATAAATACCACTGTTATGTCATCTATTTTAAAAAGGATTCAAATTTCTACCAAGCAGTGACTTCCAAGGCTGGAAGCAGGCCTCTGATGCTACTAGGGGCAGATGCATGTACTCCTAGTGGTGAGTTCTATATCTACAACCTTTCAAGATACACTATCTCAATATTAAATAAAACTTAAGTGTATGCATAGTCCACAGTCCTGTGAATCAAAGCTCTCAGAAAAAAGGCTTCTACAAAGCTGATTGACACATTAAAACTTCTATGATTAGGGCTGGAGGGATGGTTCAGCAATTAAGGCATTTGCCTGCAGAGCCTAACAACCCAGGTTCTATTCCCCAGTACCCAGTTAAAGTCAGGTGCACAAAGTGGCACATGCATCTCAAGTTCATTTGCAGAGTCTAGAGGCCCTGGCATGCCCTTTCTCTCTCTCTCTTTGCAAATAAATAAATAAAAATTTACAGAAACTTCTATGATTAGAGAGTTATAGCTTTAGAGACAAATTATCTTGGGCTCTCTTAGCCCCTAAGTAGCTATTATTGCCCACCTCTGTGGGTGACCAAACATCCTTGTGACTATTAGATAAATCCTTTTGGAATGTATAAACAGTCCCCTAGGTTCCATCCAAAGGCAAAGAATGTCATCAGATAACATCTGAGGCTTATAACACATTGCTATAACCCTGATGTTTCTGCCAATGCAGTTTTAAGAAACTCTTGACTTATAACTTTCTTTGTTCTGTTCTTTTAAAGACCTCATAAAACTGCTACTACATTGGAACATGGAATTTGCGAACCTAAATCTGGGCCACAGTCACTCTTATTTGGTTCCAGAATAAACTGCCTCTGGTTTGCTTTGAGGTGAGAGCTGTGTTTTTGCATTAACAATCTATCTTACAGGAAAAAAAAATAAAAGAGAGAGGAAAACTGCATCAATAAACAAAGACATGTACAAGGACATTTATTGAGTACTCCATGGGGTAGTAAAGTGTTTTGGAAACAGTCTGTACATTCAGCAACTGGGGAACATTTAAGTAGATGATGGTTCAAGCATACCGCAGAAAGCTTCATGGCCAGTAAAAGGAGGAGGCAAGTGTGCAGACGTGGAATCTTTTTAAAAATATTTATTTATTTAAGAGAGAGGCAGAGAGAGAGAGAGAGAGAATGGGCATACCAAGGCCTCTAGTCACTGCAAATGAACTCCTGACACATGTGTCACCTTGTGCATCTGGCTTACGTGGGTCCTGGGGAATTGAACGTACGTTCTTATGCTTAGCAAGCAAGAGACTTAAGCACTAAGCCATTTCTCCAGCCTATGGAATATTTTTAAGACAGATTATCAAGTGAAAGCTTGGTTGCCAATTAGCGTGCATACTAAAATGCTACTTTTTATAACTAACTACATGAGAATGAGAGAAAGCGAGCACTAATACATTTTCTGGTAATGATCAGAGGTGGGTAAAAGGCACAGCAGGATTAACTATCCTACTTTCTACAGTTTTGTATGTTTGACTTTTTTTTTTGTTGTTGTTTTGCAATGGGGAAAATTTAAAGGCTATAAACACACTACCGAGAGAAAGGCGTGGGACAGTTATCAAGCTGTCAAGACTGGTTACGCTCAGAGGCAGAGCAAGAAGGGAACAAGGGCAAACATGTCGAACCTGTTTCAGATATGCCTCATATTGTTTGACTTGCAATTTTTAAAAATTCCAGTATAGAAAGAAAAAAAGGAACATAGGAAAGTTAGTGGGAACTAAATACCCATACCCAGGCATTCATAGCACAACCTGTGGGTTAGGGCAGTGGTTTTCTAAATCTGCTTTTAGATTTGGGATCTTTTCTTCAAATAAAAACCTGCTCCCCAGCTAAATATGCTTGACAAATAAAAGAGGAGCCACTCTAGTCAAACCTTGGGGTTCAAAGCCCTGCTTCCATCCCTGCCAGATGTTTCCCAAGGCAGATCGAAGGAACACATCTTGGAGAAGCCAAGACATGGGCCTAATCCAAGCTCCTGGGGTGTGTGGGGGGGGTTAGGGGAGGAAGGGTATGTCCATTAGGTCTAGTCAAGCCTTAATCAACATTAATCACCAGGAGGTTCAGGAATTAGGAAACATACGCCAACCCTATATGGAAGAGAAGGATGCAATTTTCCAAACTGGAAACATTCTAATAAGCATGACCTACATATGCATAGCCCTCATGTTTTACTATAAAGTGAACTCCAGCATTATGTTTGATGCGGGTCTGACTTTGCTTGGAACATACATGGGGAATGACTTAGTTCTCATCCCTAACAAGGGCTGATAGGTAGGTAACTCGACCATGAAAAAGCCCACATTTGTCTCATCTGGGTTGAGGACAGTACAGTCAGGAAAGAATTTCCTTTTGTGGTTCAGCCTTGAACTGAGAGACTCCAGTGCCCCTTGCAGACTCCGCCCCCAGCAGTGTCCACCTATCAAGCACTTTCCCAGAGATGAGCACTGGATTCAGCCGGGTTTCTGGCAACCCATCTCCCTTTCCCTCAGCAGGACCCCTCCTCACACCACAGAGTGCAAATGAACTTTACACAAGCTGGCAGATTCGGAACCTGGGCTGTGGAGCCTGAATGCTTCTGCAGGAAGGGGGACAAGAGGGCTGTTGTGAGGCAGGATGGGATCGTTGCCTTCCCTTGGGGTAGTCTAAAGGCACAGCCAGCTGAGCTTTCAAATAGGGCGAAGGAGCTGCTTAAGCTCATCACCAGGAGAGCTGAGCCTGGGCACTCCGCCGGGTCTCCTCTGAACATAGCACGTTTCTGTTCTGTGTGACTTTGCGTGATTGGTCTGGGTAACATGTGCTTGGACAACAGAACAGACGTGGGCATGTGGAGTGGTTTTAGAAGGTCTCTCTCTGGCCTGTCTAGTTGCCTAGTGACCAAACACAAGGACCAGCACCTTTCTCATTGTCTACTCTGGCCCAAAAGAACCACTCAGGAGGCCTTTATCTGAGCACAGCACAATAAACAGGAACGTAAAACTCCACAGCTGCCAGTCACCAGAGACCCATCCACGCCACAGACTTCAGTACTGAAGGCCTAAAATGAATGCGTCTCAACCAAGGTTTTCACTCCCATTTCAGAGACACCCTTCCTCTTTTAGTCGGAAATAGGAATGGATGTTCATTAATCCCTATGCTGTCATTTATTAAGGTAGCCATGTGAATTTAGCATTCTTCCAGTTCATTATCTCAATTTGGGGCTTCCCAAGTGATAAACTACAAACAGGTTTTCAGAGTGCCAAGATTCAGGCTGGAGGCCACAGACCCCAGTGAGCCACCCTGTCAGATGCTCATTTTCTAACTGAGCCATGAAGTGAAACTCCCAAGAACCACGAATCTTGAAAATTGCTGTGTTAATGATTTGCTTTGGATTGAGTCTGGTTTCAGGGCATGTGGTAATTCCTAACAAGAACACGTTTATGAGTTAAGATCTTTTGCCAACGTTTTATTTAGAAAAGTTTAGTCTAAATTCTTTTTCATCATTGATCTAAAATACTCTTGTGGTTGTTCAATTTGACTTAGGTTCAAAATCGTGTTTGGGACTGGAAAGATGGCTTAGTGGAAGAACCACAGGACCCAGGTTCAATTCCCCAGGACCCACATTTGCCAGATGCACAAGGTGGCGCGTGCATCTGGAGTTCCTTTGCATTGGCTAGAAGCTCTGATGTGCCCATTCTCTCTTTCTGTCTCTCTCTCTCTCCCCCTCTTTCTCTCCTTCTCAAGTAATTTTTTTTTCTTTTTGGTTTTTTCGAGGTAGGGTCTCACTCAAGCTCAGGCTGACCTGGAATTCACTATGGAGTCTCACGGTGGCCTCGAACTCACGGCGATCCTCCTACCTCTGCCTCCCAAGTGCTGGGATTAAAGGCGTGCACCACCACGCCCTGGCTTCAAATAAATTTTAGAAGTTTGATTCATAAAGCATGGAGTAGTAATAAGTATTAGCACTCTATTCTTGAAACAACCTATACAAGCATGGCTTCATTTGCCCTACACAACATGGGAGAGCTGACCTAGAAGGGAAGGGGGGGGCAGAGGGGAAGGGAGATCCCTGTGTGGTGTATCTAGAGTCAAGTTTGTTCCCCGAGGGCCCTGACAACTGTAAATGCTTTTGGGCAAGCAGCATGATACTATGTAGTAATTCACTACACTAATACACTGGGTTCACTAACACACCCAAGAGGTCTTTGACGTTAACAATACAGGAGCCCTTCCCTTAGCGCTGTGGACTATATTCCAAACCTGATTCATGAAACCGTGGATAGTACCAAATGTGATAATCAACTGCTTTTTTCTTATACATACCTATGATTAAGTTTCATTTATAAATTAGACACAATAAAAAGTGAATAATAACTAATAGAACAATTGTAGCAATATTGTATAATAAAAGTTACTTTAAAATTATGAATTGTTTCTTTATGGTATTTGCCATTTAATATTTTTAGACCTTAGTTGAGCTTGGGTAACTGAAATTACGCAAAGCTAAACCAAGGATAAGGAGGAGAGACTGCTTTCCTGGAGGGTACTAAAGAATACTTCTGATATTCTAAAGACTGATGTAATATCCTGCTTTAATTTACGTATATTGTGTCAAATTATTTTGGGTTTTTTTTTGGGGGGGGCAGGGTCTCACTCTAGCCCAGGCTGACCTGGTATTTGCTATGTAGTCTCAGGCTAACCTTGAAGTCACAGTGATCCTCCTACCTTGGCCTCCAGAGTGCTGGGATTAAAGGCGTGTGCCACTACACCCAGCTCAAATTAAATCGTGCATGAGGATGGCTGTGTACTTACAGTCTTAGCTAACACACTGCCATCTGACTTAGTATGCAAATATCCTGAAGGCCTAGCTTAGGGGTATACTTATATACCAGTCACAACAGCTCTTCAGCCCATCGTAGGCAGCTAAGTGATAGGCCCGGGTTCTGGTAAGGCAAACGCCATTGTGTAACCAACCCGACTGTCTTTGTACCTTCCTTCTCTTCGCTGTGCACGAGTGCTCCCTGCCCAGCTCTTTGTTCTGGGGCTAAGGGAAGCTTAGATTATTCTGCTCAGTTTAGCCCTGTTACATGCAACTTACATAACAATGTTCACTTACTATTGCTTGATTATCAGAAATGTGGTTGGTGTGTCTCCGTGCTTAATTACTAAAAAGGTGTAATATTTTCACAGATAGGAACTTTCTAAACATGGATAGAATGTGGGATCATGGGTGCTTGAGGTAGGAATAAGTATTAGAACGGAATTTAGGTTTAAAAAAAAACAAAACTCTGAGCTTCCTTGATGCAGTAGGAAGAGTCTCAGCATGGGCAGGGGATGATGGGTTCCAGTCCCCATCCAGTCACTGGTTAGCTGTCTAACCAGTTTCCCTTTCTGAGCACTAGTTACTCACTATCTGGAATGAGGAAGATGGTCGAAATGTTTAAAGCCTTATTAGATGTAAACTATCTCTGCTTATGTGACCTGTGGTCCTCCCAGAAGCCTTGCCAAGCAAAGCCTTAAGGTACAGGATAACGGTAACTTTCCCCACCTGGGCTCAGCTCTACGCAAACAGGAAAGTCGCGTCTTCCCACCACTGTCCTGGGGAGTGTACCATTTGTCCTCCCTCTCCATGGGATCAGCTGCTCATCCCTCCGAGTCCACGAGGCCGTTCACTTTTCCGAGTGCAGCTGGTGAGCTCATCTTTATAGTGCCATAGATAAGGTCGGAGCAGAAGCGCCTGTTTATGAGCTGTGTTTCTCTGACTGACTGCTGCCATGGTGCCAGAAAGGGCTGAGACAGCAGACACACTGAGAGGAGCTGAAGACACACACGTCTTGGGCCTTTCGGACAACACACCCACATCAGGTGCGTGCGTTACAGACACCAGGCACCAGAGGGAGGGCAATGGGAGAAAGGGACGCAGACCTGAGTGTCTCTGCAACCTCATAACTAGGTGTGGGCCAGTTACTAGATCTAGCCCAACCCACATTTGCTTGTCTGTAAAGACAAGAGAATAAAAACTGATTCCACAGACTTGAAACGCCACAATGTAAGTCAAGTGTTTAGGTACAATGCCTGGCCTCCAACAGGCTCCCAGAAATAAATGCTTATCTCCTTCTTTCCACCAACAATTAAAGGATATGCTGTGATGATCTTGGAGTGGGGGAAAATATTGCTGTGATTATGTAAGAGGGTGTCCGTGCCCTTGGGAAATCATGCTGAAATAGAGGTGAAATGGACAATGTCTTCAAGGTATTTGAAAGCGATTTGGGGGAAAAAAGGCTTCGCTGACTAAAGAAGATAGATAGATAGATAGATAGATAGATAGATAGATAGATAGATAGATGATAGAGATATATAGATGGTGGCTAGATAATGATAGAGGTAAATGATAGATATAGATAATAGATATATAGAAGACTCAAAGAAAAGATGATGAAATGAATGGGGAGAGATATAAAAGAATACTGAGTTTGGGTAAGAGTTATACAGAAATTCCTTATGCTTTTTTGGTAACTTTTCTGTAAGTTTGAAATATATTAAAAGTAACAAGAATACATTTTAAAAGATGAGCTCTGGGGTTGAAAAGCAGATGGCTTCGAAGCAAATGTCTGGATCTTACCAACGTGAGTTTTTGATGCGAGGTGCTGATAGGCTCAGTTCACACCCGGCCACCCTGACTGGTGCTGAGTTCCCAGGAGGCATAAATGTGACAGGTGCACTTGAAACTTTCCAGGCCAAGGTCAGAGCTCTAAAAGAGCTAAGGTGTCTGGGTTGTAACCAAAGCCCTAATTACCAACCTAAAAGGACAATCACCCTTTCTCAGCTAGAGGAGGCTTCAGCAGGCCAGCGCTAATCTTGAGTGTCCCCACATGGGATCAGAGGCCCGAGCTGTGCGCTTTCAACTGCTGGGGCTCCTATGCTGCGTCTAATGGGTCATGTGGCCAGGTCTCAGACCTCTCAATTCCCTCACACATCTTCCATAGCTGGGTGGAAATGTGAAAGGAGCAAACAGACTTGTCTCTGAAGACACCACCTTTCCTCGCCCTTAGATGCGTGTAGAAACAGGCTTTGTGCATGAGTTCAAAGAAGGGGCCCAGTTCAAATAATTCAGACTTACAATAAGGAGGTGGCTCAGGGCAGCAGACCCGTGGGGTGAGCGCAGCCTGTCGGTGGGCTCGCAGCAGCAGCAGGTTCTAGGTTTGTAGATTTGACCTTCTGTACATGACTTCGGTGCTCCAACTTGAACTCTTTGACTGACTTCTTTTCCTTTCCCCTTTGTCCTCCTCTCTTCATTCCCTTTCTCTCTCCTCCCTTCCCCTTGTCTTCTCCTCTCCTTCCCTCCCCTCCCCTTTCTTTTCCTTTTCATGAGAGTCTCATTTATCTAGGCTGGCCTCAAACTCATTACATGTAGTTGAGTCTGGCCTTGAACTCCTGATCTTCCTGCCTTCTGAATGACCTAGTTTCGTACGGCAAACACAAGGCCAATGGCACATGGTGTGGATTCCACATCTGCTTCTTCCACCGCATACATAAGCTTTGAGTTAGAGTCAGTTCACTGCTGGGGCCACACTTCTCCAGGGATCTTGGGTGGTATGCCTGCTGAACAACTTTATCACTGGAGTGTTCGAACTGGAGGTCATGCAGTTCACATTCACCACTGAGTATAATGACAGTGAGGTCTGGGGGAAGATGAACTTAACTCATGGCCAATTAAGTCGTGATAGATTTGTGACTGGAAAGTGATAGATTTGAGGGCTGGAGTGATGACTTAGCAGTTGATGCCTGCAAAGCCTAAGGACCCAGGTTCAATTCCCCAGGACCCACATAAGCCAGATGCACAAGGTAGCATGTGCATCTGGAGTTCGTTTGCAGAGGCTAGAGGCCCTGGCGTGCCCATTTGCACACACTCTGTCTCTCTCGCAAATAAGTAAATAAACAAAATATTATTCCATTAAAAAATAAATTGGGCTGCTGGAGAGTTGACTTAGTGGTTAAGGTGTTTGCCTGAGAGGCCTAAGGACCCAGGTTTGAGTCCTCAGTAAGCTAGATGCACAAGGTGATACATATGTCTGGAGTTTGTTTGTGGTGACTGCAGGCCCTGGTACCCTCATTCTTTCTCTCTGCCTCTTTCCCTCTCTCTTTCTCTCTCAAATAAATAAAATGAAAATATATAAATAAATAAATAAATAAATAAATAAATAAATAAGTGATCTCATGGAGGGGCTGGAGAGATTGCTCAGAAGTTAAGGCACTTGCCTGCAAAACCTAAGGACCTGGGTTTGATTCCTCAGCACTCATGTACACTCAGATGCACGAGGTGGCACATACATCTGGAGTTTGTTTGCAGTGGGTAGAGGCCCTGGTGTACCCTTTCTCTCCCCTCCTTTCTCTCTCTCTCTCTCTTCCTCTGTCTCTTTCTTTAACTGTTTCTCTCAGACACATAAATGAAATGTTTAAAAGATCTCATTGAAAAATCTATCAAGCACAGGCTTAATGAAGTAATGTAAACAGATCGTATGTGATGTGATAAAATAAGATAGGTTTTTATGTTTGATATGGGAAAGTGTCTAGAAATCAATTAAAATATGTACTGAGAAAGTTGGACATGTTGATACATTCCAATAAATCACAGCTTTCAGGAGGCTGAAGCAGAAGGATCACAAGCTCTAGGCCAACCTGGATAACACAGTGAGAGCCTGTGTCAATTTTTTTTTTTAAATATGTACTAAGAGCTATGTTAAGTGAAAAACAGCAAATTATACAAAAGGTTATAAACTGGGCATGGTTGCACATGCCTTTAATTCCAGCACTCAAGAGGCAAAGGTAGGAGGATCACTGGGAGTTCGAGGCCAGACTGGAACTACATATATTGCTTTAGGCACCCGTATGCTGACTAGAGATACATAGTTGCATGGAGCACAACAAGTTTACCTTCAGGTTTCTTTGCAAAGTAGGATTTTTCTATCTTTTATGTTTCTGTTAGACTTAGAATTATTTTTAGGCTATATCTGTATTACTTTTGCAATAAGAAAAAAAAAGTAGTCAAGATAAGCCAGGCATGGTAGCTCATGCCTTGAATCCCAGCACTCAGGAGGCTGAGGTAGGAGGATTTTTGTGAGTTTGAAATCATCCTGAGCTACAGAATGAGTTCCAGGTCAGCCTGGGCTACAGTGAGACACTGCCTCAAAAAAAAAAAAAAAAATAGGACTAGAGAGATAGCTTAGTAGTTAAGGCATTTGCCTGTGAAGCCAAAGGACCCAGGTTTGATTCCCCAGGATTCATGTAAGCCAGAAGCACAAGGTGGTGCATGTGTCTGGGGTTCATTTACAGTGACTAAAGGCCCTGACATGCCATTCTCTCTCTCTCTCTCTCTCCCACAAATAAATAAAAATTTAAAAATTCAACCAATAAACAAGCAAAAAGGGGGATATAAAATATCTCATTAAAAAATAAAGATTAATAAAAAGAAAAGAAAAAGAACCTAGAAAATGAAACCCATCCAGATCTCCTCTCTTTGAAAGCATGGCAGGCGTCTCTTCCTGAGGGGCAGAGGAATGAGGGCCGTAGTGGTGAGGCAGCGAACAGGACAGGCACCATCACCGTCTTCATGCTCAAAGACGTCAGGACACCGGACTGCTCTGAGCCATGGCCTTGGAATGTCAGGCAGGACAGACAAATGTTCTAGAAACAGCCAGCAATCTGTGGGACAACCTGTGACTTAAACTTCTGGCTTTCTACAGACATTTATGCTTCCTTCAGTCTCGGTGACCTGCTTCATCCAAATAAGGGTGTTGATGAGAAAGAAAGCAATTTGAAACTGTGCCTCGTTCCAAGCCTGTGAAGTCCGCTTGTGGCAGGCACTACATAAACACGAAGGTGGCTGTGAAAACTTCAAGGTGGTTTTGTGGGGACAGTCACAGGCAAAATACATCTTAGACAGGCGCAAAGAAACTATTTATGGCCTGAGAAGGTCCAGACGGTCCCTTGAAGAAACCTGATTACTCTGTTTATGACGACTCAGCGGGCCAAGGAGAAGACACCTCGGCTCTGTCAAATGGCACAGCCCAAGTGAAAGGGGACCCTGGCTGGGGTGGGAGAGACTGGGGACACACACAAATCATTTTCCAATAGCAAACACAGCATACTATGTCACTCCAGTGTCCCGTCTCTGTCAAAACAGAATTAGAGAGGAGAAGTTTGGACTCCAGCAGAGACAAGAGGAGTCTAAATTCAGCCCAGCTGTTGCCAAAAGGGCCCGTGGTGGTGACAGATGGTTTTTGTGGTGGTTTTAGACTTTGTGGCATTTGGTATGTTCCTCAGTCCTTCAGCCCTGTGTCGCTTTGTTCTGCTGCAAAAACAGGGACCTTTAGACACAACGACTGTTCTTTGCTCTACAAACAATAGTAGTCGGCCAGCGGCAGAGTCCTGGCTGCACCTGGTCTTGTTCCACAAAATGTTTTCTTGAAAAGATGTATGGAAACAAAATCAGAAAAAAAAAAACTAAAAAACTAAAAAACAAACAGACCTTGGCACATGATTATGGTATGCTTATAGAGGAAAAAGCATCACAGCCCCCGTGGGATCTCCAAGGGGCACTTCCATGCCCCACACTCAGGATTGTGTCTCCATGTGAATTTTTGCAATAAGCATATAGTTTGCAAGCAGAAAGGCAAGAGAAATGTATACTATGCAAAAAAAGCTCGTGGTCCTTCTTGGAACCTGGGAAAGTCTCTTTCAGTGACAGCACCCACCTTCCGATGTGTCTGCTTGTCTTTGAAGGTCAGTATTTGTAGGTGGCGGGGAGAAATCAATAATAGCTTGCAAAATATTTTTCAGCAGCGCATTAATTTCTCAGCTTGTCTTCTAATGTCAATAGTTTTGTATTTCAGGTTTCTCAAAAGAGAACTCTACCTGCCTTCAACTCCATCTGCCAGAAGTGGCTACCCTGGTTCTAGAATCTAACAGAAGGATACAGAGCAAAGCAATGTTAAATGCGAGAACTGCCTGGACAGGTTTTCATCCTTGCCTCCATATATCCTCAGGAAGGCGCATGTGACCAGCAAGGCTGACCAAAACTTATAACGATAAGCCAATGAAGTGATGCCTCGCCCCTTCTATGGAGTCTATAGGGAATGCCTCTAGCGGCCTGTGTTCATCTTGGGAAATGCTGCCTTCATGCAGAAGAATTTGGATGTCCCACGTGACTGGTCTTTTCCTCTTGCTCCATGGCTGGCTAAGGAGCAAGGTAGCTTTTATATTCCCTGGAACCATTTATGGGGTGGCCATATGCAAAAGGGAGAGGGGCTTGCTACGGAGAAGAATCTTAACGAGCAAGAGAGCTCTGAGGTCCTCAAGCAGGCAGCTTGGTTCAGTGGTAAAAACCGAGGCTCCCAGAGCCAGGTTGCCTGGCTTCAAACCACCTCCATTCACCAGTTACGTGGCCTTAGGTAAGGCACTAAGTCTTGCTACGCTTCAAGTTCTCAAATGTACGATAAGGATAATAACAGCACCCACCTCATGGCATTGTCTGGAGGACTACATGAGCTAATATGATATGAAAATGCTAAGAACACATTAAGCGCTACAGAAATGTTTGCTGTTGTTACTATCATCCTATAATGTCTATACCTCCATCACCTGCTAACTTCCTATGTAGAGAGCAAAATGTTTTATGTTAACTCTGCACCTTTAGGCATTCAGAGGAAGTTGCCTCAGAGCTTTTGAGGATTAACAAATTATCGGCATCTTCATCCACACAGGTCATCACATTGCCTGTGCTTGTCTGGCTTGTAAGTCATTGAAGGTGCTTTCATGGGAACTTTGAAACATCTAAGGAGGCTGGAGAGATGGCTCACTGGGTAAAGTGCTTGCTGTGTAGGCATGAGGACCAGAGTTGGCATCCCTAGCACCTGTGTAAAATGCCAGGTGTCATGGCACACATCTGTAACCCCAGTTCCAGGGAGGTGGAGACAGAGACGACCTGGGGTTCACTGTCTACTTGGTCTAATCACATCAGTGAGCTCTAGGTTCAGCAAGAGACTCTGTCTCAAAGAATACAAGTGGAGAGTGATAAAGGAAGACCACCCAGCCTTGACTTCTGGTCTCCACACACACATGCATGTGCATCTGGATGCAGAGACCACACACGTGCAGACATGAATACATGCATGTACACACACACACAATCTAAAAAGGAGCAGGGATGACTAATAGGCAGAGTGGTGCAAGGTGACACTGGTACCGAGACCCACCCTCCATCACCACAGTCACAGAGCTAGCTGACGGGGCCAACCTTGACTGGAAGGGTTTCCCCACCACTCTGGAGCTAAGGGGTCATTGCTCACCAACAGTCACTATTACTTCTCACATACAGGACAGTGTGAAAAGCGTTACCGCATACACTGTCCATCTGATCCTCACAAGGACAGGACCATTCTGTGTGGCCCTTCCTGAGCCTTGCTCCCAGTCTCGGGCATAGTTCCAGAAGGTCACGTGTGATGTTCCAAGGTTTGAGACATAATAAAGAAGACACATTACAGCTGGGCATGTGGCGCACGCCTTTAATCCCAGCCCTCGGGAGGCCGAGGTAGGAGGATCGCCGTGAATTTGAGACCACCCTGAGACTACATAGTGAATTCCAGGTCAGTCTGGGCTAGAGCAAGACCCTATCTCAAAGAACCAAAAAATAAAAATTAAAAAATTAAAAAAGAAGACACATATCACAAACCATTCATTTTGCATGCAGAAGTCATCATCTAGGGACCTTAAAGAAGTAAAGTTGCCTGCCTGAGGTCACAGAGCTGTGGGCTCCAACATTAGGACTGGCACTTAGGTCCCTTGACTCCAAGCCACAGATTCAATGGCCTGCATTGGAGGATGAGAATGAGGCCTAGAACAGACACCAGAGTTATCCTGCCCATGTCCTTCCTAATTCCACTCAGCCTTCCTTATAAGGGACTCAGTTCATGCCATCTCTCCTATCTTGCACCCACAACCAGAGTAGAGTCAGCATGCAAGGTCCAAAAGCAGGCCACCCCGGCATGCAGTCCACCCTCCCCAACCTCTGTCGCAGTCTCCTCCCCTTCAGTGTCTGGAATGGGGGCCCCGCCCAGCACTGTTTTCATGGAAACAGCCAGGAGGAGGGGGTAGTCACAAGTTAACATGACCTGGGGTCTCACCTTAGAGATACCAGCCATCTACTCTCCTGAGGCTGACCCAAGGTTACCACTCACTTAGGCATGGCTCTCAGTGATGAGACTGAGTGAGGGAAACAAAAAATTCTCTTTGACAGAAATACAAAAAAATGACATCAAAACAAAAGAGAGACTGATTGAGAAGGGGAGGGGATAAGATGGAGAGTGGAGGTTCAAAGGCAAAGTGGGGGAGGGAGGGAATTACCATGGCCTATTGTCTATAATTATAGAAACTGTCAATAAAAAAAATAAACAAAAACCTGGAAAAATAAACAATATATTTTTAATTCTCTTTGACAACCAGGCATGGTGGTGCATACCTCTAATCACAGTACTTGAGAGGTACAGTCAGGAGGGTCAGGAGTTCAAGGTCATATTTGGCTACGTAGTCAGGCCAGCCTGAGCTACACGAGATCCTGCCTCAAACAAAAGCAAATGAAACAAAAATTCTACTTGACCAAAACATGGGCTTCCAGACAGGTTCTGTTTCTCAGAGGAGTTCTCCTACTCGGTATCACAAATAAACAGCCATGGATAAGCAGAAACCTGGGCGAGGTGGACCTCACGTCTGGCTATGAACCTCCCCATCTTGCTATTCATTCACTTCCCAAGGGCCTAGAAGCTGCGCTGTAAGGCTTGCCTTTCTCATATTTTGCACGGATTGCCCACTCCCGTGGGAATCACGGGGCCAGCACGTGCGTGGAGGAGGGCCAGCGGAGCTGGTGAGCAGGGAAAGAGGCCACAGCTGCTCTGCACGGCGATGGGGACCCCAGCAGAGCCAGCAGCACCGGACGGGCACCCCCTAGCAGGGCTGTGGCGTGTGAATTTTGCTTTACAGCAGGTTTTGCCTCAATTCCCACCCACCTTCCTTGTGAGCGGGGAGGGGGAGAGTGCGTGCAGAGGAGAACTAACAGGGAAGTGTTGAAATCCAAAGAGAGAAAGAGCTGTCACAACGTATAGAAAAAAGAAGGATGAAGGGGGCCATGAGGGAGGGGGAGGGGCTAAGGGGAGAGTATAGTAGAGGGACATAATACTGGGGGTGAAATACTCTAAGTGGGGTCAGGGGAGAGGATGGAGGAGAGGGAGGTTAACTAAAATTAAAAATGTCATAAATAAGCCATATGGAAACCTGCTTCTTTGCCAGATTATATATAAATTAAATAGTTTGGGCAGAAGTACCCTGTGGGGCAATCCCCATGGGGTAACCAGCATCCCCAATGAGGAGGGTCCCTTTGGGGGGACAGAGATGAGGGTAACGATGGTACCAACATGTACTGCTTACACACTGAGAATGTCCATAACTAATAAAAAAAAAAACACTTATTCTGTGGGGGTGGATAATGTTGTGCCCAAAAGCCATAGATTATTACAGGAATATTTCAGTGCCAGAGGTGGGAATACTTTCTAGCAAGTTGTTGGCCAGGGAGGCCACTACTGCTGTTGTCTGGCTAAATGGATATATTATGACCATCAAACTGCCCTCTAAACACTTAGGTTTATGCCCATATATTAATGCTACTCTCACTTTTTTGTTTTATTTATTTATTTACTTTTTGAGGCAGGGTCTTGCTCTAGCCCAGGCTGACCTGGAATTCATTATGTAGTCTCAGGTTGGCCTTGAACTCACAGCCACCCTCTGCCTCCTCGGTGCTAGGATTAAAGGCATGCACCACCACACCTGGGTTACTCTCACTTTTGGTTAAAGAAGTTTCTCTTTTCAGATGATGGTAACTACTGGGGAAACTCAAACCTGACCAAAGTGCTGAGAAGAAATAACAGAGGTGTATTTAGCACTAAGTGAGACATCTCTATGTCACCCTCCACATCTACGATGACATCAAGCTAGAAAAGAGACTAGCCGGAAAGAAGGCTTCAGTGGAAGGGAAAAGGGAGGGTGAGGGGAGGGGATTAGGATCATGGTATATTGTCTATATGTATGGAGTTTGTCAGTAAAACATTTTAAAAAACCAAACTCCAGGGGCTAGAGAGATGACTCCGGTTAAGAACACATCCTGTGTAAGTATGAGGGTCTGAGGATACCTGAAAGACCACTTTGAGGTAGATCCCCAGGACCCACATAAACATCTGGGTATGGCCATATGCACCTGTAAACCTCAGTCCCATAGGGAAGCAGAGACCCAAGAATCAATGGAGCTCACACACACACACACACACACACACACACACACACGCATGCGCGCGCGCACACACGCACACACACAGACACACACACACACAATGTCTAGCTTCAGAATCAATAAGAGACTCCAGGTCAAATAAGGGTGGGCAAAACAGCAATGGAGTGGGACACCAGACATTTTTTTCCAGCCATCATAGGCAAACATACCCCACGACAAGCAAGTGAATGGAACTCTGCATGGGCTCATACATGTGCATACCACACACACACACCACGTTACACATTATACACATAAGCAAAAATAAAATAAAAATGCCAAAAAAAAGTCAGATCCAACTAGCTCCTTGTGGGCTCAGCAACTGTTAGTCCTTAATATCACATACACTTGCCCTTTCTGCTCAAGTTTCAGAACCACCCTCTCATAGGAAGTGATCCTCTAAAGTAAGATATCAAAAATTCTTACAAAACAAAAAAGTTTAAGAGGCTGAGGAGACAGCTCATTTGGTAAAGTGCTTTTCTCACAAGTATGAGGACCTGAGTTTGATTCCCATAGCCCACCTAAAAATTCTGGGTGTGATGATATGCACCTGTATGTAACACCAGAGCTGGTTAGGTAGAGACAGGAGGCCAGCCAGGTTAGCCTAATTGGTGAGCTGCAGATCAGTAAAACACCCTGTCTTGAAAGAAAGAAGGAAAGAAAGAAAAAGGGGTTGGAGAGATGGCTTAGCAGTAAAAGCACTTGCCTGAAAAGCCTAAGGACCCATGTTTGACTCTCCAGATCCCACATAAACCAAATGCACAAAGGTGAGGAAAATGGAAGGTCTCACAGGCCCATTAGGTGGCACAAGGGCCTAGAGTTTGATTGCAGTGGCTGAGGGTCTGGCGTGCCAATTCTCTCTCTCTCTCCCTTTCTAAAAATTTTTAAAGAGAAAGAAAGAAAGAAAGAAAGAAAGAAAGAAAGAAAGAAAGAAAGAAAGAAAGGAAGGAAGGAAGGAAGGAAGGAAGGAAGGAAGGAAGGAAGGAAGGAAGAGGGAAGGAGCGAGGAAGAAGAGGAGAGAGGGCAGGACCTGAGGAGCAACACTTAAGGTTGTTTGGCCTCTCTATGCCGTGAGCACACACTTGCCACCACACAGACAAGAATCCACACACACAAAGCACACACAAATAGATCAATGTTGAATGCTAGAAGTCTGTGAGTGCCTTCAATTTTAAAAATTTAGGCAATAAGCCAGGTACTGTAGTGCATGCCTATAATCCCAGCACTTGGGAAGCTCAGACAGAAGGATAATCACAAGCTCAAGCCTAGCCTGAACTACATAGTGAGTCCCAGGCCAGCCAGGACTACACAGTGACACTAGTACAAAAACTAACCAAACAAAGAGTTTACAGCAGGATTTTCATCTGTGTGCTTCAGTACTAGTTGGATAGAATGAAGCATCTCTCAGCATCCGTCTAGCCACTTTTCTGAATGACATATAACCTCAGTTTCATCCAACCTCCCTTGGACCTTCAGGCCTACACACACACTCGATGACGCTAATGGTTACACCTTCAACAATGGAGACTATATATTTGTACTCACATTTGTCCCCAAGGAAGCTGCAGGGAACGTGGGATTTGACTGAGCAAAGGACCTTGCTGGAATGGCTGCATATGGCACTCCAAGATTTGAGGCATAATCTGAGTGAAAAATGACACACACCAGGTGAGAACCTAGTCATGAACTTTATCTTCCAAAGTCATGATTAGCACTTTTGAAAGTGAAGATGAGATGAGAAAACTGGAAAATTCCTCTTACTGTATTTATTAGTGATTGGCATAACGATACCTCTGGGCTCACTGTAATTGGCTATGGGTCTGAAGTATCCCAGAGAACACTGATGGGTACAGACAGCCAGGCCAACATGTGTTAATGCTTGGGATCTGCTTGCCTTACACATGCATAGGAAGTGGACATCAGAGAAGTCCTGGTTCTTAAAGACAGAACACCGTGAACCTGTGGGTAGCTGATTTCTCCTGCAGACGGCTGCCCTCAAGGCTCCCTCCACTCACCTTCGTTCCCAGTAGGGTTATAAACAGCTGTGCTGTTGGGGGAGGTACACAGTGTCCCCTCTGCTGAAGCAAGTATACAGCGGATGCCAGCACTGAGAGAGGCGAGAAGGAGAATCAGTTTTTTGGTAAGTTAAACAACAGATCACCGCGTGGCCTAAAAGTAGACCCCAAAGAGTTGAAAACATGCTCGAATAAAAAAACTCATGCATGGGCTGGAGAGATGGCTTAGTGGTTAAGGCATTTGCCTGCAAAGCCAAAGGACCTCGGTTTGATTCCCCAGGACCCACATAAGCCAGATGCACAAGGCAGCGCATGCAACTAGAGTTTATTTGCAGTGGCACACCCATTCTCTCTCTCTCTCTCTCTCAAATAAATAAATATTTTATTTGCTGGCACACCCATTCTCTCTCTCTCTCTCAAATAAATAAATATTTTATTTGCTGGCACACCCATTCTCTCTTTCAAATAAATAAATATTTTTTAAAAAAATTTTAGAAGTCTCATGCAGGACTTCTTGCAACAGTATTATTCACAGTGGCACAAAGAGGAAACAACCCAAATGTCCACGAAAGGATGATGGATGGGCAAAACATGTTATGTACATACGGTAGAATACGAGTCAGTCATACAAAGGAAGTGTGTGCTATGATGTGGATGAATCTTCCAAATACTACGCTAAGTTTCAAAAGTGGTTCCCAGGGGCTGGGCGAGGGTGAGGGGAGAGAATGTGTAATGGGTAGATAGAGGTAATCCTTGCCCTTGTGCTAAATCGTAAGCTTTAAAATGGTTACAATGGAGCCGGGCGTGGTGGCGCACGCCTTTAATCCCAGCACTCGAGAGGCAGAGGTAGGAGGATCACTGTGAGTTCAAGGCCACCCTGAGACTCCACAGTGAATTCCAGGTCAGCCTGGGCTAGAGCGAGACCCTACCTCGAAAAACCAAAAAAAAAAAAAAAAAAAAAAAAATGGTTACAATGGAGAGTCTTATATGACTTTTACCACAACAAAGAACACAGACAATGGAAGCCTTTATAAAACATCATGAGCTGTGTGTGATGTGTGGCAGGCATGTCCATCTGCCTGCGTGAGGGTGTGCGTGCTTACGTGGGCGCAGGCGCAGGTGCACGGCACAGGTTGATGGCAGGTGTCTTACTTGGTCACTCTCCACCTTACATTGTGACACAGGGCCTCTCCTTGAACCTGGGGCTCACCAATTCAGCTAGACAAGCTAGCCAGCAAGCCTGAGAAGCCTCCTGTCTCTGCTGGCCCAGCACTGATATTTCAGGTGTATATCACCCCACCTGGCATTTTGCAAGGGGATCTTAACTCATGTTGCTTGGCAAGCACAGAGCATTACCCACTGAGCCATTTCCAATCCCTATAAAAAATTATTTTTCATTGCTATAAAATACACATTACATAAGCCTTGCTGTTTTATCCACTTTTAATCGCACAGTTCAGTGACATTAAGCACAGTTGCCACCTCCCACCCACAGAGCACCTCATCTTGCAAAACTGAAACTCTGTACCCCTTCAACATTGAATCTCCATTCTGAACAACCTGTAGCCCCTGGGAACCACCATTCTGCCTCAAGGGTGCTGTCTCTAAATATGTCCTATGAGTGGGATTATCCAGTATTTGTCCTTTTGGGCCTGGCTTGCTCCACACAGCACAGTGTTCTCAAGTTCACGCTCACGGCAGTGTGTGCCAGGACTTCCTTCCCCGGCAAGCCTGAGTCATATCCATTGTGTGAGTGGACCGCATCTCATCTATCTGTTCATCTGCTAGTGGGCCTCCCAGTTGTTCCCTTTCGGTCATTGTGAATAATAAGTGAATGCATGCATTTCGAGACAGTGAACCCAGTTGTCTGTTCTATATCTTGAGGCTAGAAATCCTCTTCTCCACCTCATCACTGGCCTCTTGGGCCTGTCCTTACCCCCCCCCCCCATGTCCTGTTGAGTGGGACCTGCACCCATCACTCCTTCGCTTATCCCCTTAGCATCTCTAGTCACACCGCTAAGCCGAAAGTCTTCACAATAGCCGAGGGCCTGGTCCTTCCCTGGCTCCTTTCCCCTGTCTGTCCCTAGTCACAATGGGCATTGAGAGGCACCCCCCGCCAGTTCACATCTGTGGGCCTTTCAAACCTTCATATCCTGTTGCAAGTTGTGCCAGGAATATGCTTCCCCTAGACAGCCCTGCGTTCATCCTGCCCATTCCTGAGGTGTCCTCAGTGAAGTCTCACCCAACGGTCCTGTTTGGATTGCAAGAACCACCAGGAGCCCATGTGCACACAGGCATGCACACTCCTCCTGGCCCATCCCAGTGCTGACTTCTGCTTGGCATTAATGCCAGGAGCACCGTCTAGTGCGCTTGTCCATTTGTATAGCATGTGTCTGCATTAAACACACGCTCCTTGAGGACAGGGTCTTGGTCTGTCTGGTTGTCTGTGGTTTCCTTGTGCCCAGCCTAGAGTGTGACGTGCGTCAGGTGCTCAGCGAATGCTTGCTGGGCGCATGCAAGGGCCTGCTCTCCTGGACAGCACTTACCTCTCAGAGAAGAGCAGGCATTTCTGAGCATGCAGCTTCCCTTTCACATGCAGCTCCCAGTCCTAGGCAAGGAGGACAGAGAAAGGATCAAAGTAGAACAGAGTCCAGGGAGGAGAGCGTGAAGGCAGTGATGAGCACCCAGAGGCTAAGCACCCCTGTTACACACCTCCGTCTCCCTCACCCTTACAGGGGCTACTGTTTCCCCCATAACGTTGCCACACTCCAAGGAGTGTCTCCTACCTCCTCAGTTCCTCATCTGGATACCTCACACCCATCTTGGATGGCTGCCCAGACGTGAATGTCAGAGTCCCTCTTCCCCTCTGGACCCACCTCCTCCAACCTCTCATTCCTCCTTCTTCACAGAGAGACCCCATTCACCTCTCTCTGGCCTGGGGATGTACAGTGAGTTATGAACCCTGAGCAGCTCCTAGTCAACAGCCCCCCAGAATGGAGGTGAGAGGGTGTGTCCCACCCAAGTCACAGAAACACATCTGAGTGGTATGACCCAATCAGAGGTGAAGGGTGAAGGACACATTGTGTTGTGATTCCCACTAAGTTCCCATTGTGTTATGCTCTGGGACTGGATGAAGGAACAATGGTTTAAGAAGAGCTCTCGAGAGGAGCAGGCTCAGGGGTGGCCATGTTGGAATCATTACTCTGTCACTTTCTAGTTAAATAACCCAGGACAAGTCATCAAGTCATCTCCTCTCTATGGGCTTTAATTTTTTTTTCATATGCCAAGTGAGGATAATAACAGTGTCTACTTTAACTGGTTAATTGGGCATGGTGACACATGCCTTTAATCCCAGCACACTGAGAGGCAAGATGATCAGAGTTCAAGAGCAGCTTAGGCTACATGAAACCCTATTTCAAAAAACAAACACATAGTAAGCAAACAAAACCAGGTACGAACCTCATAGAGGTACCCCTGTCACACAGAAGGGTCCATCTTTGTTAGTTATTTTATTATTTTTTTAATTTTGTTTATTTTTATTTATTTATGTGAGAGCGACAGACAGAGGGAGAAAGAGGCAGAGGGAGAAAGGGCGCGCCATGGCCTCCAACCATTGCAAATGAACTCCAGACATGTGCGCCCCCTTGTGCATCTGGCTAACGTGGGTCCTGGGGAATCGAGCCTTGAACTGGGGTCCTTAGGCTTCACAGGGAAGCACTTAACCACTAAGCCATCTCTCCAGCCCTTATATTATTTTTTTTATTATGTTCCTCACTAGGAGCACATTTTAAAAATATTTTTATTTATTTATTTGCAAACAGAGAGAGAGAGGTAGGAGAAAGAATGGGTGCACCAGGGCCTCCAGCTGCTGCAAACAAACTCCAAATGCATGAGCCACTGCACATGTGGCTTTATGTGGGTACTGGGGAATTAAACCTGAGTCCTTAGGCTTTGCAGGCAGATGCCTTCACCATTGGACATTATCTCCAGCCTGCTATTATATTATTACTGCTTTGGGACATTTTGCTACATCATCATTACATTTTGAAGCAAAAATCACACTTACATAATTTTGTTTGCAAAGCACTTTACAACTACCGGGGAGGTCTCATGAGCCCCTCCCTGCACGTGGCACATTCTGCAAAGGAGCCCTAGCATGATTTGTGCATGTCTTGCTTGAAAATTGTTCTTACCCCTGACCCAAAATTTTACTTCCTCCCCTTTCAAACTCAGTACGACATATGTACTAGGGGAACTATAGCTTCCGAGCTGATCATAGAGGAAAGCTCTCCACAGGAAGGCAGGAAATGAGTTCCTGAGCCTTCTCTACAGCTGGGTGGGGTCTTCTGTCTTCCCTCAACGTCTGCTTTCTCATCTGCCAACAGAAGAAATCTCTTACCTGCCTTAAAGCAAGGGATGGACTTTGACACATTTCTGAAGTCCCCTTGGATTCTACTGTCTATAAAAGTACTGGTGGCCAAGTTTGGTCTCCCAGTCCCCCAAATGAGTTCACTGCTTACAAGCAGCTAGAATCCAGCCTGGCTCCCAGACTCTTTTGGGTGACTCACCTTCAAGTCAAAAACCTTCTTGTCACAGATGCTACAGATGTGTGGCAAGTGAAGGGGGGCCACCCCATGGAAGTCGTTCAGCTCATGGGCCTGCAGGGGCCGCATGGATAGCATGGCCTGCTCCTCCTGGGCCCTCCGTCGTGCACCGCTGAACCCCTGCTTGTTGTGGTTAAGCCGGCCCCCAAAGGATGGAGGGGTCCGATCTGAGGTGGGCTCCTCGGGGTCATACAGCTCATAGGGCTGGCTGGGGGGCGGGGGCCACAGGTTGGGATCAGACTTGCTTTGGCCAGAGAATCCAGGGGGGCTCTCCCACTGGCTGTTTGTACCTTGCAGCAACACCCCGACCTCCCCTTTCATGCTCCCTGCCTGCTCAGCTGGAAATCCACCTGCTGCATGTGACCCTTGAGCGCTGGATCCATAGAAGTCTTTGGAAAAGGCAGCTTGGCCATCTTGCCCTGTATGGCTGTAGTGCCCTTCGAAGGTCACACTGCCTGAGGCGGAAGCCGAAGTTGGCAGGAAGCCGTGGTGACCGTCTGTGTCAGAGCCATAGGCCTGGCCAGGATTGGCTTTGCCATACTCGTAGAATCCCGCCGTAGCGGGGGCGGGCCCAGCCTTCCCAACGCCCAGGATGACCGCCGGCTGAGCTGGGGTCTGCGGCATCACCCCGCTGAAAGGATGTACCATCACAGCATTGGGAGGCTGGCTGGGGAGGCTCACTGAAGACCCTGGGCCTCGTGCCTGGCTGGGAGGTGAAAAGGCTATTGGATTTGAGGGAAATCGCGCACTGGGTATGGTCGCAGCATGTTGAGACACCCCGGTGGGGCCATGGGGGGCACTGAGCACAGCCGGATGCCTCAGCTGGTTGAAGAGAGGTTGGGACATGGCCACTTTGGAGAGGACTTGATTTAGAACTGTGGCGGCCGCAGTGTTGTTGGTGACTGCCGTCTGTGCCAATTTCAGCCGGTGGAGGGTTAGCTGGGCCTGTAGTTGGGCCAGCTGGAGACTGGCAGGTGAAGGGAGCAGAGGGTTCGGGTTGCTGACCGAGAAGGGGTTCTTGTCCAGGAGCTTGGCGGCACTGCAGGAAGACAAGAAGTCCAAATGTACTGGGGGTTTTCAGTGAAGGTTACCAAGGGCTGTTGGTGCATAGCAGTGACCCTTTCTACCACTTAAACAAGACCCTCCTAAATAGGTCCTACATACAAGTGACTGTGTGAACACCAGTGCTCACACATACAAAACAAAACAAAAAACCTGGGGCTAAGGAGACGGCTCAGCAGTTAAAGGCACTTGCTTATAAAACCTCTTGGTCCTGTTTCAAGTCCCCAGTACCCACATAAAACCAGATACACAAAATGGTACATGTGTCTGGAGGTTGGCCCTGATATGCCCATATTGTGTGTGTGTGTGTCTCTGTCTCTCTGTCTCTCTCACTCACTTGCTCTTGCTCTCTGCTTACAAATAAGTAATTTAAAAAAAAAAAAACACCCAGATACACTAGAAAAAAAAAGACAAGACAGAATGTTAGTCTCCTTGATAATTAGATATAACCATCAAAACAACATTTGCATAGCAAAATTGCTAATATTAAAAAAATAAGAAAAATAGTAACAAAAACCCAATATTCAGTGTTGGGGAGATAAAGTAGAAAAGGCCAGGCATGGTGGCACATGTCTTTAATCGCAGGTTTTAGGAAGTTAGGGGATTGCTGTGAGTTCCAGGCCAGCCTGGAGCTATGGAGTAAGTTCAAGGTCAACCTGGACTAAAGTGAGACCCTGCTTCAAAAAAGAAAAACAAACAAATAAAATAGAAAAGACATAATGTGAGCTGGATGTGGTGCCCATGGCTGTAATGTCACCACTTGGGAGGCAGAGGCAGGAGGAATGACTCAAGTTGAAGACAAGTGTGGTCAACATAGAGAGTTCCAAGCTAGCCAGGCTAGACCCTCTCTCAAAACAAACAAAGGAAAAGAAATAATGTCAATTATACTCTAAATTCATACATTTTTGATCAAAGGTAGTCAGGAATATGCACTCTGACAGCCATATTCTCTCATCCAATAATTCAATTGTATAAAGCTATCCTAAGACAAAACCTGATACCTAAAAATGTCTAATATAATATTTCTTTTTAATTTTTGTTGTTGTTGTTTATTTTGATTTATTTGAGAGCAACAGACAGAGAGAGAAAGAGGGGGGGAGAGAGAGAGAGAATGGGCGCGCCAGGGTCTCCAGCCCCTGCAAACGAACTCCAGATGCGTGCGCCCCCTTGTGCATCTGGCTAACGTGGGTCCTGGGGAATCGAGCCTTGAACCAGGGTCCTTAGGCTTCACAGGCAAGTGCTTAACCACTAAGCCATCTCTCCAGCCCCTAACATAATATTTCTTAAAAGTCCAAACTCAATAACAGGGAGCTGAAGCTTGATCTGAGTAAATTATGATATATCTATATAATGAGATACTATGTAATCATTGATCTGAATAAATCATGATAGATCTACATAATGAGATATTATATAATCATTTACTATTGGTGTTTAACTTTCTACTTTATTATTGTAACATTGAACATACTCAAAAAAATTGTGCCCAGTACCATACCTAAGATAGCAATCATTCCAACATTCTGAATCCCATTTGGGTTTCCACCTCTTCACCATGCCTCAACATTGCTAATGATCAACACCATCCTGACTGTGATAAAACCACATTGTTTGTCACAAAACAAAATGCAAACAAATGTAATGACATATGTTCCAATATTGGGGGGGGGGAGCAGACTTCAAAATTCCAGAAGGAATTGTATGTATATTTGTGGCAAACACAGTTTCAGTCATCCTCATTTAACATCCAAGAATAACAACCCAGCTCTTAATCCCAGTAGTATACAGAATAACCACAACCTTACCAATGGAAAAAAATCTAAATTTGAGGTAATAGGTGGTGGTCTGCTATCACAGAATCTTATGGGGAGGAATTCTGTCTGCCATCACTTTCCTGTGACCTATGTAGGTTGGTTATATTGTTTTCTAGACCAATATGAAAGCATATCTTCTATAAGCGAAAGAGACTTTCCCAGAAAGTCAGTGATGTGTAGTTACCACAGTCAAGGCTCTTGGGTAAATCACATTTTCTGGGTCTTAAGTTCTTCTTACAGGAAGCGGGTATAATCAGGAAATGTGTTTGGGATGCTGGTGAACTGGAATTCCAAGACATCTGAAGGGGAAGAATGGGACTGGAATTTGCCATGGGGATTGGTGTGGATTGCCGCCTACACATCAGCCCGCTCCTGAAGGGGAACAGGGAGAGGGACGGCGCAGCTGGGGCTCTTTGGCCTCCGGTGTCACCTGCTCTGCTCTGCGATATCCAATGATATAATGAGGTGAAAAAGAGAAGGCTGGGGGTGGGCTCCAGTGAGGAAAAACAACCAGATAAGAGAAGTGTGTGGCACATCACACGTATCTCATTTTGGAGACTGGCACGCCACAACTCTCTCCCTTTGGAGCTGCTTTGAGGAAAAAGAGCTTCCATTTAGGTTTGCCTGGGAGGAGGTGGGAGGCAGGAGTGGAGGAGATGCTCACATTTTCCTCATGACTGTGATGTTCCTGTGTGCCATGCGTAGCTCTTTTGGTCTCACAGTATAGTTTTTTGTTTGTTTGTTTGTTTGTTTTGCTTTGTTTTCTTTTAGGTAGGGTCCCACAGTAACCCAGGCATTCACTATGGAGTCTCAGGCTGGCCTTGAACTCACAGTAATCTTCCTACCTCAGCCTTCCAAGTGCTGGGATTAAAGGCGTGCGCCACCACACCCAGAAGGATAGGTCACTGTTATCCCAAACGTGCAAGGCAAGAACCTACAGACAGCTGAGGGAGATGAGTAACCTGCTATGCACACTCACTGTTGGTGAGGACAGGGCCGAGAGCACATGGGATTCAAACTCCAACCAGGCTTTGAGGAGGAGAGAAAAAACAAAACAAAACAGTAACTAGTGCTCAAGGTTCTCAGTGCTCTTTGATACATACATACATCCTCCTGGGCTGTTCTCCTGTTTTGTTTAAAGCGAGATCCCAGAACACCCGGCACACCCACGCTCAAATACAAGTAGAAAACATACTGCAGAGCCAGATAAAAATGACTTTGTTACTGTTTCTCATTTGTGCGACAATCTAACACTTGCTGTAAGTTGTTCGAGAGCCGCCCCAGGAGCAGTCCTGCTGAGCTCAGAGGGCAGAGCAAGCCAGCTGCCTTTTAACACAGGAAAGGGAGGACTGAGGTTAAAGGTATCATCGACCTTTTCTCCTCTGAGGGGGGCAGCCAAGTTTTAGGGTCTGTAGTATGGCACAGTACCAATCTTGTGGCAGCAACAGAATGGGGAGGCACTAATTGTTTATGCAAGCAAGAATATGACAGGAAGGACCATCCGATGATAATTTAAAAAAATATTTTTATTCTTATTTATTTGACAGAGAAAGAGGGAGAGTGAGAGAATGGGCGCTCCAGGGCCTCCAGCCTACTGCAAACGAACTCCAGATGCATGTGCTCCCTTGTGCATCTGGCTAATGTGGGTCCTAGGGAATCGAACCTGGGTCCTTTGGCTTTGCAGGCAAACGCCTTAACCTCTAAGCCATCCCTCCAGCCCTGATGATAAATTTTGACTTGGGTCGTATTAAGTAGCTGGGCTTTAGAAGAGCAATTAAGCTTAACTCAAAACCCTGACCACACAGAGCCAACCCTTCGTCCCAGGTTTGTCCACCACACAGACTGTCCTTACTAACAAGGCGATAATGAGGTGCCAATGTGGTTTCCATGACCAGGGGAAGACAAAGTTGGTTTTGTTTTTCCCAGAGAAGTCAGCTGTGTTTTCTAACCTTACATTCTGGGCTGAATGGGGTGCTTACTGGAGGTTCCCCCTTTGACTTTTAAGTCTGTGTGAGGGCTGGAGAGATGGCTTAGTGGTTAAGCGCTTGCCTGTGAAGCCTAAGGACCTCGGTTCAAGGCTCGATTCCCCAGGACCCATGTTAGCCAGATGTACAAGCGAGCACACATGTCTGAAGTTCATTTGCCCATTCTCTCTCCCTCTTTCTATCTGCCTCTTTGTTTCTCTGTCTGTCGCTCTCAAATAAATAAAAATAACAAAAAAAAATTTTTTTTAAGTTTACGTGAAGCAGGTTGTGGCGCTGCACGTCTTTAAGCCCAGCCCTCAGGAGGCAGAGGTAGGAGGATTGCTGTGAGTTCAAGGCTAGCCTGAGAAAGCAAATTTCAGGTCAGCCTAGGCTAGAGCGAGACCCTACCTTGGAAAAAACAAAACAAACAAACAAAAAAATCTACATGAGAAGCACCATCTTCCTGTCCAGGAAAGGCAGCCATGCTGAGTTAGGCCAGCAGTGGGAAACAAGCACTTTTCAGAGGTGGCTGCGTCACAGAACTTGTCTGTTCAGATCCAGCAAGAAACCAAACCGATAAACAGATTTTCTTCCTAACTTCTGCTTTGCCTAACACAGTCTTTCTTCATTCAACACATGACTCATCAGTGCTGAATATCTCTTTTAAACCCAAATCGTAGATGAGCAAAAGATTATTCTATTAAGGAAAAAAAAAATCCCTTTTTTTTTTTTTTTTTTGCATGCTTGGTATGTGTGTGTCTTCCTCAATCATTTCCACCTTATTTTTTTTTCCACCTTATTTGCTGATGTGCCTTTTCTCCCTGACCTGGAGTTTGGCTAGACTAGCTGGCCAGCAAGCCCTAGAGGCTGCCCTGTCTGTACTCTTCTATCACCGGGTTCACAGGCATGCGCTGCGCAGCTTTTACATGGGTGCCGAGGGTCTGAACTCAGTCTTCATGTTTGCCCAGCAAGCACTTTACCAATCACCTCCCCAGGCCCCCTAAAATCTTCAGTGAGTAAGAGTTAACCTAGCTTGTATAGTGGTGGTGTATGCCTATACTCCACAGATAATCAGTAGTTCAAGTTTAGTCTTGGTTACAAAGGACATAAGACCAGCCTAGGATACATGAGACACTATCTTAAAAAGGGGGGGGGGGCGGGGAGGAGAAGGGCTGGGGAGACTGCTTAGTGGTAAAGGGCACTTATTGTGCAAGTCTGACAACCAGAACCCATGACATAATGGAAGCAAGCAGCACCTGCATCTACAATCCCAGTGCATTTGCAGGCATGGGAAGCAGAGACAGGAGTATCTGGAAGCTTCCAGGCCAGCCAGTCTGGCATTCACAGCAGCAAAACAAGAGAAAAATCTATGCTGTCCTCTGAATTCTACATGCACACATGACACATGTGCCCACACATATACACACACCACACACGTGTGTGCCCCTGCACATACACACACGCATAAATAAAGAGAGAGAGAATAAATGAAGTTAATAGCTTGACATTTAGATGAATAGACCAATCATGCAGCAGATCTGCATGGGCAGTTTTACTGTTTTGTTTGAAGAGAGTCCTTAAAACGTCAGGCACACCCACACTCAGATACAAGTACAAAACATGTTTTAGAGCCAGAGAAAAAATGTCTTTGTTACTCTTTCCCATTTCTGTGAAAAATCAAGCTCTAAAATAATACTCAAGCATGTCTCAGAGATTCTTGCATTTTCCCAGCACACTCAGAGGATGACGGCTGCGAACAGAATGAAGAAGGAGGTCGATGACTGTGCCGTACCAGAACCCGGTGGCTGTGAGATGTGGCCGCTTCTCTCGTGTGCACGTTTCTGTGAGTAAAGTCTTGAACAGTTTGAAAAGGTGAACATGAACTGGAGAGATGGCTAAGCAGATAAGGCGCTTGCCTGCAAAGCCTAACAACCCGGGTTCAACTTCCAGGACCCGCATAAAGCCAGATGCACAAAGTAGTGCATGCATCTGGAGTTTGTTTGTAGCAGCTAGAGGCCCTGGTGTGCCCATTCATTCTCTCTCTCTCTCTCCTTGAAAATAAATAAATTAAAATTTTTTTTGTTGTTTTTGGTTTTTCAAGGTGGGGTCTCACTCTAGCCCAGGCTGACCTGGAATTCACTATGGAGTCTCAGGGTGGCCTCGAACTCAAGGCGATCCTCCTACCTCTGCCTCCCAAGTGCTGGGATTAAAGGCATGCGCCACCATGCCCGGCTAAAAATATTTTTAACAAAGGACAAAATAAATGGAATTTGCTGATGTACAGCTAAACACACAAGCAGGCACCCCACACTTCTCTCTGTTTAATTCTAAATTTTGACATTGAGTGGATAATTGAATCATGATCTAGAAAATATGTTCATGTTCCAATTTGTAGAATCTGTGTTACTTTACCTGGTAAAAAGGACTTTGCAAGTACGGTTAAACTAAGAATCTTGACCAGAGAGAAGACAGGTGAGGCTAGAGGTAGAGAAAGACAGACCATGTAGAGATGGTGGTAAATACGAGGAATGAGAGAAGAGCTGCTAGCTTTGAGAGTGGAGGAAGAGATTATGAGCCAAGAAAATGGAGGCAGCCTTTGGAAACTCAAAAGCAGTCCAAAAAAAAAAAAAAAAAAATTAACTCTGTTGATACCATGACTTTAGACCTAGTGAGACTGATTTTGGACTTGTAAAAGCTATTAAATTTTGGTGATTTGTATCAGCAGCCAACAGGAAATGAATACAATCCCCACCCTCAAGAAATTTATATACAAAGGGCTATTCCATTTACAGAGGTGGGCATGGAGTGACTGCATGTTGTGGGCATAACTGACACTGCCAGGGACCCTCAGGAGTACAGACCACCTGAATGGGGACCCAAAGGTCCTCTGGAAGTTCGCCAAGGGCTAAGGCTCCCAGGCAGCAAAACCGCAGCTGCCATCACCCAGATAGCACACAGCATACAGAGAAGAATTACAGACTCTTAGGGATCAACTCATCCAAGCTCTTAATGAGTGCGCAGAGAAATTGACTTGTCCTAAACCACATCAATAGCTGGTAGTTAATACCTTAATTGTAATCCAGATCATCAAACCTAGCTTCCAGGGACTGAAAGAATGGTCTTATCTCTCTGAAAAGCCTAGGGAAGCCTCACGACCGTCTCTCTCAAAACGACTCTGTTCACACCTCCATTCAGAGAGGTACTGAGTACTTCACTTTTGCAAGTTACTTACTGAGCACTAAGGGAAAATTCTGGTCCTTTCTGCAACCCTGCCCCATCCCAAGCTCCAGCGGCAACAACGGCTGCATGAATACTCCTGCCTAGGGAGTGGGTGGCCCAGGATTACAGATCTCTCCGAAACCATGTGCAGCTAGCGGCAGCGTTTACAGCCATGTTGGCAGGCCTCCTGGGATCTGCGGAGGAGGGAGAATGGCACTGTGGGTTACATAGCTGGGGACCTGGCCCACAGTGATGGTGCTGTCTGTCAGACAACCACCCTGAGCCTGATACACAGTCCCAGAAGAACGCAGCAGACTGCAAGAATGCAGCAGACTGCGTGCTCTGATTCACCCAGGCCACTGTGAGGCTGAACTGCCCCAGGGCTGAGGTTTCATTTCTGAGCCATTAATTGTTACAAAGAATTCACAGTGTATAATTAGATTAAAAACTCTGGTTCTGTGTTTGTTTAGAAAGTTTTTTTTTTTTTTTAATTAAGACAGTATTTCCCCGAAGAGTTTTAAAACTAGACTACAACATGAAGAACTAGTTACCTGTAGAATGCTGGGAGATCTAAGCAATTTAAAAGACAACTGTCCCTGATTTGATTGCACTGTGTGGAAATGAGGTGCTCTCTATTGCTCTCACCAGGGAGAGTGGGACAGCTGTCCCAGCCTCGTAGTACCCATTGTTAATCCCAAACACTTTCACTTTTCATTGTTCCAAGCGAGATGCCATGGTGCGGTTAGTATTTGGCCAGAAGAAGTGAGTCAGATCTGGGCGTGGTAGCACATTCTTGTAATCCCAGCACTTAGCAGCAGAGGCAGGAGGAGACCTGTGAGTTTGAGATCAGCCAGAGCTACACAGTGATCCCAGGGCGTGGTGGCGCACGCCTTCAATCCCAGCACTTGGTTAGCAGAGGTAGAAGAATCACTGAGAGTTTGAGGCCAGCCTGAGACTACATAATGAATTCCAGGTCAGCCTGAGCTACAGCAAGACACTATCTTGAAAAAAAAAAAAAAAGGAAAGGAAAAGAGAGAAGAGAAAGTGAAAAGAAGAGAGGCACGGAGAGGGGCAGAGATAAGAGAGAAGGGGAGAGGGAGAAGGCGGTGGGGGAGGGGAGAAAAACAAAAGCAGTTAGTTAAAATAAAAAGAAAGAAAAGCAGTCAGGATACTTGAAATCCAGCAAGGTTTTAATTTAATTTAATTTAATTTTAATGTTAAGAATAGTCTGGAGAGATGGCTTAGCAGTTAAGGCGCTTGCCTGCAAAACCTAAGAACTCCTGTTCAAATCTCCAGGTCCCACGTAAATCAGACACAGTGACACAAGTGTGCAATGTTGCACATGCACACAATGGGGCGCATGTATCTGAAGTTTGTTTGCAGTAGCTGAAGGCCCTGGTGTGCCCATTCTCTCTCTCTCTCTCTCTTCCTGCCTCTTTCTCTCTCTTTCCCCCTCTCTCTCAAAATAAATAAAAAAAGTTAACATTAATGTTAAAGACATACTTTGTATGGATACATCATGTGTTGGTACCATCTTTTCCCTCCTCCCTGTCCCCATTGCACTGGGGGGCCTCCTCAGTGGGTTATGTGTTGTGGGAGCAGTAGTCAGTTATTGGGGGGAGGCAATACCTCTGGGTAAGACATCCCAACCTATGGCTCTTACAATCTTTCTGCCCCCTCTTCTGCAAAATTCCCTGAGCCTTGGTGGCTTTTTGATTGGCTAAGAGATCCGCTCAGGGGAAAGCAACCCATATCTGGAACTGGGAATCAGGTCAGATCCTATGGAGACAAAGATTATGCACTCCAGTGTCAAGCTCCCACCAGTCTTTGGCTAAAAGAGGGTTACATCCATGAAATTCTCCCTAAATTAATAACACCCCATGGTGAGCGTGACAAACAGCACCAGGGTGAAGAGACAGACGCTGAGGATACTCAACACCTACCAAAGCAGAGATCCAGAGACTCCTAAGAGCCCATCACTGAAGTAGACTTAAAACACACCCAGCGAGGTTTTTGTTCTGCAATATATCCTGTTTGGAAAGAAAAGTGTGATGCACGTGGGGTCCAGGACTCCATCAAAGGACCACATGGGTCCTAAGGAGTTCATCCCTTCAGCCCACATGGGCTGAGCATCTGTCAGGAGCCATGTAAAACTGCCAGGTGTGGGAACATGAAGATGCCCAGATGGCAGGGGAGAGCGATCAGCTCACAGTGATGAACACTGACTGAGGTGAGCTCAAGGCAGCAGGGACAGGTTCACACCATCCATTTCAAAAAACTTAGCAAATTTTCATTTGAAGTCTATCCCTAAACTCTGAGCAAAGACTCAGACAGGTTCTAGGCTTATCAAGCCCATGTAGAGATGCGTCAGTGGTACGTGGCAGACAGTGGGAGGATGAGCTGGGGTCAGAGATCTGGTCCTCCATCCGCTTGTTAGTGGAGATGAGATTAGGGGAATTTTACTCAATGTTTCCTACCCTCAGAATGTTCTCATCTGTGAAATGGAAAAAGTAATGCCCAGGCAATGTGTCTCAGACCAGGGTGGTCACAACACATGCCCTTGGCTAGCCATGTCTTCCTAGCCACAGTGATTAGTTGGATACTCCTTAACATTTAAAAAAATATTTTATGTATGTATGTGAAAGAGAGGCAAAGAGAGAGGGGGGGAAGAGAGAGAGAATGGGCACACCAAGGCCTCTAGCCACTGCAAATGAATTCCAAACGTATGTGCCACCTTGTGCATCAGGCTTATGTGGGTACTGGGGAACAGAACCTGGGTCCTTAGGCTTCTGAATGGCCTATTGGGAAGTGGGGTCCAGGTCGTGAAACAGGGTGTTAGGGGCTCAGGGAAGTCCTTGAACCCCAAGCCCTAGGTTCATGTTTACTTTTAACCAAAGAATTGAATAAAATAAGACTGAGAAGGATAATTATTAAATTCTTATATTTATTTAGGGAAGTACAAAACCAAGGGTAGGCAGCACACAGCAAGTGTCTTATGGGGCTGTGAAATGGCCTTTGTGAATTGGGGGTGGGAAGCAGACATCCTAGGTTCCAAGCTCAACTGGATTCTTATCAGCTCTGTGACAGCAGAAGAGAGTCCTCACCTCTCTGTGCCTCAGTGCATCTATTTATCTTGAGTGTTTTGTTTGAGACAAGGTCTTGCTATATATCCCTGGCTGGCCTGGAAGTCTCGACGTAGACCATGCTGGCCTCAAACTCACAGCAGTCTTCCTGCCTCAGCCTCTCGGTCATGTGCCCATTTATAAGAAGAAGGTTCACTCTTCTACTTTACAGCGTGAAGGTCATGGAAGTAAGAAGCCATCTCTGTGAACTGTTAGGTGCCACACAGATGTGGCATCTGCAGAACATTATTGGAAAGGACATTTCCTATGTGACCTGAACAAACATTTTCCTTTCAGAAAATAGTCCTCTGTGTAGGAAGTGATATTATCACTCACATTTTTGGTTAATCTGGTTGCCACTAAGATTCAGGGGGAAATGAGTAAACATTGCTCAGTCGTAATAATGGAACACTCGTCATATAAATTTGATTGTGTTATGCCTCACAATGTGTGTGTATGTGGGTGTGTGGGGGGGGGTTGCTTTGTCCAGAGGCAGAAGACAGGTTTCAGAGTCAGTACCAACTAAGGCAAGAATTACACTTTGGCCATCTGAAAGCCGGTGGCTCTGGGCCAGTACTCATCCTCTGTAAGGCTCATGGCTCTCATCATTAAAGGGAAGATGGATGTAGCTACAGGCTCCTTCTGAGAGTTAATAGGTATGTATATTACGCAGCACTATTCTTACCACACCGTAGGCAACCATTGTTATCAATAGTACAGCCATTGTCATTGCTGTCCTCATCACTGGCAACCTCAGTCTAGGCTGCGGGGAACTCTGCCCAGGCAGATAATCTCCCCTAGAGACAGAGAAGGATGACCGGAAACGCAGATGTAACCGGAGACAAGAGGACTAGAAGGTAAGGGTGGGCAACTGCCCAGAGAGGAGGAAGTAGGGGGTGGGGCTCAAAAAGCTGAGAGGGTGACGACCACGGCTGTGGGGACAAAACGAGGCAACGGCGGGTTTGCAGGACTGTGGAATAACAAGGGGCAACCGAAGCTCCCACAGTACGACCACGGGCCACTCGGCACGGCCTCTTTCCTGGTGACATCCAGCCACCTACAAGGAGGAACCAACAGCCACAGCCAGGGTATGGCGGCGCCTCAACCAGATGAAAACCAAACTCATTCACAAGAAACACAATGGTTTCCCAAATGAGCAATTCAGGAATTTAACTCCACACCCAGTTCAACTGAGTTCGCTTTCCAGACTGAGTAATGACTATGCTGGCTCTTCTTTGCACTAAGATATAAAATGTAACCCAGTGAGAAGGCTCATGACCAGGCAAGGGAAGGTTTTCCAAATTTGAACGCACCTTTACATAAGGCAAAATCCAGTCATGTGTGATGCTTGGCTCGGGCCTTGCCTGGGTCCTGCCCCTCTGTTGTCCCTGGGAGCTGAATATCTCGTAAGTTGTAAACATTCAGCTCTAGGGCTCGATTTGGCAGAGGATCTACAAAATCTGCAATGATACCAAAGCTCAGCATGGCCCTGTGCAAAGATGCCATGTACATTCACAAGGCCATCCATATTTTTATACAGCACAATAGTTCACAGTTTATCTATTACATATTTTATTTAGACAAAAGGAACCCAAGGGCTCCAAATATCAAGTAATGGTAAGGAAATGGAAAGGCTAACCAAGCCCTGATTATCAGTCCACATTGTACACATTTATTGAAATTCACACTGTAGGCCATGATATGTCCAATTATTGCATGGTAGTTAAAAGTCAAAAAACTTATTAACTCCATTGCCAGGTTTTGTGGTGCACGCCTTTAGTCCCAGCACTTAGGAGGCAGAGGTGGGAGGATTGCTGTGAGTTTGAGGCCAGCCTGGAACTACAGAGTGAGTTCCAGGTTAACCTAGGCTAGAGTGAGAGCCTATCTCGAAAAAATAAAAAAAATTCTTGCCGGGTGTGGTGGCACATGTCTTTGATCCCAGCATTCGGGAGGCAGAGGTAGGAGGATTTTCATGAGTTTGAGGCCACCATGAGACTACATAGTGAATTTCAGGTCATCCTAGGCTAGAGTGAAACCCTACCTTGAAAAACTAAAAAGAAAAAAAAAAAAAAAGAAAGAAAGAAAGAAAAGAAAAGAAAGAAAATTCTTAACTCCATTGTAACACTCTCAGAAGTTGGGTCAGGCTATGAACCACAGGGAAGTCCCCAAAAGCCAGATTATAAAGATGCCAAGAATGATATCCCAGCCCTGCAGAGGCTAAAAGTTGAAATTCTGGATAATTACTACAGACTTGAAGAGCAAAAAAAAAAGGGGGGGGGGGCTTCAGGGATCACAACCTACTCATTCTAGAGAAGGAAGAAAGTGAAAGCTGGCCAGGTTAGCATAATCGGTGAGTCCTCCCACGCCACTCACTTGGGTGAAGGAGAGCCGGTGCTGCCCAGGCCTCCCCGCATCCCGGGTCTGGGGACGAGGCCCCAGCAGCCGTCAGCAGCGAAGCTCTCTCCTTCAAGGGGCCTGCGCGCTGTTGGTAGTGCTGTCTTTGTGGGCAAACAGTGAGTGCCTCAGGCTCATCCCTGGGTAGGCCTCTGTGACTAATTTCGAGATTACTGGGTCAATGCTGCTAACCCATGTTTTGGCCTTCGCCACAACATTCCCACGGGATGATTCATGTCACCGTGACAGCTCGTGGGATGATTTGTAGCCGCAGTAATAATCCTGCCATCTCTCCTTGCTTGTGCGTTTTTCACGTGGGCGGGTTATTGTTTTCCCCTTATCAGATAACTGATCTCTAGAACAGTCACGGGGGTACTGAAGTCAGACATGACCATTTCCAGTTTAAATTAAGAAGCCTAGTGGTCAGGCACAATGTATAATCCTGGCTCAGGAGACTGAGGCAGAAGGATTGAGTGTCTGAGGGCAGCCTGGGCTACACAGCTGGACAGCAAGACCATGTTTCAAAACAACAAGTCTGTGGGCTGGAGACATGGCTTAGTGCTTTAAGGCACTTGCCTGCAAAGCCAAAGGACCCAGGTTTGACTCCCCAGGACCCACATAAACCAGATGCACAAGTGAGCGCATGCATCTGGAGTTTGTTTGCAGTGGCTGGAGGCCCTGACATGCCCATTCTCTCTCTCTCTACCTGGCTATTTCTGTATCTCTCTCTCTCTCTCTCAAATAAATAAATAAAAATAAAATGTTTTTTAAAAAAAGAAGTCTGAGACCGAGACCGAGGAAGGTGGGGGAACCACCCAAGATCACTCATTGAGTAAGGGACTTGACTAAGTAAGGGTCTTTGAACTGTGGAGTCAGTGTTCTCTCTGTTTACACGTTTGCTTGTCTGCTAAGGGAGCTTCCAAAACTGCACCCCTGGCTGGCTTCCCCTCCTCTGGGTCCTGTGTACTCCTCACCCCTCTTATCAGGCAGCCTGCGACTCTCACAAAGGGGCAGTTAGTGGTTTTATAGTGGGCCGAAGAGGGGACTGCCTTTCCTCCCACAGTTATTAGAAGAACCCACAATGTGCAAAAGAGAATTGATAATGCCTCAGATGCAAAAAAAAAAAACGAAAAAAAAAAAAAGCACATGTTCGACTAGTGCCCCCAAAGAAAAGGGAGAATTTAGGTCAACTTTATTACTAAGTATTGTATATTGGCTTTCTTTTCCTTCCTACCGTACCATACCATACCATACCATACCATTTTCCTTTTTTTTGTACTTAAAATATTTTTATAAGGGCCAGGAAGATGGCTCAGTGGGTAAACTGCTTGCTATGCAAACATGAGGACCTGAGTTCAGATCTCCAGCACCCATACAAAAGCTAGACACGGACTTATGCACCTGTAATCTAGTGCTGGGAAGGCAGAGAAACTCAGACCCCTGGTGCTAACTGGCTAGTTAGTCTAGCTAAATCAGCGAACTCCAGATTAAGTAAGAGACCCTATCTAAAATGAAATAAAATATCCTTATTTCATAAAATGATGATCTTAGAGGGAGACATTTTTTACTCAAGCATTATAAATTTCAAAAAAATTAAATTAAAAGGTCGGAGTTAGAGAGATGGCTCAGCTGTTAAAGGCGCTTGCTTGTGCAAAACCTGATGAACCAGATTCAATTCCCCATATAAAGCCAGATGCACAAAATAGTGCATACATCTGCAGTTTATTTTTAGCAGCAAGAGGTCCTGGTGTGCCCATTTTCCTCTCCTTCACTCTCTCTCTCTCAAATAAATGAATATTTTTTTAAAAAAATGAAAAAGTGGCAAGAGTATAACAAATACTTAAAATTTGGGTTGGAGGGATGGCTTAGCTGTTGGTGCTTGCCTGCAAAGCCAAAGGATCTAGATTTGATTCCCCAAGACCCATATAAGCACAAAGTGACACATATGTTTGGAGTTCATTTGCAACAGCTGGGGGCCCTTGCATGCCCACTCTCTCTCTCTCCCTCTCTCTGTTTCTCTCTCTCAAATAAATAAATAAATAAATATTAAAAATTGTTTTAAAAAATTTACTGCCCACCACATCAAATGGACACATGATGCTACTATGTCATTTTTTTTAAAAATTGTTTTATTTATTTGCAAGCAGAGAAAGATAGAGAAAAAAGACAGAGGGAGAATGCGTGTGCCATGGCCTCCAGCTGCTACAAATGAACTCCAGATGCATGCACCACTGTGCATCTGGTTTTACATGGGTACTGGGGAGTCTAACCTGGGTCGTTAGGCTTTGCAGGCAAGTGCCTTAACCACTGAGCAATCTCTCCAGCCCAACTCATATTTTTTAATATTTTTTGTTTTATTTTTATTTATTTATTTGAAAGTAACAGAGAGAGAAAGAGGCAGATAGAGAGAGAAAGAGAGAGAATGGGCACACAAGGGCCTCCAGCCACTGTAAACGAACTCCAGACGCGTGCGCCCCCTTGTGCATCTGGCTAACGTGGGTCCTGGGGAATCGAGCCTTGAACCGGGGACCTTAGGCTCCAGAGGCAAACGTTTAACCGCTAAGCCATCTCTCCAGCCCAACTCATATTTTTTAAATCAAAAAGACAGAGAGATACATACATACATACATACATACATACATACATACATACATAGATGTCAGATAGATAGATAGTTCTATCATTCATTAATCTATCTATCTATCTATCTATCTATCTATCATCTATCTACCAACCAAACAGTCGTGTACTATTATTATCTGTACATCTAGGCATTGTGGCACATGCTTGCTGTCTCAGCACTCAGGAGGCGGAAGTAAGAAGATGAGAGAGTTTGAGGCCAGCCTGGACTCCATAGGGTCTTATGCCACCCATATGTACATATGTAGATGTAATTCTACAGATAGTTGCTATCACCTTTGAGGCTCTGCTCAATCCAATTCCACCTTCATCTCTCCATAGATACTCATGGGTGGCTAGTGTATCCACCAATCCCTATGAGTCTGAATCTGCCTACATATTACAAAGGATAAGAATGAATCTTTTACTGTATGTATGTGTTCACAAAACATCATGCAGAATTATTTTAAACAAAAAGTAAACAAATGTATGTTCTCCCAGGTTTCTTTTAACAGATAGAACATTGAACCCAGTGTGAGGGAGTGAAAAATCAGTAAGTATAAACCCCACCCACCCCTCAGGCCATGGTTTGCTCCCTGTGGGACTGTAGGTCATCTCAGAGATTTTTTTTTTTTTTTTTTTTTTTTTTTTTGTAAAATGAGAAAGCTGGTTGAAAGGACTTCTGAGGTCCCTTCCACCTTTGAAATCTGATGACTGTAAGGTTCCATTTCCTCATCCGTCAAACAGAGACACCAATATGTGCTCTGCTTGCCGCTGGACAAGACTGTTGTAAAGATCAAAGAGGATCTACAGGTGCTCTGCCAGGCATGATGAGAATCCGAACGACCACTTTTATTAGTCTCACAAAGCAGGCTGTCTTTAAACCCTTGGGAATACTTTTAAAGAAGCCATTATAACACATATATCCTGGCTTGGCCAGCCAGGATGAAATAATTTAATTTCCTCTCCCCCTGCTATCTTGGAGAAGTAGTCCAGAATAGCAGTTGTCTCAGCTCTACCAGTAAAGATTTAGTGAATGAAACACCAGAGTGTCTCAGTATACAGCTCCCTACTCCCTGAAGATGTTTAGCCCTGGTTCATGGCTTTCAGGGTGAAATGAGTTAGGATCCATCAAGGGCTGGAGTTGGTTTTTCTGATACATAGTTCTTCAGAAAATCTATGTCACCAATATTTCACTGGTGTTATGGAGGCTAAAATCTAGGATGCTGGTTTGGCCTCTGGGGTTGGAAGAGATCTTTTCATTTTTCTGTTATAGAGACCTTTCAGCTAAAGCACTTGGAAGGCAGAGGTAGGAGGATCGCTGAGAATTCGATGCCACCCTGAGAGTACATAGTGAACTCCAGGTCAGCCTGAGCCAGAGTGAGACACTACCTCAAAAAACAAAACAAACAAACAAACAAAAAAAAAAAAAAACAGAAAAAACCCCACTATTTTAGGAAAGAACATCTGAGACTTTGAAAATGAAAAAATCAAGGGCTAGAGAGATTTCTCAGTGGTTAAGGTACTTGCCTGCAAAGCCTAATGACCTGGGTTCAATTCCCCAGTACCCACATAAAGTTAGATGCACAAAGTGGCACATGCATCAAGAGTTCGTTTGTAGCAGCTAGAGTCCCTGAAGCACCCACTCTCTGTCTCTCTCTCTCAATCTCTCTCTTTCTCATTGCAAATAAATAAATAAATGAGCTTTTTGAAATCTGTATTTTAGAAGGCCTATGCAAAGTTCTGTAATATTTATACGCACGAACGAAACATTGAGGCTTTTCAGAGATTGCAATGCTGCCCCAGTGGAACTCGTGTACACAAAAGCACCAATGCCTCTGCGTGTGCAAGTCCCTCTTCCTGCGTCATTTCCACCTGAGAACCACAGCTCTCCAAACTGCGGCTCCCATGGAACCTCCTCAGGCAGCCTGCTCTGACTCCTACACCACCCAGAGTGCACTGGGGCCCCCTTGTACGTGCCCCAGGAGGCCTCACCACTTTGCCACTCTCAGCTTCCCTCTCTCAGCTCCCACCCACCCTCTCAGAAGTGACTACTGAATCATCTGCCTGACTCCTCCACTACCCCATGATCATTTGAAAGCAGGAACTATATGTATCGTCCCTTGTCACAGTGCCTGGCACTTGGCAGGCATATACAACCAATAAATGTTCCTATCCTTATGTACTACTGTGTGTGCATGTGTGTGTGCACACACAGACAGTAGTTGTGTATCGCTTCTCAATTTATTTTCCTGGCTACATGGCATGTGTGTGTGGGGGGGCGGGGCGTGCACACTTACATTGCTACAAAGCTTTGGAAGCTGAAGCTCTGAGTAGAATTGGATTCGATTCAGTCTTTGAACACTGTCAGAATTATGTAAACACTACCAATCACATTGAGTATAAAATTGTAAAATACTCAACAAACAGACTTGTTGTCACATTTTTCCTTTTAACTCAATCTGCAGAGAATGCCATTTCAGCGTGTGATTTAAGGAGATGTGTGCAGTCTCCACGGTTCGGAAGCGAAATGCAAGCTGCAGGCATGCTCCCTGAGTTATTGGGGTTTTCTTTTCAGCAGTGTGTATCACTGGTAAATGTACAGCACGGTTATAAAACTCAGACCAATTTTACACCAAAATGAGATTTTAAACTAATTTGAACATTCTCGAACTAGTTTGGTCTTTTCCTAAAGTTGCCTAATAACTTGTGCATTTTAACCAATGTGCTTTTAAAGCCAAATAAATACTAGATGGAATTCATCTGAAACCGAAGAGGCAGGACAGGCTAATTGAAAGGGAGACCTTGACTTGATTGTGAATAAAACTGCTATTTTATTAGCTCTGACACAAATAAGTGTACATTTTATCAAAGTCATTGATATTGAAGTAGACCTTAATTTCCCCATTTGCAAAATGAGTTAGTTGAGACATTTAGGGTTTCTTTTTGCCTTATGGTTTTAGGATGGTAAGCATTTTCTTTTCATTTAGTTATTTTTTTATATTTATTTATTTATTTTATTTTATTTATTTTTGAGGCAAGCTCTCACTGTAGTCCAGGCTGACCTGGAGTTCACTCTGTAGCCCAGGCTGGCCTCAAAGTCACTGCAAGCTCCCTACCTCAACCTCCCTAGTTCTGGAATTAAAGGTGTGCACCACCATACCCAGCCCAGTGAGCATTTTCTTCAAACAGTTATTGATGGGATATGGACCTGCTGGGACAATCAGGTACACAGGTATATGGTATGGACAGAGAGTTCAGGACGAGAGCTCAGCTTCTGGTCCTGGTCCTGAGTTGGGGAGAAAACCCAAGCTGTCTGGCTGTAAAGTGAAAGGGGATGTCACTATGGCAAGCCACAGACTGCACAGAGCACCAGAATGGTGAGCGCAGATGCTGGCTGGGCCCCGGCCCAGTGTCTGCCCCAAGATGTCTGGGGCTGAGCCTTGGAATCTGTATTTCAGACAAACTCAGGCCATGATTTGAGAATGCAGAACTCAAAGGTGTTGAAAATGCTCTTCATCTCTAGGAATCCAGCCACCAAGTACACAGAGGGGGCTTCTCTGCCTATGGGGTTGCAGATGCTACAAAAAAAAAAACCTCAAGGGACACATGTCAAGGGACACAAGGGACCTCCCTTTATGCGACCCCATCAACACTGTCAACCTTTGGAATAAAAACGCTCAAGGCTCAGAAGCCTTCGGTGCTTGTGTCTGTAAATTGATTGGCTCCGTGTCACATGATGAGGCTTGTTGCACAGGGGGGAAGCAGAGCCCCATTCACTAATTTTTACTGTTTACTAATTCAGCGGAATACCACCTGCATTATGACAAGTCTATCTCCATACTCACCCTCGAAGGCCTAGTCTATATTAAAAAAAAAATCAAACAAACAGGCCAGATATGGTGATATGCAGAACTCAGGAGGCTGAAGCAAGTAGATCACAAGTTTGATGCCAGCCTGTGCTACACAGAGAGTTCCAGGCCAGCCTGAGATATATAGTGACATCCTGCCTCAAAAACACAACAAAAAAATTAGGTTTTTGGGTTGCTGGGAAGATGGCTCAGTGGGTAAAATGCCTGTCACACAAGCACGAGGTCCTGAGTTCACATCCCCAGCATCCATGAAACAATGCCAGGTGTGGTGGCATACACCTGTCATCCTAGAGCTGGGGAGGCAGACACAGGAAAACCCCCAGGGCTTGCTGATTAGCTAGCCCAGCTGACAGTGGTGAACTCTAGATCCAGTGTGAGACCCTGTCTCAAAAAAACAAGGTGGGCCGGGTGTGGTGGCGCACGCCTTTAATCCTAGCACTCGGGAGGCAGAGGTAGGAGGATCACCATGAATTTGAGGCCACCTTGAGATTCCATAGTGAATTTCAGGTCAGCCTGGGCTACAGTGAGACCCCTACCTCGAAAAACCAAAAAAAACAAAGGTGAACAGCTCCTGAGGAATACACCCAACATTGTCGCTTGACTCCACACACATGCACACACACGTGCAAGGGCACCCACACGTGAATATGTATGTGTATGTACAGACATATACATCACACACATGCATGCACAAATATTAAAAAAGAGGTCTAAAGTTATCAATGTCAATAGGCCTCAAAGTCGGAATTAGGGAATTTTTCAAAGAACGGATGTTTGGGTTCCATCTCCAAGAACTAAAGACCCAACCCTGGGAGATAGTAACAGATCCCCAGAAGAACTATCATGAAACTAAGACTGAAAACCATCAATCTATAAAGTAATGGAATCAATTTATTATTTTTAAAATATATTTTATTTATAAGAGAGAGAGAGAATGGGTGCACCAGGGCCTTTAGCCACTGCAAACAAACTCCAGATGCATGCGTCCCCTTGTGCATCTGACTTATGTGGGTCCTGGAGAGTCGAACTGGGATCCTTTGGCTTTGCAGGCAAACACCTTAACCACTGAGCAATCTCTTCAGCCCCATATTATTATTATTATTATCATTATCATTATTATTATTATTATTTGGGTCTCACCAGCCTTTTTTTGTAACTCCAAAGAGTATTACTATTTGCCTTAAATTACCTCAAGGATAAACATTTCAATGTTTATAAACCCACAGAATGATACCATAGGGCAGGCCAGTCGATCAATGTTCATTCAGCTTTCAAGAAATTCAATAAAATCTGTATCTGTGTGTGTGTGTGTGTGTGTGTGTGTGTGTGTGTGTGTGTAGCGAGTCATCTAGAGAACACACACAGTGTCTGCCACAGAAAGCCAGGCCGCTCTTGCTTGCTGAGGCGGACTTTTGCCTTCTAAATCACAGGTGCCTTAAGAACACTTTGCACATCCTCAGATCTTTCAAATTCCTAGCTGTTCACCTGGTTCAGCGTGGTTTTGATTAGACGCACAGAGCAAACGCTTGCAGCCTGACTTGAATCTGCGGCTGTCTCTAAGCCTAGGGGAATACAGGATGGGCACTTTCATCATGAAGTATAAGCTTTATATCAAGAGCATATGCAACTGTTTAATCCCTTTACATTCTTTAGACTAAATGAGACCATTAAGGCTGGGTCAATAAACTACAGAACCATGGAGAAAGTATGCTTCCCAAAAATGAACAGAAGTTTCTGGCTCCTTTCGACGTACAGCTGAGAAAAGCCTGGTTCGCCCCCCACCCCGCCCCCCGCCAGGCGGAGAATGTTACATGCAAGTTACTTCTGGCCTTGACCACTATCTTACAAAGAAAGCTGTGGCCATTTGAAAGTTATTGCAGAGCGCAGATAAAAGCAAAACAACAACGGTTGGAGGGACAGGCCCATCTCGGTTGCATTTGCACGTGCCATCCGCGGTGGATTCTCAGAACAACACAAAGTAAACCTGTGGTAGCGATCCAAAGAGACTGAGAACTGCCTTGGCCAAGACTGGCATGGCTAGAACTTGAAGGAGGATTTTTCACTTGAAACCGCCCTGCAGCTCTCTCCCCCGCCAGCCCATGCATTGCTAATTAGGAGCAGTCCAGACTTGACATGTACACAGTCTTGTATGGTGAAATTGATTATTGTATTACTACGGAAAGTAAGGAAGTCATTTTGTCCAAAATATCAAATTCCACACAATCATATATGACAGCTGTTGGCGTATGCACATGGGGGAGGGGCAAGTGTGTGAAAATACCAACTTTCTCCCTTCAGTTTTCTGACATCTTTGTGAAGTAGTTATGGTTGGGCGGGGGAAGGTGTTAATTTAAAACGAAGGAAGGAAAATGGGAGGTAAAAACCAATAGCAAAAGTAAGTAATGGATTCTTTTAAATGCTGAATGTTAAAAGACATTCCCACATATCGCCCATGTCATTTTATGAGTGTGAACTTGCTTTTACACACTTGCAAGCAGACAATTCAGTGTTCCCTCACTGCCTGTGCCGAAGCTACTTTTAATTACAGCGGATTAAAAAAACTAGGTGACTCATGTTCGGTTGTACTGGAGTCTGTTAAGTGATCACCACCTCCGCTTGCAAATATGTCTTCAAAACCTCGCCACTGACATTCACACACTCACTTGTTTACCAGGAAACTATGTGTAAGAGTTGTCTCGACAGAACAGCCCCTGTTCCTGCATTGTCGCTACGCAGTCCCCTCCCCAGTCAGCAAGAGTATGAGTCTGCACTCAACTGAGCCAAGACGTTAAGATTCGTTCCTTTTCCATCGCTGACAGATTCCATCCATTCCCCCCTCCCACCCCGGGCACCTCAGCCTGAAGAGACCCCCCCCCCATATCCCTAAGATTTTGAGATTCTGAGCGTGTCCCCTTCTTGTCCCCTCAGATATGGTGAGGACGCAGTCTGTTTTCCGGTAGCTACGCGACTTTTCTTTCTACAAGTTTAGGAAACGGTGTAAAAGGAGCATCTAGACTTGCTGTCATTGGAACTGCTGATTTCACTGGGGTCATGAGGTGCCGTTTTAGGTCACATGTTAAACGGCCGTTGGGAATCATTTATTAAGATTCTTTTAAACAGGAGGGGGTGGAGGTAGCGACAAATCGCACACTCATGCACAAACGCCCAGCGCCAAGGACATGGTGAGAAGCACTGTGTGGGCCAGAGAATAAAAAGAAGCCCCTTGGCTCCCCCTTGGGCTGGGGAGCGAGGTAGGGTGATGTCATGCAACCTTACCTTTCTGAAACAGACCGGGGCACCTGGCATGAAGCGCTGACCTGCGGCCACCGAGGCTGGGAGTCATTTTGGGTATCGCGCATGTGCCTCCCTAGAAAATTCCAACAACATTCTACCAGCTTTCTGCACGCCAATCATGACAAGCCTCCACTGAAACGCTCACAAAGTCTGGGAAGGGGCAGAGGAGGAGGGGATACCAGCCAGGGAGCAGGAGCGAGCAGAGGAGGAAGAGCAGTCCCAGACACTGCCTACCGGTCTGCAAGGGGAGTCACATGCGCCGGGAGCCATTCCTGCTGCATTACACATGCCGAGTGTAAATGGCAAACAATATCAGTCCATGTTTATGCCCCATGTTCTCAGCCTCTTCACATATCAACATCCAGGCCAGCTCTACGCAGAGTCTCCTGAGAACGCCTCTGAAGGAAGCAGTCTCTAGGCTGATCCTGCCGAAGATTTTTAAGAACGTCCCAAAGCCTCCCCGGCCTGGCTCACCCCCCTGGCTTCTGTGGCTCGTAGTGGTGGGTTCTTATTATTATTTTTTTTATTTGTTTGCTTGCTTGCTTTTTACTGGATTCATGGGTGACAATTTGATCCTGAAGATACCTATAGGAACCTTTAGCAGTGTAACCACATTAAACCGTACCGACACAAACTCCTAGCCAGCAATCCTCTGGCACATCTTTGGTTTTTGTGGAATTGGACACAGAACGAGAGGAGCCATCTCCTCACCTGCCCAGGGGAAGATGACACCTGCGATCAGGAAAATGAGATTCTCCTGTGCTCCAGGAACTGGCTGGGACATTGTTGCCCTCTATAAGGGCTGCCAGAGAGATTTTTGTCAGAACTTAGAGGAAGACTGGTGGCAACTAACATTTACTGGATGCCTGAAATATCAATAGTGGTGATGTTGGGGAGGCTAAGGCCTTCACCATATCCTGCAGAAAATACCTTTCCTCTTCCTCCTCCAAAAAAAAAAAAAAAAAATCCTTTCCCTATGATGATGTTACTAAGGTCTTAGAGTCAAAGTGTGGCTTGACTTTTTGTTGTTGCTTTGAGACAGGCTCTCATATAGCCCAGACTGACCTTGAACTCCTGATCCTTCTGTCCAACCATCCTAGACCTGGAATTATAGGAATATGACTTGTTTATGCAGTGCTAGGGACTGAACCCGGGGCTTCATGTATACTAGGCAAGCACTTTACCAGCTGAGTATCCCCAACTTGGATTTAGTCTTTAAAAAATGGTCTAATCAGCTGGGCGTCGTGGTGCACACCTTTAATCCCAGCACTCAGGAGGCAAAGGTAGGAGGATCGCCTAGAGTTCGAGGCCACCCCGAGACTACATAGTGAATTCCAGGTCAGCCTGAGGCAGAGAAAGACCCTACCTTGAAAAACCAAAAAAAAAAAAAAAAAAAAAAAGGTCTAATTATTCACAAACCTATTCATTGTCTTTCCAGGAACCACCATTCTCTTACTAATTTTAATTTCTTGTTTCAAATCTCACACTTAAACTACTGAACCAAATTAAACCTCCATGTGGTTTCCTAAATTAAAATGTGCCATTATTACATTGCCAAGTTATGTTAGGTGACCATCAGCCCAATTTCTACCCTGTGGGACAGTCCAATGTTCACCTGTGATACCTCATGTTCATTATAATCCACTCAAAAAAATGACCAATGATGTGCTTTGGGGGAGTGGAATGTGTGTGCATGTGTGTATGTGTGTGCACGCATAAGAAAGAAAGAGTATATGTGTATGGAGGCCGGAATTTGACATCAAGTGTCTTCCTGATTGCTTTCTACCTTTTTTTTTGTATATTTTTTTTAATGAGTGAGAGAGAGAATTGGCATGCCAGGGCCTCCAGCCACTACAATCAAACTCCAGGTGCATGCACCACTTTGTGTGTGTGTGTACAACCTTCTGCACTCGCATCACCTTGTACATCTGGCTTACGTGGGACCTGGAGAGTCGAACACGAGTCCCTGAGCTTCTCAGGCAAATGCCTTAACTGCTAAGCCATTTCTCTAGCCCTACCTTATTGTTTTGAAACGGTTTCCCACCAAACCTGCAATTAAACTACATATCCAGCAAGCCACAGGAATCCTCCTGTCTCCACCTCCCAGAGCTAGGGTGACAGGTACACCCCACCATGCCCAGCTTTTACATGGGTACTGGGGATCAAACTCAGATCCTCATGCCTTCACAGCAAGGACTTTACCAACTAAGCCACCTCACCAGCCTCAGAGTATGCTTTTCAAAAGAGCTTATAAATGACTATAACATGAATGCATATTCGGCTCTCCTCCTTTACTTGGAGCCTTAGAGGGGAGGGGTATGATGAAGACTATCCCCCACTCTCACCACCCACAGTTATGCCAGTGTCGGGGGCTGTCCCTCCTTCCAGGGTTGGAATGTCATGTTTCTACAGCCCATTGAGAAGCCAAAGAGAAAGGTGGCCAGATGCTTCTGAACAGCCTGTTTCTAGCTGCCCACCAGAGGTACCACACTGCCCACCTGCCCCACTGAGCTCCTGGGAGAGCCCAAGGGTGCCTCTTCCTAATTTAGTCACAACCTACAGGCTGCCCCAGCCTTGGTGGCTCTCGGCCACTGACTCAGTCCCAGACACCTAAAGGCGCCAGTCCCAAATCCTGACCTATGAGAAGCAGCCAATCTGGCCAGAGCTACATTTCTGCTCAGGCCTTGGTCCATCGCTGGTCTACTAGGTTTCTCCAAGGGGCAAGGCTCAGTGCCAATCAGAGGTTGCACATTTCACCCTTCCTCAGTCTTCGTCTTCATTCTTTGTATCTAGGACTTTCTTAGGATAAGGTTTTCACTGGAAAAGTACTACAGGACACACATCTCCTGAGCGGGAGTCAACGGCTCTGCTCCCACTGGGCCCAGGGGAGAAACTCAGAGGGAAGACCTGGAAGAGCCATAGAAGAGGGGGAGGACTGTGCCCACCTCCAGAAACAGACGCAGCCTCACACCTGGCACAGTCAGCACTCTGTGTCTGCTACAGCAAGTGCCATAGTGCAATATACTGTGTGTGACCTTGACTTTGAAAGGCTGATCTATGCCCTGGACAGTCATGCCTAGGAGAAGAAGAATGGAAGCTTAGCATGAGTCCTTCTAACAGTGTGCTCCTAGATCTCACCCAGAGGCTAGAGTACTCCAGGTCCCACCTGAAAATGATGATCACAAACTGGCCCTCAAAAACTGAAATTCAACCCAGGCATGGTGGTGTATGACTTGAACCCAGCATTCGGGAGGCAATGGTAGAAGGATTGCTGTGTGTTTGAGGCCAGCTTAAGACTATATAGTGAATTCCAGGTCAACCTGGGCTAGAGTAAGACCCTACCTCAAAAAATAAAAATAAAAACCTGATGGGGCTGGGGAGATGGTTTAGCAGTTAAGGCACTTGCCTACGAAGCCTAAGGACCCAAGTTTAATTTCCCAGGTCCCACATAAGCCAGATGCACATGGCGGCACATGTGTCTGGAGTTTTGCAGTGGCTGGAGGCACTGGTGTGCCCATTCTCTCTTTCTCTCTCCCTTTCTCCCTCCCTCCCTCCGTCCCTCTTTCTCTTTCTCAAATAAATAAACAAAATAAAATATTTTTTAATACCTGAAATTCAGTTTGATGTTCGTAAGCACATGTTGAGTACCAACTGTTTACCAGCCAAGGAGGGTGGGGCAGGGTGTAAGAGGTCATATGGACTGTGAATGCACAAGGTATGCATGCCTCTGTCTGCTTCACACATTCTCTTAACCTCAAAGCTTTAAAAAATTGGACTGGAGAGATGGCTTAGCATTAAGGCACTTGCCTGTGAAGTCTAAGGACCCAGGTTTGATTCTTCAGAGCCCACATAAACCAGATGTATAAGGTGGTACATGCATCTGGAGTTTGTTTGCAGTGGCTAGAGGCCTCGGCACACCCATTCTTTCTCTGTCTGTTTCTCTGTCTCTCTCTCTCTCATAAATAAATAAAAAATTTTAATGCCAGGTATGGTGACATACACCTTTAATCCCAGCACTCAGGAGGAAGAGGTAGGAGGATTGCTGTGAGTTTGACGCTACCCTGAGACTACATAGTGAATTCCAGGTCAGCCAGGGCTAGAGAGAGACCCTACCTCGAAAAACCAAAAAAAAAATTTTTTTAATTAAAAAAATTAAAAATTATAATCTTTGCACTTTCCAGAGGAGAACGCTGAGGCTCCAGTGACTGCATGCCTTACCTGAAGGGCCAAACAAGTGTCCTTTGAAATGTGGTGTGTGGATTCTGAAGACTTTGTCTTCTACTAGAAACCCCCAGTAGGCAAGGTGAGTCATAAATGTGACTAATTCAGTCATCAGAAATAATTGCTGTAGGCAAGGTGCGTTCAAGGTGTAATGGCAACAGGCACAGTGCAGAGTGCGAATGCAGGAGGCCTGTTCAGAGCCTTACTAAGACTTTCCAGATGGCTACCGCAGAGCAGTAGACAGTCAAGACAGGGGCGTTACCGTGGGCCCTTGTGCAAGTTCAGCACCCGGAGCCCGGCCTGAGCATCAGCCGTTTTGTGTATATGTTGTTATATCTATTACATATATATGTAATATGTGTGTAACACACACACACACACACGCACACATAATTTTGTTCAGTGGCTTTTAGCATGCAAAATAGTAAGAGGGTAGTAGTGACCTCTTGCACCCAGAGCCCGGCCTGAGCATCAGAGACGAACTCAGCCATGAAGGACCAGCCGCTGAGACAGTCAACCCCGCCCCTAATGCCTTTGCCTGGCTCTTCCTCTGGACCACCAGAGATGGCTGGAGGGTGAGAGGAGTAACTTGGGTTACAAGAAGCTGGGGGCACATCTGGCTCAAGCAGGTGAGGCTGTTGCTTTGTTTTGTCTTGTCTCACTTTTGTTTTGCTGAGGATTGTGCCCGGGTCCTTGGGCAAGCTCAACAAGTGCTCTTCTGCTAGCTGCATCCCCAGCTGCCTGGCCCTAGTGAATACTGCTATGCCTAGTGCTACAGGTCTTTTCGGCTGTCACGGTGAAAGAGGAGAATATTGCTTTCATGCCTACGGACGTGTCTTGCAGTGGATGGTGTAATGGTCATCAGTGAAAGTGGGAGGGGATGCTAATGAATCCAGTGTAGCAAGGGACAAAACTAGAAGGGGTCTAGAGCCCCTAGGCAGAAGACAAGACAAGAGAAGGTTAAGAACCACTGAGCACAATGGGTGTTCATCATGGAAGCGCAAGACGTGGTCTGGATCTTGCGTTATATCACCCACTCAGTTCATCACCACTCACAGCCAGTTACCAGTTCCTTGTGACTCAAGAAACCCAAGTGTCAAGTTCATAGAAGTGTAAGGAGATATGATATAAACATTTAAATGTGAACACAGGGCTAGGGAAATGGCTCAGTGGTTAAAACTGCTTTCTGTGGGGCTGGAGAGATTGCTAAATGGTTAAGGTGCTTGCATGCAAAGCCTAACAGCCCAGGTTCAATTCCCCAGTACCCACATAAAGCTAGATGCACAAAGTGGTCCATATGTCTGAAGTTCATTTAAAGTGGCTAGAGGCCCTCGTGTGCCCATTCTCTGCCTTTCTTTCTCTCTCTTCCTGCAAATAAATAAATAAATAAAAATATTCAAAGGATAGAGCCCTTGCCACTTTTTTTTTTAAACTGCAAGAAACAAAAAACTCACAATATTTTGGCTGCGTATGGTGTGCACACCTTTAATCTCAGCACTTGGGAGCTAGAGGTAAGAGGATCGCCATGAGTTCAAGGTCAACCTGAGACGACATAGTGAATTCCAGGCCAGTCTGGACTAGAGCAAGACCTTACCTTAAAAAAAAAAAAAAAGTGCTTTTGTGCAAACCTGACAAGTGAAGTTTGGGTCCCTGGACCCATGTAGAAGTGGACACAACTAATGTACATTTCAGTAATCTCAATGTGCCTATGGCAATGGGAAGCAGAATCTGGAGAATTCCAAACCCCAAAACATATGAGGACAGCTAGTGTAGCATTCCCTGAGGCAGAACACGAGAGAGCCTGCCTCAAACAAGATGGAAGGCCCAACACCCTGAGGTTGCCCTCTGACTTCTACGTGCTTGCTGGGGTACACAACACACACACACACACACACACACACGTGATGGTCACTACTACCCTCTTACTATTTTGCATGCTAAAAGCCACTGAACAAAATTATGTGTGCGTGTGTGTGTGTGTGTGTTACACACATATTACATATATATGTAATAGATATAACAACATATACACAAAACGGCTGATGCTCAGGCCGGGCTCCGGGTGCTGAACTTGCACAAGGGCCCACGGTAACGCCCCTGTCTTGACTGTCTACTGCTCTGCAGTAGCCATCTGGAAAGTCTTAGTAAGGCTCTGAACAGGCCTCCTGCATTCGCACTCTGCACTGTGCCTGTTGCCATTACACCTTGAACGCACCTTGCCTACAGCAATTATTTCTGATGACTGAATTAGTCACATTTATGACTCACCTTGCCTACTGGGGGTTTCTAGTAGAAGACAAAGTCTTCAGAATCCACACACCACATTTCAAAGGACACTTGTTTGGCCCTTCAGGTAAGGCATGCAGTCACTGGAGCCTCAGCGTTATCCTTGGGAAAGTGCAAAGATCATATTTATTTATTTATTTATTTATTTATTTGGTTTTTCAAGGTAGAGTTTCACTCTAGCTCAGGATGACCTGGAATTCATTATGTAGTCTCAGGGTGGCCTCGAACTCACAGCAATCCTCCTACCTCTTCCTCCTGAATTTTGGGACTAAAGGTGTGTGCCACCATGCCTGGCCTTAAATTTTTTTATTTATTTATGAGAGAGAGAGAGAGACAGACAGACAGACAGACAAAAAGAATGGGTGTGCTGAGGCCTCTAGCCACTGCAAGCAAACTCCAGATGCATGCACCACCTTGTGCATCTGGCCTATAGCAGGAAAGACCCACACTCTGAAAAGACGAGGCCTGTGTAGAAGTGAGTGTCCGAACGAGGTACAGGCATGTTGGTCTTCACACGAAGGCTAACGCACACAGTTCCAATGTGTTTTCACAGTAATGATCCAGGCAGACTATAAAAGAAGGTAGAAGACACTGGTGCATTCGGCAGGGATTAAAGATGTTCATTTTATGACCTCAGACTTCCCCACCAGAGGATCAAGGTCACCAGGATCTTGGTACATGCTAAGCTTGCCGTCTATAGCTGCTGCCCTTCCCTCTTGCACTTCATGCCCCACCCCACTACCATCACCACAGCTCTAGATCCATTGCAATAATCACCTAGGACCCAGGGGAAAAGGCATGCTGCCACTCAGCCCATGGAGGTAGGCTTGGCCCTGTAGTCCCCAATTAAATATCTTGATCCTCTCTGCTCAGTTCAAGATAACTGTCAGGACGGTACTAGGCAACTGATTTTTCTTTTCTTCTGATGATGCAAACACAAAGGGAATAGTAACCAAAGACAACTCAGGGCCAGGCCAGGATTAGAGGCTCTGTAGCAGGGCCCTCCTCTAATCCTCAGCACACGGAGCCAGGATTGGCTACCTTGTCTCTGTGTTCTCCTGGGAATCTTGCTGGAACAGACTCTCTAGCCATGCTGGATGGGCAGAGCTGGTGGGATAAGGCAGTGGCTGCCTAGAATAACCCAATTATTGGATAAGAAGTATAGAAATTTCTCTATTCCTTTCTCTCCTCTGTCCTTTTCTTCCGTAATTTTTTCAAATAAAGTGGTAATTCAAGGTTCAACTATCTTTAAATATCAGTTTCTCTTTAAAACCACAGTTGACCATGTCATCTTACTGTCTTACTACAGGCAAAATAAGGTCTCAGGCCCACAGGACAGCTAAGAAGCAGCGAATATAAAGTGAGCCTTCAAAAGAGCAATGGCAGAGGTTAGGTACAAGCAGGACTATAGTCTGTCTATGATGGTGTTTCTTTCCAGAATGAACCAGCCTGGCCTCTGGAAAGGCTGTATCCTGCACAAAGACCAGCCCCAGCCCACTAGCAGAGGAAACTCGTCCAAGTGGTGAGTCAGATAATGTGGGCATGAGCCCATCCTAGGGAAGGAAACTGGTTCTTTGTTGTGTGGGGCTTTTAATTTCCGTCTGGGTGAGTGATATTCCTCTGTAGGTTCTCAGGGGACCCTCAAAACAGAAGCAGGAAGCAGCATTAACTCTTTCAGATTTGCTCTTCAAAAGTTGAACAAACCAAGCCAGGTGTGGTGGCATATGCCTTTAATCCCAGCACTCGGGAGGCAGAGGTAGGAGGATCGCCGTGAGTTCGAGGCCACACTGAGACTACATAGTGAATTCCAGGTGGTCAGCCTGGGCTAGAGTGAGACCCTACCTCAAAAAAACCAAAAAAAAAAAAAAAAAAAAAAAAGAAAGAAAGAAAGAAAAGAAAAAAGAAAAAAAGAAAGAAAAAAAGCTGAATAAAACTTCTAGGCACAGATCTCATCCTGGGTCTGCAGGGTGACCATATCTTCAGGATCTTTGCACAAATTATTCTCTCAACTTGAGCAGGGCTGTCCAATAGAACAGCTGCTAGACACATGTATCAATGTAAATATGATTTATTGCCTATGTGTGTGGTAGGCATGCATGTATGCATATCTTCTGTATGTATGTGGCACATGTGTGTAGAGGCCAGAGGACAATCTTGGGTATTATCCTGAGAAACAGCATCCACCTCTCTCTCTCTCAATCTCTCTCTCTCTTTTTTTTTTTTTTTTTTTTTTTTTGGGTTTTTTGAGGCACAGTCTCACTCTAGCTCAGGCTGACCTAAAATTCATTATGTAGTCTCAGAATGGCCTGGAACTCATGGCAATCCTCCTACCTCTGCCTCCTGAGTGCTGGGGTTAAAGATGTGTGCCACCACGCGTGGCGCATCCACCTGTTTTTAAGACAGGGTCTCTCATTGGCCTGGAGCTCACCAATTAGGCTAGGTTAGCTGACCAGCAAGCCCCAGGGATCCAACTGTCTCCACCTCCCCAACACTAGGATTACAAACGTGCGCCATCATGCCTGGCATTTTATACGGGTACTGGGGGCTAGAACTCAGTCCTAATGCTTGAGAGACAAGTACTTTACTGACTGAGCGATCTCCCCAGCACTAAATTAAATTACTATATTAAACCAAATCTTACTAATCTTAATTCAAACTAATAATAAATCAAATTGACTAAGTTATATTAAGTCAAAATTTAAATTCCTTCCATCGCACTAGCCACATTTCAAGTCCTCAACAGCCACAGGAGACTAGCAGCCACCACAACGGACAGAGGGCATGGAACATTTCCAGCTTGCCGAAAGTTCCATCAGACAGAGTTGCTTAATGTTCATGTGGCTGGTTCTTCCAACCCCAGACTCCTATGCTACTGTCATCTTCTCAAATAGGATAGGGTATATGGTCACTCTCTGTCCCCTTCCCTTAGCCTACCTCTACCAGTATGAAATGATCTTGTTTTCTTTCTCTTGTGCTTTATCACCTATCCATTCTCTAGAATATAAGTGCCAGTAGAGCGGCCTCTTGAGCCTGTCTCTTACTGCTACTGCCCAATGCCTGTAACGGTACCTGGCACATGTGTCTCTCCACATGCACATATAAGAACGGTGAGACGGACCAATATTGTTGAACAAAGTATTCACAGTAGGATCTATCCCTTCACTCTGGGCTTAGAGGACACCCTGCCCCAACCTCAGAAAGCTGTAATGTATCTTCTGATAACATCTAAGTGTGAGCTCTGAAGGGTCCGGGGACCCCAAGCACTGATGAAGTGCTGAGGTAAAGTAGCCAAAACCAAATGTCTTCTAGGACCCTACTGACTTTTCACTGCCACCTCCCATCAGTCAACAGCCCAGTGCTCAGCACTTAACACTGCCTTCCTTCCCTTCCTTCTTTGATAGAAGACCGAGAGCTATCCTCAGAGATACCATGTTACCACAGCGGGCATTCTCTAACATTGTATCAGTTTCTCTTGCATGAGTGTACAAAAAGCAAGCAACTGGATGGGATGGATGGCTCCTAAGTACACAGTATTGGTATGTTCACACTTGGCCCCCTCTGGGAGCTCTTTCTGAGGCCTCCAGAATAGGAGGAAAACAAGACAAGAAACTCTACTATTTTGTGTTCGTACTTCAATGGAAATTTGAATGGCAAGAGTATGACATTCAGCAAACGTTACTCCCCATGGCCAAACACCACAGCACAAAGATAGAAAAGCTATAAAGCAGGCCACATGTCACATGGTACTGATCTTTCATAACAAGTATAAAAGCCACCTTTGATTGCGATCAAAATGTGTGGGCTACAGCTGGAGAGCCAGGACCTGCACCAAGTGTGTGCTAGGAAGAATAAGCAAACAGAAATCACCACAGAACGTGGCAGGTTCTATACTCTGAGCCAGGCCAGAGAGGAGTCGTCGGAGTTAAGGAAGTCGATTGGAGGGCTGGAGGCTAACAGCCCTGTAGCTTGCCAAGAAACAGGGGGCGACTTGAAGAAACTTTGGCAGTGTATGCTCTATTTCTTGCTGAGGAAACAAAGGTAATTGGATGCTGTTTCCCCTCAAAGACCCCTTGGCCATTGTTCGCCAGGGCTTTTACTGACTTCTCAGTGGCATGATTTAGTAAGTTCTCCGACCTTGCTTGTGTAAGAGCTCCGCAGAGCAGTGAGTCTTCAGAGGCTTGGCAAAGAGATACATCTTACCCTCCAAAGTTTCAGTTACTCAAACGCCAATTACCATTCTGAAACAATTTCCAGGAAATTAGGTCTGCTCTGATGAACAGCTCCTGAATCAATCATGGGATCGCATAAAATCTGGTGACAGGTCAGGGGCCTAGTTCCCACCAGCAGGCTCTTTGCACTTTGAGTCTTAAACACAGAAGCATAGCTACTCCATTCCCTGACCAAATGACACAGTCCTCCTCTGGCTGGGAAGGTCACACGCACTGCCAGGTCCCAGAGTGGAGGGATTGCACAATGGGGTGTAAGGAGGGAAGAGACGAGGGTTACATGGGCCACATCAAACCCCATGCACAAGGGGACGGTAAATGTCACAGCTGGGTCACTTTTCCAAGCATCCTCAACAGGTGACCATACTTGACTTCCATGCACAGGTGTAGACTATCAACATTTGGAGGAAAAGGACTCAACAAATGACTTAAAGGGGTTTCCTCGTGTTGATGATAATTTCAGAAGTTTCTATCCAAATGTGGGATCCAAGGACCCACCGGTCACAGATTCATAGTTGGTTGACATTTGGAATCTGAAGTTTGGAAATCTTGATCCAGCACCAACTGGTCCAAGCGTGACATTGTGGATGGGCCAGAGACTAGACTCACAAACCCGCGAGTGGCCTGAACTTATCCACTGATGCATCCTAAGCCACAGCCAGAGGCAGAACCCCGCCTTCATGGTCACAGACACACGTTGGAGCGTTAAGGATCCGGGCAAGAGAGAAGACATTGCTGACTAATGTTGTCACAGCCAGCTGCCCTCACAGCCACCCTAGAAGAATCTGGACCTTGGCCACCACAGGGCAGCTCAGGACCAGGCAGGATGGCCGGGAAGACAGCTAAGGGCAGTTTTCCTTCATTGACTGTTTACTGTTTTCTTTTTTCAAGGCAAACATGAAACTTAGTAACCAAGTGATTAGTTACCCCCAGAGAATTGAGCAAGCAGCATCAAGCTGGGTTTTCAAGTTATAATGCTAACGGGCAATCGGCAACCATCTAGATCCTTTGTCCAGAATCTACACCACACTAGTGTCCCTGGTGGCTACCAGCCTTGTAAAACAAATGCCAACTTGCAGTCCTACATTCTCTTGATCTTTCTGCCCTTTAAGTTTCATAATTTCCTAAGGACAAATATCATTGTTGAACATTCATGCATAACCTTATATACAGTAAAAATGGAATCGCTTTTTTTCCAGAAGGGTGGGTGAGATAGTCTGAGTTATTTGGATCACAACTCTGGTTGAAGACAACTCCTTTTTTTAAAAATTTATTTTTATTGTCTTTTGACAACTTCCTATATGTATATATTTTGATCATATTTACTCCCCATTATCCTCTCATATCTCCCCTTGAAAACAACTCTTATTTATTTATTTATTTATTTGAGAGAGGAAGAGAGAGAGAGGGAGACAAATGGGCACACCAGGACCTCTAGCCACTGCAAACGAACTCCAGACACATGCTCCATCTTGTGCGACTGGCTTATGTGGGTACTGGGAAGTCAAACTTATTTCCTTGGGCTTCATAAGCAAGTGCCTTAACCACTAAGCCATCTCTCCAGCCCCAAAACAACTCTTAATAAGTCATATGAAGGCAAGAGCAGGTGGCAGAGCAATGGAATACCCAATGTTCTGCTCCAGCCATAGCAGGCAAGATCGCTCCACCACAGATAAGCAATAGGAGGCACAAAGACACATGTATGTGCATACACCACACCCCCACACACACCACATTGCATACATACTACACACAAGCAAAAAAAGGGAACTGTACAGGGCTGGAGAGATGGCTTAGCGGTTAAGGCATTTGCCTGCAAAGCCAAAGGACCCAGGTTCAGTTCCCCAGAACCCACGTTAGCCAGATGCACAAGGGGGCACATGTGTCTGGAGTTTGTTTGCAGGGGATGGAGGCCCTGGCACACCCATTCTCTCTCTCTCTCTCTTTCTCTGTCAAATAAATAAATAAAAATAAAATATTTAAAAAAGGAAATTGAAAAAAAAAAGTAGTTAAGAGTTAGTTACAAAGATACCTCTGCTAAGACAGGGCAGTGCTATGGTGTATTATGATGGTGAATTTTTGTTGTCAACTTGGCTGGCTTAGAATCACTATGGAAACATACCTCTGGGTGTTTCTATAAGGGTGTTTCCAGAAAGGTTTACCTGAACTAGAGAAAACCCACCCTGAATGTGTGTGGCAACTACTCATGGGCTCTGGTCCTGCCAAAAAGCAAAGGGGAGAGTGAGCTGAGCTCTGGCGTCCCCTCTCTCTGCTTCCTGACTGCAGATACAATGTGGCCAGCAAGCTCGGCTCCTGCCACCACGCCTCCCTGTCATGATGGAGCGCACCCTCAAACTGTGAACCAAAGCAAACCCTTCCTCCCTTGAGTTGCTTTTGTCAAGCACTTTGTCACAGCAGTGAGAAAAGTAAGTTGGTGGCATAATGGTGATAGATGCCAAGGCCCAGAGCACATCCCATGTAAAGATTCTCACAAAGGACTTTTGCTTGTATGAAGCTTGGTCCAAAGGACTACGCACTCAAGAGGAGAATGAGCCAGAACTGATCGGCCATATCCCGTCCTTTCCTAGCCCCAGTACCCAGGGAGAAACCTGAACAGAACAGCGAAGAGAAAACAGGAGGAGGAAACTATACCTGAGAAGATGTGGCTACAGGCATATTTACATATAGCCCAAGGTCACGCAGTGCAAAAGGGCAATGCCGGTTCTATCATGACTCAAAGCTGCTCCAAGGAGGGGAGTACATTTCTTCTGGGTCTTGGGAAAGCTCCACAGATATTTTTTTTCTTTTTTTAAAAAATATTTTAAATATTTTATTCTTTATTTATTTGAGAGAGAGAGAGAGAGAGAGAGAGAGAGGCAGATAGAGATAGAAAGAATGAAAGAATGGGCACACTAGGGCCTCCAGCCACTGCAAACACTCCAGATACATGTGCCACCTTGTGCATCTGGCTTACATGGGTCCTGGGGAATTGAACCGTGGTCCTTTGACTTTGCAGGCAAGCGCCTTAATCGCTAAGCCATTTCTCCAGCCCCTCCACAGATAATTTCTTATGGTCAATAACTAGCAAAATGTATATAAGGAAGCGGATAACCAGGAGTTCAAGGAAATAAGGCAATTTGAGTGAATCCTGTTTAAACAACAATATGGAGAAGCCTACAATACAGATGGGCTAGGTTTTATGTGCTAACCATGCAGATGGGCTAGTTTACATGTACTAATCATACAGACAGGATAGATTTATGTGCTAACTACATAAAAGGGATGCACTGAGCTTTCAAATGTCTGCAGGGAACAATAACCCATGATCTGCACTGAGTAGATTTTGAAAGAAACAAAGAATTTCTAGGAAAGAAGAATATAGTTACAAATGAAAACCTTGCCAGGCACAGTGCTTGAATTCCAGCACCTGGGAGGCTGAGGTAGGAAGATCGCTGTGAGTTCAAGGTCCACCTGGGGACTACAAAGTGAGTTCCAGGGTAGTCTAGACTAGACTGAGACCCTGCCTCAAAGAAAAAAAAAACAATAAAATAAATGAAAATAGTAGTTGAAGTGTTTGGCAAACCCTTAAGAGAGGCTAGATAGATCACCAAACCTGATCACCAAGATTACTCGGAGCACAAAAGCGAACACATAGAAACAACACAAGGAAGGTGCTGTCTTAGCCACTTTCTAGCTGCTGTGACCAAACAACCTGGCCAGAGGCAACTGGACAGAGCAGGGGTTGATTTCGGCTTACAGTTCAAGGTCAGAGTGCAGCGTGGCGGGGAGGGCGCGATGGCAGGAACTCGAAGCGATTGGTGGCATTGCATCCGCAGTCAGGAAGCAGAAAGCAGTGAAGTGCTGCTCAGCTGTCTTTCTCCTTTTCATTCAGCCCAGGACCGGAGCCCCTGGAACGGCCCACCCACAGTTACGGTGGATCTTCCCACTTCAGTTAACCTAATCTAGAAAATCCCTCATAGACATGCCCAGAGATTTAAGTCCATGGTGATTCTAAATCCTGTCAAGCTGACACTCAAGATCAAGGTCACAAGTGGCTTCAGGACATGCAGGATAGAGGGAGAGGAGCCAGCATGCATTTCCTCAGGAGCCCAGAAGAGAACCATGGGGATGGGGACTGAGGTAACGTCTGAAGAATTTCCAAAAGGAACCTGAGCAGAATAAACGTTAGCATAAAGAACACCAATAGTTATCTGTGATCCCAGCTAACGGAAAAACTTAAAGAAAAATATGTATTACCCTAAATAAAACAGCAGAGTGGAAAACTATTTTTCAACATTAAAAGTAAAAGGCAAAAGACTGCTGAGGAGCTGGAGAGATTGCTCAATGGTTAAGAGGCTGGCTTGCAAGGCCTAAGGATGCAAGTTCAATTCCTGAGTACCCATGTAAGCCAGGTGCACAAGGTGGCGCATGCATCTGGAGTTCATTTGCACTAGCTAAAGGCCCCGGCATGCCCATTCTGTCTTTTTCTCTCTCTCTCAAGTAAGTAAGTAAATAAATATATTTAAAAGACTACTGAGTACCTTTAACATGCTGAAAGAAAGCAATGGGCAAACTGTGTACTAATGTGTGAAGATGAATAATGGCCTCCAAAGATATCCAGGTCATACTTCCTAGGACCTGTGAATGTTGCCTTATAAGAAAAACAATATTTTATTTATTTATTTATTTATGAGAGACAGAGAGAAGGAGATAGAGAGATAGAGAGAGAACGGGCATGCCAAGGCCTCTAGCTACTGCAAAGGAACTCCAGACACATGCACTACCCTAAGCATCTGGCTTACGTGGGACCTGGAGAATCAAACCTGGGTCCTTAGGCTTCGCAGGCATGCACCTTAATCGTTAAGCCATCTCTCCAGCCTGAAAAACAATATTTTATAGGTTGGCTCACTATCTCTGCTTGCAAATAAGTAAATAAATAAAAAAATAGATTTTTTAGAAAAGAAAAAGTAGGAACAAAAACATGAAAATGTTCACCACCAGCAAAGAAAAGTCTGAGGTTGGGTTTCAGGCAGAAAGAAGCAACCGCACATGAAAGACTGGAAACACAGAGAAGAATGAAGAGCAAAGAAAGTGACAAGAAAATGACAAAGTGACATGAGTACCAACTGTGTAGAACAAAACATTTCAAAGTATAGAATTAAAATGACACTCAGAGAAAATATGTTGGGATATGTTAAAAGATTCTTCAAGAAATCTGAGTGTAGTATAAAACAGAAAATGAAGGTTTATATAAACTTTAGACTCTGTCAAGCATAATTTTTAGAACAGAAAAAAATGTGTAAGCTCCAAGCTACAGAGAAAGTAAAACCACGAGGAAGGAGGCTGGGTTAGGCCAGTGTGTTCTAGAGCCTCAGATGCTAAGGTTCACACTCAGAGACCTAGTGAAGTTTCTGTTTGCTTTATTCATTAAATTCCCTATTGCTGGAGTTGGAGAGATGGCTCAGTGGTTAAAGGCACTTGCTTGCAAAGCCTGAAGACCTGGGTTTGACTCCCCAGTACCCATGTAAGTCAAATGTATAAAGTGGCCCATGTGTCTAGAGATCATTTGCAGTAGCAAGAGGCCCTGGCATGCTCATTCTCTCTCCCTCTCTCTTCTCTCTTTCTCTCTCTCTTTCTCTTTCTCTCTCTGTACTTGCAAATGAGTAAATTTTTTTAATTTCCCTATTGCTTCTCTATTTTTATGTGTATGCAGTACTTTACAATTAAATGACTGGAAAAAACACAAGCATATTTTTATCTCTTTCTACTAGACCTTATGGCTGGACAAAAACCTGCATGTGGATATTTATAGCAGCTTTATTCATAACTGGCAAAGCTTAGAAATAACTCAGATGCTCTTTCAGTAGGTGAGTGGATAAATAAGTATGGTATATCCAGACAATGGAATATTATTATTCAGTGCTAAAAAGAAAGAAGCCATCAAGTCATGACATGACATGGAAGAAGTTGAAATGCAAATTCCTAAGTGAAAGAGGCCAATCATACATGCAGCACACTGTGTAACATTCTGGAAATGGCTGGAACAGAAATGGTAAAATGCTCAGTGTTGCTAGGGGCTGGCGGGGAGAAAGGATGACTGGGTAGCACACCGAGGAGTCTAAGGCAGTGAAAATAGCCGTATGACTCTAATGATGGACACATGCATTCCCCAAACCACACCACCAAGAGTGAACTCCACTGTGAGCCAAGGCCTTGGCTAGAGCAAGACCCTACCTCAAAAAACCAACAACAAGAAATAATGATTAGTCCTTTAAGGAAATAAAAGGTTGCTGTTGGGAGAATATCTGCTCTCCTCCAATTTCCTTGCCCAAGTTCAACATCAGCAGTGTTCTATTTGCACCTGGTATACTTGGTGCTATCACCCATAAGCCCTGCATGTATTTAAGCACGAAATCCAAAGGGTTCTTCACAGTCCTGTATGCTGCCTCTGGATGAGTAAATCAGGGTTATACTCAGTTAATGGATAATGCTACTGAAGTCTGATGAAATCACATGACTAATCCAAAGTCTTCATGACTTCTAGGTGGTTGAGAATAGCTTTCATGTCTGTTTATTTTTTTTATTTTTAATAAAAGCAAATTTGATTTTTTTAACCCCTCTGCTTCATACATCACAAACATCTGAACAATTTCTCAGCATTGGTTGGTTACGCTGAGGGAGCCCCAGAGCTTGCTGGCATTCTCTTCCTTTTGATGACTCTACACATTAAAGAAAGAGCCCCACACAGGTGTGTGCACACATGGCTGGCTGTGCTTTTGAAAGATTCCCTTAATATTGATGAAATCGTGCAACTCAAAGGCACAACATGGGAATTAATAAAATCATGACTTAGAATCAGACTCCACTGTGGCTTCCCAAGGAGAAGCTTCTAAAAACAAAGCTGCTAAAATAGCAAAGCCTTATGCACCACACGTCTGAGGACCTGGACCCCAAGGAAGGACGGGATACAAGGCTTTGCCTGAAAAGAGGCTTGGAAGAAGTACAAATGATAGTGACTAAGGAAATTAATCTGATTGGGATCTGGGCATGGTGTCACACGCCTTTAATCTCAGCACAAGTAGGAGGATCGCCCTGAGTTCGAGGCCACCCTGAGAATACAGAGTGAATTCCAGGTCAGCCTAAACTAGAGTGAAACCCTACCTTGGAAAAAAAAAAACCTGACCGGGCATGGTGGTGCACGCCTTTAATAAAAGAATTTGGGAGGCAGAGATAGGAGGATCGCCATGAGTTCAAGGCCACCCTGAGACTACATAGTGAGTTTAAGTCAGCCTGGGCTAGAGCAAGACCCTACCTCCAAAAAAAAAAAAAAAAGAAAAGAAAAGAAAAGAAAAGAAAAAGGAAGGAAGAAATAAATAAATAAATAAATAAATAAATCTGCAGAGTTTGTTCGTGGTGGTTGTTGCTTAGGCAGTCTCACTGTGGCCTAGGCTGACCTAGAACTCAGGCTGATCTCAAACTCATGGCAATCCTCCAATCCTCCTACCCTAGCCTACCCAGTGCTGGGACTAAAGGCATGTGCCACCATCCCCAGCTTGCACAGCCTTTAAGAAAGCAATTTTATTTTAATGCAAATAAATTTAAACAGAAACTTCATTTACTGCTAATTTTCGGTATACTTTTCTAACAAAATAAAACAATTGCTATAAAGCAGAAGACTTCAAAATAGACCACTGAAAACAGGAATGACACATTCGCCACTGGCGAATATCCACTTTCCCAGGTCCGCTTTCTTGACTTTGCTGTGCAAACTCTGTCATCTCCAAGGACTCTCCCACTGAGGTCATTCTCCTCATGTATGTCAACAAGCTAGTTTCAGTCAGAGTCAAACCACACAGCCTGAGCTTTGGAGAATATGTTTGGTTTTTTTTTTTAAAGCATGACACACACACATACACATGTAAATAAATACTTTTAAAGCATGGCACTTTCAGCTTTTAAAATTTTTTAAAATATTTTATTTGGGCTGGAGAGATGGCTTAGCGGTTAAGGCGCTTACCTGCGAAGCCTAAGGACCCATGTTCTACTCTCCAAGTTAGCCAGATGCACAAAGTTGAGGCAAGCGCAAGGCCGCACATGCCCACTAGGTGGTGCAAGTGTCTGGTGTTCGATTGCAGTGGCTAAGGCTCTGGTGGCCAATTTTCTCTTTTATCTCTCCTCTCTGTCTCTCTCCCTCTCTAAAAAGAAAAAATATTTTATTTACTTGCAAGCAGAGTGAGATAGAGAGAAGAGAGCTAGAGAGAATGGACGTGCCAAATCCTCCAGCTGCATGTGCCACCTTGAGCATCTAGCTTTACATGAGTACCGGGAACAGAACTCAGGTCATTAGGTTCTGTAGGCAAGTGCCTTAACTGCTGAGTCATCTCTCCAGCCCTCAGCATTTTTGTTTTTTGAGATAGGGTCATGCTATGTAGCTCAAGCCAACCTTGAACTCATGATCCTCCTGCCTCAGCCTCCTGAGTGCTGAGATTACAAACCATTTCCACTACAATGGCTCCAGCTGCAGTGGGTTCATTCTATAACACAATGTAACACAAGGTGGAGCCCTTGAAGCCACTAATTTCTCAAACTACCCTTGTCAGGGCTGGGGAAAACCCAGCAGGTACAGAAAGGCACTGCTAAGTGAAGTGAAGAACTCACTCTTCTCCAAGAAACCGAGAACACAGGAAAAGATTTGAACCATACCATGACAGAGAGATGAGGAATTTCTTCTGCCCATACAATGGAAAGAGTGAGCTGGATGCAGTGTTGGTCTACACTCCAGTCTGATCCTGCTACAACTGCCTCTCAAGATTCTAAACTGAGCAGCTTAAGATTCATTCTTCTTGGGCTAGAGAAATGGCTTAGTGGTTAAGGAGCTTGCCTACAAAGCCTAAGGACCGAGGTTCCATTCCCCAGTACCCACATAAAGTCAGATGCACAAAGTGGCATATGCATCTAGAGTTGATTTGCAGCAGCTAGAGGCCCCGGTGTGCTCATATTCTCTCTCTCTCTCTCTCTGTGCAAATAAATAAATAAATAAATTCTTCTCTCAGAAAAGCCATTAGAAATGTGCTGCATCTCCGTTGTGATTTTCTTGTCATCCAGCATGCTGACCTGTTTGGCAGGCACATGCTGTAGTTTGAAGAGTCTGTCCACACACACAAATGACTAAAGATAACCAAGACTTTGCCTACGCACCCTGCATGGGCAGATAGCAGAGATAGCTATAATTACACCTACTCATCCCAGAGGAAAGCTATGGCTCCCTCTTCCCCTCTCTGTTTTCAAAGCCCTCTCTCTGTGAGCAAGAAGGAAACAGTCCTCTGTATCACTCTGCTCTTATTGGCTCAGACTCATTTCTCAGACGAGAAAACTCAGGCAGGGCTGTAACGGAGGCAGCATTACCAGCTCTCAGAGAGCCATCTTGGTCAAAATACTGGTACCTCCCTAGGGACCCATCACACCCTCCCTCCTCTTCATTCTCTGTCCTCTGGCGTATTTCTTGGCTCCTTGTCAGGCCTCCTGACGTCAGAGCAATAATCAAGGCCAATCATGCCAACACGTAGCTGTCAGCAGATGAAGTCTCAGCTAATTAAGAACTTGCTACTTGGTAGTGAGAGCCCTTATCACAGTAAGGCACTCACATTCCCCAGTCAAGGGAAACAGCAAGGTCAGGCTTAAGTGAAGGCAGCAGGGCCTGTGTGAATTGCATGATGATCTCTTTCCCCATGCTCAAACAGAACTTTCTACTTCCCATGACTGCCTTCCTCCTCTCTGTTCCTCTAGCACTTGAGATACAGGTAGGAGAAAGTGTGAGAGCCCTCAGAGGAGGAGACCCTGAGCACTTCAGCAGTCCCATTGTCCTCCTGTTAGGAATTCCACAGTGACAAGCCCCTTGAACACAGCTTACACGCGCACACTGAGACAACACTCTGGGGCCTGACCATTTCCCCTCACATGACAGAAGCATGCCCACTGCATGCAGAGGTTGGTGACTGCTTCGTGTTTCTGTGTAAAATGTCTGTGTGTGGAAGCTGGGTGTGGTGGCTCACGCCTTTAATCCCAGCACTCGGAAGGCAGAGGTAGGAGGATCACCGTGAGTTCGAGACCACCCTAAGACTACATAGTGAGTTCCAGGTCAGCCCGAGCTAGAGTGAGACCCTACCTCAAAAAAACCAAAAAAAAAAAAAAATGTCTGTGTGTGTTCACATGTGTGCAGGAGCATGTATGTGTGGGTATGCATGTATGCATGTACATACATGTGGAATACAGAAGATAAGGTGGAAAAAACAAAAGACAGAGTCTTTTATTGGCCTAGAGCTCACCACGTAGGCTAGACGGGTCAACAAGTTTTAGGGATCCACCTATGTGGTGGTGACCTTCTCGTTGATGTGACACAGCACCCTGACCAAAAGTAGCTGGTGGGAGGAAAAGATTTATTTTGGCTTACAGTCTTGAGGGGAAGCTTCATGATGGCAGTGGAAAGCATGGAATGAGCAGAGGCTGGACATCACCTTTGTCACAGCAGGTGAAAAATAGCAGCAGGGGAGTGAGTCCAATTTTGCCAAGAGGGAGCCAGCTATAACATCCCTAAACCCGACCCCAATAACACACCTCTTCCAGCAAGGCTCTGCCTCTCAAACTGACCCTAGCTGGGAACAAAGCATTCAAAACACATGAGTCTATGAGGCCATCTGATTCCAACCACAACCTCCTATCTGTATGTCCCACACACTGCGATTACACGGGTATGCCGCCATGCTTGACGTTTTTACATAGGCTTGAACTCTAATTCTCATTCTTGTAAGGCAAGCACTTTATTGGCTTAGCTATTTCTACAGCTCTGAAAAATGTTTTAAGTACAAAAATATTTAGTAGTGAGGATGTGGTTCAGTCATAGATGCTTTGCTTAGCTCGTGGAAGGCCCTGAGTTGGATCCTCAGCACTGAAATAAATAAATACTTATAACAAGCTGTCATGTTTGCATCATTCAGAATTAATCAACTGTAACATTTTGTCATTTTTAATGTTACAGATGAAGCTAATATCCTTGATCTGTCCTTTCCCCCATGTCACGTCCAGAAGCACCATCTGAGTGCACCTCTACATGAGAAACCATAGCCTTGCTAAAGGTGAACAATCATCACTTATGGGTGCACAATGCACTGTATGTTCTTGGGATAGAACCCTAGAAATTAATCTTCTGCCCTAGCTATATTTTTGTAACATTCACCATTTGTTCTCTATCCCTTTCCCTTCCTAGCCTCTAGAAACTATTCTCAATTTGTTTCGTTGGGTATTTTTTTTTTTGCAGTGCCAAGAGTTGAACCCAGGGCCTTGCACATGCTAGACATCTACTCTATCACTGAGCAACATCCCCAACCCCACTATTCTCACTGTCCATGAGAACAACTTTTTCATCTTTCAGATATGAATAAGAACATATGATATTTGGCTTCTGGGCCTGGATTAGTTCATTTAACGTAATTCCTCCAGGTTCACTCATGTTGCTGCAAATGATTGGACTTTGCTCATTTTTTTAAAAAAAATATTTATTTATTTGCAAGCACAGAGAGAAGAGAGAGAGAGAGAAAGAGAGAGAGAGAAAGGGGCTCCAGGGCCTCTAACCACTGCAAATGAACTCCAAATGTATGCGTCACTTTGTGTATCTGGCTTTATGTGGGTACTGGGAAATTGAACCTGGGTTGCTGGGCTTTGCAGGCAAGCGCCTTAACTGCTGAGCCATCTCTCCAATCTGATTTCATCCATTTTTTTTTTTATGGTGAAGAGTATTTTATTGTGTATCACAATTTTTCTTTATCTCTCCACAAGAAATTCTTTCTAACCCCTGAGGTCCTAAAGATCTTCAACTAGGATTATCTTCTAGCAAGGTTAAAGGTTTGAATTTCAAATTTTAGCTGGGCTATGTCTTTGTGAGATATAAATTTTTTTTTTTTCTACAGAAACACAGCTGGAAGCCAGGCATGATAGTGCACACTTGGGATCTCAGTATTTGGGAGACCAAGCACAGAAAGATTGCAAATTCAAGGCCAGCCTCAGTTACACAGTAAGACCCTGTCTCAAACAACCAAAACAATCAAACCAAACCAAAACAAAAACCAATAGAGAAAAAACAAAACTACTGTTGCATCAAAATGAGCCACTGGAGAATGCAGCCTTCCCCACTGATTTAAAATCCACAGGTCTCCTGTGCTGAAGTCACAGTGGTTCTTGGGTTTGTTTTTCTTTCCCCTAGTCAATTTTCTTGATTGCCTTGTTTTTTTTTTTTTTTTTTTTTTTTTTTCGAGGTTGGGTCTCACTCTGGTCCAGGCTGACCTGGAATTCACTATATACTCTCAGGGTGGCCTCAAACTCACAGCGATCCTCCCACCTCTGCCTCCTGAGTGCTGGGATTAAAGGCGTGCACCATCAAGCCTGGCTCGCCTTGGTAGTTTTTGTCTTTACCCCCAAAAGTATCAAATCTATTAATATATCTTCCTCCCAAATGAATTTTAGATTTTGTGGGTGTTGTAAGAGAAATTCACTAGGGGTTTTTATTGAAATTATATTAACTGTGACACTTTTATGCTACTGAGTTTTCTATCCTTGAACATAGCATTAACCATAAATTATATACTTTGATAATATTTTATGAGTTTCTCCACTAAAGTCTTATGTATGCTTTAATTTTTACTTCAAGGGACCCTCCAGTTAGTTGCTATTATAAACAGACTATTTCTGTAACATTGTCTATAGGCTGCTGCTGTACTGCGGAACTGCTGTGGCTTTTTGTGTGCTGATGCCTCACCTGCAACTCTACTGGCCTCTCTTTTAAAAAATATTTTATTTATTTATTTATTTAAGAAAGAGAGTGAAAAAGAGGCATACATACACACATATATATGTATGTGTGTGTGTATATATATACGCACACACACATACATATATATATATGCACATACACATACACATACATATATGTATGTGTATGTATATATATATATATATATATATATAGAGAGAGAGAGAGAGAGAGGGAGAGAACTGGCAAACAAGGGCCTCTAGCCACTGCAAATGAACTCCAGACACATGTGCCAAGTTGTGCATTTGGGTTTATATGGGCACTGGGGAATTGAACCTGGGTCCTTTGGCTTTGCTTTCAAGTACCTTAACCACTAAGCCATCTCTCTATCCCTTAGCCTCTCTTATTCTACAAAATACTTTTGAAAGTTCTTGATTTGAAAATGTGTAAGCATATCATCTTCATAGAACAAGAACTTGGCTTTTTATGTTCTATCATTTTGTCTCATTTCTTTTTCTTTTTAAGGATTTTTTTTTTTTACTTTATTTATTTGTGAGAGAGAGAGGGAAAGAGAGCATGGGCACACCAGGGTCTTTTGCTGGTACAAACTAACTCCAGAAACATATGCCATTTTGTGCGTCTGGCTTTACGTGGGCACTGGGGAATCAAACCCAGGCCAGCAGGCTTTGCAAGCAAGCACCTTGACCACTGAGCCATATTCCTAGTCCTTTCGTTTATTTTTCTTGTCATGTTGCATAGGTGACATATTCCACCATGATGCTGAAAGCAGTGGTGGTACATTACCTTGCCTCGTTTCTGATGCTAATTGGGAATGCTCATACGGTTTTCCTTAAAAGTCAGCAGGGTGCAGGTCATAGGGTATAACTGCTCTTCCTATGTTCTCAGATGACATCTTCTCAATTAAACCTTCAGAGCAAGGGCTAAATCTCACATGTGTCCCCCTCCAATAACACAATACTCACCATATGCTAGGTGCACAATAAATGCTTGCTTATATACTTCTAAACTTCACAAGTATACTGTGCTGATAGATGTTAGGGCAACATTTGAGCTAGTGGTTGTACAATGAGTGCTTTTTAAGTCAGGAGAGGTGGGTGTGTATATATACTTAAGTATGGAAATGGAAATGGTAGCTCATTTTGCCAAGCTCTGTGGTTTTTGTTGAAAAACAAAACAAAGGAACAACAACAACAAAAAAAAAAAACAGAGGACTTCTGTTGTTTTTCTGTTTGTTCTTCTTTTTTGTTTAAAAGTGAGTTCTTTGAGAGATTTTGTGTATGACTATCCTCTGGAGACTATTGGTTCTCCCTCTCCCTTCTTGTGTATCTTGTATGAACAAGGATTAACTGAGAGATTAATGGTCCCCCGCATGGGTCACTGATTTCCTCAGATCCACAAGGACCTAGTCCTTTGTATAGATCAATAACTTCAGAGGAGGGAGGCGGCAGCTTACAGTGGTCGGCTGGACAGATGCCACACACCTCTGGCTTCTCAGAGAGAATGAAGTTCCTGGGAACATAGCCAACAATCCCCCTGAGGCTGTGCACACAAAACCACCAGGAACTTCATTCTAGTCTGGATGAGAAAATGCCTGTGGTGAGGGAGAGAAAGAGCCAAACTGCAGTCCTGGCTTCCTTCTCACACGCCGGCCTCTGACAGCCTTGATCCCGGAACCTGCAGCAGGGGATGCAACAGGGGCTGAGGCAGAAAATGCAAGCAGCGAGCTCTTAGCTGTAGCAGAGTAGAGATGGAAAGTCTCAGAGACAATGTCACCCCCACCTTGAAACTCTCCTCAGCTTGCCCAAGCAAACAGCTTGAAAAGGGGAAGCAGGAACTGCACTGTACATCTAAGGAAGAATTAGAGCGAGTAGAGGAATCCACCCCAACTTCAGCAGAAAAGAGCGCAGATTAGGCCAAAGGGAAGCAGGGGCATGCCCCTGAATAGAGCACAGCCTCTTCAAACCAGAAGGCAGAGGCTCAAGCCTTAGCCCTGCCACTCAAGACTTCGTGACCAATCCTTCAGTCTCAAAGTACCTCATCTGTAAAATGGGGACAGCTCCTATAGTCCTGAGTGCTACTCCAGCACAGGCAAGGGTGAAGGGACAGTCTGGTTACTTCCTGAAAAGTCTCAAGACGTCTGAGTTAAGTTTGTATCATGACTAGATACTGAAAATCCCTGAGTGACTGGCTTGGGGCACAAGGACAAGATGAGAAAATGGGATTCACTGTTAGCTGAGCTGTGACCAGAATACGATTTGCGTGCCTTCCCCTGTCGGGTCGTTACTTACAACTTACCTTTAATTACTTACAGCCTGGCTCAGAACACATGCAGCCCCTTGCCGACAGAGCTTGTTTCCTGGGGTAATGCCCTGGTCAGCACTCTGGCCTGGATTAGGATGGCAGTCTTCCAACTTTCCCCTCCTCCCAACACCCACCCACCTCTCCTAGATGCAAAGGTGTCCAGGAAGGCACCAGAGCTGTGTTCCTGAAGAGCAAGACAGAGTGCGCCACACCCCCACTCACAACCTCCAAGGGCTCCTACTTGCCAGGGAAGAAGTTCAGACTCAGAAAGGCATTCAGTTTAGTGGGGTCCCTCTTCCCCTTCATCTCCCTATCAGCCTTCTTGTCTTGGCCGCTTATATGTACCAAAGACGCACCGTGCATCTTTCTGCTCCGGAGCCTATATCACGAGTCGCTGTGTAATATCAGAATCAGTGGAGTGCAAGCCTTTCTTCTTGAACACCATGAGGGTGTGAACCACATTTTCGTTCAGTCCTGCCCACATTTCAAAAGATAAATCACACGATGCATGATGAAGGAAGCCATCCACAAAACACCATCTGCTGGGTGACACTGCATTCACTGAACTATCCAGAGAGGCTTAGGTCCATGCAGACAGACTACAGATTTGAGGCGACCAGAGGTTGGGGAAGAAGAGAGTGGTCATCTAATATGTACAGGGTCTCCTTCCAGAGTGATGAAAGGATGGCAAAAGTGATGAAAAACATGGAATTATGTGCAACAAGAAAAATGGCCAAATTCAGCCAGGCAGAGTGTCGCATGCCTTGAATCCCAGCATTTGGGAGGCAGAGGTAGGAGGATTGCTGAGTTTGAGGCCAGCCTGAAACTACATAGTGAATTCCAGGTCAGCCTGGGCTAGAGGGAGACCCTGCCTCAAAAGAAAAAAAAAAAAGGCCAATTTTATGTAATGAGCACTATAACACACACACACACACAGAGAGAGAGAGAGAGAGAGAGAGAGAGCAAGAAACTGAGACTGCAGAAGCAGTAAACAAGTGTACAGAGCTAGTAAGTGCAATCATAGAAGCCCCATTTTTCACTGCAATTTTACGTGTTCACCCAGTGCTACCCTCCACCTCTACATTGAGCCTGAGCCCAGTACATTCTTCCTGACCCTTTCTTGAGCAATCCAGGCCTGGGCAAGCCCTCCTTTCCAGAAACGCCCATGTTACACACCCTGTCACAAAAGAGCACGGCTGCCTGAGTCAGTCTCTGGCTGCTTGGTGCCTGCTGGTCTCTGGGCTCCACAGCCACGACAGCCTTCCCTCCTGGTGCCAGGAGCCTAAAACGCACACCGAGTGCTGTTTATATTTTCCAGTTTTTACTTGCATTTTAGTTGAAAAGTTCTCACGTTCTTTTGGTCAGCAAAACATAACAAAGTCTCCTTTTGCCCTGTGACTCAATCTCAGGAAATGCCTTTTTACCACAGAACAACTAATCCTATTGCTACCCATTGTGTTCTCATTGATTGGGGGGGGGGGGAAGAAGTTAACACTACTTTCTCCACATACTCACAGCAGAAATTTTCTTTCTCTCTTCAGACACCATGTGAACATTAGGTGTTTTAAGTCGCATTTTAACAGAGTAAGTCACTAAGTATGGGCTTCAGAAATGACAGTTTAGAGTTTGAACATGTAAAGTTAAGTGACACTTGACTTGGAAAATGTTATTTTTCTTAGTCTATTTAAAAAGCAAGGGATCCTGGCGTGGTGGCGCACGCCTTTAATCCCAGCGCTCAGGAGGCAGAGGTAGGAGGATCACCGTGAGTTCGAGGCCACCCTGAGACTCCATAGTGAATTCCAGGTCAGTCTGAGCTAGAGTGAAACCCTACCTCAGAAAACCGAAAAAAAAAAAAAAAAAGAAAAAGCAAGGGAGACAGATTCAAAGTCAAATCCTGCATTTGGGAAGAGGAAGTAGCCAGAGACGAGGGACAGGTGGAGGTAATGGGAGGACAAATGTGACCAAATACATGATATACATACATGAAAATATCGTAATGAAACCCATTGCTTTGTTCAGTAAATCCACTCTAAGAATTTTAAAACCTTTTTCATGTTATTTTTTTCTTCTTCATTATTATTATTATTATTATTAACACCATATTTCATATAAATACACCACATGTTGGTACCTTCTTTTCCCTCGTCCCTGCCCCCATTCCGCTAGGGACCCTCCTCAGTGGGGTTGCAGGTATTCCCTTTGGGGTTGTGGTTTATGCTTTGTGGGAGCAGCAGTCAGTTATTTTGAGGGGAGGGAATGCCTGTGGGCATGATATCTCAACCTATGGCTTTTATAATCTTTCTGCCTCCCTCTTCCGCCAAATTCTCTTTGAGAGAGAGAAGGAGGCAGAGAGAGAGAGAGAAAATAGGCATGACAGGGCATTTAGCCACTGCAAACAAACTCCAGAAGCATGAGCCCCCTTGTGTATCTGGCTTACATAGGTCCTGGGGAATCAAACCTGGGTTCTTTGGCTTTGCAGGCAAGCGCCGTAAGTGCTAAGCCACGTCTCCAACACAGAATTTTGCTTTTTCTTAAAGATAAAAGTATTCTACTTTTTAGCTTTTGATTCCATCATTAAGTCATGGCCTCAGACAAGCCCCTCAGGCCTCCAGAAGTGAGCGTTCTCTCAGAAGTGAGTACCTTCCTTTGAATCTTCCCTATAAGATGTTACCAAACGGTTCTCCATCAGAGTCAGAGCTCTGGACTTTCAGGAGACACTTGGAACAAATATCTCTGGGTCTAGGAAAGACAGTGAGCATGCGCCCACTCACACTGGGCACTGGACCTCGTCGTCACAGTGGCTGGGCTGGCCCAGCCAGTACTTTGGCATAGACAGGACACCAATGCCACTCTGCTCAAAGAGAAAAAGAGGTGGTTTAAAAAAAAAAAAAAAAAGCTAATGCTCAACTCTCTTCTCCCAAGTGATCATGGAAAATACCAGTAACACATAACCAAGTAGTGGCATTTTTTTCTCAAGGAGCTCTTTTTTGTGTTTTATCTTTCTACTCCAAAATAATTATAGACTCATAAGCACTATCAAACGTAGTGCAGAGAAGGCTGTGCCCCAATCACCAGCTTCCCCATACATACAGCATCCTCTGATTGCCCACAATTTCTAGTCACCTTTGATCAAAGGAAGGTTCCAGAGTACAGTTTGTGAGTTTCAAGTGGTGCCATTGTGAGTGTGGTCCTACTCTGTCCTGCCCAGGATGTGGGCCACTTCTTCGTGCAGTATGTCCACACTGTATAAGCCACCGCTGAGTTACCTAACAGCAGTTATCTAGTCAACCAGTTTGGCACCACAGTAAGGCTTGTTTTACTTGGTAACTGTCCATTCCATTTTATTTCCAGTTATTGATCTCTTACAAAGTCTAATTTATAAATCAAACTTTACTACATATTTATGAAATGCATGTATAGAGAATTCAGTAGTACCCATGGTTGCAGGCCTCTGCTAGGAGCTTGAAATGAATACTCCACAGACAACAGGGAACTACCACAATTGTACTAGGTTATCAAGCCAGGAAACTGTCACTGACACAATACAATAAACTAAACTGCAGACCTACTCAGCAAGTCATTCACAGTGTTGTTTTTCAATCTGCAAACAACTATAGAGGCGCAAAGGCTAAAGCAAGTATTGGTGGAGACTTATTTACATCCCTGTAATGAATGAAATAATGCTAATGTCATGAGTGTGCCAACACCACTGTATTCCAACAAATATATCCATCGTGATGCAATGCAATCTGCAACAACATCTCAAGACTACTGTGGTTTCAAGGGCATCTTCAGGTGGGGTTTCCTGCAAGCCTTTCTTTAACTAATCTAACTTCACTGAGCAATGCCACCATCTGGTGGTCAGACCAAGAATTAAGAAAAACAGATGTGCTTTCTCTTTCTCCACTTGAATATTATTACCTCAAAGAGGCTAGCCAGGGCTTGTTCACAAGACAGCACTTTCTGAGACAGGAGTGGGCTGTTCCCCATTTGGGGACCTTGAATGATTAAATCTACCAGGAAGCTGTGCTTAGGCACACCTCTATTGAATGCGGTAATAAAGGATATTTTGTAATGAGAACAATCGCTTCCTGGTAGGTTCAATATAGCTATGAGGTCTTCAGAGCCCCTTCCGTGAAGAGGAGCGTCTTTTCCTGCAGTCTTTGCATCTGGACCAGGCTCTTAGTTGTCTCAGAAACAGAATACACAGGAAGTGGCGCAATGTAATTTCCCCTGTCCTGTCTCAGAAAGTGCCGCCTTGTGAACAAGCCCAGGTTAAGCTCTTTGAGGGTAATATTCAAGTGGAGAAAGAGAAAGCACATCTGTTTCAGCCTCTTCTGAGTGTGATGAGACCAGCAGTCCCTGACCCCAGTGTGGCAATGGCGGAGCCCAAGCAAGACCAGCTAAGACCAACTCAAGTTGTAACCCGTACACACATGAGAAATCATAAATCGTTGTTTTAAGGCACTGAGCTGTGCTGTGTGGCTCATGATTGCAACACTGAATGGCCGATACACACCCTCCAGTTCATGCTTAACGATCTGTACTCTAGGCTCTGGGGGAAAGCCTACTGCTGCTGTACTGCTGAGCAGATGTGTTGTAAACCTGCCTCCTAAATATTTATATTTATGTCCACAGATCAGTTCTGCTCTCAGCTCTGGCCAAGAAAGCTTTTGTCTTTGTGTGTGTGTGTGTGTGTGTGTGTGTGTGTGTGTGTGTATTAATTTGGCAATGGGAGATGGTCAATGTAAAAAATCATAATTGGCTAAGTGCTGATAATGAGTGACTGGTAAGTGTTTGGCCTTAAACAAGATATCGACATTATCCCTCCAGGGCTCAGAGAACATCACAGGAAGAGGGGACAGAAAGCGTGTAAAGCAGAGGACAGGGAGGCATGCTGTGACACTCTGACATCCAGACATGGCAAGGCCATTGCACTCAGGAACTCACAGCGGATGTGGTCACCTACGTGAGACCTGCACATGATGGGGCTGGTCAACATTCTGTTCTAGATGGGGAAGGAGGCTTGGGAGGCCACTCACCTACCTAATGAGCTAATAGCAGTTAACGGTTGCCAGGGAAGAGGCACTGTCACAGGTAAGTGATGAGAAGAGTACAGTGAGACTGAGGGAGTAAAGGAGGGTAATATGGATACAAATGATCAAAATTTAATACATGTATGAAAATGTAAAAAAAAAAAAAAAAACCAGTAAAAAGTCTGTACTCTGGATTAGAGGCCTAACCACCTCCAGGGGCAGGGTGGTAAGGGGCTTCATTATATCAGTCAGGACCCGATGAAGGAAAGAGAAGCCCATTCCGTATTTTCTTGGTGCAGAGGGAATTTAATCCAGGGAATCTGTTACGTGGCTGAGGAAGCAAACAATGGTGGGAACAAGAGTGAGAATAGAACCCTAGGGTGACATGATGCTTAGCCACTGCCAGAGACGCAGAGCTGTAGTCATCCACCAGAGCAGCTGATGGGAGGAGTTGATGCAGGCTCACAGTCTCTGCAGGAAGCTTTGCGATGGCAGGAAAAGATGGTAGAGCAGAGTCTGGACATCATTTCTTGCCAATAGCAGTAAGAGAGCGACCTGCAGTAAGAGAGTGACCTGAGCTATGGCAAGGGGAAGCTAGGCTATAACACCCCTATACTTGCTTCTAGAAACACACCTCCTCCAGCAAAGCTCCACCTCCCAAGTTGCCACCAGCTGGGGACCAAGCATTCAAACCACACGACTTTATGAGGGACATCTTGTTCTAAACACTACATGCAGTAACAGGGGAATAGGGGCATTCCCCTCCTCTACCTCAGTCCCTTTCTAGGGTCTAACACTAGTCAAATCCAGCAGGAGCCTGGGCAACGCAGTCTGTGAGGAGAGACTTCACAACTGAGGCAGTGGACGAGCTGAGCTTGATGGCATGGGTAAGATGATTGCATGCCATCCATGCATCTTTCTGCCTCAGTTGCCCCTTCCCCATCCCCATCCCATCCCCAGAGCAAGACAGTCCTTCATCCTATTACAATGATAGCTGTCTTATGAAATATGTCAAAGACCATCACAGCACAAAAGACATCACTCCCTAGGGGACCTTTCCAAAGGAAATCCTCAACAAACATTTGAATAAGAAACATGAAGCTGTATGGGGGCAAAGAGCAGAGCATCTACCTGTGGGCATCAATATCTCATGAAGATGTGAAATTCTGGGGGACCCTGTTCCCATGCCCAAATAGTTAAGGCACTGGGATATGAGAGGGAACTAAGAGCTATTTGCGATCTTACACACTGTTACAAGTCTGTAAAGGGAATTCCGAGTACCTCATCCAAAAACTTGAAGACAGCGCAGCTGGATGGTAGATAGTAGCCACTGGGACTTCAGCTTCAAATCCTGGTGTTGCTTCTTGTTCTCCATGACCTCAGGTATGTTCTCACTCATAGCCCTTGTTTCCTCATATGCAAAATGGGGTAGTCATTTCTCACTTATAGGGTTGGTGTAAGGACGAAGCCATGTAACCCCTTGAGTTCCTCCTGGATGGTGTGGGGCGGTTTTTGTTGGTATGGCCTCTAGACTGGAGCATCAACACCATGTGGGATTGGTTAGGACTGAAACTTCTGCGGCTCCACCCCAAACTTAGCAAGTCAGAAACATGGGGTGAACTCAGTTACCTGTGTGTGAACAGCTCTCTAGAGTGTTTGATGCCTGCTAAAGTCTAAGGACCAATGATCTAGACAGAACCCACGGCCCCCTCAAGAAACAGGGTCTCCTATTGCTATTTTTACCGATTCAAGAAAGAAGTTCGGAAAACACAGTGTTTCACACATCACCAATGGCCAAAGTCACTGGAGATGAGATGGAATCTGAGGACATCCAAGGCTCCAGAGATGGCTAAGACTGGCCCACTGACCAGGGAATTTCTTCATACTACCCCGGCCCCAGCTGACCCAGGCCTGCGCTGGACTATCTGGAATCTGACTTGCTCAAGATGAGCGGCTCTTCTGTACTCCCAAAGGAATTTGGAAATATCTCAAATGGGGTGAGGAGGAAAGTGAGAGGTTTTTTAAGAGGAAAGGAGATAGTACAAGATAAAGGAAGAAATTAAGTACTCATCCCTAATAAGGGGGAAGTAAAAATATAGTAGAAAAAAATCTCTGAGCCTGGAGTGGTGGTGCGTATCACTGATCCCAGCACTGGGAAGGGTGAGGTAGGAGGATCACTGTGAGTTCAAGGCCAGCCTTGGCTATAAAGTTAATTCCAAGTAAACCTGGGCTAGAGTGAAACCCTGCCTCAAAAAAAAAAAATCTCAGATAAAGGAAGAAATTAAGTACTCATCCCTAATAAGGGGGAAGTAAAAATATAATAGAAAAAAAATCTCTGAGCCTGGAGTGGTGGTGCGTATCACTGATCCCAGTACTGGGGAGGGTGAGGTAGGAGGATCACTGTGAGTTCAAGGCCAGCCTTGGCTATAAAGTTAATTCCAAGTAAACCTGGGCTAGAGTGAAACCCTGCCTCAAAAAAAAAAAAATCTCTAGGGCTGGAGAGATGGCTTAGCAGTTAAGATGCTTGCCTGAGAAGCCTAAGGACACAGGTTTAATTCCCTAGTATCCAAGTAAGCCAGATGCACAAGGTGGTGCATGCATCTGAGGTTCCTTTGCAGTGGCTAGAGGTCCTGGTGTGCTCATTTTCTCTATCTGCATCTTCTCCTCTCTCCCTGCCCCTAAATAAATAAATAAACAAATAAAATATTTTAAAAATCTCTATGTCGAGAGTCGAGGGGCAAGAATGTTGAGAAAACAAGAAGGAACAAATAGTGTCAGGTGGCCTGAACGACTCATTGAACCCAAAGAAAGCAGGGAGAGTAGCACGAAGGAAGCGGGAGAAACCAGAGGCCATCCGGAAAGGGGGTGAATATTTTTATTTATTTATTTTTATTAACAACTTCCATTACTGTAAACAATATCCCACGGTAATGCCCTCCCTCCCTCCACCTTCCCCTTTGAAACTCCATTCTCCATCATATCCCCTCAAGGGGGTGAACATTAACAGCTGCCCCTTTCCTGCTGATGCAGGGTGTAGCCTGAAAGGATTTCCAGAGCAGCAGCTGACTCTATAGGCTACTAGAAGCTATGGTCACGGGTGCTCAGATGGCTCAGCTGCCACTAGATGGGGGTATTTTGCTGAACTGGGTGGGAGACACTTTTTGGTGTTATGTCTTCTCTATCTGGCCTTGCCCTGGAGAATCAGGACAGAGCAGAGGTTCCCACCCCAGCAACCTCCTGCAACACCCATAACAGGAGTGCAGAATGCTGGAGCCAGCAAGGAGGAAGCGCCGGCGTTCCCGGGGAGAGGAAATAACTTCTTGGCTCTTTTTGGCACAGGGAGGACAGCGAGATTAAGGCCAGGCCTTCATTTGTCCCCGCGCTCAGGTTCTCTGGTCCACATGCTGCCTGCTGGGTTTCATGGGGAGGCAAGCTAAAACCGATGTGGATTTGTCGTCCTCAGTGGAAACATGAGAGAATCAATTACTCTCCATATTAATGGATCTTTTTCTCTTCTAACACAAGCACGTTTTATCTTCCTATCTCCTCCTCAATAGCTACATGTACATCTCAACATTTTTGAAATGAAATTAGGGTGCTTTTTAAAATGCAATTCTGAAGTATGGTCCCCAAACTTCAGCAGACATCAGAATCACCTTGAGCGCTTGTCCAAACACACTGTGGCTAGCACCTACCTCACAATCCCTACTGGGCCGGTCTGGAGGAAGATCTGGGGGTCTGTGTTCCTGTCAACCTCTCCAGTGACACTGCTTCTGACCCAGAACCAACCTTAAGAATCAATGTGGGGCTGGATTTGCATTGGCAATGGCAAGAAACCCTGGTGTACTCATTCTCTCTCTCTCTCCTTAGAAATAAATAAAAATATTTTAAAAGTAAAAGATAGTCAGTGTGATGAGACTGGAGAAATGCTTCAGTGGTTAAAGGCACTTGCCTGCAAAACCTGAAGGCCTGGGTTTAATTCCCCAGTACCCACATAAAGTCAGATGCACAAAGTGGTGTATGCTTCTGGAGTTCTTTTACAGTGACAAAAGACCCCGGCGTGCCTATTCTTTCTCATTCTCTGTCTCTCCCTGCAAATAAATAAAAATATATTTTTAAAAAAGAGTCAATGTGATGAGGCAATAACTTTCCTCCAAGTTCTTTTACTTTCTATACGAGGTCACTGATATCATCTCATTTGGTAGTAGTGTTTTTGAGCCATCAGCTGGCTACTGATGAAACTGTAATCTCTCAGTGCTTCCCTTAGAGATTCTGAGGGTTGAGCAAGTCAGCTTCAAGAACCCACGTGTGGCACTTCGTGCCCATTGGCCCCACTGTCTCCGTGCAAGACCACTGTGCCAGACCTTGTTCTTGACAGTGACTGGCAGGCCTCATTCAGCTCGGTCCTTCTTGTAATGCCGCCTGCATTTCCTCTGCATGGAGAGACGTCTTCAAACCCGGGAAATGCAACACTGCACAGACAGGCCCGGCCACTCATTGGCTCTGCTTTCTCCTAATAAAAAAAGGGCCCAGAGCCCCCTCGAGAGGGGTTCACTGACAAATCTCTCAAGCAAAAAGGAGCTGATGCCCCCCCCCCAAAAAAGCCAGGCATGGTGGCGCACACCTTTGATCCCAGTACTCAGGAGGCAGAGGTAGGAGGATCACTGTGAGTTCGAGGCCAGCTTGAGGCTACCAAGTGAATTCCAGGTTAGCCTGGGCTAGAGGGAGACCCTACCTCAAAAAAACAAAAACAAAAAAAAGAAGAAGAAGTAGTAGTAGCAGCAGCAGCTGATGTCTTCCCACGAGGTACTCCTAACAAAGACAATGCAAGTATTGAAAGAGAGAGAGAGAGAGAGAGAGAGTGTGTGTGTGTGTGTGTGTGTGTGTGTGTCTATATACTTACTTCATGTCAGAAGGCTGTGAGGTCAGAGGAGGAAGAAACTTTAGAGTAAAGCTGACCAGAATTTGCCTAGTGAGTTCCATTAGTACTCTGTGCCCTCTTATGCTCTTTGGCAAGTCACTCAACTTCCCTTCACCTTCGTTTAACGACCTGTAAAATAGATTCATTTATGCCATTGAAGGCTAAGAACATTAAATGAGAGAATGAATGTGAAAACTTCTATTGAGCTCACAATAATTTTTTAATTTTGGATAAATACATACAGCAAATTCACCATGATATCATAAGTTCTCAAAAGCAATTTGGACAGTGCACTTATTTTTTTTTTTTCCCAAGGTAGGGTCTCACTCTAGCCCGGGCTGACCTGGAATTCACTCTGTAGTCTCAGGGTGGCCTCGAACTCACAGCGATCCTCCTACCTCTGCCTCCTGAGTGCTGGGATTAAAGGTGTGCGCCACCACGCCTGGCCTGGAAAATGCACTTTGATGCTAGCTCCGCAAACAGGTTGCGACTAAGCAAAGAGGTCTTCAGAAGTGCCCCAGGCGTGAGCTGCTCTGAGAGCGACAGCTGTGTCACAGCGAGGAAATGACAAACACCACTGACCCAGTGACTGTCAGGCCTGCCCCCAGCTCACACACCGTCCCCAGATCCAAGCTCACCAAAAAGTGCATCTGTCACAGCAGAAACTGGAACTGGAAAATGAGGTTGAAGAAAACAGAAATAAATCTTCGCCATTTCTGGTTTTAGCCCTACTCGGAGACCAGAGGACACTCTGCTCTCTGCCAATGCAGTTTTGGGTTTTATCTATTTGTTTGTTTTCTCCCTTCCAAATACTAACCAGGCTCATCCCTGCCTAGCTTTCCAAGATCAGATGAGATCTGTTGAGGGTGGTATGGCCGAAACTTTTTGTTTGTTTTCTATTAACATTACCAGAGCCTCCCTTCCACTACTCAGATGCTTTTGGAACAGAAAACATTAAGAACCATTAGAAGACAGTGACTGTGGCTGGGGCAGGGATGTAGCTCAGTTGGGAGAGTGCTTGCCTACCAGGCATGAAGTCCTGTTTGCATTCCTAGCACCATATAAAACTGGGCATGGTGATGCATTCCTGTAATCCTAGCACTTGGGAGATGGAGGCAGGAAGATCCAAAGTTGAAGGTCATCCTTAGCTACACATCAAGTTCAAGGCCAGTCTGCACTAAAGACCCTATCTCAAATAATAAAAGTTATTGAACCAGCTGTGCTAAAGAGTTCAGCAGTATTACTTGGATTTGGGGCTTATATGTAAAGTTTGTATTTTTTTTTTTTTTGAGGCAAGCCCAACAGACTGGCTTTTTTTTGTTTTTTCTTTAATGAGAGGGAGAGAATTGGCATGCCAGGGCCTCCAGCCACTGCAATTGAACTCCAGATGCATGCTGGAGGAAGTGTTGGGAGTTGCGGAGGGAAGCTCACGTTAACCAGAGATAGGTCTGGCTACCATCTTAAATGAGCCAAAGGCATGAAACCGATGCAATGCCACAGAATCAAAATGAAAAGTCAAATGCAGGTGGCAAGAGAGCTGAACTCTGGATAATGGGGGAACATATGTTCTAGACAGAAGAACCCAACAGTCTGGCTCTCTATGGCTAGTTCTCCCAAGCTAGGTCCAGCTGGCTTCTGCAGCTTCTTCCAGGGGTCACAAGAGCTCCTGTGTCTGTCCATGCACCTGCTGAGCAATGCTCTTGACATTGTTTCACAAGAAAGAAAGAAACAAACAAAGCAATCATCTGTGGTTGCCCTCCTGGGTAAGAGGATGAGTCAAGGTATGATAGAACCAAGTCTCCCCCCTGACCAGTAGTCTTTCGTCCACTCCCAGTGAAGGTCAAAGTGGCTGTAAATGTACTACCTCCACCACAGAACTGGTCAAGGGAAGGGCAGGAGAGAAGGTGGGCTCACTTCCCTGCATGATCAACACAGCTCTACAGAAAGACAGCTCCCATACTGCATTTGCACTAGCTGCCCTGTCCCTCCCTCCTTTCTTCTCTTCACAGACCTCAGCTCACCCATGAGACCCTCAGACCAAACTGGTGCTAAACCCAGCACCCAGCTATGTCCAACCCATCGGGTTTGGCTGATATGAAAATACCCCATCTCCAACGAAAATTTAGTTTTCTCTCTACCACACAAGCCTTCTAGCCTATACTCCACACTGCCACCAGAAACAAAACACATCTCAAGCCCCCAAGGTCAACACCCCAACCCACAGCCAAGACCACCAAACACACACGTAAGCAATGTTTTCTACAAAACTCTTAATGGTCATCTTTCCAGAACTCTGGAGCAAGTCACAGACTAGCCTTCCTTCCTTGGCCCTGGCCTTGCCCATGAACCTGTTTCAGCTCAGCAGTTGGCCCGGAAATGGCAAGCTGCCCCAGACTCCAAGTTCCCAGACAAGTCTGCATTGCTGGGGATCAGAGGAGGCTGGAGTGAGTGTGGGCACTGAGAAGGGAGGGAGAGGCAGACCGCACAGCTGGGGTAGGATATCCCCAGGCCAGCAGGTCCTCGGGGTGCAGCGTCCTTACTGTCTGTGGTCTCTAGCAAACACAAGGGGCTCACGAAATCTTCAACCACAGCAGCTACGACAGCCATCCGACACTCAGGCCAGGAGTTTGAGCCACTAGGTCCTGGTTGTTTGTCACAGTTCAGTCCTGCAGGTGGGAATCAGTAGTCCTCATTTCCAGATCAAAATCTCCCTAAAATCACACCACCACTTACAGGGATGCCAGGTCAAGATGCTCAGCCAATGCTGATGTTCCACCCCCCCCCCGGCCCCCCCCCCACATCATCCAGCTTTAAGCTGAGTTCTACCTGGAAGGTGTTGGAAAACTGGCTCCAACCTCTAGACTTTCTTCTTCCTTAGGCCTATAGGCAAGCACATTTCTGTCATATAAAATCCTCTAAGCGGCCAAGAGCTAAAGGAGTTAACAAAGCAGTCGTACTCTGAGAGGCAGTCATGGTAGATGAACACACACTTCTTAAGGAGAGGGAGTGCCTGTTCTATTCACTGCTGAGTCCCCTGTGTCTAGGACAGTGGCAGAATGGGCTCACACCCAGCGGGTGCTCAATAAATATCTATGAAATAAACACCCTCTCCTGTTACAGATTATAAAACCCTCCTGCTTTCTTGCTCAAACCTCTTCCTAAAAACAAGGCAAGACTACAAGTACTGAGCTATACCAAAGCCCAAAGCAGTGACACAATGTACACACAGCCTAACTTGAATGTGTGCGCTCCTCAGTCCTCAGGGGACCGGGGTCCTCTCCACTGTCAGAAGGACATCGCTTGTCTCAATGGGGTAGGGTCTAGGTATCATAAGGATCTTTCAGGAATAGCAACAAAAGGGATTTTTTTTCATTGGATCCATGCTAAAATTTCAAGTTTTGTTTTTTTTTTATTGTTTTAAATTTTTTGAAAACATTATTTATTTATTTATTTATTTATCTGAGAGAGAAAGAGGGCACTCCAGGGCCTCTAGCCAATGCAAACAAACTCATATGCATGCGCCATCTTCTGCTTCTGCTTACACGGGGATTCGAACGTAGGTCCTTAGGATTTGCAAGCAAGCACCTTAACCACTAAGCCATGTCTCCAGCACTTGTCTTAAATATTTTAAAGGGTTTTTATTTATCTATTTGAGAGAGAGAAAGAAAGAATGAGAATGAATATGGGCTTACCAGGGCCACTTGCCACTGCAAACAAACTCCGATGCATGTGACACTTTATGTGTCTGGCTTTAAGTGGATACTGGGGAATTGAACCTGGAGCTATCAGGCTTTGCCAGCAAGCACCTTTAATCACTGGGCCATCTCTCCAGCCCACCCATGGGGTTTTAAAAGATAGGCTACAATTTGAATATCAACACAGATACGAATCCACTTATAATGAGGGGGAAATTATACCTGAGAGGTGAGACTCACTTCCAAGGATGTCTACAGTTCTAAGCTCACTCAAACTACTTCTGCCCAGTGCCAGAAATAGGAAGAAGGAAAAAAAAAAAACACTTCTGCAAGTAAATTACTTCACAATACAACCTTATAGAGCCAATTCTTGGAACCTTTTTTTGCTTTTGCTTTAAAAAAATTTACATAGGTTATAGGTTTAAACCCCCTCTCCTCCAGTCCCCATTTCATTGAGGACCCTCCTCAGTGGGGTTATTGGTGTTCACCGTGGGGGTAATTAGGGCCTTAGTCAGTCTTGGCAGGCTGGGGGGGGGGGTGCTGTCTTAGGAAATTTCTCCCCACCATGTCTGGCTCTTACTACCATCCTATCCCCTCTTACACAATGATTCCTGAGCTTTGGCAGGTCTGCTCATAATTTAGCTTACTGTTGAGTTCTCTGTAGCCTCCGTATTTCTGATTTGATGCATTTTCTTTTCTTAGATACAGCTATAATTTTGGAGCTCATTTTCTTTGTCCATCTTCATCCCTCTTTCTTCCCCACAATCTCACCATCCTTTTCTTCAACATCTTAAAGAGCAGATCACCATCCAACGAAGCAGAGAGTAGCTTTTCCAAGGGTACAAATGATGCTCTCTTATCATTCTCTATTGCATTCTAGAAATCCAACCAAACAGAAAGATACTCTAAAATAGTGTGCCCCTGTTATAGTGAAAATTTCAAGACAGAATGTCACCTGTCTGTAAACTAAGAACATTCACCTTCTCATCCAAAAGAGGCTGCTTTTATTTCTATAAGAAAAAAAAAAAAAGAAGAAGGAAGGAACCAGAAGAATATGGTTCAGTGGACATTCCCAGATGTACTGGCAAGATGAGAATAAACATCCTCCACATACTGGTTAGCTCCGGCCTGCATGTCCGGGTGTGTGGTGTGCATGCATGTGTGTATGTGTGTTCTTGTGTTTGTGTGTGTGTGGAGGGTGATCTGCAGTGTTATCCTCAGGAAGCATTATCTACCTCGTTTTGAGATACGATTTCTCATTAACCTGCAGCTCCCCAGTTAGGCTAACCTAACTAGCTAGCTAGCAAGCTCCAGGGATCTTTCTGTCTCTGCATCCCCAGTGCTGTGACTACAGGAATAGGGTACCTACCACACCCAACATTTAAAATTTTTTTATTTGTTTTAGGGGGCAGATAGAGAGAGAGAATAGGAGTGCTAGGGCTTCCAGCCACTTCAAACGAATGAACTCCAGATACGTGAGCCACATCTGGCTTTATTTACATGGGTCCTGGGGAATCAAACCCAGGTCCCTTGGCTTTTCAGGCAAATGCCTTAACCGCTAAGCCATCTCTCCAGCCACACACCCAACATTTTATATGGGTACTATAATTCCTCATGCATGCTTACAAGACAAGCCCTTTACTCATGGAAATATCTGCCTAGTCCTGTCACATTCTTTTGAAAAATTCCTCCAGAAGGTCAAACCAAATTGAGGGGCACGACATGTTCATTACTTTGTTTTAGCAGCAATCATCTTCAAAGTGAGAGTGAGTAGTTCCAGGGCATTCTCATGCATTCTACAAAGCACACCGACATGATGTCAAAGGCAACCAAAAAGTGCTGAGTCACCTGTCAACTAAAGTTCCCAGAAAACAGCTCCATCTGCTGCACCTGCTTCCAGCAAGGCTGAATGGACTGATCAAGCTCCTGTGATCTCAGAGAGGGGAGTGTTGCAAGTCAGAGCCAAATTACCTCGGGCTACCTTTAGCCCCTTAATAGCCACTTATTGCCCTCCTCTGTGTCTGAACTAACATCCTGGAGACTATCCGTTGATCAGGTGTAATCCTTTTTGAAATGCAAGAACAGACCCCAGCTTCCACCAACCGCAGGGCTAAGAATGTCATCAGACAGCATCTGAGGCTTATGTAACCAGCCTACCTGATGGTCAGCCAGTGTATTTGAAAAGTGCCCTGATTCATGACTTTCTTTTGTTCTGTAACTATAAAACCTTCATGAAAGTGTTAACACAGTGGAACATGGAATCTGGGGTGACCTAAATCTGTGTTCTCATGCCATTTGGCTCCAGAATAAACTATCTCTTATCCCCTTTGAGGTGAGAGCTGTCTTTTGCATCAATACACGTAAGTGAGGGAACTATATAGACAGAGTTCAGCAGTGTTTCTGGAACTAAACAGAAACCACAGACATGATTCCAAAGGATCCTAAAAGAAGATACACCCCTGATTTGCCATGAACTTAATCAAGATACACAACACCAAGAAGCCAGCCCTGCATGGACAATTCCATTCGTAACTACTACAAATCGCCATGTTTGCCTCGTTGGTGGTCTCCTCCAGAGGTCATGTATCCCAGTGCAATGTCCTCCAAAACATACTTTCTGGGCAGGTAACACATGGACAATCCTACCAGCCAACCACCTGTCTCTGAACATTGTGTTTCCCTCATAGGCCTGCTCCAGCCTGCATATCCACCCACATGGTAAGGAGGAGGGGAGTCTTTGAATGTCCCCTAGAAGAAATGTCAAGGGTGGAGACAGGATGACAAGATACCATGAGCCAGCTCTGGAACTAGAAGGACAGAAAGAAGTCCTAAGAAGAGCTTCAAGCAAGTCACACACACACACAAAAAAAAAAATTGTGTTCTGAAAAGATATTGCTTGTCCATAGCTATAAGAATCACGTTAGCATCTTGCAAGTTTCTCCCTTGTTGTATTTGTAAGGGACAGATGGTGTTGAGACAGATATTACGAATAACCTATATGGAAACCTACTTTGTTAGTTAAAGAAAGAGAGAGACAGAGCTTGTGCATTAAGTACCCTGCAGGGGTAGATAATGCTCAGCAGAAGCCATAGATTATTTCAGGAAAATCCTAGTGCCAGGGATGGGATATGTCCCCGTGAGTTGTTTGTTGTAGAGGTCCCTGAACCCCCTAAAGCAATACAGGCTACTGACGATGTTCTTGGTTGCCCACTAGACCCAGATGGTCAGATCCCATTGCTGAAGACACCTTAGGTTGTAAGATATTGTGAAATCAAGCCAGAAGTCTCCTACCTGCTGGCTGTCACAGTGCTGGAACGTGCCGTGCAAACTACCGGAGGAGAAAAGTTGTCATCAAGAGTTTTAACCAGCAGTGGACCCTGTGTAACTGGCCAGCCAAGGTGTGCTCACTGGTATAATAGTGGCACATCTGTTATGAAGGAAACTAATTGCTTTCTGATTCAATTGGAAACTTGTTCCATAGATGGAAATTCATGCCTAGTACTGTAAACCTAGTAAAAAGCCTATGACTGGGAAGGTGATTTATAGGCCCCGGGGTCAGGGAGCGAGATCTCTTATTGTTGTTTGCCTAAATGAATGTGTTGTGTCCATCAAATGAGCCTCTAAATATTTGTGTTTATGCCCATAGGTTAGTGCTGCTCTCAAATTTTCAGTCAGAGAAACTCTTTTTTTACAGACGGCAGTGACTACTGGGGGGGCTCAAAACTTGTGAAGGTGCTGAGAAGAAATGACAGTTGAGTGCTCAGTACACATGTCAGATAAGACACCTCCATCACACCTCTAAGGCTCAGAGAACATTGCTAAAGAGGTGGCAGGAAGAATGCCAAAGGAAGGTAAAGACACTATGGGACAGTGTCTTCCAGACATGAAGAGGCTGCTGCACTCAGGACCTAGTGGCTGTCGTTACCTGCACAACGCCGGGCCTGCCAACATGTCACCGTGATGGAGGAGGACCCCTCAAAAGTGACACCAAAAAGAAAAGGGACTAGTTAGAAAGAAGAAGGGGGTCAGTGGGTGGAGGATGTGGGAGGCGGGACAAGAGAAGGTGACAGTAGGGAATTATGATCAAAATACATTATTGTTATATGTATAATAATTTTCAATAAAAAGTTTTTTTAAAAAAGTAATAATCCTTGTAGGACAGAATACAGATGACTATGGAACAAGCTATGGCTGGCGGTGGGTCAGGAAAGGGAAGTCAGCCCTTGCCTCTCAAACAAAAACAGCAGGGAAGAGTAGAGGTAAAACGGAAAAGCAGGCTGAGTAGTCACTAAAAAAAATTTTTTTTTCATTTTATTTGCAAGCAGAGACAGAGAGAGGAGAATGAGAGAGTGAGAATTGGGCATATCAGGGCCTCTTAGCCATTGCAAATAAACTCCAAACACATGCGCCACTTTGTGTATCTAGCTTTATATGGGGAATCAGACTCAAGTCGTTATAGTTTATAAGCAGGCACCTTAACTGCTGAGCCATCTCTCCTGCCCCTTAACAGTTATTAAAAAGCTAAGCAAGCTGTGCTTGGTGGTGCATGCCTTTAATGCCAGCACTCTGGAAGCAGAGGTAGGAGGATCGCCGTGAGTTCAAGGCCACCCTGAGACTACATAGTGAATTCCAGGTCAGCCTGAGCTAGAGTGACACCCTACCTCGAGAAACCACCAAAAAAAAAAAAAAAAAAAAAAAAGCTAAGCAAATTAGGGCTGGAGAAATGGCTCAGTGGTTAAGGCACTTGCCTACAAAGCCTAAGAACCCAGGTTTGATTTCCCTGTACCCACCATAAAGCTAGATACACTATGTGGTGCCTGTGTCTGAAATTTGCTTGCAGTGGCTAGAGGCCCTGGCATGACCATTTCCTCTATATACATCTGCCTTATTCTCTCTCTCAAGTAAATAAATATACATATTTTTTAAAAAGTTGGGCAAACTATTGTGCATAAGAAATACCCTGCAGTAAAGAAGAAAGCTCTGGGTATGGTGGTACATGCCTTTAACACCAGTATTTCTTTTAAAAAATATTTTATTTATTTGAGAGTGAGATTGAGAGAGAGAGAAAAAAATGGGCCCAACACCAGTATTTCTGATGGAGACAGGGTCATCCTCAGTTGCATAGTTTGAGACCAAACTAGGCTACATGAGATCTTGTCTTAAAAAATAAAAAATAGGCTGGAGAGATGGCTTAGTGGTTAAGGTTCTTGCCTGCAAAACCTAAGAACTCATGTTTAAAAATCTCCAGGTCCAGACATACAATAACGCAAGTGTGCAATGTCACACGTGTGCACAAGGTGGTGCACACATTGGAGTTCATTTATAGCAGCTGAAGGCCCTGGCACACCCATTCTCTCTCTTTCTCTCTCTCAAAATAAAAATAAATAAATAAAATAGGGCTGGAGAGATTGCTTAGTGGTTAAGGTGCTTGCTTATAAAGCCAGAGGAGCCCAGTTCAATTTCCCCAGGACCCATGTAAGCCAGATGCACAAGGTGGAGCATGCATCTGGAATTTGTTTGCAGTGCCTAGAGGCCCTGGTGTGCCCATTCTCTTCCTCTCTTTCTCTCTCTCTCTCCCTCCCTCTCATTTGTCTCTTTCTCTCAAATAAATAAATAAAATATAAACAGAAAAAAAAGAAAAAGGGGGTGAGAAGAATGTTATTATTAGGAATATGGCCTAATTATTAATTCATATCAAAAGTGGTGGTTATTGGCTGGCAGTAGTGCAACATGTCTATAATCCCAGAACTCAGGAGGCTAAGGAGGCAGGAGCATTGCAAATTCAAGTCCAACTGCATTAGAGAATAAGGATTTATCTTTAAAAAAAAAAAAGGCAGTTATTTGAAATAGGTACACTTTAGAAATAATAGGCAAAGAGAATGAAAAGATAAGAAACAACTGTGGGTGTTGTAGAAGTTCTCTGGAAAGATCACTCTAATGCCAGTGTGAGTGAAAGTAGAGGAGTTTATTACCCAGGGGCCAAAGAGCTTGAGGTAGCCCTCCAAAGAAGCTCTGGCCCCAGCTGAGATTTTATTTCCATTTTATAGTTTTCCTAGCCGTGGGGAGGAGAAAGTGAACCAGCAAGACGTGGCAATTTTCATATCAATCATTCCTGTATACAGGCCACCCTAACAATGAACTCCATTTTACTTTGTTTTAGCCTAAACGTCTTTCCTTTTTATCATCTCTTTGGGCCCTTTCTGGACAGTTTCTTCTTTGGGATTTTTCCATCTGCTGTCAAAGATAAGTTTTAGGTCTTCAGTAATTAACTCTCAGAGTAACGCAGTGAATCATTTCCACTTTTCGCTTTTTTTCTACCACATGGGTAGATGTGATAAAGGAAGATAGACAATTAAGATGTGGGATTTAGGGGCTGGAGAGATGGCTTAGTGATTAAGACACTTGCCTACAAAACCTAATGATCCAGGTTTGATTCCCCAATACCCACATAAAGCCAGATGCACAAAGTGGCACATGCATATGGAGTTGATTTGCACTGGCTGGAGGCCCTGGCATTCCCATTCTCTGTCTGACGCTCTTCTCTCTATCTCCCTCTGCTTGCAAATACCTAAATAAATGTATATTTTTTTAAGAGAGAGAGAATTGGCATTCCAGGGCCTCAGCCATGGCAATCATACTCTAGATGCCTGTGCTACCTAGTGAGCATGTGAAACCTTGTGCTTGCCTCACTTTTGTGCATCTGGCTTATGTGGGATCTGGAGAGACATTGAACATGGCTTCTTAGGCTTCGCAGGTATGTGCCTTAATTGCTAAGCCATCTCCCCAGCCCTAAATAAAATATTTTAAAAAAAATAATAGAAGAACATAAGGGATTTAGATGCCTCTGAGCCAGACTAGGGAGACAGAGGTAGAAGGATCACTGTGGATTTGAGGCCAGCCTGGGACTACAGAGTGAGTTCTAGGCTAGCCTGAGCTAGAGTGAGACCCTACTAAAAAGAAAAAAAAAAAAAAAAAAAAACAGAAGTAGCCTCTGACTCTGACATCAAGTACAAAGGGTGAGAATTCTAGACAGCCAGATTAACATCCTGAAACTTACCACAATAGTGTACTGAGGTTTTCTGTTTTTTGGTTTTTGGTTTTTTTTTTTAAGCCTTACATTTTGCAAACAGCTGAAAAGAATATGCTATTCAGTATAGAGTTTCCTGTACAAGCATCAAGCCTGCAATGGACAAAGAAAAGAGAAAAGTAGCTTTTTCTTCAGAAACATTCAAACAGAAGACTTTCTGCTCATTAGCACACTCTTGGAAAACTAAAAGATGAACCAGTCTGGATGACAAAGAGGAGGAGGGGATGGTTTCTACAAATTTCTTTAAAAATATATTTATTTATTTATTTATTTATTTATTTGAGAGAGTGTGTGTGAGAGAGAGGCAGATAGAAAGAAAGAGAATGGATGTGCCAGAGCCTCCAGCCACTGCAAACAAGCTCCAGATGCATGCGTTACTTTGTGCACCTGGCTTATGTGGATCCTGGGGAATCAAACCAGAGTCCTTTGGCTTTGCAGGCAAGTGTCTTAGCTGCTAAGCCATCTCTCCAGCCCCATTCCCACAAACTTCTGACATAAGGAGCTACTGAAAATTTACTTTAAGCATCAAGATGCAGGCGGTGGCATATGTTGGAAGAGACAGCCTCATCACTACAGGAGGTTGACTTCTGAATTTAGCTGAATGGGTGGATTTCTGCAGCTTTTCAGAAAGACGGGATATGGCAGAGGCAATCTGGGCTTAGCGCACAAGTGTAAGACATCAGAGATCCAATACAACCTCCTGCTTCTAGTGGGAGTTTCAAGAGAGCTTTCAGCTTCTCACCTCACCTTCCAGCTTCTCCTCTGTTCCTTCTCATAGGGATGGCCTGTCTTCCTTCTTTCATTCTGTCAAGATAAGGAACCTGCAGAGAAAATATGGCAACTTCTTTGCTTGCTTGATTGTTGTTTTTGTTTGAATGTGAGGGCCGGAGGGGGGCCATGAAAGGAAAGGAGCCTGGTTACTCTCAATACTGATAACTGCCCGAGTGCAGAGAACTTACCTCTCAGACTGACCAGAATAAGTAGGGAAGTTGACCTTTCACACCAAGAGAATGTGATAATGCTCTGTACCTCACTCCCTGGCACCTCTTCCCTGGCCTCATTTAAACTATCCCTTTGTTTTTGTTTTTGAGGCAGGGTTTTAGTCTAGCCCAGGCTAACCTAGAACTCACCATAGCACAGGCTAGCCTGGAACCCATGCCACAGCCTCCCGGGTGCTGGCATTACAGGAGTGAGTGATACTCTTTTGCTGTAATAAATCATAATTGTGAGAGGACAGCAGCTTCCAGGAAGTTCCACTAAGTCACAGACCCCTAAACTTGTAGCTGATGTCAGAGTGAGGGTGATCTTGGAGGGCCCCTGACTTTGTGGTCCCTTCTCAATGTCATTTAACCCTCTCATAAACTCAAGGGAGCAGGTGCTCTTCCCAGCTCACAGACAAGGCAACTGAGTGGTGAGAGAGGCCATCACTTCAGGAGGGGTAAAGCGGCTTAGTTCCCAAGCTGCGGGCAGCATCAGTGACATGCTCACCTGGGCACAGTGGCTCTGCCCGTGTCTAATGGACATCTCAGGCTACTCGGAGAGCAGCAGAAAAGTGAGTAGAGGCCCTCCCTCCATGCTGACCCCAAGCCAGAGAGGACAAAGGAGTTGGTCGAAGGTTAGTTGAGGAAGGAAAAAGTGCGATGGTGCATAGATGCTGCCATTTCCAACTCTGAGACAGGCCACCCAGGACAGAGACACCCACAGCAGCCATGAAACCCAAACCTCAACCTTTTCATGGTCAGGGCGAGAGCCGCCCCCAGGAGCAGGAGGCTGGACCATGGTGATGCAATCTCCCAGGACAGGACATTCCACTGAGAGGCCAGTGGAGGGGTGCGTCGGGGGAGCAGGGGAAGGGGTGTTCAGAGAAGGAGTCCAGGCAAGGGACAGATGGGGCAGCCAACACACATCTGTCCCTGAGAAGGGGAGGGTGTCTGTCTGCCCAGCACCGCCACCCGCCAGGATAAGGGGGGACAGGAAGGAGGTTGCACACACAGCAGATTCCACCCAAGCACCGGCACCAAGCTGTGGCTGTCAATCCTGCCTCCCGTCACCGGGACCCTGGCATGGCCAATGCCCTAAGCCTCTTGCACACATGCCACCCCAGCCCCGTGCCATCCAATTTTCTTTTACAAGAGTAGAAGATGTCACACTGCCTCCACCCTTGCAACCAGCTCTTTGAACTCTGCAGTCCCCTCCCCAGACCCTCTAAGCAAGACAGCATGTTAAAAATGCACGCTTAGGTGCTTTGCTTATACATCAAAAGGAAAAAAAGTAGGTCTAGTTTTACACACCCTTTTTCCATGTTTTAAATTTATTTGCAAGGAGAGGGAGAGAAGAAGAAAAAGAGAGAAAAGGTGCACCAGCACCTCTAGCCATTGCAAATGAACTCTAGACAAATGGGCCACTTTGTGCATCTGGCTTTATGTGGGTACTGAGCAACTGAACCCAGGTCATTAGGCTCTGTAGGCCACATGTTGATCACTGAGCCATCTCTCTGGCCCTTCCATTTTATTTCATACCCGTACAAAAGAGCATGGTCATTCAGAGTACCTCGCTCTCACTTATCTTCAGCATTAGTTCGTGGATCTAAATAAGTACCTGGTTATAAAGAACATATAGCCAATAAATTTTTTAAATATTTTATTTATTTGTTATTTATTTCAGAGAGAGATAAAAGCAGATGATAGATAGGTAGGTAGGTAGGTAGATAGATAGATAGATAGATAGATAGATAGAATAGGCATGCGAGGGCCTGTAGCCACTGTAAACAAACTCCAGACACATGCGCCAACTCATGCATCTGGTTTATGTGGGTAGTGGGGAATTGAACTTGGGTCCTTAGATTTCACAAGTGCCTTACCGCTAAGCCATCTCTCCAGCCCCAATGAATTTTTAAAATATTTTTAATTATTTATTTATTTGCAAGGAAAGAGAGAGAATGAATGGGGGCACCAGGGCCTCCAGCCACCGCAAACAAACTCCAGATGCACGTGTCACCACTTTGTGCATCGGGCTCCACGTGGGTACTGTAGAATCAAACAGAAGTCCTTAGGCATTGCATGCAAGTGTCTTAACCACAGAGCCATCTCTCCAGCCCTTGCCAATGAATTTTTAAATTCCTACTAGCTATAAAGATAGAAAAGGGATATTTCTGTGCAGGCATATCCTATGAAATGATCAAGTCACAGTAGTATTTCCATTTGTTTGTTTCGGTGGTACTGGGGGTTAATCCAAGGTCTTGCACACGCTAGGCAAGTATTCTACCACTGAGCTCTACCCTAGGTCCCCTTAAAGAGTTTTTCGTTGTTTACTTTTGGTTTTGGGTACAGAGTAGTATTTCTATAACTTCAAACATTAATCATATCTTCAGGTTAGAACTATTCAAAATATTTTAGTAATATAGTAAATTCTTTTATCTGTCATAGTTTTTTGTTTATTTACCTGTGAGCAGAGGAAGACAGAATAGGCACATCAGGGCCTCTTGCCACTGCAAACAAACTCCAGATGCATGCAGTACGTTGTATGGCTTTATGTAGGTACTGGGGAATTGAACCCGGGCCAGCAGCCTTTGCAAGCAAGCACCTTCAACCCCAGAATATAGTAAATTCTTGTTAAATGTAGCTGTCCTACTGTCATCTATAGCACTAGAACTTGTATCTTCTATTTAACTGTAAATTTTGGTGCATATTATCTGTCTTGTCTAGCCTCTAGTGAGATTAGCTTTTTAGTTTCCATATGTAAGTCAGATCGTGTAGAATTTGCCTTTCCAGGCCTGGTTTATTTCACTTAATATACTATCCTACATTGTTACATATGATAGGACTTCATTCATTTTTGTGGATAACATTCTATGATGTGAATAATATTATATGATGTATATATGCCACTGTTCTTTATGGACACCTGGAATAAGTGATGTTTTAAAAGACAAAGATTCTTAACAAAATAACTGAGAAATAAATCTTAATAAGAGTAATGTAACTTAATCTGGGATTTGAGAAAACTCTTCAGGGAAGGAATGCTGAAAGAGATGTTATGAATCTACAGGTCCCTGCAAGGATCCGCAGTTGGGTTTCAATATGTCCATGTAAACACATGAAACTGCTAGTGAAATCCCGCAAATTGTACTCCTAAGGAATTCTTCGGAGGTGGGAATTACAGCTTTCACTAGCTTCTGAAAGGACTTTCTGACCCCAACATATTTGGGCCACTTGTCCATTCATATCTGACACACCCATGGCCTCATTTTGTGACGTTAAACAGGGTCAGAATGATTATCTAGCCAGACGGAAGGGAAAGGCTCACAGAGTGTGTCTGTCACTGCATTAGCAGCTCAGTGACAGGGTTTATCACAGTCCTCCTTGCTAGGTGGTCCACATGTATTTCTCCACCCACAGAATTTAAAACTTCTTGAGACAGACTGGGCTTCATTCTGGGAAACCCCACACGGCCGGCACACCATGAGGGTCCGAGAGGTCAGGTTCCTAAGAAGGTCACAGCAGACCAGAGCCGAGGTTGCTGGGGGGCAGCTCTGTAAACCTGGTGCACTTAGGTAGGTGCCTGACAAATGCTTCGCGGTGATAATGATGATCCTGTCTTCTCGGCCTGCTATTCTCACTCCTCAGATGATTCACACGCAGCAAAAATATCTGCTTTGGCTACAAAGAAAGAATGTACCCTTTGTAGGGATTGGAGTGCCAGGCCTCTGGCAGGACAATAATATGACCCAGCATGCCCATGGAGGCAGGGACATTGCTGGGCATTTTAAGGTAGCTATGTGGGAGGAGAAGCCAAAGATGTGATAGAAGGACACTGAGCAACTGAGTCCTGACCCCCTCCCCTCCACTCACACCAAAGGGATTGAGCCCCCTTCCTCGACCCGGATGTAAAACCACTTCACTGCTACGGCTCGCGGCCCAGGGCGGTTTCGGCCTGCAGCCCATGGGAGCAGATGTTGTGGCTGGCAGAGCATCACCAGTGTGAAGTCTCAGCCTGTGCTTTTGACTGCTGCTCCATGAGCAAGTGCATTCCACACAAACACCAGCAAATGGGATTCGCCTGCCTGTCTCCCCCCGTTGTAAAGGAGGAGAAAGGAATCCGTAGACCTGGCAGGTCTCTCTGGGTCACGAGGACAGGGGAGCGTGCAATTCTATGTCCTCTGTCTGCTGCCCTCAGAAGAGACTTGCTTTGTACAGTATGATAAAGTCAATAAAAAGACAAACAGAGGGGACGGAGACATGGCTCAGCAGTCAAGGCGCTTGCCTGCAAAGTCTAACGACCTGGGTTCAATTCTCTAATACCCATGTAAAGCCAGATATACAAAGTGGCCCATGCATCTGGAGCTCATTTGCAGGGGTTGGAGGCCCTGGCACACCCATTCTGTCTGTCTGTCTCTCTCTCTTTTCTCTCTTTCTCTCTCCTTGAAGATAAATAGAAATATTCTTTTAAAATACAAATAGGCTGGAGATGTGGCTCAGTGGTAGAGCAACTGCTGAGCATGTGCAGGCCCTGGCTCAATCGCAGCACCACAAAAAAAAAAAAAAAAAATTACACAGACAAATAGCCCAAACAAAAAACTTGGCAAAGAATTTAAATAGATGGTTCTGCAAAGAAGATATGCAGATGGGGCTGGAGAGATGACTTAGTGGTTAAGGCACTTGCCTGCAAAGCCTAAAGACCCATATTTGACTCTCCAGATCCCACATTAGACAGACGCACAAAGATGAGGCAAGCACAAGGTCACAGTGCCCACTAGGTGGCTCAAGCGTGTGGAGTTTGATTGCAGTGGCTACAGCCCTAGCACACCAATTCTCTCTCTATCTCTGTCTCTCTCTCTCTCTAAAAGAAAAGAAAAGAAAGAAAGAAGAGATGCAGATGACCAACATGCACATGCAAAGGCACTCAATGTGATTAGTTATTAAAGAAATCAAAACCTCAATAAAATGGTTCTTCAGATCCACTAAAATGGCTCAAATTTTAAAGACAAACAATAGTAAAAGCAGCAAGAATGGGGTCAGGCATGGCAGTGCGCCTTTAATCCCACCACTCAGGAGGCAGAGGTAGAAGAACTGCCTTGAGTTGAAAGCCAGCCTAAGACTATATAATGAGTTCCAGGTCAGCCTAGGCTAGAGAAAAATAAAAGACAAAAAACAACAACTTAAAAAAAATAAGAATGGGGAGAAACTAGAGCCCCCAATCACTGCTAACAGAATTGCATGGGATAGCTACTTTGGAAAACAATGTGATTATTCCTCAAAATGTTCAATGGAAATGTGGGCCAGCAACTTTACTCCTGTATAGTCCCAAGAGAACTGAAGACATGTGTCCACATAAAAACCTGCATATGAATGCTCATAGCAGTATAATTCCTAACAGACAAAAGTGGGGATAACCCAAATGTCCATCCATGGACACAGGAAATGTGGTCAGTCTGCACAATGTAATATTATTCAGCTATAAAGACAAATGATGTACTGATACACATTAGGTCAAGGCTGACCCTGACAGCTGTTATGCTAAGTGGAGCAGCCAGTCACAAAAGGCCACATATTACATGATTCCATTTATATGAAATGTCCAGACCAGGCAAATCCATGAGATGGAAAATAAATTATGACTGCCAAGGAATGGAGGAAGGGGAGAGGTGGGGAATGGAAGGGAGGTGTTAATGAGTAAGCGGTTCCTCCTCGTGTGTGAAAAAGGCTTGGAATTACATAGTCATGATACAAGTGCAATACCTCAATAAAGCTTTTGATAACAAAATGGTATTCACCCCACCAGACAGTGATAGCGACTAGGAACAAGGTAGCTTTTTTTTTTTTTTTTTCTGGTAGGCAGTTAGCTGGGGACTGGCTTACAGAAACATGGAGGCCACCTTGCCTGCCCTGGCAAGACTAGAACTCGTGTCTGTTTCGGTCTCATTCAAGATGGCTGCCAGCATCCACTCCGCTGACAGCTTCCCGCTTCTTTCCCAATTTGGCCGGGGCTTAGCACATCTGTGGGCTGACCCTTCCTGAGTCAGCCTCTTGAGCCACCAACCAATCAGGTCCCTCCTCTGCACACCTGCGCGATGACGGGGCTCATCCTAATTGGACGGCTGATCCATGTAAATGGGCCGGAAGCACGTGTGTGAGCCTCTTGGCACCTCTTGTAAACTCAAGGCTCCTCAGACCCGCTTGGCCTCTTACTGCTCTTGTAGCTCGCTCTTTCCCTATGCGAGAGGGATCTTCTTGGTCTCCCCTCCCACTGCCCAGCCCGGCTGGGAAGGGGGCTTTCTTTTTGCCTGGCTGCTTTCCTGCTTTGCCTCCGCGGGAGTGTGCTCTGGCCTTTGTCTGGATGAGGTAGGCTCTCTCCAACTCCCCTCCGCCTCGCTAGCCTCCCCAGCGGGCTGCAAAGGTAGAGATTTCTCCCTCCTACCACTCCCTAAAAATAAATCTCCTAATTCACAATTTTCCCTTGTCCTAATTTGGACAAGGACCCAAAGTTGGGGTTCACTGGCCTGGGGTCTCCTGAATCTTTATGGACATCTAACCCCTCCCAGGATGCCACGTCAGTAGGGTTGCTGGGAGCTGATAGATGTGCCCACCCCTACAGCTCCTCCGTCAAGAGTCTTATCGTTACTGTTGTCACCCCACACTTCAGGATCACCCAGGTGTGACTGAAATGACACAGAGAAGTTAACAGCAGTTGAGACTACATAGTGTATTCCAGGTCAGCCTGGACTAGAGCCAGACCCTACCTCAAAAAAAAAAAAAAAAAAAAAAAAAGCACAGTGAGTGCTGGAAAGATACCTCAGTGGTTAAGCTGCAAAGCCTAAAGACCTGGGTTCTATTCCCCAGTACCCACATAAAGCCAGATGCACAAAATGGCACATGCATCTGGAGTTCGTTTGCAGTGGTTAAAGGCCATGATACATCCATTCATTCTCCCTCCCTCTACCTCTCCCTCCTTGCAAATAAAATATATTTTTTAAAAAAACACAGTGAGTCTTACTATAAATTATGTGTGCTGGGTTTATACTTGTGTCACTGTGGATTTATCAAGTTCAGGGCCCATACACGGTGGTGGGGACACTGATATTGGGGAAGCTGTGGGGCAGAGGATACCGAAAAATCCTTGTAGCTTCAGCTCAATTTTCCTATGAGCTTAAAACCGCTCTAAGCAATAAAGCACCTTAGCATTGATTTTTCAAATACCTGCTCTTATGCCTGAGACACATCTCTCTATTAGTCACTTCACATCGCTAACCACTGCCCGAGGCAATGCTGTCATTGAGAGAAGCAGTTGTTCCTTACACAATCAACATAACTGCTCAGACCCCACATGCACACCCAAATTATCCAAAGGCAGAGAAAAAGCAGGGGTCAGAGGGGGAACTGAGGGCAGGTGCCCAAGGAGGAAGCTCTTCAAACAAGGAGAAACACCCCAACAAGCCTCCTTCCAGCATGAGGATTTAAGGGTTCCCTTCCTCACTGAGTGCTCTGGCCTGCAGGTATAGTTTATAGAGAAGGTCTGTAATAAGCTCCCTTCATCTGTGTGACACCTATTTTTAGGCCTCTGTTTTATAGCATGGCAAAATGAGCCGGTGCGGGAAGGCCTGCCCGCCAGGCTTCATTAAGATGTTTCTTGAGAAGCAGGGAGACGCTTTCACAAGCAAATCTGGAGTCGGAAGCCACAGGCTGTCTTTAAAGATGACACCAATTACGGAGGCTGCTGAGTGGCTTGCTGATGTGCCCTTTGGTCATGTGAAAAGGCACCATCTGCACAGACGTGATTTACGACTGGCAGGACAACGCCTGGATGGGCCCAAACGGGGACAGACAACTGCACACCTTCACCTGTCTGGGCTCTTGGCAGAACGTACTGGGCCCACTGGAAATAGCATTAAGAAAGCAGACATTCAAACTGCCCATCAGGAGGTCACAGAGGTTCTAGCAGCAGGCTAAGTCTACATCACAGAAAGCCTGGGTTTGACATGTCCTTTTTTTTGTTTTCTTTTTATTTATTTGAAAGAGAGAGAATGGGTGCACCAGGGCCTCTAGCCACTGCAAATGAACTCCAGACGCATGCGCCACCTTGCACATCTGGCTTACATGGGTCCTGGAGAATTGAACCTGGGCCCTTTGGCTTTGAGGCAAGTGCCTTAACGGCAAAGCCATCTCTCTAGCCCTGGGTTTGACATTTCTATACTCATCCAACACACAGGAGAGGATCTTATGTTTTTCTTATTGATTTCTTACCTGTTTGTATGCTTGGTGTACGGTGTGAGTACATGTGTGTGTGTGGTGTGAGTGTATGGGTCGGTGCATGTGTGTGTGCAAAGAGACCAGAGGTTGACACTGGGTGTCTTCCTCAGTTTCTCTCTTTATTTTATTTTTTGTTTTTTTCAAGGTAGGGTCTCATTCTAGCCAATGCTGACCTGCAACTCACTCTGTCGTCCCAGGCTAGCCTCTAACTCACAGACATCCTCCTTCTTCAGCCTCCCAAGTGCTGGGATTAAAAGTGTGCGCCACCACGCCCGGCTTCCTTCTTATTTTTTGAAACAAGCATTCCCAGGTTTTGCATGGATGCTGAGGGTCCACATTAGGATTCTCATGCTTGTGTAGCAAGCACTTTACCTGCTGAGCTACCTCCCCAGCCCCATACATTGTGCCCTAACTTCTCACCATTAAAGAAGGAGCCTACAAAGTACGCTTGTCTGTGCAGCGTTGGAAAGGATGTTATGACCTGAGTGTCTGGGTCCTCCACCCTCCAAAAGTGAGATTAACCCTAACCCTCAGTGTGATGGTATTAGGAGGTGGGGACTTGAGGAGGTGATTAGCTGATACAATAGACACCCCAGGAGAGCTCCCTTACCTCCTCTGCCTGGTGAGGACACAGTGAGAAGGAACCTTTGAAAACCAGGAAGTGGGCTCTTATCAGACAGCCTATCTGCTAGAGCCTTGATCTTGGACTCCCTAGTCTCCAGAACTGTGAGAAAGAAGAAGAGAGGAGGGGAGGGGAGGAAAGGAGAGAAGGGGAGAGGAGGGGAGGGGAAGAGAGGTGAGAGGAGGGGAAGGGAAGGGAAGGGAGAAGAGGGGAAGAGAGGAGAGAAGAGGAGGGGAAGAGAGGGGTGAGGAGGGGAAGGGAAGGGAGAAGAGGGGAAGAGAGGAGAGAAGAGGAGGGGAAGAGAGGGGTGAGGAGGGGAAGAGAAGGGAGAAGAAGGGAGGAGAGAAGAAGAGAGGAGGGGAGGGGAGAGGAGGGGAGGAGGGGAAGGGAAGGGAGAGGAGAGGAGAGGAGAGAAAAAAGGGAGAAGGGCAGGGAATGGAGGGAGGAAGGAAAGAAAGAAATAAAATAAAAGAGAGAGAGAGAGGGAGGGAGGGGAGGAAGGAAGGAAGGAAGGGAGGAATGCTTGTTGTCTAAGTCACTCAAACTCTGTTCATTTGTTATAGTAGCAGAGTAAGGCAAGGAGGAAAGGGGGAGGCAGGACCCCATGTTCCTGGAACTCACCGAGTCTTCAGGAGAGATGTAATATAATTCTCATTTGTAGGTGATGACACAAAAAGAAAGATAACAAGGCTGGATGAAACATCTCACTTTAAAAAGTTACACAAGCTGGGCGTGGTGGTGCACATCTTTAGTCCCAGCACTTGGAAGGCAGAAGGAAGGAGGATCACCATGAGTTCAAGGCCACTCTGAGACTACAGAGTGAATTCCCTGTCAGCCTGAGCTAGGGTGAGACACTACTTCCAGCAGCAGCTGAAGGCCCTGACATTCCCATGATCTCTCTCTCTTTCTCTCTGTCTCTCTTTCCCCCCTCCCTGGCTCTCTGTCTGTCTTCTATCTCTCTTGCAAATAAATAAATGAAAATTAAAAATTAAAAAATAAGCCGGGCACGGTGGTGCACTCCTTTAATCCCAGCACTCAGGAGGCAAAGGTAGGAGGATTGCCCATGAGTTCGAGGCCAGCCTGAGACTACATAGTTAATTCCAGGTCAGCCTGGACCAGAGTGAGACACTACTTTGAAAAAAGTAAAAAATAAAAACATTAAAAAATAAAAAGTTACACAGAGGATAAATCTATAATCTAGGATAGGGAAAAAAAAAAACTTTCCTCACAAGATACAAAACTCAGATACAATACAGAAAAAGACTGACAAGTTAGAATTCATAAAAATAAAAAAATTCCATGTGATCAGAGGAAAACAAAAACTAAATCTAGAAGTACACGCACCTACACACAGAAGGCATAAAAGCAAAATAAAACCAATTTATAAATGAAACTAAATGCAATACTTGAGAGAAAACATTTACAACAATGGAATAGCACATTGCATAAAGAATTTTTATAGGCCAGTGAGAAAAAAAGACAACCCACATTTCTTTTAAGTCGCGTGTGTGTGGCGTGGTGTGTGTGGCGTGGTATGTGTGGCGCATGCGCGTGTCTATGCCCTGGTGGCACCACGTGCTCTGGGTGGGTCGGGGAGCGCGCTGACAGTGGCCAGAGCAGAACATCCAGTGTCCGGCTCCACTGCTCTTCAGCCCATGCTAGTTCGAGCTGGAGTCTCTTGCTGATATGGGAATGTTGCTTCTTTTCAGGAGCCCAGGCAATTCCCTGGTTTCTGCTCCCTGCTGTAGGACAACCCACATTTTTAAAAAGCAAAAGTTAGGAGTACTAATTAATAGAAGAGGAAATACAAGAGAACAAGACCTCTGTGGAGTGTGCTGTTCAGGTCTGAATGTGCAATGTCCCCCACAGATCGTGGGTTTAAACACTTAGTCTCTAGTAGTATTGTTTTTTGCAAAGTTGTGGAAACTTTGGGAGTGTGGTCTAGCTTGCAGAAATGGGGTGGACCTTTAAGGTGATCCCTACATCTGGCTCCAGATGGAACTCTCTGCTTCCTGTCTGTCCCTGCGAGGGGACCAGCTGCCACAAGCTCCCACCGTCACGGACTCAGCTGCTCTGAAAGCGCACGCCAAAATAAGCCTCTCCTCCTTAAGTTCTTGCTCAGGTGTTTTGTTAAGCGATGAGAAAAGTAGCTGAGACAGGAGTCCGCCCACCCCTGTGCTTGTTCAGAACATGTGACTGCATGCTTTTCACTGTGGGGAGGAGGAAAATCAAAGTGGACTCACCTTCAGAGTAGGTGAGGGTGTGGGACAGTAAATCGCCTATTCTGGGAATGGGAGTACAGCTCAGAATGGCCTTATAGAACCGAACTTGGCAGAATGTACAAAAGTATCTTATGCACGGGTCCTGGGGCTCAGCCTTTCTACTAGAAGGCTACTTATGAGCTGTGTCATGTGTGCAAGAACACACACACACACACACACACACACCTCCATGCACTATTGCAACAGAAAATTAAAGATGGGGCAATAACAACTGAATGTCTATTAATTGGGTATTATTTAAGCAAAATACACATTATGAAATCTCTTGAAGTCTTTAATAAGAATGAAGGAGATTCACCAGGCCCCACGTAAGCCAGATGTATAACTTGGTGCATGTGCATCCGGAGCTTGTTTGCAGCGGCTAGAAGCCCTGGTACACTCGTGTTCTCTCTCTATCTGCCTCTTTCTCTCTCTTAAAATAAATAAATAAATAAGATATTTTAAAAAAGAATGAAGTAGAAGTATATTTATTAACATGTAAACATATAACTAAAAACAAAGGGACATATAAACAGTAACATGTAAAGATATAACTAAAAACAAAGGGACATATAAACAGTAACATGTAAACATATAACTAAAAACAAAGGGACATATAAACAGTAACATGTAAACATATAACTAAAAACAAAGGGACATATAAACAGTAACACGTAAACATCTAAGTACACATGGGGAAAAGTTATAGAATACATGTAAGATAATACTCTATGCTAAAAATAAAACAACTTGTATATGTACATATACATGTGTGTGAATATAAATGCAAAGAAAGGGGCTAGAATCATGTAGCACAAACTATTCCCAGCAATTACAGTTCTGAAGAGCAGACTCAAATGGAGCAGGGATGAATGGACCCTCCACTTACTGCTCAATACTTCTCAAGAAACACAAAGGTATTTTACTGTTTATAATTCTGAACTCACCTATTGCTTATAAAATATAAAGTATTTTCAAGAAACCAGAGTGTGGTAGTTTGAATTTATGTCCCCCAGCAGACTCAAATGTTTTATTAAAGCTTGTAACTTAGATTTCCAGCCACCTGACTGGAAGAGGTGTCACTGTGGGTGGATCCTGGGGTCCAGCCCTAAGGAGTTAGTGGGAGCGGATCTGAGCTCCAGCCTAAAGGTATGCAGAGTGCTTGAGCTCTGCCCAGGGTTCCTGGTGGGTGGGTGTTTGCTTTTGGTGGTCCTAGTGGTCATTTCTTCTCTCTCTACTTGGATCTGTGAAAGGGGCCACCCTCTTTCGCCAGTATGGAACTTCCCCTGGATCTGAAAGCCTGAAATAAACCCCTTCCTCCCCAGAGCTGTGTCTGCTTTGGAGGCTCATCCAAGCAGCGTGGAGCTGACTATGACATAGAGGTTGGTGACGCCAGCATTCAAGCTCCTCTAATGGCGTAGGACAAAAACTCCATGCAAAGTTTGAGGAACACAAAGAGAAGTGCTGCCTTTTCTATTGGGAAAACCAGAGGGGCTGGCACAGCCTGGCAATCCAGCCAAACCTCTGTCCCGGCTCCGTCTCACCTCCATCTTTTTTTTTCATTCTCAAGGACATCAGCACGTGATGCACTGAGGGGCTACCTGATTCTCCAAACGTTTATCGTCTCTGCAAAGCAGGCTTAATGCAAAGGGAATTGTTTCGCTCCATCTTTTAGTCCAGGGAAACTGCTGCCTGGGGTTGCTTGGGATTGATGTGCCTTCCTCATGCAGTGAGTGGGGCCAGCTCAGGGACGCTCGTGGATGAGGAAGACCGACCGTGCGACTACCTGAGTCGAAGCCCCAGTAGCACTGGGTGGGATAGGTGAGGCGTGCCCCCTCCACCCACCCACATACCCACCCACACACACAGAGGAGAGAGAGAGAGAGAATGAAAGCCTTCTGGGGCTGCACAGTATGGGAAGTGGACTGAGCAACAGACAACAGTATCCACTACAGAGCACAGGGAACAAGACCTAAGCTTTCTGCCCCAGGCCACATGCTCTGTCCAGGGCAGAGGTGGGATTCAAACAGCTGTGGGAGACCTCAAAGCCTGCACTCTCTCCACTTCTGGCTCAGTGCCACTCCAGGCAGCCAGTAGACAATGATGGCACCGGCACAGTAGGCCCTGCATATATGAAGGGGGCACTTGGACTTGTCACCCAAGACCTCAAGTAAAGCCATCACATTCTTTACATTCCCTGCAGCTTATCACTCTTGGAACAAAATGAAATTTTAGTAGAGGATGGGAAGGAAGGAGGCAGAGGGGAGAGGAGGGCAGTAGAATATTATTTATGAGATGTGAAGGAAAAAAAATGAGCTATGCCTCATCAGTACTTGTAAAAACTAGAAAGTACGAATAAGGCAAGTTAAATACAAAGACTTCCTGTAGACTCCCTCACCAGCTTCATCATTGCCAAAGGAGCTGGGGAGAGGGCTCAGCAGGTAAGAGTGCTTCCTGTATAACACAAGGGCCTGAGGGAGCCTGAGACTACCTGAATTTGATTCCCCAGCACCTACGTAGACAGATGCATGTGGCCATGCATTCCTGCAATCCCAATCCCGTGGGGAGTAGAGGCTGGAGATCACTGAGGATCATGAAAAGCTCTGGAATCAGTGAGGGACTCAGGGAGACACACAGCTGAGTGAGGAGTGGGGGTGGGGGCAGGACACCCAACGTTCTCCTCTGGCTTACGCACACACACACACACACCTACATATACCACACACACCACCACCAAACCATACATGTTGTACACACACACAGACTGAATAAATGAGTAAGTAAATATAAATGAATGAAAGAAAATGGAGCAGGTGTCTCACACTCTGTCCTCAGAAACCTGCATCTGAAGATGGCCACACAGGGTTAGATATCCACCACAAGACACACAGAACAAACTTGACATCAGCCCAGCAAACAGATGCTTCTTCAGGCAGAATACAAACATCATCATCATCATCATAAAAGCTCAGTCATCTAGTATTTTAAAACACAGAAAAAAAGTACAGAAGGGGGGAACAGGCACCATCGCCAATGAAAAGTTTCTGTATTTTGCCCCATACTCCAGCCATGGATTGAATAAGTACATGATTCCTTGTACTTACACTCCCATACTCATTTGGAGTGTAACTCACACCTCACAATATTGAAGTGCTCAGATCACCCCAACCCCAAAGCACGCTCTTTCAATGATGGTAATGAATGCAGGTAGACAGCGCATTTTTAAAAAGAATAATCCAGGCTATCTCCACACAGGCCAGCGCAGAAGGAAAGGGAAGGCTCTCTGGAGCTCATGGGTGGGGCTGTTTCCCAACCAAGGCACTTAATCCATGGCAAAAACTGAAGGCAGACATTGCCGTGGATGCCAGCACCTGGTAACTTCTCACAGAGCTGTCTCTGCCTCTATCCACTCATCTGCCTTTCTACCTCCATTACTAGCAAAGGGAAATGACAGACTTCCTTCATAATGGATGCTTAAACTGCATTTTCCACACCAAAAAAATTGGTACTACATAGAGTCATCCCTGGGGATTGGTTCCAACACCCTGTAAATATATCAAGATCCACAGATGCCCAAGCCCTTACATAAAATGGCATAGTACTTATATATAACCAAGCATATCTTCCCATATACTATCATTTTAAACCATTTACAATGCCTTGTAACTACTCTATAAATTATTGCTTTGTTGGGCACTGTCAATCACAGGCTGGAGCCTTCAGGAGACGGGCCTGAGCTGCCAGGCATGGCTAAAGACCCCCAGCCTACAGGAGGCCACTCCCTCTCCAAGCCCAGCACACCTGAATTTAGGCTTTGCCCATAGCCCTGTGGCCTTTGGCCAGTTGCCTAGGAAACTTCTTATATGGTGTTAGCCAGCAGCCTTCACATAGCCCATCCCCCTGTGACCCTCTTCCCACCACTATGTAGATCACCTGACTCCCTACGTGCTGGAATGAATGTTTCTAGGCAAGCAACCTTTGAACCCACCAATCCCCTTATAAGCTCTCAAGTGCTTATAAAACCATTTCCCTATTGAATAAACAGAACTACTCTCAGAAATCATCTCCTGGGTGTACATCCCTTCGCACTCACAGCTGCTCAAGACCCTGCTCTCTGCGGTTGCCTGGACACCTTCAGGAAACTGCGGCCCCAAGGATCCATAGACCCACATTGCTTTACTATATTGTTTAGGGAATTATAAGGAAAAAATAGTCAGTTTGTGTTCCATACAGATGCAAATTTTTTTCCAGATATTTCAATCTGCATGTGGTTGAGTCTGAGGGCACAGAATCCATGGAGATGGAGGCCCCATGTGTTTCACTCTCTTCATCCACATTCCACCTGCACAAACGGGAACATGAGACTTCCTGGGACAACTTCGCTTCAAATCAATGGGCAACCAAGATTATCATAAGCTGGCTGTGGGGCTTCCACCCTTTTCTGTTTGTTTTCTAAGCACACATGAGGATTACATGGATAAATATCCCACGCGGTCAGCTCTGGTCAATGTGCTGTGGGCAGAAGTAATGCCACTTCCAGGCTAAAACACTTAGTTGCTAGTCTGGGACACTTTCATACGGTTTTCCTGTCTTGGGGACCAAGAAGGACCACATGTTCCCATTAGCACCCCGTGTCCTTGAGGAGCCGTATAAAGCAGCCCTCAATACTCATGCGGGACAACGGATGCCTGTAGGAATTCCGTGTAGGAAAAGTTCTGTGGGATTGGGGACCACGAGGAAGGATCCCCCAGCCCAGCATTCTTTTTTTTTTGGCTGGACAGCAGTAACTCCTGTTCTTTATTTCCTCCCATTGTGAAAGGAGACTCAAGTTCAGCAGATTTCCCTTCCTGCCCTTGAGTCCTCCCAGCAGACAAGCAACCATAGGCACCATATCTGGGCTAGAGATAGCACAGGCCTCAGACACTCCACTTGTCTGAGGCTCAGCAGCTGTCTGTAAATCAGCAGGAACCCACCAATAGGCAGCCTCCAAGAGCCAGAGGCAGGCAGGTTTGAGGCTTTTAGGTTGTTGAGTGGCAGGTCTTTAAACTACAGACCACCTCAACTTGGCTGGAGGGAACCCCACCCAGCATTCTTATCTGATCTCACCAGAAGTTCTCACTGGCCTGGGCCACCGACATCTCCCAGCAGCAGCTCCACTTGCAGCAGCCATAGCTGCTCTCATCAGCAGGGCCCCCCAAAAGCTCTAGTAGTAGAAGTTCTTGCTCTCATGTAACGTGATCATGCAGGAGTGCCTCAGATTGTACCCCAGAGGTCCTTTGGAGACCCTGCAGTGGCTCCAGGGACCTGGAAGGCCATAGTGGTTAGCTCAGCATGACTGCCACCCCTGCAAAGCACAGCTTGAGATAGGACAGTGCTACAACAGCCTTCTCTGATGGAATCATGATACTCGAAACATCTGCCAAAGATCTACCTCCAAGTCAAACCTTTCTACTGCCCACCAAGGACTTCGAATATATTTACATTCCAGCAGGGTCATGACCCAGATTCATGAGCCTCTTGAATCAAAGGACACTTTTCTCCCTAAGGAGGGTCTCCTGCCATTCCTCAAGGTTGCCACAGCTCAAGTATCTTCCTGGTGGGCTTGGCCAAGTTCCCAAGCTCCTCTGCCCCTTTGTTATCCATAGGACCAGGAATGCCTCCATGAGCCTAGCTACAAGCAGACCCACTTTACTCAGAATCCCATAGAGTTGTTGTGGGAATGACCTCATGGCGTTGCAGTGGGGGTAAAAGGAGTGTACACATGTGGGCATGGACAAACACGGAGCATTCGCTATATACGTGTTCTACACCTCTTGTAATTTGAAGTTTTGGCTGCATTTCCAAGTAACTGGGAAACAACCTACCTACTTTGACCACTGCTCTGGCACCTCAAGCAAGGGTTGGAGAGATGGATCAGCAATTAAGGGTGTTTGCTTGCAAAGCCTGATGGCCTGGGTTCAATTCTTTATTACCCACATGAAACCAGATGCACCAAAATGGCATACGCATGTGGAGTTTATAGCGGCAGGAGGCCCTGGCATAACAATCCTGTGTGTGCATGTGTGTCCTGTGTGTGTGTCTCTTCTTTCTCTCTCTCTCAAATAAATGAATACAAAAATCTTTTTTTTTTTTTAATTTTTACCTGAGAGAGAAAGAGGCAGAAAGAGAGAAAGAATGGGTGTGCCAGGCCTTCAGCCACTGCAAACAAACCCCAGATGCATGTGCTACCTTGTGCATCTGGCTTACGTGGTCCCTGGGGAATCAAATCTGGGTCCTTTGGCTTTTCAGGCAAGAGCCTTAACCACTAAGCCATCCATCCAGCCCCCAAAATAATTTTTAAAAAAGAGAAAACAATTGGGCTGGTGGTGTAGCTCAGTGGTTGAACATTTGCCTAGCACGGGAGATTCCCTGGGTTCAATCCCCCAAACACAGCAACGTACACATACACACATACACACCACCTCTTAAATATGTTTTGAATTGGTTCTACTTTGAGCCTTTTAAAAAAATATTTATTTTTATTTATTTGACAGAGAAAAGGGGAGGGGGAGAGAGAGAGAATGGGCGCGCCAGGGCCTCCAGCCACTGCAAACAAACTCCAGACATGTGCGCCCCCTTGTGCATCTGGCTAAAATGGGGATTCCAGGGGAATCGAACCTGGGTCCTTTGGCTTTGCAGGCAAACACCTTAACCACTAAACCATCCCTCCAGCCCCGCTTTAGGCCTTTTAATTTCTGAAATTATACTTTATCTTTTAAATTACTCCTTTGGCCAAAATATTTCTCCCCACAGAACTCGAGCAGAAAAACAAGAGCTGTCCCAGAGTGGGCTGCTTGTCCACTCTGCCATGCTGAGCTGTTACAGAGTTGCCCTCTTCCAGGCAGGCGTGCAGCATCAAGATACCAGGGCCATCCCCTGGTTCTTTGACTCCTGATCCCAGCATTTAAATCCTGGCCATTTCACAAGCAGCAGGAGGGCATTAGCAAAGCCACATTGTCCAGCAGGGATGACATGTCAACACGGGTTTAGAATCCCAAGCTGTTTATCTCGCATTGAACCTGACCCCGCATCAGAAAGACAGCCTTGTCCTGGTCCAAAGGCGGGCTGCAGTGTAGGCCAGCAGCAGCATATTTCTGACCTGGAACTGACGCATAAGGAAACCATCAAAAACCAAGATGAAGCAAAGAAAAACAAAGAAATAGCTATTGGTAGCCAATGTCTTAAAATAGAATAAAATTCTACCAATGCCTCATGTAAAATTGGCTCATGGGCCTATACCATCCCTAAGTTTACAAACACCCACTGCAGGTTTCTGCTACAAATAGACCCTCCCGCCCTCCACATTCCTCGCCCCTGCAGCCTCCAGGCAACTTCTTGGACTTCACGGACTTTTCTGTGGCTGCCTTCAGAAACAGGGGCCCCAATTTTACAATTCCCAAGACTGCCATTTAGAATCAAAAGCAAAATTTGCAGGATTTTTTAAAAGTATATTCTTTTTCCCTGATGACAAAAATAACTCTTGGGCTAGAGAAATGGCTTAATGGTTAAGGTGCTTGCCTGCAAAGCCTAAGGAGCCATGTTGGACTTCCCAGGACCCACAGATGCACAAGATGATCATACACATAAGGTGATGCATACACACACGGTGGTACATGCATCTGGAGTTCACTTGCAGTGGCTAGAGGCCCTGATGCACCAATTCTCTCTCTCTCTCTTAAAAAAAGTTTTAAAAATTTGAAAAACAAAAAAAACTCTTGCCTGTAAAAGACTCAAACTCAGGATGGAGAGTTGGGTCAGCAGTGACCTGGGTTTGATTCCCTAGTACCCACGTAAAGCCAGATGCACAATGGCACATGCATCTGGAGTTTGTTTGCAGAGGCTGGAGGTCCTTCGTGCACCCATTCTCTCTCTATTTCTCTCTCTCTCTCTCTCTCTCTCTGTCTCACTTTTCTCTCTGCTTGCAAATAAATGAATAAGAATATTTTTTAATTTTTATTTATTTATTTGAGAGCAACAGACAGAGAGAGAGAGAGAATGGCGCGCCAGCCACTGCAAACGAACTCCAGACGCGTGCGCTCCCTTGTGCATCTGGCTAACGTGGGTGCTGGGGAATCGAGCCTCGAACCAGGGTCCTTAGGCTTCACAGGCAAGAGCTTAACCGCTAAGCCATCTCTCCAGCCCTAAGAATATTTTTTAAAGACTCAAACTCAGTGCTATAAATATTAGAAAGTTAAAATCCTTTGAAATCTGAGCCTTCAGAATAATTTGAGTTTAACAGAAACTAGCAAGAGCTGGGCGTGTGGGGCATGGTGCTTCATGTCTTTCATCCTGGCACTCAGGAGGCTGAGGTAGGCTAGTCTGGGACTTCACAGTGAGGTCCAGGTCAGCCTGAACTAGAATGAGACCCTGTCTCAAAGAATGAAAGAGAAAAGAAAGAAAGAAGGAAGGAAGGGAGGGAGAGATAAGGAGTGGGATTTTAGTTTTGCATTGTTTGTGACAAAATTCAAAGGTTCAAACACACTGCTAATCCAATACTTAGAATTTTGCCAACAGTTGAAATGTATCTAGGTAAAAGCTCTTTAGCCTGGCCCTCAAATTTTCATGTATGGAATGAGTTTTGAAATGTTTACTTTGTTAGGATTGGGGTACAAATTCCAAATTCAAAAACTAGCTAGAGCTGAATTACCAGGTAGCCAGTAAGTAAGACCAGCTTCATCATTTTTAGGGTCCAATGCAAAACAAAAATGTGGGCGTTAGGGCTGGAGAGATGGCTTAGCGGTTAAGGTGTCTGCCTGCAAAGCCAAAGGATTCCAGTTCGATTCTCCAGAACCCATGTAAGCCAGAAGTACAAGGGGGCACATGCATCTGGAGTATATTTGCAGTGGCTGGAGGCCCTGGCATGCCCATTCTTTCTCTCTCTCTCCCTCTTTCTCTCTCAAATAAATAAATAGAAAATTAAAAAAAAAAAAACAAAAACAAAATGTGGGCTTCAGATTATCAAGAACTTCAAAATGGGGGCTGGGGAGATGTCTCAGTGGGTAAAGCACTTGCCATGCAAGCATGAGTACCTTAGTTTGTGTCCCCAGAACCCATGTAAAGTTGGACACTATAATGCTAGCTAGCAGCTGTAATCCCAGCATGCCTAGGGCAAGAAGGGAAGCTGAAACAGTAAGCTTGTGGGTCAGCTCGCCTGATGTTCAGAGCCGTGAACAATGAGAAACCCTGCCTTAAACAAGGTGAGGGCAAGGGCTGGCATGCAGTTGTCTTCTGGCCTCACACGTGATATCACACACACACACACACACACACACATTAACATGGTGATAACATTAAACCTACACAGGCCTTTTAAAGAAAGGAACCCCATGGAATAGTGAAGATCTTCTGCCAGTGAATCTGGCCCCACCGATGTACATCACCTGACAATCAAGTGTTCATGTGTCTCAGGCTTTGGCTATGTCATGACGGCCTTTACAACAACTCACTCTGATGTCTGAAAATGTTTTTACTTTCTCCAAGAAATAAACTAGCAGGATGGCAACAAAGCCAGGAAAAGCACTTAAAAACGAGGCGTTTTCTCTTGGCCTTGATGAAATTATATGTATTTTGATAAATTTTTCCGGTTGAAATGAATTAGCCATGCAGCTAATATTATACAAGTAAAATACATTCTGGAATGTCAGGTTAGCAAAAATAAACTTTAAAAGCTGGGTGTGGTGATGCGACGCATTTAATCCCAGCACTCGGGAGGCAGAGGAGGAGGATCGCCTTGAGTTTCAGGCCACCCTGAGACCACATAGTGATTTTCAGGTTAGCCTGGGCCAGAGTGAGACCCCACCTCAGAAAACCAATAAATAAATAAATAAATAAATAAAATAAAATAAACTTTAAGCTCCATTTTATACCCAACAATCTACATCTGAGATTATTTATATCATAAGATACTTTCATAGACTGGATATCTGATATGCTTTCAATTTAAATTTAAAAAAATGCTCCCTCCCATTACTAAATAGTAATCACTGAAGCTATCACTAAATAGACTTATTCTAAAAAGAGAAAAGAAGGGCTAGAGAGATGGCTTAGCAGTTAAGGCACTTGCCTGCAAAGCCTAAAGACCCATGTTCGACTCTCCAGGTCCCATGTAAGCCAGATGCACAATGTGACTCAAGCGCACAAGGTTGCACATGTGCACAAGGTGGTGCACGTGTCTGGAGTTTGATTGCAGTAGCTGGAGGCCCTGATGCACCAATTCTCCAGTGTGCATGTGAGTGCATTAAAAAAAGGGAGGGCAGGAGAGCCAGCTTAGTGATCAGGTGCTTGTCTGCAAAGCCAAAGGACCAAGGTTTGACTCCCCAGGACCCATGTAAGCCAGACGCACAAGGTATTGCATGCATCTAGAATATGTTTGCAGTGGCTGGAGGCCTAGGTGTGCCCATTCTCTCTCTCTCCTTTCTCTCTCTCTAAAATAAATAAATATATATTTTTAAAGGCCAGTATGTTGGGCTTGCCTCAAAAAAAAAAAAAAAAAGGAAAAGAAAACCTTATCACTTGGCAGATGAAACTGCACAAAATTAAGATGCTCTTTGGCCCTTAACATGCAACAGGTTCATTTTACAACACAAAATAGCCCTGTAAAATAGTCATCCAGAGTCCCCCTGGGTCAGTTCAACATATTTCCTATTAAACATGAGTTGTGTCTTGCATAAGAATAGTTTAATCTTTTAAACATGATAAGAATACCAAGAATTCCTTCTTAACTGCTATAAAGGGCTCTCAAAAGCCACCCAAAGAACTGGACCACATTCTTTGGCAACTACCAGGATGAGGAGGCAGAGTAGGGGCAGAAAAGGGGGGAAAGTGGTCTATAAACAGCCACGACCACAACCAAACATCTTCAGTTAAGACAAACAGCTGCAGAATCCCAGGATCTCCATCCGAGGGGAACCATTTGTGTATGTCTGGGGTTCGCTCTTCTAGTAACTCACCGCACTGGCCTGGAACCCCTAAAGCTTTCACCACTGAGACTGCACATCTCAGAATGCCCATGTTTGTGCAAGTTTCCCTTGGGAGTCTATGTTGTCACTGTTGCACTGCCCGGGGGGAGGGGGGATAGCAAAAGGACCAAAGGGATGAAGCTCCTTCCACCAGGTGGGAGGCTATTCTCAAGATAGACGCCACCTGTGGCAGGTGAAAAATCAAAGAAGATTCATGTTTCTTAAGAACCTTCCACCTGCCAGAGCCTACGCCAGGCCTTCTGCATGGGTCGTATACATCATCAGCAAACACAAAACCCTACCATTTTGCAGAGAGGGAAGCAGAGCACAGCTACTAAGGTAATGCAAGTCAAAGTCACACAGCTACCAGCTGATGAGGATGGGCTTCATTCTAGTTCATGGGCCTCCCATAGCTCCTGATCTTTGCACCTCAGTGGGGAAACACAAGGTACACCACCCCAGGGCAAGAAATCAGGCAGGGAATTGACTCCAGGGAATTTTTTAAAATCACTAAAAGCTATCTGCTTTTAAAATCATCAAGCAGGCCGGGCGTGGTGGCACACGCCTTTAATCCCAGCACTGGGAGGCAGAGGTAGGAGGATCGCTGTGAGTTCAAGGCCTCCCTGAGACTCCATAGTGAATTCCAGGTCAGCCTGGGCTAGAGTGAGACCCTACCTTGAAAAACAAAACAAGACAAAACAAAAAATAAAATAAAAATAAAATCATCAAGCAGTATGGGTCCCCGGGTCCTCGAGCCATGGTTCCCCAGAGACTTTCAGGCAACTTGCAGGGAAGGGTCCTGAGTGGCCATGAGTGTGACGGGAAGAAGTAGCCGGAGACAACTTCAGAGAACAGCTCGTTTTATTTGTCAGGAGACTGAGTTTTTATAAGCAGTTGAGAGAGAGCAGGAAGAGGGTCCTAAGGGGATTGGTGGGTTCAAAGGTTGCTTGCCCATAACTAGGAATGTTCACCAGCACATAGGGAGTAAGGTGATCTACATAATGGCGGGAAGAGGGTCACAGGGGCATGGGCTGTGTGAAGGCTGCTTGCTGATAAGGAGTTTCTTAGGCAACTGGCCAAAGGTCACAGGGCTATGAGCCTAAGTCTCTGGATGTTCGGGTGTCCCAGGCTTAGAGAGGGAATGGCTTCCTGTAGCCCGGGGGTCCTTAGCCATGCCTGGAAGCTCAAGCCTGCTTTAACCCTCAGTAGCCCAGGGCCCTAACGTGTGCCCCACAAAGCAGGACTGGGAAGGTAATGGCCCAGTGGTTCGAAGGCCCTTGATTGCAAAGTCTGCCTGCCAGAGTTTGATTTCCCAGGACCCACATAAAGCCAGATGCAGAAATTGTACATGCATCTGGAGTTTGTCTGCAGTGGTAAGAGGCCTTGGTGAGCCCATATTCACTTTTCCTCTCTGACTCTTACTTGCTGTACTAGCAAATAAATAAAAATATTAAAAATAAAATCATCAAGCATTAGCAGTTCTAAACAAAGCCCAATATTTTTGTTGGTTGGGTTTCTAAACCATCATTGCAGATACTATTCAGCTAAAATAATGCATGTTTCCAATTCACAATTTTTTTTTTCCAAACTCCAGACACATGTGCCACTTTGTGTATCTGGCTTACATGGGTCCTTGGGCTTTGCAGGCAACTGCCTTAACCAATAAGCCATCTCTAGCCCTCACATTTTTCTATTACTTCTCTTTTAATAAACATAATATTGGATTCCACTATAGTTCAGTTGTAGAGCACTTGCCTAGCATGAGAAAGGCATTTCATGTGATGGCTAAATGGAGAAGTCTCAGCTTCCAGATTCACATGCCAGCTCAAACCCAGCTGTACACACTGATTTTGAAAATAAATTCATAATAGTTCAGAATCTTTTTAAAATTCTTTTTAAAATTTTTCATTTATTTATTTGTTTATTTGAGAGAGTGATCGGGGAAAAGAGGCAGACACAGAGAGAGAGAGAAAAAATGGGCGCGCCAGGGCCTCCAGCCACTGCAAATGATCTCCAGATGCGTGTGCCACCTTGTGCTTCTGGCTTATGTGGGTCCTGGGGAATCAAACTGAGGTCCTTTGGCTTGCAGGCAAATGCCTTAGCCACTAAGCTATCTCTCCAGCCCAGCTCAAATCCCACCTCAAATCCAGTTTATATCTCCAATCCTTGTAGTCATATATATATTCTTGGGGTTAAGCTGATTTGAAATAGTGATAATAGTAATAGTAATAAACAAAGAAACAGAATTTGATGTGACCACCTGGAGCTTTTATTTGCACTTAAAATTCAATGCAGTAAAGCAGCCAACTGCAAGATGCAATAATGTTGATTGTTAGGCTACACAATTAATTCAGCTGTGAGAGCTTTTACTGAATTTTAGTAGCATCTTTAAAACTTAGGTGGAATCTTTTTTCTTTAATTTTTTTTTATTATTTATTTTGAGAGAGAGAAAGAAGAAGAGAGAGAGACAGAGAATAGGCATGCCAAGGCCTTCAGCCTTGGTGAATGAACTCCGGATGTGTGTGCCCCTTTGTGTGCATGTGTTATGTTGTGTGCTTACGTCACTGTGCGACTGGCTACATGAGATCTGGAGGTTTGAACATGAGTTCTTAGGCTTCACAGGCAAGCGCCTTAACTGCTAAGCCATCTCTCCAGCCCAGGTGGACCTTTTTCAATCACTCTCTTATTACAAACTAAAGAAAAAAAATCAAGAAAATAACGACCACTGATCACATTTTTTTTTCCCCGGAGGTAAGGTCTCACTCTAGGCCAAGCTGACCTGGAACTCACTATGTAGTCTTAGTGTGGCCTTGAACTCACAGCAATCCTCCTACTTCTCCTCCCTAGTGCTGGAGTTAAAGGCATGCACCACCACACCTGGCTGATTACATAATTTTTGTTCAAAACATTTTTGTCATACAGAGCATAGAAAAACATTGCCTAGACCAGTGTCAGAGTGAGCTCAGATTGCACTCCACACACTGACCATAGCACCCAGAAGATCTAGCCTCCCGTGAGAGCCCAGGACAGGGTTTGGCCAAGGCCAGTGGTGGGATGCCAACTTCTCAGCAAGCATAACCTACTTCAGGGGTTTTTCTCTCTCTCCCTCCCTCACTCCTTCCCTCGACTCCCCCCTGTGGATTAAACCCAAGGCCTCAAACAATCCACCACTGGTCTTCATCCTCAGCCCTTTGGTTTTTTTTTTTTCTTTAGCTTATATTTTTAGATAAGGTCTCACTTAGTTGTCCTGCACATCACTGTATCCCGGGCAGGCCTAGAACTTCTCATCCTCCTGATTCAGACACCTGAGTAGCTAGTCTTTCAAGCCTATACCATTAGGCCTAACTCTGGATTCTCTTCTTATAAGTATGCAATGCTCTTTCAAAAGAATCAATGGCATTTCAATACTCCTTAGCTTTGACTAAATATTTACTACATAAAAAATCGATGGCTTTTCTTCAAATTTAAATATTTCAAAATTTTTCTCAAATACAAATACCATCAAATTCCAAGTCTTGGATTCCAGTGGCACCAATATGGTTAACTCTTTCCCAAAGTCTGTTCTATCTTCATCTCTCACTTTCCCCCTCATCTCCTCTACCCCCTGTTTTTTTCAGCCTTTTATAATCTGACTGTACAGTCTAATGGCTCTTGTTTCCAATATTCACAGTAATATTCACAGTTTAACATCTTTTGCAGACAAGACCCATCACCATACCATTTGACTCTCCTTCCCTCTTTACACAGTGCTGGACACAATGAAAAAGCCAGTGATCTACTTTAATTTAGCTAACAGTAACACAACACTTACTACAAGTCCAAGAGTAGCACATAGGCTGGGCATGGTGCTATGCCCTGTCATCCTAACACTTGGGAGCAGTACAAGGTCATCATTATCCCCAGCTGCATAGGGAACTCAAGGCTAGCCTGGGCTACACAAGAGCCTGAAAGATAGAAAAGAGGGAGGGAGGGAAGATTACAACATAAACTTACAGCAGGAAGTACATGTGATGGTTAATCTTGATTATCAACTTGACGGGATTTAGAATCACTTAGGAGACAAACGTAGGAGTTTAGCTGAGACGGGAAGACCCACTCGGAACGTGGGCAGCACCGTTCAATCCATGGGCTTGGACCTCAGATGGAATAACAGGGAGAAAGTGAGTGAAGCAGGGCGTGTATCTCTCTCTCCTTCCTCACTGTGGATGCGATGTGACAGCTGTGTCACACTCCTGCTGCCATGCCTTCTCCATCACCTTCTTGGACATTTACACCAGAGAAGTAAAAGTCTGTGTTCTAACAAAAACCCATATGCGAACATTCACAGTGTCTTTATTCTTAATAGTCCCCCAAAACCTCGAGCTCTTAAGATTTATGTATGAAACAACACTTCCATGGTGCTTCCTAATTGCTGGGTTCCATTTTAGCTACTTAAATGCTGACTCATTTACTCCTATGACAGCCTCCTGTGGAATATCCCGTTATTGTTCCTGCTGTTACTGATGAAGAAACTGGGAGGCAGAGATGTTAAACAACCTGTGCAAAGGTACAGAGTGATTGAGTACGTGACAGAATCTGATCCCAAGGAGGGGAGCCTGGATCTAGAACTCTCCTTGAAGACAGACAGGTGGATGGAACTCTAAATCCCAGCAGTAGCTCCTCTAGGTTAGCAAAATCCAACCTCCCCACCCCCCGAGAAAAAGCATGGCAGACCCTTCCCATCCCAAAGGAAGCCATAAACCCTGCACAAGCTCAGCTTTAAAGGAAGTAAGCAGAGTTGTTGGATCCCGAAGTGGAGCCTCTCACTGGGTGAGAAGACGAACACTTTGAATGCTTGGGCGCAACATGCCGCTCTCGCCAGCAAAGGTTGGAAAACAGAGAGAGGAGCTGAGCACACTGGGGCGCACGTTTCAGGGGGGCAAATGAGGAGCCACGAAAAGCAAGCGCATGTGCGAGTGGATACCAGGCAAAGCTGGAGCTGGCTGAACCAAGATGGTGTAATCACGTCATGCTTCACACGCAGTTGCCCCAGCTCTGCAGTTCTGGGGCCATATCACCAAGGACTGTATCTTTCCTGGCACTCACTGTCGGAACAGCCTTCCATCAGTCCTCTGCCTTATCGGCTTCAAGCCTGCAGCCTCTTATAAACTGATGTGGGCCCCGGGGATTTAAATGTAGAACCGATATGGCATTCCAGAGTAAGGCCTGTAGCAAGGCAGCCTGGCTCAGAAGATTTTCAGATTATCAAGTGGGGAAGGCAAGAATGTCACGGCCTCTCTGGGTGGACACGGGGACATTCATCAAAAAGACAGCTACCATGAAATCACTGTCTCCCTTTCCCACTGGAATGGGGCAGCACGGGCAGATGGGCATGCGTGTGCGCATGGGCATGCACACATACGAACCCAACAATTCTAGCAGAGAAATCATTTCCCAAGACAGGGACAAGGAGGTCTAGACCCAAACTTTTAAGAGACAAACTCCTAATCAGAAGGGCACTGTGAAATGCTCACAGTGAGAGCTCTGGCTTGTAGTTTTCACTGGGAAACTGATGGGACCAACTAACACATCACTCATCATCCAAGCTGATGCAATGTGCCATTTGGAGGGCCTGACTTTACTGGTTTCTAAGGGAGGTACTCTTAGGGCTTCTCAACTGAAGCTTGGCTCAGCGTTCAGCCCAACTGTGAACTCTAGGCTGGAGAAAGCTAGCAGGAAATAGAATTTTCACAGTCTGTGACTGTGAGAAAGAACCATTGGGGATGAAGTTGGAAATGATCACAAAGGAAAATGTCACAGCCCAAAATGACGCAGGTCCCTGTGTCAGATTTCATATGTAAAGAACATTTTCTTGGGGACTGGAAAGATGGCTCAGTGGGTAAAGCGCTTGCCATGCAAACATGGGGACCCCAGTTTGGAACACCAACACCCATGTAAAAAATAAAAACTGGACACTGTGGCAGGTGTGGGACAGCTAGTCTGACAAAAGCAGCAACAAACGACATGAGAGCCAGCCTCAAAGGAGGCGGAAGAACCAGCCCCCTAAAGTTGTCCTCTGGCTTCCATATGAATGCTGTTGTATTCACATGCCTACGTTCACATGTCCCATGAAAACACACACACACACACACACACACACACACACACACACATACACACACGTGCACATGTACAAAGAGAACATTTTCTTTTTAACAGGGACTGAAAGTGCCCACTCCCAGATAAAGCAAATGGATTTTTGTTGCCCACCCATCCACTCATCCACCTCTGGCTCCCAGCCCCTGTCACAGTCTATGAAGAGGAAGCCTCAGGCATGAAAACAAAAGGTCAAAAGGACCCTGTCCAGCCTCAAAACTAAGCCTGGGTCATTTGTCTGCATCCATCTTATTAAGCAGATGACAACCGCCCCTCTGATTGCTGGGTCTTCTGTTGGCAGCAAATGTTTCATACTCGATACAGCTCCCCTGTTATGACTTTGCCCAATGAGCATGTTATAGTAACCAATATGGTGCCTCCTAACTGGCCCAAGACTGAAGCTTGAATGAAATCTTTCATTCTCCTAATCGTATTATCTGAAGCTGAGGTCTTTAGGGGGAAGCATATACTATCAAAAGCCTTGCCAAGCTTGTCTGGTGTTGGTGCCAAAGGCCCAAGAGACAAACACAAAGATACAGACATGGGAATGGGCGGAAGGGAGAAGGGACAAACAGGGAAGGAAGTATTAGGGGGAAGACAGAAGAGAAATGAGTGCCCTTTAAGAATGTGCCTCTTTGTAAAGACATGCCCTCCTGCTTTTCAAAATCAGCACATTCTACATGAGAAGCCACCGTGTGCTGTATCTCCATCATCACATAGCTCTGGAGAGGCTGAGTCCCAGCAGTGGAGCCCCCTCGGCCACATGGTACAGACGTGTGAATGACCGATGGCTTCTTGTATTGCCTGTGCGTGACTTGGCTGGACAAGACATATTTTACATTAGCTTAGGTCCTGACATTCTATCATGTTCCCTGTCAAGAGTCCAAGTTGTTCTTGGAACCCTGCACACCAAGTGACATATAACAGAACCCACAAATATAAACGAGGCGGCTCTTTGCTAAGTGCCCTTAAACCGAAGTCTCTTCTTGCCGTTCCCGTGTGCATGGTGGCGGCTGGGCTGACTGGGCTGGGGACAGAAGTGTACTAAGCTCACCATCCTTGGCCAGCATCTACGGCATTTTTTCAAAGCGTGGGGTTATTTGCCACCGAGTTGCTTTTAGCAATCAGTACCACTGCATCAGGAGCTAAAAGTGGGAGAGAGCCAGGTGCCCAAGGCTTTCAATGAAGCGTGGCAGAAGGCTGAGGGAATGGCCATCAAAGTGACACCTTCCTTTCCAAGACCCAAGTGTCTTCAGTGAACCTTCTGCCGTCCCAAGAGACGCTCTGTCAGGCTGTAAGGGGAGAAGCTCCAGCGCCACCTCACATGACACTGTCTGGAATGCCCGTGGCCAAAGGCCATGACAGTGGCCTCCTCACAGGGTGTCAATGCGCTCTTGCTGTCTCAAGGATGCTGGCTCCTCAAGGACAGGCAGGTTTCCCACCAGGCTCCCCACTGAGGGCACTTACTGGGAGGAGGTGGGGCTCCTCCCCTGCAGCCTTCTACCCTGGGGCTCCCTTGACTCCCCTCCCGTTGCCTGTAGTCCCTGGTGCCTGTTGCATGCTAAGGCATGGAAGAGTGAAGTCAAGAAGTCCAAGGGCTGGGGCCTGGGGAATGGTTCAGTGAGTAGCAGGGCTTGCTGCGCAAGAGCAGAGACCTGAATTCAGGCCCCCAGAAGCCATTAAAGCCAGATGCAATAGCACATCTGCAACCCCAGCATGCCCACAGGATGGGAAGAGGAGACAGGAGAATCCCTAGAAGCTTGAGGGCCACTATCCTGGTGTAGGCAGTGAGGAACACGAGGACCTTGCCTCAAATACGGTGGAAGGCAAGGACTAACACCCAAGCTTGACCTCTGACCTCCACACATGTGCCATGACATGCGTGCATCCTCACACACTTGAACACACACACACACAGAAAGATCACAAAAGAAACAGAAGGCTTAATCTGCCCCAAGGGCATGCCATCAATCGTTTAAGAACAGGGCCTTCTGATCCTCAATGTAAGGGAATGAATGACTCAGCCTGACCAGTGGTGTGCACAGTGTGCTCCCGAGGGTTCAGAGGAGGGCAGCAGCCAGGGAGGAAGGGCTTGGTTACGAAAGTTTCTTCAAAGGAGTGGAACTTGAGTACAGGTTTGCAGAAGGGGTCTGTGATGATTGTAGAAGATTGGGCATGCAGCATGGTGGCTCCGAGGGACTGAAAGAAGCGGAATCACAGAGCAGAACGGTACCACATTTTGGCCTCCTGCAAGACCAGCTCACCATCAATCCTACTGCATCCATCAGTCCTACTGAAGAACACCATGCTTCCTACCTCATAGTCAGCACTCAATGACTGAAGGAAGGAAAAATAAAAGTGGGGCATAGCTGCACATGCCTGTGACCCCAGTGTGAAGGGGGTGGGAAAGAAGATCACTGGGACTCACTGGTAAGCCAGTCTAACCTAAAAAACAAAATCGGTACCAGCTCCAGGTTCAGTGATAGATTCTGTCTCAGGGAAATAAATTGGAGAGCAATAGAAGAGGTCACGTGAAGTTCTCTGGCCTCTGCATGAATGTGCATGGGATACATGCATCTGCATACAAATATACCACACATGCTACACACACATACGCACACACACACACACGCATGCACTATCATCCAGCACACTCAGCCAAGTTGGGAGCCCCAAACTGAGAATGGAAACAGTATGTGAAGGCATGGACCACAAACTCAAGGGCCACTTAAGTCAGGAAGGAAACACAGGTGCAGAGGGGCAAGCAATGTGGACATTAGGAGAGGGTCTTCTGCCTCCAGGGGTCAGGCCCTCCCACACTGTAGCCCAGTTCTGCTGTCGAAGGGTATGTGCCCAACAGCACCAGATCTTTTTTTGTTATTTCAGAGAGAGCAAGAAAAAGAGAGAGAGAGAGAGAGAATAGGCCAACCCAGGATCTCCAGCCACTGCAAACGAACCCCAGATGCATGTGCTGCCTTGTGCATCTGGCTTACGTGGGTCCTGGGGAATTGAACCCAGGTCCTTTAGCTTTGCAGGCAAGCGCCTTAACTACTAAGCCATCTCTCCAGCCCCCACCAGATCTTTTGAGTGTTATGTGTAATCCTCCAATTTTTAAACACTGGCAAAAATAAAAGTACTACATGGATGGGAAACCACATCATCTGAAGTCATATTCAGCCCGTTAGTAATCTTTGATTTGACAGGCTCAATTTAGTTCAAGGAATTTATAGTCTAAAAATGTCTCAGTAAAACTAACTTATGATGAATAGGGGCTACCTTTGGGGCCAGGAGCCATGGTTAGGAAAGGCATTAGGAGCTTTCCAGGGGGCTGTGAAAGTCCCATATTTGGCCTGAGTGATGGTTATGGAGATGGGGATACATGTAAGAATTCCTCAAACTGTGGCTACAGAGATAGCTCAGTAGTTAAAGGTGCTTGCTCGCAAAGACTGCCAGCAAAAGTTTGATTTCCCAGTGTCCTTATAGAACCAGATGCCCAAAATAGCACATGTGGGCTGGAGAGATGGTTAAGGCATTTGCATGCAAAGCCAAAGGACCTCGATTCAATTCCCCAGGACCCACGTAAGCCAGATACACAAGGTGGCGCATGCGTCTGGAGCTTGTTTGCAGTGGCTGAAGGCCCTGGAGCGCCCATTCTCTCCCTCTCTCTCTGTCTTCCCCTGTGTCTTTCTCTCTCTCAAATAAATAATAAAATTTTTTAAAACATAGCACATGTGTCTGGAGTTTGTTTACTAAAGCCAGAGGCTCAAGCATGCCCATTCTCTCTGTCTCCCTCCCTCCTGCCTCTCTCCTTAAAAATAAATAAATAATTTTTTTAAAGTAACAGGTACAGGCTGGGGAGATGGCTCAGCAGTAAAGGCACTTTCTTGCAAAGCCTGATGATCTGGGTTCAATTCCCTAGTGCCCATGTCGAGCCAGATGCACAAAATGGTGCATGCACGTGGAGTTTGTTTGCAGTGGTAGGAGGCCCTGGTATACCCTATTTATTCTGTCTCTCCCTCTTTCTCTCTCTCAAACAAATAAGTAAATTAAAAAAAAAACATAAATTTTAAAAAGTGACCAGTGTGGTGGCATACGCCTTTAATCCCAGCACTTGAGAGACAGAGGTAGGAGAATTACTGTGAGTTCGAGGCCAGCCTGAGTTCCAGGTCAGCCTGGGTTACAGTGAGACTCTACCTGGAAAAAAAAAAAACACCAAATTCCTCAAACTGTACTTAAGAGTTGTACACTCTGTTATTTGCAGCTCAATTTCAAAAGTGAAAAGTGAATGAGAACTGAAGAAGCCAGTTTAACAAAGTCCACTCCCAGCAGTGCCGCCCCTCCCCCTCAGATTACCTTCTGCCTTCCCGTTGTCACCCTACTGCCACCCACAAGACGCAGCCTGGACAGCACTTCCTCCAGACTGTGCTATCTCCTCCCCCCCCACCCTCAACCCAGGTCTGCCCTTGACACATCTGGACTCTCCTAGATGTAGTCCTGGGTACCGCTCTCACCTGCAGCATCTACAAGATGATTCTTCATGTCTGCCCCCTTGGAGCTCCTGAGGTCCTGGAGACAGGACTATGGTGTCTGTCTACAGCCTAAGCCCAGCCCATGGCACTAGGTGTTCAGTAAGTGCTGCCCTCACAGTGCAGCCTCCTCTTAAATCGATAGGAAGGATGCCTCCTCCCCCCACACCCTACTTCCCTAGAGTGACCAATCAAAGAATCTAGAAACATTAGCTCTGGAAGGAAAAAAAAAAGTGGCAGAGGATAAGCTAATGGGTAATTGAGGGACTGGAGAGATAGCTTAGTGGTTAAAGGTGGTTGTTTGCAAAGCCTGACATCCTGGGTTCAAGTCCCCAGTACCCATATAAAGCCAGATGCACAAAGTAGTATGTGCGTCTAGAGTTTGTTTGCAGTGGCAAGAGACTTTGATGTGCCCATACTCTTTCTCTTTCTCTCCCGCTCATCCTCAGATAAATAAATAAAAGTACTTTAAAGTGTGAGTGAGAAGCCCTAGGGGAGGGATGGACTTGCACATCTAAGAATTGAAAATGTAACTCTCCTGCAACCGGCTGTGGGACTTCCCACTGAGGAGAGGCAGTGTGTGTGTGTGTGTGTGTGTGTGTGTGTGTAGGGGAGTGTGTGTGCACACACAAATGCTTGCATTTATATATAATTTTTCTTTCTTTGTTTCTTTCCTTTCCTTTTTTTTTTTTTTTTTTTTTTTTTGGGCCCAGGTTGACATGGAACTTACTCTGTAGCCCAGGCTGGCCTCAAACTCACAGCAATCCTCTTATATCAGCCTCCCAAGTGCTCAGATTAAAGACATACACCACCACACTCAGCTTCATGCATAATTCTTAAATTATTTCCCTGACCAAAGAAACTCTTGATCAATTATTCCCAAACTTCAGCAGGTACCAGAATCCCTAAATGGTTTGTTTAAACTGATTCCTGGGCCCACTCTAGAGATCTGGTGAGTAGGTCCGGAACAAGACCTGAGGAATTGCATCCTTATTTATCTACCATGTGATGTGGACACTGCTGGTCCAGGAGCTTCCTGTCGGTGGCCCTGCACCACACTTAGGAAGTAAGCATCAGCAACATTCTTCCAGTTGTTCACCTAACGAACCACTATTAGACTCAGGCTGTGTGCAAAGCCACACGAAGGATGCAGACAGAGTTACAGCCAACAGTTGTGGCCTCACCTTTGGTCACCAGAAAATGGACTGCTACTTCTGAGTGCCCTTCACGAGACTGCTGTGGAAGCAGAAACTGACACCTACTGTCAGCCACTCCTCAATGCTCACATGGTCTCAGGTTCAAACTCATGACTCTGAGAATAATGTTTTCAATGTCCACTCCCACCATCTGCTTCCCCAAATGGTTCTGGTTAAATGAACCACTTGCCAGGTCTGCCTTCCATAGATAATTCCTTCACTTAACCACAAAAGGCATGGTTTGTGGGTTTCGTCTCCAGTATTGCGCAGGGGGTAGATACACTTTCCCCAGAGACCAGGCCAACATAGGGTCTCTAGCAGCAGCGTCAGAGGGTGAGGCAGCCTTCCAGCAGACAGGCAAGCACACTGCTCCGAAATAGCAGCATCCCCTGTTCCAGGCAGGAGGTACGTTCTGACGTATTCAGTTACGAGTCAGTGCCTGGGCAATAAATCTAAACGGCCCATGATATGGAATGCCTGGGCAGTGTGCAGTTAAGTTATTTATGCCCTCTGCACCTGTGAAAGCCGAGGTTTAATTATTTATTTCAAGTTAAGTTTCCAATCCTGGGCTTCCAGTCCACAGAGCAATAAAGCACTTCAGTTAAACTGCAGGGGACTCTGGGTCACCACTCAGCAGGGGCCAGCAAACTTCAAGACTTTTGACAGCCGGGATGTCATCTCACTCAGTGCCTGGGGATATCCTAATGAAATTCAATCAGGTGTGGCAGAGTTTTAAGAACCCTTTGAAATGGCGATACCTGAAAAATTCATCTGTGGCAGCTCCCCAAAAATGTAACTCCAAAATAAAGAACTCAGGAATAAAGTCAAGAGCAGAGGCATAGCCATGGGACCAGGGACACATTCCTGTGGTAGTCAACGTTCCCTGACACATCTGACTCGCTGTAGGAGGCCACTGGTCACTCAGTTCTATCCTTCACAAATCTGGGCAGAGTGTATTTCAAAATAGTTAGAACTCTCAAGTTAAACACTGCTTGGCTTTTTTTGTTTGTTTAATTTATTTGAGAGAGAGAGAGGCAAATAGAGAGAGAGAGAGAGAATGGATGTGCCAGGGCCTTTAGCCACCGCAAACGAACTCCAGACACATGCAACACCTTGTACATCTTTCTTATGTAGGTCCTGGGGAATTGAACCTGTGTCCTTTGGCTTTGCAGGCAAGCACCTTAACTGCTAAGCCATCTCTCCAGTCACTTGGCTCCTTGTATGATGACATAGAAGGGGCTAATTGCTTATGATAAAATTCAGTTCACTGACATCAGCAAGTCTGTGGTCTGAAATTTACTATTTTCCAGCACTGGGGAAGCAACGGTAGGAGGATCACCATGAATTCAAGGCCACCCTGAAATTATATAGTGAATTCCAGGTCAGCCTGGGCTAGAGAGAGACCCTGCCTTGAAAAAAAAAAAAAAAGAAAGAAAAGAAAATTACTATTTTAACTCAAAATCTCACTGGCTGATCACTTCCTCCAGACCTACTCAGAACGCAAACCTCTTCTCCCGCATTCTTCCTCAAACAGAACGGAATCCAGCCTCCTGTTACGATGGAATGGTTAGATACCCCTTTTGACATATTATCATCTCTGGAGACAATGCCAGTTTTCACATTCAATTCTAGAAAGTCCCCAAGGCCCTGCATAAATTTACCTATTGCTTCACCACAGTCCCCTGTCCCATTAAGCAGGATGAAATTCTCACCTTACAATCTCTTGCCAGAATCATGTGTTTTGAGGCTCATCGCTGCTTTTTGGTTGTATCAGTTACTTTTTCATTGCTGGGACAAAATACCCAGCCAGAAGCAGCTTAAGCAAGAAAAGAATTACAGCTTATGGTAGGAGGCCCTGGCACACATACTCATTCTCCCTCTCTCTCTTTCTCTCTCTGCCTCTTTCTGTCTCTCCCAAATGTTTTACCAGAGGACAGAGTCCATCATGGTGGGGAAAGCATGGTGGCAGGAAGAAGAAACCAATGTCACATCCACAGGGAGGAAGTAGATAGAGGAATGAATGCTAAATGCCCAGCTAGCTTTCTCCTTTGTATATATACTTTTTATTTATTTATTGAGAGAATGGGCATGCCAGGGCCTCCAGCCACTGCAAATGAACTCCAGATGCGTATGCCCCCTTGTGCATCTGGCTTACGTGGGACCTGGGGAATCGAACCGAGGTCCTTTGGCTTTGCAGGCAAATGCCTTAACTGCTAAGCCATCTCTCCAGCCCTATCTTTCTCCTTTTTATACAATCCAGGAACCTAGCCCATGGTGTGGTGCCACCCATGATTAGGTGGGTCCTCCCACCTCACCTAATCTAATCTAGAAAATCCCTCACAGAAAGACCAGTGTTTCCAAGGTGATTCTAAATCCTGTCAAGTTGACAAGAGATTAACCATCACATTGGTTCTCCCAGTGCATAGCACACTGTTTTGTGTGTTGTGTTATGGGAATTTATGGTAATTTGAATTTATGTCGCCCAATAGACTCAGGTAGTTTTGTTTGTTTGTTTGTTTTGAGGTAGGGACTCACTCTAGCCCAGGCTGACCTGAAATTCACTAGGTAGTCTCAGGGTGGCCTTGAAATCATAGTGATCCTCCTATCTCTGCCTCACGAGTGCTGAGAATAAAGGTGTGTGCCACCATGGCCGGCTCAGGTGTTTTTATTAAAAACCTCATCTCCAGCCGCCTGGCTGGAGTAGGTGTCACTGGGGGCAGATCTGATTTCTAGCCCAAAGATATGCAGAGTGTTTAAACTCCTCCTGGGTCCCTGCTGTTTTGCTATTGGTGTGATGCTTGCCTGTTTGTGGTGCTGGCTGTGTGGTCTTCTCTCTGCTTGGATCTGTGAAAGGGACCAGCTTCCCCCCGGATCTGCAAGCTTCAAATAAATCCCTTCCTCCCCAAAGCTGTGTCTAGTTTGGAGGTTCATTTCAAAAACATGAAGCTATCTACAACAGGATTCTTATGGCTGTGGTGGGGCTTTGCACATGGCCTGTACTTCATAAGTACTTGTGGAATGAACGACTCTAGAAAACACCCACTCTTGAAGACTAGTGGGAAGTATGAAAGAAAGTTACAAAGCTCTTACACTACACAGATCTGGTGTTTCTCATAGCCCTGTCTGACCCAGTTACTGAAAACAAACTTGAGAAATTTAGACTTGAGCCAAATATATCCCTGATTCATTCTGCTGCACAAATTAAATGGGTTAAAGACCATATAAAAAACAAAGTCAGTTTGCCAAGGGTGAGGATAATTGTTGGTTGTTAATATTTTACCAAAAACTTCACAGAGGCCTTAGAATCAAAATTATGTCATTGATATGTTGGAATCATTTTATGTAGCTTGATAATCATATATATGAACTCCTATCTTCAATGAGTCACAAGACATATAGCCAAAAGTGTTATTAAATATGGGACAAAAACAGAATATATATCAACAATCTATAGAAGCAAAACTTTAATATTCCTTGCTACTTTGAAAGAAACAAAATGCCATTGATAATGAATTTTATTCTTAGGCAAGAAAGCAATTCCAAAAAAACAGAAAATAGCAACTAAGTTACCTGTAGTTCAGTTTAGAATGGTCATGTTCGGGACTGGGAATGTAGCTCAGTGGTAGGATATTTGCCTACCATATGCAAGGCCACAGGTTCCATCACAAGCACTAAGCAAATAAATAAATAGTAATGGTCAGGGTTGAAATGGGAAAATGCCTAGAAACATAGAAACTGCTATACATCCTGACCCGTGAAGAAGTACAAACTATAAGAAAAGCTATGACAAGTAAGACAACTGGATCAGGAATCAATGCCTCATAACAATGGCAATTCTTGGGCCAGATGATTTCAAGGATCAACTCTACCAAGCATTTTAAAAAGAATTAACATGAATCCCTCTGAAGCTTTTCCAAAAACTGTTAAGGAAGGATAGCATCCTGCTGATTCTATGAAGATAAAATCATCATGATAGATATTAAGGCCAGAAAAAGACACTATAAGGAAGAAAATTGCATTACAGTATTCCTGATGAATAGGATGTAAAAATCCTCGATAAAATGCTGATAAACAGAAGTTGGCAATGTATTTAACTAACTATATACCATGACCAAGTGATATTTATTTCCAGAATGCAAGAATAGTTCAACATAAAAAGTCAATAAGTGGGCTGGAGAGATTGCTTAGTGGTTAAGCACCTGCCTGTGAAGCCTAAGGACCCCAGTTCAAGGCTCAATTCCCCAGGACCCACATTAGCCAGATGCACAAGGGGGCGCACGCGTCTGGAGTTCATTTACAGTGGCTGGAGGCCCTGGTGCGCCCATTCTCTCTCTTCTCTCCCTATCTGCCTCTTTCTCTCTCTGTCGCTATCAAATAAATAAATAAATTTTTTTTAAAAAAAGTTAATAAGTATACCCTTACCACATCAACAGAATATAGGGGATAAAAATCATATGATCATCTATTTGATGCATAAAATGTATTTTATAATAATCCAATACCTCTTCATGATTAACAAATAAAACTCAGGCTGGAGAGATTGCTCAATGGTTAAAGGCACTTTCTTGCAAAGCCTGAAGGCCCAGGTTTGATTCCTCAGTATCCACATAAAGCCAGGTACACAAAGTAGTGCATGTGTCTGGAGTTCATTTGCAGTGGGAAGAGACCCTGGCATGCCCATTCTCTCTGTCTCTCTCTCTCTGTCTCTCTCTCTCTCTCCTTGAAAATATATAAAAAACAAAAATAACCTGCAATATACTAGGAATAACAGGAAACTTTCTCACATGATAAAAGTCTTACATGAAAAGCCCAAGGCTAATATTGCTAAAATAAAGATTTTCTCCTAAGATTAGTAACAAGACAAGAAGGCCTACTATTCAACATAAAACTAGACATTCTAGCCACAGCAATTAGAAAAATTATAAAGGAAGAGGCCACATTATTTCTGGCCACAGATAGTATAATCTTACATGTAGAAGTCCCCAAATTAATCAATCTCTCTCTCTCTCTCTCTCTCTCTCTCTCTCTCTCTGTCTCTCTCTCTCTCTGTCTCTCTCTCTCTCTTAATTGTTACAGCTAATGAGCAACTAATCAAATCACAGCACACAAACAGACAAACATTACTGGTGCAACTGTATCCATAAAGAAAATCATGCCGGGCGTGGTGGAGCACGCCTTTAATCCCAGCACTTGGGGGGCAGAGGTAGGAGGATCACCATGAGTTCAAGGCCACCCTGAGACTACATAGTGAAATCCAGGTCAGCCTGAGCTAGAGAGAGACCCTACCTCAAAAAAAGAAAGAAAAGAAAATCATGCTGGATGCATGGTGGCACACGCCTTTAATCCCAGCACTCAGGAGGCAGAGGTAGGAGGATCACCATGAATTTGAGGCCACCCTGAGACTACATAGTGAATCCAGGACAGCCTGAGCTAGAGTGAAACCGTACCTTGGAAAAAGAAAGAAAGAAAGAAAGAAAGAAAGAAAGAAAGAAAGAAAGAAAGAAAGAAGGAAGGAAGGAAAGAAGGAAGGAAGGAAAGAAGGAAGGAAGGAAGGAAGGAAGGAAGGAAAGAATCATAAAAATAATTTTACTTATAATAGTATCACAAAAATAAAATATGGGGATGGGAAGATTGTTAAAGGTGTTTTCTTACAAAATATGCTAGCCTGGGTTCAATTCCCCCAGCTACCCACCTAAGACTGATGCAAAAAGTGGTGGAAGCATCTGGCATTCATTTGCCATAGCAAGAGGCCCTGGAGTACACACACACACACACACACACACACACACACACACCTGCAAATAAATAACTTTAAAATATATATGGGAAAAAAATTGAACCATGGAGATGAAAAGCAAGCGTGCTGAAAACTACAAGGTGCTGCTGAAAGAAACCGAAGACAAGTAAAGTGGGAAGAAGTTGCACATTCATGAGTCAGACTTATTATTAAGTGAGCAACAGATTCAATGCAATTCTCATAAAATGACATATTTTGCAGAAATAGAAAAATTCATTCTAAAATTCATAAATAATTGCAAGTAACAGATCCCAACTAGCCCAACGATCTTGAAGAAGGAGGAGGAGAAGGAGAAGTTCAGAACACTCACTCTGCCTGATTTCAAAATGCACTATGAAGCTAAGTAATGGAGTCATAATGCAGTGTCATAGGACAGACATACAGACCAACAGAATGGAACAGAGCCCAGGGAAGAAAACTTATGAACATGGTCAATTAACTTCCAACATGTATATCAGGACCATTCAATGGGGGGGGGGGGCGGGGAGGACAGTCTTTTTCAATAAGTAATTCTGGAAAAACTAGTCCATGTACAAAAGATTGAAGTTGAACCATTACCTTACACAGTATGCAAAAAAATTAAAGTATCAAAGACCTAAACCTGAAAATTGAAACTATAAAATGTTGAGAAAAAAATTCATAAAAGATGGCCTGCAGCAACCTCCTTCCTCCTCCCAAAGGTCCCGCAACTTCCCAAAATAGCATCATTAGCTGGGGCCCAAGTACTCAAACACACGAGCCTATGTGGTACATTTCATGTTTATACTAGAACAGTCATTTTAAAAATAAACATTTTGGGGGTAATCCCAGCACTCAGGAAGCTGAGCATCATTGCAAGTTCTAGTTCTTGTCTCAGAAAACAAAACAAAAATAAAAACTTTTTTTTTAATCCAGGTGTGGTGGCACATGCCTTTAATCCCAGCAGGATCACCATGAGTTCGAGGCTACCTTGAGACGACTACATAGTGAATTCCAGGTCAGCCTGGGCTACAGTGTGACCCTACCTCAAAAAACAAACCCCCCCAAAAAAAGTATTTTTTGAGAATGTGGAGAAAATTGAATTATTCTTTACATTGCTGTTAAGAATGTGAAATTATCATATTGTCTTAGTTTGCACAGCTACAACAATTTCCATAGACTCTGTGGCTTACACACACACACACACACACTTCATAAAAGTAGGCTGGGGGGGCTGGAGAGATGGCTTAGTGGTTAAGGCACATGCCTGTGAAGCCCAAGGACCCAGGTTCAATTCTCCAGGTCCCACATAAGCCAGATGCACATGGTGGCACATGCATCTAGAGTTCATGTGCAATGGCTAGAGGCCCTGTTGTGCCCATTCTCTCTCTCTCTCTCTCTCATAAATAAGTAAAAATGAAATCTTTTTTTTTAAAAAAAAAAAAGTAGGCTGGGAAATCCAAAATCAAGAAACCTAAACGTAGATCTTGTATCTAGTGAAGACATTCTTCCTGGCTTTCAGACAGCTGTCTTCTCCCTGGATACTCACGTAAAGGGAGTGAGATGACAAGAGAAATGCTTCCATATTGCTTGCTTTTCACAGGGCACTGATTGATGGATGAGGTCTCTTCTCTCGTGATTTAATAGCTTCCCAATGATACCACCTCCAAATACCACCATACAAGGGGACAAGATCTCAACACATGAATTTTCGACACATTTTTTTCATAATATATTTCATAGTACAGAAATTCTTCTCCTAGGTACATACCCAAAAGAATTGGCTCAGTTCTGTTAAGCTTAGCAGAAACTCAGTCATATTTGTATGCCACTATTCCCAGAAGCATTATTCACAGTGACCAAAAGGTAGTATATGTCCATCAACAAATGAATGGATAAACAAATATGGTATATACATATAACATACACATAGTAGAATGGTAGCCATGAAGAGGAATGAAATTCCTATACATGAATGAACCTTGATAACATTATGCTCAATGAAATAAGACAACTAAACAAAAGGATAAATATTGTGTGGTTTAACTTACATGAGATATTTAAAATCCATAGAGACACAAAGTGGAATAGAAATTAATGGGGACTGGGAGACAAAAGTAGAATGGAGAATTATTGTTTAATGTGTACAATTTGGGAGGATGATGAAAAATTCAGAAAATAGGGTGGTGATACATTATCATGAACATACTTAATGTCACTGAATTGTATATACAAAATGACTAAATATAAAATATATCTGACAAAATCTAAGAGTATATAAATAAGTCATATGGAAACCTACTTTTTTGGACAATGGAACACCCACAAGCCATAGATTATTACTAGGAAATTTTCAGTGCCAGGGATGGGATACCTTCCAGTGAGTTGTTGGCGAGGGAGGTCCCTAATGCCCCCAAAACATTACAGCCATTGTCGAGGCCCTTGGTTTCCCACCAGTAGATGGTAAGACCCTACTGCTGAAGACTCCACATACTTGGGCTGCAAGGTTACCGAAAAGTCCTGCTGGAGCTAAGCTGAAAACCTCCTCCATGTAGACCAGCTAACAAAAAGCTGGAAAAAGCCATACTGCCTGAAGTTCAATGGGAGAGAGAGAAATCACCAGTGGAGATACTCCACAGTGGACACTGCAAGCCTTAAATTTGGCCAGCTAGGCCAAATCAGCCAATGGGTGCAATAGTGGCATGCCTGTTATGGGGAAAACCAACCACTCTCTAATTGGACTGGGGGCCCACTCCATGGGAGGGAATACATCCCTGATACTGAAAACCCACAACAAGGGTTGTCATGAGCCTAGGGGTGTAATGTCTGCTGCTGTCTGGCTAAATGTATGCTCACCAAACTGCCCAGTAAGCACTTCTCTTAATGTTCACACCCATATATTAATGCTACTCTCACTTTTGGTTAGAGAAGCTTCTCTTTTCAGATGGCAGTGACCTTGGGATGACTCAGAAAGCACCATACTACTGAGAAGACGTGACAGAGGAGTGCTCAGCACTGAAATATCTCTATCACACCTTCCAAGGTTCAGGGTCCATTGCAGAAGAGGTGGCAGAAAGAATTTAAGAGCCAAAGGAAGGGTAAGACTCCTTACAACATGCTCCTCCAGACACCAAATGGCTACATATCCATGACCTTGCAGTGCCTGACACTACCTACACAAGACCATCATAATAGGAAGACAAGATGATGACATCAAAATAAAAGAGAGAATGATTGAGAGGGGGAAGAGATGTGGTGGAGAATGGAATTTCAAAGGGGAAAGTGGGGAGAGGGAGGAAATTACCATGGGATATTGTTTACAATTATGGAAGTTGTCAAAAATAAATAAATTATATACATATATATATATATATATATATATGTATCTGAATTTAATTAAAATTACTATAGTTGTTCACTTGACATTATTCATCAAGGGTATTAAAATAACTAATATCATTCAATTTATTGATCTTATGGTTCTACTTAAGTATTATTTCATACCCATTTTCTGGAAACACCTAACATGGAGAAGTTCATTATGAAAAACACAAATTGACAATCAGATGAAAGACCTACCTACATATTTACAATCCAGAGTTTTCTCTAGCCTACTACTTTGACTGGCTTGCAGCTCCTTGACATCAAGAATACCAAGTCATAGAAACACTTCAGGTTTGTAGCAAGCTGTGTGTTCTGTGGGTGGAATCACTAATGCCTTCACTGTCAGAAAAGGACATAGTGTGGGACCAGAAGCCACGGGAACAAGGATCTCCACAGAGTTTCACTCGGAAAAAAAAAAAAAAAACCCTCAGAGTTTTAGACATGCTTCCAGCACAGACCACCACTGTGGAGTTCTTGCATACAGAATACAAAATGCTATAAACCACAGGTGAGCCCCACTCCTTGATGTTCACCTCCTCTAAAAGGAGTTGGCCACAGGTCTGGAGCTCCTGCCTGCTGTGCTGAGAGGGAAGTTGACCCAACAGGACCAAAGGAGAGGGAATTCTGGGAAGCCTCCTCTCTAAGACCATTCTCGAACTATCTAACTGCTTTTCCTTCATCGCCCTTATAGGTTCAGGACCACATTGTACCATAAATGTGAGCATTTCTTCAGCAAAGTACATGAGTCAACCCCATGGATGAATGAAATGTGCAAACAGCCTCTCTCTTTTGCTATCTTTTTTGTTTGTTTGTTTGTTTTTCAAGGTAGGTTTTTGCTCTAGCCCAGGCTAACCTGGAATTCACTATGCAGTTTCAGGCTGGCCTCAAACTCACAACGATCCTCCTACTTCTGCCTCCCGAGTGCTGGGATTAAAGGCGTGCACCACCATGCCCAGCTGCCAAACTATTTTGCACAAAAATTAACATAAAGAACCTGTTTCCGGCATTTTTTGGATTTGAGATTTGCAGATGAGGGACTATGGACTGAATTAGCAGGATTCCAAATGAATAAGACTTTGGATTTTTAATCTGTTAGGTTTCCAAATTTCTATAAATTATCACTTTGGTTTTTTTCTCTCGTTACATTTAAGGTTAACACTCATGGTGCAAAGGAAGAACAAGAGGGCAGTTCTAAGATGTTAATAATGTTTTATTTCTTTTTAAAATTTTTAATGGAAAGGACTGGGGTGTAGCTTAATGGTGGAATGTTTGCCTAGAATGTGCAAGGCCCTGGAATCAATCCCCAGCACTATGCAAAGAAAAAAAGAATATTCTAAATTTTTTTTTTCCAGGTAAGGTCTCACTCTAGCCCAGGCTGACCTGGAATTTACTATGGAGTCGAGTCTCAGGGTGGCCTCGAACTCACAGCAATCCTCCTACCTCTGCCTCCCAAGTGCTGGGATTAAAGGCATGCGCCACCACGCCCGGCTACTAAATTTTTAATTGATATATATTAGTTCATTTATGCATTGTAGCATTATAATTTGATACTTGTCAATGTGCTGTGATCAAATAGGGTAATTAGCATTTTCATCTTCTCAACCAGGACCAATTCTGTGTGCTGGAAACCCTCACAATGTTCTTTAGTTACTTTGACATGTACAATAAATTGCTGTAGACTGCACTTACCGTGGTGTGCTGTGTTAGAGTATAACTAATTCTCCCCAACTAACTATGCTCTCTGACTCCTATTTGTCAGTCGTTATTTTCTCATCCTTGTCCCCTCTTAGACTCCAAGAACCTCTGTTCTACTTTCTATTCCTATGTTAACAACTTTTTGGGCTTCCACACATGTGTAAGAACATGTATTATGTGTTTTTCTTTGAATATTCTTTCTTTTTCTTCAAATTCAGAGGCTGGTTAGAAGGATGAATGTTCAACAAATTATGCATTTATAATTTCTGCTCTTTTCTATATATATGTTAAATGTTTAATCTTTAAAATAGCAATCCTACCATTAAGGTAAAAAAAATATGGAGCTGGAGAGATGACTCAATGGTTAAGGCACTTGTCTGCAAACCCTAAGGATGCAGGTTCGATTCCCCAGTGCCCACGTAAGCCAGATGCACAAGGTGGCACAGGCATCTGAAGTTTGTTTTCAGTGGCTAGAGTCCCTGGCATGCACATTCTGTCTCTCTCTCCCTATCTACCTCTTTCTCTCTCACACTCAAGTAAATAAATAAAATATTTCTTAAAAATGTGAACAGGGAAGAAATCTTCCTCCTGTAAAGTATGTAACAACACCTCTGCACTTCCAGCCCCACAGTGATGAAGTGACCCGATCAAGGTCACAAATGCTGTGGAAGAGTGGAGCCTTCCAGATCAGCTTCTGGTCCATTACTCAAAAAAGTGAGATTTCTGAAGCCAGGCATGGTGGCGCATGCCTTTAGTCCCAGCACTCGGGAGGCAGAGGTAGGAGGATTGCTGTGAGGTTGAGGCTACCCTGCATAGTGAACTCCAGGTCAGCCTGGGCTAGAGTGAGACCCTACCTCGAAAAAAACAAAAATAAATAAATAAATAAGATTTCTGTTTCAAACATTTGTCCTGCAATATGTGTTACTAATTAACTGGGAAAACTTGTAATACCATCACATTGAGTTAATACCAAAACATTTTTTGCTCATTTAGGTTGATTTTTTTCCCATGAAATTACTGAACTGATGTCTGGATCAGATATCTCTATTTAATTTGGTGTAACTATGCTTCTCCCTAATAATGCGTAAAGCCATCAATGACCCTAGGAATGATTCAAGTGTTCTGTCATACCATCCAACTTAATCAATCTGCTTCAAATATATCATGGATGATTTCAGTCACATTGACCAGGTTCATCAAATAGGAAAAGAAAAAAAAGTAGCTATGACATTTTAAGGATGGAAAGGAAGATACACTTTGGACTCCTTTTATTTATGTCTGTTCAGTATCACACTGCTTTCCTGGTCCATAGACATGACTCAGCTTTCCCTTTTCTTTAATTTTTAGTCTCGGGGCTGTGGATGTAGCTCAGTGGTAGAATGCTTGTCTCACACGCTTGATGAGGTCCAAGGTTCAATCTCTGGTACCACAAAACACAAATTAATTAATTAATTAAAAATTAAGGGGCTGGAGAGAAGATGGCTTAGCGATTAAGGTGCTCAGCTACAAAGCAAAGGACCCAGTTTCGATTCCCCAGGACCCACATAAGCCAGATGCATAAGGTGACACCTACTTCTGCGGTTCATTTGCAGCAGCTGGAGGCCCTGATGCGCCCATTCTCTCTCATTCTATCTACCTCTTTCTCTCTCTCTCTCCCCCTCTCAGATAAATAAATAAAAATTTTTGAAAATTAAAAAAACATAAGAAACTGCCAGGCATGGGGCACATGCCTTTAATCCCAGCACTCAAAAGGCCAAGGCAGGAGGATTGCTGTGAGTTTTGAGGACAGTCTGAGACTACATAGTAAATTCCAGGTCAGCCTGGGCTAGAGCAAGACCCTACCTTGGGGGAAAAAAAAAAATCTGAGAACCTTCTTTTGATAGCAAAGAGTCTTGCACTAGATGGCTGACCAGGGCAGTATTGGAAAAGTAAGAGCTTGTACTAAAAACCTGGAGAGAAGGCTCAGTGGGTAAGAGTGCTTGTCATAGGAGCATGAGTGCCTGAGAGGGACTGCCTCACCTAAACTCCATCTCCAGAGCCTGAGAGGGACTGCCTATCCTAAGCACGATCCCCAGAGACCCCATAACCAGCTAGGTGTGGCCATGTACACCTACAGCCCTAGTCCTGTGGAGAGCAGAGACAGCAATTGCTGGGGCTCAGGCAAACAGTAGCTCCGGGTTCAGTAACAGATTCCTTGCAAGCAAACATGTGGATGAGTGACAGAGGAAGAATATCTGAAGCTCTCTAGTCTCCATGTGCATACACATGGCGTGCTCATCTGCACACATACATGCATACATCACACACATTATACAAGCCACTAAGACAAAAATAGAAAAAAGTGATCCAGAAAGATCAAACAACAGAGGATAGAGTTATGGCTCTGCAGTTAAAGGCATTTACCTGCAGAGCCTGATGGCCTACGTTCAATTCTCCAGGACCCATGTAAAGCCAGGTGCACAAAGATGGCACATGCATCTGGAGTTCATTTGCAGCGGCAAAATGGCCCCACCCTGTATCCCCCTCTCTGCTTGCAAATAATTAAATAACATAGAAGACCAAACAACAAAAAGATTTTAAAATGTAGAAACAAAAAAACGAAAGATACATACAGCGGGAAATTACAATTGTATAAACCTAATTCTATCAAATACAATTGCAATTTCCATAAAGAAGAGTAGAATATGGGTTGGAGAGACAGCTTAGTGGTTAAGGTGTTTGCCTGCAAAGCCAAAGGACCTCTGTTCGATTCCCCAGGATCCACGTAAGCCAGATGCATAAGGTAGTGCATGCATCTGGAGTTCATTTACAGTGGTTGGAGGCCCTGGCGTGCCCATTTTTCCTCTCTTTCCCTCCCCCCCCCCATCTTTCTCTCAAATAAATAAGAATAAAATATTTAAAAGAAGATAATGTTTTTTTAAAAAAGAAAAGCACACTAAAACAGAGGTTCTCCATAGTTCATCATGTTAAGTGAAATAAGCCAGACTTAAGAAGGCAAATAAGATGAATATTGCATGTTTTCTCTGATACATAAACTACATATATAGTTGATATATACAGACAGAGATAATATATAAGATATATATATATATTATATATATATAAGATATATATATAAAAAAATATAAGATATATATATATGAATGATCACATGAAAGCATAAATGGGTCTGTGACAGCAGAGAAAGAAGTCTCAAGGGAGAAGAGGACAAGAGTGGAGAATGGAATGGATGCAATATGAAAACAGCAGGGGAACTGATGGACAGAGGAAGGGGACCATCACTAATGGAGGAGGAGGTATGGAAATGGCAGTGGAGAGAGTGAATGAGGACAAAGTATAATGATATCTATGTATGCAAATGTTATAACAAAGCCTATTACTTTGTATGCTAACCAAAAGAATTTTAGAGAAGAATCATTAGTTACCATACATAAATAGAAGAAAGCAAGGTCTTGGCAGGGGACCCCAGTCTCTGTCATAGGTTTTACAAAATACTTCAAGAACCATGAGTATAGCATTGTACATGGACCCTCACAACAGCCCTACGAGGCAGACAGATAGACCTTTTTGAAGATGAGGAAAGTAATGCTCATGACATTGCAGAACCAGTCAAATCCCCATAGCAAGCACATGTGAACACTAAAGGGCTGGAGACGATGCTCAGTGCTGGAGTGCTTGCCTACCAAGCCCAGGGCTCTGGGCTCAGCCCTCAGCACTGCAATTAATCAATAATTTCATTTGGGGATGTAGCTCAGTGCTAGAGTACTTGCCTAACACACACACACATACACACACACACACACACACACACACACACACACACACAGCTGTGGGTTTAATCCCAAACAGATTAAGAGAGGAAGAAGAAGGGAAGAATACACAGAGGGAGGGAGGGAGGAAGGAATTGGGATTATATTCAGTGACAGAGTTCTTTCCCAGGATGTGCAAAGCCCTGTGTTCAACCCCAAGCACTAAAGGAAAAAGAAAAACTTATAAATGTAAAAGAAGCTGGGCCGTTAGGCAGCCTTTGGTTACCACCCTGAGACTACATGGTGAATTCCAGTTCAGACTCTGCTAGAGTGAGATCTTACCTCAAAAAACTAAAAAAAAAAAAAAAAAAAAAAAAAAAAAAAAAAAAAAAAAAAAAAGTATCATTCAGAGCATAAGCATGAGTTTTCCACAGATGCAGAAGAATTCTGTCCATGATAATATTGTTGGTTATGTTAACTCAATCCCACATCTAACCAACCTCTATTTTCCATCTTCCTTTTCCAGGCACTAAAATCCCTCAATAGTAAAATGTCTCTCTCTTAGAACCTTCTGAAGCTGGCTGTCTCACTTCTTCCTCTCTTGTTAGTGACTACCAGGAACTTGCTAACCAAAATAGCAAGAAAAACACATTCCACGTAGCCTTCCTATCTAGGTGTTTAAATGCCAGAGCTATCTTCCAGCCACCGCATGACTGCTCTGAACACAGACACAGCTGTCAACAAAAGAACAGAAAACAAGAAAGCCCCAGCGAGTTGGGCCTGACAGAAGACAGCTTTGTCACTGGTCTCCAAGTCAAAAATAGATCACCCACCACTCAGAAGGGCATAGGACATTTTTCAACCCTATCTCAGCGGCCTCTGGCAGTTCAGTGAAACATGCCGAGCACTTGATGGAATGAAATGTACAACCAGCGATAGCCTTTCAAAATAACTTCTTTTTAACAGGCCCGCCAAGGACAAGACGACAATGAACCCATAAGGTCGTGTAGGAAACTGCCAAGCCCCCACTGGTCACAGCTCTCAGAAAGGTCAGGAAAGACTCACACAGTGACTCCCAAACCAACAGCTTTTCCCCTGGCCTCATCTCAGTAATGGGCGAACCCACTCGTTGTTTACAATGAGGGAACTCCACTGCCTCTCGGGTAGGCTGGTCACCTGGCATGGAGGTTTTTATAATAAGAATCCAGACGGCAGGATCCTGGGGACCAGGTCTGTGGTAGAGTGCTTGCCTGGTATGCACAAGGCCCTGGATCTGATCCACAGCATACGCACACACATGTACACATACACAAAAACAGTAAAATTAAATAAAAAGACAAAGACAAATCCACCACAATCATCCAAATATTTTATTTGCATATTAGATATTTGTCTCACCCACATTTTTAAGGTTTTTTTAAATATTCTTAAAGTTTTATTTATTTGAGAGAGAGAGAGAGAGAAAGGCAGATAGAGAAAGAGAATGGGTGCTGCAACAAACTCCAGATGCATGCGCCACCTTGTGTATCTGGTTTATGTGGGTCCTGGGGATTTGAACATGGGTCCTCTGGTTTTGCAGGCAAATGCCTTACCCACTAAGCCATGTCTCCAGCCCTCACCCACATTTTTTGTGTGTATGGTCATGTGGTGTGTGTGCTCATGTATGTTTGTATGTGTGTGGTTGCACATATATGTACATGTGTGCATGTGTGCCCATGCCTGTGAATGCCAGAGATTGATGTCAGATTGACTCACTTCCTTAGTTGCTCTTCCACATTATTATTTTTTTTGGGGGGGGGGGTTTCAAGGTAGGGTCTCACTCTGGTCCAGGCTGACCTGGAATTAATTATGTAGTCTCAGGGTGGCCTCGAACTCATAGCGATCCTCCTACCTCTGCCTCCTGAGTGCCCGGCACATTATTTTATTTTTTGAGACAGGGTTTCTCACTGAACTCTCCCAGAGTCCACCAATTCAGCTAGCTTCGTCCCCAGCCCGTCCTAGGGGTCCTCCTTTCTCCACTGCTCAGTACCAGGAGTACAGGCATGCACCACGATGCCTGGACTTTCACCAGGTGCTGAGGGTCCAAACTCAGGTCCTCAGTCTCACTTGGCAAGGACCTCACTCAGTCACCTCCTCAACCTCCTCACCCACATTTTGGTGTAGGGGATTGCTTTGGTGGCCCTAAATGTCAAGAGAACTACATCTGACTCAGGCATGTGACTTCATGACACTGCTAACCAAGAGCAAAATGAACACATGATGACAAGACCCATGTTCTTTATTGTAAATTGTCTTAAGTCTGAAAGACGCTTTATTAGATTAAGACAAAAGAATAAAAGTACAGAGAGCTCCTGCCATGTGCGGGGTAGGGAGCTCACTTGGGAGTAGGTGTCCCCTTCTCCATCTCAGCCCGATATGAACTCTCCAGAAAGAACTAGATGAGACCAGAGCTTAAAGCTTGGGGTCATCCTAACCCAAAATGTAAAGAAAGTACCTGAGTCCTGCTGATATAAAACATTAATAAATACATAAGTAGTGGTTCTTTACAGGAAAAAAAATCCAACTAAATGTAAAAGGACTAAGTAAAGTAAAAAAAAAAAAAAAAAAAAAAAAAAACACCATTAGAACAGGCAGACAAGCTCTGCTGATGGGTGCTAAAATTAGCAGGTGAAAGTTTGAAAGGAAACAGGGTATTTGCATAATCCTACGGAATCTCTCCAGAAATATTCTTAATGACAAAGGAAAAACACTGCAGCTAGCACCTCCTTAAGCGAGTGCTGAACGGTGATGGTGCACCACCCTTCTTGTTAACAAGTGCTCATCAGGCAAACTTGAACACAAGAACCGTTTCCAGCAAGGTTTGGCAAACCACAGCCTGCAGCCCAAATCTGAACCTATGCTCCACTTCATAAGTGGTGTCATGTTGGGACACAGCCCTGCTCATTCACTGGCGCTCATCTAAGGCTGTGCTGTACTACGACAGTGAAGGTGACTAGTTACAACAGGGACCATCTGACCTGCAAAGCCCAAAATACTTATCTGCCCCATGACAGATAAAGCGAGCTGCTTCCTACAGGTCGGTATCCTTGAAAAGTGCCAAGGTCATGAAAGACCAGAAAAGATGGAGGAGGTGTCACACAGCAAAGGGGACTTAGGGAGCTGTGACAACCCAATAACACGTGGGATCCTGAATTGTACCTTGAAGTCGAAAAAAGACATTAGTGAGAAAATTGATGAGTGTTTTTAAAGTCTATAACTTTACTAGTATTGTACCAATATTCCTCTCTTTGTGCATGTATATGTGCATGTGTATGTGTGGGTGCACATATGTGTACAGATGTGCATGTATGTGTGTGCATGGGAGGAAGCGGGGGGACAAGCTTGGGTGACATTCCTCAGACATGGTCCACCTTTCACGAGACAAGCACCAGCACATGACAGCATGCCCTGCTTTCTTTACATGGGTTCTGGGGATTGAACTTAGGCCCTCACGCTTACAAGACAAGCACTTTTCTGTCTTAGCTATCAGCCCAGATCCTGTACCAACGTTCCTTTCTTGGTTTTGATGAATGCATCATGGTTATGTAAGATGTGAACACTTGGGTCAATGAAGGGAAATGAATATGGATAATACTTTATGTAGTGGTTTTGCAAGTTTTCTGTAAGTCTAAAATTATTTCAAAATAAGATGTTAAAAACGAACTGTGATAACTCCTCATCCCGAGCTGAGCCCGAGCAGAGCAGCTACAGCTGGCTCCAACCTTCCAAGGTTTGTCTTTATAGGGCTTAAAAGCAACTGTAAATGTAATTCCAGTATCACCAACACTTCAAGCCAGTGCCCAGAGGCAGACAGACCCGGCACAGACCGTACTGATTCCAACCCATCCTGCCTCCAAAAACATTGCAGTCGGGGCTCCCTAAAATCTCCTCCGTGTCATCTCTTGAAGCCTAAGGCTAGGTGAATGTGAAGATGCTCTTGGAAATCTCTGAGGGGGAGACTGGGGCAGACCCCATGTCAGAGGAGGTGTAGTGTGACAGCAGAGGGAGACAGTGTGTCCCTGGGATTCAGAGCCAGTTCTGTCACCAGCTTTGTGGACAGCCCTGACAAGGGAGTGAAATGCCTTCGGCAGACACTTCTTCATCTGCTCAGAGGCTGTCGTTGCATGGCCACTGAGGAGCTGAGAAAAAGGAGAGCATTCTCTCCCACCAAGTGGCTGCCCACAGGTCAGAAACATGCTACACAGAACTCAATAATTTTTGTGTGCGTGTGCAAGTCACATGTGAGGACAGAATCACAGAGATTAAAAAAAGAGGTAGAAGAGGGGTGCAAAGGGAAAGTGGGGGACAAGGGGATCACTCGGGAGGAACAGGAAGGAAAAAGGAGGGTGTGGCTCTCTGTAGGGTCTAAGAACAGCTGAGCAAACCACTCCCCTCCGGAACCCTCCCCTCCTTCAGCCTCAGGGTGGGCCCTAGCCTAGGTGCAGCAGAGCTGGGGCCAAGGAGAAGGCCTTGACACCCAGTGACGGAATGTGGGTGGGAGCCTTCCTTCAGCACCCACTCCTCCCACCCCAGGTGACAAGTCATGTGGAGTAGTGCACTGAGCCCAGGCTGGTTAGTTGCGTGTGTCAGTCCTGGAGCTGGCTGAACACCCTTGGCAGGTTCAGCTCACAGCTGAACGCACCACCCGTCGCGGCAAGTGAGGCCCAGGCCATCTATCATGGGCAGCCAGGGAGCAGAACAGATGAAGTGTGGAGAAGGAGGTGCCTGGCCCTGTGAGATGCCCAGGCTCCTCCTCCCCCTCTGAGAGAAACAGCCCTGAGATGGGGGAAAGCCGGCAGTGGCGGGTGCTCACTGGAGAAGGAAGAGGAGGCGATTTATGAATGGACCATTTGGACAGGAAATTGTCCCCAGGCGGGTATCCCTCCCCACTCTGAAATTCCACCAGCACATCTGTTAGGAAAGAGGAGACACACCCAAGAAACAAACCCACCACCCACTCCCTGGCTTCCCCCCAACCAAGGACATTTCGGGGACGTTTGCCAAGCAAACCCTTGCTCTTTTCCAGAGCAGCCAGTGTGACAACAGGTGCCATGGCTCACAGTTTCTGGATTTCATGAATTAGCCTGAATCATTGTTTTTCAAGTCATCCGAAAGCAGCGTTGCCCTCCTGTGTCCGTTGCTAGGAATTTCCGTGGTGGAGTTGGTCCAGGGGTGAAATGGACCTCCGACAGGGCAGGGTCTGTGAATGGCCGGGACCGAGTGACCGACGCCTGGGATCCGTCTACACTGGGCCTGTCTTCTAGATGGGAAACATGTAGGCATGTCCCACCGTCTGTCAATGCCACAGGGAAAGCAACCTTCAGCCGTGCCCCAGCCACTTCCTGGAAGTCAGCCCATCTGCAGACAGACCTCCAGGACCACCTGTCACCTGCCAGGCCTTGCACCTGGCCTTCCAGAAGGGCTCAAGAGCTCTCAAAGGATTTTTCCAACAGTGCTTCGAGGAAAGCATGACTGACAGCAAACAGAGCTAGGAGACTACCGGATGTCACCACTCAGTAGTGACCATCACAGAAGCCACAATGACAACTAGCAAGAAGGAAAGGCCAGCAGATGCGGAATGAGTCCTCGGTGTCCGGCATTGTGCTGCCGACATTAGACATCTTTGACCCAACCTTGGGAGGAAGGGAGGCACATTGGTAAATCAGAAATGGAGGGCTTGGGCTGGAGGGATGGCTTAGCAGTTAAGGCATTTGCCTGCAAAGCCTAAGGACCCTGATTCGATTCCCCAGGACCCACGTAAGCCAGATGTACAAGGGGGCGCATGCATCTAGTGTTTGTTTGCAGTCAGTGGCTAGAGGCCCTGGCATGCCCTTTCTCTCTCTCTCTCTCTCTCTCTCTATCTATCTATCTCTATCTCTCTCTCCCTCTTTTTCTATCTCTCTCTCTCAAATAAATAAAATTTTAAAAAAGAAAAGAAAAGAAATGGAGGGTCTACTTGGTTTTTCTTTTTTGTCATCCTATAGATCAAAACTAAGGACCTTAGGCAAATGCTCTACCATGAAAAGTTACACTGCCCTCCCCTAGCATGGAGGTTCATTTTTAAAAATATTTATTTATTTATTTATTTATTTATTTATTTATTTGAGAGAGAAATAGACAGAAGCAGATAGAGCCATTGCAGACAAACTCCAGACACATTTGCCACCTTGTGCATCTGGCTTACATGGGTACTGGGGAATCAAACATAGGTCTTTAGGCTTTGCAAGCAAGCATTTTAACCACTAAGCCATCTCCTGGAGGCTCATTTGATGGACTGGAAAACTAAGGCTCAAGAAGGTCAAGATTCCTGCCCTAAGTCTGTTAGGCTACTTAGCATAGTATACTGGATTGGGACTGAGCACCTGTGTGCTAATTCACTGTCTGTATCTGAGTGTGAACTCACCTGTGCTCGGAAAGAATGGAGGCTGAAGCCAGGCCTGATGACTCACTCATGCCTTTAACCCCAGCACTCAGGAGGCAGAGGTAGGAGGATCCCCATGAGTTCGAGGCCACCCTGAGACTACATAGTTAATTCCAGGTCGGCCTGGACCAGAGTGAGACCCTACCTTGGAAAACCAAAAAAGAATGGAGGCTGAGCTAGTCCAGAGATCTGTGATGTTGCTGAGCCTGCGGTGCCCTGACTCCCGGCCCAATGTACCTTCTACTACATCACTCCAAAAAGTGTCTCCCAAAACATCCTCCCATTGCCCATTAGAATCTGGACCTAAGAAGACCTTTTACAGCTATCAAGCTCAACTCCTTTATGTTCTTGACTTGGAAACCAAGTCTCCAAGAGTCAGCAAAGCCACGCTCATGACCAGAGGGGTTGGCGGCATGCCAGAGGGTAGAACCAGAGCACATCCATGGGTAATGTCTAAGGCCAAACTGTACTTCCCAGAAATGAACAACAGGGGAGGTCACACCATCAGAGCTTTTGGGGGGTAGCTTCCACTCTAGAGGCCCCTCTCCAGGGACACCACTGAGGGAAGCAGATTACAAGAGCACTGTCAGTGTGGCTGTGGGATCAGGTGTGTCCTGAAATAGAATCCCAATCAGGGACTCCTTTGTAGCCAATCAATCAATGGAAAATTAGTGTGTTTAAATGCTCTGACACCAGGCAGTTTTACATGATTATCTTTCTTTTCTTAAAAAAAAAATTATTTATTTATTTGAGAGAGGGAGAGAGAAAGAAAGAGACAGATAGAGAAAGACAGAGTGGGCATGCCAGTATCTCCAGCCACTACAAACTCCAGAAGCATGTGCCACCTTGTGGATCTGGCTTACGTGGGTACTGGGGAAATCAAACCTGAGTCCTTTGGCTTTGCAGGCAAGTGCCTTAGCTGCTAAGCCATCTCTCCAGCCCCATCTTTCATCTTTACTCTTTGCTTACTTTTTCTTTAAAATCTGTTCTGTATGTATAAGCTCAAAGATATTCTCGTAGCTTTATTTCCCCTTCCTCCCTCCTTCCAGTTCTCTCTCTCTTATTCCACCTCATCCCAGTTGAAAGAAATCCTTTCTTCATATTATTTATCATTTATCCTGGTTAATACTTTTATCGTTATCTACATAGGTCTTGGTTTATGTGTCCTCTCAACAGACTATAGGGTCGGTCCACCCATAAGACTATAGGGTCGGTCCATCCATCATTTGGCAGCTAAACCAGTTCCTGGCACACATATGTGTTGTGTAAATGCTTCTCTCTTAGTTCAATAAGCTGGAAATGTAGTGGTTTGTGGCTTAGTCTGGACAGCAATAAGCGCTGCAGAGCAAGGAACCCTTTTGCTTCAAATAAAACGATCTGAAAGGCCATTATTTTATCAACCAAGTGAACAGCCTTGTCTTTAGACAAATAGCCATTCTATGAAAACACATATGAAATACATGCCCACAAAAACTACCAACTCCAGTTATTTCAAGACCCTCTGTTTTCAAATATGACTATTAGAAAATTTGAAAACTTAAATAATGGTTGACACTCCAGTTTTTCCAAAACAGCATCCAAAATGTCTGCAAATAGCACCAATCTGATTTTTTTGGCCTTATTTGAAAGCCTAGAAAATGTTCAGAGATTCAAATTTGAATACAATTTTCACATATTTGGACAAATCACACTGATTTAAAATTTTTCCTTTTGTTTGTGCCTCTTTCATCCCCCAAATTTGAAACCTATATTAAATTAGCATTTGGTGGCTCTAAGGAAGCCAAGTTTCATTATGTCAAAGAGTCAAGGACAAAAACAAATAGGTTTGTCATAACCAAGGACAAGAAATTGCTTTTAGGTGCTTCTATAGTTTTTGATTGGACAACGTGACATACGGAGAAACTCTACAAGCACAGAACGTCACAGAGAGACAATATACCACTGAAAACAGTTCTGGGTGTGCAGGGACTTGGGTATGGGCAGTACTAAGTGGTTTTGCCCCTTTAATTCCGAGTGACATTTCTAATCAGCATTTCATCTTAGAACAGTTTTTCTTCCACTGATTTTTTTTTTGTTGTTACGTTTGTTAAATGCCTTGGTTAAATCAATTCGTGAATTGTTTAACCTTCTAGACAATCAAGAGCACTGCTTTCAAACACCTATTCTCCTGAGAGGTGCAGGGCACGCATACATGGTCAGCAGCAGCAGGAAGCAGGAGCTGGCAGAAGGAGGACGCTGGTAACTCAGCGGATCCCCGCTTCGGTCCCTGGAATGCACCACTGGCTCCAGATCCTGCGCCGTTTCAGTTAATGGCAATGTCCTGGTTTTACCCTCCAAATTTTAGAAAACAGAGAGAAAGGCATTCAGCTCTCAGAGCAACGCAGGCCCACATCTGGAATTTAAAGCCTATTGCTTAGTTGCTCCAGGAGGAATCCAGTACCTAGTACCTGTGTTGACTAACTCCTACTGCAGATGCTAACCCAGCGCTCTCCCTGAAGGAGTCTTATGATCACGCCTTCTGATTCCCAGGGATTTTGTTATCCCACTACACAGATCTGAGAAATGCAAGCCCACGGCAGCTATTATTTCCTTCCCAAAAACCTTCATTTCCCTTTCATCCATGATGAAATCCAGGCTCGGAGACCTTGGAAACAGACCACATCTAGTGACATTGCCTAATGTGAGCCCAGGTCTGTGGGACTTGAAAGGCGAGGATCCCTGGAACTCAAGCGAGGACTGTGCAATGCTCACCAAGAGCTCTCGGCTGTTACCAACAGATGGTGTTTACAGTGCTGGGAGAGAACTCGAGCTGGGGAAACGAGCTGTCTGACTCAGTCCATCTAAATCCATGTGAACCACAGCCACATGCCACCTGGAAGGTGTTTCACTTCTTCGTATTCTAGGTCCTTTACTAAAAGTAGACGCCAAAATACCCGTTCTTTGAGGATTCAACAAGGTATCACATATTAAGTGCTTAAGCTGCATTGTAAGCAAACAATAAATGCCACCTGCCTGTGGTGGTGGTGGTGGCAGTGGTGTTGGTGGTGGTGATGGTAGTTACGATGATGAAAACTGTGGTGGTGGTGGTTTCAAGGATAAGCCTCTGGTCTTTGTTCTTGACTTTGGAGGCTGGTTTGGTTTGGTTTGGTTTGGTTTTGGTTTTGGTTTTGGTTTTGGTTTTGGTTTTGATTTGGTTTGGTTTGGTTTGGTTTGGTTTGGTTTGGTTTTGTTTTGTTTTGTTCTGTTTTGTTTTTTGAGGTAGGGTCTCACTCTAGCTCAGGCTGATCTGAAATTCCCTCTGTAGTCTCAGGGTGGCCTTGAACTCATGGCAATCCTCCTACCTCTGCCTCCCGAGTGCCGGAATTAAAGCCATGCGCCACCATACCCGGCTGGAGGCTCTTTCTAAACCTAACTCACCGTCGTAGTCAATTCTTTCTCATTAAATTCTATTAAAAAAAAAACTCTAATCTTCAAAACAAGCTTTGTTTCTCCCTTCTTACTGCCATTTTCTCCTGTGGGGATAATTTCAATAACATTACTTCCACCTACTCACAGCTTCACAGCTCCTTCAAGGCCCACCTCCTCCACTTAAGCCCTTAAATAGTGAAGTCCTCTGGTCATCTCCTGCAATGTAACTTCCATCCTACAACTGTCAGCACTTAAAGCATCACTGGCAGTCAACAATGGTCTATGGATAGAGAATCCTATCCTATCTTGAAACATTGTTAAATGCTTCAGCTCTGTTTGCTTTGTCCTCATGATTTGGTGACAAAGTCCTCAAGAACCAGGTGTGAGATATTTCAATTTCCTCCCCTAGGCAATGAAACAGAAAGAACTAGAACTACTGTGTACATACACACACACACACACACACACACACACACACACACACATATGGCATGTCCACTAGTGGGAGAATCCTGGAGTTATTGGTTTAAATTATTTCAAATTCCAAGAAGGACAAATGAAATCAAGAAAGAGCCTCAAGAACATAGTCCACTGACAGCCTCAAAATTATCAGAGTCCACTAGATCCAAGGACTTCAGCACTCAGTCTTAATGCCTGCACTTATTACCAGCTAGTGAATGTGCAATCTTTCTAATGCGATTAAAATTATTTGGATTAAGCAGACTCAACATTAATCCAGTGAGCTTTGAAGTGATCCACAAAGACTTGAGAGACATTGTTAAGTTTTTGTGACCATCAAAAAAATGTCCAACTACAGATTATATAATTCAAGCCTGCACATTATCTGAAAATGGGCTATGGATTGACAGTAATTCTAAGAAGATGTTTGGCTTGTGTTGACCCCTCTAACCTGAGAGCAGGAGTGTAAATACAGGAGCCCTGGCTTTAAAGGTTTCCTGTCACAAGCAATGCCCACGGCTGGGAGAGCCAGAATAGAACATAGGAACTGGTGGCATATGCAACAGATGTCTCATGGATGCTCAGAACTCAACAGCTTAGACCGTGATGACTCAAACGTGAATTGCACCTGATGCCGTTCCCTTCTTACTAAAGCCCAGAGAAGTTCTAAAATGCTCACCTGGAGAGAGGCCCTCTCTCCAAGCAGCACCCCAACAAGCAAAGAAGAGTTAAGTGTAGAAGCAGGGCTCAGGAAGGCAGTCCTCACGCTGCCACCGGAAAAGCCTCCGCGTGAGCAGACTTTCTCCTCATCATATTGAGGAGGGCAACCCCCAAAAGGTGTGCCACACACGCCAACTGATATTTCCATTTTATGTAATGTAAACATGACAACTGAACAGCCCTCTACGTACACCAATCCCATATAACCTGTAGAGCTGCCTCAATCCAACAAAGAATCAAGCCTCATTCTCCCCAGCCCCCAAGTCCACCAATGTCCTCAAAGGGAAGAGAACAGCTCTAGGCTCTGAATGGTTCAACAGCTAGAATCCGGGGAGCCCCCTTCACCTGCACCAGCCCTCACGTGTTCGGGCACCCTCAACATCAGGTACCAGAAAGGCCCGCCTGAAACACACCTGAACACAGGTAAACAAACCCCTGCAAGCCTTTTGGAAACCCATTTGAAATGTATCAGATGGTTTAACCCCTTTCCACCCTCCACCCTATAATAACAGATTATAACAATGTGGCAACAATTTTGGGTGAAAGACGTTTAACACATTTTTAAAAACTTCTTTTTAGAACACCCCAAATCCAACAATGGAATGGTTGTATATACTTGGCAGTATTATGTAGTGGGCATTTGTATGGGGGTGGGGGTACAGGGTGACAAAATTCAGAGTTGAATTTCATATCCCAGAACAATTAAAATCAGAGGCAGGCATAGAAACCATTAGTTGAGCTGAATGAAACATGGGCGAGGTGCAAGTCCAAGGTACAACCCAGCACTCTGGGGGCTTTGATGCATACACACAGAGAGAGAGAGAGAGTAGGTTTCCCATCCTAGGACACCTCTCCAGGAGCCCTTATCACCTCCAGGCCTGCAAAGGTCTCCAAGCTGGAAAAACTGTGGCCAGAGCATCTTGCAGGGCAGCGGGGTGCTGGGGACCCAAGTGAACACTAGGGGAGGCGGCCCCTGACACCCCTCAATCTCCGGGGCCCAGGGCCAGGGCGGCGCGGGGTGGGGGAGAGGCGATCGCCCGAGCGTCAGCCTCCATGCAGGATCCTGACACAGGTGACGTCACCTTTCACAGGCTCGCTGACACTTCGTGAAGGTGGACTAGTGGGTTGAGCAGAAAACTGCAGAGTTAAGGAGGAGAAGGGGGCAGATCCAGCCTCAGACCCCGGCGCTGGCCGCCTCTGCGTGATGGAGCGTCGCCACTGCCCCACCCGCGGCTCCCGGCTTGCAATCATCACCCTCGCCCCACCGTGGCCACGGGTCACGTCTAACTCACTCCCCACGTGAAGGCCATCAGCAAACCCAGGGTACTCTGAGAACAGCCACCCAAGTCTACAACCCCCCAAATACTCCACGGTTTATCCCTATGGTGTGAATTTGAATTTGTCATCCAAAATTCAAACCTGTACACCTCTGGTCCAGCTGACATTCTGACCATCAGATCTGACCCTAAAGGGACACAAGACCATTTTGTTTTAAAAGACTAAGGAAGGGCTGACGAGATGGCTTAGTGGTTAGAGGAGCTTTCTTGCAAAGTCTGCCATTACAGGTGGCCCATGTGTCCGGAGTTTGATTGCAGTGGCAAGAGGCCCTGGTGCACCCATACATGTTCTCTCTCTCTCTCTCTCTCTCTCTCTCTCTCTCTTTCTCTCTCTCTCTCTCTCTCTCTGTCAAATAAAAGCCCAAAGAAGAGGGTTATAAGTGATGTGAATGCCTCTGCTGTATAAATTAATATTTAAAAATTTTTACCATGGCTCAGCAGTCAAGAAGAGCACTTCCTATGTAAGAATGAGGGTCTCACATAAAAAAAAAAAAAAAAAACAGCAAGCTCCTAGATCGGTAAGAGACCTTAGCTCAAATAAGAGCAGGCAGAAAATTGTTGGAGGGGGATACCCCAAGTTGTGTCTGGCCACCACAGGCCAGCCCCATACCACCCCTCCGTAGGGAAGCACATGGGGCGCTGCATAGGCACATAGATGCAAGTGTACCATGCACAGAGAGAGAAACAAAAAAATATATCTTTTCCAGAAAAAAAAAAAAAAGATTTAAAAGGAGCCAGGATTGATGGTTCACATCTATAATCCCAGCACCTCAGACGTCAGGGGTTGAGGCAGGAGGACTGTGCAAGTTACAGGCCAGCCTGGGCAACCTAGTGCCTTTGGAGAAGAGAAAGGAAGGAGGAGGAAGAGAGAAATGTAAAGATATTTCTAAGTATCATGTTACTTCTGTTAGTTTTTCTTTTTAATCTTGGACTAGGGAAATGCATATTGCATAGGCATTGGTGTATAGCTATAACAAGATAGTTAAGGCTGGATGCATTATACAGAGGAGGTTTATTTAGTTCACAGTTTTATGGGCTCAAAGTCAACCTCTGGTAAAGGCCTCCTGGGTTGTATTCCAACATGGCATAGGGAAGCAAAAGAAAAATGATGAGACAGGAAGCCAGAGGGATTCGGCAGCCATTCTCTCTCATGGGAACTAACTGGGGTCCCATAAGGAAAGCAAGGGCAAGGCTGGAGAGATGGCTTAGCGGTTAAGGTGCTTGCCTGTGAAGCCTAAGGATCCATGTTCAACTCTCTACATCCCATGTAATCCAGGCACACAAGGTGATGCAAGCGCAAGGTTGTACATGCACATTAGGTAGCACATGTGTCTGAAGTTTGACTGCAGTGGTTGGAGGCCCTGGCATGCCAATTCTCTCTCCCTCTCTCTTCCTCTCTCTCTCTCTCTCTCTCTCTCTCATTAAAAAAAATGCAAGGGCAGTAAGTACCCCCAATGAACTAATCACTCACTTTCCTCCTGGACCTCACCTAGGCTCCACCACCTCCCAACATCACCACACTGGGGACCACGCTTCCAGCATATGAACTTCTGGGAGCCCACTCAAACCATATCCAAGTCATCGCATCTCCACCTCACACACAGAGTAACAGGCATTGGGAGGCTTAACAACTTGTCCAAGATCACACAGCTGGTAAGTGGCAAATGGAAGGGTGGGATCAACCCAAGCAGACTGGCTCCATAACCCACTACATTAAGATGAAACTACCCCTCAAATGCTACTTTGGCTTTTTAAACCAATTCAACTCTATTGTAAAACAATATGGAAAATATATCAAGAGCAACAAAACTGTGCATAGTAATTCCACTCCTGGGAAATATTCCATTACAGTACTGAGGAGAGTGAAAATCTAGGATCCTAACTGCCTAGAAGTAGGTGAATAATTATCTAACTTTCAGGAGATCACCAAGCCACACTCAGAAGAATGTCAAGCTGCCATGAAAAATTATATTATGAAGGCCAAGAGTGGTGGTTCATGCCTTTAATCCCAGCACTCTGGAGCCAAAGGTAGGAGGATCACTATGAGTTTGAGATCAGCCTGAAACTACAAAGTGAGTTTGAGGTCAACCAAGGTTAGAGTGAGACCCTACTTCAAAAACACCAAAATATGGTATGGAGAAATAGCTTACCAGTTAAGACACTGCCTGCAAAGCCAGAATATCCAGGTTCAATTCCCCAGAACCCACATTAAGACAGATACACAAGGTGGTGTATGTGTTGAGTTCATTTGCAGTGGCTGGAGGCCATGGTGCACTCATTCTCTATCTACCTTTCTCTCTCTCTCTCTCTCTCTCTCTCTCTCTCTCTCTCTCTCTCCCTCTCTGCTTCTTTCTCTCTCTCTCAAATAAATAAACATAAATAAAACATTTTAAAAACTGGGCCAGGTGTGGTGGTGCACGCCTTTAAACCCAGTACTTAGAAGGCAGAAGTAGGAGGATCACTCTTAATTTGAGGCCACCCTGAGACTATAGAGTGAATTCCAAGTCAGTCTGGACTAGAGTGAGACCCTACCTCAAAAAAATAATAATAAAATCAATAAATTATGAAGATGAAACTTCAAGGAAAATATTTTTAAACAGAACATTAAGAAAACAAAATAAGCCAGGCTTGGTGGTGCACACCTTTAATCCCAGCACTCGGGAGGCAGAGATAGGAGGATTGCTGTGAGTTCAAGACCACCCTGAGACTACATAGTGAATTCCAGGCCAGCCTGAGCTAGAGTGAGACCCTACCTGGAAAACAAAAAAGAGAAAGAAAGAAAGAAAGAAAGAAAGAAAGAAAGAAAGAAAGAAAGAAAGAAAGAAAGAAGGAAGGAAAGAAAGAAAACAAAATATATGAAGCATTAAGCCAGGACTGAGGTTGGCTCTCATAAAGATTGTGTTTCTTCTCATTTTTAAAAAATATTTTATTTTTATTCATTTGAGAGAGAAAGAGGCATGGGGGGGGGAGAGAATGGGTGCCCCAGGGCATTCAGCTGCTGAAAACAAACTCCAGATGCATGCGCCACCCTGTGCATCTGGCTTACGTGGGTCCTAGGGAATCAAACCTGGGTCCTTTGGCTTTGTAGGCAAACACCTTAACTGCTAAGCCATCTCTCCAGCCCATTTCTTCTTATTTTTATGTGCAAGTGTGTACTGTTGAGACTTGCTCCATTCATGTTATAACATGTCTCTTAATTGGAGGGGGTTTTTATTGTATGTGCTCTTATTTTATCTGTTTATACTTTGGGAAGGAAAAAGTCACCCAGTATTATCTTGAAGTTTGTAAGTGGTAAAATTACTATAAATTCTACCATTTGCCTAGGTATAAGCATCACCTGGTGAATTTTTATTTTATTCTTTTGAGACACAGGGTCTTACTATATAGCCTTGACTGGCCTGGCACTCACTATGCAGCCCAGGATGGCCTCAAATTTGCCAGGATGACAGGCATGTGCCACCATGCCCTGTCTCACCAGGTGGATTCTTAAATGTCAGTGGAAAGCTAGAGCTGTGTGAGCTATGCGTTCCATTCAAATATTAACTTCAGATGGAAGAATGAATAGAGTTAATAGAGCTAGCTTGAATTAACCTGCTTTCATGTTTGGGAAACAAATGAGAATGCGGTATGGTGTCTGATTTATACATACGCCAGCTCTGCTAGCTGATTGTATACTCCCATTGGCTGAGTGAACACTCATCTTTATTTATTGTGTAGTCATTTTTTCCAATATCTATAATACTGAGACCCTTCTTTACCTTTTAAATTATTGTTCCTAAATGAAAAAAATAATAAATTCAGGGTATATACTCAAGAAAAAAGAACATAAAATATAAAACTACATGTGACACAGGAGTCCCCTTATCTGAAGTTTTGCTTTCTACATTTTCAGTCACAGTCTGAAAACATTACATGGAAATTTCCAGAAATAAATGATTCTTAAGTTTTAAATTACATGCTAAAACTGTGCCAACTGATGCAATGGTGTCATATCTCTGATGGGGAAAACCACCCGCTCTGTGATTGGATTTAAGGCCCACTCCATGGGAGAGAACCCCTGCCTGGTACTGGAAACCTACTCAAAAGCCTATGATTGGGGAGATTATAAGACCTGGGAGAAAGCTACTAGTATGGTTTGGCTAATGAATATATTCTGCCTACCAAATTGCCCTCTAGATACTTATATTTATGCCCAGATATTAATGCTACTCTGACTTTTGTTTAGAGAACATAGCAGCGACTACTGGAGACTCAAAACTCACCAAAGTGCTGAGAAGTGACAGTGGAGTGTTTGGCACTATATGACACACCTCTATCACCCCTCCTAGGCTTAGGGACTATTACAGAAGAGGTGGTGGAAAGAATGTACGAGACAAAGGACGGAGAGGAGTGCTTTGGAATGCTGTCTTCCAGACACAAAGTGGCTGTTGCATTCATGACCTCACAGTGGCTGAAGTGACTTACACAAGACCTGCATAATATGAGGGCCAAAAAAGTATGACATCCAAATAGAAGAGGGGCTAGTTGGGTAGAAGAAGGTGTTCAGAGGAAGGTGAACAAAACAGGTGATAGAAGATTATGATCAGGGTACATTGTGTGTATGAATGGAGGTTGTCAATTAAAAAATTTAAAACAAATTAAATTGTGGGCTGGAGAGATGGCTCGGCAGTTAAGACGCTTGCCTGCAAAGTCTAAGGACCACAAAGTTTTATACCCCAGTACCCACCTAAAACCAGATGCACAGGGTGGTGCATGCATCTGGAGTTTGTTTGCAGTGGCTGGAGGCCCTGGCATACCAGCCCAGTCTCTCTCTTTCTCTCTATCTGCCTCTCTCTCTCTCAAATGAATAAATAAAATATTTAAAAATAAGCCGGGCGTGGTGGCGCACGCCTTTAATCCCAGCACTCAGGAGGCAGAGGTAGGAGGATCGCTGTGAGTTCGAGGCCACCCTGAGACTCCATAGTGAATTCCAGGTCAGCCTGGGCTAGAGTGAGACTCTACCTCGAAAAAAAAAAAAAAAAAAAAATATATATATATATATATATATATATATATATATATGATAAAACTTATGCTATTTTGAGCAGTGTGGTGGTTTGAATGTAATGTATGCCCCCATAGCCTGAGGTATTTTTGGTTAAGACTGAGCTTGCAACTTGTCTCCAGCAGGCAGCACCCTGCTGGGGAAGAGGTGTGTCACTGGGGTTGGATCTTGAATCCGTCCCTGCTGAGTGTAAAGAGCCAGTTTGAGCTCTGGCTGTTCATGTTTTTGCTGCTGCTGGTTTTTCTCTCTCTGGTGTGGATGCATCAGCGGAAGTGAGCCGGCTGCTTCCATCACAATGGAACTTACCCTGGATCCTATAAGCCTGAAAGGACCCCTTTCCTCCCTTAAGCTGCTTCTGGTCAGGTGGTGTCTGAGCAACATGAAAGTAACCGCAACAACTGGCATGACGAAATCTCTCCCACACCTGTTCTGTACAGCCCGGGACGTAAATCTTTCCTTTTGTCCAGGGTACCGTGTAGTATACTCTACCTGTCCATTGGTTATTTAGTAGCTAATCTGGGTTTTCAGATCCATTGTCACAGTACTGAGCTATCTGTACCCGAGTCACTCTGATTTCATGTAATAAAAACTCCGATGACCACAGTGACACAAAGGAGGCAGAGCAGGCCCTAAAGCACAGAGGGACAGATAGGCTCTGGGTATTAGGAGGCAACATGATGGGCACAAACCATAGCACAGCAGGGCTTAGTGCCATCTGTACTTGCAGGCATCCTCTGGGAGTCTGTGTTGGGAATGCAACCTTCATAAGTAATAAAATTTTACCATACTTTTCAACTTACATTCACATGACCAAAAACAAAAGGAATGAACACAAAATAGACAAATAAGTGAGTCTGACATGGTGATTGTTGCTAATATTCTATTTCTTGCAAAAATTTTTCTTTACATTGTTACAGTAGTATTTTTATACATAAAGCCTGAAGACAGAGAAAACTACCTCTACGTGTTCATACGAGCCAGTTGTATTTTCCAATGCTATGAACCCTCATGCGAGCCAGTTGTATTTTCCAATGCTATGAGCCCTCCGAAGGAAACGCAGCAGGGATGGTTCCACAGTAGCTAAATGTTACCTAACAGAGATTTTCCCTCTTGGTTTTTTGAGGTAGGGTCTCTCTGTAGCCCAGGCTGACCTGGAATTCACTCTGTCATCAGAGAGTGGCCTCGAACTCAGGAGTGTGTGCTGGCAGGGGACTGAGCATGCCTCGGTCTGCTGTGATGGAGATCTGCTGCTGAGACAAGCATGCCATTCCAGGCCCACCCACATCAAGCCACACAAGTCATAGAGTGCAGGAAACAAAACCAATGTTTGGGGGTCTTACACACACATGCACACATATGCACACACACACACACACACACATTCTCTCTCTCTCTCTCTCTCTCTCTCTCTCTCTCTCTCTCCCTCTCTCTCCCTCTCTCTCTCGTTAAAGTACAGCTTCTTGAACTGTGGGTTGCAACCCTATGTAGAGGCCTATAACTGATTGGGGATGTGGGTCACAAAAAAACTGGCAACACCCAGCACTCGGGAGGCAGAGGTAGGAGGATCACCGTGAGTTCGAGGCCACCCTGAGACTACCTAGTGAATTCCAGGTCAGCCTGGCCTAGAGTGAGACCCTACCTCAAAAAACCAAAAAAAAAAAAAATGGCAACAGTGAAAGGTTTTTGCACCCATAATGACCAAAAGTTAACTCAAAATCAAACACATGGCCGGGCGTGGTGGTGCACGCCTTTAATCCCAGCACACAGGAGGATTGCCATGAGTTCAAAACCACCCTGAGGCTCCATAGTGAATTCCAGGTCAGCCTGAGCTAGAGTGAGACCCTACCTCGAAAAAAACAAACAAACAAACAAAAAATCAAACACATGATGAAGCCAGGGTCCCATGCCACATCACACCACTTCACCGTAGCCTTGGTTCTGAACACACAACCCATGCACTTTGCATTGTGCATGATGTCACAACATGCAATGCCTTTTGCACGGCCTGAAACACAGTTCAGGTTCCAGACCAGTATAAATTATGAGTTGTAGTATTTTTACTGTACATACCAAGTTTTCTGCTCTTATAGAAACATAATGGTTTAATTATAGAAAATAAAAACTTCTAGTATTATCCTTCCACTATTCCTCAGCATGTGACAAATGAACATAGCTTTGGATTGTATTATCTTAGAATGCTTGATCTTTTTAATTTTTATTTTATTTTATTGACAACTTCCATAATTATAGACAATAAATCATGGTAATTCCTTATCCTCCCCCCCCCCACATTCCACTTTGAAACTCTACGTTCCATATCCTCTTCCCCTCTCAATCAGTCTCTCTTTTATTATTGATGTCATCATCTTTTCCTCCTTAGTACTCTGGTCTTGTATAAGTAGTGTCAGGTACTGTGAAGTCATGGATATTCAGGCTATTTTGTGACTGGAAGAGGGCATCATGAGGGGTCCTGCCCTTCCTTTGGCTCTTATATTATTTCTACCAACTCTTCCACAATGGACCCTAGGCCTTGGAAGGTGTGATAGAGATGTTTCAGTTCTAAGCACTCCTCTGTCACTTCTTCTCAGCACTATGGTGCCTTCTGAGTCATCCCAAGGTCACTTCCATCTGAAAAGAGAAGCTTCTCTAACTAAAAGTAAGAGTAGTATTAATATATGGGTATGAACATTAAGAGAAGTGCTTACCAGGAAGTTGGTGAGTATGGTATAAACATTTAGCTAAACATCAGCAGATGTTACAACCCTAGGGCACATGACTTCCCCTGTCATAGCTTTTTCAGTATCAGGGATGTACTAACTCCCATGGAGCAGGCCTCCGGTCCAATTAGAGAGTGGTTGGTTTCCCCCATAAAAGACATGCCACTATTGTACCTGTTGGCTCATTTGGCCTGGCTGGCCAAATTTAAGGCTTGCAGTGTCTACTGTTGAGTATCTCCATTGGTGATTTCTCTCTCCCATTGAACTGTATGCAATGTAACTTTTCTCAACTTTCTGTCAGCTTGTCTACATGGAGGAGGTTTTCAGCTCAGCTCCAGCAGGATTTCTCAGTGGCCTTGCAGCCCAAGTACATGGACTCTTCAGCAACAGGGTCTTACAATCTATTCCTGGTGGGAAACCAAGAGCCTCGACAATGGCCTGTAATGTTTTGGGGGCATCAGGGACCTCCCTAGCCAACAACTCACTGGAAGGTATCCCATCCCTGGCACTGAAAAATTTCTAGTAACAGTCTATGGCTTGTGGGTGTTCCATTGTCCAGAAAAAATACACACATATGAGAGAGAACATGTGACACTTGGCTTTCTGGACCTGAGTTACCTCACTAAGTATAATCCTTTCCAAGTCCATCCATTTCCCTGCAAATTTCATATTTTCATTTTTATTTACCACTGAATAAAACTCCATTGTATAAACGTACCAAATATTCATTACCCATTCATCAATAGAGGAGCATCTAGGCTGGTTCCATTTCCTAGCTATTGTGAATAGAGCGGCAATAAACATGGATGTGCAAGTATCTCTAAAGCAGTGAGATGAGTCCTTAGGATATATGCCTAGGAGTGCTATAGCTGGATCATATGGCAAAACTACTGTTAGCTCTCTCAGGAACCTCCACAATGATTTCCACAATGGCTGGTCCAGATTACATTCTTAATATGTTGAAGGGTTTCCCCTACTTTTTCCTCTAGTAGTTTCAGAGTTTCAGGTCAGATATTAAGGTCTTGGATCCATTTGGACTTAATTCTTATGCATGGAGAGAGATAAGGATCTATTTTCATCCTTCTACATACAGATATCCAGTTTTCCCATTTGTTGAACAGGCTATCTTTTCTCCAATTAGTATTTTTGGCATTTTTGTTGAAAAGCAGGTGGCTGTAGCTGTCTGGACTTACATCCGGGTCCTCTATTCTGTTCCATTGATCCACGTGTCTGTTTTTGTGCCAGTACCATGCTCTTTTTGTTACTATAGCCCTGTAATATAGGTAAAAATCAGGTATGTTGCTCAAAATTGTTTTAGATATCTGAAGGTTTTTATGCTTCCAAATGAATTTTAGGACTTTTTTTCTATTTCCATGAAGAATGCCATTGGAATTTTGGTGGGACTGCATTAAATGTGTATATTTTCACAGTATTGATTCTTCCAATCCAAGAACAGGGGATGTCTATTTCCTAGTGTCTTCTGCAATTTCTATCTTGAGTGTTTTAAAGTTTTCATTGTAGAGATCCTTCACTTCCTTGGTTAGGTTTATTCCAAGGTACTTTATTTATTTTTTTTTTTTTGAGGCAATTGTGAATGAGAGAGATTCCCTGATTTCATTCTCAGCATGTCTGTTCTTAGTACATAGGAAGGCTACTGGTTTCTGTGTGTTTATTTTGTATCCTGCTATGTTGCTAAGTGTTTATCAACTCCAACAGTTGCTGGTTGAGTCTTTAGGCTCCTTTATGTACAGAATCATGTCATCTGCAAATAATAATAAGAAGATCTCTTCCTTTCCAATTTGTATCCCTTTCATGAGTGTCTCTTGCCTTATTGCTATGGCTAAGACTTCTAGTACTATATTAAATAAAAGTGGGGACAGTGGACACCCTTGTCTTATTTCTGATTTTAGTGGAAAAGCTTCAAGTTTTTCCCCCTTTAGTATTATGTTGACTGTAGGTTTGTCATAGATAGCCTTTACTATGTTGAGATATGTTCCTTCTATTCCCCAGAATGCTTGAGTTTTAAAACTGCTTTTGAGTTGCTAACTTAAGTTTCATCTAAAAACAATCATAATTTCTGAAATAGCCCTAAACATATTTCTGCCATTTTGTACTACATATTTCTGCAAAATAGTACTCTCAGCACTGATGATTATAAAATCAAATATATCCATAAACTCTGAAAAATGTTGAAGAGGCTGTATGTCCTACAATGTCAAGCATGCAGCCAAGATTTAATTTGTTATGTAAAAACACCTATTTCATTAACATGCAAAATTGATTTCATTTTTAATAAAGGGCAAAATTATGTATCTATAGCAAAGAACTATTTTAAAATAAATTTCTTATTTGTTATCAATAAATGTTTGATTTTTATGCTAATTTTACATATTTATATGCACAAGGCCATGTAAAACTTTCTCAGGCCAAAAAGTGTCATGAGTAGAAAATATTCAAGAAGCCGGGAGTGGTGGTGCACGCCTTTAATCCCAGCACTCGGGAGGCAGAGGTAGGAGGATCGCCATGAGTTCAAGGCTACCCTGAGACTACAGAGTTAATTCCAGGTCAGCCTGGACCAGAATGAGACCCTACCTTGAAAAACCAAACAATAAAAACAAACAAACAAAGAAAAAGAAAATATTCAAGAAGCCCTGCTCTAAACAGACATGGTCCAGTCGTGAGAGACCTAGACTCAGACCTACCAGGAAAAAACTTAAGGGTGGGTCACAGTTTTCACATCCTTATCCATTTACCTGTGCCAAACAAAAGTCCCTGGGAGAAAGACCAGAGTGAGATGGACCCATTGCTGAAACTCCTAGATGTAAAGTTGAAGCAAGTGAAAAAGAAGACAAAAATATTCCCCTCTACAGGAACAACCAAACAAGGTAAAACAAAATGGTTTCAAGGGGATGAATCATGAGAATGACTAAAGGTGAATCATGATCAACAAGAGAACCAAGTCAAAAATATCTAGAACAGCTAAATGGGGCAAAAAAAAAAAAAAATCATTTCAAGAAAGGGTATATTATTCAGCAACTCTAACCATGAGTTCATCAGTCCTCTGCCAAGCCCCAAGCCTTACCTAGAAGCAAACAGGGCATCCATTGGTACTGTGTGCTAAGTATTATGGCCATACATATCTTTCCCTCCCCAATCCTTCCTTTCACTAACTGGCCAGACCCCAAAATGTGTTTAGCTGATAGAAACTGCCCCTTAGAATTTACCACCACAAGAAGGTACAAAGTCCACAGATCTGAAAACAGTCTGCTAAGCCTCAACATGTTGTGACTTAACCCAAAGGATTTTTATTTTGAAAGAAACACTACAGCATGTAAGTAAGTGATTTTGTTGAACGACAACCAAAAAGCCCCTCAGAGAGTTTTCAGACAGATGGTGGTTGCCTTTAAACACATCATATTTCACTTTGAGTGCTTTAAACAAAAAATGCAAATAATATGTGGAATTTGTTTTAAATATTTTTATTTTTATTTATTTATTTGAGAGTGACACAGAGAGAAAGACAGAGAGAGAGAGAATGGGAGCGCCAGGGCCTCCAGGCACTACAAACGAACTCCAGATGCGTGCGCCCCCTTGTGCATCAGGCTAACGTGGGTCCTGGGGAATCGAGCCTCAAACCGGGGTCCTCAGGCTTCACAGGCAAGCGCTTAACTGCTAAGCCATCTCTCCAGCCTAGAGTTTGTTTTAAAGTAGCATTCTTATTTCCCAATATATGATTGCACGTGTGTGTGTGTGTGCGCGCACACACACACACACACACACACACTCCTTCCCAATGTTCCCCTCTCACACTGTATCTACAAACATTTTCACAGTTCTCCAGTCATAAGCAACTTCATTGTCAGCAAAGTAACAAAAGTAATCTCATTTCATTTTAATATTATTTTATTTATTTATTCTGTTGCACTGGGGACTGAGCCGAGGGCCTTGTACCCCCTGACTCATGCACCTATATGTAACTCTAATTAAACTCATTGGTTTACACACACACACACACACACGTAAAAGTGAGATAACAGGGTTCCTGAAAATATACCAAAAGATGCGAAATGTCCTCTAGCCTGTGGGGGAAGAGTCTGGTTCTTCCTTAACTCTTCTACCTAAAGTCCTCCTTCCAGCCTCCTCCTTGCTGCAGGCAGAAAGAATATGAGTAGGATTATTTTCTTTCCTGGAAACCTGGTGGTGTCTGGACACCTGAGCTGCTCAATCAGCCCCCATTCAGTAAATTACCATAAAAGATCCCAGAGAGGGCTGGAGAGATGGCTTAGCGGTTAAGCACTTGCATGTGAAGCCTAAGGACCCTGGTTCGAGGCTTGATTCCCCAGGACCCACGTAAGTCAGATGTACAAGGGGGTCCATGCATCTGCAGTTCATGTGCAGTGGCTGCAGACCCTGGCGCACCCATTCTCTCTCTCTCTCTCTCTCTCTCTGTTTCTCTCTCTCTCTCTCTCTCTCTCTGTCACTCTCAAATAAATAAATAAAAATAAACAAAAAATGTAAAAAAAAAAAAAAAAAAAAAGATCCCAGAGATACCAGGTAGGCTTTCCCATTTTTCAGGAACCCCCTTCCTTCTTCCCTTCACTTAACCTCTACAATCTCTATAATAAAATCTTTCTGAAATTCACCCTCTGTGGTCTGTGGATTTCATTCATAAAATTCATAAGACAAGAACCTAAAGGCCACTGACTCGTGGAAGTTTTGTGTGACCGTGAATATCTGATACCTTAAATCCTGAATTATGGCCCAACCGAGAGCCAAGAATAGCTCCTTTGCTCAGACAACCCAAATTCCTGTATTAAAAGGGGGACTGCTGGGCATGGCGGCACACGCCTTTAATCCCAGCACTCGGGAGGCAGAGGTAGGAGGATCGCCATGAGTTCGAGGCCACCCTGAGACTCCATAGTGAATTCCAGGTCAGCCTGGGCTAGAGCGAGACCCTACCTTGAAAAAAAAAAAAAATGGGGGGTCTCTTTTATTAGTGAAGTGGAAAGATCGGTGGGAGAGAGGTTAACATGGGGGTAAATATGATCAAAGAACATGATATACAAGTATGAAAATGTCTTAATGAAACCCATGATTATGTATAAGGTATAAGCTGCAGAGAACTCAACACTAAACCAGACTGCTAAAAAAAAAAAAAAAAAAAAAAACCTGCCAAGGCTAGGGGACCATTGTGAAAGAGGTGGTGGGAAGATCATAAGAGCCACAGGGTGGACAGAAGCATCCTGAGGCACGGGCCCCACCCCAGAGAGACTGACTGAGACTTTAATTACCCAACAATGAACACCAACAACCCCACTGAGGAGAGTCTTGAGGGAAAGTGGGATAGGGGGAAGGAGATATAAGACTACAAGGGGCTGGAGAGATGGTGCAGTGGTTAAGGCGCTTGCCTGCAAAGCCAAAGGACCCTGGTTCAATTCCTCAGGACCCATGTAAAGCCAAATGCACAAGGTGGCACATGTGTCTGGAATTCATTTGCAGTGGCTGGAGGCCCTGGCATGCTCATTCTCTATTTGCCTCTCTCTCTCTCTCTCTCTCTCTCTCAAATAAATAAATAAATTTTTAAAAAGACTACAGGCTTGGGCTGGAGAGATTGCTTAGTGGTTAAGGCACATGCCTGTGAAGTCTGAGGACCCAGGTTTGATTCTCCAGGTCCCATGTAAGCCAGATGCACTGTAACATGTGACATGTAACTCCAGATGCATCTGGAGTTCATTTGCAGTGGCTAGAGGCCCTGGTGTGCTCATTCTCTCCCCCCCCCGCCTCTCTCTCTCTCCCTCCCTCCCCCCCCCTCTGTCTCTAATAAATAAATAAAATAAAATCCCAGCCGGGCATGGTGGTTCACACCTTTAATCCCAGCACTTGGGAGGCAGAGGTAGGTGGATCGCTGTGAGTTCGAGGCCACCCTGAGACTACATAGTGAGTTCCAGGTCAGCCTGGACTAGAGATCCTACCTCGAAAAACCAAATAAATAAATAAAAATAAAATCTAAAAAAAAAATCTATTAAGAAAGACCACAGGCTTTTTAAAACAATAAAAGTAATTTTTTTCAGAAAAAAACTATTTTCATAATATTTTCTTTATTTACTTATTTGAGAGAAAGAGAGAGAGAGAAGCAGATATATACAGAGAGAGGATGGGCATACCAGGGCATACAGCCACTGCAAAGGAACTCCAGACACATGCGCCACCTTGTGCATCTGGCCTACGTCGGTACTGGGGAATTAAACCTGGGTCCTTAGGCTTTGCAGGCAAGCACCTTAACTGCTAAGCTATTTCTCCAGCTCCCCAAAAAACTTAAAAAAAAAATCAAAGCCAGCATGATCAATGGATTGTTTAAAAGTGACATATATATATATATATATATATATATATATATATATATATATACACACATATACATGAAACTGCTTTAAGAAGCTCAGGAAAGAACCCTGTCCAGCAGTCTGGCCTTCAAAGTGAAACTTCAGACCAAAGAATCCTGAGCACTAGGCTGCATTCTGGTTGAACCTTTCTCTCCCTCTTCATTGTCCCCAAAGAGCAGATGTTAAAGGATTTCCAAGGGAGAACTGAAGCAAAGGTTTCTGAAAGTTCCCGCAGCACTCTCATCACTCATCATAAACTCTCTGCCCCTGGGCAGGAATGACACTTGCTAGGTTTTTTTTTTCCTCTCCCTCCCTCTCCACCTGTCACCCAGTCTCCCTTGGTATGCCAGGCCAGGGCCATTCGCACTCTGGGCTTGAATGACAAGGTCTCCCCTACAACCCAGAAACTCCCCTTCAACCCAAGTGACTATACCAAATTGAAGCCTCCTAAAAAAAAAATAGGTGCCACTTTCATAGCCAAACATCACAGCATGGCCATGATCTTTGCTTTCTATATTATTTTCTATATAATGATTGTTCCAGCTCAATCTTCCAGAACACATGAAGCTTCCATGGGAGACATACAAACTCCCAGGCATGACTAGTTATTCCTAACTTCCCTTGTGGCCTCTGGACTAGAGGCAGACCCAGCCACTGTTCTGGAATTCGAGGCAGAGATGCTTGACATAAGTAAGTAATTGAGTTAAGGGAGATCTAAAGAAAGACTTCACATTCACATTCATATGCTAAACTGGGTTAAAAATAGACTCAAGAAGGGCCTGACTTCACTTTTAATTTTAGCCTGGTGATGAACATGCCCTAAAGACAGAAAGTCACCAGGCATTTTCCTGAGTGCAATGATCTCCATATTTTTATAAAAAGGAAATGCAGCATGTTCTATTAATAAAAGTGCTGTGGCCTCAGTTAAATCTGGACAGTTCGTAAATCAGGGCTCGCTCTGGCCTCACCTTCCTGGGCCAGCCGCACACTCACACCCAAACCCAGGCAACTGGGCAGGTCACATGCATTGGGGAGGAAGTAGCCAGGGATCAAAGGCCACATGTGATCAGTTTGTGATCAGAGATGCACTGCAAGGCACGGCTTCTGGGCACTTCCCAGGTGACCAAGTGACTCAACCGAGCACATCTGCCAGTAACTCTTAAAGGGTGGCAGGATCTGGGAGCCCTGTGTGGAATGAGATTCAGTGACAATGGCAAACTTGGGTTATGGTTTTAAGAGGGAAATGAGGTAGAGAGGAGAGAAACTGTGGCATTTGATTCAGAAAGGACAAATCTGAACTGAAGTTTCCAGAAACAGAAAGAAAGAAAAAAAAGAAAGAAAGAAAGAAGGAAGGAAGGAAGGAAAGAAGGAAGGAAGGAGAAAGAAAACAAGGAAATAGGAAGAAAAGAAAGAAATAGGAAGGAAGGATGGGAGGGAGGGAAGTAGGAAGGAAGGAAAGGAGAAAGGGAGAAAGAAAGAAAGAAAGAAAGAAAGAAAGAAAGAAAGAAAGAAAGAAAGAAAGAAGGAAGGAAAGAAAGAGAAAGGAAGGAAGAAAGAAAGAGCGAGAGACAGAGAGAAAGGAGGGAGGGAGGGAGAAAAAACGCCCTGCCTGTGATAACCATCAATAAGGCTGACTGACTAGAATGTTATACATCCATATAGGTTCAGAGCCAAATTACTTCATTCTACCTTTAGTCATAATAGCTTATGTATTGCCACCTCTAAATTTGACCTAACACACCCCTGTGGTGATCAGGTAACTCCTGTTTGGAATACACAGACAGACCGCTTAGATTCCACCAACCTAAAGTCCAAAAATGTTATCAGATGACATCTAAGGCCTATAACAGAGATTTTCCCACTTTGTCGTAACTCACCTACCTGATGTTTCCACCAATGAATTTGAAAAATGCATTGATTGATGACTTTCTTTTGTTCCGTTTCATAAAAGCTTCGTAAAATAGTTACCACATTGGAACGTGGTATTTGAGAAACCTGAATCCATGTTCCTGGGTCATAATCACTCATATTTGGCTCCGGAATAAGCTACCTCACTGCTTTTGAGGTGAGATCTGAGGTTTTTTTTGTAACATCTTTTATATTTATTTATATTTTATTTATTTGAGTGAGAGAGAGGCAGATAGGGAGAAAATGGGCATGTCAGGGCCTTCAGACACATGCACCACCTTCTGCATCTGGCTTACATGGGTCCTGGGGAATTGAACCTGGGACCTCTGGCTTTGTAGGCAAGCGTCTTAACCGCTAAGCCATTCCTCCAGCTTGAGATCTGAGTTTTTGTATCAACACAAACATAGAAGTTACCACTGGCCTCTGGCCATCCAGGTAGTTACCTTCTCACCTACCAAAGGTTCTCTGTCCCAGCTCCCTGTGCCTAGCAAGCCACATGGTGAAACAAAACGTGACCGGGTGTGAAAATCACCCCCTCAGAGGGCTGGGCCCCCATGCCCAAGCTAAATGACAATTCCAAACGTAGGTAAGACTATAGGGCCACAGTAAAGTGCTGGGGCCATTTCCACCCCCCCCCCCAGCCCAGGTTTGGGTGTCTTCATACCCCTATGAGCTGAACTTCTGCACTTCCTTTCTAAAAGCACAGTTAGTTCAGCCTTACTCCCGACAGGCAGCGCTAAACACGATACAGACAATCTCATGTCACCCTGACAACAACCAAGTAAGACTGACTAAAATAAAAAAATAAAATAAAATAAACTGAGGCAAGGGCAAGAATGGACAGCCACCCAATAAGAACAGCCATGTCACTCTAACCCAGAACTCTCTCAACCCAAAGCTCCAGGTGACAGAAGGCAACAGAAAAGTCCCAATGACATCAAGGTGGAAGTTATTTAGTGGATTTCCATTTTCTTGCTTTACCTTCGGGTAAATTAACGTATTTCATATGTGTCAAGACAGTACTTGTGTGTGTGTGTGAATATTCATGTGTGTAGATGAATGTGGTAGGGGTGCATGTGAACATGTGTGTGCAAATGTGGAAGCCAGAGGTGTCTTCCTCAATCCTTCTCCACCTTATTTTCGGAGACAAGGTGTCTTACTGAACCCAAAGCTCACCAAGTTGCCTAGAGTAGATAGTCAGTGAGCCCCAGGGGTCCTCTTGTCTCTGTCTTCCCAGACTGGGATCCATGGAGCATGTCACCATGCCCGTCATTTGTGCACGGGGGCCGGGGACCCACACCCAGGTCCTCAGGCTTCCACAGCAAGCACTCTCCCCAGTCTCTATATATTTAATGTTCAAATTGTTTTAATATGTGGCCACTAGGAGCCCCTGAAAGTTGCCTTCTGAGTCCTTCTGATGAGATGCAGTGGTGCTTCATAGTTCCTTGGCTGTCTGGTGCAGTAAGATATTTGTTTTCATGTGTGTTTTCTGTCCCAGACCTGAAATCAGCCATGCGCCTAAAGACTCTTGGTTGCTGTTCAGTGGAAATTGTTCTACACGCATCTGAATGCTACAGGTGTTCATTGCTACCAGGTCTGTCATTATTTCAAGGCTGTTCAGTGGGCAGGGCTAAAATCTATTTATTGAAGAGAAAAATCCATAAAAAATATATAGTAATATTTCTAATTCAAAGCTTACATTATAGGATTTTTACATTTTGCTCTTTCTTTTGAGAAACAGCCATGTGCTCCAGGACCCACTCGTCTACCCTGCCTTCTCACAGCAGTCATGCATGCTTCTCTCTCAGTAGTAAATATGCAGATTTAAAATGTCATAGGCTAGCTTGGCCCTTTGTTGACTACACATAGTTTCTTGAATCGGTAAATGAAAGGTCGCTGGACTGGGAGGGGCTTCTTAGTACTTTCCCTTCCCTAATCCCCTTACAGCCTTTCTAACAAAACACAGATTTGATTTGGAATTTAATGGCACCACAGCCAAGTGCTGGCTCCTCTCCACACCACATCACTGAAGATCATCTTCCCCAGCTTCCCTCTCCCCATGGTCTCCTCCCAGTGTCTGAGACCAGGTGGCACATACACTTGTCTTCTAATTTGCCCCTACTTCAAACGCCTCTCAAAGTTGGCCCTCTGGTCATGGAGGGAATTATAAATATAAATTTATCTCCCCTCTCCCACACTACTTTCTCATACAAAAAAAATTGCCAAGATTATGAACTTTTTAGGAGACAAGGTGTCTTTTAACTCAAATTGGCTCTGAATTTCCTATGTAGTCAAGGATGACTTTGAACTTCTGATCCTCCTACTTCTACTTCCCAGTGTTGGGCTTGAACCTAGGGCTTCAGGCTGGGAAAGCACTCAGTCAGTTGATCTATGTCTCCGTCCCCTATGTCCACTTTCTATTCCAAGCTTTCTCCTTTAATAATATAGTCTTGAAATTTCCCCGCATTCATACATGAAGTAGGTCTTGGAGCATGGGGCTGAATTAATTGTCTAGACTGCTTTTGCCCAACATGCAATTGCTCTAGTCTTTTTTTTTTCTTTTTTTTCGCCTCTGATTCCAGGAACTGAACCCAGGCCTGCTGCCCTCCACCCATGTGCAAGAAGACCGCACCAAATCTACAACTCACATCTCAATCCACAGAGTCTAGCCAGAGGTCAGCTGTCAGAGGCAGGCCCCAGAAAGAGCAGTCACAGGATGCGTTCTACCTCCAAGGACCATGCAGGAGCAGAGGCTACTGGCCCCTCGCCTTGTACTCCTTCGCCTTCCCGCACCGCAAAACTCAGATTCTAGAGCCCATATGGGTCACATCTGAGGTGGGCTCACAAGACACCTGACAATCACTTTAGTTAGTGTTTTTATTTTTTTTCAACATTTTATTTACTTATTTGCAAGAAGAGAGAATGAAAGAAAGAGATACAGGCATACCAGAACCTCTTGCCTTTGCAAAGGAACTCCAGATACATACTCCACTTGGGGCATCTGGTTTTATGTGGGTAATGGGGAATGAAACCCAGGCCATCAGGCTTTGCAAGCAAGTACCTTTAACAGCTGAGCCATCTCTCTAGCCTCAGCTGGTATTTTTATGACAGTTTTCTAAGTCATTCACTAAAGATATAGTGAGTGCCTTCTAGGAACTGATCTTAAGACAGAAGCAAGGTCAGGGTTGGTAAATCTCTGAATTAAAAAAAAAAAAAAAAAACAAGCCGGGTGTGGTGGCACACTCCTTTAATCCCAGCACTCAGGAGGCAGAGGGAGGAGGATCTCCATGAGTTCAAGGCCACCCTGAGACTCCATAGTGAATTCCAGGTCAGCCTGGGCTAGAGTGAGACCCTATCTCAAAAAAAAAAAAAAAAAAACTCCCCTGTGGGCTGGTTCAGTAGGTAAAGTGCTTACACAAGCATGAGGATCCAAGTTCGAATCCCCAACACCCGTGTAAAAGCTGGAAGTGGTAGCATGTAACACTAGTGACTAAGAAACCATGCAACTTATACTGGGTCTCGGTCTGAGTGGGTCTATTGAGAAATCGTGAGCAGTCGCTCATTTTTCTGACAACTGCTTTATTTCAGCTGCCACAAGTCAGCTGTCATCATTGAAACAAGCTGCTCATGACAAAAGAAGCATCTCAGGGCTGCAACTGCTTTAAGCTGCATTGCTTTAGAAACTGGTTAAAATAAGTAGAGTAGGGGCTAGGGAGATGGCTAGTGGCTAAAGGCACTTGCTTGCAAAGCTTGACCACCTGGGTTCGAGTCCCCTGTACCCACATAAAACCAAATACACAAAGTGGCACATGCAACTGGAGTTTGTAGCAGGAGGTCCTGGTGTGCCCATTCTCTTGCTCTCTCTCTCTCTCTCTCTCTTTCTCTCTCTCTCTGTTTCTTCCCCCTTTTTCTCTCTCAAATAAATAAATAAAGTAGTTTTAGCAGAGCATGGTGGTACACGCCTTTAATCCCAGCACTCGGGAGGCAGAGGTAGGAGGATCGCCATGAGTTTGAGGTCACCCTGAGACTACCTAGTGAATTACAGGTCAGCCTGGGCTAGAGTAAGACCCTACCTCGAAAAACAAAACAAAACAAAAAAAAAAAGTTTAAAAAATAAGTAGAATATTCACTTGGGCTTAAAAACCTGTTTTTTGTAACAGAAGCCTTTGTTGAGCTCTGATACAGTGGGGTTTAAGGAGTGTCCCCAATGGTCACCTGTATGCTTGCACATACTGAGACCTCAGCCCAGGTATGACGGAGTTACAATACCAGTCACCTAGTAGAACACATATGAAGAGGAGGTTCAATTACAAAGCTACCCTAGAGAGGGTTTACTTCCCATTTTCCCTGGCCATTCACTATTTCAGTCCCAGTTGATATTAGTCTTATGCTTTTCCATGACGCAAGATCTAACACTCGATTGGGAATCTTGTCTGAATCAGACCAAATCATGTCATCTCTTCCTCACCATACAACTGAACATATTCTAGGTCTTTCTTTACCAGCATTACTTCCACTTACCCTCCTGTTATTTTCCTCTGACCTTTTAGGAGACTCAATTATACACCCGCAGATCCCCTTCCTCTCCCACTCCTATCAAACTGGAGCAGTACTTCCTATTCAGCTATTCAATCTTAAGATGCTCCCTACTAAATGAGATCACTTTGTAGCTCCTGTCTTTTCAGTGGATCTCAACAATTACCCATCACTCCCATCACCTAAACAGTGAAACCTAACATTGTGACCAATAAGCCAGTGCTCATTCTGAACCCCAGCAGAAAACTGCTTGGATATGGAGAGCAAACAGGGGTGGGGTGTCTGACTTTCCAAATCTATGCCAAAATGCCTGTCTAGTCTGCCAGTCTACCAGTCCGTCATCCACACAGCCCAAAGGAAGCACAAGATGAGGGGTGGGGGGCAATGAACTCTGGTGCCACACAATTCTCACCCATAAGACTATCTGAGTAGCTTTTCTTATCCTCAAGTCAGTTAGCTGGAAGTCTACAAACTATTTGACAGGGACCTTGGAAGGTGCTGAGCATAGCAAACTGGATCCCACTGGCCCTGCCTGCAAGGACTATGGAGGTGTCTAGGAGAAAAGAAACAAGAGGTAAGCATGGGATGGATGCTACAGGGGGTCATAGGGCATCACAGAAGAGAGTTGTCACCTGGCCTCTGTTCTTACCTGGGCTCAAGGAATGTTCCCTGAAAGAGGCGAGGTCTAAGCAAAATCCTCAAGGATGAAACTAGAATGTTCTGTCAAGAAAAGGGATAATGGTATAGGCAGGAATAGAGAAACAAGAGAGCAGCCTAAGAGAGCAAACCCAGTGCTAGTGGGTTAAGTGGAAACGGATCTGGAAGGCCCTGCTAAGCAGACTGAGTCTTGTCCTCCAAGACACCAGGGCCTCAAGCAGCCCGATGCCAAGGTGAAGGTTGTACTGCTCTAGGGAGATGGAACGTCAGGGCCCAGGTCTGGCCTTGGGAGCGGGTGTGGCGGCCCGAACTGAGTGAGTAGCAGCAGGCAAGGCAAGAGGGAAGGGGCTGAAAAGAAAAGAGGAGGGAGTGCGTGTTGGAAAAGTCAGAAGACCTGGCTCTGAGCCTGGACATTCCGGTCACTGGCTAGGGGACCCTGAGCCACTACGCGTTTCTTAATCCCTGCCTACTTCACAGGGCTATAGGAGGACTAGAGGGGATAACTGAGGAGGAAACCAAGCACCCTATGAACACCCTAACACTGCAAGTGCATGGTGTTGCCACTGCCAAGTCAGTGGCCTGTGCAGAGACCTCATGACTAGGGACTTCCAATTACCCTCACAGGCAGCAACCTTCCCCCTGCTTCCAGTAACTTCTTCAGTATTCAATAGTCAATGGACAATCCAGTCTCCCTTCCAGACCTGACTTCCTTGTCTATAACACAAGACAACCGAGGTAGACAAATCCAAAATCTTCTCCAGCTTGAAGTCATGTGGTGGCATTGCCTTAATCACCTTCCATGCCAGCTTCCATGGCAATACTTGTTTGTCAGGTGAAAAAATATGGGGAAAAGATTCATTAATAAAATAAAAACTGAGCTCATGACTAACTGACCCCAGAAATTAAGATAAAGAAGCATGTGCTCTTCAAATACTTTGAAGAGATATATTAATGCCCATATATTGATGCTTCTCTTGGTATTGGTTAAAGAAGCTTTTCTTTTCAGAAAAAAATTTAAAAATTCACCAGGTATGTGGCACATGCCTTTGATCCCAGCACTTGGAAGGCAGAGGCTACAGGAAGACCCTACCTCGAAAAACCAAAAAAAAAGGTGGGGGGGGAGGAAGGAATATGAGCTGGAGAGATTGCTCAGTGGTTAAGGCACTTGCCTGCAAAGACGAAGGACCAGACTATGATTCCTCAGCACTCATGTAAAGCCAGATGCATAGAGTAGCACAGGCGTCTGGTGTTCATTTGCAGTGGCTGCGTGTCCTGGTGTACCCTTTCTATCTTTCTACCTATCTATCTATCTGTCTGTCTACCTATCTGCCTCTCTCTCAAATAAATCAGTAAGTAAAATATTTTAAAAATTAAAAAATAAATAAAATGGAACTTTTAAAAAAGCCTTTATTGCTAACCATTGTACATACTGGCAACATACCATGATCATAATCCCCTCCCACCATCCTCGTCTACCCCCTCCAAATCCCTCCTCCACTGAATCCTTTCTGCACACTGGTGAAATCTGAATAAAATCTGTAGCTTTAATTTAACCAAATAGCAATGGTTGATGATAAAACTACCACACTAGGGTTAGAGAGATGGCTTAGCCTTTAAAGTCATTTGCCTGTAAAGCCTGTCAGCCCAAGTTCAATAATAATCCAGTACCCATGTAAAGACAATTGCAAAGTGGCTCATACATCTGGGGTTCATTTGCAGTAGCACAAGATCCTGGTGTACACACACATGCACGTGTGCACACACACACATACATATAAATAAATGAAACTGAAAATAAAAAAGGTACAGGAAAACAATTCAAAAGGTTTCACCAAAATAATTATTTTTGTGTACAACATTTATGCTCCTAAAAAGTTAAATTATCATTAGCCTAGTTATTAACCCAAGAGAAGCTATAAGAAATGCTGCATAGGAATATTAAGACCAGCATTATTTGTAACAACCACAAAACTGGAAAATCTAATCTAAATGTCTATCAACAGATGAATGGATAAATAACTGTGGTATATCTATAAAATAAAATGCAATGCAGCATTAACAATTCTATTTAAAAATTGATAATAGACTTGAATAGAAATTTATCTGAAGCGGATGTACAAATGGCCAGCAACTGTATGAAAAGCTCAAAAGTATTAGTTATCACTGAAATACAAATTGAAACTACAATGAAATAGCACTTTATACCCATTGACTGGCCATAAAAACTAATAACAGAGATGCTGAGGATCTAGCTCAGTTGGTAGCATACACAAGGCCCTGGGTTGAATCCTCATGGTAGTGTATACTGTAATCCCAGCATTCATAAGGTGAAGGCAGAAGGATCAGAAATTCAAGGTCATCCTCAGCTATATAACTAGTTGGAGACCAGCCTGGGCCACATGAGACCCTGTCTCAACAAATAGTAGTAGTATAGGAGTAATAATAATTAGTATTATCTGGGCATGGTGGCACACACCCTTAATCCCAGCACTCAGGAGGCAGAGGTAGGTGGATGGCCATGAGTTCGAGGCCACCCTGAGACTACATAGCAAATTCCAGGTCAGCCTGGGTTAGAGAAAGAACCTACCTCGAAAAACCAAAATAATAATAATAATAATAATAACTACTTATGTAATGTAAAATAGTGCACTTTGGAAAGTAGTCAGGAGGTCCCTCAACAAATTAAACATAGAATCACCATTTAACCAAATAATTCCACTCCAAGATACATCCTCAAAACAACTGACAACAGATGCTTAACTAAAAACTTGTACACAAATATTCATAGCAGCACTATTCACAGTAGCCCAAAGTGGAGCAACCCAATATCCATCAATGCACAAATGGAAAAGCAAAATATTATGTACCCATACAATGACATGATAGTGTGGTAATGGTAGAGCCTTCAAGAGGTGGGGCTTAGTGGGAGGTATTTAGGTAATAGGGGATGCTGGTTCAGAAGTTGTTTTTTAATATTTTATTTTCATTCCCATTTGAGAGAGAGAAATAGGCAGGGAGAGAGAGAGAGAGTGGGCATGCCAGGACCTCCAGCCACTGCAAACAAACTCCAGGTGCTTGCACCCCCTTGTGCATCTGGCTTATGTGGGTCCTGGGGAACTGAACCTGGGTCCTTTGGCTTTGCAGGCAAGTGCCTTAACCGCTAAGCCACTTCCCCAGCCCCAGAAAGTTTTAATATAGTCTTCCTGGGCTCCCAATCAGTCCCCCCAAGAACAAGCTGCTATAATTGGAGGCCACCCCACACACTTGCCATCTTCTTCAGGCTGCTGTTGTCCAACTTCTCTGCCATGGGTGACACAGTCAAGGAGGGCCTCACCAGAAGCCAAACTAATGAGGCCTCTAGATTTTGTACTTTCACCTCTATAATTAGATGAAGCTCTTCATAAAGCAATGGAGGCTTAGGTGTTTTGTGGTAACAACAAAAGATGGACAGAGGTGTTATGTATGTTTTTAATACAAAATTTAAAAATATTATTTCTGGGCTAAGGAAATGGCTGGGTGGTTAAGAGCACCTGTTGCTTAAGCATGAGGGTGTAGATAGCCATGTTCAACTCCCCAGAACGCACATAAAAAGCTGGGTGGGGCTGGAGAGATTGCCTAGTGGTTAAGGTACATGCCTGCAAAGCCTAAGGACCCAGGTTCAATTCTCCAGGACCCACGTAAGCCAGATGCACAAGGCCTGGAGTTTGTTTGCACTGGCCAGAGGCCCTGGCATGCCCATTCTCTCTCCCTCCACCCCCATCATTCATAAATAAATAAATAAATAAATAAAGGAAATCTTTATTTAAGAAAAAGCTGGATGTGTCCACCACTTCCAGGTTGAGACACAGACCTCTGATTCAAGGCAGGACATAGGTGAGCTAGAGAGGGTTACCTGAAGTTTTCCTCTGGCCTCTAAATTCAAACACCGGTTTGTGCATTTGCACACACACACATGTGCATACACCACACCACGCATACTATACACACAAAAATATAAATAAAAAATTATTCCCAAAGGAAATCATTGTGCTATGTAAAAGTTTAACCCTAGCCAGGAGTGGTGGCTCATTCCTTTATTCCCAGCACTTGGGAGGCAGAGATAGGAAGATCGTGTGAGTTCCAGGATACCGTGAGAGTACATAGTGAATTCCAGGTTTGCCTGGGCCTCAAAAAAAAAAAAGTTTACTTCTGTCAAAAAGTACATAATTTGATTTGTTTGCATAAAACTCTAGAAAATGCAAACTAACATATAATGATAAAAAGCAGATCAGCCGATACAGTGCTCTGGGGGTTAAATTACCAAAAGCAGAAATAAATTTGAGGGTAATACATTTATTAACAGGCTGAAGAGATGGCTCAGTGACTGAAGGTGCTTGCTTGAACAGCCTGATGGTCTGAGTTCGGTTAAAGCCACTTAAAGCCAGATAGACAAAGTAGCACCTGTGTCTGGAGTCTAGGTGCTTCAGCAGGAGGTCCTGGAGTATGCTCAATTCCCTCCTCCTCTCTCTCTCTCTCTCTCTCTCTCTCTCTCTCTCTCCTTTTCTCTCAAATAAATGGATAAATATTTTTAAATGTCTATTATCTCCATTGTCTGATGCTGATGAATGTGTTAAGTACAGCTTCAGAGACTTCAATTCTATCTCTGTTAACCTGGGGGGAAATCTTTTAGTTTTATAAATTATCATTGCACCCCTGAATTATAGAACTCTTGAATTTCTACTTGGAGGAGACCACTCTTTTGAGGACTGTCACTGTAAACCCTTTTGTAGGTCAAAGGGAAACTATTATTTTCGATTCGCTGATTCGCGTCAGTTTCAGTTTTTATTCCCCATGGCTTCTCAAAGATGAGAGCACCCACAAATCTCACCTGCAAAGACGCCTCAGCAAGCTCCTCTGGTGAAGCCACAGCGAGCCCCGAGTGGCCAAGATTCAAGGCAAGAATTCCTGCTGCTATTAATAGAGTCTGAGATGCTTGAATCATTGCTGAATCCTGGTTTTCTGAATTGGTTCAAAAATGGTTTGATAGAACTTGGCACTCACTTTGCAAATCAAACTATCCTATCTATTATTATTTCAGCACATGCTGAGGGATTACAAGTGTTTATATACTCTCTGCTCTGTGAGCATCAAGTTCAGGTCTCACCTAACATGCACAGCAAGCAGAATAGGTCAGTGAATCAAATGCCAGAGGAAAATTTGTTCATGGAATTTAAATTGCAATACAGATTTCACTTTAAACCAAAGGCACACTAAAGGTACAAAAAGATAAAAAGCTTATTTCTAGACTGCTCAGTTTGTCTCAAATTAAATTTAAAATTTTTTAAAAATATTTTAGTGTAAAGAGAGACTGAGAGAATGGGCATGCCAGGGCCTTTTGCCACTGCAGATGAACTCTGGACACATGCGCCACTTTGTGCATCTGGCTTTACGTGGGTACTGGGTAATAAATAGAACCCAGGCCATAGACTTTGTAAGAAATTGTCTTTAACCATTGAACTATCTTCTCAGCCCCTCAAATTAAATTTGACCCTACTTTCTGATTTGTTTCAGACATTGTTTTTCCATAGTATATTTTCCTAAGCAAATGGGTTTTATATGAATTCTTTTATAGATAGACATATTCACCCAGAGATGATTTGATCACTTGGGCTTCCATAACATTCTTCCTTTTCAGGCCCCTCCCGGGCTTTTGTAAGCTTTCCTCTTAGCTTTCCCGAGGACTGACTGTAAGGTTGTGACTCAGCTTCTTCATCTAGAAAGTGGGGAGAGTAACAGCTCTTACTTCACAAGAGTATTGTTGAGCTAAAGCATTAAGTGGCGTTAAAGCTCAAGAAGTCCTTTGCCCGGGGGCTGGCATGCAGAAGCGCTCAGTGAGGCCCACATTCCTGTCCTTTATCGCTGTTGTGCCCTTTGGGGATGAGAGCACTAGGTTCGCGGTTAGTGGTGGCAAAGCTGGGTCGGGCACACGGAGATGGAGCACACCTGCTACCGATTCTGTCACGTTCCCACCATCTTCCCCACCCACACATAGTTTCTGTATGAAAATCAGCGTACAAAACTAGAACAGGCAAAAATAGAGTGTAACTTAAATCTGAAAAGCATGAACAGACCCTGGCCAGCTCCAGACACACCCAGTGTAAGCTGCAAAGTGACTAAGTCATTTGTCACTTTTAACGTCCGCTTCATATAGTTGTCTAGAAAAAGAGAGAAGAGCTGAGGCAAGAGGATTGTTGTGAGCCTGAGATAAGCCTGGGCTACAGTGGTAGACTCTATCACCAAATCAAAACAAAACAAAAAAATGAAGAAAGGAAGGGAAGAAGGAAGGAGGGAAAGGAAGGGAAGGAAAGAGAAAGGAAGGAGGGAGGAGGGAGAAGAGGAAAGAGAAAGGTTTCTACACAGAGCCAAGACAGCTTCAAAACAACTAAAAAAGTTCTTATGGCCAAATAAAAAATTATCCTAGAAAACACTTCAATGCCTTTAGCATTGAAAGGGATTCATAGTCATCTTGGATGGATATGACAAAGCCCTGTGGGGACAAAACACTTTCTGCCAAATTAAGTGGAAAGTAGCTGGCCCATGGGTCAAGTCCTATGAAGCCAGGTCTAGAAACATTCGGTCTCAATATAATACCTATGGACTAGTAGAATCCAATTATATCTGCAAGGTTGTTTGATTTTAACTAAATGTCCAAACTCATTTCTAAAAGCAATATTTCTTTTAACAGTTCTATATATGTCACTGAGTATTTATTAAAAATTCAGCCGGGCGTGGTGGCGCACGCCTTTAATCCCAGCACTTGGGAGGCAGAGGTAGGAGGATCGCCGTGAGTTCGAGGCCACCCTGAGACTCCATAGTGAATTCCAGGTCAGCCTGGGCTAGAGTGAGACCCTACCTCGAAAAACCAAAAAAAAAAAAATTCGATCACATTAAAACCACTAGAAATCTCTTGGGATGACAGAGCCCCACACAGACCACTTATCAATCACAAAGAGGAAAACGCTCCTGTGTCCTGGAGAGACCTAGTGATCACTATGTTAGCCAAGGGATCAACCTTTGCTGGGCACACATCACTATCTACGAAAATGCATATCCTGAACCTGGCCATGAAGACAAGTCGACAACCGGCATCATTCTTCAAGACCACTAACCTGAAATCTTTGATCAAGAAGAACAGGAGTGGACTGGAGAGAAGGCTCAGTGGCTAAGGCACTTGCCTGCAATGCCTAACGACCTGGGTTTGATTCCCCAGTAACCACATAAAACCAGATGCACAAAATGGTGAATACATCTGGAGTTCATTTGCAATGGCTAGAGGCCCTGGCATACCTGTTTGTTCATTCATTCTCTCTCTCTCTCTCTCTCTCTCTCTCTCTCCTTAAAAATAAATAAATAAAATATATCAAAAAGGAGGAGGATGGCTGCACAGATGGCTTACAGTTAAGGCACTTGCCTGCAAAGCTAAACTACCCAGATTTGATCCTCAGTACCCATGTAAGTCAGATGCACAAGGTGGCCCACACATCTGGAGTTCTTTAGCAGTAGCTGGAGGCCCTGGTGCACCCATTCTCCCTCTCCCTCTCCTCTCTTTCCCCCTTTCTCTCAAATAAATAAATAAAAGGAGGAGGAGAAGAAAAAGATAAAGGAATAGGAGGAGGAAGAGGGGGAGGAGGAGGGGAGAGGAACAGGAGGAGGGAGAAGAGGAAGAGCAGGAAGACAAGGAAGAGGAGGACGAAGAGCAGAAAGAGGACAAAAAACATGAGGCTGGGTGTGGTGGCACATGCTATTAATTCCAGCACTCAGGAGGCAGAGGTAGGAGGATCACCATGAGTTCAAGGCCAACCTGAGACTACAGAGTGAGTTCCAGGTCAGCCTAGGCTAGTGTGAGAGCCTATCTCAAAGAAAAAAATAAAGGAAAAAAGAAAGAAGGAGGAGGAAGAAGGGAGAAAGTGGGAACATTTGGAAGATTAAGAGAAAGTGATATCATAAGCAAATGCATTTGTGAACCCAACCAGGGGCTTTAAACCCAACTATATGAGAGACTGTTTTCCTAAAAACTAAAGGTCTATGGCATACCACCCTGAATGGGCCTGATCTCGTCTGAAAACTATAGGAAGTTAAAAATCTAGTGTTGGGGGGCTGTAGCTGTAGCTCAGTAGCAGAGCACCTGCCTAGCAAGGCCCTGGGCTGGATCCCCAACTCCATGGATATGCGCAAGCGCACACACACACGTGCGCGCGTCTAGTGTTGAGGAAAAATTATTTAAATAAAATTAATTTCTTTAGCTATGTTTATACAACTTACTTTTACATAGTTCAGTGGGGAGAGAGAAGAGACACACACAAGAACAAGCAAGGGACTGGAAAGATGGCTCAGCAATTAAGATGCTTGCCTGCAAAGCCCAACAACCTGGGTTCAATTCCCCAGTACCCATATAAAGCCAGACACAAAAAGTAGCACATGCCATTTCTGGAGTTCATTTGCAACAGCTAGAGGCCCTGGTGTTCTCTCTCTCTCTCTCTCTCTCTCTCTCTCTCTCTTCTCTTTGTCTCTCTCCGCTTGTGAATAAAGTAAAATAAATAAATTTGCCAAGTGTGGTGGTAGAGCACTTGGGAGGCAGAAGTAGAAGATCACTGTGAGTTTGAGGCCACCCTGAGACTACATAGTGAATTCCAGGTCAACCTGGGCTAGAGCAAGACCTTACCTTGTAAAACAAACTAAATAAATAAATTTTTGAAAAATAACAGCAGTAACAGAAACATAGTCCTCCCAACATAAACTATATCCTAATACAGTCAAAATTAAGTCCTTGGCAGAAACAACTTTGTAACCGAGTGAAAGCCGAGGCGGCAGAAATGATAACAGGCATTCCTGTCATTGGTGTAGGAGAAGCAACATGTGTTTTCTGCCCTTTTAATACAAATATTAGCTATTCTTTTACACCTTAAAAAGTCCATCTTTATAGCCTAGCTTGACAGGTGTCAAGGGAAGGAGGCTGGGTACGAAAGGAAGACAGATCTTCGGGGTTTTCCTATGAAAGACCTGGAGTGAAGTAATCTTGACTCAAGAAGAGTAGAACGTGCGAAACCTGGCATTCGCTTGGCAGGAAGGCAAACACGAGATGCCCTGGAGAGACCCCATTTCTTGCTGTGTACGCAAAATCCAGGCAAGGCAAGGAGATAACACACACACACACACACACACACACACACACAGGAGTGCTCTCCTTGGTCACATGGGTGAGCAGATGAGAGCCAGTGCACAAATGATGAATTCACAAATGACCTTCGTCCACTTTCTCTGTCCACTTCCATACTATCAAAAGACTAGCCTCACCAGGCGTGGTGACGCACACCTCTAATCCTAGCACTCAGGAGACAGAGGTAGGAGGATGGCCATGAGTTCAAGCCCAGCCTGAGACCACATAGTAAACTGCAAGTCAGCCTGGCCTACAGCAAGACCCTACCTTGAAAAAACAAAAACAAAACAAAAAAGTGTAGCCTAATCCCAACACTCAGAGGCAGCTAAGGCAGGAGGATCTCTATGAGTTTGAGGCCAGCCTCAGCTCTAGAATTACAGAAATACAGAGTGAGTTCCAGGTTAGCCTGAGTTTGATTCAAACAAAAAAAAAAAAAAAAAGGAAAGAAAGAAAAGAAAAGAAAGAAAAATAGTAAGCCAGGAGTGGTGGTGCACACCTTTAATCCCAGAATTTGGAAGCACAGGTAGAAGGATCACCATGAGTTCGAGGCCACCCTGAGACTACATACTGAATTCCAGGTCAGCCTGAGCTAGAGTGAGACCCTACTCCCAATCCAAAAAAAAAAAAAAAAAAACTCACGCCTTTAATCCCAGCACTTGAGAGGCAGAGGTAGGAGGATACGCGCGAGTTTGAAGCCAGCCTGGGACAACATAGTGAATTCCATTCCAGGTCAGCCTGGGGCTGGTGTGAGACCCCACCTCGAAAAACAAACAAAAGCAGCCTAGCAGAAAGGACAACAGATGAAACATAGGGGTTCTCATCCCACCATGACCAACCACCTCACTGTGCGACTTGACACAATTCTCTCATGTTCCTTTGTCTTCCCAGGATGTTGGACTAAAACAGCTACCAGATGCCTTCCAAGATGCCAAGGGCAGTGTAATCTTAAAGACAATGCAGCAACGCTAGTGTGAAATGTCTGTTCCTTGGGGAGGGGGGTTGAAATAGTGTTCCTATAGTCTCTAATGGCAACAAAACACACTCACTGAGAAAATCTATATAAAGTAAAATGTATACAAAGACAAACTAGAATTGTGCTCTAATTGTATGATCCAGAGTTGGGACTACTGCAGACATCTTGATATTTCGAGTTTCTTAGGCCTGTAGATGCTGGCACATATAACTCGCGCACTTTTTTTTTTTTTTTTTTTTGAGGTAGGGTCTCACTCTGGCTCAGGCTGACCTGCAATTAACTATGTAGTCTCAGGGTGGCCTCGAACTCACAGCGATCCTCCTACCTCTGCCAACCTAGTGCTAGGATTAAAGGCGTGTGCCACCACGCCCAGCACACATTTCTTTAAATAGAAATAGGGAATGCTTTTACACATGCTTTCTACATGTTTATTTGCTACTACATAGACCTCATTTCATATCAAATGCAAGATGATATTCTAATGGCTGGACGATATATATTTTACAGACACATGATTTATTTTCTCAAATGGACAATATTTCCGTGGTTCTAACTTTCTTCTTCTCTGCAACATTTCAAAAAATATCCTTATATTCATCCTCACTTATGTATATAACTTAAAGTATATACATCAAGATTCAATCATACAAATCAACTCCTTTTTTTGTTTGTTTGTTTTCTGGGGGGTTTTGTTTGTTTTTGAGGCAGGGTCTCACTCTAGTCCAGACTGGCTTCACAGTGATCCTTCTACCTAAGCCTCCCAAGTGCTAGGATTAGAGGTATTAGCTACCACACCTAGCTTTCACCTTCTTTTTTATGCAGGGTTTACAGGGATGCCCAACTTTTTAACGTTGCAACATGAAGTTGTTATCTACAAATGTGTTGGGCCACATTAACAGCTATCTTGGCATACATACCCACAAACGACAGACTAGACATGCTTGGTCTAAAATATGTCTTTTGAGGGCTGGAGAGATGGCTTAGTGGTTAAGGCACTTGTTTACAAAGCCAAAGGACCCAGGTTCAATTTCCCAGTACCCATGTAAGCCAGATGTCCAAGGTGCCTCATTGTTTACAGTGGCTAAAGGCCCTAGTATGTTCGTTCGTTCTCTCTCTCTCTCTCTCTCTCTCTCTCTCTCCTGTCTCTTTCTAATAAATAAAATATAAAATTAAATAGGTCTTTTTCAATATCAAAGCTTTCCCACAGCTCCATGCCTACTAGAGGAGGACACAGCTCTGGCTAAGGCACACTTGTCCTTCAGAGACATGGAAACTTTCCTTTGGTCTTTGGATACAGCAAGGACACATGAAAACCTGAGGCCCAGCTTGGGGAAAATTGCAATTTTTGTAAGATAGAAAAGAATGTTTACTGAGACATCTCTATCACACCTTCCGAGGCTCAGGGTCCATTGTGAAAGAGGTGGCAGAAAGAATGTAAGAGCCGAAGGAAGGGTAGGGCTGCTTACAATGCACTCTTCCAGATACAAAATGACTTGGATATTCAAGAGCTGGCAGTGCCTGGCACTACCTACACAAGATCTTCATAATAAGAGGACAGGAGGATGACATCAAAATAAAAGAGAGACTAATTGAGAGGGGAAGGGGATATGATGGAGAGTGGATTTGTGAGGGGAAAAGTGGGAGTGGGGAGAGAATTATCATGGTTTATTGTCTATAATTATGGAAGCTGTCAATAAAACTTTTAGAGTGTTTAGCGGGTCAAGTTTCAGGTGGTCTCTGCAGCCCATGAAGCTGACTGCACATCCCTGTATACAGAGTGGGCGCTCAGCCATGCTCCGCTGACACACTTTCTCGTATTATGTTTACATTTTTTTTGCCCATAAAGCCAATGGCAAATATATTCCCACCTGCTTGTGTGAAATGCATCCAATTTAGACAAATGAAAACTATAGATTCAATCTCTTAAATTGAGAACAGTATTCAAGGATTTACTTTAACTTCCCCAAATCATTAACATGTTAAAATAATTAGTTTTGTAATGCTCCAAAATGTTAAAGATTTGAAAATGTCTTCCTGTTACCAACATTGGCATCTATATTTCTGGTTTTAAATTATGTCACAGATGCAAATATCCTTTGTAAATACTAGAGAAAGTATTCACTTCTCTTTCTGTGGTTGCTTAGTGGGTGATCAGTCTCATAAATATGTACCTGTGGCCACAGCTACAAGGTAACTGAAGAGGGACATGGGCTCTAGCAAGTGGGTGTGGGATGCAGAGGAAGGCTTTCTATACTGAGGATCACTCAGGAACATTCCTGAAGACTCACCTAATTTGATTTTTGTCAGAAACTGTCCCTCATTTCCAGTCCCTGGGGAAACTGGATTGGAAAGGTTAATTTACTTCTCCGGGCCACCCACTCTGAATCTTCTCCTTTCTGGACCTCCTGGTCAGAAACCCAAGAATTAATTTAGAGTAAAGATACTCATTTTACATTTGATGGTGTTAGGCTAATCCTAAATTGTTCTGCTTAATAAGGTACTAAAAATAAACTGAAAGAGGAGGTTTAGTAAAATTAATGATATATTTGTTTATTTTCTTATATATCCATATATCTACCCCTATGTGTTGTATATGTATACTCACATAGGCATATATATCCTTGTTGTCCACTCCTGACACTGGAGGAGGTGAGTCTAACAAGCTGGACCATGATGGCAAATGTCTAAAATCTCAGCACTTAGAAAATAGAAGTAGGGGGCTGAAGAGATGGCTCAGTAGTTAAGGCGCTTTCTTGTGAAGCCTAAGGACCCAGGTTCTATTCCCCAGTGGCCATGTAAGCCAGATACACAGGGTGGCTCATGCTTTTGGAGTTCATTTGCTAGATGCCCAGGTGTGCCCATTCTCTCTCTCTCTCTCTCTCTTTCTATCAGCCTCTTTCTTTCAAATAATTTTTGTTGTTTGTTTTTTTCGAGGTAGGGTCTCATTCTAGCTCAGGCTGACCTGGAATTCACTATGGAGTCTCAGGATAACCTCGAACTCTCGGCAATCCTCCTACCTCTGCCTCCCGAGTGCTGGGATTAGGCGTGCACCACCACGCCCAGCTCAAATAATTTTTTTTAAAGAAAATAGAAGTAGGAGGATCAGAAATTTAAGGCCATCCTTGTTTTGCAGCCAGTTCCAGACCAGCCTGGGCTACATGAAATATTGTCCCAGGGCTGGAGAGATGACTTAGTGGTTAAGTGGGTTTCCTCTGCAAGCATGGGACCTTGTTCCACAGCAACAAAATTTTTTTAAAGATGGGTCTACAGGATGGAAAGACAGCTCAGTGGTTAAAGGTGCTTGCTTGCAAAGCCTTCCAGGCTAGACTCAGTTCCCAACACACCCACAAAAGCTGGAAGGAAAGAGTAGCAAGAGGCATCGGGAGTTTATATGCAGGGGCAAGAGGTCCTAGAGTACGCGTGCATGCCCACACACACACACACAAAACTAAAAATAAATAAAAGATGGACCTAATGAAATTCAAAAACATAGTTGAGAATGAGTCTACAGAGAAGCTGTAAAATGGAAAAGTGTTTAAGATGTCCTGACAGCCCTAAGGAGTTTGCCAGTGCGACTCATAGCGGAGATCTGATGGGTCGTTAGTGTGACGGAGAGAAAGCAGATGCAAAGTCAAGGCAGGAGCACATGGGCCGGGTGTATCTTTAAAGCAAATACCCACATTAAAGAAGGAAAAGGCAGCGTGAAAACTATCTTCATGGGGTGATAACCACTCCCTGAACACATGTGCGCCCCCAGCCTTTTGTTTCTGAACACATGGAAAGATTTATTCTGCAAACTGAGCCGCAAGTTATTAACACATCGTGGAGCAAGCGGCTTCCCTACTCTCCTTTCACCCATAAAGCCCATCTAGCACCAGTGTGGGCCATCTCCCCTACCGACCCGCTGTCAGCGCGCTGGAAAACTGCCTTGTAAGCCATCAGCGGGCTTGTCTTCTGAACTCCAGCAGGAGTTGTGGGAAGGAAGGAAGTGTGATCATGTAGATGAATATCTGTAACGTACCTGACACACGTGAACGAAGTATCTGGGGGTTAGGGTCTTTCCCTTCTACTACCTCCCCAAACAGCTGCAGGAAATGACTTGTCCTAACACTCCCTGCGCCATAGAAACTTATCTAGCTCCTCCATTACGTGAAATTTAAACAGCGACCACCCATTGAGACAGTCAAACTATCAGCCCACCAACTGTGCTGGAAACTCAACTGCCATTGCAATTTCAAAAATATGCCTTCTTGGGCTGGGGAGATGGTCTAGTGGTTAAGGCACTTGCCTGCAAAGCCAAAGGACCCAGGTTCGATTCCTCAGGACCCGCCTAAGCCAGATGCACAAACTGGTACATGCATCTGGAGTTCGTTTGCTGCAGCTGGAGGCCCTGGCATGCCCATTTTCTTTCTCTCTCTCCCTCCCTCCTTTTTCCCTCTCTCTCAAATAGATAAATAACTATTTAAAATTTTTAGTGTGCCTTCTTAATTAGAATCAGGATGTCCTTGTCTGCTCACAGGCGGGAACTGGCACTATGAGGCATCTAGAATAACCCATATGTTACCAAAATCAACCAGGTTCATTAACCAGAAAAGGAACTGTGTGCTTTCCCGCTGATTGCTAATTGTCATCTTTCTCTGATGTTGAAATATATCCCAAGTGATTTTAATTTCTGCAAAGATTTTTAAGATATATTCTCAATAGCCCTGCAAGCTCCACATCACACCCACAGTGAATCTATATAAAATTTTGCTGTTAAAATATGAAAAATATATTGATTAGATCATCCTGAACTAGAGTATCACCATTCAGGAAACAGAGCCGTTAAGTGGCATTTTGTGGCACAAGAGACTCCTTCAAGTGTTTGTCTGGGGTACCTTCCCGCTTAGGAACCTCTTTTTGGAGTTAGCTCCTTCCATTCTTAGCTCCCATGTTTGGTGAAATTATTTTAAGTTCTATCTTTCATTGACACCTTAGCTCCCTGCATTGTAATTTATTTTGTTTATCGAAGCTGTGAATTTCAACTACATGGTTTTGTTTACTCAAGGGAGGAAAGAAAAATTAGTTTAAAGTGGAGTCAGGACGGTACAGCTGCAAGAAAAATAAATCAAGGGGAGAGAAAAGAAACTGGGTAATGCCAATTATTTCACCTTAAGTCAGTCTGGTTGGGGTTTCCCCCTGGCCACTGGCTATTGGGACAGGCAGAGAGATCTTAGAGTTCACTTCCAACTTATAGAGGTTAGCTTTTTAAATTATAAATCTGATCAGTTGCTAAGGATGTAACGAAACAAGAAGTGTATAGAAGAAAAGGGATCAGTGTTTCCTTCTCTCCCCCTCAGCACGGGCATCCAAGCAGCACCATATGTCCTCATTTACTGTGACTAATGGAAGTAATGTTCTACATTTCATAATACTGACCTCTCGGGCAATTTGAGAAAAACTCATAGCTCAATGGCTATTCCTATTATCCAAAACTACTTGCAAAACTAAAACCCTCCAGCAAAAATGCCTTTTAAAAACTACCTTTGACTTTCTGGAGAAGCAAAGAAACTTTTAAGAATGTTAAGAAAAAAGCCTGTCCTCTGTCCTTCCCTGTTCGGGAAAACACTTAATCCTCTCGGATGTTTTCCCCGGCCCAATGCTTATTTTACGCGCAGTTTAAGACGGTGTTTAAAATTTTCAAAATTCCTTCTACAAGTGTATGCCTATTCCCTCTTTAAAAGGGGGGAACTCAAAAGGATGTTAGAAACTAGTACAGATGTTAGAAATTCCATCCTCTTTCCAGAGAAAGATCAAATATGTCTGTGAAATAATCCCACCCCCCACCTTCCCCTTCTTGTTGTTGTTGTTGTTGTTTCAAGGTAGGGTCTCACTCTAGCCCAGGTGACCTGGAACTCACAAATGCTGGGGATTAAAGGCATAAACCACCACGCCCAGCTGGTAATGTCTTTTTTTATTTTTATTTTTTGGTTTTGTTGAGGTAGGGTTTCACTGTAGTTCAGGCCTGACCTGGAATTCACTATGTAGTCTCAGGGTGGCCTCGAACTCACAGCGATCCTCCTACCTCTGCCTCCCGAGTGCTGGGATTAAAGACGTGAGCCACCACACCCGGCTTGGTAATGTCCTTTTTTAGCAATTATTTTATTTCCTCCCCTTAATTGTGGATATAATTATCAGCCTGTCCATCAAAGTGGTGGACATCACCTAGAAATCATGCACATGTCACACCCTAACAGTTGCATAGAGAGCCCTCCGTGAAGGAGCGCTGTAAAATTATCTACATGAGTCAGGGGAGCACTTAGCTTTGTAAACACAGAAAGGCAGCGGCCCAATGCTACAGTCTAAACTAGGATTCAAAGCTGTGTTTTTGTCTTCATAAACCCACACTTGCATGCAGGTAACAGTAGTTATGAAATGCTAAACAAAACCTTTCTGGGGCTGAAGAGATGGCTCAGCAGTTAAGACACTTGCCTTCAAAGCCTAAGGAATCAGGTTCAATTCCTCAGTATTCACATAAAGCCAGATGCACAAGGTGGTTCATGCCTCTGAAGTTCCTTTGCAGTGGCTAGAGACCCTGGCGTGCCTCCCTCTCTCCCTCCCCCCTTCTCTCTCAAATAAATAAATAAAATATTTTAAAAAAAAAAAAACCTTTCCAGGGCTAGAGAGATGACTTAGTAGTTAAGATGCTTGCCTGCAAAACCAAAGGACCAAGGTTCAATTCCCCAGGACCCACATAAGCCAGATGCACTACGTGTTTATAGAAATGATCTAGAAAAGTAAAAATAATTCATACTGAAATTAACTATGTAACTTAATCCCATGCATTACTCAGAAATATCTTGCAGCAAGTCAAATAATTTAGAAAAATTATCTATGTGATTTACTTCATAGAAGGTATGTATGGGCTGAGAAAATGGCTCAGGAGTTAAAGGCACTTTCTTGCAAAGCCTGGCAGACTGGGTTCAATTCCCCAGCCACCCATGTAAAGCTGGACAGGCATTCATTTGTAGTAATGAAAGATCCTGACATACTCATACACACATGTGCAAATAAATGTAAATAATTTTTAAATGTTTGTCGGTTTGGTTAATTTTCACCTTGACTAGTGGTATATACCTCATTGTAGTCCAATCTAACTGCTGATGTTCACATTTCACATAAGACTATCTGTTTTCATTCTGACAGAAGTTCAGAAACTTACAATCTAAAATTTAAATGTCTGATCATTGTTCATTGAGGTTAATAACTTCTTATAAACCAAGGGTTATGTATGATTTTTAAATCACACTATTAAAACAATTTTGGAAGTAAGCCTAAATGAATATTTGAGAAGGTAAAGCCCTAGAAAACAATCACTAGCACCAACATTTTCTTCTCCTGATATGGAAAATAAACGCATATCTTGTTTAAGTCCTTAAATTATTGTAGTCTCCTACATTCATCTTTTTTAAAGTGTTTATATTTCTTGCTGCCTAAAGGCCTTAAATAATGTTTCATATACTAATAGCTCTACATTGGGAATTTGCAGAATTCACATTTCAAACACAAAACTTACAAGATACTAGATATATGTGACTGTAACTTGTTTGATCATCTTTACAGGTAAGGCTATATTGGCCAGGGGCTAGGGACATACATGAGCAGAAAGAATATGGGTAATTCTAAACTGAAGCTGAGAATGCAGTGAGAAGAAAACTAAACACACCTGATTAGAATAAAAGCACTCCACAGAAGTTAACTAGACTAGACCAACCTTCCCAAGTACTGAGATGGACTGTGGTAAAATAAACACGCCAGTAAGTGTGATTATCCATCATCACACTGCATGTGCTGACTACTTAAGGGCAGTTCATAGCAGGTCTTAAGACCAAATAGAATGCCTGTGAACAAAAATAGATTTTTATTATGATCGTTATTGTGATGTTACCCAAGTTGCTGATCACCCAAAATAAAAGCCATCTCAGTAAACATGGACCTTAAAAGGTGACAAGGGACTTGTAATCCCCAAATGCTTTGCAACGTAAGATTGATGTCTCTCTCCATCATTTTGAGATCGGAACATCTTAAGAATTACATAATATCTCCCTGAAATATCTATAAAAACTAGAGGTTTTTCATAACATGTAATATGTTTCACTCAGCAAAAATTTTATCCACATCTTTTAGCTCATGGAAATCTCCAAACCCCGAGGAGGGCAATTCACTTGCGGCCAAAGGCAGGCTTCCCGCTACCATATCTCGAAGATGGTTGGTGCAAACAGCACCTCATAACGACATAGAAATGGCTGCTCAGATTAAATTATGCAAACGTAGTTTCAAAATAACCTGCTCAAGTTTCAGCGCATTAAAGATGGACCTGAAGAGCATTTGCTGTGTTGCGCCTGGTTGCAGCGGAATTTCAGGAGGGACTGGGAGAAGCATAAACCCCAAACCCTCCTTATAAAGAAAAGCTCTGAAACATTAGCACCCAGACATCATATCCCATGGGCACGTTCACCTCCCTGAACACAGAGCCGGGATCTGTCACCAATGCCATGGGCGCTCCTTGAGGACTCCACCCTGGCCTGCAAGCACAAGAGGCCATCTTGGAAAGACTCCTTCTTATCTTTTAAAATAAGATATCCCAGAGATGAAATATTTAAAGTAGGGGATAAATATATATAGATTACACTATTAATTATATGAAATAATTAAAATAGATTTTAAATGTTCCATTCCCACAAGATGGAATTCATTTTCTGCCTGGTTAACACTTCATAATCAAACAGCCGTCTACAAAGATTTTTCTGGGAATAAAAAGTTCTCAGTTTTCTTCTACTTAAAACCAAATGCTGTGAGATTACAGAACAAAAGCAATTTCGATAGGCTCACGGCACAGGCCAATTTCAAGGTACAAGACACTGGTTTAGCGACACTGGTTTGAGAAGGACAACGGATACCTCCAAATTAATAAATGGTCCAATTGGATGTTTTAGCAAATAAACTTTAGATTTAAATAATTTTTCGCTGTTGATTTGTATTTGTGATGGGGACGATAGACAAATTTCAAGTGTTGGCGTTACATAAACCCAGTGATATTTAGTGTTTGCTAAAATGATTTGCAAAACAGGAAAAATAAGCACTAAGAAATATTTCCATTTTTAAAAAGTTGTAAACTACAAGTGAACGTTTATATATATAACATCAATAAAAACTTTAAAAAAAATTAATGGCGTTTCAGTTCAACCAACCAGTAAGTATAGGAAACCATTTTGTTCTGAAATGTGAGACCAACGTGATTGATGTCAAAGTTGAATTTTCACTTTTTCTTTTAAATTGCGTAACTCAGTTTTTAAAACAGCATATACCTAACCGGTCATCTACTTCCATTCGCCCTTCTCAGTGGTGAGTTCTCTCAGCACAGCCTCACAGTTTATGTAACTGACTGCCAACATCAGCCAGGCAGAGCTGGAAAACTTCAGCCCTGTTCTACTGAAGTTCCCTGCATTTCCCTACTTTCGCTTGGTTTCAGTGGAGCGCTTAGCTTTCATTTCCCCACACTTCTTAAACAACTCTTAAGGACCTCATGACGAGCTGGCCAAATCTTTAGGAAAATAACGATGCTTCAAATAATCCAACATCCTAGGCCTTACACTGTTCCAAACACAATTTTGAAGGAATCAAGTATCTCCATTTTGCTGTTATATTTCCCCCACCCCCCAAATGGCCCAAGAAGTTTCTAGGGACCCTCTGATCATCCCAACCTAGTCAGGTACTGGGAAAGACAGCGAAAACTCACGACTCAAGTCGTGAAAAACTGTAGCGGGGCTGAGAACTCTTTAAGGGCCTTGTGGAAAAGTGTCTACGATTAGGACAAAGCCAAGTGCGTCGTTTACAAACCCTCATGTCCCCCTTCGCCTCGGAGTCACTAGTTGACTCCAGGGCACCCTGAAAGGTAGTTTCGTGGGTCGCCCGTGGGGGCGGCTCGCACGCGCGCACTCGCGCTCCTCTGTCCATCCGCGCTGGCGGCCTCTGGGGACCAAAGGATGAGAAGCCGTCTTGGGACCATCTCCACTCTCTCAGTTTGTACTATTGAGGTCCAAACTACCCAGCAACATCCCTCAAGTGAAAATAAAAGAGAGAAGGAAAAACAAAACTATTTTCCCCCCAAATAACTTAGCCGCTTTCTACCAGTTTCACCAACAGCCAGCAAGACACCGACCCTGCCCGGAGAGATGACACGGGGGCGGGGGGGAGGACAGGACCGGGAGGTGAACCCCACAAGGGGTTACCTGGGGTGTGTTCCCCTCCTCTTACTTTTGGATGAGCTGGGGCAGGCTGGCCTGCGGCTGGGGCGGCTGCTGCATCCCTCGCTGGCCCTGGGGCGCGGGGGGCGCCTGGACACCCGGCACCACGCAGGCATCTCTGTCGGCTGCCTCGGGACCGCTGGGATCCGCGTCCTGGCTCATGGCTGCTGCCAGCACCATGCGGGACAAGACGAGACGGTCCCCGGCTCGCGGAGAAAGAGCGCGCGGGAGGGGCGGTCCCAAGGCACCGGCGCTCACTGGCCGGGGTCCCCGTGCCCAAGTCCCCTTGTCCTTCTCGGTGGCGCGGGGAGGAGACGCGAGGGGCGGGGAGGAGGCCGTCCCCGCGGCGCCGCCTCCTCCGCCCGCCACCGCTCGCGCTGCTGTGGCCTTGGCCGAGCGGGGGCGGGGGACCAGGGGACCGGGAACAGGGGGCGTCTCCCGGCCGGTGGGAGCCGCTGCGCACGGGGAGGAGCCGGGGAGCCGGGAAGCCACCCGCCCCCGTGAGCCCCACGGGGTCGCGAGCCGGGCGTCGGCGGCACAGCACACCGCACGAAAGCGCCGGCGACACGGTGACCCTCCGCCGCTCTACCCTCTCCTCCCCGGGAGCCGGGACCGACCCAGACCCGGCGCGTCCGCGCACCTCGCCAGCGCGCAGAGCGCGGGGCTGGGCTGCGTCCGGCGGCTGGAACTCTGCCGCAGCTACTGGCCTTGGAGGGGACCCCACCGCGTCAGGAACAAGTCTGGATGTCCCTATGCACCCCCCCCCAACTCGGTGGGACTTGGAACCTCGGGGCTCCGATGATCAGGCCCGAGGCTCTCCATATTGGCAGCTCCAGCTGTTCGTGTCGAGGGTCCCTGGAGCGGCAGGTGGGATCCTTTTTTTTTTTTTCTGCACTTGAAAAGGCCCCGCCAAGACCCCACGTGCGCAGACAGAACCAGACATGCGTTCTGGCCTTCTCGTTTACTGGCACAACTCCGCGGAATTACAAGGAATAAAGGCGAGCTGGTGGGCATCATCGTGCATCCCTCTTCGAAGCTCTGTAAATCCCAGGAGCCCGCGGGCGGGCGCCGGGCCCGGTGCTCTGGGCCACCTGCACCCACCAAGTGCGCCTTTGAAGGCCCAGGAGCTGCTCGGCGGGTGCAACCTGAGGTGCTGATTCGAGGGCGGGGTCGCAGAAACACCTGGTCCAGCTGAGCCTCCCAGGAACTGGGCAGAGACCTGGGAAGGCGGCTGTCCAGGAGCGCCCGCGGCCATGCTAGACCCCATGCCCGCAGGATGCAGCCGGGCTGCCTGGCAAACCAGGACGCGGGAGAGCTGCCCCATGGCCTAGGAGGTGTGCGGGCAGTCTCGCCAGCCTGTAGCAGACAGGGAGGAAAATTCCAGAGAGGGCTCCCCGAAACTGTCAACTAATGGTATTCCCTGGAAAAAAACGGTTTATTTTCCCTGCAGCCTGCGTTTCGATCAAGTTTCCCCATCTGCCTCAGGAAACTGCCCTCTTGATTTTCGTCATTCTACCTTGAGATCGATCTCTCTCTCTCTCTCAAAATTATACTACCATTTCCTCGTATTCGTAAAGATCAGATTATCACAGTTTTTTTTTTTTTTTTTTTTGAGTGACAGCAAATTCTTCTCAGGTAAATATGAGGCTATGAAAGGTTTTATCAGATTCTCTGCGGTTAGTTTTCATCACTAAATTCTTGACTGACCTTCCAAGACATTCCATCTTCTATCCTCAAACTTCCTTAATGGAAGGAAGTTACCTGAAGTTAACTTTCCCAGAAATTAAAATGAGTCACAAAGACAGATCTATGAATCTAGACTGCAACTGATCAGTGAAATGATAGCCCGAGGGTCAGTTAACAAATACTCAGTATATTGGGAGTACTGAGGCCCTGGTCCAAAGTTACTGTGACATTTAGAGATAAAGTGTCTTGTATACTCCGAGCCAGAGGTGGTCTGTGTTGCAGTTTTACAGGAGTGGTTCTTCGAGTCCTAATCCTGTAGCCAACTAGAGTGAGGTATTTAAAACCCCGGGGAGCTGCGGGGCTGGAAGGCACAATAGTGCTATTATTAAGTGTATCTCCCCTTTATTCTCACCAGAGAGGAGAGGAGGAGCAAAGGGAAGGGAGGGGAGAGAAGGGAGCGCTGAATAAATGTAGCGCTCTGAGTCACATTTAACAAAACGGAGAGCAATGGGTATTCAAAACAAGGGTAAATGGGTGTTCGTTGGACTTTTCTTGGACCTTATCCATAAGTTTGAAATTTTCAAAACAAACCTAGAGACAAATGCAAGATCCACAAGGCATTTTTTTCATGATTATAATTTGATTTGAATTGGAGCAGATTTGAAGGGAAGGGTGGCTCTGGGAAAGAAACATGAAGCTAGTTTAGTGAGCCCTGCCTCAGCCCAAGCATTTCCCTTTTGCAAGTCACACATTAAGTGCATTAAACACATCCAGTGTGGGGAAATGTTTCTTTGAATTTAGTTTTTCTCACTTCTTTCCTGGGAGTGATTTAAAAAGAAAGAAAGAATGAAGGAAAGAAAGGAAGGCTGGGGAGATGGCTTAGCGGTTAAGGCACTTGCCTGCAAAGCCAAAGGACCTAGCTTCGATTCCCCAGGACCCACGTAAGCCACATGCACAAGGTGGCACATGCATCTGGAATTCGTTTTCGGTGGCTGGAGGCCCTGGCATGTCCATTCTCTCTTGATCTGTCTGTCTGTCTTTCTTCCTCTCTCTCAAATAAATAAATAAGCACAAACACTGTGGCAGACCCCTGTGCCACCCCAAGGTAAGAAAGGCTGAGTTGCCCACTTCACAGAGCAGAGCGTGACCACGAGGACTGGGCTGGTAGTGGCTCTTTGTTCCCCTCTGCAGAAGCATCCTGTCCCTCCTTGACCGGAGTGACCAGGCCTCGAAGCTCTTTTTTCAGGGCCTTTTAATAAGAGTGGGCTCACCTGCAAAGTATTTCCACGGGTTTTCTTACACAGTAACCCCATGAGATAAGTACTGTTACCTGTGTTTTATAACTGAGGAAACTGAGTCTCAGCTTTAGAATTTGCTCAAGGTTACCACGCTTTCAAAGGGTAAGTCCAAGACTTCACATGAGTCCATCTATCCCCAGAGCTCCCCACTCTGCTCACCGCCTGAGGGTGGAGCTGAGGTCTCCTGCTTGGTGCTGCCTGCGATTTAACCCCGCCGCCCATCTCTACCCAGATGTGTAAACAAATCAGAAAATCAGGAGACGTTGTCTAAATTTTAATAATAAAAAGTAAAAAAAAAAAAAATGGAGCAATCTGGGGGAGGGGGTAGGAAGAAGCAGGAAAGAGACGTGGATCTCTTTTGTGTCATTCTCAAACTTGCAGAGGCATTGACCCCTGGCTTTTCTTGTATTGTGAATAATAATTAATGTTCCAGGTTCCAGGCTCTGACTCTGTAGTTTTCGGGTGTGTTACTTCATCTAATACCACCACTTTGTAGACAGAGAAGCTTGAAGAACCAGTTGGAGATCATCACAGAAGTCAGGTGTGGTGACTTAGGCCTATAATTCCAGCACCCGGGAGGCTGAGGTATGAGGATCACTGTGAGTTCAAGACCAACCTGGGCTTCAGAGCTAGTTCCAGCTCAGAATGAGACTCAGCCTCATAAAAAAGAAGATGAAGGAAGACGTGAATATATGAGTCTTAAAAAAAAAATACAGACCATTCCTTCTAAACCACACTAAATAGCACAGCAGAGGTTGGGTGCTCCGTCTGAAACCCTGTGACCCTCTCTTCCATCCTCCCCTCAAAGGAGACCTCACCCACCTTTCAGAGTGGGTGAGCATTCCTCTCTGCAGAGGGCATCCTTGCAGATGAGGTTGCTACGGTGAGGACCCCCAGGGAAGACCACACAGACACCAAGTAGTAGGAAAGGAATCTTTATTAGCCGGCCAGCGACTGCATCCAGGACTTGGGAGCCTGGATGCCAAGCTGTATTTAGGGCTCCTTTTATAGGAAATAAGCACAAGATTTCACATCTTGGTTTTACAGTTCAGAAGTTTAGTAATCATAATCTTACAAAACCAAGATTTAATTTCGGTTGACTTTAGAAAAAACAGGAACTTTTTCCAGAATCTCCCCTCCCTACATTTTCCTCTCGTGCAACTGCAAGCAAGCAGCAGTTAATACAGAAGCTAAAAATTGCATTTAGCAACAGTGAGCAAAAACATCTTGTCTTGTGGTGGCCCATTGTGTTAAAGCAAGCCAAGCATCAAGTTCAAGTGTGGGTGAGACCATATCCTAAGGTACCAGCTAAGCTGAGCTTCCTTGTGTAAGTTCACAGTATGGAGTCACTGTCTCCTTCTCCAGCTTAGGTCCCTTGTCACACTGTTCCATCACGTAGATTAGTAGATCGCACAGTTTCATGAGGCCCAGGTCTGGCGAAGCTGTGAGACAGGTATTGTCACACACTAGTGAAAGCAGAGGGACACATTGTCACTACTTCTTTGAACATGAATTGTCTATTAACACTGCAGCATGGTGGAGGAGAAAGATGGGCATATTGGAAGGACGGCAGAAAGGAAGCAAGAGAGCATGACACAGAGACATACATGTGTAAAATTTTCAGAATGAAACCCTTATTTTCTAGGCTAAACTAATGAGAATAATAAATACAAAAAAATGTGAGAAGGGAAATTGACTGCACAGTGACCCTTCTAGGAATTTACTCTATCTGTTTTTGCAGCTATAATCAAAGCTGTATGCACAAGGGAATTGATTGTGGTATCGCTCATAATGGCAAAAACAGAAATAACCAAAGTGCTAAGCAGTGGAGAACTGCTCACGCAAACATGGCCCCTACTTGCAAATAGAGCCAACAGGGACCTCTGCCCAGCTCTGGACACACTTCCTAGGGATATGAAGGGAAAATGCAAGTGTCTCAAGAGCATTGCATTACGCCTAAGTTTGCATAAAATCAAGGAGTATAGAACATTTCTGAAAAAAATATCAACAGTAAATACCTGTACAAATTGGGATATGAACGGGGCATGGTGGCGCATGCCTTTAATCCCAGCACTTGGGAAGCAGAGGTAGAAGAATGCTGAGAGTCCTGAGGCCACCCTGAGTCTCTATGTAGTAAGTTCCAAGTCAGCCTGAGCTAGGGTGAGACCCTACCTTGAAAAACCAAAAAAAAAAAAAAAAAAAGTTGCAATATGGCAATAGCCTTTCCCTCTTATGGCCTTTTATTATCTCAATATTTGAAACGGAAGTAATTGAAATACACACAACTTGAATTTTTACTCTGAATATTGTTTCCTCAATTAATAAAAATAAAAATTAATAAAAACTAGTATCTGTAAACAACGTAGAGTACATTAATAGGACATCTTATTTTAAAAAACAAAATTCCCTGGGCATGGTGGCGCACACCTTTAATCCCTGCATTTGGGAGGCAGAAGTAGGAGGATCGCTGTGGATTCAAAGCCAGCCTGGGTCTACAGAGTGAGTTCCATGTCAGCCTGGGCTAGAGCAAGATTCAGCTCTGCCCTTTTGATGTCCTGACAACTCTAATTGTCAAATAATGAAGCCATTAAGTTGTCAGCAGGCATGTTGATGCAATTAGAATCTAATAGTTTGTTCATTAGTAACAAATATTAATCCACTGACAAAATAAGCCCTAACATAACAACCCAGCTGTTGTCTGGGTGTTAATAACAATTGTTCGAAAAGAAAAGAAAAAAAAAAAGCTGGGCGTGGTGGCGCATGCCTTTAATCCCAGCACTTGGGAGGCAGAGGTAGGAGGATCACAGAGAGTTTGAGGCCACCCTGAGACTACATAGTTAATTCCAGGTCAGCCTGGACCAGAGTGAGACCCTACCTCGAAAAAAAAAAAAAACAATTGTTGCCATTTCTTGAGTGCAACTGTTGTTTAACTCTCACAAGGCATGTACGTTTTACAGATGAGCAACTAAGGCTTGTTGAAATGCCCTCACTTACCTAGCTAGTGGGTAGAGGAGCTGTGATCTGACCCCAGTCCCTGTGACTCCTGGAATTGAGCTTCTAACCCCTTTGCATGGTGTTTCTGGTCTTTTGAGACTGAACAGCTTCTCTAAACCCTCAAGGTTTGGCCCGTTCTGTACAGTCCCATTCCTTGGAAGGCAGCTGTGCCCACACTTACCGCCAACGCTATCTTTTTTTTTTTCCTTTTTTTGCTTCCTTATCTCTCTCTATTCTCCCTGCTTCACTTTTCTACCCCACCCCCCTTATCTATTCATTAGTCCCTCTTTCAAAACCAGAATATATTCTTTTGCTTGAACTCTGAAACCCCTGCAGATGTTTGAATGCAGCCTTTCAATCCATTTTGGCTCCACAATAGATTACCTTTCTCTGAAAAAATAAAAAACAACCAGTAGGGACAGTGGCTGAAGGATGCTGTTTAAAAATAATGTGGTTACTCATGGAACTGGATGCACATCTGAATGTGAAGGAGACAGTCGGGAACTTTAGCTGAGGAACGGTGAGGACATGACCCATAGGGCTCTTTTCTGCCTAACAACTCAGAGCACTTCCCTCATTGGCTGCAGGAGAAGGCTTAGTCTCCATCTCATTGGCCAGAAATATACCACTTAGGACCTTTGTTCTGTAGTAAAACTGACAGGTATTGCATTATGGTTAAAGTGGCAGTTGGTTGGGAGTCAGTAAATCCAGGTTCTAAGACCATTGAATGTCTCCGATGTCCTTTGCAGAAAAGCAGTTATCCCAAACCAGAAGTGATATCAGCATCTTTGCCTCGGGCGAAAGCATCACTGTCCTGAGCCACGGGTGCACAGTGCTGTACTTTCTCCACTTGTTCAGTACCTGGAACAAACCCAGCGCAGGCCCAGTCCAGAATCCCAGCTGCTCAGAGCAGCAGAAGGCAAGGTCCACCTGGGTCTGGCTTCCTAGAAAAATAAGCTTCTGAGCTTGGCCTGGATGAGCCAGGAAAAGGGTTTTCTCTCAATTGACTTTTCCAAGAAAATTAGACCAGACTCAGGACTACGTATTATAAAACCAGTTGTGGCTGAATTTTTTAGGGGTGGAGGGAGGTTGGGAAGTGATGAAGATATGACATGAATGTGGAAGAAATGTTAGCTGGAGGTTAATTGCATGATTTAAGTTCCATGGAGCTCTGTACCCCCTGTGGAGACCCAGCTTCCACACCAGAAGCTTAATCCCTGGGGAATGTCACTGTCATGCAGAGGCCCCAGCCAAGCAAATAAGCACTTCTGGGAGAAAGGGGATTCCTTTATCCATTCCCTCCCCTGGTGACCTCCTCTGTCTTCTCTTATCACCAGGCTGTCTGTCTGTCAGGCCAGTTGGTCATCAGAGCATAAACATCTCAGGCTGTGTGCCCACCAGCTCTGGGATCAGGTGACCATTATGGAAGACTACACCGGAGGCCTCCACATGCCAGCATGATGCCAGGAACAGTGAGAGCCTGAGATGTGCTGACCTCACAGCGTGGGCACCCATGCAGCTGGCCTGGAGAGGGTCACTCCCTGATGTGGCCTCTTTGATCATCCCGGGCCACATCACGAGCACAGAAGACTCTGACGCTGGAGTCAGAATCCCAAGCCCACAGCCTGCAGGGTGGCCAGCTCCTTGGACCATTTTCATGAAAAACTTGACTTCTCATAGCTTAAAGAATCCTAAGGAGACCAGGTGTGGTGCACACCTTTAACCCTTGCACTCAGGAGGCCCAGGTAGGAGGATAGCCATGAGTTCAAGGCCAGCCTGGGCCACAGAGTGAGTTCCAGGTCAGCCTAGGCTAAAATGAGACCCTACCTTGAAAAAAGAATCCTAGAGAAAGTCTATTGGGCTGGGCGTGGTGGCACACGCCTTTAATTCCCAGCACTCGGGAGGCAGAGGTAGGAGGGTCGGCATGAGTTCGAGGCCACCCTGAAACTACATAGTGAATTCCAGGTCAGCTTGGGCTAAAGTGAGAAGCTACCTCGGAAAACCAAAAAAAAAAAAAAAAGCCTGTTGGGATGGAGAGAGATGAACATTACCCTCCCCCCTCTCTCTCCCATGGAACCCTCTGGGGAGATATACATAAGTGTGTGCCAACTACCTGTGCAAGGAACTGTGTCCTCCTAAAAGATATGGTCAAGACTTGACCCCTAGTACCTGCAAATGTGATTTGGAAATACAGACTTTTAAAGATGTGATCAAGGGGGTTGGAGAGATAGCTTAGTGGTTAAGGCATTTGCCTGCAAAGCCAAAGGATCCTGGTTCGACTCTCCAGAACCCACATGAGCCAGATGCACAAGGGGTGCATGCATCTGGAGTTCCTTTGCAGTGGCTAGAGGCCCTGATATGCCCAGTCTCTCCCTCTTTCTCTGCCTCTTTCTCTCAAATTAATAAATAAAATAGTTATATTTTTTAAAAGATGTGATCAAGGACTGGGGAAATAGCTTAGCAGTTAAGGTGTTTGCCTGCAAAACTTCAGGGCTCTGTTTCGATTCCCCAAGACCCACATAAGCCAGATGCACAAGGGGGCACATTATCTGGGGTTTGTTTGCAGTAGCTGGAGGCCCTGACATGCCCATTCTCTTTTTCTCTATCTGCCTCTTCCTCTCTCAAATAAATAAAATTTTAAAAATTATTCTAAAAAGATGTGATTAAGTTAGGATGTGGACATTAAGGTGGATGCTAGTGGCATCTTGCAAGAGGGAAGTTTAGATATAGATGTACAAAGGATTATTCCAGGTGACAACAGATATAACTGCAAGCTTAAGAACACCCCAAAATTGACAGAAGCCACCAGCTGGGAAAAGGCAAGGAGGGACTGTAGCCAGTCTCAGATTATAGTCAGTCTCACTCAGCAAGGCCAGATGTTTGGAACAAATTTTTCCTTTTGGGGAGATGGCTCAGTGCGTAAAGTGCTTGCTATACAAGCATCAGGTTCTGAGTTTGAATCCTCACAACCCACAGAAAAAGCTGAGCATGGTGTGGGTGATGTAGGATTTGGGGTTTGGAGGGTACCCCAAGCTTATGAACCCCAAATTTGAGGCCTGTTCTATTTTTAACAAAGAATTGATAAAAATGAATTCAAGAAGAATAAATTATGAATTATTAAGCTTATTTATAGAGAAATCACAAATTGTGAGGTTAATTTAAGGGAGATTAGGATCTAGGAAGAAGGCTAGAGCAGAGTCATACCACATGGCAAATAGGAAACATACTATCATGTGGAAAACACTGCATCGTTCATAAGGTTTATTTAAGAGAAATTGAGGGTTTTTTTTTAAATTTCTTTAATTTTCTTAGAGACAGTGTGTGTGAGAGAGTCAGAGAGAGAAAGAGAGAGAAGAGAGGGAGGGAGAGAATTGGTGTGCCAGGGCCTCAGCCACTGAACTTGAACTCCAGATACTTGCACCACCTAGTGGGCATGTGTGACCTTGCACTTGCATCACCTTGTGTGTCTGGCTTATGTGGGATCTGGAGATCAAACATGGGTCCTTAGGCTTCACAGGCAAGTGCCTTAACCACTAAGCCATCTCTCCAGCCTGAAATTGAGGTTTTTAAGGAAAGACTAGAGTAGAGCCACAAGCACATGGAGGATAGGGAGATGTAGAAGGAACACACATAGCATTTACTTTGTGCTCCCCGTGGAAGTAAGTTAAGAGGGCAAATGGTGGGAGCTTCAGGAAGAATAGCAGAGGAAAAATATCAAAGCAGAGACCAAGAAACTCAGATGAGAAACATGGAGCAAAAAGAGTTACACCCATCGTCACTCAGAGTTTTGAAAAATTACACAGATGACAGACCTAGAGTTAGAGAAAACACGCACGTGGTAGATCTGGAGTTTAAGGGAAATATGCACATGGAAGGTTCAGAGACCATAGGAAAATCATGCATGTAATTAAAGTGAGAAGTTACCCCAAACTATAAAGCAGAGGCAAATAGAAAATTACCTAGGCCGGCTGCATCTTGAGATCCCTAACTCTGGGATGCAGACCTAGTGAGGCAGCTTTCCTCTTTTTCTTTCTTTCCACCCAATAAAACTTTGCCTCACACTCCATGAGTCTATGGTCTTACTTGTGCAACACTGGACCCCATAACATCTTGGGGGCTCACCCTGGATCCACATTTCAAGACCTCCTCCCGGATTCTGGGGCAACCGAACCGGGAGGACTCCTAATCTCGGCCCAAGAATCATAACCCCATCTGTCTGCATGTTCTTGGTTTTGGAGCTGGTAACAAGCCATTGATGGGGAGCTTTTACCCAGGACTGCCGGTCTCCCTCTCCCCCTTTATTGGGTAAGAAACCTCTAGAGGTGCTTTTTCCACTCTTTTTGCTTTTCTTTCTTTCTTTTTATTTTATTTTCTGGTTTTTTGGTTTTCTGGTTTTGTACGCTTTTCTGGTCCAAGAGGGAAGCTGGGTGCAGCATTAATTCCCCTAGATGAGGGATCGAGGGGCTGCCCTTGACCCTTCTGGCTCCGTTCGGAGATTTTGGATGGAGGTCTGTTTCTGGTTCAGTTTCGGTTTGACAACACGTGACAGTGTCAGGAGAGCTGTTATTGCTAGCATATTTGTTTAGTGTTGTGTTCATTTGTCTTGTCTGTCATCTTTGAAGATATGGGTCAAAATCATTCTTTTAAAGCTGGTTAAAAAGATAAACATTAAAATGAGCTAGGCCTATTATCCTAGCTACTTGGGAAGCAGAGACAGGAGGACCTCCAACTCAAGGGTCCAATGTGATAGCCTGACTCCACATTTTAAACCATGTGACTTTTAAATTGCTTGATAAAGGTAAGTAAGTAATTTTAATTTGAACTGTGCCTGATATTTCCTCTTTTGTTTGGGCTTTAAACAAATACGACATTGTTTATAGACACCTTTTGGTTTCTTTATTAATCCAAATAGTCCAACAGGTCTCTCCTAAAGCTTTTGTTGGCATTTGATTTATTTCAAAGATTTTTGGTTTTTGTCTTTAAAAGCCAGATTTATGGTGAGCTAAAATTTTATGTAAACAAAGCCATATTTTGTTACATGATCTCATAAGTATAGTTACTGAGTTTATGTTCTAAGTCAACTTCAACTTACATAGAGGATTATTAAAAACATCAAAATTCTCCCTGAGGTGGTGACTCGTAATTTGCCAGGTGTTTTATTTTATTTCATTTTATTTTATTTATTTATTTTTTATTTCTCAAGGTACGGTCTCACTCTAGCTCAGGCTGACCTTGAACTCATGGAGATCCTCCTATCTCTGCCTCCTAAGTGCTGGGATTAAAGGCGTGCACCACCATGCCCAGCTTTGCCATGTATTTTCAAAGATTGTAATGTCCTGTTGCTTAAAAGAGGAGGCAACTGGCCTGAGTTCTAGGCAAGCCTGCCTCAAGATAGAAACAAAAATTTCCTTAGTTACTTCTAATAAAATCATTTTCAAGTATGTTAGAGGTATTGATAAAGATGATCCCCAAAATGGTTGTCATGTTTTGCCTGAAGTGTATTTCATGGAGTTTATTAATAGGAGCTATCACAAATCAATGGGTTATATAAAACCTGAAGGTATATATACCGGTATTATAAAGCAAGTCTGGTTGCCAGGTAGAGATTTTTTTGGTGACCTAAATACTAAGGAAGGCTTTTTCTCTACAAATTTCCAACAGTAAACTGGATAACTCATTGAAGCCAGACTACTTGCTTCTTTGTCAGTAGGTAATAGGATTAATAAAGTTGGTGTAGTTTTTCTTAATAGTCTTATAAGAAAGATGGTTAATTATGGGTTGAGATGAGATGATTGAATGAACTGGGAAGGTATTTTTCAATTTTAGTCATAGAATGCTTGTTAAAAATGCTTTTGGAATGGAACTTAGATCAAAATGTTAAGATATATGGATGAAGATGTGCGTATGTAGAAAGGATTAAGAGATCTAAAAAGACCAAATTTTGCCTAAAATTAATTTCCTTTTAGAAAGAACAGAAAGCTAATTTTCAAGCTAAACCTAAACACCATGCCTGAAATTAGAGAATTTTCAACTGTTTACAGATTTTCAAGGATGCTGTAAGTTTTATATAGGGACATAGATTTGATGTAAATTCAGCTTACATTAGACACAGGTGATGTCCTATGCTAGGTGGGTGACAAAGTCATAAGCACAGATGTAATTCGTATTCTTTGGAGATCAAACCACGTTAGACATAGACAAGACCTGATCACCTTATGTATTACAAATGGGTAAAATAAATTTCCTAGGTCAAAACAACTTCAGAGTAAGACAAGGAATGTCAGGATGCTCAGCTCTCTGTTCTGTCATTTCCTTTTGCTCTTGCTTATTTTTATATGCTATTTAAAGTCATGGCAAGCTGGACTCTGGAAAAAGGCATGGTGCCCCCTTTATCTCCAACCTCATGCAAGTTTAAGCCATGTGTCCCCCTGACCCTGTCCAGAGCCAAAATGACCAATTGTCTCTGACAAGAAAAGGGGAATGACAAAAGGCATGTAACTTTCTTTCTGTTTATAGTTCTTCTCTTTTGAACACCTAAATTCACATCTGTTAGATGAAATCTCTCAGTAGATAAAAGGTTAAATAGGTAAACTAAATCAAGGTACTTGATCAAGTTACAAGTTACTCCTTACCTAAGGCAAACATCAGACTTACCTAAAATGTATATCAGGATATAAACAGATGATTTTAAGAAGGCATTAAGTAAATGATGTCTTAATGGTTCAAGTGTTTATCTGGGAAGCCTAAAGACCTAGGTTCAATTCCCAAGCACCCCCATTCTGATTGCTAAACCTGAATTTGATTTAAAGCAGGTTCTCTGATATCCCTTCTTGAGACAGTCTTCTATACCCATCAGCCCACATGGGAGGACTGTCAGCAACTCTTTCAGACTCTTTTCACCACAGAGGAACATGAGAAAATCTGAATGGAAGCCAAGAAACTAGTGTTGGGAGTCGATGGCCGCCTCATGGAGAACCGTAATGTTATTGACGAGGTCTTCCCTTCCACATGACCAGACTGGGATCCCAACACTGCTGAAGGCAGGGAATCCCTTAGCCTCTTTCGCTGGACTCTGATGGGTGGTCTCAGTCAGCTGCTCGCTTGGCACCCTGCAAATTTGTCTAAGGTGAATGAAGTGACCCAAGGGCCCACAGACTCCCCTACTGCTTTCCTAGAAAGGCTGCAGGAAGCATATAGGACATACCCCCAAAAGATCCTGAGGCCCCTGAGAATAGGCAAGCTATTAACATTGTGTTTGTAACTTAGTCTGCACCAGATATTAGAAAAGAGATTCAGAGAATAGGTTTTGAGGGAAAACTTCTTTCAGAGTTGATAGAGATTGCTGCCGAGGTATATAATTGTTGGGAGCCCTGAGCCAAACAATAGCCATTTTAGGCTATAGGCATCCATGAACAGCAATGAGTTTCTGTTTCCTGGTTCTTGAATCGCTTACTGGAAATCACAAGACGCACTGTGCTCGGAACACCACACCTGGGACCTTCCCAGAAGAGCTACATGCGGCCTCGCCTTCCAAGTTCCTGGTACTGCTTACGTGCTATATGACTAGCCTTCCTTCCCTGTATCTCCCTATATAAACCCTCCTGTACTAATAAAAATCGAGACCTTAACAAACAGCTAGCATGGTCTCCTTCTTGTGTCTGTTTGCCTTCTCCCATTCAGGTTAACTTCCCCTCGGGTCCTTGTTCAACTCCCCGCTGGCCAGGGCAAGTGGCACCCAACGTGGGGCTCGAGGTACGAAGGGGAGCCCCGAGCCAAACATATAATACTAGAGACACTCCAGAAGATAGACAAAGAAAATGGCTAAGGTTATGGTTGCTACCTCCCAGAAAGCACAAGGCCCTACTAGGCAGCCCTTATACTTTTCTCAGAATGATTCCACCTGAAAGGCAAATAAATATGCTGGACCTAAAAGATGCTTTCTTTAGCATCCCACTGGCAAAGGGAAGTCAACCCATTTTGCCTTCAAATGGACAGATGTGGAGCAAGGCACTAGTGGGCAACTAACCTAGACTAGGCTTCCACAGGGATATAAAACTTCCCCCACCCTCTTTGATGAGGCTCTTCATAGAGCGTGCAGGCCTTTCACAAGAAATGCCTGAGGCAACTCTCCTACAATACGTGGACAATCTCCTCCTAGCTGCAAAAGTGGAGGAGGAATGTCTCTCTGCCACAAAGCGTCTCCCAGACAAATTACAATATCTGGGCTATCATGTATCAGCCAGGAAGACTCAACTGTGTGTGTGTAAGGCAACCTACTTGGGACACGAACTCCAAGGAGGTAAGAGTATGCTGTCAGCCTCTAGGATTCAGGCCATCACTCAAATCCCCACTAAGAGACAGATCTGAGAATTCCTCAGAGCTGTAGGGTATTGCAGAATTTGGGTCCCAAGTTTTGCTGAATTAGCCAAGCCTCTATATGAGGCCACGAGAGGAAGATTTGAATTGACTGAAAATGAGAAACAAGCATTATGAGAACTAAAGTCAGCTCTGACATTAGCCCCCCTGCCCTGGTGCTTTCAGACTTAACCAAACCCTTCCACTTGTACATGGATGAAAGAAGGGGACAGCTAGGGGCATCCTAACCCGAAGACTGGGGCCATGGCATCACCCGGTGGTCTACTTGTCTAAGAAGTTAGACCCAGTAGCCACTGGTTGGCCCCCTTGCATCAGGGCTATTGCTGCTGCTACTGCTGTTCTGACAAAGGACACTGACAAATTAACCTTGGGACAAACTTTATCAATTATGGCTCCACATATGATAGAGATGCTTTGAAAGAGCCCCTAGACCAATGGCTCTCCAACTCTCACATAACCCACTATCAGGCCTTGCTATTAGATCAACCAAGATATAGTTTTGCTAAACCAAGGCTTTGAACCCAGCCTCCCTGTTGTCAGAAACTGATGAGGCATCAACCCCTGTGCATGACTGCCTAGCGATCCCCTCTGCCTTCCATGGACTCCGCCCAGACCTGACAGATGTGGCTTGGCTGAACCCTGACCTGGTCACGTATTCTGATGGCAGCAGCTTTGTCGTAGATGGAATCAGGTATGCAGGGGCGGCTGTGATGACTTTGGAAAAAACCCTGTGGGCTGAGGCCCTACCTCAGGGTACATCAGCTCAGAAAGCTGAACCGATAGCACTGACCAAGGCTCTGATATTGGGAAAAGACAAGACAGTAAATATCTGCCCAGATAGCCATTTTGCCTTTGCCATGGCACATGCACATGGGGCCATCTACTTGGAGTGAGGGCTTTTAACAACAAAAGGTAAAGACATTAACAATAAAAAATGAAATTTGGATTTATTGGCTGCCATTGGGCATCTGCTGAAGTAGCCATAATCCATTGCTCAGGTCATCAGAAAGGGGAGACCACAGAAGCAAGAGGGGACAGACTGACAGACCTAGTAGCAAAGAGTGCTTCCTCTCAGCATCTGTCAGATTGTCTGGTCACCCTCCCAGCACCTACTCTTCCTGAGCGACCAACATACGTGGAACAGGACCTACAGCTCACCTCTCATCTGACAAAGGAACAGACCCCACAAAGATGGTATCAACTAGAGAATGGATGACTGTTGCTGCCCCAAGCCCTAGGGCAGAGACTGGCTAAGCAACTACATAAAGGAACCCACTTAGGACACAACAAGCTAGACAAGCTAATAAGAGTTTTTCTTCCCAGGTATGGACTCAGTCATCAAGGACATCACCACCTGCTGTCAGGCCTGCCAACAGACAAATGCCTCCTCTGGTAAGCTTCCACCAATGGAGGCGAGAGAGCAGGGAAAAGAGCCAGGTAGATATTGGGAAGTTGATTTCACAGAGGCAAAGCCAGATCAGTATGGATATAAACATCTACTTGTTTATGTTGATACCTTTTCAGGATGGGTGGAAGCTTCCCCGACCACGTCTGAGACAGCGCAAATAGTGACTAAGAAATTGTTAGAGAGGATTATTCCCCTGCTATGGGTTGCGCCTCAGGATAAGATCAGATAATGGGCCTGCCTTTGTGTCAAATCACTAGGGAATTAACCTAGATGTTGGGGATTAATTGGAAATTACATTGTGCCTAAGATCCCCAAAGTTCAGGACAGGTAGAAAGGATGAATTGGACCTTGAAGAAGACTTTAACCCTAGAGACCAGCGGAGGATGGGTGGGACTCCTTTCCTTCTGCCCTGTTAAGGGCCAGGTGTACCCCTTAAGTAAAAGGAATTACTCTATTTAAAATTATGTATGGAACCTCTCCCCCCACCATCCTGCCCAGGATAGATCTTAAACAGATAACTGATTTTGCTAATAAAAGGCTTCTTTCTATCCAAGTCCTACAAAGAGTCCAGGAGTCCATTATTCCAGTAATCAAGGCTGCTTTTCAGACACACCCGGTTTGCCTGCATCCCTTTCAGCTCAGCGACAGAGTTCAGATCAAGAGACACCATATTGGGACATTGGAAGGGCCCCTACCAGGTCATCCTAACCACTCCAACAGCCATGAAAGTAGAAGGGACAAAATATAAAAGGATTAGACTCACTTTTTATGAAGCAAGGGGCCTATGTATGGCTTTAGGTAAAACTTGTTGCTTTTATGCCAATAAGTCAGGAATAATCTGAAGTACACTGGCTTTAGTTAGAGAAAATCTCAAATAAAGAGAACTTTAGAGACAAGCCACTAGTAATTGGTTTCAGTCTATGTTTAGTTGGTCTCCATGGCTAATTTCCCTTAGCCTCTTCTATTCTATATCTATATATAGAGATAGATCTATAGATAGATAGAAGAGACAGATCTCTTCTATCTATCTATGGATACTACTGCTCTTAGGCCTTACCATAGGACCCTGCATTACTAATGCTCTAAGTAGCTATATAAAGAATAAAATAAGTTCTATTAAGCTCATGGTATTGCAGATGCAATACACCCCCTTAGATGAAAACACCCTAGACACTGTTCTTCACGAGTCAAGGATTTGACTTAGTGTCATATCAGAGGGGGAAATGGAAAGTGGAATGTGTAAGGAATGGGATGATCCCTCTATGCAGTGTATGATGACCTTCCTGTATCTCTTTATTTCTGAATATCTTTGTGATTACATAGCATAGAATGTTTCTTGCCTATGTTCTGCCTATGTGACCTATGTAACCTTGTGACTTCTTGTAATAGCCCCCCATGTTTAACAGTATGCAACTTTGTGGTATAACTCCAGATCCTGTTTTTACTATAAACATGTAGTTATTTCCAATAAAAGCTGACACACCCGGCTGGAGAGATGGCTTAGCAGGTTAAGCGCTTGCCTGTGAAGCCTAAGGACCCTGGTTTGAGGCTCGATTCCCCAGGACCCACATTAGCCAGATGCACAAGGGGGCGCATGCGTCTGGAGTTCACTCGCAGTGGCTGGAGGCCCTGGCACACCCATTCTCATTCTCTCTCTCTCTCTCTCTCTCTCTCTCTCCCTCTTTCTCTGTCTGTTGCTGTCAAATAAATTAAAAAAAAATTTTTTTTTTAATTTTTAAAGCTGACACTCCAAACAGATAAGGGCTGCATCTTGAGGTCCTGAACTCTGGGATGCAGTCCTGGTGCACCAGCTTTCCTCTTTTTCTTTCTTTCTACCCAATAAAACTTTGCCTCACACACATACAAAATAAATAAATAAAAATAAAAAAGAAAGAAAATTACCTAGGTCAAGAAACAGTACTCTGCTCTCCTCCACCCAGCCAGGCTGGGTAAGATGGGAAGCCACTCACGTGTATACAAGCAGAGATAAGAGGGAATCCGGAGAAAGAGTGAGAGAGGAACAGAATGAAAAGTCACATAGACAGGCCTAGTTAATGGAAAATGGATTCTTTCATCACATTCCCATTTGCAAGGGGATTTGAAGATCTGAAGGGTGGACCCCAGAGGGCAACCCACTTAGGTAGCAAGCTAGACTGTGGGCAGCAGGGGGCGCTGTAACTGAGTCTTCATCAGACAGAAGTTCCATGCTCGCCAAGAGTTTCATTCATGCCTGGGAGAGTTGACAACGGTTCTATGTGGACCTGTTTCTAACTGAAACTGCCTAAAGGAATCTAGTGTTCTCCTATTTCTCCTTCAGGTTGCATACCTGAGATCCCAGAAGTGGAGCTGCAGAAGCAGCTCTCTAGGACTTGCCAACTAGTACCAGGTTTAGTGAAAGATCCTGTCTCAGGCTGGAGAGATGGCTTAGCTGGTAAGGCACTTTCCTGGAAAGCATAAGGACCTAGGTTCAATTCCCCAATGCCCAAGTAAAGCCAGATGCACAAAGTGGCACATGTCTGGAGCTTGTTTGCAGCATCAAGAGGTTCTGTCATGCCCAGCCCATTCATTCACTTTCTCTCTCTCTCTCTCTCCTTGCAAATAACATAAATAAATAAATAAATAAGATTCGAGGGCTGGAGAGATGTCTTAGCAGTTAAGGCACTTGCCCGTGAAGCCTAAGGACACAGGTTTGATTCCCCAGTACCCACATAAGCCAAATGCAAAAGGGGGCATGTGTGTAGAGTTAATTTGTATTGGCCCTCGCATGTCCATTTCTCTCTCTCTCTCTCTCTCTCTCTCTCTCTCTCTCTCTGTGTGTGTGTGTGTCTTTCACTTAAATAAATAAATAAAGATTTGAGTTCTGGGCTGGAGAGATGGTTCAGCAGTTAAGTTTCTTGCCTATAAAGCCTAACAACCTGGGTTCTATTTCCCATACCTATGTAAGCCAGGTGCGCAAGGTGGCACATGCATCTGGAGTTTGTTTGCAGTGGCTAGAGGCCTTGGTGCACCTATACTTTATCTCTCTGCTTGCAAAGAAATAAATAAAATATTTTTTCAACAAAGAGCCTGTCTCAAAAAATATGACAGACTTCAAGGCTCTGGAAACATTTCAGGAGAGTGGGTGGAAAGAATATAAGGATGGGAAGGAGTGCTTTGAAACGCTATCTTCTGAACATGAAGTGGTCATTGCATTCATGACTTTACAGCAGCTGTTGTTACCTAAACAAGGCCTGCACAGTGCTAGGCCCATCAACACTCTGTCATGGATGGTGGAGGAGGGGAAAGAAAATGACATCAAAGTGAAAGAACTAGTTGAAAAGAAGAAAGGGTTCAGTAGAAGGGGTATAGAGGAGATCGGACAAAAGAAAGTAACAGGAAGGGATTATGATCAAAATGTGTTATGTGCATGCATGAAAATTGTCAATTAAAAATTTTAAAGGCTGGAGAGATGGTTCAGCAGTTAAAGGCACTTGCTTGCAAAGCCTGATGATCTGGGTTTGGTTTCCCATTACCCACGTAAAGCCAGATACACAAAGTGATGCTTGTGTCTGGAGTTTATTTGCAGTGGCAGGAGGCTCTGGTGTGTCCATTCTCTGTCTCTTTTTCTCTCTCTGCTTGTGAATATAAATAAATAACATTTTAAAAAATAATGCAGAGAGTGATTGAAGAAGACACTCACTGTTGACCTCTGGCCTTAACTCACCTGTGCCCACATGGATACTGGCACACATATATACATATGCATCACATACCATACACTTGTAAAGAATAAATTTCTGTTGTTTTAAGCCTCCTGGTTTCTGGGTTTGGTTATGGCAGAAAAGGGACTAGAGGGAGAGAGATGCTGTGGAGGGGATTTTTCCCTTGGTCTGAGAGCCCCCAAAACTAAAGGAAGGAATGCACAACCAGATGGCTTATTCCAATTCCATGACCACCAAGCTTCCTTCCAAAGGCAAGGTATTTGGATCCAGTAAGACACAGAGGTCAGGAGGCACCAGGAAACAGACCCATGGTCCAACAAGGAAGGACTGTGACACTCATGTCCCAGTGGCTCACACTGGTCCTGCCCTCTGGGCTGACTGGGAGAACTTCTCTTCATCTACCTGCCCACTTTCTCCTGTTTGCTGTCGTCGCCTGCTGAGTACCCCCACTCCTGCCCAATCGAGCCTAATTGTCTTCTCATACTCTGTGAGCCTCTAAGAAGTCTTCCAGCCCACAGTGCCTCCCTCCTTAGAAGCCTTGTTGAGCTCATGGTTGGCATACCCACTTGGTAGCTGATGGTGTGTTACCTTGTAAGTCACATGCATTTTTCATTGATAATGTGGTCCCTTTTTACTTTTTTTTATTTTTATTTTTATTTTTTTATTTGAGAGAGAAAGAAAGAGAAGCAGATAGAGAGAATGGGCACTCCAGGGCCTCTAGCCACTGCAAATGAACACCAGATGCATGTGCCACCTTGTGCATCTGGCTTACATAGGACCTGGAGAATCGAACCTGGGTCCTCAGGTTTCACAGGCAAGAACCTTAATCACTAAGCCATCTCTCAGGCTGACTTTTTATTTTTCTTGTGTCTTGTATTATTGTTCCCCTGACTGTACCAAGAATGCCTAGGCTGCAGAGACTAGGCTTGTCTTTCCTTGAGGGTCTTTCAGTGTCACCAAGATCTACCCACACAAGGCCATGCATTTGTTTCTTTGATTCAAGGCAAAAAAAAAAAAAAAAAAAAGGTAGATTACAAAAACTTAGAGAAGACTGGCAGTACCTCAGTCAGTAAAGTGCTTGCCTAATAAGCATGAGGACCTGAGTTCAATTCCCAGAACAAATGTAAAAATAAAAAAAAGGAAGCCACACATGAGGGATGGTATGCTTTGTAATCCCAGTGCTGAAGAGGTGGAGATAGGCCTATCCCTGGGGCTGACTGGTCATCCAGTCTAACCTACAAGATGAGGTTCCAGGCCAATGAGAGATCATGTCTCAAAAAAGGTAGATGGTACCTGTGGTGGTTTGAATGTAAATGCATGTCCCCCATAGCCTCAGGTATTTTTGACTAAGCTTTTTCTAGTTAGTCTTCAGCAGGCGGAGCTCTGTAGGAGAAGGTATGTCACCGGAGGGGGTGCAGACTTGAGTCCAGCCCTAAGGTGTGTAGAGAACCAGCTTGAGCTCCACCTGTTGGTGCTTACTGGTGTTGTTTTTTCTCTCTCTCTGCTGTGGATGTAGGATGAAGTGAGCCAGCGTCTTCCACCATGAAGAAGCTTTCCTTGGGGCCTGTAAGCCTGAACTAAACCCTTTCCTCCCATAAGCTGCTTCCGGTTGGGTGTTTGTCCTAGCAATGCAAAGGAAACTTCAACAGTGACTAAAGAACAATACCTGATATAATCTTCTGACATCCACACACATGCTCACACACATGCACATGCATCTGTACACAGACATGCACCCACACATGAACACACATACCTGAGACAAAAAGAAAAGGAGAAAGAAAAAGGACAACCTAGAAAGCTGAAATGGTTGTATCACTGCTGCTGGCTTGCTGGTAGCACTATTGCTAGGGAAAGTGAGTTTAGAATAAGACCCGAGTGTGAATTCTAACAGTAGCTGTGTGAACTTGGGTGAGTTCCCTAACTGCTGTGTGTCAGTTTCCTCACCTGAAAAATGAGGCTCTTCGGTTCAAGAGTCACCACACTATGGTGGTTGGCACATTCTAGTTGAGTTATTTGTATAAGGGCTCAACACCAAGTCAACAAAAGTTACTGAAGATCTGTGGCAAACTCAGTTTCTCTGATGACACACTCACAATACAGAGCACTTCTGTAACCCATTTCTGTATGGGGATTTCTCCCCAGTAGCAAGCAAGCAGTTCTGCAGAGATCTCTAATTCATAATTTCTTACAGTCAGATATAAGGAGGCAGAAAGTAATAGAAAATAAAAGTTTATGTGAACTGCCTTGGTGAAGAGAAATTCTAGTTTCCATGCCTGGCTTTGGACAGAGAGTTATGATCAACCCCCCTAAAATCTGTGGGGTCCCTGGTTCCTCAGGAGGCCATTGTGCACCGGCTCCCCAGAGGCATCCAGGCAACTGTGGAGCAGGGTCTTGAGTGCCGTGAGTATGACGGTAAGAAACACCTGGGAGTCAGCCTCAGAGAACAGCTTGTTTATTTGTCGGGGGACTGAGTTTCTGTAAGCAGTTGAGAGAGAGTGGGAAGAGGGTCCTAAGGGGATTGGTGGGTTCAAAGGTTGCTTGCTGATGCCTAGGGACATTCATTTCAGCACATAGGGAGAGAGTCAGGTGATCTATGTAGTGGTGGGAAGAGGTATGGGGTACGGGTCACAGGGGATGGCCTGTGTGAAGGCTGCTGGCTGATACCATATAAGGAGTTTCCTAGGCAACTGGCCAAAGGTCACAGGGCTATGAGAGAAACCTAAGTCTTATCAGGACGTCCAGGTGTCCTGGGCTTGGAGAGGGAGTGGCCCTACTTCCTGCCATTCTTGGGGTCCGAGATTTTTGTCCAGGGGTCCAGGCTCACTATGACCCCCCAAAAATGGGAGGAGGAGCTCCCCTGCTGGTCTGGTATACAAGATGTGTCCAGGGGTTCAGGCTGCTGCAACCTCTCCATAGCCTGGAGCCCTTAGTCGTGTCTGACAGTTTAGGCTTGCTTTAACCCGGGGCCCTGCCTATGCCAGACAAAAATCGATATCAGGCTTCTTGGGAAGCAGATTTTTTTCTTAACTTTTTAAGGACAACTTCCATAGACAATATATCATGACCATAGTTCCTTCCCACCACCCTCTACCCCCCGCCCCACAAATCTCCCCTCCACTGAATCCCTTCTTTCCAACTAGTCTCTCTTCTATTTTTTCTATTTTAGAGAGAGAGAGAGAGAGAATTGGCGTGCCAGGGCCTCAGCCAGTACAATCAAACCCCAGATGCTTGTGGCTCCTAGTGGGCATGTGCAACCTTGCACTTGCCTCACCTTTGTGCATCTGGCCCCCGTGGGATCTGGAGAGCCAAACATGGGTCCTTAGGCTTCACAGGCAAATGCTCTAACTGCTAAGCCATCTCTCTAGCCCCTCTCTTCTATTTTGATGTCATTATTTTTTCCACCTATTATGCAAGTCTTGTGCAGGTAGCATTATCTACTTGTGAGTCACAAACATCAAAGCCACTTTGTGTCTGGGAGACGGTATTCCAAAGCACTCCTCTCTTTCCTTAGGCTCTTATATTCTTTCTACCTTTCTTCCACAATGATTTCTGAGACTTGGACGGTGTGATATATTCTTTCTGCCTTTCTTCCACAATGATTTCTGAGACTTGGACGGTGTGATAGAGAGATCTCATTCAGTGCTGAACACTCTACTGTCTCTTCTTTCAGCACTTTGATGAAATTTGAGTCTCCCCAGTGGTCATTACCTTCTAAAAGGAGAAGCTCTTCTAACCAAAAGTGAGGGTAGCATTAATATATAGGCATAAACAAAAGTATTTAGAGGGCAATTTGGTGGGCATATTATACCCATTCAGCCAGATAATAATAGCAGTTTCCCCCCTAGGGCTTATGACCTCCCATGCCATAGACGTTTCATTAGGTTTTCAGACCCAGGCAGGAATGGCCTCCCATGGAGAAGGCGTCAAATCTAATCAGCAAGCAGTTTGTTTTCCCCACAACAGACATGCCACCATTTCACGAGTTAGCAAATTTGGCCTAGATGTCCAGCTGCAAAGTTGCAGGGTAACACTGTTGATGACTCTCCCCACCCCAATAGGTTGCGTGCATCTTTCCAGCATTCTGACAGCTGGTCAACAGGGAGGAGGCTTCCAGCTCAGCTCCCACCTGATTTCTCAGTGACCTGCAGCCCAAGCATATGGAGTCTTCAGCAATAGGATCTTACCATCTCATTCTTGTGGGTAACCAAGAGCCTGAAATGTTTTGGGGGCACCAGGGGCTTCCCTAAGCAACAACTCACTGGAAGGTATCCTACCCCTGGCACTGACATTTTTCTAGTAACAATCTATGGCTTCTGGGCACATTATCTGCCTTTACAGGATACTTCTGCCCAAACTCTCTCTTTTTTAACATAATATTATTAGCTAGTGAAGAAGTAGGTTTCCATATGGCTTTTTCATGATATCTTAAATTTTGATTAACTTTCCTCACACCCCCTCTTCTTCTCCATCCTCACCCCTTAGACCATTTCTCCCCCAGCAGTCTTCCCTTGTACTTACATATCTATAATCCCCTCCTCTTAAGCCTCTCTCTTCCCTCCTTAATAGACTCTTTCTAGCTTCCTGGTCTCTACTATAGACTTTTATTCCAACTTACATACAAATCTAAACATTTGAAGCTAGGATCCAATATGAGAGAAGATGTAGCATTTGACTTTCTGAGCCTGCTGGGTTAACCTCACTTAGCATAATCTTTTCCAGATCCATCTGTTTCCTTGTAAGATTAATTTTCTTTACAGCTGAATAGAACTCCATTGGGTAAATGTACCATATCTTCATTATCCACTCATCAGTTGAAGGGCATCAAGGCTGGTTCTATTCCATAGCTATTGTGTGTTTATTGAGCAGCAATAAGCATGGCTAAGTGGCTGGGCATGGTGGTGCATGCCTTTAATCCCAGCATTTGGGAGGCAGAGGTAGGAGGATCACTGGAAATTCAAGGCCTGCCTGAGACTACATAGTGAATTCCAGGTCACCCAGGGCTAGAACAAGACACTACCTCAAAAGGTGGGGGGGGCTGGAGAGATGGCTTAGCAGTTAAGGCACTTTTCTGCAAAGCCAAAGGACTCAGGTTCAATGCCCCAGGACCACATAAGCCAGATGACAGATAGTACATGCATCTGATGTTCATTTGCAGCAGCTGAAGGCCCTGGAGTGCCCACTCTCTCTCTAGCTGCCTCTTTCTCTCTCTCTCTCTCTCTCTAATAAATAAATAAACTAATTAATTAATAAAAAAATTAAAAAACAGCATAGATAAGCCAGTGCCTCTGCAGTCATATGTAGAGTCCTTAGGGCATGTGCCCTAAAGCAGAATGGCTGGGGCATATGGTAAATCTACTTTCAGCTGCTTCAGGAACCTCCACACTGATTTCCACAACGACTGTACCAGTTTACATTCCCACCAACAGTGGAAAACGGTCTCTCTTTACCCACACCCTGTCAGCATTTATTGTCATTTGATTTCTTGATGATAGCCATTCTGACAGGAGTGAGATGGAATCTCCCATCCAAGTACTAACCAGGCCCAGCTCTGCTTAGCTTCTAAGACCAGATGAGATGGGGCACATTCAGGGTGGTATGGCCATAGACTGGAATCTCAAAATAGTTTTAATTCACATTTCCCTTATGGCTAAGAATATAGAACATGTTTTTAGATGTTTATTTGTATTTCTTCTTTTGAGAACTCTCTATTCAGTTCTATACCCCACTTTCTTTTTTAGGCAAGCCCAACAGACTGGCCTTTTTTATGTGAGAGAGAAGGAGTGAGAAAGAGAGAGAAAAAGAGAGAGAATTGGCACACCAGGGCCTCCAGACACATGTGCCACCTTGTGCGTATGTGCAACCTTGTGCGCTTGTGTCACCTTGTGCATCTGGCTCATGTGGGATCTGAAGAGTCAAACATGGGTCCTTTTGTTTTGCAGGCAAGTGCCTTAACCACTAGTCCATCTCTCCAGCCCTAGCCCTCTTTTTGATTGGGTTGTTCGATTTCTTATTTAGTTGTTTTAGTTCTTTGTATATCCTGGATATTAATCCTCTGTCAGATGTATAGATGGCAAAGATTTTCTCCCATTTTGTAGGCCTCTACTGTATTCACAGTGTCGTTTGCTGTACAAAAGCCTTTTACTTTCATGAGGTCCCAGTGGTTGATTAGTTAGTTCTCTTCCTCCCTGAATGACTAGGGCTTCTATTCAGAAAGTCCTTGCCTATGCCTGCATGTTGAAGTGTGGGAAACAGATTTGGAAGCAGAGAGGGTTACAGAATTATTAGGGAGAAAGTGTGGAAGCAAGCAGGAGTGGATAAAAGCAAAACTTAAGCTGTGATCAAGTTGCAGTGGAGACCTTGGCCAACATCACGGAAATTCTAAAGCTTGGCGGCCCTTCCAAAGTGGCAAACCGATTCTCAGCATCTCCATGCCTCTGATCTCCCAGGCTCAAGTGAGCATGCCTTTCTCCCAATGATGCTAACAAAACCTTACTGCATTGCTATGCGCTGAACAAGACGAAGGCATAGTCATAAATCAATCAATGGCCAGGAAATCCAGTCATCTCCTGGGCTGAACCTTAAGTCACATACTCATCCTGGTAATGTCAGTGCTACCTAAAGGTATCATATTCAAGTGGGGAGCTGTGGCTTCAATAGTGGGAAGTCACACGAAGCCAAGAATGAGTGGGTTCTCAAGAGCCTGCCTACCAATCTTCCATCCTTTAACTGACAAAGAGGCCAACATGTCCCCCGCTTTTGCCATGGAGGGTGCATCCTGAGCACAAAGAACTTGAAGCAACAAGCACATAAGGGTGTCTGGCACACAAAAGGAGGCATTTGAAAAAATGTTTGCTGAAAAACAAACTAAAGAATATGTCCACAGATGAAGAAATAGGCATGCTCCAAGCAGTTGTTAGGCTGAGACTTCAACTTAGACCTGGAGGAGTTTGGGACTGCTGGAATGTTCTGCCTCTCCAACTGAGTGGTGGTTTCATGATGTGTGCACTTGGAGGAGATTCACAGGGCTGAATTGTGCACAACAATGTCCTTAGCTGCATGTATTTTACACTTCAGTGAAAGATTTCCTTAAAAATTAGAGACAGAAAAAGATACAATAAATCTCACATGGCCTAAGGCATGGGTAATAAAACCTGCATTCCTTCCTCATGCTCTAATCTTTTCTTTCCGTCCCTAATCTTGGACATGTTACAACCTTTCCACTGCTGAGTGTTTATTGCCCACAGAACCATTACGGCAAGGTTGGTTTTCATGATAATGCAATGCCCCACAACATTCCCGCACTGACAATGAGTGTCCAGGCTTTTAAGCATGCACCATTATTGAAGCAAGAGTGTTCTAAAGTGTGTGCTGAATAGTAAGTGCCAAAGACTCAGGTCACTAAGTTCTTACTCTGAACTACTTAAGGGTAAATTGTAGGCACCATGACAGTCCACCTATGAATAACAAGTATTCTCAGAGAACAAGGATGTCCTCCAACCCGTACCATCTGGTCACCCTTGACCTTCAGTGGTGATTCGGTCACACAGAATTTCTGTTGTATGTTATCAGTTGTCAATCACAGGATCTTTGGTGGGTTTTTTGTTTTGTTTTCCTGCTTAGATAGCCAAGCAAATTTAATACATTGTATTTGTTAATTCTCTTTAGAGTGCCTTAACTTAGAAGAGTTACCACATTTTGTTTTGTTTTGTCTTTTTTTTTTTTGAAGAGTCTAGATAAGTTGTTTGGAGGACTTAGTGTTCTGGATTGGTCTCGTCATTTTTAAAATTCATACTAAATTCAGTTTAAAAATTTTTCGCAAGTATAAAAAAAATGACAGGGTATGGAGAGATGGCTTAGTAATTAAGGTGCTTGTCTGTGAAGCCTAAGGACCCAGGTTCGATTCCTAGTACCCACATAAGCCAGATGCACAAGGTGACGTAAGCATCTGGAGTTCATTTGCAGTGGGTGGAAGCCCTGGTGCACCCATTCTCTCTATCTGCTTCTTTCTCTCTCTCTCTCAAGTAAACATATAAATAAAATATTTTTTTAGAATTAGAAAGGATGCCAGGCGTGGTGGCGCACACCTTTAATCCCAGCACTCGGGAAGCAGAGGTAGGAGGATCGCCATGAGTTCAAGGCCATCCTGAGACTACATAGTGAATTCCAGGTCAACCTGGACTAGAGCAAAACCCTACCTTAAAAAACAAAAACAACAACAACCATATATTTTTTTTTTCTCTTAAAAAATTAGAAAGAAAATGTGAAACTAAGCCAGGTGTGGTGGTGCATGCCTTTAATCCCAACACTTGGGATGCAGATGTAGGAGGATTGCTGTGAGTTCAAGGCCACCCTGAGAATTCCAGGTCAGCCTGGGCTAGAGCAAGACAGTTCCTCAAAAGACCAAAAAGAGAAAGAAAGAGAGAAAGAAAGAAAGAAGAAAGAAAGAAAGAAAGAAAGAAAGAAAGAAAGAAAGAAAGAGAAAATTATGTAGATGCTGTGTGTATTATCTACTTATGTGTTCTACTACCAGAAATGCTAAGATGTCACACTTATTTGAAGCGCCTCTTGTCTTTTTCCCTTTGTCATTAGAAACAATCTTTGGCCAGGTATGGTGGCACGCACTTTTAATTCCAACTCTCCGGAGGCTGAGGTAGGAGGATTGCTGTGAGTTCAAAGCCACTTTTAGACTACATTGTGAATTCTAGGTCAGCCTGGGCTAGTAGTAGGAGACCATACCTCAAAAAAAAACAAAAACAGGGCTGGAGAGATGGCTTAATGGTTAAGCACTTGCCTATGAAGCCTAAAGACCCTGGTTCAAGGCTCGATTCCCCAGGACCCAAGTAAGACAGATGCACAATGGGGCACATGCATCTGAAGTTCATTTGCAGTGGCTGGAGGCCCTGGCGCACCCATTCCCTCTCTGTCTGTTGCTCTCAAATAAATAAAAATTAAAAAAAATTTTTAAAATTAAAGAAGTAATTTTTGTACTTACAGGTTTTCCTCCCTAGACAAGAATTCTACCACTGAGCTATATATCAGCCCTATTATTTAATTTTGTTTTCAGACAGAATCTCACTCTGTGGCCCAGGCTAGCCTTATACTTTTTAGTCCCTCTGCCTTAGCCTCTTGAGTAGAGAACTTATTTTGTTTTTTAGACCACTGAAGTGCAATAATCACTTACCCAGTGGTTTTAATATTTTTAGTGATCTCAGACTATATTTCTACTTTCATTACGTGATTTTTTTAAATATTTATTTACTTATTTTGGTATTGGTCTTGCTCTAGCCCAGGCTGATCTGGAATTCACTATGTAGTCTCAAGGTGGCCTTGAACTCATGGCAATCCTCTTACCTCTGCCTCCCGAGTGCTGGGGTTAAATGAGTGTGCCACCACACCCAACTTCTTTCATAAAGAGTTTGCCAGTCAGATATGGCATTACATGTCTGTAATTCCACCACTTGGGAAGCTGAGGCAGGAAGATGACAAGTTCAAGGACCATCTGGGCTATATAGTGAAACTCAGAAAACAAAACAAGAACACAATTTACCCTTTTCCCTCCTTTCTTCTCTTCTTTCACAAAAATAATTTAAGGACATTGTATTTATTTTGCTCTTTTTATACTGAGTTATTGGTCTTTTGCTCCCTCAATTTTGAGAACTCTATATATTAGAGCGATTAGAAATTTTGTTTTTAATTTATTTTTATTTATTTGAGAGAGAGAAAGAAGTGGGGGGGCGGGGAGAATGGGCATACCAGGCCTCCAGCCACTGCAAACAAACTCCAGATGCATGTCCCACCTTATGTATCTGGTTTATGTGGGTCCTGGGGAATCAAACCTAGGTCCTTTGGCTTTGCAGACAAGTGCCTTAACTGCTAAGCCATTTCTCCAGCCTTAGAAATTTCTTTCTTTTTTTTTTTTTTTTTTTTTGGTTTTTCGTGGTAGGGTCTCACCTCTAGCCCAGGCTGACCTGGAATGCACGATGTAGTCTCAGGGTGGCCTCGAACTCTCAGTGATCCTCCTACCTCTGCCTCCCTAACACTGGGATTAAAGGCATGTACCACCATGCCCAGCTAGAAATTTCTTTTTTAAAAAATATTTTTATTTATTTAAAGCAGAGAGAGCCAGAGAAACAGAGAGAATGGGCATGCCAGGGCCTTCAGCCCCTGTAAACAAACTCCACATGCATGTACCACTATGCATATGGCTCTGTGTGGGTACTAGGGAATCGAACCCAGATTGTTAGGCTTTGTAGACAAGCATCTTAACCACTGAGCAATCTCTCCACCCCTGAGATTAGAAATTTCTAGCTGATATTGATGGTTTAGTTTTTCTTTTGACTTTGTTTTTTCCCATACCTGTGTTGTTTTTATTTTTATGTAGTAAAAATTATCAATCTTTTATTTTGTTGTATTTCTATTTTGAGTCAGAGTTATAAAAATTTTCTCCACATTGAAACTATTTTTTTAATTCTCATATTTCCTTCTCATCTCTATATGGGTATTTTTTTATACTAACATGTCTGTCCATTTGGAGTTTATTCTAGTGTACAGTGTGAAGCATGGATCCAGTTTTATCTTCTCCAAATGGCTATCCAGTTGTCCCAACACCACTTATTAAAAGGATCAGCTTTTCTTTTAAGATTTAAGATACCATATTTATCATATGCCAAAATTCCATGTGGACTTAGGTCTAATTCTGGACTTTCCGTATTATTCTAATAGCTTGTTCATTTACCAGTTTTAATTATAGAGTCTTTATCATATGATTTATTAACTGATGAGTCTACCCTCTTCTCACAACTCTTTGGGGATTCTTGACTTTATTCTTGAATTTTTTTTCATATTAGCTAAAAGAATCAACTTCTCTAGAGTAAAAGTGACATTTTTCTTAGGATCTCATTAAGTGACTTTTAACAAAGATATAATAAATTACATATTATCTTGGTGGAAATTGACTCTCCCTAATGTTTTTCCATCAGAGAACAAAGAATGTCTTTTGCTCTATCCAGGTCTACTTTATATCTTTTGAACGTGTTTTAAAGTTTTCCTCAGACAATTTTCATTAATTTCAGTGGTAGCAAATAAAGCACTTGACCATCCGGCAGATCAAAGCAAATGTTTTATTACATAAACAGTGATACTACAGGGAAGGCAGAGCCAGGCAAACCTCCACGCTGACACAGGCTGCCACACCAAGCCCAGAGGGACGGGAGATCTGCAGCCAGTCAGACCAGCTGCCAAGACAGAAAGCGGCATCTACAGCACCTCTCCTGGTGCAGACACTGCCCCCGGCCCCACGGCCTGTGGTACCCTAGACATTCCAAGTTGGTTTACATGGGGGCCATTTTAGAGCCCAGCTTGCCTATTACACATCTTGTTTTCTCACTGATGGTTTTCTAAACCATTCACCAGATTCGTAGTGCCATGACTTTGCACAGACTCGCCCTGGAAGATTATGTCAGCATCTCCACAAAGCCTGCATTTCCTCTTGGCTTATCCCTAAGTATTGTTTTGTTTCTATCACACATTGGAGCTTCTCTTTTGCTGTTTTCTTTAACAGGTTATTTTTTAAAATTATTTATTTATTTGCAAGTAGACAGGAAGAGAACGAGCATGCCAGGACCTCCTGCCACTGCAAACAAACTTTAGCCATATGCACTACCTTGTGGGTACTGGGGAATCAGACCCAGGCTGGTGGGTTTTGCAAGCAGTGCCTTTGACCGCTGAGCCATCTCCCCAGCCCAACAGGTAATGTTGTATATAAATGTAATACGTGTTTCTGTATTATCTGTCTATATAGAGCTGTGCATCTGGATCTGCAGAATGATTTTCACTTGTGTTAGTTTTAGCACTGTAACTTTTGAGGAGCTGAGGATGTGGCTCAGTGGCTACAGTGCCTGTCTAGCATGCACAAAGCCCTGAGTGAGAGCCACGAACCAGGTGTGGTGTCACAAGCCTGCAATCCTAGCACTTGGGAAGTACAGCCAGGAGCATCAGAAGTTTAAGATCACCCTCAGCTACATAAGGAGCTCAAGGTCAGCCTGGGCTACCTGAAACCCTGTCTCAAGGGAAAAAATAAGGTTTTAGGTTTTCCAGCTATATTATGTCATCTAAAAATAAAGACAGTTTCACTCTTTCACTTTTCAATTATGCCTCTAATATCTGGTCACTTGGACTAGTAGACATACTGAACTTCCTTGCCTTGTTCCTGATCTTGAATGTTTACCAAATAAGATACTGACATCAGCAGCTATAGAGATGGTTTAGCAGTTAAGGTGTTTGCCTGCAAAGTCTAATGACCCAGGTTCGATTCCCCAGTACCCACATAAAGCCAGATGCACAAAGTGATCCTCCTGTCTCTGCCTCCTAAATGCTGGGATTAAAGGGTATACCACCATGCCCAGCTTCTTTCTCTCTTTTCCTTTTCTTTGAATGTGTGTGTGTGTGCGTACACATGTGCATGCATGCACATGCACACAGATGTGTTTGCATGTGTGAGTTCCTGCATGTGGAGGCCACAGGTCAGCATTGGGTGTCTCCCTCTATAGCTCTTCACCCAGCTATTCTAGCCAATTTGTCTCAATTCTGAGATTACAGGCAAACACTCCCATGCTCAGCATTTACATGGGTTCTGGGCATCCAAACTCAGGTCCTCACACCGGCTCAATACCACTGAGCCATCTCCCCAGCCCTATTCCTTCCTCCTCCTTCTCCTCCTCCTTCATCTTCTTTCCTATTACTTTCTTTTTCTATGCTCTAATATTATTTGGTCTCTGAAGGATTTAAAGAATTAACTGTGAAATCTTCTAAGTCTAAGCCTGATAGAGAGATGGGAGAGGAGAAATGAGAAAAGAAGAAAGGGAGAGAGAGGGAGGAGAGAGAGAAATCATTGATAATCTTTTCTGATTCTTCTTGGAGTGGGTTCCCAAGTGGCCTGAGCGCCCTCAGGATTTCTTATCATCTTTTCAAGGTAGGTACAAAGTCATCCTCCACAGCTATGTATCTGCATGAGGTTAAACTTTATTTTGTTTGTTTTTTGCTTTTCAAGTAGGGTTTCACTCTAGCCCAGGCTGACCTAGAATTCACTATGTAGTCTCAGGGTGGCCTTGAATGGTGATCCTCCTACCTCCGCCTCCCAAGTGCTAGGATTAAAGGCGTGTACCACCAAGCCTGGCTAAATATTTTTTATTTTTATTTACTTAGTTATTTATTTGACAGAGAGAGAGAGAGAGAGAGAGAGAGAGAGAGAAAGAAAGAATGGGTGTTCCAGGGCTTCTAGCCACTGCAAACAAACTCCGGATGTATGTGCCCCCTTGTGCATCTGGCTAACATGGGTCCTGGGGAATCGAACCTGGGTCCTTTGGCCTTGCAGGCAAACCCCTTAACTGCTAAGCCATCCCTCCAGCCCTAAACTTTTTTTAAAGTGATTTTTTAAAAAAGATTTTATTTATTTATTTATTTAAGAGGAAGAGAGAGAGAGAGGAAGAGAATGAGTATGCCAGGGCCTCCAGTTCCTGCAAATGAACTCCAGAAGCGTGCATCACTTTATGCATCTGGCTTACATAGGTCCTGGGGAATTGAACCTGGGTCCTTAGTTTTCACAGACAAGCACCTTAACTGCTAAGCCATTTCTCCAGCCCTAAACTTTCTTTTTTATTTCTTTATTTTTTTTTCAGCCCAAGCCACACATAACAAAAGACCAAATACAAAAGCAGATATGAGCATCCAGTTGTCTTTTACTTAGCTAAACATTAAAGGACTTTGCAAAAATAAGAAACAATGCCACCCTTCTCACTAATTTCTGCTGTGGAACACAAATGAGTCCAGATAAAAATGTATGTAGGTTCATGGTTTGGCTGACTAGCTAGGCATGTGGAAGAGAAAGATTGTAGTACAGGTGTGAAGAACGTTAGGGGAGGAGCCGCTGCAAACATGAGTACCTGAATGTGATCCCACTTAAGATGCCAGGTCTGGTGGCGTGTGTCTGTAATTCCAGTGCTGGGAAGATGGAGACGGAAGGATCCCTGGAGCCCACGGGCCAACTAGTGGAGCCTCATTGGTGAACTCCATGCCAGTGAGAGGTCATAAAGTGTGAGAGCGTTGTAGAGCGTGCAAGTGCCCATCAGAAGTCATTCACCCCAGAAGAGGCACTGAACATCCACGTATCAGTCAGTGCTGTCGTTGGCTACCCCAGGACTGTGCTGATGAGGATGTGAAGGAAACATCCAGGGTACCAGGGATGGAGCTGCTCAGTGCACAGTGTCTTGGTTTTATTCACCATTGTGCTCCTAGATATAGTGCAACAGCTGACAGCATCCAGGTGCTAATGCAGAATTTGTGCAGAATTTTCTTTTGATCTTGGGCTGGGGAGATGGCTCAGCAGTTAAAGGCTCTTGCTTGCAAAGTCTGATGGCCCAGGTTTTATTCCCCAATACTCACATAAAGCCAGATGCACAAAGTGGTGGATGTGATGTGTCTGGAGTTCGTTTGCAGCAGCAGGAGGTTCTGGCATGCCCATACTCTCATTCTCATTCTCTCTCTCCCTCTCTCTCTTCCTGCCTATTTCTCTCTATCTCCTACATAAATAAATAAAAATATTTTCAAAAAAGAAATTTCTAAGCCGGGCATGGTGGCGCACACCTTTAATCCCAGCTCTTGGGAGGCAGAGGTAGGAGGATCGCCATGAGTTCGAGGCCACCCTGAGACTACATAGTGAATTCCAGGTCAGCCTGACCTAGAGTGAGACCCTACCTTGAAAAAACAGGAAATTTCTTTTGATCTTATCTGGAAAATAATGCTATTAACATTGATCATAATGGGAACTGGGGCTTAGTGGTGACTGTTCATTATCCCAGTATTCAGGAGGTGGAGGCAGAAGGGTAAGAAGTTCAAAGTCATTTCTGGTACATAAAGAGTTTGTAGCTAGCCTGAGCTACATGATGTGTTGTGATGATTGAAAAAGACAAAACGTGGGCTAGGGAGATGGCTCAGAGGTTAAAGCACTTGTCTGCAAAGCCTACTGACCCTACTTTGATTTCCTAGTACCCACATAAAATCTAATGCTTAAGGTCAGGGGAAAAGATTGAGTAAGGGAAGGGTGGGGAACGGGTTAATCAAAATCCAAGAGGATATGAATAAGCCATATGAAAACCTACTTTTTTGGACAATGGCTCACCCAGAATCCATAGGTTGTTACTAGAAAATTTTCAGTACCAGTGATGGGATACCTTCCACTGAATTATTGGCCAGGGAGGTCCCTGATGCCCCCCAAACATTGCAGGCTATTGCCAAGGCTCTTGGTTTCCTACCAGGAATAGATGGTAAGACCCTATTGCTGAAGACTCAGCATGCTTGGCTGTAATGTCAGTGAGAAATCCTCCTGGAACTGAGCTGAAAACCTCCTCCATGTAGAAGACCAGCTGACAGAAATCTGGAAAAAGCCATGCTGCATGCAGCTCCATGGAGACAGAGAAGTCATCAGTGGAGATGAATAACAATGGACACTGCAAGCCTTAAGTTTGGTCAGCCAGGCCGAATGAGCCAACAGGTGCAATAGTGGCATGTCTGTTATGAGGGAAACCAACTGCTCTCTAATAGGACTGGAGGCCCACTCCACGGGAGGGAACATCCCTTATACTGAAAACCTATGGCAGGAGAAACCATGAGCCCTAGGGGTGTAACGCCTGCTGGTGTCTGATTAAATGCCTATATTATGCTCACCAAACTGCCCAGGTAAGCACCTTTCTTAATGCTCATACCCATATGTTAATGCTACTCTCACTTTTGGTTGGAGAAGCTTCTCTTTCCAGATGGCAGTGACCTCTGGGATGACTCAAAAACACCATAGAGCTGAGAAGAAGTGACAGAGGGGTGCTCAGCACTGAAACATCTCTATCACATTTTCCAAGGCTCAGGATCCATTGCAGAAGAGGTGACAGAAAGAATGTAAGAGACAAAGGAAGGACTGGACTCCTTACTCTTGTACACTGATACACTCTTCCAGACACAAAATGGACTAGATATCCATGACCTTGCAGTGCCTAGCACTACCTACACAAATCCAGTATAATAGGAGGAAAAGATGATGGCATCAAAATAAAAGAGACTGACTGAGAGGGGGGGGGGATATGATAGAATGGAGCCGTGAAGGGGAAGGGAGGAGGGAATTGTCATGGTTTATTATCTATAATTATGGAAGTTGTAACTAATAAAAAAATACCAAAAAAGAATAAAAAACAGATACCCAAAGAGGTGAATGCATCTTGCAGTGCTGGAGGCCCTGGTGCACCCATTCTCTCTATCTGTCTCTCTTCTCTCTATTTCTCTGTTTGCAAATAAATAATAAAAAATATTTTTAAAACTTCTAGGGCTGGAGAGATGGCTTAGCAGTTAAAGTGCTTGCCTGAGAAGCCTAAGGACCCAGGTTTGACTCCCCAGAACCCACATAAGCCAGATGCACATGGTGGCACATGCTTCTGGAATTTATTTGTAGTGGGTAGAGGCCCTGGTACGCCCATTCTCTCCTTCCCTCTATCTGCCTCTCCCTCCCTCAAATAAGTAAATAAATAAAATAATTCTTTAAAAAATTCTATAAGAAAGACAAAGCACGGGCTGGAGAGATGACTATGGTTGAAGGCACTTATTTGTAAAGCCTGACAGTCTGGGTTCAACTCCCCAATACCCATGTAAAGCTAGATGTACAAAGTGATGCATGCTTCTGGAGTTGATTTGCAGTGGCAGGAGGCTCTGGTATGCCCATATTCACTTTCCCTCTGTCTGCCTCTTTGTCTTTCTCTCTTTCAAATAAATAAATGAAAATATTTTTTTAAAAGACCTGGAAAGATGGCTTAGTGGTTAAAGTGCTTGCCAGAAAAGCTAAAGGACCTCGGTTCGATTTCCTAGGACCTATGTAAGCCACGCATGCACCTGGAGTTCATTTGTAGTGGCTGGAAGTCCTGGAATGCCCATTCTCTCTTTCTCTCTCTCTCTCTCTCTCTCTCTCTCTCTCTCTCTCTCTCTCTGTTATAAATAAATAAAAATAAAATATTTTTAAGAGACAAAACTAGTAAAATATTTAGCATGTATACTTACAAATATATGTTTGATAAATAAGAGTCACTTTGTTTTTGAGAATAATACCAAGTGAAAGAGAACAAAACAAAAATACCATTAGGGCTTGTGGGACTATGGTTAATAAAACAACAGATTCTTAGGCATTTTTCTTTGTTTCAAGGTAGGATCTCACTGTACTCCAGGCTGATCTAGAACTCACTCTGTAATCCCAGGGCGGACTCAAACTCAGCCTCCCAAGAGCTGGGCATAAAGGTGTGCACTAGCAGACCCGGCTTGCTTTAGCCATTTCTTATCAAGAAGCTAAATAATATGACCTCAACTTTTGTATAATTTCAAACATTTTGTGATTAGGTTTAAAATAATGTGGGTTATTATCAATTTTATAACACTGGATAATTAAGTAAAAGTAACTATCATGTCCTATTTGTTTTGTAGAGTTTCAGGGAATCAAGTAAGTTTTCCTATGTGGTCACCTTCATTGAAGGACAAGGTCTTTCTCTCTTGCCTTAGTTTCTCCTTCTGACATCCTTTGTGAAGTGCACTGGCCTCAGGGAGATTCTTTTTTTTTCTTCTTCTTCTTTTCTTTATTAGTTAGTTTTGTATTCAGCAAATACAGTAAGTTTGGCACCATTATTAGGCTCATCCGTGACCTACCCCCTCCCCTTGGCCCCTCCTTGTTGAGGTATATGGGTCATGCATTGTGGAGTTAGCCCACAGTTATGGGTAAGATAAATGTCTCTGCATATCATGACCCAACATGTGGCACTGACATTCTTTCCACCCCCTCTTCCACAAAATTTTCAGGGAGATTCTTAATGGAAAAGGAGACTCAATAATTCAAGTGACCAGTGGAGCTGCCTGTGATTCCCAAGAGTTCAGGTAGCCAGCATTGGAGGGGAGCATGTGCGGCTGTGAATAAATTTAGAAATTAGCAGAAAGTAGAAAAAAGTCCACCATGCCAAATCCTAGGTTTGAAAGGGCTCAATGTCAAAAAAATAAAATAAAAAGATGGGCAGAAGGAGATGGCTTAGCAGTTAAGGCACTTGCCTATAAAGTCTAAGGGACCCAGGTTCGATTCCCCAGTACCCATGTAAGCCAGATGCACAAGGTGGTGCATGTGTCTGGAGTTCATTTGCAGTGGCTAGAGGTCCTGGCATGCCCTTCTCTCTTTCTCCCTCCCTCTCTCTCTCTTTCTTTTTCTTTTTTTTTTTTTTTTTTTTTTTTTTTTTTTTGTTTGTTTGTTTTTCGAGATAGGGTTTCACACTAGCCCAGGCTGACCTGGAACTCACTATGCAGTCTTCTCAGAATGGCGTCAAACTCACAGGCATCCTCCTACCTCTGCCTCCTGAATGCTGGGATTAAAGGCGTGTGCCACCACACCCGACTCTATCTCTCTCTTTCTTGAATAAATAAGTACATAAATAAATCAATCAAAAGAAAAGACAAGCAGGAAGAAGGGGCCTTTCATCTTCCCTCTCTTCTAAGGCATTGGCTCAAAATGAGCTCCAACTTCCCACCTCCAGCACCTACGCCCCCTCCGAACCTCAGCCTATTAACACTGGCCGATGCAAGTGCCAGGAGCTGTTGACTCCGTTCCCCCAGGGTGAGAAAGACAGTCTTGTCGAGGTGAGTTCTGTGCCTTTCCAGAGATCCAACAACAGAGCAGCTGCAGGACGCTCACTCCTGCTTTCTTGGTTGGCCATTTCTGGCTCCAGAAACCGCACACGTTCCCTGCCTCTGCATGTTCTTCCCGCTCCCTGAGAGAACACACAGTCAGAACTGGATTAAGGGAGCACTCAGCTCAACGTAAACACTCCTGTGGATGAGGCCATTTGTTTTCCAAGGCCTCCTCTGCACCTGTTGGCAGACTATCAACTTCCTCCACTTCATTCAGGCTGCCTGGGAGAGCCCAGCTTAGGTTCAGTTACAAAGTCAACAAGATCTGAGAAGCCCTGCCAGGCAGGGCTTTTGCTTACCCCTCACAAAACGCTGAGAAGTATTATTAGGCCCATTTTGGACAGGAGAGAACTCAGCCTCAATGAAGTTCAGACTCTTAGACAAGCTGACACAGCAGGGCTAGGAGTCAGATGAAAACTGTGGCCAGTTCAGAGGCTGGCTTTGTCTATGACATCAGCCCCTAGACGTGGAACTCTGGACTTTGAAAACTTTGAGACATTAATGCTCCTTCAAGAACCTAGAAAATATAGAGTATGAGAAAAATTAATCTTTGCTCAAAAACACAATGACTATGTCTATGGGCTATTCAAAATGAACCTGTGGTAGTTCGAATGGATGTCCCCCAATACATTCATGAGTTTATTAAAGCTTGTCAGTTAGATCTCCAGCCACCTGGTTGCAGAAGGTGTCACCATGGGCAGATCGTAGGGTCCAGCCCTAAGGTATGTTTGGGAATTCTAAAGACATGCAAAGCACTTGAGATTTGCCTGGAGTTCCCGAAGTGTGCTTGCCCGTGCTGGTGGTGGCTCTTCTCCTGGCATGACCAGTGACAGCAGGCCAGCTTCTTCTGCCATTATGGAACTTCCCCTCTATCTGTAAGCATCAGTAAACCCCTTCCTCCATAAATGTCCCTGGTCTGGAAGTTCATCCCAGCAACCTGAGGCTGAATACTATAGAGCCCAAAAAACTGACCCTACTGCTAAAGTCACCATATGCTGTCAGCACGGAACATGGAGAGACCTGGCTGGAATCCAGAGGAGAGCCAGTCCCCACATAGTTAGCCCATCTAGTGCTGGAAGGCGCTATATGAGCTACCGGTGGGGGGAGGGAGGGCAGTGAGCAACATCTGTCCAAGCAACTCGAGGTCTAAGCTAGTCAGAAGCAAACAACCTGATGTGATGCTCAAACAAGTGCAATAGTGGCACACAGCCTTGGTGGGTAACCAGCTGGTTTCAGGTTGGCTAACAGATCCACTCAGTAGAAAGTAGCCTATAGCTGGAACTGAGAATCAAGTCAGAATCATATCCAGACAATGATTTTGCTCTCCAATATCAAGCTCCCACTAATCTTGGGCTATAAGTGGGCCTACACCCATTAAGTTCTCTCTAAATTAATATTGGTTATCTCACTTAACCTGTGCTGACTTCACTGTCCGTTGGAGAATCTGCTTCTCTTTTTCAGACAGGAGCAGGACTTGAGGAGATAAATGACCCAGTGCCCCAGCTGAAACCACAAAAGAATTGGGGAAATGAGCAAGAGTGCTGCTTTCTCGGTGAACCTGATATCAGCACAAGGGTGAAGGAGGTAGACACTGAGAACACTCAACACCTACCGAACCAAAGATCCAGAGGTCCTAAGGGCCCATCACTGAAGTAGGCTTAAAACACACCCAACATGGCTCAGGGAACTTTGAAGAAGAGGGGGTGGAAAGATTGTTAGAGCCACAAGTTAGGACATTATGCCACATAACTGACTGCTGTCCCCACAATGCACGACCCACAATTCCCATAGGGATAACCTGCATCCCCAATGAGGAGGGTCCCTTCAGAAAAGGGACAGGGATGAGGGAAAGGATGGTACCAACATGTGTTGTTTCCATGCTAAGTTTGTTCATAACTAATAAAAATAAATTTAAAACAAGAAAAAAAGAAAGAAATTTTACCCCAGTGAAGAAAGCTAACAAAATCAAAAGACAGTAACAGGAATTAATATAAGTTAAAATGGCAACATATTCTGGCTAAATAGTTCAATAACAAGTTTCAGTTCCTCCAATTAAGGAACAAATATACACATACAGGAACAAAACATTAGGGACCAAAACACGCAGAAACTAACAACAACAACCAAAAAAAGTGAGAGATGAAAAGAATCTCTTAGTAATCTTAGGAAACATTAAACCTAGAGTTCTACTTCTGGTTAAGATGGAGTAACAGACAAAATTTACCCCCTTGTCAGAAGTCATAAGGTAAACAAAAAGATACAAACCATGGACATTTGACCTGAGGTACCAAAGAGGCGCCCTTATTTATGTAAGTCCCCTGCTTGCTCCAGATCACTGCCTTGAGGAAGCTTTTAGCCACTGTTCAAGGAGGTGGAGTTGGAATGGGGCCAGGTAGATGCCCTGAATTGAGGAGACAGCTCCGCCAATTATTAGCACAGCCAGGATTTGAAAACAAGCCATTTTACCCCCCAAAAGCACTCAAACTTCAGGTGATCCAACAATTAGAGATGCCACTGTCCCTCCACAGCAACCACACGAGCTTTATTGGATAAATGAAGAAACTGGGATCTCCCTGGCCCAGGGCACACATGCACCAAAGGGCAAGCTCAGGGTTGTCTGAATTTGAAGCCAGTGATTTTTCTTGCTGTGGAGATCTGGAGGGCAGCAGAAGAAAGGGGAACAGAAAGCATGCCTCCCCCCAGAAGGGCACAGGCCCCTGGAGATTCCTATCCAGCCAGCAATGAACCTCCTAAGCCCTCAGACTAAGGGAATGGATGAAGAAAACAGGAATGTTGAAACCCACACCTAGTAGGTCTGGGCCTGTGCAGGTGAGCCAAGACCCCACAGTTGGCACCGTGGAGGTGCTTGTCAAGAGTTCCTTACACCCCACAAGGAAAAGCTCATCCATCTCACTTCTCCCAGGTCTGCCTTTCATATACTCAACAAACAAGGAGGAAACTCCAAAGGACCTTCCTGCAATCTGCTGACAGATGCCAGCTTCCTTTGATGACCCTATTCTCATCAAAATATTCCAATAGCAAAATGTCTGGCCTTGGTTAAGAACTCAGAAGTAGTGAAAGTTGTCCCACACTACCTGATGATCACGCTCAGCGTTAATGGGCTCTTGAACTCTGCTCACTCCCGGATTCGTATGACCTGTGATCTGTAGGTGCTGGCTGAGGCCTGCCTCACTTCCCTTACCTTCTAGGTCTGTTGATACAGCATTGACAGCTCCACTTACAGCAGCTTCCCCAGCCCTGAGGATGCAGTTCAACACCCAGTGCATCCCTGAAACCTGGAAAAGCATGGAACCCTGGTGTGGTGGTTTGATTCAGGTGTCTGTCCCCCATGGACTTGGGCATCCTGGGTGCTGGTTTCCCAGCTGATGGAGATTTGGGAATTGGCGCCTCCTGGAGGCAGTGTATTGTTGGGAGCAGGCTTTGTGGGTATTGTGGCCAGTTTCCCCTTGCCAGTGTTTGGCACATTCTCCAGTTCTTGTTGTCCACCTGATGTTGGCCAGGAGATGATGTCCACCCTCTACTCATGCCATTGTTTTCCTCTGCCAACATGGAGCTTCCCCTTGAGTCTGTAAGCCAAAATAAACCCTTTTCCCACAAGCTGCTTTTGGTCAGGTGATCTCTGCCAGCAATGCGAACCTGACTGGAACACCTAGATACATTGCATATACCTACAATAAAGTTAGTTTATAAATTAGGTGCAATAACCAAGTAACATTAACTACTAATCAGAGCCATAATAGCAGTGTACTGTAATCAAAGTTCTGCAACTATGGCCCCTGTAAGTATTGTGTGTGTGTGTGTGTGTGTGTGTGTGTGTGTGTGTGTGTGTGTGTGTGTTGCACTCACCCTTGTTGCAATGCTGGAAGATGCGTAGTGCAGTACCCACATGAGATGAGGTTAGCCTCAATGCTTTCTGGTACTGTTAATTGGATTTCATTTTCCGCTTGTGTCTTCCAGCCACAAATGCAATACCTTTCCCCTGCTAATTAAACCCCTGTCACACACTGTGGAGGTAACAATTCCAGTTTGAGGTGTGACAGCAGCACTAGCACACACCTCCTTTCCTTTCTTTAATTGCATGGATAGAAGGCTCATCTTACCGTAGAGTTCAGCAACCTCAAGTACATATTGTTTCCCCGTAAGTTGAGAACTTTCACTCTCACACTTAAAGTCCTTTGAAGCTTCTTTTTGTCATATCTAAATTGGTAACATCATTGAGTAAAATAAGGGTGACTAGAGCATAAGAACTGAGGTTCCCAATAGCTACTCTGATAACCAAGATAGCTAAGTGGCCAACAGGCAGGTAGTGTACTCCCCCCCACCCACCACCATGGATTCCCTGGACAAAGGGATTATTTAATTCCAAGATAGAAAGGAGCAGGGCAGGGTAAGATTTCATCAGGTTACTCAGAATATCATGGGATGTAAAACTTATGAGTGTCGGGCACGGTTGAAGGCCTCCAGGCTACTGGAGGTTTAAGCAGGCCTGAATTGTGAGGCATGACTATGGGCCCCAGACCCTGGAGGTGTCAGCAGGCCTAGACCCCAATAATCTCAGCTCGAGACTGGCACGAGTGAGGCCAATCCCTCCTTTTGCCGCTTGCCTGGAAAGTCACTATATGTTAATGCGGTATCAGCCAGCAGCCTTTGCACAGCCAATCCCCCTATGACCCATTCCCTACGCCTTTTCCTTCCACTACTTAGACCATGTGACCCTTTCCCCCTCACCCAGAAAGTCTCTACATGCAATTAGGTATCAATGAGATCTTTGTACTAACCAGTCTCCTTATGACCCATACCTACCCATACCTCTTCCCACTCTTTCACAAACACTTATAAACCCATTCCCCTGATGAATAAACAAGCTGTCCTCTGACACAGTTTCCTGGGTGTTTCTTCCTGTCACACTCATGGCCACTCAAGACCCTGCTCTGCAGTTGCCTGGATGCCCCTGGGAAACTGAGGTGCTGTGGTCCCGGGACGACCAGGAACCACAGCTGGCACCTGAACAGGGACCCTCTGAGATGCTCCAGGGTAGGTGAGTGCTCCCCTTGAGGGACATCATCCTCTAGAGGGACATTGGCCCCCTGTGGCCTTGCCTCCACAACTGAGGGCTGGCAGGTTTCTCCTTTTCCTCCTTTACTTTCAGTTCACACCATTGCGAGGGACCAGATATGGCAAACGGGAAACTGACATCTTTTGGCCGAGGCCACTCTTCGGCATTGACTGAAGGCCCCTAGCCCTCTGCCTGGGCCCCAATAGCCTGCTCGGGCATTGGCAACGACCCCCTGTCTATTTCTCTCCAACACACACACACACACATACACACAAAAAATGGCAACGCAATGACCTCTTAAAAGCCTGTAGGGTGGTTGCCGGTCTCTTAAACTTGCTGGACAGGCTTGCATCCGGACCTTTGGGGAATCCCCCCTGGTGCTACCTAGCCCTCGGGAACATTGCCCTCTGCTCTTGGCATTTCCCCTCTTTTTGTATCATGAGCAATATCACCTCCCACCAAAAGGAGTCACAAATTTCAGGTTTATGAACACTTCTCAAGGCTAGAGGCATTAAGCTTTCCCAGAAGGAAGCTATCTCCTTTTGGAGGAAGTCCTCCAGGTTGCCCCCTGGATGAGTTCTGGGGATCCATGTGACCCTGACATGTGGATCAGCATAGCTTATCTAGCCAGGAGTCAGGAAATTCAAGGAGGAACTCCCCCCCCCTTTCCTCCCAATTATAGCTGCTGTTAGGCAATGTATTAGTCCTCCTAAGTCCACCATGCCAAAATCGGATGATGACTCCAATGAGGAGGGCCCCGAGGACTGGCCAGTGGCAGACCTCAGTTTCCTTGAAAAGGCCATAGAAGAAATTAGAAAGAAAATTACCCACACTCCCCTATGCCCACCCCCCCCCTTTATATTCCCCTACCACCTTACCCACCTCCCGATCTGGGCTGCAACCCTCTGGACTCATGTTACATGGGCCAAAAGAATCCCAACGTGATACATTCCTCTGACCAGAACCCTTCTCCATCCGCCTCTTCACTGACACTCACACACTCTGAGATAACAATACACATACATATAGCCAAGGAGTCACAGCTTTTCCTGTTAATGTCCAACCAACATGGGTTCGGCCCCTACAATGGTATCCATATCAAGCCAATGACCTTAAAGAACTCAGACAGGCAGTTAGGGAGGATGGGATCCATGCGCCATGGACTAAGTCCCTCCTCTATATCCTACAGGGCTCCCTTAACACCCCCCGAGACTGGCATGATACCTGGCAGTCTTCACTGCCTAGCCCCCTATTCCTTCAGTGGGAAGCTCTCTATAGAGAATGCCTCCAACAAATAAGAAATCAAAACCAACCAAACTTCCCCTGGGGCCTTAATAAGCTATTTGGACAGGGTAATTTTTCCACAAGCATTCAACAGACCCAACAGTTCCCAGGGAACTATGACCAAGTTCACCTCTTTGCTCTCCGGGCATGGGACAGAATAAGCCCTCCCCACACCACCCAGGACAATACGTCTTCCTTACTGCTCCTTCATCAGAAGCTGGAGGAAACTCTCTCTGACTTTATATTAATAACAAAAACCAACCTAGAGAGAAAAATTCCTGACCCAACAGTCAGGGTCCTCCTCCTTAAAAAGATTATTTGGGAAGGCATGACCTCAGAATTTAGGCCAGCTTGCCAAGGCCTCAAGAATGAACACTATGGGGGCTAGAGAGATGGCTTAGCAGTTAAGCACTTGCCTGTGAAGCCTAAGGACCCTGGTTCAAGGCTCGATTCCCCAGGACCCATGTTAGCCAGATGCACAAGGGGCACACATGTCTGGAGTTCGTTTGCAGTGGCTGGAAGCCCTGGCGCACCCATTCTCTCTCTGTGTCTCTCTCTCTGCCTCTTCTTCTCTCTGTCTGTCACTCTCAAATAAATAAATAAATAAAGAATGAACACTATGATAAGTGAATCGTTGCTACCCAGGATATCAGGACTGCCTCACATAAGGCCTCCTCTTTAGCACAGGCCTTTGCAGCAGCCTTAAAAACTAAAGGAAAATGCTTCAACTGTGGGCAGGAGGAACATTGGAAAGGGGAATGTCCTCAACACCAGACCACTAAAGGTTCAAATACATTTGCCTCCCACCCCCGCAAAGACAGTCTGCCCTAGATGCTGCAAAGGGTTTCACTGAAAAAAATACTGCCTGTCATTCCACCCATGATAAAGATGGCAAACCCCTAGATTCCTTTAAACTCCAAAAGGGGCAACCCTCAGCCCCACCAATAAGAGGGAAAACCCATAATGTACAATGGGTAATGAGCATCCTAGAGGGTGCCACCCAAGGTTAAAAATTTAAATGTCTAATTGGTACTGGGGCAGACAAGACAATCCTAAAGCGATCTGAAGTTCCCCAACACTGGGAGCTAATTCCCAGGCCCCAATTAATGGGGATAGACAGTCCTTCACAGGCATATGTTACCAAGGAGGCATTCAAATGGAAGGACCCAGACCAGACCACAGGTCTTATTAGACCCCTAGCGGCTGAGGTAACAACTAACCTTCTGGGGCGGGACATCCTTGAGGCGCTAGATGCAATCATTGCCAGCAATATAGAGGGAGAACGTATTGAGATAGAAGACTACGAGAGATACCTTCACCAGTGTCACCCCCAATCCTAAAGGCCGCTATTAAATATGAAACTCCCTGCCTAGAATGGCTCAATGATGAGTCAACCTGGGTCAAACAGTGGCCCCTGCCAAGGGGGAAACTAGAAATCTTGAATCAGTTACTAACAGAACAACTTCAACTTAATCACATCCGCCCCTCCTGAAGCCCATGGAATCCTCCTGTGTTCGTGATTCAGAAGAGCTCAGGAGGATGGAGGTTACTTACTACAAGATCTCAGGGCCATCAATAAAGCTATGCTCATCTGGGGTGCTCCTCAAAGGGGACTGTCCCTTGTATCGGCCATTCCAGACAATACCCCCCTCCTTGCTATTGACATCAAGGATTGTTTCTTTTCTATCCCCTCACACCCCCAAGACCGACAATGCTTTGCATTCTCAGTTCCCTGTGTCAATAACTCAGGGTCAGCCAAATGCTTTGAATGGATGGTGATGCCACAAGGTATGGCCAATAGCCCCAATATATGCCAAGAGGGATTGCTGTGGCACTAAAGCCACACAGATCAGGGCCTTAACAGCTATCATTACATGGATGACATCCTAGTATGGAAAACCTCCAGCTCACCAGCCAAACTAAGGGATCACTTAATACCTTCCCTCACAGAGGCAGGGTTCAAAATCACCCCAAAGAAGGTCCAACTTATCCCATAACTTTCCTGAGGATGGAATTCTCCCTCACCTCTGCTCAGCCTCTTTTAAAAAAATTATTTATTTATTTGACAGAGAAAGAGGAAGAGAGAGAGAGAATGAGAATGGGTGTGCTGGGGCTTCCAGCCACTGCAAACAAACTCCAGATGCTTGCGCCCCCTTGTGCGTCTGGTTAATGTGGGTTCTAGGGAATCGAACCTAGGTCTTTGGTTTTGCAGGCAAACGCCTTAATCGCTAAGCCATCCCTCTTAGAGGAAAAAGGGCCCTTTAATCTCTTTTCAGATAGTATTTATGCTATGAACTTGCTCCCCTTGCTTGCCCGCTTGCATATCTGGCTAGATAAAAACCCTCATTCACCACTGCTGATTAAGGTCTCTAATCTCATATGCAAAAGAAGGGCCCCCTGTTTGTACAACACATAAGATCTCACAGCCCCTTACCTGGCCCCCTCACTGAGGGGAACACATTAGCAAACCAGGTGGCCTTCTATGGAGGCTTAACAGACGTCTTCCTGGCCACCTTTGAGGGAGCTAAAACATTCCATGCTAACACCCACGTAAACCTTAAGGGATCACAATCATGCTTCCTTCTGATCCCTATAAATCTACTCTAAAGCATATGAAAAACTTGCCACTCTTGTGCTTCACTAATAACAAAACCTGCCTGTAGCAGACAGCTTCAGGTTCACTGAGATGAACTTCCAGACCAGGCACAGTTATGGAGGAAGGGATATTTATTGAAGCCTAAAGATCCAGGGGAAGTTCCATAATTGGCAGAAGAAGCTGGCCTGCCTTCACAGGACCAAGCAGACAGAGAGAAGCACAAGCCTAAAAGCCACACAGCACAGCATACTTCAGGAACTCCAGCTAGGCACAGTTTGCATATCTTTAGATTTTTAAATCTGAAACCCACCACCACACCTTAAGATCCACCCAGTGACATTGCCTCCAGCCAGGTGGCTGCAGATACAAACTATAAACAATAAAAAACTGAATATATTGGGGGCCATCTATTCAAACTACCACACTGTCCTTCAAACGATGAGCACTAACCCCCAAGGCATCAAAGCCAATGCCCTTTGGCAGATAGATGTCACCCACATCCCCCAATTCGGCCGCCAAAAATATGTCTTTGTAACAATAGACACATATTCTCACCTTATATGGGCCATGGCACAAACAGGAGAGAACTCAAGAAAACTCATACATCATATGCTCTCCACCTTTGCCATCATGGGCCTCCCCCATCAAATAAAAACCGATAACCGTCCAGCTTTGAGTATCTCCTCATTCAAAGCCTTTTGCATCCAGTGGAAGATTGCTTACCATACGGGAATCCCACATAACCCACAAGGCCAAGGTATAATAGAAAGGACACACCAAACTCTAAAAACCCAACTTAAAAAGCAACAGCCCCAGCCAGGCATGGTGGCACATGCCTTTAATCCCAGCACTCAGGAGGCAAAGGTAAGAGGATGGCCATGAGCTCGAGGCCACCCTGAGACTACATGGTGAATTCCAGGTCAGCCTGGGCTAGAGTGAGACCCTACCTTGAGGAAAAAAAAACAAAACAGACCAATACCTACCTGCCCAATCTTCATTTGGCCATGGCCCTGACTACCTTAAACATATTCAATATATATAAAAATTCCCAATACCCCCCATCTCCCTCCACTGGCATACACCAGAGACGGCCTCTCCCATCCCGGTGCAGTGGCGAGATCCCTTAGGTGGAATCTGGAAGAGACTAGACCCCCTCCTCACCATGGGAAGGGGATTTGCTTGTGTCTTCCCACAGGACCAGCCCAGGCATATTTGGGAACTAGCCCGAAATGTCCAATTCAATCCCACTGACCAAAAAGATGGTTCGCCTGACACTGACAGATCAAGGTCAGAGGAAACGGAGGAAGCACCACCCCCACCGACATCACCAGAGGGGGAAAAAGTGGGGGGAACCCCCTGGAGGATGTTCATGACCTTGTGGACGCAGCCAAAGCCATATGCCCACCATAGGCCTTCCTTTCAGCCATTTTGTTGGCAGCTTTAACAATCTTACATTCCAATGCAGCTGTCTCATTTGCTGCCTCTCCCCCATAATGTCATCCAATGGTGCTTTGAGGCCTGAGAGACCAATCAAGGGGTCAATAACATCATCAGCACAGGATACTGCCCTACTCAGGGCTGTCAGGACACTGTCAGCTTTGTGTTTATCCTAAGTCTGTGTCTTGCAGGAACGGCAGGGCATGCTTTGCCTATCACCAAAGGAGTGCCTTAAAGATCAGGACTATTAAGGGGGTGTCGATACCTAAGCTGTGTCATTGAACACTATGGGCTTTCAGACTCTGTCTTCAAAACCTCCACAAATAAGGAATGTACACCTCCACATGAGACCCCTGAGATGATCGCTGGCAGGTAGGGGTGAAAGGCAAACTCGATACTCCTGGCTTCTTAGAATCCCCCTCTGATACTCTTCATACCTCTAGACAACTTGTCCCTGCTTCCCGCCCAGTGCAAACTAACCACCGCATTCCCTCAGAGGAAAAACAAGTTACAGAAAAAATGCAAGCCACTATAACATGGGCACAATACATCCAATATGGGGCCAACCTTCTCCCCTTTACCCCAATGCTCCTAAATGCTTCTTTTTCACATGCCCTACCCAACCTCTGCTGACAGCAGTCCCTATTAATGCCGCCCTTGAATACCCCACATCAACAGCAAGCTATTCCCAACCCAGCCTTACTGATATCCCCCTATTTGATTCCAGTCAAGGTATGCCTCTCTGCCTGTCCAGCTCTAAACCGACCAGAGCTGAATGTCTCCTCAGTATTTCCATAACAAGACCATTTGTGTCAAGACACCTGCTCTCCTTTGGTGTGAAAGGCTAACCACCCTATGTATAAATGTTTCCTCTCCCACTTATTGTTCCCCAGTCTTGATTGTTCCATGGGCGTATCTCTGTGAAGAAGAAGTGGCCTACAAACTCCACCCGCATCAGCCAAGAGAGATCTTCATGCCCCTGCTGGTGGGCCTTAGCGTGACGCTGTCCCTGGGCACCTCCGGTGCTGCAGGAGCCGCTCTTGTCCACACCAACCACCTCGCAGGAGACTCTAGAAACAAGCTTGACCAGGCCTCGGTATCTACCATCAACAGCCTCGAGTCTCTTCAGAGACAATTGAACTCTCTCGCAGGTAGGGTACGCCAAAATCACAGAGCCTTAGACTTCATGCTGAACATGGGGGAACAAGTGTAGTCTTGGGGAGAACATTGTCCTTTTTGTTAATGAACCAAACATTGTTGAACAAAATGTTAAAACCCTCAAATACTCTGCAAGGAGCTACTTGACCACTACAAACCTGATGACCCCACCACCTGGTTCTCCAACCTCTTAATCACCTGGCTTCTCTCCTTCCTTGGCTCCCCCTTGCTGTAGGAACCCTGTTACTTGTGACCCCCTGTATCATCAAACTTCTTAGACAACAAATAACTAATATTGCTAAGGTTGCTACCAATCAGGTCCTTGTGTACCATCTAGCTCTATCTGGACCAGCAATAGACTATGATGACACTGCTCCACTCTGAAAACAAAGGGGGAGTTGTCAGGCATGGTTAAGGCCCCTGGGCTACTAGAGGTTTAGGCAGGCCTGAGCTGAGAGGCATGACTAGGGGTCCTGGACCCTGGAGGTTGCAGCAGGCCTAGACCCCGATAATCTCTCCAGCACCTGGACATCTTGATAAGACTTAGGTTTCTCTTTCCCCAAAGCCTTGTGACCTTTTGCCACTTGCCCAGAACGTCCCTATGTGTTAATGAGGTATCAGCCAGCAGCCTTTGCACAGCCAATCCCCCTATGACCCATTCCCTATACCTTTTCGCTCCACTACTTAGACCATGTGACCCTTTCCTGCTCACCCAGACAGTCCCTACATGCTAATTAGGTATCAACAGGACCTTTGTACTAACCAATCCCCTTATGACCCATAGCTACCCGTACCTCTTCCTGCTCTTTCACAAACGCTTATAAACCCATTCCCCTGACGAAGAAACAAGCTGTCTTTTGACACAGTCTCCTGGGTATTTCTTCCTGTTGCACTCACAGCCACTCAAGACCATGCTCTGCAGTTGCCTGGATGCCCCTGGGAAGCTGAGGTGTCATGGCCTCAGGATGGCCAAGAACCACATATGAGGTTTTTGTTTGTTTGTTTGTTTGTTTGTTTGTTTGTTTGTTTTTGGTTTTTCAAGGTAGGTTCTTGGTCTAGCCTAGGCTGGCCTGGAATTCACTATGTAGTCCCAGACTGACCTCGAACTCACATAGATCCTTCTACACTGGCCTCCTGAGTGCTGGGATTAAAGGCATGAGCCACCATATCCAGGAAAGTGTATGGATTCTTTCTGGAACATTCCATATAATATTTTCAGATTACAAATAACCACATGTAATCAAAACCACAGCAAGTGATATAGTGGGTAAGATAAGAGTGCTGTATTGGTGAGCCAGGTGTGGAGGTGCACGCCTTTAATCTCAGCACTTGGGAGGCAGAGGTAGGAAGATCACCAAGAACTCAAGGACACCCTGAGACTAAGTAGTAAATTCCAGGCCAGCCTGAGCCAGAGTGAGACCCTACCTCAAAGAAAAAAATAAGAGTACTGCATTGAGTCTTTTTAAATTTAGGCACACTAGTGGGTGGGTAGTGAGTAATAACTCATGATTCTCATTTATTTTATTTCTATTTACTATTTTTGTTTGCGAGGAGTGTGGACACACCAGGGACGCTGCTGCTGCTGCTTCTTGTTCCCTTCCTCCTTCTCCTCCTCCTCTTCCTTCTTCTTTTGCAGCAGGGCCTCACTTTCTCCCAGGATGACCTGCAACTCACTCTATAGTCCCAGTATGGCCTTGAACTCATGGAGATCCTCCTACCTCAGCCTCCTCAGTGCTAGGATTAAGGGCATGTTCTACCATGTACAACACATCAAGCTCTCTTGACTCTGCAAATGAACTCCAAACATATGCACCACTTTGTGTATCTGGCATGACATGGGTACTGTGGAATCAAACCCAGGCTGGTAGGCTTTGCAAGCAAGTGCTTTTAACTACTGAGCCATGCCCCCAGCCCTATGATTCTCATTTATATTGGAGGACTTTCAATCAGTATGGACTTTTGTGAACTACCCTTTGAAATGCTTTACCCATTTTTAAAAATTTAATTGGATTATCTGTATTTTTCTGATTGGATCAACAGTTTAAATCTTGTTATCTTTTTTTTTTTTTTTTTTAAGTAGGAGTAGGATCTCATTCTAGCCCAGGCTGATCTGGAATTCACAATGCAGTCTCAGACTGGCCTCAAACACACAGTGATCCTTTTACCTCTGCCTCCCAAGTGCTGGGATTAAAGGTGTGCACCACCATGCCTGGCTGTTATTCATTTTTAAGTTAACTTTATATTTTATATAAATTATAATAGGTTATTCTCTCTTATCCCCTCACCTCAGCTCTAGTTTCTCTGGGGGCCTCCACAGTGGGGTTGTGGTCTTCACTGTGAGGTCACTGAGACCTTAGTCCTATTGGGTGGTGGGGGACCACACTTTACGGCAGTCCTACCCATTCTATGGCTCTTACAATCTTTTGTCCCCTCTTCTGCAATGTTCCCTGAGCCATGACAGGCCTGTTGGCAGTCAGATTTAGTGCTAAGTTCTCTGTAGCCTCTGGATTTCTGCTTTGATAGGTTTTGATTGATCACCATGTCTGACACCATCACTCTAGATTTGGGTGTCAGGCTAGCAGTAAGAACAGTATTCATATGGCCGCTTCCTCTGCAATTTCTCCTGGGCCCTGGCAGATGTGGTAGAGGTGGCACATCTCATGATGAGCAGTGAGAGCAGCTTGGGCTAAAGGGGGCATACACATTTATTTGAGTATTTTGTGTGTGTGTGTGTGTGTGTGTGTGTGTGTGTGTGTGCAGGCCCACTCTTTTTCTCTAGAGATCAGTGGAAGCTTCTCTCTGAAGTTTGAGGTTTCTGACAGTGGAATTTTGACTTGGATTCCAGTACCAGAAATGAGTTCTCTCCCACTGAGTGCATCTCATGTCCAATCAGAGAACAGTTGGTTACCCACAGAGGCTGTGTGCCACTGTTGCACAGGTGTGTATTTCTGTTTTTAATGCATGAAAATTGAGTACTTTATTGAACCATAATATGTTATATAGGGCCTCTAGCCATTGCAGATGAACTCCACATGCATGCACCACTTTGCGCACCTGGCTTTACGTGAGTACTAGGAAATCAAACCCTGGTTGTTTGGCTTTGCAGGCAAGTGCCTTAACTTCTGAGCCATCTCTCCAGCCCTGCTGATCTCTTTTTGATTGACTTTGATTTCATTAAGTAGTCTATAGTGTACTGTTTCCTGATTCTATTTGGTTTCTTTCAGCTATCTATTGAGTTGTTTTTGTTGTTGTTGCCATTTCCTTCATCCATCCTTTGAGTTCATTTTGTTACCTTCCTTCCAACTCATTGAGCCATCTTTTGACTTATAATTTGAACTCTTTTTTGCCAATTTTCTTCCATTCTTGGAGTTCCTATTTGATTACTCTTTGTCATATTTCTTCCCAATCAACCAGCCATTTGCTCATTGTATCCTTGTTTGATTAAAATGCTTATTGAGATTTCGTTTTGAGCTTCTAGACCTTGGGTTTCTTTCAAGCTTTCATTGGAGGCTTCCACAGTGGGACTAGTTAGTCTTGGTGAGGATCCCTTTGTAGGTGTTGTTATTTGCTCTGCATTGGGGTCTGCCCATCATTTCGCGATCAGTTGTCTCACTGAGGGTGCAGCAATAGCAGCTCTTGTATAGCCTGTGTTGGGTAGCCTGATCTAAATTGGTCACAGTGGGTGTGGGATTGAAGACTATCCACTGGATTGGGGTGGGTGCAATTGAGCCTGAAGAGGGTCTACTTTGTGTGTGTCACTTCCTAGAAAATCTGGGTAGGACTTTGAGAGGCCTGGGTTGCCTGTGACCAAGCTGGGCGCTGATCTTCCAGATCTATTCACCGACTGGCTTTCTGGAGTGAGATCAGCTCCAAGCTTTAAATGGGGGCTCGAGCCAGCACACAGTTGCCTCTGCTTCAGCCCTTCTTCAGATGAAAGTTTTTTGGAGGCGAGGGCACTTTCAAAGTGGATATAAGTAGGATCCAAGTTGGTTGGCTGCTCACCACTGACCTACCCCAGGGTTGTTCCCTCCCAAGCAGTCGTCCTAAAATGGTGTCTGTCCCTGGGGCAAAACCTTAGCCTTGTTATTCATTTTATAAGTGAACTTGAATATCTTTTTTTGCTTAAGATCTATTGGTATTTATTTTTCTTTAAAAAAATTTTTTATTTATTTGAAAGAGAGTGAGAGAGGCAGATAGAAAGAATGGGCATGCCTGGGCTTCCAGCCACTGCAAACGAACTCCAGATGCATGGGCAACATTTGGTTTATATGGATACTGGGGAATCAAACCTAGTTCTTAGGCTTCACAGGCAAGCACCTTAACTGCTAAGCCATCTCTCCAGCCCTTAAAAAAAATAGTTTTATTTCCAGGCATGGTGGCGCACACCTTTAATCCTAGCAGTTGGGAGGCACAGGTAGGAAGATCACTGAGAGTTTGAGGCCAGCCTGGACTGCAGAGTGAGTTCCAGGTCAGCCTGGGGCTAGAATGAGACCCTACCTCAAAAAAACCAAATATGCCCCTGCTTTCCCCCCCACCCCACTTCTTTTTATTTGAGTGAGACAAAGACACAGACACAGAGTCTGGGTGCACCAGGGCCTCTTGCCACTGCAAATGAACTCCAGACACATGTGCCTCTCTGTGCATCTTGCTTCATGTTGGTCTTGGGGTTTTGTAAACCAGCATCTTTAACTGCTGAGCCATCTCTCCAGACTGGTATTTTTCAGTATTTCTTTTCCTAAGAATAGTCTTCATCCTTTGCTCACTCTTTATTCATTTATTTGAGAGAAAGAGCAAGGGAAGGAGAGAGAGAGATAATGGGTGCATTAGGGCCAGCCGCTGGAAATGAACTCCAGATGCATGTGCCACCTTGTGTGTCTGGCTTACGTTGGTCCTGGGGAATCGAGCCAGAGTCCTTTGGCTTTGCAGGCAAGCACTTTAACTGCTAAGCCATCTCTCCAGCCCCTTTTGCTCACTTTTAAATTAGGCTTTTTCCTTTTCCTTATAATAACTAAGACCTCTTTCTGCACTGTGGAGCTTAGCCTCATGTCTTAACAGCTTGTTGTCTTTGGGCTTTGTTGACTGTGCACTTTGGGCCACATTGGTTTTTAAAAGTCTGTTAAATTTATCATTCTTTTATGGTGTATAATCATTTTAAGCCAAAATTCCCTTTTAGATACCAAAAGGAAATGATGTCAGGCAAGGGCCACTTTGTCACACTGAGCAATAGAAAGGCTTAAGGGGCTCAAGTTCTTTCTCTTCTAGTTATTAGCTGTGGATCTTAGGGCAACTTCATTCACCCTCCCTCAGCATAATCACTTTCTCTACCACAAAAGGGGGATGATAGGGTCCCCTTAAAATGCCCTTCTCAAGCCGGGTGTGGTGGTGCATGCCTTTAATCCTAGCACTCAGGAGGCAGAGTAGGAGGATCGCTACAAGTTCAAGGCTACCCTGAGACTACATAATGAATTCCAGGTTAGCCTGGACTACAGTGAGACCTTACCTCAAAAAACCAAAAAGGAAAAAAAAAAAAACAAAAAGCCCTTCTCTTATCAAGTAAGAGTGAATGTGATGAAAATATATTGTGTACATGTATGAAAATGTCAAAATGAAACCCATGGTTATGCATAATTAACATATGCTAAAATGTTATCAGAACTAAATGAGATCATGTGTGCAAAGCAGCTAGCAATCAGCCCTGCATACAAAGTTCTCACTAAGTGATCTGTGTGCAGGTGTGTCTCCCTCTGCATGTGTGCATATGTGTAACAGGTGTAAATGAGTGTTTTGAGTGGGAGGAGGCAGGGCCCCGGCTGTGGGATACAGACACACAGTTGGCTCAATTACTCACAGCCTCAAAATAAAAAAGCTGCTTGAAGTATTTACAGGCCCCAGGGTGACTGTAAATTGCACAGCCCTGGCTCCAGGCCAGAGTACTCCTTGCTAACCCTCTCCTGCCTTCTTCACTGGTGGCCAGAGCCTGGCTGCCTCCCTTCCTCCCCACGATAGCCTAACCCACCGATGCCCAGAGGAATGGAGACACCAGGGTGGTCCGAAGAGCAGAGGCTGGGTCCTTGGTGGTCTGCTAGACTTCTAGAGTCCCGCATCTGGACTTCTTGTGTGCCTGGAAACCTCTCCACATATACAGAGAGATTATGTAGAAGCAGTAAATAGAGAAATATAAGGCTTAGGCCTCTCCCTCTCTCCCCTTGGCTAAGCTGGGTATGCAGATCCCAAGTTCCTCCCAGGAGTAACTTGCAGGAGTTCACAGAACAAGGGGGGCTTTATGTTTCTGAGGCAACAGGGATTTCAAACATCCATTCCCCACCCTGAGCTCTGGGAGAGCTCTCAACTTTAAGGAGCCTTGCTATGAATTTATTTCTAAGCGGACCAGCCACCTCCTCCCTGATAAGCTTTGTTGAGCTTCTGTGAGGACGCTAGAGGGGAGGGTGGCCATGTCTCCATCCACCCCGCCCTTGTTGTCGGGTAGCCCTCCAGAAAGGCTGGTGCTAGGAAGAGGCTTGTGGGAAGCAAGTCGAATCTTCTCATTCTACTCAAAGAAAAGTAGGCCTTGAGAAGGGACACGACCTGCCCAAGGTGACTACTGTAGGTGTAGATACTGCCTGAGGGCAGAGATCTAGAACCTAGGAATACTGTCTGGTCTCCCCTCCATTCCAACATAGTTAGCAGGCTTGGAGTGTAATATGAGTTCAAAGTAATGGTTGGTAGACTCAAACCCAGGATTCCTGTTGGCCATTCAGGACTCTTTCCCCAAGATGCCACTGGAAAAGTTCTACAAGAAAAAGATACTTTGTAAGATCCTTTAAATTTATGTGCAAGCACACACACACACACACACACAGAGAGAGAGAGAGAGAGAGAGATGCAGTTATTGAGAACAGATGCACCAGGGCTTCTAGCTGGTGCAGAGAAAATCCAGATACATGTGCCACGTTGTATTTGTGCGTCTGGCTGTATGTGGGTGCTGGGAACCAAACCCACATCTTTAGGCTTTGCAAGCAAGTGTCTTAACCACTGACACATCTCTCCTGCCTGGGATCCTTTTTGAAGCCAGCTGTGGTGGTACAAGCATGCATTTCAGCACTCGGAGACTGGAAAAGATCACAAGTTCAAGGTTTGTGCCACATAGTGAGACCTTTTCTCTCTCTCTCTCTCTCTCTCTCTCTCTCTCTCTCTCCAACTTGCTGAACAAATGGAATGGCAGGAGATTAAGAATCTAAGACTTTCAGAGCTGGGTCATTAGAAGCTGCCATAGCCATTTGTTGACAGCCCTGAGCTTCCACGTTAGAAGTCCAGCTGCCCTGAGACCTCCATGCCAGAGAAACCATTCTCTCTTTGGCTGACAGTGGCAACTTGGACAGTCTTCTAGTCAACCCACCACAGTGAAGCTTTGGACATCCAACAGACAACAAAATGTCAGGGAAAAGCACTTAGCTGAGCCCTGATGAATTCCTGACCCACAAAATCATGCAATGTGATAAAACGGTGATGGTTTTGATCTGAGTTTGGGTGTCATTTCTTACACAAAATAGATACTATATGATATCTCCATCTTGGGAAGCTAGCTAAGTCTTTCCTATCGGATTTTACATAATCCTAAACATGGATTATTTATGTATGTATTTAGAACCAGGGTCTTCCTATGTTGAGCCTAGACTGGATTTGTAAGCAAGAAACTTCTACCGCTAAGCCATCTCTCCAGCCCCCTGGACTGGATTTTCACAGAAGCTCTTTTTTTTTCCCAAAATTTTTTCTTTTATTTATGAGAGAGGAAGAGAAAGAGAGAGAATTGGTGTGCCAGGCCCTCTAGCCACTGAAATCGAAGCTCTAGACACATGCCCTACCTTATACACACGCATCACCTGGTACATCTGTCTTACGTGGGTTCTAAGGAGTCAAACTGGGTCCTTAGGCTTCACAGGCAAGTGCCTCAATCGCTGCTCCATCTCTCCAGCCCCAAGAAGCTTTTGTTAAAGCTGTTCCCAGCCCCCAAACATGAGGGAACTAGCTTGGATAGCAACTGGAACTGACACACACACACGTGCATGCACACACACACTTAAACTTCACTCTCTGATGAAGCAATCACTTTGTGCAAGGGATGCTGTTCTCACTGAATTCTCAACCCACCCCTGAAGGCAGCATCACTGGTTGTCTCCATTTTACCAGAAAAGACACTGGGACAAAAGTTTAGTGAACTTGTCCAAGACCAGGTGACCAAGTGGCATGGCTGAGGTTCAAACCTCCTATTTCCAGTCAACGGGGACTGTCTGCCACAGTGAGACATGCTCACTGCGGGGTAGGTGCTGGAGTGAAGGCCCCAGTGCCCTAGGAGAGCTGCCTACAGGAAGATAAATGAGGACAAACCCCAGCCTAGCCATTCTCTGCACCCCCAACCTCCCTCCTAGGGCCCCTGCCGCAGCTGTCACCATCACAACGTCCGATCCAGTTACAGACCCTGAGCCCCTACGGCCTCCTCCTTCCAGTCCGCAGGAGGGCAGGGGCCCGTCCTTCCTGGGAACGTGGAAGCTGGATCATGGATCTGTCAAAGGCACTGCCAGCTGCTGACATTGTGCCCACCCCCCTCTGAGCTCATTCCCTGGGGCCGAAGGCGGCTGGTGCTGAAGAGGGACAGGAATGAGGGCCTGCGTGGGGCTGTGTGGAATCTCACAGTTGGCTTTGTTTAGACATTCAGTGCGGCACCAGGCCTGCGCTCTGCACCTGCTGCTAGAGGAAGTCACCTCCTACTTCCCACACCACACACACACACACACACACACACACAACAGCCTCCTGCTCAGGCCTCCCAGGCACCACTGCCTCAGGAGACACAGACCTGGACTAATTCCGAGCTTCATCTGGGTGACTCTAGGCTCCTTCTTAATCTAAGCTTCAGCTGCTATGAATTAACACCTCATTTTAGCCTGGGTCTTAATCAGCAGGAAAAGCGGGTCAGTTACCTTCCCAAGAAACCCAGGTGACCCTTGCTGTCACCTGTGTGTGAGTGCTGCAGAATCAGTTCATCACAGTACCCGACTCAGAGGTGTTTATATGCCAAACAAATGATTGGATGACCCGAGGCGTCCCTGAAACTGGACCACGATCGTTTCTCTGGTACAGAGATGACCGTACTCTTTCCCTGCCTGTCCCACACTCACACAGCTGGGCTTGGCCTGAGTAGCTGTCAGCCCTCCACCCCCGGCCCCCCACCAGCCCTGCGAGCCCAGTAGCTGCTTTCTTCAGGGGTCACACTTCTGAAGGCTGGAGTGGGAGTCAAACCCTCCACCTGGAAACAAGGCACAAGTGTACTTACTGCACGGTCTTACAGCCACAGACTTAAGTGTGCCTCTCCAAGGGTCATGTTTCTTTTATATATACAAATCTATTTATCAGAGAGACAGAGTATGGGTATGCCAGGGCCTCCTACCCACTGTAAACAAACTGCAAATCTATGTGCTACTTTGTGCATCTAGAATTAAACCAGGGCCGTCAAGTTTTGCAAGCCTTTATCCACTGAGCTCTCTCTCTAGCCCCTAACTTTCTGGGCGAAGGTAACACTTTCCTACTGATTGAGACCAGAACTCTGTAAAATGAGATGTTAATGTATAGCAGACTAGAGGATTGAAAACTGGAAGTGATTCTTATAGGAATCTGAAGGGTTCTAATTTTAATTGCCTTATAGGACTTTTGTCGTCCTGTGTGATGTACATTCATGTGTGTGAGGGTGAGCACACATGCGCAGGTCAGAGGACAACTTCCAGGGGTCAGTCTTCACCTTCTACCTTGTTTGAGACAGGGTCTCTCATTCTCATTACTGTTCACGGCCATGAGCTCACCAGGCCAGCTGGCCCACAGGCTTCCAGTCTCCGCTCCCATCTCATCATCAGGGATTACGGAAGCCGCCATGGCTTACGGCTTTTACAGGCCACGGCGTCTGGGGCTCTGAACTCAGGCTTGTGAGGCCAGCACTTTATCCGCCGTGCCCCAACCTATAGCTTTTTGTGACTATTTTCAACTTTTCGAAAATCATGATTCAACACAAATCACACCCTTCAGGAAGTCAGAGCTGGGGCAGGAGGTCTCTCAAGGATGGAAAGTAGGAAGGTAGACAGTACTGTGGAGCAAGAGGCAGGGAAGTGTACCTGTGTTCTGAGTGTTGACTCATAGCATGCTGTCTGTGGTAATCAATAGGTGTCTAAGAGTGTGCGGGAGGGGTCAGACAAGAGAAAAGGTGTGACTATGGGCTGGAGAGATGGCTTAGCGGTTAAGCACTCGCCTGTGAAGCCTAAGCACCCCGGTTCGAGGCTCGATTCCCCAGGACCCACATTAGCCAGATGCACAAGGGGACGCACGCGTCTGGAGTTCGTTTGCAGTGGCTGGAAGCCCTGGCGTGCCCATTCTCTCTCTCTCTCTCCCTCTTTCTCCCTCTGTCGCTCTCAAATAAATAAAAACAAACAAACAAACAAAAAGGTGTGACTACTGACAACAGTGGTAAAAAAAAAAAAAAAAAAAAAAAGTACCTTACTGGTCCTTCATTCCAAACCTGAGGGTTGCAAGGCAAAGAGATACAAGGAAGGTTTCAGTGGGTGGGTTACAGTTTCTAGAACTTGTAGAAGAACTCACAGCGATCCTCCTACTTCTGCCTCCTGAGTGCTGAGATTCAAGGCCATGCCTGGCTGATCAGTTTTTGAGGTAGGTGACAGAAAATGGGCATGGCAGATGGCTAAGACGTTGGTCCAAGAAGGAAGGCAGCCCCTGCTGCAGGGCTGGATTCTGTGAACTGAGTAGTATCACTGTGGTTTTCCTTGGCAAGATTCCCATTGGCTGGTGGAGACAACCAGTGATTGGGTCATCTCATGTTGGCTTTAACAAAAATCACTCTACAAAACAGTAGAAGGACTTACTTCCAGTTTATAGACCAGCCTTTGTTCTAAAGGTTAAAGGTTTTAGGAGCCCTGACCCTAATTTGAGAGGCCTATAGATTTCCCTGGCTAGAGGGATTTACTTGTGACCCAATCTAGACCTTAGAATCTATAAAGAGATGAGGGAGGAAAAAAAATCATACTTCATGAGCCACTCTGTATTGGTTACTTTTTCATTGCCAAAATACTTGAGACAACTAAAGGGAGGAAAGGTTTACCTTGGCTCAGTTTCAGAGGGATTTTAGTCCATCATGGTGAGAGGGGACATCTTGGTCCATCATGGTGAGGGGAGATTTCGGTCCACCATGGTGAGGGGAGATTTCGGTCCACCATGGTGAAGGGAGATTTCGGTCCACCATGGTGAGGGGAGATTTCGGTCCACCATGGTGAGGGGAGATTTCGGTCCACCATGGTGAGGGGAGATTTCGGTCCATCACCGTGAGAGGGGAGATTTCGGTCCATCATGGTGAAGGGAGATTTCGGTCCATCATGGTGAGGGGAGATTTGGGTTCATCATGGTGAGAGGGGACATCTTGGTCCATCATGGTGAAGGGAGATTTTGGTCCATCACGGTGAGAGGGGACAGCTTGGTCCATCATGGTGAAGGGAGATTTTGGCCCATCACGGTGAGAGGGGACATCTTGGTCCATCATGGTGAAGGGAGATTTTGGTTCATCATGGTGAGGGGAGATTTCGGTCCATCATGGTGAGAGGGGAGATTTTTGTCCATCATGGTGAAGGGAGATTTTGTTCCACCATAGTGAGGGAAGATTTTGGTCCATCGATAAGAGGGGAGACAAGTGGAAGCTTCTCCACTTGGAGTGTGGGGCAGAGCAGCTGTTCACATGCTGGTGAAACAGGAACCTGGGCTGGCATAACCTTCAAAGGCCCCAGTGACCTACTTCCAGGCCCCACCTCCTAAAGCCTCCACACCCTTTAAAATGTCACAGCTGGAGACCAAGTGATCAAAACACAAGCTTATGGGAGACATTCCAGACTCAAGCCATCACACCAAGGGAACACAAGGACAAGGATGGGGCACACTGGGAAGCCCATGGAGATTCAAACTGTCTGGTTTGCTAGTGAGGAATTGGACGTGGGGTCTTGCCTACATTTTTTTGTCTTTTTGCTTGTATGTGTAGTGTGGTATATGTAGTACATGAACATGTATGTGCCCTTGCAGCACCCCATACACCAGCGGTGCCTGGAGTAGATCTTTGGGTGTCTTACTCCATTGCTCTTCTGCCTAGTCTTGTGATTTTTGGGTCTCATGAGCATGCCTAGCCACATGTGGAAGTGTATGTGGGATCTGCGGATTTGAACTCAGCACTCTCAGTTCCTCCAGCTGGCACAGGAAGCACACTTAATTGGTGAGCCCTCTCTCCAGCCCCTGCCTACATGTTTAAACAAAGTTCTGGTGAAGTTATTCCCGACTCTTACTCAGCCTCTGGGCGCCTCCCTAGGATGAGGTAAAGAAGGCCACAAGGGCAGCTTCTCTCTAACACCCACTCGCCATGCTCTATGGCAGGGCCTCGTTCTAGTACCATGGCAATTCAGAATTGTGGGAGAAACTGCTGAGAGAAAAGCAGGCTGGGGTGTTACCCAAGCTGATCAGCCCACAAGTGGGCTCATGCACTGACAGAGGGGCACCTCATCTCAGTGGAACTTAGAGATGGGCAAGTTTTGTATTAATTATGGCTTTTGCTATCTAGCAGGGTGGGTCATAACCTTTGAGGCTCGGTTCTTTCTTCTGGGAAACAGTCCTTTGTTCAGGGCTGCTGCGAGGCTTGTCTGCCATAGAGAATATAAACCATTACACAGAATCTCACAGTGCAGGGCCAGTGCCAACTAGTATTACTAATCATTTGTTCACTCAGTAAACACTCAATGGATAACAGTAACAAAAACAATGTCAAACATGGTCCCAATACACACAGAACTTTCAAGACAGGTCACAGGGGAACGAACACTTTACTCTAAAGGAAGAAAAGGGCTGGAGAGATGGCTCAGTGGTTAAGGCACTTGCCTATAAAGCCTACAGACCCAGGTTTAATTCCCCAGTATCCACATAAAGCTAGGTACACAAAGTGGCACATGTGTCTGGAGTTCATTTGCAGTGGCTGGAGGCCCTAGCATGCCCATTCTCTTTTCCCTCACCATCTGCCTCTTTCTCTGTGAAATAAAAATAAAAATAAAGTAAGGAAAAAGATGAGACTGAGGAACTGGAGAGATTGCCTAGCGGTTAAGGCATTTGCCTGCAAAGCCAAAAGATCATGGTTTGACTCTCCAGGACACACATAAGCCAGATGCACAAGGGGCACACGCATCTGGAGTTTGTTTGCAGTGGCTGGAGCCCCTGGCGTGCCCATTCTCTCTCTCTCTCCCTCCCTCCCTCTTTCTCTCTCTCAAATAAATAAATAAATAATATTTTTAAAAGATGAGACTGGGGAGATGGCTCAGTTGGTAAAGTGTTACCCCACAAATGTAAGGATCTGAGTTTCATTCCAAACCTGAGGGTTGCAAGGCAAAGAGATACAAGGAAGGTTTCAGTGGGTGGGTTACAGTTTCTAGAACTTGTAGAAGAACTCACAGCGATCCTCCTACTTCTGCCTCCTGAGTGCTGAGATTCAAGGCCATGCCTGGCTGATCAGTTTTTGAGGTAGGTGACAGAAAATGGGCATGGCAGATGGCTAAGACGTTGGTCCAAGAAGGAAGGCAGCCCCTGCTGCAGGGCTGGATTCTGTGAACTGAGTAGTATCACTGTGGTTTTCCTTGGCAAGATTCCCATTGGCTGGTGGAGACAACCAGTGATTGGGTCATCTCATGTTGGCTTTAACAAAAATCACTCTACAAAACAGTAGAAGGACTTACTTCCAGTTTATAGACCAGCCTTTGTTCTAAAGGTTAAAGGTTTTAGGAGCCCTGACCCTAATTTGAGAGGCCTATAGATTTCCCTGGCTAGAGGGATTTACTTGTGACCCAATCTAGACCTTAGAATCTATAAAGAGATGAGGGAGGAAAAAAAATCATACTTCATGAGCCACTCTGTATTGGTTACTTTTTCATTGCCAAAATACTTGAGACAACTAAAGGGAGGAAAGGTTTACCTTGGCTCAGTTTCAGAGGGATTTTAGTCCATCATGGTGAGAGGGGACATCTTGGTCCATCATGGTGAGGGGAGATTTCGGTCCACCATGGTGAGGGGAGATTTCGGTCCACCATGGTGAAGGGAGATTTCGGTCCACCATGGTGAGGGGAGATTTCGGTCCACCATGGTGAGGGGAGATTTCGGTCCACCATGGTGAGGGGAGATTTCGGTCCATCACCGTGAGAGGGGAGATTTCGGTCCATCATGGTGAAGGGAGATTTCGGTCCATCATGGTGAGGGGAGATTTGGGTTCATCATGGTGAGAGGGGACATCTTGGTCCATCATGGTGAAGGGAGATTTTGGTCCATCACGGTGAGAGGGGACAGCTTGGTCCATCATGGTGAAGGGAGATTTTGGCCCATCACGGTGAGAGGGGACATCTTGGTCCATCATGGTGAAGGGAGATTTTGGTTCATCATGGTGAGGGGAGATTTCGGTCCATCATGGTGAGAGGGGAGATTTTTGTCCATCATGGTGAAGGGAGATTTTGTTCCACCATAGTGAGGGAAGATTTTGGTCCATCGATAAGAGGGGAGACAAGTGGAAGCTTCTCCACTTGGAGTGTGGGGCAGAGCAGCTGTTCACATGCTGGTGAAACAGGAACCTGGGCTGGCATAACCTTCAAAGGCCCCAGTGACCTACTTCCAGGCCCCACCTCCTAAAGCCTCTACACCCTTTAAAATGTCACAGCTGGAGACCAAGTGATCAAAACACAAGCTTATGGGAGACATTCCAGACTCAAGCCATCACACCAAGGGAACACAAGGACAAGGATGGGGCACACTGGGAAGCCCATGGAGATTCAAACTGTCTGGTTTGCTAGTGAGGAATTGGACGTGGGGTCTTGCCTACATTTTTTTGTCTTTTTGCTTGTATGTGTAGTGTGGTATATGTAGTACATGAACATGTATGTGCCCTTGCAGCACCCCATACACCAGCAGTGCCTGGAGTAGATCTTTGGGTGTCTTACTCCATTGCTCTTCTGCCTAGTCTTGTGATTTTTGGGTCTCATGAGCATGCCTAGCCACATGTGGAAGTGTATGTGGGATCTGCGGATTTGAACTCAGCACTCTCAGTTCCTCCAGCTGGCACAGGAAGCACACTTAATTGGTGAGCCCTCTCTCCAGCCCCTGCCTACATGTTTAAACAAAGTTCTGGTGAAGTTATTCCCGACTCTTACTCAGCCTCTGGGCGCCTCCCTGGGATGAGGTAAAGAAGGCCACAAGGGCAGCTTCTCTCTAACACCCACTCGCCATGCTCTATGGCAGGGCCTCGTTCTAGTACCATGGCAATTCAGAATTGTGGGAGAAACTGCTGAGAGAAAAGCAGGCTGGGGTGTTACCCAAGCTGATCAGCCCACAAGTGGGCTCATGCACTGACAGAGGGGCACCTCATCTCAGTGGAACTTAGAGATGGGCAAGTTTTGTATTAATTATGGCTTTTGCTATCTAGCAGGGTGGGTCATAACCTTTGAGGCTCGGTTCTTTCTTCTGGGAAACAGTCCTTTGTTCAGGGCTGCTGCGAGGCTTGTCTGCCATAGAGAATATAAACCATTACACAGAATCTCACAGTGCAGAGCCAGTGCCAACTAGTATTACTAATCATTTGTTCACTCAGTAAACACTCAATGGATAACAGTAACAAAAACAATGTCAAACATGGTCCCAATACACACAGAACTTTCAAGATAGGTCACAGGGGAACGAACACTTTACTCTAAAGGAAGAAAAGGGCTGGAGAGATGGCTCAGTGGTTAAGGCACTTGCCTACAAAGCCTACAGACCCAGGTTTAATTCCCCAGTATCCACATAAAGCTAGGTACACAAAGTGGCACATGTGTCTGGAGTTCATTTGCAGTGGCTGGAGGCCTTAGCATGCCCATTCTCTTTTCCCTCACCATCTGCCTCTTTCTCTGTGAAATAAAAATAAAAATAAAGTAAGGAAAAAGATGAGACTGAGGAACTGGAGAGATTGCCTAGCGGTTAAGGCATTTGCCTGCAAAGCCAAAAGATCATGGTTTGACTCTCCAGGACACACATAAGCCAGATGCACAAGGGGGCACACGCATCTGGAGTTTGTTTGCAGTGGCTGGAGCCCCTGGCGTGCCCATTCTCTCTCTCTCTCCCTCCCTCCCTCTTTCTCTCTCTCAAATAAATAAATAAATAATATTTTTAAAAGATGAGACTGGGGAGATGGCTCAGTTGGTAAAGTGTTACCCCACAAATGTGAGGATCTGAGTTTGGATACCAGGTACCCACATAAATATTGGACAGCCATGGCAGGGTGCCTGTAATCCCAGTGACCAGGAAGCAGAAAAAGGATCTCTGGAACAAGCGGACTAGCTAGGTTAGCCAAACTAGCAAGCTCTGGGTCTAAGCAAGACCCTCTGCCTCAGAAAATAAGGTGGAAAGCAATCCAGGAAGACACCCAACTTCAACCTCTGGCCTCATGCACACACATGCATGCACACCTGTACACACATGCAAATACGCACAGCCTTGAAAGTGACAGAGAGAGGGCTCAGTAGATAAAGGTGCTTGCCTGCAAAGCCTGCTGGCCAGGGTTGAATTCTCTCACATAAAGCCAGACCAGAAAAAAAAAAAAAAAAACTGGTGCATGTGTCTGGCATTTTTCTGTGGCAAGAGACTCTAGTACACACATACATAAGTAAAATAAATAAATCAATCTAAACAAAAGTGACAGAGGGAAAAGAGCAGTGGGAGAAAATGCAGGTTTGCTTAGATGAGAGCTCTGCCCCACTCCTCCTTTGCACTCCGTCTGTTGGTACAAGAGATTAGAGATCTCAGAAAAGGGCAAATGGGGCTGGAGTGATGGCTTAGTGGCTAAGGTGCTTGCCTGCAAAACCAGAACTCACGCAAGCCAGATGCGCATGATGGCACATGCATCTGGTATTCACTTGCAGTGGCTAGAGGCCCTGACGCACCTTTTTTTCTCTTTCTCCCTCTCTAGCTGCCGCTCTTCCTCTCTCTCTTTGTCTCATATACATATATATTTTAAGAAAGAAAAAGAAAAGCCAGGCATGGTGGTGCACACCTTTGATCCTTTGATCCTAGCACTCAGGAGGCTGAGGTAGGAGGATCACAGTAAGTTCGAGGCCACCCTGAGACTACATAGTGAATTCCAGGTCAGCCTGAGCTAGAGCAAGACCCTATCTTGGGGGGAAAAAGGAAGGGAGGCAGGGAGGAAGGGAGGAGGAAGGAAAAAAAGAAGGAAAGAAGAGGAGGAAAGGAGGGGGAGGGAGGGAAGAAGGAGGGAGGGAGGGAAGGGAAGGGACAAATCAAGTTGTTACTCAAGACCTTGCCTTGGCAACCTGGAAGATTAGTTCTAGAAACTTCCATGTCACCCCTTACCTCAAATGTCCAAGTTTTTTGAACTCTTCTTGATCCTCCTGCCTCCACCTCCCAAGTGCTTTGATTACAGGCATGGACCAGCACACCCTGCTTCCAATGCCTCAGGTTTCTTAGAACTTTCTCATACTTGCAAACTACAGAGCGAGGTGTAAGTAAATGGATTTTTAGAACAAATGAGAAAATAAGAGATGGGGGTAGAATCCCCTTCTCACTCTTCAGAGCTGGGGGACAGATCAGAAGCTGGCCCAAGCTTCTCCAGGATAGCTGAGCCCTAAGTGACAGGCCTAGGTGCAGTGACAGAGCCCAAAGTGCAATCTTTCCTCTTTTAAGAGGAGACAAGGCTATAGCTGGAGCAAGCAAGAGGAGCTAAAGGTAGAGCACATCCAAAGATGCACACGGGTCCTTCTCAGTCACCATGTGCCAAGGCCTCTGTTTCCTAGCATGTTCTTAAAGCGATCTTCTTGTCGCATTCCTGGGCAAGAGGGAAGCAAGCAACAGGAGAGACCAAAGCTCCACAGCTCTACAGCTAGCTTTGAAACTGCCCGGTCCGCATTGACATTCATTTCATTTCAGTTGGCATTAACTTCATTCTAGTTGAAAATAGCAGCCAAAGAGGCTCTGGTGGAAAAGAGTAAACCGGTTCTCTACTATCTGCTCTATCACTTTGCAATAGGAATTTTAAGCAAGTCATTTCATTATACTCTTAAGGAAATTCAGCTGCTGCTTCTGCAGCCGGCAGTTACCACCACTCACTCTGGAGATGCAGCCCTTCTACCATCTTGTGAAAGGTCCTATCTGGTACCTTATAAGCACTGACATCATTCACGGGTTAGTGCAGATCCATCAAGATACAGCAAAGAAGCTGACTCTGAAAGAGAGGAACTCTGATGCTTCAGCCCCAAGAGATCAGAATCACTTTTTCTTCTTTCTTTTCCTTCTATCCAGCAAGAGACACCATAGACATACATCTACAAGAAACATCAAACAAGGGTAAAGCCACTGAAAAAGCCTCCTTAGCACCAAGATCTAGGGATTTTCCTTCTCGGGGATCTCCAGCATGCTAACATCACAGCTCAGAGGTCACTGTCAATGCCAGTGCTCACAAGGGTCCCAATAGTCATGGCGTTAGGAAGGATGGGACTGAGCCTGCTGAAGCTGAGGCCTAGAAGCAGGATTCGTGATTTCCGGAATAATCCTGAAGCCTCCTCCAAAGCTACAGAGATTCAGATAAGAAAACAAGTATTTCCATCACCCTGAGAGAACACAGGAGACCATGATTCAGACAGTTTCATTGGGGAGGGAACCTACAAACTGGTGACTGAAATGCAACATTATAGGCAAAGCTGTTGTGATTAAGGAATGCCGAGTTAGAGCGCGCAATGGAAAATGAGGGAAACTAGGACAACCTCATCTGGGTTTGAGGATTCTGGGGGGCACAGGCAGAGAAACAAGTAGGGCTGTTGCCAGAACGATCCCTTCCAACAGCTGAGGTGTAGCTTTCTGAACAGTGATAGAATCTGTTGCACTCATCAGGTAACTTTGGCTAACACATCCAACTTATGACTGAGCTGCAAGCAGTTAACACTTAGCTCATGCACTCATGTAACAGAGATCTCAAGAATATCACACTCTGACTTTTCTCATTGCTCCTGGAACTCTAATAAGGAACTAATTTGAGAAATTAGACCGAAACAGGAGGTGGGGTGGGCATGTATCAAGGGCCCCCTCTAGTGGTTGTGGGAAAATAAAACATTTTGGGAGTTTGGGTATCAAGGAGGAAAAGGAGCAGCGTGGTCCAAGCTAAAGAAAGCCTCCACCTTACCCTTGTGGGCAGACAACACTTCTAAGTCTGACATGGCATGAAGGACCCTGTGTTCAGAAGAGGCCATCACCTTAGAAGTGGCATAGCCTTTCCCACATTCCACATTTAATACGCTCTGTAACCCTTGGCCTTTAACCCATGTCCTTCAGGTTCAGCTTTTCATATTACCTACATGGACTTTGAGTTATTAATGACTCCTCCGTATCTTCAGGCTGGGCAGACAGAGGACTTAGTATCACTGCATATTCTGAGGTTTGCGCTTGATAACCAGCCAGCAGGCACTCAGGACCTCAGCAGAGAAGTAACATTCAAATGTTAATGTCTCTTTGTGAGACAGACCAACCAAAGGTATGGCTTGAGAGTAAATATAGCCATGTTCTCTTTGCAAATGGAACCTCCATGCTGCCTCATATGCCTGTGCAGTTATTGGCTGCCACAGGGCTCTTACACCCAGGAGACTCTCTGTCTCTAGGAAGGGGAGACAGAGTGCCACATGGTGGCAGATTTATGGAGCAACGCTGGCATATTCCATGCAGAAGGCTGGTTGCCAGGAGTAAACCAGTCCCCTAAGACTTGAGACAAATGACCAAAGTGTACCTAAATAGGTAAGGTCCTAAGAAAACAGGCAAATGGTGAGAAAGGGCAAATGAAAGATGATAAGGACTCTTATCTGTAATGTGTAGGATCAATCAGCATTGTAAAATATGGTAAGACTGCCCCACTTTTAGCTCACAGGAGAAACAAAGAACCAGTGTATTAGAATATTCACTCTACTACAGGAGGAAAGCCGGGGTTTGGCTCTGGCTCTGTTTCTAAGCATTCTCATGTATTCATTTTAGTTGCTTAGCTGACCTGAAGTTCAACTTTTCTCATCTATAAAATTCAAGTATTAGGGCTGGGGAAATGGCTTAGTGGTTAAGGCGTTTGCCTGCAAAGCCTAAGGACCACGGTTCGATACCCACGTAAGCCAGATGCACAGGGGGCACATGCTTTTGGAGTTCATTTGCAGTGGCTGGAGGCCCTGGTGCTCCCATTCTCTCTTTCTCTCTGCCTCTTCCTCTCTCTTTCTCAAATAAAGAAATAAAATATTTATGATAATAATAGTAAACTCAAGTATTAAACTTAAATTTTTTTTAAAAAAAAAAAAGCATCTCTCGATACAAATATATCCTAACTGCAAGGTCCTGTTATTTTTAGCTTAATGTGTAAAGAAGAAGGCCACATTTGCTGACAGAAAGCTGGAAGAAGTCATTCTGCATGCAGTTCAGTGGGAGAAAGAGAAATCACCAGTGGAGATACTCAACAGTGGACAATGCAAGCCTTATATTTGGCCAGCCAAGCCAAATGACCCAACGGGTGCAATAGTGGCACATCTGTTATGGGGAAAACCAACTGCCCTCTAATTGGACTGGAGGCCCTGCTCCATGGGAAGGGAATACATCCCTGATACTGAAAACTTAAAACAGGGGGAGTCATGAGCCCTAGGGTTGTAATGTCTGCTGTTGTCTGGCTAAATGTATGTACTATGCTTATCAAATTGCCCAGTAAGCACTTCTGTCAATTTTCATACCCTTATATTAATGCTACTCTCACTTTTGGTAGAGAATCTTCTCTTTTCAGATGCCAGTGACCTTGAGACGACTCAGAAGGTATCATGGTGATGGAATTAGAAATGACCACAGTGCTCAGTACTGCAATATCTCTATCACACCTTCCAAGGCTCAGGGTCTAATGCGGAAGAGGTGGCAGAAAGAATGTAGACCCAAAGGAAGAGCAGGACTCCATACAACATGCTCCCTCCAGACACAAAATGGCCTGGATATACATGGCCTCACAGGGCCCGACACTACCTGCATAAGACCATCATAAGAGGAAGAAAAGATCATGACATCAAAAGTAAAAGAGAGACTGATTGAGATGGGGAGGGGGTATGATGGAGAATGGAGTTTCAAATGGGAAAGTGAGGGAAGGGAGGGTATTACCATGGGGTATTTTTTATAATCATGGAAGTTGTTAATAAAAAAAAATTTTTAAAAGGTCACATTTAATAGGGCATTTTGCACAAGTTAAGCTCTGCCAAATGAACAAATTAATATTCCTTTTAGACATGTTACACAATCCACTCTATCAGGAACTATGAGCAAAGTCAAGGCCCCAACTGCCTCCTGGGCAGACTGCTGAGACAGATGTCACTGGAGCTCACTTTCCCCAAGAATGAGCTGAAAGAAAGGACACCACTACTGCTTCCTCTTCACAGAGAGGAGAGCTTTTGCCTACCTGCCTGTAATTAAAGACATACATGTCAGTGCTGGAGGCTCAGGAGTTAAAGGAGCTTGCTTGCAAAGCCTAATGGCCTAAGCTCAATTTCCCAGTACCCATGCAAAGCCAGATGCACAAAGTGGTGCATGTATCTGGAGTTTGTTTGCAGTGGTAGGAGGCCCTGGCATGCCCATACTCTCTTTCTCTCAAATAAATAAAAGCAAATATTTTTAATACTTTATTTCTTTGCATGCAGAGAGACAGAGAGAAGAAGACAAAAATACTGAGATAATGAGCATGCCAGGGACTCCAGCAAACAAACTCCAGATGCATGCACCACTTTGTACATCTGGCTTTATGTGGGTACTGGGGAATCGAACGTGGGTCATTAGGCTTTGAGGCAAATACCTTAAACCCTGAGCCATCTGACCAGTCCCATAAAATATATTTTAAAAAAAATTTTATTGAATCTATACTTATAGACAATAAACCATGAAAATTCCCTCGCCTCTCCCACTTTCCTCTTCACAACTCCTCTCTCCATCATATCCTCTCCCTTTCTCTGTTAGTCTCTTTTATTTTGATGTCATCATCTTTTCCTCCTATTATGAGGGTCTTGTGAAGGTATTGCTAGGCACTGCAAGGTCATAGATATCAAGGCCAATTTCTGTCCCGACAGTTGCATTATAAGGAGTGGTACACTTCCTTTGGCTCTTACATTCTTTCTGCCACCTCTCCTGCAATGGACTCTGAGCCATGGAGGGTGTGAAAGAGACGTTTCAGTGCTGGACACTCCTCTGTCACTTCTTCTCAGCACTAAGTTGCTTTTTAGGTCATCCCCTTTTTAGGTCACTGCCATCTGAAAAAGAGAAGCTTCTCTAACCAAAAGTGAGAGTAGCTTAATAGATGAATATGAACGTTAAATGTAGTGCTTTCAGGGCAGTTTGGTGAGAATAATATATGCATAAAACCAGACAAGAGCAGGCTTATACCCCTAAGGCTGATGACCTCCCCTACCATAGGCTTTTGATTTGGTTTTCAGTACCAGGCATGTACTCCCTTCCATAGAGCAGGCCTCCAGTCCAATTAGAAAGCAGTTGGTTTCCTCCAGAGCAGACATGCCACTATTGCACCCATTTGGTCATTTGGTCTGTCTGGAAAAGCTTGAGGCTTCCGGTGTCCAGTGTTTTCACCACTGATGACTTCTGTCTCACATAGCGCTGCATGCAGTGCAGCTTTTTCCAGATTTCAGTTGGCTGGTCTACAGGGAGAAGGTTTTCAGCTCAGCACCAAATTGAGTTCTCAGTGACCTTGCTGCCCAGGCATGTGGAGTCTTTAGCAATAGGGTCTTACCATCTGTTAATCTTGGGAAAACAAGGGCCTTGGCAATAGCCTGTAATGATTTGGAGGGAACAGGGATCTCCCTGGCCAACAACTCACTGGAAGGTATCCCACCCCTTGCACTGAAATTTTTCTAGTAGCAATCTATGGCTTCTGGATGGGCCATTATCCAAAATAAGTAGGCTTTCATATGTCTTATTCAGAATATCTTAAATTTTAATTGACCCTCCCCCTACTCTTCTTTTACCCAATCTCTTCCCCTGGCCTCACTTAGGCCATTCCACTCCCTAAAACCTGTTTGTCTACTTACACATACACAATACCATCCCCTAAAGTCCATCTCTCTCCTCCCTTATAGCTTTTTTCTAGCTTACTGGCCTCTGCTACCGATTTTTTGGTTCCAGCTTACACATAAATCTAAATATTTGTAGCTAGGATCCACATATGAAAGAGAACATCAACGTTTGGCTTTCTGGACCTGGGTTACCTCACTTAGTATGATCCTTTCCAGATCCATCCATTTCCCTGCAAATTTCATAATTTCAGTTTTCTTTACCACTGAATAGAACTCCATTGTCTTAATTACCACATATTTATTATCCATTCACCTGTTGAGGGACATCTAGGCTGGTTCCATTTCCTAACTATTGTGAATAGAGCAGCAATAAACATGGTTGTGCAAGTATACCTAAGGTAGTGAGAAGAGTCATTAGGATATATGCCTAGGAGTGCTATAGCTGGATCATACGGTAAACCTATTTTTAGCTGTCTCAAGAATCTCCACACTGATTTCCACAATGGCTGGACCAGACTACATTCCCACCAACAGTGTACAAGGGTTCCCCTTTTTCCACATCCTCACCAACATTTATTGTCATTTGTTTTCTTGATGATAGCCATTCTGACAGAAGAATCTCAACGTAGTTTTAATTTGCATTTCCCTGATAGCTAAGGATGTAGAACACTTATTTAGATGTTTATATACCATCTGTATTTCTTCCTTTGAGAACTCTCTATTTAGTTCCATAGCCCATTTTTTAATTGGGTTGTTTGATTTGAGTTTTTTGTATATTCTGGATATTAATCCTTTGTCAGATGTATAACTGGCAAAGATTTTTCTCCCATTCTGTAGGTTGTCTCTTTGCTCTATTCAATGTCCTTTCCTGTACAAAAGCTTTGTAACTTCATGAGATCCCACTGGTTGATTAGTGGTTTTATTTCCTGAGCAATTGGAGTCATATTCAGAAAGTCATTACCTACGCCAATATGTTGAAGGGTTTCCCCTACCTTTTACTCTAGCAGTTTCAGAGTTTCAGGTCTGATACTAAGGTCCCTGATCCATTTGGACTTGATTCTTATACATGCATTAAGACAAGGAACTATTTTCATCCTTCTACATACAGATATCCAATTTTCCCAGCACCACTTGTTGAAGAGGCTGTCTTTTCTCCAATGAATATTTTTGGCATTTTATCAAAAATCAGATGGGGCCTGGAGAGATGGTTTATCAGTTAAGCGCTTGCCTGTGAAGCCTAAGGACCCTGGTTCAAGGCTTGATTCCCCAGGACCCATTTAAGCCAGATGCACAAGGTGGCACATGCATCTGGAGTTTGTTTGCAATGGCTGGAGGCCCTGGCAGGCCCATTCTCTCTCTCTTTCTCTGTCTGTCGCTCTCAAATAAATAAATAAAAATAAACAAAAAAAAAAATTTTAAAGGAAGGGGCCAAAGGGGGCTAATCTTTAAAAAAACAAATCAGATGGCTGTAGCTATTCTGTTCCACTGATCTATTTGTCTGTATTTGTGCCAGTATCATGCTCTTTTTGTTACTAAGGCTTTGCAATATAGCTTAAAGTTGGGTATGGTGATACCATCAGCCTTATTTTTGTTGCTCAAAATTGTTTTGGCTATGCAACATTTTTTGTGCTTCCAAATGAAGTTTATGATTGTGGGTTTTTTTTTTTGTTTGTTTGTTTGTTTGTTGGTTTTTCGAGGTAGGGTTTCACTCTAGCCCAGGCTGACCTGGAATTCACTATGGAGTCTCAGGGTGGCCTCGAACTCACGGCGATCCTCCTACCTCTGCCTCCCGAGTGCTGGGATTAAAGGCGTGCGCCACCACGCCCGGCTTGTGGGGTTTTTTTTCTATTTCTGTGAAGAATTCCATTGGAATTTTAATGGGGATTGCATTAAATGTGTAGATCACCAGGCATGTCACACACCTTAATCCCAGCACTTGGGAGGCAGAAGTAGAAAGATCACTGTCAGTTTAAGGCCAGCCAGAGACTACATAGTGACAGGTCAACCTGGGCTAGAGGGAGACCCTGCCTTGGGGGTGGGGGGAAGGAATCAGCCTGAGCTGGAGAGAAAGTTCAGTGGTTAAAGGCACCTTGTAAAGCATGATGGCCCAGTTTCAATTCCCCAGTACCCACTAAAGCTAGATGCACAAGTTGGTGAATGCATTTGGAGTTTGTTTGCAGAGGTGGTGGTCCTGGAGAGACTATACCATGCGATTTTTCTCTCTCAAGTAAATAAATATTTTTTTTAAAAATCAGCCATTGCCTTTTTTTGTATTACATTTGTACTATTCAAAATAGTCATGATTTCGGAAAAACTCCACATCATCCTTAAAAAAATTATTGAAATAGGGCTGGAAGGATGGCTTAGCAATTAAGGCATATGCCTGCAAAGCCAAAGGACCCAGGTTCGACTCCCCAGGACCCACATTAGCCAGATGCACAAATGGGCACATGCGTCTGGAGTTCGTTTGCAGTGGCTGGAGGCCCTGGTGTGCCCATTCTCTCTCCCTCTTTCTGTCAAATAAATAAAAAGTTTTAAAAAATTATTAAAATAATTATTTAAGAGAAAGAGAAGAGGGCTGGAGAAACGGCTTAGCTGTTAAGGCACTGCCTGCAAAGCCTAGGGATCCAGATTCAATTCCCCAGTACCCATGTAAGCCAGGTCTACATAAGGTAGTGCATGGGTCTGAAGTTCCTTTGCAGTGGCCGGAGGCCCTTGCACACCCATTCTCTTTATCTGCCTGTTTCTCTCTCTCTCCCTCTCTCTTAAATAAATAAAATACCTTTTAGCCAGGCATGGTGGTATACACCTTTAATCCCAGCACTCAGGAGGCAGAGGTAGGAGGAGGCTGTGAATTCAAGGCCACCCTGAGACTAGAGTGAATTCCAGGGCAGCCAGGGCTAGAGCAAGACCCTACCTTGAAAAACAAAAACAAACAAAAAAAAACTTATTTAATAAACTATTTTCTAACAAAGAGAGGAGTATAGACACGCCAGGGCCTTTTGCCATTGCAAACAATATGCACGTTCCACTTTGTGCATCTGCCTTTATGTGGTTACTAGGGAATAAAACCCAGGCTAGCACACTTTGCAAGCAAGTGTCTCTAACCTCTGAGCCATCTTTCCAGCCCCTAAAAAAAATGCTTAAAAACTATTTATTTTGCTGAGTGTGGTGTCGCACGCCTTTAATCCTAGCACTCAGGGGGCAGAGGTAGGAGGATTGCCATGAGTTCAAGGCCACCCTGAGACTCCATAATGAATTTCAGGTCAGCCTGGGCTAGAGTGAGACCCTACCTCGCAAAACCAAAAAAAAAAAAAAAAAAAAATTTATTTTGCATCCATGTGTGCATGTGTGGGTTGGCGCTCTGTGCTCCACCTTCTTTGGGACAGGGTCTCTTGCTGATGCCAACAAGTCTGGCTGAGTTTCAGATTCTCCTCCACCTCCCACTGTTATAGGTGTGTTGGGATCACACATGCATGAGCCGTCTTGTGTCCGGCTTTACAGAGGTGTTGCGGAATTGAACCCAGGAAGGCAGGCTTTACAAACAAGCACCTTTAACCACTGAGCCATCTTATTTTCCACCCATAGTAATTTCAGTTTCTAAAGAGGTATAGCACTGCATTAAAGAAGCCTGCTTTATGGGGGTAAAAGGCCCAAGTGAGGTCAGGGGAAGAGATTGAGTAAAGGAAAGATGAGATTGAGTAAAGGAAAGATGGAGGGAGGCTAATCAAAATCTAAGAGGATATAAATAAGTCATATGGAAACCTACTTTTTTGGACAATGGAACACACAGGAGTCATAGATTGTTACTAGAAAATTTTCAGTGCCAGGGATGGGATACCTTCCTGTGAGTTGTTGGCTAGGGAGGTCCCTGACACCCCCAAAACATTACAGGTCATTGCCGAGGCCCTTGGTTTCCTACCAGGAATACATGGTAAGACCCTAATGCTGAAGATTCCACATACTTGGGCCTGCAAGGTCACTGAGAAACCCTGCTGGAGCTGAGCTGAAAACCTCCTCCATGTAGACCAGCTGACAGAAAGCTAGAAAAAGCTACATTGCATGCAGTTCAATGGGAGAGAGAGAAATCACCAGTGGAGAAACTCAACAGTGGACACTGGAAGCCTTAAATTTGGCCACCCCAGCCAAATGAGCCAATGGGTGCAATAGTCTTTTATGGGGGAAACCAACTACTCTCTAATTGGACTAGAGGCCTACTCCATGGGAGGGAATACATCCCTCAAACTGAAAACATACAACGGGTAGTCAGGAGCCCCAGGGGCGTAACGTCTGCTGCTGTCTAGCTAAATGTATATACTATGCTCACCAAACTGCCCGGTAAGCACTTCTCTTAATGTCCATACCCATATATTAATACTACTCTCACTTTTGGTAGAGAACCTTCTCTTTTCAGATGGCAGTGACCTTGGATAACTCAGAAGGCACCATGGTGCTGAGAAGTGACAGAGGAGTGCTCAGCACTGAAATATCTCTGTCACATCTTCCAAGGCTCGGGGTCCATTGCAGAAGTTCCTAGGAGACTGACTCATGCAAGCAGAACTGAAAGCCACTGATGTTATGTAGAGAACAGAACATGGAAGGTTCTAAAAACTTTTTTTTTAAGCAATATTTTAGTTTTTTAAAAATTTATTGGTTATTTGAGAGAGAGATAGAGAGGCAGATAAGACAGCAAATGGGTGCACCATAGCCTCCAGCCACTGCAAACAAACTCCAGACGCATGTGCCACCTTGTGCATCTGGCTCATGTGGGTAATGGGGAATCAAACCTGGGTTATTTGGATTTGCAGGCAAGTGCTTTAACTGTTAAGCCATCGCTTTAGACCAGTACTTTAGTTTTTTGAGGCAAGTTCTCACTCTAGCCCAGGCTAACCTGAAACTCACTTTGTAACCCCAGGTTGGCTTGGAACACACAGTGATCCTACCGACTTCAGCCTTCTGAAGTGCTGGGATTAAAAACAACAGTCACCATCCCCAACTCTAAAGTAACACTTTCTTACGCAAAATATATTATAGAGAGAAACTTGTTTCTAATCTGTACAATGATAACTAATAAGCCACAATAAGGCTGGTGTGATGGGGCACACACCTTTAACCCCAGCACTTGGGAGGATGAGGTAGGAGGACTGCTGTGAGTTCAAGACCATCCTGGTGCTGTAGAGTGAGTTACAAGTCATCCTGAGCTAGTGTGTAACCCTGCCCCAAAACAAAAACAAATAAAAAAAGGCCACAATAAATGTTATTAGTCACAAAACAATTATTTAATTGAAGCTATAAAAAAGAGGCAGTATAATTGAGCAAATAATTTGGAAGAATATTTCCGAAGATTTGAAACAGGAGGACACTTTACAAAAAGCTGTATGGGAAATAAAATTCCTAAACTATAAGTAGAAATGTAACATTACAGAGTATCTTATAAAATACAAAGACAGAAGTATAAAAGGACTGTGTGTTTTAAATCCAAAAACTTAATAATGACCAAATATTTAGGCTTAAAATTTACAGTTCTTGGGTATGAGAACCACATAACTATTCACATCTTCCATAACAGCAGGCTGTATTTTTTTCAATTACCCATGTGTGGTATCATCTTCTACAAAATCTTTGGCCATCTCTGCTGTGATCACATCAATATGACTGACCTGAAGAACAGTAAGTGTTATAATATGTTAAATATTAAAGGAATATATCAATTGGTGTTTGCACTGCAAAGGTAATATTTAATATATATAGCCCATCACCTATAAATTGTATATCCCATGTCAAGTGACTCTGAAGCACTCATTTTAAACGAGCCGGTTCTACACGAGTAAACACTTACAGCCTAGCATGGTGGCACACACCTGAAATCTCAGCACTCAGGAGACAGAGTAAGGAGGACTGCCGATTTGAGGCTGGCCAAGACTAAATAGAAATCAAGGTCAGGCTGAGGCTGAGCTACATAGGGAGATTTAGTCTCAACCAAACAATAAAAAGGAAAAAAAGAAATGAAGCACTGTGAGGTACCCCAGTGTTAAAGTACTTGCCTAGCATGTCCAAGGCTATTAGTCCCTAGCAATTCACACACACAAACCTACATTTTAATGCTTTGCTCTGAAGACAGAGTAAGTACTTTTGTCCATATATTTTAACTACCCCTTTATTCAGTTTTTTTACTTTGCTATTTAAAAGAATCTTAAAATTGGGCATTTGGAAAATTGATCAGACCAATCAAAGCAGGGTTGGAGAGATGGCTTAGCAGTTAAGGTGCTTGCCTGCAAAGCCTAAGAACTCATGTTCAAATCCCCAGGTCCCACGTAAGCCAGACACACGGTAATGCAACCATGCAATATCACATGTGTGCACAAGGGGATGCATGCATCTGGAGTTTGTTTGCAGCAGCTGAAGGCTCTGGCATGGCCATTCTCTCTCTCTCTGACTCTCTCTCATAAAAACAAAACAACAACAACCTTTAAATGTGCAGCAGGGAATAAAAATAATAATAAAAAAAAAACAACTAATCAAAGCAATTAGAGGCTGACAAGTGCTCAACACTAAGGGAGACTTATAACATGCCCTCTAAGGTTCAGAGAACACTGTGGAATTGAGGGTGGAAAGAATGTAGGAGTCATAAGCTGGGAAGGTGTACTGAGACACTGTTCCCCCACCACAGAGACTGACTGGTGCATTCATGAACCCATAATGAAAACTGAATCCTACTGAGGAGGGCCTTCAGTAGAGTGGGGATCAGGGAGAAAGGACATTAGAGTATAATCTGATGAAAATATGACAAAACTGCAATATGTTCATATACTAAAGTCCTCAGTTAAAATAAAAGCAGCACTGAATAGACACGAAGATAATGTCTCTTTTAATATTAATGAAAATCCAAAAAATCAACATAATAAATGCTATAAAGTTTTTCCTTTGTCTGAAAGATATGACATAAGCAATGACTTTCTAAGTAGTCTATCATTATTTAAGTGATATAAAACTGGAACCCAAAGCTGGGTATGGTGGCATACGCCTTTAATCCCAACACTTCAGAGGCAGAGGTAGGAGGATCCCTGTGAGTTTGAGGCCACCCTGGGAATACAGAGTGAGTTTTAGGTCAGCCTGGCTACAGTTGAGACCCTGCCTTGAAAAACTAAGTAATTAAATAAATAAAATGAGAACCCAACAAATACAATGGATTAATTACCAGTAAACATAAACCTGATATAAAATAAAATTACCTTGTTTCTGAACTTTACACCATAGAATTTGTCAGCTGATTCAAGCAGTTCAGGCCTAAAAGTAGTCGTAATAAATTGAGCATGAACAGCAAGTTCCATGATCATATCTGTGAAAACAAATCGTAATATAATTAATCCCTCTCCTTGAATCTGAAAATCTGAAAAGCAACTATTTTTACTCTTGTCTGAAATTAGGGCTGGAGCCGGGCGTGGTGGCACACGCCTTTAATCCCAGCACCCGGGAGGCAGAGGTAGGAGGATCGCCATGAGTTCGAGGCCACCCTGAGACTCCATAGTGAATTCCAGGTCAGCCTGAGCTAGAGTAAGACCCTACCTCGAAAAACAAAAAAAAAAAATAAAATAAAATAAAATTAGGGCTGGAGAGATGGCTTAGTGGTTAAGACACTTGCCTGCAAAGCCAAAGGACCAAGATTTGATTCCCCAGGACCCATGTTAGCCAGATGCACAAGGTGGCATGTGCATCCAGAGTTCCTCTGCAGTGAGTGGAGGCCCTGGTGCATCCATTCTCCTCCTTCCCGCCCCTATCTGCCTCTTTCTCTCTCAAACATAAACAAATTGAGTCTAGTATGGTGGCACATGCCTTTAATCCCAGCACTCAGGAGGCACAGGTAGGAGGACTTATATGAGTTCAAGGCCACCCTGAGACTACATAGTGAATTCCAGGTCAGCCTGGGCTAGAATGAAACCCTACCTTGAAAAACCAAAAATAAATAAATAATTGAAATAATTGATTCATGCCCACCCAGGGACACCAAATAAATAAGTTAATTAAATTAAAACCTGTGGAAGTAGCCTATGATTTTTATTTTTCTAAACAGACATTTGTAAACATTGCCAACTTAGCTTTTTTACAGTAAGAATAAAATTTTTTAATCTTAAAGCTACAGAATATAAAGGGGGTTTAATATAAAGAAACTTCTAACAATAAAATATCAGGGGCTGGAGAGATGGCTTAGTTAAGGTGCTTACCTGCAAAGCCTAAGGACCCAGGTTCAATTCCCTAGTACCCACATAAGCCAGTTGCACAAGGTGCCACATGCATCTAGAGTTCATTTGCAGTGGCCAGAGGCCCTGGCAAATCCATTCTCTCTCTATCTGCCTCTCTCTTTCACACACACACAAATATATAAATAAAGTACTTTTAGACAGAGGAGCATTCTGCACTGAAATATCTCTATCATATCTTCCAAGCTCAGGGTCCACTGTGGTAGAGATGGTAGAAAGAAAGTAAGAGCCAAAGGAAGGGTAGGACTGCTTACACTGCAATTGTTCAAAAATTGGCCTCAACATCCACGACCTCGCAGTGCCTGGCACTACCTTTACAAAGCCCTTAGGAGGAAAAGATGACATCAAAATAAGAGAGACTAAGGAAGAGAGGGAGGGGATATATTGGAGAGGGATCTGTGAAGGGGAAAGTAGGGGAGGAGAAGGAATTATCATGATTTATTGTCTGTAATTATGGAAGTTGTCAATTTAAAAAGCTAAAAAGAGCAATTTTTTTTTCATACACACCAAAAATAACAACATGAACAGCAACAACAACAACAACAACAAAAAAAAAATCTGGGCAGGCACTTGCTTATAAAGCCTGTCAGCCTGGGTTCTGGGTTGTTCAACTTCCTAGTAACCACATAAAACCAGATGCACAAAAAGGCACATCTGGAGTTCATTCCAAAGGGAAAGAGGGCCTGGTGTGTCCCCCCTCACCTCCCATTCTCAAATAAATAAAACACTAAAAAAAAAAAAAAAAAAACGGGCTGGAGAAATGGCTTAGCGGTTAAGGTGTTTGCCTGCAAAAACAAAGGACCTCAGTTTGATTCCCCAGGACCCACATAGGCCAGATGCACAAGGTGGTGCATGCAGCCCTGGCACCCATTTCCCCCCCCTCTCAAATAAATTTAAAAAAATTAAAAAAAAAAACCTAAGCACTCCTCCATCTATTACTCTGTCCGAATTTTAAAAATATATTATTTATTTGCAAGTAGAGAGAAGAGAGAGTAGCCTTCAGCCACTGCAAACTTCATATGCATATACCACTTTGTGCATCTGACTTTACATGGGTACTTGGGAATCAAACCAGCGTCATTAGGCATTGCAGGCAAGTGCCTTAACCGCTGAGCCATCTCTCCAGGCCCTACCCAAAATACTTTGAACCTGTAAGATCAGAATTAGATTTTTCTAAATACAAAATTATTCACAGGTACTAGTCAATACTGAGAAAACAAGCCTAAAGCTTTAGTAAAAACTAACTGAAGGAAGATTTTCTAATTAAATTCAAAGAATTACATTTATTTCTACAACTAAATTTTGAAAGCAGTCTATTAAATGAGAAATTACTAGCCGGGTGTGGTGGCGCATGCCTTTAATCCCAGCACTCGGGAGGCAGAGGTAGGAGGATTCCCATGAGTTCGAGGCCACCCTGAGACTCCGTAGTGAATTCCAGGTCAGCCTGGGCTAGAGTGAGACCCTACCTCGAAAAACCAAAAAAAAAAAAAAATTACCTTACTTATAAAATATATATTGTCTAGTCCCCCCAAATACTTTGGGCAAAAAGAAACCACTAGAAAAGGGGTAAGTCATCATCATTAAGCACGTTTTGTTTTTTTTTTTTTAAATAGGTTTTCATGTAACCCAAACTACCTGAAACTCACTACGTAGCAGATGCTGGCCTTGAACTCTTAACTCTCCTGCCTTCATCTTCCAAGTCTTCAATTACAACTGCACCATTCCACAGAGTTTATGCAGTACTGGGTGTGAAACTAGGGCTTTGTGTATGCTATGCAAAGACTCTACCAACTGAGCTATATCCCTAACCCAGCAAGTTCATATTAAGAGGAAAATCAAAACTGTACCTGACACAGCTTTTCTGTGCTGAGCATCCAGGGCTTGATCAATCTCATCAAACAAATAAAAAGGAGCTGGGTCACATTTCTGAATGGCAAAAATCAGAGCAAGGGCTACCAAAGATTTCTGTCCACCTGAAAGCTGTTGCATTTCTCTCATCTCACCTTGCTTTCCTGTAAATGATACCTAAGAAAATATATTATATGTCTTAAAGGGATATCACTACTTCTTAAAGTCAAATCACAACAATGCAATTTAGATATGCAAAAGATTCTATAAATTCTACTATGGCAATGCTCTGAGGTTAATTGAATGCAAAGTTATCTTACCCTAATTCCAACTCCTGTGAACTGGTCAACCGAGGGGACGCTGCTTTGTGACCCAGAACCCCTCTCACTTTCACCACTCCCTTCTCCTTCATCCTGAGACTGGCTGCCCTCCACATCGCCTTTCTTCATCACCAAAGTAGCTTTGCCACCAGGTACTAACTTCTGGAATACTTCACTGAAGTTCTTTGATACCTTCAAGAAAAAAAGTCAATTTAAATGTAATTTTTGTTTTGTTAGAAACATACTTATTTCTGCTTAAAACAAACATTTAAAAGCAATTAGATGTATTTTTTAATCTTAGAAACTAGAATAAGGCTGGGGAGATGGTTCGGTGTATAAAGCACTTGTCATTCAAGCCTGAATGATCCAGTCCTCAGAACCCACGTCAGAAACAATAGCAGGCTTCTGCAATTCCTTCATGCTGATGAGCTGGGAGATGGAAACAGGAGAACGTCCAGAAGCGTGGAAGCTGAGCGAGCCCTTAAAGAACAGCAGCGAGCAGAGCAAAAGGAGAGAAGGCGGGGACCACCTTGGGAAAGTGCTGACCTCCTCCACATGTGCTCTGTGCTGTGCTCGAGCCTACATGCACACACAAACATGTACACACGCCTCTTTCTCCACACACCAAAACAATAAAATTTTTAAAAAGAACTAGAATATAACAGGATTCTTCCCAGAGCTGTGTAAAACACTCATGTTCCTGTCAGCAGACTGTAAATGGGTTAGTTCACATACACTAGGTAGATTCCACCCTACAAACTGAGAAAGCACTGACAATTCTGCCCTCAGTGCTCTAACTATAACCACAACATACCTGCTTGAAAGTTAACTGAATAGCTTCATATTTTCGAAGTTCAAGTACATTCATCAGTTCCATGATTGATTTGTACCCCCTATCCAATTCTTCTTGTCGCTTTATCAACTTTTCTTTCTGCTCAGAGAAATTTACAAACTGATCTAAAGCTTTTTTGTTAACATGGCTGTACTTCTTTAATTCTGTATTGCACTGCTCGAGTTTTCGAAACAACTGAAAGAGAAAAAAAAAAAAACATACAAAAACATTGAGATACTACAGGGAAATATACAAGAATTTAAATTTAAACCCAACAAGAGGAGTTTGAGACCAGCCTGGGCACAGTGAAACTCTGCCTCAAAAAAATATGAATGTGTAAATAAGCAAGCTAAAATAAACCCAAGATTAACCTGCTTAAGGCTCAGAGTCTGGTACTTTTCAAATGCTTCCTGGGGAAGGGACCCAAGCTCTCGAATTTTCTTCATACATTCTTCTTTTTTCTTCAACAGCATGCCTTGTCGATTTGTCATCTTTTCCAGTTCTTTCGTATCATGATTTATAGCATCCATGTGTTCTTTCTCCATATTTTTCCAGCGCTCCATACTTTTCTGAAGCTCTTTGATTCCAGCTTCTGTTTTGTCAATGGAGTTATCTAAATCTAAGATGGGGAAAAAGGAAAACTAGGTTATCAGACCTTTGTTACAGCCCAAGCAAAGATTTAATGGTCAAGTCTTCTAAAATAAGTAGGTTTTAAGATTTCTCAGTGTTTAAATTTTACTGGGAAATTCATAAATCATTTAATTCTGGACAAAGTTAGAAGTATACATGAGTCAAAACAATTAAGAAAGTAGAAAACAAAAGTATACGTGAGTCACTCAAGACTCATCCTGATAAATAGTTACACTTCCACCCACTGAAGATGGTGCTCTCAGCCTCAATCATGTAAGTTTCTTTTTACAGTAGGCAGAGGTCACTACAGACAAACCTAGCTGGTAAAATGTGCTGAGAATAAAGTGACTATTGTGTGCTCAGTGCTTAGATGGGGGACACCTATCCAACTCCCTCCAAGTCTCAAGGAACACTGCAGAAGAGGAGGCATAAAGAATAGAGGAGTACTGGGCGGATGATACACACCTTTAATCCCAGCACTCAAGAGGCAGAAGTAGAAGGATCACTGTGAGTTGGAGGCCAGCCTGAGACTAGATAGGGAATTCCCATTGAGGCAGGGCTAGAATGAGACCCTACCTTGGGGGAGGGGGAGGGCGGGGAGACAACGACTGGAGGAGTACAATGGAATGATGCCTTCCGGGGCGCAACATGGCCATTACACTCATGAACTCAAAACTGCTGTGGTTTCTAAACCTGCAAACATTCTGTCATGGATTAGGGAGGGGCTCACAAGACCCCACTCTTCCCAGAGTAGCAAATGGCAGTTAATGGTTTTTGAGGGAGGGGTGTCATATTCTTTAATGGTGTAGTCACTGGTTAAGTCACCCAACTCCAGTAAATGATCCTCAACTCATGCAAGCAACCCTGATTCAACAGTGGGTCACCCCCCCCAAAAAAAAGACATTGGAGTGGGATTAGTTACAAAGAGGAGGGATAAGCGACACAGTTGGAGTAGGAAGCGATAAGAGAGTGTAATGGAGGTTAATATGATCAAAACACATTATACAAAAAGAAAAAGACTCATCCAGAGACTAACTGCTCATTATTTTCCATTATTTAATGTTCATTTTATGAAAACCTAAAATTTTTTCTTTTCAACAGCTGGTTAAGAAACTTAATTAAGGGCTGGAGAGGTGGCTTAGCAGTTAAGCGCTTGCCTGTGAAGCCTAAGGACCCTGGTTCGAGGCTCATTTTCCCAGGACCCACGTTAGCCAGATGCACAAGGGGGCGCACGCATCTGGAGTTCATTTGCAGTGGCTGGAGGCCTTGGCGCGCCCATTCTCTGTCTCTCTCTGTCTGTCGCTCTCAAATAAATAAATTTAAAAAAAAGAAAAGGAAACTTAATTAAGAAGCCGGGCGTGGTGACACACGCCTTTAATCCCAGCACTCATTAGGCAGAGTAGGAGGATCACTGTGAGTTGGAGGCCATCCTGAAACTTCCTAGTGAATTCCAGGTCAGTCTGGGCTAGAGTGAAACCCTACCTTGGGGGGGAAAAAAAAAAAAAGAAACTTAATTCAGGTATTTCATTTTTTGTTAACAAATGAACTACACTCCAAAAATTTCAACAAAATAAAAATTACTATTACTAATTAGCCTACTAAACTCAACACAAATGATTCATGACAATGAACACCATAAACAACAGAGTACATGGTTCTGTCTACTTGGACACTTCACACTGTAGTAATAAGTTCATAAAACAAGCTAAGTTTAAATACTGACAAGATTTTTACAAGCACTTACCTTCTGATCGTGCCATAGTATCTTTTACTCTTTTATTGATGGCTTCAAGTTCTGATGTAGTAGCAGTAAGGACAGTACCCCCTTCTGTCTCTCTCAGTTCATTAAGTTCCTGAAACACAAAATGAGCATTAAACCACAAAATATGAATTCTATTAAAGTACAAAAATGTCGGCGGGCGTGGTGGTACATGTCTTTAATCCCAGCACTCAGGAGGCAGAGGTAGGAGGATCGCCGAGAGTTCAAGGCCACCCTGAGACTACATAGTGAATTCCAGGTCAGCCTGAACCAGAGTGAGACCCTACCTCGAAAAACCAAAAAGTACCTGAGCCAGGCATGGTGGCACATGCCTTTAATCCCAGCATTCAGGAGGCTGAGGTAGGAGGAGCATGGTGAGTTCGAGGCCAGCTTAAGACTATATAGTGAAATCCAGGTCAGTCTGGGCTAGAAGCAAGACCCTACCTAGAAAAACCAACAGCAACAAAAAAAATACTGTAACTACCAGAAGTTTCTATAGCTATTATTTCCAAATGACTATTCAAGGAAAGCAATACATACATATATAAAATTTTACATAATTGGAGTATCTATTAAAGGAGAAAAAAAGTAATGATACAATTACTAAAAAAATTCTCAGGATATGACTACTACTAAGAAATGATTTACTAATATGTACTGAACATCTAGAACATATCAAAATAGTAATCATACAAAGCAAGTACTATACTATCACAGAGATAGAAATAGGACTTGCCCAAAATTGTACACTAGGTGGCACTGGTAGAACTCCAATCCTAGGACTATAGTCAGGTCTTTTCTTTCCCCAAATCAATGCTTCCAGTCAGAGCTTCTTTTTTTTGTTGTTGTTCATTTTTTTTTTTTATTTGTTTATTTGAGAGTGACAGAGAGAGAGAGGCACATAGAGAGAGAATGGGCGCGCCAGGGCCTCCAGCCACTGCAAACGAACTCTAGACGCATGCGCCCCCTTATGCATCTGGCTAACGTGGGTCCTGGGGAAATCGAGCCTCGAACCAGAGTCCTTAGGCTTCACAGGCAAGCGCTTAACTGCTAAGCCATCTCTCCAGCCCAGTCAGAGCTTCTTAAACATGCACTTTGAACAGGTTATGATCAAGGAATCCTCAAAACAAGAACATACCTGTTCTACTTGGTCCAAGCGTTTTCTCAGATTCTCATTGAGATAAGTTTCTACTCGAGTAATAATACCTTCTAGTTTAATTCTTTCATTTAGCAACTGTCTGTTTTCCTAAAAAAGAAAAATAAATTGTCTACATAAGCGTGAAAATGTCTCAAGAAATGCTTTTAGGGCGTGGTGGTGCACGCCTTTAATTCCAGTATTTGGAAGGCAGAGGCAGGAGAATCGCCCTGAGTTCCAGGTCATCCTGGACTAGAGCAAGACCTTACCTTGAAAGGGAAAGGAAAGGGAAAGGGAAAGGGAAAGGGAAGGGGAAGTGGAAGGGAAGGAAAGAAAAAAGAGCCAGCGTGGTGGCACACACCTTTAGTCCCAGCACTTGGGAGACAGAGGTAAGAGAATCACCATGAATTCAAGGCCACCCTGAGACTATATAGTGATTCCAGGTCAGTCTGGGCTAGAGTGAGACCCTACCTTGGGGAAAAAAAATGCTTTTAAATCCACTTTGTGCTTGTCAAATCAACTCAAAGTTTTATAACCTTGCAAAAAAGTTAATTTGGGGCGGTACCTGGTTCTTCTTTTTTTCTACGTATCTCTGCACATGTGGGTATGAGTGCAGGCACACATGTAGAAGTCAGTGGACAACTTTTAGACCAGTCCTCACTTTCCACCTCACTTCCATAGGAATTACCGAAGACAACCAGTTTTCTGTGGGGTTTGGAGATTTGAACTCAGGTTTGTATTTCAAGTGCTTTATCTACTGAGTCATCTCCCTAGCCCTGCCTGGTTTTTTTGTTTGTTTGTTTGTTTTTTGTTTTGTTTTTGGTTTTTCAAGGTAGGGTCTCACTCTAGCCCAGGCTGACCTGGAATTCACTATGGAGTCTCAGGGTGGCCTCGAACTCACGGCGATCCTCCTACCTCTGCCTCCCGAGTGCTGGGATTAAAGGCGTGCGCCACCACGCCCGGCTTGCCTGGTTCTTTTTAACAGATGTTCTTTCCCTGTCCTTTTTTAAAAATAATTTTTAATACATTTTATTCATTTAAGGGGGAGAAGGGGGGAGAATGGGCGTGTCAGGACCTCAAGCCACTACAAATGAACTCCAGATGCATGTGGCCCCTTGTGTGTCTGGTTTACATGGGTCCTGGAGAATCGAACTAGGGTCCTTTGGCTTTGCAGGCAAATGACTTAACTGCTAAGCCATCTCTCCAACCCTCCTTGTCCTTTGAAAAAATATTTTATTTAGCCGGGGGTGGTGGCGCATGCCTTTAATCCCAGAACTTGGGAGGCAGAGGTAGGTGGATCACCGTGAGTTGGAGGCCATCCTGAGACTACACAGTGAATTCCAGTTCAGCCTGGGCTAGAGTGAGAACCTACCTCGAAAAACCAAAAAATTTATTTACTTGAGAGAGAGAGAGAGAGAGAGAGAAAGACAGTAGCAGATAGAGAAAGAATGGGCGCACCAGGGCTTCTAGTCACTGCAAACAAATTCCAGACACATGTGCCACCTTGGGCATCTAGTCTTACGCAGGTACTGGGATATCAAACCTGGGTCTTTTGGCTTTGCAGGCAAATACCTTAACCACAATGGCATCTCACCTGCCCTGTTCTTTTATTACCAAGAAAGGCACTATTCAGGAGTGGGATACCTTCCAGGGAGCTGCTGGTCAGCCTTGTTACTCACTTTATTTTATTTTAATTTTTTAAAAGTTTATTTACTAGCAGAGAGAGGGGTAGACAGTGAGAGAACGAGAATGAAAGAGAGGAAATGGGTGAGCCAGAGCATCCTACCACTGCAAATAAACTCCAGGTACATGTGCTGCTCTATGCATCTGGCCTTACATGGGTACTGGGGAACTGAACCCAGGTCGTCCGGCTTTGTAAGCAAGCACCTTAACCACTGGGTAATCCCCTCCAGCACTCAGGTTCTTCATTTTTTGGACTTACAAGAACAAAAACAAACAAACAACAACAACAAAAAAATCCCATGTCCTGAAATACGACAATCATGAATTAAGAGACCAGCATAAGCTACATATTACCAGTCCCCCCAACTCTAAGAAAACTATCACTAAAAATATTTACTCAGCCGGGTGTGGTATGTGTGCATGAGCGTGTGCATATCTCTATGGTCTCATTTCAATGCAAACACCAGCCTCCTGAGCTACTTTTTATATTTTGCCTATGTGGGTAACTTGGGAATTGAACTTGGATCAGAAGGTTTTATAAGCAAGTGCCTTTAACCATTAACCACTGAGCAATCTTCCCAGCCCTCCATTCTTTCATCATCAAGAAAGGCACTACTCAGGAGTGGGATACCTTCCGGGTAGCTGCTGATCAGTGAAGCCCCTAAAGCCCACCAAGCCATTACAGGCTACCGCCAAGGCTCTCGGGTGCCCACCAGAAGTAGATGGCAGGACCCTGCTGCTGAAGAGACCATGTGTTTGGGCTATAGGACACTGAGAAATCATGCTGGAGCTAAGCTAGATGCCTTCTCCCTGTTGACTAGCTGTCAGAATGCTGGAAAGATGTATGCAACCTGTTGGGCAGGAGGGAAGCGTCATCGATGGTGTTACCCAGCAGTAGACCCTGCAAGCTTTACAGCTGGACATCCAAGCCAAAAGTACCAAATAGTGAAATGGTAGCATGTCGGTAGTGGGGGAAACCAAGTGCTTTCTGATTAGATCTAAAGCCTACTCCATGGGAGGGAATTCCTGCCTGGGACTGAAAACCTAATGAAAAGTCTATGGCTTGGCATAAGCCCTAGGGGAAAACTACTACTATTGTCTGGCTAAATGGATATATTATGATCAGCAAGCTGCCCTCTAAATACTTATGTTTATGCCATATGTTAATGGCATTTTTGGTTAGAGAACCTTCTCTTTTCAGAAGGCAGGGACCACTGAGGTGACTTAAAACTCATCAAAGTGCCGAGAAGAGACAGTGTGGTGATCAGCATAAGTGAGGATCTCCCTCCAAAGCTTAGGGACAGCCTCAGAAGAGGTGGCAGGAACAATGTTGAGAGCCAAAGGAGAGGGAGAAGTATTCTGTCTTACTGGCTTCCACATACAAACCGGCCAAGATTTTCATAACCTCACAGTTGGCTGCTACCTACATAAGACCTACAAAACAGGAGGGGAAAATAATGACATGAGAATAGAAGAGAGGGCTGTAGAGATAGCTCAGCAGCTAAGGTGCTTGCCTGTAAAGCCTAACAACCTGGGTTCGATTCTGGAGTTCATTTGCAGTAGCTAGATGCCTGGTGCACCCATTCTCTCTGTGTGTCTATTTCTCTTCTCTCTCTCCACTTGCAAATAAATTAATACTTTTTTTTTTAAGTAAAAGAGAGACTATTTGGAAAGAAGGGATTTAGTATTTGTTAGAAAAAGCAAGAAGAAAAAAGGCGTGGTGGTACACGCCTTTAATCCCCTAGCAGTTGGGAGGCAAAGGTAGGAGGATCACCATGAGTTTGACGTCACTCTGAGTTCAGCCTGGGCTAGAGCAAAACCCTACCTTAAAACAAAACAAAACAAATAAACAAAAAAAGCAGGAAACAAACAAGAGAGATGAGCCAGCTCGACAGCAGAGGTAGGCTTTACTGGGGGAAGTCATGAAAGGGCTCTGGCCAGGCAGGTCAGCAGCCCCTTCCCTTATAGACTAGGGGAAACTTATGGCACGGCGGAGGTGTTGTAATTCTATGGTTGCAGGGCCGTCCACCTTGCTTCAGCGCTTGGGCCACTTCAGGGCAGTGATAATTGGACAGGTGGCTTGGGCCATTCCAGGAAACTGATAACTGGGATGGGTGGTTTGGTATACTCTTGGAAAACAGTTACAATGAAATGATAGTCAAGAGTCCAAAAATGGAGACATTCTGGTTATAACAGGGGGGACAGAAGAGGAAAAAAAGAGAGGATGGTAGAAGGGGATTATGATCATAGTATAGTGTCTATTTGTATGGAGGATGTCAATAAAAAGTTAAAAAGGAAGCCACTACTAACAACAGCCAATTAATAATAAATTGTCTTTCTTGTATTTACCTGCTGAAGTTGGCGAATTTCATCATTCAGTGCATCTACTCTTTTCTGATCTTCCAGACTAAGTTGAGAAAGCAAATCAGTTCCCAGTTCTGCCTTTAGTGACTCTCTGGTGGACTCCATAGCGTGCAGACTTGCCTCCAAACTTTGTAAGCTACGTTGCTACATGAGAGATTATCCTTTATTAATAATGGTATTAGTCACTATAGTATTTACAATATTGAAAACTGGAAAGCAATTTATAATCACATCAACTCAAAACGCACTACAATGTGTTGCTAAGCTCTTTTGTTAAGTTAGGCATAATAAATCAATTTTCCAGTTGTTTTATTTGCAACTTTGTATGGATTTACTGGTACACAATTCCATAAATAGAAGAGCCTCTGTACTAATTTTTTTTTTTTTCCTGTTGGTGGTGCTGAGGAGCTGAACCAAGGCCTTGGCATCAACCCTGCTGAGCAATGCTCTATCACTGGACTGTACCCCCAGTTCCTGTACTAATTAGATTAGATAATTAAAACTATGTGAATAATGCTATTGATATTACTAAGTAAGTTTGGTCAAAATTGCTTCAAGGTAGGCTGGGAGATGGCTCACCCTGATTCAACCCCCCAGTGCCCAAGTAAAGCCAAACACACACATTGGCACATGTATCTGGAAGTTTCTCTGCAGGAGCAAGAGGGCCATACCTTCTCTCTCTCAAATAAATAAAAAACATTTTTAAAAAATTATTTCAAGATAGGTGTGGTGGTGCATGCCTTTAATCCCAGCATTCAGGAGGCCGAGGTAGGAGGCTCGCTATGAGTTTGAGGCCAGCATGACACTAATTCAAAGTCAGCCTGAGCTACAGCAAGACTCTACCTTGACAAACCAAAAAAGAGAAAAGCTTCAAGATTATGAAACAAGAGTAAACTACTATTTGTAATAAGACTCTTCTTTCCACTAATTTTTATACAATCTGGACAACAATCAAATATTCAAATAACACTATAATGCTTTTTAGATAAAAATGATATTGATTATATCAAATATTGGCTGTCAATATGCCATACCTCAAAATACCCTTTTATCCAATTAAGGTAGACATATTGAAAGCCAGGTGTGGTGGCACACACCTTTAATCTCAGCACCCAGGAGGCTAAGGTTGGAGCATCAGCAAGAGTTCTGGGGCTACAGAGTGAGGTCCAGGTCAGCACGGGCAAGACAGAGAGACCCTACCTCAAGAAAAAAAATGTTTGACTGCAACCTGCACTAGAGGACTTTGACTATGTATGAGTGTGAAGTACAATCCCAAACAAATAAACAAAAAGGAACATAAGATTCAATGATAGCCCTTACAACATATGTTCTATCCCACATCTATATAATTAAAGAAATCTCAAGAAATACTTACGGACCTTGGGCATAAAGGTTTTCTCTGACTGCTGCCTCTTCTCTTTTAGCATCTTCATTTCTGATAATATGCTATCTCTGGATGCCTTAAATTTCCTTTGTTGGGTCTCTATCTGCTGCATTTGGTTCATTAACTGATCAATTTCATTATTAATCCATATAGAAGGCTAAGGAAAACTCTGTCCAAGTTATAAATGGATATCACATGTTCTAAATTCTCTTCAGTCCTTTTAATTACAATCCCAGGCACCATCTCCTTTTCTTTACCTCTAAATAAGTAACAAATTTATGGGCCTAACAATGTTGAACTAAATACTATCACTAAACATGTTCAATCATAAAAGAAACTTGAAGCATTTCACCCCACACTTCACTTTCAAAATTATATGTATACTTAAAGCTTTAGAAAACAACAATGAACAACAAAAATATCTTTTAGGGCTGGAGAGATGGCTTAGCAGCTAAGATGTTTGCCTGCAAACCCAGGTTCAATTCCCCAGTACCCACCTAAGCCAGATGCACAAGATGGCACCTTTGTCTGGATTTGTTTGCAGTGGCTAGAGGCCCTGGCACACCCATTCTCTCTTTCTTTCAAATATATAAATTAGTAAATAAATAGTATCTTTTAGAATTCATACAGGACATTAAGTAAAATTGAGCCAATAGTGTGTGTGTGTGTATTTTTTTTTTTTTTAAACATCGATCATTCTGGTGTTCCTGAAATTCTGTTCTTTCAATAAAGAAGACTCAGGCTGGAAAGATGGCTTAGCAGTTAAGGTGCTTGCCTGTGAAGCCTAAGGACCCAAGTTCGATTTGCCAGTACCCACATAAGCCAGATGCACAAGGGGGCACAAGCATCTGGAGTTCATTTGCAGTGGCCAGAGGCCCTGGCATTCCCATTCTCTTTCTCTATGTGCCTCTTTCTCTCTACCTGTCTGTCAAATAAATAATAAAATAAAATAAAGAAAAAAGTTGTTTAAAAAAAGCAGAATCGCTAGTATTAGCTAAATAGACAAATAAGATCCTGTGCTTAATAACAGTTGAAGTGAACCACTGGGTGTTCTTTCCTGCTACACACATAATGACACATCCAATATGCAAAAGATATACAATGTCAAAACGTAGTTCTTTCTTCACAGTATCTACCAATAAGCACACACACAAAAAAGATATTTTCAATGTTTCTGCGCAGGTTTTCGTTGAGCTTTGCTTCAAGCTCACCTAACTCTTCTTCTGCTTTTCTTACGTCTTTCTGTAATTCAAGTCGAGATTTTCTGGTGTCATAATAACCTCCAGTTAGAGCACCCCGATGACTGACTTGGTCCCCTGTAACAAAACATAAACTGGCAAATCTACATAGCAACTTATAATTAAATAACTTATAAGGGATAAAGCCTTTAACAAACATGAAAATTAAAGGGGGGAAATTAATAATTTAAGCCATCCAGAAAAAAATTAACTTTTCAATGCTAAAAATATACCTTCTGGGCTGGAGAGATGGCTTAGTGGTTAAGACCTTGCCTGTGAAGCCTAAGGACCCTGGTTCAAGGCTCAATTCCCCAGGACCCATGTTAGCCAGATGCACAAAGGGGCGCACGCTTCTGGAGTTCATTTACAGAGGCTGGAAGCTCTGGCGCACCCATTCTCTCTTTCTCTCTCTCTCTGCCTCCTTCTCTCTGTCACTCTCAAATAAATAAATAAACAAACAAACAACAACAACAACAAAAAAACATATACCTTCTGAGCTGGCCATGATGGCTCACACCTTTAATCCCAGCACTCAGGAAACAGAGTTCAAGGCCACCCTGACCTGAGGCTACAGAGTGAGCTCTAGGACAGCCTGGGCTAAAGTGAGACCCTACCTCAAACCAACCAACCAACCAACCACCCACCCACCTTCTGATGAGCCTGAGCAAAGTGCTAAAGACTAATGAAGAAAGGTCCAGGACCTAGCTTGAAATTACCACTAGTTTATTTGGAAAGATCTGAACATCAAAAATAACAAACTACATTAAAAAAAAAAAAAAAAAGATTAGGCACCCTCCAAGGCATAAGGACCATTGCGGAAGAGATGGTAGAAAAGAATGTAAGAGCCAAAGGAAGGGTGGTACTGCTTACAATACAATCTTCCAGACACAAAATGGCCTAGAAATTCATGACCTCACAGTACCTGACAATACCTATATAAGACCTTCATAACAAGAGAAAAAATTATGACATCAAAACAGAAGAGAGACATTAGAAAAATGGGATTGAATGGAGGGTAGGTTTGGGAGGGGGAAGTACAGGGTGGTGGGAGGGAATTGTCATGATTTATTGTTTATACTTATACAAGTTGTCAATGAAATGTTAAAAAAAAATAAGGTCTGGGAAGATGGCTCAGCAGTTAAAAGCACTTGCTTGCAATGCCTACAAGCCCATATTCAATTATCCAGTACCCACATAACGCTAAATGTATAAAGTGGTACATGCATGTGGAGTTCCTTTGTGGAAGCAAAAGGCCCTAGAGCACCCATACTCAACTAAATACAAAGGGCGGGGGGTAGAGAAATGGCTTATCAGTTAAGGCACTTGCCTGCAAAGCCAAAGGACCCAGGCTAAATTCCCCAGGACCCACGTAAGCCACAAGTACAAGGTGGTGCATGCATCTGAAGGCCCTGGAACACCCATTCTCTCTTTTTGCTTTTCTCTCTCAAATAAATAAAAAATAAATAAATAAAATAAAATAAAATAAAATAAAATAAAAAAAATATATATATATTTTTACAAAAAGGCCAGGGGTGGTGGCTAGTGTCTTTAATCTCAACACTCAAGTGGCAGAGGTAGAAGGACTGCTGTGCATTCAAGGACACCCTGAGACTACATAGTGAAGCCCAGGTCAGCCTGGGCTAGAACGAGACCCTGACTCAAAACAAACAAAATACACACACACACAAACACACACATATCCATGAATCACAGTAGTTGTTAAAAAAAAAAATGAAAGGAAGGGCCTCTTCTTTGCGAAAATATGGTAGATAATAAATAAGAATAAGAATCACCATTTTGAAATCCTGATTGATTGATCAAGGATTAACAAAGGAGACTAAAAAAGATGTTAAGGTATTTGGTTCATGCAGTCTTAAGAATAACTACACATGTCACTCACTACTTAAAAAGAAAAAGGGCACCTTTCAATTAAGACACCTGCTGGTGATAAAATTTAGCATCACTAATGGGGGCAGAACATGATCTGATGCAAAAAGTATAGCCACCGTATCACTGTTGTACCTAACGAACTTAGCACTGACCTATCAAAAGCGTCTAACCATCTAACTTCCAATCAAGGATGAAGTACCAACATTTACGAAGCAGTCATTCCAAGAATGTTTAATCTGAACCCAATGAGGAGGAAGAACTATGGCAAATTCAGAAAAGGAGGGAGGTTAGAGGAATTGTCTTATATTTATCTTAAGGAAAGATACTTCATTCATCCTTGCTTGAATTCTGCAATAGAAAAATATTTTGGGGCAATAGAAAAATTTTGAACTTAGTTACTTTTGAGACATTATTGTTAGGTTAATGTTCTTTTTGTGTGTGTGTAGCAATGATATGATAGTCGTACTGAAAAAATGTCCTTATTTTCAGGAGACACATTTTAGCAATGAAATGTCAAGATGTTTACACCTTTTTTTCTTTTTTTTTTTTTTTTTGGTTTTTCGAGGTAGGGTCTCACTCTAGCCCAGGCTGACCTGGAATTCACTATGGAGTCTCAGGGTGGCCTCGAACTCATGGTGATCCTCCTACCTCTGCCTCCCGAGTGCTGGGATTAAAGGTGTGCGCCACCACGCCCGGCTTTGTTTACAACTTATTATCAGATAATTCAATAACAAAATGTACACAGAGATAAAATCTGAGACAAGTATAATATATTTTTAAAAATTATAAAGAGCATGCACTAAGGTAGGAAGAGTGCTACAGTATACTATGCTGATGGGGTGTCTACATGAAGTTCAGCATCAGTATGGTAACCTCTCAGGAGTGGGGACAACCAAGCTGCCTAAAAGTATATTCGGTGATCAATCCAAACCTATAAAAGCAGAAATCCAGAGGCTACCGCGAGTTCAACACTAAATTAGACTGCCACAGATTTCGCATGGCTCAGGGAACATTATGGAAAAGGGAAGGGAAGATTGTAAGAGCCACAGAGTGGGTAGGAATATCCTGAGGCATGGTTCCCTTCCCCCAACCACTGCCCCACATGGACTGACTGAGGCCTCTATGATCCCACAGTGAATACCATAATCCCACTGAGGAGGGCTCCCAGGGTAATGAGAGCAGGGACAAGGGTATAAAAGAGTGTAGCATTATAATATATATATATATATATATATAAAAGTAGGGAGGGAAAGGAGTATATTGGCCCAGGTAGGAAATGGAGGTAAAAAAATATATAAAGTACTTTTAAAATGAGGGCAGGTAAACCTATATACCAAGAATTGTTAACAGTTACCTTTTCTACTGAGCATGGTGGCACATGCCCTTAATCCCAGCACTCAGGAGGCTAAGGTAGGAGGACTGCTATAAGTTTGAGACTAGCCTGAGGTAACTACATACTTAATTCTAGGTCAACCTGGGCCAAAGCGAGACCCTACCTCAAAAAGTTACCACTTTTTTATAAGTAAGAACAGTATAGTATTATCAGTACCTACAACTGTGATACGAGAGAACAGTTAGCTACTTAATATAAGATACATTCATCACAAACCACAAAATATTGTTTACAAAAATAAGTACTTAAAAATGATGGTAGTGCCAGGCATGGTGACACATGCCTTTAATCCCAGCACTCGGAAGTTAAGAGGTAGGAGGACAAGCCCAGCCTAAAGCTACAGAGTGAGCTCCAGGTCAGCCTGGGCTAGAGTGAGACCCTAACTTGAAAAGAATAAAAAAATTAATAAGAAAGCAGGGTATGGTGGCTCATGCCTTTAATCCTAGTACTTGGGAGGCAGAGGTAGGAGGATCGCTGTGAGTTCAAGGCCAGACTAAGACTACATAGTGAATTCCATGTCTGCCTGGGCTAGAGTGAGACCCTATCCCAAAATAAATAAATAAATAATGCTAGTTATTAGACCCACTGCTAAATCTTGTTTAAAAAAAAATTAAGGGCAGGAGAGATGGCTTAGCAGTTAAGGCACCTGCCTGTAAAGCCAAAGGACCCAGGTTTGATTCCCCAGTGCCCATGAAAAGCCAGATGCACAAGGCAGTGCATGTGTCTGGAGTTCATTTGCAGCAGCTCAAAGTGCCCATTCTCTTTCTCTCTATCTGCCTCATTCTCTAATAAATAAGTAAAAACATACATTAAAGAATTACTATACCGCTATTTTAAAAATATTTTGATTATTATACCAAAGCATTTTATTTTATGCATTTATACTTTTATTTATTTATTTGAGAGAGACAGACAGAGAGAGAAAGAGGCAGAGAGAGAGAGAGAGAATGGGCACGCCAGGGCCTCCAGCCACTGCAAACGAACTCCAGATGTGTGTGCCCCCTTGTGCATCTGGCTAACGTGGGTCCTGGGGAATCCAGCCTCGAACCAGGGTCCTTAGGCTTCATAGGCAAGCGCTTAACCGCTAAGCCATCTCTCCAGCCCCCATTTATACTTTTTGAGAAAGGGCCCATAGGCTTCATCAGATAGCCAAAGGGGCTCATGGTGCTAGAGACCAAATGTTTACACATATACCAACTAAATCTCAAGCATGGCTTCTGTGCTCTCACTTGAACAAACCATCTGAAAAACTGATGAGGGGCTGGAGAGATGGCTCAGCAGTTACAGCCACTGGCTTAAAAAGCCTACTGACCTCAAGTTCAAGTCTCCAGTTCTCACACAAAACCAAATGCACCAAATGGCACCTGAGTTTGGAGTTCATTTGAAGCGCCAAAATGCCCTGAAGCACCCATACTGTCTTCCTCCCCCCTCTCAAATAAATAATTACAAAATTAAATAAAAATAAATAAAATGATGAAATCATTGACATGACTTTTCACACACTCTGAAAACAATGACTCTAAGTTATTAAGATATACTCATCAGACATGCATATAACTCAAGTGACATATTACACAGCATATTCCATGTGTTAAATGCTCTATCATAATGTTCCTAAAGCTAAGCATTACTGTTACAAACCTTCCAAAGTAATACAATCCATAGTGAAAGCACGGGCCAGCTGGGTTGAAACTTCCATGCTGCGGCAGATAAGCGTCTTTCCAAACACATGTTTGAAAGCTTTGTCAAACCTGGGATTGTATCTCAGTTTACTGATCATAGGAATAGCATCCTAAAAATGAACATTTTGTTAACAAAATGACTAAAAACACAACTGATTAAAAATTGATTGCAGAATTAAGATCTATGTCTTTGTGAAATACAAACAATACTAATGCCCTTATATTTGACAACACCAGGTTCTTGTAGTAAAGACATGAATCATTCTACAGGACTACCCTGCAAAAGTCTGCTTGTGTAATCACAGGACTTTCAAGAGTAGAGGATGATGATAGAGCTGTGCAGCTATGGAGCTAGACTGCCCACACTTAAATCCTAACCCTGCCACTTGTAGATGTTTACTCTGGATAGCCTACTTAACTTATCTAGTTAACAATAACTCTATGTACAAGACTATGATGATAACAGTATGTTCCTTATAAAGTTGTAAAGACTAAATGAGATAGTATATGTAAAACATTTAGGATAGGATCTGTTACATAGATGGGATAAGTAAATTAAAAAAGCCAGTATTTCCTCAAAATGTTTTTATAGATTATCATTACAGATAACATTTATTTTCATTTTCTTCTCCTTCCTAATTCTCAGAATAGTACTTTTAATTTTTTTAAATTATGAAATGTATCCCATATAGAAAAATGTAACATACAAATTAAAATCTAATAATTATAAAAAGAATACCACTATAACCACCAAACCTAACACTGACAGTAGTCCAGAAGCCAGGAGAGCCCTTCCTAATCACATAGCCATTATTTGCAGTGGTCACCACTGGAAGTGGTCACTATCATGATTGCTTCCTGGCACCCCTTCCAGTTCTAGCATCATTGCTTTTTACGTTGTACAAATGTAACTACACTATATGTATTGTGTCTTGTCTTATCCACATATCATGTCTAAAAGCCTCAATCCCCACAACCAAAATATCAAAGATAATTTTACAGATCTGAAAGCAGGAAGTTAGACCTTTCAATACTTTATGAAGTTCTCAATATTCCTCTTAAGTCTTTCTAATATGGGTTCAGTCTAAATATTACAGGATTAAGTTTGCTACTATAACCAACATTCTAATATCAAATACCTTAAGGCAATTAAACTTTTCAAGGATGATATCCGAAGAATATTTTTAATCTACTTACCCAAATCCCTAACCTCATTGCTGTCATCCAGGAAATAAAGACCTTTGCAAAGACTTGTTCTATATATTGGCTGTGACCCCTCCTTCTCCCACCTAGCAATAACTACTCTCCATGTAATGTTTACTTTAAAGGCCAACAAATACCAATGTCTTTCTACACTAGCGTGTAGTAAGTGAATATTATTCTAAAAAGTGAACAATGAAAGAGAGATCTTAATACATATTAACTCACATTGGTTTCAGGATAGGCAGTGTCCCTCACATCTAACTTGTTAAGAGGCAGAAATGTGACCTCTCCAGGAAGATTCATTTTATTAAACTCCATTAAAATCTTCGTGCTGACTTCATCTGAATCAACAATGTGATAAAATAACCTAAACAGAGTGAGACACAATGTTACTGCCAGACTTTAAAGTGTTACAAATTTAATATAAAGAACAAACAATTCACTTTATTCCCTGTATCCCAACTCATATGCAGAAAAGATTACTTAGAATATTCCAATGAGTGAGGAAGAACCCTGAAAGGGAAAAGTTCTAGTTACTACAGTCAGAAACAAAGGTCTAGCCTCTACTCTTTAATTAGGATATTAAATATGGGAGGCCGGGGAGTATGCTCAGTGGTTAAAGGCAGTTGCTTGCAAACAAAGCCTGCTGACCCAGGTTCAATTCCCAAGGAGGATGGGCATTTGTTTGCAGCAGCAAGAGATCCTAGCAAGCCTGCGCACACATGCAAATAAATAAAAAATTAAAATTAAGGAAAAAAAAACCAAACAGCAGAATAGGCATAATTGCAGAAAAGTAAATGGAAGGATACAAGAAAACAATTGTACTAAAGCTACAAAAAAATTGCTTTTTAAGATCAAGACATCAAAAGTAAAAGAGAGACTGATTGAGATGGGGAGGGGGTATGATGGAGAGTAGAGTTTCAAAGGGGTAAGTGGGGGAAGGGAGGGTATTACCGTGGGCTATTTTTTATAATCATTGAAGTTAATAAAAAAATTAAAAAATCAAGCCGGGCGTGGTGGTGCACGCCTTTAATCCCAGCACTCAGAAGGCAGGGGTAGGAGGATCGCCGTGAGTTCGAGGCCACCCTGAGAGTCCATAGTGAATTCCAGGTCAGCCTGGGCTAGAGTGAGAAAAACCAAAAAAAAAAAAAAAATTAAAAAATTGCTTTTTAGATTATTATTCCTGTTTCCAAGAAAAGGAGGGAGGGAGGAAGGGAGGGAGGGAGGGAAAGAAAAGAAGAAAAGAGAATCCTTAAATCTCAAGCAACAAAATTCACCTGTTTCCAGCAGTGACTTCTACGCAAGTATAAAAAGCCGGCTCACATTCAAAGTTATTCATCACAATGCCATGGTACCCATTTTGAACATGCTGGTTTATTCCTTTCCGGCGGAAGTGGTCTAGCACTTTGTTTATGCTGTCTATTCCATTTAAAATGGCCTGTAACATGGTGAGTGAAATTATCAGTATCACTAATGTTAATCCTTCTGATAAGAAATGAGCCTATTATGCCATACCTTTAGATCATACCTGAGCAAAGATTAAATTAAGCATCCCATCCAATATATCTCCTCTAAATATGCCAAGTACATTTAACACAATATTACAGGTTCTACTTTATGATGCTAGTGTTTAAAGTTCATCTCTTCATCTCATTAACAACATGGGTGTGAGCCAGAGGTGATGGCACAAATCTGTAAGCCCAGTACTAGGCTAAATAGGTAGAATGTATAAAGTAAATAGCAAGGTAAAGGGCTAGAGGGATGGCTTAGCAGTTAAGGCATTTGCCTGCAAAGCCATGCACCCAGGTTTGATTCCCCAGGAAGGACACCCACGTTAGCCAGATGTACAAGGGGGCACAGGCGTCTGGAGTTTGTTTGCAGTGGCTGGAGGCCCTGGTGTGCCCATTCTCTCTCTCTTTCTCTGTCAAATAAATAAATGAATAAATTAAAAAAAAAAAAAAAGCAAGGTAAAAAAGGGAAATAACAATTGTTTGAGTAATCCCAACCATGTCTTATTTATAAGCTAAGTGACTGTGGACTCTACTTGCCTATTTTTTACCTAGAGCTTCTGGCCTATGGTTGGAAAGCTGATAAAATTCTTGTGCAATGACTGACCAAATGACTCAGGCAATGAAGAGGCTGCCTACCTTTCCTGTGGCTGCTCTAAGGAGTTGCTGCTTCTTTTCCAGATCTTCTCTTTTAGCAGCAAGTGCTTGCTGTTCTGCATTCTCTTCTCTCCACAAGTAACTAGTAAGTAAGAATTAGATGACCTTTAATTTTAGACACCTAAGATGTACTAACACCATAATTTAGAATAAAATACTGAGATGAACAGTTTAGTCATAACTGGGACTATGTAAAATTAAGAAGTATTTTAGTCTGCCGGGCATGGTGGCACATGCCTTTAATCCCAATACTCGGGAGGCAGAGGTAGGAGGATTGCTGTGAGTTCAAGACCAGCCTGGGGCCAGAGTTTCAGGTCAGCCTGGCTAGAGTGAGATCCTACCTCAGAAAAGAAAGAAAGAAAGAAAATATGAGTCCATTACTAACTTTCTTTCACTTTGCAATTCATCTTTCTTATTTTTGACTTCATAGTATTTTCTGTCCAATTCTTCTACTCGAGCTTTGACTTCATTGAGATCCTGATCCAGTTTCTACATGGAAATAAAAATTCAAACTTAAAATTCAACTTTATCAATTCAATCCAGTGACAGAAAGCAGATCACTGGTTGTAAATGATTATGGGAGAAGGACAAAGGTAAGGGAGGGATTACCAAGATATATAGAAAACATTTTTGAATAAATATTATCCTGTGTTGATATGCTTTACAGACATATATATATGTATGTATATATATATATATATATATATATACACACACACATATATGTGTGTGTTGAAATTCATCACATGACACAATCGAAATATGTCCGATTTAATTGTGCATTGGTTATGCCTAAGCTATTGAAAAATCTAATTTCAAAATGTCTTTAGGCAAGATTATTATAGCATCAGAAAAGAAACTGAAGTACACTATACTCTGAAATAGAATACATATGATATGCAAAAGGAAATAGGAGGAATAGGGAGTACAATGGGGCAGAGTGACAAGAACAAAGTATGACATACATGCATGAAAATGTCATAATGAAACCTATTACTTTGTATGCTAACTCAAAATATAATTTTTAAAAAAGAACTCTTTCAGAAAACACTGTTAAGATTAATGTGTTCATTACTGATCTAAGCCTTAGTATTTCCACAACATACCTCAGAATTTTAGAAAATACAGCCTATGAAAAATACATGGAACATTATACCACAGGAAATATCTAATCAGTCTGTCACAGCAACTGCTATGTGCAAGATACCATTAATATCAGTTAGAACACTCTAATCTACAGGCTGAGAGATGGCTCAGCAGTTAAATGTGATTGCTTGCAAAGCCTGCTGGCTTGGGTTTGATTCCCCAGTACTCACATATAGCCAGGTGCACAAAATGGTGCATGCATCTGGAGAAACTCCAAAACTACCTGAAGATGTGGCTCAAGTGGCAGGATGCTTGTTTAGCACTTGGATATAAAGCTCTGGTAGTATTACAACAAAGAAAATTCTAAACTGTGTTTGATAAGTTTATAGGCATTGTAATCCATAATGAAACAAAACAAAACATAGCAAAACTACCAAAAAGGTATTTCATTTTTCATACTATTGGTGTTAGAAATATACTGTGGCAGGGCATGGTAGCACACACCTGTAATATCAGCATTCAAGAAGGTGAGATAGGAGGGTCATCATGAGTTTACCAGCTCGGGCAAGAGTGAGAGTACAGAGGAAGTTCCAGATTACCCTGGGCAAGAATGAGACCCTACCTCAACAAATAAATAAACATGCACAGTAGAAAAATCCGCTCAGGATTATACCAAGAAGCAAAGAGTTGTTTTTAAATAATGCAATTATTGGTATAAAAATTTTCTTCTATCCAGAATAAAGGACACATTTCATCTTCACAAGTGCCAATTCAATAACCGAAGGTGTGGCTGAAATACTAAAAATACTGAAATTCAAACTTGAGAGGGAATAAGGCCTCTCAAGACAAATTCTAATCTCGAGGGGCTGGGGAGGTGGTTTAGTCAGTAAAGCACTTGCCATTCAAGTGTGAGGGCCCATGTAAATGCTGGGTGAGGCAGCACACACTTATAATACCAGTGAATGGGAAGCAGAAACAGGATTCCTGGCGCAAGCTGGCTACCTAGGCTAGCCAAATCTATAAGCTCTGGGTTCAGTAGAGAGCTTGTCTCAGTAAATAGGTGAAGAGTGCCGGGTGTGGTAGCGCATCTCTTTAATCCCAGCACTTGGGTGGCAGAGGTAGGAGAATCACCATGAGTTTGAGGTCATCCTGAGACTACAATAGTGAATTCCAGGTCAGCCTGGACTAGAGTAAAACCCTACCTCAAAAGGAAATAAGGTGAAGACTGATTAAAGAAGACACCTAACACTAACCTCTGGTTTCCACACAGAAGCACATACTCATGAACATGTATCTACACATGTGTCCCCTCCACACATACATTCACAGCCATACACCAAAAAAAAAAGGTTCTGACTTATCATCAAGCCCTTTGCAAAAGGACATGTGCTATTATTGGTGGTTCCATGAACTCAAGATAAATTTCATTTTATTTCAAGAAAGGATATGTAGCTATTATGCTGAACACCTGGCTAACCGATTTCCACAAAACAATCTAGTTTAACCTGTGTTTTATACTTCTTCCATAAAGTATCCAAACTCCCACAGCACACTTGACTTTCGGAAGTTGTATACTATTGCCTATTACGACTGGTCATTTTGCCCACCAAATAAGGGCACTTGCCTCCAAAAGCCTAACGACCTGGGTTCAATTCCACAGTACCCATGTAAAGGCAGATGCACAAAAATGGTGCATACTTCTTGAGTTCACTTGCAATAGGCCATGCTGTGCCCATTCATATTCATTCACCCCGCCCTCACCTGCTTGCTATAATTTTTTTTTAATAAATGTTTATGGTGTGTGTGTGTGTGTGTGTGTGTGTGTATGTTTTAAGGTAGTCTCACTCAAGCCCAAGCTGACCTGGAGTTCACTATGTAGTCTCAGGGTGGCCTTGAACTCACGGTGATCCTTCTACCTCTGCCTCCCGAATGCTGGGATTAAAAGGCGTGCACCACCACGCCTGGCAAGAGTTTATGTTTTTAATGTGTATTTTTGTGTGTCTAATGTGTATTGTATATGGATGGGTATGTAATAACATGGTTAATGTGGCACCCCATGCACCTGCCTGTGGAGGCCTGAGAATGTCAGGTGTATCCCCCTCCATCGCTCAGCCACCTTTCCAGAACTTGCTAGTTTGCTTTTTCATTCTGTGAGCACAGTTTATTTACAAGAGCGCTGGGAATGGAACTCGGCAGCTCTAGGACCTCTCAGACTTTTACATTTTCATGGAAAGTGCTCTTCACCATTGCACAATCTCCCCAGCCCCTTTAGTGGGTGTTTTTGATAACCAACGGGTGCACTTCTCACCGGGGAGGTTCATTCTGTATATGTACTACATACTCCTTCACCCCATGTTTGTCCTACATAGTCCCTGGGTCTCTCCTCATCTAATTCATCACCTTTCACTAACCTGTATACACCATGCATATCACTTAAGAAATCATTTTTCCTTTTTCATTTATTTCAAGTAATATGACCTCTTTTTTACTCTTAAGTAAAAATTCTTTTATTTTTTAAAAAATGTCCACCAGGCGTGGTGGCGCACGCCTTTAATCCCAGCACTCGGAGGCAGAGGTAGGAGGATCACCATGAGTTTGAGGCCACCCTGAGACTCCATAGTGAATTCCAGGCCAGCCTGGGCTAGTGTGAAACCCTACCTTGAAAAAAAAAAAAAAAGAAAAGAAAATGCTAGCTATGGGGCTGGAGAGATGGCTTAGTGGTTAAGGCACATGCCTGCAAAGCCTAAAGACCCAGGTTCAATTATCCAAGTCCCACGTAAGCCAGATGCAGATGATGGTGCATGCATCTGGAGTTCGTTTGCAGTGGCTAGAGGCCTTAGTGTACCCATTCTCTCTCTGTCTCTCTCTCTGTAAGAATAAAAATAAATCTTTGAAAAAAAATGCTAGCTATGTTAAATGTTTAATTTATTTAGAAAACGACTGTATTCTCTCTACCTGCTTTTCTCTAACAAATAAATGAAAGAAAAACTACCTTTAAAAAACTCAGAAGAGGGGGTGGAAAGAATGTCAGAGCCACACGTTGGGTCATGATACGCAGAGACATTTCCTCCTACCCCTAACTGTGGGCTAATTCCAAAATATATGACCCATATACCTCAACAAGGAGGGGCCAGGGAGAGGGGGTTGGACATGGAGGAGGCTAACAATGGTACCAACTTGACTGTATTCACTGAGTACAAAATTAATTAAAAAAAAAAAACTTTAGGGGCTGGAGAGATGGCTTAGCGGTTAAGCGCTTGCCTGTGAAGCCTGAGGACCCCGGTTCAAGGCTTGATTCTCCAGGACCCACGTTAGCCAGATGCACAAGGGGGCACAAGCGTCTGGAGTTCGTTAGCAGCGGCTGGAGGCCCTGGCGCGACCATTCTCTCTGTCTATATCTGCCTCTCTCTCTCTCTCTCTCTCTGTCCATCGCTTTCAAATAAATAAATAAAAATAAACAAAAAAAATATAAAAAAAACTTTAAAAGGGGGCTGGAGAGATCGTTTAGCAGTTAAGTGCTTGCCTGTGAAGCCTAAGGACTCCGGTTCAAGGCTCAATTCCCCCAGTACCCATGTAAGCCAGATGTACAAGGTAGTTCATGCATCTGGAGTTCGTTTGCAGTGGCTGAAGGCCCTAGTGCGGCCCATTCTCTCTCTGCCTCTTTGTCTGTTACTCTCAAATAAATAAATAGATAAAATATTTCAAAAAAAAACTTAAAAAGGGTTGGAGAGATGACTTGACAGTTAATGGATTTGACAGCCCATCCTCTCTCAAATAAATAAAAGAAAAAAAACTTTAAAAAAAGGAAATGTTTGCAAAACCACTATTGTTTGCACCAAAAATGTTCTGCATTAAGTTATTAAAATGACAGAAAATTATGCTAGAATAAAAAAATGAGGCTAGAGAGAGAGCTTAATGGTTAAATCACTTGCCTGTGAAGCCTAAGGACCCAGGTTTGATACCCCAGCACCCACGTAAGCCAGATGCACATGGTAGCTGGTGCATGCGTCTGGAGTCTATTTGCAGTGGCTAGAGGCCCTGCACATCATTCTCTCTCTCTCTAATAAATATATAAACAAGAATTAATTCTAAAAAAAAAAATTAAAAAGGGTTTAGAATTGTAAAATGGTTAAAATGAAGGGCAGAGTAGATACTACGAATTTGTAAAAATATTTAAAGTATATTCAATCTATACAAACACTGACAAACTATCAATAAATTTAATAAGAGAGTTGGAGAGATGTCTTAGTGGTTAAAGAGCTTGCCTGCAAAGATTAAGGACCCAAGTTCGATTCCCATTCTTTTTTTTTTTTAAGTTTTTATTTATTTGAGAGAGAGAGAAAATGGACATGCCAGGGCCTTTAGCCACTGTAAACAAACTCCAAATGCATGTGCTATCTTATGCACATGGCTCACATGGGTCCTGGGGAATCGAACCTGGGTCCTTAGGCTTCACAGGCAAATGGCTTAACCACTAAGCCATCTATCTAGCTCCCCACTTCTTCTATCTGCCCCCTTTTCTCTCTCTCAACATAAGCAAGTAAACAAATAAATTACTTTTTTAAAAGTTTAAGAGGAATATTACATATATTATGTTAGTCTTTTCTAAATAAATATCTGGTTTGTACATCTTAAGAATAAACTTTCTTACAAATAGCACAGAGTAAGTAAAACTGTATGTTTATCTCATCTAAATGATTTTCAGGGCAAGGGATATAGCTCAGTTGATAGAATTTTTATCTAGCATACACAAAGCCTTGGGTCAGATTTCCAGTATAGCATAACCAGGCATGGTGGTATACACCTGTAATCCCAGTACTTGGGAGGTAGAGGCAGGAGGCTTGTCCTGAGTTTGAGGCCAGCCTGGGCTATATGAGTTCCAGGCCATGCCAGGCTACATAATGAGCCTTTGGTTTCAAACCAAAAAACAAAAGGCAAACAATCAAAAAAGGTCTTACATTATATTGCTCCAGATTTTTCTCTTTATTTGCCTCTGTGTCCTCCAAATCCTTATGTATGGCAGCAATCTGTCTCTTCTTATCATTAATAGCCTGATCTAAAGACTTGAGTTCCTTTTTAATCCACTTATCCCTTTCTTCTTTTGATGTAAACTGGCTTCCTCGACCCTGCTTTGCATAAAGATCCGTTCTTTCCTGAGTAGCTTGAGCCAACCTACAGAACATAGAAGAGAACAAGAAATAACGAAGTTCAATTGTAATCAGTAATTGTACACAGAAACAATACATTAAAAAAATACATACAAAAAGGCATTAAGCATCAAAAGCAACTGCTAAATAACAAAGCTCCTTATATTAGCTAGTTTTATGTGACATCAGCTTAACTTTGAAAAACAATTAAATTCAAGTAGAATAACCTATTCCCCAACAATTTCAGTCAGATCTAGTGTTTATCTCATGCCTAGGTTAGTTATTAAGTGTAGACAATTCTAGTGCCCCATTTCAGGAACTTTCAAAAATGTTCCAACTCTATCTACTCAACTACATAAACACTTCCAGCTCCTTGTAATGCTCTAAAAGACACAATATTTGTAACATAGAGAATATTAATGTCTAGATTTAATAAAATAGTCCTATAAAATGAGGCAAGAACTTTCAGGGAAAAAAAAATCAGGCAAAGGGGACTGGAGAAATGGCTCTGTGGTTCAGGTGCTTGCCTGCAAAGCCTAACAACCAGAGTTCAATTCACCAGTACCCATGTAAAGCCAGATGCACAAAGAGGTATATGCATCTGGAGTTCATGTGCAGTGGCTGGTGGCCCTGGTATGCCCATTCTCTCTGTCTCTCTCTCTTCTATCTCTGATTGCAAATAAATAAAAATATTCTTTAAAAAATGGGCAAAGAATACAGGAAAAAGACACTGAAATAAATACAAGTCATGCCAAAATGTAATGTACTAAACAGCTGGGTGTGTGGCTCAGTACAGCACTTGCTAAGCACTCAAGAAAAAAGAGAAAATCAATATATGAAATTAGCAAACACTGACAAGTCAATCTAGATAGACACTGAAAACCCAAAGCAGCAGAATGAAACACAAACATGCTGTTTAGAACCAGGTGTGGTGACACATGCCTATAATCTCAGCATTTAGGAGGCTGGGGGAAGACTATTAGAAATTCAAGGCCAACCTGAGCTACAAGAGATCCTGTCTTAACCTCCATCTTCTTAAAGATGCTATTGGGGTTAAAAAAACAAACAGACCGAAAACTCAACATAGTTATCTTAACTTCTTAGAACCTCATGTTTGTTTAAATTAAAATGGGTACAATGCCAATCTCCTAGGGCTTTTGAGTAACTGTAAGTTTAAGCGTGGGTATGAGAGCATGCGGTCCCGTGGGTATGGTGGCACATGTCCCAGCACTCTATGAGGCCTGGGGACTTCAGGTTAAGATACCAACCTGGGCTACAAAGTGAGATTTTGTCTCAAAAAAAAAAAAGTGACTCACAGTGATAGACTTAACATCGGCTATTTGAAGCAGGTATTTGCCTCTAGTTACTGTGCCAGTATTTTTAACCCACAACTACGTAGGCTCTATATAAGAACTATGAAGAAAGTTAAGAGTTGATGAAAATTTCAGACCTAGCAATTCCTCGCTCCTCTTTTTCTTTTACACTGTTGAATTTAGGTTCTGTTTCTGCCAGCTCTTTCTGCTTTTCTTCTATTTTCTCAAGCAGCTTCTGCCTTTCTTTTAATAAACGTTTCTGTAAATAAAGTAAAAATGCAATCTGCTTAAATATTTTGGTTTAATTTATACATCCAGAATAAAATGTTTTTTCTTAAAAATCTCAAAAATAACTCAATCTGACAACATAGAACTAATATAATAAACAAAAAGTATTACATTGCTACTTGAATACAAATTGTGACAAAATTTTTAGAAAAACCTCAAGTACAGATCTGTCACAGAAAGGATTATCTTCTCCAGTTCCACTCACCCAAACTAAGTCTATCCTTTCCAGCATTTTTACTTACCCGCTGTTCACTGTTGCCTGCCAATTCATCTTGTAAATCCTTGGCTTTAAGCTCCAACTTAGTCCTCTGTTTAATTTGCTCTTGTCTTTCAGCACTCAGTTGTTCTTTTTCTTCTTTCATAGCTGAAATTTTTGTTTTCAGTTCTCTAACCTGGCGCTCAATATCCTGTTCAATAGCATCCAAGAGAAGATGTGTCAGACACAAAAGCACACCAGAACCGTGGCACCATTCAGCTTGCCTTCTTTGTTCTTTTCTTCCATTAGAAGCTTTAGTTCAACTTCATCTTTCCAATGCTCACATCTGTTAATCCCCTTGTGCTCACCACAATTCTGGTACAAAAAGATTGCTGAGGTTGAAAATATAATATCCCCGAACCTTACCTCCATTTTGTCTCTTGCATCCTGTTGGGCATCTCTTAGCTGTCTGGACTTTTCTCCACTAGTTTCTCGCTTAGCAGAGAGCTGAAAAACAGAACAAGCTACTATATCTAACTCATTTTGCATTTATTTGTATATTTCATAACATCTGGTAACTGTTTTAAAATTCCTAAAATAAATTAGTAAACATTCACTTAAATAATTAAATATTGCCGGGCGTGGTGGCACACACCTTTATTCCCAGCACTCGGGAGGCAGAGGTAGGAGGATCGCCATGAGTTCAAGGCTACCCTGAGACTACATAGTGAATTCCAGGTCAGCCTGGGCTAGAGTGACACCCTACCTCAAAAAAAATAAAAATTAAAATTAAAATTAAATACTCTTTCATGTTTTCCTTTAAATAGAAAACTCAAGGATTACCTAAAACAAATTTCTGTACAAAATATGGCAATACTAATTTATAAAATACATTCTAAAACACCAAGTAAAAAATTTGGTCTACCTGACATTACCATCTTATATTTCAGATGTAATTATAACAAGAATAAGAGTCTAGGCATTTTCTTCACAGTAAACTAGAAAAAACAATGGTCAATAATGAATGTTTTGTCAGGTATGCTGGTGTGCTCATAATTCTTGTGCTCAGGAGTCAAGGCTAGTGTGGTTTACATAGTAAAACCCTGATTCAAAACACCAAAAACAAAAAAGGTCTTAATTTTACGTTTCTATTTAAAAATCACTGAAAATATAAATACAAGGAAAATTTAACATACTCATAAATAAAATTAGTCTGATTGTCAAAGGAAGTATTTTACCTCATCAAGCTTAGCACGAGTCTCGTTAAGTTCCTGATTGTAAATGGTATATTCCAGGGCTCGTCTCATTTTATCCCACTTCTGATACTGAGCTAGTTCTTCCTTTTCTTCCTCTAAAGTATGTAATCTCTCTTCAATGTATTTTAACAACTCATTGATTTTTTCCCGTTTGCCCTCTTTAAAAAAAAAAAATGGGGATAGGATTAAGTTACATAATTTTCACATATTACTTCTCAAACATATCATGAATTAAAATTACTCTTAAGAATTATAACTTTTTTAAAAGATATTCTTATTTTTTATTTATTTGAGGCAGAGAGAGAGAGAGAGAGATAGAGAGTGAATGAGAATTGGTGCACCAGGGTATCTAGCCACTGCAAACAAACTCCAGATGCATGTGCCACCATGTGCATCTGGCCTATGTAGGACCTAGAGAATCGAACCTGGGTCCTTAGGCTTTGCAGGCAAATGCCTTAACCGCTAAACCATCTCTCCAGCCCCAAGAATTATAACTTTATTTTGTGGGTTTTATGTGAGAACCAATCTAAGATATTAAAATGGCAATTTAGGAGCTAGAGAGATAGATGGCTCAGTGATTAAAGGTGCTTGCTCTGAAAGCCTGCTGACCAAGTTTGATGCCTAGCATCATGTAAAGTCAGATGCAAAGTGGTGCTCATCTGTAATCCAATATGCCTTTGGTAATGGGGGCCAGGCCCAGGAGAACCAGATTCCCAAAGCTTGAAGGCCATCTATACTGGACTTCCCAGCAGCAGAGAGAACCTGTCTCAAGCAAGGTAGAAGGAGAGATCCAATACCCTCAGGCTGTCCTCTGACCTCCACACCCACACAACCGTAAACATACTCAGATACATATACACAGAATTTTTTTTAAAGGCAATTAGGGGCTGGAGAGATGGCTCAGTAGTTAAGGTGCTTGTCTACAAAGCTAAGGACCTGAGTTCAATTCCCCTGAACCCACATAAAGCACAATATGCAAGGTGGTACATGTGTCTGGAATTCATTTGCAATTAGAGGCCCTGGCATGCCCATTCTCTCTCTATCTGCCTCTTTGTCTCTCTCAATCTCTCTCAAATAAATTTTTGAAAAATTTATTTTCAAGGCAATTAAGATGGTTTTAGATGGAAAGCACTGAGAACTAATTTATACACTATAAAAATGACTCTTAGCCGGGTGCGGTGGCACATGCCTTTAATTCCAGCACTCGGGAGGCAGAGGTAGACGGACTGCTGTGAGTTCAAGGCCACCCTGAGAATACATAGTGAATTCCAGGTCAGCCTAGGCTACAGTGAGACCCTACCTCGAAAAACAAACAAACAAAAAAGGTTCTTGTATTATATTACATGTGGCAAATAGCCACAATTAAATCTTCCTCCCTCCCTCCTTCCCTCCCTTCATCTTCCCACATTAAAGAACAAAGACAATCACTTGCATTACTAAGTCTCACTTATCATTAATGACACTATAGATAGATTTTGCAGATGGAGAAGTTATGGACCAAAGATCAAGTCTGAATTCATGTTAGTGCGTTTTTAGTCAGAATTTGACCCTAGGATACCTGATTCTAGCCATGGTGTGGCACAGCACTTCAGCAGCGAAGTAGGACTTCCAGAGTAAATGTGCTGACAAAGATTCTAAGTTCAAAGTTTTGTATATACTTGTTTCTGAATGACTTACACATTATAACACTGGATTCCATATAAGCAGAGAAGGAAGAACATCCAAATTTATCATCCTCAATAATAACAGAGAAGCTGGAGACCAAAGTAACTGACTTGCAAAGGCCCTGTTATCTAATGGTCCTTTTTATTCAAAGAGATGAATTACTTGCAGACTCAAACCCTAAAACTACCTCAATCTAATTTACCTCCATTCAATAGAAATGTTCTGAAAAGAGACAAAACTTTTAAATTATTATAACAAAATGAGAAAATAATCTGCAACAAGAAATCAGGCAATATCACATTCATTTTACCTGTTTCTTTCATTAAGGAGATGCTTTCTTCTTTCCGCTCATCATACACTCTAGTTCCAGCTACTTCTCTTAATAGCTTCAGTCTCTGAGAATCTGGTGCTGTTGCCATCTGGTTTATCTAAATTTAAAAAAGAAAAAACAAAGGAGGGGGGCTGGAGAGATGGCTTAGTGGTTAAGGCACTTGTCTGTGAAGCCTAAGGACCCAGGCTCAATTCTCTGGGACACATATAAGCCAGATGCACAAGGTGGTGCATGCATCTGGAGTTTGTCTGCAATAGCTGGAGGCCCTAGGTGGCCATTCTCTCTATCTGCCTCTCTCCAATAAAAAAATATTAAAGATATATAATTTTTTATTGGAGAAAACAAGAGCATGTGTGGGCACACCAGAGCCTCTGGCCACTACAAAGAATTCCAGACACATAGACCATTTGTGCATCTGGCTTTATGGGAGTACTATAGAGAACTGAACTTGAGCCAGTAACCTTTTCAAGCAAGCATCTTTAAGTGCTGAGACTTCTCCCAGCCCCATCTTAAAATTTTTAATTTTTTTTGTGGGGGGGACTTAACTATACAGCCCAGGCTAGCCTCAAATTTGTGATCCTCTGGCTTCAGCTACCCCAATGCTAAGATTACAGGAGCATACCATTATGTTTGGCTCTCAAAAGGGTTTTACATACAAATACACATAAGCTAAGTTTTTGGTAGCTTAATATTTTAAACAGGGCTGGGGAAATAGCTCAATTAATAAAGCATTTGCATAGCAAACATGAGGATCTGAAGTTGGATCATCAACACCAGCATAAAAAAAAAAAAAAATACACTGAGCATGGAGCATACACCCACAGGGGAGGCAGAGACAAGAGTTCCTGAGACTTGCTCACAAGCTAATCGGCCAAATAGGTGAGCTCCAGATTCAATAAGACCCTGTCTCCAAAAATTCAAAAACAGCTTTGGAGATAAGGCTCAGTGGTTAAAGGCACTTGCTTGTAAAGCCTGACAAACAGGGTTTGATTTTCCCAGTACCCATGTAAAGCCAGATACCCAAAGTGGCACATGCGTCTTTGCAAGAGGCCATGGTGTGCCCATTCTGTGTCTGTCTCTCTGATTGTAAATACAATAAACAATTTTTTTTTAATTTTAAAAAGAAACACACATTGTTTTACCTTTCCTTGTTTAACAATGTAATAAGGATTGCTTCGAGAGAACCCAGCACTTTCAAGGAGGTTCATCACATCATTTTTCCTGTTGATAAACAGTGAAATTATTTTCAGATAATACGACAATAAGCAAACTAGCTCCTGGGTTAAACAGCATTGGGAACTACAGACTAGACTTTGAACGATCTGTTGTATCAGACTCAAAGAATCTTCTTATTGTCATGTTCACAGTTCTAAACACTGACTAGGCTGAATATTAGGCAAGTACACCTCAGATGAGATAATATGCATATGCTTTTGTAAAGAAATTTTAAAGTGGGGAGGGGATATGATGGAGAATGGAATTTCAAAGGGGAAAGGGGGGAGGGTAATACCATGGGATATTTTTTATTATCATGGAAAATATTAATAAAAATAGAGATAAAAAAAAATAAAATAAAATAAAAATAAAAATTAAAAAAAAAAAAGAAATTTTAAAGAAAAAATCCTTACGTGACCATCTTCTTGTCTAGGAAATACTGATCTTTTTTGGCACCAATAACTCTTCGTAGTGAAACTTCCTCTTTATCAATCTGAGAAAAAAAAAATGTGAAAGCCCAAAGATAGTGAACTAGAAACACTTTACATAATTTTAAAGTCCTTGATAAAGACTATTTATTTTACAACTTCAATTATCTCACTACAGATGATGCTATATTATTGACATTTCTTATATAACAGCTTACATAATCCCATTTATTTACTAGAATGTCAACTACAGTTTAAAGTCAAAATCAGTAAATAAACTGTATTATATATTAGCAAGAACTAAATTATAAAAGCTTAAGAAGAATCATAAATGTTTCAAAGTATGAAAAAAACTAGTAAGAGCAATAAATTTTTCTACATTATTACAGAAAAGCACTAAGAGTTACTTACTGGTAACCGGTTGTCTGAATTGTCAAAAATGATTTCCACAAAAGCAGAAATAACACGAGGACCTGTGCCCTCCTGAAATGAGAAAAATGGGATGCTTGTAATTCAGTATTATTATATCTTTTAAACACCTTTTAAGGTTCAGTGCAGCTGGGTATGGTGCTCCACACCTAATCCCAGCACTTAGAGAAGACACTAAGGCAGGAAGATTGATGTTAAGTTCAAAGTCAGCCTGGGCTACACAGTGAGTGCCTATCTCAAAGAAACAAAACAAGGTTTAGTGCATGATAACAAAACTGATTTAACAGTGAAATAAAAATATCTATCATACTTGTACATATCTTTCTTGCCAAAACAGCAGACATTGGATCAGGATAATAAAACTTCCCAACCAAGTACTTTTTAAATTCTGAATAAAAATAGGGCTGGGGAGATGGTTCAGCATATAAAGGTGCTTGTTTGCAAAGCTTTCTGGCCTGGGTTCAATTCTCCAGTTCCTATGTAAAGCCAGATGTACAAAGTGATGCATGCATCTGGACTTAATTGACAGTGGCAAGAAGCCCTGGTTCTCTCATTCTGTTTCTCTCCCCCTCTCAAATAAATAAATTATATTTTTTTAAAAACCTACATATAAATATTTGTGGCAGTTAAAATGTCTCCCATAGTGATTAAGCCTCATACTTCATCTTCAGCTAGTATAGCCTCTGGGAGGTGGAGTCCTATTGGAGGAAAGGTGTCACTGGGGGCAGGCCGTGAGGTTCATTAGTCTGCCCCACCCGAAGCTCACTTTGCTGCTCCTTCCCTGCTGCAGGCAGGAAAGGGGTCAGGAAATGCACATGGTTCTGAAGGTGTGAGGCAGGACTGAGATTCCTGCAATGGAAGGCCTGTGAGGCCATGGCGTAAAGCTGTGAAGATGTGGGTTGTAGTGGAAACTCCAGGATTTTGGAGATTCCAGGACTATGGGACTGCTGCCAAGGCAAACAGCTCGCTCTGGTTTGAGTAGATCTGCCCAGAAAGCAGGGATCCAAAACTATGGAGGCATAGTTTGGATCCCCAACATTCATCATCTGTCCCTGATGTGAGACATGGAGCTGTAAGAGTTGATACTTGACCTCCTTGTTTTTGATTTTGCATCAGTCCAATCTTTCCTGGCTATGCCAAATTTCTCCTTTTGGAATGGAAGTATTTATTCTGTGACATTGTTGGAAGGACATAACATGTGTTTTGGTTTTACATGGCTCACAGGTAAGAGACTGTCTTGGGTCTCAGATGAGACTGTGGTCTTCTGAATGGTTTTGAGATTAGTAAAAACTATGGGACTTTTTTTAAAGCGGACTAAGTACATTTTATACCATAAGATGGTCATGAGTCTATGAGGGCCAGGAGCGGAATGTGGTGGTCTGAATGTGAAATGCCTCCCACAGCTTCATGATTCAAGATAAAGCCTCATACTCAATCTCTAGCTGGTGGAGCCTTTAGGAAGTAGAGTGTTGCTGGAGATGTGTCACTAATAAGCCCAGCTTGCCAGTGCTCATTAGCTCACTGCTATCTCCTAGGTGATGTGACAAGGTGTAATGCCCAAGCTTCCAGCCTCTGCTCTGCTATGCTTTCCTTACCATAATGAAGCTTCCTCTCAAAACTGGAAGCTAGGGCTGGAGACATGGCTTAGTGGTTAAGGCATTTGCCTGCAAAGACTAAGGACATAGGCTCGATTTCCCAGAACCCACAAAAGCCAGATGCACAAGAGGGCGCATGCATCTGGAGTTTGTTTGCAGTGGCTGGAAGCACCGGAGCACCCATTCTCTCCCTCTCTCTCTGCCTCTTTCTGTCTCAAATAAATAGTAAAAAAAAAAAATTTTTAATATTTAAAAAAAACTGGAAGCTAAAGTAAACATTTTCCTCCCATTAGCTGCTTTTGGTGAGGTGTTTTGAACCAGTAGCAAAAAGGTAACTGCTACAAGGGATTACAAAGACTTCTGTCATGTCCCAAAGGATGTGAAACTTAAACCTTTTGTTTTGGGGTTTTTTTTTAATCAATTTACTTAGGCAAGGGGAAAGGCACAGTACCAAGGCATGCATGTGAAGATAAGCAGACAACTTCCAAATGTCTGTGATCTACCTTCTTTAAGACAGGGTCTCTTACCACTGCAAATGAACTACCAGACCACTAACTGGCCCAGGAGCTTTGTAGTCTCCTGGTTTCACCTCCCACTGTCATAGGCACTTGGGATCAGAGATGCATGTACCACTTTGCATCCAGTTTTATGTGGGTGCTACGGAATAGAACCAGGTTAGCAGGCTTTGTAAGCAAGTTCCTTTAACCAATGAACAATCATCCCATCCCTAGCCACTCAATTTTTTTTTATTTACTTGAGAGAGAGAGAGAATGAGCGCACCAGGGCCTCTAGCCACTGCAAATGAACTCCAGATGCATGTGCCACCTTATGCATCTAGCTTACGTGGGACCTAGAGAATGGAACCTGGATCCTTAGGCTTGGCAGGCAAGTGCCTTGTGGTGGTTTGATTCAGGTGTCATCTGTAAACTTAGGTGTTCTGAATGCTAGGTTCCCAGTTGATGGAGATCTGGGAATTAACGCCTCCTGGAGGGAGTGTATTGTTGAGGCAGGCTTATGGGTGTTATAGCCAGTTTCCCCTTACCAGTGTTTGGCACACTCTCCTATTCCTGTTGTCCACCTTATGTTGGCCAAGGGGTGATGGTCACCCTCTGTTCATGCCATCGTTTTCCCCTGCCATCATGGAGCTTCCCCTGAAGTCTGTAAGCCAAAACAAACACTTTTTTCCCAAAAGCAGCTCTTGGTCAGGTAATTTCTGCCAGCAATGTGAACCTGACTGCAACAGTAATGTTGGTACTGAGGAGTGCTGTCATTTGCTCCAAACTGTATGGCTTTGGCCTTTTGGAACTGATTTTCAAGAGGAATGTGGAAGGATTTGAAACCTTGGCATAAAGGATGCCCTGCAATGCTGTGAGTACAGTTTGATGGACTATTCTGGTCAGAGTTAAAAGACCTAAATACAGTAAGAACTATGGACTATGAGGTTTGGCTTATGAGGATGAAAAAGAGCTTTGCTTGGACTGGGCTAAAGGCAGTTTGTGTGAGAGGCTTGCTGTTATCCCCTGTCCTGACAATTTGTACAGGGTTGCTTTGCGTAGAAATGGACTGGTGTGGGCAAAACATGTCACAGAAATTAAATCTTTGGGCTGAAACTACTGCCCATTCAGCTGCAATTAAGAGATTACAACCTTTGAGATTGGGCCAGCTGACCTGCACTGGGGCAACAGGAAGAATGCAGACTCTTTTGAAGGGGCCTAAGTGCTCAAGGAGTATCCTATTCAAAATCTGCTCTACTCCCCCCTGGATTCATAAATTGGCACCCTACCTGGTATTGTGGAGTATAAGAAATGCAGGAAAGAGAGGGTCATTGAATTTGCAACACAGTCTTGTGTTTTGGGAACAGCCATGGCAGTGTAAAGCAGGTTTGCTGGATGCCTGCATGGAGACCAGATGGAACCGTGAGGATGAACTGAACTAATTACAGTGGAGACCCAGTTGAGATGCTGGAACAATAAGATGGCTGCTAAGGAAACCTGCTGGCTTCAATGAAGTTTTCCAGAACTGTGAATAGCCTACCTAGAGAGGCAGAACTGGAACTCCAGAGAACTGTTGCTGGTTAGAATTATTGGACTTGGACATTTGTCACTGGCTAGAGTTGTTGAACTTGAAACTACATAGTTTGATGTTTGCCCTCATTGTTTTAAATCTTGTATGGGTTGAATATTTCTTTGCTATACCCAATGCCATCTTTTACAGTGTGAATGTTTATTCTGTGCCATTGTGGGGTTTGGGGGGGGATTTTTTTTGGTATTACAGCTCACTTAAAAGATCTTGGACTATGGGAATGTTTGAACATCACATTAGAATTGATAAAAAAAAAAAAACTATGGGGACATTTAAAGTTGGACTTAATGCATTGCATTTAACATTATGGATGGTTATCAGTTTATGGGGGCCAGGGGCATATTGTGGTGGTTTGATTCAGGTGACCCCCACAAACTTAGGTTTTTGAATGCTAGGTTCCCAGCTAATAGTAACTGGAAATTAAAGCTTCCTGGAGGGAGTGTATTGTTGGAGGAAGGTTATGGATGTTGCAGCCAGTTTCCCCATACCAGTGTTTGGCACACTCTCCTGTTCCTGTTGTCCTTATGTTGGCCAGAGGGTGATGGCCTCCCTTTGCTCATGCCATCGTTTGCCCCTAGCATCATGGAGCTTCCCCTCAAGTCTGTCAGCCAAAATAAACCCTTTTGTTCCAAAATTTGGTCTTGGTCAGGTGATTTTTGCCAGCAATGCAAACATGACTGCAACAAGGCCCAAGACTAGCCCCAAAGTTGATACAATACTCCTGCCTCAGCCCCTTGAATGCTGGGATTACAGGCATGAGCCCATACCCAGCAATCTTTTTTTTCTTTTATTAAAATAAAAATTACAATATATGTTTAAAAATATGAAATAACATCTGTCTCACTCACATGCAACAAAGCCAGTCGCTGTTCTGGACGAAGATGACTAAATTCATCACTGAGAACAAATTGAATTGCTGGAAAAACAAAAACAACTTGATTTATTCAAAACATCTCATACCTTAATACAGTATGCCAGGTAATAACAAACACTGAAGATATGAAATACTTGTTTCATATAGACAAAATGATTATAGAAAATGTTCTAACTTTTATTAGGCTAATCAGTTGGGAAATGATATGACAAAAACAGTTTTTACTAAAATAGATGAAGTAAATAAAGAGAAAACAGCAAGGTACAAGAAAAAGAAGACAGTCAGAAGTCAAGTAGGTTTACCTCATCAAAGTATTTACTAATTAGTTAGGTCAATACTATGGTCATACACTATATAACAAACTACTATGTTAAGTATGGCCCCTAAAGGTTTTACAGGAATTGAAAAAAGTCCTATTGCCTAATGATATCACAGCTCATGTAGCACATACATTTCTCAAAATTAAGGAAATTCAGGGAACTGTTTCAAAAACCAAACTTCTATTACATTGCTTAGATGGGCCACTATGCCCAAGAAATGGACCCTATTCATCCATCCTATCCAGGTTCACCCAAGAGATCTTTGGAATTGTGTGTCTATGTGAGTGTATGGGGGAGGCAGGGGGGGTATTAAGGCTAATGCACTGATGTGAGTGTGTGGAGAATGTGTATGCTTAGAACAGAGACTGGCTATCTCTCAAAATTACCTAGGAAGGATAGGTTCAAACTATTCTCACTTCCCTGGGACACACACTTCTCTCTGCTCTCCCATCACCACCAAAATGCAACCATTACAGAGCATACACAGCTAGCTTTCTGTGCAGAAAAGGGAGACGGGACAAAACCTTGACTCCTACTAAATCCCTTTTCCCTCAACCCAATTTAGGAGTTCAAAAACTTTTTAACATTGCTTTACATAGTCCAATTCTGTTATATTTTTCTCCTCAAAGGACAAGAGTATACTTAAATACATTCTATCTTTTTTTAAATATATTTTTTAATATTTGTATTTATTTATTTATTTGACAGAGGGAGAGAGAATGGGCGCGCCAGGGCCTCTAGCCACTGAAAATGAACTCCAGACATGTGCGCACCCATGTGCATCTGGCCAACGTGGGTCCTGGGAAATCAAAACTGGGTCCTTTGGCCTTGCAGGCAAACACCTTAACTGCTAAGCCATCCCTCCAACCCAATACATTCTATCTTTAGAGAATGTTCAAAGCTCCATGTACCATCTTCAAACAGACAACAGTCTTTAAGTCTCGAGGTTTTTTTTTTTACATCCCTTCATCTTTTCTCACAACCCACCTAAAATAAACACTTCCACTATTACAGTACAAAGAATAATATCAAGCAATGTCTTGCTAAGTCTTACAAGTCAGTCACCTGAGACAGAGAACTCAGATTCTCACACTCTAAAACCTCTACATTAACTGCAACCATGTGTGAAGTGCTTCTTGGTTTCCAGAGACATAATCTATGAAAACCGATGATTTTAATAAACTACCAAAAGACCTTGGGTCAATATATTTAGAATTTGAAACTCAATACCTACCATAGAAAAAGTTACTTTTTCCGGATCCATTTCTGCCCACTATAAAATTTCAAAAAGTACAGGTTACTGCATATAAAAACCAGTAAAATTAAAATGACTAACTCTACTCAAAAATTTTAAATGCAATTTTTCAAAAACACCTTAATATCTGAAATTAAATGCAAACATTAACAAAAGATACCAATATGTACTTACAATAACCTAATTAAGTTTACTTTTTGTATAGACTTCAAATAAGTTTTATTTTCTTCTGAGACAGAGCCTTACTATGTAGTTTAGGCTGACTTTGAACTCCTGTCAATCCTGCCTCACCTTCTGAAGGGATAATTATAGGTATGTGCCACCATGCCTGGCTTGGAGTTTTAAAAACAAAACAAAACAAAACCAAAACAATAACAAAAAAGAACTTATTGATTTTATATGATCTTTCCCAACAGTTGTTTTTTTTTTTTGTTGTTTGTTTGTTTTTTTTTGGTTTTTTGAGGTAGGGTTTCACTCTAACCCAGAAATCACTATGTAGTCTCAGGCTGGCCTTGAACTCATGGTGAGCCTCCTACCTCTGCCTCCTGAGTGCTGGGATTAAAGGCGTGAGCCACCACGCCCAGCTACTATTTTTTTTTTAATATTTTTAATGTATTTATGTGTATGAGAGGGAGAGAATGAATATAAATGAGCACACCAGGCCTCTTGCCCCTGCAAATGATTTTTAGATACATGCACCACTTTGTGCATCTGACTCTGTGGGCGCTGGGGAATGGAACATAAGCTGCCAGGCTTTGCAAGCAAGCATCTTTCACAGCCGAGCCATCTTCCAAGCCCTCTGTACTATTCTTACTGAGACAACTTTTCTGTAAGTTTTAAATTATTTATAAATAAAAGCTGAAACAATCATTAGAAGAATATAATTTAAACTTTATAATCCATTGGTAGCTGAAAATTTAAAAATTTCTCCGTAATTATTACTCCTACCCAAATTGATAAACACTACTTAGCAATTTTAAGGTCATTAATAAGAGAGAGAGAGGATTGGCGGGCGCCAAGGTCTCAGCCATTGCAATCGAACTCCAGATGCTGGGGGAGTAAATGCCCTATAAAGTAAACTTGGACCAATGAATGACAGGCACCAGCAGACAAAACCCTCTTCAATCCTCTCCCTCTCCTTACTTTTGTTTTTAGTTTATTTTTATTTATTTATTTATTTGAGAGCAACAGACAGAGAGAGAAAGAGGCAGAGAGAGAGAGAGAATGGGCACACCAGGGCCTCCAGCCACTGGGAACGAACTCCAGATGCATGTACCATCTTGTACATCTGGCTTATGTGGGTCCTGGGGAATCGAGCCTCGAACTGGGGTCCTCAGTCTTCACAGGCAAGCATTTAACTGCCAAGCCATCTCTCCAGCCCTCCCTCTCCTTTCTAAGGCATAGTGCATCTATAAAAGTCTGTCTGGAAGTTATTCAACATGACCACAAACCAGGTGTGTCTTCTTTATAAAACTGAGATCAGCTTTTGCCCTTGACTCTTGCCCTCAGATTGCACCTTCCATTAAATCTTCAGCAGCTAAGTCTGCCTACCCTGTTTTCTAGGAATACTGGGCTAATACAAGTATTGGCTGTTAATAATGGTTATGGAGCCAGGGGTGGTGGCACATGCAGAAAATCTCAGCATTAAAGGAAGTTAAAAGAGAGAATTCAAGGGCAGCCTGGCTACATAGTCAAGCCTGTCCCAACCAAAAGAAGAGGGGGAATGATTATTTCCAAATGGAATTAAAATTTTCTTTTAGCTTTTATGCTTTCCCATAACAAACTATGTTAATGTGTATCTGGTGTTTTCAAGGTAGTCTCACTAGCCCAGACTGACCTGGAACTCTGTAGCTCCAAACTGGTCTCAAACTCACAGTGATCCTACCACAGGCCTCCAAGTGCTGGAATTAAATGTGTGTGCCACCACGACCAGCATCATGTATTTCTTTTATTAGAAGAGGGGAGAAGGCTAAAAATAGCATATACAATCATTCCTAATATCCACAAGAAATTAATTCCAGAACAACCTCCCTCTCCTGCCATGTATACCAACATCAGAGGATATGTATGTCCCTTATAAAAAATGCCATTGTATGTACATAGAACATACACAAATGCTCTCTAGGTTACAGTGCGGATATGTAACACACGCAGGTCCTCTCTAGATCACTGTGCGGACATGTAACACACGCAGGTCCTCTCTAGATCACTATGCGGACATGTAACACACGCATGTCCTCTCTAGGTCACTGTGCGGACATGTAACACACGCAGGTCCTCTCTATTATCACTGTACAGATGTGTAACACGCGCAGGTCCTCTCTAGATCACTGTGCAGACATGTAACACACGCAGATCCTCTCTAGATCACTGTGCGGACGTGTAACACACGCAGGTCCTCTCTAGATCACTATGCGGACGTGTAACACACGCAGGTCCTCTCTAGATCACTGTGTGGACGTGTAACACACGCAGATCCTTTCTAAATTACAGTGTGGATGTGTAACACACGCATATCCTCTCTAGATCACTGTGTGGACATGTAACACACGCAGATCCTCTCTAGATCACTGTGTGGACATGTAACACATGCAGGTCCTCTCTAGATCACTGTGTGGACATGTAACACACACAGATCCTCTCTAGATCACTGTGTGGACATGTAACACACGCAGGTCCTCTCTCGACTGCTGTGTGGACATATAGTGCACACAGATCTTCAATCTGCACTTGATTAAATCTGAGGATTGGGAACAAGTGGATATGAAGGGCAAGCCATATGTAAATATCAGCAGGAGAGATATATGCTCTCAAAAAAAATTTTGGTGGGGTGAGGGGTGTTCAAGGTAGGATCTCCCTCTAGTCCAGGCAGACCTGACAGAGAATGAGTGTCCCAAGCTGGCCATGAACTCACAGTGATCCTCCTATCTCTGCCTCCAGAATGCTGGCTATTAATGGTGTGCACCACCATACCCGGTTCAACTTTTTTAGGTATTTTATTTATCTATTCAACAGAGAGAATAAGACAGATAGAAAGAGAATGGGCACATTGGGGCCTTTAGCCAATGCAAGCCAAGTCCAGACACATGTGCCACCATGTGTATCTAGCTTACGTGGGTACTGGGAAATCAAACCTGGGTCTTTTGACTTTGCAAGCAAGCATCTTAACTGCTATGCCATCTATTCAGTCTTCAAATCTTTTTTTTTTTAATTTAATTTTATTTATTTGAGATAGAGTCAGAGAGAGGAAGGGAGGGAAGGAGAGAGAGAAAATGGGCATGCCAAAGCATCCAGCCACTGCAAACCAACTCCAGATGCATGCACCACCTTATGCATCTGGCTTATGTGGGTCCTGGGGAATTGAACCTGGGTCCTTTGGCTTTACAGGCAAGCGCCTCAACCACTAAGCCATCTCTCCAGCCCCAAACCTTTTTTTTTAAAAGTCAAACTCATTTTTTAAAAAACCAAAGTTGTATGCTTTCACCAGATATTTTTAAAAGTAAATTTCAGTACTTAACTACTTTTCATTTTCTTAATTAAGTACCTGCTTTTAAAATGTTTAACCAATAAGACCACTTGTTTCAGTTAAAACAAACCAAAGTGTCTGGGGAGATGGCTCAGCAGTTAAAGGCACTTGTTTACAAAGCCTGCTAGCTCAGAGTTCAATTGCCCAGATGTACAAAGTGGCACATGAGCCAGGAGACTATTTTCAGAGGCAGAAGGCCCTGATGTACCCATTCTTATTCATTTTCTCTTTCTCTCTCTCTCTCTCTCTACTTGTAAATAAATTGAGGCTGGAGAGATGGCTCAGTGGTAAAGAAACTTGCTTATAAATAAGTACTTTTTTAAAAGCCTACAGATTTCTTAACCAATTTCCCTTTGTAACAGCGCCTGTGATGTTGTAACAAAATTAGCAAAACAACTGCTTGATAACAGCTGAAACAAAGATAGTTGGCAGATCTTATAGACATCATTTTAGATAATAATGGTCATTACTTTATAGATCACATATAATTATACATCCAAAATGCTGGGCTATTTTCAGCTTCTAAGTAAAAGAAATAATACATATCTAGTAATTGTTTTTTTCCTCCCATTTCAAAAGATTTTCAGAATGACAAAAAAAAGAAAAAAAAAAAAAGAAAAAAAAAGCTAAGTGCTCTTGGCAGTTAATGGTTGCTGGGAGAGGGGAGACACTGTTGCCCATGCTCTGGTAAATAACCCCCATCCATGATCATGTGAGCAACCCTAATTTTAACTCAATGGGTGGTATATACACACAAAAGGCCTCATTAAGCTGGTGGTGGTTATTCACACCAGATACTTCCAGTACTCAGGAAGTAGAATTAAGAGGAAGGCTCTGAGATGGAGGCCAGCCTGGGCTATAGAGTGAATCACAGGTTAGCCTAGGCTACAATGAGGACCTGCCTCCAAAAAAAAACATCATTGAAGAAGAAGGTGAGACTAGCTGCTGGGAAGAAAGGGTTCAGTGGGAATAGCAGTACATGACAAGATAATGGCGGGGGGGGGGGGAGTGGAGTTAATATGATCAAAATACATTTTTATATATGTATAATTGCCAATAAAAAAATCAGAAGCCGCCAGGTATGGTGGTGCACGCCTTTAATCCCAGCACTAGGGAGGCAGAGGGAGGAGGATTGCCATGAGTTCAAGGCCACCCAGAGACTACATAGTGAATTCCAGGTCAGCCTGAGCTAGAGTGAAACTCTAACTCGAAAAAAAAAAAAAAACAGAAGCCCGTGCAATCAAAATGGAAGCAGGGGGCAAGAGATGGCTTAGTGGTTAAGGTGCTTGCTTGTAAAGCCAATGTACCAAGGTTCAATGCCCCAAGACCTTCATAAGCCAGATGCACAAGGTAGCACATGCATCTGGAATTCATTTGCAGTGGCTGGAGGCCCTGGCATGCCCATTCTCTCTTTATATATACTTACATACATATACATTCACAAACACACATAGATACACATATATATCTGCCTCTTTCTCTCTCTCTCTCAAATAAATAAATATTTCTTTTTTGGGGGGGGGCTGATACAGGGTCTTGCTCTACCTCAGGCTGACCTGGAATTCACAATGTAGTCTCACACCTGGCCCATAACATTACATTTTCAAATGCAAACATGTTTAGTGATCTCTGTTGAAGTAATAGGCCCAGCAAGGTGGCTCACATCTGTAATCCCAGAACTGGAATGGCAGAGGCAGGAGGATCACTGAGTTCACGGCTAACCTGGTCTACATACTGTCTACATCTAAATAATTTTTTTTTCTAGGTAGGGTCTCGCTCCAGCCCAGTCACTATGTAATCTCAGGGTTGCCTCAAACTCATGGCGATCCTCCTACCTCTGCCTGCCAAATGCTGGGATTAAAGGCGTGCCCCATGACACCCGGCTAAATAATTTTTTTAAAGAAAACAAAATGGAAGCAGGGCTGGAGAAATGGTTTAACGGTTAAGGTGCTTGCCTGTGAATCCAGGTTGGATTCCCCAGAACCCACATAAGCCAGATGCACATGGTGGTATAAGTATCTACCATTTGCAGTGGCTAGAGGCCATAACACACCCATTCTCTAATTTAAAAAAAATAAATTTTAAAAATGTAAGCAAAAAGATAAATAGAAAATAAATGTATGCAAACCCTAGTGCAATCAAACTTTATGGCATATCAATTCAGTTAACACTCTTCAGTAGCTAGAGCATGCATGGGGAAAACCACATTTTCTGTATTCCCAACTAGAGGCAGCAACTGAAGTACCAAGAGCAAGATGCATCTACCCCTTCACTTTATGTTTTCGTGTATTTAATTTTATTTTGAGATAAGGTCTTGCTATGTTAATCAGGTTGGAATATGACCTCATCAACATAGCAACACCTTCCCAATAGCCCTCAGCTCAAGTGATCCTCTCAGCTCAGTGTCCTTAGCTGGGACTACATGACCACACTGGGCTTTAATCTATTTTACATAAAAGTATGATTTTAAGGGTCTTCTACAAACAAACATGGACATTCAGTACTACTTTTCTAACATTTTATTATTTATTAGATACACAGAATATGGGTGTAGCCATGGCCTCTTGCCACTGCAAATGAACTCCAGTTGCATGCATCGTTTTGTGTATCTGGTACTAGGGAGTCAAACCCAGGCCATGAGTCTTTACAAGCAAGCACCTTCAGCCACTGAGCCATCTTTCTAGCCTTCATTCTTTCTTTTTTACTGACTACTACATGCAAACCTCACTTTTGCTATAGACTGGGAGATAATGTTAAGGCTAGATGACATTTTGATGATGAGACCATGTGATCAAGATATCAGTTATCTGTTAGCCAGAAAGGAGCCCTTATCAGAAATCAACCATGCCAGTACAAAGACTTCTAGCCTCCTGAAATGTGGGAAAATCAGTCTACAGATCTTTATAATGGCTTCTCAGGAAGCTTGCAGTGAGGATACTGTATGTAATACCAAAACTGTCACTTGCACATTCTGGTTTTCTTATATCGATAAGCATTCATTTCATCCATCCTTTAAAAATTCAAGAGGGGGCTGGAGGGATGGGTTAGTGGTTAGGGCGTTTGCCTGCAAAGCCAAAGGACCCAGGTTCCATTACCCAGGACCCACCTTAGCCAGATGCACAAGGGGGAGCACGCATCTGGAGTTCATTTGCAGTGGCTGGAGGCCCTGGCACACCCATTCTCTCTCTCTCCCTCTCCCTCTTTCTCTGTCAAATAAATAAATACATAAATAAAAAATTCAAGAGGCCTGGGGAGATGGCTAAGTGATTGGAGGCACTTGCTTGCAAAGCCTGCCAATCTTGGTTTGGTTTCCAAGCGCCCACATACAGCAAAGTGGCTCATCCATCTGGCATTCATTTCCCACAATGACCCTAGTATGCCCATACATACAAGCACACACTCACACAAATAAATAAAATAGCAAATTCAGCAGAATATGAGAAAACATTTTTTCTAACTATAATAGCAAAATGGAGATTATAATCAAAAGAATTTTTAAAGCCGGGCGTGGTGGCGCACGCCTTTAATCCCAGCACTCGGGAGGCAGAGGTAGGAGGATTGCCGTGAGTTCGAGGCCACCCTGAGACTCCATAGTGAATTCCAGGTCAGCCTGGGCTAGAGTGAGACTCTACCTCGAAAAACAAAAAAACAAACAAAAAAAAAAAAAAAGAATTTTTAATGACTAACCACTGTATGGCAATCATCAAAAGCTCTTTATCTGCAGGGCATGGTGGTACACACCTTTAATCCCAGCATTTGGAAGACAGAAGTAGCAGGATTGCCAGGAGTTCAAGGCCACCCTAGACTACACAGTGAATTCAAGGTCAACCTGGTCTACAAAGAGACTCTGCCTCAAAAACAAAAGACAAAAATAAAAAAATACAATAAGCAATTCATCAATGCAGATGAAAGACAAAAGAAATAATTTCATAGAGAAATAAATACATAAGCTTAACATCCAAAGACAATTCCTGTCTCCTTAAGCCTACATACAGACGGACAGAATATGTGTATTTGTGTAAACTAAAAATCTTGGGGCTGAAGGGATGGCTTAGTGGTTAAGGTGCTTGCCTGCAAAGCCAAAGGACCAAGGTTCGATTCCCCAGAACCCACTTAGGCCAGACGCACAATGTGGCACATACATCTGGAGTTCGTTTGCAGTGGATGACAGATCTGGGTGGCCCTTTCTCTCCCTCTCTATCTACCTCTCTCTCTCTCTCTCTCAAGCAAATAAAATAAATTTTTAAAAAATCTGGCGTGGCGTGATGGTGCACGCCTTTAATCCCAGCACTCGGGAGGCAGAGGTAGGAGGATCGCCGTGAGTTCCAAGGCCATCCATCCTGAGTCTACATAGTGAATTCCAGGTCAACCTGAGCTGGAGTGGGACCCTACCTTGGAAACACCGCCCCCCCCCCAAAAAAAAACTGACATAGCAAACAATAAACACTTACCAATAACATTATGTTTTGAACTGAAGGGATCTACAATTGTTTGATCTCTATAACTTCGAAAGCCCTGGATAATCACCTAATAAATAAGAAACATTTTTGAGAACACACACACACGTCAATCTAAGTCAACATCTTCGCATTTCTCATTTCTCACTTAGTGCAAGACAGATAACTAGTCCATTTCATATAAGAAAATTTCATTTTGAAGCACGCGGGTTAAGAAAATCTGCTGAAAACCATCCTGTCTGCAACCTCGACGGACACAAGGTTGATTTTCAGAGAATTACCCTTAGCAACCGTCTGCGGAGCTCTCAAGATTAGGAAAACTGTCAAGTTGGTTGCCTGGCACACTGCCGAGCTGGATGCCAGCTTTTCCTGCCTGCAAGGCCAGAGAGGGCATCTTTCAGGCAGACTGCGCGGCCGGCCAAAGGAGTCAATGTTCCCAAGGAGGAGTGCTGAAGAGACCCACTCTTCCAATAGAAAAGCGTCCCCACAAATCCCGTGTGCAGGGGCTCGTGTGGGCGGCGGACTCTGGCGCGGGAAGTCCATTTTGACAGACGTCAACAAGCGAGAGAGCGCGCCGGCGCCACACGTTCTCCGAGCACTCGGGACCCCCTCACTGCTCGGGGCCGTGTCGGACGAGAAAGGCCCGGGTCGCAGTGGCTCGCCGGCGCAGGGCCACCATCCATCCCCGCAGGACAATGCAGCCTGCGCTCCCGGCAAGGCCCCGACGCCTCCGCCCACCACCGGCACGGAGCGGCGGCCGGGACGGCGAGGCCGCGTCCCGCTGCGGCCCAGCGTCGCCCGCGCGGGGTCCCTCCCCTCCCCCTCCACGCCCAAGTCCCGCCGGCCCCCGCGACCAGACACCCCACCCCGCGCGCCTCACGGGGCCCGTGACGGGGGGCGGTGAGACGAGGCCGGCGCAGGCCTCACCTGCTTGATGTACATGGCTCCGCACCCCGGGCCCCGAAGACCTGCCCGCAGAGCAGCAACAGCCGGGTCTCACGGTCAGGTGAGGCGCCCCGGAGACCCCTCCCCCCCGAGCGCCGCTCGCTCCCCTCCAGCCAAAACAAAATGGCGGCGGCCGCGGAGGCGGAGCCCGCGCTCTGGACGGAACCATTCTTGAATCCCCATAGAGCGTAGGGGGAGTCATGGGCAGCCCTGCTCTTTCTTTTCGGGGAAAAAAATAAATAAAACATATGGCAGCCCCACATGGATTCCATCTGGAAACTAACTTTTTAAGTGATTGTTTCCTGGGACTCGGATGGGAGATTCCTTTGGAGAGACTCTGGCGGAGGGGTTAGGCCTAGCCTCCCTCCGTGCGCGGAGCCAATGGTCGCGTCCACAAGGGGGGCCGGTTCGGCGCCAAAGCCAAGAATGAGAGTCGCAGAGCCCCGAGCGGAGCGCCGCGGGCCGGTGGTCACGTGGGCTCTCGGGTTTCTGAAAGAGCTGACCAGCGCGGGTTTCCCAGTGCCGGGAGGAATTCCGTGAGCTGAGTCTCCACTGCTCCATGTTCTCTGACCCTAGGCGCTCTCTTCTTAAGGAGCGCCTCCTGCTGCTTAGTACCCGCCTACAGTCCCGCAGAGATAGGCTGATGCTGCCGTTTTGTTTTGATTCTTGGTTTGTTTGTTTTTTTTTGTTAAATATGTATTTATTTACTAGAGCGAGAGAGAATGGGCGCGGCAGGGCCTCCAGTCACCGGCAAATGAACTCCAGACGCATGCGCCACCTTGTGCATCTGGCTTACGTGGGAAGTGGGAAATCGAACCTGGGTCCTAAAGCTTTGCAGGCAAGCGCCTTAACCGCTAAGTCATCTCTCCAGCCCCCCTCCCACCCACCCTCTTTTTTTGTTGTTTTTCGAGGTAGGGTCTCGAGCCCAGGAAGGATGTTTTATTTTTTTGCTTTTTGAGGCAAGGTCTTTCTCATGCAGCTCATACTGACTTCAAACTCGAAATCTATCTAAGGATTACCTTCAGTGTTTTCTTCCGCCCCCACCTCCCAGCTACTGGGATTAAAGAGGTATGCTTCACCACACCCTATTGACAATTGGTTTTAATAATGTGATAGTACCCCGTGAGCCGTTACTGCTCTGCCATCTGCTGTACATCTAAGCGAGCTTCACAACTGCTACAAAGAATTTTTTTAATTTTATTTTTATTTATTTATTTGCGAGAGAATGGCCAGTGCTTCCAGCCACTGCAACCGAATCCCAGACACATGTGCCACTTATGTGGTTCCTGGGAAATCGAACGTAGGTCCTTTCACTTTGCACCTTAGCCACTAAGCCATCCCTCCAGCCCTCTTTAAAAAAAAAAAAAAAAAAAAAAAAAAAAAACAGCATTTAATATATTAGTAGTAGTGTCAACCCTAAAGTATATGCAATCATTATCAGTCTTGGGAGAAAACACTTGTGAAAGTAGATCTCTGGGCCTGTTCTAAAATTAACTGCTGGAAAGAGAAACATTTATCTATTTTGGTCCTGGCCACACTTCATGTTGCCTAAGGCAATTCTGACCCCAAGATTTCTAGACTGAACTAAAAATCTTGTTTTATTCCCCCCGAAAGTCCTTTAACTGAAATTTGGTCAAATATTATCCAGCCATTGAGAAAAAAAAAAAAAATCACCTGGACTGGAGAGATGGCTCAGGGGTTGAGGCTCTTTCCTACAAAGCCTAACTGCCTGGGTTCGACTCCCCAGTACTCACATGAAGCCAGATGCACAATGTGGGCTTGCATCTGGGGAGTTCATTTGCAGCAGCTGGTGGCACTGGCATGGTCATTCTGTCTCTCTTTTCCTCTCCCTCCCTCTCTCTGTCTCTCCTTGCAAATAAATAAATAAAATATTTGAAAAAAAAAACTTTATTTAGCACTCCATTTTGGGGTTTGTAGTAGTCAGCTCTGCGCTGCTGGGATGAACCCCCAAACCAGACACCCTTGATGGGAGAATGGGATTTATTTCAGGCTTACAGATCTAGAGGAAGTTCTAGAATGTTAAAAGAGGCTGGAAGTTGGGCTGGAGAGATGGCTTAGCGGATAAGCGCGCTTGCCTGTGAAGCCTAAGGACCCCGGTTCAAGGCTCAACTCCCCAGGAGCCAGATGCCCAAGGAGGTGCATGCGTCTGGAGTTTGTTTGCAGTGGCTGGAGGCCCTGGCGCGCCCATTCTCTCTCTCTCTCTATCTGCCTCTGTCTCTGTCTGTCGCTCTCAAATAAATAAAAATAACAAAAAATTTTTTTAAAAAGAGGCTGGAGGCTAGAGAGATGACTTAGCCATTAAGGTGCTTTACTGCGAAGCCAAAGGACCTCGGTTCGATTCCCCAGAACCCACGTAAGCCAGATGCACAAGGGGCACATGCATCTGGAGTTCATTTACAGGGCTGGGGGCCCTGACATGCCCATTCTCTTGCTTGCTCGCTCGCTCTCTCTCTCTCTCTCTCTCTCTCTCTCCCTCCCTGCCTATTTCTGTATCTATTTCTCTCTCAAATAAATAAAATTTAAAAAAAAAAGATGCTGGGCCCCCTTTCACAGATCCAAGCAGAGAGAGAAGAAATTGCCACCAAAATCAAGCACCCAATCAACAGCAGGGAGCCCTACACAGAACTCAAGCACTCTACATACCTTTAGGCTGGAAATCAGATCTGCCCCCAGTAACACCTTAGGACTGGACCCCAGAATCCACCCACAGTGACACCTCCTCTAGCCAGGTGGCTGGAAATCTAAGTTACAAGCTTTAATAAAACTTTTGATGGGCTGGACAAATGGCTTAGCAGTTAAGGTATTTGCCTTCAAAGCCTAAGGACCCATTTTTAAAGCACAAAGATAAGGCAAGCACAAGGTCGCACATGATCACTAGGTGGCACAAATGTGTGAAGTTTGATTGCAGTGGCTAAGGCCCTGGTGCACCAATTCTCTCCTCTCTCTCTAAAAATAATTTTTAAAAATTAAAAAAAAAATCATGAGTCTATTGTGAGACATAGCTTCAAACTATTGAAAGATTAAAGTCTCTAACTTTTAAATTTGTGAGATGTTAGGCAATTTTTTTTAAGTTTTAGCCTTCAATTCCTAGTGTATAAAAATAAAAGAGGAGGCTGGCCTGGGGTACATAGCCAGACAATTCTCACTCTCTTCTCTCTCTCACTCACTTTCTCTTTCCCCCTAGAAAGAAAAGATAAATAAATAAAGCAGACTCAGCAATTAAAGGTGATTCAAAGACTGCTGGCCTAGGTTCAATTCCCCAGTACCCACATAAAGCCAGATACACAAAGTGGCATATGTGCCTGGAGTTTGAGGCCCAGGTGTACCTTTCTCTCTCTCTCTCTCTCTCTCTCTCTTTCTCTCTCTCTTTCACTCCCTCCTTCTCTTTCTCTCTCCCTCTCTGCACATAAATAAATAAAAATGTATAGGGTTAGAATCCCTGTAAGGAGACCCTGAAAAACCATTATGTGAAGTTGTGAAGATGAAACCCCAGTTTCAGTAAAGACTCCAGAATTTTGGAGATGCCAGAACCATGGGATGTCTACCAAGGAAAAATATACAGACTCCAAGTAGAGCCACCATGGGATGCCAACCAAGGAAAGACATTCAGGCTCAGAGAGGAGCTGATCATAGGATGTCCACCAAGGAAAGACATACAGGCTCAGAGAGGAGCTGACCAGAGAATGTCCACCAAGCAAAGACACATACAGGCTCAGAGAGGAGCTGACCAGAGGATGTTCACCAAGGAAAGACATACAGGCTCAGAGAGGAGCTGACCATAGGATGTCCACCAAGGAAAGACATACAGGCTCAGAGTGGAGCTGACCAGAGGATGTCCACCAAGGAAAGACATACAGGCTCAGAGTGGAGCTGACCATAGGATGTCCACCAAGCAAAGACATACAGGCTCAGAGAGGAGCTGACCAGAGGATGCCCACCAAGGAAAGACATACAGGCTCATAGAGGAGCTGACTATAGGATATCCACCAAGGAAAGACATTCAGGCTCAGAGTGGAGCTGACCATAGGATGTCCACCAAGCAAAAACATATAGGCTCAGAGTGGAGCTGACCAGAGGATGTCCACCAAGGAAAGACATACAGGCTCCGAGAGGAGCTGACCATAGGATGTCCACCAAGGAAAGACATACAGGCTCAGAGTGGAGCTGACCAGAGGATGTCCACCAAGCAAAAACATATAGGCTCAGAGTGGAGCTGACCAGAGGATGTCCACCAAGGAAAGACATACAGGCTCCGAGAGGAGCTGACCATAGGATGTCCACCAAGGAAAGACATATAGGCTCCGAGAGGAGCTGACCATAGGATGTCTACCATGGAAAGACATACAGGCTCTGAGAGCAGCTGACCATAGGATACCCACCAAGGAAAGACAGGCTGAGAGCAGAGCCAGCCCCAAATGAGTCCTAAATGCCAGACAAGGTGCTACAAGATTTGGTGCTTGCCTTGCTGTGTTTTCGTCTTGCTTTAATCCAATCTTTCCTTGTTATGCCTCCACTCCTCCCTTTTGGAATAGTAATATTTACTCTGTGCCATTATATGTTTAAAGTATGTAATTTTTTTTTCCAAGAAGGGTCTCATTCTGGCCCAGGCTGACCTGGAATTCACTATGTAGTCTCAGGGTGGCCTCAAAGTCACGGCAATCCTCCTACCTCTGCCTTCCAAGAGCTGGGATTAAAGGCATGTGCCACCACACCCCGCTGTAATTTGTTTTTGATTTTACAGGGGATCTCAGTTAAGAGCTTGCCTTAAGTCTAAGAATAGACATTGGACTTGGGACTTTTGAACAGTTTGGGGACTTAAAAACTGTGGAGACTTAGAAAAATAGTTTATTTTTTTATTTGAGAAAGAGGCAGACAGAATTTACGCACCAGGACCTCTAGCCACTACAAATGCACTCCAGATGCATGGGCCACCTGGTGCATCTGGCTTTACGTGGGTACTGGGGAAATGAACCTGGGCCTTTTGGCTTTACCAAACAACAATTGCAAGGAGCTGCTTATGCCCAAAGCAGATGAACTTGAATGGCCCTTAAAGCCCAGATGAATTTGCAGCCAGCCAGCACTTTGATTTTAGCCTGATGACACCTGAGCAGAAGACCCGATTCCCTCCTTGTGACCAGACTCCTAATCGTATTTCAGAACTTCTGCCTGCTGCTGTCTCAACTCATAACCCACAACCACACGCTGAATACCAGTAACCCCACTGAGGAGAGTCCCCAGTGGTATGGGGGCAGGAAAGAGGGGGTTGGGACCAATATATGATTTGTCCATACAAAGTGTTTTGTTTTGGTTTGGTTTTTTTGTTTGTTTGTCTTGGTTTTTCGAGGTAGGGTCTCACTGTAGCTCAGGCTGACCTGGAATCACTATGTAGTCTCAGGGTGACTTTGAACTCATGGTGATCCTCCTACCTCTGCCTCCTGAATGCTGCGATTAAAGGCATGAGTCACTATGCCTGGCTTCCATACAAAGTTGTTGTTGTTGTTGTTTTTTTTTTTTTTTTAGTTTTATTAGATCAAAGTTTTTAATTAATAATAATAATGAAAACCTCTGAGGCTGAAAACCTAGTCTCACTACAATTTAATTAGTTCACAGTATCTAAATCAATGAAGACCCTAAGAGCAGTGCCGGTAAAGCACAGTGTCATGTGCATACATGACAAGACTCTCTCGATGTCTTGGTGACTGGAGTCCTCTCTGTTTCCTTTCCAGGGCTGAGAGTTCTGCGCTAAAGTTCTAAGCTGTTCTCAATTCGTGAAGGAAAGAATCATGGGCTGACTTCATCTCTCTTCCTTCCTCCCCTTTTCCTTCCCCCTCTTCCTTCTCTCTCTCTCTCTTCTCTTTCCCTTCCTCCTTCCTTTATTTTCTCTTTGATGTTATCCTATTTCATTCTTATGTGGCACAAACTTTCTGCAGGTATTCTCCTATCTGGAAGAAATACCTCACTGTAGCCCAAAATATATTTATTTCTTATGGATGAAAGTGGCACCCCAACAATGACACCAAGTCACAATGTTTTCTTAATGACTTTTGGGATTTTTTTTTTTTTTTTTTTTTTTTTTTTTTAGTCCTAAATTGCCTAAAAGAACCCATCCTGTCAAGATGGAAGCACAACACTCACAGGGAAGATGAGGCTTGAAAAAGAAAGACTAAATCTTTTCTTGCTTGGTCCTGATGGAGAAAAAAACAACAAAGGAATAAAAGAAAACCTTTTCAGGTATCAGGCACAATTTCCAAACACTACACATTACAGGAAACACAGACCCTTGTCCTTCCACTAGATGGCATCAGGAGCATTGTCATTTTTGTCATTCAAAAACCAAACACAAACTGGGCACCAGGCTTTTCATCCCAGCACCATGGAGGCAGAGGTAGAAGGATGGCCCTGAATTTGAGGCCACCCTGAGACTACGTAGTGAATTCCAGGTCAACCTGAGCTAGAGTGAGACCCTACCTAGAAAAAAAAAAGTACAGGGCTGAAGAGGTAGGTTAATGGCTAAGGTGCTTGCCTCCGAAGCCAAAGGACCCAAGTTCAATTCCCCAGGATGCACATAAGTGGCACATGAGTCTGGAATTTGTTTGCAACAGCTGGATGCACTGGCAAGCCCATTTTCTCTCTATCTGCCTCTCTCTTTTCTGCTTCTCAAATAAATAAATAAAAATATTTTTTTAATCAAGTGCAAATTAAAAACTAATAGGCTTGAGAGATGGCTTAACAGTTAAGGCGCTTGCCTGCAAAGCCTAAGGACCCAGGTTTAATTCCCCAGTACCCATTAAGGCAGATATACAAGGTGGCACATGTGTCTGGAGTTCATTTGCAGTGGCTAGAAGCCTTGGTGCACCCATTCCTCCTTTCCTCTCTCTCACTCAAATAAGTGAAGAAATATAAATAAATTTTAAAAAGTGTCCTAAGCCAACCATGGTAGCATCTGTAATCCCAGTACTTGGGAGGTGGAGGAAGGAGAACCAAAAGTTCAAGGTCATCCTTAGTTACATTGCAAGTTTGAGACCAGCCTGGACTACAAGAGACCTTTCCTCAAAAAAACACACAGATGTCCCATGGGTCCAGGTTGTACATCGTTTTTCTGAATAAGGATCTTGGGGGGGGGGGCGATAAAATCTAAAAATAAGCTTTCTTGGGTCTTTTAAACATTCCCTAAGAGCTAAAGAACAAGCCCTCAGACCTGTAGGAAATACAGACACCGTCTCTCCACAGAATCAACCATGTATGAAAAATGACAGACATTACAAAGAAAAAAAAGGCAATGGAGGGCTGGAAAGGTGGGTTAGTGCTTAAGCACTTGCCTGTGAAGCCTAAGGACCCAGTTTCAATTCTCCAGGTCCCACATAAGCCAGATGCACAAGGTGGCACATGCATCTGGAATTCATTTGCAGTGGTTGGAGGCCCTGGTGTGCCCATTCTCTCTCTCTCCCCTCTCTGTCTCTAATAAATAAATAATTTTTCAAAAATTTTTATTTTTTTAAATTTTTTAATTTTTATTTATTTTTATTTTTTGAGGTAGGGTCTCACTCTAGCTCAGGCTGACCTGGAATTCACTATGGAGTCTCAGGGTGGCCTTGAACTCATGGTGATCCTCCTACCTCTGCCTCCCAAGTGCTGGGATTAAAGGCATGCGCCACCACGCCTGGCTTCAAAATTTTTTTAAAGGCAATGGAAAAATAAAAATTGCCTAAATAAACCCTGCTAAACCTTTTGTCCCAAGTCTCCACAACCTCCATATCTCACAGTGGAACCATATACTATGTAGCAGTTTATTTCTGTCTGGCCTCTTTCCCTTAGCATGATGCTGCTGAGGTTCATTTGTGTTGTTATATGTGTTAATATTCTTTAGTCCTGCTCACTGGGATTTCTTTGAATGGCTATTCCACATTGTGTTTATTAATTTGATGGTGTGTGTGTGTCCCTTGCTACTACAAGTGAATGCCCATCCAGCTCTTGTGGGTGGCTGGGGAATTGAACCCAGGCCTGCAGGCTTTACAGGCAAGTGCCTGTAACTTGCTGAACCATCTTCCCAGCCCCTCTACTTGTTGCCTGCTATGAACACTACTGTATAATCTTTTCTGTTGGTTTCTTGACACAGGGTTTTACTCTGTAGTCCAGGCTTTCTGTTCTGAACTCACTATGTAGACCAAGCTGGCCTTGAACTCATGGTAATCGACCTGCCTCAGCCTCCCAAGTGCTGAGATTATAGGTATGAGCTATCATGTGTGGCTTTACTGTACAATTTTTGTGCAGATATAGGTTTCCCCTTCTCTTTAACATGTGCCCAGGTGTGGAGTTTCTGGGTCACATAGTAGGTCCACAGTTAACTTTGGAGGACCTGTAAACTGTTATCCAAAGGAGCTGCACCACTTCATATATCATAACATGAGGAATGAGTAGTGTGCGAGGGAGGGCTCCAATTCTCCACATCGTTGCCCAAGCCTATTATTGTCTTTTCTTTCTCGGCCATCCCACTGGGTGTGAAGTGGCATCTCATTGTTGCTTGCATTTTATTTCTTTGATGACTAAGGAGCATCTTTTTTTTTTTTTTTTGTATGATTTGAGTGTTGGTAGTTTATACAAAAGGTGATCTCAGAGAGCAGAAGTAATGGAGTGGGAAGAATAAGACAGAGAAGAGAGAAAAGCCAATAGCTTGTGCTCTATCGAACTGGATCCTTGTGTGGACTCTGCAATAAACCCTGCTAAGAAATTGCGAGAGGAGCACAACATACCTCAGATTGTTACAGCAAAGTACAGGGGGACTGAGGCATTTGTCCGCTGCATTCCACCTTGCTATGTTGAAGACTGCCTTCAGAGCCTCTACTTCCCCATACTTTGGAGTTGCATTGTGCTTGGCTGTGAAGCCCTCCTCAGTCTCAGGGAAAGAACTGGACAGCTTGCATTGGCACAGCCTGGAGGATGGAGTCTAGCAGTAGCCTGCTATGCTGAGGGTATGTGCCAATCCTTTTGATTGCTTGAACTTTGCACATTTTTAATTTTTATTTTAGAGAGAGCAAGTGAGAGAGAGAGAGAGAATTGGCGCACTAGAGCCTTAGCCACTGAAATCAAACTCCAGATGCTTGTGCCACCTAGTGGGCATGTGCAACCTTGCACTTGCCTCCCCTTTGTGCATCTGGCTTACGTGGTATCTGGAGAGTCAGACGTGGGTCCTTAGGCTTCACAGGCAATCGCCTTAACTGCTAAGCCATCTCTCCAGCCCTAGTTTGGTTTTTGTTTTGAGACAAACATAACCAGGCTGTCCTGAAACTCTGCACCCTCCTGCATCATCCCTCCAGAGTGCTAGGATTCAAGACATGTGCCACCACACCAGGATCTCTGTAGTCTTCTATTCTTTTGAATGTGTCCACATATTTTTGTCTTATCGCCTCACCTCTATTTCACCCTCCTGACAAGCAAGATGATTGGCCAATTTGTAATACATTTTACAGTCTCTGGAAATTAAGCAGCAGCACATTTATCACTGGTTTCTTCCTCCTCCTCCTTTTCCTCTTCCTCCTCCTCTTCTTCTTTTATCTTTAACCTCAAAATGTGACCAAAAAAAGGAAGGAAGATATGCTTAAACACTTGGAAGTTTATACCCAGATGACCTGGACTTTTCTTATCCAAAATACCAGATTTGCCTTTGCCTCCCAATTTTGTGCATCTGAGAAAAAGAAACTAGACAAGTATCATGATCCCTGGGTCAGGTAGTGAGCGGAACATTAGCTGTAAGATACAGTGGGCAAAAAAAAAAAAAAAACTGGAAGCCATGAAAGAAAATCTCCGGGGTGTGCAGATGCTGCCTAAGGTCACAGCTGTCTTCCTAGAGCTTTGTTAAGGGGATAAAGATAGTGATATGAAGTCTTAATTATACTGTATCAATTGTGCTTTATAGTCACCTTAATGACTTCTCTGGAAGGAAAGCCAATGACTCTGCTATCTGAAAGAAAGCTTGCTGTGGGGGCTGAGAAGATTGCTCAGTGGTTAAAGGCACTTGCTTGCAAAACCTGCTGGCCCTGGTTCAGTTCCCCAGTACTCGCATAAAGCCAGAAACACAAAGTGATGCATGCATGCATCTGGAGTTCATTTGCAATGGCAAGAGGCCCTGGAATGCTCATATATACACAAACTCCCTCCTCTCTCTCCCTCTCTCTTCTCTCTCTCTCTCTGTCTGTCTCTCCTTACAAATAAATAAAAATAATTCTTTAAAAGAGAAACCCTTGAGGCTGGAGAGATTGCTCAATGGTTAAGGTACTTGGCTGCAAAGCCTAACGACCTGAATTAGATTCCCTAGTCCCACATAGAGCCAGATGTACAGGTGGCACATGTGTCTAGAGTTTGTTTGCTGCACACATTCTCTCCCTCCCTCCCTCTCTCCCTCCTTTCCCCTCTTTTTCCCTCTCTCCTTCCTCTGTCTCTCTGCTTGCAAATAAATAATTTATTTTTCAAAAAAGAACACCTTATTGTGAAGCACTAGCCCTAAGTAACCAAAACAGTGCTACAATGTACAGCTAGATGACCAAGAAAATGCCACCATGTACCAACTGTGTGGAGTGCTCTGCACAGCTTCCAGTGTCCTGTTCCCACAGTAGTGCAATATGGAGACCTGATAAGGACCTTGAAGAAAATCTTCTCAAATAAGAAAAAAAAAAAATGGATAAGGAGCATGTTAACAGGTGTCTATGTTTATTGAATGGTACCAGTTAACTGACCTATCACCCACAACTTTGTCCTGAGGAAGACAGTGATGGCTGAGATTGTGTAGTTGGAAATAATAGTCTTAACACCTACTCATGACCAGGCTCTATGCTCAAGATTTCACATGAATAATCTCATTTCAGCCTCTTACAAGGTCACTTAAATGGTGAAGCAGCTCAGCTGGAGAGATGGCTTAGCAGTTATGGTGCTTGCCTGCAAAGCCAAAGGACCCAGGTTTGATTCCCTAGGACCATATAAGCCAGATGCACAAGGAAGTGTCTGGAGTTCATTTGCAGTGGCTAGAGGCTCTGGTGCACCCATCCTCCCTCCTCTCTCTCTCTCTCTTTCTCTCTCTCTTCCACCCTCAAATAAATAAAGTAAAATAAATACATTTCTTTTTTCGGTTTTTCAAGGTAGGGTCTCACTCTAGCTCAGGCTGACCTGGAATTCACTATGTCGTCTCAGGGAGGCCTCGAACTCATGGTGATCCTCCTGCCTCTGCCTCCCAAGTGCTGGGATTAAAGGCGTGCACCACCACGCCCAGCAAAATAAATATTTTCTAAAAAGATGAAAAAGCTGAGTGAGAGTATAACATGAAGAGAGCATTAAACTAGAAGCAAAATGGCTCACGACTCACCCTTCAGTAAACTTTGGGCAAGCCACTGAGCCCTCTGGTTAGTGCTATTCACAGTGTACTTCAGGGATCCCAGCAGACTATAGACTCTTTTATTTTATACATATATTATAACAGGTTATATTATTTTATCTCCTCACCTCTGCTTCTGTTTCCCTAGGGCCTTCGTCAGTGGGATCATGGGAATCCCTGTGGGGTCACAAAGGCCTTAGTCAGTCCCTATGGGGTAGCAGGTATGGGGCAGGGGACTGTGCCTCAGAGTATTTCTACCTCTCTGTGGCTCGTACAGTCTTTTCACCCTCTCTTCTGAAAAGTTCCCTGAACTATGACAGGCCTGTTGTCAGTTTGATTTAGTGCTGAGTTCTCTGAAGCCTCTGGGCTTCTGCTTTGATAGGTTTTGATTGATCACTGTGTCTGTAGCCATCATGCTGGTTGTCAGGCTAGCAGTAAGAGCAGTATTCCTATCACCACTCCCATGGCATCTATGGTCTCTTTATCAGTCCACAAGGAGAGAAGTACAAAGGAGAAATAGACATTTAAAAACCTTTTCCAGCAATCTCATATTCAAGTGAATGATTAGGGAACTTGTCTCATTGAATGAGGCATAGATCTGTCAGGAGCTGTCCGTGAACTTTGGTGTTTTTTTTTTTGTTTTTTTGGGTTGTTTTTTTTTCGAGGTGGGGTCTCACTCTAGCCCAGGCTGACCTGGAATTCACTATGGAGTCTCAGGGTGGCCTCGAACTCAAGGCGATCCTCCTACCTCTGCCTCCCAAGTGCTGGGATTAAAGGCGTGCGCCACCACACCCGGCCGTCCATGAACTTTGTATCCAAAAGAACTATGGCACAGTATGTTAGTTTTTAAATATTTTATTTATTTATTTGCAATGAGAGAGAGAGTGTGTGTGTGTGTGAGAGAGAGAATGGGCACACCAGGACATCCAGCCACTGCAAACAATCTCCAGATGCATGTGCCACTTAGTGTATCTGATTTTACATCATTATTGGGGATTCAAAACTGGGTCATTAGGCTTTGCAGGCAAGTGCCTTAACTGCTGAGCCATCTCTCGAGCCCAAGAATTTTAATGTTAGGTTGTATGTTAGCTGCTTTACTCATTGCTGTGATCAAATACCTGTCAAGAAGTAGCTCAAGGAGGGAAAGGGTTTATTCTGGCTTATAGTTTCAACGGGACACATTCCACCATGGTGGGAAAAGCATGGTAGCAAGAGTGGGAGACCAGCTTATCACACTGGAGTCACAACCTAGAAGCAGCCAACCATGGTGGCACACGCCTTTAATCCCAACACTGGGGAGGCTGAGGTAGGAGGATCATCATGAGTTTGAGACCAGCCTGGACTACACAGTGAGTTCCAGGTAAATCTGGGCTAATGAAACTCTATCATGAAATAAACAAAAACAAAAACAAGCAAACAAACAAACAAACAAAAAAACGCAGTCAAGAAAAAAAACGTGAACAGGAAGTAAGGCTGAACAATAAAACCTGAAGGCCTTTCCTCAGTGACCTACTTCCTCCAGCAAGCTCCACCTCCCTAAAGTTCCACAACCTTCCCAAACAGCACCACCAGCTGTGGACCAAGTGTTCAAACACAGGAGCCTATGGGGGACATTTCAAAACCTAAATAACATTTTTCTGAGAGACAGACAGAATTTCCATGCCAGATCCTCCAGCCATTGCAATCAAACCCCAGATGCTTGTGCCACCTTGTGTGCATGCGCAACCTTGCACATGCATCACCTTGTGTCTGGCTTATGTGGGATCTGGGGAGTCGAACATGGATCTTTAGGCTTCACAGGCAAGCGCCTTAACCTCTAAGCCATCTCTCTAGCCCCCTATAGAATATTTTGAAAGAAAGAATATTGTATTTAAAAAATTGATAGAAACAGGTGTTCAATAGTTCGTGTATGTACAGTGAATTGAATAGAAGAGGTATTAGGTGGAAAGAAGAGAAAAATAATCAAATACTAAATAAAAAACAAGAAGGGGCTGGAAAGATGGATTAGCAGGTAAGGTGCTTTCCTGGAAACCCTAAGGACCCATGTTCAACTCTCCAGATCCCATGTTAGCCAGACACATAATGGTGAGGCAAGTGCAAGGTTGCACATGCCCACTACGTGTTGCAAGCACCTGGAGTTTGATTTCAGTGGCTGAGGCTCTGGCATGCCAATTCTCTCTCTGTCTCTCTATCTCTGAAATAAAAAAAAAAAATTTAAAGAAGAAGATGCCAGGTGTGGTAGTGCACGCCTTTAATCCCAGCACTTGGGAGGCAGAAGTAGGAGGATTGCCATGAGTTTAAGGCCACTCTGAGGCTACACAGTGAATTCCAGGTCAGCCTGGGCTAGAGACTCTACTTCGGAAAAAAAAAAAAATGAAGAAGAAGGAGGATTTTAGTGGAGGAAGGATAGGATATGGGGACAAAGAAGGGTATAGGAGGGGATTATGATCAGGGTATAGTGTGTATATAAATGGAGGTTGTCAATAAAAATGTGTGTGTGTGTGTGTGTGTGTGTGTGTGTGTGTGTGTGTGTGTTTTAACTGGGCGTGGTGGCACACGCCTTTAATCCCAGCACTTGGGAGGCAGAAGTTGGAGGATCGCCATGAGTTTGAGGCCACCCTGAAACTACATGGTGAATTCCAGGTCAGCCTGGGCTAGAGTGAGACCCTACCCCCCCCCCCAAAAAAAAAGGTTTCTTTTAAGGGTAGGACCTTATAAAGATGAATCTTTTTTGTTTATTTGGTGAGCCCAGGCTGACCTGTATTTCACTATGTAATCTCAGGCTGGCCTCAAACTCATAGTGATACTCCTACCTCTGCCTCCTGAATGCTAGGATTAAAAGCATGCACCATCATGCCCACCTGATTTTTCTTTTTTCTTTCTAGAGAGACACTAAGAGTTTGTTTTCTAGTCAGACATTTCTGTTAGAGCTTTCCCCATCACTAGGAGTCATATCTTAGCATCACCAGCATCTGCTTTTGATCCATTTCCGTGTGACATATAATAAAGCAAGTGATCTCAGAGCTAATGCATTATCCTTAGCATAATTATCTATCATGTAGTTCAGCTAACACTTTTTTTGTGAATCTTTCTTGATTAGGGAAGCAGTGTATTGATTTTGAATTCTCATTCAGGCTCTCTACTCTGGGAAACATACTCAGACTGCTTTTCTGCCAATAAAGCTGGACATGTCCCTAAACCAAACTTAAACCCCATCCATATTATTTTACGATATAATCATGTACTATTTTACATAGTTTAGAACTTGTTGTGCTTGTTGATAATGAAACTCAAATGAGTTGAAGTCCTCATATCTTCACTGTGTTCAAAACACACAAATACCAAATTCATTGTCATGTTGCCAATATGTACACATTTAACAAACCTGTAATGGAAAAACATTTTGCTAAGGGCTGGGGAGATGGCTCAGCAGTTAAATGCACTTACTTGAAAAGCCAGCCAGCCTGGGTTCAATTCCCCAGTAACCTGTGGTAGTTTGAATGTATGTTCCTCATAGACTCAGTTGTTTTAGTCAAGCATGTAATGTGGGTCTCCAGCTGCCTGGCTGGAGGTGTCACTGGGGGCGGATCCTGTGATCCAGCTCAAAGGTGTGTTTGGGAGCAGATCTGGATTCCAGTCCAAAGGTCTGCACAGAGGTCTGAGCTCTGAGGGGGTCCCTGCTGCTTGCTGCTTTTTTTGTTACTGTTGTTTGTTTTGTTTTTTTTTGAGATAGGGTCTCACACTAGCCCAGGCTGACCTGGAATTCACTAAGTAGTTTCAGGGTGGCCTCGAACTCATGGCAATCCTCCTACCTCTACCTCCCAAGTGCTGGGATTAAAGGCGTGCCCCACCATGCCCGGCTCTGCTTTTTGGTGTTTGCTGGCTGCTGGTGGTCTCTCTCTCTCTCTCTCTCTCTCTGTTTGGATGTATGAGTGGGAGCCAGCTTTTTCTGTCAGCGATGAAACTTCCCCTGGATTCTGTTAGCCTGAAATAAACCCATTCCCCCCCGAAACAGTGTCTGCCTTGGATGCTCATCCCAGCAATGTAAAGCTATCTACAACCCCGCCGAAAGCAAGACCCAAAGTGGCACATATGCCTGGAGTTCATGTGCACATGCACACACACATGTGAAAAGAAGTGTATGTTTTTGAAGATAAAAAGTATTCTGCTCACTGTATTTGTCTGATTGGGATTCAATCTATCACATCGTCGGCTAGCTGCTGAATTTTCCAGCCAGGAAAAATACTACTGTACTACCTTCTTTGCCAGGGACCCATCCATCATTCCCCAAATCTCTATTACAGTCTCGCACTAATGTCTTTGCTAAATGCTTAGCATCTCAAAGGGCTACGTTATAAGATATTCACACTTCATAGTTTTTAATTTATTTTTACTTGTTTTTTTTTTTTTACATTAAAAAAAAAAACTTTTCTCTTTTTTTTTTTTTTTGTTTTTTTTTTTTTCGAGGTAGGGTCTCATTCTAGCCCAGGCTGACCTGGAGTTCACTGTCATCTCAAGGTGGCCTTGAACTTATGGCGATCTCCTACCTCTGTCTCCCAAGTGTTGGGATTAAAGGCGTGCACCACCAAGCCCAGTTTTTTTTTTTTTAAAAAAGCATTTTTTTTCCATAATAAAAATGTATTGTTACACAAATCCAAAGCTTCTGAAATACAAACTTATTTTGAACAGATGTGTTTATTTGTGTGATTTTTTTTAACAGTTTGAATCTTATATTTCTAAAGGAAAAAAATGAAAGCAGGGAGTTGGGAATGAATAGATAGATTCTGCAGACAAGTATAAAATTCCCCAGAACTTAGCAGCAATGATCAATACATAAGTGATGACCTTTTTGGTGTGTGATATGTGTGTGTATTTGCTCATGTGTGTGAGGATGGCACATGCCACAATGTGCGTGTGGAGGTTAGAGGACCACATCAATTCCCACCTTCTACCGTGTTTGCTGGTGGAGTCTCTCTGTGACATTTTCTAGGCTAGTGGCCCACGAGCTTCCAGGGACTCTGTCTGCACTTCCCTTCTCACCATAGGCATGCTGGGATTACAGTTGCTCACACTACAGCATCTGGCTTTTCGTGGGTTCTGGAGATCCGAATGTAGGTTCTCACTCAAGTGCTTTTTTCTACTAAGCAGTCTTCCAAGCACCCAGTGGTCTTGATTTCACATCAGTAAGATGTTACAGATGAGATAGAGCTGCTGAAATTTGGTTTCCATCAAAAGAAGATCCATCCTCCATTGCTTTCATTGAAAGATAGTTTAATTCATAGATAATTGAAGGGGAATTTGAAAATGTAGAATCATTCATTTTATCTTGGATAAAAGTGAAAGATATTTCCAAGCTCCCTCAAATTGCCTTAAGTCTCTTCTACTTCTGTGAATTTCTATAGAACCGGATTCTCCATTAACCTTGTTTTTAAAATTATTTATGTATTTGCATGTGTGTTTGTGTGTGCATGTATACTACTGTAAATGAGCACCGGATGCTTTGTGCCACTTTTTCCGTCCAGTTTATGTAGGTAGCTTGGCAGGCTTGCAAGTAAGTACCTTTAACCACTGATCCACCCCTCTCTCCCAGCCACTCCATTAAACTCTTATTAAAACAAAACAGGGCTGGAGAGATGGCTTAGCAGTTAAGGTACTTGCCTGTAAAGCCTAAGGACCCAGGTTTGATTCCCCAGAGTCTACGTAAGCCAGTTGCGCATGGTAGCACAGGCATCTGGAGTTCTTTTGCAGTGGTTAGAGACCCTGGAGCACCCATTCACGCACTCTCTCTCTCTTTCTCTCTCATAAATAAATTAAATTAAATTAAAAATTAAAAAAAAACAGTTTTGGTACATGTTGCACTCTGCATTCTTCCTGGACTGGATAGGTTAACGAGCAATCATACGATTCTTCTTCTTTTTATTTATTTATTTTTTGGTTTCGGTTTTTCCAGGTAGGGTGTCATTCTAACCCAGACTGATCTGGAATTCACTATGTAAGTCTCAGGGTGGCCTAGAACTCATGGCAATCCCCCTACCTCTGCCTCCTGAGTGCTGAGATTAAAAGTGTGCGCCACCATGCCTGGCCAAGATTATTTTTATTCGTTAGTTTCTCATTTGGATACACAAAACAAAGAAACTGTGCTGCCCATACCTTGTCACTGAGCTGTGACTGCGGAGTGCAGGGCTCTGCACTGTTCTGAGTCCAGCAACATCTTGATGTGGAGGACAGGGGAGGACAAAAGGAAGGAGACAACAAGACAGGGAAGAACTACTTGAAAGAGGAGGGTCACCGGACGTGGTGGCACACGCCTTTAATCTCAGCACTTGGGAGGCAGAGGTAGGAGGATCACTGTGAGTTCCAGGCCAGCCTGAGGCTACATAGTGAATTCCAGGTCAGCCTGGGCTACAGTGAGACCCTACCTCAAAATACCAAAAAAAAAAAAAAAAGAGGAGGCTGACGCTGGAGAAAAGGGCTGAGATAAAACTACTAGGGTATGTTTATATATTAAAGATCTCCAGCAGGCGTGGTGGCGCACGCCTTTAATCCCAGCACTTGGGAGACAGAGGTAGGAGGATTGCCATGAGTTCAAGGCCACCCTGAGATTGCATAGTAAATTCCAGGTCAACCTGAGCTAGAGTGAAACTCTACCTCAAAAACCTTAAAAAAAAAAAAAAAAAAAAAAATCAACTACCTGGTTCTTTCTAAGCCAGTTTGAGAAGCACTGTTCTCCACATCAACTTTATCTGGGAAGTGGGTATGTGCTGTCACCTTTTATTCATTTATTTATTTATTTATGGTGAAGTTTTTTGTTTTGTTTTGTTTTGAAACCAAAACTGTTGAGATAGGGTCTACCTATGTAGCCCAGGTCAGCCTTTAACTCACAGCCATCTTACTGCCTGTACTCCAAAGTGCTGGAATTATATGCCTGTGTCATCATGCCTGGCTCATTTTTGGGTTGATCAGAATTTTACACTGTGTAAAGTCCAATGAGCTAACCATTAAAAAAGGGCAATTTTCAGTATTTCTGCAAAGGCAAGTGGATTGTTCTGCGGGTCACTTCCTTATGTTTCCCACTAGAGGGCAGTCAAGAAGCACTTACGATGGTGAGGTGTGCCAATATGTTCAAGGACCTGGTAAACGCTGCAGGAAAAATAAAATGCAAATATACAGCAAAAATCATTTACCCAGTGAATAGGGTGAGCAACCAATCTTTGCTACACTAAACCTTAATAAAGGGGCTGGAGAGATTGCTCAGTGGTTAAAGCCTTTGCCTGCAAAACCTAACGACCCAGGTTCGATTTCCCAGTACCCAAGTAAAGCCAGATGCACCAAACGGCGCATGTGTTTGGATTTCGTTTGCGGAGGCTGGAGGCCCTGGAGCACCCTTTCTCTCCCTGCATGCAAATAAATAAATAAAATTATTTTTAAAAAGACTTATAGTCTTCAAGCCCGGTGACCATGTTCTTGTAGCTAAAAAACCAAGATAAGATGGTAGATGAAAAGTGGGATGAACATGAGGTCAAAGGGGCAGCACTGTTCAGTGAGAACTGGGCTGTATGATAATATGAATGGGCTTTACACCACTGAACTGCGCGCGTAAAAACAGTCAGCATGGTAGAGTTGTGTTATGTCTATTTAATTATTTAAGAGAAAAAGAGAAGAAATGAGTGACATATTTGATGCATCATTCCAGAAGACTGGAGTGGTCGAGGACTGTCTTACAAAAGCAGCTGTAACTCACAGATGTAGAGAGGAGACGCAGAAGGCATGGGCCAGCATATCACAGGTGCCTTAAGCCTTTACTCGGTACACACGCGCGCGCACACACACACACACACACTTTATTCTGAGTTGCCATTCTGCCTCAATTTTTAAAATATTTTTATTTGAGAGAAAGAGGGAGGGAGGAGGGTAGATAGATAGAGAGAGAGGGAGGAGAATGAGTGCACCAAGACCTCCAGCCACTCCAAACGTACCCCAGACACATGCGCCACCTGTGCATCTCACTTTACGTGGGTCCTAGAGAATCGAACCTGGATTCTTTGGTTTTGCAGGCAAGTGCCTCAACTGCTAAACTATCCCTCCAGCCCTCAGGCTCAATTTTTCAGCCCCTGGAAAAGTTAGGGACCCCTTTCCAGTTCATTCATTCACACATACATTTATTCATGAATTCATTTGATCATTGTTCCCTCAGCATTTACTGTTCCAAGCTCTTTGTAAGTCACTGGAGTACAGCACTGAGGGAGGCAGAGAGCTTTGCCCTCAAGGTGTTTAGGAAACATAGCTCTCTCTGGCTGAGACTCTGAGGGTCCTGGGAAGTATGTTTATCTCACATGGGCATCTCTTTCAATCATTCACAAGTAGGCCATTGGGAGCTGCTGTCTCTAAATGTGTTCCTTTGAATCAGCAGGAAGACTAGGAGGCAAGAGGAAGAATGACTTCAGAACCACATAGGGACCTAGGGTTGCCTTGGCAACAAGATCTGAGAACACTGTTCAAGCCCATGTGATGCCAGGGCTGGACTGTGAGTCTTGGCTGTTCTGTGTCACCCTTTGACTCTCACAGAACTTCACTTTGAAATCAAAGGCACAGGGGCCCACGCACTGAGGAACTCATCCCACACCTACCCTGGCCTTGTTCTGATTCTGCAGAGATACAGGATGTCCTCACCCCAAAGCTGTTGGAGACTGCAGGAGGCTATGCTAGGTCATGAATAGGAGTTTGCTTTAAGAATCTAACAAGTTTCAGTTGAAATGGCCTGGACCAAAAAGTATGTTTAAACCTTAGTTTCCCTATTTGTAAAGTGCAGATAGTAACAGCAACATTCAGAGGATGTGAGCACACAGTTGGCATGGGCACAAACACACAATGAACACCGTTTGGAAACATGCTTGAGCTGAGTTCAGAGGTCACCTCACCTGATTCCTTCATTCTACAACTCCGGTGACAGGGGCCCAGCAGCCTAGCGAAAGCAGGAAAATAAGAAATGGTGGATTTAAACTACTTTTGAACCTTGGCTTCACCTATGGACTTTAGGAATCTCTTCTAATCTGTGAGATGTAGCAATAAGGTTGCTCCAAGGACTAAAAGAAAAACATTAAACTCCTGGCACCAGAGCCTGACATGTGATAATTGTCCAGTACAGTGTTTCTTTGCTTTGTTCCTTCTATTTGGCTGTATAGAGCCAGATGCAGGCCTCAGGGAGACCTGCTGACCCTCAGTAAAGGGAGCTCAGGAGCCCAGTGCATCCCATTCCACATGGAGTTCCTGATATTGGGCAAGTTACTGAGTGCTTTGACTGTAAGGTCTGTGAAAAGATAACAATAGTAGCTATTGTATCCTGGAAATACCATGAAGACAATTCTCTCTTTGGAAGTGTCCTATAAATTTCCCACACCTTTGAGTTCTTGAGACAGGTCTTGCTGCATAGCCCAGGCTGTCCTTGAACTCATAGCACTAATCCTGCCTTAACCTGCTGGGAACATACGCACACACTGTCACACCGGCTGAAGTGTTTCTTGTTCTGTCCTGTAACCTTGTTCTGATCAACAGGAGACTCTCGGGTAGATAAGAAGTCAAGCTCATATTCATTCATGTATCTGTTTGTGGGCTAGGCTGTTGCCACAGCTGGGGCTCACAGGATAAGATAAGACTCCTGCTTTCAAGTTCCTCACAATCAAAAGGGGGACTTAGGGGCTGGAGAGATGGCTTAGTGTTTAAGGCACTTGCCTGCAAAGCCCAAGGTTCCAGGGTCAATTCTCCAGGTCCCACGTAAGCCAGATGCACAAGGTGGCATATGCATCTGGAGTTTGTCTGCAGTGGCTAGAGGCCCTGGCATGCCCATTCTCTCTCTGTGTGTCTCTAATAAATAAATAAAAATAAATCTTTTAAAAAGTGGGGGGACCTAGGGGCTGAGAAGTTTGTAGTTAAGTTTTGTAGGCAAAGCCCTGAGTTTCCATCTCCAGCACCTCATAAACTGGGTATGGTGGTGCATGCCTATAATTCCATCACTCCAGAGGGAGAGGCAGGGAGATCAGAAGTTCAAGATCATCCTTGACTACATGTCAAGTTCAAGGCTAGTCTGAGATGTAGGAGACCCTATCTCAAAAACCAAAACATTAAACAAATGAACAAAGAGACTTTGGCAATGGCTACAGGACTATAGATAGAGAGCTCTGAGAAGAGGCTGGGCAGCCAGCCATTAAGAGTGCAGACTCTGCAGCCTGGCAGCAATTTGCCCTCAGCCCTGCCACTCTGTAGTCTCGTGCGATCCTTACCCGTCCTGCGCCCCTGCATCATAAGGATGACCACAGTACTTGATTCATGAGGCCGCCACGAATGCCAAGTCGTTTTGTTTCCTCAAAGGTCTTAGAACAGGGCCTGGCACATACAATGTGCTCTGTCTATGCCTGCTTAATTAACAAAAACCTAAGGACAAATGATGATGGCAGCATTCCGAGAGGAGGGTGATTTTCTAGCAGAGGAAGTAGTGAAAGTCCTGACAAATGCCGTGCATTTCCATATACCTCAGCTCCTCGAATTTCACTCAAAATATTCCCACCAGCCACACCGGGAAGGGACTATGGAGAGCTTTTGGTTGAAGACTCTCAGTGAGCACACTGCCAAGGTAAGGAGGGCAGAAGATAAATAATGCCCACATACATCCACATTCCAATCCCGAAGCCTAGAAATGCATGAGCTCATGTGGCAAAGGGACTTTGCTGATGTGATTGTTAAGAATTGTGAGGCCAGGGCTGCAGAGATTGCTTAGAGGTTAAGGCGCTTGCCTGCACAAGCCTAAGGACCCAGGTTCGATTCCCCAGTACCCACATAAGCCAGATGCACAAGGTGGTGTGTGTGTCTGGAGTTTGTTTGCAGTGTTTTAGAGGCCCCATTGCACCCATTTTTCTCTCTCTCTCTCTCTCTCAAATAAATAAAATATTAAAAAGAAAAAAAAGAATTGTGAGGCCAGAGTAGGGACTCCAGGCTGATCTCTCTCCCTCTCCAAAGCTGCAGGCACTGAGTAGGGTAGAATGACCAGGGCCCAGATGGCAGTGAATACCCAAGAGACCCAAGGCCCATCAGTATGACACTGCCTAGCACGACACGAGCCATCTCTATCACATATGCCAGGGCCCAGGAAACGTCACAGAGGAAGTGACGGCTTAAATATGAGTGCTGCTCTCACTGCCAGCCTGAGAGCCTCCTCCAGGGAGATGGCAGTAGATGCTGAGGAGACTCAAAACTCATCAGAGCAGAAGATCAGGGGTTGCAGAGAGCTGGACACTCAAGTTTATAACACTCCCTCCAAGACTCAGGGAACATTTCAAAGGGGTGGAGGGGACACAAGAGCCATAGGGTGGGAAGGTGTACTCTGAGGCATGAAAGGTGTACTCCCCCAAACACAAAGAGACTGACTAGGGCTTTCATGAACCCACAGTAAACACTGATAACCCCGCTGAGGAGGGCCCCACTGAGTGGGACGGGGTGCAGGGAAGAGGGAACATAAGTGTATAACCCAATAGGAATAGGACCAGTGTGCAGTATGTTCATACAGTAAAAAAAAAAATACGGTTCTCAGTTAATAAAATAACTAAATAATGGGGCTGGGGAGATAGCTCAAGGTTAAAGGCACATGCTTGCAAAGTCAGCCAGCCCAGGTTCAATTCCCCAGTACCCATGTAAAGCCAGAAGCACAGTAGCACATGCATCTGGAGTTCATTTGCAGTGGCAAGAGGCCTTGGCACACCCATTCTCTCTCTCTCTCTCTCTGCTCACAAATAAATAAAATAACAAAATAATAAAAAGAATTGTGAGAGTGTCCTGGATTAACAGGGTGGGTACAAAGCCATCACAACTATCCTCACGTGGGAGAGTTGGAGAGCAGAGGAGACTTCAGAGCTGGACATTGGAGCGATGTGGACAAATGAGCCAGGGCCTCTGCCCTCCCCGCATTCCCTTCCCCCATGGGTGCCCATCTCATCTGAGTTCTCATTTCCCATTATCTGTCCAGGAACCAGGTTTGCTACTTTCAGCCTCATAAAATGCCCTCTTTCCCTGCTGGCCTTTGGAGACAGGGCCAGAGAGCCTTGCCCTCAGTGATGAAAGTGGGGGTGTCAACAGAAAGCTAGCGGAAATCTCTGTAAAGGGCACACCTTTGGCAAGATTTGCAAACAAGGCTGATGAGATTGGGGAAATGTAGCAGATAACAAGAGGTAATCTCATTAAAGATCACGGGTCCTCTGAGAGATAAGACTTGGAGGGTGGCCTGGGGAATTAGCCTGAGACCATTTCTCCAGAGCTGCGGACACACTCCAGAACTAATCTGGGCAGAGGATTTTACCAGGCAGGGTACAGCAAGGATGGGCTCCACACCTCCTTGTTTTTGATGCCGAAAGCCGTGGATGCTCAAGTCTCTTGTATGAAACAGCGGAGCATTTGCTCACTGCCTTGTCCCTCCTCCCACGTACCGAAAATCATCTCTACTTTTAGCAACTCGTGCAATGTGGACTCTGTGTAAATGCTGTGTGCTCGCTGCATTGTTTAGGCAATGCTCAGTGCAAACACAAGGTTTTTTGCTTTGTTTTATGTTGTTGTTTTGAGGCAAGGGCTCGTTATGTAACTCTGCTGGGATTACAGGCATGTGGCATGTTTCTTTTTTCTTTTTTCTTTTTTTTTTTTTTGAGACAGAGTCTCACTATGTAACCCTGACAAGCCAGAAGCCAGCCTAATAGACCAGGCTGGCCACTAACTTGTGGTATTCCCTTGCCTCTGCCTCTTAAGTGCTGGGATTTCAGATATGGGCCACTGCACCCAGCTTTAAAATACTCTTCATTCTTTTTTTTTTTTTTTTCAAGGTAGGGTCTCGCTCTAGCCCAGGCTAACCTGGAATTCACTATGTAGTCTCAGGGTGGCCTTGAACTCACGCCGATCCACCTACCTCTGCCTCCTGAGTGCTGGGGAGTGCGCCACCAGGCCTGGTTTACTTTTCATTCTTGGTTGGTTGAATCTCTGGATACAGAACCTCAATATACAGACAGCAAACTGTATTTGGAAAGAAATGTACGTACATTTGAGGAGAGAAAATCAGTCTGAAGCGAAAAAATAATCCCCAAAATGCCGGATTGGTCTGTGGATAGGGTCATGGATGCTGCTGTGAGGGGCAGGAACATAAACTTGCATGAAGTTTCTGGAAGGCTGTCAGTAGGGAGTACAGGTTCTGCCTCAGGAAGCTGACCGGAGGGGAGTAGTAGAAGATGTTCGCCGCAGCATTGTTTGCAATGGAGAATTGCTCAGCAACATGGGAGGGTGATTGATGGTATGGCCATATCATAGGTCACTAAACCACACATTATTATTTTTTTTGTTTATTTTTATTTATTTATTTGAGAGTGACAGACAGAGAGAGAAAGAGGCAGAGAGAGACAGAGAGAGAATGGGCATGCCGGGGCCTCCAACCACTGCAAATGAACTCCAGATGCATGCGCCACCTTGTGCATCTGGCTTACGTGGGTCCTGGGGAATCGAGCCTCGAACCGGGGTCCTTAGGCTTCACAGGTAAGCACTTAACCCCTGAGCCATCTCTCCAGCCCTAAACTACACATTGTTTTAAAAATTGATGTTGCAGAAATTTCAAGATGGGAGATGAGCTGGGCATGCCTTTAATCCCAGCACTCAGGAGGCTGAGGTAGGAGAATCACCATGATTTTGAGGCCAGCCTGCTACAGTGTGAGTTCCAGGTCAGCCTTCAGCCTAGGTTAGAGTGAGGCCCTACTTAAAAAAAAAAAAGCCAGACATGGTGGTGCACGCCTTTAATCCCAGCACTTGGGAGGCTGAGGTAGGAGGATCACTGTACGTTTGAGGACAGCTGAGACTGCATTGTAAATTCCAGATCAGCCTGGGCTAGAGTGAGACCCTACCTTGAAAACCAAACAAATCCCAGCAAATCTGTTTTTCTCTGTTGAGGACATGGCTCAGAGGGAGAGTGCTTGCCTAGGTTCTAGATTCTAGATTCTAGGTTCAAGCCTCAGCACTGAAAATGAGATTCAGAAACTGATAAAAGAGCAAAGTGCAGCACATATACATATGAAAATGTCATGACAGAAGATGTGAGATGATGGTAGTTCACGCTCACAGGTGAAAAGAGCAAGTTGTAAAGCAGGAAAGGAAAAGAATCCCGCCCATAAAGAACAGTAACATAACCATAATAATAATATGGCGATGGGGAGGTGGCTCAGTGGATAAAGTACTTGCCAAACATTCATGAGGACCTGAGTTCAGATCTCTGGCACCCACATGAAAGGGTGTAGTGGCATGTGCCTGTAACACCAGTTCTGGGGACGCAATCCCCAGAGCTTGCTGGTAAGTTAGTTTGGCTTAATTGGTGAGCTCTAGGTTCAGTGAGAGATCTTGTCTCAAAAAATAAGGTAAAAGCCGGGCGTGGTGGCGCACGCCTTTAACCCCAGCACTCAGGAGGCAGAGGTAGGAGGATCGCCGTGAGTTCAAGGCCACCCTGAGACTCCATAGTGAACTCCAGGTCAGCCTGGGCTAGCCAGATGTCCAAAGTGCCACATGTGTCTGGAGTTCATTTGCAGTGGCTAGAGGCCCTGGCGCACCCATTCTCTCTCTCTCTGCCTGGCATGGTGATACATGCCTTTAATCCTAGCCCTTGGGAGGCTGAAGTGGGAGGATCTCTGTGAGTTTGAGGTCAGCCTGGGCTAAAGTGAGACCCTACCTCAAAATAAATAAATAAAAGAACGTGGGGAGCAACTGACGAAGACACTTGACATTGATCTCAGGCCTTGACACATACATGTGCACATGCAACCTCCACACACAAATATGAACACCACCTTGTGGGCATGAGTGCCCTTATGCACCTGTGTCACCTTGTCCGTCTAGTTTACATGGGGTCTGACGAGTCGAACATGGGTCCTTAGGCTTCACAGCCCAGCACCTTAACCGATAAGCCATCTCTCCAGCCCTAATTTCTTTCTTTTGCTTATCAAATATCTTCCATTTTAATAAATAACATGATGTAAACTTTGCAAATGAAAACTATACGTAAACATAGTTAAAAGGAAGCAATCACTGGTGCCTCGGTTGTGCCTAGCTCTTTCCATCGCTCATCTCATTTAGCCTTAAAGGAGCTCTCTGAGTTAGGTGCCCAGGACCTACTTTACTGCTAGGAAATTGACACACACGGACACTTTTAAAGGAACACCTACCATCACTCACACAGTCAATAAGTGCTGGAGCCAATGACTGCAAGCCAGGTCCATCTACTGCCTCCCTTGGAAGAATCCCCAAGTGCCTCAGGGCTTTGGTCTAGGTGACTTTCTTTGGGGATGGGAGTGGTTTGAGGCAGGGTCTTGTTACATAGGCCTTGACTGGCCATGAATTCATTATGTAGCCAGGCCGGCCTCACACTCTCAGCAATCCTTCTGCCTTAACTTCCCAAGTGCTGGGATTATAGGCACGTGCCACCCTGCCTAGCTTTGAGAAACACTCAGTTTATTCACTAGCCTCGACTTCCTTACCACCAGGAGAGAGAACACTGCCATTGCAGCGGTCGCCTCGCTGCCCTTGAACTCACTGCCTAGAAACCAACACATCTGTTCCCTGTTTCACTTGGTCCTTTGGAACCTGATTAGGGATAGCAGAGCTGGTACCTTACTATAGGACCAGGTCCGGGGGCCAAGCTGCCGACTTCCTGCAAGCCTCCTTCACCCTGGTGCCCAGTACGTCTCTGGGAAATAAGCTGAGTGTTCTGTAAATACCAGTACCTGGGTGATCCCTGGCATGTGCTAACCCAGGACGCTGGGATAAATGTTGGTTTCCATTGTCAAGTAACCAAATTTAGTATCTACGCCACTCTACAGGTGCTTACCGTGGAAAAGACTATCAACGTGGGATGAGTGAATCCCTGATGGTAGGAAATCATTCAGGTAGCAACAAACCTTGTCCTGCCTATGCAGAGAACGAGGAAACTGCTTCTGTGGCATCCACACAAGCCCTTTGTTTACTTGCACACATTTTCCAGAATATATGTGCATGCATATATTATATACACATTGTGATGGTTAATATTGTTAACTTGACAGAACTTGGAATCACCCAGGAAACTAGCCTCTGACCCTGCCTGTTGAGGGACAATCTTGACTGGTTAATTGAGGTGGGAAGAACCACCTTTACTGTAGGCGGTATTATTTCATGACTGGGGCCCTGGACTGTATCAAAAGGAGAGAGATGGCTGAATACGAGCTTCATTGCTCTCTGCTTCCTGATGTCGAATGCAATGTGATCAGCTGCTGCATGCTCCTGCCATCATGCCTTCCTCTCCATGATGAACTTTAAGTTGACAAAAACCCTTCCTCCTTAAATTGCTTTTTGTCCCAGCAACATGAAAGGTAACTAATCAACCCCCCCCCCCACACACACACACATAAGCAGAAGAACAGATTATTGGGGGTGAAAAGGCCTAAGTAAGTCAGGGGAAGAGATTGAGTAAAGGAAAGATGGAGGGAGGGCTAATCAAAATCTAAGAGGATATAAATAAATCATATGGAAACCTACTTTTTTGGACAATTGAATACACAGGAGCCATAGATTGTTAGTAGAAAATTTTCAGTGCCAGGGATGGGATACCTTCCAGTGAGTTGTTGGCCAAGGAGGTCCCTGATGCCCCCAAAACATTGCAGGCCATTGCCAAGGCCCTTGTTTTCCCATCAGGAATAGATGGTAAGACCCTATTGCTGAAGACTCCACATACTTGGGCTGCAAGGTCACTGAGAAATCCTGCTGGAACTGAGCTGATAACCTCCTCCATGTAGACCAGCTGACAGAAAGCTGGAAAAAGCCACACTGAATGCAGTTCAATGGGAGAGAGAGAAATCACCAGTGAAGATACTCCACAGTGGACACTACAAGCCTTATATTTGGCCAGCCAGGCCAAATGAGCCAATGGGTGCAATAGTGGCATGTCTCGTCTGTTATGGGGGAAACCAACTGCCTTCTAATTTGAATGGAGGCCCACTCCATGGGAGGGAATACATCCCTGATACTAAAAACCTAAAACAGGGGTAATCATGAGCCCTAGGGATGTAACGCCTGCTGCAGTCTGGCTAAATGTATATACTATGCTTGTCAAACTGCCCAGTAAGCACTTCTCTTAATGCTCATATCCATATATTAATGCTACTCTCACTTTTGGTTAGAGAAGCTTCTCTTTTCAGATGGCAGTGACCTTGGGATGTCTCAGAAGGCATCACGGTGCTGAGGAGAAGTGACAGAGGAGAGCTCAGCACTGTAATATCTCTCTCACACCTTCCAAGGCTCAGGGTCTAATGCGGAAGAGGTGGCAGAAAGAATGTAAGAGCCAAAGGAAGGGTAGGACTCCTTATAACGTGCTCCTCCAGACACAAAATGGCCTGGATATCCATGACCCCACAGTGCCTGACATTACCTGCACAAGACCATCATAATAGGAGGAAAAGTGATGACATCAAAATAAAAGAGAAACTGAGAGGGGGAGGGGATATGATGGAGATTGGAGTATCAAATGGGAAAGTGGGGGGAGGGAGCGCATTACCATGGGATATTATTTAAAATCATGGAAGTTGTTAATTATAAAAAATAAAAAAGAAATAAAATTTTATATATATATATATGTCTATATATATATATAATACATATATATATGTAGAGAGAGAGATAGGAATAATATAGACACATATGATTCATATATAGATGTTATATACATATACATATATAATACATGATACACACATGTCTCCTTGGTACATAGGTTGGATTCCTGACTCCAGCACTACGTAGCTGAGGGATTTAAGGAACTGGCTTAAATTCTCCAGGCCTCAGTTTCCTAATTTACAAAGCAATTTAAGTATAGTGCTGAGTTTGCCTTGTTGCAAATTGAGATGTGATACAACTCCTGTTTGTTACCAATGAATGCAGGCTGCTAGTAACAGCTTAAATCACCTATGTGCTTGTTGAAAGCACTTAGAAACGTGTGTGTGTGTGTGTGTGTGTGTGTGTGTGACCTAGAATTCACTATGTAGTCTCAGGCTGGCCTCGAAGTGCTAGGATCGAAGGCGTGCGCCACCATACCCAGCTGAGCTTGAATTTCTGATCCTCCCGCCTCTGCCTCCTAAGTGAACACCATCGTACTCAAGTTTATAAGGTCCTGGGGATTGAACCCCAGGGTCTTGTGCATGTTAAGCAGGTACTCTATTGACTATATCCCTGGCCCCATCCTTAGAGTTTTTAGACTTCCAAGCCTGGTGTGATGGCACATGTCTGTAAAAGCAGCCCTTGGAAGGTACAGTCCGAAAGGCGAGGAGGTCAAGGTAATCTTTGAGTACAGAAGACCCTGTCTCAAAAAAATTTAAAAATTAAAGAAAAGACTTCTCAAGAGCTCAAACCAGCTCTGATAGTCATAGATTCTGGCTGTCTACATTTACCCAGGGGAAGTCTTCCCTACCCCATACGGCCCCTCAACTAGCTAATAACTCTCTCTCTCTTTCTTTTTATTGACAACTTCCCTAATTGTAAATAATATTCCATGGTAATTCCCTCCCTCCCCCACTTTCCCCTTTGAAACTCCACTCTCCATCATATCCCCTCCCTCTCTCAATCAGTCTGTCTTTTATTTTGTCTCCCAGCTCTGTGTCAGGACAATTTGTCAGCTTCTAGGAAGCCCTTTCTGATCAAGCGGAAGGGGACGGGGGTTTTCCCTAAAGACACACAATTCCTTTGGCATCTGTCTTTCCATTCAGTGTCCTGACCCATGTACTGGAGACATGAGGATCCAGTGAGTAGGTGCCCACAAGGAGCCCACAGTCAGTGACTACCCTCTTGACTTCATGGCTGAGGCTTGAGCCTCCGCCCACTGGTCCCCATCAGCTTGCATCATCAGCAGTGGAAATGGTCCTTTGCCTTCTCAGATAACCATCCCACCAGCCCTTCCATAGCAAGGCTGTTACATGACGCTGCAACTAAGCCTGTGCCTCCCAGCCTATGCAGGGAGAGTAGCAGAGGGCTGACTCAGCCTTCAGAGCCATCCAGGGACCATAATCATTGTGGTGTTTATCACTATGTGGCAGAGCAAGGACTTCGGAGAACAGAGTACCCGGAATGGAACAGGAAGTGGTCACTGTGATTCAAAAACAGAACTTTTCCCTGAGTGTCACTGTCAAGAGTGACACAGCCTCTGGGAAAAGTCACTGTGCTGAAGCGGGGGTGTGGCTAAACGAGGAGACAGTGGGCAGTGAAACGAGGAAGGGGAACAACCTCCTACTGCACGGGTACCTTCAGAACCCCGGGGCCAGCCTCAGCATCGGTCATGGAGACAATACTTCTCTGTCCTCCTTGCCGGCGGCCTGTCTCTACCTTCTAGAACCTAAGACCTACGAACAGAGTGATCATTTAACAATTTTTTTTTGTTCATTTTTATTTATTTATTTGAGAGTGACGATTCCCCAGGACCCACGTTAGCCAGAGTGATCATTTAGACAGGTTGCTTACTTCTCTAAGCGTCTCTTTCCTTATCAATATAACGGGGTTACCGAGGTAGCAGAAGTCAAATAAGATCTAAGTATGCATTACTTAGAACACATACGGTAAGCTGGCCATGGTGGCTGGTGCTTGGAATCCCAGCAGGAGGTGGAGGCAGCATTATCAATAGGTCAGCCTGGGCTACATAATGAGATCCAATTTTTTTTTAAGGTAGGGTCTTGCTGTAGCTCAGGCTGACCTAGAATTCACTATGTATTCTCAGGGTGGCCTCAAACTCATGGTGATCCTCCTACCTCTACCTCTTGAGTGATGGGATTAAATGCATGTGCCACCACACCCCACATGAGATCCAATTTAAAAATAATAATAATAATTGGGCTGCAAAGACAGCGTAGTGGTTAAGGCACTTATCTGAGAAGCATAGTGACCCGGGTTTGATTCCCCAGTACCCAAGTAAGCAAGATGCACATGGTGGCACGTGTGACTGGAATTCGTTTGCAGTGGCTGGAGGCCTGGAGTGCCCTTTGCTCTCTCTCACTCTGTCTCTCTCTCTCAAATAAGTAAATAAAAAGAAATTCAAAGAAGTGTATATTTCAAATATACACTTGAAAGTAGAAATATTAGCCTCAATCATCTCCTTTTGGAAAACAAAATCTGAAGTATAGTAAGGGTCGTGAGGCCTCCAAGGTTCACATTAGCCATCCAGAAGCACGTTTTACCTAGGGCCAGGGTTCTCGCTTCTCGGCCCCTTCCAGTCTTGCCTCTTCCCTTCCTCCTCCTCCTCCTACTTCTTCTTCTTCTTTTTCTTTTCCCTTCCCCCTTCTTTACAGTGGGCCGTTCACTGGGTCTTCATGTGGGCCAATAAGTTAATTCTCCCACCAGATGAACAAAGCGCTCCATCTCTCAGATGCCGCATCGTCAGAATGCTTCTGTGCCTCATCAATACGGTTTACAACTGTCCCCAGCTGGGCATGGCAACTGATGCCTGTCATGCCAGTTTCTCTGAGGCAGAGGATCAAATTCAAGGTCAGCCTGAGTAATATAGGGAGACTCCATCTGAAAAACCAACAAGATGGCAAAACTCTGCCTCCAGCCACCCTCCAGGGCAGTTCTCATAGATCAGTCCTCCTCCTTGACACTAATCCCTGCCCACCCTCAACACCGCTTCTTCTCAGCTATTTGCCCACAGCCTGTTCTAGCAGGTACAGCAGTCAGTCAGTAACCATCACAAACCTATAAGGGAGAGGACAGTGTCTTTCAAACATGTGGGAGGACCTTTCAAATCACAATTCTCTCAAAAATTACAAAACATAATTTAATAACAGCCATCTTTCCCTTCATAGTGTCTTACATGGAACATCCTTAAATACATATCTGATTCTCAGCAAGCGAAGAGAATTCCTCCCCAGCCATCATTTCCCTAGGTTTCCCCCGGCTTCTAATAGCCCAGCCAAGGCAGCTCCAGCTGGGAGCTGTGTCTACTCTTAGAAGGGGCCCAGTCACAGGTTGGGGAACAAGGACCTAGGGTCTTGTGTATGCTAGCAAGCATTCTATCACTGTGTTGCGCTACATCCCCAGCCCTCTTATTTATTTCTCAATAAGTTGCCCAGACTGACACTGAACTCACTCTGTAGCCCAGACAGTCCTTAAACTTTTGATCCTCTTGCCTTAGCCTCCCAAGTGAAAGGGATTACAGGGCCTCTGACACCAGGCCCTGCTTGAGATTTAGTATTAACAAGACTTTATTTAGGCTGAATGTAGTGGCAAATGCCTATAACCCCAGCACTTGGGAGGTAGAGGCAGAAGGGACTGGAAGCCTCAAATAAATGAGACCCTGTCTTAAAAAAAAAAAAAAAAAAGATGCCAGGTGTGGCAGCGCTCATCTTTAATCCCAGCACTCAGGAGGCAGAGATAGGAGGATTGCTGCGAGTTCAAGGCCACCCTGAGATTACGATGAATTCTAGGTCATCCTGAGCTAGAGTGAGATCCTACCTCGAAAAAAAAGTGGGGAGGGGCTGGAGAAATGGCTCAGCAATTAAGGTGTTTGCCTGCAAAGCCTAATGACCCAGGTTCGATTCCCCAGTGCCCATGTAAAGCCAGATGCACAAAGTGGCACATACATCTGGAGTTCATTTGCAGCAGCTAGAGGCCCTGGAACATCCATTCTCTCTCTCTCTCTCTCTCTCTCTTCTGCTTGTTAATAAATAAAAGTAAAAGTAAACCACTTAATTTATTTTAAAAAAATAGGCTGTAAACTAGGCTGGGTCACACACCTTGAAATCCTAGTACCTGGGAAACTGACTTAGAAGGGTCAGAAGTTTGAGAAAAGCCTGGATTATATAGCAAGTCCCTGTCAAACAACGACAAAAAAGACTATAGGTCCACAGACCTACATGCCATGGTTTGCCAATTTGATTTTTTAAATTTAAATTAAATTAATTTTTTTGCTTTAAAACATTATTAACCTTGATTATTGAGGGTTTTTCTTCTCTCTCTCTCTCTCTCTCTCTTCCTCTCTCTCTCTCTGTTTGTAGCACTCTTCTTCTAAGGAGGTTCCTACTCACTTTGCCTGGCTCTCCTCACCCTGCTTATCTGCATTCCAGAGCCCAGCACTCTGCCTAGAAGTTAGTTCTATTCTCATGGTGGTGTAGTAGACAGCTTCAGGCCTGTGAGATGAACTTCCAAACCATGCACAGTTATGAAGGAAGGGATATTTATTTGAAGCTTACAGATCCAGGGGAAGTTGCAAAATGGCAAAAGAAGCTAGTCTGCTTTCACAGGTCCAAGCAGAGAGAGAGAGCGAGAGCGAGAGCGAGAGAGAGAGAGAGAAGAGCCACAAGCCAAAACCCAAAAGCCACACCACACAGCACACTTAGGAACTCCAGGCAAAGCTCAGGCACTTTGCATCTCTTTAGACTGGAATTCCAATCCACCTCCACGCCTTAAGGCTGGACCCTAAGATCCACCCAGTGACCCTTCCTCCATCCAGGTGGCTGCAGATCTAAATTAAAAACTGTAATAAAATCCTGAATATATTGGGGGCCATACACAGACGATCACACATGCATGCCATGCATGGACGGACGGATGGATGGAGTGGAAATGACTCCAGCCTGGGATCTTGGGCTCTAGTCCAGACTCTTCCAGCACTCACTGGGTCAGGAATATCCTGCAGCACTGCCAGCCTTAGTCTTGTCAAGGGCACAATGCACCATTGTTAGGTCACCTGACAGGGTTCTTCCTGCAGTCAGCAATCACCAGTGGACCCAGTGTGGGTCAGGAGAGAAGGACACCACCTGGTTCCCTACCCTGGCAGTGCCAACATTCAGGGGAACTTAGTCATTTCCTCTGTCAAATGGTGTGCCTGTGGCTGTTCTGAGGGTTACACAAGAGATAGCAAGTGTTGTGCACTCTGAGGCCCTTCCAAACTCAAAGCTGGAACTGCTTTTTATGGTGGCGCTCCAGGGCCTCAGCCACTGCAATCGAACTCCAGGTGCTTGCACCACCTAGTGGGCATGTGAGACCTTTCACTTGCCTCACCTTTGTGCGTCTGGCTTACGTGGGATCTGGAGAATGGAACATGGGTCCTTAGTATTTGCAGGCAAGCACCTTAACTGCTAAGCCATCTCTCCAGCTCAGTTTTTTTTTTTTTTTTAAATACACCACTTGCTAAAAATACTAACCCTACACACTGTGGCTGGGATGTGGGTGCAGCTTACTGTCATGATTTCAACCCTGTAGGGCAGTTACCATCTCTGTGTCCTTGGGCCAGTTACTTCTGCTGAGTATGAATGATAGTTAGTGGCACCCCACCTCACCATGTCATTGCAAAGGTGATGAGATTACAGTGCACGTGCATTGAAAACCAGAACTGGTTAGAGGACTTCTGCCAGCCAGCCAATGGGTCCTGCACTTTCTCTTCTCCTCCCTCCATCACCTGGCTATCAGAACACAGAATGAAGACAACTACTTAACTGATGTAGAAAATGATCCCTGCCAGGAGAAGCTTAACTTTTTTTTTTTTTTTTTTTTTAATTTTAGAGAGAGAGAGAGAGAATTGGCACACCAGGGCCTCAGCCACTGCAATCAAATTCCAGATGCTTGTGACACCTAGTGGGCACGTGTGACCTTTAGCTTGCCTTACCTTTGTGCATCTGGCTTATGTGGGATCTAGAGAGTCGAACATGGGTTCTTTGGCTTTGCAGGCAAGTGGCTTAACTGCTAAGCCATCTCTGCAGTCCAAGGGAAGCTTACCTTTTAACTTTGGCTTCAAAGTCCTAAAGTTTAGCTGAGTGTGGTACTGTAGCTAGGGAGTGGTAGCCCATGCTTGTAATTCTAGCATTTGGGAGGTTCAGGCAAGATTAAGAGTTCAAGGACAACCTGGGCTACATAACGAGACCTTATACTAGTAACTTTCTCATGGTTGGGACAAAATACCTGATAGAAGCAACTTAGGAAAGGCAGGGTTTATTCTGGCTTACAGTTTGAGGTAACAGGGAAGGCATGGTGACAGCAGCAGGTCACAGCTGGTCACATCACACCCACAATTAAGAAGCAGAGAGCAGTGAGTGCTATAGAGCCAAGACCCCAACCCATGGAGCTGCCTGCAATGAAGCTGTGTCTTCCCTCCCGAAGTAACCTAGTCAGCATAATCTTTCCTGGTACGTCCAGAGTCTAACCCAATCTAGACAAGTCCTCATAGACACACCCAGATGCCTGGTTCCCAGGTGATCCTACGACCTGTCAAGTTGGCAATCAATATGAACCATCACAGATCTTTTATCAAAAAAAAAAAAAAAGTTTTAAATTAAAGGAGTTCAGAGGAATGTAAGGTGGGAAATAAGAGAATTTGGGGTACTACTTTCTAGAGTCACTGAAAACCCTCCAGCCACTCTAGTTATTTCTCAGTTCACTTTGTTGGGCCTCAATGTCCTTCTCCACAAAATGAAGGAATGGGGCTGGAGAGATGGCTCAGTGGTTAAAGGCCCTTCCTTGCAAAGCTTGATGGCTCAAGTTCCATTCTCTAGTCCCCACGCAAAGCCAGATGCACAAAGAGGCACATGATCGGTAGCTTGTATGCAGTGTCAGGAGGCCCTGGCATGCCCATTCTTTCTTTCTCTCTCTCTCTCAAATAACCATTAAACAGTGAAGGATATGGACAGTAAGACAATGCCCTCCCCCCTCCCCCCCGCCCCCCCCGCCTAGCTCCTGCATCCTTCCAGTTCCAGTGGAGCTTTGGAAGATGTGGTATGAGTGAGAAAGGGCAAATACACACATGCACACACGCATAGTCTACCGCCCTGGTCACTTTATGCTAACCCACATTGCTAGGACAGAGCCTAAACACCCAGCTTGGAGCCCTGGAGCAGATCTGCAGATTAGAACTCCTTCTGTCAGTGTCCCTCTACTGGAGACCAGGGTATGAGTAGTTTAGTGCTTCATCTGGCTGGTGCATCTAAACCCCAAGACTAGGTTGGGGCCATCTCCTGCCCGTGCCCTGCCCAGCCCAAGCTCCTGTGGCACAATCTCTACCTGGGGAATGCAGCCCAGGCAGTTCTCGTGGGCTCTCTGCATCGGGAAGGGACCCCTTCCTTGACAGGGCGATTGGAGTCACACCTGGGAATATTAATGAGTGCTGCTTCCAAAACCCCAGCAGCAGCAGTAGGTGGCAGGCCCTGCCCAGGAAGCCCAGGTAATCAGCATCACTAGCATTTTAGTCACCCCGGTGAGGAGCCAAGTTACCTCATTCCTCAGCAGCTTGGAGGCAGTTTCAAGCGAAGCCACTTCTGGAACCCAGCCTGCTCTGTACCTGCCAGTGCAGGGGGCCTGGCCCGGTGTAGGGGTGTGTGTTAGAGAGGAGCAGAAGAATGTGGAAGGAAAGCTTGCTGTCTAGATGCATTTGCACTCTCCCTTTAATCCCAGCAGGCATACATGACTCTTCATTTTACAAAAACATGTTGAGAAATGCAAGCAAATTGCCCCAAGTCCCAAGCTGGCAAGAGGACATTCTCCACTGCACTAATGGCAGGTAATTTCACAGGCCGGAAAAACCACCCCAGCTAATCAGTGGTTGAGGTATTGGGAACGTGAGAAAGCAGTGGGCAGGCTAGCAAGATCAGGATGACAGTGGCATTGGGAGATCTCCTTTTGGTGGCATCAAAAAATAATAATAATAATAACCGCTTGAACACAGGTGCATGCATGGGGTGGGTCATGTCCTCTGCATCTGGAGTTATGGGGATTGTAGCAAACAGCTTCTCATGGGTAGCCTGAAATAAAGTGCTTAACTGATATCGATTATGCATCAATTGCTATTTCAAAATGCAATCCAGAATCCAAAGTTTCTTTCGAAAGACATTCATAATGTATAAGTACATACCACTTCCTGCCTCCACAAATCCACAGTACGCTCTTCAGCTGTTAAAGAATGGGGATTACGAGCCAGGCATGGTGGCGCACGCCTTTAATCCCAGCACCTGGGAGACACAGGTAGCTGGATTGCAGTGAGTTCAAGGCCACCCTGAGACTCCATAGTGAATTCCAGGTCAGCCTGGGCTAGAGTGAGACCCTACCTGGAAAAACCAAAAAAAAAAAAAAAAAAAAAAAAGAATGGTGATTACAAAGAGACCTTAATAATGTAAGGAAGTATATATGCTACAAGGTACAGCACAAAGTTGTGTACCACAGACCAAAAACAAGGAAGAGGAAAAAGAGGAAGAGGAGGAAAAGAGAAGAGAGGAGGAGGTGGAAAGAATTAAGGAACCAAAACCAATACACAGAAACCAGACTGGCTGGAAACACCAAATGTTGGCATCGATAATGATTTTCTGTGGGTGTAGGTGATTTCAACATTTCTGTTTTTTTCAACTTTTTTTTTTTCCTGTGGCATTTACTTTTAGAGTGAAAGCTCTCTATTATTTTTATTTTATTTTATTTTATTTTATTTTATTTTATTTTATTTTATTTATTTGACAGAGAGAGGAAGAGGCAGAGAGAAGAAGACAGAATGGGCGGGCCAGGGCCTCTAGCCACTGCAAATGAACTCCGGATGCTTGAGCCCCCTTGTGCATCTGGCTTTATGTGGGTCCTAGGCTTCACAGGCAAATGCCTTAACTGCTAAGCCATCTTTCCAGTCCCCTCTCTACTTTATTCTAAAAGTATGACAGGGCTAGAGGGATCGCTCAGCCATTAAAGGTGCTTGCCTGCAAAGCCTAATGACTAGGGTTCAATTCCCCGGTACCTACGTAAAGCCAGATGCACAGAGTGGTGCATACATCTGTAGTTTGTTTGCTCTCTCTCTCTCTCTCTCTCTCTCTCTCTCTCTCTTCTTCTCCTTGCAAAATAAAAATGCTTAAAAATAATTTTTAAAAGTAGGACAGTGCACGGTGACACTAACAGCCATAGCAGCAAAGGGCTGTCCACTGAGCATTTCATGTGGCACTGTACTGTGCTGAGCTCTTTACTTTTAAAGTTTTCTTTCAAATCCTCACAGCAGTCCTGTGAGAGGGACACTGTTATTGTCCCTGTGGCTCACAGATGTTTGGGCATGTCCTGGCCACTGACGTGATGGCTGTCCAGGATCTGAAGCCCTTAATCCAGTGGGCAGGACTTCTCTTTGTGCCTTAGCTTTAAGAAATGGAGCCTCCCAACCTCCTCCCACCCAGGGCCAAGGGTTGACAGCCCTTTCCAGCTTCCGGCAGCAGCCCTTTGGACACCGACCAAAGCCATGCCAGAGGGACTCTCAGGCCTGGCTTCCAGCTAGTCCCCAAGGGCCCTCTGCTGCTGCCCTCTGTGTTGTGCTGTCTGGTGACATTATCCTCTGCACACTCTTCAGGTCAAATGATGGTTTGATCTGAGACAATAGCTGCCTTAATTTTTTTTTCCCCCTTTTGCTCCTTTTTTCAAGACAATTGCTTCTCGGACCCCTACCAATCCTATGTAGTACACTCCTCCACCTTGTTTAAGATTGTCGGGGTGCTCACACAGAAGCCAGGGCCCAGGTGAAGCCACAGAGGAATTGGCGAGAGGAGCAAGAGTACCGCTTCCATGGCGAGCCTGACAACCTGCACCAGGGTGGTGGAGACAGACCCTGAGGACGCTCAAAACGCACCAAAGCAGAGATCCAGAAGCTACTAAGAGCTCAACAGTGAAGTAGACTTAAAACACACCCACCAAGGCTCAGGGAGTTTTGCAGAAAGTGGGGTGGAAAGAATGTAAGAGCCACAGGGTGGGAGGGAATATCCACAGACATTGCCCCCCGCCCCATGACTGACTGCTGCTCTCACCACTCATAACCATAACTCCATGGTTGTGGTTCTTCTTTAAGCAACCATCATTTACCCTCTTAACTTTCTTCCGTGGGGAAGTTCAGGGTGGATGCAGTGTGTGTCTCTTCTAAATCTCCCTGCATAAGCACCTAGGTTTATCTTCCGCATTTTTATGGCTCTGCCCCAGCCATTTCTCTTAAATGAATCTCACAGACCAGGCTGGGTTTTCCACATTGAGTGAGTTTTTCCTACTTTCCACGCGCTTATGACTCTGCACTAGCCTTCTTCCTAGATTCCAAATTCCCTTCAGTAACTCCACAAACTGTGACTTCTCCTTAAATAAGCTTAAGAATTCATAATTTATCCTTCTTGAGTTTGCTTTTATCACTGTTTGTTAAAAATAGGACGGGGGGGGGGCTGGAGAGATGGCTTAGCGTTAAAGCGCTTGCCTGTGAAGCCTAAGGACCCTGGTTCGAGGATCGATTCCCCAGGACCCACGTTAGCAGATGCACAAGGGGGCGCACACGTCTGGAGTTTGTTTGCAGTGGCTGGAGGCCCTGGCGTACCCATTTTCTCTCTCTCCCTCTTCCTCTCTCTTTCACTGTCAAGTAAATAAATAAAAATAAACAACAACAACAACAACAAAAATGACAGGGGACTGGAGTGATGGCTTAGTGGGTAAGCTAAGGACCCAACTTCAATTCCCCAGGACTCAAGTAAACCAGATGCACAAAGTGGCACATGTGTCTAGTTTGCTTGCAGTGGCTAGAGGTCCTGGTATGCCCATTCTCTTTCTCTCTCTCTCTTAAATAAATAAACAAATAAATAAAATACCTAAAAACATAGGACAGGACCCAAACCTGGGCTTCGTAAACTGGGGAGATCCCTCCTGAACCCTAAAATCCTGTATCAGAAGTAAGGCTTTGATGATATGTGTTCCTCCTCAGACATTTAACCAGTCCCCCGGGCTTCCCATTCTTTCCCGAAAGTATGATGACCCTGCCCTGAACTTCTGGAAAATGAACTAAAAACATTGTCTGCTGTGGGATCCTGGAAAGCCATGTTGTGAAAATCAGGAAGCTAGGGGCAAGTCTAGGGTGGTGGGGTGGAGAGGGTATTGTCCCAGGCCTCCAGTGAACAGGGTACAGACTGACCCTGGGACAGGAGGAGAGGATGTGGAGGTGGTTTAACCTCCCTGGCACTTCCTGGCTAGTGCCAAAGGCCTGACTCAGTAAAGGTCTCCTCCCGGAGGAAATCTTCCTTGACATTTGTAGTCTGGGAGATGAAGCCCTGGTTGGTTGGACTCCTCCTTAGCACCTTGTATGTCCCTTTGCCGTGCTGGTTGGTGACAGTTTGTTTACATTTACAGTTCCATGGAACCATGAATTTCTAGAACTTCTGTTCTATTTGTGTTTGGATGCGTGTGTATAATTGTGTTTTGCTATGAGTACACGTTAATGTTTAAGTGAAAAGCAAAGAACACTGATGGCACACGCCTGTAACTTCGGCACTCTGGAGGCAGGGGCAGCAGGATTGAAGGTTTGAGGCCATCCTGAGCAACACAGCAAGGCCTTGACTCAAAAGACTAGTGCTGGAGAAATGGCTCAGTGGTTCAAGGTGCTTGCTTGCAGATCTTGACGGCTCAGGTTCAGTTCCCAAGTACCCAGGTAAAGCCAGATGTTCAAAGTGTTGCATACATCTGGAGTTCATTTACAATGGCAAGAGGCCCTGGCATTCCTTCTTTCTCATTCTCTGTCCTTCTCCTTGTAACTTCTTTCTCATTCTCTCTTTCTCTCTCTCTCTCTCTCTCTCTCTCTCTCTCTCTCTCCTTCTCCTTGTAAATAAATAAACATGAAAAAAGACAAGGACTAGAACTTTCCCACCCAGATTCCTGGACACCCGGCACATGACTTTTATTCTAGTGGATGGGAGAATGAGTGAACCAGCAGGTGGGCGGAGTGCTTTCCCTACCCCCAGTGATCATAAGCCCTAGGACTTTCCCAAGACGTCTAGAAGCAGCCATCAGCCTCCCCGTGTGCCTCATTTTCCTCATCTGAAGAGGGGGGTGGCGCCTAACTATTGAGCAGCTGAGAGGCTATGAAAGTGGTTTGTACCCGGTGGGCCCTGGGGATAGCTCAGCTCGCTTCCTCCTCCCAACACTTCATTCTGACTCAATTCTTTCTTCCTGCTCCTCCCTTGAGTAAAAGTCTGACAATGGGGGAAAGGTTAAATCACCCCTGGCACAGCAATAGGACAAAATGTTAAGCAGTCAATAAAATAGACGTAGAAAATGTTTGTATTTTCATATAAAGTGAAAAAAGAGCTGAATTATTCATACAATATGACCTCGGTCACCTAAGACAAGAATGCATACTCATGCTTGTACATGCAATTGATAATATCTGGAAGAGTCTACAAGAAACTATAGACAGTGGTTTCCTTCTACGGAACATTGAGGACAGATTTTGACTCTTTACTTTATAGGTATTTATTTGTGTTTGGATGTGTGTGTATCATTGTGCATTGCAATGAATATATATTAATATTTGACTAAAGACCAGAAAACATAGACAGCTGGGTATAGTGGCACACACTTCTAATACCAGGCAAAGACAAAAGACTGAAAGTATAAGGCTATCCTGGGCTACACAGTAAGAATTTGTCTCACAACAAAATAAATAAATAAACAAATATATAAATAAAAACCCTAACAAGAGTAAAAGAATATAACAAGATCTCAGCAGTATTGGAAGTAGTGGAATTATGAGATTAAAAAGAGACTTTTTGGGGGGCTGGAGAGATGACTTGGCACTTAAGGCGCTTGCTTGCAAAGCCAAAGGACCCAGGTTCAATTGGCCAGGAACCATGTAAGCCAGATGCACCAGGGGGCACATGCGTCTGGAGTTCATTTGCAACGACTGGAGGCTCTGGTGTGCCTATTCTCTCTCCACCCCTCTCTTTCTTTCTCTCTCTCTCTCAAATAAATAAATAAAAATAAACGCTTTTTTTCAAGCAGGGTATGGTGGTGCACGCTTTCAATCCCAGCACTCGGGAAATAGAGGTAAGAGGATTGCTGTGAGCTCAAGGCCAGCCTGAGACTACATAGAGAATTCCAGGTCAGCCTGGGCTACAGTGAGATCCCACCTGGAGAAACAAACAAACAAACAAAAAAAACAAAGTTTTTTCTAAATATATTGTTTAGTATCTTCTTAGCTTTCTACAATGAGCTTATATTTCTTCCTTAATGAAAAGTAAAGACAAAGTCATTTCAAGTACCACCCCCCTCACTGAAGCCAGGGGCTGGGAAGGGTGTGATGGGGCAGGTGACTGTCCACAGGGTTGAACATAAGGTGGAACAGAGTAGAGACATTTGTATTTTTGAAGCCATGTGGTTCCTGCTGAGTCAACTAACTCCTTGTTTGGCCCCAGCCTGCCCATGGAGGCAGGAAATGCTCCTACTGCTGCCTGGGTCATTCTTAGTCACCCTCTTGGGAGAGTGGGGCAGGGGCAGGGGCTGCAGGCTACTGAGGTGGATCCTCTATCTGGTTCTGCATGGAGACTTCTAGGCAGAAAGGTCCCCGGAAGGAGTCTGATACCCAGGCATCCTAACCACCCAGCATTGTCCCCTTGGGGATGTCAGTAGCTGGTGGTGATCAGGAAGAGTTGGGTAGAGTCGCTGAGAAATGCCCCCTGGCCTTTGGCTGGCACCAACCTCTTGTGGGAACTGTCGTGAAAATTAATTACTGTTTATCCGGGGCTTTGAGATTCCCCAGATGAAAGACCGGCAGAAGTAGACTCATGATGAATGCCTGTTTACAATATTGACTTTCATCCCGTCCACCCGTGGGGACAATCATGTGTCCCTCCCCTAGCCTCCCACTGTTCACACATCCTGGCCTCACAGTGCCAGAGGTTAAGCCTCAGAACTGAATCAGCACCAACATCCTGCCTCCATTTCAGATGGGTAAACTGAGGTGCTCCATTCTCCTCAGGTTGAAGGCAGGAAATTAGGACAAGGCTAGGAAACAGGAAGGAAGCCTTGGAGAGAGGGGATAAGAACCACTTTGAGCTAATCCCTGTTTGTACCACTATCTCAGAGCCCTGATATTGACTGTCTTTAGGACTGAGGGATGGAGAGGATTCTAGAGCCTTTCTGACTCAGGCCATGCCATAGCTAGGCAGATTTGTCCCTACATGCTCAAGGCAGATGGAATTCCAATGCCTTATCCCTCCCACAAATGGCTTCTTTTCCTTCTTTCCTTCCTTCCTCCCTTCTTCCCTCCCTCCCTCCCTCCCTCCCTTTTGACAGAGTCTTATGTACCCCAGACTGGCCTCAAATGCCCTGTGTGGCCAAGGGTGATCTTGAACTTCTGATCCTCCTGTCCCTAACACCCCCCCCCCCCCCCGGCAGTGCTGATATCACAGGGTGCACTACCATGCCTGGCTTATGCAGAACTAGAGATCAAATTCAGGGTTTTGTGCATACTGGGAAGGCTGAGGTAGGAGCCTCTACCCACTGAGCCCCATCCCCAGCCCCACCTTGATTCTTTGTTGACAATGTGGATTGTAGCTAAATTCCGCTGGCTCTTTTCTCCATGAGAGCTCTGATTTTCTAAGTTCTCATTTTGTCCTCCCATCCTCATTTTATACAGAATGATGGAGTTTCTAGACAAGAAGACAAAGGAAATCCAGTGGAAAGAGAAGCTTTTTGCTTTGTTTTGTTTTGGAGACAGGGGCTCATGAAACAGAGGCTGTCTTTGAACTTGATATATAGCTGAAGCTGGCTTTGAACCCCTTATCCTCCTGTCTCTACCTCCTAACCTCCCAAGTCCTGTGATTATAGGTATACATACAACACACACACACACACACACACACGCATTTTGAACAGGGTCTTGCTGTGCAAGCCAGTCCAGGCTGAATTCCTCTGCCTCCTAAGGACTAGAATTATAGGCATATACCATCATGCCCAATAAGAGATGCTCTTGAAGGCTCTAGCCTCTCCCTCAGGGCAGCTGAATTCTCCATTGAATGCGCAATGATGCCTGCTTTTAAGATATTTAAGCAGTCTAAGGTACGGTGGGCAGTAAAAGAGCTGAGTCACAGAAGAGCCAGACACCTGTGCACTAGAGAACTCAGGAGACCGTCCCAAGACCCAGATATGGAGGCACAAAGACAAGCCGACAGGGTGAAGTGCCCATCACTGTCAGAGTGGAAGGTTCGCCCGAGAAGGGGCCTCAAGATCATGAGGACTCTCCAATGGCAAGCTAAAGAGTTGGGCTTTTGCCCAGAGATCATAGAAACCCCTAAAAAGTTTCTGAGCCAGAGAAGAATGAGATGTGGGCTTGAGAGGCAGGTGAAATGTTTCACGAGGAGGTGAGTCTTCCCATCTCTGCATCAGCCGCCCCGTCAGGGGATTCGTCATCTTTCTTCTCAGACCGTCCCCTGGCTTCTATTTCAGCTAGTGACACGTCAGCACCCATGTCACCTCCCCCGGTGCTCTCTGACACACTAGCCAGCTTTATTTTCTTTGTGGTACTTAACACCCTCTGCAAGGACGGTGTATATGTACTTGTTTACTTCCTTTTCCTCTGTGTCCCACAGGACATGAACCAAATGGGGTAGGTGGGGGATCATTATCTTGTTTTCCTCACTGTTGCAGCTCTGGCACCTGTGACAGTACCAGATGCTCCGTGTGTATTTGTGGAATGCATGAATAGATGGATTGATAAATGGAATGACATGACGGTGGCGCCACTATTTCTGTCCCAGAGCCTTGAGCCCCACGGTGATAGTTGACTCATCCTTCTTCCTGTGCAGAATCTGGCCATCCCCCATGTCTAGGGACATTGCCTCCGCTCCCCTCACTGCCCTCTCCCTCTAGTTTAGTTTCTACTCTTTCCAACAACTCCAAGCTCCGTGAGGCAGAGACTCCTCCTCCTCATTTTCTCCTGAGATTCTACAGCCTTGGCCATGACAACTCCTATTGATCCTATCTTTATGATTTTCCGGGAGTCCTTCACCTCTTCTTGCTGTATCTCAAGCAGATGCAGAACTTCCACTATTGTTCTGATTTCTGCATGATTTGTGATGGATGAATGCAGGATGTGTGCAAGATGGACTAGTCATATTTATAAATTATTTTTTATTTACTTATTTGAGAGAGAGAGAGAGAATAGGCATGCCAGGGCCCCAAGCCACTGCAAATCAACTCCAGATGCATGCACCACCATGTGCATCTGGCTTACGTGGGTACTGAGGAATCAAAGCTGGGTCCTTAGATTTTACAGGCAAGTACCTTAAATGTTAAGCCATCTCTCCAGCCCAGATTCATATTTACAAATTATATTCACAGGAAACTATTTAATACTTTATGTGCACTTATGTGTAATGAAAATAAAATGTGTATTATATATACAAGTATACACACACCTTTTGATGTTGTTAATAAAATAGGATACAGTTTTCTAACTCACTTAATAATATGTGGTGAACACAAAGGAGTTTTTATAAGCCCAAAGGGCAGTTTGAAAAGATAACCTTTTGGATAAACAGGAAGCCAGAGAAGATATATGAGCATAAAGTGAGTGGTTAAGCTCTGTGGTTTTGATAAATATTATTAAAGTAAATAATTTTTAGCTGCTCTGACAAAGTAGGTGGTTATTAGCTATCAGCAAAGCCACACATTCTTAGCCTCCTTGAATGTTGGTACTTGAATGAGCCTCTGAGGTTATCTAATTCAATCTTCCTACCTTCCAACTGAGGAGCTATGAGTGCAGAGACATTAACGAATGTGTCTAAGAAGATGTGACTGGGGCAGGTCTGATGACAGAGGCCTGTAATCTCAGCTACTTGGGACACTGAATGGGGAGAATCACAAGTTCAAGGCTTGCCTGGGCCTGTCTGGGTCTCAAGACCAGCCAGGGAAACTTAGTGAGACCCCATCTCAAAATAAAAAAGCAAAAGTAGGACTGAGGCTGTAGCTCAGTGCTAGAACACTTGCCTCGCAAGCATAAGGACCTGGGTTCAATCAATCCCTAACCCTGAAAAAAAACAAAATTAAAGTTGGAGGAAAAAGAGGAGAAGAAAGGAAGGAAAGCAAGTGAGCAAGAAAGGTGACTGAGAAGCTACAGAGCTGAACTGAGAACCCAAGCCGTGACTCCTGCGTTTTCAGCACTACCATGCTACTCAATGGTATGCCTGCTTTAGCATCGTGCACACTGGAATGCAGAACGGAGCAGGGGTGATAAGTCCCAGACTCAGTGGGTCCCCATGAGGAACGAGTTTGATGGAGATATGTAGGACATTTTGTTATGCTGTATTTTATTTTTAGAGTTTTGTGAGACAGGGTCTCATGTAGCCCAGGCTGGTGTCATACTTACTGTGTAGCTGAGGACGACTTGAACTCCTGATCCTCCTGCTTCCACCTCTCAAGTGTTGGGTTACAGGCATGCCTTACCACACCCGACTGGAAAGTGTGTGTCATAAAAATATATTTATTTATGAGAGAGAGGGAGAGCGAGAGAGAATGGGTGCACCAGGGCCTCTAGCCACTGCAAATGAACTGTAGACCCATGTGCCATCTTGTGCATCTGGCTTACTTACATGAGTTCTGGGGAACCGAATCTGGGTCCTTAGGCTTCACAGGCAAGTGCCTTAACCACTAAGCCATCTTTCCAGCCCCAAGTGGGTGACTCAAAAGGGGATCAAATCTCCCTGGGCTGGCCACTGGGAAGACAGCAAAGCTAGTTGCTGGTGGTGGTTGGCCCTGATGTTTGACCACTGAGAACCAAATTGCTTCCTGCACTGATTTTGCCATAGGACTTTAAACAATTTTTTAAATATCTTATTTATTTATTTGAGAGAGAGAGAGAGAGTACCAGGACCTCTAGCCACTGCAAACAAACTCCAGATGTACACTCCACCTTGTGCATCTGGCTTATGTGGGTCCTGGGAAATTGAACCTGGGTTTGTTGGCTTTGCAGGCAAGCACCTTAGCTGCTAAGCCATCACCCCACTGATTTTTGTTTTGTTTTCATTTTCTAATCTGTAAAATTGGGAGTACAGCTATAGCTACCTCATCAGGTTGCAGTGAGAATGAAAAGAAAATGCACACAGAGAGCTTAGCAAGGTATTTGTCACATAGAATGAACCCAACAAATGTGACCCATCATGGTCACTGATGTTCCTGTAACCTGGAGTGGGAGGTTGAGGTCATGACACCAGCATCTATTAGTAAAGAAAACAGAGAAGGAAACATCTATGGAGCCTATCTGGTAGATCGACAGTGACCAAGAGCGACCATTACACCCAAGACAAGTGCCCCAGAGTGGAGCTGTGGGCTCCCGGAGACTCAAGGACTGTTTGATATTTTCACTAGAATTCACTCCCAAGATGGATCCATCCACACATTCCCTGACCAGACACTTATTAAAAATCCAGTGATCTAGAAAAGAATTTTTCTGCATTAAGAAATCTATCTTAGGGCTGGAGAGATGGCTTAGCAGTTAAGCGCTTGCCTGTGAAACCTAAGGATCCCAGTCCAGGACCTACATAAGCCAGATGCACAAGGTGGTGCATGCATCTGGAGTTCGTTTGCGGTGGCTGGAGGCCCTGATGCGCCCATTCTCTCTCTCTCTGCCTCTTTCTCTCTCAGTCTGTCTCTCTCAAATAAATAAATAAAAATAAACAAAAAAATCTTAAAAAAAAGAAATCTATCTTAAAGATAATCAGCTATTTAAAGCAATAAGTTACTGTATCTTTTGAAAATATTTTAATTTATTTATCATTTATTTAAGAGAGAAAGAGACAGAGAGAAAGAGGCTGACAGAGAGATTGAGTATGGGTGTGCCAGGGCCTCCTGCCACTGCATATAAATTCCAGACACATGTGTTACTTTGTGCATCTGGCTTTACAGGGGTACTAGGGAATTGAACCCAGGCATCAGGCTTTGCAAGCAAAGGGCTTTGAACCACTGAGCAATCTCACCAGCCCAAGTTACTATATGTTTACAACATATGTTAAAATAAATTAAAATTAAATTAATTACAATGATAGCACCAAGACTCTTTAAGAAAGGAGACATGTAGGTCAACCATCTTAATGTCTTTCATTATACACAGAGCATGGTAATGCTATCATATGAAGGTAGTGAAAAGTTAGAGGTGTATATTGTAAATCACAGCTCAACTATTAATAGCAACAAAAAGTAATATAACCCATAAGCCAATAGTAGAGAAAATATAAAATTATTAAAAATACCTCAATTTAGGAACTAGGAAGATGGCTTGGCAGTTAAAAGAAAATGCCTGTAAATATTGATGGCCTGAGTTCGATTCCAAAGCAACCACATAAAGCTGGATGCAAAACAGTGCATATGAAGCTGGGCATGGTGGCATATACCTTTAATCCCAGAACTTGGGAGGCAGAGGTAGAAGGATGGCCGGCCATGAGTTCAAGGCCAGCCTGAGACTACATAGTGAATTCCAGGTCAGCCTGGGCTAGAGCAAGACCCTACCTCAAAAAATAAAAGAAAGAAAGAAGGAAGGAAGGAAGGAGGTGAAAAAGATAACAAAAAATATAACAAAACGAAAAAAAAAAACAAACAGTGCATGCATCTGGTGTATACACTGGCAAGAGACCCTGGCATGCACACACACACACACACACACACACACACACAAATAAAATTAAAAAAATAGAAGCAAGACTAGTTGGAAAGAAGAGATTCAGTGGAAGGGGATGGGGCATAGAGGACAAAAGAAAGGATAATAAAAATGGGAAAAAATAGCAAATAGGAAAAAGAAAGGGCTGGGGAAATGGCACAGCTGTCAAAGGTGCTTGCTTGCAAAGCCTGCCATCTTCGGTTCAATTCCCCAGAACCTACATAAAATCAGATTCGCAATGTGCCACACACACCTGGAGTTCATTTACAGGGCAAGAGGCCCTGACACACCCATACTCTGTGTCTCTCTCACACTCATTCCCTTTCTCCAATAAATATGTTCAGAATTATACTGATCTCATTTTATAAAAAAATGAAACAAACAAACAAACAAATTATCCACAAGAAGGCAAGAAAAGGAGTACAAAGAGAGATGATAAATAGAAGACAAATACCAAATGGTAGACTGAAGTTCAACAGTTTTACTACATTAAAAGTAATTTAAAACACAGAAGGTAGGGGCTGGAGAGATGGCTTAATGGTTAAGGTGCTTGCCTATGAGGTCTAAGGACTCAGTCTCGATTCCCCAGTACCCACATAAGCCAGATGCACAAGGTGGTGCATGCATCTGGAATTCATTTGCAATGGTTGGAGGCCCTGGAACATCCATTCTCTCTCTTTCTCAAATAAATAAATAAATATCAGGAGGTAGATTGGATTAGAAGAATAAACCCCTACTGTATGTTACTCGAAATCAACTCTGGGGGCTGGGGAATCTGTCTTGGTGGTAAGAATACTTGCCTGGCATGCATATGACTCTGGATTTGCCTCCCAATAAAACAACAACAACAAAAAAAAACTCTCTAAAAATAAATACATAGGTTAAAAGTAAAATAAAAAACTATAACATGCAGGCTTGTAATCTATCTGCTCATGAGGTTGAGCTTTTGGATAACAAGTTCAGGCTAGAGAGATGGCTCAGAGGTTAAAGGCACTTGCTTGCAAAGCCTCATGACCTGGGTTCATTTCCTCAGTACCCACATAAAGCCAGATGCACAAAACGGGGCTTGTGTCTGGAGTTCATTTACAGTGGCAGGAGGCCCTGGCATACCCATACACTATCCCACCCCCTCTGCTTCTTTCTTTCTTTCTGTTTCTCTCTCACTCAAATAAATAAATGATTATTTTTAAGGCTATTTGAAGTACTTAGCAAGATTTTGTGTGTGTGATACAAACAACAAGTCAGAATAGTAGTATTAATACTGGACAATATGCACGACTATCAAGGAAAGTTACCAGGGACAGAGGGACATTTCATAATAACTAACAAAAGAATCAATTCATCAAGAGGACCAACCTATCAATCCTAACAAAACTTCAGCATTCACAAATTGAAAACTGAAAAGAGACACACAAATCCCAATTTTAGTTAAATATATCCTCTCTCAATAATTGATAGACCAGTAGGCGGAAAGCCAATAAGGATGTAGAAGAGTTCTGGTTAAGGTGGGGGCATAGTTGCAGAAAAGTGGATGGATCTGGAAAGAATTATACTAAGTGAGGTAACCCAGGCCCAGAAAGCCAAGCGCCACATGTTCTCCCTCATATATGGATCTTAGCTACAGATGATTGGGCTTCTGTGCGAGAAGGAAAAAATCAGTAGCAGAGGCCAGTAAGTTAAAAAAGGAGATAGAAAGGGAAGAGAAAGAAAGGGAGGAGGGCTTTTATTAGGTTGGTATTGTATATATGTAAGTAGAAAGATTGAGATGGGGAGGGAATATGATGGAGAATGGAATTTCAAAGGGGAAAGGGGGGAGGGTAATACCAGGGATATTTTGTATAATCATGGAAAATATTAATAAAAATTGAGGAAAAAAAAAAGATGGGGGCATAGGTACCACGCCAAAGCAGCCTAGGGGGGAAAAATACAAAAAAAAAAAAAAAAAAAAAAAAAACAGAAAAATACACACTTTTACTAAAAAGTGAGGTGTATAGGAAATTGAAATGGCAGCGGAGAAGTAGGAGAGATCCAGAGCACCCAGAGCCCGCTGGGCGGCAGAAGCGCCTCCGGCAGGCCAGTGGACTGGGGCGGCGGCAGCGGGGCGGTAGCCAGGCTCGGCTTGAGCCGCAGGAACAGCCAGGTGAGGGGATTTTCCACTCACACCGGAGCTCTCCGCAAACTCAAGAAACGTAAAGAGAGAACGGCAGTGAACAACAGAGCAGCAGATCACAAGGTAGAAGAACACGTGGAACAGCGGCGAACTAGAGCAGCATCGGCAGCCTCCCCTCCCCCACCGCTAGTGCCCGGCTCCAGCGAACAGAGCAGCGGTCCAGGGACCCTGGCCACACCAACTTGAACCAACAGCAGGACCCAAGCAGGAGCAGAGGTAACTGGGATTACACCAGGGAAGGGTGTCACCTGTCACAAGCTGACTTGGAACCCTCAACAGAACAGAAATCTTAACCTCCTTGTTGTCAGGATTAAGGGAGTGGGTGAGGCACCACACAGCCTAAGGACAGACAGAGGATCTGGTTGTGATAATACCTACTCTTGGATAAATACTCTGAGCTGTTTTTCATTGAAAGTGTATATTGTTTACTTAAATTTAGAAACTTCTGTATTTGGTTCCACTCAGCCTACTTGAATACTCTCATAGCAGGCAAACCCAACACCTAGGGTCACTTTTTTAGATACTCTGAGAGTCTTGAGAGCCACACCTAGCACCTTAAGCTCCTACCCTGAAGTTATATAACATCAAATAGATTAATACATCTAATAATACCCAGCTACCTAGAAAATCCAATCATTAAATAATCCAGGATGCAAAAATATATACATTGTAACACAAGAAACACCAAAAATCAAGACACTATAAATCCACCAAAAAGTATTAATGCATCAGAAATGACCTCCAGTGAGAACAAGTTAGAGGAAATGCCTGAGAAAGATTTCAAAAGAATGATTATAAATATGTTCAAAGAAGTCAGAGAAGAAATCAAAGGAATGAAAGAGGAAATCAAAGGAATCAAAGAAAACACAGGATGCCAATTTAATGAAATAAAGAGGTCAATACTAGACATAAATAAGGAAATAGAAATAATGAAGAAAAACCAGTCGGAATTACTAGCAATGAAGAACACAGTTAATGAAATAAAAAACTCTGTAGAAAATCTCACCAGTAGAATGGATGAAGGAGAGGACAGAATATCTAAGCTAGAAGACTAGGTGGCAGATCTAATACAGTCCAACAAAGAGAAAGACAAAATAGAAAAAAATAGAAAAGTATGAGTGGGAATTTCAAGATATTCAGGACACTATGAAAAGATCAAACATAAGAATTCAGGGCATAGTAGAAGGAGAAGAATTTCACTCCAAAGGCATAGTAGGCGTCTTCAACAAAATCATGGAAGAAAACTTCCCCCAAATTGGGAAAGAGGTGCCAATGCAGATACAGGAATCCTTTAGAACACCAGCCAGACAAAACCTGGAAAGAACCTCTCCTCACCATATTATAATCAAACTACCAAACACACAAACCAAAGAAAAAATATTGAAAGTAGTCAGAGAGAAAAATCAAGTTACATACAAAGGCAAGCCCATCAGGATTACAGCAGATAACTCAACACAAACTTTAAAAGCCAGAAGGGCATGGAGTGATGTATTCCAAGTCCTGAAAGATAACAACTGTCAACCAAGGTTACTTTATCCTGCAAAGATATCCATTCAAATAGATGGAGAAATAAGGACATTCCACGACAAAAGCAAGCTAAAGGAGTATTTGAAGACAAAACAAGCTCTACAGAAAATACTTGAAAGAATCCTCCATGCTGAAAAAAAAGAAAAGCACACATATAAGGAACTGGGGAAAAAACAAACAATACTCAAATACTAGTTAACACAAGAGAGCAAAGGTAAAACCAGAAGAACTACAAAAAAACGGCAAAAATGAATACACACCTTTCAATACTATCTCTTAATATCAACAGCCTCAATGCCCCAACCAAAAGGCATAGGTTCGCAGACTGGGTTAAAAAGCAGGATCCTTCAATTTGTTGCCTCCAAGAAACCCACCTTTCTACAAAGGATGGACACTATCTTAGGGTGAAAGGTTGCAAAAAGGTGTTTCAAGCAAATGGACCAAGAATACAAGCAGGGGTTGCTATCCTAATATCTGACAAGGTAGACTTCAGTCCAACATTAATTAAGAAAGATAAGGAAGGCCACTTTATATTGATTAAAGGCACCCTCCAACAGGAAGACATAATACTCATAAACATATATGCACCTAACATGGGGCCCCCAAATTCATCAAAGAAACGCTATTAGGACTAAGGTCACAGATAACACCAAACACAGCAGTAGTAGGTGACTTCAACACCCCACTCTCATCAATTGACAGGTCATCCTGGGAAAAAATAAACAGAGAGAGACATCTGGACTAAATGAGGTCATAGAAGGAATGGACCTAACAGATATCTACAGGACATTTCATCGAAATGCTGCAGAATATACATTCTTTTCAGCAGCACATGGAACATTCTCTAAAATAGACCATATATTAGGACACAAAGCAAATCTTAACAAATACAGGAAAATTTAAATAATTCCTTGCATTCTATCTGACCACGATGGAATCAAACTACAAATCAATAGCAAGAAAGGCTATAGAGCATACACAAAATTAAACAACACACTACTAAATAATGAATGGGTCAATGAAGAAATCAAGAAGGTAATCAAAAAATTTATAGAGTCCAACGATAATGAGAACACAACATACCAAAATCTCTGGGACACAATGAAGGCAGTCCTAAGAGGTAAATTTATAGCTTTAAGCGCCTATATTAAGAAATTAGCAAGGTTGCAAGAAAACGACCTAATGCTTCACCTTAAAGCCTTGGCAAAAGAAAAACAAGGCAAACCAAAAATCAGTAGATGGGAAGAAATAATAAAGATTAGGGCAGAAATTAATGAAATAGAAACCAAAAAACAATTCAAAGAATCAATGAAACAAAGAGTTGGTTCTTTGAGAGGATAAACTAGACTGATAAACCCTTAGCAAATCTGAGCAAAAGAAAGAGAGAAGAGACACAAATTAATAAAACTAGAGATGAAAAAGGTAACATCACAACAGATGCCAGAGAAATTCAAAAAATCATAGGGACATACTATAAAAGTATATACTCCACAAGGTATGAAAATCTGAAAGAAATGGATGATTTCTTTGATTTATATGACCTACATAAATTAAATCAAGATGAGATTAATCACTTAAATAGACCTATAACAAGCATGGAGATCCAAGCAGTTATCAAATATCTCCCAACTAAAAAAAGTCCAGGCCCAGATGGATTCATTGCTGAATTTTACCAGACCTTCAGGGAAGAACTAGCACCATTGCTTCTTAAGCTTTTCCATAAAATAGAAAAAGAAGGAATCCTACCGAACTCCTTCTATGAAGCCAGCATCACCCTGATACCAAAACCAGGCAAAGATAGAACAAAAAAAGAAAATTACAGACCACTCTCCCTCATCAACATAGATGCAAAAATTCTCAACAAAATATTGGCAAACAGAATACAAGAATGTAGCAGAAAGATCATTCACCCTGACCAAGTAGGCTTTATCCCAGAGATGCAGGGATGGTTCAACATATGCAAATCGATAAATGTAATACATTATATAAATGGACTGAAGGACAAAAATCACATGATCATCTCATTAGATGCAGAGAAAGCGTTTGACAAAAAACCAACATCCCTTCGTGATAAAAGTCCTACAGAGACTGGGAATAGAAGGAACATATCTCAATATAATAAGGGCTATTTATAACAAGCCTACAGCCAACATATTATTAAATGGGGAAAAACTGGAAGCTTTTCCACTAAAATCAGCAACAAAAACAGGACAGTGTCCACTGTCCCCACTTTTATTTAATATACTACTGGAAGTCTTAGCCATAACAATAAGGCAAGAGATGCACATAAAAGGGATACAAATCGGAAAGGAAGAGATCAAGTTATCATTATTTGCAGATGACATGATTCTATATATAAGGGACCGTAAAGACTCTACCAGCAAACTGTTAGAGCTGATAAACACCTACATCCATGTAGCAGGATACAAAATAAATACACAGAAATCAGTAGCATTCATATATGCTAACAACAAACACACAGAGGATGTAATCAGATAATCACTCCCATTCACAATTGCATCAAAGAAAATAAAGTACCTTGGAATAAACCTAACCAAGGAAGTAAAGGATCTCTACAATGAAAACTATAAAACACTCAAGCGAAAAATTGCAGAAGACACTAGGAAATGGAAAAACATCCCTTGTTCCTGGATTGGAAGAATCAATATTGTAAAAATGGCAATCTTACCAAAAGCAATCTACACATTTAATGCAATCCCCATCAAAATTCCAATGGCATTCTTCACGGAAATAGAAAAAACAATCCAAAAATTCATTTGGAATCACAAAAAACCTCGAATATCTAAAATAATACTGAGCAACAAAAATAAGGCGGGAAGTATCACCATACCTGATTTTCACCTATACTACAGAGCCATAGTAACAAAAACAGCATGGTACTGGCACAAAAGCAGACATGTAGATCAATGGAACAGAATAGAGGACCCAGATATAAATCCAGGTAGCTATAGCTACGTGATATTCGATAAAAATGCCAAAAATACACATTGGAGAAAAGACAGCCTCTTCAGCAAATGGTGCTGGGAAAACTGGATAGGTATCTGTAGAAGGATGAAAATAGATTCTTCTCTCTCTCCATGCACAAGAATTAAGTCCAAATGGACTAAAGACCTTAACATCAGACCTGAAACTCTGAAATTGATAGAGGAAAAAGTAGGGGAAACCTTTCAACATATTGGTCTTGGCAAACACTTTCTGAATATAACCCCAATTGCTCAGGCAATTAAACCACAGATTAACCACTGGAACCTCATGAAATTACAAAGATTTTGCACTGCAAAGGACACTGTGAATAAAGCAAAGAGACAACCTACAGAATGGGAAAAAATCTTCACCAGCTATATATCTGATAGAGGATTAATATCTAGGATATACAAAGAACTCAAAAAGTTAAATAATAAGAAATCAAACAAGCCAATCAAAAAATGGGCTATGGAGCTAAATAGAGAGTTCTCAAAAGAAGAAATACGGATGGTGTAATAAGCATCTAAAAATATGTTCTACATCCCTAGTCATCAGGGAAATGCAGATTAAAACTACATTGAGATTCTATCTCACTCCTGTCAGGTTGGCTACCATCATGAAAACAAATGATCATAAATGCTGGCGGGGATGTGGAAAAAGAGGAACCCTTCTACACTGCTGGTGGGAATGCAATCTGGTCTAGCCATTGTGGAAATCAGTGTGGAGGTTCCTAAGACAGCTAAAAATTGATCTACCATATGACCCAGCTATAGCACTCCTAGGCATATATCCTAAGGACTCATCCCATTTCCTTAGAAGTACATGCTCAACCATGTTTATTGAAGCTCAATTCATAATAGCTAGGAAATGGAACCAGCCTAGATGTCCCTCAACTGATGAGTGGATAATGAAGATATGGCACATTTATACAATGGAGTTCTACTCAGCGGTAAAAAAAAAAAAAATGAAGTTATGAAATTTGCAGGAAAATGGATGGATCTGGAAAGGATTATACTAAGTGAGGTAACCCAGACCCAGAAAGCCAAGTGCCGCATGTTCTCTCTCATATGTGAATCCTAGCTACAGATGATTGGGCTTCTGTGTGAGAAGGAAAAAACTCAGCACCAGAGGCCAGTAAGTTAAAAAGGAGATATAAAGGGAAGAGAAAGGAAGGGAGGAGGGTACTTAATAGGTTGGCATTGTATATATGTAAGTAGAAGAATAGGTTAACGGGGGTGAAAAGGCCCAAAGTGAGGTTAGGGGAAGAGATTGAGTAAAGGAAAGGTGGAGGGAGGGCTAATCAACATCTAAGAGGATACAGATAAATCATATGGAATCCTCCGTTTTTGGACAATGGAACATTCAGGAGCCATAGATTGTTAGAAAATTTTCAGTGCCAGGGATGGGATACCTCCAGTGAGTTGTTGGCCAGGGAGGTCCCTGATGCCCCCAAAACATTATAGGCCATTTCCAAGGCCCTATTGCTGAGGACTCCACATACTGGGGCTGCAAGGCCACTGAGAAATCCTGCTGGAACTGAGCTGATAACCTCTCCATGTAGACCAGCTGACAGAAAGCTGGAAGATCTCACTCTGTAGCCCAGGCTGGCCTGGAACTATGTAGTCCAAGCTTCCCTCCAACTTGGCCTCAGTCTCCCAGGAGTTGGAATTACAGGAGTGAGCCACTGCACCCAGCTTAGGGATGGGTTTTATATGGAAGGCTTCTGGGCTTTCTTATGGCACACTGGAGCATGGGCCTTTAATTGAATATTTCTCAAGGCAAGTTACCCACCTCTTCTAGCAGAAACTGCCTTACCTGCAGCTCCTAAAAACAAAGATTTGTGGTGGCTTTTCTTTTTTGTCTTCCAAATTTTTATTAACAACTTCCATGATTATAAAAAATATCCCATGGTAATTCCCTCCCTCCCCCCACTTTCCCCTTTGAAACTCCATTCTCCATCATACCCCCTCCCCATCTCAATCAGTCTCTTTTTAATTTTTGATGTCATGATCTTTTCCTCCTCTTAAGATGGTCTTGTGCAGGTAGTGTCAGGCACTGTGAGGCCATGGATATCCAGGCCATTTTGTGTCTGGAGGGAGCACGTTGTATGAAGTCCTACCCTTCCTTTGGCTCCTACATTCTTTCTGCCTTATGGTGGCTTTTTCAAAGGTCCCTGAGGAAATGGAAGTAAAAGAAAACTAAAATTGGGCTGGAGAAATGGTTCGGCTGTTAAAGGCACTTGCTTGTAAACCCTGAAGGCCTGGGTTTGATTCCCTAATACCCACATAAAGACAGATGAACAAAGTGGTGCATTCATCTGGAGTGTGTTTGCAGTGGCAACATGCCCTGGCATGTCAGCTTTCTATCTCCCTCTTTCTCTCCTTATTAAAAAAAGAAAGAAAGAAAAAGTAAAATTACAAAACTTAAATGGAAACAACATGAAGTTGGTACTTTGGGCATGATGGTACACACCTTACTCCCATCTGTCAGGAGACAGGCAGGAGGAGTGGGAGCCCAGGGCCAGCCTGGGATGCATAGCAAGATCTTATCACAAAACCATATCGTAAGCGTCTATAAAACTCCCAGAGTGTAGTGCATGGTGAAATGTGTGGGTCAAGTTTCAGTTTCCTGCATATGGTTATCCAGTTTGTCCAGCACCATTTGTTGAAGATGCTGTCTTTTTTCCAGCCTATATTGTTTGGGCCTTTATCGAATGTCAAGTAGCTATAGTTGCTTGACCCAAAGTCCGGGTCCTCAAGTCTATTCCATTGATCTATACTCCTGTTTTTATGCCAGTACCATGCTGTTTTTATTACTATGGCTTTGTAATATAGCTTTAGATCAGGTATGCTGATGCCTCCAGAGGTATTTCTTTTGCTGAGGATATGTTTGGAAATACGAGGCCTTCTGCCTTTCCATATGAAATTTGAGATCATTTTTTCTATCTCTGTGAAGAACACTGTAGGGATTTTAATTGGAATTGCATTAAATCTGTAAATTGCCTTTGGTAGGATTGTCATCTTCACAATGTTAATTCTGCCTATCCAGGAACATGGGAGGTCTTTCCATTTTCTCAAGTCCGTCTCAATTTCTTTTTTGAGTGTTTTTATGTTTTCATTGTATAGATCTTTCACTTCCTTGGTTAACGTTATTCCAAGGTATTTTTTTTGTTGTTGTTGCAATTGAAAATGGGACTATGTCCCTTATTTCTTTTTCTGTATCTTTGTCCTTTGCATAAAGGAAGGCTACTGATTTTTGTGCATTGATTTTGTATCCTGCTACTTTGCTATATGAGTTAATCACCTTCAGGAGTTTTGGGATGGAGTCTCTCGGGTCTCTTACATATATAATCATGTCATCAGCGAATAAAGCTAACTTAACTTCCTCCTTTCCAAATTGTATCCCTTTTATTTCCTTCTCCTGTCTTATTGCTTGAGCTAGGACTTCCAGTACTATATTGAAAAGCAGAGGTGAGAGTGGACAACCCTGTCTTGTTCCTGATCTTAATGGGAATTCCTCCAGTCTCTCTCCATTAAGTATTATTTGGGCCTTCGGAACTTCATATATTGCCTTTATTAGGTTAAGATATGAACCAACCATGCCAACTCTCTCCAATGTTTTGAACATGAAGTGATGTTGAATCTTGTCAAAGGCCTTTTCTGCATCTATCGAAATGATCATGTGGTTTTTATGTTTAACCTTGTTTATGTGATGTATTACATTGACAGATTTCCGTATGTTGAACCACCCCTGTGTTCCTGGAATGAATCCCACTTGGTCAAGGTGGATAATGCTTTTGATGTGTTGTTGGATTCGGTTTGCAAGGATTTTGTTTAGGATCTTTGCACATGCACTACACTCAAGTCCAAATGGATCAAAGATCTCAATATAAGACCAGAAACTCGAATACTACTGGAAGAAAATTTAGGAAGTACTTTCCATGATATAGGAATGGAAAAAGACTTCCTGAACAAAACCCCAGTAGCTCATGAACTTAAACCGTCACTCAACCAATGGGACCACATGAAGCTGAAGAGTTTCTTTACAGACAAGCATACAATAAGCAAAGCCAATAGATTACCCACAGAATGGGAGAAAATATTTGTGGGTTATCCAACTGATAGAGGACTAATCTCTAGAATCTACAAAGAACTCAAAAATCTAAACAGTAAGAAGTCAAACACCCCACTCACAAAATGGGGCAAAGAGCTGAACAGGCAGTTCACAGAGGAAGAAATAGAAATGGCAAACATACACTTAAGAAAATGTTCATCATCCCTAATCATCAGAGAAATGCAAATTAAAACAATTATGAGATTCCACCTTACCCCAATAAGGATAGCAAACATCAAAAAATCAAATAAAAATAAATGCTGGCGAGGATGTGGAGAAGTAGGAACACTCATCCACTGTTGGTGGGAATGTAGGATGGCACAACCACTTTGGAAAGCAATATGGAGACTTCTGAAAAAGCTGAGTATAGAGATACCAACAGACCCAATTATTCCCTTACTGGGCATCTACCCTAAAACCTTCAAACCACAGACTAAAGAGATTTGCTCAACCATGTTTATAGCGGCTCAATTTGTAATAGCTAAGAGCTGGAATCAACCCAGATGTCCATCACTAGAAGAATGGATAACTAAGATGTGGTATATCTACACAATGGAATTCTATACAGTAGTAAGAAAAAATGACACAATGAAATTTGAGGAAAAATGGTTGAACCTGGAACAGATCATTCTCAGTGAACTTACCCAATCACAGAAAAAAAATCGCCACATAGTCTCACTCATCTACAGCACCTAACCTGAATCTACCGAAGATACCTTACATACCCAGCAAGCATCTCCTAGACTAGACACTAGGATGGAAGGGGAGGGAGGGGGGGCATCAAAGGGGTGGGAAACACAAATCTAGACCCAAACGGCAATGGTACCATAATCTTCTACTTACTAAAAGACAGACCAAATGGCTGATCCTTCACCAGGCCCATACAGGGAACACCTGAACCACAAGACACTGGAGAGGGTAAGATTAAGACTAACCTTAATCTCCTACATCTTCCCTCCCTCACTTCCCCTCTCCCTGTCTCTCTCTCTCTTATCTCTAACTCTTGTATATTAGTTATCTTTTTCCTCATTTTCTTAGTGGGCACTGACCTGTAACTCCCAGATCCAGCATGGGGCTATCATCCACAATGAGCTTTTGATCAGAGAGACCTACAAGGTTTCCTAAAAGACAGACAGATTTCTGTCAGAGTACTTGATGACCCACCAAAGGTTAGTGGTAAGACCCTACTGCTGAAGATACCTTATGTGATGGACATGAAAATTAGAATGGCATGGCTGGAAGTTGGATGAGAGTCAGTCCCCAGACAGTCAGCGCGTCTAGTGCCAGAAAGTGCTACATGGGCGACTGGGGGAAATTGACCAATATCTATCGAAGCAACGCATGGTCTAACCTACTAAGCAGCAAATAACTTGTTGTGATGCCCACACAAGTGCAGTGGTGGCACACAGCCATGGTGGGGAACCAACTGCTCTCAATTTGGCTAACTGATCCCCTCACTGGTATGGGACCCATAGCTGGAGCTGGGAAACAAGTCAGAACCAGATCCAAACATAAGCCCACTCTCCAATATCAAGCTACCATCAATTGTGGGCTACAAGAGGGCCTACACCTATTAAATTCTCTATAAAAAAAAAAATTAAGGGTTATTTCATTTGTCCTGGTGCTAACTTACTCTCCGTTGGAGAATCTGCTTCTCTTTTTCAGATAGATGTAGATCCTAAGGAGAGAGCCACCCCATCATACCTCAAAAGGGCCCCGGCTGAAACTAAGAAAAATTGGAGAAACAAGCAATGGGGCTGTTTTCCTGATGAACCGGACACCAGCACAAGGGGGAAGGAGATCAGCACAGAGAAAAATCAACTCCTACCAAATCAGAGAGCCAGAGACCCAGAGGCCCCCAACACCTCATCACTGAAGCAGACCAAAAATGAACCCAACATGGCTCAGGGAAATTTTGCGGAAAAGGGGGCGGAAAGAATGTCAGAGTCACATGTTGGGTCATGATATGCAGAGACATTTAGCTTACCCATAACTGTGGGCTAACTCCACAATGCATGACCCGTATACCTCAACAAGGAGGGGCCAAGGGGAGGGGGTAGGTCACGGATGAGCCTAATAATGGTACCAAACTGACTGTATTTGCTGAATACAGAACTGACTAATAAAAAATAAAAATAAAAATAATAAAAAAAAAAAACCTCCCAGAGGTGGTCTAAGTTTTAGTTCGGAACTGCCTGTCTGAGCGGAGATAAACAAGCAGTCATCAGTTTTACGGTGTTCAGAAGATAAACTGCCAGGAACTCAGAGAGGAACAACTAACTGTTCAGGGTGTTGAAGGTGGAGAGACATTTTCTGAGGATGTGACCAAACACCTCATACCCATAATCATGAATTCTGCCTGCATGGCCATACACTAAGCATTTCATTTCTCTTGAGTCCTAAAGTATATATATAATCTTTTACTTTTTTTTTTTTTTTTTTTTTTCGAGGTAGGGTCTTGCACTAACCCAGGCTGACCTGGAATTCACTATGTAGTCCAAGGGTGGCCTCGAACTCATGGAAATCCTCCTACCTCTGCCTCCCAAGTGCTGGGATTAGAGGTGTATGCCACCATGCCCAGCCTTATTTATTTACTTATTTTGAGAGAGGGAGGAGAGAGAGAGAGAGAATGGACGCTCCAGGGCCTCTAGCCACTGCAAATGAACTCCAAACACATGCACCACCTTGTGCATCTGGTTTACGAGGGCACTGGGGAATCAAATCTGGGTCCTTAGGTTTTGCAGGCAAGTGCCTTAACCGCTAAGCAATCTGTCCAGCCTGAATCTCATAGTTTTGTTTGTTTGTTTGTTCTGTTTTTAAGGCAGGGTCTCACTCTAACTCAGGTTGACCTGGAATTCACTCTGTAGTCTCAGGGTGGTCTCAAGCTTCTTGGCAATCCTCCTACCTCTGCCTCCTGAGTGCTGGGATTAAAGGCATGTGCCACCATGCCTGGCTCCCATATTTTTTTAAAAACATATTTTATTTATTTATTTGAAAGAAAGAGGCAGACAGAGAAAGAGAGAGAGAGCGCCAGGGCCTCCAGCCCCTGCAAACAAACTCCAGATGCATGCACTCACTTGTGCATCTGGCTTATGTGGGTCCTGGAGAATCGAACGGGGATCCTTTGACTTTGCAAGCAAACACCTTAACTGCTAAGCCATCTCTCCAGCCAGAGTCCCAAAGTTTTAAACCAGATAGTCGGTATTCTGATTGAATCTGCTTTGTGAATATAATGAAGAGTAATTGTGATGAACAATGTGTATGAGGTCAAAGGCAGTAAGTGCGTCCTCTAGAAATGGTAGTTTTGATTGCTGATTATAACAGTGGGGAGTATAAGGGCTGGCCAAGCACATGTGGGACTCCCACTAGGAAGGATTCAAGCCCAGGGCTTTGGCACACAGCCCCCCTCTGCCATATCCCTTTCCTCCTGCCTCCCCCTCCTTCTTTCTTCCTTTTTAAATATATATTTATTTCAGAGAGAGAGAGGATGGGTTGAATGGGCACACCAGAGCCTCTAGCCATTGCAAACAAACTCCAGATGCATGAGCCACTTTGTACATCTGACTTTATGTGGGTTTTGGGGAATCAAAGCCGGATCCTTGGGTTTTGCAGACAAATGCCTTAACCACTGAGTCATCTCCCAGCCCTCCCTCTCCTCCTCTATTCTTTCTGGATTCTATCTTAAATGCTCTCCTGGCATCTCTATCTTCCTTTCAGAGTGATATCAAAATGGGAATTAAGGATTTTGAGGGCTCAGATGTGGCTCAGTGCTAAGAGTGCTTGCCTAGCATGTGCAAGGTCTTATGTTCAAGCCTCATCACGGCCACAGATAACTTTAAAATATTAAGATTTGGATACAGTGTGTATTGAGTCTGTAGATCATTTTGGGAATCTTGCATCTTAATGGGTGTTCAGATCTATGCACAGGGTGGGCTCCTGTTGCGCTCTGGATTCTAGTGCTGCCATCAGGCCCAACTCAGAGGGTTTAGGACGTACTTGAGGGGGCACATGCACAGGTACTGCTGGGAAATGAGAGAACTAACACCCTCTCAGACACATCTTTCTGAGAGGAGGCTGGAGACCAACAGAGGGATTTCTCAAACCCTAGGGAAGAAACCCACACTGCCATCTTGAATCTGGCACTAGATGCTGGCATAAAGTTCATCCTGGCAAAAATGGAGGTGTAACTAATGGAGACTATCCAAGAGCTAGGCATGGTGGCATATGCCTTTAATTCCAGTCCAACAGGCAGAGGTAGAATGATCACTGAGAGTTTGAGGACAGCTTGGAATATAGTGAGTTAAGGTCAGTATGGGCTAGAGTGAGATCCTGCCTTAAAAACAGAATATCCAGTGGGTTGAGAGTTCCAGAGCCACCCCAGCTGTGGGGCTTCTCTTGGCCTATCCACCCCCCACCCCACCCCATGACTCATGGGCTTATGAGCAATCCTCATATGCCTGATTTAGAGGACTTACTCACTCTTCAGAGAAACTTTAATGCAGCAAAGCAAATGTCAGCAAGTGAGACACGGCTTAGCCCATCACCCTGGCCTGTAGTCGGCTTCCTGCTCCCTAAGCTCTCCCTGGCCACTCCACATCTGTGTAGGCCACACAGTGGGCTTCCAGATTACACAGGGATGAATAAGAGGGTCAGAGATGTGAAACCTGGGATCAGTTTAACCAAGCCCTTAAGTGTGGTCAGAGGTTGAAGATGAGCTCCACAACACAGGAGTTCAGAGGCAGGTGAGGGCTCAACCCCTGAGCTTCTACCTGGGCTACACATTGAGGAAGCCTTACCTCGGTTAGACAGACGGAGTGGATAAAAGCAATCAGGCCAGGTCTGCATGGCCTTCTCATATATGAGCTTTCCAAGAAATCACTGTGGAGTGTGATTCGGGGAACGGAGGTGGGGAGAGGCACAGCCTCAGGCAGAGTATTTGAAGTAACACGTGTAGAGAAACGGGTCATCCTGAGCTCTGCACTATCTCATTTGCCAGCAAAGTGCATGTTGGGTTAGCTGAGGCCTCTGGGCCCTTTTGAAGTGAGTTTGTCTGGGATCCTCCTATCAGGCAGCAGCCTAGTGAAATAGCATGAATCCCAACAATTCCCTGCTGGCCTAGGTTAGGGAACCATGGCCCACGAGCAGAGCTGGAGCTTAGGCTGTGTCAACCAAGGAGAGCATACTCCTACTGCCTTCCTCCACCAACGCAGAGGAAGTTGCTGAGAAGGCAAGTTGAGCCTGCCTTATACTCAAACCCACTCACTGAGGGGATGATCTGTGGCCTCCTGACAGAAGTATCCAGAAGAATTAGTTGCAAGGATGAAAAGGGGGGGGGGTGTGGGCCTTTCAAGTGAATGTTATCCACTCCACATCTCCATCCCTCAGCCATCTCTGCACAGCTTTTTCTGAGTCAGCCATGTACCAGGCACAGCAAGGAGAGGCTGGCCACAAGCCCAGCACTCAGGTTGGCAGGAATCAAGGGTTTTGTGCTTCCAGAAGCTTCGAGGATCATCGAGCTTGTTTCAGTCCATTTCACATGTGATGGATCCAAAGTTCAAACCGAGGGAGTGAAGTGTTCTACTGTCCCAGACACTGACCACCTTGAGGACTTGCCTAGGGAAAGCAACATTGTGGATCTTGCTAACAGGGTACACTGCCTTATGAGCAAACAAACATAGCTTCGCATCTACAGCCACCCACCCACCAACCTCACCCTGTTCATTTGGGGGAAAGAAAAAAAAAAAAAAAAGCAAAAACCTAGTAAGAAGGCCCACCCAAAGGTATTCTTCCCTACCCCAAGCCACCAATAGGAATAAGCACTTTTATCTTTTGCTATTTTTATTTTGCACTATAAAAAACAACAACAAAACAAATCAGTAACATACTGCTTTCTTCACATTCACATGGGTCTGAGGAAATTATTGCCTTTTCCCCTGGAGAAATAACCTACAGACAGAAATTAGTACCACATTGCAAAATATGCAAATCCTAATAGTCAGGAACTTGAAGACAAGCCCCAGGGGCACGGAGGAAAGAAGTGTCACAAGAGACAACACACAAGCACACAGGACACTAAGTTGAGGAACGACTTCTCAGCGTCACTGACCCAGAACACAGTGTGTACCCTGTGTCTATGGGCATCCACTGTCACCACCTCAGTGGTTTTTTTGCCTAGGGTCTGAAAAACACTCTTCAAATGACAGCAGAGTTGCTTTGAGGAGAGATGCAACGAGACAGGTTCAAGTATGAATAAAAACCATGCCAAAGTTCAAGGTCAAGGGAGAACCCACAGTGAAAAAAGAAACCCAGAAGAGTTCATGTCTTACTCCTTATGGCCTCCACTGGACTCCAAAATGGAATCTCAAAAACACTTCTGGGTTTGAACTGGCATATAGTCGTGTCCCCACAAACCCAGTAGGGTTATTTTCCTGATCAGCTTATGCCCTGAAGCAACAGAGAACAGACATCAAGATCACCAAAGTTCAAAACCCAAGGTGGAAATTGTGCTTCCTTCAAAGTGAATTGGCTTCACCGTGGCCTTTTCTCGTGACCCAGCAGCTTCTCGTCCCCACGTTGCTGCGGGTTTTTATTGCCTTATGCTTGAAATGAAAAGGCGAACTTCTGAGGTGCAAGGACTGGGTGGTCCTGAGTGGGCAGAGGGTCTGGAAGTACAGTAGTTAGCACACGCTGTGCTATGGTCATGGCTTGTCCTTCCTCCGGTCCCAAGAACCCATCCTCGAGGTCAGTCTGAAGTTCATCTGCAAGCCTGGTGACCACTCACCATCTCACTGGGGCAGCGGGACAGAGAGAGGTCTTCAGTATTGCACAGGCATGAAATGTCCACAAGTTTAAAAAAAAGAAAAAAAAAGAAAAGAAAGAAAACAAAATCACAGTTGCTCTTGGGGCCAGGCTGCTACCTCCACCCGAGTCTCAGCAGGATGTGGCTGTGGCCACAGGGCTCCTGTGGAGCTCCGTGACTGCTGAGTGGGTGGGCACTGGTGCCAGCACCGAGGTAGGGAATGTGCAGTAGGCACCCTGCACGTCAGGGCTCAGTGTCTGTAAGTGATCTAGGAACGAGGAGCTGGCTGCCTCCCCTTGGCAGGAGGGTGGCTGGGGGGTGGGCGTGGAAGGCAGGATCTCAGACTCATACTGCAGGAGCTGGCCCATGAAGCCAAAGTTGGGAGAGATCACACTCCTCCTCTGCTTGATGTAATCAAAGGCCTCCTTCAGGCGGAACTGCTTGGTCTTCATGAGGTAAGCCATGCAGATGGTGGGTGACCGGGAGACCCCAGCCTCACAGTGGACCAGGACCTTGCCACCCTTTTCCCTGACACAGTCTGGAAGGAAGCAAAGAATGCGGCCATGAGTCATAACTGGAATCCACAGGGAGTACCAACACAAGTGTGACCTAGTTTACGACTCTACTGTCCAAGCGCAAGAGCTGCAGTTTTCGAGCTGGGCACGACGGTGCGCACCTGTAACGCCAGCACTTGACAGGCTGAGACATTAGAGAACCATGAGTTCAAGGCCAGGGCCAGCCTGAGCTACAAAGGGAGATCCAGTCTCAAACAAAACAAACAAAACAGGCAGAAAGTTTTGCTAGTCATTAGTCCCCACTACTGCGAATAGAGCTTTCAGGACCTCACCGACTTCTGTCCTTAGCCGCTCCTCAAGACACTTGCATAGATTCGGCCCTGGAGGCACTAGACTTGGAGAAGTACCCTCTCGGGAAATCAGCTTAACTTGGGCTCTACTGATGGGGTTCAAAAGGGCACTGGAAAGAAAACCCTTAAGTCACACTCACATTGCTACTGGGTATGCTTGTTTTTCTGAGTGTCCGAGGCTCAAAGTCTGTCTTAAAGGCAATTCTTGCTTCTCTAGGTCTGAGTCTAAAGATGATGAAGTAACCTCCATCCCAGACTCCTTGGGCAGCCTGTCTTGCTGGGCTAGGGAGGGATGTTTGGCTCAGCTCCCAGGGTTCTCACCAGCAAACATACAGCAAACAGTGCCCAGCCACTAATGATAGCCCTGGCTAAGTGACGCTTTCTAGATGGAGGATATGAATGGCTTTTGCAAACTCTGTCTTGCTCAACAATGGGAGTCACTGCTATGAAGCTGCCACCATCAGTTAGCATTCTTTTGCTCAATGACAAAAAGGGTGCCCCTCCTTTCCTACTCTACCTCTCCTAGCCAACAGAATGACAGCTGTTAAAAATGGGCAAAGGGTATTGCTGAGGACTCCACATACTTGGGCGGCAAGGCCACTGAGAAATTCTGCTGGAACTGAGCTGATAACCTCCTCCATGTAGACCAGCTGAGAGAAAGCTGGAAGAAGGCACTCTACATGTAGTTCAATGGGAGAAAGAGATACCACCAGTGAAGATAGTCAACAGTGAACACTGTGAGTCTTGTAATTGGCCAGCCAGGCCAATGAGCCAACAGGTGCAATAGTGGCACGTCTGTCATGGTAGAAACCAACTGCCCTCCAATTGGACTGGAGGCCCGCTCCATGGGGGGGGAATACATCCCTGATACTGAAAACTTAAAACAGGGGTAGTCATGAGCCCTAGGGGTGTAACATCTGCTGATGTCTGGAAAAATGTATATACTATGCTTATCAAACTGCCCAGTAAGCACTTTTCTTGACATTTATACCCTTATATTAAGGCTACTCTCACTTTGGGTAGAGAATCTTCTCTTTTCAGATGGCAGTGACCTTGGGATGACTCAGAAGGTATCATAGTGCTGGAAAGAAGTGACTGGAGTACTGAGTAACATCTCGATCACACCTTCCAAGGCTCAGGGTCTAATGCGGAAGAGGTGGCGGAAAGAATGTAAGAGCCAAAGGAAGGGTAGGACTCCTTGCAACATCCTCCCTCCAGACATAAAATGGCCTGGATATCCATGACCTCATAGTGCCTGACACTACCTACACAAGACCATCATAAGAGGAGGAAAAGATCATGACATCAAAAAAAAAAAAAAAAAAAAAAAAAAAAAGAGACTGATTGAGATGGGGAGGGGATATGATGGAGAATGGAATTTCAAAGGGGAAAGTGGGGGGAGGGAGGGTAGTACCATGGGATATTTTTTATAATCATGGAAAATGTTAATAAAAATTGAGAAAAAAAATGGGCAAAGGGGACTGGAGGAGTAGTGATTCAGCAGTTAAAGGTGTTTGCTAGCAAAGCCTGATGGCCCAGGTTCAATTCCCCAGTAACCCATGTAAAGCCAGGTTCACAAAGTAGCTCATGCAACTAGAGTTCATCTGCAGTAGCAAGAGGCACTGGCATGCCCATTTCTTTCTCTCTCTCCTTGAAAATAAATAAATAAATAAATAAAAAAAAAATATATATATATATATATTTTTTTTTTTTTTTCCCCCAAGAGAGGGTCTCACTCTAGCTCAGGCTGACCTGGAATTCACTATTTAGTTTCAGGGTAACCTTGAACTCACAGCAATCCTCCTACCTCTGCCTCCCAAGTGCTGGGATTAAAGGCGTGCACCACCATGCCCGGTTTTAAATAAATATTTTTTTGGGGTTTTTTTTTTTTTTTTTTTTGGTTTTATGAGGTAGGGTCTCACTCTAGCCCAGGCTGACCTGGAATTCACTATGGAGTCTCAGGGTGGCCTTGAACTCACAGCAATCCTCCTACCTCTGCCTCCCGAGTGCTGGGATTAAAGGCGTGTGCCACCATGCCCGGCAATAAATATTTTTAAAAATGGGAAAACGGTACTGTTAAGGACAAATCAAATAAAACACACACATAACAAAATACAGTCTTAATTCTCTCTTACTAGTGAAAGAATGACTTCACAGGAAATTAGATGTAAATGGTACTATGTATACGGCTGCGGTATGCAAAAACAAAGCTGTTAAAGGAGGGAAAATGTCAGCCCTCTTAACACCCTCCACCTATAGGTTCCAACTTCAAGTTTGCAAAGGGATCTACAGGATCAAAATTATAAGAGGCCAGAGAAAAATCCTAGAGATTCCCCATCTAAAAACCCCAACAGGGCTGGAGAGATGGCTTCATGGTTAAGACATTTGCCTGCAAAGCCAAAGGATCCAGGTTTGATTCCCCAGGACCCATGTAAGCCAGATGCACAAGGTGGTATATGTGTCTGGAGTTTGTAGTGGCTAGAGGCCCAGGCACACCCATTCTCTCTCTCAAATAAAAACAAAATATAAAAAAATTAAAAATACAAAAGAGAGAGAACCCAAACCCAAAAGAACATCCAGGGTACCTTAGTAGAGGTTTTCCCAATATAATTAGTTCAAAAGAAACAACAAAGAACTCCTGCAATAAAAATTCCTGTAACCTGGTTCCGAGGGGTGACCCCGAGCCCCCAGGATCACGGCGTGAGTTGTGCCCTGTTTCCCTTTGCTTCTTCTCCACGGCTGCCAGCTTTTAGCAGACCCAGCAGCACATCCAAGAATGCACAGGGCCTGCGGTGCACCGCTGCCGGTCCCGACTCCCACGGCACCATCTTCCCCGGGAAGGGGCCAGTGTGTATTTCAGCACCAGGGCCACCAAGGAGGCTGTCTCCCTTCCTTCCAACAGCAGGGGAGCAGGGGAAGGCACTGGGGAAGACACGTCCCATGCTTTCAGAGTGCCACGGGCTTGTATGATGGTGTGCACAGACACAACACACACACAGGACGTGGGGGCATGTTTCTCAGAACAGGATGGGGGCAGATTTCATGACTTCATCTGGTAACTATCTAGATGATGAAAGAACAGGCTGGGAAGGGCAAGGCCTTCCCAGGGTCAAGGATTCCCATCCAGAACCCATCATTTTGGTAGGCTCCCAGGCTCTAAAAGAATTGTTCCAGCCCAGAGGCTCAGGAGACAAGGCCAGGCTCAGCCTTTTGCCTCTGTTGAGTTTCTTGTGTGTAGTGGGCAAAGGTCCACTCATGCGACTGAAGCATGCGGCTGAAGAGAGCCGTTTAACTACCACCTGCACTAGGTAAATGAACTTGTGCTCATACCTAGCTTTCCCCTCCAGCATCCCTTAGAACAAAATACTGAAAAATCATGTCTCAATTCCAGCCACGTATGCTGAAAAAAGGGAGGCAGGACATAAGGTTGAGGAGGGGTGCATGCAGACTTGATAATCGGGCTATGCCCCAGAGAAGAGGATTGGGGGGGGGGGGAGAAATGGGAGTTGGGAGAACAACTCAGGCAATGCTGAGAACCTACAAACCACAAGCCGCAGAGCGGTCCAGGCCCAGAGGCACAGGCCAAGGCCTCGCTCTTCACGATTGTACAACAGAGCAGAGACAACTGCACTAAGCGTGGAGCTGAAGCCAAGCGCTATCTTTAATCCGGAATTAGCTGAAAATGCAAAACAAATTGCCTCCAAAGCTGTTTGCCAAAACTGTGGCAAGCTGCCGGGGCCCTCGAGACTCAGTGCGTAAGTAGTGCTCCCTCGATCCTTCTGTTTGCTTTTAAAAATATCCCAACCTACGCAGAGGCACAGCGAGGCAGGTTCTTCCCTGGCTCTGCTCTCCTCGTGTAGAGCATCACACACGGACACACTCGGCTCCCGCCCAGTGAGAAACAATGACAAGAGCGGCACGGAGTGTTGTCATAAAATTATATTAATTCATTTATCTTGCAAATTAAAACTCCTATTTATAGCAACTTGAGTCCTCCCTTCTGCCTTTTTGGTGGCTGCATCTGTTCTTGGCCCCAACTCTCTTAGTGGCTGCATAAACAAGACATTATTCTTAAGCCAAGCATGGTGTCAGATGCCTGGAATCCCAGTACTTGGCAGGTGGAGGCAGGAGGATCAGGGAAGGCCCTCCTTTACTACCCACAGTTAAGTCTGAGACTAATCTGGGCTACATAAAACCCCACTCCCCCCCCCCAAAAAAAAAATACAAGACACCTTTCTTTCCGAGATGGTAACCCTCTTCAGGACATCAAAGGCCAGAATGCATACCTCCAAAGGGGCTAATGGACAGGAGATGCGGAACCTACCAATGAAGTCTATTGCTTCCTGAAAATGGGAGCTAATGTCAGCTGTGTGGCTGTCTTCCACAGGGATCCACTTGTAGTGTAGGTGCGTCGTACAGGTCTCAGAGGTCCGCCGAGAGACGTTCAGCAGGGCTGTGATGTGCAGGTTGGCGAGGAACTCGCACTTAGATGCGTGGTAGGCACTTCCAAGGTAGAGGAAGGGAAGGATCTCCACTGGGCCACCCTGGAAGCAGGCACAAAGGGCAACCAGGAAATATTGGATTTGCTTGCTCATTTGGGAGAAGAAAAAAAAATCTGACCTATTTGTTTCTTAGGGTAGGAGGTCCCCTTTCTGGTTTCCAGGTAGAGAGAGTTCAGTCAGATGGTTCAGCCAAGGGCGTGGGTGGCACCTCCATTCTGGCAAACTCTCTACCCTACGTGACTGCTTTGTGACTCAGTGACAGCAAAACCCACACAGCCCAGAGTTTCATTTTTCGCACATACTGAGAAGGTACAAAGTGCTAGCAGCCTTCTGACGCCAACCAGGGTGGGAAGTGGTGTGGATGCAAAGGTCCCTGTACCCAGCTCAAGGGTACCATGGCAAGCTCTTGCACCGAGGGGCAACCTCGGCTTATCCACAAGGAAAGGGGAGAAGGGTTTGGCAAGGTTAGTGCCCTACTTTACAGCCAGGGCATTTTACATAGTATATTCCACAAACCCTAAGACAATCTAAATTTCAGAGGTGGTAAAATGTGCTGTCTCCCCATCCCCAACAAAGTTATGTGTTTCAGAACTGAAAATAACCACTACTACCCAGAAGCTGTAAGAACAAGAAAAGCTGTTAGACCACAAGCAGAGGGCCTCCCCCCACCCCTGACCTTTCTCACACGGAAGACTGGTGTTGCTGTGAAGCTGACATCATCACCCACACCCCAGGTTTCTAATTAAGAGGCCCCAGACAAAGAAAGAACCAGAGAACACCCACCCCATGGCAAACTGAACAGCACTGACAGGGTTCTAAGGTAACAAGCAAAGGCCAGCGGGAGCAACAGAAGCACTGGAGACCCAGAGGGGAACACTGGCTGGGGGGGATGGTGGCTGCAGACTCTGGGAGCCTTTTCCCTAACATCCATCCGTCCGTGTCCTGTCTTTCCATTTTCTGCCCAGGAATAGGAGTGGAATGGAAACTCTCATCCAAACCCATTAATAAGGAAAGGGGCAGTGATTAACCAGAGGTAGGCAGCAGCAAGTCCCAATCTACCTAGCACTTGGTGTTAGCTTTTTCTTTCTTTTTTCCCCCGAGGTAGGGTCTTGCTCTAGCCCAGGCTGACCTGGAATTCACTATGTAGTCTCAGGCTGGCCTCAAACACACAGCGATCCTCTTACCTCTGCCTCCTGGGTGTTGGGATTAAAGAAATGCACCACCATGCCTGGCGTATTTGCTTTTATTTTTCTGAGTTGTGTTGAAGCCAGTTTCCTCACAAAAGAAAGTAATGGAGGATTTTATATGAATAATTATGCCAGCTTTTCCTCTTTATTGAAACAGGGTCTCATGTATCCTAAGGTTGGCTTTGAGCTCATTATGTAGCCCAGGATGATCTTGAGTTTCTAATCCTCCTGCCTCTACCCCGCCCCCCATGCTGGGATTATAGGTGTGTGCCCTGTTGTATGTGACGCTGGGGATGGAAGTCAGGCACTCTGTGCATGGTAGGCAAACTACTCTGTCAACTAAACTACACCTTACAACCAGCATGCACTTACAACACTGGGGGCTTAACACTATGAACTAATCCCACCACAAATCTGTAAGGTAGGTAACTGCCCCATTTTACAGATGGGTGGCTCGAGGCTCAGACGGCACATTTAAAAATGTGCCCATGTCAGAACAAGGAAGGAACTGAAATCTAAGTCTGTTTAACAAGGCTTTGTGTAAGTCTACTTTAGTAGAGATCAGTATAGAAACCAATGGTTTTGGTTTGTTTTATTTTCTTCTGATACAGGCTGTCATTTTGTTGTCTGTACTGACCTGGAACTCACTATGTAGCTCTGCCTGGCCTTGAACTTGTGGCAACACTCTTGCCTGCCGAGGGCTGGGATTATAGATGTATACCCAGCTTAACAATCAAGAATTTTAGATTTTAAAAAATGGGAAGAAAAAAAAAATCTTCTCGCTTGTATTTTTCTAGAGGTAAGTTCTTCTTCACCCTCCCTACACACCGAGCAGCTATCCAGGGGCAGTGTTGTACAGGTTACGACCATGGACTGGGATCAGAGAACAGAACAGTACTGAGTTAAGTCCTAGCTTCCAGCTGATTGGCCCTCCCTCGGGCAGCTTCACCAACCTCTGAACCTTTATCTGTAAACCGGGGATAATAATATCTAGCCTCTTGGGATAATTGGTAAGACATAAATGGGATAATGGATACATTAAAGCTCACATATTACGTAGCGGCCATTTTCACTCGGCTGAAGAATGAATAAACAGAAGGCAGCTTCTCTCCCTAGGGAAGAGACACAAGGCAGATACAAAAGCCCAGCACCTCCAGCAGGCCTGGTTTGGGCCCGAGAATGATTTCCTTCCTGGACCTAGCTCCCCACTGGTTAGAAGCCAGGAAAATGACAGAGGCGGTATAGAATTCTTTGGAAAGAGGTCAGAGAGCTAGGTCCACTCCACTCTGCCTCTCACCAGCTATAGCCCCTGTCCCCATGGGCACCACCAGCCACCCCCTCAAAAGAGGCTGGACATTAACTAAGACCTCTCCCTTTCCTGAGTGCCTGGAAAACGCTGACACACCAGCCTGGGATCCCATCCAATTTCCCCCGCAGCTTGGCCCATCACACCTCTGAAACACTTCTCTTTTCCTTTCTGAATCTTTCGTTTAGACTCAAGAGGAAGATACCAAAGGCTTCCAGAAACCCCAGAGGATATCACAGCTTTGCCTGGCCACTCTCAGTACAGAAGGGTTTCTAAGAAGGAGCACTGGGGGATCCCCAAGATGAGTCTTAAAGACACGTCAGGGCTCTCCACCCCCACTTGGCCAAAGCTCTGATAAGTTTTCACAAGATGCTGCCAGATTCTTTTCTTTCTCTTTCATTTTCTGAGAAAGAGAGCAAAACACAACCCCAAACACACACACACACACACACGAATCCAGATGCTGGCTCATCACACACAGTGAGGAGTTTTCCTGACCCTGGCACCCGGCCAAGCTAACATGCTTTCTGAGCAGGGATTCCATTCAAAACAAGGTCACCTGGTTTTACCTGGAAACCTGTCCCTAGGGACAGAGTTCTGCTCCAGGCAGGGAGCTGGTGTTTGCGGTAATATCTAGAAATTGTTTTCTTCATCTTGGCTATGTGTTGAGTTTGGGGGGAAAGTTTGAAAAACTCCTTCTATCAGCATTCTCATTCTTTCAGCCCAGTAGCCAATGTGTACTATTCTGCCCTCTGTGAAATGGCACAGTGCGGTCTGAGCCAAACCTGGATTGTCACCAGATTCTCCTCCAGCCTCTCACATTGTGGTAGATAACCTGCCTCCTCCTGACCTTTAATGAGTTGACACAAAGCACAGTCTTCTGAAGGGAACCCCCGTCAACACACACTTATACAAACATGAGGTTTTCTGGTATTTCCCGATTTCCTCTGGTGTCAGAATTTATAGAACTATATATATATGCACCAGAAACCCTCAGGAGACAGCCAGATATGGTAGCACACCCCTATAATCCCAGCCCTTGGGAGGCTAAGGGAGGAGAATCTCAAGATCAAGGTCAACCTGGGATACACAGCAAGTCTATCTCAAAAAAATAAGAGCGGGGGCTGGAAAGATGGTTCAGTGATTAAGGCACTTGCCTGCAAAGCCTAACGACCCATTTTCAATTCTCCAATACCCACATAAAGCCAGATGCACAAAGTACAACTGGAGTTCAGCTGCAGAAGCTAGAGGTCCTGGCGTGCCTAGCCTCTCTCTGCTTGCAAACAAATAAGTATTCTTTTTTTTTTTTTTTTTTTTTTTTTTTTTTGAGGTAGGGTTTCACTCTAGTCCAGGCTGACCTGGAATTTGCTATGTATTCTCAGGGTGGCCTTGAACTCACGGAGATGCTCTTACCTCTGCCTCCTGAGTGCTGGAATTAAAGGCATGCGCCACTACGCCCGGCTTTATAAGTATTTTTAAAAAAAAACTAAAAATAAATAACGAGGGCTAGGAAGATGGTTCAGTCAGTAAAGTGTTTGCCTTATAAGCCTAAGGACCTGAGTTTGATCCTGATCCCCAGAACTCACATAAAAATGCTAAGGAATAAGCTGGAAATACTGGCACACATCTTTAATCCTAGCACTGAGGCTGAGGTAGAAGGATCACTGCGAGTCCAAGGCCAGCCTGAGCTAGAGTGAGTTCCAGGTGAGCCTGGGCCAAAGTGAGACCCTGACTCGAAACAACAACAATAACAAAGATCTCCAGGCGGTTGGGGAGATGGTGGCTAAAGTTGCTGGCTTGTGAAGCCTATCAGCCTTGGTTCAATTCCCTAGTACCCAAGTAAAGTCAGATGCACAAAGCGGTGCTTGTGTCTGGAGTTCATGTGCAGTGGCAAGGGGTCCTGGAATGCCCATACCGTCTCTCTATCCCTTACAAACAAATAAGATATTTTAAATATATATATATCAGGCATTGGTGGTGCGCCTTTAATTAATCCCAGTGACAGGAAGATCCCTCGGGCTTTCTGGCTGTGTGTGCACACGAAAACATGTATACACAGACAGAAGGAGGAAAGAGAAGCCCTCAGGGGAGCTGCTTAGCTATCTCAACCACACCAACTCTCCGCTTCAGTTAAAAATACCAAGACAAGACACACCTTGGCAGGCAGCTGGGTTGCTACATAGAAATGCAGAGCATGAACTATTACAAAGAACACAGGAAGCCTGAAAGTCAGCTCTGAAACATCTTCAAGAGAAACCTAAACCAGAATTTCCAAGCTTCCCGGAACCTCCCAAGCCAGCTATTAATAATGTTATCTCTCATTTCCTCTTTTCTCCAGAAACTACCCAGCATCCTGTGGCCTGCTGGCTCTTGTCAGCTTAAGCACTTGAACTCACACTGGCAAGCCAAAGAGCCAGCACCCTAAGCTGGAGGCCGGTGTCGGTGCATGGATCCACAAAGAACCAACCCGAATCAGGGTGCTGAGGAAGAGAGAGAGACAGGAGTTGAGAAGCACATACCTGGTCGTAAGCTGGCCTGTAGCTGATGCTGAGCACGGGCTTTCCACACTGGCCGAGAAGTGCTCTCTCACTTTCAACCTTCTCTTGTGAAATGGGTTTTACATCCACACAACATTCAGGATACTGTGAGTAGAAGGTCTCATACCCCCCTTCAAAAACAAATAGAACAAACAAAGATGAGTCAGGCAAAAGTATTTGGTTTTCTGACTAATCGGGCTGTCAAAAATACCTACCAGCTGACACCTTGAATGTGTGATAGTATAAAAAAAATATATTAAGCTAATAAAGATTCTGGCTGTGTGTGTATATATATATGTGTGTGTGTGTGTGTGTGTGTGTGTGTGTGTGTGTGTGTGTATAAAAACAATTGAACCAGGCAAATGTTTTTTGTTTGTTTTGTTTTTTTCGAGGTAGGGTCTCACTCTAGTCCAGGTTGGCCTGGAAAGTCTCAAGGTGGCCTCAAACTCAGGTGATCCTCCTACCTCTGCCTCCCAAGTGCTGGGATTAAAGGTGTGTGCCACCACGCCTGGCTACAAATAGTTTTTCTGCTACTGCCATGCCCACTGCTCTTTGCAGTGTGCTATTAAAAAAACAAAACACAAAACAAAAACTTGTCTTTTTCTTCTAGAAGAGAAAAATAAAAGTGTAAGAAATTGAACAAAACCACCAGTTTTAGAATAGAAATAGGCTTTACACACACACACACACACACACAGCTAAAAGTCTATCACTCAGAGAAGCAATGATTAACTTCTTGTGTCTATCAGAAACAGCTTAAACTGTGAAAGGAACTACCTGGAATCTGATAAATATTAACCAAATCCTTCCAGAAAACAAAAGCCATCTTTTCTTATTTATCTAAAATGAAGGTGTGATTGTACAAAATTTCATTAATTTATGAGGAGACACCTAAACTGGTTTCTTCCCAAGCCCGTCTGCTCTACGCCACTTCCCTCCATTCATTAAGGCTTGGAGGCTCCTATGAGGTTGCAACTCAACAGTAAATTAGCCTTTGCCTTTTCTTAACCCTAAGGTGTTAAAACACTGTTGACAACCCCTTCTATAGATCCACTTTGGAGTCATAAACCAAGTTAATTACCAACTAAACCAAATGGTAGGCATGAGGATTTCTGAATTTAATTTTCAGTCCCCATAGGTTCAAAAATGTCTCTACCCCTGTGAACACCTACCCTTTCTGTCTTATCTATTATTCTCCCTTCCTGCCTCCTCTCCCCTGTCAACTACTGGCATAAAAAAATTCTAGTATTACATTTGAACTTACATTACATTTCCCAGACAAATCACTTAAGTTTAAAAATGACCCCCAAACCAGGAGAGGTGGCACATGCCTTTAATCCCAGCACAGGGAAGGCAGAAGTAGGAGGATCACCATGAGTTTGAGGGCACCCTGAGACTACATAGTGAATTCCAGGTCAGCCTGGACAAGATTGAAACCCTACTTCGAAAACCAAAAATAAATAAATAAAATAAAAAATGACCCCCTAAAGCTGGGAGAGGATGAGACAAGAAGATCCCAAGCTGAAGGCTAAGTTGGTCTACACAGTCATACGATGTCTCAAAAAAAAAAAAAAAGGAAAAATGACCCATATTAATAGAAATGTGCCCATAGGACTAGCCTCAGGACCATTACACGCTGGGGAAGAAACAATGAAAGACTAGCACGAGGTTCAATTCCCCAGTACCCATGTAAATAAAACCAGATGCACCAAGTGGCACATACATCTATCTAGAGTTCCTTTGAGGCAGCAAAAGGCCTTGGCGTACCCATATTCTCTCTCTCTCTAGTGAATAAATAATTAAAAGAAACTGGTCTAGGGACCCTTTGAAGGCCTTGTTTGAGAACTTTCAGCTTCCAACAAAAAACAGCCTGGGGCGCTGCTTCCAACCCACCGCGGGTCTTTCACTGGCCTCAAGAATGCACTTGGCATCAAATCAGCAATTAAATATGCATCCTGATACCAGGTCTTTTACCAAAACCACCTTTTTACTTAGGTCCTGTGGTAGTGTCCAGCCTCCCTCCGGGCAGGTCATGCTGGCTTTTCCAAAGTGCTGCAGTCAGCAAATGGTTAATGGATTACAGGGCAGCCTCCAACTCCCCCCAAGAAGCTGCAGTAATTCCTAGAATGAGTCATCTTGCCATTATAGCTTCCTCTCAGCTGCAACTGCCCCGGCCCCCTTTAGTACTCCTAGATCTCCCCCTGTGGTCACTTGGGACAAACAGCCCACTGCACCCCCACCCCCATGAGCTTATGGCACTCCACAATGGGCATGTTCCCAGTCGTGATGACAAAAGGCCTGGCCGGAAGGGGACTGGAGGGGGGGTAGGAATAAAGGCTTTGTGGCTTAGCTTCCCTGGAGTGGAGGGCAGCCTTTCCATTCTAGGAGACAGAGAGAATGCCAGATTTTTACCTTACTCAGTACACCACCTAACTGGGTCTACATTCTCAGCACAAAATGAGTGACTTGAGGTAGGAATTTGGAGAAATAATGACCCAGGCCTTCCCAAACTTGGGGATGAGAATCCTTCAGGCCACCTCATCTCCTTACTTTATATAGATCACTCAAGAGTTGGCTGCCAGGAAGGCAGAGAGAGGTGCTAGTGTGGGCTGGATCCTGCCTGCCTGTTGACAAAATAGAGCAGGCTGAGTCCTAGGTAGTTGAAGGACAGATAAACAGGGCCCTGCCTCTTCAAGCTGGGGTCAGGAGATTAGATGGTCTCTGCCTTCCACCCACTCCCATCAGAGGTGTGGAGACAACATTCCTCTCTGGGGCCTCACTCACACTGCAAGAGCACTGGCAATTCAGCCACTGCTTCAGCCTTCTTCAGGGTGAGTCTACTTCCAATCACCACTGCATTGCCCAGGGAACAGAGGCAGCGCACAGACTATAAATAAATAGGCGCCCGATTCAGTATTCATCATCTCATTTAGTGGGCTTCTGTCTGGCAGAGGAGATGTAGGAATAAAAGACATTGCCTGAAGATTTGAATGCCACTAGGTTAAAACCTGAATGGCTATCTGGACATGGGTTAGGGAAGGAGATAAGGGAAAAATTTCCCTCTGGTAACAGTTTGAACTTTAGTACTGTCATAAGGGGACCGATTTCTACTGAAACTTCAAACACACAACTTTTGGCCTGGAAATCCTCAGGGTTTTACTGAAAGATGAGAGAATCTCGGGCTAGAGCATCTGAACCAGGGTATCTGCCCTCTCTCCTGCACTGCTTTAAACACAGAGGCTTCAAGCAACCTACTGGCCATCCCCACGTTCCCATGAAGAGACAAGGATATTATTCTGTTGTACACAAGACTCCAAGAACGAGCTGGGTGAAAGATGCAGAATCAGAAAACATCTGACATTTGGGCTGGAAGGATAGATGGCTTAGCAGTTAAGGCACTTGCTGGCAAAGACAAAGAACCCAGGTTCGATTCCCTAGTACCCACGAAAAGTCAGATGCACAAGGCGGTGCATATACACCCATTCTCTATCTGCCTCTTTCTCTCTCTCAAATAAATAAATAAATAAATATTTAAATAAATATATATGTAACATAAATTTTATGTCTTTAGATACCTGCAAGAAATCATCTATCTCTGTAAGAAATTATCTAAAGACCAACAAAAAACATGGCTTTCTCTGGGGAGTAAAACTGGGTTTGATGGTGTTTCTTCTACACCCTTTTGCTGTTCAAAATTTCCCCTGGATATATACATTATCTTATTTAAATTTTTTAAAGCAATTTTCCCGAGTCTACGGGGCTGCCTATATCCTGCTTGAGTCATGCACACAGACCCTTATGGCCTCCTAGGAGAGGAGTGGGGGGAAGAGGGACCCCCTCCATGCATTGCTAAGTACTTGACAAACCACAAACACACATCAGGAAGAGAAAGAAATCAAGGAGCCACGTGTTTGAGACCTCTTTAGAGCTTCAGCAGGTTACCCTTCCACCCCCCGGGGGCTGGGACTGCAGGGAGGATCGTCATCCACCTTAGTTATCTCCATAATGGGATCTACAGGGACAGTTAAGAAGAGGTGCTAATAGATGGGGAGCTGCTCTCGTGCCTCTGGAATCTTCCTGGCCGACAGTGTGTGAAATTCCTCAAGTTGCATGGCTTTGAATCAGGGTCCCACGTCTCAACTAATTGCACCTGAGTTCTGAACCACATCAGTTACAGCACAAGATGTGAAAGCAACGGGACTCTGGGGCCCTGCCTGGGGTTGGTTCTCATCTCCTTTCTGCACCCAGACCAGGACTCCCATACATTTGAGGTTACAAGGCAGGAGCAGTCACAGGAAGTGACCCAGAAATCAATGCTCCGGAGTTTGAGAGTCATCACCCACCCACCCACCCACAACCGGATGCCAAAGTTAACTCCCCAGCAGGTGAAACGGTAAGGCCCGGTGCAAGCAACTCTACAGGCTTCCAAGCCCACAGACTCCTCCACACCACACAGCCCCCCGCAGCACCTCTCCTAGCCTCTCACAAGGCCAGGCAATAGTCCCTACCCAGGACCAGTCCCCAAGGATAACCCCGATTCTCAGGGAGGGCAGGAGATGAAAGGGGTGGGAAGGCTGTCAGCTTCAAACTGAGTTTGAGAAAGGCCTACAAGGGTTAAGAGGAGGCCAGAGGAAAACAATAAAAAGCAATAAAGCGAAAGGAAGGGGAGGGGCACGCCAGGGTCAAAAGGGCAAGAGAGGCCAGGGAAAGACACAGCTTAACGAACTGTAATTGTCTAGGCGGGAAGAAGAAAGGGTGGTCATCACGGCGCCACGCTCTTGGGGGAGGAGGGTCTCCACCGGCTGGGTCGCGCCAGATCTGAGCCCTGACGCCTGAAAAAGCGGCGACACAGTGTCTGCACGGGGCGCCCAAGATCAGGGTCCGTCCCCCCCCCCCCGCCGTCTCCCCACCTTACTGTAAAGGAGCACCGTGCGGAAGCACCATGCTGCCCACCCCAACCCGGGTGGACTGTCGGGGTGGCCAGATGCTTTCGAGGAACGCGGGTTGGCGAGCGGGAAAGCTCCCGGCGCTGGCATCCGCAAAGCCTTTCCCAAGCCGGCACGTCCAGCTCGGGTGCGCACACACGCCCGCCAAGTGGAGACTTCCCCGGGTCCAGGGCGTCGGGAGAGAGGGAGGGAATCCCGGGGTCCGGGAGGCTCGGGCACGGGTGTTGGGATCACCGTGGCGGGCCCCAGCGCGCTCTCACCTTTGAGGAAGTAGACCCGCGGGCCGGCGGGCAGGCAGGCCAGCAGCGAGGTGAGCACGACGCGCGCGGAGCTCTCCTCCCGCAGCTTCTGCCAGTGTCGGCTACCCTGGTCCAGCACCACCACGGCCGCCACGCCGCCGCCGCCCTCCTGCAGCAGCCGCGCGCGCGCCGCCTCGTCGGGCAGCACGTAGCGGGCGGGCACGGCGCCGCCGCGGGCCCTGCGCAGCACCACCGAGTTCAGGTTGACGTTGAGCGAGCCACGCACGCTGGACGCCGAGAAAGCCAGGTAGGGCCGGCAGTCGAGCACCACGCAGCGCGCCGCCGCCTCCTTGCGGAGCATCTTGCGCAGCTGGCGCCCGTCGAGCGACGTGACCTTCATGCCGCCGCCGCCACTGCCACCACCACCACCACCACCACCCAGCGGCCCGGCGCCGCCCGCCCCGCAGGTGCCCACGGCCAGGGTGCCGGCGGGACCGAGAAGAGTGAGTACACCGGAGGGCCGACGGAGCCTAGAGCCGGAGGGGAGGGTCCCCCACCCACGCCCCGGCGTGCGAAGCTCTTTCCCGCCCCAGCGCGCTAGGCGCACCAACCCAGCCACACGCTGCCCCAGAAGCCGGGGATTCCGCCGGCAGTGCAGCGTTTTATGTGAATGAGCGCGCGTCCTGTGACGTGGCTGCCCATATAAGGGCAAAGATGGGTGTGCCCCCGCCCCCACTCCGGCTTGGCCACGCCCCGATGGGCGTGGCTTCCTCCTCCTACTCCTCCTCCTCCAGCCTCGGGGATCCGGACGCTGCGGGCGGACGGTGAGGGAGCGTTAGTCAGAGCGAGGAAGGGGAAGAGGTGGCTTGGCGCGGACACACTCACTCGCGCATCACCGGGACCGCGGATGGGGTGTCGGGAACGCCACCGCGCCGGCCGTGACCCACGCGGTGCGCGAAGAGGGGGGGCAGCGCCCGCCGTGCAATCCGGCTTTCGGATTTATTGACGGAGGCTGAGGACCTCCAGGGTAGGCCGGCGCCGGGCTCGAGCCTGCGCCCCCTGCCCCCACCCCCCCCGAATCCGAATGGGATTCCTGTCGTTCCCGAAGAGTTTTAAGCATCACCAGATACAGATAACGCGAGGTGGGGCATGGGCACTCGTAACAGTGGAGGCTGGTGAATGGATGGTTGAGGGTTTGTTGTGTGTTTTCTCCACTTGACTGTGTTTGAAATTTTCCCATAAGAAAAGTTCTTAAAAGTTAAAAAAAAAAAAATAGTGGGGTTGGGGGAGTTGGGAAGGTGGAGCAGGAGAGGCAGGAACTATATAGTCTTTTCAAAAGGACTGGCAAATCCTCTTCCCTGGCGCTGTCTAATAGTCACGACAGTAATACACTGGGATCCGTTTTGTGGCACCTGTCGTGAACCCAGCGGCGGCGGTGGCGGCGGCATCAACATGCATCCACCAGTGGGGCTCAGTGCAGTAAACTGTTGTCCAGGTGGCGCCTAGATTTGGAGGATTATCCGTGGATCAAGTGTAATCCCAGGCTGCCTGCCCCTGCCATCTCCCCCCACCTGCTTCAGGCTTGCACACCCATTCCCCCAACTCGGCACCATCCACCCCTTCTGCAATTATTTACAGAGGGCCATCTCTGCAGGGCTCGTGTGGGATGCAGACGAACCTCTGCTCCCAGGCTCACCATCAACCATTTTGCTGTTAGTACTTGATGAAAAGCAGGCTGTGCCCACTAGAGAGGGGCTTGTTTACAGCTGACATCAGGGAACGAAGCTTTTAGGAGCGAGCAGAAATCAAATGCAATCAGCCTCAACATCAGCTCGTTTTTCTGGGTCATAGCTGCGTTCAGGGGCCCTGTCTTGGGACAGGTGTGTTGGTACATGCCTGTAATCCCAGTACTCGGCAAACAGGAGAATCACAACTGTGAGGCCAGCCTGAACTGAAGACTCTCTACAGAAAGAGAACAGCACTACCCTCACCCTACCAATGTGGTCTTGGGTGGAGACAGTCTTGTTTGTTCAAGGTTATCTGTGGCACCCTTCCTTGCAACCTGCTCTTCCTCCTGCCTGTTCTGTCTCCATTAGGGGCCGTCTCCGCACCCAGATATTTTCATTGCAGATCCACACGCACAAGGAGCAGCCACAGGGGCCAAGCTATGTGTTGGGTGCTGGGCAACACCAATGCTGGTAGGATTCATTGTCTACTACTCCAGCGGCCCACAGCCCAGAGGGGAGGCCTGGCCCAGGGTGGGTGATGTGGGGATGGGGTGGGGGTGGGGGCTGGAGAAGGCCTTCCAGAGAAGATGAGGACTAAAGCAGACTTTCAAGAATGAATTGGAAACTACTTGAAGTGAAGGTAAAAACATCCCAAACCTGCATGCTACACTTGTGGAAAACCCAAAGTTCAGGCATTGATTAGAAATAAAGCAGGGGAGGGCTAGAGAGATGCCTTAGCGGATAAGGTGCTTGCCTATGAAACCTAAGGACCCAGGTTTGATTCCCCAGAACCCATGCAAGCCAGATGCACTTGGTGGTGCATGCATCTGGAGTTTCTTGGCATTGGCTAGAGGCCCTGGCTTGCCCATTCACTCTTTTCTCTCTCCTTCTCTCTCTGTCTCTCTCTCTCTCTCTTTCTCTCTCTCTATCAAATAAATAAATGAAAATAAAATATTAAAAAAGAAAGAAAGCAGGATCAAGTAGCCAGGGGCCTTGTATGCTGTTTAAGGCATTGGGAATCTTATCCTTGAGGTCTGAGTGACCTGGGCAGATTTGGGGACATCAGAGAAACAGCACAGTAAAAGATGATGTCTTATTTGGGGGGTCCAGACCAAGATCAGGGAGAGGGACAGGATGCTTCCTTTAGCTAATCTAGGCCTGAACTGATAAGGACCTGCTGGGACTTATAGCAGTAATAGCAGCTGCGAAGAGGCCACACAGATGGGAGTAGAAGTCTAAAGGGATGGACTGAGGACAGGAATGGAGAGTGACACACAGGGAAGCTTTTTAATTTTTTTAAATTTCATACATGTATATATTGTATTTTGATTATAGTTACCCTCTCTCATCCCTCTTCCACTCCAGCTGAACCCCTTTATCCCACTGAAGAGAATGACTTCCTCTCTTCCAGCACACATTAACTGCGCTTAGCTCCCTAGGGAGGGGTGGGGCCTCTCGAATCTCTCGCCCATCCTTGGAGGAGTGTTGACTGTGAGTGAGTTGGTGAGTGCAGAGGCCACGTCCCCGTCCTCTGGCTTACATTCTTTCTGTCTCTTCCACAGTATTCTCTGAGACTTGGAGGGAATGCTATGGTGTCCCATTCAGCACTGAGCACTCAACAGTTACTTATTCTCAGCACTGACAAGTTTTCGGTCTCCTCAGTGGTCACTGCTAACTGCAAAAAGAAGTTTCTTGATTCCCCAGGAACCACGTAAGCCAGATGCACAAGGTGGCTCCTGCATCTGGAGTTTGTTTGCAGTGGCTGGAGCCCCTGACACATCATGCTCTTTTTCTCTCTCTCCCTCTCTCTCTCTCAAAATATATATAAAATATATTTTTTTTAAAAAAAGAGCTTTTCTAGCCGGTCGTGGTGGCGCATGCCTTTAATCCCAGCACTTGGGAGGCAGAGGTAGGAGGATCGCCGTGAGTTCGAGGCCACCCTGAGAGTACATAGTGAATTCCAGGTCAGCCTGGGCTAGAGTGAGTGAGACCCTACCTTGAAAAACCAAAAACCAAAAAAAAAAAAAAAAAAAGAGCTTTTCTTTAACCAAAGGCAGAAGCACCACTAATATATGGGCATAAACATAAATATTTAGAGGGCAAATTGATGGGTACAACATACCCATGTTTAGCCAAACAACAGTAGTGGCTTCCTTGCTAGGGCCTATGACATCCCCAACCAAGGCTTTCAGTACCAGGCATGAATTCCCTCCCATGGAGCAGGCCTCAAATCTAATCATGGGAGAGTCTTTAGCAGGTGATTGACTGGGTGAATGGTGGGTGGTACCTTTAGATAGGGACACTACAGGAACAGGATGGGGGGGGGGTAGAAGGGAAAGAAGAGGGCAAGTGCAGATATTGACAAATTAGAGTTGATAATGGCCACTCTAGAGGTTATCCAGCAAGTGGTAGGATGGCTTGGGAAGCAAGGTACAAAGGTTACCTTTATGTGCTAAAGATCACCAAATTCTGTCAGACCTGTCTTGTGACCATGTGGCCAGGGCTGGTTTACCAGTGTATGACTTGTAGCCATCGAGAGCCCTAGATTCAAAAGGGTACCCCATTGTTTTAATCCTATGCTTTCACTATTTTGAAATTTTTGAGTGTGCTCATGCGTGTGTGTTTGTGTGTATACACACCCTTATGCACTAGGGCCACTTGCTTCTGCAAAGGAACACCAGACCCTCCCCCCACTTTTTGGTTTGAGCTCACGTGAGTAGCTTGGGAATTGAACCTGAGCCAGCAGATTTCGCCAACAAATACCTCTATGCCAATTCGTCTGTCCAATACGAAAGTTTGTATTTGCGCATGAAATTCTTTTTTAAAATGGAAATCCTTAATTTTTGTACAAGGGACCCTACATTTTCCTCTTGCAGCAGGGTCTTATAAATTATGTAGCTGGTCTTGCTTGTGGCTGGAGTTTATTCCCCAGGACCCACATAAGCCAGATGCACAAGGTGGCATATGTCTGAAGTTCATTTGCTGGAGGCCCTGGTGCACCCATTCTCTCTCCCCCCCCACCTCTTTCTCTCTCAAATAAATAAATAATAATTTTTTAAAGTCCCTCTACCACCCTCTCCCCAAAAATAGCCACCATTGCACTCTCCAGTAGCATTCTGGACTCCACTTCCAAGCCTTCTGGACCTCTTAGTGTCTGGGACACAGTCTGAGGGACAGATTTGAACAGAGAGCTTCCCTGCTCAGCTTCAAAACCTCAGTGCCATCCACACGCTGATGACATCCAAATTCCTGGGCTCGAGAGATGGCTTAATGGTTAAGGTGCTTGCCTGCAAAGCCAAAGGACCCAGGTTCGATTCCCCAGTACCCATGTGAGCCAGATGTACAAGGTGGCGCATGCGTCTGGAATTCATTTGCATTGGCTAGAGGTCTTGGTGTACCCATTCTATCTGCCTTTCTGTCTCTCTCTAATAAATAAAATTTTAAACTTCAATTTCCTTAGTGTAACATAAAGGTCCTCATTCTGACCGAATCCACCCCTAACCTTTTTCCTGCTCATCCCACCCTTCATCCTTGCGTAGCAGTTCTTCACCTCGGTGCTGCTCCAGCCCCTGCCATGCGCCCCCACAAGGCCGCTGCTTAGTTCTCCCTTTAGTCCAACCCGACACTGAGTGTTATCTGTCCTGCCATTACCCTGTAGGCACCAGGGCACTCTCAGCCTCAGCACTGAGTCTCCCCCACAACACCCTCCAGTGACACTGGCCAAGTAGGTGCTGGTGGAGTGGAATTCAGCAGTTGCTGCATCATAGAGCAAATAAATGGCCGTTGAGAGAAGCTGGCAGCAGCACAAATGGGCGCCTTAGACACTGGGTATGGAGGCAAGATGGAGAACTGTGGATACAGCCCACTGGTCAGCAACTATGGTCCATCAGCCACAGATCTCGGAGGAGGAAGAGGTGTGTAAGACATGAAGGCCATAATAGTCATGCCTGTCCCTTGTTTTTTTGTTGGTGGTGTTTTAGAATTGAGAGTGACTCAAGGGAAAAGCAAACTTCATTATGGGATAGCTACCAGTCAGGACCTTGTCCCATTCATCATTCTGCCCCTGCTACCTATTATCCTTAGAAAGAGGCAAGAACTTTTTTTTTTTTTTTTTTCTTTGAGGTAAGGTTTTGCTCTAGCCCAGGCTGACCTGGAATTAATCTTAGGCTGGCCTTGAACTCACAGTGATCCTCCTACCTCAGCCTCCCAAGTGCTGGGATTAAGGGGGTGAGCCACCACTCCCGGTGGCAAGAACTTTTTGAAGGTTTGGGGCCACTATTTGACCCTTATGCTTTGCTCATCCTGTCTTCCACAGTTACCCTTGGAAGGCCATGGGTACCCCTCTGTGGGCTGCTCCTTGGGCCACCCAGCCTTCAGCTTTCTGTTTCTGAGAGTTCACAGACCTGGGGGCAGTGTAGGCTCATTGCAGCCACAGTAGAAGCCTTTGGGACTTCTCTCCAGCCCCTCAGTGGGCCAGATGGCCAGATGGCCAGATGGCCTATGGGAATGGATTAGATAGTGCACACTGGCCAGGCGTGGTGGTGTGGTGGTGCACGTCTTTGATCCCAGGAGGCAGAGGTAGGAGGATCGCAGTGAGTAGAAGACCACCCTGAGGCTACATAGTGAATTCCAGGCCGGCCTGGGCTAGAACAAAACACTACCTGGGGGTGGGGGGAAGGTGTGTTCGATAGTGTACATGTGCACACTAATGAAGGACCCAGAGCAATCTCAAGGCAAACTCAGGATCTGTCTGTAAGCCCCGGCCCTCTCAGAGGATGCATTTTTGCCCCCTCTCTTGATTTTCTTCTTCTTCTTTTTTTTTTTTTTTTTTTTTTTTGGTTTTTCGAGGTAGGGTCTCACTCTAGTTCAGGCTGACCTGGAATTCACTATGTCGTCTCAGGGTGGCCTCGAACTCATGGCAATTCTCCTACCTCTGCCTCCCAAGTGCTGGGATTAAAGGCATGCGCCACCACTCCCGGCCTTGATTTTCTTCTTGGTTGCTCATTTTTCACTGTGATGGTTTGATTCAGGTGTCCCCCATAAACTTAGGTGTTCTGAATGTTGGATTCTCAGCTGATGGAGATTTGGGAATTAATGCTTCCTGGAGGGAATGTATTGTTGGGGGCGGGCTTATGGGTGTTATAGCCAGTTTCCCCTTGCCAGTGTTTCACACACAGTCTTGTTCCTGTTGTCCACCTTATGTTGGCCAAGGGGTGATGTCCACCCTCTGCTCATGCCATCATTTTCCCCTGCCATCATGGAGCTTCCCCCTTGAGCCTGTAAGCCAAAATAAACCTTTTTTTCTTGGTTGGGTGATTTCTACCAGCAATGTGAACCTGACTGCAACATACACTATACAAATAGTGCATGCTCACAGATAAAAATGTAGGAAAAAAGTTTTTTTAAATGTGGTCTTGTTTTATTTTTTAAGGGTGCTGCTTCTTCAAGCTTAAGATCCTAAGTTAAAGCTTCTAACAGACACAGACCTGGGACTTGCTTCCACTGCCTTAGAAAAAAGAAAGAACATTGTGCTACGAATCAAAAATTTGGATGCACATTAAATCTCCGCTGTTACCAGTGTTTATTCATCCATCTATTTATAGTGCCTTTTCTCGCCACTTGGCCCTCCCATCTCTCTTGTCCTCCGGATTTTAGATGCAGCAAGTGCAATGTTCACTCCAGGGTAGAGACAGCTTACTGTGTGACTGTTGAGACTGCTTCACCCTCTTGAAGCCCCAGTGGCTTACTCACCATCCCAGGAGACATACAAGTATCGTCACTAAACAAACATACCAGGTGAGCAGTCTTCCCCTCTCCTCAGTATCAACTTGTGCCAAAGTTCCTGTCCTTTGTGGTCACACTTGATCATGCTCCCCACTCTTCCTCCTGACCAAGGAGTCAGCTTTTCCAAGAAACACGTGGATTTGGAACTAGGTCCCAGTGCTGCATCTGAGTGTGGGAACAAGAGACATCCCTAGACTTTGGTCCTGACCTGCAGAGTGAGGGACACTGGAGGAAGTGTTGAAAACTGGGATGAATTTGTTGAGGTAGAAGGAGGGGAAAAATTAGCTGAGGGAGACTGGAGTAATTGTGCATGGAGTAGGAGATAGGAATCAGCCCCAAAGCATTTCCTGGGAGGATGAGATCTCCTTGGAGTGAGCTAGAAGGTTCTGGAATGCTGAGATGGTGGAGGAGGTGAGCTATAAGAAATAATACCTGTTTTATGCCATACAACATTATGTACATAAGGTCTAAAGTTTTTATTCTGGGCAGGGGCTGTAATTCAGCTTGTAGAGTGCTTGCCTAGCATGCACAAAGACCTACCTTCAGTCTCACATAACCTGTATGAGATGACTCAAGGCTATAAATCCCAGTACTGGGGAGGTAGATGTAGGAGGATAGGAAGTTCAAGGTCATCCTCAGCTACACAGCCTAGTTTAAGGCCAGCCTACCTACATGATAATATATATCAAAAATTAAATTAGTTTTAGGGCTGAAGAGATGGCTTAGCAATTAAGGCACTTTGCCTGCAGAGCCTAAGGACCCAGGTTCAATTATCCAAGACTCATGTAAACGAGATGCACAAGGTGGCACTTGCATCTGTAGTTCATTCACAGTGCCTAGAGGCCCTGGAGCACCATTCTCTCTCTCTCTCTCTCTCTCTCTCTCTCTCTTTCTCTCTCTCTCTTCCTTTCTCTCTGTCTCAAAAATAAATTAAAATATATAAATTAATTTTAAACATGAAATATTTATTTCCCTTTTACCTAGTAGTTCAATTTCTTGGAAATAATCTTAAGGAAGATCTCCAAACTATGGAGGAAGTCAAACTATATTCATAGCAGTGTTCATACAGAGCTATATGTCTGGAGTTCGTTTGCAGAGGCAGAGGCCTCTGGTGTGCCCATTCTCATTTCTCTCTCTCTCTCTCTTTAACATGTAAATAAATAGGGCTGGAGACATGGCTCAGCACTTGCTTGCAAAGCCTGACGACCTGAGTTCAATTTCCCCAGTGTCTACATAGTGCCAAATGCACACAGTGGCGTGTGCATCTGGAGTTTGTTTGCAGTGGCAAGAGGCCCTGGTGTACCCATTCTGTCTCTCTCTTCTTTCTCAAATAACTATTTTAAAAACTCAAATAAATAAAATATTTAAAAAAACAAAATTGGGCTGGAGACATGGCTTAACGGTTAAGTGCTTGCCTGTGAAGCTTAAGGACCCCAGTTCAAGGCTCCATTCCCCAGGACCCACGTTAGCCAGATGCACAAGGCGGCACACGCATCTGGAGTTCGTTTGCAGTGGCTGGAGGCCCTGGCGCGCCCATTCTCTCTCTCTCTATCTGCCTCTTTCTCTCTCTGTCTGTCTGTCGTTCTCAGATAAATAAATAAAAATTAAAAAAAAATTGATGTGTTTTGTTTTTTTTGAGGCAGGGTCTCACTCTAGTCCAGGCTGATCTGAAACTCACTCTGTAGCCCAGGCTGGCCTCAAACTCACTGCAGCCTTCCAACCAGCAGTCCTCCTGCCACAACCATGGAGACTGGGGTGTACTCAGTGGCAAACCACTTGCCTATTGTGAGCAAAGGCCCTGGGCTTTATCCCTAGCCTGTAACAAAGTGAGGGTTTATTTGAAGGATCAGTTTCTCTGACAGTGTAGCCTATACTCAACTCTTACCTTAGGACAACTCTTTATCAGCAGACCTACCATGGCACTTCTCTCGAGGGAATTATAGATTAGATAATGCTGTGACCCTACCAGGCAACTTGATTCTGCATTTTCTAGATTTAGTTTTTATTTGTTTTTGTTGTTCTTTCTTTTGTATTTATTTATTTGAGTGGAGGCATAGATACAGAGAGAATGGGTACACCAGGGCCTCTAGCCACTGCAAACAAACTTCAGATGCATGTGCCACCTTGTGCATCTGGTTTACGTGGGTACTGGGGAATCAAACCTGGGTCCTTAGGCTTCAAGCTTCTCAGACAAGCACCTTAACCACCCAGCCATCTCTCCAGCCCTGCTCTTTCTTTTCTTGTGGAGCTGGGGATCAAACCCAGGGCACTGTACATGCTAGACAACCACAGTACCACTGAGCCATACCCCCTGCCCTTTTTTCTTTCATTTATTTATTTTTATTTTTAAAAGATTTATGTTATTTTTATTTATTTGAGAGAGAGATATACAGAAATAGGCAGGTAGAGAGAGAGAGAGAATGGGTACACCAGGGCTTCCAGCCACTGCAGATGAACTCCAGATGCATGTGCCCCCTTGTGCATCTGGCTTATGTGGGTCCTGAGGAGTTGAACCTGGGTCCTTTGGCCTTAATTGCTAAACCATCTCTCCAGCCCTTTTATTTTTAATATAGGGTCTTGCTGTCCTGTTACTTGCTGTGTAGTCCAGGATGGCCTGGAACTTGAGGTAATCCTCTTGCTTCAGCCTTCCTAACAGTATTGGGATTACCAGTGTGAGCCACCATGCCCAGCTAAGCAGCTTGATTCTGTTTAGCTTTGGCAAATCCTCTTCAGGAAGGCCATTTCTCCATTGCCTGTGGGGCACAGGATGCAAATCTGATCCCACCGATTCACTTCCACTCCATTCCCTGGAGGTGTTTCAAAGGCAAATATCATTAGAAAAACCGGAAGCTCAGCCAGTGCCTCACACCTGCTGTGAGGCATGCTGCCAGCTTGCCCGGGCTCTGTGCGGCTGCGCTTCGTTTATATGGAAGAAAGGGCTGGAGTTAGAGGATTTCAAACAATTCCAGCCTTCTGCTGTGAGTCCTTCGGCCGTATGAAGAAGATACAGCCCTACCCCTTCCTAGCTGTGAGATTCCAGTGGGCTATGGTCTTCTCTGAGTATCAGTATCTGACCAATAAGAAGGGGACAGACCCATCCTCTCTCTTATCTGCCTTTCTTTCTCTCAAATAAATTAATTAAATATTTTTTAAAAACATGAAAAAGGGGCTAGAGAAATGACTTAGTGTAAGGCGCTTATCTGCAAAGCCTAAGGGCCCAGGTTCGAGTCCCCAGTGCCCACATAAGCCAGATGCACAAGGTGGTACATGCATCTGGAATTCGTTTGCAGTGGCTAGAGGCCCTGGCTCACCCATTCTCTCTCTCTCTCTCTCTCTCAAATAAATAAAATATTTTTTAAAACATGAAAAAGAAGGGGACATTGAGACCCACTTGATAGCATAGCCCGGACATGATGAACTGCCTCTGTGAGTTTGGCACCCAGCACACAAGTTGGCTACACGTGGAGAACGGATGGTAAGTTGTGGATCCAGACCTTTAGGATTCTAAAAACAAAAGAAGCTCTATGGCCTCCTTTACCCCAAGCTTGAGAGCTTTGCTTGGAGAACCTCTGATCCAAGTTCAGAGGCCTATTCATTTCTCTGCCAAGGGGATGGCAGCCAGAAGCCCTCTAAGTGACAAAGACCAGACTAACCACAAGCAAACACCCCTTTGAAGGTGGCTCCTAAACAAGCAAGCGTCCAAACCTGCCCTGTTGCTACCCTGGCCAGCACGCCATGTCCCATGTCCTTTCTCATCTTCATCTGATCTCTCTGTCTTAGTCTCAGCAGCCAGAACACCAATCTACACTTCTAAGAGGAGAGGCGTTAACTCAGTGAACTCTAGAGGTCTGGGTGTAGGGGCATATGCCTGTAGTTCCAGCACTTGGGAGGCTGAGGCAGGATAATCACCTGGAGTTTGAGAACAGCCTGAGCTACGTAAATAAACCCTATCTGCCGGGTGTGGTGGCGCACACCTTTAATCCCAGCACTCAGGAGGCAGAGGTAGGAGGATCATGATGAGTTCAAGGCCACCCTGAGACCACATAGTGAATTCCAGGTCAGCCTGGGCTAGAATGAAACCCTACCTTGAAAAACCAAATATAAATAAATAAACAAACCCTGTTTCAAGACAAAATAAAAAAGGAGATAACTAAGGAAAAAAAGTGGAATTAAGAGTCTGATGCTGCTATTGTAGGAAAAAGAGAAATCTGTTTGACTGGGTTAGGAATGTAGCTCAGTAAGTAGAGTCCTTGCCAAGCATGCGCAAAGCCCTGGGTTCAACCCCCAGAACCATATAAAATCAGGCATGGTTGCCAGTCATGGTGGCTCACACCTATAATCTCAGCAAACTGAGGTAAAAGGATCCCTGTGAGTTCAAGACTAGCTTGAGGCCTGGTGTGCTGGTACATGCCTTTAATTCCAGCACTTGGGAGGCAGAAATAGGAGTTCAAGGCCAGCCTGAGACAACATGATGAATTCCAGGTCAGACTGGGCTAGATTAAGACCCTACCTCAAACCCCAAACCAAAGTTCATGTCTGCTTTTAACTAAAGAATTGGATAAACCAGACTAAGAAGGATGATTCTTGGATTATTATATTTATTCAGAAATCAGAGCTGGGCATGGTGGCACACACCTTTAATCCCAGCACTTGGGAGGCAGAGGTAGGAGGATTGCTGCCGTGAGTTCGAGGCCACCCTGAGACTACATAGTGAATTCCAGATCACTCTGAGCTAGAGTGAGACCCTACCTCGAAAAACAAAAACAAAAAAACAATTCAGGAGTGGTGAGGGAGGGTCTGCAGACCAAAGAAGAGGGCATGGCAGGGGAGGTTAGTCTGAGAACCAAGGGGTGAGGAGTGGAAATGTCCACGTGACCTAACAGCCCGGGTACAGCCTTTCCCACCCTGGCAACAGCTAAGCCTTTCCTGGTTGATGAAAACCTCTGATACTAAGAGATAAATAGCCCAGAGGCGGGGGGGGAAGGGAGGGAAAAGTCCAAAAGCCCTCCTGAGCTGCCAGGCTTTTTATTTTGAGTCTGGCGCTGAATCCAGAAGTCAACACACCTGTGTGCAGCGTCCAGGAGGGAAGGGGCTGGGCCCGAACTCCCTCCCGCATGCACCTGAGCAACTCCAGCCCTGCAGCAATTTCCCTCTCAGCATGTGTCTGGAGGTTTACAGTGGCAGGAGGCTCTGTGTGCGCTATTCTCTCTATCCTCTCCCCGTGTGCCTCTTTCTCTCTGTGTCCGGGTTAAATAAACATCCAGGCAGAGGGTGGGACAGGTTCAAAGACCTAGAGGTGGAAGCAGGACAGCATGGAGGCCCTGTAGCTACAATAGAGAGGTGGAGACCAGGGGCTTCCCTCTGATTTCACCCGAGTGGCCACACCTCAGGGACAGGAAAGTGGAAGACTCGTCATCTCCTTAAGTAGGACACAATCTGAGGATTAATTTAGCCCTGATTTGTGCCAGGCCTGGTGGTAGAGGCCTGTAATGCCAGCTACACAGGGCACTGAGACAGAAGGATTACAAATGTAAGGCTTGTGTAGTGAACTCAAGGTTAGTGCTGGCAACCTGCTAAGCTCATAAACAAACAAAAACAGTTCGAAAGAAGGGGATATAACTCAGTAATACAGTGCTTGCCTAGTATACTGAAAGCCCTAGGTTTAATCTCCAGCACTTCAAAAAAGACCAGTGTGGTGGTCCATACCTGTAATCTCAGCATTTACGGGGGTGGGGTCAGGAGGATTGGGAGTTCAAAGTTATCCATCCTAGGCTACATAGTGAGTTCAAACCCAGCCCGGGCTACAAAAGACCCTGTCCCAAAAAACCCAAAGCAAACCAAACAACACCAAAACTGCTTTGTTAGAAAATTGTTTATTTGTGTTACGTGAGATTAGCCCAGCTTTCCTTAATTACTAAAACCGTGGAAATTGGGAATTTATCACAACAGCAGTTCATATCAGAGTGTTTCCTGAAGGCTGTTTTAGCTCAGGGCTGTGTGTGAATGTATACCTTGCCTTTTGAAAACTTTTTCTTCTATATATTTTTTTGTTTATGAGAGAGAGTATAGACACGCCAAGGCCTTTTGCTGCTGCAAACGAACTTCCAGACTTAAGTGCCATTTTATTCATTGTTTTATATGGGTACTGGGAAATTGAACTCTGGGATGGTAGGCTTTGCAAGCAAGTGCCTTAGCCAATGAGCCATCTCCCTAGCCTCCCATCTATGTACTTATTTTTTTAATATTTTATTTTTATTTATTTGACAGAGAAAGAGGGAGGGAGAGAGAGAGAGAGAATGCTCCAGCCACTGCAAATGAACTCCAGATGCGTGCATTCCCTTGTGCATCTGGCTAATGTGGGTCCTGGGGAATCGAACCTGAGTCCTTTGGTTTTGCAGGCAAATGCCTTAACTGCTAAGCCATCCCTCCAGCCCCCATCTATTTATTTTAATTATAATAACTACCTTTATTAAACTCTTCCTGATGGCTCTGTTACTTTCATTAAAAAAACTAAATTATTCATTAGAGAAGAGGGAAAGGAGAGAGAGAGAAGAGGAGAGAACGGGCACACCAGGGCCTCTAGCCACTACAAACAAACTCCAGACGTATGTGCCAACTTGTGCACCTGGCTTATTTGAGACCAGGAAAATTGAACCTGGGTCCTTAGGCTTCATAGGTAAGCACCTTAACCACTAAACCATCTATCCAGCCCTGCTCTGTTACACTTATTGTCTTTCTTTAAACTCCAAAAAAAAAAAGGTGATAAAGAAATTAAAATTCTTTATACTGCATTTATTTATTTGAGAGAGAAAGAGAAAGAGAAGCAGATAAACAGGAAAAGAGAGAATGGGTGCGCCAGGGCTTCCAGCTGCTGCAAAGAACTCCAGATGCATACACCACCTTGTGCATCTGGTTTATGTGGGTCCTGGGGAATCGAATTTGGGTCCTTTGACTTTGCAGGCAAGTGCTTCAACCACTAAGCCATCTCTCCAGCCCAAGAAATTAACATTCTTATAAGAAAACTGTGGCCCAGCAATTAGTAGCAGCGTGGGGACAAGACCTAGACTAACCTTCCCCAAGCCCCACACTCTTCAACAGATCCCTATCTCACCTTGATTCGGATGCCTGGCTATGCAGCCATTCTGTTGCTTGGCCCCTGCACTGCCTGGCAAATTACTTAGCTGTTTGTATTCCTCAGGTAAAAGTTTCTTGAATTAACAGGGATTGCCTCAAAGAAAAGCAGTGAGAGCTTTCTCCCTGGACCCTCCTTCCCAGACCCTCCAACTCCCTAAAGGAGACCTTCTCTGTTCCAGGACAGAGCTCAGCCCTCTCTGAGCTCTCTGGTGTACTCTGATCTCTGGGGCTTCTGCAGAAATTACTAGAAAGGCCTTGCATGTGAGCGTTTATCTCTCCCTTCCTTTTGACGTGTTCCTTCTTCCTAGGACGTGAGGTCCTAGAAATACTGACAAATGTATCCCCACCCCGCTGTCTCCCCCAAAGCAGTACATAACAGGCTGGATGAATTTCAGGGGAGTTAATAAGCAATTAGTTGATAAGTTGATAAGCAATTAGATTGTAGATGCCTATGGACAAAAAACCAAGCACTATCTTTTTTTTTTTTTAATTTTATTTATTGGAAAGCAGAGAGACAGAGAGAGTATATGTGAGACCCACAGACAGAATGAACATGCTCAGACTCCAGTTGTTAGGTTTTGCAGGCAAGTGCCTTAACTGCTGAGCCATCTCTCCAGCCCAGGATTATTGTTTTTTAAAATTATATTATTTTGTATTTATTTCAGGTTTCTTTTGGAGATGGGGAGTTTGAGACATGGTCTAATGTAACCCAGGCCGGTCTCAAATTCTGTATGTAGCCAAAGAGGATGGCTTTGAATCCTTTTTTATACATTTTATCTATTTATTTATTTATTTAAGAGACAGAGACAGAAAGAATGGGCATGCCAGGGCCTCCAGTAGCTGCAAACAAACTCCAGATGTATGTGCTACCTTGTGCATCTGGCTTACGTGCGTCCTGGGGCATCAAACCTGGGTCCTTTGACTTTGTAGGCAAGCATCTTAACCACTAAGCCATCCTCAAGCCCAGCCTTTGAATTTTTGATCTGCCTGTCTCAACCTCCCAAGGGCTGAATTACATGAGTTAACCATCATGCCCAGCTATTAAATTTACTGAGTACTAACTAGGTATCAGGCTCTGGCTAGGGATTCAATGGTATATGAGGAAAGTGAGTTTTCCACTGGCATGAATATTCCTTTTAGTGGAGAAAACAGGCAAAACATAGGCTCCTAGCAAAGCTAGCTGCTGGGGCCAGGAGTGGGAAATGAGGCCAGGCCAAGGGAGCTTAAAGACCTCTGTGACGAGCTGTCATTTTAACTGATTATGGATTGACCAAAACGAACTTAGTGGGACCTAAGGCCAGGACCAGTGCTCTTATTAGAGGCTTCATGGATGCTGCTGGCTGCAACTCAGTATGGGAGCAAGGCTAGGTTACATGGCGTCTTCCCTCAGGATATAGTGAAGAGATAAGACTTGATTCTGACAGGGGAAGCCATTAGAAAGGCTCGGTTTGAAAAACAGTGACGGGAACATACCAGCTACTGGGGACATAGACGGTGGGGGAGCAGAGAGCAGTTATGAGGCTATTGGCATGACAAGGATGGACAAGGGTAGAAGAGAAAATTGAGAGCGAGGAACTGAAAAGTCTTTCCAATGAAGCAGTGAAGTAGGTGGAGGGGGGTGGGGATGGCAGTGAGGGTGCTAGGCAAAGAGGAATCAAGCAGATTCCCAGGTTTGGGGAGGTAGGTGGGAGTAACGTGTACTGAGATGGGGAAAAGAAAGGAAGAGCAGTCCAAGGGGGAGAAAATCACGAGTTCTGGTGCATGTTGTCAGTGACAGGCTGAACCATGGTCCTTCAAGACGACCCAGCGAAATGGACTTTTCAGATGTGATTAAGAATTTTGAGAACAGGAAATTATCCTGGATTATCTCTGTGAGTCATTGTAAACACAGTGGCCTTAAAAACCAAAGAGGGAGGGACAGAGTCAGAGTGATTTGTTGAGAGAAAGACTCAACTTGGCTTTGTTTTGAATTTACTTAAGATAGAGAAAGGGAAGCCAGGTGTGGTGGCTCACGCCTGTAATCCCAATACTATGGAGGTTTAGGAAATAGAATGGAGAATTTGAGACCAGCCAGGCTGGGGTACTTAGTGAGAGCCTGTGGAAAGAAAAGAAGAAAGGAAGGAAGGAAGGAAGGGAGGGAAGGAGGAAGGAGGAAGGGAAGGAAGAGGAAGGAACAGGCTCATGAAGCCTCCTCTCTCCATCTATAGGCAGTTAACAGGTTACTGGTGGGGGTAGGAGGGATGCTCACAAGGTCTCTAACTCTCCTTGAGTGTCTATTGGCAGGGGAAACGTTCTTCAGTGATGTAACTACTAGTAAGTTGCTCATGCTTCTGTTAATAACCCCTTGCTCATGCTGGAAGCAAACCCAGTTCAATGCATTGAGTCACCAAAAATGAAGAAACAAAACAAAAGCTAGGAAGGTAGAGTAACTGGTTGGGTAGAAGAAGAGGATCAGTGGGAGTAAGAGGAGGGCATTTGGGTGAATATGATCAAAAAACATATGTACATGTATGAAATGTCATAATGAAACCCATCATTATGTGTTATTTATATATGCTAAAAAGCTTAAAAATAAAAATGAATAGAACCTTCATGACATATACAAACAAACAAAAAAAGAGTAGAGGGAGGGAGTCATAAGGCGTGCAGACATTGTCTAGGAGCTGATAAGGAAGTCTTCTCTAAAGCCTGCAAGAATAACACAGTCTTGCTGGCCCCTTGTTTTTAGCCCAGTGAAACCCATTTTAGAGTTCTGACCTCCACAATGGTAAAATAATGCATTTATTTTATTTGAAGCCATCAAGCTTGTGGTCTTTTGTTATAATAGCTATTGGAAACAGACATCCAAGTGCAGCCTAGCCTGAGCCCAGGCTGGGGCTGGAACTCTGGGAGCCACTAGCTGATAGTCGGAATTTACATGAGAAGGGCTGCCAATCACCCGCATAATTCATGTCTCCGCCCAATGGAATCTTTGGCTCAGGGGACTAGGGTGGCACCTGAGCCGAATGGCCTTATACAGGCTCGTTCACTGTGGCAGGGAGGGGAGCGTGAAATGTCTTCTGTGTTCACAGTCAACCTCACCGTGAGGGACACTCCTACCATATTATCCTAGCTGTCCAACTCGGGGAGGAAAACCCCAGAGGGATGTGAATGTTTATTTAGTACCTACTAAGTACCAAGCACCAAGTTAGGTACTTTCTCTCTGGTTTGAAACCTGGCAGTGACGCTAGGAGCTGTTAACCTTATTTCATGAATAAAGAAATTGAGGCTCAGAGGGACCAGATTCTTTCCTCAAGGTCATGCCAGAAGGAAGCAGAGGATTCAGGGATCCACCAAGCTTGATTGGGCTTCAAAGGTTCCCAGGGTGGTGCTCTTTTCCCCCTACCCTTCATCCTGGGCAAGGGCTACTTACAAAAGAGTTTCCTGGGGCTGGAGACATGACTTAGCGGTTAGGCCGCTTGCCTGCAAAGCCTAGGGAACTGGGTTTGATTGCCCAGTGCCCACATAAGCCAGATGCACAAGGTGGTGCCTGCGTCTGGAGTTCATTTGCAGTGGCTGGAGGACCTGGCACACCCATTCTCTCTCTATCTGCCTTTCTCTCTCCCCCCTTTTCTCAAATAAATAAATAAAACATATTAAAATATAATTTAACCGGGTGTTGTGGCACACACCTTCAATCCCAGCACTCGGGAGGCAGAGGTAGGAGGATTGCCATGTGTTCGAGGCCACCCTGAGACTACGTAGTAAATTCCATGTCAGGGCCTGAGCTAGAGTGAGACCTTACCTCAAAAAACAAAAGACAAAAACAAAACCAAAAAAATTTTAAAAAAGAGTTTTGTTGTTTGTTTGTTTTGAGGTAGAGTCTCATTCCAGCCCAGGCTGACCTGGAATTCACTCTCAGAGTGTTCTATTCAAAATAGAATGAGAGCTGGGCTTGGTGGCGTACACCTTTAATCCCAGCACTCGGGAGGCAGAGGTAGGAGGATCACCGTGAGTTCGAGGCCACCCTGAGACTCCATAATGAATTCCAAGTCAGCCTGGGCTAGAGTGAGACCCTACCTCGAAAAACCAAAAAAAAAATAAATAAATAAATAGAATGAGGTCTTCTGTTAATCAACTGCTCCTTTCTTACCCGAGATAAGTCACTCTCACCACAACCCCATTTGCAGGGTTTACTGTTTCATGTTTAGGAACTTGAGAGAATGCAACAGGTATCTTCCTTCACCAATTACTACTTGTGCATGTTGCACCAGTTATTTAATCTGGAGAAAAATGCAGATCTAGAGGCTCTCTGTAGTGATTGCAAACCAACAACTTTGGACTGGCTAGGAGTCTGCATTTAAAAAATTTTATTTATTTATTTATTTATTTATTTATTTATTTATTTATTTATTTATTTATTAGAGAGTGACAGAGAGAACAGGCATGGCACACCGGGCCCTTTAGCCACCGCAAAAGAACTCCAGATGCATGCACCACCTTCTGTGTCTGTCTTACATGGGTACTGAGGAATCAAACCTGGGTCCTTAGGCTTCACAGGTAAGCACCGTAACTGCTGAGCCATCTCTCCATCCCGGAGTCTGCATTTTTATAAGCATCTTAGGGTTACTTTCAGAAGGTTCACTGACGATGCCTTAGAAAACAATGGCTGTGAGAGAGACATGGTCATGCTGATCAGCAAACTGAATTATCACACTTAGGTCTGTGACATTTTTTAGTGTGAAATCATAAGTTGTTATTGGAAGTTAGTGTTAAGACATTAAGCCACTCTGTGCCAGGGATAAGGATTGGCATAGCCAGCCAAGGAGGGCACAGGTCATCCCAGATATTCTCCAGTAGCAGATGTCAAGTGCTGTGTCCTCAGCTTAAGCCTAAAGTGGACTTGCAAGAAGCTATTGGCCAATACTCCTTGATAGATAGATTTTCTACCCAATCCCACTGGCTAGCCGCAGTTCCACATAGAGGTTCTTGGTGTTCCCCATGAACCCCAGGAAGGATTGAGGTGAAACAGGGATCCAGGAAGTGCTATCCCAATCTCCATGGCTTGGTGAGAACAAAGACTTCACAATCAGAGCCTTTGAGAATCCAGATGCAAATGAGGTCAGGAGAGACATGAGTACTCAGACTATAAGTTCTGAACAGACTCCCCCTCTCTGAGGCCAGTCTGAGATGCAATGTCACCAATATGAGTGAATGATTATGAATAACAATTATGAATAATGAGAGATTATGAGTCTGGTGGTTTGATTCAAGTGTCCCCCATAAACTAGGTCCCCAGTTGGTGGCAACTTGGGAGCTGGAGCCTCCTAGAGGTGATATATTGTTGGGGTGGGCTTATGAGTGTTATAGCCAGCTTTCCCCTGTCAGTGTTTGGCACACTCTCCTGCTGCTGTTGTCCACTTGATGTTGGCCAAGAGGTGATTTCCACCCTCTGATCATGCCATCATTTCCCCCTACCATCATGGAGATTCATCTCAAGTCTGTAAGCCAAAATAACCCCTTTCCTTCCACAAGCTGCTCTTGGTTGGGTGATTTCTGAGAGCAACATGAAGCTGACTGCAACAGTTAATTGGTACCAGAGGAGTGGGGCCATTACTGCCAGAAACCTGACTGTGTGGCTTTGGCCTTTTGGAGCTGATTTTCAAGAGGAATGTGGAAGGATTTGAAACCTTGGCCTAAGAGATGCCTTATACTGCTATAAGTACAGCTCAATGGACTATTCTGGTCAGATTTGAAAGACCTGAATGCAGTAAGAACTATGGACTGTGAGGTTTGGCTCTTGAGGGTGAGAAAGAACTTTGTAGGGACTGGGCTAGAAGCAGTTTGTGTGAGAAGCTTGCTATTATGCCTGTGTCCTGAGAACTTGTGCAGAGTTGCATTGCGTAGAAATGGACTGGTGTAAGCAGAAGGATATGGCACAGAAAGAGATGAAATCTTTGGGCTGAAACTGCTGCCTGTTCAGCTGCAATTGTTTGTGAGATTACAACCATTGAGATTGGGCCAACTGATCTGCATTGGGACAACAGGAATAATGCAGACTCTTTTTTTTTTTTAATGTTTTATTTATTTATTTATTTATTTATTTATTTATTTGAAGGAGAGAGAAAGAGAGAGAGAATATGAGCATGTGCCAGGGTCTCCAGCCACTGCAAACAAACTCCAGACACATGCACCACCTTGTGCATCTGGCTTTACGTGGGTACTGGGGAGTTGAATCTGGGTCCTTCGGCCTTGCAGGCAAGTGCCTTAGCCGCTAAGCCATCTCTCCAGCCCTGCAGACTCTTTTGAAGGGGACTGAATGCTGATGGAGTGTCCTGTTCTTCAAAGTCTGCTTTATTCTCTCCTCGATTAACAAATTGGTAGCCCTCCTGGTACTACAGAGTATAACAACTTCAGGAAAAAGAGGGTCATTGAATTTGCAACATATTCTTTTTCTTTTTCTTTTTTTCTTTTGAGGGGGTCTGTCCACAGGCAGTGTGAAACAGGCTTGTTGGACTACCTGTGCAGAGGCCTGATGGAGCCATGAGAATAGACTTCAGATTGCAGCAGAGACCCAAGAGAGATACTAGGAGTGTGGCATGGCTGCCAAGGAGAGCTACCAGCACTGGATGAAGTTTTCTGGGACTCTGAGTAGCCTAGCTGGAGGGACAGAATTGGAACTCCAGAGACTTTTCACTGGTTAGAATTATCAGACTTCGGGCTGGAGAAATGGCTTAATGGTAAAGGCAATTGCCTGCAAATCCAAAGGACCCAGGTTAGATTCACCAGGACCCACAAGCCAGATGCACAAGGGGGTGCATGTATCTGAAGTTCATTTGCAGTGGCTGAAGGCTCTGATGCACCTATTCTCTCTCTCCATCTGCTTCTTTCTCTCTCTAAAAGAAAGAAAGGAAGGAAGGAAGGAAAAAGGAAAAAAAGAAAGACAGAAAGAAAGAAAAAGAAAGAAAGAAAGAAAGAAAGAAAGAAAGAAAGAAAGAAAGAATTTCAGACTTGTCACTGGCTAGAGTTGTTAGACTTAGAGCTGTGGAGTTTAATGTTTGCCTTGTTTGTTTTAAGTCGTGTGTTGGTTGAACATTTCTTTGCCCAATGCCATCTCTTGCAGTTGTGAATATTTTGTGCCATTATGAGGTTGTTTTTTTTTGGGGGGGGGTATTATGGCTCACTTGAAAGACCTTGGGCTATGGGGATGTTTGAACATCACTGAGATTGATAAAAATGATGGGGACTTTAAAGTTGGACTAAATGCATTGCATTCTACATCATAGATGGTTATCAGTTTATGGGAGTTGGGAGTAGAATGTGGCAGTTTGATTCATGTGTCCCCCATAAACTTATGTGTTCTGAATGCTAGGACCTCCACTGGTGGCAATTTGGGAATTAGAGCCTCCTAGAGGTGATGGTATTGTTGGGCGCTGGCTTATGGATATTATAAACAGCTTCCTCTTGCCAGTGTTTGGCACACTCTCCTGCTGTTGTTACCCATCTGATATTGGCCAGGAGGTGATTTCCCCCCTCTGCTCATGCCATCATTTTCTCCTGCCATCATAGAGCTTCCCCTTGAGTCCATAAGCCAAAATAAACCCTTCCCTCCCACAAGCTGCTCTTGGTCGGGTGTTTTCTGCCAGCAACATGAAGCTGATTGCAACAATGAGTAATGACTATTCATGCCAAAAGTATTTACACATGCCCAGATAGCAAATATTTTCAGCTTTGTAGGTCAGAAGATCTCTGTCATAGTCACTCAACTCTGCCATTGAATGGGTGTGACTGTGTGCCAATAAAACTTTATCATCAACAACAAAAAAGTAAATATGCACTATGTGCCAGTTTAGGTCAATGACAGTGATGTATTCTTCAGGGGGTCAGACAGTGAGGCAAAATACGTGTGTGTGTGTGCGCATGTGTCAGAGATCAGTGTCAGGTATCTTCAGCAATCAATCTCTACCATATTTTTATTTATTTATTTATTTATTTTAATATTTTATTTATTTAATTGAGAGAGAGAAGAAGAGGCAGAAAGAGAGAATGGGCACACCAGTGCCTACAGCCACTGCAAACAAACTCCAGATGCATGCGCCCCCTTGTGCATCTGGCTTACGTGGGTCTTGGGGAATAGAACCTGGGTCCTTAGACTTAGCAGGCAAATGCCTTAACAGCTGTGCCATTTTCCCAGCCCTATTTTTTTTTTTTTTTATAGAGAGAAAAGAGACAGAATTGGCACACCAGGGCCTCAGCCACTGAAATCAAACTCCAGACGCTTTCACCACCTAGTAGGCATGTGTGACCTTGCGCTGGGATCTGGAGAGTCAAACATGGGTCCTTAGGCTTCACAGGCAAGTACCTTAACCACTAAGCTATCTCTCCAGCACTCCACCTCATTTTTCGAGATAGGCTGTCATTGAATCTGACGCTTACTGATTCTGCTAGACTAGCTTATCTGAGAGGCTCCATTCTCTGCGTCTCCAGTGCTGGGATTACAGCCATGCACCACCATCCCTAGCTTTTACTTGGGTGCTGGGGATCCAAACCCAGGTCCTCATGCTTGCATTGCAAACACATTACTGACTGAGCCATCTCTCCAGCCCCCAGAAATGAAGATATTATAAGGAGAGATCCGAGCCCAGACAATGATGGGTCAATGATGGACCACTTGTCTTCTATTTAAACCTAAAATAAGACTGCATGATGGTGCATGCCTTGATCTCAGCACTGAGGCTGAGGTAAGAGAATCACTGTCAGTTTGAGGACAGCCTGGGGCCACAGAATAACTTCTGATTCAGACAAACACTTTACATCCTGAACTCTTCCCCACAATCCCCCCCCCCCCTTTTTTTTTTTTTTTTTTTTTTGGTTTTTCGAGGTAGGCTGACCTGGAATTCACTATGGAGTCTCAGGGTGGCCTCGAACTCACGGCAATCCTCCTACCTCTGCCTCCTGAGTGCTGGGATTAAAGGCGTGCACCACCATGCCTTGCCCCCCCTTTTTTAGAGACAGTGAGAAAGAGAGAGAGTGAGAGAGAGAGCCTCAGCCACTGCAGTCCAACTCCAGACACTTGCGCCACCTAGTGGTAATGTGCCACCTTGCACTTGCCTCACCTTTGGGTGTCTGGCTTACGTGGGATCTGGAGAGTCAAACCTGGGTCCTTAGGCTTTGCAGGCAAGCGCCTTAACTGCTAAGCCATTTCTCCAGCCCCTGAACTCTGAATTGATGCATGGTGTTGTTGACTTACTTGATTTGCCACCCACCTCCCATTCTACTTTTCTCATAAGTTCCTGGACCTGGAGAATGTAGCAACCCCTTAGGTCACAAAAATGACCACTAGGTCTGCTGGACCCTGGTCCCTCCCAGTGAGTAACTGCTGAGGGCTATGCTGAGGGTCTGTGTGGGGACGTCCTCTGGGCTTCTGCAACGTCTGGTGTTCTGTGTTCTGCCTTCTGAGTACCGATTTTCCAGTTGCAGGAGTCCCTCCTGTCAGGTTTATGTTTACACCCTACAGCCAACCAGCCCACAGAACAATTCAAGTGACTCTTCTGAGGTCCCCCAAAGCCATTCCTGCATTACACTGCCAGTCCCTGACACCAGGATCTGCCAATGACCTCCCCGCTCCCTTTCTGAAGGCTCCAAGTACTCCCTCGGCTGCACTGCTAGCACCTTCCAAAGCATCTCATTGTGTCCTCATTCCCGGATGCTGTCTGAGCTACTGGGGCAGATTTTTTTTTTTGAGAAAGGATGTCACTTTGTAGTTCAGGCTGGCCTTGAACTCACTATCTTCCTGCCTCCACATCCTACTGGTAGCACCACAGGTGTGTGTCATCAGCCTGAAAATTATGTTTTGGTTATGAAAGGACATATATGTTATTAGGAGGCTGGTGAGATGGTTCAGTGGTCAAAGGCACTTACTTGCAAGGCCTATCAGCGTGGGTTCAATTTCCCAGTACTCACATAATGCCAGCTGCACAGCTATGCATGCATTTGGAGTTTGTTTGCAGGAGCCCTAGCACACCTGTTCTCTCTCTCCTCCTAAATTAGTAACTAATTTATTATTATTATTATTATTAGTTGGGGTTTTTTGAGGTAGGGTCTCACTCTGATCCAGGCTGACCTGGAATTAACTATGTAGTCTCAGGGTCACCCTAACTCACAGCAATCCTCCTAGCTCTGCTTCCCCAGTGCTGGGATTAAGGGCGTGCATCACCACACCTGGCAAAAAAAAACATTTTAAAAATATTTTAGTTATTTATTTACAAGGTGAGAGACAGATTGAGGATAGGTATACCATGGCCTCCAGCCATTGCAAACGAACTCCAGATACATGTACCACTTTGTGCATCTGGCTATATGTGGGTACTGGGGAATTGAACCTGGGTCATTAAATGTTGCAAGCAAGAACTTTAACCACTGAGCAATGTCTCCAGCCCTAAAACTATTTTTTAAATTTTTTTGTTGCTATTTTTATTTATTTATTTGAGAGCGACAGACAGAGAGAGAAAAAGGCAGAGAGAGATAGAGAGAGAATGGGCGTGCCAGAGCCTCCAGACACTGCAAATGAACTCCAGATGTGTGCGCCCCCTTGTGCATCTGGCTAAAGTGGGTCCTGGGGAATCGAGCCTTGAACCCGGGTCCTTAAGCTTCACAGGCAAGCGCTTAACTGCTAAGTCATCTCTCCAGCCCCCTTAAACTATTTTTAAAAGAATATATGTAATTAGTAAAGGAAATACTTGGAAAAGGTGGCTCACACCTGTAATTCCAGCATTTGGGAGGATGGTTGAGAGTTTGAGGCCAGCCTGGGCTACAAAATGAGACCCTGTCTCAACAAAAAAAGGAGGAAGAAGAGGAGGAGGAAATAATAAGAAAATAAGGCAAGGAAGAAACTATGTGGCTGGAGATCTTGAATGTGATGTGGGACCAGTGACCTCCCACAGCCATATCCAGACTGCCCGGTGGAGAGATAAGTTAATTGGTTGGCTTATTTCTTGCTCTAAAAAGCTCTAAGGATGCATTTGTATCATGTTCTTAGATAATGTTGTACAGCTTTGCTTGTTTCCATGTTTTTAAGCTTTAGGGAAAAATAGTTTAGAGAATTGTAGTTTTTTAAAACATGCCCACCACCCCCAAGCAAGGTCTCCCTATGTGGCCAGGCTGGCCTCAAACTCATGATCCTTCTGCTTTGGGCTCCTGAGTCCTCCTAGAAGTGTGTTTTATTTATTTATTTATTTTTATTATTTTTAATTTTTTATTTTTATTTATGAGACAGAGAGAGAGAGAGACAGAATGGCCATGCCAGGGCCTCTAGCTACAGTAAATGAACTCCAGACACATGTGCCACCTTGTGCATTTATCTGGCTCACGTGGGACCTGGAGAATCAAACCTGGGTCCTTAGGCTTCGCCGGCAAATGCCTTATCAGCCAAGCCATCTCTCCAGCCCCAAAGTTGTGTTTTAAATATTCAAGTCCTGTAAACATTGTGCAACTTTCTCACTGTTTCCAGCCACTCCTGAGATACACACACACACACACACACACACACACACACACACTATGCACCTTCCTCGCCTCAAAGTTCACATTCCTCACGTCTTTTCAGGTTCAAGGCCTGCAAGAAGAAAATTCTGTGGAAGGTCAGTAATGCTGCTTGCATGTCTTTATTTAGAACATTGTTTTTGCTGACGCTGGTTCCATTACCTTTGAGTGCACGGAAGTGGAGTCCATTAGAAGAATTGGCAGTCAACAAGAGGCTCCCAAACATGCTCAGAGTGGTGCTGAACTTGGCCTCAGTTAGCCACTGCGGTTTATTTTATTGACAGGGCCTCTCTTTTAATGGTGCCTGCACTTTCCTGCTTTGCAACTGTCAACCTGTTTATGGTGGGAAGAAAGGAAACAAGGAAACTTGGCCCTCAGTCCTAATGTCAGCATCCATCCTTATCTCTGCTCCTACTCCTCCAGTGAGTGACCTACTTCCCATGGCCCTAACATGGCTCATGGACACCCACACCCACTTCTCTGGCTGGCTCGGGCCGAAGCGTGAGGAGACAGCGCTGTGCACCTGGTTCTGGTGGAGTTGTTTCCCAGCCCTGCCCTGCCTCTTGGCTCCCGACCTGTGAACTCTGCCCATCTGACCCGCCGGGGGCTGAGTGTCCTGCTGCCACTGTGAAGGGGTGCTCTTTGAGTCAGCTAGGGCAGGGGGAGAGGGAGAGGGAGTTCACCCTCTCCAAAGAGCAATGTGTCCGTATTTATCAGAACAGAGGAGAATATATAATTATTCTTACAGCAAGAAATTCACTTCTTAGAATTCAGCCAACACAAAGACCAAAGACCTACATGTGGAAATCTTGGTTGTAACAGAATTTAATCATACCAGAAACCTGGAAACCATCTAACTGCCATCTACTGATCAGATGAGTGGCTTGCTAGGTAGCCATAATGACAATGTAATCTCATAGTGACCTCACCAGACAGACATGGCCTGGTGGCAAATGGTCTTCAGGGACTATGTTTTTAGTTTTTTTTTTTTTAAGGTATAGAAGCTGGGCATGGTGGCACATGCCTTTATTTAATCCCAGCACTCAGGAGTCAGAGGTGGGAGTATCCTCATGAGTTCAAGGCCACCCTGAGAATACATAGTGAATTCCAGGTCAGCCTGGACTAGAGTGAAACCCTACCTCGAAAAACCAAAAAAGAAAAAAAAAAACGTATAGAATATATATTTATATCATATTTAGAACATGTTTATGTGTATAATATACATATGTGTAGTATATAGACTAGTATATAATATGCTATATATATGGCATAGCTATCTACCTTTGTGTTTAAAAATAGGCTATGCAGGAGCTGGGCATGGTGGCGCATGCCTTTAAGCGCAGCACTCGGGAGGCAGAGGTAGGAGGATCACTGTGAGTTTGAGGCCACCCTGAGACTACTAGTGAATTCCAGGTCAGCCTGGGCAAGAGCGAGACCCTACCTTGGAAAACAACAACAACAAAATAGCATATGCAGGCTGGCAAGATGGCTCAGAGGGCAAAAGTACTGCTGTGCAAGTGTGATGATCTTTGTTCAGATCCTCCAGAACCCACATGAAGCCAGACACAGTGGGGACTGGCTGCAATCCCAGCCCTCCTGCAGTGAGCCAGAAGGCAGATGCAGGAGACGCTCTGGAAGCTCGTGGGCCAGCTAGCTTGGTGTACACAGCACGGGCCACAAAGGAGGCTTCCTCAAACAAGGTAGAAGGTGAGGACCAACACCCTTCACTCACACCGTGGCACACACTCACACACAGGTCTCGCCCATTATACACATACAAAGATAAAAACACATAAGAATTCTGGGCGTGGTGGCGCATGCCTTTCATCCCAGCACTCGGGAGGCAGAGGTAGGAGGATGTCTGCAAGTCTGAGGCCACCCTGGGTCTACATAGTGAGTTCCAGGTCAGCTTGGGATAGAGTGAGACACTACCTTGTGAAAAAAAAAAAAATATATATATATATGTACATATGCATATATGTATGTGTGTATGTATACATACATACACATGCCCATATAGATGATAGATAGATATGATTGATATGATATGATATGATTGATATGATATGATATGATATGATATGTAAAGCCAGGCATAGTGGTGCACACCTGTGCACACCAGCACTTGGACAGAGGCAGGAGGATCAGGTATCAGGTGTTCAAGGCCAGTCTTGGCTCCATTTGACCCTGTCTGCAAAACAAAAGAAGACCAAAAGGATATCTGGAGCTCAGGGTGTGGCCTAGTGGAAGAGTGTTTGCCTAGCTTGAACAAAACCCTGGGCTTCATCCCCAGCATCATGAAGAAAAAGAGGAGAGGAAGGAACAGGAAAATATTTTTGGTATAGTATAAAAATAAGTAGAAAACAGAATTTTCCCAGGGCAGTTATACAGAGATGCTTTTGTGTGTTGCAACATCGTGTATGTATATATGTATATAATATAAACACAATTTTGAAATGGAAGAAGAAGGTAAGCAGGCCAGACATGCTGGGTGCACACCTGTAGTCCTGGCACTCAGGAGGCAGAGGCCAAAGGATAGAAAGTTCAAAGCCAGGGCTGGAGGGATGGCTCAGCAGTTAAGGCACTTGCCTGCAAAGTCAAAGGACCTAGGTTTGATTCCCCACGTAAGCCAGATGCACAACGTGGCACATGCACCTGGAGTTTGTTTGCAGCGGCTGGAGGTCCTGGCGCTTGTGCTCCCTCTCTCTCTATCTCAAGTAAATAAATAAAAATAAAATATATATTTTAAAAAAAAAACCCAGAAAGTTCAAGGCCAGTCTGGGCTACAATAGGAAGAATCTGTGTTAAGCTATTGTTCTGAGTACTCCTCAGTTATTTCTAGAACACTTATATGTTAGCCACTGACTCTGACAATGACATTTTTAAGAGTGGAAAGATGTCATACCCTTTTGGGAACCAAAGAGGTATGTGGGCTCCTAAAGCGTGCCCCTAAGTACACCTCCCCGCAACTGCCTAACAATTGTTTTCCCCCTTAGAAATTTTCTTCAGACAGCTACCAGAGTGATGTCTATCTAAACAGTAAATTGTAAGGTCACTGCCCTTCTTAAAAACCTCTTAACCAGTAACACCAGCACTTAAGTACCAGAGCAGGCAACAGGAGTCTTGAATTTGCAGCGGCAGCCTGGGCTATAGTGATCTCGTCTCACTCAAGAAATAAATAAAAAAAAAAAATATAAAAAAAAAAACAGAAAGTTCAAGGCCAGTCTGGGCTACAATAGGAAGAATCTGTGTTAAGCTATTGTTCTGAGTACTCCTCAGTTATTTCTAGAACACTTATATGTTAGCCACTGACTCTGACAATGACATTTTTAAGAGTGGAAAGATGTCATACCCTTTTGGGAACCAAAGAGGTATGTGGGCTCTAAAGCGTGCCCCTAAGTACACCTCCCCGCAACTGCATGCGGCTTTAAGGCCAGTAAAAGTAGTCACCTAGATGTCATGGCCCACCTCTAACCTCCAGCACTCCTCACAGCAGCTCAGTACTGTGCGCGTTCAAATGCACACCTTCTCCTTCTCTTCCTCCTTCCCCGTAGCTGGCCTGGAAGCCAGGGAGCCAAGAGCCACCTAACAATTGTTTTCCCCCTTAGAAATTTTCTTCAGACAGCTACCAGAGTGATGTCTATCTAAACAGTAAATTGTAAGGTCACTGCCCTTCTTAAAAACCTCTTAACCAGTAACACCAGCACTTGGGAAGTACAGCAGGCAACAGGGTCTTGAAATTTGAGGCCAGCCCGGGCTATAAAGTGAAATTCAGTCTCAAAAAAAGGAAAAAAAAAAAAAAAAAAAAAAAAAAAAAAAAAAAAAAAAAGAAGAAAGAGGGAGTGAGAAGGAAGGAGGGAGAGACAAAGGGAGAGAAAAGAGTCTATTTCCTAGCCCATTGCCATTAGAAGAAAATCCAAGCTCAATGCCATGACCCAGAGACCTGGCCTGGCCCGTGACCCCTCTTCCCCTTGCCTCCCCTGCTGCCAGGTCACTTGTTTTGCTCCAGTCACCCATGCATTCTGTCTGTTCCTCAAAGAAACCAAACATTCTTTCCCCAGGGCTTTTGCACTCATTCCTTGTTCTCTGTACCTAGATGTCTCTTTCCATCTCATCCTGAACTTCTCAGTTCAATGTCACCTTTCACAGACGCCTCCCTGACTACTCTAGGTACAAGGACACCTTCCCTTAAAACCACCCACCACTCTGCCCCCCACTGCGTCGATTTATTTTCTGCATAGCGTTGGTGAGTTTCAACAACTTCCTAGTTGACGTGTTTGGGCTCTGACCCCTTTCCCTTGACAATGCCAGGCCACACCAGCACTGTTCTCAGACCAGCGTGCCCCGAGCCAATCCTGTCACTATGCTCGTGGCCCCAGTGAAAGGGTTCACTGTGAAGGAGGTGCCCTGGGGAAAAACCACGTGCTCTGCGGCGGCAACAAGGCAAAGCAGAGCATGTGGTTTTCCTACAAGTCTGTTACCCTGAAGAAGTTCTGTAGAACCATGTCGTCTTTTTCCACCTGCTCTGGGAAGTGAGGCTCTTCCTGGAGGGAGGGGCTGGCCAGGAAAATGTCCCAATGCCTGAGAAGGGGGAGAAGAGAGGTGGGTGCCTTTGGGAGTGATGGACTGTCTGCTGTAAAGAGGCATGGGATGAAAGACTGGACCAGAGGAGAAGGACATCGGGGGTATTAATATTCACAGAACCCTCAGCTGGCTGTGTTTGCAACAGAGGTTGGTAGCCATGATTGCTGCTATTAGTCCTCCTGGAGTATGTCCATTTCCATAAAGGAAGGAACCAGGCTATCTCAAATTCTGCATTTGCATAGTTCTCTGTCTCCTTTACCTTCTGTGGTGGTTTGAATTAGGCATCCCCCCCCCCATGAACTTATGTGTTCTGAATGCTAGGTCCCCAGCTGGTAGCAATTTGGGAATTGGAGCCTCCTGGAGATGATGTATTGTTGGGAGCGGGCTTATGGATGTTTATAGCCACACTCTCCTGCTGCTATTGTCCACTTGATGTTGGCCAGGAGGCGATGTCCAGCCTCTGCTCATGCCATCCTTTCCCCTGCCATCACGGAGTTTCCCCTTGAGTCTGTCAGCCCAAATAAACCCTCTCTTCCCACAAGCTGCTCTTGGTTGGGTGATTTCTGCCAGCAACGGGAAGCTGACTGCAACACCTTACATGACAATTTTAGGGCAAGTCTTTTTTTCTTTTTTTGTGAAAAAAGAATCTATGTTGCTCAGGGTGCCCTTGGATTCCTGGGCTCAATTGTCTTCCCTCAGCCTTCCAAGAAGAAGGATTACAGCTGTGTATCACCTTGACTAGCTTGGGCAAATGCTCTTGGTATACCCCTTTTCCAGTTGAGAAAACCCAGGCACAGAAAGGGTGTCTTGCTCAGGTTAGCATATGGCTGCAGAGCTAGTCAGGCTCTTCCTGCTATATAACCAGAGACTTCTTGAAGGCCTCCAGGTGTTCTTTATATTGGCTTGACCTATTTCCTTACAGTTACCATGAGGAAAGGAGGAAGGGATGCAGTTGGGAAGAAGTGAGGTCACTGGTGTCTGGCTCCGTGGAGGAATCTCAGGCCTCACAGGGGCCGTCCAGGATGAGAGAGAACCGAAGCTCTCTTCAGGAAGCATCCTGTCTCAAAGCCCTTTTGAGATTCCCTCCGGAGACAGGAGTTCTGGAAGGGAACTCAGCAGGACAGTTACTTCCCCAAACAGGTTCCTGCAGGGCTCAGTTCCTATGCTCACCCTGGGCTAGGGGTTTGGCCTCAAGTCCTGATTTTCCAGTCCACAGAGGGGTGACATAGAATTTCTAGTGCCTTATGGGGCTTTACCCACGCAACGATGTGTGGGCGAATTTCCCCATCCCTCCCCAGCCCCAGCGCGGCCCCAGAAGAACACGCATGGAACACGCTAGAGAAACAAACCCATCTGGCCTGGGATCTGGACCTGCAAAGCAGGTGGCAGAACCTGGGGGAGGGGAGGGCCATGGGAAGGGAAGCGAATTAGGTGCGTTTCAATTAGGCCATTATATTTGAGGCCACACCTCCGCCGGGGCATCGGTCCGCTTTGAAACCAGATGAAAGCAGTGACATCAGGGCTTGGTGCCCTGACAAAGGCCATCTGGGGTCTGTTCACGTCTTCTCCCTCCGCCCACCCCCAGTTCAAGTCCCTTCTTCACCCCATCCGCCGCACCAAGGTTTCGGAGTGTCCGCCCACAGGGCAGCTTGGGCTCGGTCACTGAGTCATAAGACTGAGGTGCCTGCAAGGGGGTGATGGTGACAGATGGCTCTGGGCTGGCACGACTTGGGGCAGGGAAGGCACAGTGGCCCTGGGCCCAGCAGGGATTCAAGAACGTGACCTGGGATATAGGCCAAGTCCTACCTATAAGCTCCAGCTCTTTTCTCCCTCCCTTCTCCCTCCCTTTCCCAGGGAAGCCTGTCGCTGCGGGCAGCCAGGTCGGGATGGAAAGTGGTGGTGGTGGGGGGAGGGCCTAAGGCTTCCGGCCCACCACGTGGTCTTGGCCGTGGGAGGCAGAGCCTGGCTCTGTTTATCCAGGCCAGGCTCTTCCGGAGCAGATGGGTGCCTGTAAGTGCTGCCAGCCAGAAGCTGGGCTAACACCCTCTCGTTGCCAAGTGGCAGGTGACTGGAGGGCCTGGAGGGGAGCATGTTTGGTTTGGCTGTTCAAGAGGGGAAATCTCTCCAGCTGGGAGCTGCCCATACACCTGAGTGGGACACAGTACAGACTCCGACCCAAACTGGCTGGGTCTTTGCAGTGCCTGGGAACTAGGGACTTGAGTGGAAGTGAGGTCGTTTAGGGTGGCTGGGCCCTTGAAAGTAAAAAGTAGGAATGCCTTTGGGCCTAACCTTACAGTCTTCTTGTTTCTTCCCTAGATTTTTAAATATATATTTTATTTATTTATTTAAGAGAGAGAGAGAGAGAGAAAGAGAAAGAATATGAGAATGGCCACACCAGGGCCTCCAGCCACTGCCAATGAACTTCCAGACACATGGGCCACCTTGTGCATCTGGCTTATGTGGGTTCTAGGGAATGGAACTTGGGTCCTTTGGCTTTGCAGGCTAGTGCCTTAACTGTGGGGGCATCTCTTTGGCCCCCTAGATTTGTTTTTCCACAGGCAATCTAAACCCCTCCTGGGAGGAAGTTTTCCCCATCCTAGAATTTAAGTCTAATCCTGACATTGTGGTTGGTCAAGTTCAGCCCCCAGTTCAGCGTCATGGCTGTTCGTAGCTCAGACCAGTCAACTCTCCTTCTGGCTCACCTGAGCCCTGAAGGTAGTGCCCACCACCATAACGTTACAGAAATGTTTGCCAGGGGAGGGCAACCTCTCTGGGCTGGCTCCTGAAATTCGAGGTTCTGGTTAGCTTCCTTTACTCTTACATGGGCGCTCCTTCCTGCCTTCCACATGATGGGAGTTCTCTGTATTTTCTCTTTTTTTCTCTCTAAATCTCTTTCACACTTCTTTTAGGTCTATGTGGGCTCTTAGACAATGCGGGTGTATTCATTTTCCTTCCCTTGGTTTTGTACTTTCCTAAATACATATAATAATTTAATGATTATCCTTCTTAGTCTTATTTTATCTAATTCTTTGGTTAAAAGTAGACACAAACTAAGGGTTTGGGGTTCAATGATTCTATTCCTGAACCCCTAACACCTCATTTCAGACTCAGAAGATATCAAGTGTTCTCAAAAGCCATTGTTGACCTCTGCCTTGTGTCGCTGTCATCTTGGTGTATAGAGTCCTAGGGCAATCATAACAAATTACCACAAAATAGTGGGTGGCTTAAAACCATAGAAATATATACTCCTAATCTGGAAGCCAGCTTTTTTAAAAAATATTTTGTTATTTATTTATTTATTAGAGACAGAAAGAGGGAGAGAGAGAGAGAGAGAGATAGAGAAAGTGAGAATGGGCACGCCAGGGCCTCTAGCCACTGCAAATGAACTCCAGATGCATGAGCCACCATGTGCATCTGGCTTACGTGGGACCTGGAGAATCGAACCTGGGTTCTTAGGCTTCACAGGCATGTGCCTTAACCATTATGCCATCTCTCCAGCCCTGGAAGCCAGCTTTTAAACCAAAGTGACAGCAGTGTCAGTTTCTTCTGGAGATTCTGAGGGTGAGTGACACACCCCTGTGGGGGCTTCTGGTGGTTGCCAGCAATGCTGTGTCTGTCTGTCTTTCTTTCTCTTCCTTCCTTCCTTCCTTCCTTCCTTCCTTCCTTCCTTCCTTCCTTCCTTCCTTCCTTTCTTTTGAGGTAGGATCTCACTCTAGCCCAGGCTGACCTTGAATTCACCATGTAGTCTCAGGGTAGCCTCGAACCCATGGTGATCCTCCTGCCTCTGCCTCCCAAGTGCTGGGATTAAAGGCGTGTGCCACCACACCTGGCTGTGTGTTTCTTGATTAGAGATTCGGTCACTCCAACCTCTGTCACCATCTTTGCTCAGCCTTCTTGCCTCAGCAGGTCCCATTGTGCTTTAACCTCATCTTAATTATATCTGCCATGACTCTATTTCCAAATAAGGTCACCTCATTCTGAGGTACTAGAAAGATCATGAGTTTTTTTGGGGGGGATACTTCTGAATCCAGTACATTTGAGTTGCTACCTACCTCACTCTTCTGGTATTTCTGTCACCTCCCCCCAGTTCTCCTGTTGAGAGAGGGTATCCTGTGCTCATCTCTAGCTTTGAGGAGGAGGAGGACATGAGGCCACCATGTTCCCAAGAGCCAGCTGGCTCCCAAGCTTTCCCCTGTGCAGGGGAAAGCCCATTAAGAGGCAGTCAGCTGCTGGGAGGGTCGGGGTGAGTGCTTGCTTGTCATCTCAGCTACTTGCAGCCCAAGGCAGGAGGCCTGAGAGTTCAAGGCCAGGCTGAGGAACATAGTGAGTTCAATGCTAGCCCAATCAACTTAATGAGCCCTTATGCCCCAATTGTTTTTAAAATGGGCTGGAGATGTAGCTCATGGTAGAGCATTTGCCTAGCATGCATAAAACTTGGGTTCAGGGGCTGGAGGGATGGCTTAGTGGTTAAGACATTTGCTTGTACAGCCAAAGGACGTAGGTTTGATTCCCCAGGACCCGAGTTAGCCAGATGCAAAAGGGGGTGCAGGCGTCTGGAGTTCATTTGCAGTGGCTGGAGGCCCTGGCGCACCCATTCTCTCTCTCTCTCTCTCTCTCTGCCTCTTTCACTCTCAAATAAATAAAAATAAACAAAAATATTTTTTTTTTTGGTTCAATCCCCAGCACCAGAAAAGAAAAATGGGCACTTGGTTTACAACCATAGTCTTAATCGTTTTGGTGGGGAGGGGCCAGAGGGCTTTGGGAATGAAGGGGAAACTCTGGGCTCCTGCTTCAACACACACATCTCTTTCAGTGGTCCTTGCCCTTCCTGTGCTCATGTCTCCTGGGACTCCGGGGAGTCCTCTCAGGGAGGAGGGCTGCTTCTCTGTCAGGTACTTAGTGCTCATAAGGTTAGGACTCCTGGGGAGTGTCTTTGTTCTGTGTGTGTGTGTGTTTATAGGTGTTAGCATCCATACTTGGCTTTCAAATGTTAATTGCATATAAAATAAATGAAAAGCTTTTCAAGTAAACACTCTTGGTATTCTAGGGGCTTCAGATCCCTTCAAATCAGGTCGTAAAGCTTGAGGACTGTGTCTGTCCACTGTGCCTGCTCCGCAAGACTCCCAGGCCAGGGAGGGGAGGGATGGGCCCTCCACCTGAGGCTGACTTCCTGCAAAGAAACATAACTGAGTCACCAGTCAGGCCACCGGAGTCTCCCTTCTGTCTCCTCTTACACCACAAACAGTCCTCTAGTAAGTTCTAGAGTGTTGTTCTCTGGACTGTTCATTGAGTTTGGTTCTCCAGTGAGACATCAAAATCACGTGGGACTATGCTGGACTATGCCTAGGCTTGGGGTGAGGCCCAAGACTAACCTCTCTACCAGGCAGTCAGGTGATCGACTGCTCTGAACCCTCTGTGTGTTGGGAACCAATGCTCTAGGAGAATTCTGGGCACTCATTGTATCTTCAGAGGTCCATGGAATCGGAGGGACACAGATGGGAACAGTGTCTCCCCTCTCTTCCTCATGGAAGTGAGGAGTAACTCTGAAAACCATCTGAGCAGGAAGAAGAGGGATGACTCTCATTTTAGGGATTAGGCAGATGAGATGGATTACAACTGATTCCACTAGAAGGGACCCAGGGGCCATCCAAGTTTACCCCCGGGGCCTGCTGGGTTGAGGGGGGTGGGCAGCTCTTCTAATACCTCCACCAATCACTGGCTTGCCTGAGAGTACGGGCTCTGCCCCTCCTGTGCCTTAACTTTAACTTAAGCTTTGCTTTCCTTATCACCCCTTCAAGAAGGCTCTGTGATCCTTGATCATTATAAGGGAAAGAGAGAGAGAGAGTTTGTGTGTGTGTGTGTGTGTGTGTGTGTGTGTGACCTCATCCTCAGCTCAGGGGATTGGGTTGAGCAAACTGGGTATCCCTGGCACTTGGCCCGGCACCTGGCATACAGCTGGCACCCAGTAAATGTTTACTGAAGGGGGCCAGAGCAGGAAGCTCAGCTCTACTCCCCTGAGCTGCAGATGAAATCTGGAGGAGTGAGAGGTTCTCTGCGGTACTTTTCCACTTCCCTCCCTCTCTGTTGCCAATCCCCGTTCCAGTGGGTCCCAGTCCTTTGGGTCCAGAGGGACTCAGCTGTGGGATTTATCTTTTGTTCCCTACAGTGCAAACACCCACCCTAGGGTATTTTCATCTTAACTAAGTCTAAGAAGGTATTGCTGAATTAAGCCCCAAGGATGAGATGCCGTTCCTTGGGGCAGGTGGAGCTGTGCAAGGTGGTGATCAGTAGTGGGGGCTTCAGCCTGGCTCACCCCTAACTGACATCAGGTTAGTCTTTCTGCTTCTGTTCTTAGGTCTCAACAGGTGTGATACGGTCACAGGTTGGGGAGGGAAACTGTGAGGAGTTATCCTGGGTGCCCCGGGGGACCTTGATCCATGTTTTGCTACCGTGTACCAGCGCAGCTGCTGTGTGAGAGCATCGGTGAAAGAGGGTCAAAAGTGTTAAAAGCTTCTGGAGACTTCTGACAGAAGAGTCCCTCCCAAACTGAGGGGTCAACAATCTTGGTGAGTCTAGTCTTGAGTGGTGAGGAGTCTACTCCTTGGATAACTGTCCCCACCTTCCCTTCCTCCAAGTCCTTTCACCTGCTGGTGGGCAGTGAGCTGTCAAGGGGACAGGGATACCTGTGGACCCCCAGTCAACCTTCAGAAGCCCAACAGCCAGCAGTTGGATGATGCAAACTCAGCAGCTCCTCAGGTAGCTCCCCCACCGTGAGGGGGACATGGAGCCCCCAGTGCATGGAAAGGAAGACCCGGCAGTAGCAATTCCATGTCAGCAAGCAGCTGAGACAGCGTTCAGAGGACCCTCCTTCCATGGCCACACGTGGTCCTCTGCCTGAGTTCTCCCATTTGGCTGGTACCAGCTCATCTTCTCTGAGCTAGTAGCCCTCAGACGAAGGCTTGTCTTGTGTCCTCCCATCCTCATAACAACCCAACACTAGTGGACACCATGAACTCATTCCACAGGTGTAGAAACCAAGGCCTCAGGCCACAGCCTGGGACTACAGAGTGAGTTTCAGTTCCGTCTGGGCTAGAGTGAGACCCTACCATTGAAAAAAAAAATTTTTTTTAATTGGTCGCTTGCCTAGGGTTCACACCAGAGCCAGGAGGAAAAGGTTAAGGGACTTATGTCTATATTAAGCTTATTTGTTTATTTATTTACTTATTTTGTTTTTTTAGGTAGGGTTTCACTCTAGCCCAGGCTGACCTGGAATTTACTATGTAGTCTTAGGGTGGCCTTGAACTCACAGTGATCCTCCTACCTCTGCCTCCAGAGTGCTGGGATTAAAGGGATACACCACCACGCCCCGCTTATATTGAGCTTATTTTATTGGTGTCAATGGTAAAGTTGATTTATGCATTGGGATTAAACCTCAAAAAAGGTTTTTTTTTATTTTGTTTCCCAGCTCATTCCCACTCAGTAAACTCCAGTGATCAACACAACCCTGGTCCCCAGACCCTATTTCATTACATCTCCAGCTCAGTCCACCGTCCCTCTGGTGTGTTGACAAAAGCATTTGAGCAGGATTGGAACCAGATGGGTCCTTGATGGCAGAGGCCTGTGGGCACAGATGCTCTTTCCCACCAGAGGGAGAGAAGCGCAGGGCCATATGTGACTCTTGGTCCACGAGATGAGACTCATTCACTGGGTCTTTCATGCATCCTCTTTTGTGGTTTTTGTGATTTTTTGAGACAGTCTTGTTGTTATAGCCCAGGCTGGCCTTCCTTCCTTCCTTCCTGCATTCTTTCATTCAACAAGCATTTACTGATGGATCCATTATGTTTACCTGGATTCAGAGAGGGGGCAAGTGAGATTCCTCTCATGAAACATATTCTAGGTGGGATGGTGAGCAACAGACAAAAGAGGAAGGAATAAAGACCTTAGGAACTGATAGGTACACAGAGCAAAAGGGAATGAAGGTATCCTGAGGCACCAACGCCATGTGGCGGGACTGAGGTGGCCAGTGCACCAGGGGCTTCCTGAGGAGTGGAGAGGACAGTGGAGGCCAGAGAGGCTGCCACACTGGAACCTTTTATAAAGTCTTGCAGGGCCAAAAGCTACTGTTCGTTTCTGTTCAGGAAGAATAAACCTTGCTGACTTTGTCCCCTCTGGTTCGGTCTCACAGAGACCTCAGGCTTCTGGCTCTCTCTGGCAATGGCTGCTATAGGAGATAAAGAATCACAGCTTTGAGCCAGGCATGGTGGTACATGCCTTTAATCCCAGCATCCGGGAGGCAGAGGTAGGAGGATCGCCGTGAGTTCAAGGCCACCCTGAGACTACCGAGTAAATTCCAGGTCAGCCTGGGCTAGAGCGAGACCCTACCTAGAAAAACAAAAACCACGACTTCTCTTTCTCTTTGGTCTCCAAGAAGATACTCTCTAAGGAATCCCATGCAATGTTTGACAACCCAGACTGTGGACATGAGCCCCAAGGGAGGGTTGAGGGAGGTCTGGTGGTGAGGATGACACAGAGAGGAGGTGCCAGGGAGATGAGGAGAATTTAGCCTTGACAAGAGAGAGGGAGGAAGGAGCAGAGTAGTAGCCTTCCATTTGGAAACAATGTAGAGCCAAGGGACTTTCTTGGGTAGGAAAAGATCTGAAAACAATCCTATTGCAAAGCTGGGCTAGACCCACAATGAGAGCCACCATGAATGAAGAGATGCTTGAATAAATAAACAAGGGAGGCCCAGCTTCAAATTTATTTATTTATTTATTTTTTGAGACCAGGTCTCATATAACCCAAGCTGGTCTCAGATTCACTACGTAGTAGAGGATAACTTTGAACTTCTGACCCTCCTGTCTTCGCCTCCCAATCCCTAGCTGGGATCACAGGTGTGTGCCACCATGGCCAGTTTTATGCAATGCTTGGGATTGAACCCGGTTCTTTGTGCATGCTAGGCAAACGCTCTACCAACTGAGCCAAGTCCCCAGCCCAAGACACCAGCTTTGGAGAGGCAGCACCGTTACGCAAAGCATCTTAGGCACAGATGAAGTGTCAGATGTGAGAAGTCTGACGTTGGGCCACTTGGCTTCAAAGCTAGGTTCTGTTACTAATGTAACCCTGGTAAGTTTTCAAACAGCCTCTTCATGCTTCACTTTCCCCACCTGTATAACGGTGATTCCCAACAGTGCTGAATAGGTTGATATTTACAAAGCATTTTAAAATAAATAGCACCTGACCCAAGCTGAGTGGTTAAGTGAACGCTGGCCTGGAGAGATCGCTTAGCTGCTAAGGCGCTTGCTTGTGAAGCGTAAAGATCCAGGTTCAATTTCCAGTACCCACGTAAGCCAGCTGCACAAGGTGGTGCATGCTTCTGGAGTTCGTTTGCAGTGGCTAGAGGTCCTGGTGCACCCATTCTCGCTCTCGACCTGCCTCTTTCTCTCTCTCAAATAAATAACATAATATTTATGTGAATACTGGTGAGCAAGTGAGACCCCATCCTGAAGGCACCAGGAAGCTCTCAGATGTTTCAGAGGCAGGAGGAAAAGATGTCCTGACTCATCTATGCAGGCTGGGTTGGAGGTGGAGAGGCTGGCAGCAGGAAGGAGAGTTAGGCATCTGCTGCAAGAGTTGAGGAGTGAAGAATGATGGTGAGGAGACTGATGGAGAGGCTCGGGTGGGAGGAGAGAGAGAGAGGCCTGCTGGAGGAAGTGCTGGTGACGCCTGGTGCTAGAGACTGGATCTGGGAGGGTGGAGTGAAGACTGAGGATGTGGGCCTGAGTGATGGAGACATCACGCCAGAGACAGAGGTTGCAACAAACTTGCTGAGACAGAAATCGGGGTGAAAAAAAATCCCTTTCACAATAACTTCCAACAAATAAGCAAAAATCACCCTAGAGATATATATAACCAAGGAGGTGAATGACCTCTATAATGAAAACCTTAAAATACTAAAGAAATTGAACAACACAAGACGGGAAGATGCATGAGCCACATTGTGCACCTGGTTTTATGTGGATACTGGGAAATCAAAAACTCGGGCCATCGGGCTTTGCAAGCAAGTGCCTTTAACACTGAACCATCTCTCAAGCCTGGTTTTATCTTTTTTTTAATTTAGAAATGAGCCAAGAAGAAAACTAAAATGATCCTTCTCTCAAATAAATATCCATTTGTTTTTGCTTTTTACATGCATCTGAAACAGAATTCAAGTGCTCTAGAAAGAGAATGAGAAGCACATTCCCTCACTGCTCCCTCTCCATTGCAGTTTCTCACCTTAGAGTCCTGCTGTTAGCGGTTTCTACACCCCCCCCCCCGCCCAGAAAACACTTAATGCATCGGTCAGCACTATAAATGTATTAGCTACTTCCTATCTGTAAAAGGTTCTCCAAGAGCTGTGGCTCTCTATGCATTGATAGTACATCTTTGTGCTTTTCGTCTCCTTGAGTCTGAATTTGATCAATAACAATGGGAGGAACCCACTTTCTAGGGCTCTCTGCCTTGGGCTAACTGGGGCTCATCAGCTGCTTTCCCGACGACCTCTCTGAGCCCCTGTTTCCTCATCAAAAAAAGCAGGAACTTGGGGGGAGGTGTTCTTACAGGGTTTGGTGAGGAGGCCAATCAAAGGCTTGGCTGTGGGGCCCTGGAGAGATGGCTTAGCAGTTAAGGTGCTTTCCTGCAATGCCTAAAGACCCAGGTTTGATTCCCAGTACCCACGTAAGCCAGATACACAAGGTGGTACATGCATCTGGAGTTCATTTGCAGTGGTTAGAGGTCCTGGCATGCCAGTCCTCTCTCTCTCATCTGTCTTTATTTCTCAAATAAATAAATAAATAAAATATATGTTTTAAAAGGCTTGGCTGCACACTGGCACTCTGAGGATATGCAGAGCCCACTGTCCTCACCCCTGCAGAAAGAAGAGGGGCTGCCCGCTGTAAATGTCACAGAAGGGTTGGTCAACAATTGCCCCTCAGAGCCACCTGGTGCTTCATTTCCCAGCTGCAGAGTGTGAGAGTCCCCTGACTGGAGGTGACAGGGTCACATGAGTTCAGCTCCCACCCCAGACACTCAAGCTGCCAGACCCAAGACTAATTCCATCCGCCCAGGCCTGGGAAAGACGCCTGTTGACAGCTGGGGCAGGCTCTGGCGTATGGGTCCTGTCACCCTCCCGCGCTTCTTTTTCTCATCTCAGGTTTTAAGACCTGTGACCTTAGTGTCAGGGGGCGTGTGGCCCACAGCAAATGTCTCTAGCATCCTCTGGGTCCAAAAGGCCACTTGGCTATTTTCCACAAAGCTGTGTCTGGCCCCAGAAGTCAGAAGGATGAGCAAGACCTTCGATTAAGCAGTTGGGGGCCGTGGCAGAGATGGCAGGGAGTGGTCGCCACGGTGTCATGTTGGCAAGCGTCAGCTACAGTGCCAGCCTCTCTGCACACATTGCCTACCTGGCTGTCCCACTTTTCAGATGTAGACACTGAGGCTTCAAGAGGCGAGCCAGCTCACCGTGTAGGGAGTAAACAGAAGAGCCAGAAAAGAGCTTTTGGCCTCACTGTATCCAAGAGCATCCTGGCTGGTCCCCCCCCGAGAGAAGGTAAGAGCCGCTCCAGTTTAGAAGGGGCACCAGTCCAGGGCCGGCCTTTGCTACTTCCTGCGCCCCTCCAGCGGCTGCCCTTCCTGCTTTGCGACGTGCTCTGGGAGATGGGGAGGCTTCAAGCCTGAGGATTGCTGGGGCTCAGAGGTGGACAGGGAGGGAGGGTGAGCCAAAGGTCACAGTGCACACACCACCCCAACCCATCAAAACAAAAAAGAGACTAACGGAGAGAGGGAGGGGATATGATGGAGAGTGGAGGTGTGAAGGGGAAAGTGGGGGAGGGGCATGGTTTATTGTCTGTAAGTATAGATGTTGTCAATAAAAAAAAAAAATCAAAGGAAAGAAAAACTGCTCCTCATAAACTGGACCAGTGGCCATCTGACTCTCCATCAGCTGGGGCTGAGCCTCTGCACTAGGGAGCCAAGGTGATATGCAAGCCTTACCTGTACGTGCTGAGAGGCCATCTGAGTTCCTTGCAATAGAGCCTCTTGCTGAGCCTGGCGCTTGCTGTGTTTCGCTTAGACTGTGTCGTGTGAACTTTTTTTCTGGAGAGAAGTCAATGAGTGCTAGCTTCCTCAGCCAGGGCGCCCCTGACCAACGAGAGGCTGATTCCATCAAAGTTTACCTTGGCAAACCAGTGAGTTTAGGCTTTCTGACAAGCGTGCGCGAGGGGTTACTTATAGGATGGTGGTGAGCTCAAAGCAGTTTGTGGTCATAGGCTCCACAGACTAGATGTGTTTCTGCTACGGGGGCTGTCACTGGGAACTCAGAACTGAATTCCAGCCCAAAGGTGTGCAAAGCGCCGTTAGAGCTTGGGGTCCGTGTTTGCTGTTTTGCTGCTGTTTGCCTTGCAGCAGTTCTTTCTCTGCTTAGCTAAGCAGCTGGTGTGTTTCCTCTGGATTTGTAGGCCTGAAATAAATCCATTCCCCCCATGAACTGTGTCGTCCCATCAACATGGAGCTGGCTACAACAACCTCTCGTGGCTGTATAGGTGGGGTTCAGTTTCCCTTGATCTTTTACGCTCTATATACTCCATCTCTTCCCTGAAGCCACAAGATCTCATGCATCATTGCATATAGCTAGCTAGCACAGGGTCTGACTCCCTTCCCTAGTCCTCTCCTTCTATGAGAGAACATCAACAGGCCCAATCTTCAGAGTCTCCTCTGCAGTCCCAACAGCTTCTGATGTGGAGAATAATAAGTTTTTTCCTTACAGAAGCATGTCACACAAAAGGCTGGCTAACCAGCAAGCCCCAGTGATCCTCCTGTCTCTAACCCCTCAGCGGTGTCACAGGCCTGCTCTGTCATAAATGGCTTTTTATGTGGCTGTTGAAGACTCAGCTCAGGCCCTTATGCTTGCACAGGAAATGCTTTTATCCACTGCTCCATCTTCCCAGCCCTGAAGAACACATGTTTTGGGGGGTGGTGCTAGAGATGGAGCCCAAGCCTAGCACACTAGGCAAGCACCTTCCACTAAGCTACACCCCTCACCTAGGAGCACATATTAATAACAGTAAAGCATTACTATGAAATAGTCTACATCAAGCCCATGTGCTTTCCATGTCAATTGCTCATTAAATGTCCACCACACACCTAAGCAGTGGACATCATTATCTTTATTTACAGAAGAGAAAATGAAGATGCCAGAAAGTCAGGTTGCAGGTAGAACTGGAACCACAGAGCCTATCTCCAGAGTTCTTGTGTTTGATCACAGGTGCCATTGTCTCTACCATATATCCAGCCCACAGGGTTGCTTCTATTTTTTTGAGAATTTAAAAAATACATATATTTTTTTATTTATTTGAGAGGGAGAAAGAAGCAGAGAGAGAGAGAGAGCACACACCATGGCCTCCAGCCACTGTAAACGAACTCCAGATGCATGCGCCCCCTTGTGCATCCAGCTTACGTGGGTCCTGGAGAGTTGAACAGGGATCCTCTGGCTCTGCAGGCAAACACCTTAACTACTAAGCCATCTCTCCAGCCCACAGGGATGCTTTCAATGGCTTTGAAGAAAGACCCTGCTAGTTTGGTCACTGTGCTTCTCTTGTCTACCTCTACTCTACAGGTGGGCCAAGGTCACGTGTGTAGAGCTAAAGAACAGGATGGAGAAAGGCAGTTCTCAGGAGGGCCAAGAAGATACAGAGGCATGGGCCGCACCACGGAGCTAGTTTGACAGTTCAGTTAGGCTAGAGAGCTTGCTGGAAAGGGGGAGAGCTCTGAAAGCTAAGGTGGAAACCTCTTACACAGTGAACGGGGCTCTCCTACTAACCTAGGTGGAGGTGGTATGGACTGGAGTTTCAGAAACAATAATGTGAGAACTAGTAGGTGGTCATGGTGGTGACCAGGACCTGGGTAACATGGTACTTGTCCATACTGTCTCTGCCCTTCAAAGTGACCAGTGAGACTGGAACTGTTATACTTTCTTTCTGGGCCTCGATGTTAAGGCCTTGCAATGTTTTTAGAGCTCCGAGCTTCTGGGAAAGACGTCTTGCTGCTTTGCTGGAGGGACCACATGGAGAGGGGGTGGCCTTGATGGATAGGGACAGAGTCCACCCATGATGTGTTCCAGCTGAGCTCAGGCTTGAGCTGGCCCACCACTAGCCACATGCAGCCACTTGAGAGACCCAGACAGGAGGAGCTAGAGAACCACTGTGGCATGTAGAGCAGAAATGAGCTCCCCACACACGTGGAAAACTCATGCACACATACTTCCTTGAAGCTATGACATCTGGAAGTGGTTTTAAAAATATGTTATTTATTTATTTAAGAGAAACAGAGAGGAAGAGGCAGGTAGAGAGAATGGGTGCACCAGGGCCTTCAGCCGCTGCAAACAAACTCCAGACCCATGCACAAGGCACCTTGTGCATCTGGTTTACGTGAGTACTGGAGAATTGACCCTGGGTCCCCAGGCTTTGCAGGCAAGCACCCTAAATGCTCAGCCATCTCTCCAGCCCCCTGGAGGTGGTTTTAATACAAGTGATAGGTATTTGAATGGAAAATGGCCTTGGAGATGCTGAATGGATGAAAGCATCCACAGAGGGACACCACAGACTAGAATCTTCCCCCTGTCGGGTGGTCAGTACTGCCTGGCTCACCCTCCCAGTTCCTCTACTTTTCTCTGTCAGTCATCATTAATAATCCACATGCGTCTGTTTCCAGGGTCCCTATCTGATCTCCCTGGGGCCAAGGCAGAGGGAAATGGGTCCTCTCTGCCCATTGGGGGCCTCAATAGACTTCTGCACATAATTGGCCAGTTTAGAGTCTGCCATCTCTGTCTTCATCTCAAGCCAGGTAGATGTGATTCAAGGCCCAGCTCTGCCACTTGTTTGCTGTGTGACTGTAGACATCAAGTCACCTCTCTGAGCCTCTAGTCTCTTATCTATAAAACAATTATAGGCTGGAGTGATGGCTTAACAGTTAAGCCAAAGGACCCAAGTTCAATTCCCCAGGACCCACGTAAGCCAGATGCACAAGGCGGTACATGTGACTGGAGTTCATTTGCAGCAGCTGGCGGCCCTGATGTGCCTATTTTCTGCTTTCCCATTCTCTCTCTCTTTCTTTCTTTCTTTTTTTCTATCTATCTATCTATCTATCTATCTATCTATCTTCTATCTATCATCTATCTATCCATCTCTTTTTCTCTCCCCCGTCTCAAATAAATAAATAAAAATAAAAATGAAATAAAATAAGAATTATATGCTGGGGCATGAGGATTTCAGATCTGAGGTCAGGTTGGACTATATATTGAGTTCAAGGCTCTCCTATACATACCAAGACCTTGTATCAGAAACCAAGAGAAATGCCGGGCGTGGTGGTGCACACGTTTAATCCCAGCACTCGGGAGGCAGAAGTAGGAGGATTGCCATGAGTTCAAGGCCACCCTGAGACTACAAAGTGAATTCCAGGTCAGCCTGGGCTAGAGTGAGACCCTACCTCAAAAACAAAAAAGAAAGAAAAAGAAAACAAGAGAAACATACACCCATGCAACCCTGGGAAGCCGACTGTGGTCACACTTGTAAAGAGCCCAGCATACTGCCTGGCATATATATGTGCCCCCTAATGCCCTTTTCCTGCCTATAGAACAAGCAACTTAATGTTCCCCTCCAAAAGTTACCCTAAAACTTCTTCACAGGGCAAGTGTCAGTGAATGGTTTTTGACTAAACACTCTCAAATTGCAGGGCTGAAGGAGAGAGGTTGGTGATGGGGCAAGCCCTACTCCTAGAATCACAAGACATACCTCTTCCACCTGCTGTCTGGGAAGCCTTGGGTTAGCGGCCTGCCTCAGAAGGCTCCAGTGAGCATCAACGATTCAGATCAGCTTTGCTACTGGGAGACTGTCTGGTAAGGTCCTCTCAAGGATGGAACCACTTACAGAGTCATAGTGTTCACAGTGAAACTAGTGTAACATCACCCTAGCCATGTTTCAAGTGCTTAGTAACTGCACGTGGCTGCTGGCTATCATGCTGCTAGCACAGGTAGACAAGGTCTCCATTATCATAAAAAGTTTCAGTTGACAGCATTTCACCCGAGTTTTTCCATCAGGAAATGACAGGGAGGGGTGGGGCAGAGGAAACTGGAGCAAAGAAGAATGGGTGGCATGGGTTGTTTTGTTTGCTTTTGCAGACCCTGTTTGACTGACTGGATTAAGGGGTATCCACTACCCTTCGCCCCCTCCCCATTACCAGTCACTGAACAGGTTCTTAGGAAATAGCCTTTTCCCACCATGGGACAGGGGAGCCCTAGGCTGACTAACAGAAGGGGCCCGAGCAGGTGGCAGGTAGGGGAACAATGTATACTGATTTACGCTTTGGCTTGGCTGCTGGTGGGCCAAGAGACTTCCAGGGTTGACAGAGACTTCTGGTACCTTTGCAGCTGGGGTGGAGGGTGTGGCAGGGAGCAGTCACTGCACTGACAAGATGATGGTGCCCCAGCCCAGTGCCAGGGGGCCAAGCACACAGTCAGGGGCTGCCTCCCATGACCCAGCCTCCAACTTGCCGAGGCTCCCTGAGTCCTAGACTTTTCTCTCTTGACTCGACTCCAGGCCCAGGCACCAAGACTCCAGCCTTCTCAGAGCCATCAGCACCAGCCAGCACAGCTTGGTCACCAGGGTCTAGGGTGAGGGGGTCCACGGAACAGAGGGCCTCTCTAACACAGGTCCTCCCCATGGAGAGAGAGAGAGAGAGAGAAGTGGGAAAGAGTGAAAACAGATACAAGGACACCAGAAATGCAGGACAGACCAGACCACCCTCACAGGGAGGCCACAGAATTCACTGAACATCCCTGACCCAAACATACTTTCCATTAGCCTAAAAGTGTTTCTCGAAAATAAACAGTCCCCAGGAGACCTCTTGGCCTTAGTGACTAAAACTAAACACTCTGAAGGCAGTGCTAAGAGCTCTCACACTGACACCTAGGCAATAGAGGGGTCACCCCGCTGGACTCGGGACCCTCCCTGCATTCATCCCATGAGAACCCAAAGCCTGTTCTCACACCTGCTTCTCTTCCCCCAGGCAGGCAGCATGGCAAAGACGGCGGCGTGGGGCTGGAGAGACGGCTAGGCACTTAGTTAAGAGTGCTTCCTGCATAGACACGAGGGCCTGAGCATGTCTGAGTTGGGTTCCCCCAGCACCCACATAAACCTGGGCATGACCACACACATCTGCAACTTCAGTCTTGTGGGGAGCAGAGACGAGAATCACTGGGGTTCGGCCAGCTCCAGAATCAGTGAGAGACTCTGTCTTGAGGAACTAGGCAGACGAGCAATAGAGGACGCTCAGTGTTCTTCTCTGGCCTCCATCCACACAACACGTGCATGGGTGCACACATCTGTGCGCACGCATGAGCATATACCACACACATAGTACACACATGCACACACCAAAAAAAAAAAAATCTCTCTTGATCAGGTATGTCCCAGGGTTGGGAGCAGGGCAGGAACACTAAGATTACTTGGGGCTTTGGGATCTTGGCTGCCTGCTCATCACTCCTGAACCTCCAGGTTCTGGTAAGTCTCCCTTCATCCCAGCTTGGGCTCCGTTGGGCTGAGATGAGGGGAGAGCCCCCTGACCCCTCTCTACCCCCTCCTGCACTCCACCTGGCAGGAGCTCTCTGCACTTTCTTTTCTTTCTCTAACTCTTTTTTTTTTTTTTTTTTTTTTTTGGTTTTTCGAGGTAGGGTCTCACTCTAGCCCAGGCTGACCTGGAATTCACTATGTAGTCTCAGGGTGGCCTTGAACTCGCGGTGATCCTCCTACCTCTACCTCCCTGTGCTGGGATTAAAGGCGTGCGCCACCACCCCTGGCTTTCTCTAACTCTTTCACGTTTCTTGCAGGCCCTTCACATAGGCTCCCAGACCACGTGGGGTATCCATTTCTCTTCCCTAGGCTGTATACCTCCCTTAATAAATATAGCAATTTAATAATTATCCTTTTATAGAAGGGCTTTGGGACCCTGAAAGGTCATGGGTCTGTGGCTGGAACGCAGGGTTTAGCACTGTGGCAGACAGGAATGCCAGAAATAGTGACTGTTTCCCCCTTTGCCCAGGGGCAAATTTGATCTGTGTTTCCATTTATTAAGTGTAGGCGTCTACTCAGATCCAGGCTTTTTGCTGGGCTTAGAAAAAGACAGGCTTGAAATCCTGTCACCCAGCCTGGCTCCAGCCCATGCTACCTCGGTCCACTTCCAGGCTTTCTTCCCGTTCTGTATCCCAACTTGAAGACTGTCACCAACACTGCCCCCCCCCCTCAAAAAAAAAAAAAAAACAGTGTGAATTTAAAGAAAGTCTTCGCATCTCAGAAAATGTCTTCAGGCCAATCCTGCAAGTTAAACACTTCCTGTTTTGTGCCCTCTTTAGACCAAGAGGAAGATTCAGTAAGTAACTAATGGCAGATCATTTTTCAATCATACTTGTTTTTTTTTTTTTTTTTTCCCTTGAGATGGGGGTCTCACTCTGTTTTCCAGGCTGATGAACTATATTTTTAAATCACTAGCAACTGGGCTAGAGATATGTTTAGTAGTAAAGGCACTTGCCTGTGAAGCCAAAAGACCTAGGTTCAATTCCCCAGCACCCATGCAAGCCAGATGCACAAAGTGGCGCATGCCATTGGAGTTGGTTTGCTGTGGTTAGATACCCTGGCACACCCATTCTCTTGTTCTCTCTGCCTCGTTCTCTCTCAAATAAATAAATAAAATATAAAAGAAAAGATAAATCACTAGCAACTAACATCACTTAAATGATGAGTTCACTTATAAATAATGACCATCACCAGAATAGGCGCAGTATAAATAAATAAAGCTACAGTATCAATCATACAAGGGTGAGTATTTTTAATTTTTTTTTTCTCACCAGAATATCCCAGTAGCCTAAACCAGTGATTGGCATATTGCTAGTACTTGCTAAGTACTTGTTGAATAAAGAGCTTACTATGTGCCAGACACTTTGCACCTTTCAAACTTTAGTTCATCAAATCTTTACAACATTGTAAAATGGGCAATATTCTCATTTTGTAGACAAAAAAAAAAAAAAGAGGCACAGAGAAACAAAGTGACCACCTATATCTCACTCACACCTCCTAAAGAGAGGACTTGTGCCCGAGCAGCCTGGACGGGGCTTTTGATCACCCAGCTTCATTGATGTACCTATGTAGTGTGTGTGTGTGTGCACACACGTACACGTGCGCACGCACTCACACACACAACAGGGTCAGTCACTGAACTTGGAGCTCGTGCCATTTTTTGGTTCAACTGGCTGACCAGTGAGCCCCAGAGACGTTCCATATCCATCCCCCTAGGGATGCACAGCCATGCCTGACCTTTCACATGGGTGCTGGGATCTGAATTAAGGTCCTCATGTTTGCATGGCAAGCACTCTACCCACCCAGCCACCTCCCCAGTCAACAGCAACATGACACTAAGATTTTCTGGGAGGGTGAAGAACAGAACTCAGGACCTTGGGCGGCTAAGCAAGAGGTCTAGCATGGCTCTATCCTAAGCCGTTGTTCTAGTTCTTTGACAATGGGCCTGTGGATACCAACTTCCTCCGCCAGACCATGCTATCCCTGAGGTCAAGGGGAAAGGGCATGCTCCCAATGCAGAAAGTGTTAAAATTGATGGGTTAGATGCTGCTGCCTTCCATCTCTTGGGTATGTGTCATTCCCTAAAGTAAAGTGACTTGGAGATGAGGGTAAAGAATCGAGGAGTTAGGGCTGAAGAGATGGCTTAGCAGTTAAGCGCTTGCCTGTGAAGACTAAGGTCCCGGGTTCGAGGCTCGATTCCCCAGCACCCACGTTAGCCAGATGCACAAGGGGGCGCACGCGTCTGGAGTTCGTTTGCAGTGGCTGGAGGCCCTGATGCGCCCCATTCTCTCTCTCTCTCTCTCTCTCTCTATCTGCCTCTTTCTTTGTCTGTCGATCTCAAATAAATAAATAAAAATGAACAAAAACAAATTTAAAAAAAAAAAAAGAATCGAGGAGTTATCAGTGAAAAGCACAGATCCTGGAGTCTGAATGGTGACATTTGAATCTCCATCTCTATCCCTTCACAGCTCTGTGACCTTGGCCAAGTTACTCAACCTCTTAGGCTTCAGTCTGTCATCTGTTAAGTGGGGATAATAACAGCTTCTACCGGCTGGGATTGTTGCAGGGTTAAATGAGATAACGCTTGCTCAGTGCTTGGCACACAGTAAGGCTCCATAAATGGCAGCTGTTACCTGGTTGGTATGATGTTGGTGTGACTTGTTTGTGTGAAGCCAAAGCCTCCTATTAGTGCTTCTGCAGGCTACGGGCAGCAGCTTGTTGGCAGGTGTCTGCAGCAGGTGTGACCCACTCCTGACCATCTGTCAGGGTGAATCCTTTCCTGCTTCCGGTCACAGCTAACAACCTACTTATTAGGCTAATTGGTTGTGACACCTTTCCAAAGATACCCTGGCTGCAACAGCTGGTGAAGGCTACAGCTTGCCAGAGAATTGGGCAAAGACAGGTTCTCACCAGCCTATGGATGGAGCAGGGCAGTGGGGAGCGGAAGAACCACCCCATTCCTCCCCACCTTTTGTGACCAGCAGCTGGCTCTCAGGGTTTTCTTTGGGTAGGTTGCCAGATAAAACACAGGATGCCCTGCCTCATTTGAATTTCTTTTCCTTTTTCTTTTTTCTTTCTTTCTTTCACTTTCTTTCTTTTTTTTTTTTTTTTTCTGAGGTAGGGTCTCCCTCTAGGCCAGGCCAATCTTGAATTCACTATGTAGTCTCAGGGTGGCTTCAAACTCATGGGGATCCTCCTACCTCTGCCTCCCAACCGCTGAGATTAAAGGCATGTGCCACTACACCCTGCTTGACTTTCATTTTTTATTTTTTTAACTTTATTTTTATTTATTTATTTGAGAGAGAGAGAGAGAGAGAGAAAGAGGCAGACAGAGGGAGAGAGAATGGGTGTGCCAGGACCTCCAGCTACTGCAATCAAACTCCAGATGCATGTGCCCCCTGGTGCATCTGGCTTATGTGGGTCCTGGGGAATTGAACCAAGGTCCTTTGCCTGGCAGGCAAACACCTTAACCGCTAAGCCATCTCTCCAGCCCAAATTTCATTTTTTAAAACATATTTTATTTTTATTTATTAGATGAGAGGTTGAGAATTGGCACCCCAGGGCTTCTAGCCACTGCAAATGAACTCCAGACACCTGAGCCACCTTGTGCATCTGGCTTTACATGGGTACTGGGGAATCAAACCTGGGTCCTTAGTGCCTTAACTGCTAAGCCATCTCTCTGGCCCAGAATTTCATTTTTTGAAAAAATACTTTTATTTATTTACTTATTTGTTTATTTGAGAAAGAGAGTGAGAAAGAGGCAGAGAGGCAGATAGTGAGTATAAATACACCAGGGCCTCCTGCTACTGCAAACAAACTACAGATGCATGGGCCACTTTGTGCAGCTGGCTTTATGTGGGTACTGGGGAATCAGACCTAGGATGTCAGGCTTTGCAAACAAGCACCTTTAACCATTAAGCAGTCTTTATATCCCCTGAGTTTCATTCACCTCTCAGTTTTAAATTTATTTAGTTAAGAGAGAGAGAGATTAGGCACATCAGGGCCTCTTGCCATTGCAAATAAACTCTAGACACACACACCACTTTGTGTACCTTGGCTTTATGTGGATACTAGGGAATCAAATCCCCCCAGCTCCACATTAAAAAAAAATTTGGGGGCCAGGCATGGTGACACATGTTTTGAATCCTATCACTTGGGAGGCAGAGGTGGGAGAATTGCCGTGAGTTTGAGGCCACCCTGAGACTACACAATGAATTCCAGGTCAGCCTGGGCTACAGCAAGACCCTACCTTTAAAAAACAAAATTTAAAAACTAATTTTTTTTTTGGAAGTTTCCTTCCTGCTGGACAACTGTCATAGTACCAGAAGGTGCCATGCAAAGTTTGGTTTTAAAAAGCTTCTTTTTGGAAGGCAGCTATGCTCAACACGATGCCTCCAACACAAACAAGCTTCTTTTGGGCACTTTACACTGACCATTAAGGAGACTCAAAACTTGTCAAATGTCAGAGACGAACTATGGAATGCTCAATGATGAGACATTCACATCACTCCCTCGAAGGCCCGGGGAGCAGTGTGAAAGAGGGAGCGGAAAGAACGCGAGAGCCAGAGGACAGGGAGCAGCGCTGGGAAATGCCGTCTTCCAGACCTGACACGAACCTCGCACCCGTGACCTCACAGTGACTGTTGTACCTGCACAAGACAATTCTGGAGGCTAAGGAGACCAGCACCAGGGTGTCATCAGACGTCACGGGAAGGCCCACTTCTTGGTTTGGCTACCTTCTCAGTTTGAGGTCGCAGTCCATCGCGGTGGGGAAGGGCACGGTGGCAGGAGCTTGAGGCAGCTGCTCACGTTCAGTCCGCCGTGAGGAAGCAGAGAGTGATGAGTAGGTAAAGACTGAGTTGTGTACGTGTGCGTCCTAAATATTTCGATGGGAACACGCTTACCTTTGAACTTATTCAATGTTTACCTGAAATTCAAATGTAACTATTTGTTTTCCCCTTAAGTCTGGCATCCCTATCCCCCGAGCTCGTAGGACAGCGAGATGAGAAGGAACATGTCCAAGTGTTGAAGGATTAGGAGCAGGTCCTGGCTGGGCGCTGGCTTTCCCTGGGCTCTCACTGTGGACATTGTGCTCAGGGCCTCTTGGGTCTGAGGCAAGGATGTCTGGGGACCTGCGGAGGGAGGTTCTCTGGAAGAGCAGGGCACTGCTGCCAACTCTAAGTTATTTGCCCTTCATGAGCTCCCTGGGGGCCTAGGTCCCCTTCCTGGTTAATATCCTGCTCGGGAGGCCCAAGAACAACAGCCCTTTCCCCCAGGCGCTGAACACACAGTCCCAGTAGCACCATGGTAGGAGTGGCCTCTGAAGGCAACTGTTCAGGGACCTGCAATGCCAAATCTGTCTTCCAGAGGCACCCAGGGAAGATATAGGAAGGAGACCCAGACCATGGTCTCCAGGTATCTTACTGCCATTTCATCCTGCCACACGTCCACCTGTCTGCACCTGTGGGGGGCGGGGGGGGACAGCTGTGGCCAGGGCAAGCTGGTGGACAAGCACTCACTCCAGTTTCAACTGGGCCCATTGTTTCCGCCTCTAGCTTCTTTCCATAGCTCAATACCCAAGCAAACAGCCAAGCACTCTGCTGGTATGTGCGCCTGATAGGGCTGACGGCATGAGACCATAGATTAGGTGCATTAAACAACAGAAGTGCATGTCTTCACTCTTTGGAAGCTGGAAATTCAGGGTCAATGTACCTGGAGAGTTGCTTTCTCCCGAGGTTTGCAGACAGCCTCTTTCTCATTGTGTCGCCACATGGCATTTTTTACTATGTACTCATATTCCTAGTGTTACTGTGTGTGGCCTCACTTCCTCTACTTATTGGAAGGTCAGTTTGGGTTAGGACCCACTAAGGGGTTAGGAAAATGGCTCAGTGCTTAAAGGTGCTTACTTACAAAGCCTGCCGGCCCAGGTTCAACTACTCGGTACCCATATAAAGCCAGGTACACAAAGTGGCACATGTGTGTGAAATTCATTTACAGCAGTAAAAGGCCCTGGTGCGCCCATTCTTTCTCTCTCAAATAAATGAATAAAAATGTTTTTGAGCCAGGCATGGTGGCGCATGCCTTTAATCCCAGCACTTAGGAGGCAGAGGTAGGATGATCACCATGAGTTCGAGGCCACCCTGAGACTACATAGTGAATTACAGGTCAGCCTGGGCTACAGTGAGATTCTACCTCAAAAAAAAAAAAAAAAAATTGAAAACCAGAACTCACTAAGAGCCTCGCTTTAATTTAAACAGCTCTTTAAAGGCTGTTTCCAAATAGTCATATTTTGAGGTGGGACAGATTAGAACTTCAGTTTGTGAATTTGAGGGGGTGTTATGGCTTGAATATGAAGCCCTCCCCTAGAAGGCTCATGTATTGAAATCTAGGTCCCTGCCTAGGTGGGGCTTTGGGAAATGATTAGATCATGAGGGCTCTGCTTTTCATCAGTGGATCCACTGACAGACCCAAACATATAAAAAAATATATATTTATTTATTTGTAAGCAGAAGAGAGAGAGAGAGAGAAGAAAAACAGAGAGAAAGAGCACTCCAGGGGCTCCAGCTACTGTAAATAAACTCCAGATGCATGAGCTATTTTGGGCATCTGGCTTTATGTGGGTACAGGGCAATTGAACCTGGGTCATTAGGCCTTGTAGGCAAGTGCCTTAACTGCTGAGCCATATCCCCAGCCCAGACCCCAACTTTGAATAGACCACTGGGAGGTTTTACCCTGCAAAGTGGGCCTAGTTAGGGGAAGTGATCACTGGGGGAGATGCCATGGAAAGACACACTTTGTCCTTGATCTCTTCTGTCATTCTGTCCAATTCTTGGCCACCATGAAGTGAACAGCTTTCTTTCTTCTACCCCATGCTCCTGCTGCCGTGACTCACTGCCTTACCACAGATCCACAGCCAGCAAGCTGACCATAGGGTGAAATTCTAAAACTGTGATCCAAAAAAAAAAAAAAGAAAGAAAGAAAATCCTTCCTTCCTTTCAGCTGACTCTCAGATATTTGTCATAGCAGCAAAGGGCTGACTAATACAGGGACATGCTTCAGCCCATAATAGTGGACATCCTTGCTCTGCTTCTTGTGCCATGAATCACTAAGTCCAGTGTGTGCCACTTCCTCTGTACCTCTTGGATTCACCCATGTCCTTCCATTGTAACCAAGACTAAGCCTCCCCTCCAGAGACTTCCCCGGGCTTCCTGACTGGTCCCTGCCTCCAGCAGCAATGAGCACAAACCGACTCAAGCCAGTCTCTGCTTATCACAGTATAAGCCCATTGCTGTGTTGGAGGATACAAACTGGCCTCCTCTTATTTGGAAGCTGGGTCTCCTGTGACCCAGGCTGCCCTCCAATTTGCTATGTAGCTGAGGATAACATTGAACTTCTGTTCCTCCTGCCTTTACTTCCCAAGTGCTGGGATTATAGACCTGCAAAAACTGTATCTAGTTTTCAAACTGCCCTTCTTTTTTTTTTTTTTTTCAAGGTAGGGTCTCACCCTAGCCAGGCTGATCTGGAATTCCCTCTGTAGTATAAGGCTGGCCTCAAACTCACAGCGATCCTCCTACCTCTGCCTCCTGAGTGCTGTGATTAAAGGCGTGCACCACCACGCCCGGCTTTCAAACTGTCCTTCTTAACATGGCTTAGAAACCCCTGCGATGTAGCCCTCCCCATCTCTTGAATTCCTTCCCCCTTAGTGGCAGGTAACCTTAACCCCCTTGGTGACTCCAGCATTCCTCCCTTTGAGGCTTTGTACATGCTGTTCCCTCTGCACCTCGTTGTCCCCACTGTATCATCTCCAGGCTCAGCCCTGTCGTCTGTCCATCCAGCCTCTACTAGCCTGCATGTCTCCAGAAAGCCTCCTTCCTCTCTTCCCTGCCAACCTGCATTGTAACTGTTGATCAGCCTGTCTTCCCCAGTAGCCTGTGTGGCCTTGGTGAGGGCAGGGGCATCCGCCTCCACATGTGCAGCGATGAGCATGGAATCTGGCCTCATTAATTATCAGTTGTGGTTGTTATTATTAAATGTCTAGGCAACATCAGGCTGCAAGCATTGAGGGGCAAAAGGAGAAGGAAAGTGGGGCCAGCCATGCAATTTATGTCAGACAGTAGAATCCTTGGCTTTGCTTTACAGAAATCCTGGGGCCCAGGTACCCCCTTGGGTCCTATTGCTCGGAGGACATCCTGAGCATGGGCCTTTTGCAAATCTTCCTGGATGTTCTAGTGTGTTCATCTCCGGTAGGGAGGCTGTGGCAGAGCTCTGAGGTAGTCCAGTCTCAGCTCAGAGAAGCTTGTTGTCATCCTCTATTGTTGTTGGAGGAGGGTCCCCCAGATTTTTACCGCTGGCCCCAGCTTTCCCTCTTCAGGATATGGCTCCCTGGGCTACAGGGCCAGTGAGTGGGTCAGCATGCCTTGTGTACACACTCCCTGCCCACCTCACCACACTGGACACTGAGGCAGTCCCCATTGGCTCTGTGTAGCCACACCCAGGTCCAGAGGGAGGGACAAGAGCTGGGAATCTAGCTCAGCAGGCTGGGCCCTGGATCACCTGTCAGAGGGGGCCTCAGGGGATTTCAGTTGGTTCAACAAATATTTGCTGAGCACCAATGGCTGGAGAGCCAGAGGTGAGTCTAGTAACCGCATCTGGCTCTAATCAGCCCCATATCGGGCCCGAGGCCAGGGCTCAAAGAGAAGCTGGGTCGGGAGCAGAGGTGGCACTAGTTGTTGGCACTGTTATTCTCAGGCCTCTCCTCATTAAAGGCAACGCAGCGTCATCGGACCCCTACCCCATCTTCCCTCCATGTGTCCTATGGCCCAGGGCTGTTGAATCAGAATCCTCTTGAGGAACCTGTTTAGAATAGATGGGTTCCTGGGCCCCACTCCTGAAAATCTGATTTGGAGAGTCTGGGGTGAGGCCCAGCAATCTGTAGTACAGCCAGCTCCCTAAAGCATTCTGATGCAGCAGCTTCCTTTAGGACTCCCAGGCATAGTGGTCTTGAAGACCCACAGCAGCTGGGCATGGTGGTGCACACCTGGCTTCCCAGCACTCAAGAGAAAGAGGCAGGAATTACGAGTTCGTGCTACCTAGAGCTACACAGTGAGATCGTATCTCAAAAAAAAAAAAAAAAAAAATCCACAGCAATCTAATCTGCCTAAGTGGGTTTAAGACATTTGGGTAGAAGGAGGTAAGTGAGTAGTACTTTCCTAGGCTTAGCAGACCCAACCACATGTGGGTCCTAACTGGTTCCCTTCATAGACATTGCTCCCATTTTTCTCCCAGAAGGTATTTGGTGTCTTGCTTAATCCCCACCCAGCCCAGTAAAGCTGGTGTCAACCCCATGTTATAACCAGGAAATGTCAAGTTACTTCCCAAGATCACAGTACAAAAATGACAAAGTTGAAAGCCGGGTGAGGTGGCGCACACCTTTAATCTCAGCGCTTGGAGAGGCAGAGGAAGGAGGATTGCCGTGAGTTTGAGGCCGTCCTGGGACTACGTAGTGAATTCCAGGTCAGCCTGGGCTAGAGCGAGATCCTACCTTGAAAAACAACAACAACAAAAGACCAAATTGTTATTCTGCCTGCTCTGGGGTTCTGAAGGTACCCACAGCCCTGGGGATGAGGGGAGCAGGAGGCTAACTTGCACAAAGCTGGTTTGGGGCGGAGTGGATTGAAAGCGCGCGAGAGAAAGCAAAGCCAGTACGTAGTAGGCACAGAGCAAGGTACGTGTTTGCTGGACCAGTGGAGCTGGCAGCATTTGATGGACCCAGGTAGATACTTTCAGCGTTGACATTCAGAGAAAGAAGGGAAAATGCCAGGCAGAGGATATAGTTTGGGAGCAGCTACCGAAGTGGAGGTGGGAGGAACTAAGGTGGGACCAGCAGCTGATCCGATATGGTTATAGTCTAGGGTTTACGCGGGGACATGGGAGCAATGACTCAGGGGCTCGGGAAAGGCTAAGGGGGGTTTCTTTGCGCAGTGGGCATTGGGACATGGCCAGAAAACTCCAAATGGGAAACAATAAGGCCAATCCAGCTTTAGGAAGGTAACAAGGGACAGCGGGCTGGCTGGGTCAGAGACAGCAGCTGTGTGACTAGACACAATAGGCAAGCCAGTGAGTCACTGTTTCTCGGGGTCAGTTTGTTCATCTTTAATATGGAGATCATTGTCTGTTCCCGATAGCTGTCCCAGGCTGCTGTGAAGATGACAGAAAATGGGTGATGAGAACGAGTGTGGGTGGGTCCCAGGAGCCAGAGGGAGATAAGATTCAGAACGGGAGGGGGCGACCCTGTGACAATGATGCACTATCTGGAGACACCAGTAGCAGGGCTACAAGACAAAGGGACAGCAGAGAAAACAGTGTGTCCCAGGTAGGAGGTGTTTCCGTTCTCAGGAAGCATCTGACCCTATGGTAATCTGACTCTCTCAGACGGGGGCTGAGGGGTCTCCTAAGACCAAACATGCAGACCAGAGGTCAGCATACTAAGAAGCTAGTTATGGAAGGACAAGGTGTGTGCCAGCGAGCTCACCGGGAAACATTTCTGGAGGAGGCAGTGCCAACAAGCAGCCCAGGCTGGAGGCCCTGCTGCCAGGGCCAAGGCTCTGGGGCAGTTCTGATAAGGAGACTCTGGGTTGGTGATAGGGAGAGAGTCTAGTTCCTTCCCCTCCTCCTACACAGGTTCTCCTTCCTAGGAAGCTCTGGATTCAGCTGAGACCTCGTGAGACATGGAACAGTGCCTGAGTGGGGAGGGGTGGAGGCCGGGGAGGGCTCTCGATGTGTGGGTGTTTGGGCCCCTCACAGGTTTGGGGAAACACACTCTGGCTTGAGACCCTTGACAGCTGCAAAAACCACTTGTTCTGCTGGGTGCTGGTGGCACACACGCCTTTAATCCCAGCACTCGAGAGGCAGGGGTAGGAGGATTGCTGTGAGTTTGAGGCCAGCCTGAGACTACATAGTGAATTCCAGGTCAGCCTGGGCTAGAGGGAGACCCTACCTCGAAAAACCAAAAACCACAACAACACAAAACCAAAAACAAAACAAACCAAAAAAAACCCCACATGTTCTCAGAATATTGATGCCATATTCTTGCTCCTGTCCTCTAGGATGCTGTGTCTCAGGTGTTCAAAGTGTGACCTAAGCATCAGTTCACGTTGCTCAATGACACTCTGGCTTTATGGTGGACACTCTCCCTTTCACACACCTTTGTTTCACATCTGTGTGATGAGAAGGACCTCAGGGGAGCAAGATCCTCTGGCTGTGGAATGACCAGTTTTTCTTTTCTATTTGCCCATCATTTCTTCTTCTTTTCTCATAGTTTTAAACATATTTTTATTTATTTATTTATTTATTTGCAAGCAGAGAGATAGAAGAGAAACAGAGGGAATGGGTGCATCGGGGCTTCCAGCCACTGGAAATGAACTCCAGATGCTTGTGCCACTTTGTGCATCTGGCTCTCCGTGGGTCCTGGGGAATCAGACTCATGTCCTTAGGCTTTGCAGACAAGTGCCTTAAGCACTAAGCCATCTCTCCAGCCCTCATTTCTTCTTCTTCTTTTAATCCTCCTACATTTTACTTCCCCTCATCAGTTCCCAGGGAAGCCACCATTTTAATGCCCTTGCCACCAAAGCCAGGACTGGTTCAAGTTCTAGAAGCTTTACTTTGTATAATTAACAAGAAATCCCCATCTCCCAGGTTCTCATTGTCTTGGTTTTTTGTTCCCCTCTGTGAGTGTGTGTGTATGTGTGTGTTCGTGCATATGAGTACAGGCACACGCATGCCCCAGTGCAGCTGTGGAGGTCAGAGCACAACCGTGAGTATTGGTCCTCATCCTTCCCCTTGTGGGGGGCTGGATCTCCCATTATTCACTGGGAAGCATTCACCAGGCTAGCAGCCCCCTGAGCTTCTGGAGGTTCTCTTGTCTCTGCGTCCCATCTTGCCCTAGACGAGCTGGGATTATAAAGTGCTTGTACTACTGTGGCCTGCTTTTATGTGAGTTCTGGGGATCCAAACACAGATACCCAGGCTCACATTTTATCCACTGGGTCATCTCCCAGCTCCATGTCCCTATTCTCTTGATTATAGCCATACTCCTCCCTCCCAGGTGGCTGGCTAGAGTTCTTTTTGTTTTTGCTTTGGATTTTATTTAATTTTCTATGCAAATTAGAGTCACACATGAGCATGGACTTCTCACCCATTTCTACAGTCAACCATGAATGACTGGAGCCCTGGATCCTTCTCCAGGGGCAGTCACATCCGATTCTTTGTGTTGTTTTGTTGTTTAATACAGCGTTACTATGTAGCACAGGCTGGCATTGACCTCTCAATCCTTATGACCTTATGACGTAGCCTACCAAGTGCCTGGATTACAGGCATGCACTAGCACACTTGGCATACTATTGACCTTTTATTTTTTTAAATATTTTTATTTATTTATTTAGTTATTTACGAGAGAGAGAGAGAAAGTACAGGCATAACAGGACCTCTTGCTGCTACAAACAAACTTCAGGTGCGTTCACCATTTTGTGCATCTGGCTTTACATGGGTACCGGGAAATGAAACCTGGGCTGACAGGCTTTGTAGGCAAGTGCCTGTTTTATCTGCTGAGCCATCTCCCCAGCCCCACTGTTGACCTTTCATAGCTATGTAAATACTGTGGGCTGCTGAGCCATAAGGTGAACTGGGATTACTTTTTTTTCCACCTTCCCTTTCAATGTACATAGCTAAAAGCCAGCTCAAGGACAATGTGAGGTATCCCAGCCTGGAATACTTCAACTGACCCTGGTCACAGACATCACCAATCTGAGTTTTCCTCGCCTCTCCCCTTCTCCCCTTCCCTCCAATCCCCTCTTTTCTCTCTCTCTCTCTCTCTCTCTTTCCTTCTTTCTTTCTTTCTTCTTTCTTTTGTGCTAGGGATGGAATCTAGAGACTTCTTCATGCTCGGCATGCTCTTCACCACTGAGCTACACTCCCAGTCTCTCAGCTTCTTCCTGAGAAACATCTGTGGTCAGGCTAATGGTAACTTTACCGAGAAGTCATGGGCCAAAAACCTTGATATTCTCTTGCTTTATGTGTCATAGGAGGCCACTGAATGGTGTGGTTCTGAGGTGAATTCCAGAGTCAGAGGGAACCTGTGAACTCAGCCTCTTCCCTCTGTTGGTCATGTGACCTTCAGCAAGTCTCAAATCCCCTCTGAGCTTCAGTTTCCTGATTGGAATTAAAGGATGGAACCACTAACTTTCCAGCATTTGCTGGGGTGAACTGAGATGATATGTGTGGCACAGGGCATGGAAAGGGTAAAACACGGTGGGCATCACTATGGTGGCAGGGCTACTCATAGGGACTTCTTTGGTGAGTATGTCAGAATGAAGAAACAGCAAAATAGCACACTTCAAAACGTTCAGGACTTCCAAAGGGAGGAAGACCCCCACCCCCACCCCGAGCCATCTTCTACCTGGAGCCCAGCGGATGCTGAGCACTTGGTGAGGTCGCAGCCAGGCACTGGAGGGTAGAGGTGGAGATGGATCATCACTGAACACAGGGAATGGGACAGGTCCTCCTGCCCCCACCTCTGTCTTCATAGCCTGTTATTCAACTAACGTTCATGGGTCACCCTGCCCCAAGGTCTTTGTTCTTGTTAACCTCGCTCTCTTCTGGTTGCTCCTAGGAGAAAGTTGACCATTTGACCCCGTCCTCTTCCTTTCTTGTTTATTTGGAGATGAGGCTTGAATCAGATAAAGTGAGTGCTGATTCTAAGACATTCAAACTGTGCAGAGTATGTAAAAGAAATTTTTAACCAGGCGTGGTGTCTCCCACCTTCAATCCCAGCATGTGGAAGACTGAGGGAAGAATCCCTGAGACTTCAAACACAGCCTAGGCTACAGAGTGAATTCCAGATCAGCCTGGGCTAGACTGAGACCCCCCCCCCTTCAAAGTAAATAAATAATTAATTAAAAAATTAAATGTGTTAAGAAGTAAATTCTGGCCAGGCATGGTGGCACATACCTTTAATCCCAGCACTAGGGAGGCAGAGTTAGGAGGCATCACTGTGAGTTCAAGGCCACACTGAGAATACATAGTGAATTTCAGGTCAGCCTGAGCTAGAGACCCTACCTCAAAATCCAAAAAAAAAAAAAAAAAAAAAAAATCTATGGGGCTGGAGATATGGCTCAGCAGATAAAGGTGCTTTCCTGCAAAGCCTCATGGTCTGGGTTCGATTCCCCAGTACCCACATAAGCCAGATGCACAAAGTGGCACATGTGCCTAGAGTTCGTTTTCAGTGACAGGAGGCCCTGGCAACCTATTTTTTCTCTCTCTTTTAAACAAATAACTGAATTTTTATTAACAGCTGTTATGTATACTTCCAGGAATTTTTTTTTGGGGGGGGGTTCAAGGTAGGGTTTCACTCTAGCCCAGAATAACCTAGAATTCACTATGTACTCTGAGGGTCGCCTCAAACTCACAGCAATTCTCCTACCTCTGCCTCCAGAGTGCTGTGACTAAAGACATGCACCACCACGCCCAGCTCTTTTTTTTTAATTAAAAAATTTATTTATTTATTTATTTATTTATTTATGTGTATGGGTGTGCCAGGGTCTCTTGCCACTACAAACAAAACAGCAGATGCTTGTGCCACTTTTTCATCAGGCTTTATGTGGGTGGCTGGGGAATTGATCTCAGGCCCGCAGGCTTTGCAAGGAAGTGCCTTTAATGGCTGAACCATCTCCCTAGTACCCAGGATTTTTCTTTTCTATCCTTCAAAACATATGCATGTGTACACATACACATATACTCTATTCATTTACGGTACACGTATGTGAGGCATGTGTCATGATGAATGAGTTCACAGCACAGCATCCTTTCAATTCTGTGACTGGCTTTTTTTTTTTTTTTTTTTCGCTTTTTAATTTAGTTTTTATAGGTAGGGTCTTGCTCTAGCCTAGGCTGACCTGAAATTCACTACGTAATCTCAGGGTGGCCTTGAACTCAGTCCTGGGATTAAAAGCGTGTGCCACCCCACCCGGCTTGTGATGGGCTTTTTCACGCAATGCTGTATCATAGACCACGGGCCAGTTTGACCTCAACACCGTTGGCAGTTTGCTATGCGTGCTCTTGTGGGTGGTTCGCACTTTTACCAGGAGGCAGAGCTTCTGGATGAACGTACTTGCACACGTGTATCTGGGCTGCTGTTTGCAGAGCACTAGATTCCTACAGTGCGAAGAGGAGGAGGACAGTCCAAGGCTTACTTCTGAGTGATGTCTCTGGACCTTTAGCCCTCCAGAAGATGACCCTCCCCAGTGTGTCCCCAACCCTTCCATCAACTCTCCATTAGCCCTTGCCCAAGCCTGAGTCGTATACTACCTCATGTGAGGCACAAAGTGCTTGTGGCTTTGAAATGACTATTTTTCCTGACTTTGAACTTTCCACAGAGTTCCCAGTTTCACAAAACAAGGAACCTGAAACCCAGAGGGGGAAGTGGTCTACTCAGGGCCTGCCCCTGGCCTCTGGGTCAGTATCTGGGTCTCTAGACATAGAGGACATGTGGGCAGGCATGGACAGGTAGAAATAGGTCACAGGAATGGGGGGAGGGTTCACCAGCCTTTGTTATCCCATCCAATCACAGTAGCCATACTTGGAGGTAGAAACAATATCGTTCCACATTTCCCAGATGGGGAAACTGAGGCAGGTCTGAGTGTGATACCTGGTCTTTTGACCTTTGAAGTCAGATCTGAACTGCAGTTCTCAGCTTAGAGGTCTGAAGGAAGCAGCTGCTTTCTGGGTGTGCCCATCCCCACCCTTGTCTGCAGTGGAACTGCGTTCAACTTCTCTGGGAGGACCTGAAGTGGACCTGCCCAGTGGACTGCTCTAAAGGGGCCTCCACTCTCTTCCCAGAGGACAAACCATCTGCTGGCTGATGGAGCACAGGAAGGGGGACCCTGAACTCCCCCACCATGAGGATCCCACTGTGCCACTGCATCTCTGTGACGTTACTCCACAGTGTTGCCCACCAGGAGGTGGGGAGGCCAGACGAAGCAATCTCCCTGGCTGTGTGTGCCAGGGGTGTGGAACAGCCTATGGAAGGGCAGGGGCTGAGGAAAGACCCATGCCTAAGCTCCCCAAGGCACTTCCTCTGAACCATGTTACTTGGGCTTTCTTGGACAGGATCTTCCTCTTGGGGACTTCAATCTCCTACCAATACCCAGCCCTGGTTACCGGGCACTGTCAACAAACATTCCCCATAGTGCCAGTCCCCGCAAGCAATAGTCCCAGGGGAGAAGCTCCAGTAAGCAGGGCTGTTCCTAGGGAGAAGTGGCTGGGAGTCACTCTTGCTGACAGTGGTTTAGAACATTTGTCAGAAAATACCTCCTCTCCATCAGCTTCCTCCTTCCCTCTGACTTTATGGAAGGGTGGGCTGCTCAGACACAGAGAAAGCCTCTGGAAGACCTTCCTGGGAAGGGAGGCAGTGGACCCCAAACCTAGCTAATACCAGCCCAAAGCCCAGCTCTGCCCTAATGTGCCTATCTGGGCACACATAGAGAAAGGGCCCCTGGCCTTACTGCTTTTATCACTACCAGTTCCTAAACTGCTCTGTAGTGTTGTAATCTTTATTAGTTTTCTAATCCATACTATCCCTCCTTCCTTTCCTTTCGTTCTCTTTCCCCTTCTCCTTCTCTTTCTCTCTCCTTCCCTCCTTTCCTTCCTCCCTCCCTTTCTTCTTTCCTTCCTTCCCTCCTTCTTTCCTTCCTTTCTGACAGGGTCCCACTGTAGTCCTGGATGGCTTTGAACTAGATATATAGTTTAGGATGACCTTGAACTTCTGATCCTTCTGCCTCCACCTGGGATTTATAGGCATACACTACCTACCACATTCAGTGCTGGGGACTGGACTCTTCCAACCAAGCTATGGCCGCAGCCCCTGCCCCCGTACCATTGCTTTTCTTAATAACAAAAGCAGAGCAAGCTCATTATTTTTAAATAAAAAGGTCTGGAGAGATGGCTCAGTCAGTAAAGTGCTTGCTGCACAAGCGTGAGGACCTGAGTTCAGATCCCTGGAACCCACGTAAAAGCTGGATGCGACAGTGTGTGCCTATAATCTAGCTCCCAGAAGGTGGAGACAGGAGGATTCCTGCACTTACTAAGCCTATCTACTGTAGCTGAATCAATGAATTCCAGGTTCAGTGAGAGATCCTACTTCAAAAAACAAGGAGGAATGTTGTTGGTAAAGAAATCCAATGTAGAACTTTGGCCTATACACGCACACATACGCCCTACACTTACATATACACACACGTACCCCTCATATCCATACCAACACATGTGCACGCACACCACACACATACACACATGATACATAGATATGTGATATATATGTATACATGTGTATGTGTAAGCATGTATGTAATAGAAGGAAGCCAGCCCCCATGTCTACAGTATTGTGTGACAAGCTGAAACTATTTAGGCTAATCTTCAAGATGTCTCATCGAGAGTTCTTGGAAACCAAAACTGATCACGTCACCTCCGTGTTTGAACAGCTCCAGCACTCCCCACTGTTCTCACTGGTGACCATGTGGATGGAATCCACAGGGCTCTGCCTGCCTCCCTCTGTTAGGCCTATAGCCAGCTGCTGCCCGGTCAAACACCGTTTCCTTCCCACTCCCTCGCCCTCCCCCTTTGCACTGGGCTGTGTCCTGGGCCTCACCGGGAGTGTTATTTGCTGGTGATGCCCTGCCCCGCCTGTGGGTCATGCTCCATCAGAGAGGCCTCTGAGCCCTGCCCGTGGGAAAGCCAAGTCCCTCTCTGCACTGATGTAACTGTGTGTGTGCATGTGTGTGTGTGTGTGTGTGTGTGTTCAAGTATGAGTGCCCATGTGCGAAGGTCAGAGGACAACTTTGGGTGTCACTCATTGCCTCCCACCTTATTTGAGGCGGGGTCTGTCATTGTTCACCGCACTGTATCTGCCAGGTTAGCTGGCCCGTGAGTTTCTGAGGGAGTCTCTGCCTCAGTCTCTTGTAGGTGTGCCGAGATACAGATGCGAGCTTTCTGTGGACTCCGAGGAGCTGAACCCGGGTACTCATGCTTGTGCAGCAATCACTTTACCCACCGAGCCATCTCCCCAGCCTGCGCTGTTGCACCTTTAAGTTTATATATCTAGCTATTTGTTGGGCTCACTACTTTCTAAGATCATCTAATTCAAGGCAAACAACCAGAGACTGACAGAGACTAGTCTTCCCTGTTCTGTCTGAGTGATGCTCATGGGTGGGTGGACACAACAGGCACTAAGGCTCTGTTTATATGGGCCAGCACACAGTTAGGAATGGAGAACGCAGCTGGCTAGCAAAACAAGGGCAAATTCTTAGAGGCCGGGGAGTAGCAGACCAGGGTGAAGCATCCAGGGGTTGTGTGAGTGCTAGAATGTTGTAACACCTAATTTCTATTGCCATTGTTTAATTTTTTCTTCTGTTTTTATTTATTTTATGTGAGAGAGAGAGAGAAGGAAGGAGGAAGATATGGGTGCACCAGAGTCTCTAGCCACTGCAAAGGAGCTCCAGATGTATGCGCCACCCTGTGCATCTGACTCACGTGAGTGCTGGGAACTCGAACCTGGGTCCTTAGGCTTCACAGGCAAGCACCTTAATCGCTGCACCATCTCTCTAGCCCTCTATTGTCCTCTTGTTTTGATCAGCAATCAAGCAAGAGACTTAACTCTGGGGCAGGTCTGTAAGGGTGTTCCCAGGAAGGATTAAGTCATAAGGAGAGCCCTTCCTTCAGAGTGGGCAGCCCTCTGGTGGCAGCCTATATATAAAGAGGTGACAGGGAAAAGCACCCATCCTGCCGCCACCGACTTCTGCTCCTCGCTGGTGAGTTCATCTACCTTGTTGCTGCCACCGTGTGTGAACTTTAAGGCCCAACTTCTTTGAACTTGCAGGACAGTTGAAGACCAGTGGCCCTCCAGGAACCCTCCAAACTCCAATTCCAGAAGGGAGCTGCTGAGGCAGCCAGGCTCTCAGACTGTCCAGCCAGCAGACAGCCACTGTTGGACTGCCAGCTCGTATGATGTAAGCCAGTCTGAGAAGTCCCCTCAGAATATATACTCATCCCATCAGCTCTGCTCCTCTAGAGAATGCTGGCTGGTACAGAGGTCGTTTCAAAGGAATAGGAGGGCATGGGTTTTGCGGTTCCTGTGTGCATTAGCTACTTTCCTCATCACTGTGATCAAAGACCTGACACCAACTGCGGCGAGCCCCCCTGACCCGCAGGGAAGAACGACCACAAGACGAGGATCCTTCTTGATCACACTTTTATTGGAGAGCTCTTGGTTGACATGAAGGTTGATGGCGAGGGGCAAGGGGCAGAATGTGCGGCTGCTTTTATAGAGGGAAGGTGCAACGAGGCGCTCACTGATTGGTTGCTACCAGCTTGCCACCACCCAGGCGCCACGGGATAGGCTCGGGACAGGTTGAGTCAAGGCACTGCCTAATATGGAGTTGTTTACGACAGAGGAAGCACTCACCATCCGGGAGGTGGAAGGTGGAAGCTTTAGCCATATATGGAGTTGTTTACCTCAACACAGACAGGAAGCCAGCGCCATCTTGTAATGGCGACTGCTTGCAGCTCCCTGCAGTTCCCCCTTCTTGTTTAAACGCAACAGGCCAGGGTAGAGGTCTGATCTCTGATGTTCGAAAGGACATTGTGATGACTCCAGGTCTAGTGGCCAGCCAGGCTGGTGTCACACCCATCCGGTACCTTTTCTCAGAGATGGGATTACGGTACCAACCCATATGCAATCAGACATGCCCTGCATGAGGCTGCTAAGAGCTCGCCCCATGTGCAGTACCTTGTCTCGCATCCTGTGCGTGAAGAGTGTCGTGCTCCCAACACCAACCCTCTGCCCATCCTTGTGCAATGGGCACTTCAGGCCCTAAGGGTGCAAGGGCCAGGGGAAACTAGGTGCTCTTTAGGGCCGACAACCAAATCTGGGGGGAGGACCCACACTCCAAAGCGGCAAGTGCCTGAGAAATAACCACCTTGTCCCGCCTGGTCTGGGCTCGCAGGCGGCAAACCAACCAGAGGCCTGTTTTCTCAGCCCTATACAAAAATTACGGGGTGAATCAATTGTGAAGCAAAGGGCTCTGACCTCCCCAAAATTCCGATCTTCCCCTAAGCTGACATACGTGGTATCCCCAATCACAGTGGCTTAGGAAAGGCTGACAAGATGCCCCAGCGTTGTTCTCCTCTACTGAGCGCCAGGCACTGGAGGGCCAGCATCCATAGATTCCTCCACATCTGCTTCTTCAGGATCATTCTGGATCTCCGGGTTGTCCTCTGAGGAGAGTCTAGTAGCTTGTTCATAGATTAGTTGCTGCACAAAAGGCAAACTAAAATCTGTGACACCAATTGTCTTTTCTGCTGCATCCATTACCCTGGCTGCGTAATCAGCAAAAGGCTCCGTAGAACCCTGAACTATCTTGGTCAGATTACCGACCACCTCTCCCTTATTAGGGAGTGCTTTCCATGCGCGGTAGTGGATATCACTAATCTGCTGATAAACCTCCAAAGGGAGCTCTAGTTGATTACCAAGATAGGGCCCAGTCCCTAGGAGCATATCCACCGTCCAATCCGGCTGACCATTTTGAATATTCAACCGGGCTTGCTCCTGTGCTCTATCAGCAACTAAAGACCTGAAATCCAAATATTGTCCCCCTGTAAGACATGCTCTCGCCAGCTCCGTCCAATCTGAAGGGGTGAGTGGAGCTGCGAGAAGCCTACGGAGCAGCGTATCAGAGTAGTCTGCAGTGGGGCCAAAATCCTTGCATGCTTGCACTAGATCCCTAAGCTGTCTATATGGCACAGGCTCCCAAGTCCTCCGATGGGTGGCTGGATTAAAGACAGGGAAGGCCGATGCTAAGCGGGACCAAGTCTGAGATTTAACAAAGTGACATCGGTCCTGGACCGGAGCATATGGGGGGGGAATAACAGGCTCCGGGGGGACTGTGGGCCACACCCTAGGTCCAACTTCCTCTTTTTGAATTTCCTTAATCTGAGCTTCCTTAAAACCAGTGCCTCTGCGCTCCTTCACCTCTGTTGGACCAGATTTAGGTGGACCTCCATCCTCTCCCTGTCGAGCAGGAGCATTCTCTCCTAGCACCTCAATGAGGGGCTCTGAGATCTCAAAATGACTGGGAAATCCTCCCGAAACTTGTGAATGACTGGGCTTAATGTCCCTGGACCCCTTTCTGGTCCTTTCCTTGTATTCCTCACTGACATCAGATTCTGAAAGACTGTCCTGATGCTGCAAGAGTCTCTTGCGGCCCTCCCTAAGGGGGGCAGGATGGGTCCCCGAAGCCAGGCATGAGTGGACCATTCTCCAAAAAGGAAGAACACCCTTACCCAGTTGATTTTTCTCCTGGGCCGCCTCTAAGTCTTTACCCAATTTTTCCCATGAGGCGAGGGTTAAATCCCCAGACACCGCGAACCAAGGGGCAGCGGCGTCCATGTCCCGGACAATGCCTTTGATGGTGGCACTCGAGATCTTTAAGTCCCTTTGTTTTAGAAGTTCTTTAATAGGGGCAGTGAAATCTATCGGACTGTACCTGGCACTGGAGGAGTTACCCATACCTGGAACAAAGAGATGGGGAATACAATGACTTACCGGCGCCTTCCTCTCCGTGTGTCAAGTTCTGAATCCTCTTCGACCCCTCGCCTGGTGACCACAAGGCTCCCGGCGTCCCGGGTTTCGGCACCAGTTTGCGGCGAGCCCCCCTGACCCGCAGGGAAGAACGACCACAAGACGAGGATCCTTCTTGATCACACTTTTATTGGAGAGCTCTTGGTTGACATGAAGGTTGATGGCGAGGGGCAAGGGGCAGAATGTGCGGCTGCTTTTATAGAGGGAAGGTGCAACGAGGCGCTCACTGATTGGTTGCTACCAGCTTGCCACCACCCAGGCGCCACGGGATAGGCTCGGGACAGGTTGAGTCAAGGCACTGCCTAATATGGAGTTGTTTATGACAGAGGAAGCACTCACCATCCGGGAGGTGGAAGGTGGAAGCTTTAGCCATATATGGAGTTGTTTACCTCAACACAGACAGGAAGCCAGCGCCATCTTGTAATGGCGACTGCTTGCAGCTCCCTGCAACCAACAGCTTCTGAGAGGAAAGATTTTTTTTTCTGGTTCAGTTTTAGAGGACCCAGTCCATCCTGGCAGGGCAGGGCAGGGCAGGGCAGGCATGGAGGCTGGAGCAGACAGGTCCATGATGGCATGAGCTTGTAGTGTGGCTGGTTGGCATGTTAGCAAATTAGGAAGCAATGAGGAGGATAGAAGCAGGGCTGCAAGCCCCCACCACCACCAGCAGCAGTCTATGTCCACCAGCTAGACCCAAAGTTTCCACAGACTCCCAAAATTGATCTTCCAACAAAGAACCAGATGTTCAAACACAGAAGCTTATAGAAGATATTTCATATTCAAACCATTGTTAAGCCATTGCCTAATAGTTTTCTATAATCCTACTAAACACTGACCCCTGGAGAGAGGAGCCTTTGTTTCTACTTGTCTCCACTCCCTCCCTACCTTCCCACAATGCAATGCAATTTGCCTAGGCCCAGAGGTCTACAGGGAGTATGGTTTAGAATGATAATTGCATGAATGGATAAAAGAAGAAAGAGGGAGGGAGGAATGAAGGCAGGCAAGGATGGAAGAGCTAAATATTCCCACAGGGCCTCAAAGATTCTGTTTCCACACTGTGGTTTTAAAACTGAGAAAACATTGGAGGCCAGCCTGAGAGGACACAGTGAATTCTAGGTCAGCCTGGGCTAGAATGAGACCCTATCTCAAAAAAAAAGAAAGAAAGAAAGAAAGAAAGAAAGAAAGAAAGAAAGAGAAAAGAAAAAGAAAAAGTCAACCAACAAAAAAAAAAAAAATGAGAAAACAAGTATAATAGAGGTAGAATACAACTTTAGTCACCTCCTCTCTGAGAACATCTGTTGATTTCTCCTCTGACTCTATAAACATGTTGAAATACCTCTGACCCACACAAAGCAAATACCTACTTCCCCATCTCCTACATGCCTTTCCCTCATCTAGAACTTCCCCCTTTCCTTCCACTACCAAGCATTTGAAAGACTTATAAGAACTTTCTCCTGGACGTCCTCATCTCCCAACACATCTTAACCTCTTAGCTTCTGGCTTCTGTCCAGAGCACTATGGCAACTCTGAAGCTATCTCTCACCAGGGACCTGCTAGGCCCTGAGCTCTTCCTTCCTTGGCCTTAGGAGCCTGCAGAGATCACGTTCTGTCCAGGAGAACTCTCCTTTCTGCAGCCTTGCACGGCATCTAGTTCTCCCAGTTCCTTCTCCTACAGTCCTTCTATCCCCAGGACTTTCATTGCTCTCACTCTGTGTCCTCCCGATATTCTGGAACATCTGCTGTGTGTCAGGTACCTCACTAGGCTCTTAGCCATGTCACCTTGTGTAACCCTCACATGCGTCTTCTGACGTAGGTGTATCACCGACATCTGGAATCTGTAGATGGAGAAATGAGCCCCGGGGATGAAGTAACACAGTCGGTAAATGTTGACTTTGACACTTGACCAAATTCTTACTATCTTCAAGACTGTGTTTTTTGCTGCAAAGTCATACTTTCCTCTTTGGTATCTCATTCACGCCAGGCCTCACATTTCTTTCTGACTTTCAAGTTATTTTCAGGAATGTCCTCCCTATGGATCTCCAGACTTACTCTTCCAAAGTCCTGAAGAATTATTTTCTTAGATATTCCTGCAAAAATCTTAAAGTGAGACTCCACAGAACTCTTGCAGGCTGGTGTTAACAGTCCTGAGTCCCAGTACCTGCTGCAGCTTCCCAGAGCCCACTGGTCTAAGGAAAAACTCTTCCTTGCAGGATGTCACCTCATCCTGATTGTACTCTTCCTGTCATGATCTCTCCTGTCCCCTCCTAGTCTGAGCCTCTCTCTCTTCTCAGAGCCCACAGCTCCCTGCAACTTCCTTTCTCCTCAGAGACGACCCTGACTTCTGCAGACCCTTGTCTTTTGTATCTAGAAAATAGAATGGCAGATGTTCTAAACATTAATGGGAGCTCCCTCTGGATGAAGGGGCTCAAGGTGACTTTTATTTTCCCATAGGATAGTGTTTTTGAAATGTCCTATAGTGAGTATCTTCTGTTTTATAATCAGAAGAAAATGGTTCTAAAATTTATTTATAGGCTAGAGAGATGTCTCAGTAGTTAAAGCCACTTTCTTGCAAAGCCTTATGGCCCAGGTTTGAGTCCCCAGTACCCAAACCCACACAAAGCCAGATGCACAGTGGTACATGTGTTTGGAGTTCATTTGCAGCAACAGGAAACCCTGGTTTCCTTTCTCTCTCTCTCTCTCTCTCTCTCTCTCTCTCTCTCTCTCTCTCTGATAAATAGAAAAAAATTTTAAATTATTTATTCATGTGTGTATATGTGTGTGTGTGTGTGTGTGTCTGTCTGTCTGTCTGTCTGTCTCTGTGTGCATATGCATGTCCCATGGCACACCTGTAGAGGTCAGGGGACAACCTCAAGGTATCCACCCTTTCCTCCCACCTTCTTTTTGAGACAGAGTTTCTTGTTGTTTTGCTGCTGTATGGCCCATGACTAGCTTCCAGATTCTCTTGGCTCTAAGTCCCATTGCCATAGGTTTGCTGGGATCACAGATGCATGCAGCACTTTGTTTCCAGCTTTCTGTGGATAACGGGATCAAGCCCATGTGGGCAGGCTTGCAAGCCAAGTACCTTTAACCATTGAGCTCTCTCCTCAGCCTCAGAAGAAAGCTTTTAAAAATAAACTCAAAAATAGGGGGCTGAGGAGAGAGCTCAGTTGGTAATGTACCTGCCTTGCAAACATGAGGACCTGAGTTTAGTCCTCAGAACCCATGTATTGCTGTATGCTGTGGCCCATGCCTGTGGCCCTGGCACTGGAGAGACAGAAGAAGGAGGATTCCTGGCGCTTGCTTACAAGCCAGTCTAGCCTAATTAGTGAGCAATAGGCCAATGCGAGACCCTGTCTCAAGCCTCCGAGGAGGTTGACAATGCTCCTGGGAATGAAACCTGAGGTTGTCCTCTGGCTTCCTGAGCATGAACACATATCATGTCACCTTTGTTCTGAGGCCTTGTTGGGATGGTTCTCAGTAGGAGCCCACTTCTAGAGTTGAGGACAGTCCCCACACAGCTGGCCACTTGTTCCCTCCCATGGCAGGGTATCTGGAGCAGGTGGGTCATCACAGGCCTGATGGCACAGGTGACTTGATACACTGTGACCAGGCACTTCTCTCAGGGTGGGGATCATAAATTGACACAGGTTGACTCAGCACACTGGTAGCTAATCTTCCTGGAGGAAGCTGGTCTGTGTATCCTGGGTGTGGTGGGCTGATGTGGCAGGAAATACAGCTGTGGACCAGTTTTTCTTTTCTTTTTTGAAAAAAATATTTATTTGCAAGTAGAAAAGGATAGAGAGAAGACAGACAGATATTCGGTGCACCAGAGCCTCCAGCCAATGCAAATGAACTCCACATGCATGAGCCACCTTGTGCATCTGGCTTTACATAGGTACTGGGGACTTGAACCTAGGTCCTTTAGCTTTGCTGGCAAGTGTGTTAACCACTAAGCCATCTCGCCAGCCCCCTGGACTGGTTTTTCTACTGGCTAAAGCAGCTAGGCCTGGCCTGAGGCTCCCACATTACTTGTCTTCTAGATTGAGGGGCAGGGACTCCACTGGGTAAAACCTAATAGATAGCCAGACAGCGGGGAACTGCCACCAATAATAACTTCCATTTCTTACCTGAGGACCTCTAAGCACTGAACAGCTCAGGTCTTGTTTGCAGGGTAATAATTTATGTGGATCAAGGACTCAGCATCTAAAGCAGAGGCAAGCCTAGTCCTTCCAGTGGTACTCCTTCCTGCTACTAACTAGCTCCTGCTACCTGCTCCTTCCCCATACCCAGGCCTGGAGAGGAGGAGCTGTCTTTGTTCCTGCTACCCCACCCTGCCTTCAAACAGCCACATAGCCTGCAGAATTCAGCCAATGGCAAGAGCCATCTGAGCAGGCTCCCCAGTACTGTTGGTCAGGCTGGGGCTGTGGGTAGATAGATTACTGCCTGGGGCTCAGTGAGCCTAGATTCTCATTGCTGTGGTCATTCAATGGGACTTTAGGCCCATTTTCCAACCTGGGCCTCAATCACCTTATCCCATAAAAGGGTTTTGGAATTCTCTAGGGATTGTAAAGCCTGCTAAACAAAACCCTGGCCTTCGGGCCCAGGAAAAATTGCAGAGGAAGCAGCAACATGAATACTGCTCCTACTACTAGCCTGACAACCAGTTCCAGGGTGATGGTGACAGACACAGTGATCAAATCAAAACCTATCAAAGCAAAATCCAGAGGCCACAAAAGACTCAATGCTAAATCAGACTTCTAACAGGCCTGCCATGGCTCAGGGAATATTTCAGAAGAAGGGTTGGAAAGATTGTAAAAGCCACAGGTTGTGTAGGAATACCTTGAGGCACAGTCCCCCATCCCACCTTGCTGCTTCATAGGAACTGACTGAGACCTTCAAGATCCCACAGTGAATATCATAACCCCACTGAGGAGGGCCCCCACAGTAATAGGTGCTGGGGCTAGGGCATATAACAGTATATCCTGTATATATTTATAATATATAATATATAATTTTAATATACATATTATATTTATTTACTTAATTTTTAAAATAAAAATTGAAAAAAAATCTTGGCCTCTTTCAAAGAAAATTCTTGGCTTTTGTCAATACTCAATTCAACAATAATTTCCTCCCTCCCTCCATTCCTTCCTTCCTTCCGTCCTTCCTTCCTTTCTTCCTTGTTGCCTTCCTTTTGACATGTGTATAGTATGTGAAGTTATGGTGTGTGAGTGGTGTATGCACATGTGTGTGCAGATGTGGCACACCATGTGTACATGAGTAGAATCCAGAGGAAAACATTGGTATCCCTCTCTATCACTCATCCTTGTAGTTCCTTAAGACAAAGTTCCTCACTAATTCTGGGGTTGCCGTTTTCACAAGCCTCAGTGATTCTTTAGTCTTTGCTCCCCACAGGACTGGGGTTACACTTGTACGTGACCATGTCCAGCTGTTTATGTAGGTTCTGGGTAATTGAATTCAAGTAGTTTCAGGCCCCCTCAGGCCTTGCATAGGAAGCACTCTTACCTGCTAAGCCATATCTATCTACCAATCTTCCTTCCCTCCTTCCTTCCTTCCTTCCTTCCTCTCTTCTTCTCCTCCTCCTCCTTCTTCTTCCTCATGCTTCTCATGATTATTATTATTATTAATTATTATTATTATTATTTGGTAGGGTCTCATTCTATAGCCCAGGCTGGTCAGGAGGTCAATGTATAGTACAAGCTGTCCTTGAACTTGCAGCAGTCCTCTTGTCTCAACCTCCCTAGCACAATTATTCACATAATCTTAACTTGAATTTAAAAACAAATATAGCACTGGAGAGATGGCTCAGAGGTTAAAGATGCTTGTTTGCAAAGTCTGACAGCCCAAGTTCAATTCCTCACTGCCCATCTAAAGCCAGATACATAGGGTGGCGCCTACACACTGCAGTTTGCTTGCAGTGGCAGGAGGCCCTGGTGTGCCCATCCTCCCCCTGTCTTTGTCTCTCTGCTTACAAATAAATAATATAATAAATTAATTAATGTAAACTAGCCAGACATGATGGTGCACGCCTCTAATCTAAGCACTTAGAAGACTGAGACAGAAAGGCTGTCACCAGTTCAAGGGGTGACCTGGGCTACCTAGTGAGCTAAAGAGCAGCTTAGACTATATCACAAGACCCTGTTTCAAACTCTGCCTCCTTCCAAAAAAAAAAGAAAGTAATGAAGCTTCTGCTGATTGTATACACTGGAACCTTATGCCCTGTCAAATTTTGTTTATAAAATGGTTCTGCCTCTTTCTTTGTCTTTTTTGACTTTTTGTGACGCCGTCTCATTTAGGCAAGACTGGCCTCAAACGCACCACATAGCCAAGGATGGCCCTGGGCTCCTGATCGCCCTGCTTCCACTTCTGAGTGTTAGGATTACAGGCATGCATCACAGCAACTGGCTAAAATGTCCTGTTTCTAAAAACGGTCTGACAGGCATTGGGTTCTGTCACCATTGGAGCAGACAGGAGGAGGGATAAAATCGCTCTTTCTGCAGTAGTTCTGTGTGTTAGGGGATTTTCTCAGCAGGTGTGGAATATCTTAAGACCTGAGCCCCAAGTGTCTCTGATTGGCAGACATTTACAGACCCTGTTCAGGAAATCCCTGGAAGCAAGTGAGGCCTGCGAGCCTGGCCTAGGGGCACCTGCTTTAGCACCATGATAGATGAAGCGGGGCCTCTCGCGAGCTCCTGGCGCTGTCCCACCAAGGCTGGGAATCAGAAGCAAATGCAGCTCTCCCCCCAGATCTGCAGCAAGTTGGCTCCAGGACCCCAAGATACCAAAACATGCAGAGGCCCAAGTCCTTTGTATAAAATGGCATAATGGTTGTCTACATACTATGTCTGTGCAAATGCTATATCTATACAAATCCTCCTGCATACTTAAAATCATTTCTAGATGTCCCCCCCCCACCCCCGCTTTTTGAGGTAGGGTCTCGCTCTAGCCCAAGCTGACCTGGAATACGCTATGTAGTCTCAGGCTGGCCTCAAACTCACAGCGATCCTTTGAGTTCTGGGATTAAAGGAGGAATGAAGGCACAGAAAGAAGGGTGGGGCCAAACAAAGACCAAATCCAGCAGGTCACACATCAGATTTGTAGATCCATGTCAAGCACCGGGAGCACACAGTGGTGTGATAGGCACTGCCAGGGGCTTGGGCAGCTCCACTCTTATGGCCTTTCTGCCTACAGCCCACAGGGCTTCTCTTTTGGGCTTTTTTCTCTTTTGGGCTCAATGTTCTCAGAATTCCTCAGCAGATGTTATGTGTTCTTGACATCTCCAACATTCTGAGGTCTACACCGAAGCTTTGTGTTTACCATTATGGTTTTGTGTCTCTCTTAGGCCTTTCTTTGAAGTCTGAGTGGAAGCCTTCATAACCTTTCAACTCTTGCATTCTGCATGTTCTAGCATCACATGGATGACCACAAGGTTGCCACCAGCTCAAGGCATAACTGGACTACTATGAGTACCTGGCAGCTGAATCTGGGAAAACACTTCCCTAAGTGGCCTTGTTAGGTACAGGATACCATGAAGCTCTCTAGTAAGATCAGTCTTTCAAATGAGTTAAAACCCTGCACTCTAGATCCTGTAGTGGTGGGTGGTGCAGGTGGGATCTGGCTAGCTCGTGAGTTGCCCTTAAACCATCTTTCCTATTGTCTTGATGCAAAGTTCCTGACTTTTTTTGTTGTTGTTTGTTTGTTTGTTTTTCAAGATAGGGTCTTGCTCTAGCCCAGGCTGACCTGGAATTCACTATGTAGTCTCAGGGTGGCCTTGAACTCAAGATGATCCTTCCTACCTCTGCTGGGATTAAAGGTTTGTGCCACTTTGTGATCAAGCCATAATATAAATAGTCACTCAACTGTGCTGTTCAAGGAGTAATAACAAAAAGCATGTACCTTTTTAGTACAGACACAATTTATTTTCTTCAGGTATTTTCAGTTTGAGATTGGTTGAATCCACTGAGGCAGAACCCATAGCCTCCACTAACGTATGTTTCTAATTTTAAATTTTATTTTACATAAATTATAACAGGTTTTACTCTTTTATCTCCTTACCCTAGCTCCCATTGCCCTGAGGGGGCCTCCTCAGTGGTATTATGGCATTCACTGTGGGGCATGAAGACTTCAGTCAGTCCCTGAGGGCTGTGGGAGGGTTGTCTCAGGATATTCTTACCTGCTCTATGGCTCTTGTAATCTTTCCATCCCCTCTTCCACAAATGTATCTTAAATTATGTGTTGTTACTTCTGATGTGTGGGTCCCATTCTACACAATTTACCCATGTGAATGCACTTTTTTTTTCATGTCTACATGACAGATTTATGATCTTGTTTCTTTTTTTAAAATTTTTTTGTTTATTTTTATTATTTGAGAGCGACAGGCAGAGAGAGAAAAGCAGATAGACAGAGAGAGAGAATGGGTGCGCCAGGGCCTCCAGCCACTGCAAATGAACTCCAGACGTGTGTGCCCCCTTGTGCATCTGGCTAACGTGGGTCCTGGGGAGTCAAGCCTCGAACCAGGGTGCTTGGGCTTCATAGGCAAGCGCTTAACCACTAAGCCATCTCTCCAGCCCTGATCTGGTTTCTTTTAATACCATATAAATCTCTCAGCTTTCCAATAGGGAGGTTTAGCCTTATTTCAAGGGTGAGGAAATTGAGGTACAGATTGTCTGATATTCCCCAAGTCCTGAAGCTAGTAAGCAGCAATGCTGGGAGCCCAGCCTCAATCTAGGACGGAACCTAGGAATCTGTACTCCTTTTTTTTTTTTTTTCTTGTGGTACTGGGCTATGAACTAAGGGCCTTGGGCTTGCTAAGCAAGCATTCTACCACCAAGCTATATCCCTAGCCTGGAATGTGCACTTTTAATGGTCCACCCAGAAATGATAATAAGCTTATGGTCTATAGAAAAACTGTAGCCCAGCAAGACTGCTGAAAAATCCTGCTGGAACTGAGCTGATGACCTCCTCCATGTAGACCAGCTCAGAAAACTGGAAAAAGCCACACTGCATGCAGTTCAATGGGAGAGAGAAATCACCAGTGAAGATACTCAACAGTGGACACTGCAAGCCTTATATTTTGCCAGCCAGGCCAAATGAGTCAATGTGTGCATTAGTGGCCCGTCTGTCATAGTGAAAACCAACTGCCCTCTAATTGGACTGGAGGCCCGCTCCATGGGAAGGAATACATCCCTGATATTGAAAACCTAAAATCGGGGTAGTCATGAGTCCTAGGGGTATAACGTCTTCTTCTGTCCGGCTAAATGTATATACTATGCTCGTCAAACTGCCCAGTAAGCACTTCTCTTAATTTTCATACCTATATATTAATGCTACTCTCACTTTTGGTTAGAGAAGCTTCTCTTTTCAGATGGCAGTGACCTTGGGATGACTCAGAAGGCATCATGGTGCTGGGAAGAAGTGACAGGAGTGCTCAGCACTGCCATATCTCTATCACACCTTCCAAGGCTCAGGGTCCATTGCGGAAGAGGTGGCAGAAAGAATGTAAGAGCCAAAGGAAGGGTAGGACTCCTTACAACGTGCTCCTCCAGACACAAAATGGCCTGGATATCCATGACCTCAGAGTGCCTGACACTACCTACACAAAACTATCTTAATAGGAGGAAAAGATGATGACATCAAAATAAAAGAGAGACTGATTTAGAGGAGGAGGGGATATGATGGAGAATGGAGTTTCAAAGGGGAAAGAAGGGGGAGGGAAGGCATTACCATGGGATATTGTTTGTAATCATGGAAGTTGTAAATACATATGAAAAGAAAACTGTAGCCCAGGCTGGCCTCAAACTCACAGTGATTCTCCTATCCCAGCCTCATGAGTGTTGGGACTATAGTCAGGAACCACCACACCTGGTGTTTGTTCTAGCGATTTGAATCGGTCACAATAAACTCGTCCCCAAGGAGTGGTCTACTTCCATCGCTTCCCACCTTGTTCAGCCACTCACACTTGCACTGTCACACTCTCTTCTGAGGTCACGTGAGTGACTGTCTGAGACAGGAAAGAAAAAGGGCTGGCAGGGTGGGGTGGGTTCGCGGGAGGAATGTCTGCAATGCGTCCTTTCCTCTTGCAGCCACCTGCCTAGGTGACTACAGAGTTCTTTTCACCTCAGGCTGAGCGTAGTTGCGTTCCCCTCAGTAGGTGAGTGACTCAGCAAGCCTGAGGAGCTGTTCTGGAGGGAGGAAGTGGGGTGCCTGCTGGCCCAGGTGCCGCAACAACAGGAAGGGGGTGATCACAGAAACCGCAGTGTGCCTTTCACAACTTCCTGGGCCAGCTGACTTTCTCAAGCAGCCCTCCCCCAAACTAACAGAGCTGCCGTGAGAAACGCTGCTCGACTCAGAACCCTATGGTCGGCCATGCAGATGGGCAGTTGCCTTCTCCCAGGCCTTCAAGAGAGAGGGAAGCAAGGGAGCGCGGCTGTGTGTGCACGTATGTGCATACCTGTGCATGCGTGGACCCACGTGCATGGCAAGGCCTGGCTGGTGGAGACGCAGGCAGGCCCTGCAGGGCTAGTCCTGGAGACAGCCTTGGCTTCCGACTTCCCGCCGGAGCTGTGGAGGTGCTGCCACGACTTTGAGTCGGCTCTGGGACTCTGTGTCCTGGGGAACGAGAAGTGCTTCCTCCTCCCTGCCCCAGACTCTAGGAAGCAGCGTGCTCCTGACGTCCTGGAAGGTTCTCCAGGGACTCAGCGGAAGCTGAGGAGCGAGACAACTATTTGGAGAATTCAGCCCCACCTCGGGCAGTTGTCTGAGCAAACTGGTACAATGCGAACAGGCAGGACCAGGCGCAAGGAGACCTAGTTGCTGGTCCCTGTCTGCCACTTCCTTGTTATGTGACCTTAAGCTAGTCAATCTTCCTTTCTGGTCTGTAGCTTCTTCTCTATTTACCTATTAGTGTATATGCATAGTGTGCACATATACACTTTTTTTTTTTCTGGCACTGAGAGCCCAAGGCCTTGTGTATGCTAGCTAAGTGCTCTACCACTACTGGGCTACATCCATAGCCTTGGGGATTTTGAAGCAGAATCTTGCTATGTACCTCATTCTGGCCTTAAACTCAAGATCTCAAGATCCTCTTGCTTCAGTCTCTCAAGTACTAGGATTCTAGGAATGAGCCTAGATTATTCAGTTAGTTAATTAGTTAATAAAACTGGTCCAGGCACCTATGCACACATGCTAGAAACAGGGAAATAACAACTATAGCAGACTGAAAATGCCCAGAAAGACTTAGGACTTCCTCTTAAGAAAACAGTCACATTTCTTCATCCCTTGACTGTGGGATGACCTAGAAACTTGCTTTGACTAAGGCTGCGAAAGTGACACTTAAGTTTCATAACTGTCCTCAAGTCCCAGCTAGCGTGCTAGAGAGTTCACATGGAGAAAAGCGGAGGTGCCCTGAGTAACAACCTTGGCCAGTTACAGGCCAAGTGAGTTAGGGCTTTTAGAGTCTCAGCCAACCAGCCAAGTGACCAAAGCCACGTGAGTGAGCTCAGACAAAAACACCCAGCTGAGCCTTGAGCAAGTCGGCACCCATAGAACTACAGATAATTAGTGATTATAGTTTGCTCAAGCTAAGTTTTGGGGTTGTTTTGCTTTCACTAACAAGGAGTATTTATTGGCCATTTTCTCTGTGACAGGGACAATGTTAAGTATTTTTTTACATTCCTTCTCCCAACCATGTAATACAAATATGAATATTCTAATTTCTTCTTTAAAGGAGGGAACACTCAGGTCCAGGAAGGAGAAACCACTTGCTGAAGATCAAGGAAGTGGTAAGTAGGAAGCTGGGAATGGAGGCTAGACCATGCAAGCTTTGAGCCCACAATTAATTTCCCTCTACCCTGCACAGAACTTAACAGACCGGTTTTTGCCCCATCCAGTTTACAGTCTGCAGGAGAATGATATTAAAGAAACAGGAGTAGGGGCTGGAGAGATGGCTTAGTGGTTAAGGTATTTGCCAGCAAAGCCAAAGGATCTCAGTTCTATTCTCCAGGACCCACATAAGCCAGATGCACAAGGGGCGCATGCGTCTGGAGTTTGTTTGCAGTGGCTGGAGGCCCTGGCGTGTCTGGCAGGTGTCTGGTGATGTCAGGGCAGGGGGCTGTGACATTAGGGAGGGGCAATGAGCTGAGAAAGTCTAGCTTCAGTCAGCAGAGAAGTCACCAGCTTACTGAAAGTGCAAATTCCTCAGCCTTGGTTCCCAGGGGATCTGATGTTCAAGAGATGTCCTGGAGATTCACAGCAGAGGGGTGGTTGGGGCCCCAGTACTGAGCCTGAGGTAGACCTTTACTCAGACACTGTCCCCTGACTGAACAGCTTTGGGGACCCTTCCTCACCCAGTCTTCTCCGAGAACTTTCCCAGGAGCCTCCCAGGCTCTCCCAAGTTCCCTCAATTTTTATTTATTTTAAAATAGAGTGGGGCTCAGTTGCTAAAGGTGTTTGCTTGAAAAGCCTGTTGGCCGAGTTTGATTCTCCAATACTCACTAAAGCCAGATGCACGAAGTGGTGCATGCATCTGGACTCTATTTGCAGTGGCAAGAGGCCCTGGTGTACCATACTCTCTTTCTTTCCCTCTCTCCCAAATAAATTTAAAAAATATTTTAAAAATAATATAGGGCTGGGGAGATTGCTTAGCAGTTAAGGCATTTCTCTGCAAAGACAAAGGACCCAGGTTCAATTCCCCAGGACCCACGTAAGCCAGTTGTACAAGGTGGCGCATGTGTCTGGAGTTTGTTTGCAGTGGCTGAAGACCCTGGAGCACCATTCTCTCTCTCTCTCATAAACCAATTAGTTAATTAATTAATTAAATAGATTGTGCCTGTGGGTTTAATATCCAGTATCAAGAAGAATAATAATAGGTAGATAGACCGTTCTTTCACTTGCGAGGAGCAAATAATTTCCACCTACAAATCCTTGCTCTGTTGTAGGGCCTTATGAAACAGCCCCTCCATTTTGTTCTCTTATGACATCAAGCTCAGGGGTCATCAGGATCCCAGAGTCCCGTTTGGGAAATGGCAGCCCTGAGACGTGGCCCCAAAGCACAGGTGCAGTGGTGTCGGCCAACCCTTTCCCATCTGGCTTTTTGCTCTTCTTCCACATAAGGCAGCAGGCCCCATGGGTGGGGAGGGGCTCCAGGCGAAGCTTGATTTAGACCAGAGAGAACCAAAGAATCCACTCTTGGCTGGGGGCCTGGCAGTCTGGGGCCTGAAAAATGCTGTGTGCTGACTCGAGGACAGAGGGGAGGGACCTGGCTCAGCACAGCCACAGTCAGGCAGGGGGGCCTGGAGGGAGGGGCCGTGTTAACAGCACAGGCTGGGGAGTGACACCTGCCTGAGCCTCGTGTCCTTGGTTCTGATGTGTGAAGTCACCTTGCTCTGGATTGTGGTGTGGACTCAGAGTTCATGTGGGGCCCAGGCGTGCAGTGGGCACTCTGCCCAGGGGCTTTTATTCCTCTTCTTTGGATACCACACTTGAACTTAGCCAAAAGGCCAAGCAGTGGTGTTCATTCCTCTTCTTTGGGATAGTCATGGAACTGAAACTGATGCACAGTGGGGAACACAGGGCCCAGGGAAGGAAAGGTTCCTCTCGAGGAGCTGGGATGGACCCTGGTAGCTCTGGCCCATGCCCTAAGGTCTTGACTCTCTCAGGAGGCCCTAGAAGCCGAGCAGTCACCCAGTCCACTCTCCCCTCACACCTAGAGATGCCCAGTGTGCTGCGGGAGCAGTTCAGCTCACACCCAGTACCGGCCCAGAGGAGCAGGGGCCAGGCTGACCAGCGAGGCAAGAACGAACAGGATGCAGAACGAGCCACTCCTCGGGGAAGGAAAAGAACTTACTTGGGGAAGGAGATGTGGCAGGAGGAAGCTAGATGCAATGAAAAATGGGATGCAATGAGAAATGAGGTACAGTGAGAAATGGGGTGCAAAGAGGCCGCTTATAAATTAAGGGTCAATCATCCTGGGACAGAGTCCTATCAAAAACACACACACACACACAAACAACTTGATCAGTGGTCTCTTCTCTCTCAGCCCTTCCTTAACTGGTGCCATAAAAAGAAGTCCCAAGGGCTGGAGAGCATTTGCCCACAAAGCCAAACTACCCGGGTTCGATTCCCAGGACCCATGTAAGCCAGATGCACAAGGTGGCGCATGTGTCTGGAGTTCGATTGCAGTGGCTGGAGGCCCTGGTATGCACATTCTCATTCCCTATCTCTCTTTCTGTGTTAAATAAATAAATAAATAAATATACAATTTCAAAAAAAGTCCCAAACTCCAAGTCAGTCTGGGCTAGACCAGGACCAGGCAGAGGTAGGAGGCACTGAGAGTTGGAGGCTACCCTAACACCCTTGAGACTACATAGTGAATTCCAGGTCAGCCTGGGCTAGAGTGAGACCCTACCTCAAAAAAAAAAAAAAAAAAAAAAAAAAAAAAAAAAAGTTCCAAGGACCAAAGCAGGTAAGGAACCTTTCATGAGCTCCACTTGGCTGAGTCTGGTCTAAAGACACAGGACCATTTGGGGTTCAGAATAGGGCTGAGCAAGGCCAGTGTTTGCTGTTGGGCCTCATTCTCTTGAGCCCTTTTCTTTTCTTTTCTTTTCTTTTCTTTTCTTTTCTTTTCTTTTCTTCAGATAGGGTCTCACTCTAGCCTAGGCTGACCTGGAATTCACTATGTAGTCTCAGGCTGGCCTTGAACTCACAGCGATCCTCCTACCTCAGCCTCCAGAGTGCTGGGATTAAAGGTGTGTGCCACCACGCCTGGCTCTTGAGCCCTTTTCTTGAAAGCCCCTGCCCAACACCCTTCTTCCTCAGGCCACGTACAGATGGTATCCAGGACAGTTTTTCTATATAGCTATTCTGCACAAATAACTGTAACAATAGAGCCTGTAGTGGGTGGCTCTGTGTATCTGTTTTGTGAGTTAATTTGCATACGGGTAGATGGGCCTCTGAGGAGGAAGTTTGGTGAAGAGGGTAGAGTGGGATGGGAAGGGAAGCCAAGCTAGAAGTCTGACTGCAAGTGAAAGAAAACAATTTTTTGTTTGATGGCAACACCAGAATTTACTGGTCTTGAGTCTGAAGTCCAAGGGGTGTGGTTAGTTTCAGACAAGGCTTGATCAGAGTTAGCTGTGAACAATGTCACCAAGATCTCGTGTTCCCTGGTATCTTTTGCTTTGGCTCTTTGCCCAGTAGCAGCTCTGTCACAGGCTAGTTCCACTCCATGAGGGTAAAATGACTGTGGAAACGTCACACTCGTTCACCAGGTCAAGGCCCAGTTTATTTCTGTGGTGCAGCTTGAAGCTCTGGAGCCAGGTTTCTTTGGCTCTGATTAACCTGACTTTATTCGTGGACCTGTCTTTTAACTGATGACTGCGGGTAGGGGGATGGACTGTAGTGACACCCCCACCTGAGGGGAGTGTGTGGGTAGGGATGTGAGCTTAATCGTGGTGGTGACAGGAACAGCTTTCCTGGAATTCGAAAGACAAAGGTGGGGACTGGGGACAGGCTGACAAGAAACACTGGCCCCCTTGCGCTTCCTAGCAACAAGGCTGCCAGAAAAGCAGAAGGGGATTCTTTGGATCTGGTTGCAAACTGAGGCACAGGTTAGAGAGGAGCCCTAACGAAAGCATTTTGCTGTGGGAAGACCGAGGGCGGACCACACTGGCCCACACCAAGTGTCACATTCCGAGCAGAGAGGCAAAAACCTCACAAATGGCCCCGTCAGGGGGAGAGGCAAGGTCCCTGCTTCAGCGGCCCTTCACACGGGAGACACCAGCAAAACGGGAGCAGACAGGCCATGAGCACTTGCAAGGTCCCCAAGAGACTTCTGGGGATGGTCGGGCAGGGCCGGGCCAGTTGAGGACTCCTTCCAGAAAGAAAAACAGCATGCGGGCACCTCCGTGGGCATGCTAGTGGGCTGTGAAGGAAAGAACATCAGCTAGGACCACAGGCTTGCATTCCTGTCATCCCAGACCACGTACAGGCTCCAGGACCTTCAGCCATTCCTCGCCTTTTCTGGGTCTCTTTTCTCTATAAAATGGGAGTGACACCTCCTTCCTGCTGGAGAATGAAGCTAGCCAGGGGAGATGACAGCCCGGGGAAGACTTTAAGATGGCCCTAGAGTCGGGGCCTGCCAACTCTTCTTATTCTGATCCCAGGAGGCTCCACAGTGGGATACAAAAGCGTACCTCTGTGCCTGGAGGCATTCGAAGCACTGGGCATAGTAGGAGCAGACAAAGGGAACAAGCCTGTCAGAGCCTGGTGGAGTCTGTTTGAGGAAGCCCTGGGGGCTCATCCATGTGGGTGGCTCTCAGGGACACTCCTGTACCTTCCACTGGGTCAGAGGAAGGGACCCAGGCTGGCGTCGGCCTCACAGGTCCTGCCAGTTATTGATTGACAAAAGGGGCTCAAGTCGGAGGTGGGATTCACCCAGGCCACAGGCCACTTGCCTTCCACATCCACCTCCCCCAGCAAGTAGGCACAGGCCTGAGGACCCTCCTTTTCCTTCTCTTCTCCTGGAGTGCTCCCCGGCTCCCATCACCCTCCTCCCAGGTCTCTTTCCAGACCCCACACTGCAAGACCCACTGGGCAAGACTGCACGTTTTCCGGAATGCAGCTGGACTCCAGGACCCAGGCCTCCTCCAGCAGCTGTGGGTGGTTCATATCAATTCTCCAATCCTGAGTGCTCCCTGCCCCCTTCCAAGGGAGGAGTCTGCTAGAGTCCAGCCTGTCAGACTCTATCGTAGAGAGCTGAATGGTTGAAGGGACTTTTCTCTGCCATGCTTGGCCTCTGTCCACCACTGAAGCCCTCCTTTCCCTATCTGCCCAGGCCAGGCCGCCTGCCTTTACTTACAGCCCGTTCTGCTCAGTCAGCACTGGAGACCTGCCGAAGTCCCAGACCCACATGGCAGGAAAACACACAGGTGGATAGCGAAACAACATAGTTGTGAATCTTAGCTCCTTTGCTTATTGGCTGTGCAAGTTACTTCAGTTCTCTGAACCTCAGTGTCCTTGGCTGGAAACAAGGTGGTAATACCCTACGTGGTGGTCATGAGGACTGAAGAGCCCAGGGGAGGGCTCAAGAGACAGACCTCACTTCTCCACACCTTAGCCCCTATTATTTTTCTTCCTCCATTGTCTCCTCTATGGACTTGATTGGCTGAATTCCCTAGCGATCACCTGACACGGGCAGGTATTATCTTCAGCTCCAAATCCTTATGAGGCTGACACCTTTCATCTCGGTCGACTCAAGAGGCCACTGTGGCTCAGGGAGAGAAGAAGCGTTGTTGGGAGGTTACTAGTCTGTAGTCCTGACGTGGGATTCCCAGCCATCACATCCTCCTGGGAAGCGGGCTCAGGGCATTTTCCTGCCTGGCATGCTGTCATATCTCTCTTCCTGGGTTCTACCAATGATGCAGTGTCTCCTTCTTTCTTTTGGGACATCTTTTGAACCAGTAAAGACAAGTGCCAGAAATAGGCTTAGGTTAAAATATGGAAGTTTTTGGCTCAAATAACCCCCAAACCCAAGTGATCTCATTTTGGAATAGGTTGTATTCAGAATTCAATTAGCATCGATATTTTATTTCTATCTAAATTTATTTTTTCTTAAATATTTTGTTTATTTATTTGAGACAGAAAATGAATGAATAAATTAATATGGGTGTGCCAGGGCCTCTAGCCATTGTAAACAAACTCTAGATGCTTGCACCACCTTGCGACATCTGGCTTTGTGTGGGAACTGGGGAATAGAACCTGGGTTCTTTGGCTTTGTAAGCAAGTGCCTTAACTGCTTAGCTATCATGTCTCCAGCCCTCTCTCCAAATTTCAGTTGTGCCTGTTGTTTCTTTTTTTTTTTTTTAAGGTTCTATGCGGTGGCAAAAGAGACAGGTGAATTCCGTTCTCATAAGTTTTGAAAACAATGAAGAGTGAGTCTTGCTTCTCTGTAACAAGACTTGGAATAGAAACACATTCTTTCTGATAGTTAGGTGCCAGTTCCTGAACCATCAATGCATCCAGGAAGACAAAAACAGCGTTTGTGTGGTGTGACCCCAGTGATGGCCTTAGGGCCATTATCTGAGCAGGAAGAGACCCATGCAGGCACGCTAGCTCGGTCCCACCGTGCAGTGCCTCGGCTGTGTTCTGATGCAGCAGGAAGACCCTTGCCAGGCGCTGAAACATGCCTGGACCATAGTCTTGGACACCTAAGCCTTCAGAACCGTGAGGCAAATACACTTCCGTTCTTTATACGTTACCCACTCCCGGGTTATTTTTTCTTATAGCAACAGACTAAGGGAGGAGTTATCTAGTCCAACCCCACTATCCTGAAAAAGAAACTGAGTCCCACAGAAGTGAATTGGCCTGTCCAAGGTCCCAGGAGCTATGGCTTCCCCCTGGCCGGCAGCTTGGGAAGGCGCCATGAGCGCAGGAGTGGGTGGAGAGGGGACGTAACACTGGAAGATCCCAGGCATCAGCGTCTATCTTCCTCCGTGTCTCTAAAACACAAATTAGATTTGCTGAGGACACCCAGAAGTGACTTCCACTTTGAACCCATTTGACACTAACCAAACTCTAAGGACCAAGGTGGAAACTGTGATCCTCACATCGACGATCACATTTTGTTTTTGTTTTGTTTTTTAACTGGACTTCCTTCCTTACCCTCTATAGACCGAAATTCTTTTCTCCATCCCCTTTTGGCCTGTTGTTTCTCAGGAGGACTCCCATATAATTTCTTGGACCATGTGGTCTTCGTTACAATAACTTTTTCATTTCTCCGCTCAGACATTAAACCCCAGGCGCTCTGTTTGAAGTCTGTGCGATCTTGTTGTGGTCACCTTCACGTTGCTGGACAAACACCCAACCAGAAGCTGCTTATGGGAGCAAAGGGTTGATTTTGGCTTATAGATTCCAGGGGAAGCTCCATGATGGCAGAGGAAAATGATGGCATGAGCAGACGGCAGGGCATCACCTCCTAGCCAACAGCAGCAGGAGAGTGTGCCAAACACTGGCAAGGGGAAGCTGGCTATAATACCCATAAGCCCGCCCCCAACAACACACTTCATCCACGAGGTTCCAATTCCCAAATTGCCACCAGCTTGGGACCTAGCATTCAGAACATATGAGTCTCAGGGGACACACTGAATTCAAACCAACATAGTTCCCAATCCATTTCAGTCACACGTTACATTCCAGACGGTCTCTTGCATTGGGGTGTGTGACGGCTAATCTCGATGTTCAACTTGATTTAATACAGAATCATGTAGTAATCAAATCTCTGGTCGTATCTGTGAGGGAGGGAGCTTCTAGATTAAGTTAATTGAGGTGTAAACACCCATTGTAACTATGGGTGGCACTATCCCATGAGCTGGGGTCCCAGATTGAATTTTTAAAAAAAGAAGAAAACTCCCTCTGCTTGCAAATAAATAATAAGTAAATAAATAAAATGTTTTTTAAAGGGCTGGAAAGATGTCTCAGTGGTTAAGGTACTTGCCTGTAAAGCCTAAAAATTCTTCGATTCCTCAGTATTCACGTAAAAGTCAGATGCACAATGTGACTCACGCATATGGAGTTTGTTTGCAGTGACTAGAGGCACTGGCATGCCTATTTTCTCTCTCTCTCTCTCTCTCTCTCTCTCTCTCTCTCTTTCTCTCTCATCTTGAGTTTTCTACTGATTTATTTAGTTAGTTGTTTTTGTTTTTGTTTTTGGTTTTGTTTTGTTTTGTTTTAAGAAGTGGGACTATGTGGGTCACAGACTTCATGCATGGCTCTCAGATCGGGCTGGAGTTGGAGTGGAACTCAGTCTCCTTTATGCTGGGTCCTCTCCTCACCATGCTGCAGCCTGCTCCAAAAGCCCAGAGCAGCTGCTGATCGGCTCTTCCCATTACCAGACGTGTGTGCGAGCAAGCTCCTGGATTGCCTCCTTCGGCCCTCATGACTCGCGGAGACAGTTGCTGCTACGTAGAGGCTTCATTAGAGGCTTCAGGAAGTTACGTGAGCTGCCTGGGGCCACAGACCATCTACCTGTCTGACTTCCAATCTGTGCTGTTAGAGTTTATCTTCTAGTGGAGCACAAGTCAGTAGAACTCTTGGTGAGATGAAATGTTAGATCTGTGCTGTCCGACGCAGTTGCCACTGGCCATGCATGCGGCTGATGAACCGAGATTTTTGTTTGGCTAAATCTTTGTGTGTGTGTGTGTGTGTGTGTGTGTGTGTGTGTGTATTCATGCATGCATGTGGAGGCCAGAGGTGATGTAGGATGTTTTCCTGTATCACTCTGCACCTTGTTTTCTGAGACAGAGGCTCTCACTAAACCTAGAACTCACAGATTGAGTTAGACAAGCTAGCCAGACAGCCCAAGGGATCCCCCGGTCTCTGCCTCCCATCACTGGAGTTATAGACATGACTCGCCATGCCTGGCTTTCATCTGGGTTCTAGGGGTTCGCACTCAAGTCCTCATGCATGTGCAACAAGCACATTACCAGCTGAGCTATTAGCCCAAACCATCATTTGATTCAATTTTAATTTTACTTTATTTATATTTATTTATTTGAGAGAGAGAGAGGCAGAGACAGGGGGAGAGAGAATGGGCGCACTAGGGCCTCCAGCAACTGCAAACAAACTCCAGATGCATGTGCCCCCTTGTTTGTTTTTTTTTTTTTTTTTTTTTTTTTTGGTTTTCGAGGTAGGGTCTCTAGCTCAGACTGACCTGGAATTCACTATGGGTTCTCAGGGTGGCCTGGAACTCACGGTGATCCTCCTACCTCTGCCTCCCGAGTGCTGGGATTAAAGGCGTGTGCCACCACGCCCGGCTATGCATGTGCTCCCTTGTATATCTGGCTTACGTGGGTCCTGGGGTATCAAACCTGGGTCCTTTGGCTTTGCAGGCAAATGCCTTAACCGTTCAGACATCTCTCCAGCCCTCAATTTTAATTTTAATAGCCATACTTGCCAACCTTATTGGACAACACATTCCTAGTCCTTCTGGAAGGCCAGAGAAAGTCTCAGAAGTTTCCTTCAGACCTTGTTGCAGTATCTCCTCATTCAAGACACTTCACATTGATTCTGAGATTTTCTTAAATGAAACACAGTTCCCCCCCCCCCACCCCCACAGGCTCTCAAGCTCCTCCAAAAAAGACGTTCTGGCCCTTGAGGGTTAACTAGCTATTTCCTGCTACCCACAGTGTTCAGAGGAGCAGATGGGAAAGTTGGATGGTATGGGAGGTGTGAAGGCCCCTGGTGGCTTCCGAGATGGGAAAAGGAAATGCCCTTTTGCAGCATCCTGGAATATCAGCCTCCAGGCTGGCATCTCAAGCAGTGGAACTGTTGCCTGGGAGACACAGAGTCGGAAGAACTCCTGGGGGCGGGGGGGGGAGGAAGACAGGGTAGGGGTGCAAGAGAGGCCACGCTTGGTGGGCAGTGGCTCAAAGCAAAAAGAAAGGTGAGGTGGGGATTCATGCAGACTGCACTGGGCACAGGGCAAAAAGGCAGGGAGATGCTGGGATGACGCCAGCTTTGGAAGGGGCCAGGAGGGGACTGTGCAGATGGGAAGACTGAGGGGAGGGAAGAGGTGGCAGCAGCGATCAGGGAAGGGGCCGGGGAGGAACGGCACGCACAGAGAGCAGAATGAGGAGGCAAGCAGGCTCGGGCACAAGTGGTGCCTGTGAGACCTCACTCACCATTTAGACGTAAAACTCCTTATTATCAACCACCTGCTTTTGCCACACAGCCGTGGGCAGCAGCTGAGTAAGGGTTAGTAATTAGAGGCCTGGGCAGTGGCTTCTTAACCATGTAACCTCAGCCTTCGGCATTCGCCTCTCTGCTATCTGCTCCCCGGCAGTAAGAATGCCTGAGCTACCCTGCCTCCCCCAGCAGGACCATTTTCTAATTACTTCTAGCCAGGTTCGCCAAGTGTGCTTCCCACTGAATTTCATTTCCGGGCCTGTTGAATGCCAAATTAATTTTTAATCACCCTCGAGGTGTTGAGTTTAATTACCCAGATTGAAAGTGACAAGGAGAACAGGATGTAGAGGGAAACTTTTTGGGGTGCATCCCAGGAAAAGAGAGAGCTGTGTTTCCAGGATGCTGTGGGTGTTGGGAAGACTGGTCCTCAGCTAGGGTGTCGGTGTAATTGAGAACCGTGCAATACCCAGCTTTGCAGTGGGTAGGGTAAGAAAAAGGGGGAGCCTGTGGCCCCTGGAGGAGGCCTGAGCTTGGAACGGACAGCATGGACAATAGAAATAGGGAACAATACAAGCCTCTCCATCCCCGTCTTCAATAATTAAGTGAAACTCAAGTCACTCACCATAGCTGAGCACTCTGTTGGCAATGCCACCATTCCTGTCCACAGCCAAAGCCAACGCAGTGCAAGCTCGCTACTGCACGGGTCCATGTGTCAGCTGGGTGTGAATACAATAGTGCACGCAGCCCTTCCCCACTCCTGGCTGGACTTAGGTAATCTTCCCTCTGCCGCATGGACAGGGCACCTGGCTACCTGGTCCATTGGATCATCCCATTTCCACCACCAGAGACTGATGAAGGTGTTGGCCTGAGATGCCATCCTGGCCAGTGAGCTGGGAGGAATAGCCAGTTAGATGGGGAGGGTAGGCTCTTAGAAAGGCGATTCATTTATTTATTGGCTCTCAAAATGAGGCCCAGAAGAGATGCCCCCTCCCTTTTCCATACAAGGTTGCTGTGTCCTGGGATGAGAGTGTGGGTCGTAGGTCAAGGGCAGCTGTGATTTCAATGAGGAACCATCTGAGAATGCAGGTCACGTACTGAAGAAAGCAACAAAGCGGACACCTGGGAGCTGCGGAGCGCTTGAATTCACCACCAGAGGCCTGTTCTCTGGTAAGAACACATTCTGTGGCTGCAGTCATTTGGGGTAAGGCTTTCTGTCTCTTGTAGACAAGTGCATTGTTGTGCTTCGGGGGTGCCACAGATTGAACTCAGGGCCTTGTGCACCATAGGTGAGCCTGAGCCACTGTTTTTTGTTTGTTTGTTTTTTGAGGTAGGGTCTCACTCTAGCTCAGGCTGACCTGGAATTCATTCTGTAGTCTCAGGGTGGCCTTGAACTCATCGCAATCCTCCTAATTCTGCCTCCCGAGTGCTGGGATTAAAGGCGTGCACCACCAAGCCCGGCTTCCACTGTTTTTTTTTTTTAACTTTTTATTGACACCTCCATACATATAGATGATCATAATCCTCTCCCACCACCCTCCCTTTTCTCCCACCCAAATTCCCCTCCACTGACTCCCCTATTCTTTCCAAGTAGTCTCTCTTCTATTTTGAGGTCATCATTTTCCTCCTATTACTCAGGTCATGCATACCATGGCTACTTTGCTGTCTGGAAGACAGTATTGCAAATCACTCCTCCCTTTCTTTTGGCTCTTACGTGCTTTCCACCTCTTCTACCATGATCCCTGAGGCTTGGAAGGTGTAATAGAGGTGTCTCAGTGCTTAACACAGCTCTGTCATTCCTTCTCAGCACTTTGGTGAGTTTTGGGTCTCCCCAGTGGTCACCACCACCGGAAAAGAGAAGCTTCTCTAAACAAAAGTGAGGGCAACATTAATATATGGACATAAACATAGTATTTAGAGGGCAGTCTGGTGGGCATAATATATCCATGTAACCAGATGGCAGTAGTAATGACTCCCCCTTGGGCTTATGACCTCCCCAAGCACAGGCTTTTCATTAGGTTTTCAGTACCAGGCAGGAATTCCCTCCTGCGGAGTAGGCCTCAAGTCCAATAAGAAAACAGTTGGTTTCCCCCATAACAGATACGCCACCATTGCACCAGTTGGCTATAAAGCTTGTAGGATCCACTGCCAATTAAGACCACTGATGGCTTTTCTCTCCCAACAGGCTGCATATATCTTTCTGTCATCATGACAGCTAGTCAACAGGGAAGAGGCTTCCAACTCAGGTGAACCACTATTATAAACCATGTTCCTTCAGATTGAAATATTCCCTCCTGGAAGGAAGAGAGAGAGTCAAGAGGTCAACAAGTCTGGGAGAGCTAAAACCTAAAAGATCCCCACCTAAGATTATAGAAGGCGGAAACAACCGCTTGGGGAGAGACTCTGACAAGCTGAGCTGCCTGCAGGCTGCACAGTGTGCTGGAGAGCTCCCAGCCGCCTGCAGGGCTGACTGCCGGCCTCGCAGTGAGCTCCAGAGATGCAGCTTCCATGAGTCACCCATCACCTGGGCTGGGGTGGGATTTTGTTGATGCAGCTGTTGTTGAGTCATCCATGCTCCCGTAAGCGACCCCTCACCCTGCTCTCTAAGTAACCCCAATAAACCCATCGGTTCACCAAGACTAGGAATGGTGCAATCATACTTTGTCTGTCGTCTGAGCCCTATCTGGGGTACATAGATGTATGTTTGTGTCTTCCCAAGGAAAAAGTTTCACACAAAAGCCACACTCCCAGGCCAAAACAAGACTGTTTTTCATAGCCAGAAGAAAGAGCTCCCTGAGCATTCATTTTCTCTCCCGCTCTCTCACTATTTGATACTTCCCCAAATCTCGTTTGTGTTGGGTTGAGAAGGAAGGGAAGAGTAGGGAGAGGAAGCCAGGGGCAAGGAGGGGATATTGGTCCATCAGTGTCCAGGAGAAAAGGAAATCCTGCTTCCAAGAGCAGAGGGAAACCCCTCCACCCAGGGATGTGCACTCCCCCAACCCCAACTTCCACCGTAAGAATGTGCACTCCTCTGGGGACGGGGGGGAGGGGGGAGCTCCAGAGCTGCTCAGGCTTCCTGAGAGCAGCACCCCTTTGCTACCTGGGGACCACTAATCCCATTCTGTGACCTCCCAACTGGGGCCTTGGAGAGAAGAGGCTGTGAGATGCCTTGGGAGTACATGGGGGCATGTCTCAGAATGTGCCATCTTGACAAGAATGCCGACATACCTTCCCCCACTCACCGTCACAGCACTGTGAGCAGAGACTGTCTGCATGGACACCAAGAGTGAGTGGTGAGAATTCAGATTCTGCTGCGATGAACACTGTTAGCTGCCTGTGTGACAATCCTTCACCCTCTACCCCTACCCCATCATTCATCATTCCCTTTCTCTCTCTCCCTTGGAATGACACTGGCCAACCCCAAAATCTGACTGCCCTATTTTTGTACAGCTCATAAGCTGAAATGGCTATTTTTTTTTTTTTTGTAGCTCAGGCTGCCCTTGAACTTACTATGTAGCCAAAGGCAATCTTGAATTTCTTTTTTGTTAATTAGCAAAGTATCAAACACAATTTTACTTGGTTCTTTAGTTATATTCTCTTTCTGACCATGAACTTCTGATCCTCCTGCCTCTGCCTCTGCTAGGATTACAGGTTTGGACCACCAGACTAAGTTTGTACAGTGCTGAAGACTGAACCCAGGTTTTTGTGAATGTTAGAAAGTGCTTGATCAACTGAACTATATTTCCAGGCCCTAGATATGACTTTAAAAATAATACTTTTTATGTGTGTGTATATGTATGAGCATGCTAGGGTCTCTTGCCACTGGAAATGAATGCCAGATACTTGTGCCATTTTTTGCATCTGACTTTACATGGGTGCTGGGGAATCAAACCCAGGTTGGCAGGCTTTGCAAGCAAGTGCCTTTAACCACTGAGCCATCTCTCCAGGCACCCAGAAATGGCTTCTTAAAACATTTTTAAAATGGTTGAAGAGAATAAAAATGAGGGCTGGGGAGATGGCTTAGCAGTTAAGGTACTTGCTTATAAAGCCTAAGGACCCAGGTTTGATTCCCCAGTACCCACGTAAGTCAGATGCACAAGATGGTACATGTATCTGGAATTCCTTTGCAGTGACTAGAAGCCCTGGTATGCCCATTCTCTTTCTCTCTCTCTCTATACACACACACACACACACACACACACACACACACATGCCTCCTTCTCTCTCTCAAATAAATAAAATATTTTTTGAAAAAGAATAAAAACGATATTTTGTGACACATGAAAAATGCCTGAAATTCAAGTGGATGTCCATAAACAGTTTTATTGAAACATAACCAGCCACCCACATTTATGGATTATGTGTGGCTGTTGTCATCCCACAAAGGCAAGGTAAGTACTCGTGACACAGACTATGTGGTCCACAAACCTATGCATTCTCCAGCCCTTTCCAGAAAAAGAAAAAAAACAAGTCTGCTGACCTTTGACCTAAGCCAATTATGAGAGTCCTGCTCCCTTTGCTCAAGGCTTCCTTGTAGCAAGGAGAAGCCACTTGCTCCAGCTCTGTCCAAAGAGGGCTAAGCAGGCATTTGCAGGGGAGTTGATATGAAGCATTGCTTTTCTGAAAGAAAAGACCGGATGTGGCTGGGGCCTGTTCTTCCCACTTCCTGCCTGAAGTGTGGGTTTGCTCTCTGGAGCCCATCAGCCCTCTTCTTGAAGCACCACAGTGTCTTCTGAGGAAAAACAGAAAACACAAGGTCTTGAGTTCAGGTGAGAGGGCTGAGCAGGCTGGCTGGGGTCCAAGAGAGAAAGAGAGAAGTTCCACCCTGGGCATGAGGTTAGGCCAGAGGGACACTTGTCATCTGTGCTGGACTGAGGAAGGGTCAGCCCCTGACAGTAGCTCGTGTGCTGGCCTTTTATCAACATGTAGAGGTCTGGGAGGTGGTCTGAGGTCTTTTCACTATTGAGTTCTGGGGACCTGGAGTCAGCATTTCTCTATGTCTCTCTCACCCTCATCTCCTCTACTAGTTCCCAAAAGATAATAGAGAATCAAAGTAATGTTGAATAGTTGGAAGGATGAATGAGGGATGAATGAATAAAAAAATACAGTTACTAAGGGGCTTGCTCGCAACCATGGGTTATCTCAGTTAGGAATTATTACACTACTTAACAGAGAAAAGTGAGCTGCCATTGGGGTTATTGACTTTTCCAAGATCACAAGAATTGGAAAAGGCAACACTGGGATCCAATCCCAAAGGCTGGTCCAAATCCTGGGGCACAGTCTCCTCTTGCCTCAGCTCCTCTGGACCCCATACAGGCCACACTAGGCGCAATCTACGGTGATACAGGAGCAGAAATCTGCCATCACCTCAGCGGAGTGTGGAAAGAAACTTTACGTGAAGCGATCTGGGCTGCTGCCAGGGGCTGCCTCTCATTCACATCCTCTTGGAACTCTGCTCTTGGAACTGCCAAGAACCCGTCACCTCCTTAGCAGGTACTCTGGACATATTTGGAGAATGAACGACTTGCCTTGTATCAGTACAAATTCCTCAACAAAAAGTCACAAGCTGCAAAATCTTGAGAAAGCAGGTAAAGTTGATGTCATGTTTCCTAACTTTGCAATACATTGGAATGTGCATCCTGATGGCAGAAGAAGCCTCCTGCCAGACAAGCCCAAGCCCAGGGTGTTCATCACCGCTATCACAGAACAGTTAGCGTGTGTGCTTGCTCGCCAGGGCCCCTCACTATGCCAAGCATGCAACGTCCGAGGTCTCATTTAAGCTTCATTACAACCCCATGGAGTCAGTTTTACGGTGGTCCTCCTTTTATGGCTAAGGAATCTGAGGCTCAAAGAGAGTAACTTGACAAAGACCACACAGCCAATGCGTGCCAGAGTCAGGTTCAAACTAAGGTCTTTGCCTCCATGGAATAAAAGAGGAGGTGGGGGGGGGGGCTGGAGAGATGGCTTAGTGGTTAAGGCATTTAATACCTCCAGAGCCTAAGGACCCCGGTTCGGTTCCCCAGGACTTGTGTTAGCCAGATGCACAAGGGGCACACGCTCTGGAGTTCGTTTGCAGTGGCTGGAGGCCCTGGCGCGCCCATTCTCTCTCTCTCTCTATCTGCCTCTTTCTCCCCCTCTCTCAAATAAATAAAGTTTAAAAAAAATACGAGGTGGGGTGGCTGTAGATGTAGCTCAGTTGGTAGAGTTCTGGTCTAGCACACATCAAGCCCTGGGTTTGACCCCCAGACATGGTGGTACATGCTTGTTACCCTAAGCTCACAGAGGGTGGAGGCAGGAAAATCAGAAATTCAAGGTCGTCCTCAGTTACTTAGTTAGAATCCAGCCAAGGGTACATGAGACTCTGTCTCAAAGAGGAGGAGGAGGAGGGAGGAGGAGAAAGGAGGTAGCAGTGACGGTTCATGGTGGTCAGCTACAGGACTGCCTTAAGGGACAACTGCCCCCTCTGAGATCTGTGGGGAGGGTGCTGCAGTCAAAGGGCTGATGGGAAGAGAGGGGCAGGGAACGGAAGCAGAAGTGGGTGAGACTCTCTTTGTCCACAGGACCTGTCATTTCAGCAGGCCATTCCTCATCCCGCGCCAGGCTCAGCACTCAGCTGACGACTGTTACGTCGTGTGCTGGGGTGGGGGCTGTGCCTTTGCAAGGGCCGGGCTGGGCTGTGTGGTCATAGTTCCCACAGGGATGATGGTGATTCATTGCCCCTCCCTTCCAGCCTGGCCTCTATCAGGGCGTGACTTGTAGTAAACAAGTCAGAAAATGTCATCTGGGCAAGAGAGGATAGGCCAGAGAGGGGTTCCTGGAGTGACCTTTAGCCTGGGCCCAGCATCCTGGTGGGCCTCCCTTAGCCTATGGCAAGAAACTCTTAGGCTTTAAATTTTATTTATGTATTTATTTGAGAGAGGAGAGGGAGAGACAGAGAAAGGATGGGCATGCCAGGGTCTCTTGCCTCTGTAGGTGAATTCCAAAAGTATGTGCCACCTTGCATCTGGCTTTATGTGGGTACTAGGGAACTGAACCTGAGCCCTCAGGCTTTGCAAGCAAGTGCCTTTAACTGCTGAGCCATCTCTCGAGCCCTAAGAAGCCTTTTTTTTTTTTTTTTTTTTGTCCAGTTTCTGAGCTCCTTTTTTTTTTTTTTCTTTTTCAAAAAAAAAAAAAAAAAAAAGCCAGAAATCCACTCCTCTGGACTGGCTCCAACCTGGGCTGTGGGCTCTGATGCCCAAAGGACGCCTCTTGGAAGACTTTTGTGCGCAGAGTTAAATCAACTTACAAACTATTCATTGGCACTTACTCTGAGTCTGGTAGGCCAGTGGCAGAGTGTTGCCTGCCTGAGTTACTGAATAGGTCAGAATTCCCAAACAACAGGAGAAAAACAAAAACAAAAACAAACAAACAAACAAAAAACAGGGAAAGCCCAGCCCTCAGGAAGCTAAAACCTCACCCATGGTAATGACACAGTTCACAGAACCATGAAGTGCCAAGTTGTGGGAGGCTCTATGGCTCTACTAGGACTTTCAAATAACAGGTTGAACAAAGTACCATGGGCTCCGGCTTAAAACACAGAACCAGGGCTGGAGAGATGGCTTAGCGGTTAAGCGCTTGCCTGTGACACCTAAGGACCCTGGTTCAAGGCTCGATTCCCCAGGTCCCACATAAGCCGGATGTACAAGGGGGTGCATGCATCTGGAGTTCGTTTGCAGTGGCTAGAGGCCCTGGCATGCCCATTCTCTACCTATCTGCCTCTTTCTCTCTCTGTCCATCGCTGTCAAATAAATAAATAAAAATAAAAAATTATAAAATTAAAAAAAAAAAACACAGAACTATCTTGACTCACAGTCTAGGGAGCTGGAAGCGTGGGATCAAGATGGCTCCAGGGCTGGTTCCTTCGAGGCTGTGAGAAAGACTGTTTAGTACTGCTGCCTGGCTTCTGGTAGTTGAGCAGCATTCTGTTGTGTTGTTCAGTAGCTATTGGTGAAAAGAGCTGTGGATGAGATGCATTCACCACCCTCCGCTCTCTGCCTCATGTCATCTTTGCTCTGACTTCATTCTCCGAGCATGAGTGTACGTGTGTGTCCCTATATTTTTATTCTCCGTGGAGACACCAGTCATACTGGATTAGAAACCTACTGTGTTTATCTTAACTAATCACATATGCAAAGACTCTATTTCCAACTAAGGTTCTATTCTGAAGTGCTGGATTTCGACATATGGATTATAGAGATACATAATTCAACCTATAACAGATGGGTGGGGGGGGGGGAGCTACCTCCCTCTCAAGAGCCCATTCCATAGTTGGATGACCCAAAAGTGATCTTTCAGCCTGCAGATTCCCAAGGAGTCTTCCTGAAAATTACTTGCAAATGCCCCTGCAAGAAGGTGCCAGGGCCCAGAGGTGCCACATTGCTTTGCTTACAGCCCAGGTGTGACTGGCTCATCCATGTGTGAAAGGCTATCTGCTAGTGATAACCACTGGGAGACGAGGAAGGAGCCAACCGAGGAGGGCCAGAAGGTTGAACTAATCCCAGCAGTGGTGGTAGGTGGAGTGTGCCTAACGACCACCTTCGCCCTTTGCAGCTTTGATTTTCAAATAGCACAGCTAGGCCGTCACCTGGGTCTGTGCTGGTTATGCAAATGTCACCAGCTAACCAAGCTACCTGGGAATTTCCAATCCTGAGACAGTATGACCATAACACAGGACTCCACTTCTCTCTGTCCGTGACCTGGCCAACCGTCAGCAGCATCCAGAGAGTGAGAACGGCACTCGTGAGGACTCTGATGTGCCCCCTGTGCGGAATTAGGAGAACTGTACTGTCAAAGCAGCTGGGTGACTGGGACCCAGCTCAACCCCTTGCAATTAATGTGACTCTGGAAAGCTACGGAATTTATTTGGGGCTCTGTTTTCTCGTCTGCAAAATAAGATTGCAAAGGAACTCTGGCCTTGCCAGCTGTTGCAGTCAGGTTCGCATTGCTGGTAGAAATCACCCAACCAAGACAGCTTGTGGGAAAAAGAGGTTTATTTTGGCTTACAGGCACAAGGGGAAGCTCCATGATGGCAGGGGAAAATGATGGCATGAGCAGAGGGTGGACATCATTCCCTGGCCAGCATAAGGTAGACAATAGCAACAGGAGACTGTGCCAAACAGTGGCAAGGGGAAACTGGCTATAACACCCATAAGCCCACCCCTAACAATACACTCCTCCAGGAGACTTTAATTTCCAATTGCCATCAGCTGGGGAACCTAACCTCCAGAACACCTAAGTTTATGGGGGACACCTGAATCAAACCACCACACCAGCCATAAGCCAGTGAGGAGCAATCTAAGAGGCTTGGCTTGTACCTGGATGGGCAAGGGACGGAGGTGGCACCGCGTTCCATCAACACCTTAGTTTTCCCTCTCTTGTTGCACAAAAACAAAGGGTATTAGGTGCTGTAGGACCCTTGCTACACTGGAGGTGGTTCGGAGGGAGTAGCATTAGCTTTCTGGGGAGAATGTGTCAAAAATGCTAACTCTTGGGCCCTGTCCCAGAACGATTGAACCGGCACCTATATTTTAACAAGCCCCAAGACACTCATGTACTTATTTAAATTTGAAAAGTATAGTTTCCACAAGCATTGTTTAGCAGTCCCCAGTCCCTTCCAGTTCATCTGGCAAAAGCCACCTTGTTTTCTCTGGGAAGACTGTGACCTTCTCCCAGCTCTAGCTGAAGGCGCTTCATTGGGCTGATCTGCTCTTGCGTCTCTGGTCAAGCAGTACCAGCGCTGGAACTGCTGCTGGGAACTTGGGACAAGAAGCACTTACTTCACATAGCCCTTCTGCTGTAGGATGCCACCACTTTGTCCACCACTGCAGAAAATCTAGGACTGGAATCTTCAGAGAGAGAGGAGCCGAAGATCATGCACACGCACTCATGTCTGTGTGTGTTGCACATGTGCCCGTGAGGCTGACAGAAAATTTCCACTCATATCTTTTTAGCTTCCAGCTTTGTCCATAAGGCTAATCCTTGGCTTTTCAGTCCTTACAAGACCTAAAGAACAGGTTTTAAGTGGTGTGGTGACCCCTGAAGGAGATGGGTTGGAGGGTGGGTATGTCTGAACAGGCTGGTGACAGATAAAGCCTCAAAATCAAGAAAACTGGAGCTCTACTGTGGTATAACCAGAAATGCAAGATCTTGCAGATGGCTAGTCCTGCTTGAATTTTCCCTTCAAAACATGTCCGAGGCAATATATTACTTCAGAAGCCAGGCCCTGCCTACCTAGCTTTTCTGCCCTCCCTTTGAGCGTTGCCCTGGGAGCTCTGGACCATTAACACAGAGCTCCGCAGAGACCAGCTGGTGCATCAGAGTGCCTGGGCGCCTCCCTCCCCCAGGCTGGAGGCTTCAGGAATGAAGAGGAGGTGCTCAATGGCTGAACACAGCAGCCAGGGCCCCAGAGTACTTATTGAGGAGAAACGACAGCCCTGTACACCTAGGGGCCATCTCAGAAAATGAGCTTCCTGTAGGGATGCGCTGATTCCATATGACAGGTGTTTCTTCTACCCTGCTAGGGCCAGAGTGGACTCCCAGCCAATGGCAAGCTTCTGCGGGCTTCCCAGGACTCTGACACAGCTGGATGACTATGAGCTACACTGGCACCAGCAAGGGTGACGGGTGGCAGTGAGTGCTGCCAGGGAAGGTCAGAGCACCTCACTCTACAAGGCTGAGACCCAGACTGCTGGGACAGAGGCCCAGGAGGATCCAGACCCTAGTGTGCGTGTCTATGGCTGTGTGAACGGGCCTTCCTCTGTGTGTGGATGTAAGGGGCTGAGTGATAAAAGGACATGTCACATGTGCAGGTGCTGCTCTACACTGTGAGAGGTGAGAGCATTGTGGGCTCAGGTTTGATTCCCCAGTACCCACGTAAAACCAGATGCACAAAGTGACACGTACATCTGGAGTTCATTTGAAGTGGCAAGAGGCCCTGGCACACACCCATACTTATTTTCTCTCTCTCTCTCTCTCTCTCTGTTTACATTTTATAAATAAATAGGAAAAACTGGTATGTGCTGGCTCTGGAGAATTTCTGCTGCATATGGGGGATGCTTATCTATTGTATATTTCTTGTCTGTGTCAGTTGTGGGGTTGTGAGTGAGAACTATTGCCTTTAGTGCATTTTGAGTGTAACGGTGGTGCCAAGGGATGGTGGTATGTGGGTGAGCAGGTGGGCGAGCTGCTGGCAGTGAGATCAGTGACTATGCTGGGGTCCTGTGGATGAGCCTTTGCCCCCAACAGTGACAGTAGGGTGCCAAGTGTAACCCACTGAGCACTCAGGCATGCATGGTCTCATTATCTGCCTTGAGGGCAGGAATTCCTGTCCCAGGGCTCAAATTGTCTTTGGCTAAATTAATTCCCAGCTCACTGTGGGTGATACTCTCGCCTGGGGGCGTCTAATTCAGCCCTGCGGGCTCCTTGCCACCGCCCAGTCCACCTTCTCCGCCATAAAGAAGCCACCAGCCGCTTGGTAGCACAAAGCCCCTGGGTCGCCCTCGCCACTTTTTTTTTAAAGAGAGAAAATTGCTGGTGGCATTTCCATCCTCCACTCCCGGGAAGGCGCTTTCAGCATAGCCGTGTCTCCGCGCCAAGGCCCACGCCTCGGAGCCCCTGATGCTTCCTCAGCACTGTTGTCATAAATCTGGGGAATATTAAAATAATAGAGCCACGTGTTCCGATTGCGAAAGGAGGAGGACCACTCCCAGACACGGCGTTTGTGTGAGGCTGAGAGGAAGCGAGGCCAAGAGCAGGGCAGGGGAGAGGGCAGGGAGGAAGGGGAGAGCGGGGGCCCGGGAGAAGGCTTCCTGCCAGAGGCAGAGAGACAAGGCTGCATCTCTGGAAGAGCCAGGCTGCTGTGGGTGAGGCAGGGTACTGCGAGCCTGGCGAGATGGGAGGGCTCGTGTACTCCGTGTGACCGGTGCGGCTGGAATGAAAAGACCTCACTCCTGCAAGTGGGTGACAAGCCCCCTTGAACTTTCTAGGATTTCAGCCTTACCACACACTTCATTTCTTCATCCTCAGCCAGGGATGACTGCCAAGCAAGAAGAGAAAAAAGGATCTGCTCCACCTATGCAGGAGGAGGGCTGGCTAACACCATGCTCCCCGGGCCTTATCGAGATTCCAGCCTCATCTCTTTATTTTTATTTTTTAAAGTTTTTATTTATTTATTTGAGAGTGACAGAGAGAAAGGCAGAGAGAGAGAGAATGGGCGTGCCAGGGCCTCCAGCCACTGCCAATGAACTCCAGACACGTGTGCCCCCTTGTGCATCTGGCTAACGTGGGTTCTGGGGAATTGAGCCTCGAACCGGGGTCCTTAGGCTTCACAGGCAAGCGCTTAACCGCTAAGCCATCTCTTCAGCCCCCAGCCCCGTCTCTAACACACAAAGCCCAGCCTTGCGGACAGGGATGCCTTCCCCTCATCATTGGTGGGTTGCGGCGCCAAGCGGTGCCAAATGACTTTCTCCTCTTAAGTTCCGCTGAGGGAAGCTGTGAGGAAATAAATTTCCTCTCAATACACTGTGGATTGACTCGGGCTAGCTTCCCAGTGGCCCATAAAATAATTGCAACATTTACTGGGTACTTGCTTTTGTGCCAAGTGCTATTAAGTAGATCTTAAGGAGAGACACTTAGAAAAACATACAGGAAATTCTGCCCAACGCCCGGATACCAGGCAATCCCCAGCCAAGACTGAGCCTTAAGCAAGCCGTTCACCACCAGAGCCCTGGGCCAGGCTGCCCACTTCTTGGGAAGTTTGCAAAGTGGGGGGGAGGGGAGGTAGTTATGGGGACCCTGGAAGCTGGACCACAAGGCAGGTATTGTTGGGAGACTTGACCCTCAGGAGTTCAGAGTTGGGGAAAAGCCAACTGTTGTGGAGAAAATGATGGAGAGAGAGAGAGAGCAAAGGCCCAGCTTGGCATGCAGAGGTAAGAAGTCAGGATGGAAGGCCAAGGAAGGCCCGAAGTCCTGTTCAAAGGCAAGACCCAGGGCCTGCAGCTGTCCGGCAAGTCAGCACCCTGCAGCAGCTGCAGAGCCTCACTAGGCTGTCATGCCTGGGCCTTGTCTGTGCCTTCGGGGGTCTCCCACCCTGTAGGCAAAAGACTTACTACTTGTTTTCATGTCTAGAGTCTGTCCCTTAATCTTTACTGCTCATCGTGTCATTAAGCCTGAATGAAATAAAGGAGAGGCCCTGAGGGATGCAGGTCAACGTGAGAATGAGGAGCAAGCCGCTTGTATGCTGTGGGCAAGGCCACTGTGCTTCAGCAGGGACGGGGGAGCAACCCCAGTGCAGGAAGGAACCGAGTGGTACAATTGCCACAGGCCAGCACTGGGTGACTTTTACACCCTGTCAGGCCCCCTTACAGCCTTTATGAGAGCCATGGGCTCGTCCAGCTGATAAAGAAATTTTTGTGGAGACGGGCGTGGTGGCGCATGCCTTTAATCCCAGCACTAGGGATGCAGAGGTAGGAGGATCACCCTGAGTTCAAGGCCACCCTGAGACTACACAGTGAATTCCAGGTCAGCCTGGGCTAGAGTGAGACCCTACCTCGAAGCCCCCCCCCCCGAAAAAAGAAATTTTTGTGGGCTGGAGAGATGGCTTTGCAGTTCAGGCATTTGCCTGCAAAGCCCGAGGATCCCAGTTCGGCTGTCCAGGACACATGTAAACCAGATGCACAAGGGGCGCATGCATCTGGAGTTTGTCTGCAGTGGCTGGAGGCCCTGGCGTGCCCATTCTCGTTCTCTCTCTCTGCTTCTTTCCCCTTCTCCAATGAATAAATAAATAACAGTATATTTTAAAAAAGAGCCGGGGGTGGTGGCGCACACCTTTAAACCCAGCACTCGAGAGGCAGAGGTAGGAGGATCACCATGATTTCGAGGCTACCCAGATACTAGACTACATAGTGAATTCCAGGTCAGCCTGGGCTAGAGTAAGACCTTGAAAAAAAAAAGAAGCTTTTTTATTTTGTTGTGTTTTGTTTATACTTTTATTTATTTGCGCCCTTGCATGAGCGTGCATGCTTACCTGCATAATTGCATGCATAGATGGGGGAAGGGGCAAGCCAGGGCCTCTTGCTGCTGCTGACAAATTCCAGATGTGTATGCCACCTTATGTCTGGCTTTACCTGGGTGCTAGGGAATTGAATTTAGGCTGGCAGACTTTTCAAGCAAGTGCCTTTAACCACTGAGCCATCTCCCCAGCCCTGTATGTATAAATATATATATATAAAATGTTGTGGATGTTTTGCCTGTGTGTATGTAAAGTATGTGTGTGGTGTGTGCAATGGTACATGATATACGCACATGTGTGTATAGATGTGCGCACTCCATGCATGTGTGTGCAGAGGCCAGAGGAGAACCTCAGGTGTCCTTCTCTTGTCCTCAACTGCAAATGTCCCTGAGACAGGTCTCTTCCTCAACCTTTAGCTGCTGTTCATCAGGGAGATCCAGAAATCTCTGCTCTCTGCCTCACCCCAATTCACAGACGACAGATATGTGTGGCCATGTACAGATTTTTATTTTTTTCAAGGCAGGGTCTCACTCTAGCCCAGCCTGACCTGGAATTCAATGTGTAGTCTCAGGCTGACTTTGAACTTATAGCAATGCTCCTGCCTCTGCCTCCTGAGTGCTGAGATTAAAAGTGCACCACCATGCCTGGCCCATGAACAGATTTTTGTATGGGCTATGGGAAACTGAACTTGATGATCTCCAGCCCAAGAGACCCTCATGTTTAAGATGCAAGTGCTTTTTAACTGCTGAGCCATCTCCCCAGCCCAGAAAGCTAGTTTTTTTTATATTGCTTTTAAATCTTTTCTGATTTATTTATTTACTTATTTATTTATTTATTTATTTATTTTTGGTTTTTCGAGGTAGGGTCTCACTCTGGTCCAGGCTGACCTGGAATTAACTCTGTCATCTCAGGGTGGCCTTGAACTCATGGCGATCCTCCTACCTCTGCCTCCCAAGTGCTAGGATTAAAGGCATGTGCCACCACGCCCGGCTTTACTTATTTATTTATTAGAGAGAGTGAAAGTAAGAATGGGCACGCCAGGGCCTCTAGCCACTGCAAACGATTCCAGATGCATGCATCTGGCTTACATGGGACCTGGAGAATCAAACCTGGGTCCTTAGGCTTCATAGGCAAGTACCTTAACCGCTAAGCCATCTCTCCAGTCCAGAAAGCTGATTTTTTGTTTTGTTTTGTTTTGTTTTCAGGGTCTTTCTCTAGCCCAAGCTGATCTGGAACTCACTATGTAGTCTCAGGGCGGCCTCGAACTCATGGCGATTCTCCTACCTCTGCCTCCCGAGTGCTGGGATTAAAGGCGTGCGCCATCACGCCCGGCAATCAGAAAGCTGGTTTTTAAAGTGGCTTTCGATGTCCACTCAACCCCAAAGATTTCTTCAGTTTATAGTCTGGAGACAAAACAGGGGGAGACACTAGCCCCGTGTTGGTCACCCAGAGGCACAGTAGTTAGGGCCTTTTAAATTCCTTCCCTTTTCCCAACCAGCATGACAGCAGGTCCCCTCGCTAGCAATCACAGGGTCATTAATTGGGAGCTTGATCATTGACGACACAATGAAGCTCTGGGATTCGTGTTGTTATAGGGTTTCAGGAGGTGCAAGATGTCTTGAGGCTCACAAATTGTGGAGTGCTCCCTGCCCCTCTGTCTGGGGCTGGACACATATGCCACTCTTCCTGGCTAACAACATACACCTTAGTTTGTCATGGTTGCCACCCTATGCCAGATTTCTCTATCCACAGGACACTGAGATCATGCCCCTGAGAACACCCCCATTGATGTATCTCCTCTAGATGCCATGTGTCAAGAGAGCTCTGTGTAGAGATGGTGTGCAGCAATATGGAGCTGGTCAAGGAAACTTGGCATCACTAGGACAAGGTTTCCTCTAGCCCAGCTCTCCTGACTATGTCTCTGTCTTACAGGATATTTGGCAGCACTAGCTAGCAATAGCAGCTACGCAGCTGTTCCCAGACATTGCTCTGGGATAAATCACCTGGCTGAGAACTAGATCCGCTGGTGTGAAGGATGGAATTGTATACCTTGAGAATGACAAAAGCTGGCCGGCTATGGTGGTTCATACCAGTAATCTTTGCACTTGGAAGGCTGAGGCAGGAGGATTGCCTCAAGTTTGAGATGAGCCTGGGCTTCATAGCGAGTTCTAGGCCAGCATGGACAAGGGCTGGAGGGATGGCTTAGTGATTAAGGCACTTGCCTGAGAAGCCTAAGGACCCAGGTTCAATTCTCCAGATCCCATGTAAGCCAGATGCACTATGGCACATGAATCTGGCATTCATTTGCAGTGGCTAGAGGTCCTGACACACCCATTCTCTCTCTAATAATTAAATAAAAACTATATATATATATATATATATATATTTTTTTTTTTTTTTTGCTTTTTCAAGGTAGGGTCTCACTCTAGCTCAGGCTGATCTGGAAATCACTCTGTAGTCTCAGGGTGGCCTCGAACTCATGGCAATCCTCATACCTCTGCCTCCCGAGTGCTGGGATTAAAGGCATGCACCACCTAGCCGGGCTAAAAAAATAAAATATTTTTTTTAAAAAGCAAAATAAAACAAAAAGAATGATGAATAATAAAGTAGAGACTGACACATGGAGGGCATACCATACGCCAGACTCAGTTCTGAGTGTTTCACACATGATAGCTAATTTCATAGTATCCCCACTTTACATGGGGGGAAACTGAGGCACAGAAAGTTTAACTAACTTGGCCAAGGTCACACAGCTAGTATGATTCTGACAGAATACTGTCAAGAAGAGAAAGAAGCAAGTAACAAAACCGCACTTATATGATCTCAGTTTTCCTTTATTAAAAAATATTTTTTAAATGTTTTATTTATTTATTTATTTGAGAGGCAAGAAAAGCAGATAGAATGGGCACAACAAGGCCTCTAGCCACTGCAAATGAACTCCAGATGCATGTGCCACCTCGTGCGTATGGCTAACATGGGTACTGGGGAATTGAACCTGGGTCCTTGGCTTTGCCAGCAAGTCCCTTAACCACTGAGCCATTTCTCCGACCCTCCTTTTTTAAAGTATTTTTATTTATTTATTTTCAAACAGAGAGAGTCAGAGAAAATGGATGCGCCAGGGCCTCTAGCCACTGCAAACAAACTCCAGATGCATGCACCACTTTTGTTTTGTTTTGAGGTAGGGTCTCACTCTAGCCCAGGCTGACCTGGAATTCACTATGGAGTCTCAGGGTAGCCTTGAGCTCACGGCGATCCTCCTACCTCTGCCTCCCGAGTGCTGGGATTAAAGGCATGCGCCACCGCGCCCGGCAACATGCACCACTTTGTGCATCTGGCTTTACACTGGTACTGGGGAATCAAATCCAGGCCTGCAGCCTTTAAAGCAAGCACCTTAACTGTTGAGCCTTCTCTCCAGTCCATGTTCTCATTTTTCAAACACACATGTAAGTCTCCAAAACATATGTGTTAGTGGTTCTTTATAGTCACAGATAAATGTTTTTTTTTTTTTTTTTCTTGTCAAATTGAGCCTATGGGAAGAAAAAAATCGAGCCTATGTTATCTATGAAAAAAGAAAAGAAGCAGGGCTGAAAAGATTGCTCAGTGGTTAAAGCACTTATTCTGCCTGTCAAGGGGAGTTCAAATCCCCAGCACCCACATAAAGCCAGACACAAAAGTGGCACACACATCTCATATACACAAAGTATACCCATGTGTGTGTGTGTGTGTACACACACAAATAAATAGTACTTTTTAAAAAGCCTCTGTCTCTATCTGCCTCTTTCTCTCACTTTCAAATAAAAAGATAAAATATTGGGCTGGAATCATGGCTTAGCAGTTAAGGCACATGCCTGCAAAGCCTAAGGACCCAGATTCAATTCCCCAGATCCCACATAAGCCAGATGCACATGGTTTGTTGGCAGTGGCTAGAGGCCATGGAACACCCATTCTTTCTCTCTCCTATAAATAAATAAAAATAAAAATAAATTAAAAAATAAAATAATCTTTAAAAAGACTGTCATCCCCAGTTGTGGAAGCAAGGTATACTCTCAAGTCTGGGGTGACGAGCAGGGATGGGCGGAGGGAGGGTTAGGGTGTCTATGGGGCCTTGCAGGTGGAGGTGGGAGTGCAGTAGATGAATGAGCACCTCCTCCGCAGTCTGTGGGAAAGCCGTGGCTTCTACCCCTTTCTAGAAGGAGATGGGGACTGGGTGTTGCTATGGACACAACCCTTGGACACTTTATGACTAACCCCCAACCTGGCTGAGCTGCCCTCTTGGAAAAGGCATGGGATGCATGCGGACTGCTCAGGCCACCAGCAAGGCAGGAAGTTGGGTCAAGTTCAAACAGAGCAGCCCGAGACCATGACTCCAGTTAAAACCTTTGGCGAAAACATCCAAGTGATCATTTTATGAGAAAACCATGCTATAAAATAGTAAATGTTTTTGTTCCTAAAATAATAAAATGTTTTTACATTTTTAAGAAGCATTTGGGAATATAATTAATTTTAAAGTTAGAAGAAAATATTAGCAAAATCGAGGCTACAGTAGAAATGGGCTTTGGTACCAGAGCCTGATTGAGCCCAACTGTGCTAGAACCAACCATTCTCCATCGGGCTCTGGAAGCTTGCGGGGTTTGGATGTGGAGGCCTGGCGGAGACTAGGGATTGCCTTGACCGAACATGAAGTCCACTTCCGGGCACAAGGCTCCTTCGCAATTAATGATAGCTATTAACTACTGTAGCTGAGCTGGAGTCATCCCCCCCACACACACACACCCTTTTATACTTTGGCCAGTTTGTTACAGGTATATTGTTTTTAGAATCGGAAAAATATTACCATAAAACAAAGGAACGGTGGTGAGAGATTTACAGGGAGCAAAGGGCAGACAGACAGATGCTGGAATTTGACCTGCAGTTAACTGAGGCTATGAAAAGCAGGTGGGGTGCCCACTGCTTTCCTAACCAAGAGCTTCCTGCCTTTGAGCCCACGCCCCGTCCCACTGTCCAGATCACTGGGAAACCCCAGAGCCACAACCCACCTCCACACACACCCACACCCAGGCAGCTGGATGGACTCCTGGTCAAGGGGCCTGTGACCTTTACTGGGCTGCAGTTTCCCCAGCACGAGGGTTGTAGCTTCAGGAGCAAAGGGAAGACTATAGAATGCACGTCTTGTTCTACCTGACCCTGCCCATCTTCCCTTCTTTTTCTTTTTCTTTTTCCTTTTTCTGTTTTATTTTAAATGTTTTAAGTCATTCTATTAGCTAAACTAGATTTCATTAAAGCTTAGACTTTCTGTCTTAAAAGATGTGATCAACAAAGCAAAAAGACCACCCACAGAATGGGAGAAAATATTTGCAAATTATATGTTTGATATGGGATTAATATCCACAACATAGAAAGAATGTCTATAACTCACCACCACCAACAACAAAACCCAAGAAAGCCAAGTCAACCGTGAGCAAGGCCTTGAACTGATGTTTTCCCAAACAAGACTCACAAATGACCACTGCGTGCATGAAGTGATAGTCAGCAGGATTAGTCACCAGGGAAATGCAAATCAAAGCCACGATTACACACTGCTTCGCACCCACCAGGGAAACTAGGATATATATATTTTTAAAGATAATAGCAAGTGTTGGTAAGGATGTGGAGAAAATCAGAGCCCTTGTGGGAATGCAAAATGATGTTACCTCTGTAGAAAATAGTATTTTTCTCAAAAAAAAATTAGATTTATTATATGGTCCAGCAATTTCATTTCCAAGTACGCACACAAATGAATTAAAAACAGGGACTTGCCTGGGCTAGAGTGAGGGCCTGCTTCAAAAAACAAAACAAAACAAAAACAAAACACCCAGCCACTTGAATACATATATATATAATATATATAATATAATATAAATATATATTTGTATGCTCATGCACACCTGGAAAACAGTGGAGTCATACTCAACATAGAGTTGTCATGTGACCCAGCATTTCCATCCCTAGTTATAGATCTGGAGGAACTGAAAAATGTGTGCACAAAATCTTGTTCACAAGTGTTCTGAAAAGCATTTACAGTAGCCCCAAAGCAGAAGAAATGTACATCACCTATGGATGGGTAAATAGAACATATTTATCTGTACAACAGATTACCAACCGGACATTAACATGCATGGCCATGGCAGCTCCCACCTTTAATCTAGGCACTCATGAGGATGAGGCAGGAGAATCATCATGAGTTCTAGGCCAGCCTGGGCTACATTGGAAAACCCTGTCTCAAAAAAATACACATACACAAAATAGATAATAAAACAAAATGAATGGTATATTAGAAAGGTTCTCAGAAGGAACAGAACCGATAGAATAAATATTAGTATAAAAGGGATTTATTGGACTAGGATATGGGCCGGGAAGTCCATCAACAGCTGTCTGCAGGCTACAGAATTAGAGGCCAGTAATGCTCAGTCCACGAGGCTGGATGCCTCAGCAGTCCCAATCCGGCACTGAAGACCTGGAGGACTGCCAAAGAGCTGCAGGTCTTCATGATTCTAGCAGGAAAAATGGAGTATAATCCTTAAAATATCTATTTATTCAATTTATATGCAAACACATGTCAACTTTCCACTGGATTCCTTTTATCATATTTCTAACTTATCTAAATTATATACCTTGCATAGATAAATGAAAGAACCAGGAACATCAAAAGACTTCACCTGACTACGCTTATTCCTTTTAATCCAAGCTGCTCTCACTTCTGGTTGGAAAATCTGTTTTATCTTCCAGAGGGTGGGGAGAACCAGGATACATCAACACAGACATAGAAAAAGAATAGACAGCTGACTGCCTACCAAAAAAAAAATTTTATTTATTTGCAAGAAGAGAGAGAGAGAATGGGCATGCCAGGGCTGCTTGTCACTGCAAACTAACTTCAGACACCTGTGCCACTTTGTGCATCTGGCTTTACTTGGAATTTACAGGCAGGAAAAGTTCTTTTTGTTGTTTTCAAAGGCCCTGCATTTCCTAGGGAATCAAACTGGGGAATCAAACCCAGGCTGGCTTTGCAAGCAAGTGCCTTGGAGACCTCATCTCAAAAATACAAACAAAACAAATAAAAATAAATTCTTCATGGGTTTCAAAGATGGTTCAGAGATTAAAGGCGTTTGCTTGCAAAATCTATGGGCCTAAGTTCAATTCCTAAACCATCCACATAAGGTAGACACACCAAAAAAAAAAAAAAGTGTTACAAGCATCTAGTTTTGCAGCAATAAGACACACACACACACACATTGTTCATTCTGAGAATATTAGATGAGGTTAATCAGCATACTGATAATTTGCTGCTCTTGTTTGGTAAGTGGAGGGACAGTGGACTTCATCCTATTAAAAATATATTTATTTAAAGCCGGGCATGATGGTGCACGCCTTTAATCCCAGCACTCAGGAGGCAGAGGTAGGAGGATCACTGTGAGTTCGAGGCCACCCTGAGACTACAGAGTGAATTCCAGGTCAGCCTGGACTAGAGTGAGACCCTACCTTGAAAAAAAAAAAAATTTAGTGTGTGTGTGTGTATGCAAGTATATGTTTGTATGTGGGGGCATATGCATGCCATGGGATGCATGTGGAGGTCAGAGGACAACTACCTTGCCCCTCATTTTCAGTGCTCTTCTCTGGAGCTCCCTTGGTAAGTTCCAGGAAATTCCCCTGCCTCCACTTCCCTTCTTGCTGTAGGCACATTAGGATCATAGAAGCCTGCCAAGGCTTCTCTTTTTGATGCAGATGGGGGTGGAAGTGAGGGGGAGGGTCTGGGGATTCGAAGTCAGGTTCTTATCGGTCCCAGGAAATGCAGGACCTTTGAAAAACAACAAAAAGAACTTTTCCTGCCTTTTATAATTTCCTGCCAGTAAGTTCCAAGAAAAGGTAGATTCAAACACACATGGAAAAATGTGATGGTGAGCTAATGTTTACAGGCACAAGAGCATGTGTGCAAAATAGATGCTGGTCTCTTACCATTATAAGTGTTTATTTTTGTGGGTTCAAATTGTAATGCTTGCATTACAAGCAATGGACAGTGAATAAACAATATGGAAATGGATCAAGTTGTTACTTTTTTGTTGTAAGAAAGGGCAAAGGGGGGCTGGAGAGATGGCTCAGTGGTTAAGGCACTAGCCTGCAGAGCCAAACAGACTGGGTTCAATTCCCCAGCACCCACATAAAGCCAGATGCATAAAGTAGCACATGCATCTGGAAGTCACTTATAGTGGCAACAGGCTCTGGCACACCCATTCTCTCTCTCTCTCTCTCTCTCTCTCTTCCTTGCAAATAAATAATTAAGTGTTTTTTTTTTTTTTAAAGGAAGGTCAGAGCTAGAGAGATGAATCAGTGGTTAAGGTGCTTCCCTGCAAAATCTAAGAACCTGGGTTCACTTCCCCAGTACCCATGTAAAAGCCAGATGCACAAGGTGACACATGCATTTGGAGTTCACTTGCAGTGGCTAGAGACCCTGGTATGCCCATTCTCTCTATCTACCTTTCTCTCACACACACAAATAAATAAATTAAATTAATTATATATATATATATATATATATATATATATATATATATATATATATGGCAGAGGGGTGTGAAGTAGATGTAAGATTCAATTAAGATTAATTTGTGTAAGACATGCTAAAGAAAGAGTACTTCATTGTGAGTAAGAAGTTATTGCTTTACTTTCTTCTTTTTGTTTCTCTCCAGTGCTAGGTATTGAACCTAGGCAAATTTTCTACCATGGAGCTATGTCCCTAGCAAGAGAATATTGTTTTTCTGTGGTGTGAGAACTAGATTATTTAAAAAAAAAAAAACTTAGTTGGGCTGGAGAGATGGCCTAACAATTAAGGTGCTTACCTGCGAAGCCTAAGGACCCATGTTTGACTCCCCAGATCCCACGTAACCCAGATACGCAAAGGTGAGGCAAATGCAAGGTTGCACATGCCCACTAGGTGGCGCAAGTGTCTGGCGTGGGATCACAGGGTCTGAGGCCCTGACCAGTTATCTCTCTCTCTCTCTGTTTCTCTCTCTATATATATATATAATGAAAATAATTTTAAAAAATAAAAAATAAAACACCTTAGTTAAGAAATAAAATGTACTGTTACTTTTTAAATATTAAGGGTTGGAATGTAGCTCAGCTGGTAGAGTGCTTGCCTAGCAAGCAGGAGGCTCTGAGTTTGATTCCGCATACAACATACAAGCGAGCATGATGACACAGGCCTGTAATTCAAGCACTTGGGTTGTGGAGGCAGAAAGATCAAGAGTCCAACACCATCCTTGGTTACATAGAGCTTTCAAGATCAGCCTGGGCTACATGGGACCCTGTCTCAAAAGAAATTAAAAATAATAAAGAAAAATAAAAGCAATAAATTGACCTAGAACTTACTCTAGCCTAGGCTTGCCTCCAACTTATGATGATCCTCCTACCTTAATGCCCCCAAGTCAACATGCCTAGGCTAGAGTAAGGCTTGGTCTCAAAAAATACCTCCCCCCTCAAAACCCCAAAATATTCTCTTTGAAGCCATAGGTTATTCCAGAAAACCAGCAGGGAAGAGACCACCTCTCAGTAATCAGGGAGGCTCCGGAGGTCCCCCAAATAATGCAGCCTATTGCCAAAATTCTTAGTTGCTCCCAGAACGAGATGGCAAGACCCTACTGCTGATGACTACACATGTATTGCAGACTGTTGGGTAAGACTCGGTGATTTTTCTCCCCAGGAGCCTGCACAGCACTTTCTAGCACTATGACAGCTAGCCAGAGGGAGGAAGCTTCCAGCTCAGTTCCAGATATATATATGAAAAGTAAATAAATAAATAATTTAAAAAACTATTGATAAATTTTATAACATACATAAACCTTAAAAACATGCTAAGGGTAAGAAACCAGACATAATGGGCCACATTTTATGATTCCATTTATTTTAAATTTTTTTATTGATTTTTATTTATTTATTTGAGAGAGACAGACAGAGAGAGAGAGAGAGAACGGGCGCGCCAGGGCCTCCAGCCACTGCAAATGAACTCCAGACACGTGCGCCCCCTTGTGCATCTGGCTAACGTGGATCCTGGGGAATCGAGCCTCAAACCGGGGATCTTAGGCTTCACAGGCAAGCATCTAACTGCTAAGCCATCTCTCCAGCCCTCCATTTATTTTAAAATGCCCCAGATAGACTAATCATAGAGAAGAGATTAGTGAAAACTGCTAGTGGTTCTGGGTTTATTTAGGAGATGATAAAGAAAAAAAATTCTGGGGCTGGAGAGATGGCTCAGCAGCTAAAGTACTTGCCTGCAAAGCCTAAGGATCCCAGTTTAATTCTCCAGGACCCACATAAGCCAAATGCACAAGGTAGTGCATACATCTGAAGTTTATCTGCAGTGGCTAGAGGCTCTGGCGTGCCCATTCTCTCTCTGTCCGTCTCTTTTGTCTCCCTCTCCTTGCAAATAAATAAATAAATAATATTTTTAAAAAATATTCTGAATAGGGCTGGAGAGATGGCTTAGCAGTTAAGGCACTTGCCTGCAAAGCCGAAGGACCCAGGTTCAACTCCAAAGAACCCATGTAAGCCAGATGCACAAGGTGATGCATGCACAAGGTGGCACACACATCTGGAGTTCATTTGCAGTGGCTAAGGCCTTGGCATGCCAATTCTCTCTCTCTCTCTTTCTCTCTCTGTTATAAATTAAAATACACACACACACACACACACACACACACACACACACACACACACATATTCTGAATAGCCAGGTGTGGTGACACATGCCTTTAATCCCAGCACTCAGGAGGCAGAGGAAGGAGAATCACTGTGAGTTCAAGGCCACCCTGAGACTATGTAGTCAATTCCAGGTCAGCTTGGGCTATAGCAATAACCTACCTTGCAAAACAAACAACAACAAATAAATTCTGAGATTACAGAATGGTGATGGAAGTATAATTGTTTGAATTGTACTAAAAATTTGAATTTAAATTACTTTTTTTTTTTTTTTGATTTTTTTTTTCTAAGGTAGGGTCTTTCTCTAGCCCAGGCTGACCTAGAACTCACTATGTAGTCTCAGGGTGGCCTTGAATTCACTGTTTCTGCCTCCTGAGTGCTGAGATTAAAGACATGCACCATCAGGCCTGGCTGAATTTCTTGAATTGTACCGAATATTTTGGATTCAGCTAAAAACACTGAATGATATACTTCAAAAAAGTGAATGTTAAGCCAGGCTTGGTGGCGCATGCCTTTAATCCCAGCACTCACTCAGGAGGCAGAGGTAGGAGGATCACCATGAGTTCGAGGCCACCCTGAGACTACATAGTAAATTCCAGGTCAGCCTGGGCTAGAGGAGACCCTTACCTTGAAAAAACAAAAAACAAAAAACAACAAAAAAAAAGTGAATGTTATATTCTGTGAACTGTATAGTTGGAACTCGACATTCCAGGTGGCAGACAGGAATGTGGGGTCAGAGATGGAACTTCTGCAAACTGAAAAGTGGACATCGGCTTACATAGCTTAGCTAGAATGAGAGTCCTGGGCCCACGAGGGATTCTGGTTCTCAGACTATTCCCACATATAGGCCATGGGGCTAGGGCACAGAGGTGAAGACAATTGCTGGGTCAGCTGGCCTAGAGGTTCACCAACTTTGCTTTGTGGGGAGGATGTGTATTTAAAGCAAATCATTGTTTACTCAAAGCTTTGGGCTGTTTACCTCAGGGTGGAATTATCAGTGAAAGCTGGGCTATTAATCAATCCTGGGGCCTGGCTGCAGACCTGTTTCCCTTCCGGAGAGTGGGAGGGACTGAGGAAAGAAGGAGGAAGGGAGAGAGAACGCTTTGTGGGAATGACTTTGCTCCCAGGAGCAGGAAGGTCACATGGGAAGTGGCCTTGAGGTGGTGCCAGGGGCAGGACAGTAGTGGAGAGTGGTGTCCCATGGCATAGCGGTCATGGGACAAAGCTGGCCGGAAATCACACCATGGGATGCTCCCTGGCCAAGGCCAGTCCACTCATGGAGGAAGGACAAGATTTCTTTTTTTTTTTTCTTTCTTTTAATTTCAAATTTTTATTAACAACTTTCATGATTATAAAAAATATCCCATGGTAATTCCCTCCCTCCCCCCACTTTCCCCTTTGAAACTCCATTCTCCATCATATCCCCTCCCCATCTCAATCAGTCACTCTTTTATTTTGATGTCATGATCTTTTCCTCCTCTTATGATGGTCTTGCGTAGGTAGTGTCAGGCACTGTGAGGTCATGGATATCCAGGCCATTTTGTCTCTGTGGGGAGCATGTTGTAAGGAGTTCTACCCTTCCTTTGGCTCTTACATTCTTTCTGCCACCTCTTCCGCATTAGACCCTGAGCCTTGGAAGGTGTGATAGAGATGTTACAGTACTGAGCACTACGGTCACTTCTTTCTAGCACCATGATGCCTTCTGAGTCGTCCCAAGGGCACTGCCATCTAAAAAGAGAAGATTCTCTACCCAAAGTGAGAGTAGCCTTAATATAAGGGTATGAACATGAAGAGAAGTGCTTACTGGGCAGTTTGATAAGCATAGTATATACATTTAGTCAGACATCAGCAGACGTTACACCCCTAGGGCTCATGACTACCCCTGTTTTAAGTTTTCAGTATCAGGGATGTATTCCCTCCCATGGAGTGGGCCTCCAGTCAAATTAGAGGGCAGTTGGTTTCCACCATGACAGATGTGCTACTATTGCACCCATTGGCTCATTTGGCCTGGCTGGCCAAGTATAAGGCTTGCACTGTCCACTGTTGAGTATCTTCACTGGTGATTTCTCTCTCTCCCATTGAACTGCATGCAGAATGACTTCTTCCAGCTTTCTGTCAGCTGGTCTACATGGAGGAGGTTATCAGCTCAGTTCCAGCTCAGTGACCTTGCAGCCCAAGTATGTGGAGTCTTCAGCAATAGGGTCTTACCATCTATTCCTGGTGGGAAACCAAGGGCCTCGGCAATGGCCTGTAATGTTTTGGGAGCATCAGGGACCTCCCTGGCCAACAGCTCACTGGAAGGTATCCCATCCCTGGCACTGAAAATTTTCTAGCAACAATCTATGGTTCCTGAGTGTTCCATTGAAGGACAAAATTTCTGAATAGATACTGGAGCAGTGAACCCTGGAGAAGTGGACAGGGTTGGGGAACGGGGTGGGCAGACAAAGTGCTCCTGGGGCAGCGGGGTGTCTCCAGAGCAGGACTTGGGACAAAGCCTGAATATAGCATGCTCCTCTGGTGTACATGCTTGATGAGGAGTGGAGATCCACCTGAGACCCTGGTGCTCAGTACCTTCCTGTGAGCTCTTAGTTTTGCTTGACTAGCTTTTCTGGGTGAAGGATATGCTGTTGGCCTGTGCCATAGGTAAGCAGACTGGGCACAACAGTGGTGCTTGGCTGAGGGAGAGGGCTGCCCCAGAGCAGTCTGTGGACTGGGAAGGCAGCTGTCTTGGAAAGAGCATGGATGGAACAGGAACATGCTCACATATGTACCTGGAACCTTGCACAGCAGAGGCCACCCACCCTAAGGTGGCTCGTGGAAGGTCCCTTGTGGTGGACTTGGGCCAGGACAGAGTTGTTCTTGCTGGACATCAAGTGTGTAGCTTAGGGGCAACCACACTATGTGAATTCTAGGAGTGGTGGGTAAATGGATGGATGAAGACATGAATGGGTGCTCTTTCCCACTGATGACATCAGTCGTACCTACCACATCCCAGTATTGGTGGGAATAGGACTACGGGTGAAACAAGAGTCTCAGGACCCACTAAGTACTCAGCAAATGCCATGTGCATTCTGACTGTACTTTTAGTACACCAGGCTTTCTTCTTCCCTCACGCACGTTACAATCGCACAAGTGCCTTTGTCTCTCTCCATGCAGGCCCTTAGAGCCACCAATTATAACAACATTCAACTTGCTGGTCTGTGCTCATAGGGCCAACTCACCACTTACTAACTACATGATCTTCGGACACTACGTCCTGGCTACGTGATCTGCAGCTACAATCGTGGCTTTACTCAGATGTCCCCCATAAACCTAAGTGTTTTGGATGCTTGGTCCTCAACTGATGACAATTTGGGAGGTGGGGACTTGCTGAAGGAGGTGTGGTGTTGGGAGTGGGCAGAAGTGATGTTCGACCTCTGCTCATGCCATGTTTTCCCCTGCCATTGTGTAGCTTCCCCTCGAGACTGTAAGCCAAATTAAAAACTTTTCTCGCATCAGCTGCTTTTGGTCGGGTCCCATATCCCAGCAATGAGAAGGTAAGTGCAACAGATGCTTATTTACGATCTCTGTGCATTGGTTTCCTCATCTGCAAAATGAAGGTAATGATGGTATCTTACACTACTGTGAGGAAGAAATGAATCAACACATGTAAAATGCGGAAGGAAGCTTGCTCTCGCAGCCTGGAGGTTGCTTGTGCTCCCGCTCAGACAAGTGGTAGGGGCTGGACAGTGGGCTTGCCCTTGGAGGATGTAGCTGGACACCAGCTCTCAGAGCTTGGAGGCAGAAGTCAAGGCTGGCAATGGAGGGAGAGATCTCTAGCTGTCCACCCATGGCCAAGTCTGTCACGCACTCCTCCTGCTTCCTAGGAAAATTGCTTATCTCCTCCATGAATGAGGTCACCTAATTCAGCCAGACCACCTCCCGAGTTAACAAGATTTCTGGAGACAGCTTCCTGTCCCATTAAGCTGTAACATTCAACAAACACAAAACAGGTAATAGAAAAACTTGGCTCCTCTGTGTTATCTTAAAGAAACACAACTATCTTGAAATGGGGCTAAGCATTGGCAAGGTCTCATTCAAGAGAAAAGAGCTCTAGATATACACTTTCCAGGGTCCTTAGTATTGTGTATGCGTGGTGGGCGGGGGGGGGGGGGAGGCAGGGCAGGGTGAGTTAGTAGGTAACCAAGGGAAGTGGGAGAGGGAAGGGCTTTCCTGGAAGTGAGGGCCTTGGGGTGAACCCACCATGAGGTGGGTTCAAGTCCTGCCCTGTCTATCTGGCCCCCTTCGACTCTACCGGGAAGGAAAGGGATGAGGCTGGTCTATGTCCCTGCTACAGGTCATCTCGGCTCACATACGTGTTTCTTGGACTCTCACCACTGCTCCCTGGGGATCTTCGGGGTTTTCCCTGCATGCTCCGAAGCCTAGAGCCTGCTCTCACTGGGACTCTGGAGCCCGAGGGGTTGAAATGTTAGATGTTTCTGCATGGCATGTTCTCTTTGTTAGATTGTGGGATCGGGATAGAGGCCCTGAGACAAACATGTTTCCTTGAGTTTAAGACTTCATTATAATTGGTGGTGAGGGGAGAGGGAGAGAGGAAGAAGGAGAGAAAGATAGAGGGGGAAAGAGGATAGAGAAAGGGAAAGATGAAAGACAGAGAAGGGGCTGCTCATACCAGGGAGAGAACAAGAGGGCCCAAGAGAGTGAGAGAGGGAGCCAGACGGAAGAGAGAGGGTACACAGACAGGGAAGGTAGAGGGGGGAAGAAGGGCAGAGAGAAGAGGAGGTGCACTTCCCGTGGAGCAAAAAGCCGAAAGAGAGAGAAGAGGAGGGAACGTGCTCTGTGAGGGAAGGGCCTGGGGAGATGTAATGTGGCATTCCCTCTTTTGGCCCAGAGGGAGCCTCAATCACCACAAGGGGTTTTAGACTCCCAGAGCTCATCTGGTCTGTAAGTGGCCAGGAAGGAGCAGGGAGAATTGCCAGCTGTAGACCAGCTTCCCTGTCTGCGGTGACCGACCTTGTACCCTGTCTTCTGACCTGTCCTCACCATTCAAGGCTGATGTCACTACCTCTGAGCTTTCTTCCTGTCCACAGGTAGCTGGTACTTCCTCCTCTATTTTTCTAGAATCCTCCTCCCATCTTTTTTGTTTGCTGACTGTTTTTATTTTGTTCTCCCCTCCCCCCCAATGGACAGTTTCACTCTAGTCCAGGCTGACCTGGAATTCACTATATAGTCTCAAGGTGGCCTCTAACTCACGGTGATCCTCCTACCTCTGCCTCCCAAATGCTGGGATTAAAGGTGTGCGCCACCAAGCCCAGCTCTGTTTTGTTCTTTTGAAGTGGGGTCTCATGTAGTCCAGGCTGGCCTTAAACTCACTATGTAGCCAAGGATGACCCTGAACTTCTGATCCTCCTGCCTCTACCTCCCAAACGTTGGGAATACAAGCATATACCACCACACTGAAGTAGGGTGAACAAACCCGGGACTAGGTAAGCACTCTACCAACTGAGCCCCACCCCCAACTCCCTCTTCCTATCTTGATTTCAGGGTCCAAAATCCCGATAATAAACGAGGAGCCTTAGGTCAGATGCTTCCAAAGTAGCCTGGAGGTGGTGTCCAGCTTCTCCTCTACTATCCATTTCCTGCTATGCTGAGCCTCCCCCTCCAAGCCGAAAGCTGAAAGAAATCCTCCCATTAGCTGCTTTGGGCCGGATGTTTTGTCCCAGCATCACAAGGGTAACTACAGCTGCGAGTTCGGTTTGCCTGAGCCTCCCCAGTGCTCGGATCATAGCCACACTTCACAAGCACCTCTTCCAGCCAGTGACTGAGGCTGGCTCCTGCCGGGACACAGTGGGTCTGCCTATCCATTTATTTTCTCAGTGTGCCTTTACACGCGCACTAAGTCCTGGGCATGGTGGGTACAGGAGAGAACAGATGATGCAAGGCGCCTGCAGCCTGGAGAGGTATTCAATAAGCAAAGTGCTTCATGCAGAGAGCAGGGAGTTTCTAGGTAAAAGTCAAGTGAGTTTCTATTTCCCCTTCACACCACTTAGGCTTCTTCCCGTGCCCATAGGGGGTTTTCTCTGAAAGGGCAGCTCGCAGTCTCAGGGGACAGCTCCTGCCCCATGCACGTGACTCAGCTCTGAGGACTGGCAGTGGCGACACCTCCCCTGGATTCTCCCAGGAACTACATTATGCCACTTCCCTGAGACAGAGGGAGTGAGACAAGAAAGCGCGCCCACAACCTTTCTCCCGAGGAGAAATGCCTTCGTCCACAGCAAATGTCAGCCTGCAGTGGCCCTGAGCTCTTTGCTTGCTGTGAGCTTGATGAAGTGCTGAAAACCGAGGCTGTTTGTGAATGGTTTCTTCCTTTTTCCCCATGGAGAAGTAACTGAATTAATGTTCAACTACAGACCAGAGAAGGGAGGCGGGTCAGGCAGCAAGCAGCGTGGCATTTTTTAAAGTTTTTCTCCTCAGAAGTCATCTCTGAGCTAAGCAGATTCCATTCAGGCTTATAGTTGATCCACACCAGAGCCCCATTTCACAGAGGAGAACACTGAGGCTCATCGATGATAGGGAAATTGCTCAAGGTCACACAATAAGTGGTGGAGTCAGGGTTGACCTTCAGAACGTGTTGTCCCTACAGCCTGGGCTTTAACCAACCAGTGCTCTGTGCAATGCCCCATTCATGTTCTCTCCTTCCGCTTTGTAAATGGATGATGATCTTGGCCATTGGCAAGGAGTCAGTTATAACCTGGATATTGAATCCAGGCACAGCCTCTCTGTCCTCTTCCATGAACCTGGGGTCACTTTGTCTTTGCACACAGCATTCCCTCTGTGCACACAGCAATGGAGCCAATGGCAAGACTGGGGTACCAATGCCCAGATCTTGTTATCATAGCACACTCTCTTGCAGCTATGGGCTAATATGATTCTAAAAAGCTAACATCTCATTTTACCTTTAAAGATATCTTGGGAGGGGCTAGAGAGGTGGCTTAGCAGTTAAGGCGTTTGCCTGCAAAGCCAAAGGATAGCAGTTCTATTCTCCAGGACCCATGTAAGCCAGATGTATGTACAAGGGGGTGCATGTGTCTGGAGTTCGTTTGCAGTGGCTGGAAGCCCTGGTGCATCCATTCTCTCTCTCTCTCTCTCTTTCTCTCTCTCAAATAAATAAATAAATAAGTTTTTTTTTTTTTTTTTTTTAACAAAAGGTATCTTGGGAACTAGAGAGCCAGGGAACCACCATCATCAGTGTATCAGAAGGGAAATGATGTCATGAAGAGCCGGCTGACTTGTTGCAGGCTGCACAATATCGCAGGCTTGATAGCAGATTTTAGGGATTCTTTTCCTGCTGCAAACCAATACTCTCTTCTTTTTCCTCTTCGTGGAGATTTCTCTTTGCTGAAGTCTGGAAGTTCAGTAATACCAAAGTACTGATGACTGTTATGACAATTTCTAGCTACTTACTGCATGTGTTATTAGCTAGTATAGTATCACAAGAGTGTCTCCTCTTCCGAAGATGTATGGAGTTAGTGGAGCTCAAAGCCTGTGGGAAGCAAAGTTCAGGCATGGACATTTGATTTTAAAGATTTTATATTTATTTATTTATTTGAGATACACAGAGGGGGAGAGAGAAAGAGTGAGAATGGGCATAGCAGGGCCTCTAGCCACTGCAAACGAACTCCAGACGCATGCACCACCATGTGCATCTGGCTTACATGGGACCTGGAGAATTGAACCTGGGTCCTTAGGCTTTGCAGGCATGCGCCTTAACCGCTAAGCCATCTCTCCAGCCGTGGACGGATGATTTTAAAGAAGAGCTCATTACTTTCTATGGCCCTGTGGCTCAGAGTCTACTGGCCAGATCCACAGGAGGCTTTGTGCAAAGTTGGCACTGCTAGGCTGCCAGTGGCGATTCAGGGTCGTCTTTGTAATAAGCTAACTAACCCACCTCCAAGAGCTGCTTTGATTTCTACCTACACAGTGGCCTCTCTGATGCCCTCCTGCCAAGACTGGACCCAACTTATCATGAGAACAATTGGACTTCTGGTCTCCCCAGCACCCCTCCTGAAATGCTGCTCCACAGACTGCCTGCTTTCTGCTGGCTGGAGACCTCACCTGAGCCCTCCCGGCACCTGGCTTCTCTCTTCACCAGATGACCAGCGCAAGATGATGCCTCACGGGAGTCGGTGATCTCTCAGCGGATTGGGTGGGACCATCATCTTCTGAGACAAGATTAGAAATAACGAATGGGGCTGGAGAGATGACTCAGCGGTTAAGGCGCTTGTCTGCAAAGCCTAACAACCCAGGTTCGATTCCCCAGTCCCCACGTAAAGACAGATGCACTAAGTGGCACATTTGTCTGGAGTTCACTTGTAGCAGCTGGAGGCCCTGAAGCACCCAGTCTCTCTTTCTGCTGTAAGAATGGACGCACATCACCATGTACCAAGTGACCCACAAGCTAGGTAGGCCTTTCTGACTCTCTGTGGTGGCAGCAGGGTGGCCTTTGGGACATAGTGAAGTGGAAAGGTTCCTCCTCCTGGCCTAGAAATGACAGCAAGTGAGGGTAGTCACCCATCTCCTGCTAAGATCTGGGATTCAAACATCCCTCCACAGACTCTACAATATACTCTCGCTTCCCAACATTGTCCTAGAAAATATGAAGGACCCACTTCCAGCCCCCTTACCTTCCGCACTTGTGTCTCAACTGGCCCCATAGCTTTACTCATCATTACTTTTAGCCTACCTTCACCCGCTCTAGGCGTGACAGAGCAGGTTTGCCTGCTCAGTTTGACTCACAGGAAAAGAGAGGGAGTCCTCTTTGTGGTACATCAGTCGGTCTTTCTCCTGAGCAAACCTGAAAAGAGGCTGAATCTACCCCACACAGGAAGGGAACCCCATGCAGACCACCCACCAACTGATCTGCACTCACCTCCCATTCTCTAATTCCTGACTCGCCTTCTTGGCCATGTTTTGTCTTGGGGTGGCTTCCAGAACCTCATCCTTTTCCTTTGTGTCGTTTAAGATAGGGACTCATTACGTAGCTCAAGCTGGAAGCGAATGTGTGAGCTTCCTGTTTCAGTCTCCCAGGTGCTGAGATTACAGACCTGCACCACCACCCCCAGCCTCAAAACGCCATCTTTTTGCTTTCTTGTGTGTGTGTGTGTGTGTGTGTGTGTGAATGTGTGTGTGCACATGCATGTGGCGGCTAGCAGTTGGAATTTGATGGCTTCCTGTATCACTCTCTATCTTTTTTTTTTTTTTTTTTTTAATGTAGGGTCTCACTCTAGTGCAGGCTGACTTGGAATTTACTATGTAATCTCATGGTGGCCTCAAACTCATAGCAATCTTCCTACCTCTGCCTCCCAAACACTGGGATTAAAGGTGTGCACCACCTCACCTGGCTCCACCTTATTGTTTGAGACAAGATGATTTCTTACTGCATCCAGAGCTCACCAATTCTGTTAGACAAACTGACTAGCAAGCCCCAGGGGTTCTCCTTTCTTTGTGTCCCAAGCACTGGGATTACAGGCATATGCCACCACACTCAGCTGTTGGTTTTGTTTTTGTTTTTTGAGGTAGGGTTTCACTCTGGTCCAGGCTGTCCTGGAATTCACTATGTAGTCTCAGGGTGGCCTCGAACTCACAGCAATCCTCCTATCTCTGCCTCCGAGTGCTGGGATCAAAGGTGTGCGCCACCACTCCCGGCCACACTCAGTTTTTTATGTTCCGTGTGATGCTAGGAAACCAAACTCAGGTCCTTATGCTTGTGCAGCAAGTGCTTTCTCCGCGGAGCCTCTCCCAGCCTGCCAGCGCCCCATCTGGATGACTTCTTCAAGTCAGGAGGGAAGGCATCCTCAGACCCTTTTGGGAGCAGCCTGCATCTCTCCCTATCACAGATGAAATCTCCTCTGTCCTCGGCACGTCTTCCAGGACAAGGAGAGTGCCTGCCGACACGCACATAGTCTGTTCGGGGCTGGCTGATCTAGACAGCAAGTCCTGTTCCTTCTCCATCTGGCTTCCTTGGTGAACTTTGTGCTGAACTCCTTCCAGCCTTGTGGGCAGCTCTCCTGCCAAGAGGAGCTGGTGCCAGGGAGAACAGAATAATTGCTTCTCGTGTTGTGCATGCAGAGCCTTCATTAACACATCCCCGGAGTGGCATTTGCAGCCCTGTGTCACAGCAGCCCGCCACCGATGAGCGTGCGATTCATCACCCTCAGATTCTCTCTGTCTGCAAAGAGCCAATTAGCCCTGTGCTTCTGCCGGTTGCGTAGGCTCACTGGGAAAGTCACATCTTTGGGGCTGCTGTTATTTACAGAGAGGACTTCATCGCATTGCCCATTCAGCAGCACATCTAAGTGGCCAGGCTCCGCCACTCTCCATCTCTCATGCTGTACTTGGCAAAAGCAAGCAATGCTTCTCCTAATCCAAGCAGGTCATGGGTGGCAGAAGACTTGGGTTTTAGAAGTTAGTAGGACTGCCAGTGGCTATACACATGATCTAGGGCAAAAATAATTCATTTCTGAATGTCATCTTCTTCATTTACGAAGCAAGGGGGCTGACATTGACACAGGCTCCCAGAATATTAGACTGTATCTAACCATCATTTTACATAGAGGTAAATTGAGACTGAGAGTGGCCATTCAACCAAATTATCTGAAGTTGCATCGCTAAGTACTGTTAAGACTTGGGACCTCACTTCAGACTTTCTGGATCTGGCAATTAGACAAAATTACACAAAATAGGTGTTGCAGTCCCGTCCACATTGCTGGTAGAAATCATCCAACCAAGAGCAGCTTGTGGGGAAAAAAAAAGAGGTTTATTTTGGCTTACAGGCTCAAGGGGGAAGCTCCATGATGGCAGGGAAAATGACGATATGAGCAGAGGGTGGATATCACCCCCTGGCCAACATAAGGTGGACAACAGAAACAGGAGAGTGTGCCAAACACTGGCAAGGGTACACTGGCTATAACACCCATAAGCCTGCTCCCAACAATACACTGCCTCCAGGAGGCATTAATTCCCAAATCTCCATCAGCTGGGAACCTAGCATTCAGAACACCTAAGTTTATGGGGGACATCTGAATCAAACCACCACATTCCACCCCTGGCCCCATAAACTGATAATCATCCATGATGTAAAATGCAATGCATTCAATCCAACTTTAAACGTCCCCATAGTTTTTATCAATCCCAATGATGTTCAAACATTCCCATAGTCTAAAATCTTTTAACTGAGCCATAATACAAAAAAAAAAAAAAACCATAATGGCACAAAATGAACACTCACACTGTGGATCAAAGACACAGGTAAGAGAATTCTCCCATGCCACGGTGGATGACTGGGGATGTTTTCCTCCACATCACAGATTCTAGGGGTTAGAGTGCTCTTTCTCCCCCGTGGTTATTTTGTCACCAGTCAGGACATTTTCAGTTGTTCCAATTGGAGCGGGCAAAGAACGGGGAGAAGAGAAAATTCTACCTAACCCACCCTGTGGCATCGGCATTGATATATTCATGGAGTGGAGCTGCAGTGACCTAGTTACCCTCCACTAAGCTTCTACCACCTCAACGCTGCCACACTGGGGACCAGGCTTCTGGCACACGAACACCTGGGGGACAAACAAGCCATGTTCTAACTTTAGCAGCGCAGATGTTGAGGCGAAGTTTCTAATTCCACCAAGGCTATGAAAGAAGTGTGATCTGTGGTGGATCCCATTTTCCAGCTATGAACAGTGAGGTCCAGGAAGACACCCTACTTTGCCCAGGGTCATGTGACTCATGAGAGGAGGCTCTTCAACTTAATCCCAGCCGGCTGGTTTCACAAGCATGTGCACCTCTTTTAAGTGTCTCAAGCTCCCTGGAATCTACCTCCCTCTGCCCACCTCTGTCGCCCTAGTAAAAGGCGGCAGGCACCACCTGTGATCTGAGTGGCTCGAGGCAAGGCAAAGGGAGGTCACCGAGCCTAACCCGGCTCCTTGGCTGTGAGAACCTCTGGCCGGCTGGCAGAGCTGCTAGGTAGCTTCCATAGGTGGCAAGTGTGTGATCTGTCACAAGAGGCCAAGCGCTCCCAGGCCCGTGGGCTGGTGGCAACTGGAGGATCATTTTGTAGGTATTTCCTGGCGCCTTGCATTAGTACATGGCAAGGAGGGAAGTGCAGTGGGTAGAAACTGTCTCCTGGAGGAACAACATCCTTCTCCATGGTGGTGGTGGTGGCCATCAGCTGGCCAGGCCAGGGAGGGCTGGGCTCTGACAGTGGAGGACACATGTCCTTTCTAGAGAGCATCCCTTCCCTCCCACCCAGCCCTGTTCTCCAGGGTTCTGAAGTGGTTTCCAAAACTTCTGGGGCGGTGGGGAAGGGGGTGGTAGGAAGCAGGGTTCTTTTTCTTGTTTTGCAGTGGCAAAGCCCCTACTTCCGGTGTATCTTTGTCATAAGCCAACAAAGACGTCTTCAGGAAAGTGCTTTTTTCCCCAAGGCCTCCACTTCTCCATCTACAAAGTAGGATTGCCACTCGGCCCCAGAGGATCAGGCTAAGCATTAAACTATAGAGCAAAACAGGCTTGTGATATGTCCTTGCATTTTTCTCCTCCTTTCTGGTAGAGTGATGATGAAAGACGTTGGGAGGGTGGTTGGAAAACATGTGGGAAGAGGAAAGTGGGTTGGAATGGGGATGCTGGGAGGGCCAGGCAAGGAGTGGCCTGTTCACTGTGTTTGTTTTTCCACCTGGAGCTTTGGTGGAGGGGAACCCCTCCACTGATTGCTGGCAGCCTTGCACAAACAAACAAAATCATCTGTACTGATTAGACCTGCTGCTCTAAGCTGCTGTCAGGGCTCAGGAGCTGCTCCGTCCCATGAGGAAGTGCAGCACAGTGGTTAGAAGGCTCCACAACCGTGTGGCCTCGAGCCACCTGCTCCTTCTTGGAGCCTGGGGTTTTTCGTTTGTCAACAAGAATTGTTAATATCTTTTATAGAAAATATTTTGTTTGTATTGATTTAATTTTTTATTTGACAGAGAGAAAGAGGGGGAAGAGAGAGAGAGAATGGGTGCACCAGGGCCTCCAGCCACTGCAAACAAACTCCAGACACATGTGTCACTTTGTGCATCCAGCTTACATGGGTCCTGGGGAATCAAACCTGGGTCCTTTGGCTTTGCAGGCAGGCCCTTTAACCAGTAAGCCATTCCTCAAGCCCCCTTTTAAAGTGTGTGTGTGTGTGTGTGTGTGTGTGTGTGTGTGAGAGAGAGAGAGAGAGAGAGAGAGAGAGAGAGAGAAAGAGAGAATGAATTGGCATGCCAGGGCCTCTAGCCACTGCAATTGAACTCCAGCTGCGACACCCCCTTGTGTGCATGTGCGACGCTGCGCACTTGTGTCACTGTGCGTCTGGCTTACATGGGACCTGGAGAGTCAAACATGAGTCCTTAGGTTTTGCAGGCAAGTGCCATAACCACTAAGCCATCTTTCCAGCCTGGGATGTTAATATCTTATCAGTTGCCTGGATAACTCACTGAGATCCTGCATGGGTTGGGCTGGTTCCCAGCCTGACGGGTAGGATGTGCTTTGTCAAAGTTTGCAGCTATTCACCCTTGTTGCTGTCGCTGTTGTATCTATCAGTGTCAATTACAGACTGCTCTTTACCTGGCTGGTTGGCTGGCTGTCTTGGGAGCACACCCACAGGGAGAGTCTGGCTGGTTTGCCCCTAGCCCCACCCCTCCATTGAAAGAGAGTGAGCCAGCTGGGCCGCCACATCCGGAGGAAGAGGCCCCAGGTGTCAGTGGGGGCTGCATTCCAGCCTTAGTCCTTCTTGGCCAAAGCTTCAAAATGAGGGAGTCACTGCTCAGGCAGTCCAGGAAGTCATTCCTCAAGGTCAGCTTTGTAGCCTGAGGCACGCCTCACCTGATGGAGCTGCAGAGCTCAGGAAGCATGGACTGGAGAGGTGGGAAAGGGTGGGCTTGAGAAGGAGACTGATAAGAAACGCTCTGCATTCATTCCAAGAGACCCTCTGTATTCATTCCGAGGAGACCCTCTGCATTCGTTCCAAGAGACCCTCTGCATTCGTTCCAAGAGACCCTCTGCATTCGTTCCAAGAGACCCTCTGTATTCATTCCAAGGGACCCTCTGCATTCATTCCAAGAGACCCTCTGCATTCATTCCAAGGGCTTACATTAAGCTGCTGCAAACAGAATTCTGGTTCATTCCACCATAACGTCCTAGATACAAGCTTCCAAAAGATGTGACCTCCTCCTCTTTCTCCCGGAGAAGTTCCCTTAGGGTGGGGCCGACTCTGTGTAAATGTGGGTAATCAGACATTAGTCTTAGAGGCCACAGATCCCTACCTCCTGTTTCCCTGGTAACATGAAAAAGGGAAACACCTCCATCTTTCCTCTCCCCCATCAGGAGTCACTGCCAACCACTTGTTCAAGACCACTGCCCACCTACAGACATGCCAAGGAGGTGGGAGGTTTAGGGAGCCCCTAAATAAAATAATGAGCTGTACCCCCAGCAGCCTCTTTCTCGGGGCAGTTGCTCAAACTCCCACTGAAGATTCTGCCACTTTTCTAAATTCTAACTCAGAAAGTGTAACTTTTCCTTTTTTCCTTTCCTTTTCTTTGAATGCTAACTGAAATCCTAAGCAAGTGCATTCTGACACTGGCCCTTTTCCACTTTTTCTCAGTTAATCTCCTTTGCCTTATTCATGCCTCATTGCCCCCCCCCCCTTATTTCTTCATAGTCACAGAACAAAGAGCGGGACAGGAAGTCCCCTGGGGTGAGGACGGGGCTCAGCTGACACTGCTCTGCTAGAATGAGAACTCTCTGAACCTACCAGTGATGTCAGCAGGTGGATGGGTCTTTCCTTAGGGGACTCTCAGAACCCCTTGTTGAAAAGCTGACCTCATGGGCTAGGACACAGGTCTCAAGCTGGGAGGAAACTTGGGCAAAGTCACAGTAAGGAGAGGTGGGGCACGCGTGGAGACAAAACAGGCCAAGGGCGTGGACCGACAGGCTAGCCCAAGAGCACGGAGCCGTCTGAGGCCTGCCACCGTGGGTAGCTGTAGGACTGTCGGTGAGTCCTGCAGCCTTCTTGTGCCTCAGTTTCCTCTGATGTAAAAATATGGATTAATAGTCAGCAGTCCTCCCTTATCCATGACTTTACTTTCTTTTTTTTTTTTTTTAACTTTATTTATTTATTTAAGAGAGAGAGAGACAGAGAGAATGAGCATGCCAGGGCCTCCAGCCACTGCAAACAAACTCCAGACACGTGCATTACCTTGTGCATCTGGCTTACGTGGGTGATCCTGGAGAATCGAACCTGGGTCCTTTGGCTTCTCAGGCAAGTGCCTTAACCGCTAAGCCATCACTCCAGCCCATGACTTTACTTTCTGCAGTTTCAGTTAGCTGAGTCAACTATGACCCAAAAATACTAAATGAAAAACTCCAGAAGTAAACAACTCATAAGTTTTATTTTATTAATATTATTTTTTGGTATATGTGTTGAGTGTGTATTCATGTGGGTGCGTGAGTGCCATGGCGTCTGGCGTGCCCTGGTGCCCCGTGGAGGTCAGAGGACAACTTCAGGGTGGCAGTCCTCACCTTCCGCTTCCTTTGAGGCAGGCTCTTTTCCTGCCAGGCTAGCAGCCCTCCAAGCTTCCAGCAGATTCTGCCATCCCTGCTGCTCTTCTCGGCCACAGGCATTATTGGAATCACAAATGCTTACCACGGCATCTAGACTTTTTAAAATTATTTATTTGAAAGCAGAAAGCGAGAGAGATAGAGAGAAGAGAGACAGAGAGAGAATGGGTGCTCCAGGGCCTGTAGCCACTGAAAACAGACTCCAGATACATGTGTCCCTTGTGCATCTGGCTTATGTGGGTCCTGGGGAATAGAACCTGTGTCCTTTGGTTTCACAGACAGACATATAACAGTTCAGTACTACACGCAGTTTCAGACATCTACTGGGGTCATTTTTGTGAAAATTAAATGAGTTTACATGAGAATATCCATTGGATCAGACTGGCTTGTCACACATTCCATTCTCATGTAGCCATGTTGTGCTCGGGGGGCGTGGAGATGGAGTCAAGGGGTCAGGGAGAACAACACAGGGACGTCCTGTGCTGAGGGGGTTGCGTTGCTGGTCTGTACAAGCTCCTGAAGTAAGTGGTGCCTTGAATCCAAGCTGTTGGCAGTGAATGGGGGGACAAAAGTTAGAGGCGGGACACAGGCTGGCACTGGAGGACAACAGGTCATAGTTTGGATTCCCCAGAGCCAAGGATGAGTTTGAGGAGGAGGTGCTGGTGACAGAAGCAGAGGTTCACCCTGGTGAGTCTCAGAGGCCAGGTGGAGGTGAAGAAGCTGGTAGATGGTTGTGGCATGGGAGGGGATGGTGGATGGGAGTCAAGAGGACTAACTTGAACAGGAGGTGGTCGCCAGCATTAAGGATCACTGAGGGTTGACCTGGGCAGTAGGAACAGAGAAGTGAGGGGCACAACAGTAACACGCAGCTTTCCTAGACCTGCCCGATGTGTTGGTGAGGGAGAGGGAGGCCTTAGACCACTGCCCAGTTTTGGCTGGGAGCTCTGTTATTCTAGGAGACTGTACAGCCAGAGGGAGGAAAGGGGGGCAGAAAGACGGGAAGGATGAGGCAGTGAATACCTATGGGGAACCTACTACGTATTTGGCACTGTGCTAGGAAGAGTTCATTTCATTTAGCCCTCAAAACATCTCTGAGGTGGACATTAAAGTCCCCCTTAACCAGGAAGCTGGGGTCCAGAGTATATTGGTGGTTTGCCCAAATTCACACAGCTCAAAAGTTGAGGCTTGGAATCTCTCTCTCTCTCTTTTTGTTTGTTTCTCAAGGTAGGGTGTCACTCTAGCTCAGGCTGACCTGCAATTCACCATGTAGTCTTGGGGTGGCCTCAAATTCATAGCAAATTCATCCTCCTACCTCTGCCTCCCAAGTGCTGGGATTAAAGGTGGATGCCACCATGCCCAGCCATCTTTTTTTTTAATTTTTATTTATTTATGAGAGAGAGGAGGGAGAGAGAGAAAAGAGAGAGAAAGAGAATGGGCACACTAAGACCTCCAGGCACTGCAAACAAACTCCAGACACATGTGCCACCATGTGCATCTGACTTACATGGGTCCTGGGGACATGAACACTGCCTTCTAATTCACAGTCTCCAGACAAACCACACCTGGAGGAGGAGAACTTTAAGCAGCTGTTGTGGAGTCAGATGACACCACGGATGCTACCTAGAGAACTGACAGATGTTGCCACTTCGCTTAGAATAAATGGGCCAAGGAGTTCAGAGGACCATCATTTCTGGAAGGTTTGTTCAAGTGTCATAGACCAGCTAGTATGTGCAGGAAGGAAATGGGCAGGTCCAGGGACTAAAACATCTGTTTCCTATACGTCTTGAGAAATTGGGAAGCTGGGAGCCCAGGGCTTCTGTGAATTCTGGGACACCTTCAATGTAGAGGACTTGGCAATCTCTAGAATGGGCTGGAACATACGCCACTGGCCAAGTCCCTCAAGTGGGGTGGGAGAAGATGCCAATGAATAGCATTTCCAGTGGTGGGAAGGTGCTTTCAAAGTTGGACCCTTTAGCAGAGCCAGTGGCTGTATCATCTTGTCCGCTATGGGCTACCCACAGTTATCCTCACAGAAACGTGGATGTCATTGTGCCCTCAAGGTTGAAGAATCCAGGCCTGCGAGATGTTAAGTAAAATGGTCTAGGTCACACAGACAGGAAGACATTGATCTGAGATTTCAACAGGTCTTGGGAACCATTCACAGCCACTCTCCAGCCCCGAGGGGGGTGGCATGTGTGGCTCTTAAGAAAGTCTATGTGGTAGAAGCCCAGTTTCTTTCAGGTGTTGCTTTTTTTTTTTTTTTTTTTTTTTTTGGCTCATTTCCATTTTTAGGCCTCGGGGGTTGGGGTTGGAGACCTAAGGTGGAATTTGCTATTTTGCACAACCAACCTGCCTTGCACGTCATCCAAACACCGAGTTCCGTTCGCAGAGGAAGTGAGAGGTGTCTGATTCGGTCACGCAGAACACAGCTGGGCTGCCTGAAATGAATGTGGAGCCTGCACTGAGGCGTCATCTCAGGGCCAATGTGGCTTGAGTCAGAGCAGACACCACTCCCACGTCAGAAACACCAGGCCATTGTCCCGTGGAGTTTGGCCACTCACTCAGGTCATTTCCTTCCCACTCCCTGAAATCCATGTTAAAGGGGGAGGAAAAGAAAAAGGAAAGGAGATATGGAGAAAGGGAAGGAAAAGAAACAGGAGGCAGGGTGGCTAAGCAGCCTGTCCCAGCAGCCTCTGTCAATTTGGTCTAGGTTACATTCCAGAGCCAGGAGCAAATCTAGGCTGCATGAGGTCCAAAGGCTTACAATTTGGGATATTCTTTAATAATAATAATGATAATAAATTGGGCTGAAGCCGGGCGTGGTGGTGCACGCCTTTAATCCCAGCACTCGAGATGCAGAGGTAGAAGGATTGCCTTGAGTTCGAGGCCACCCTGAGATACAGAGTGAATTCCAGGTCAGCCTGGGCTAGGGTGAGGCCCTACCTCGAAAAACCAAACACAAAAAATATGCCTGGAGAGATGATTTAGTGGTCAAGTCACTTGCCTGTGAAGCCTAAAGACCTACGTTCAATTCTCAGTATCTACATAAGCCAGATGCACAAAGTGGTACATGTGTGTGGAGTTCATTTGCGGTTGCTAGAGACCCTGGCACGCCCATTTTTCTCTATCTACTTCTCTTTTTCCCTCTAATAAATTTTTTAAAAATTAAAAAAAATTAAAAGCCGGGTATGGTGACACACGCCTTTAATCCTAGCACTCGGGAGGGGAAGGTAGGAGGATTGCTGTAAGTTTGAAGCCACCCTGAGACTACATTGTGAATTCCAGGTCAACATGGGCTACAGTGAGACCCTACCTCAAAAAAAAAATTAATGTAATTGTCTGGGCATGATGGCCCACACCTTTGATCCTAGTACTCAGGAGGCAGAGGTAGGAGGATCGCCGTGGGTTCTAGGCCACCCTGAGACTACATAGTAAATTCCAGGTCAGCCTGGGTTAGTATGAGACCCTACCTCAAAAAACAATTAATATAATTGAATTATGAAAGCAAAATGAAATACAAAAACGAACATTTATGTAGGAGGGCAAGGGAATCGCAGCAAACTGCTGCCACCCTCATTTTGAGGCTCTCTCCAGAGTTCTCTGGAGTCAGCTTATCAGAAATGTGATAGCTATTGAACTTCCTGCTTGTAGTCTGGCCTCCAGTCTCCTGACTAGAACACAGCCCCTCCCTGTTCTCTGAGGGCCCCAACACTTGTGTCTCTTTTATTTACAATGAAAGCACCTGTGACCCCAAGTATTGAAGACCTGAACACTGTGCATTCACGGACGTCAACCGGAGCAGATGTCCTAATCTTTTTTTTTCTTTTTTTGTTTGTTTTATTCGAGGAGTGAGTCTCACTCTAGCTCAGGCTGACCTAGAATTCATTCTGTGGTCTCAGGCTGGCCTCCAACTCACAGTGATCCTACCGTCTCTGCCTTCTGAGTGCTGGGATTAAAGTCGTGCCTCAGCACGCCAGGCTGTTGTAATCCTTTATGGGCCAGGGATCCCTTTGAGAATTGAATGATGTCACTGTTCTTGGAGAAATGCATAGATACTCAAGACCACCATGTTTCACACACAGTTTGAAGGATGCTTAGCCCCTTTGAAGCCTGTCTGAGGGGCTGACCTCGGACACTCCTCTCGTGCCCCAGATGAGGCTGCGTGGCTCAAAGTGACCCAGTAAACTGGGATAGAGTCAGTTTGGGATTGAGCCATCACTCCTCCCCTACTCCATGCTGGCTGCCCTGCCTTTAGCACCAAGGCAGAATGGGGGTCTCCAAGGGAGGATACCCCAAATGAGGACCTCTCTGAGGGTCTTTCTTATGTCTGATATTCTCCTTCCTAGACATACATTTTTGCTCAGTGTAACTCAGAGAGCACATTAAAATATACACAGACAGAAGAGTACACAGTGTGTGATACGAATATAAGTCAGAAATGAGAGAGAGAGAATGAATAAATGAATAACAAGTGACTCTTGTAAGAAAGAACTTGGCTCTGGGAAGTCCCAGTAAAAGTCTTATGTGATTGGGTTCATCCTGAGCTCTTTGTTCTCTGTCTCCTTTACCCAACATGGGTGGTTGGGGTCCCTTGGGTGCCCCACACTGTGCTTTGTACATCTGAGGTCTTCTGCTTACATACCTTCCTTCCCCCAACCTACCTACCCACTTCCTCTAAGGCATTAAACTAAGGTCTCCTCTGGAGAGTGTTTAGAGTCACTCACTGATTTAAATGAATGGTGGTATTTGGTGGTTAGGATGAGGGCATCTGAATAAATGCCCACTGCCTGCTCATTCCTGAAACCCTAGTCAACCCGTCGGGCACAACGCAGCTAGGAGCTTGCTTCAACCTCTAGGGTACAAGGGTGTGCTGAGTGGTACCTAGCCCCTCAGGGCAGAGGCTCTGGCCAGCAGATACACACCTCCAAACTGAGTTCACTGGGGTCCTTGAGCACCCCATTCTTTCTCAAGAGCCCACTGTAGCTATGAAGACTTCCCACCTGGCCCTTCAGCTAGCCTGCCCACTAATGACTATGTTAGGGGCTGTCAGTCAAGGTCATGAGCAAAAGGATAAGGCGGATACCCCTCGGGGCTGCTGGCACCCTAGCCTGATTAAGAAACTCAAAAGCAGCTCCCTCCCCTGCCTTCTGGGCTCGCCTCCAAATAATGGAGCTGTCTTGAAAGAACAGCCTGTTATTATTATTTTTTTTCTTTCCATTTCATTTAGTTTACGGTAGAATGTATTCTTTTTTTTTTCAACCAGACACCCACAAACTCCTTGAATGATACTATAAGTTACTATGTCCCCAAAACGAGGGAACCCCGATCAATTATTCTTTCTCCTGGCTCTTGTTTTTCTCAGTATTGGCATGGTGGGGTGGGAGGTGAAAGATCGGGGCCGCAGAGAAGCATTGGAGGTACAACCTGTTTTACCTCCTCCCAGGCTCGCTGCCTGAAGAGCAGGAGGTGTGGGTGGAGAATGCTGATACCAACTGCTCCTGACCAGCCAGCATCCTCTGAGCAGTTGGCCTCTCCTCTCCCATGTCCCCAGCAGCAGGGGGTGGGGTCTGACCACTGACATCAGGGAGCAGCGGGTGCCAGGGCCAGGTGAGTTCACCTCAGCGGGTGGGTGCCTGCCTCCCATCTGTCCCCTGCTTCCTCTTCAACACACTCCAGCAGAACGGCTCCTTCCTTCCACCTACCTCGGGTGAAATAATCAGCATGAATTTTTTTTTGCCTCTTGACAGACACCAGGTACTTAATTTTCTCGCACCAATCACTTTTGCTGGGCGATGTGAAGCAATCCCTGATAGGATATCTAGGCAGCACATGACAGCTGATCGGTTCTGGTGGGGCTGGGAGCACACTGCTCAGGACGGCTTATCCTTTCCAGCAAATCACGGGAGGTTTTCAGCACAGCCCCATGGCCTGAGTGGATGTGAGCCACCCTCAAGGCCGGGTTGACTAGCCTCTGAGCGTGGTGACAGGGCCCCACAACCTCCCTCCCTGCCTTACTCAGCTGATGACTCCTCCTTAGATCACCGCACCATGGCTTGGGCGCTTTGTTTCTGTTCAGGGAAAGGGTTTTGCTGTCATAGCTTCCCTCCTCCCAAGGCCAGTGCATCCAAAGAGAGTCAGCGCCTGTAAATAGTCTGTGCTCCCAGGTGAGGGGCAGGCATCACACATGGGCTGTGTGGGGCTGTCAGGAAAATAGTGAGAAAGTGCTTAGGTGGAAAGTAACAGTTGATTCCTGTTATAGTATCCCGCACTGGGCCTTCACCACATCTCGGCTCAGTACCTTCTTGTGGGATGACTTCCTGAACATCTGGATTCCTAAGGGTGGGAGATGTGGCACTGGGGGGTGGGGGGGATGTCTACACATAGCCCAGTGGGGAATCCTGGTCTGCCAGGAGCCTCAGCACTTCATCACCCTGTGTTCCTGTTTCCTTGCCTATAAAATTGGGATGATCACAACAATAAAGAATGAATGGAGCCAGGCGTGGTGGCGCACGCCTTTAATCTCAGCACCAGGGAGGCAGAGGTAGGAGGATCACTGTGAGTTTGAGGTCACTCTGAGACTGCATCTGCATAGTGAATTCCAGTCAGCCTGGGCTAGAGTGAGACCCTACTTTGAAAAACCAAAACCAAAAAAAAAAAAAAAAAAAAGAATTATGTATAAAGCAGTGAAAACGTTGGCTGGAACATAATAAGGTTCATTGGTTCATTTAAGTGCTTGCTGTTATTAACACTAGGCAGATAGTCACTCCCAAGGAATTCAGTACTACTTTTTTGTTTGTTTGTTTGTTTGTTTGTTTGTTGTTTTTCAAGGTAGGGTCTTACTCTAGCCCAGGCTGACCTGGAATTCACTATGTAGGTTCAGGCTGGCCTCGAGCTCACAGTGACCCTCCTACCTCTGCCTCTCGAGTGCTGGGATTAAAGGTGTGCGCCACCACGCCTGGCAGAATTCAGTATTACTTTTAATAAGAGGTGTGAATGTCCCTTATCTTACAGCTAGGTGCTCATCCTCAAATTCCTCCTCCACATGGGGCCATCAAGCAAGAGCTTTTTTTTTTTTTATTTCTGTAAAGGGCCAAACAGTCAAATATTTTGGATTTTGCAGGTCACAGTTGCTATCCTGACTACCCATTTATGTTTTTGTACTGTGAGAGCAGCCACAGGCCGTATGTAAATGATGAAGGAAGAGATGCTGTAATAAACTTTCTTTAGCAAAACAGAAAGTGAGCTAGATTTATTCAGCAGGCCACAGTTTGCCAGCTCCTGATCTATAATAGTTCAGTGTCCAAAAGCTCCACTTGCATCCTCCCTGTTGTCTAAATCTCCTGCCATAAAGCGTGGCTGTGGGTCTGAAGGTTTGCCTCCACTAAGAGAAGTGACCTAATATTGAGAGAAATGGAAAAATGAGATTATTTAGTTATGGCCAAAACTACTGAAACAGAACTGTTTTTTCAAGGTAGGGTCTCACTCTAGCCCAAGCTGGCCTGAATACACTATGTAGTCTCAGGCTGTCCTCAAACTCATGGCAATCCTCCTACCTCTGCTTCCCGAGTGCTGGGATTAAAGGCATGTGCTGCCACACCCAACCTTAAACTTTTTTATTGATAATTTTCATACATTTACATAATATATTTTGATCATAATCCCCTCCTATTACCTTCTTTTGTTCTCGCTCCCCAATCCTGAACTCCTTCTTCTTTATAACTAGTCCCTCTTCTATTTTGATTTCTGGGTTTTTGTTTTGTTTATTATTTATTTATTTATTTATTTATTTATTTATTTATTTTTGCCCTCCTCAAGCATCCATGACAATCTGTTGATGGACCCAATATTGTTACAGTCTTTCTGCCACCTCTTATGCAACCAGAGGGCACAAGAGAGATGTCTCATTTGGGACTGGGCACTAAACAGTCACTTATTCTCAGCCCTTTGATGAGTTTTGAGTGTCCCCAATAGTTGTCACCATCTGCAAAAAGAAGCTTCTCTGGCCAGGCGTGGTGGTGCACGCCTTTAACCCCAGCACTCAGGGCGGCAGATGTAGGAGGATCGCCATGAGTTCGAGGCCACTCTGAGGCTACATAGTGAATTCCAGGTCAGCCTAGGCAAGAGGGAGACCCTACCTTAACCAAAAAAAAAAAAAAAAAGAAGCTTGTCTGACCAAAAGCCAGAGCAGCACTAATCTATGGGTGCAAAGATAGAGGGCAATTTGTTATGTATAACATGCCCATTTACAACATTTACAACAGTAGCAGCTTTCCTGATAGGGCTGTGACCTTCCCAACTGTAGGCCTTTGGTTGTTTTCAGTACAACTCATGAATTCCGAGGCCTCAAATCCAATCAGAGCAATTGTTTGCCCCCATTACTGTCATGTCACTATTGCCCCAGTAGGTCCATCTTGCCTAGACTCCTGGTTGTGTAGTTTGCAATGTCCACTACTGGTTAAGACTGTATACGACTTCCTCTTCAACCTCCCCGCCCCAACTAGAGAGAAATTCTTTTTTTTTTTTTTTTTTTTTACAAGAAGCATTAAGATATTTTTAATTTGTATAAAGAATACTGAGAGAAAAATGAAGGAACATAGAAATAGAATGGACAAAGCCCAAGAAAAAGCTAATGAACATATATAAGGACACAGCTGCATATTTGTCCCACAGAGTCATAATCACTCAGGAGACAACTTGCTTTTCTCATAACTTTGTGTTTTGCCAAAAACTAGAGTAGATAGTAACTTAGTGCCACCACCCTATAAAAAGAAATTCTTAATCTGCCTTCTCTTACCTAAAATAATGGTACAATTTATAGAAAGATGAAACAAAAAGTCAGGGAATATGCATATGGAGATGGTCTTTTTTTCTGAAAGAGAAGTCCTTCTTCTGGAGTCTGGGCTTTTTCTGGTGGCCTCTTTTCACTGTCAACAGGTATTTCCTATAAGATTCCTAATTCTCAGGCCCCAGTGACACCACTCTTTTAAGAAGTTCTCTGAAGGCTGGAGAGATGGCTCAGCGGTTAAGGTGTTTGCCTGCAAAGCCTAATGAGCAGGGTTCAATTCCCCAGTACCCACGTAAAGTCAGATGCACAGTGGCACATGCCTCTAGAGTTTGTTTGCAGCAGCTAGTGTCTAATATGCCCATTCTCTGCCTCTCTTCTCTCTACCTCTCTCTGCTTACAAATAAATAAGTAAATAAAATATTTTTAAAAATATTTTATTTTTTTTTTTATTTGACAGAGAAAGAGGGAGAGAGAGAGAGAATGGGCACACCAGGACCTCTAGCCACTGCACACTAACTCCAGATGTGTGCACCCCCCCGTGCATCTAGCTAATGTGGGTACTGGGGAATCAAACCTGGGTCCTTTGGCTTTGCAGGCAAATGCCTTAACTGCCAAGCCATCCCTCCAGCCCAAATAAAATGTTTTCAGGAGTTGGAGAGATGGCTTAGTGGTTAAGGCATTTGGCTGTGAAGCCTAAGGACCCAGGTTTGATTCCCCAGAATCCACATAAGCCTTATGTACATGATGGCACATGCATCTGGAATTTGTTTGCAGTGGCTAGAGGCCCTGGTGTGTTCATTTTCCCTCTTTCAAATAAAAATAAATGGTAAAATTATATATATATATATATATATATATATATATAGAGAGAGAGAGAGAGAGAGAGAGAAGCTCCCTGAGATCCTCACTTCACTTTCTTCTTCCTAAACATCCACAGAACCGGGCTTGGAGGAACTTAGTGCCCTGGCAAGGATCTAGGTTCAGGAGCAACTGTTTATTGGTGCCTACTCTGTGTTAACTACTGTCCTGGATGACAGAACTCATATATTGGTGAACAAAGCAAAGCAAGAATGGGCCTTGTCCTCATAGCTTGGAATCTATGGGTCAGGACTAAGTTGTAGTACTTCATTCCTACAGCAGAGTTCGGGGAAAGTAGAGACCCATGGAGATCAGGCAGACAGAGGAGCTTCAGGAAGAAAGAGGACCCAGCAGCGGAATGGTTGTGGGTGTGGTAGTCTGAATCGATGTCCCCCAGTAGACTCGGGAGTTTTATTCAAGCTTGTAACTTGGTGTCACTGTGGGTGGGTCCTAGGGTCCAGCCCTAAGGTGTGGGGGCGGATCTGGAATTCCAACTAAAGATGTGCAGGGTGCTTGAGCTCTGCCTGGGGCTCCGGTAGAGCTTATGTTGCTGCTGGTGGTGTTTCTCTGTGTGGAGCTGTGACAGGGGACCAGCTGCTTCTACCATTATGGAACGTCCCTTGGACCTGTAAGCTTCAGTGAATCCCATTCCTCCCATCAGCTGTCTGTGGCTTGGAGGTTCATCCCAGCAGCACGAAGCTGTCGACGACAGGGGGTTAGGATTGTGAGCGATCACTTATGCAGATGGCTTGTGGAGGGTAGGAGAGGAAAAAGGGCTGAGATATTCCACCATGGAAGGCTTGGCTGAGAAAGCCACATTTCTATTGCTTTAGAAAATCAAAGGCACTTGAAGTTCTCTGGCATAGAAAGCCAGCTGAAAAGCATTGTGGAAGAATAAGAGGATCTGGATGGGCCAGTCAGCCTTGGGTATTGCAATGCTGAGAGCTACTCCTGTTTCGCATGCCAGGACATGGTGGCATGCTCTGATAGCCTGGCTTATCCTGAGCCCCTGTCCCATGTCCTCCTTCCCCACCACTGTTTCTCCTGATGCCTGACACTGAACGCCCAGCAAGCTCTGGGATTCTCTGAGAGGTTTGCATTGTTTTCTAGCCCCCCCCTGGGGTGGACAGATGCTAATTGTTGTGTTCTCGGGATGCATTCACTTTCGGGGTGCTGAAAGTGGTGCATGAAGTGTGCCTGCACTGGTGGCTCTTCTGGGAACTTCTGTCCCACTGTGGCTGTGCCCTCAAGGGATGCTGAATATGACTGACCAGGCCTGGGTCTTCTCTGGTAGGGATTTGGGTACGGAGGGAGATTTCACCTATGTTAGATACCATCTGACTGTAGTGGATTTTGGAGTCGGTATACAGACACTGCAATAAGCACAATTTTGAGTGGTTTTTTTTTTCTTTGCTTGTTTGTTTTGTTTTTGTTTTTCAAGGTAGAGTCTCATTCTAGCCCCAGCTGACCTGGAATTCACTATGTAGTCTCAGGGTGGCCTCGAACTCATGGCAATCCTCCTACCTCAGCCTCCCAAGTGCTGGGATTAAAGGCATATGCCTTCACACCCAGTTTTTATGCCCACTTTTATTTGATTCACTTCTTTTCATTATTTTATGCTAGTAATCACAACTCAAGCTCTCAAGTAAGCAAGTGCCCTACCACTGAGCCACAACCCCAGTCCTTTAATCACTTCTAACTGTCTTGACAATTTGTGTCACAAATCTCCACCTCTCATTCTCTCATTCTCTCATTCTGTAGCTTTTTTTTTTTTTTTTTAAGATAGGGTTTCACTCTAGCCCAGTCTGACCTAGAATTCACTATGTAATCTCCGGGTGGCCTCGAACACATGGTGATCGTCCTACCTATGCCTCCCCAGTGCTGGGATTAAAGGTGAGTACCACCATTTCCCATAGCTGGGTTTTTAATGCTCTGTCCATTTTTTCATGGAAAGAATTTTTCTGAGTTAATGTCTATTTCATTGCTTCTCAAACTGTCGGGAGGTGGCAGATCAGATTGTTTGTTCTTCTAATTTCCAATCGTGGTGGGCTGGTATGTCCTAAAATAAAATAAGATCATTAAAATAACTTTTGAAAATACTAATTTATGGAAATCTTACTTAGTCCTTTTCTGTGGCTGGCTGTCAATCCTCGGATTTTCTTCAAGTGAAACACCTGTACTGAGACAGGCTTATTTAGACACTCAACAGATGGTTTGTAATCCAGAATGGAGAGGATAAAAATACCACACAGGCCTGGGATGCTGAAAGTGGTGCATGAAAGAAAAGAAAATCTGAGCTGGCAGCGGTGATGCAAAGTAACACGAACACACAGATAATGACAAAGTGTCCTCACACGGCCGTCTGCAAACAACCGGATTAAGGAGGGATGCATTCCGCCCTGGTGCATTTCTTGCCATATGCAATGTTCTCCCAGAGTCCCACGCAAGTCAGGAACATGATTGTCTTCCTTATTTACGTGATATTACCCAGAATCTCTGGGGCAACATCATTTTTGTAGAAGAATGCTGCTAGCATCAGAATAATTTTAAACATAGCAGGACCATGTATTCCACGTTGTTTATGAAATTTTTCATTAAAGCGATAACATTAATTAATTCACCCAGATGGTTTCTGGAATAGTCTCTAAAGTTTCAAGCTTTGTGGTAACTAACTTAGAACAGTCCATTTCTAAAACACTTCCTTTAATAGCCATATATGAGCTGGAGAGATGGCTTAGCAGTTAAGGCATTTACCTACAAGTCAAAGAACCCAGGTTCAATTCCCCAGCACCCAAGTAAAGCCAGATGCACAAGGTGGTGCATGCATCTGGAGTTCATTTACAGTGGCTAGAAGCCCTGGCATGCTCATTCTCTCTCTCAAATAAATATTTTGTTTTTGTTTTTGTTTTTTGAGGCAGGGTTTCACTCTAGCTCAGGCTGACCTGGAATTCACTATGTAGTCTCAGGGTGGCCTCGAACTCACAGTAATCCTCCTACCTCTACCTCCCGAGTGCTGGGATTAAAGGAGTGCGCCACCATGCCTGGCTATAAATATTTTTTTTCTTTTTTTTTCTTTTTTTTCTTTTTTGAGGTAGGGTTTCACTCTAGTCCAGGCTGACCTAGAATTCACTATGTAGTCTCAGGGTGGCCTCGAACTCACAGTGATCCTCCTACCTCTGCCTCCCGAGTGCTGGGATTAAAGGTGTATGCCACCACGCCCGGCTTGGCTATAAACATTTTAAAAATTAAAATAAATAAAAAATAAAAGCCATATACACATTAATGTTTTGTTGAGTTCTTTTGTAAGTGGGTCATTTTTCTGGACCAGCTTTTCCATAATCTAAGATGGAGATAGAGACAGGCCAATAGAAAAAGAGATCTCTCCATGCCAGTTGCATCCTCATGTGTAAACATCACCTGCTCACTTTCTCCATCTCCTTCCCACCAGTCTCTAAGCTGGCAGATAAGTAGCATGAAATCTGATGGTGGAAAGTGATGAATCTTTGCTGACTCATTACAGTTTTCCACTCTGTCCTATCTTCAGTTTGCTCGGCCATAACCACAAAGCTCAGCATCCCCCAGCCTCACAGAGGCCGAGATTGTGTGTGACCCTTTGCATGGGTGATAATGGGTGCACAGTATGTGGGCTGAGTGTCTCTGTTGCACATGTGTATCTGGTGAGTAGTGTGTGTTGAATATGCGTGGACTGAGGATGGGTATGTGTGTGCTTTGTGTATCTGTTGAGCCTGTGTATTAAGTGCATGTTTTAAAAGTGAATTAAACATCTGGGTGTGAACTGTGTATGTCAATGAATGTGTGGTAAGTGTATATACATACGTGTGTATGTATATATGTATATTTGTGTTAAAATGTATGAATAGGGCTGGAGAGATGGCTTAGCGGTTTAGTGCTTGCCTGTGAAGCCTAAGGACTCTGGTTTGAGACTTGATTCCCCAGTACCCACATAAGCCAGATGTACAAGGGGACTCATGCATCTGGAGTTCGTTTGCAGTGGCTGGAGGCCCTGGCACGCCTATTCTCTCTCTCTCTCTCTCTCTCTGCCTCTTTCTCTCTCTGTCACTCTCAAATAAATAAAAATAAACAAAAAATCCAGGCATGGTGGCACACACCTTTAAAAAAATGTATGAATATATGTTGAAAGTGTGTAAGCCTGTTGAATATATATGCCTACAAATGTGCAAATATATATGTGGCAAATACATCCAGGGACTAAAAATATCCTCCTTTAGGCCACACATGTTGTATCAGGGACCCAAAGGGCTCCTTCTAGAGTCTGATTGCTTTTGTATGGCTTGCAGCTTGGTACAAATATGACAAGAAGACTAGTTATTATTTATTTAAAGAGCATTATATTGACTAGTTGGTAAAAACAGAGGACACCGGGGCATAGTTGGCATCTTCTCAGCCATCACTGTAGCACTCAGCTCAGTTTCAAGTTAAAAAGTCCAACCACAGATAATCCCTGGACGGGACGCGAGTCACCAAGAAAGTGCATAGGGAGGACAGGGCAATGACAGTGACCGTCAAGAAACTGGCTCAACTTCTCCTAATGTTCACACCCTTATATTAATGCTGCTCTCACTTTGGGTAGAGAACCTTCTGTTTTCAGATGGCAGTGACCTTGGGATGACTCAGAAGGTATCATGGTGCTGGAAAGAAGTGACAGGAGTGCTCAGCACTGCAATATCTCTATCACACCTTCCAAGGCTCAGGGTCCATTGCGGAAGAGGTGGCGGAAAGAATGTAAGAGCCAAACGAAGGGCAGGACTCCTTACAACTTGCTCCTCCAGACATAAAATGGCCTGGATATCCATGACCTCACAGTGTCTGACACTACCTACACAAGACCATCATAAGAGGAGGAAAAGATGATGACATCAAAATAAAAGAGAGACTGATTGAGATGGGGTGAGGATATGATGGAGAATGGAGTTTCAAAGGGGAAAGTGGGGGGAGGGAGGGAATTACCATGGGATATTTTTCATAATCATGGAAGTTGTTAATAAAAATTTGAAAAGAAAAACAAAAAAGAAATTGGCTCACAGGCTGTTTGGTCCACCTGTGGAATAGGTGCAATACTGGCTCTCTACTAGAGACTGAGTCCTTCCAGGCCTGGGTTTTTCTTTCTGTTGCCCTTTCCCAGCCCCTCACACACCTGGATGTTACAGTGATAAGGGCCAACAATGGACACACCTGTTTGTGTCACAACTGGTGCAGAAGCTTCTCTGCAGTTGACATAGGACATGTAACTTATTCCTTGTAGACCTGTGCCATCTCCTCTTGTGGGCTTTTTATTTTTGTTTGTTTGTTTGTTTTTCAAGATAGTGTCACCATCACTCTGTAACCCAGGCTGATCTAGAATTCACTCTGTTGTCTCAGGGTGGCCTCGAACTCATGGGGATCCTCCTACTCCTGCCTCCTGAGGGCTGGGATTAAAGGCAAGCACCACACGTTCTGGCTTGCTTTTTTTTTTAGTCCACCAAGTTTGTACTCACCACAGAGCCTTTGTACTTGCAGTTCCCTCTGTCTGGCAGCTCCCTCCAACCCTCAGCATGGCTGACTCTGTCATGGCTGCTGAAAAGTCAGCAAAATTCAAAATGGAGCAGTTGCCGCCAGACTTGGGCAACGTAGACATAGTTGGTTGTCCTGGCAAGTCAGGAGCTCCACCTGCAGCGAGTCAGGAAGAGAACAGAGTGAAGAAGCTGAGATGGTAACTACAAATATTTTGTGCTGCAAACGAAAGCAGAAAGATAAAATGAGGGCAGGGCAGAGGAGTGGGGACCAGGAGGGGTTTTGTTTGTTTGTGTGCATATTTCCCTTAAAGCCAGAGATGAGCGAGCATGTGTGCGTATGGGTGGCCATGGCCTCCGAAGCAGGGCACAGACGTAGGGCAGAGAGGATCGTGACTGGCGAGTCATGCTAAGAGAGAACGAGACCTGTCTGAGAGTGCCCAGGCACAGTGAGGCACTGCTCAGTTTGTTCAACAGACGTAATACTTCTGAATTCCTAGGGAGTGCACATTACTATTTTCCTTGTTTTATCGATGAGGAATCCAAGGACCACAAATGTGGGATGCCTCACTCAAGATCACACTACAGGCAAGTGGGGGAGCTGGGGTTCAAGAAAGATTTTGACCTCCTCCCCACCCCCACTTCACAATGAGGTTCCAGTGCAAGACTATGAAGGATGGAAAGTCAGTTGTAAATAGCTAGTAAGATTCTGAATGTTCCCAACACGAAGAAAAGATAAACGTGGGCTAGGAAGATGGTTCAGCGGTTAAAGGCACTTGCTGACAAAGCCTTCTAGCCTGGGTTTGATTCTCCAGTACCACATGAAGCCTGATGCAAAATTTGTCTGGCGTACCTTTATAGTACCAGGTAGGCCCTGGCACACCCTTACATACATACAGATATGCAAATAAATAAATTTTTAAAAATAAAATAAATGAGTGACACCCTAGCTGACATGTGTCCATCTCCTTTCAAAATGTGGCCCAACTTAGAAGTTCCTAAACCCAAGAGTCATCAGAGCCGCCTAAAGGAACTTCTAAAATGAAGATTTCCACCCAAGATCCAGGGACCCAGAGGAACGTGGCACAGGGCCCAGAGGCTTTGTCATGGCAAAACTCCCTGTGATTGTCATTCTCAACCAAGTTTGGAGGCTGTAGGCCTCAAGTTCATCAATTCTGTTAAAAAAATTTTTTTCTGTGATGGTAGTTCTACTGGCCTGTGGAGGTGCTCAGAATAAGCCTCATACAAGGCAGAAGCTGGTTGACTCAGCAATGGTATCTCCTATTTCCTTTCCTTTAAAAATATTTTTTATTTCTTTATTTGAAAGCAGAGAGAGATAGACAAAACACAGAGAGAATGGGTGTGCCAGGGCCTCCAGCCACTGCAAACCAACTCCAGATGCATGTGCCACTTTGTGCATCTGGCTTTATGTGAACTCCCATCCTTTGGCTTTGCAGGCAAGTGCCTTAATGACTGAGCAGTCTCTCAAGCCTAATATCTCCTGTTCCTATCCACATTCTTAAATTTTGCCTTCCCTCTGATCTTTCTACTCCTTGCCATGGAAATTAAAAGGATATGAAATGTAACACATTATTTAAAAAAAAAGTGTTGAGCCAGGTGTGGTAGCACACACCTTTAGTCCCGGCACTCAGGAGGCTGAGATAGGAGGAGCACAGTGAGGTTGAGGCCATCTTGGGGCTACAGAGTGAGTTCCAGGTCAGCCTGAGCTACAGTGAGACCCTGCCTCAAAAATACAAGTCAGCTTAAATACCAATGATCATAAATTTGGTTACATCTCTTCCTTCCTTTTAGCTTTTGACACATTCTGGGGAAAGACCTCATATCACTCGAGAGAAGAGCTTTCTAGGAAGGCCACTGCCAAGAGGGACGAGGCATCTCTGCCTGGGACCAGCCTGTCCCCTGAAATGGATGCTAAGAGCCTACTGCAGTGTGCTGGTGGTGGACAGCGTGACAGGACAGAGAGCTCAGAGGTGGGCTGGCTGGCATTTCAAGAAAAGGTAAGAGCGAGGCAGAGCCAGCCTGCGGTCCCCATCCAGGCTCTCTGGGCCTTAAGAAGAGTGTCACGTTCCCTTTTCTCTAGTGTAGAAAGAGCACAGTCAAATGCAGTTCCATTTGCTGCCCTTCCTGGGAAGAAAGAAGAAAGGAGCGAGGAGTTTGAATCTTAGGAATGTAAGAGCAGCCCCCGCTGCCTCAGAGCCCAGACGCTCTATTGAAATTTGACTCATCCTTGGCGGTTTATTGTGTTTTCCCCTCTCCTTCCTTGTGACACAGAGGAACGAGGTGAGTAATGTTCTGCGCAGGGAGAGAAAAATATAGATCCTCAAATGCCTTCATTATGCTAAAGGCCTGTGTCATCAGCTGTGGCGGCAGGGGGTGTGGTCACCAGCCATTAGCAGAAGATTCAGAACATCTGACTCCCTCGGCCTAGGCTATTTGTGGTTCTAAAAGCCCCAGCAGGGACGGAAAGCCGGTGGATATAGAAAAGGCTAAAAAGCCCTGCTGAGAATTGAGAGACCTCCTTGGCAGGGGTCCCCACCAAAGGGACACAAGCAGACCTATTTTCTGCTACCTCACCTTGCCTGGCCCCTTCCCACAGGCCTAAAAAGCACTTCTCCACCCAAACAGAAATAGCTACTGTGGTCTGGTAGATGCCAGGTACTGGGCGAAGCACTCTCCATGGGCTATATTATTGTAATTTGCATGCAAGCACACACACACATGCATGTGCACACACACATACACACGTACCTCGAAAGGGTGTTCTCTGTGCCTTCTTTCACAGGGGAGGAAGCTAAGCCTCTGGAAGGTTCCCTAACTTGCCCAAGTTCCCTGGGGGTTCCACAAGGCACAGGCTCAGGAAGTCTCTTCACAAAACATCTCCAGATAAGCATGTCCGTATAAGAATGTCTACAGGGTTAAGTGCTGACATCCAAACAAGGAGCAAAGGAGAATATATATATATCTGTTGTTTTGTTTGCTTTGTTGTGCGGACTGCCCAGATTTCATCCCAGGGACAGGATTCCCAGTGGGTGGATGGACCCCACAGGTCCCAGAACACTTTTGGTGACTGTCAGGGAGGAGGAAAGAGGTGGTTCAGAAGATAAAGCATTTATCATGCAAGAAGAAGGATCCCCAGAACCTACAAAAAGCCAGGTGCAGTAGCATGCATCTGTGACCCCAGCATGCCTAAGGCAAGACTGGAGGCTGAGAGGGGAGAACCCAGGAGGCTTAGGGTCAGCCAGCCTGGCAAATGTAACAGTGACCAATGAGCAACCCTGCCTCAAACAAAGTAGGAGGCAAGGACCTGTAATGGGGTGTTAAGGGTCCAGGAAAGTCCTTGAACCCCAAACCCTAAGTTTATTTCTAATTTTACTCAAAGAACTGAATTTTAAAAAACACTGAGAAGGATAATTATTAAATTATTATATTTATTGAGGGAAGTACAAAGCCAAAAAAAAAAAAAAAAGGCACCCACATGGCTAGAGATCCCACGTGAAGGGCCTGGGGAAAAAAGGGCAGAAAGAGAAGACAAAAGAAAATTCAAGGAGCTCCTGTCATGTGGGGAGCTGGAGGGGGTAAAGGCGCCCATGGGGAGAGTAAGGGCTAGGGGGGCCCTCCTGGCTGGGCCTGGGAAAAACTCATAAACAGCTGGAAGTTCCCAAGTGGTCAGAGAGCCTGCCTTCTCCTTGCAAAGCTATTTATAACCTTTTAGTGATGGTGGGCTGTCTTCTGACCCAGGTGAACCAGAGAGACAGCTGGTTGGTTAGGGCTAGGGGATGTCTCAGGAAGAGCTTAGCCCTGACAACCAAGTTCTTGGGGCTGAACTTGATCAACCACAGTGTTTCCTATAAATGGCCTCCCTCCCTGGTTGTGGAAAAAAAGGTTTAGGGAACTAGGCAAGAGATAAGTCAGATCATCTTTGATTTCTAGCAAGTGCAAACTTTCTTGCCTTTTTTACCTTCAGGGATCCAGTCACCCTAACTGTACCCACCCTCCAGACCCACACCTCTGACCTCCACATGCACTATAACACAGTTTCACTCACAACCCCCCCCCCACACACACACACCCACAGGTTAAAAGAGAGAGAGAAAAAGGATGTGGTTCCTGCCAGAATTAAAGGCTTGTTGACAGTTGGTGGGAAGAGCAGACCACGGCTGATTATCTTTTAGTGTCTTCCTCTTAGGCAGTTAAAATAAAAATACATTGAATTCTAATATACCAGAAACATATTTTCCTCTTCTGAAATTGACCTACCAAGTTGAATCCATGCTGAGGAGAAAAATAAATGTTTGTCTCGATGTCATTTTCTTATTCAGCTAATTGATCTTTTTAAAAATAACAATAATGCTTGAACATCCAACCATTTGATTACTACCGGCTTTATCTGTCTGTCATTAACTTCACAGCTGCCTTATTGATGACAATTAGGACCACAGACATCAGTCACAGCGGTTAGTTTCTGAAAGGAGAAACAGGAAAGAAGTTGGACTCCATTGTAGTCAAGGTACAGTGGGGGACTTCAGCGCCACAAGCAGAAGGCTGGCTCAGAGTGACTTGCCTAGGACCACACAGCATAGCTAGTCACCTTCCGTGCTGAAACGGTTTCCATGGTTATGAAGCTTTTTTAGTTGAATACATGCATACAAAGTGCATACCATAAGTGTAGGGATTAAGTATCTTTACATGAATACATACATGTAACCACCACCCACGTCAAGAAATAGGTCATGTCTAATACCCTGTAGAGTCTTCTGAGGGCTCCTTCCCTTCCTGCAAGCTCCTCACAAGTGACCACTGTCCTCACATATTAGCTCAGCATGTTTCATCAAAAGCTCAGCTATTTGGACCTAAAAAATGAACTTCCTTTTTCATGGAGTGTATTAATGGGTACACAAAGATAACATGTCAGGCTGGGGATGTGGTCCAGGCATAAAGGACTTGCCTAATATGTGTGAGGCCCTGGGTTGAATTAATCCTTAGCACCTCAAAAACAAAGCAAAAAACAATAAATAATTAAATAAAAATAATGTTGACTCAGTGATAAAGTGTGTGCCACGCAGGCTGCCTGAGTATGGATACCCAGGCCCTATGTAAAAGCAGAAGCCATGGTGGGCTTCTGTAATCTCAGCACTTTGAGGGTAATGTGGAGATGGAGACTTTCCTGGAAGTTCAAGGGCCAGCTAACCTGGCAAAGGCACTCATGACCCACAATGATCTAATCTCGAGAGATCCTGCCTCAAAACAAGAGACACCCAAAAGTGGTCCTTTGACCTCTACAAGTACACCACGGCACATGTGGTCCACCATCACGCACATATACACATGCATACACGTGCCAAAGATTAATAAAAATAAATAAATAATTTAAAATGTTTCCAAAGGAAGTCTCACATCTACTGAAGGGGAGGAGGAGGTCTCCTTCAAGGGTGATAAAAATATTTGGAACTAAGCCAGGCATGGTGGTGCACGCCTTTAATCACAGCACTCGGGAGGCAGAGGTAGGAGGATTGCCGTGAGTTCGAGGCCACCCTGAGACTCCATAGTGAATTCCAGGTCAGCCTGGGCTAGAGTGAGACCCTACCTCGAAAAACCAAAATATATATATATATATATATATATATATATATATATAATATTATATATATATAGTATATAATATATATATATATTTGGAACTTGGTTGGAGAGATGGCTTAGCGGTTAAGGCATTTGCCTACAAAGCCAAAGGACCTCGGTTTGATTCCCCAGGACCCATGTAAGCCAGATGAACAAGGTGGGACATGTATTTGGTGTTTGTTTGCAGCAGCTGGAGGCCCTACCACACCCATTCTCTCCCTCCCTCCCTCCCTCTCTCTCTCTCTGTCTGCCTCTTTCTCAAATAAGTAAATAAAAATATTTTAAAATATATTTGGAACTAGACAGAGATGGTGGTAACATGTTGCCAATGTCTTGATTGCTACTGAGTAGTTCCCTTTCTATATGGTTAATCCCATGTTGTGTAAATTTCTTCTCAGCAACAACAAAAACAAAACCCTAATCAGCCGGGCATGGTGGCACACACCTTTGATTCCAGGACTTAAGAGGCAGAGGTAGGAGGATCGCCTTGAGTTTGAGGCCACCCTAAAACTACATCGTGAATTCCAGGTCAGCCTGAGCTAGAGTGAGACCCTACTTCAAAAAACAACAACAACAAAGAAAAGGCTAATTACTTAAGATATGCTTCATTATTTGTAAAATTAACATTATTTGTAAATTTGTAAATTTAAAAATAAATAACTAAAAGTATTCAACTCCTAGGAAAAGATAGCCTGCCCCTCTACCAGGGGCTCATTAATGTATCCCTCATTTCTAAGGAACCAAGACATCTGTGACTCCACTGGTACCTTCTTCCAACTCTTTTCTCCTTGCACAAAGCTGTCACCTTCACACTACTACCAACAACCCTGGTCAGGGCTCTTTCCTCATCAACCTGTGAACAGCATTCCACCCAGCTGGCAACTCCCTTGTTCTTGAAACAGTGTCTTCTGTGACACCATGTTGGCCTGGCTTTCTTCCCTCCTCACCTGCCCTTCCACGTTCTCCTCTTTCTCTTTCTCCCTTTCTCTGGTGCAGCACCCAGGGCTCTGCCTGTGACCGTGTTTCCTTTGTCCTTAGCTGGGTGACACTATCCACCTGCATCTCTATGTCTCTGACTTACTAATGAGTATCTTCCTGACTGAACATCGCCCTGAGTTCCAGGTGTACTCTGTCCTCTGGCCATCTGTCATCTCTACTTGAATGTCTCACACAGCTGAGACAAATATATGGATCCCTTTCTACCCCGTGGAGACATTCTCATTCTGTAAATGACACCAACATCCACTCAAGTGCTCAGACTAAAACTGAATCATTGTGCTTGGATCATCTCTTTCCTCACGTCTCACTTCTAACCCCCAGGTGCATCCTGTTGCCTGTGCCTCAATTAGCCCTCGCTGTTTGCTTCCTCAGTATCTGTCTCCACTGTTCCCACCTTGGTCCAAGGTCCTCCTCCCTCATGTCTTGTCTGGACTATTGATCTCCCTGCAGCTTTCCACTCCCTCTCACCTTCCTCCAGCGCAGCCTTCACCCTCCAGCCAGAGTCATGTTCTCAAAGGTAACTCAGGTCTCACCAGCACACCAAGTGCTCATTACATTCAGAAAGGCAAGATTCTCACAAGGCCTAGAAGTCCGCCCTACTGACCTTGGCAGCCAGCCTCATTTCTCTCTCATTTCTTCACTCATGATGCTGTACCATGTTCTGTTTCAAAATCTTTACACATTATCTTCCTTCTTTTTTAAAAAAAAATATATATATATTTTATTTATGAGAGAGAGAATGGGTGCGCCAGGGCCTCCAGCCACTGCAAAAAAACTCCAGATGCATGCACCCCCTTGTGCATCTGGCTTATGTGGGTCCTGGAGAATCGAACTGGGATCCTTTGGCTTTGCAGGCAAACGCTTTAATCGCTAAGCCATCTCTCCAGCCCACCTTTTCCTTCTGCTCACAGGGGACTATGCCCATCTTTGAATAGCTGCCTCTTCTCATCACATGATAATGAACTCAAAGGCTACTTCCATGGAGAAAACCACCTTGGTCTTATAGCAGGTGCCTCGTGTTTGTGTGTGTGTGTGTGTTAATATCTAGTTATTTTTGAGGAGGGGGAGAATGGGTGTGCCAGGGCCTCCTGCCGCTATAAATGAACTCCAGATGCATGCACCACTTTGTGCATCTCGCTTTATGTGGGCATTGGAGAATCAAACCTTGACCAGCAGGTTTTGAAAGCAAGTGCTTTTGACTGCTGAGCCATCTCCTCAGCCTCTGTTTAATCTTCATGATAGCTCGTATTCAGACTGAAATCTTTCCTATGCATGTATAACTGACTAGTTTAATGACAGTCTCCTGTTGGAATGGAAAGTACTCAAGGGCAAGGATCCCCTGACCATGGCTATCTCCCCAGTGCTCAGTAGAAAGCTCTATATAAATATGTCGACCAGTTGGATCTTATCAATTCTGGGAAAATGGTGTGGTAGTTTGAATGGATGCCCCCCAGTAGATTCAGGAGTTTTAGTTAAGGTTGTAACTTGGATTTCCAGCTGACTGGCTGGAAGAGGTGTCACTGTGAACAGATCCTAGGGTTCAGCTCTAAGGTGTGTTTGGGGACAGGTCTGGAATTCCAGTCTAAGGTATGCAGAAAGCAGTTGGAGTTCTGCCTGGGTTCCCTGGTGTTTGGCTGCTCATTTCTGCTCTTGCTTTTGGTAATGGTTTCTTCTCTATCTGCATGGATCTGCAAAAGGGGGCCAGCTTCTTCTGCCATTATATAACTTTCCCTGGATCTCCAAGCTTCAAATAAATCCCTTCCTCCCATAAACTGTGTCTGGTCTGGAGGTTGATCCCAGCAACATGAAGCTGACTATGACAGATGGGGATGAAAAATCATTTGTGACAATAATGTCCATTGTTTGCCAGTTCAGGAGCCCAAGTTGCAAGTGATAGAAACCTAATTCAGGCACTCTTAAACATTAATAATGGAGAAGAGTGAGTCTCCTGTATTGATCTGTTTTCCATTATTGTAACAAAATACCTGAGGTTTGGTGAGTAATGCTTAGAGACAAGATGGTTATAGTTTTAGAGGTTCAAGGGCATGGTGCTATGACACCTCAGTGCTGTTGACCTTGTAGCAGATGGGACCACAGTGGTAGGAGAGACCATGAGGTAAGCGGAATCTAGGAGACGGGAAGAGGCCAGTGTCACTCTTTTATGGCAATCCTTTCATGAGAACTAGGCCGGGTCCCACAAGAAACTCCTTAACCCTTCTGAGGGTAATGACCCATGACCTAGTGGCTTTCTACTAGGCCCCCACATCACTTTCTTTTTAATTTGTTTGCTTTTGTTTTTAAAGGCAGGGTCTCACTCTAGCCCAGTCTGACCTGAAATTCACTATGTAGTCATTAAAAAAAAAAAAAAGAACTAGTGAGTTTTTTGTTTTGTTTTAAAGTTTGTTAACTGTTGTTTTAGGTAAGGCTCACATTTTTTTTTTTTTTTATATTTTAACCTGGAAAGGAGTGAGGTAACCCAGGCCTAGAAAGCCAAGTACCACATGTTCTCTCTCATATGTGGATCCTAGCTACAAATGTTTAGACTGGTATGTAAGTTGGAATAAAACTCAGTAGCAGAGGGCAGTAAGCTAGAAAGGAGATATAAGGGAAGGAAGAGAGGGGAGGACTTAATAAGATAGTATTGTATATATGTAAGTAGAAGAATAGATTAATGGGGGTAGAAGGGCCTAAGTAAGGTCAGGAGAAGAGATTGAGTAAAGAAAAGATCAAGGGTTAATCAAAATCTAAGAGATTATGAATAAGTCATATGGAAACCTACTTTTTTAGACAATGGCTCATCTAGAAGCCATAGATTGTTACTAGAAAAATTTCACAGTGCCAGGGATGGGATACCTTCCAGTGAGTTGTTGGCTAGGGAGGTCACTGATACCTCCAAAACATTACAGCCCATTGCTGAGGATCTTGGTTTTCCCACCAGGAATAGATGGTAAGACCCTATTGCTGAAGACTCCACATAATTGGGCTGCAAGGTCACTGAGAAAATCCTGTTGGAGCTAAGCTGGAAACCTCTTCTGTGTAGACCAGCTGACAGAAAGCTGGAAAAAGCTATGCTCCATGCAGTGCCATGGGAGAGAGAGAAGTCATCAGTGGAGATAAACAACAGTGGACACTGCAAGCCTTAAGTTTGGCCAGCCAGGCCAAATAAGCCAACAGTACAATAGCGACACATCTGTTATGGGGGAAACCAATTGCTCTCCAGTTGGACTGGAGGCCCACTCCATGGGAGGGAACACATCCCTAATACTGAAAACCTTTGACAAGAGAAGTCATGAGCCCTAGTGGTATAATGCCTGCTGGTGTCTGGCTAAATACATATATTATGCTCACCAAACTGCTTAGGTGAACACTTCTCTTAATGTTCATACCCATATATTAATCCCACTCTTACTTTTGGTTAGAGAAGCTTCTCTTTTCAGATGGTGGTGACCTCTGGGATGACTCAAAAGGCAACATAGTGCTGAGAAAAAGTGACAAGGAGTGCTTAGCATTAAAACATCTCTATCACACCTTCCAAGGCTCAGGGCCCATTGCAGAAGAGGTGGTGGGATGAATGTAGAGCCAAAGGAAGGACTGGACTCTTTACAATGCACTCTTTCAGACACTAAATGGCCTGGATATCCATGATCTCGCAGTGCCTGGCACTACCTACCCAAGACTAGTATAAAAGGAGGAAAAGATGATGACATAAAAATAGAAGAGAAACTGATTGAGAGGGGGAGGGGTTATTATGGAGAGTGGAGTTGTAAGGGGAAACTGAGGGAGGAAGGAATTTTCATGGTTTATTGCCTATAATTATGGAAGTTGTCAGTAATAAAAAAATTTAATATTTTATTTACTTAAGAGGTAGAGAGAGAAAAAGAATGAGAGAGAGAGAGCACATGGATGCACCAGGACCTCTGGCTGCTGCACATAAACTCTGGATGCATGTGCTACTTTGTGTGTCTGGCTTTATGTGGGTACTGGGAAATCAAACCCCGACCAGCAGGCTTTGCAAGCAAGTGCCTTTGACTGCTGAGCCATCCCTCCAGCTCAAGGCCTTAACTCTCAAAGATCCTCTCAGTATTGCCACACTAGGAACAAAGTTTCCAACACATGAACCTTTGGGAGCAGAACCTTATTCAAACCTCTCCTGAGGCAACTGGTTCCAGAGATTCAAATTACGTCACAATAACTGCTGTCTTTCAATCTCCCTTTCTTGCCTCTCCCTCTCACCACTGCCCTCCACCCTCCCCACCCCCCTCCAGCTTTCTCCAGGCCCTCCTCCTCATGCAGTGGCTTTTGAGGTCTCTGGCCACACATTCTACATTGTGTAGCAACCTCAGCGGCAATAGAACAAGCCCCGTCTCAGAAATTCCCTAAAGCACTCCAGAGTAGAACTTCACTGGACTAAGTGGCCCCTGTGCCCATCCCCGAACCAAAGATTGTCCAGAGGGATGAAATTTGCTAACTAGCTATGCCAAGTCCCTTGGCCACTCCTGGATGGAAGCATGTGGTTGGGAGTTGGCATTGCTGAGCTGGTGGTTTGAGGGCAGGGAAGGGGTGGTCCCCTAGAGAAAACTGCAATGTTAAAACCAGGTGAAAAGGTGTGAGATAGGGATGTCAGTAAAAGCCCAGTTGTCTTTTTGTTTCAGGGAACCAAAGCATGTTGCTGAAGTGTGTGTCCGTTCCAGAGAGGAGAACCGGAGGTGAGCTGGTCCTCATTGGCTCACTAGACTGAAACATCAACGTCCAGTAGGTCATCGATTTTCCCTACTCCTAATTTCATTCATTTAAAACATTAGACTTGGAGCTGGAGAGATGGCTTAGTGGTTAAAGCATTTGTCTGTGAAGCCTAGGACCCAGGTTCAATTCTCTAGGACTCATGTAAGCCAGATGCACAAACTGGTGCATGTATCTGGAATTCATTTGCAGTGGCTAGAGGCTCTGGTGTGCCCATTCTCTCTCTCTTTGTCTCTCCATCTGCCTCTCTCTCTCTCTCTCTCTCAAATAAATAGAATATATTATTTTAAAAATCATTAGACTTTATTTTTTCAGAGCTGGGTATGGGGGTGTAATCCTCTAACACCAGCACTAGGGAGATAGAGGCATAAGAATCATGAATTTAAGGCCAGCTTCCATCACAAAGTGAGTTTGACGCCAGCCCAGTCCACATGAGACACTGTCTTTAAAAAAAAAAAAAAAGAGAGAGAGAGAGAGAGAGAGAGAGAGCAGGACATGGTGGCGCACGCCTTTAATCCCAGCACTCGGGAGGCAGAGGTAGGAGGATTGCCATGAGTTCGAGGCCACCCTGAGACTCCATAGTGAATTCCAGGTCAGCCTGGGCTAAAATGAGACCCTACCTCAAAAAACCAAAAAGAAAGAAAGAAAGAAAGAAAGAAAGAAAGAAAGAAAGAAAGAAAGAAAGAAAGAGGGTGGAGGGATGGCTTAGCAGTTAAGGTGTTTGCTTGCAAAGCCAAAGGACCCAGGTTCGATTCCCCAGGACCCACGTTAGCCAGATACACAAGGGGGCGCATGCATCTGGAGTTCGTTTGCAGTGGCTGGAAGCCCTGGCACACCCATTCTCTCTCTCTCTCCCTCTTTCTCTGTCAAATAAATAAGTATAAATAAAATATTTAAAGAAAGAAAGAAAGAAAAACAGGTTTTTCTAATTCATATGTCCCTCTCCACTTGGTCTCCATCCATTCCTATCTTTTTTTTTTTTTTTTTTTTTTTTTTTTTGAGGTAGGGCTCAGGCTGACCTGGGATTCACTATGTAGTCTCAGGGTGGCCTCGACTCATGGTGATCCTCCTACCTGTGTCTCCCGAATGCTGGGATTAAAGGTGTGCGCCACCAGGCCGGGCTCCATTCCTATCTTATGAGAAATCAAGGGCACTGCAGTGTTTCTGTGAGTCATAAAATTTGGGGACAAAGTATTCTTTGTGACCCCAGTTGTCATTTCCTTTCTCTTTAGCTGCAGAAAATTACCCGGGTGGTCAGGTGAATTCCTAGCATTGAGCCTGTGACCCCAGGGTTCCCATTCTGACCTCTTCTATTAGCTGAACCTATTGCACAAGCAGAAACACAAAGCTGTTAATTAATCTGACCTGCAAGTTTTATTCCACCAGAACACAAAAGCCACAGGACAAGAATTTTTGTTATTACTTTACCCCCATTTCTTGGTTTATACCCATACTCCATGACTATAAATTTATCCATCAATCCATCCACCATTTATTCAACAAATGTTTATGTACTGTATCAGGTGAGAAATGAAATAAGAGGGATAAAGCAAATGTAGCCAGGAGACTATTTTAGCCACAAGTTTCAAAGGTGCCTTGAACGATTAGGCATTATTAGGTACCATAAGCAGCTCAGGGCTCTCTGCTCAACCCACCATCTAGAACCTGTAAGGTTTATTTTTTTTCTCCCACATCATTCTAAGACTTTTTCCCTCTGGAGAAGCGGGGAGGGAAGCAGGAGGAAACTGGCATAGGGTGGGTGTCAGTAAAACCCATGAATTCATGCTCACTTGCGTACACATACATGTGCATGCAAGGGGAGAAGATTCCCAGAAGAATAAGAAGTCTCACCCAAGAATCCTCCAGCAAACCTCCTATGTCTCAGTGGCTAGGTCTGGGCCACATGCCCCTTTCTGAATCACAGATTTAGCCTCAGACCAATCAAACCCCCACTGGACACTGAGGGTGGGGTCAGCCTCTGAACAGGACCCCTGGGAAAGGAATAAGAACTAGGAGACTGGGGGCGGGGCAGCCACAGTGTAGACTACAAACTGTAACTAGCATTCCTCATGCCAGTTCATCGTTTTAAAAAGTGCCACTCAATACGTTAACTCATTAGACTCATCAGTAGTGGCAAAGCCAAGGTTCTCATCCCAGTGGGCAGTCTGAGTTGACTCTAGTTCAGAGGGTCTATGATAAGGCCTGGACATACCATTTTTTCAGATTAGTGTTTGGGGGCTTTTTGGACATGTGTATGTGTGTGTGTGCGTGGTCATATGTATGTGGGCAGGTATATGTGTATGCAAGTGAGCATTCATGTTTGTACATATATTTAGAGGCTAGAAGACAATGTAGACTGTCTTCCTCAATTGCTCTCGACTGCATTTTTTTAAAAAATTATTTATTTGCAAGGCAGAAAAAGGAGAGAGAGAGAGAGAGAGAGAGAGAATGGACATGCCAGGGTCTCTAGCCGCTGCAAACGAGCACCAGATGCACTTTGTGCATCTGGCTTTACATGGGAACTGGAAAATTGTACCCCAGTCATTAGGCTTTGTGGGCAAGGGCCTTAACTGCTGAGCCATCCAGCCCTTTACCTCAGTTTTGAGATAGGGTCTCTCACTGGACCAGGAGCTCACCAAATCAGCTAATGGGCTCGTCAGTAAGCCCCAAGACTCCTTCTGCCTCGGCTTCCCCATTACTTAGGATTACAGGCACATCCCACTGTGCCCAGCTTTTATGTGGGTGCTGGGGGATGAACTGAGTCACTTTACCAATTAGCCATCTCCTTAGCCCCAGCGTGTGTAATCTTTAAGAGGTGCAGAGGTGGATCAGTTACCCAGCCAGCACTGGACACCCAGCTTGTTGGCTCAGCGGTACCATTCAATAGGTGTGCAAACAAGAATTCAGCACAGGTCCTGTGTCGGAACTAAATGTCAGTGAGAAACTGTGACCTAGATGCCAGCAGAGTTCAGAGGAAAAGCTCCCCACCGGGCAGAATGCCGGGAAGGATCTCGGGAGACAGCAGGCCTCGGAAGATGACTAAGACTACAGGAGGAATCCAGGGGACAGTAGAGCCAGAAGGGCCCAGCATGAGCCGGGGTGGGAAAAGATGGAACATTTGTCAGATTCGTGTGTCATGTTTGTTAGAGGACAGGCTGATCTCTGGTTCAAGAGAAAGGGAAGTTTGCTCATCTCAAACCAACAGCTAGAGAGAAAGGTTTCTTTCCAGAACTCTGTGAATCAGTGTCATCTGAGACTCCTGGTACTTGGCTGAAACTATTCAACAAGCTTCCTCTTTGAACACAAAGGGGAATTTAAAAGGCAACATTGGGGCTTTCACATATATGTTTTTAAAATCAGATTCGATCCATGGAGTGGAAAAACCCTATGAGATCACCTCTATGCTCTGCCCAAGCTGTACGAGGGCTATACAATTATCATCTTAGAAGAGGAGGCATTCCAATTCCTTCCTTCTCAAAGCAAACAAAGATAACCACAATCAAATCCAGCCAGGCTGCAAAAGTGATTAGAAAGAAGGTTGGGAACAACCTGAAAGTAGGGAGGAAGTTTGTGCATTGGCTGGCAATTGGATTCCATTTAAAGATTCAATTAGTGAGAGTCCGAATAGAGCTTCTTTCAGGAGCCTGTTAACTACCAGGCAGAGAGTCTGGGTGGTTTGCTGATAACACAAAAGGTGACTCATCTGGTCCTGGCTCACTCGGCTAGGCTGGGACAAATATCACCCACTCACTTTGATGGATGCACCTCATACATAGAAATATATGGACAGATATTGATTTTTTTTTTTTTTTAGCCCTATCATTACTCACTGTTCTTGACAACTTCCTTCCTTCTCTTTCTTGGTTTACCTTTGCTGATGTGACTGCAGCTGCTAGTAAAGTGGCCGTTCAGTGAGCTGTGAAGGAGTTCCCTCATGCTAAAGTAGAAGAGTTGGCCGCAGACACTGTGTGTGGTATGGGCTGGAACTCTCTAGGAGCAAAGCTTTGCCAGTGTTATGTACGACATGGGTTCAGGGTAAGAACTCCGGGCTCCTCCAGAGGTGACCACAGAAAGCACTAGAGTAGTAAAAAGTGTCAGAAATAAAAATAAAATATATGCCAACCTTTCAAGTAGGGGTCTTCAAGACATGCTTATCATCTGAGGGGTCAATGGGAACGAAAGGAAAGAATGGAAGAGATACTGAAGCAAAGGGATTCAAAGGTTCTTTTCTGATGTTCTCACCAAGATATTTTTATTTGGAATGGCTTATATGGTAGCAAAAGAACGTAGTGGCTTCACTCAATTTTTGCTTGTTCAGCAAACTTGATCACCTACTCCTTGCCATGTTCGGGAGTTCTACAGATGAATCAGACCTGAGCCTAAAGCAGCATCATTGAGGAGAGATCTGTAGAACACCAGACGTAATAGAAATAAGCAAATATGAGATGCCAGGACATCCTGAAGGAGGAGCAGAGAGGGACCTCTAGTTCTTGGGGAGCCAGCCAGGGAAATTTTCCAAAAGGACACAATTGTTGATCGGAGGATATAAGGATGAGTACAAATTAGTCAATGGATCCACATAAGCAAAGCCACAGAAGCTTGGCACTATGGCTCATTTGGAGACCTCAGTGGTGTGGCATGACTAAGGCCAGGAATGTTGGCAGGACCCAGATCTGTACGGACAGATCTTCCAGGTCATGCTAAGGTGCTGAAACTTTATTTCCAAAGGGATGGAAAACCACTTAAGCATTTTAAAGTGGGAAGTAGCAAGATCAGAACAAGGGCTTAAAATACCCATTCCGGTAGCTGAAAGAGGAGAGAGAAGGGTAAGAGATTAGGAGCCTCCCCACACCGCCCCACGAGGGGAAAGAAATTTGAGTTACATAGTGCTGTAACAGATGGAACCAGGGTCCATTCAAGGTAGGAAGAAAATGGGAAGGATGAGACAAGAGGACTCCACACTTCCCTCTCTTATAGGAGAATGTGTATTTCCTGAGAAAGGAAAGACCAAGGGGGAGCAACATTGGAGGGAAGACGATTGATTGAAATTTTTTTATTTTTATTTTTTGTTTTTTTGAGGTAGGGTTTCACTCTAGTCCAGGCTGACCTGGAATTCACTATGTAGTCTCAGGGTGGCCTCAAACTCTAGGTGATTCTCCTACCTCTGCCTCCCAAGTGCTGGGATTAAGGGCGTGCGCCACCACGCCCAGCTCTGATTGACTTTTTGATATGCATTCAGAGTGTACAGCTTTGAGCTGGAGAGATGGCTTAGCAGGGAAGGTGCTTGCCTACAAAGCCAAAGGACCCAGGTTCAATTCCCCAGGACCCATATAAGCCAGATGCAGAAGGTCTGCATGTGTCTGGAGTTTGTTTGCAGTGGCTAGAGGCCCTGGCATGCCCATCTCTCTCTCTCTCTCTCTGCCTCTTTTTCTCAAATAAATATTTTTTTAAAAGAGTATATAGCTTCTTTTGCTCTTAGCAGTTGGAGTAAAATGTGTTCAGGTTTAGCTTTCTTTGTATTTATCCTAATGAGGATTTACTAAGATTCTGGAGTCTAACTTCTATCTTTCATCAAGTTTGAAAAGTTTTCAACCACTATTTTGTGGGGAAAAGAATCAATATTATTTTTTCTTCATTGGGGCACAGCTCTATGTATGTTAGAGTTTTTTATATTAACCCAGGGGTAACTGAGACCCTCTTAATTTTTCTTCAATTTGTTTTCTGTCTTGAATTCAGTTCTTATCATTTCTATTGATCTATTTTCAAATTTACTGACCCGTTTTATCTGGCACCCTCAATCTTCTTCTAAGCTCATTGAGTGAATTTATTTATTTCAGATATTTAGTGTTAAGTTAGAAGCAAAGACCTAAGGACATAAATGACAGGCACGAACACCCTTCACAGAAAGTGGCATAGGATGCCAAGAGGAATAGTCTATCACCTATGGTTGAAGAAAGTGAAAAATCATTTTTACTGGTTTTTCTGTTTGTTTCTAGAATTTTGCTTTGGTTCTTTCTTGAAGTTTCTATCCCTCATTTGGGGTTTGTTCATTATAAATGTAAATTTATGTACTTAAGCAAAGTTACAGTAGTTATATTAAAATAATTACATCCTAATTCCAGTTCTCTATCAACAATGCTCCCACAGGCCCATGTGTTTGAACAGTAGGTCCCCAGATGGTGGCGCTGTTTGGCAGGCGTGTGGAACCTTCCGGAGGTGGAGCCTGGCTGGAGGAAAGTTACTAGGAGTGGGCCTTGAGGTGTTACGCCCTGGCCCCATGTCTTGTTTGTTCTCAGCATCCTCACTCTGGTGAGAGGTGACTAGCTCTGCTCCTGTCTCCATGCCATCCCCAAACTAGAGAAAGTAACTGATACATGGGCTAGAGAGATGGTTTAGTGGTTAAGGCACTTGTCCACATAACCTAACTTCCAAATTAAATTCCCCAATACCCATGTAAAGCCAGATGCACAAAATGGTACATGCATCTGGAGTCTGTTTGCAACAGCTGGAGGCCCTGTTACTCCTGTTCTCTCTCTCTCTGCTGGCAAATAAATAAAAATATTAAATACATTAAAAAAAAAAAAAAAAACACGTGGTGGCACATGCCTTCAATCCTAGCACTCAGGAGGCAAAGGTAGAAGGATCGCTGTGAGTTTGAGGCCACCCAGAGACTACATAGTGAATTCCAGGTCAGCCTGAGCTAGAGTGAGACCCTACCTTGAAAAACCAAAAATAAATAAATAAATAAATAAACAAAGATAGGAGTAGTGGTGCATGCTTTTAATCCTGGCACTTGGGAGGCAGAAGTAGGAAGATGGCCATGAGACCACCCTGACACTACAGAGTGAATTCCAGGTCATCCTGGGCTAGAGCAAGACCCTACCTTGAAAAAACAAACAAACAAAAAACCCATAAAATAAATAAATAAAGTAACTGATACAGCAATTATGAGGAAGAAGTCATTCAACATACAACCTACCTGTGTGCTGAATAGTCAAGGCTGCTACATACAATTGTATTAATTATGTCCTATATGCAAACTCCTTACCAAGAGGGGCTTTCCACTCTCTATGAGCCATGGAGGAAGAGGCATCTTTACAAGTGTAGTGTCTGGGGCATGTCTCTCTGAGGTTGTTGTTATGGGGTCGGTGTCACACAAGTAAGACATGAAATGTGAGGCAAAGTTTTATTTGGTAGAAAAAGATAGAAAAGGAAAAGGAAAAAGAAAGAGACTGGTGCATCAGGTCTTCATCCCAGAGGTCGGGATTTCAGGATGCAGCCTCCAACTGCTGGGAGTGTCAGCTTTTATTGGAGAACACCACAAGATGTTCATTGTAAAAACAGCATGGAAGTTAAAATACAAAGTTAGGCAGAACTGAGGCAAGAAATATTCTATGCTATGTAATCATATAGGTATTTAGAAGCAGAGAGGCACAGGAAGGTCATGGTACATTGCACAGAGGGGTCATCCCATTTCTTAGATAACAGAAACACCTGCATTTTGCAATAAGGCCTGCGATAACTATTCTCCTTTATCTGCCAGGAAGATCAACTTGGGAGGGGGCCTCCATTATGTGTGCCTAAAGGCAAGGGCTGTACAGGAGGATGTTTAACCAGGTCTGTTGTGTCCCTTTACATTCCATTTCCAGTTGTATCCATCTGTTGGAAGTATCTTTTCCTGATATAGAAGTGATCTTATTTAGAACTTACATACTTTAGGTAAACATGTAACATATCAATAAGGACTCTCAAGAGTTTTTTTTTTCCTTTTAAACATATTAATCATATGTATATGTTAAACAAATAATATATAATTTGCACAGTATAAGGCCTCCTGTAGAGCCACTTCCCCATCCCAGTGCCCTTACATATCATCCCCGGACATTGCTATCCTGAGTTTGGTATTTTCTATTATCATGCATGGCCTTCTACTTTAATCATACACGTAGTCCCATAAACAATATAAAGTATTTTCTTACGTGATCTTCAACTTTGTATAAATGGTCTCCTATTGTACTATTTTCTAATTGACTTTTTTTTTGGGGGGGGGACATTGTTTTTTAAGATTTATCCACATTGAGGCTGGCTGTGGTGGAACATGCCTTTAATCTCAGTACTAGGGAAGTTGAGGTAAGAGGATCACCATGAGTCTGAGGCCAGTGGACAGTCAGTCATTCAGGTAGTTGTTTTAAAGCTCTTGTTTATAAAAATCAAAACTATAATTAGCCGGGAATGGTGGCGCACACCTTTAACCCCAGCACTCGGGAGGCAGAGGTAGGAGGATTGCCATGAGTTCGATGCCACCCTGAGACTCCATAGTGAATTCCAGGTCAGCCTGGACCAGAGTGAGACCCTACCTTGAAAAACCAAAAAAAAAAAAAAAAACAAAAACTAACCAAATAATAACTTTCCTATGCCTCTGTACCAGAAAGACAAGAGCATGTCAGAGTAGCATTACCAACTTTGGATGCACCTTCAACTTTACCAGCTAATACAAAATGAGTTTCTCTTCCCTCTAGTCATGCATGTTACTATATTTTTTTTTGAGGTTTTGCATTTTCTCCCATCTGAAAAGGGATAATTTTGGTACTATGTCTCTGATTATGCACACATCTGTGTGTGTGTGTATGTATGATTCATGTGTTTATAGATGTTTACAAACAAACAAAAAAAAGAATAAACCTGAGTTTTGGCGAGGACAGTCAAACCACAGCAATCATATTTTTCAACATTTTTGTTTGTTTGTTTGTTTGTTTGTTTTGAGGCAAGGTTTCACTCTAGCTCTGGCTGACCTGGAACTCATGGCGACCCTCCTACTTCAGGCTCCTGGGTACTGGGATTAAAGGTGTGGGCAGTATACACACCCTGCGCTTTCTCAAGGCTGAGTCATCATGAGTGATGTTAGGTGTGTGCTGGAGGGGAAGGGGCATCTAAGGAAATTCTTGCCCAGTGGTCTTTCTTTTCTTTGAAAAAGCAAGATGGGAGTACAACTTGCAGAGTTTCTGAGCTGCTTCCTTCAGTTGCCGTAATGGAATCCCCAGCAAACACCTAGACTGAGGAGCTGCATGGGGAAGTTGGAAGAGAGGAATCAGATAGGTTGTTATGTATGGAATTTTGTCATTTAGAACTTACCAGCAGACAACAAGGAAGGACCAGCTCTGTTGCACTGCCCTAGAAACTCAGTTTCAAAGGAGATGGCATAGAGCTGAGTAATTGTTTGTGCACTGGATCTATCAGGGAAGACAAAAATAAAAAATAAATAAATAAAAGACTTCCTTTAACCCTAAGAATCAGTCTTAGGCTTGGTTGCAAGGACATATAAATAAGGAAATGGGGGTTCCCTGAAGATAACATCTCTCTGCTGAAGTTAGTGAGAGGCAGAATCCACTCTAGAACTCAGACCCCCTTTCAATGCTGTGTTATGTTAGTCAAGAATGTTAACATGGTAGCCGGGCGTGGTGGCACACGCCTTTAACCCCAGCACTCGGGAGGCAGAGGTAGGAGGATTGCCATGAGTTCGAGGCCATCTTGAGACTACATAGTAAATTCCAGGTCAGCTTGAGCCAGAGTGAGACCCTACCTCGAAAAAAAAAAAAAAACAAGAATGTTAACTTGGGCTGGAGAGATGGCTTAGCATTTAAGGCACTTGCCTGTGAAGCCTAAGAACCCAGGTTCAATTCCCCAGTACCCACATAAACTGATGCACAAGAGTTGGCACAATAAACCCCGTGTGGTGGTGCACGCCTTTAATCCCAGCACTCAGGAGGCAGAGGTAGGAGGATCGCTGTGAGTTTGAGGCCATCTTGAGACTACATAGTGAATTCCAGGTTAACCTGGGCCAGAGTGAAACCCTACCTTGAAACACCAAAAAAAAAAAAAAAAAAAAAAAAAAAGAGTTGGCACCAGCATTTGGAGTTCATTTGCCGTGGCTAAAGGCCCTGGCATACCCATTCTCTCTCTCTCTCTCAAATAAATAAATAAAATGTTTTAAAATGCTAATATGTTTTCCTTTAATCATAAGATAGAGATCTGAGTGACCAGACATGGTGGTATATGTCTGTAATTCTAGTATTTGGGAGACTGAGGCAGGAAGATGCAAGGTCAGACTGGGCTACATAGTGAGGTCTTACAATCGTAGTAATAACAATTACAATGCAACAATTACATGAATAATGAAACAACAACAACAGAGATTTGAGAACGATGCAAAAAAGATAAAAAAGAAAACACCCAAGGAGCTGGAGAGATGGCTTAGTGGTGCTTGCCTGCAAAGCCTAAGAACCCAGGTTTAATTCCCTGGTACCCATGTAAGCCAGATGCACAAGGTGGCACATGCTTCTGGAGTTCATTTGCAGTGGCTAGAAGCCCTGGCATGCCCATTCTCATTCTCTCTCTCTCTCTCTGCCTCTTTCTCTCATAAATAAATAAAACAAACAACCAAATAATCAAGTTAAAACATCAATACCCCCTTCCCCACAAAGGCCATGACCATTTTACCTGGGGTTATAAACTATTAAAAACAGTTACCGTATTTACGAAAATTTGTTTTATCTCATGAGAATACAAGGAAATACATATTATTCTTATTTTTCTCCCATATGGGACACATAGAAGTAAAGTGACGCAGCCTTGATCACTTTACAAGTCACAACAGAAAAGATCAAGAGCCGGGCATGGTGGTGCATGCCTTTAATCCCAGCACATGGGAGGCAGAGGTAGGAGGATTGCTGTGAGTTCGAGACCAGCCTGAAACAACATAGTAAATTCCAGGCCATCCTGGGCTAGAGCAAGACCCTACATCAAAAACCAAAAAAAAAAAAAAAAATAATAATAATAATAAATAATCATTGTAAAATGGGCTTCCTATAAGATCCACAAGCACATCTCTATATCATAGCCACTTTCTTGTCTCGGTGACATGAATTTTGTCCTTCTGAGTGTCAGATTGACTGACTCTGCTTCCTTTTGCCTATGGAAAAGGGACTAAGTACTTTCTTAGTGCTTAGTCATAATTTGTATGGCTGGTTGCTTTCCTAGCCCTTTTCCTCCAAGATCTGCCTCCCCTGACTCCAGCTCCCAAAAGCAACCAAGGCGCCATTACCTGGGCCAGGGGTGCTGGGAAGGCAAGTATCAAAAAGATACCTGGATCTTGACTCCCACCTAGTGGCATTTAGGAGTATTAAGCCCTCCATTAATTCCTCTTGGGCCCCCATGGCTGACTTTATTGTTGCTGTTTTTCAGGCAGAGTCTCACTCTCTAGCCCAGGCTGACTTGGAATTCACTATGTAGTCTCAGGGTGGCCTCGAACTCATGGTGATCCTCCTACCTCAGCCTCTTACCCAGCTGAATGTCAGTATCTTTTCTTTTTTTTTTTTTTTTTTGGTTTTTTGAGGTATGGTTTCACTCTAGCCCAGGCTGACCTAGAATTCACTCTGTATTCTCAGGGTGTCTATTTATATATGTATTGGGAATTGAACCCGGGGCCTCACACATGCTGAACATGTGCTCTACCACTAAGCTACATCCCAACCTGGGAGTGACTTTATATCAATAATATGGCTAAATGTGGCCACATCAAACTACTCATCTTGAGAGGGCAAAACTCCAACTCCAAGGCTCACTTGTTTCTGTAAAAACTTAAGTAGCTCCTTTCTCTATGTGGGAGCGCACACCCACTGCCATCCATAGTTGTCTGGTTCCAGTAGCCTTCAGAAAAAAAACATTGTTCTCCGCTGAGGATGTAGTTCAGTGACAGACACTTGCCTAGAATGTATAAGGCACTAGTCTGATTAGCACTGCAAATAAAGATGGCTATCTGCTGTGCAATAAAAGTGTTGTGAAGTATTTCGCCCTTTCTTCCTTTTTCTAAGGGAGATTAAACTTCACGAATGGAGGAGGGAGGGAAAAGAATTCACGTTCAGGGGCTATGATGCAGAGGAATGCAGTCAGCTGTGGGTTTCAACACCATTTTAGGACTAAGGCTGGAACTGTTTGGGGAGAAAGCCAGACAGCCTCACACTGAAAGAAGCTCCACTCTTATCAGTGGTCAAGGTTCCTGCAAGGAAGTCAAAGTAATTTTTTCACATGTTAATCAAGTTTTCCTCCTGTCTTTGATGGTTTATCCCAACACTCAGCTTGACAGGACCTAGAATCACCTGGGAAGGATTATTGGATTGGGTTAGCCTCTGTGCATGTCTGTGAGCGAGCATCTTGATTAGGTTAATTAAAGTGTGAAAACTCACCTTAACTGTGGGCAGCACCGTTCCATGGGCAAGGCTCTTAGACTCTATAAAAAGGAGAGAAGGGCTGGAGAGATGACTTAGAGGTTAAAGGCATTTGCCTGCAAAGCCTAAGGACCCAGGTTTGATTCCCCAGTACCCTCGTAAGCCAGATGCACAAGGTGGTGCATGCGTGTGGAGTTCACAGTGGGGTTTGGCTCTAGCCCAGGCTGACCTGAAATTCACTATGTAGTCTCAGGGTGGAACTCACAGCAATCCTCCTACCTCTGCCTACCAAGCGCTGGGATTAAAGGTGTGTGCCAACATGCCCAGCTCTGATCATATCATTTGAAGGTACATGTGGTAATTTGAATATAAAATGTACCTTACAGCCTCAAGTGTTTGTGATTTCCTACTTAGTCCTCAGCTGGAGGAGGTGTGTTTTGGAGGTGGACCTTTGGGCTGACTTGTCTCCTGGGTTGTCAGAGCTAAGTCCTGCATGCTTCTCTCTCTCTCTCTCTCTCGTAGGTTGTGAAGTTGTGAGCCAGAGCCAGCCTTTTCTCTGCCCTGATGAAACTCCCCCTCAAAACTATAAGCTTAAAATAAACCCTTCCCTCCCAGACGCGGCCTCTGAAGTGATCGTCCCAGCAACAAGAAGTTAACTGCTACATTAAATTATAACATTATAGCATTTTACCCTAAACACTTTATTGGACTTTCTTCACGGGAGCTGGAAAAGCATTTTCACAACTAATCAAACTAGCAATGGCTCAGTGTGGTGGTGCACACCTTTAATCCCAGCATTGAGAGGCAGAGGTAAGAGGATCCCCATGAGTTTGAGGCCAGCCTGAGACTACATAGTGAATTCCAGATCAGCCTGGGTTAGCGCGAGACCCTACCTCAAAAAACCAAAAAACAAAACCACCACCACAAAAAAAAAAAACTAGCAATTGATCATCATGTAAACTTAAGTCCATGTTCAAATTTCCCAATTTATTTTTGTCATGCTAATGATCAAACCCAGGACCCTATCCATGCTGGATAAGCACACTACCACTGCTACATCCCAGCCCTGTCTGCCCTCAATCTTTTACAGCCTTATTTTTCAAAACCACAATCCAGTCAGATTTGTGCCCTGCATTACTATGTCACTTCATCTTGTTTCTTGAGATGGGAATTTCAGCTTATTAGCATATATTAATTATACACAATAGTGGGTTCATCATGATTGTATTGGTTCTCTAGAAGCACAGAACCGATAGAATGAATTTAAATCAGCTCACCAGAATGGGCAGGGCAGTCCAACTACAGCTGCCCAATGACAGGAAAACTGAAGAGTCTATAGCTGTGCAGTCCATGAGACTGGGCACAAGCTGGAAAGGTGAAGAGCCAGGCAGTCACTCAGTCCCCACGGCCAGATGCAGGCAGAAAAGTCACTGGTCCTGGGAGTGGCTCCGTCTACCAGGTCAACAAAGGGCAAAAGCACGCAGAAGGGAACAGCAAGGGGACTCAGGCAAAAAGCAGTAGCAAGTAGCAAGGGCAGCGGACAAGAGAAGATAAGCTCTGTTGTTCTCTTGGAGCTTCCTAACATACAGTGCCCCAGAGGAAGAGCCACCCACTAGGGAGGAAGCACTTCCTCTCTCAGTTAATCTTTCCTGGAAACACCTCACAGACCCACCCAAGGGGCATCTCTCACTCACCCCATTCCTAATCTGATTAAATTGACAACAATCATCACAATGACATCTTTATAAATTTATATTATTATTATTATTATTTATTGGTTTTTCGAGAATTCGCTATGGAATTCACTATGTAGTCTCAGGATGGCCTCAAACTCATGGCAATCCACCTACTTATGCCTCCTGAGTGCTGTGGATTAAAGGCATGCATCACCATACCCAGCTCAAATGTACATTATTATTATTTTGATTTTTAAAATACCACATTTTATTCAGATTTTACAAAGGAGTGCAGAAGGCTGACAGGTACAGAGAAACAAAGTGGGGAGAAGAGAAGTACACCATGTGGACCCCAAGAGCATATGTGGGCAACATGTAGCTCAGGAGTTCATGTGACCAGGTAGGGAACTGGGGAAAAAATGTGGAAAGAAAAGAGAAAAGAAAGTTCAAGGAGCTCCTGCCATGTGGAGAGCTGGAGGAGATAAAGAACCCATGCGGAGTAAGGACTAGGGGGCCCTCCCAGCTAGGCCTGGGCCTGAGCGAGCCAAGATAACCCAGCTGAGGCAAAAACTCACCCACAGCTGGAAGTTCCCAAGTGATCAGAGAGCAAGAGAGCCTGTCCTCCCCTTGTAAAGGTATTTATAACCTTAGGGTGGTATGTTTGGGCCCAAGTGAGACAGAGGGCCAGCTGGTTGGTGAGGACTAGGTACTGTCTCAGGAAGTTATTAGCTCTGGCACAGAGTTCTGGGGGCAGAACTTGACCAACCACAATGTTTAAATACTATGAAAGACCTCCCTCCCAGGAGGGATCCTGACTGTGAAAAAAACAGTTCTTTGGAACTAGGCAAGAGATAAGAAAAACTTTCCTGCCCTTTTTACACCTTCAGGGGTCCAGTCATCCTAACTCTACCCCCATTCAGGCTCCCCTCTCATGAGAAGACACTCTAACTGTTGTTAGAGGACAAAGGGGCAATGATGTCAGATTGTTAACTATTTCCTGCTGAATGGGGCACAAAGTTGTGGCAGTTAGAGAGTCTCTCCCAGAGAGGGGAACTATTCTAAAGGACTCCAAAAGTGTACTGATGGAGTGCAGGAAGATAGTCTTGGAAGAGAATTTTGGGGAAAAAGAATAAAATTAAGGAGTCAATGAGAAATGAGCACACAGCAAACTGGTTACCTTCAGGGTTGTCCTTCTTGCGGACTTGTAGGCCTTAGGGAACATTCAAGGGAACCCAGGTAGATAGAGTTGGATTGTCTAAGGACCATCTGAGCATGAGCTGGCTGAGATTTTCTTCCAAAACTGTTCATCGAATGGCACAGTAGTGTCTAACATAGCCTGAATCTGTTTCCATATGGCTTGTAAAACAGTCAAGATATTAGCAGAGTTACCAGAAACATACACACAACATTTAACTTTGGTACCATATTTTGTATAATCGCCTTCCAGAGTGTATCTTTTTAAATTTGTACTGGGAGTAGCCAGGGCCAAAGGTTGATACCATAGAGGCCTTGGGTGCTATTAAAGGCTGTACAAATACATTTTTGGTCTCAAGACTTGTTTAAAGATGTACCGGCACAAGTTAGAAGAGATTCACCATTGTTTCCAGTATAATGAAATCTTTTGAATTAAGTGACCTTTGGTCAGAGTCATCTATATATATATTCCAGATTTGAAAACCCTTTTAACGTCTATGGTTGTTTTTCCTTATTATAGAAGTAAAACTACTAGAGCTGGGGACAACATATCTTAAGGCCTTGTTTGTTTCCCCTCTTGGAAAGCTCTTGTTGCATTACTTGATAGACCATTCATATACTTGAAGTATCCCTTTAACTTTGGTTATACATTTCTCTGAATATTTAAGACCAAGCAAATAGCCAAAATTTAATCAAGGGTTAATTTTAGAGGTCACTAATGACTTTAGGGACCCAGGAGTAGCCCTATAGTGGTGTTTTCTGTCTGTTAGGATGAGTTAGGGCCATGCTCGCCAAGTAGTTTTCCCTTCTTTGTGAAGCTAGGAGGACTGATTACTCCTCAATTGTGACTCTCCTGTTTCAGTGTACTCTGATTTCTTATTTGGGTCTCTGTATCCTCCCTGATTAGGAAAACAGGTGACTTACCAGGGGGCCAGTGTAGAAGTGTCCCATCATCTCCAGTGGCCACATAACCTGGGAGCACAGGCCAAAATATTGCCCTTTTTGCTCCAGTGATTCCAATTGGCTTTGGCTTCTGCATAGGTTATTAATACACTTAGAAAGGAAGTTACACCAACCTGGATATATGTACATGTAAAGCACATTTGATTACAGAAATTGATTTAGTTAAGAATGGCAAAAGAACTTAAAGTCATTTTGTCCAGTCTTTTAAAATTTGGTTGTCCTCGGTGAAGAAAGCAAAGAGGCAACCTACAGAATGGGAAAAAATCTTCACCAGCTATATATCTGATAGAGGATTAATATCTAGGATATACAAAGAACTCAAGAAGTTAAATAATAAGGAATCAAACAAACCAATCAAAAAATGGGAAATGGAGCTAAATAGAGAATTCTCAAAGGAAGAAATATGAATGGCATATACGCATCTAAAAAAATGTTCTACATCCCTAGTCATCAGGGAAATGCAGATTAAGACTACATTGAGATTCCATCTCACTCCTGTCAGATTGGCTACCATCATGAAAACAAATGATCATAAATGTTGGCGGGGATGTGGAAAAAGAGGAACCCTTCTACATTGTTGGTGGGAATGCAATCTGGTCCAGCCATTGTGGAAATCAGTGTGGAGGTTCCTAAAACAGCTAAAGATTGATCTACCATATGACCCAGCTATAGCTCTCCTAGGCATATATCCTAAGGACTCATCTCATTACCTTAGAGATACTTGCTCAACCATGTTTATTGCTGCTCAATTTATAATAGCTGGGAAATGGAACCAGCCTAGATGTCCCTCAACTGATGAGTGGATAATGAAGATATGGCACATTTATACAATGGAGTTTTACTCAGCAGTAAAGAGAAATGAAGTTATGAAATTTGCAGAAAAGTGGATGGATCTGGAAAGAATTATACTAAGTGAGGTAACCCAGGCCCAGAAAGCCAAGCGCCACATGTTCTCCCTCATATGTGGATCTTAGCTAGAGATGATTGGGCTTCTGTGCGAGAAGGAAAAAACTCAGTAGCAGAGGCCAGTAAGTTAAAAAAGGAGATAGAAAGGGAAGAGAAAGAAAGGGAGGAGGGCTTTTATTAGGTTAGTATTGTATATATGTAAGTAGAAAGATTGAGATGGGGAGGGGATATGATGGAGAATGGAATTTCAAAGGGGAAAGGGGGGAGGGTAATACCATGGGATATGTTTTATAATCATGGAAAATATTAATAAAAATTGAGAAAAAAAAGACTTGTCAAAAATTTCCCATCTACAGAACTTCTATTATAAGTACATTTTACAACTCAAATATTAGAGGACCTCACTTATCACTAATAAGACAGCAAACTCAAAGTAGAGAAATAGAAGGATGCTGAATGGACAAAGGGGTAGTTTAATAGCTACTTTAAACATAGCAGGGACTTTCATAAAGCTCTTGCACTATTTTTATTTTGTTACTCAGTATACAGACTCATAAATTTGTATTTTTTACTAATGAATAAATTGATGCATAGAGAGATGAAAAAAAAAATTTTGGTTGTCCTGTGGCAGCATAGGCCATATCTGAGGCATAGAAAGTAGGCACACCTTACCCTTTGGGATGGTTACCCTGACTAATACACCCTTTAAATATCTAATAGTTATAAATATATGCAGAACCTGATATCAGTCTTGAAAACAATACAAATCTAGACTAATTAATTTAACCTAGAAATTGTCAGAAAAGAACAAGTAAGACAGTGTAAAGTCTTAGCACCTGTGCTTGAAAACATCTTTGATTAGTCCAGATACCTGTGTGTATACCAATTACCCAGGGAACAATGGAAACAGAACCATAGAACTTGAAATTATTTATCTCAGATGAGGACTGTTGTTTGAGCATGAGGCTGTACCCTAAAGTAGGAAATATGTCTTAAGAGTTAACTTTGTTGCCGGGCGTGGTGGTTTATGCCTTTAATCCCAGCACTTGGGAGGCAGAGGTAGGAGGATTGCCGTGAGTTCAAGGCCACCCTGAGACTACATAGTGAATTCCAGGTCAGACTGGGCTAGAACGAGACCCTACCTCAAAAAAAAAAAAAAAAAAAAAAAAAGAGAAGCTGGGCGTGGTGGTGTATGCCTTTAATCCCAGCACTCGGGAGGCAGAGGTAGGAGGATTGGCATGAGGTAGGAGGATTGCCATGAGTTCAAGGCCACCCTGAGACTCCATAGTGAATTCCAGGTCAGCCTGGGCTAGAGTGAGACCCTACCTCGAAACCCCCCCCCAAAAAAAAAGAGAGCGGGGGGAGTTAACTTTGTTACAAGCACTGGATTTGAGATGCCAGAATGAGACAGTTACTTTACATACAATAGAGCAGGATCTGGTCTTTGTTGAGCCAAACAGCTAAACTCCAATACAACCCTTGACAAATCTGTTTTGAAAGAGAAAAACTCCATTTGACGACCAATGTGTTTAGCTTAATCTTGATAGCAATTGGTCTTAGGTATATATAGTTTTTTTATTTTATTTTATTTTTATTTATTTATTTTTTTTTTTTTGAGGTATGGTCTTACTCTAGCCCAAGCTGACCTGGAATTCACTATATAGTCTCAGGGTGGCCTCAAACTCATGGCAATCCTCCTACTTCTGCCTCCCAAGTGCTAGGATTAAAGGCGTGCGCCACCATACCTGGCAACTAGGGAAATTTTTATTAACATAAAACAATTTTATGTTTTACCCATGACTTAAATTTGATAAAGCTTAGGCAAGCTATCCCAACATATTCTATCTAACAAGAGCTTTTTATAGTGACTGAAATTAAATCACTTAAACCTAAGTTAAAACCTTGACAAATAGAGGAACATAATTTACTTTACTAAGAGTCTGAAAGCCAGTTTTTATAACCCTCAAACCATAACAAATTAGCATCAGTGAGCTGTTAATGAGTGAGGCCTTAACCATAAGACTCAGTTTCTCTGATTAAAACCTTGGCATCAGGTAAACATATTTTAGATTTTCTCCAATTAAATGTTTCAAAGAAGGGGCCTTTTTCTGAGCAACCTCCATTATTATTATAATGTCCTAGTGACTTCTATCATTTTTTCATCTCTCTTTCTGGTCCCTTTTTGTTCTTGGCTTCCTGATTATAATAAAACAGAAGTTGCCACCTGAACAATTGTTTTACAGTTCTTATCTGATTTGGTTATCAATTTTTGTAATTTCTTTCTTTCTTTCTTTTTTTTTTTTTTGAGGTAGGGTCTCACTCTAGCCCAGGCTGACCTGGAATTCACTATGGGGTCTCAGGGTGGCCTCGAACTCACGGCAATCCTCCTACCTCTGCCTCCCGAGTGCTGGTATTAAAGGCATGCGCCACCAGGCCGGCTTGTAATTTCTTACAAATATCAGGTGTTGACTGAGTTAAGAAGTTATATTCAAGAAGAATTTCCTCCTCCATGGTGTCTGGAGTTACATTAGTGTTTTCCAATTGTCTCTTTAAGTCTCTGGAGAGAAATAATGGACAATTCCTGTTCTCTCTGTATTATCTAAATGAGCCCAGTTTTTAAGGAGACAGGCTAGCAGAGACTTTTGGGCTATCTTGGAAGCCAACTGTCCCATCTGAAACAAAGTGGAGGAAAGTGAAGCATCTAGAGCCAGGTTATGCCCAATCCTGGCTCACATCTTCTCGAAGAAGGGGGGCATCCCTCTGACCAGCTTTGGGAGAGGAAATTAGGGCTTTACAGGAGTTGAGTCCTCATCCAAATTTCCTTGTTTCTTCCCAACCAAATGGGACACAAAGTGCGGTCTATGTGCCTCCGGGAGCAAGGAAGGTCCAGGACAAGATATCCGTGCTCATTTTGCCTGGCCAGTTTCCAAGCCTGAGTACTTCCAGCAGTCCCCCAGCCCTGCACATGCCTTACATCATGGCACATAAGTAGTGCCATTGGCAAGATAGGCCCAAGTGTAAAGACTTCCTCATTTATTCCTGTCTTGACAGCCTATCTGCCCTTCTGGGGAAGGGGTTTCCTGGGACCGCTTTCCCTTCTCCATGCTGTGGGAGCCTGGGATATGGGTCCCCCCCCTAAATATATGAATGTTTCAGAATGGTCTAGGAACTAAAGACTGTTTCAAAGGTAATCTTTGGTTTCAATTACTTTAAATATAAGGACCTTACCCTTTGTTGATATTAGAGAAAGAGAGAGAGAGACAGATGAGAATGTGCCAGGGTTTCTAGTCACTGCAAACAAACTCCAGACACATGTGCCATCATGTGCATCCGGTTTACATGGGTGCTGGGGAATCGAACCTAGGTCTTTAGGCTTCCCAGGCAAGCACCTTAACTGCTAAGCCATCATTTACTTGATGCCTTTTTTTAAAAAAAAATCATATCTGTTTATACCCTGATATACATTCTTAGGTAAGTCTAATGTCTGCCTCATGTAAGGAGTTTGTAACTTGATCAAGTACCTTGACTCATTTTACCTATCTAGTCTTTTTGTCTACTGAGAAATTTCATCTAACAGATGTGACTATTGGCGTTCAAAAGAGAGGAAGTATAAAGAGAAACAAAGTTGTATGCCATTTGTCATTCCCTTTTTCTTGTCAGAGACAATTGGCCATTTTGTCTCTGGACAGGATCTGGAGAACACATGGCTTAAACTTGCATGGGGTCTGAAATAAAGGGGGCACCATCCCCTTTTTCCAGAGTCCAGCTTGCCATGACTTTAAATAGCATATGTCAATAAGCAAGAGCAAAAGGAAATGACAGTGCAGAGAGCTAAGCATCCTGACATTTCTTGTCTTACTCTTGACGTTGTTTGTTTTTGCCTAGGAAATTTATTTTACCAATTTGTAATACACAGTGTGATAGGGTCTTGTCTATGTGAATTACATCTGTGCTTATGACTTTAAGTGTACATTATTTTTTATCCCACTCCCAGGGATCTCCTATTTCCCAACAAGTGCTATCTCTGCTCTCCCCACCCCTCTCTCTCGACCCAATAAGTTTAATTAGGGTTGCATACAGGAGCATGGATGAGAGGTCATGTACAGGAACATGGGCCACTTAGTGGCTATCCACTGAAGAAAATGCCAAGACAGGATCTTTCTATGAAGCCCTGCCAGGCCTAGATCTCATCAGTGCAGGCTGGCCTTGAACTTCAGGTAATCTTCCTCCTGAGTGCTAGGATTACAACATTTACCACCAAGCCTTTAAAGCATGCTTTTAGGGCTGGAGAGATGGCTTAGCAGGTAAGGTGTTTGCCGGCCAAAGCCAAAGGACCCCGGCTCAATTCCCCAGTACCCAAGTAATTCTAGATGCACAAGGTGGCACACGCTTCTGGAGTTCATTTGCAGTGGCTGGAGGCCCTGGCATGCCCAATCTCTCTGGATCAAATTTATATATATATTTATATATATATTATATATATATTACATATATATATATTTTGAGGTAAGGTCTGCCTCTAGTCCAGGCTGACCTGGAACTCACTATGTAGTCTCAGGGTGGCCTCAAACTCACAGCAATCCTATCTGTGCCTCTTGAGTGCTAGGATTAAAGGTGTGAACCACTATGCCTGGCAAATAAAATATTTTTTAAAAACACATTTTTAAAACAGTCCCACACCATTTTTTTAAATGACATTAGTCTTTTGAATAATTTAAGCCAGTTTCCTTACAGAAGGTCCCACATTCTGGATCTGTGACTCGTCCCTTAGAGCCATTCTTCTTATTCTTTTATGACTGTATTTCCTTTAAATTGGAAGAATTTATTATATTCCTTCCTATATGACACTGTTATTAAGTCAGATTGTGTCATTAAGTATAATGCTAAATTTCATCAGTAGGGTAAATTGATGGTGGCCAAATTTATTCATAGTAAGGTATATTTTCCCCTTTATGATTATTTGGCAATCCATAGCATATGATGCTTTCTATGTGCAATAACTTGATTCTATGTAAATGTTTTCCCCTTTTTAACTTCCTTTCACCACATAGGTTTTAGTTTCATGAGTGATGCCTCATAGAAGCTAAAAACTGGTGGTTTTTCCAGTTTTGGCATTGTGTCTATATTTACTGGCTATGGTTATTTTCTTCTACAAAGAAAAGCTCTCTCACCCATCTTTTTACTATCACTCTAGACTTCCAGAATTTATTATTTTTTTCAATGCTTTACAAATTATAGTTATTCTTCCTAGTGGCCAAATTAATTCACATTTGTCCAGTGAAATACCCTAAAGCTTGGTTGTGTGGGCTTCTGACTCGACTGGATTAGTTTGGGATTCTTTGTTCCTTTTTTGCAAGACATATCAGGCTCTATTTGTATTTTTGTACTTTCTGGGCCTGTGATTAAAAGTCATTCTTGAAATTTTTGTTTATTTATTTGAGAGCGACAGACAGAGAGAAAGAGGCAGATATAAAGAGAGAATGGGCGCACCAGGGCCTCCAGCCACTGCAAACGAACTCCAGACACATGTGCCCCCTTGTGCATCTGGCTAATGTGAGTCCTGGGGAATCGAGCCTCAAACCGAGGTCCTTAGGCTTCACAGGCAAGAGCTTAACTGCTAAGCCATCTCTCCAGCCTCCAGGAAATGTTATTTCTTAAAGAGTAATTTTTAGGGCTGGAGAGATGGCTTAGTGGTTAAGGCACTTGCCTGCAAAACTAAAGGACCTCAGTTCAATTCCCCAGGACCCACGTAAGGCAGATGCACAAGGTGGCATGCATGTCTGGAGTTCATTTGCAGTGGCTGGAAGCCCTGGCCTGTCTATTCTCTCTCTCTCTCTCTCTCAGTCTCTCTCTCACACTTGCTTGCTCTGCCTCTTTCCCTCTCTCAAATAAATAAATAAAAAGAATTAAAAAAAAAGAAATACCATTTCCTTTAGTGAGGAATGGTACTTAAATACTGAGATAGGGGCACCCCCTAATAGAGTGACATTTGTTCTAAGAAATACATATTGAAATATTGAAAAATTCTTATTTAAATTTAACATCAGGGCCCTCATAATTTATTTACTTTGTCCATTTATTTTCTGTCCTCATTTGTGGTGCTAGGGACCAAACCTAGGTCTTTGCTGGGTGTGGTGGCACACACCTTTAATCCCAATACTCGGCAGGCAGAGGTACAGGATTGCTATGAGTCTGAGGCCATCTTGGAACTACAGTGTATTCCAGGTCAGCCTGGGCTAGAGTGAGACCCTACCTGGAATATCCCCTGCCACAAAATTTGTTTCTAGGGCTGGTGATATGCCTCAGCAGTTAAAGGCATTTGCCGGCAATTCCCCAGCACTCATATAAGGCCAGATGCAAAAAATGGTGCATGTATCTGGTGTTTGTTAGCAGTGGCAAGAGATCTGGTATGTGTATACACACACACACACACACACACACACACACATTTAAATATTTTAAATTAAAAAATCAGTTTTGCCAGGCATGGTGGTGCATGCCTTTAATCCCAGCACTCAGGAGGCTGAGGTAGGAGGATCATGTGTGAGTTTGAGACCAGTCTGCAACTGCTTAGTGAATTCCAGGTTAGCTTGGGCTAGAGTGTGACCCTACCTTGAAAACCAAAATAAGACACACCAAAAAATCAATTTCTATGGGCTCAATTGTTATGTGAAATTGGGGCTCACAGAATCAGCACCAGAGGCTCAGTGGAGTATCAGAATGAAAGTTTATTTTCATGCAAGTGTGGGCCCAAGAGAATCTCTTCAAAAGCCTGAATCCCGATTCTTGGTGGTTCAGAGTTTATAAACCATATCCTTGGATTACTCTCATTGTTGTTAGGTCTCAGAGCCCAGTGCCCAGAGCCCCGGCCTAGTGCCAGAGACCTTGAGTATGAGATAGTCAACTTTTACAGAAACAGCAAAATGGTTAGTTAGCAGATAGATGCCTGTGACCGTGCTATGGAGATAAAAAGAAAACACAAGATAATTCATAGTTCAGGATAGGAGCTGCAACACAGATCATGGCCTTGAGACAATAAGAATAAAATACTAGTGTTGGACATAACCAGCATAAAAGACTATATAGTACAGGACATGGCCAATACAAAAATCTATGCAGTATAGGACATAACTTTGGGGTAGGGATTTATAAATCCCCAATTTCCATCTCATAATGAACTTTATTCTTTAGTAGTACTGTTTTCTTTAGTGACTCAGGTAAAATATAGAATAGCTGAACATATATATCCTAAGACTAGCAAGGCAATGAATAAACCTTTCAATGGATCACTATAACTCATGAATATTTAAGAACCTGTACCAGCCAATACTTATTTTTCCCCCTCATCAACTTTGAATGGATATTGCCACTTAGCATCATGTGAACATACATGCGACTCAAACACAAGCAGGGCGTGGTGGCGCATGCCTTTAATCCCAGCACTCGAGAGGCAGAGGTAGGAGGATTGCCATGAGTTCAAGGCCATCCTGTGACTACCCAGTTAATTCCAGGTCAGCCTGAGGCAGAGTGAGACCCTACCTCGAAAAGTAAAAAAAAAAAAAAAAAAACCCTCAAAAACAATTAGCTAACCCTCCAGCAGATCTCCATACAAAAATTCAAAACACCTCTTACAACTACCCAAAAAGGAATGCATTGCATTTGCAATTGTGATGAGTACATATGTACCCCTAATTCATCACTGTAAGCATCTATTGATATAAAAAAGGTAGGCAAATCAGGAACTACTTTTAAAAAACTTTATTTATTAATTTGAATGAGAGGGAAAGAAAGAGACAGAGAGAAAGAGAGAGCACGCATGCACCAGGGCCTCCAGCCACTGTAAACAAACTTGGGACACACACGGCACCTTATGCATCTGGTTTATGTGGGTCCTGGGTCCTTAGGCTTTGCAGGCAAGTGCCTTAACCACCAAGCCATTTCTTCAGCCCTGGAACTCATTTTATTTTTAATTTTTTAATTTTTTTGGTTTTTCGAGGTAGGGTCTCACTCTAGCCCAGGCTGACCTGCAATTCACCATGGAGTCTCAGAGTGGCCTCGAACTCATGGCGATCCTCCTACATCTGCCTCCCGAATGCTGGGGTTAAAGGTGTGCGCCACCACACCTGGCTGGAGCTACTTTTAATCAGGAAAAAATACACAAAGCTAAAGAGTGAAGTCTTCCATTAGACTACCTTGCATTCATTCATTATGTACTGTTCCTCAGTGTACTGACACATTTCCAAAGGCTCCAGCTATACTTTAATCTAGTAGTCTTTAATTTTTCCTACATAGAAAAGTATATATATATATATATAGAACATAAATTGGAGCTTTTACATTTTATTTAGCTAACTGGGTTCCAATGAAACAAACGCCAATTTTAAAGAAGTAGAAGTTTTTAAATACTGCTTTTCTGGTTGAGAGGTGTTTTTACAAAACTGCAGGTTGAACTCAGGGATTTGTAGATGTTAGGTTAATGTTCCCTTTGAAGAATACATTTTAGCTGTCTTTGTGGTACAGGGATATAATTCTAGCTACTTGGGAGGTTGAGGCAGGAGCATCGCAAGTAAAAGGCTTATCTGTGTACAGAAGTTCAAGGCCAGTTTGGGAAACTGTATTACTTAGAATTCTCTAACTAAAGTACTATACAACTCTTTACAGTTCTTTTATGAGAATTAAAATTCAATATAGCTTTTATTATTCATTTATTTATTTTTGAAGAAGGGTCTCATTCCAACCCAGGCTGAACTGGAACTCATAGCCCAGGCTGGCTTTGAATTCATGGCAATACTCCTACCTCATCGTCCTGAGTGCTGGGATTAAAGATGTGAGCCACCACACCCATCTCAGCTGTTCTTTATAAAACTTACTTAGATGAAGAAGTTAAAAAAAATTCATGAAGATTGGATTTGAGACCACTCCTGTCTGACACTGAACACCTAATCAAGAATTTATGGCTGGGGAGGTCATAAGCTTAAGGGAGGAAAACTACTACTGTTGTCTGATTAAATGGATATACTATACCAACTAAACTGCCCTCTATATACTTGCTTATGATACTTTTTTTTTTTTACTTTTTAAAATTTATTTATTTGAGAGAGAGAGTGAAAGAGAGAGAGAAGGGTGTGCCAGGGCCTCCAACCACAGCAAATGAACTCCAGGCACATAGGCCATTTTGTGCATCTGGCTTACGTGGATTCTGGGGAATCAAATCTGGGTCTTTTGGCTTTGCAGGCAAACATCCCAACTGCTAAGCCATCTCTGCAGCCCTGCTACTCTCTTTTGGTTAGAGAACCTTCTCTTTTCAGATGGTGGTGGCCACTGGGAAACTCAAAACTCACCAAAGTGCTGAGAAGAAATGAGCACTCTGAGACATCTCTATCACACCCTCCAAAATTCAGGGAATATTGTGGAAGAGGTGGTGGAAAGAATATAAGAGCCAAAGGAAGGGGAGAAGTGCTTACAATACTGTCTTCCAGACACAAAGTGGCCTTGATATTCATGACCTCACAGTGGCTGATGCTACCTACATGAGAACTGCATAGTAGAAAGGGGATAAATGATGACATCAAAGTAGGACTAGTTGGAAAGAAAGGATTCAGTGGAGGGGCAAATTCATGAGGGAGGAAAGGGGGGGTTGAGGGAGGGGGGGTATGATCATGGCATATCGTCTATCTGAACAGAAGTTGTCAACTAAAAGTCCCGAGAATAGAGCTGGGGATGGTGGCGCACGCCTTTAATTCCAGCATTGGGAGGCAGAGGTAGGAGAATCGCCATGAGTTCAAGGCCACCCTGAGACTCATAGTGAATTCCAGATCAGCCTGGACTAGAGTGAGATCCTACTTTGGAAAACAAACAAACAAAAAACTGTGGAGCCTGGCATGGTGGCACACCTTTAATCCCACACTCGGGAGGCAGAGGTAGGAGGATCACCATGAGCTTGAGGTCACCCTAAGACTACAGAGTGAATTACAAGTCAACCTGGGCTAGAGACCCTACCTCCAATCACCGACTCCCCCCCCCCCCCCCCGCCAACAACAACAACAAAAAACTGTCAAGGTAGTACAGAAATCTATACTGGAAGTTATAAGAAATATTGCCTTACTTTCTGACAAAGGACGCTCAGGTAGTGCTCTCAACATAGTTTTTTTATTCTTGTTTTTTGAGGTAGGATCTTGTTCTAGCCTAGGCTAACCTGGAATTCACTATGTAGTCTCAGGGTGGCCTTGAATTCATAACCATCCTCCTATCTCTGCCTCCTGAGTGCTGAGCTTAAAGGTATGCATCACCACACCTAGCTAACTGAAAACTTTTTACACAGTTGTAAAGGAAGGTCCTCCTAGCATCAGTCTTTTTTGTGTGTGTGTGTGTGCATCAGTTTATTTGTTTATTTTTAATTTTAGAGAGAGAGAATTGGCCCACCAGGGCCTCAGCCACTGAAATTGAGCTCCAGAGTCCTGAACCACCTAATGGGTATGTGTGACCTTGCACTTGCCTCACCTTTGTGCGTCTGGCTTACGTGGGATCTGGAGAGTCAAACACGGATCCTTAGGCTTTGCAGGCGAGTGCCTTAACCGCTAAGCCCTGCATCAGTTTTTAAAATACACAAATAAGAACAGTTGTCAAACACTTTCTACCTTAAGCAAACTTCTCTTTTATCCCAGATCTTGCCTTAATAAAAATCTCTATTTTTTTTTTTTTTTTTTTTTGAGGGAAGCCCAACAGGCTGGCCTTTTTTTATGCGAGAGAATGAGACAGAGAATTGGTATGGCAGGGCCTCAGCCACTGCAATCAATTCCAGACATGTGCACCACTTTGTGTGCACGTGCGACCTGCTTGCATCACTGTGCATCTGGCTTACATGGGGTAGAGTCAAACATGAGTCCTTAGGCTTCACAGCCAAGTGTCTTAACCACTAAGCCATCTCTCCAGTCCACAAATCTCTATTTTAGCTAAGGTAAATTCTTTCTGTTTTGTCTTTCCTCTTAATTCTAGCCACACAGTGCTGCCCTCTCATCACTGTCAATTTTTAACGTTTATTTTTTTGGTTTATCAAGGAAGGGTCTTACCCTGTCCAGGCTGACCTGGAATTCCCTATGTAGTCTCAGGCTGGCCTAGAACTCACATTAATCCTCCTACTTCTGTCTCCCAAATGCTGGGATTAAAGTTGTGCATTATCACGGCTGGCCATATCAATTTTGTGGGTTTTTTGTTTTGTTTTGTTTTTTCGAGGTAGGGTTTTACTCTAGTCCAGGCTGACCTGGAATTTACTATGTAGTCTCAGGGTGGCCTTGAACTACCTCTGCCTCCTAAGTACTGGGATCAAAGGCATGTTCCACCATGCCTGGCCATTATCAATTTATGTTATTTTCCACCTGTTACACAAACCTGATCCAGTTTCATCTTCACAGATTATCTATGAGGGTGTGTGTGCATCTGAAGAGAAGACTCCTTCAAAAGAAAGTAACAGTTCAAACTGGCCATCTCAGAGAGGGCTCAATATACTCAAACCCCCTTCATTCCAAGGAAGGATCCTGCTTGGTATACCTTTGTCTTTTTCTTTCTTTCTTTCTTTTTCCGAGGTAGGGTCTCACTATAGCCCAGGGTGACTTGGAATTCACTATGTAGTCTCAGGCTGGCCTCCAACTCAGTGATCCTCCTACCTCAGCCTCCCAAGTGCTGGGATTTAAGGTGTGCGCCACCACACCAGATGGTTTTATTTTTATTTATTTATAGATTTTTGGTTTTTAGAGGTAGGGTCTCATTCTAACCCAGGCTGATCTGGAATTCACTATGTAGTCTCAGGGTGGTCTTGAACTCAGGGCGATCCTCCTACCTCTGCGTCCGAGTGCTGGGATTAAAGGCGTGCGCCACTACGCCCGGCTCTTGTTTTTCTTAAATTGAAATAAAATGAAGAACATATGGAGGAAAAAAAGGGTGTAGTGGTGATAATGCTGGTGAAGCTGAGTGATCAAAGTTGAGCGCATACCGGTGTGACCCGGAGGGTTTGTTCAGATTGTTGAGCCCTCTGCCCTTTCCGGTTTCCGGATCCGGGTCTGGGGTGGGGCCTGTCCCGTACCTATCCAGTGTATGCGGCCCGGGGAGCACACCTCAAAGCTAACCAAAGGGTGCAGGAAACCAGGTCAGTCTCATCACCTCCAGCCTAATAAGGTAACGCCCCCAAAGCCTCAGGAAGGGCGCCATAACACCCAGCCGAGGAGGAATACGAGCCGGATCTGAGGTAAGACGACCTTACATCTCGCGCCCGGCGCAGCCCAGCTACGCCATTTCCGCCCCGTGAGGACACGCCCACCCCCTGACTCACGACAAAGCTGCCGTCTTAGAGGGCGCCAGGCATCACGTGACTCGCGCGACATATCGCGAAGGGTTGGTATATCTCGCGAGATTTGACGCGCCTTGTCTTCTCCTTACAGCCGGCTTTCTTCCCCTCCCCCTCGTCGCCGGCCGAGTTTTTCCTTTTCAGAGTCTCCTTGTCGACGCGGAGATTTTTTTTTTTTTCTTCCTGCAGCTGCCTCTTCCTCCGCTACCGCCGCTGGCCTCGCCGGCCCCGGACCCCTTCCCGCCGCCCCACCCCCAGCCCCACACAAGGTAACTAACCCCCCGGAGTCTCGGCCTCGCTGGTCTCCGGAGTTGAAATGGAGGCTCGAAGCCAAGAGGTCCGGGCGCGGGCGGCAGGCCCGGGAGCCCCCGCTCCTCTCCCGCGCCTCGGATTCGAGCGGCCGCGGCGTGCGTGGGAGGTTCCGGGCCGGGGAAGCGACCGGGTGTGGTGAGCACGGCCGCGGGATTCGGCGGAGGCCCTCGGGAGGGTGTGTGGGGCTCCCGCGCTCCCCCTGGAAGCTGGTGTTTGCCGTTTCCAGGTCCGAAATCCGCGACGACGTCGGGCGGGCTGTGCGGTGCGGGGTGACTTGGGGCGTGAGCAGCCTGCCCTCCTTTAACCCTTTGCAGCCTGAAGGCGAGGCCCCCGTGTCTGCTTACACTTCAGGGAATGGTTATCCATCTCATTTTTAAGAAATTCAGTGAACTGGATTTGGCGGAAGGCACATTTCTTAGATTACAAGTGAGTGTATTTGTGCCATTACTTAAATCGCATCGACAACCTGCGTCAAGAGACTGGGTGGAAGATTTTTGTTCTGGAGAACTACATGCACTTTTATAGCTCAAGTAGAGACAGAAACAACATTTTTCAATTAGGAGCTGGAAACATTCTTTCATGTTATATTTTTCTGCTCTTTTACAACAAAATACTCCTTTTTTTTGTTTTTTTGTTTTTTCGAGGTAGGGTCTCACTGTAGCCCAGGCTGACCTAGAATTCACTGTGTAGTCTCAGGGTGGCCTCGAACTCACGGCAATCCCTCCTCGTACCTCTGCCTCCTGAGTGCTGGGATTAAAGCCGTGCCCTACCACGCCCGGCTGCTCCTTTTTTTTTTTTTTAAGGTGCCGAAGTTTTTCTTTTCTTTTTTTCCCACCCCAGCAGAGTCTCATTCTAGCCCAGGCTGGCCTCAAAACTCATGGCGATCCTCCTACCTCAGCCTCCCAAGTGCCGGGATTAAAGGCGTGACCCACCTACCCACCATGACCAGCCCAACCGTGATTTTTTTCTTTTTAGGCACATTCGCTTCCTGTAATAGAAATTACAAGAAAGCTAGAAATTTTCTCCTTTTTTTTGTCTTTTTATGTGGGATTTATCCGACCTGTTGGTAATTTTTAAAATCGCTATCACCTTGAAGTTCAAAATAAGTATAAAAATAATGGTGATAGAGCTTCCAAGTTAATAAGTAGGAGTAAAACTGGTTAATTTTAGTTTCTTTTTAAATTTTTGTTTATTTGAGAGAGGAAGAGAGAGATAGAAAGAGGCAAAAAGAGAGAATGGGTGCACCAGGGCCTCTAGCTACTGCACAGGAACTCCAGATGCATGCGCCACCTTGTGCATGTGGCTTTCCTGGGTACTGGGAAATCGAGCCTCGAAACTGTCTTTAGGCTTCACAGGCAAGCGCTTAACCCGCTAAGCCATCCCTCCTACCCAATTTTAGTATTTTTATAGTTTGATATTTGACTGACTCTTCATGGTCTTACTCTGGTTTTTCCAGGTAGGGTTTCAACAGCTCAGGCTGGCCTCGAACTCACGGCGATCCTCCTGCCTCTGCCTCCTCAGTGCTGGGATTAAAGGCGTGTGCCACCACACCCGGCATGGTCTTACTCTTTTCATTGTTTCCAGATGTCAGAGGACCTAGCGAAACAGTTGGCAAGCTACAAAGCTCAGCTCCAGCAAGTAGAAGCTGCACTATCTGGAAATGGAGAAAATGAAGATTTACTGAAATTGAAGAAAGATTTACAAGTAAGTATGACTGGACAATTGTAGTTAAGATTGTTTGAAAGGAGTATTTCTGTGTTTTTCAAATTATTTATTATTTAGAATCTATAGGATAGGTACCTGGGCTTCTATAGAAATAAAATTGATTGTGTACATCAAAAATATTCAGTTTTATAAATCTTGTGCGTTTGTAGGAATTTAAATTATTTTTATTTTTATTTATTTATTTGGGGGAGAGAGAGAGAGAGAGAGAAAGAGTCAGAGAAAGAGAGAATGGGCACACCAAGGCTTTCAGCCACTGCAAACAAACTCCAGACACATGTGCCACATTGTGCCTCTGGCTTACATGCGTCCTGGGGAATCAAACCAAGGTCCTTTGCCATTGCAGGCCAGTGCCTTCACTGCCAAGCCATCTCTCTAGCCCTGTTCATAGGATTTTGAAATATGAATTGATTCTTAAAGTCAGACTTTCATTAGAAGAAACTTGGCAGTGAAGTGGAATGCACTTTTATTTTTTAAAAGATTTGCCAATGGAAAATATAGACTAAGAATTTTAATGGCATATGATTATTAGAAAATGTAACTATTGTTTTTAAAGCTAGTGGGTTATACCTTATATTAAAACACATAAAATATGTTAAGAGATACCCGTTTTCTGTATAAATGTTTCCTAAGTGTTTGAATTTCAGACAAGGATTTAAATTATAGTTATTTATACCCTGTTGCAGTTTAATTGGTATTAAAGGATAACTCAATTTATCATGGGAGAATTTAGGAGGTGTGAAACTTTTAAAACTTGTATTGGGCTTTCAAGACAGACATAACCCTATGATAGTAAATATCTGTTGGATTACTAGATTGATTAGACAAATACCATACATAATTTGTAAATACTGTATATGTGTCCTTTCATCCTAAAAACTTGAAATTCTCAATCTGAACTTAAGAAAAGTTTCCAGGGTGCTTTTTGAATAGATGATCTCTACTTACTGTGTCCTATCTAAACAGTCTTCTTGGTGTCCATTAAAACCATTAAATGTTTAATATTTTACAGTTCTCAGGATGAAAGGACACATACAGTTTTGAATTCTAAAAGAACTTATCTAGGCATAATTAAATGAGTTGAACATTTTAAAATTCAGGTTCTAGATTTAAATAAAAGTACAATAATATGTTGTTTATATGAACAAAATATTTGGGATTACTTTATTTTAAACAGTACCTCTCTTCAATGTATAGAAGCCAGGGCTATGGATTTCAGGGTATCACTCAAGAAGAAAAAGATGTTTAGGAAACAATTTCTTCTACTCTCTGTCCCTTCTATAAAGATAACCCAGTGGTTTTTGTTCCCTGTATCTTCATTTGATGTTGACTGTGAGTGTATTCTGAATATAGGATGACCAAAACAAACCAATCTGAATACTTAAAGTATTCAGTAAGAAAAAGATGTATAGGAAACAATTTCTTCTACTCTCCATCCCTTCTATAAAAATAACCCAGTGCTTTTTGTTCCCTGTGTCTTCATTTGATTTTCTTACTGAGAGTGTATCCTGAAGATGAGGGTGACCAAAACAAGCTGACCTGGATACTTTGAGTATAAGTTTTAGTAGTTTCTTCTTGTCTCAGAGATGTCCACTTATCTCTACTAAATTATAAGAAGTTCTTGTTTTTTTTCTTTGAGGAAAACAAAACATTGTGTGCCCATGTTTTATACTGTATACATATTTGCTGGGCAGTACGAGTAAGGTATATGTGGAACTGGTGAAATAAGAGTGAAACAGCATTATCATCAGGGCCTTTTTAATAGTTACAGAATAAATTATCTTCAGAATAGAGGTTCAGCTGTCTTAATAGAACATAATCTATAATGGGAAGTACTAAATGGAGAAACCATTGTGGTAGACATAGTATATACCTAAAAGGCTTACCTAGGGTTCATTTAATGACCCAGGTGTCATTTATAAAATTATCTTTTCTATGACCATGTAGAACAGAATTCTCTAATAGAAGTTTTATTTTTGTTATGATGAACATGTTCTATATTTGCTGTTCAATGCCATAGCCACATGTGGTTATTGAATATTTTTTAAAAAATTTTAAAGCTTTTTATTTATTTGAGAGAGAGATTGGGCATGCCAGAGCCTTCAGGCACTGCAGACAAACTCCAGATGCATGCTCCCTGTGCATCTGGCTTAGGTCCTGGGGAAATCAAATCTGGGTCCTTTCACTTTTCAGGCAGGTGTCTTAACCAAGCCATTTCCAGCCCTAAAAAATTCTCTCTCTCTCTCTATATATGTTACCTGTATAGTTAGTTAAGTGGTTCAGACACTCGTAATCCCAGCACTCAGTGGCAGAGGTAGGAGGGTTAATGTGAGTTCCAGGCCACCCTGAGACTACATAGTGAATTCCAGGTCAGCCTGGGCTAGAGTGAGACCCTACCTAGAAAAACCACAAAAAGGGGGGGGGGGGCTATTTGTAAATGTTACCGCTTAGTTACTGTTCCCCTTGAGACTCAGTGTAGCTTTTGTTTTGTTATGGGTTCCTCTCTCTGCTTTTTGGGATATATGTGCTAGTACTTAATCCTGCGTGACATATTTGATGAAAAGCCTGCTTAGGCTGTTATTAATGTGTGGCTGCTTTATTTTCATTTTCTGGGCTATCATGGCTTCTAATTCCTGTGCTCATATTTCTGGTAAGGTTTCCATAGCTCGTTTGTGTACTGTCTTTCAGACAGAATAATGTTCCATAACAGGCAACAGATTTGTGTACTGAAGTCCTAACTGCTTTTCTTTTCACTTAGAAGGAAAAGTAGGTATAGTAAAAATCCAGGCTAGCCTAGCTCATGAGCTCCTCAGGCAGCCTATAATGATCCCCAAAATAGTCAATTTCTTAGGCTGTATTGCTGAATAAACTGGTTCGAAAGGAGGCAGGGGTCAAGTCACTTGTCTCATATATTACAGTGGCTCTCTGCATCCCCGAAACGCCTTCCTTCAGTAAGCAGAGTGCTTGAGTGCACCCCATTTGACCTGCTGATATGTAGATCACAACACCTGATGCTTCCTGGAATTGCCGATAACTCTAACTGCTGCCCATCTGTCAGTGAAGGAGCAGTTTCAGAGCTCAGACTTGGGGGAGGAAAATAATTAATGGTATGTACCTTCAAGAACCCCCTCATACATAAAATAGCTTTTCTAATACTTTGGTCCATATGCACATGTGAAGAAAAAAAAAATTGAAGGTTCTTCATAAATTGAGTGGGGCTTGTAAAATCATAGCATTATCATAGGGCAGTAGAGGTGAAAACAGTAGGCTTTTATTTTTAGAAAAAGGGCCATTTCAGCACAGGGCTCTGAAAATTCTTTAAACATGCACAGCTTTTAAGGAGTCTTTTTTTTTTTTTTTTGGATGGCAACATATTTCCATATGAATGTAGTGGAAAAGTGTTATATCAGTTCTAAATCTGAAATCTCCAAGTGGATAAATCATGTTTTGGCTTAATAGTTAAATGACCCCAGGGAGGATATACAATTATTTACTAAGGATTTTGTGGGCTCTTGAGTCAGGCTTATTGGATTACATTCCTGATTAACTGAAAATAAGACTAAATAATTTACCCTCCATTTTGTGTACTATATTATTTTAAACTCTTGCTTTACTTGGATAATAATATCTAAATAAAAGTATTTGAGGGCTATAGGTATAACAGTTGTAGAGCCACTTACTTGGTATGCACGAGGCTCTAGGTTTGGTCTCTAGCACTGAAAATTAATAGGAAGCTATGCTTTAATCTTCAGTGACTTTCCCAAACCAAAAAGATATTTGAATTGCCTACTTGGCAAAACTTAGGGATATTAATCTACTGGATTTTTAACTCACATCTTGAGTTCTGTTTTTTTTGTTGTTGTTGTTGGTGTGTGTGTGTGTGTGTGTGTGTGTGTGTGTGTGTGTGCGCGCGCTTAATTCACAAACCTGACCTTTCTCCAGGTGCCTAGTATTATGTTTTTAAAGGCCCAAATATAGTGTCTCAGAAGTAGCTAGGAAGATTTATTATCTTTAAGAGAGGTAATATTTAACTTTCTTGGTTACTGAACAGAACAACTATTATGAAACCTCAATGGGGGCCAGAAGAAACTACTAGGTAGAGTTGAATTTTGTCCCTAAACATACAACATACAATATGCAGTTTTAAATGTAACTGGGAGAATACATTCCAGGTTCTTAGAAAATCAGATCAGATGATACTGTAGGGCTTCAGTAGAGGGGAGGAGCTCATAGCTTTTTATACTGTTAAGTTTTAACCATCACTAAGGAGTATGAGCCTGAATTTGAAAATTATACTTGCCACACAGAAGCATTGCCCACCTACTGTGTGAGTTACTTCAATGAAGCTGTGCTCATGTGCTTGACAAATAGGTAGAGACTATTTTAAATCATAACTTGATAACATACACACTTGGGTGAGATTCATTATGAATAGGAAGACTGTTGGCTTCGTTTATATATGCCTATAGTATTTTAGTAGAAATGTGTAAGCAGGAACATTTTTGTTTACTAATAAGGCTGCTTTCAGTATTTTAGGGTCTGGGGAGGGCTATGTTGGCAAGACAGTTGATATTACTGCCAAGTAATGCTCTATATAACAAAGGTTGCCTTATATACATGGGGCACTTATAATTGAATCATATTCAGTCTCTCACTTTAGAGAGACTTATCCACTCAAGATAGGCATTCAAAAGTAATACATGGTATAAGTTCAAGCCTATTTTATTTCCATTAGTATTTATGATTGAAGGTACCTACATAAACTTAAATCGTAGCGTACCTATTCACTAGCAAAAATGCTGTATCTCAATCTCTACATGGGCATAACAGTAATCTCAGTAATGTGGTGACTTACACATAAAGAGTACTAAACTACTATGTGGTATAAGAACTATCATTTAAAGCTAACAGGAAGTTAACCATTGTGAATTATAAAAATGTTATGGCTTTTGTTCTTTTTTTAGGAAGTTATAGAATTAACCAAAGACCTATTGTCAACTCAACCTTCGGAAACTCTTACAAGTTCGGACAGTTTTGCTTCTACTCAACCCGCTCATTCATGGAAAGTAGGAGACAAGTGTATGGCAATCTGGAGTGAAGATGGACAGTAAGTGTAGAAAAAAACCTCTAAATATAACATTCAGTAATAAGATACAATGGTAAGATGTTTTTATTCAGTTTGAACTACCCTGTTCTAATCTTCTGTATAGGCAATATCATGTATAGAACTGGTTTAATTCTTGGGTGGTTGCCATTAATACAGTTCGGTTTTAGATGTAGATTGCTGTAGAGGGGTGGCAATGGCTTGAGTTTTAAAGGTTCCAAGATAAAAGACAGATGAACAACAGTTTTCTAAAACAAACAAGTTCCATTTTCCTCAAATTGAAAATTGAGTGAATGGTTGATTATCTCATTTCTGGGAAGTGCGTGCACTGAAATCAATCCTTCAAGAAATAACTTTTTCTCAAATTGAGTAAAGTGCACTGAGTAAATAAAAATGTAAGAGACTTCCTGGCACTATTTTGATAGCAGGTGCCTAACTCCAAACTACTCTTTGTATTATTTTTGTCAGAAGTTTAGTTTAGTTACATGTGATAATTGAATCACTGCAATATAAGTCTTGTAGGCTGAGTACTAAATCTTTACTCACCTGCTTACAGCCATGATATCTTTACAGGTGTTATGAAGCGGAGATTGAGGAGATAGATGAAGAAAATGGCACTGCTGCAATCACCTTTGCTGGTTATGGAAATGCTGAAGTGACTCCACTATTGAACCTCAAGCCTGTAGAAGAAGGAAGGAAGGCCAAGGAGGACAGTGGCAACAAACCCATGTCAAAGTAAGTGTGTGTGTGTGTGTGTGTGTGTGTGTGTGTGTAACAGGCTCTTACTATGTAGCCCAAGCTTGCTTGGAATATACCCCAAGTGCTGGAATTACGAGTATGAGTCACTAGACCTGGCTAAAGTCACTTTAGCAACTTAGACGCTTTGCATTTGGGTACTTAATGTACTCTGCATGTTAGATGTGAGTGAGAAGGTTATACTTTTTATCATTGTTCTGGCATAAGATCAGCATTGCATGTTTATGCTTAGGTAAAGTGTAGACATTTTAGTTCATAATTAGGCATTTAATAAATAATACAATACTGGGGCTGGGAAGATAGCTCAGTGGATAAAAGTGCTTGCTTGCAAAGCCTACCAGCCTGGGTTTGATTCCTCAGTACCCACATAAAGCCAGATGCACAGATGGCAGCAAGGGGCTCTGGCGATTCTGTTCGCTCACTCTGAAGTAACTAAAAATATTTGAGAAAAAAGAAAAGCAATAGATAGTAAGATACTAATAATAATATATGGAGGGCATGTTACTACGTTTTTATAAGCCAGTTGCTCAGGCTCTGCCACAGTGAAGACCAGCTTAGACCTTGTCTTTACTGAGTTATATCCAGAAAAGAGAACACACAATCAAGGAAGTGTTTTAGGGCAGGGGATGTAGCTTGGTAATACACAGTGCTTACCTAGCATGTGCAAATTCCCAGGGTCGGAAAAACCAGTGCTTTAATAAGTAAAAGTTTGGATGGGAGGGCTTGGGGAAGTGGCTCAGTGCACAAGTTCTTGCCGTGCAAGTGTGAGTACTTGTATCTGATTCCCAGAATGTGCATAAGAGTGCACAGAGGCTGTAGCACACATCTGTAATCTCATGCCTATGATGAGATTAGGAGGCAGAGACAGGAGAATCTGCCAGAAACTTGCAGGCCTGCTAGCTTGGCAAATAGAGCAGTAAATAAAGGAGACTTGGCTTAAGCAAGGTGTGGACGTTGAAGACCGACACCTGAAGTTGTCCCTGACCTTGACACATGTGCTTTGGCACACAGGATGAACATGTGCACACTGCAAAAATAAGTAAACAAATTAATTAAAGGGAACATAGAAGAGTTACTATAGTTAACCCAGTGCAGTTTCTTTGAGAAAATAACTTCTAAACCAAGATTGGAAACAACTGGCATTAGCAAAGTAAACTAAGTACTGTGCTATACTACTTAAGTCAATAAGAGCCTAGACAAACTACTAAATATCTCATGTGAACATTAAGGCAAAATGGTTATATATATTATTGGGTTTCAAGGGTTACAGTGGTAGCATTAATTGTGTAACATGTTTTTAACATATGATAGCTCAGTAAACATTTTTAAAAAGTGGGAAGCATAAAAATGGCAGAAGAAATGGTTAAAAATGTGGTACTGAAAGATGGATAATTCAACAAAAGAATTTGCTAGTAATTGTAAGCCATGGAAATTTTTTCTAAAAAATTATTTGAGCGTGAGTGAGAATGGGTTTCCCAGGGGTCCCTGCCCATGCAAACAGAACTCCAGACACGTGCCACTGTACGTCTGGCTTTATGTGAATGCCGGGGAATCCAGGCTGACAGCCATTGCAAGCAAACACCTTTAACTGCTGAGCCATCTCTTCAACTCTGAACTTTTTTGGTTGTTTGTTTGTTTCTTTGCTTTTTCGAGGTAGAATCTCACTCTAGCCCAGGCTGACCTGGAATTCACTGTGTAGTCTCAGGGTGGCCTGGAACTCTGTGCGATTGTCCTACCTCGGCCTCCCAAGTGCTGGGATTAAAGGCGTGCGCCATCACGCACAGCTAGTTTATGTTTAGTTTAATAGAATGCATCTAAGTACTCACACTTCTGGTTCCTAAATTTTTGATTTGCTTTGTTTTTCTTCAGTATTGGCCATAGTATCCTTAGTCTTTATTTGCTAAGCAAGTGCTCTACCAGTGAACTACATAGATCTCCTTTATTAAAGAACACTTTTTCATGGTGCTAGGTGATTGGCATTTTTAAGTTTTTATTTGTGTGTGTGTATGGGCATGGTCTGTGGTTGTCTGCATGTAGCTTTATGTGGGTACTGGGGAATTGAACCTAGGCATCAAGCTTTGCAAGCAAGTACCTTTGACCTCTGAGCTATCTCTCCAGTCTCCCAACATTGATTTTTAATGAAAAGTTGTGCATTTATTTTATTCATAGATGAGTTTGTAAGGTTTTGTTTTTCCACTGTTACGAGGAAGTCATTTTCTAAATCTCGAGTTGACATTTAGCTTTTCTTTTTTCTACACAGAAAAGAAATGATTGCCCAGCAGCGTGAATATAAAAAGAAGAAAGCTTTGAAGAAAGCACAGAGAATAAAAGAACTTGAGCAGGAAAGAGAAGATCAGAAGGTGAAGTGGCAACAATTCAACAACAGAGCTTATTCTAAAAACAAGAAAGGCCAGGTTGGTAATCTTTACCCTTTGTCAGTCTGAGAAATGCTACTGCCATTAAAATAACCTGAAAATGAAAAAGGGAGGTACATGTTTTATTTAGAATCCTTGTCAATATTCACTTTGGCTTATTGAAAAATATTTCTACTAGTCACTGTCTGCAATAAAAAAATTACAAGAGAGAGTTCATACCAACAGTTTTGAAAAATGTTTGTTTCCAAATCACTTAGAGGCAGTATGCTAAACCCTGGCTTTGTTAACATGTTTTGTGAAAAAACCAAGCCTTACTGGTAGATTTCAGGTTCTTGTGGTATGCTTTTCTTTCTAAGCATGTCGAAAGGATGGCCTTTCACCCATAATTTGTTCTTCATTACTATCAAGATTGCCCTACAGTAGGAGATGTTGGATTCTGGAAAAACAGTGCTTTCTTTTCAGAAAGATGTCTATTTTTGTCTCACAAGGGAATTCATAAATTAGGTCTTAGAGCAGGCTTCACTATAATGGTCATTACTGCCAGAATTCTGTTCATACCCAAATGCACTCAAAATTAATAGTGTGTAATACTTATATAGGTTAGAGTAACTGTCCAGAATGAGGTAACTTTCACTGCACAGTTTTGATACTAGGTGAACAAAAGCAGTGTGTTTTCTTTGTAAATGTTGAATAATAAAGTTTGAAGTTTATTTTTTTCACACACTAATCAAGAATGGCTTGTTTCCTTTCCCATAGGTTAAGAGGAGTATTTTCGCTTCACCTGAAAGTGTAACTGGCAAAGTTGGAGTAGGAACTTGTGGAATTGCTGACAAGCCTATGACACAGTATCAAGATACATCCAAATACAACGTCAGGCACTTGATGCCTCAGTAATCACAAGGACTGTCGGATATCACCTCTGCGGGGCTTTACATTTACCTTTTTATCCTTATATTTTTCTAAAGGTAAATTATTTGTTAGATGAGTAAGGAATATGCATTGTCTTTGACTTCAGTAGAATGAAACTTGAAGGAATTGCATTTGATAACTGCTTTTCATTTAACTTCTCATTACTACTTAACCACAGTTCCCTTTGTTGATTAAGGCAACTTTTCTAGACAGATGCTGCTTAAGTCAGCACTTAGATGACCTCCCACTTACCTGGTGTTATCTGTAGACATTCTGTAAGTCATAACTTGGGATTTTCAGGTGCTTTGCACTTGACTCATTCTAGCAATTCATTGGATCATCAAGGTAAAACACCAACCTGCTAAATATTTTTTTCTTTATCTTCAATATTAAAACCTAGCCATTGTCCAGACAAGCCTAAATATAGGTTAATTCATAAATGGCAAGGTTTATTTTGAGGGCTTGCTTTTCCTTCAATAACTTGTTTTCCAGGCCCATTAGGTCATTTCTACAGTTGGTCCACCACTATTTTTTTTTCCTTGAGTTTTGTTTTGTCTAAAAAACCATGTTTAGGATGAACTCCCCTCTAAGTTTTTTTTTTTTTTTTTTTTTAATGTATGTGTGTGTGTATGTATGTAAGTACTGTATGTTTTTTTCCTTTGTTGATTCCTCCCTTGTGGTAGTGGTACCATTTTTGGATGTGTCATGTTTATATGGGAAAATAAAAGGCTGATGTATAGCCCTGTATACAGTTGTAGATACTATTTTTGTAAAGAAAAAAAAAAAACCAAGGCTAAATTAATGAACAAGAGTACTGAATGTTTCATGATTAAGATTTTCTTGTATTTCTTGTGCATTAATCTGACCATAATTTCCCTGTATATTATGTTCATGTAGCTGAGTTTGTAATTTTTACTAACTAGATCAAGTTGCCAGCATTTGTTGGTATAAGTGAACATCACAATTATCCAAGTTGAGTTTAAGCCAAATACATGCATAGAGAAAGGATCTTCCTATTAATGGAAGAAGATAATTTTTAGGATGTGTGTTAATTTCAGTTTTGTATGTTTAACTTTTATTAAAATAAAATGTTTAAAAATTTTTTCCAGGGTGTGTTAACAAAAGGGTGAAGTCTGTAGCAGCCAGCTTTGACACAGTGATCAAACCTTGAATTTGTATGCACAACTGTCATGGAAGGGAATATTGAGTGTGTGAAAATGGTTTCAGTAAATCCTTAAGTATTCCTTCCATTAGGCATGAGAAACTGATCCTAAAGGACCAGTGGATGTGTTGGGAGATTAATTGTAATTCTTTCACAATTTTTTTTTCACCTAAAGAACATTTTTATTTGATTTTCAATAACAATACTGTCTTTGATTTGTTTAAAAAAAGTCACATTACAGATGACATGACTGGAAACCAGTTCAGGAGCAGCCAGTGGGCACCACTTCTTAGTTTAGGGACAAATTATTAGCAAACTTGAGACCAGCAAGGGTAAAGAATTTCAACTTCCAAACACAGTACAATTTGGGGATACTATAACCCAGCAAAAAGTAACTTCTAAATTTTGTTTAAAAAAAAAATAACCTTTTTCTCAACAAAGTGCTGAGCTTTCCATGAAGTTTTCTGGCGTGCAATATGCAGAATTCGGTAGCAAGTATTTGCAATTTAAAAGTCTTTGCATATTCATATGTATGTACCTGGTGGGTGAGTTTGAGTACCAAAACATCCACACTGAGCTAAAGTGGCCTTTGAGTTGGACCAAGAAATGTTTGTTCATTACAGCATGGATGAGGTCATTCTGAATCCAGGCTTCCCCTCCTCTAGAATTTCCAAAGAAAATACTGATGTAGCTGATAAACTTATTCATGAAAACAAACTATACTCTGTCAGAATGGTAATTGTAATGTATATGCTAGTATGACATAATTTTAAGAATTTTATGAATTCTGCAGTTTCTGGGCTTAAGCTAAATCTGAAATGGATTAGTTATTTAAAAGTATAAAGTTGGGATTGAGGGATGCTTTAATTGGAAAATGACACCTACACAAAGTAGCATTATTGGCTTGTAAAGGTATTGCAGAGTCAGAAAAGTAGACGGGAATAATACTCCTCTGGATACATCCCTTCACTCCTCAGACTTAAGCTGTTCTAGTGGTAATAGGCAGTAAGCACCCCCAGTCTAATAGCTGCTGTGCCAAGTGGCAAGTAAGGCACATAACCCCTTTCTGTGTGGCCTAGAAGTTTCCAGAAGGTTTCTGTAGCACCAACATCCAGAATTTGATTCTACTCTTGCTTGAGAGTTCTTTCACAAATTTTAATTGGTAAAGTGAAAAAGTAATGAGACGTAGAATTCTTCTACATGAGTCTCTCTCCTAGCCCAGTGGGTCATGTTTTTTCTTCCTAAACATGAAGGACAAGAAGACACAAGTTACTATAGGACAGGGCTACTTGGACTGGGGATGGAGCCCTAGTAGTGCTTGCCTAGCATGTAAAAGGCCTCGGATTGGATTCCCTAGCATGGGAGGTTAGAGAGAGAAGGGAGGGTTAAAGCTGGAACACTTCTATATGAAAAAATTAAAATAAGCTAGGTGTGGTGGCACATGCCTTTAGTCCTAGCACTTGGGAAGCTGAGGTAGGAGGATCTTTAGGTTTGAGGCTAGCCTGGGGTTAGAATTAATGCCAGGTCAGCTTGGGCTACTGAGACACCCTACCTTATAAATATATATTAATTTTATTCTTGTAACAAACGTCTCAAGAGTGTGTTCACAGTTGCAAGGAAACTCAGTAGCAAGACATCTTTAGTATGATTGTGTGACCCCAGAAAATGGTTTGAAATTGCTTTGGTATGTATATTGGAATAGTACTTGTTGCTTGCAGTTCTGTTGTCACTGAGCTCATATGCATTCCTCTTTGACCAGTGGTCCTTCTTTTCTTTAAAATCTTGTATTTTTATTTATGTTTGACAGAGAGATAAAGGGAGAGAGAGAATGGGTGCGCCAGGGCCTCCAGCCACTGCAGACGAACTCCAGATGCATGCACCACCTTGTGCATCTGGCTAATGTGGGTCCTGGGGAATCAAACCTCTGGGTCCTTTGGCTTTGCAGGCAAATGCCTTACCCACTAAGCCATCCCTCCAGCCTGGGCCTTCTTTTCTGCATATTAATTTTCCTAGTGGCTTTGGCTTAGAAGAGAGAAAAGAATTGACCATATCACAACTTGATGAGTACTTCTCACAATTTCATGCTGTAGTTTAGTTGAAAAGTTGTTTCATACCAGTAGTACTTTTCAAGCAAAGGCAGTTTTAAGCTTTCTCTATTCTGAAATCAAATAGAAACCCTAGCCCTACAATGTTTTTTAATTTAGAGGTTCCTATATGCCAGAAGAGTACTCTTGAAGCCAAAACTGGCAAACTGAAAGCAAAATATTGATTTGTAAGCCTAAGCAGAACTGGGCTATATTTATCTTCTCAAAGCTTTGACTTTTTGTGTTGACCTGGTAACCCCCGAATTGGTAATCAAATTTAGTAGTAATCACAGTTAACAAATGCTGTTTGTTTTTATTTTTAATTTATTTGCATGCAGAGAGAGAGGATGAATGAATGGACACTCCAGGGCCTTTAGCCATTGCAGACAAACTGCAGGTGCATGTGCCACTGTATGCATCTGGCTTTATGTGGGTACTGGGGAATCAAGCTTTTGGGTTGTTAGGCTTTGCAGGCAAGTAACTGGTTCACCACTGAGTCTAATAGAATACATTGGAAGAGCCAGGATTCTCATCCCACACTACTGTGTGAAACCTGCCCAAACCATCAACTACTTTATGTATAATTTCTTAACCACCTTTTTCTCATCTTATAGAACGGAAATACTTTGAGCATAAGGATAGAGTTAGTATATGGCATATGGTAAGCACTGTAAGAATGCCTGCCATTTACTGTGGAGTAGTAGTGATTATCGGAACTTTTGTTAAGCAGTAGCATTTCACATTACAGTGCATACATAATACCCACCTGCTTATGAGTTGAAGCACACAGTAACACCTTTTGTTGAAATATTACCAAGCCAGGTACAGTAAGTAAATCCTAGTAAAGGGTCTTCATAGTTGCTGGGGGAAGGGTCAAATAAAAAGTATCCCTAATGCTGTTTAAAGTTTTCTGGGTTTTGGGCTGGAGAGATGGCTTAGCGGTTAAGCACTTGCCTGTGAAGCCTAAGGACCCCGGTTTGAGGCTCGGTTCTCCAGGACCCACGTTAGCCAGATGCACAAGGGGGCGCATACATCTGGAGTTCATTTGCAGTGGCTGGAGGCCCTGGCGCACCCATTCTCTCTCTCTCTGTCCCTCTCAAATAAATAAACAAAAGTACTTACAATTTTTTTTGCGTTTTATCCAGGCCAAAGTATGTTTACATATGAACTCAAAATGTTGAATTACTGTTTTTGACATAGTGAAGTGTGCGTATCCAGTACAATTTTATTTTTTTTGTAAATTTTTGTGTGGGTGTGTGGGTGTTCTCTTTGTTGCAAACAAATGTTTCTATGGCTGGCTCTACATGTGTACCTGGGTAAGCAATCCCACTAACCACTGAACCATTTTCCCAGCCAAATTTGATTTTAATACTGAGTGTATATCCCTTGAAAATACCAAAGGATACTAAATAAAGGAAGAAAACCTTTCTAAACCAAGAAGGATTTATATTTGTCTTAAAACCCTTACAGAGGTTTGGTAAATACCTGAATTATATTAATAGAAATACTATGAAGCAGTCAGTATAAGTAGTACTTTTAAAATTCAACAGTAAATGTAAACATTCTTCATATCTAGGGTTTTTGATTTGCAAGTTAAAACTGAATTTTTACTGTAGTGGAGAGGAAAAACATAGCAGGCAGAGTAAACAGGTAATGCTATTGTTGAAACAGATCCAAGTAATTGATTCCCTTTGTTTTGTTCTTTGATGTTTTTAATTTTTTTCCCAAGGTAGGGTGTTGTTCTAGCCCAGGCTGACTTGAAATTCACTATGTAGTCTCAGGGTGGCTTCAAACTCTCAGCGATCCTCCTACCTCTGCCTCCTGAGTGCTGGGATTAAAGGTGTGCACCACCATACTCAGTTGTTCTGTCATTTTAAAAAAATACTATAATATTTACTTTAGAGAATGGGTGTGCCATTACCTCCATCCACTGCAAACAAATTCCAGACACATGTGCCACCTTGTGCATCTAGCTTATGTGGGTCTTGGGAAATTGAACCTTGGGTCCTTTGGCTTTTCAGGCAAGCACCTTAACTGCTAAACTATCTCCAGCCCTAAACAAAAAAAAAAAAATACATAGAGGACCTCTACAGTTAAAGTGGTTCAGACACTGGTGGTATAGCTGGGGCAGGCCAAAGACTTGGCCTAGCCAAGACCAAACAGTAAAAGATGTCAAGTTTCATTTCTGTGAGGTTTTCCAGTTTATGTCGTTACAAAGCCCCCCCCCCCCAGCCACAAATGCAGAATTAACCGAGTTTGTAGAAGTTGACAAACTAGCTAAAAATAGCCAGTTTGAGATAATTTGTCTTGTAGTTCCCAAGCAGTAAACACTCGTAGTTTACTCTATGTACCTTACCAGTTCGTTTTATGAACCCAGTGCAAGTCTCTGGAATATTTAAATAATATTTTCCTAATCAGTCTTTTTTAAGAGCATAGTTAAACTCACTAGGAACAAAGGTTGGCTATTTGTTTGAAGAGCTTTTTCAACTTGGGGGCCAAAATCAAGGACCTTATTTTACTGGCTCATTTTCTCTTTATTTTTTATCTATCTTCTAGATATATTATTTATTTATTTGAGAGAGAGAATGGGCACACCAGGGCTTCCAATCACTGCAAATGAACTCCAGACACATGTGCCCCCTTTTGCATCTGGCTAACGTGGGTCTAGAGAATCGAACCAGGATCCTTTGGCTTTGCAGGCAAACGCCTTAACCGCTAAGCCATCTCCCCAGCCATCATTTTCTCTTATTGAAACTGATGAGTTTTTGTTTCTTCCTCTTCCAAGCCCTGTTATTTACTTTAGCAAGATGCAGTGAATTTCTGACATGAGATAAAGAATTCAGGCTTGGAGCAAACACTTGACTCCATATCCTGGGAACACTAGAGTTGAAGTCCAAGATCTGCAGCCAGGCTAGTTTTCAATAGATGGTAATTGTTAGTTGTTCACTGATCAGAAGTAGCAGGAAGGAGCAAGTATCCCTTTGGTCCTTTTGCCTGGAGTTCCTTCCAAAGCACTGTTAGGTTTGTTTAACCCCACTTCCTTTTATAGTTATCATCTTTCAATATATGTCTTAGAAATAGCCTTTGGGATAGCTAGAATCTTTGTTTTTTGTTTTTGTTTTTACAATGCTATTCTGTGCCCTGTTGAGAACTTCTAAAATACCCCACTTACTGCTCTGCTAATAAAGGCTTTTAAAGCATTCCCCATGGCAAAGAGCTAAGATTTGAGAGAACAGAAGAAATTCCAAAATTACTAGTCAATTGGCAGGTTTGTTTGTTTTGAGACAGGGTCTTGTAGCCCAGGCTGACCTCAAACTCACCATGTAGCAGAGGGATGACCATACACTTGTGATCCTCCTGCCTCCATTTCCAAGCACTGGCCGCATACATGTGCACTACCATACCTGGTTTATGGTTGTGTAGATCACACACAGGGCTTTGTGGGTACTAGGCAAGCACTGTACCAACTGAATTACATTGCCAGCTCAATCAGCAGTACTTTTACAGTGTTTGGTTTGACAATTTATGACTGAAAAGGTACAACCATCAAGAAGTGAATTTGCTGATATATCTCAAGTTATACCACTACACTAGCCTACTTTTAAAGAATCCGGGCTGGGAATATAGCTTAGTGGTAGAACACTCACTTAGCATGTACAAGGCCCCAGGTTTGTCCCTTTAGTGTTGCCAAAAAGAACCCACAAGAAAACCAGTTTTCAATTATATCTTGTATATGGGCAAAGAGAGAGTTGCTGATTTTATTTTCTGACTAAGGTTACTAAATATTAACTAGGGTACTCAATTATACAATGACCTATTAGTATATAATAATGCTAAGCCTCAGGCTAGTCTTTATGAAACACCAGATATTCACTAAAACTGATGAATTAATCTTAACAAGTTTATTGAAAAATTGTATAGGATGTCAAAAGTTGAAGATAGTTAAGGTACAGGCTATAATCCCATTTACTTGTGAGCTTGAGCTGAGAGGATTATTTGAACTAATTAGAAGCTTGAGACCAGTCCAGGGAATGTAGAGATTGTTTAAAAAAAAAAAAAAACTATTTGCCATGGAGTTTTGTTAGTATGAACCAGTATTTATGAAGTGGTCTTCTTCTTAGACCTGGAGTTAGGTAAAATTCAAGATCAGGAATGTAGAATTGAGAAGTTGCATTCATCAAAAGGGAGTACATACCTTGTAATTTCCTTTTAGTACTACACCAAATAAATGTTCAGAATTTTTTTTTAGGGTAGAAGAGTATTTTACATATATCAGTTTAAATCTTTATAATTTAAGATAGGTAGAAAGTTATAGCAACTTTATACTAACCAACAGGCTCCACTTAGAAATTAGGTAACCTGCCCAGGATCTGTCAAATGTGGGAACAGGAAATGTAAAGCCCTTATTTTCTCACAGACTGTTTTGAGAATCTGACTTCTGTTTGGGTAGGGATGAGGTGAGGGTAAAAGGAGGAACAAAGCAGTGGGTTCAAATAAAAGAAAAACAAAACCTTAAAAGGCCAAATCATTTCCTCTGGATATATGGCTAGGTTAAGAGCTTTGCCTCAATCTGTTTTACAAGATCCCTTCCTATTTCTTTCTTTATTTTTTATTTTTATTTATTTATCAGACAGAGGAGGGAGGGAAGAAGGGAGAGAGAGAGAGAGAGAATGGGCACGCCAGGGCTTCCAGCCACTGCAAACGAACTCCAGATGTGTGTACCCCCTTGTGCATCTGGCTAATGTGGGTCCTGGGGAATTGAGCCTCGAACCGGGGACCTTAGGCTTCACAGGCAAGCGCTTAACCGCTAAGCCATCTCTCCAGCCCCCTTCCTATTTCTAAAAGTAGGCATTGTCATGGGGACCAAAAAAGGCATTTTCTAGTTCTCATGCTTAATGCTAACCAAAAAGTCACAATGACTTACTTCATCAGAATCCTTTGGTAAGACACACTAGCATAGGGTTTACCTGTGCCTCTTAATATAAGGTATTTATTTACAAAGGCATTTTAATAGAATAGTACCATAAAGTAAGGTCAATGAGAGGAAATGAGAACTTCTAAACTTGTTTTCAGTTTGCATAATGGTGTAGCCAGAGATTCCCAAAAAAGATCACCTAATAAGAGTAACAGACATCTTTGTATGCTACCCAAAAGCAGTTACCAGGTACAATTAGCCATTGCATTTAGGTTATGTAGAGTTAGTACACTCTAGGTACTTATTTAAATTTGAGAACAGGAATGCAATAATAATTGACACTGCCATTAGCTCTGGGGTTGATATGGTACCATTGTAGAATTTAGGAAGTCGTTGCCTAAAGGTGTGGACACTTTGCCTTCATGGAGAAGAGGTGTTACAAAAATAACTCAAGTATTCATTATTCAGATTTTATTTCTTGCATAACTTGTGTCTTCAAAGTCAATGTGTCTTTAAAAAAAATACCACATCATACAATCTGTCATGTTACCCCCCCCACACACATACAAAAACAGTATGAGAAGTACTGGAGAGGGGGCAGTTGTAGTATGTACTATAGGTTTGTATCAGAGTTTATCAGTCTGTCATCCTGTATACACACAGCAAAATAGCAACACCTACAGTTTGCCAGAGTGATGTTCCAAATCCCAGCCCTAAGCTAAAATTAAGTCAAGTAATACCATGGCAATAACAATAGAACCTCACTCATTGCATTCCCTCTTTTTGCTCTCTTTGTTTTTAAGTTTTTCAAAGTAGGGTCTCGTTCTAGCCCTGGCTGACCTGGAATTCACTCTGTAGTCTTAGGGTGTTCTTGAACTCACAGTATTCCTCCTACTTTGGCCTCCCAAGGGCTGGGATGAAAGGATACACTGCCATGCCCAGCTTGGTCATTTAAAAAAATTATTTTTTTATTACTGGAGCAAGGGAGAGAATGGGCATGCCAGGGCCTCTAGCCACTGCAGACGAACTCAAGATGCATGTGCTACCATGTGCATCTGGCTTACATAGGTTCTGGGGAATAAAACCTGGGTCCTTAGGCTTCGTGGGCAAGTGCCTTAACTATTGGTTAGCACACCCTTTAATCTGTCATTGGCAAAGTCCAAAGTAAACAAATATGTAGAGCACATCTTACCTGGCCAGGAATAATTGTAAGTGAAACCAGAAATAATTTCCCTGGGCAACAAAAGTGAATTTTTTGTTACCTTTTTTCATTAAGTCCCTAGCACCTAAAGTGTAGCAAGTTTTCATGTCGGGTTTCTACAGGCATGCAGTTTTTAACAGATCTACTTCAAAAAGAACCTTTCATTCAAACATAGCACAACAAGGAAAAAATACTTTTGGAGGCACAGGACGAGCACAAGTGAGTATAGATATGCGAGGCCTTATGGGTGGCCAAGATGGTACACTTCATATATAGAAGTGAATGCTGTTAAAGTGCTGTTCACACACAAAAAGATAGTCTAACATTAACACACAACTCAACTGCACTGCTAAATATGGTTGTCTTTATTTTCTTTTTTTTTTTCCTTGCCCAGCCCTATCTAAACATAAAATAAAACTACAGGACTGAAATTAACAACCCATTAAAATCAGCAATAAGTTATGAAAATCATAAAGCTTTTTTTTAAGTACTTAAGGGTAGTTAAATTATTTAAAGAAGACAAAGTCCAAACAGCTGGGGGTAAGGTCTCCAGGAAGGCTTCCCAGGGTAAAGGAGAGGACCAGAGGGAAACCTTGAGAGTTTGAGAGACAAAGGGCACACATGACATCAAAGTGCAGGCTAGAAATTTCACTTAGAAGAAAATAACATTTCTGAAAATATAAGAGCAACAATAGCACCTGCACAGTACAGTGGGTTTATGAGACAGGAGAGAGACTTGCATGTAGAAAATGGAAGCAAATCTTTACGTTAAAATGAGACAAGTGCTGAACTTAACTATGTTAACTATGATAGTGTGTCTACTATGGATATCAGATGGTTAAAAGCTGGTAAAAGGTACTGTTCCTAAAAGAAAACAAAAACAGCATTGACCTTTTTTTCTACTTAGCCCAGACCTCATTCATTTTGTGCACTATAAGGAGTGAGGTGTGAGGGTTTTAATCATTATCAAATGCTGCATCAAAATAGATGATTTTTCCCATGTGTTTTTTTCCACTATAAAAGACATCTATGTTACTTATGGACAAGCTTTAAAAAGATGTCATTTTGGTTTTCAACACATATAAACAGTTATCAAAATCTCAAATAAAAATGCTGCCGTGGCTCAGACCTTGGCCTGCTAAACTGTGCACAGCTCTTCAGATCCACGCAGACACGGAGGCACGTGGAGCTTTTTCCTTCTGGCCCCCAAATCCATACTCCTAGGCCTTGTGTGATAGAGGTTGCCATGCATGGACTGTCCCCATGTTGCCTAGGGGCGGTGAGCTGGCGGTTGGGTGCCCTACTGCTAACGATGCAGGATAAGGTTAGCTTGCTTAGCATGGAATCCAACAGAAAGCTGAGCTGCATGATGATCTCTCAAAAGGCTTCATGGGAGTCTCTCCTTTAGGCATGAAATGAGCTTTATTATTTATTTAATTGATCTTTTTAAAGAATTGATCATCCACAGGCTTCATGATAAACTGTTCCAGGCTGAGTTTTAGGAGCTCTTTAGCTATCCAACATTAATGCCTGATTATTTTGACTTTTCTCTCATTTAAGTTTGATTTTGTTTTTAGGGCCATAAAACTTAGGAAGGGTTCTTAACCCCACCCTTAAATGTTTATACTCAATTCATTATAACCAAACTAGAAAAGAAACAGGATGGATCTCCAATGTCCTCTGAAATCAACTCAAAATAATTTCACACAAATTTTCTGCTGTCATTGGAAATTGTGGTTTTTCCAATATAAATATTTGTTCAGTTGGGGAGATTCTTCCCCACTTTTTGCTTAAATACAGGTCTTTTGACCCTTTTGTTCAAGTATAGTTTTATTTAGTTTTAAAGAGGAGACTTCATGAACCCAATTTAAGAGATTGTATTGAATTGGCCCAGTGAATATTTTGCCCTGCACTGTTATGTCATGCTGGGTTCTAGGAAGTGAATGAAAGTTTGACACTGGCACTGGAGTAACCTTCGTCACTCCCAATACTCTGCAGGCTGCTGTGGTCATCAATGTCACTGATGCTGGTGGTACTTATATTGTCCACTTCTCCATGGGAGAACTCTGTGCTTTCAACATCCACTTCAATCTCCTCTGCCAAAGGGGAGAAAAAGAGCATTAATAACCTTCATATGTACCTTTAAAAATTAAAAGCTTTGAGGTAAAGAAATATAAAATGTTATGTAATAAGCTTATCAATGACCTGGAGAATAGGGACCCTAAAGTGAAGAGACAGGACTATTTTCTACAAAGGAGAATGTCTGGTATACAATGGTGGTCTTAATTTAGGCAGCAAGTTTACTAAAACCCCTTGACGCCAGTCCGTCTGGACCTCCCACCAAAAGCATTCTGCCTACTTGGGAATTAGTGCTTAATATTAAAAGATCCTAACCCCAAGATGTTTAACAACATCTGTTTTGCATTAAGCCAAAACTAATTCTCAGTGCCGTTTATTAGTCAGAGTTGACTTAAAGAGGGGGGTAGAGGAGAAATTAACTTAAAAATAGGAGAACTAGAAAATTTATCCATCTAAGTCTTTGGTGATACCACTATACAGACTTGTACAATTCATAAAGAATTGACCTTTCAGTAACTAAAACATTGTAAAGTACATTTTGAGTGATTTATTTTCTTGCATCAAATACAGTTTCAAGCCCTCCCCTTTTTTTGGTGTGCTAGTAATTGAACCCAGGGCCTTATCATGGACATAATAGTCTGTCATTGAGCTATACACCCTCAGCCCAAAACATAGCTTAAAATAAGGCCCTGACACAAAATTAGTCTCTGAATTATGATGAGATTTACTAGTAAATGCATCTTAAGTTGGTATATAGCCTTAAAAACTAAAGAAAATATCTGAATATATATGTGACCCTACATACCTTGTTAAATAGTCACCAATAATATATATATAACAATACATATTTTAAAAACAAAATACAAGTAAATATTTTTTCCCATAATAACTAGGATAAAAACTCAAGATTTTGCAATCCTCTTATACCTCAAAGCCTGACACTTTACATTTTAATCATGTACTAAGAATGGCAGAATGATAACAGCTGTTGTAACTAAATGATGGGCACACAGTGATTCATTATTCTGTTTTCTGTATTTTTGAGTATGTTTGAAAGTTTCCATTTAAAAAGGCAAAACAAAAATTAGTCTTCAAAATAAAAAAAACAGTGTTGTCTAATATTTTTGAATTCTCAAGATTTCAAGATATCCGCTTTTCCAAATGTAAGGCTTAAAACCATCAATGTTGGCTGGGAGATGGCTCAGCTGCTGTATAAGCATGAGGGCCTGAGTTCAAGATCTCACACTCCCAGACGCAGGAGTCCAAGTCTCCTTCCAGTGCTCCTACAGTGAGGTGGAAGGCTGAGATAAGAGAGTACTTCTAAGCTCTCAGCCCAGCTAGCCTGTGCATGCTGTGAAAAAAAACCTGCTGAAAACAAGGTAGAAGGTGAGGACCTACATCAGCAGTTGTCCTCCACACACACAAAGGTAAAAAACTTTTTATGAGCTGGGCATGGTGGCACACGCCTTTTAATCCCAGCACTTGGGAGGCAGAGGTAGGAGGACCACCGTGAGTTCGAGGCCACCCTGAGACTACAAAGTGAATTCCAGGTCAGCCTGGGCTAGAGTGAGACCCTACCTCAAAAAAACAAAAAAAAAAAAAAAAATTTTTTTTTTTTTTTTATGGTACAAGTCTTGAGGTAGGGTGAACTGCAGATAAAACAGATCAATAAAATTCAGATCCTTTTTGTTTTTTTTCTGTTCTTTAATTCTATGAAAGACAAATGTTCTAGAGCACTGAATATATAGATAAAAACTAATCACCATTAATAAAACATAACATCATTGTGTTTTCTGACAAGTAAATTGAAAGGCACGATACCATTTCTGTAATGTTTGTGTCCCAAATGTATGTCCTCAAACCTAATAATTTGAAAACATCAAACCCAAACCAAGAAACACTGTATAAAAACATTGAAGACATTAGTGAGAAAAATAGTAAAATTTGAATAAAGCCATATTACATAATATTTTTAGATCAACATTAATTTCCTGGTTTAGCTAACTATCACATAAGGGGAAGCTGAGTGAAGGGTAGAGGGGAAGGCTACAATTTTCCACAGAAGAAAATTAAGTCTAAAATGACTTCAAAATACTTTTTTCCAGAAGAAAATTTAGTTCGCAAAGTCACTGCTAGGCAATGTCATCACAGGCAACCTGTGGCTGGGGTCGGAGGCCTTGCTTCCTGGTAGAGCAGTTCTTACCAGCCCAGCACATGTGAGACCCTGGGCCTAACGACCAGCACCGAATGAGATATTCTCACGACAACGCTCACTCAAAAGAAAGCAGATACAGTAGTGTATCTCTCGACCTGCCTTCCCTAAGTCCAGATAGAGATGCTCAGTATTTCTTTAGAGAAGAGACCTACCTCGCTCTGAATCAGAACGATCTGAAGAAATAGTTGATCCAATGCTGTCCATTCGTATTCGTTCCATCTCTTGAGGACCCTGCAGCTGCTCCAGTCGCCGCTTTAAAAATCTCTGTTCTCGTTCCAAGTTCTCAAGCTGGTGCTGGCTCTTCCTTTCAGCTTCTTCAAGTTTCTAAAATGATGAAATTTTATTTATATTTGTGTACAGTCCACTCTAAAATGGTAAATCTGCTTTCTGCCTAACATCATCACAGATTTTTTTCCCTTTGGCAGGGAAAACATTATATATATGAATATATATGACTTATGTATGTAAAATATATATGTATTATGTGTATAAAATACACATACTTATGTTTTAAATACCACAAATAGTCATGTCTTTACTTTTTTGTATATAAATGCTACATTACTTGAACAAGATGGAATTATAAAAGTTTGTGAAGTAATTTCCACAAAGGAGAAACCTCCTGTAATGTATCTGATGGAAAAATACTGAGGGGCACAGCCAAATAAAACCATCTCCACAAGAGGGCACAACTGCCTGCCTTCAGGATAACAAAAGTTAATTGTTATTTTCCTAACATTCTCAGCTCTTTAAATGGCCACTGTCAAAATAATTTAGTTTAATCATGTTGCTTCCATCAGATTAGCTCATGGTTTTTTAGAACGATTTCACTCGAGGCCAGTTATGAAGAAGGATATGGTAAGCTAGCTAATATAAACTAACAGGAATCGTTGCTAATAATTATACCAGGATCCAGAAAATCGTGCAAATCTGAAAATAAAAATTCTCACCTTGATATGTGCTTTGGCTTTGTTGAGCAAACCAAGTGTCGTGTGCCTGGTGCAGTCTGGTCCCAGTGGAATCAGAACTTTTAAGCGTTCTAAACACAAGCGTAGATGAGCTCGTCTAAGAATGATACACACACACATAAAAGCTGAATTAGCACAGCACATTAAAAGCAAAAAAATCTACTAAAGAATTAATAATAAATATACAATCATTTTTTATTGTTCAGCCTGCAACCATGTTTTACCCCAATTCTTCAAAGTACATGCAAGGATAGGGAGCCTACACTTTAGTTTCTGCCATTTCTGTTCTCTGCCGATACAAGTTACTTCATGTTATTATCCCCAGTGGTAATCTGTCAGAGATGGTTTATTGTTTAGTCCACCCCATAAACTCTCTACTGTATTGTTAAAGTGGGCAAATATACTGCAGCAATTGTGCTTAATTTTGAATGTTTACAACCATAGGGAAGAATTAGGGATTCAGCTATGATACCTAAAGGAAGATAAGATGCTCCCGAATTTCCATTTCCTCCCACCTTTTAATTATAGATACATACACACTCCTACTTCTCAGAAAGTATAGCCACCCTGTGGTGTATGTTGTTATGTATGAGGTGGGATCATATGAACACTTCTGATCTTCAAACATTTCTTTTAATAATAGCAATTTCATATGACTCAGCACAATCGAAATAGCAAGATTTTTGTGACTAGCTACCCAAGGGTAAAACCCTTTTAAAAATATTTTACTTATTTGAGAGAGAGGGAGAGAATGGGTGTGCCAGGGCCACCAGCCACTGCAAACCAACTCCAGATGCACGTACCACCTGTGCAGCTGGCTTAGATGGATACTGCGAAATCAAACCTGGGTCCTTAGGCTTCACAGGCTGGTGCCTTAACTGCTAAGCCATCTCTCCAGCCCCTAAAGCAAATATATCTTGTGTTCAGTTCTTGCCATTGAAACAACCTATATGTTGAGTCTACTATCTCATTAACTTAATTTCCTTTTCCCTTTTCCACTCTCATGACTTACTCCAAATTTTCTACACAAGGAAAAGGTGACTGAGTTGTTTACTGAAAGCCATTGCATTCTCTGATTCACCTCCTGTGTGAAAATATCTGGGGAAATTTTTCTTGGAAATGTTAGCAGAGCCTCATGGATTTACCTTCCCTGAACTATGATCATGGTGATTAGAGTGAGTTCTAGGTACAAAGTTTTATTCTAAAACAATACTAGTTTGCATGTCAGGTTCTGTGTTTTAGAAGGCATAGCAAAGTTCAGCAGCTAACAGTATATATCTGAAAAGAAAATAGACAAATGTGTTTGTAATTTACCCCTTCTACTCCTTCAAGAGCTTCAACTGAACTTTTAGCAAATCTCAACTTCATCAAGAACAAGACCCTCCATTTTCTTCTCAAACAGGACTAAAATGGTTTCACTAGATCACCAAACTTTGTTTTAAATACAGAACATAATGTCAAGTGAAATTTTCAGATGCTAGCAGATTGAAGATGGGTAGGGGAGGTGATAAGCAAGGACGATTAAGGGTAGTGAAGTTAGACATTTGTCTGATAAACTGTCAAGACTGAGCATCCACTAGCCCTGATACAGTTAAGAATTTTAGGATTTCCATTTCAGATCTTTTTATTCAGTTCATCATCTCAAATCTACTACCATGCTACACTCTGAAGCCTGCCATACTTGATACAGATAAAGGAATGTTTTCATTTCTCTAAATTAATGACGTTTTAACAGTTTTAAAGTCACTCTACTCCTCTGCCATGCTACCTAAATCTCTTAGATGAGGAATCTCATACAATCAGACCACTCTTGCCAACCAGATCACAAATAACACAAAACTACATACAAGGTAAAAAGTGTCTTTACAGTGCTGTATTAGGGTTACTATAGGATATACCTAACGAGTACAATCATATGGCATGACCATGGGTAGACATTCTTGCTAATAGAGGCTCGACTCTGAGTTCAGTTTTCTACAAAAGTTAACAGAGGAACTAGCATAAGGAAGCACGCTACAAGAATGGCTCTGTCAATTTTGTTCTACTTAGCTCCAGAAATCTGGTGTATGTCATAATCAACATCTACATATAGGTGAAGAAACTTTAGGGTGATCCTTATTAATTAAAAGTTAAGAACAAAAAAGGAAGTCTAAGTGGCTAGGGTTCATAGTAGAGGACTTACCTACCTAGCAAAGCCCTGGTATGATCCCTAACAACACACACAAATATTAAAATGTTTTTTCCCTCTGTTTTAAAAAATATTTTCAATTGTGTACTTTTGTGTAGTCAGCACTGTTTTAGATACTTCCTTGATTGGTAAAAGTAAAACACACACAAAAGAAAAAAGATAAACTTTTCAGAATTAATAATCCAAACTATAGAACAAACTTACTGTATTATTTCATTTGGTTCATACTGAAATGAGTCATGCTGAGACATGCTAAGAGACAATCAGAATAAATGGAGAAATTGTAACTGAAAGAGAGAGACTTGTAAAAGAACTAAAAACATGACTTTGGAACTGAAAGGTATTTGTCTATGAAGAAGCAAGGGTTTTCTGGGTAATTACACGGAAGATAAAAGGACCTAAATTTATGGATGGGGACCAAATTTAAATGTGAGATTATGGGCCGGAGATACAGTACAGTGGTAGAGTACTTCCCTTGCATGCTTGAAGTTCTTGATTTGAACCCTAGTACTGAAAGAAGAAAGGAAGGAGGGAAGGAAGGAAGGAGAAAGGGAAAAAACCACCAACAAAAATTCTTAAGACTGAAGATCCCTTAGTTTCTTTCACAACTGAGCTAGCATTCTCTAAGGAAATACCAGCTATGATCAGTATTCTGGAGGTCCTTGACAAATTACTTAAATTTATTAAGTAATAAATCAAGAGTTACTCAGACCAAGGGAGACAAGGCTTAATGCCTCAATGAACAGGGAAGGCAAAATCACCTATGAAGAAAGTTTTTTTTTTTGTTAAAAGCTACTACTGATAGTTTCTTCAATCAAGTAATTATAAGTCTGCCCACGGATACAGCCTAACATCAAGAAAGCATACCCTGAGCTACTATGTCCCACATAATTATACCATTCTCTATGTTCTGGAAATACAGACCTACAAAATAGGCATCAATATGAAGGATGAGTGGTGAATGATGTCCATTCTCCTAAGGGGAAGTCTTATCTGTGGAAGCTAAATGACATACCTTTTAGTTTTTGTACTTAAAAGTCAACAGGCATTTGGAAAGTAAAACAACAAAGGTTAGTGCAGTTGAAGGTCACTAGCTAACTAGTTGAGAACTATAATTTTTAGAGTTCCATCCAAGGAATGCAGCTTCCACATGTGTTTATGTCACTTAGGAAAATGCCCCTTCCACGAGCAAATGGTTATGTTCTAATTATAAACTTGAGTTTAATTATATTCTTCTTGATGTGTAAACTTTTTCTCTCCAGCAAATTCCTAGAACAAGAAATGTATGGCACATTCTTTCCTTACCATACGGCTGCCCTCTACCCTTTCCCAACTCCCCTGTTGGTAACCAGATCGCAAGCTTAACCACCAATGACCTAGAAAGGCATATCTTTTGATGCCATCTGGTCTTTTCTTGCATTCATTCTCATGTGACTGGTGGCTCAGAAACCTCCTGTTAGGGGGTTGCCAAATCATAGGCTGTAAGGCTCTGAGGAAGAAAAGACAAGAGACAGAAAGCTTGGTTTGATTTGAAAATCCCTATTCATTGAGGAAAGAAAGCACGTGTATGATGTTATCCTAAGTCTTCAAGAAGAGCTGACACAGAGAATAAGGACTTATGAAAGGTATGATCCTACTGAAAAAACATAGTATCTCAATGATATGTAAAAGGGGTGGGTGGAGAGATGCTTTCGTGGTTAAGGTGCTTGCCTGCAAAGCCTAAGGACACAGGTTTGACTCCACAGTACCCATATAAGCCAAATGTACAAAGTGTCGCGTGTGTCTGAAGTTTGTTTGCAGTGGCTGGAAGCTCTGGTGTGCCTATTGTTGACCTGCCTCTTCCTCTCTCTCCTCTTCCTCCCTCTCTCAAATGAATAAATAAAATATTTTTTAGAAAAGAGAGAGGGAGAGAGAGGCATTACCCCATGCCATAAAATTTATGGAACTAAATTTGATGGAAAATCATATGTATATGTATATGTATATTTATATTATTCTTTTTTTTTTTTTTTTGAGGTAGGGTCTTAGTCTAGCTCAGGCTGACCTGGAATTCACTATGGAGTCTCAGGGTGGCCTCAAATTCATGGAGATCCTCCTACCTTAGTCTCCTAAGTGCTCGGATTAAGGACATGTACCTGGCTGGAAAATGATTTCTTCAAAAAATCTTTTAGGTTTCTGGTTAGCATTTTCTTTCATTTTTTTAAATTTGTTTTATTTATCTATTTTTTCTTTTCTTTTTTTCTTTATTAGTTAGTTTTGTATTCAGCAAATGCAGTCAGTTTGGTACCATTATTAGGCTCATCCGTGACACCATTTTCTTTTAAAAAATATTTTTTTTATTTATTTGAGAGAGAGAGAGAGAGAGAGAGAGAGAGAGAGAGAGAATGGGTGTGCCAGGGCCTCTAGCACTGCAAATGAACTCCAGACATCTATACCACCTTGTGCATCTGGCTTTATGTGGGTTCTGGGGAATTGAACCTGGATCCTTAGGTTTTTCAGGCAAGCACCTTAACCAGTCACCTCTCCAGCCCAGTATTTACTTTTTCTAAAAATAAATTTTTTACATAATCTCAATTTTTTTGTATTATTTTTTATTAATTAGTTTTGTACTCAGCGAATACAATCAATTTGGTACTGTTAGTAGGCTCATCCATTACCTACCCCCTCAAGAGACAGATAATGAGTGAATGAATATGGGTGCACCAGGGCCTTCAGCTGTTGCAAATGAACTCCAGACACATTCACTACCTTGTGCATCTGGCTTAAGTAGGTCCTGGGGAATCAAACCTGGGTCCTTTGTTTTTGCAGGCAAAATTCCTTAACCGCTAAGCCATCTCCCCAGACCCCAGCATTTACTTTTATATAACACAGATAATCTTAAACACATGGCTAACTAAATATAAACCGTAACAGTGTGGGTGAGGATCTGACCTAGACCTCACTATATAGCCCAGGCTGGCCTCAAGGTGTTCCTCAAATAACTAAGTAAAAATGGAAAACAGTCAAAGATGTGTGCCATGCCTGGCTTAAAATCTTTGTAAGTTAGCATAAGTGATAGTAAAGCAAAGTCACTACTGGATACTGTAGTAAGATGACGACCAGTGAGAAAACCATCTCCTTGCAGAGATGAAGTGGGTTAGAATGGACATATACCAATGCACGTTTCTTTTCAAAGACACTTTGAAGTTTGTTTTAAAATGAGATTCAAAAGTGGCAATTCCTAGCCAACAACCCTATTAGAGGGTTTTATCAAAATTGCCCACACCTTCAAAGTGGGTAAGCACTTCAGGGGAAAAAGGACAATTAGCATCTGTTTGGCTTTTATTTTGGTAGGTTAGGATCATTTTTCCCTAAAGGAACCAATGTTGCTTTTGATTTCAAGCCCTTGTAAACTTTACTGCCAAAATGACATATCACAGAACATGAAAGGGAATGATTTTGTTATGAAATGGGAAACTTTAAAGTGCAGGTATATCAGCTACAAGAAGCATACACTGTTGTGGGAGGACAGGGAAGAATCTCTTTTAAAAAAAATCCTGCACCTATCCTCAGATGGTGTTTTTCAGTTCTGATATTTTTCAAGTCTTCTCTGGGAACATTAATCCCCTTGCCCGACAATAAGAAATCGAGCCCTGCCTGGCCCCACAACTGTCCACTGGCTGATGCCCGTGGAGGCACAGTCTTTCACTGCATGTTGCTTGTCTTTCATTCCTCCACTACGGGATACCATGGTTTTGCCAAATAACTAAATCAAAATGGAAAACAAGTCAAGTGATAGGGACAGCGCTTGTGTTTTCCTCTCTGCTGAATGTTACGCAATAGGCTGGGAGTTCTCCCATGAGCCACATTCTTCAAAGCTGCACTGGCCTGTAGCCAGGTTTCTCAACTCTCCACACACTCCCTGCACATGACAGCAGCTAACTGCTTACCCTACAAATTCTACAAACCAAAGTTTCTCTGAAATTTAATGTACTGAGAATTTAGATCTAAAGATTCTAAAAATTCGCCTGTTTTTATAAAAAATGTTATTAAAAACGACTAAGCACACTGCCTACTGCTTGCTAGCTTTATTTCCTAAAACATATATTCTGTTCAGCTTATTCCGTTTATGAAACAAGGAAGGTAGACAAAGTATTCCTACAAGTTGGCGTTCTTTTGGTAATTATATTTCACCTATAATTTACAGAAAATAAACAGACTATTCACTCCCGTGTATAGTAACTTGTTAAGTGTCATGTCACTTTCCTAGTGTCATACTTTTTTAAAGAAAATATTTTATTTATTTATAAGCAGAGCGAGAGAGAATGAGCACTCCAGGGTCTCTTGCCAGTGCAAACGAACTCCAGACACATGCACCACTTGGTGCATCTGGTTTCTGCAGGTACTACAGAATAGAACCCAGGCCATCAAGCTTTGCAAGCAAGCGCCTTTAACCACTGAGCAATCTCTCTGCCACCCTGTTGTCAGGCTGTGACTGGGGTACTCATGGGACTCTGGTAACAGCAATGAAACAGTCAAGCTGGGACCCTCCTTTCACTTTTCAAAAGGAAGCTGCTGCCAGGCGTGATGGCACTCGCCTTTAATCCCAGCACTTGGAAGGCAGAGGTAGGAGAATCCTCGTGAGTTTGATGGCAACCTGAAACTACATAGTCAATTTCCAGGTCAGTCTGGGCTAGAGCAAGACTATGTCCTAAAAAACCAGGGGAAGCTGTTTTCACTTAGTATTTCAAATGTTATCTTATAAAACAAACAGGGATGTCAACAAGTGTTCTAATGAAGTTGTAGTTTATGTCTACTATGTAATAACTATAAACTATAAATCATATCTACTACACAGTAACTAGAAGTTATTCTGCTGTCACATGCTCAGCTTTGGCATGAAAGGGCTCATCTATAAATAAGAACTAGGTTGGGTGTGGCAGCACACACCTTTAATCCCAGCACCTGGAAGATAGAGAGGTAGGAGGATAGCCCTGAGTCTGAGGCTACCCTGAGACTACACAGTGAATTACAGGTCAGCCTGGGCTAGAATGAGACCCTACCTTGAAAAAAACAAAAAATAAAAATTAAAAAAATATATAAATAATTAAAATCAGTTAAGAGAACTAATGTTACTAATTCTTAGATTTTTTTTTTTTTTTTTTTTTTGGTTTTTCAAGGTAGGGTCTCACTCTAGTCCAGGCTGACCTGGAATTCACTATGTAGTCTCAGGGTGGCCTCGAACTCTCAGTGATCCTCCTACCTCTGCCTCCCGAGTGCTGCGATTAAAGGTGTGTGCCACCACACCTGACTCTTTTTTTTTTTTTTTTTTTTTTTTTTGAGACAAGGTTTCTCTGTGTAATTCAGGCAGGTCTGGAACTTGCCATATAGTCTAGGCTGGTTCAAACTCATAATCCTGTCTCCTCCTGGGGTGAAAAGGTACATTCCACTGGAAAGTTGTTATTATTATTATTATTTTCTCTTTGGGTAGGGTCTCACTCTATCCCAGGATGACCTGGCACTCACTCTGGAATTCAGGCTGGCTTTGAACTCATGGCAATCCTCCTAAACAAAACTTTCTCCCAGTAAAATCAAAGCAGTTCAGAGAGCAGGCTATATGTTCTCCTTAGGAGTATTTAACACTGAGCCAGAGGGTATTTGAAGCTACAAGGCTAAATATGTATCTTTCAGAAGTTGTACTGTTCTCAAAAATTTGGAAGAAATACATCATTTTATATAAAAACAAGCATACACAGTAGAAATGCACTTTTAAAATTACATTTCAAATAAACTTAACACTTCATACATCTCAAGACCTCCAGGAGTCTATGTTTGAACTACTAAAGTAAATCACTAGTAAAGCTTTAGACTTCAAAAAATTAATTTTTGATTCATGGCTGAGACTGTGTCTTAAAAAGAAGGGACAGGAACACAGATGAAGAGAAGAGGGAAGAAGTGAAAGGGAAAGGGAAAGGGGAGTGAGTTTTAATAACTCAAGAGGCAAACTGTGTATTTCTTTTCATGAGGCCAACTGCATGTAGACCTTGATGCCACTGAACCTTTATAGCTTAGAGAGATGAAGACCAGGAAGAGCCACTTAGTCAACCACAGTGAGTGCCACTGACTATGCTATTGAGTTAGATGCTGTCAAGATTTATAAAGTTGCCAGTAGTAAGTAATCTTTACCTGTTTGAAGACTGTAATTTTGCCCTTGCACCCCAAGTTTCTAGCCTCATTTCTCATCATTTATACACTTGCACACCCCTTCCACATCCACGTGAATGCATATTTTCATACTCAATTGTCAATTCCTGGAGTGCCCTTATTCCATCCACTGTTCAACTAGCAGGCATTTAATACAGTTTTGCTGTGTGTTTCTGTGTGTGTTTGAGACAGGGTCTCATGTAACCTAGGCTGGCCTGGAACTCTTAACCCTCAGCCTCCTGAGAGCTGGAAATACAGGCATGTGCTGACACGCCCAACCATCTAATGCATTGTTTAGACCACAGCCAAACTAATGTTTCTTTTATGAGTTCTTCCTTTTCATACTTCTTCCAGTAACTGATCCCTGGTTTCTATACTAATCACACTGTATTTTAATTGAAACTGAATGAGTTCTTTAATCATTTCCATGTTTCCAATATCAAACAGAATGACCAGCACACAGTGGGGAGAAGAGATGTAACAGAGTTTCTAGCAGATGTTTTTGAAATCCTAGTTCATCAAAGTTGAAGCAACACTCAATACTAGAGTCTCTAGGCAATACAACCATGTGGCAGGCCAGCACTGTGAGAGAGCTGCTTATGAAAGCCACAACTCTAGGCACCTGTGTTATTTTTGGAGCAGGTCCAGTCAGTGGATGTTAAAGTACATCCCAGAGAAACTGAGTCACTGAGCCTTTAGAATAACCTCTCTTTAAAAAAGTTTTTTTTTGTTTATTTTTATTTGAGAGTGAGAGAGAGAGAGAGAATGGGCATGCCAGGGCCTCCAGCCACTAAACTCCAGATGCATGCGCCACCTTGTGCATCTTGTTTACGTGGGTCCTGGGGAATCGAACCTCGAACCAGGGTCGTTAGGCTTCACAGGCAAGCGCTTAACCGCTAAGCCATCTCTCTAGCCCTAGAATTGACCTCTCTTTAATAGGGAAGTTAAGGGTTGAAGAACTGTAGCCATCCAACAGCATGGCTGTGTCAAAGCACTAGGAATTAGAAACTATCACAACAATGGCAAATGAAACAACAAGATAATTTTTTTGAAGTTCAACTTTTTGATCATATGCCTTCCAGAAAGTGAATTTTTTGACCCAACTTACATCTAAGTTCAAGGAGTGGTAACAAGTACAAAGTATAATAGCAGAAATGCAGCCACAAAAAATAAAAATAGAAAAGAAATAGCTAAGAAAGCCCAGATATGGGCTGGAGAGATGGCTTAGTGGTTAAGGCACTTGCCTGTGAAGCCTAAGGACCCAGGTTTGACTCCCCAGAACCCTTGTAAGCCAGACTCACATGGTGGCGCATATGTCTGGAGTTTGATCGCAGTGGCTAGAGGCCCTGGCACACCCATTCTCTCTATCTATCATAAATAAATTTAAAAAAAACCTATTTTTTTAAAAAAAGAAAACCCAGGTGTAAGAGGTAAATCTCAAAAGAAAGAATCATCTGCCTGCAGCAGAAGCCCTGCTCACAGCTTTCATCTTGCCTGTGAGTGAGAAGCAAGTTTCCTGATGAAGACAGGTCAGCTCAAGACCTGTGTGGAGAACGCAAACCACCCTGGAGTCATCCCTAGGAAGGCTGAGTGCTTTTGTGTTTGAGATAGAGTCTATGTAGCCGAGGCTGGCCTGGAACTTGCCACCTTCTCCTCCAGCACCCAACCGCTCAGTTCACACATCACCCTCCCTTTCTTTTCTTTTCTTTTCTTTTCTTTCCTTTTTTTTTTTTTTTGTTTGTTTTGTTTTGTTTTTCCAGGTAGGGTCTCACTCTAGCCTGGGCTGACCTGGAATTCACTATTGAGTCTCAGGGTGGCCTTGAACTCATGGTGATCCTCCTCCCTCTGCCTCCTGAGTGCTGGGATTCAAGGCATGCGTCACCACGCCCAGCTCAGCCTCCCTTTCTTAAAACTTCACATTTGACAGCCTCATTTAAAATGTTATTATGAAAACCTTGTTCTAGAAGCAAGTGTTCTTCACTGGAATTCCTACAGAAATTTCCTTAACAGAAACTGTTTAATCATCCATTCCGTGCTCAAGTTAGTTTCTATGCATGCATCCCCTCTCCTCTTATCTGTGTACAAGGATTTGTTTTGCTTAAAAAAAAAAAAAAAAAAAAAAAAACCTAACTCGATCACTCATTCAACATATTTCTTCAGTCAAACAAGAACGTTCTGTATTCCAAGTTTCAAAGTCTGGGAAATAGGGCTCCATCACTAGAGAAAACAGTGGCAATTTGTTCTAAATACAAAATAGCTTATTTTCCTTTGGCAACTGTCCAGGGATCTGGGTGGAGGGAGAGGGTACTCCTCTGGAGAGACCAGCCTCTGAACCTGGACTACTGTCAAAACTCATCTGTGGGTGGGAGGCCATTTTTAAAAATTATCTTTCACATTAGTTTGGAAACAGATTAAAGATTTTTTGTTTTAGCCTTATTAACTGTTTTCTTTTTGGCCTTTTGTTGGGTGTTCAAACCCTATTCTGGCAGCCCCTATTGGCTAATTTAATGGTATCAAGGGGCTGAGAAGTATTACTGTCCAAAGGAAAAAGCATTCTCTCAGAGGGACTGGGAAGGCCTGCAGTCACAACAGTAGCTACTTGTTAATTTTCTATTTGAAACACAGTGATGTCAATAGTTTTGTACCCTGCCAGACACCATGGGGTAAAGTACATTCTGAAACCAAAACAAACTTCCTACGTGCTGGCAAGTCAGACGTGGGATGCCGTGATAACATGCTGTAAGATACTGCCTTAGTTGTAGACACAAAATGCAAACAAGAAGTAAACTGATTCTTCTACAGAAGTTGAAGTCTCACCCCACCACTCCTCTCAGAGCTCAGTACCACTGTTTCACTGTATCAAATGAATGTCCAGGCCGACAGAAAAATATTGATCACTAATGGAATTATTGGTCCTACATAGCATAAATAACACTCTTGAAGAATATTTGTAATTTAACTTCATTTAGGAGCATAAAATGAAAATAGCAAAGTGTGTCTTTACAAACGGCCCTACTAATCAGATGTGATAGTATAGTAGCTCATTTTAAGCAGGTACAGACAGTCACACAGGAAGACAGACATGCTTTATTAAATGGAACAGGAATATGTTAGCCCAAGAATTAGTGCATCCTTAAAAGGTGGATATCTAGTTTGCACTGCATATGCATAACCTGAAATGGAGAGCTCAAGTGATCCACAGTCGAGCCATGCTTACTCCTAGCAGATGGCAAATGGTTTGACATTGCTGGACATCTGCCAATGTAGTCAACCAGCCAGGCGTTATTCTTAAAATCCAATTTTAGCAAAATTTCCACCAAATCAAAATGGTGTGTTTTTGTTTGTTTGTTTTTGGTGAGGAGGGGGAATGACATGTTGGGGAGAAAAAAGGATCATACAGGGCAAATGTTGGCCAATGTGTTTTGTTTCGTTCAATAACCTTAAGGCATTCATTGGCCATTTAGAGCCTCTGGAAAAAATAAAATTCACAGAATTTAAAGTATGCCATAGTCTTGGTCATGACAGAAAACTGATACTTTGGTATATCATTTTATTTCTTTTTTTGGTTTTTTGAGGTAGGGTCTCACTCTAGCCCAGGCTGACCTGGAATTCACTATGGAGTCTCAGGGTGGCCTCGAACTCACGGCGATCCTCCTACCTCTGCCTCCTGAGTGCTGGGATTAAAGGCGTGCGCCACCACGCCCGGCTTCATTTTATTTCTAAACTACTTTACTGAGTGTTTTCACTGAGCTAGCTATCACGTGCACGTGTGTGTGTGCGTTCCTGGCCAAAGCGAGTCCCAGTGAAGAGCAGTTTTTCAATTACCTTCAAGGCAGCACAGCATAACGGAGCGGACACCTGGCACTAATCCTGCGCACTCTCTCCTTTGATACGGCAGGGTTTTCTTCAGTGTACTATTAGGGAGCTGACAGATGAGTGCATCTTAAAAAGCAGGTAGAATGTGAACATGCCTTAAGAACTACTTCACTTTCTAAACCCTTTCTGAAAAGAGGAATGTGTTCAATGAATTAACAATAATTACAACACGTCCCTAAAAAGCAAACTTTAAGCAAGTCAAAGACTTGATTCAAGTTGTCACTGGGTTGTAACATTGTATTTTGTGACTTGCTTCTATTTATCCTTGTCTAAATCTTAGTTTGACTCTCTTGTAGAAAAGCCCAGGAAAAGATGAAATGAGACAGGGACCAGAATTCTAGCATTTATTTTACATTATTCCAGCCATAACGCAGTACCATTAGTTCTCTGTACAAGGTCTGCCTTGTTTTTATTTATTTTTAATTGACAAACAGTAATCGTATGCTTTGATTCCATTGATAGCTCTGGAGAGCAGCAGAAACATTCTGTGACTCCATGGGTCTGCAGGGAGCACCGCTCCACTTTGTCATCCCGGCCGGCCACGTCCTTGCCGCCCGTCCCAGCAGCTGGTGTGGCTCCCTGACTAAGTTCACCACTGCGCCAATGAAAGAAGCCCAGAAAGTCTGGAGATGATGCTTGTCAAATCTGGATAAATCACCTCTAAAAATCTGTGGATGACAGCCCTGGAAGAGCTTTCAGGATCACCGACATCTTCGTCTTATAGAATAAAAGATTCTTGAAGGATCCTTTGCAATGGCCAAATACCCAACATTTATAAGTATTTTCTTCTAAAAACACCGATCAATGTTTCTTGAACACTGAAAGTCAACAAAACCCTGTTTCTTCCTCATGTGACAAAAATAAATAAATAAAAAAAAATCTAGCAATAAATTTCAACTGCTTTCAAGAGAGGCCAGGATTGCCAAACTTCTCTTTAAGAAAAGCCTTTTCCATTACAAAAACACCAGTTTTATAAAGTCATTCAGCTCTGAATTGTGCTGTTTACACATTTTACCTGTGAAGATGGAATTTCTAACTGAAAGAGAATTTTACGAGCCTGTTTCGCTTTACAGCTTTGCCAATACCAACTGATCTATAAAGGAATAATTAAATGAATCAAGAATTTAAAAATATATAGACAGACATTACAATCTTAGAGGGAAATGCCATAGTTGGTCATACCAGTGATCCAAATGCCAAAGAGTTTGTTGTTTGTCAGCGACACCAAAGGATGGTGTGGCTCATGGAAAACTAAGATGGCTGTCCTTCCTGACAGTGACCCAAATAAAACATTATTCATTTGAACTTGCTTTGATTTTGTTTTAATTTTTATTTAGGGTAGTAAGTCCCCATTTAATCACTATACATTGTACTAAGTAGAATTGTCCTTTTTTATAGATGAAATTTCTCCTTCATGTTTCAAAGGGGTATGCTAATTTTAGTCATTATTGCTTTATTAAGGTTAGAAGAAATCTAAGTGTCCATTTTTTAACCTCTAAGTTTTCGCTTATTCTAATTTAGCCATTGCATTTCTAGATTAGGAATCCTATATCTAATTTAGTTTTAACTTATTTTAATGAGAAAGCTTTGCTAAAATTTCTTCAGGATAAAAGCACTTTTCTGAAAAGTAAAGCATTCTATGAAAAACAGACATTTTCTGTCATGGCATAAAAATCTTATGTCAACCTCAGTTTCTAGGCAAGCTTCAAAGTGACAGGGTTTTGATTCTTTTATTTATTTATTTATTTTTTTAACACAGATTTACATCATTTAGGCCCTACTCAATTAAATTAATCTTCAACATTATTCCAGGAAAGAATGACATTGAAGAGATTCTACAGAGCTAAGGAAATGGGCTTCCTATTTGCCCTCTTCCTTGGCCCACCATAATCTGCCTTTGAGTACTGTTGAAGTTGTTCATTTTATTTTAGTCAGCCCCAAACAACCAAAAACTTCAACTTGGATGGATGAATATCAAGTTTTATTATCACAAGATACTTGGGTTTCTACCAATATGCTACCATAAAAAGGGGGAGAGAACTGTAGCAGATGCCCCTTTACAGGAAAATGTAACCATTAAAATGATGTTGTGAGAGCTGGGAAGATGGTTCAGTGGGTAAGAGAGTTTGCCGCAGAAGCATGAGGACCCAAGTTCAATCTCCAACACCCACGTGCAAAGCCAGGTGTGGCCATGCATGCCTGTTAATCGCAGCACTGAGGGGAGGGGAGACAGGAGGACCTCTGGGGCTCATAGCTTAGCCAGTTAACCCACAAACAGGGAGTTGCAGGCTCAGTGAGAGATTGTGCCTCAAGGAAACAAGGCAGAAGAGAGAGATGAAGTTACCTGACAGCCTCCTCTCGTTTTCACATGTGTGCACACGAGGCACACACATCTGCACATGTGCATACACACACCACATGCTACCCCATTGCAAATGACACTGTAAGCCTGGCATACTGCCTTTACTACTAGCACTTGCATTGCTGTGGCAGGAGAAGTACTAGTTCAAGGCTGGGTTGGGCTACACAGTGAGACCCTATCTCAAAAAACGACATTTTACAAATGTGCTTTCAGGTGCACATTTATCTTATCCATGCCAAATAAACTTCAAGCTCACTTCTACCCCCAGAATTATGTGGCAAACTATACTTTATGATTAAAAGAGCAAAAGATATTTAAACACAATATTTTTCTTGAAAGTCCTTTCAAACAAACATGCCGAAAACATGATAAGACCAATTTTGGCAAACTCCTAGAATGCCATGCACACCATAGAAATAATTGTTCATGATAAGCTGTTCACATTAACTTCAGTCCATGATAACCCCCTGCTGTGAATTTACCTTAACTCCTATCTGCTGAACACAACTCAGCACTTAATTATACACTTTAAAGGGGCTCTGTAATAATATCTTTTGTCTTCTACCTAGTTAGATTATAAAACCTCAAGAGCAGGACCTCGAACTTCTTATTTTATCCTATCTCTAGTAACTAGCACATAGTCCAAGCCCTAATAAGTGCTTGTCGGTTGATTTGTAATTACCTTTAGGAGTCTTTTTGGCAGTGTCAGGAACTAGGCCATTCCAAATAAACTCCCATTTCCACCAAAGATTTCAAATCAGAAAACATGATCTTGGGGTTTGTGGTATATAAGAGTATATAAGATACATCAATACAGATATCTGACAAGTATCTATTATTAGTCTTCCTAGATCACTTGTTCAAAGGAAGTTCAGAACCCTAAGTTTTCAAGATCGAGTGATCAAGGAAGCATTTCCTATTTATATCACCCGAAGTGCAACCGTTGGGGGGTGGGTGTTAGAGAGGCCAACTTGTATTTTATTATGGATAGTAAACTGCTGTTAGAAGAGTGGTTCACCTCTACCCTCTGTTGGACCTGTTATAGCATCCAACCTTTCAACTAACGTACTCAAAGTTCTTTGTTGAGAAACCTCTCATTAATAGCCTTTTACTGGACAAGAAATACGTGTTCATTTGCAATGTGAAGGTGCCAAATTCAAACATGTTTGCAATCCAGCTTTCCAAAATTCAAATTTAAAAAAATCCTTAAACAGTAGCAAATTAAGGATATTTTGTTTTGTTTTGTTTTGTTTCAAAGCAGGAAAAAACAAAAAACAAAACAAAACAAAACAAAAACCCAGGTTTAGCCCAGTCTGACCTGGAGCTCACTATGAAGCCCCAAGGCTGGCCTCAAACGCAAGGCAATCTCTTAGCCTGCCCAGAGCTAGGACTAAAAGCATGTGCCGCCACTCCTGGCTTAGAATAAAGTTCTTTAGAACATTTCCAAAAGCCTCTCCATTAAAGGATCGTCATTTGAAAAACATATATTTTAAAATGAAATCACTAACCAGCACTCTCTTCAACCTGGAGTGCATAAACCATTTATCTATTTCATTCAAATATAACTAAATGGAATACTGTTAATGATTAATTTTAAATGAAAGGAGTTTTCTTCTGAAAAATTCTAAGACAAAGTAAAATTTAGAAAATGATAGGTAAGGGCTGCAAAGCCAAAAGACCTCGGTTCAATTCTCCAGGATCCACATAAGCCAGATGCACAAGGTGGCACATGCATCTGGAGTTCATTTGCACTGGCTAGAGTCCCTGGTGTACCCATTCTCTCTCTCTCTCTCTCAAATAAATAAATAAAAATAAAATATTTTTTAAAAAAGAAAATGATAGGGAAGTGATAATTCATCTTAAGCAAATTAAACATCTTTAGATAAAACATCTTTAGATAAAAATTTAAAATGTATGATCATAAGAACAGTGAAAAATCAACGACTATCTTTTTTTCTAAACATAGCATATTAGTATGTACTAAACATAAATACTTTTAAAATTTATAATAGAATTCTCAACCTGGAACAGGTTTAAATATATCACATATTGAAATTCTCTAAAATAGTTATAGATCACTTCATATTTAATAACCTTATCTTTAATTTTTATAGTTTTTAAATGAACCAAAGTGGTTTTAAAATTTTATTTTTATTTATTTCTTAGAGAGACAGAGAGAGAGAGAGAGAGAGAGAGAATGGGCACATCAGAACCTCTAGCCACTGCAAACAAATTCCAGACACATGTGCCACCATGTACATTTGGCTTACATGGGTTCTGGGGAATTGAACCTGGGTCCTTAGGCTTTACAGGCAAGCACATTTACTGCTAAGCCATCTTTCTAGCCCTGAGTCAAACTCTTAATTGCTGCTTTTTATTACAAAGAGAATTATCTTAGTATACATGTATGTGTATATCATGCATATATCATAATACACATGCCTACATGTACAGAGAGCTACTATGTTAATTGTGGTAACAAAAGAGTGACTCTAGGTAAATACCTGTATGTTTCCATCAATCATTTCAACATCAGTCTCTACAAAGAATAGCACTTATGGAAATTCACAGCATCTTATCGTATTTTCCTACAGCTATTAATTCTAAATTAACAGACATTAATTCTCCAAAAAAGAATGTCTTCCCAAAGCTCCACCAAAAGCATTTTATTCTGACTTATCATGGAAACTTCCATGAAAGGCTGTACTTATTTAAATAATAAGTATGAGGTTTTAATGAGGTCAAATAGCTACGAGAATAAAAGTTACAAAAAAAACAAAAAACAAAAAACCAAGGGAAAAAGGACTAGCCTAACTGCAGGTGAAAAACCACAAAAAAGAATGACTCTCAAAAGCAAGCTCACAGTAGCTGGGGACATGGCTCAGTGGCTAGAGGCACTTGCTTGCAAAGCCTCCTGGCCCAGATAAGCAGGGCACACAAAGTGGCATAAGCATCTGGCTTCAGGTTTGCAGTGACAAGGGACTCTGGTGCGCGTGTGCACAAATAAAGTAGGTTTTTAAAAAACCAAGCTCACTAGCCGGGTTTGGTGACTCACGCCTTTAATCCCAGCACTCAGGAGGCAGAGGTAGGAGGATCTCTATGAGTTCAAGGCCAGCCTGAGACTACATAGTGAATCCCAGGTCAGCCTGGGCTAGACAAAGACCCTACCTGGGGAGGGGGCGGGGAGCAAGCTCACTAATACTGATAACCTAATCAAAAGCCTGTGGTTTGAGAGGTCATAAATTCTAGGAAGGGGAGCTATAACTGTTGTCTGGATAAATGGATTTATTATGCCCACCAAACTACCCTCTACATATCTATGTTTATGTCTATATATTAATGCTATTTTTACTTTTGGTTAGAGAAGCTTCTCTTTTCAGATGGTAGTGACCACTATGGAGACTCAAAACTCACTCTCCAAGGCTCAGGGGCCATTGCAGAAGAGGTGGCAGAAAGAATGTAAGAGCCAAGGGAAGGAGTGGAGTTTTTACAATACTGTCTTCCAGAAACAAAGTAGGCTTGGTATTCATGACCTCACAGTGGCTGATGCTACCTACATAAGACCTGCATAATAGGAGGGGCAAAAATAATGACATCAAAATAGAAAAGGGTCTAGTTGGAGAGAAAGGTTTCAGTGGAGGGGAGGTTTGGGAAAAGGAAAAGTGGTAGGAAGGGATTATAAACATGGTATATTATGGGAGTTACCAAAAAAGTTTTAAAAAGCAAGCTCAAATTTAACACAATACTAAGACAGAGCAAGCTAGACAGAACAAGCTAACAAACATCTCAACAGTAAGACACTTATATCAATTGTAAACATTTTTCCAGGCATGGTGGTGTATGCCTGTAATCCAACAGATTACAGACTCTGGAGACTGAGGCAAAAGGATCATGAATTCAAGGTCAAGCTAGTCTAGACAGCAAGTGTGAGGCCAGCCTAAGTATACAGTTAAAGAAAAGAAAAAAAAATGTCATAAGAACAAAATATTTTCTTAACAGAAAAAAATGTCAGTTTCTATGTTATTCATAGTAAAACTCAGGCTATAATTGAGGTACTTGGTTTGCTGTTTCAAACACAGAAAGAAATGAACCCTCATCTGTAAAGCCATCACACTTAAGAGGCATTTTCTCATGACGACAACTTTAGCAGAGGTTCTATTATGAAGCACAATCACATATTTCCTAAGTGGGTCATATTACCTAGAATACCCTATGGGGACAAACTGTTCTCTCTGAAGCAAGAGTGGAGAACAAAACTATTTTCCTTGGAAAGGGAAGATGTTTGCAGGGTTGCAAATATCACTTTGTGCCTTCCTAAAATATTTTCTTTCTCGAAGTGGCAGGTTTCATGAAGAAGAGGAGGAAGAGAATAAGGAGGAGAAGGTGGTGGCAGAGGGAGGGACAGAGAAAGCACAACTATATTTGGCTTGGAATTTAACTTTTTTTCTCCTAACCTAACGAAAGATTCATAGCCTGCTCCAGAAACAGTCATTATTAATTCACTGAATTACCTGTTAATCAAGGCACGTACCTTGCATGCTTGAGTTCAAAGTACTGTGGGAAAACAAGCAAGTTCATTTCTACCCTCATGGAACACTTGTAGTCTACATAGAATATATCTGATCTACAGAGGAGAAACTGTAAAGTACTATGAATTAGGATTCATGTAAGTGACACAAATGTGAACGTCAGAAATCTAGAGAGACCACCTCATTGTTTTGTTCCACGCCCTCCCCCATACCGTTTCACTGTAGCCCAGAGAGACCTGGAATGCTCACCTGTAGCCTCGGTCTGGCCTTCAACTCTCAGCAGCTCTCCAACCTCAGCCTCCAAAGAGCTGAAACCAAAGGCGTGTGCCACTAAATGCAGCTGAGGGAACACTTTTTTTTTTTTTTTTTTTCCCCTCCAAGGTAGGTCTTCCTCTAGTCCAGGCTGACCTGGAATTCACTATGTAGTCTCAGGCTGGCCTGGAACTCACAGCTATCCTCCTACCTCTGCCTCCCCGAGTACTGGGATTAAAGGCTTGTACCACCACGCCTGGCTGAGGGACCACTTTATAATCAGGAAAAGCGTTGTGAAAAATCTGCAGTTTATTTGTGTGGGAGAGAAGCATGGACAAGCTCTTGTCTGGGAATTAACTAGGCTTCCATGCTGGCTTTGCCACTGACCAACTTGGTGATGCATCTAATGAAGACAGAGGATTTCGATTTCGAGGACCAGGCCAGATGATTTTCCAACATTGCTTTCAGCTTTATGGTCAATGAAAATGTATGCGTAGTTTTGTATTTGCTGCTTTTAAAGAAACTCTTTCTCTTTTTTAGTACAGAATTAAAGCCCTCTTGCTATAAAGAGTCTCAACAACAACCCCTTGAATCTCAATACCTTACCAGCTATATAAGAGGAATATCATTTTGTCATCTTTAAAAAAAATTTGGGGGGGTTATTTTTATTTATTTATTTGAGAGTGACAGACAGAGAGAGAAAGAGGCAGAGAGAGAGAGAGAGAGAGAGAGAGAGAGAGAGAGAATATGGGTGCACCAGGGCCTCAGCCACTGCAATCAAATGCCAGACAGTTGCGCCACCTAGCAGGCACGTGTGAACCCAGCACTTGTGTCACCTTTGTGCATCTGGCTTATGTGGGATCTGAGGAGAGCTCAAACATGGGTCTTTCAGCTTCACAGGCAAGCACCTGAACTGCTGAGCCATCTCTCCAGCCCAACATGTGTCTTTTGTTGGTATGTACCTTTCCTATGTGTCACATACACATATGCACAAATACCAACACATGAATTTGCTATTATTTTTTAATATTGCATTTTATTTATGACAGAGGGAGAGAATGGGCGCACCAGGGACTCTAGCCATTGCAAATGAACTCCAGATGCATGGGGCACCTTGTGCATCTGGCTTATGTGGGTACTGGGGAACTGAACCTAGGTCTTTAGGCTTTGCAGGCAAGTGATTTAACCACTAAGCCATCTCTCCAGCCCTGCTCTGTTATTTTTAATGTAAGTGAAATCATATCAGAAATGCTGTTTTGCATTTGCTTTTTTGACGGGCTTGGAAAACTCTAAACACACATCTACAGCTCTATATCACTGCTTTTACCCAATGCAAAGAATGAAGGTGTCGCTGGGTGTGGTGGCGCATGCCTTTAATCCCAGCACTCAGGAGGCAGAAGTAGGAGGATCACCATGAGTTCAAGGCCACCCTGAGGCTCCCTAGTGAATTCCAGGTCAGCCTGGGCTAGAGTGAGACCCTACCTTGAAAAGCCCCCCCCCCAAAAAAAAGGAAGGTATCATCATTTATACCTCATTACCCTAGTGACAAAAACCGTATTTGGATTTATTATAAACTTTTTTTTTTTTTTTTTTTTTTTGGTTTTTCGAGGTAGGGTCTCACTCTAGCTCAGGCTGACCTGGAATTCACTATGGAGTCTCAGGGTGGCCTCGAACTCACGGCCATCCTCCTACCTCTGCCTCCCGAGTGCTGGGATTAAAGGCGTGCACCACCACGCCCGGCTTATTATAAACTTTTTTGTTGTTATTTTCATCTATGTGTCTCTGTACATGAGCAGCAATTCAAAAGGGTGTTTTTTGTTGTTGTTGTTGTTGTTGTTTGTTTTTTGTTTTTTGTTTTTCAAGGTAGGGTCTCACTCTCACCCAACTTGACCTAGAATTCACTACGTAGTCTCAGGGTAGCCTTCTTCTTACCTCTGCCTTCCAAGTGCTGGGATTAAAGGCATGTGTCATCATACATACCTTCAAAAGAGATTTTTGAGTACAAACAATTAATCTTAGCCAAAAGCATAGAGGTATAAAATAATATAACTGGCTGAGCAAGCATAAGTCACCACTGCAAAGAACTACAGAAGATCAAACCAGGCATCCATGTTCCCAATGCAAGTTTAAAACGTCTTGACGTTATATTAGAAATACACTGGGAGATTTGGTTCAAAAACTAGATTTTAAATTAAAAGTGAGATTTGAGCTAAATGTAATGTAATGACTACAATCTCAGTATTTGGGAGGCAGAAACTAGAGAATGGCCACAAATTTAAGGCCAGCCTGGGCTATATATTGAAGCCCTGTCTCAAAAAAAAAAAAAAAAAAGAAAAAGAAAAAAAAAAGAAAAGAGAGAGAGAGAGAGAAAGGAAATTAAGAGAGCCAGACATGGTGTGAACCCAACATTCAAGAAGCTAAGGCATGACTGCCAAAAGTTCAAGCCAGCCTGGACTACACAGAAGACTGTCTCCAAAAAAAGAAATTAGGATTGGATTTCTGAAATCTTCTAACTCTCCTTTTCTTTTCTTTCTTTATTTACTTTTTTGGTTTCTCAAGGTAGGGTCTCGCTCTAGCCCAGGCTGACATGGAATTCATTATGTAGTCTCAGGCCAGCCTTGAACTCACAGTGATTCTCCAATCTCTGCCTCTCCAGGGCTGGGATTAAAGGAGTGCGCCACCACACCCAGCAACTCTCTTCTTTTGCTTTTGTTTTGTTTTAGGGCAGGGTCTTGCTGCCACCTGCACTGATCTCACATGCCTCCACCTCAGCCTCCCAGCACATGAGACTGCAGACGTACGCACCACACCAGCTGGTCTCCGCTACAGCCAAGAAAAGCCAACCTCCAACGTTAAATGACTTATGCAGTACCACAATCTACCAGTTGTAGACGGAAAGGGAAGTTCTGAATCTTTGGATTTCTGGTACAGTTCTCATTATATACGCCTAAGAAGCCATCTGGGTCAGGTCCAGGTATCTTTTTTGACAATTTAGGTGATATACACTGTTTATTATTAAAAGCTATTGCTCTTCACTGGCTTTCCTCCAAATAAAAACAAGGAAGTCATTTACATAAGAATTAAGTTCCAACTTTGCTAGATTTAGAGGATATGAATACAAGCAGTAATGAATTAGTTATTTTCCAAGAAAATTTGCCTTTCAGAGCTGGTTGACAGAGCTGGGCAGACAGCTCAGCGGTTAAGAGGTTAAGAACACTTGCTGCTTAAGCATGAGGGCCTCTCAGGTGGGAGACTGCCAAGTGTGACTTCCCAGAACCATGTGAAAAGCTCGATGTAAGGCTAGAGAGATGGCTTTCTGGTTAAGGCATTTGCCTGCAAAGCCAAAAGACCCAGGTTCTATTCCCCAGGATCCACAAAAGCCAGATGCACAAGGTGGCACATGTGTCGGGAGTTCGTTTGCAGCAACTGAAGGTCCTGGCACACCCATACTCTCCCCACCCTCTCAAATGAATAAAATTTTAAAAAAGAAACCAGGACACAGCCATGCACATTATACCCCAGTCTGCATGTGCAGATCAGAGAATCACTGGGGCTCACTAACAGACAGCAGCTCCTAGTTGAGGGAAAAACCCACCTCAAGTAAGTATGCAAGTCAAACGACAGATAGAGAAGGGCACCTGGAGTTCTCCTCTGGCCCTTGCACATACACGTATAATGCACACATCTCCACACACATGTGCATACATCACACACAATATATCACAGCACACATACTAGTGCAAAACAAAACCTTGTTGACAAGTTAATCAGATTAAGAAATTCTTTTCACATTACTGAATCCTGGTTTTGACCTAAAGATTTTCACTAGTGATACTCAAAGGACTCTCAATGGACATTATACACTACAGCAAGTACAAATATATAAGCAAGTCCTCCTCTTAACCACAACAGCTAAATATATTAGGAGGATCTGAGTTTCATTTGTAAAGGATAAATACAAGATATTAAAGAAGTAACTCATCTAATAATACAGATATAACTAAGGTCAGGCATAGTAGCAAACACCTGTAAGATCAGAACTCAAAAGGATTTCAGGAGTTCAAGGATGGCCTAGGCTACAAAGAAAAACTTTGTCTCAAAACCAAACCAAACCGAATGAAACAGACTTCTTAATAATATATCTTTTGGCATAACTGCCAAATTTGAAGCAAAATAGAAATTTTGTTAAATGAAGATGCTAGTAGCTATTTTGTATTTAAATCCTTGCTACTGTTATTAAACTTTCAGTATTTATCACAGTATTTACAGTACATTAATTTCTTTACCAAGATTAACAAAATGGCATACCGCCTTAAAGCCCCACAGAATTCTTTTGTATCATTTTGTGCATCATTAATAACAGTATTAGCTGCTCTACAGAGCAAACACATTCTTCAAAGCTGCATCTTAAATATCTCAAGAAAATTAGCTAGGTGTGGTGGTGCATGCCTGTAATCCCAGCACTTAGGAAGTGGAGGCAGGAAGATCAGGAGTTCAAGGTCATCCTTTACTACATACCAAGTTTGAGTTCAACTTGGGTTACATGAGATCCTGCCTCAAAACAAACAAACAATATGTGTGTGTGTGTGTGTGTGTGTGTGTATCATCCTGTTTTTTAATTCAAAGTCATAGTTTGAAAACAAGTGTTTTCTGAAATAAATTTTAACTTCATAGATATATCTCTGAAACTACCTGAAAAAATTATACTTTTGCTATAATATTCAAATATTCACAATGTTAATTATTCAAGGTCTGACTTATTTATTTCTAGACATAAATTTAGAATGAGTTTTAAGTTATATATTTTAAATTCTTATTTATTTGCGTGTGCACACATGAGACAGAGTATGGGCATGCCAGGGCCTCTTGCACCACTTTTTGTGCATTTGGCTTTGCATGGGTACTGGGAAATCAAACCCAGGCCAGCAGGCTTTATAAGCAAGCACCTTCAATTGCTGAGCCATCTCCCTAGCCCAATACTGCTGTTTTCGTCTAGAGATCAAACTCAGGGTCTGGTACATGCTAGGCACATGTACTGAAGTACTTTCTTCACACCTGGGTGTTTTAAATAGCTAATGACCCCATCTCTTCCCACATCAATTGTACAATTGAATTAAGCCTCAAGAACTGGATAAAAGTACTGAGAACACTTGGTTTCTAGAATGCAGTCCTTGCCTTTGAGTCAGCTTCTGTCACCTCATAGTACATGTATCTAGGTCAGGGAGTAGAAAGCTTAGTGACCTATTTCTGACAACGGTCAATATAGAAACTGAATCTATCTAGACACAAATGCAATGGCTTCATTGTATAGACCGCATTTTAACTGTAATTTTATCCTAGCTACTTCCTCACTGACTATAAAGTTTATCTCTAAAACCCACTTATTTCTCTCTCCAATAAATAGATAAAATATTTAAGGCTGCAGAGATTGCTTAGTGGTTAAGGTGCTTGCCTGCAAAGCCAAAGGACCCAGGTTCAATTCCCTAGGACCCACATAAGCCATATGCACAAAGTGGTGCATGCATCTGGAGTTCGTTTGCAGTGGCTGGATGCTTTGGTGCACCTATTCTCTCTCTCTCTCTTTTTCTCAAATAAATAAATAAATAAATAAATAAAACAAAACCTATCCATGAATTCATCTGTATCTCATATTAACATGTACTGGTAACTTTAACAGGTGCCTATCTCTGCACTCTTGACAGCTATTTTTAGTTGTCTACAGTCTTCAGCATTCTTACCTCTATAAAAATACAGCTATAATAATCATGCAAAATAAATCAACTATATGTCTCTGTGGTAAATGATGTTATTCTTTATAATGTTTGATAATATCAACTAACATACTTAACTGGTTTTACAGCTTTATAGGAAAATTCTATTAAGAGCAGGGCAGATAGCTCAGTGATAGAATGATTGCCTAGCATGCATTAAGGAGGTCTGATCCTCAGCATGAGAGATAGAAAGAGAGGAGAGAGAGAGGAATAGGAGAAGAAAGGAGGAAACTTTATTAAATGACTGTTCCTCATTAAAAGGCACATTCCTTCCGACACCTCCCCCCCCCCCCCCGCCCGCAGGTAGGATCTCACTCTAGCCCAGGCTGACCTGGAATTTACTGTATAGTCTCAGGCTGGCCTCAAACTCACAGTGATCCTCCTACCTCTGCCTCATGAGTGCAGGGATTAAAGGTGTGCGCCACCATGCCTGGCCACATTCCTTTTTTAGTACTCTATAGTTACTCTCTAATAACTCTGTACTGTAAGTAGACTCCTGCCTAAAAACAAAGAAGATAATTATCTTCTTCAGGACTTTTATAAAAAAAGTGTCAGTTTTCTACTTTCAGACTGAAAGGTGTAAGCAATCATTTTTCTTTGCTAATCAAATCTGGCAGCACTGGACAATGGTGCTTCTCCTTCCCCTACAACTGTGCTTTCAAACCGAGCTGTTCCAAGGCATAACAAAGAGAATTAAGTTATATTTTAGACCTTAAGAGAAATTGATAAAACTACCAGTGTTTTATTATCTAGTCTTAACCTTGTTAGATTTCATTCATTGTTAATTAGAATTAAAACCATTAAGCCTTTTTATATACTCTGTCATGTATAATACAATATATATCATATAGCCCAATCTTTCCATATTATTGAATATTCTTACCACACTAGGTACTGCACCACATATGGGACCTTGATCTGTGGTTAATTACATGTCTTAAGAAATTGTAACATGTTGTCATCTAGACAGTGTCATCATCTAATAATGACATCTGCAGTCTTTGTACACCAGTCTTTGCCTTCCCGAGCCCCAGGCATTTTCCAGCCTTGGCCACACAGAGGACTACAGTTACAGACATGTGCAGCTAAGCCCAGCTGCTTACGTGGGTTCTGGAGATTCACACTTAGGGGGATTCAGGAGCCCCTCAGGCCCTCGTGCTTGCACAGAAAGTGCACTTAACATGGAACCATCACTCCAGCCCAGCATCTTCCATTTTCGATTTGCATTTCTCTTACTATTGATATTTTCCAAATGCTTATTGGCTATGTGTACATCTTCTTTGGATGAATGGCTATTCAAATTCTTTGTCCATTTTCAGATTGAGTTATTTGCCTTTTTATTGATTAGTCCTGATTTTTTCTTATACATTCCAGAAACAATTCTCTTACTAGGTATGGATTGCTGAATGTTTTCTCCATTCTTCAGGCTGTGTTTTCATTTTCTTTCTTTCCTCCTTCTTTCTCTCTCTTTCTCTCTCTATCTATCTATCTGAGAGAGAAAGAAAGAGAGAGGGAGGGAGGAAGAATGGCATGCCAGGGCTTCTAGCTACTGCAAACAAACTCCAGATGCATGCACCACTTTGTGCATCTGGCTTTTGTAGGTCATGGAAATCAAGCCTGGGTCCTTGGGCTTTGCAAGCAAGCACCTTAACTTCTAAGCTATCTCTCCAGCCATATATTTATATTTATATTTGCAAGTGCATGGTTCACTTGGGTGTCTTGCCACTGCAAAAGGAATGCCAGGCATTTGTGCCACTTTTTGGATTGGGCTTTATATGACAGGCTTAGGAATTAAACCTGGGCCAGCAGACTTTGTAAGCAAGTGTCTTTAACCACTAGGCACTTTCCCCCAACTCCAGTACCCCTGTATTTTTAATTTTTGTTTTGTTTTGTTTTCCAAGGTAGGGTCTCAGCTCAGGCTGACCTGGAATTTACTATGTAGACTCAGGTTGGCCTCTAACTCACAGCAATCCTCCTACCTCTGCCTTCCAAGTGCTGGGATTAAAGGCTTGCGCCACCATGCCTAGGCCTGTATTTTTAATTTTTATGCAAGTCTAATATGTCTTTTGTTGGTTCTGCTTTTGTTGTCATATGTAAGAAACAGTTGCTAACCCAAGGTCATAAAGATTAATTTGTATGTTTTCTTCCAATGTTATTTTAGCTCTTACATACAGGTGTATGGTCCAATTCAAATGAACTTTTGCATGTGGTATGAGATAAGGACCCACCTTCATTATTTGACACACATCAACACTATTTGTTAAATCCACTTGTGTCAGCATCACTGGAAAGACAGCCAACAGTGTTAGCTGATCATGAAAGTGAAGGATGATCTCTGGACTCAATTCTATTCTTTCTTGTCCCCCCCCCCCCCTTTGGACTCAGTTCTGTACCACTGCTCTTAGTCTACTCTGAGGCCAGTGCCCTACTGTCTTGATTAGTAGCTTTCTAGTAAGTTTTGAAAGTCAAGGATTTAAGCCCTTCAACTTTATTCTACTTTTCAAGATTGTTTTGGTTGTTCTGCATATCTTGCATTTCCATGTTTTTAATTTCTGCACAAAAAGGAAGCTGGCTCCTTGATAAGGCTTGCTTTCAATCTGTGAATCAATCCAAAGAGCATTACCATCTCAACAGTATTATGTTCCAATCCATGGACACAGGATGCCTTGCCATCTATCTAGAGCTCTTTAAATAATATTTTTTTTTTCTTTGTGGATCCAGGGTTGAACCCTGGATCTTCCACATGGTAGGTAAATGCTCTACCACTGAGCCACATTTCTAGCCCTAAGAGTTCCTTCAACTCTTCCAACAAAGTTTCACAGTTTTGGTGTGTGAGTCTTTCATCTTTAAAAAAAAAATTAGTTCCAGGATTTTACTGTAAATGAAACTGTTTCCTTAAATTCATCTTCAAATTATTTATTGCCTTCTTAAAACTTAGGTTTTAGTGGAAGAAGTCAAATAACACAAATGAATAAGTAATCCAGGCAGATATAAATGTCAAGGTGACATAAAAAAAAATAGGAGCTGGACATAGTGGCACACACCTTTAATCCCAGCACTCGGGAAGCAGCAGTAGAAGGATCACCATGAGTTCAAGGTCAGCCTGAGACTACATATTGAGTTTCAGGTCAGCCTGGGCTACAGCAAACCTCTCACCTCGAACCCCCCCCCCCCAAAGTTGGAGACAGAATGCCTGAGGGGCAATTATTATTCTCTGAGTAGAAAACCTGAGACCTGAAATTAAATAATGATGAAGAACTAGAGCAAGAACTTCATAAACACCAAGTGCAAAATCCGTAAGATGGAAATGAGCATGAGGTGTGTAGACAAAAGCCACGTTGGCTGGACCACAGGAGACAAGGATTATAGAGTAATAAGATTTTGTATGCCATAGATCTTATCTAACTGCAATTGAGAAATCAATGAAGGATTGTAAACAGAGAAACAGTATCTAAAATATCCTTTGAAAAGGCCACACTTGCTGCTATGCAAAGAATGAAAAGGAAGAATAAGTAGTGAGAGCAAACAGTAAATCACGTTTTCTTCCACAGCATGCTCGTCCTCCCTCTTCTCTTCACTCCTCAACCCTGCCATCCAAGTGTTGGCTCCTACAGCCTACCTTATGAACAACTTCAAAAACATCCAAACTGGTCTCCCAACTTCTATAGCTACAACAGTGCATTTTTTTGAAAAAAGAAAAAAAAATTTTTTTTTGAGGTAGGGTCTTTTCTAGCCCAGGCTGACTGGAACTCACTCTGTACTTTTTAGGCTGGCCTCAAACTCACAGCAATCCTCCTGAGTTCTGGGATTAAAGGTGTATGTCACCATGCCTGGCTTTTGGAATTTTTTTTTAAATTTTAGCTTATTTTATATTTTTGTGTATTTACTTATTTATTTGAGGGAGGGAGGGAGGGACAGAGAGAGAGAGAGAGAGAGAGAGGGAACAAATGAACTCCAGACGCGTGCGCCCCCTTGTGCATCTGCCTAACGTAGGTCCTGGGGAATCGAGCCTCGAACCAGGAACCTTAGGCTTCACAGGCAAGTGCTTAACCACTAAGCCATCTCTCCAGCCCTTATTTTGTACTTCTGAGATAAGGCCTCACGTAGCCAAGGCTCACCTGATCTGCTGGAACTCTTGCCTCCACCTCCAAGTGCTGATCTTAAAGCAGGCACCACCATGCTGCCTAGTTAGTCCTTTCCCTTGTTACTCCCCTATTTTTCTTCCTCTTCTTAAATATCTGATCATGTCTACAATTCCGCTAAAAAAAAAAAGCCTCAAATATTCACTGTCCACAAAATTAAGTTCAAACTAATCTTTCACAATACAATTCCAAATTACCTTTCTAGTCTCATCTGCGACTACTAACTGGATAGACCGTGTTCTACTCTAATGGTCTATTCTTGAACATAACTCATGCAACTTCCGGCTCCCACAGCTGTACTCACACTGAACTTCTCCTAATCCTTCTCTTATATCCAATTTGACTTCGTCACAGTTCAGCATACATTCATCTCGGCGATTCAGGATAGTCTTTTTGGCTATGACACACCGTATTTTAACACCATGATTCAGTTTACACACGTTTCACAATTCTACATTTAACTTCACTTCATGTAATGTGCTTTGGTATTTTCTATTCTATTTCCATTTCAAAATGGCTCAATGAATCATACAGATTACTAGTGGGTTTCAGTTTTTAGTTTGAAAATACTATCAGTGCACCTTTCCACACATTAATTGGTCACTAAACTACACTGTAATAACATGAGCCTATAACTACAGAACCGTAACGGCCTTAGTCTTAAGGTGTGAGTCTGCACCTCATACTTCGTCCTATGTTTCACAATGCCAAGCTCAGTATTTTGCATCATTACTGAAGAAGACTGATATTAAATATAGCAATCATATTCATGATAAGATAGGTCTGTGACGGCTACTGTTTTGTGTTTATATCCATCTTGTTTCAAATTATAATTATGATGCTCAAAATGGCCTGCCTTTAACTACAGCATGACCCACAGTTTCTGCTTTCCTACCAAATAGGATTATAAAATAGCCTTGCATGATAGGGGAATACAGTTCTAAGAACTCCATTAATGTTAATTTTTATCTTTCCTTCAGAGGTATATGGACATCTCTCTACATGGAGATTCCTATTACCATTCATTGGATGTCATTCTCTTTTATCACAAACAGTCATTTCTCCTCTGCCTCGGCATTATTAGTCTAGTGTCCTCATTTGGCCTTTCCAGCTTTGCCAAAGTTGCAATAAGGGTAAGCCTTGTGTTTCAGTGCAATGACAGCTATTAAGGCTGAATGGCCTCTCTTGCAGTCAGCATTAAGGTTCTTGACCATTAAAGTACTGTTAAAGTTGTTGACTGTTGAAAACATCATCAGTACTTCAAATTAAGAAAATGAAAAAGCAATGAAGTGATCTAAAATCTGTGCTGAATAGGACCCAACTCATAAGATAGGCCAGTGGGCAAAGTAATTCTGCTTTCTTTGATTTCCTTTACTGTGAGACACATCGTACAAGTCCTGAGGAATGCAGAACATCTGAAGGTCATCTGCCTCCCTCTGCTTCTATCTCCTGGGCCCGTGGTGACCTGTGGTGGAACTCGAGAGACAGTGAGAGTGCACAAGTAACAAGTACTCTGAGCCACCTAGACCATGCTCAGCACTGCCGACACTGAATTAGTAAGAAATCAGCCCCTGGGACTATCCAAAAAGAGGTCTGAATTTCTGTATGAATTCTGAAACTACCTAAAGCTCCTCAAGGAGCTGCCAGCATTCAGGGATAACTGCAGATCTAACCAAAGTACTCTGAGTGCCCTAGACCCCAAATTTCTACCGTTAGTCTTCACACTGAGAACTGAGAGGATGAACCTCAACGTGTTAGCCATTGTCTCCCAAAGGCTGGAATCCAGACCTTCAATGTCTGTAGGCTTTACCTAGATTAAGAGAGCCACTGGGAATTTCTATGCCATTCACTAACATTTAAAACCACTTACTTTGGGCTGGAGAGATGGCTTCAGTTAAGGCACTTGCCTGCAAAGCCAAAGGACCCACATTTGATTCCCCAGGACCCACATAAGCCAGATGCACAAGGTGGTGCATGCATCAGGTAGTGCATGCATCTGAGTTTGTTCACAGTGGCTGGAGGTCCTGGCATGCCCATTCTCTCTCTCTCTCTCTGTCCCTCCGTTCCTCCCTCCCTCCCTCCCTCCCTCCCTCTTCCAAATCAATATAAATTGGAAAAAAAATTTAAATCACCTACTTTAATTCTCATTGCATTTGCCCGAGGGTGGGGGGGGGGAGGACCCAACTCAGAAAGCTTTCTATGTAAGATTTTAAAACCAAACTACAAAGTAAGAAAGCATTTTAATACTAAATTAGAGTTTATTTGTAGTGATAAAAAAATCCCTTTGAAAATGTCTCTTGGAAAAGTTAATCCTGTATTACCTTTCAGTGAAGCCTCAGGATCAGAAGGGAAGAAGAAAAACCGATAATGGCAACAACAAAAGGGGACGGGGGGGGTTAAATTTGAAAGAAAAATAGAAAGAAGAAATGATGGAACCATGCTTTAGGTAAGGTCCTAGCATGAGACTTGTACGCTGTTATACCTGTGTCACTGTAAAACACTAAACAACTTACAGGTACATTAAAGTTATACTTGGAGGGATAAACACTACAGCAGCTAACCATCAAGGACCCAGGTTTCTCCTCTCTCTGCCTCCCACAGTGCTGTGATTAGGCCCATGCCACCATGCCCAACTTTTATGAGGGCGTGGGGGATCTGATGTTTGTACAGCAAGCACTTTGCCCACTGGGCCATCTCCACGGCCCCCAGGGGAGATTTCTTTAGGAGGAGGATTTGCTGTCACTAGGAAACTGTCTTAACTAGACACTGACTTCTGACTTACAGATTTATCCTTCTCAATATGAAAGCCTTCTCTGCTGCATGTAAAGGACACAGAGCAGAACCCTTGTCTTCAAGGCAGCCATAGTCATTTGATAGAAGAGACCATGATCAAATAATTAGTCTTTTAACAAGCAATATGAACAGAGCATTGTGCAATGGGATAAAAGCCACTAAGTGCATGAAGGACTATGTTGAGGCTTTTCGAGAGGATCTGACATTTAAACTCATTAGTAATGAGGCAGTTGGGCCAGTCAATCTGCAAGATCTCTTCTAGTCATAAAACGAATGGTATAACAAAACGTTGATGTTCATGATACCTTTCTTGTCAAAAATGACTAGTACAGCAAGGTGTGGTGGCGCATGCCTTTAGTCCCAGCACTTGGGAGGCAGAGGTAGGAGAGTCACTGTGAGTTCAAGGCCACCCTGAAACTACATAGTGAATTCTAGGTCAGGCTGGACTAGAGCAAGACACTACCTCAAGGGAAAAAAATGACTGATACAGACAATTCCAGCTATAATACTACAGTTGTGTTTTCTTCTGAACTTGGCATTTTATTATATGCCTTTCTCAGTAAATGGCAATGTCACCTAAAACTCAACTATCCACAGTCAGCTAACATTGCTTCTATTCCATACTCTCCTTATGGGTTTCTACCTCTATGGCCGTAATAATCTTCCTGCGTTACTGCAATAGCTTTCAAAAGGGATTTCATGCCTCTGGTAGCGCACTCCCCAACAACCAATTCTTTACACGGTAGCCAAAGTGCTCTTTCCAAACCTGATCATATGATAACCCATCTTAAAATGAATAGCTGCCACCTATTGCTCTCAGGACAAATCAACTCTTCAGTAGAGCTGACAAGACTCCTTAACATGTTCCCTGGATTACCTCGTGCTACAATCTTTTGTACTCACACTGAACCTCTTACAGCTTCCTGAGCATACAGTGCTCACTTACTGTCTTCTGCAGAACCTTCCAAGCCTCTCTTCAAAGAAGTGGTATTAAGTGGCCTTCCAAAATGATCTTCAGTACCATACTTACTGCTGCCTCTTGCCCCCACAAAGCTGTGACTATTCTATCTGATATGTATCAGTCATGGTATATATACATAGTTCATGGCTGCCAAATATTTGCTGAATGAACAAACTGCAAAGACTCGATACACTCCAGTTTATCATGTTTATTACATACTCCAGAAACCTAAGCCTTTAGCAAGACCATGCTTAAGCCTATTATAGTTTCCTGTTCTGAAAGACGGGAAGTTATCCCATAAATTCAAATTTAAGTGAGCTTTAAAAGCTTACTTCTAAAAGAATGAGCTTATTTTCTAAGTCTTTTAAAAGAAACATAATGGGGGCTGAAGAGATGGCTTAAGTGGTTAAGGTGCTTGCCTGTAAAGCCAAAGGACCTACGGTTCGATCCCCCAAGACCCATATAAGCCAGATATACAAAGTGGCGCATGTGTCTGGAGTTTGTTTGCAGCAGCTAGAGGCCCTGGCATGCCCATTCTCTCTTTCTCTCTCCCTCCCTTCTCTTTCTTGCTCTCAAATAAATAAGAAAATAATGTGCCAGAATCATAACAAACTGCACATTTTTTAAATAAAATCACAACTATATATGCACTATCACATTTTCATAGGTAAAATGTCGTGTTCGCTTTTTAAACGTAGATGAAAGCTGCACATCATTGACTCACCGATTCTTTTCCAGCTCATTGTGTGTAGATCTAAAAGAAGAGGAAAAGAGAAAGTATTAGCCCTGCTGCTTAAGAAGGTTACAGAAAGGAGGACTGGTTTAGGTTTAGTTACTGTTATACCACAGCCAGTGAATTTAACAATGCAATGGTTAGACTTCTACAACATCACTCATCAAAAAGAAAGAACCTACATTCATTAGGATGGTGCATGCAGATGTTTTTGGTTAACTCTGTTCTGAAACTGGAATTTCATTGTTAGTTTAATAGAAAACTATACATGCTCCCTTGCCTACTTACATCATCTTTTATTTTGTTGAGTCATAGATATGTCAATACTTTTTTAAAATTTTTATTTACTTATTTTAGATACAGAGGGGGAGAAAGAGTGAGAGAGAATGGGTGCACCAGGGCCCTCTAGCCACTGCAAATGAATTCCAAATGCATGTGCCACGATGTGCATCTGCCTAACGCGGGACCTGGAGAATCGAACCTGGGTCCTTAGGCTTTGCAGGCAAACGGCTTATCCACTAAGCCATCTCTCCATTCCAGATATGTCAATAATTTTAATTAATTAAAACATAATCCCATTTTTGTTTAAAAAGAAAAAGATGTGTATACTAAGTTCTCCTCTATCTTTTCTCTTGCTCATTTGGGAACACTGAATCTATGGCTTCATGTAGGCTAAGCATTCACCTACCTACTCCTAAATACAAGGGGAAAAAAGTTTGGGCTAGTACAGAAACTGAAACAAGCATGTCTTACAGCTACATGAGACATACAAGTTCAAACCTTCCTGCCTTTTGTGTGAAGCATAAATAAGAAAAAGTCATATAAGACAGAAAATATACTAACCATTTTTAAAAGATATACATTAATAAAAACTAAGGACCATGCTTTTAAAGACTCAAATGGGGGTTGAAGAGATGGCTTAGTGATAAGGCACTTGCCTGCAAAGCCTAAGGACCCATGTTCAATTCCTCAGTGCCCATGTAAGCCATATGCTCAAAGTGGCGCATGCATCTGGAGTTCATTTACAGTGGCTAGAGGCCCTGGAGCATCCTTTCTCTCTTTCCCTCTCTCTCTCTATTAATTAATATTCTAAAGGACTAAAAGGATATAATCCAAAATGCTAGCAATGGTTATTTTCTCTTTTTCATTCTGCCTTAGTATCGTAAGGATACTTACCATTCTATTGAACCTACTGAGGAATCTGCTAAACTGTGCTAAGCAATTAAAATACATTATCACTTAAAACAGGATTTTTCTATGAAGTCCAGACTAGCCTCACATTTACAATCCTCCTCTCACAATGCCTGTAACAACTCTTGTTTTATAAACAAGAATGTGCAGGCTAAAGCCCAAAGGTCATGCAGTAGATATGAATTAAGTCAGGGACTCTATCTCCAAATTCCAAGCTTTTAACCCCCTAGTAAGAACCAATACTGAGTGAAGGCTATGGGCTCAGAATCTAAGACCAGAATACCTAGGTTCAAATACTATGGCCTTAGTAAAGTCCCTGCATTTCTCTGTGCTGTTTCTTCATTTACGAAGAAGTAGAACAATATAGTTAGCCCTCCATATGTATGGGTTCCATTTCTGTGGATATAACTTATACATTTAAAATATTTGCAAAAATACTGTGTTGATTCTGAATATGTACAGAGATTTTTATTAGTCCCCAGTGTATCAACTATTTACATATAACTTATCTTATGTCAGGTATTATAAGTAATCTAGAAACAATTAAAAATATATGTGCAGAAGCTATATTCAAGTACTGCACCATTTTATACAAGGGACCTTGGCATCAACAGATTTTGTTTACCTGCAGGGGTTCCTTAGTATCTATGGGAAACTAATTCTCCACAGATACTAAGGAATGGCCATATTTGCCTCAAATGACAGCAAAATATAATAGACTACATAAGGTTACTTACTACTAGAACTGTCAACTATTTCTCCCTTGAAAAAACATGCTACTTTTGTAGTACTTCAGAATTAACAACAAGAGTTATTTTTTTAAACTTATTTATTTATTTGAGAGAGGGGGGGGGGATAGAGAGATTTGGCATGCCAGGGCCTCCTGTTACTGCAAACAAACTCCAGACACTTTGTGCATCTGGCTTCACATTGGCTAATAAACAGAACCTGGGCTTTCGGGCTTTGCTAGCAAGTGCCTTTAACTGCTGAACCATCTCTCCAACCCCAACAATGGAAGTTTTATAAAGTAGAATTTACATTTCTATTACTAGAACCAAAACTTTAATCATTTTACATACTGTTAATGTCAAATCCTTTCTGAATATTACATTACTGGCTGCTTTCATTTTATCTTCATTCAACAGATATTTAATAATAAGATTCTTAAATATTTTTGCATATGCATGTGGTGTGCATGCATGTGTGTATGCACACGTGTGTATGTATGTGAAGGGCAGAGGCTGATGTCAGTGTCTTCTGTCACTACACCTTACTTATTGAGAGAAGGTCTCTCACTAACTCTGCTAGTCTAGTTAGTGTATCTAATCAGCTTGCCTTCTCCACCTCCTAACCACTGGCTACCACACCTGCCCAGCATTTAGGTAGGTGTTAGGAATCTGAACTCAGATCCTCATGCTTGCAAGACAAGCACTTTACTGACTGAGCCATCTTCCCAACCCCAGGTTCCTAAAACTTCAGTATTTTGTCGACCTTATAATTTATAGAAATTTACCCACTGTCATAGTCCAAGAGAGGTAGGGTCTCACTCTAGCCCAGGCTGACCTGGAATTCTGGAATTCACTATGTTGTCTCAGGGTGGCCTTGAACTCTCAGTGATCCTCCTACGTCCACCCCCCCCCCACCCGCCGAGTGCTGGGATTAAAGGCGTGCGCCACCATGCCCGGCCTTCTTATATATTTTATTACATTTTATTTTTAGTTATTTATTGAGAGAAAGAGATAACAGGCATGCCAGGGCCTCCAGCCACTGAAAATGAACTCCAGATGCATGCGCCACCATGTGCCTCTTGGTTAGGTGGGCTCTGGGGAGTCAAACCTGGGTCCTTAGGCTTCACAGGCAAGTGCCTTAACCACTAAACCATCTCTCCAGCTCCAATAGACCTTTTTGAGTTACTGTCTCCTGTCTACCTTTTGCTTTCTTAACAGTTTCATAATGTCCAAGTTATATGGGATGGAAAAAACTGATATTTATTTCAATGACAACATAAAGGACTTCTTAATCAAAAATGTGAAAAGAACCTTAGGATGTTTCAAGAGTTCAACCAAATTAACAGCAAATATATGTACAATTCAGATGGAGTAAACAATAAAAACATAGGTCTTCTAATTTAGCAGAGACACAGAACTCAATAAATTATAATGAAATTTCTACCACCATATATTTATCAAAAGTTTTGAATACTTTTTATTGTTTGAATGAAATACTAAAGCAATAAGTTAGAAGAGGGAAATAGCATATTTCATAGTTACAAAACAACAAATCCTCCACGTATGAATGGCTGGACAATGATGAGACTACCTGCCCCTCTTGCCAAGAAAATTTGGATGTAAATGATTTTCTCTGAGAAGAAAACTTAAAACAAGTAAGACAAAAATGAGAGATAATCCACACATAAATATGGAAACATGCTTATAGAAGAGTAGATTCTAGTTTACCATGAGCTTATTCTAAACAATCTGGCAATCCCACCGATAGCCATAAATGCAAAAGATAATATACTGAATGATAACCAATTGTGGAATTCCAATATTACATTGAGCCCATTATAAAAAGCTAGGGCCAAAAGAACATAATCTGACCCACTGCTGTGAACAAAATTAAAACAGCAGGTTCTTTCTACCTCTCTCGAATAGGCTTTTCTCTATTGTTTTATTTTTTTAAGAAAAAAAAAAAGCTAAGAACTTTTTCACCAAACTGAGAAATGTATACCACACTAAATTATACCACCAACAAAATTTACCAAGATTTCCAAATAACAAAAAACAAAATGATCACAAACATACTTACTGATCATTACCATATTGCCATATTCTTATTTTTACTCCTACTTTAAATTTTTTTTGCATTTAATATAAGGTTAACAAATACTGAATACTTTAAATGTCCAAGGCTATCTTAGGCTATAGGGAATCAGAGTAAATTTACACATGTGCAGGAATAATTGTAACTTCAGTTAAAATTAATAAATGAAGAAAGGCACAAACTGTTGCAGGATTCAAAGATGGCAGAGTTTACTTCAAATGGAGCTAGGGGAAAAAATCAGAAGAAGGTAGCATTTTATCTGGGCTTACATGATGTACACTTTACTATTAGTAAAGTCTGGAATCTGCTAAAACGATAGCATTCCAAATAGAAAGGATAAGATAAGCAAACAAGCAGAAATGCAATGTCCAAAGCCAAACCAGTGACTGTACAGAGGTCATAAAGAGCCCTGCGGTTACAGGAAAAAGCTTTGAGCTTAGTGGGGAAATGTGTCGGTTTGGGACAAATTACTTAACCTGATTCAGTTTCCTCATTTGTAAAACCCAAATATTTCTGTATGCCTTGGCTGGATTATCTTGAGTAGAGAAAAAAAAAATGTGAAAGCATTTAGTACAGTGTAAGTATTCAGTGAATATTAATTTTTATTACTATTATTTGAGGTGGGGTTTTACTATGTAGCCCAAGCTGGCCTGAAACTTGAAATCCTCTTGGCCCCAGCTTCTCAAGTGTTAGGATTACACACCTGTGCCATCCTGTCTGTATAATTTTAAGATCTTTTAAAAATATTTTATTTATTTGCAAGCAGAAAAATACAGAGAAGCGGGGAGGGAGGGTGGGAGCAAGGGCACGCCAGGGCCTGTAGCCACTGCAAATGACTCCAGAGTCATGCGCCACCTTGTACTGGCGCTAAGGAATCTAATCTAGGTTCTTAGGCTTTGCTGGCAAGTGCATTAACCACTGAGCAATCTCTCCAGCCCAAGATTGTTTTTATTTTGTGTGTGCGTGTTTCTGTGTGAATGTATGGGCACACACGTGCCATAGCACACGTGTGGAGGTCGGAGACAACCTCGGGCTTGTCCTCTTCTTTTACCTTCTGTATGGGACTGGGTCTTTTGTTTTCTTTTCTCTTTTTGGGGTATGGGGAGGGGTTGAACTGTGCATGTGTGCAGAGGCCAGAGGAGAATGCTGGGCATCCTCCTTTCTGCACTCATCTGCATGTTTCTTTGAGATGGAGTCTCTCACTAAACCCAGAGCTGCCGTTTTCAGTTGAGCTCCAGCAATTCTCAGGTCTTTTCTCTCCAACGGACTGAGGTAACAGGTGTGTGTTGCCATGGGTGCTGGGAAACCGAACCCGGAAGATCGAGCGCTCTTGGGTTGCCACTGCATGCTCCAGCTTAACTGGCCCACGCGCTTTAGGAGCCTCCTGGTTCCACGTCCGCTGCGGCAGGCGCACCTGGATTAGAGACGCGTGTATCACTCTGCATAAGCTTTACATGGGTGCTACCGAACTCAGGCCAATAGGCTTGCACTCTCCCCAGCCCCAGGTAACCATGAGACAATCTGACAGGGTATCAGTAACATTTGGAATCAAATACCCAAATAAACCATCAAAATTAGGGAAAGAAAAGCTGAAAGTCAGAAAACACTGAAGCCACTTGGTCATTTAGCCAGTTAATCAGATAGCACAGGGGTTAGCAGTATGACAGAGAGAAAGATGCCTAATTATATATACACAGGGAAAATAATAATCCAAACAATGCTACTAATAAATGTGTAATTGTATTGCACATGGCATATTCAGATACAACCCCTTTGATTCTTTGAGAGCCTATGTATCCAACCAGGCCCTTTCAATAATGTGTCACTGAAATATTTAATTATAAATTCTCTGAAAGGTTCAGAGAATAATAATAGAATTAGATAGCTGATTTTTATTTCCATTCAAATAAAATGTATCTATGAGAGCCTATACCAGTAAGTTGTCTGCCTTTGAGACACCCTTACTCTGAATGCTTAAAAACTTCCAAGAGCACAAAGACACCTCTATCACTGTATGACTGAATCACAGGTAGTTGTTTTTACAGTAACATCACTTAGGAGAGACATCATAATGCATCCCATGTTTGGATGGGCAGGCACCGTTATCTCAACTAGATCTGTGAGCTTTCGTGACTACATGGTTCTAATACATGAACTTTGTACCCTTTAGGGCACAGTTTGGTGGCAGACAATGAAATGAAGCATAGAACTAAAACTGCACAAAATGGTAAAGTCTGGCTCAAAAGTTGTGCTCCCGTGGAAGAACAAAAGCCTCCATTACCAGAACTAATACCTTCTTCTGACAACAGAAATCTGTCCTTGTTGAATCGGTGAGCCAGCTTTCAATTACTGAACATTTGTGTTTCATTTACTTGCTAACCCTAAAGTATGCAGTGGATGTGGTCCTCCACATGATGAAGCCAATGAGCATCTTCTAACGAGTAACTTAAGGCCTGTCGTTTATATACTCAAAAATCGAGAAAAACAAGCCGGGCGTGGTGGCACATACCTTTAATCCCAGCACTCGGGAGGCAGAGGTAGGAGGATCACCATGAGTTCGAGGCCACCCTGAGACTACAGAGTGATTTCCAGGTCAGCCTGAGCTAGAGTGAGAACCTACCTTGAAAAAGACAAAGAAAAAGAAAAATCGAGAAAAACAGAACACTGCTGCTGCAACAGCTGGTTGGGGTCTCTAAGAACAAAGAAAAACTATGGGAATTTGTGTAGTAGTGAGACTTCAAAGCATTTTTAGTATTCTTCTTCTTTTAAAATAGTACGTTTGTCCATTTGTTTTCACCAATGATTTTTATATACCTGATTGTTTTAAAAGACATTAAAGATGGGCTGGAGAGAAGGCTTAGCAGTTAAGGTGCGTGCCTGTGAAGCCTAAGGACTCTGATTCGATTCTCCAGGTCCCACGTAAGCCAGATGCACATGACGGCGCATGCATGTGGAGTTTGTTTGCTGGAGGCCCTGGCATGCCCATTCTCACTCTCAATCTCTCTCCCTCTCTCTGTCTCTAATAAATAAATAAATAAATTTAAAAAGACATTAAAGACAGTGAGACTTAAATACTGTAAAGTATTAGGGGAAAAAAAACTCCTAAAATATGTATTTTTTTTTTCTGTAATGACAAAACCATACTCATCACAGAAACTATTCCTACAACAACCTGTATCAGAAAAAAAGGATACACAACAATAACTGCAATCAGTAACTTGACTCTTTTCCTTAAAACTTAAATATAAAGCTGAACATATGTACTTTGTAACTCACCATTTTCACTCATAGGTATAACCAAACTAATATATGTTCATCAAAGACATACAAAAAATTTTCACATAACACTATTCATACAGCCCCAAACAGAAAACTCAAAGATTAACATAGAATGGAGAAATTGTGAAATATTCATGCATTATAATACCATGCAATAATGGCTATGCGATTATATGGATTAATTGCCACAACCTGTAATATAATAATAATTTTAGAAGAGCAAGACAGGGCTAGAGAGATGACTCAATGGTTAAGTGGGTTTCCTGTAAAAGCACTAAGGCCCGACAGGGTCTGAGACCACCAGAATTCAACTGTCCAGATCCCACATGAACAGCTGGACATGACTGTGCATGCCTGCGACCCCAGTCCTGCAGGGAAAAGAGACCTGAGACTCTTTGGGGTCCTGAAAGCTCTAGAATCAGCAAGGCCCTGGCTCAAAACAAGACAGGGAAGAAGAGGGATGGAGTGGGACACCAGGCATTCTGCTCCAGCCACCACAGCTGAGCACCCTCCTCTGTCCACTGCAGGCAAGTGTATGAGGCACCACACACTTCACACACACACACACACACACACACACAGCACAGCACATTACACACTCACAAGCAAAAAAAAAAAAAAAAATGGATAGCTGGGCATGATGTCACATGTCTTTAATTCCAACACTCAGGAAGCTGAGTTAGAAGGATTGCCATGAGTTCCAGGTAGGCCTAGGCTATAGAGTGAGTTCCAGGTCAGCATGGACTAGAGTGAAACCCTGCCTCAAAAGTTAATTAGTTGGGCTGGAGAGATGGCTTAGCAGTTAAGCACTTGCCTGTGAAGCCTCAGGACCCCGGTTCGAGGTTTGATTCTCCAGGACCCACGTCAGCCAGATGCATAAGGGGGCGCAAACGTCTGGAGTTCTTTTGCAGTGGCTGGAAGCCCTGGTGCACCCATTCTTTCTCTCTCTCTCTCTTTCTAACTACCTCTTTCTCTGTCACTTTCAAATAAATAAATAAAAATAAACAAAAAAATACTGTTTAAAAAAATTAATTAGTTAAAAAACTAGTAAGACATGCCAAAAAAAGCACAAACTGCCAAAAAAGCCTACCTAACTCATGTTAGGTTTCATTTCACGTTAAGATTTCAAATTGGTAAAACTAATTCACAGTATAAAAAGTTAGGAGCTGGAAATGTAGCTCAGGGTACAGCATTTGCCTAGCATACAGGAGGTCCTGTCAGGACAGTGGTCACCTCAGGAGAGAGAAACAGTGACTCAAAGCCAGGAAAGTGGCTTCTAAAAACATGTATGAGGGCTGGAGAGATGGCTTAGCGGTTAAGTGCTTGCCTGTGAATCCTAAGGACCCCGGTTCGAGGCTCGATTCCCCAGGACACATGTTAGCCAGATGCACAAGGGGGAGCATGCATCTGTAGTTCGTGTGCAGTGGCCCTGGCGCACCTATTCTTTCTCTTTCTCTGCCTCATTCTCTGTCACTCTCAAATAAATAAATAAACAAAAGTTAAAACATATGTGAAATTCTCTCTTGAGTTTCATGAAAATTCACTGAGTCCTATGCAATGTCAGTACACTTGTCTACACACACACACATCCATTTTAATAAACAAGGGGAAAAAAACACTGCATTCTATAAAAATCAACTTTTACTTCAAATATAGCTATTTAAATCTGACAAATCTTTTGGCACACAACATAAGCATGTATGTTATACACTTTTTTTTTTTTTTTTTTTTTTGTTTGTTTTTCCAGGTAGGGTCTCACTCTAGCCCAGGCTGACCTGGAATTCACTATGGAGTCTCTGGGTGGCCTCGAAGTCACGGCAATCCTCCTACCTCTGCCTCCCGAGTGCTGGGATTAAAGGCGTGCATCACTACACCCAGCAAGACAAGTTTCTTAAAATAAATAATCGAAACTGACTGTCCCTTAATAGTACTGTATATATTAAAGGGATTTTGTTTTAATTTTTTTGGTTGTTGTTCATTTTTATTTATTTATTTGAGAGTGGCAGAGACAGAAAGAGGCAGATAGAGAGAGAAAGAGAATGGGCACGCCAGGGCTTCCAGCCACTGCAAACGAACTCCAGACACGTGCGCCCCCTTGTGCATCTGGCTAACATGGGTCCTGGAGAATCGAGCTTCAAACTGGGGTCCTTAGGCTTCACAGGCAAGTGCTTAACCGCTAAGCCATCTCTCCAGCCCTAAAGGGAATTTTTAATAGTTCACAAACACAAAGAAAACTCCAAGCCCAAAGCTTTCATTAGCAAAATTTATCAATTAAGGAATAAAATAAAAAGATATACATAAAATCTTTAAACAATGAAAGAAACAGGGAACATTTCCTCATTAATTTTATGAGGCCAGTATTAGCCTGATACCAAGACTTAACAAAGAAATTATATGGAAAGCAGACAAGACAAAAAAAAAAAAAATACAACAGACTAATATAGCTCATGGATAGTGACAGAAAACTTCTTCAGAAAATATCAGCAAACTCAACCCAACAACATATGGAAAGATATTGCCACAACTGTTAGAATTAATATTAGTATTAGGTTTTTCTGCCTCCTCATCCCTAGGCATGATTCTAAGACTTTGGCAATTTCATTCTTCACTATGAGGCCCTAGATTATACCTGAGTTTATTTTGCTAAGGAGATGACTCACCACAAAAGTTGGTCATGGTGGAAAAATCAACCATGTGGTGAGAGAGGTGAGGCTTGACTAACGTGTGTTAGTCTAACCTCCAGGGAGAGGAGAGGTGTTAGGGAGTGAGTCAGTCACATAGTCAATATTCCATCAACCATGTCTACCTAACAGCATCCCCAAATAAAAGCTATAGAACTTGAGGTTTGGGTGGGCATCTTGGTTGGAGGGTTAGTGCCAGGAGGGCAAGGCTCTCAGATTCTATGTGGAGAAGGCAGGGGCTCTGCTTCCAGCATGATTTCAGATCCCACTTTCCATATCTTCACTTGGCGGGTCTTAATTTATAATAAAACATGAGTACTTGCCTTAGTTCTGAGTCGTTCTTGATAATTACTGAACCTAGAGCAGGAGGCAGACAGACTTCTGAATTTTTAGCCAGGTAGTCAAAAATAAGAGTGACTTTGGAACTCCTGAACTTGTGGCTGACATGTATAGTGAGAGGAGATATGTTGGGGCCTGGACAGTTTGTACCAGTTCTGAGTGGCTAAGATCAGTACTACAAAGCTGGAAAGGATGGAACGTGCCTTTAATCCCAGCACTCACAGGCTGAGGTGGTAGGATCATGTGTTCATGTGACGAAGTTCCAGGTCAGCCTACCTCAAAAAACAAAACCGAAACAACATAAAAGATCAATACTTATAGTAGTATAAAATATAAAATGGCCGGGCTGGAGAGATGGCTTAGCGGTTAAGCACTTGCCTGTGAAGCCTAAGGACCCCGGTTCGAGGCTTGATTCCCCAGGACCCACGTTAGCCAGATGCACAAGGGGGCACACGCATCTGGAGTTCGTTTGCAGTGGCTGGAAGCCCTGGTGCGCCCATTCTCTCTCTCTGCCTCTCTCTCTCTCCTCTGTGTCTGTCACTCTCAAGTAAATAAATAAAAAAAAAACAAATTTTAAAAATATATAAAATGGCCTAGTAGTGTTTAGTACAAGAATGTAAGGTTAGTTTAATATTCAAAAATCAATACAATCCTTTATATTAACAGGGGGAAAAAGAAAAAGATAAAACACAGTCTGGTCAGGTCTAGAAAAACTGCTCAGTGGCTAAAGGCACTTGCTAGAAAGGCCTGTAGGCCCAGGTTCAATTCCCAAGCTACCCACCTAAGCCAGACATAAAAAGTAGAATAAATAAGGAAAAAGCACTTGACAAAATTCACCATCCTTTCATGCAAAAAAAAAAAAAAAAAAAAAAAAAATCTCCTCACAAATTAGTAGAGGCATCTCCTCAACCTGAAAGGCATATCTACAAAAAGCCAAAAGGAATCACTCAATGGTGAAAGACTGTATTTTCTTCCCTAATTAGGCACAGTAATATTCATTGCCATCACTTCTAATCTGCACAAGAAAAAAAAAATCGTACCTCACGTGAAGGCAGAAATAAAAATGTATTTTATAAACATCTACTTAAGACGTTCAGGTAGTGTATCTCTCTGGTTAAGAGCATGTGCTTAAGAGTAAGCAAGGGTCCAGGTTCAATTCCTGGCACACACCCAAAAAGAACACTTATCTATTGAGAAAACCCTAAGGAGGGGGAAGATCCAGCCCAGCAGTTAAACGGTACTTGCTTGCAAAGCCTTAAGACCTGGGTTCAGTACCCCAGTGCCCAGGTAAAGCCAGATGCACAAAGCAGCCCATGTGTCTGGAGTTCGTGTGCAGGGGCATAGACCTTGGCATGCCCATTCTCATTTATTCTCACTTTTAATTATTGCAAATAAATAAAAAAAATTACTTAGAAAAACCTAAGGAATATACAAATTATTAGAATGGTCAGTATGTCAAGTTCAATTGTCACTTATGATAGCATCAAAAAATATTTAAGGGAAAATTTAACAAAATATTTGTATGACCTACACTCTGAAAAACTACAGAATCATGAAATTTTAAAATACCTAAATAATTTAATAAGTGTCATGACTTATCATGTTCAATAATTAGAAGTCAATATTATTATTAAGATGTATTAAGTCTTCCCAAATTAATCTATGGATTGAAAGGAATCCTAATGAAAATTCCAGCAGGCTTTTATTACAGAAATTGAAAACCCAGAATGAGACCCTACCTCAAAAAACGAAAACAAAGCCAGGCATGGTGGCGCACGCCTTTAATCCCAGCACTCAGGAGGCAGAGGTAGGAGGATTGCCCTTGAGTTCGAGGCCACCCTGAGACTCCATAGTGAGTTCCAGGTCAGCCTGGGCTAGAGTGAGACCCTACCCCGAAAAACAAAAACAAAACAAAAAAAAAAAAATCCAGAACACATTTTCCTGAAATGTATATAGTAACATTAATAACAAAATTATATACGGGATTCACACATTTTCTCCAATGAGAAATTAGTGTCTTACATAAAAAGTTTTTTTTTCAACTTTTTAATATTTTATTCTTATTTATTTGAGTAAGAGAAAGAGGAAGGACAGAGAGAGAGAATAGGCACTCCAGGGTTTCCAGCTGTTGCAAACGAACTCCAGATGCCATGTGCCACCTGTGCATCTGGCTTACGTGGGTCCTGGGGAATTGAACCTGGGTCCTTAGGCTTTGCAGGCAAGTATCTTAACCACTAAGCCATCTCTCCAGCCCCATAAAACATTTTTCCTATAATAAAAAATGTTGCTCTAGGTCTGGAGAGACGGCTTAGCGGTTACGGCACTTGCCTGAGAAGCCTGAGGACCCATGATCGACTCTTCCGATCCCATGTAAGCCAGACGCACAAAGGTGAGGCAAGCGCAAGGTCACACATACTCACTTGATGCTGCAGTATCTGAAATTCGATTTTAGTGGCTGAGGCCCTGATGCACCAATTCTCTCTCTCCTCTCTCTTTTTTTTTCATATTTTTATTAACAACTTCAATGATTATAAAAAAATATCCCATGGTAATACCCTCCCTCCCCTCACTTTCCCCTTTGAAACTCCATTCTCCATCATATCCCCTCCCTCCTCTCTCTTTCTAAACTACTAAATAGATAAAAAAATTTAAAAACATTGCTCTAGTACCAAAACAATATAATCTCTGTATGTTCCTAAATCCATGTTGAGGTTAATCAATGGACAGTTATACACTGTGAATCCATAGTATTCTTACAATTATCTATTGTCATCTTTTGTCTGTAAATTTAAATAATTTGCTCTGGACTTGGAATCTGACACAAAAAAGGCTTTTTACAGCATCCTGTATTATTTTCATATGTATGTGTGTATGTATGTATGCATGCATATATATATATGATATTTTTCTAATATAGAAACAGTACTTTTATGTCAGGGAAGCGTAGATTCATTTGCTAATTACCTTCATGACAGCAGTTTCAGGGACTAGAGAGATGGCCCAGCAGTTAAAGGTGCTTGCTAGCAAAGCCTAATGACCTGGGTTCAATTCCTCAGTATCCACATAAAGCCAGATGCACAAAGTGGTGCATGCATCTGAAGTCTGTTTGCAGTAGCAAGAGACCCTGGCACACCCATTCTCTCCCTGTGCTTGCAAATAAATAATAAATAAAATATTACAAAAGAGACAGCAGTTCCAATAGCTAATAAAAACTTTAAAAATTATTATAAAGGGTTAGCAAAGGGCACTGGTAGGAAGGCATTAAATGCAGCAGGCACAAAATATGTTTCAAGCATTTAGCTGAACAGAGAAGCAGAGCACTCACATAAGATTTCAGGCTGCAGCCATGAGTCTGAATTTTTAAATAAATGATCACTAAGTACCATGCTGCTGACCCTAGAGAAACAGATGTCAGGCACTGAACTCATCAGCTCTACGTATGGAAGTTACCAAAACACAAGTCATTTCCTCATCAAAATGGGTGCGGGTAATGCCACTTCATAGAATTTTCTGAAATCCAAATGAGAATATAATGCATGTTGAAGAACTTTATGTGCAAGTAGCATATTATATGCAAGTGTCACTACTGTTACTTTTAGTGAAGATGGGAGCATCCCTGCCTGCCTGCCTCCCTCCCTCCTTTCACTCCTTCTTTCTTTGTGCTAGGATTAGAGGTATGGCCCTCGACGCCCAGTGGAATCTACCCTTCAGACGCAATAATTCTCATTTTTCATATTTACCTAAAGATCCGGGTGGACAAATGCAAAGGTACAACAGTGTTCACAGCAGCTGTGTTTGGAATGACAAAAAGAAATCTAAAAATACTTAAATGTCATCAACAATGTTTGGTTTAATAAACAATGGTAAACACATGAAGTAGAGAACCATACAGTAGTCTAAGATGTTACAGGTACATAAACGTGAGAAAGTCGGGGTAACAAAGGAAAGCTGGGAAGCATTCAGCCCCAAGAAGCCTTCCCTCAGGAATCAGACGACCAGGTCCACCATGACATGCCCCACTTCACCCCACCGGGCCCTTGCTTGATGCTCTCCATACTTTGAAATAATATATTCACATGTTCATTTGATAAGTGTTTCCTTTGTTAGACTGAAATGAGGGTAGAAAAATATAGTATGTCTGTATCAATAAACATGTAACGAAGGGAAAATGCAACAATAGTTTTAATCAAAAAATGAAAGTTGCTGGGTGTGGTGGCGCACGCCATTAATCCCAGCACTCGGGAGGCAGAGGTAGGAGGATCACCCCGAGAGTTCGAGGCCCCTGAGACTACATAATTAATTACAGGTCAGCCTGGACCAGAGTGAGACCCTACCTCGAAGAAAAAAAAAAAAAAAAAAAGTCCCCCCCCCACCCTCCCGGCCCGAGGTAGGGTTTCACTCTAGCCCAGGCTGACCTGGAATTCACTACATAGTCTCGGGAGACCCTCCTACCTCTGCTCCAGAGTGCTGGGATTAAAGGTGTGGGCTACCACGCCTGGTTGAGAATTTTTTGTTGTTGTTGTTGTCTTGTTTTCGAGGTAGGATGTTCACTCTAGCTCAGGCTGACCTGGAATTCACTGTGTAGTCTCAGGGTGGCCTTGAACTCACAGCAATCCTCCCACCTCTGCCTCCCGAGTGCTGGGATTAAAGGCGTGCGCCACCATGCCCAGCTGAGAATTTTTTTAATACATACTTAAACTGCATCGGCACTATAATATCAGAGTAAAAACAGGATCAAACGTCTTTGATTAGATTAATATGTGGAAAATAGTCCTCACTGAAAAAAAGACCAAAATGTCCAAAAAGGAGGGGGCAATACTCTCTCTTCTTAAGGAGACATCTCAAAAGTCTCTTAAAATCGGCAGTCTTTCTTCCTGTCAGGATGACAAAGACACTTCTCAAAACCCAGCTTGCTACTGAAGTCAATCACCACCTGTGTGCACATGTCGGGCTCACACAGAGCAAATCGCTTTAACCATATCCTGGCCACATGTGATTTAACCATGAACCAGAGATAATATCTTTCCTTTAGAAAGCAGAGAACTGAATCAGACAAAATGTAGAATTCCCTTTCTATGTCGTGATCTTCCAGGTCGTACGTTCAATATTTTGACAAAAGGCATCTCTTTAGAGAGAGAAGCAGTGTCCCACTGACAAGGAACAATCCTGCCGTTCTCCTTCAAACAATACTTACTTCTTCAGAGGGATCTATGACTAAGATACCCAGCAGCAGCAAATGTACGCTCCAATGAACCAGTTAATGGAAAGCCTGAGTTAGTTTTGCGTGAGACATATAATTCTTGAGAAATTTTCACTTAACTCACTTTTGATCAAAGGTAAGACATCACAAAACACATTTCAAAGGATGTGGTCCTCATTCAACATGCAGAAAATACTGAAGAATAATGCCAACATTGCTAAGAATTTAACTGCATTGCTGTTTTGAATCTTATAAGTTTCCTATTGGACAAAAACACAGAGTCTATTTTTTTTATTTTTATTTTTTGGTTTTTCGAGGTAGGTTCTCACTCTAGCACAGGCTGCCCTGGAATTCATTCTGTATTCTCAGGGTAGCCTCGAACTCATGGTGATCTTCCTACCTCTGCCTCCTGAGTGCTGAGATTAAAGGCGTGCACCACTATGCCTGACTCAAGAGTCTATTTTTTTTAATATCAAAAATCTGAAATCTATAAAATATAAATTTCAAAAAAATAAGTCCTTTTAAGAACATGTTTAAGAATTAAAAACAGGAGGAAACATTTCAAATTATTCCTGCTGAAGAAAGTCCTAACTACTCTAGAAAAATAACTTACCACTCTCCTCTTCTTCCCCAAACACCTAAAAACCCAGGAAGACAGTCAGAAGGGTTACAAAGCTAAATAAATAAAAATACAGTCATTTATTCTAAAATAAGATGATGAAAAAATATCTTGTTTACAAAATATTAAACTGGTGCTCTACATGCAACAGGAAAATTTGTTTTTAATGTTCTTGATCTTAGCAGGTGGAACTGAAATACTGCTAATGTTGTGACATTCTTTAGTATACATACGGTACTAAAAAGGAATTATACATGAGCTTGAAATTCAAGCAAAAAGTGGTTATTTCTCTCCAAGTCACATTAAATCAATGCAACTACCATGTGGCACAGGTTCATGCCAACCTTTACTTTCAAAATTAACAGACTTCTGGTTCTTTTGATATCTTTTTATTTCTATGACATAAGACAATAGTGTTCTTTAAAATCAAGTGCATCTACTAAAAAATACTTGTTTAGAAGAACCAATATACTTGCTTTGAATTTAGAGACTTTTAGTCTTCAAATACTACATAATTTTCCTTTCAAGTGTATTAACAACCCTTAGAACACCAAGTAATCAAGAGTGTGCCAATACAGGAGTTGTATTTTCTTCTGTTGTTTCTCCTTCCAGTCTAATATGGTACTTGGCACAAAAACACTTAAGTTCTCTTTTAAATATTTTATTTTTATTTATTTACTTATCTGAGAGAGACAGAGAGAGAGAGAGAGAGAGAGAGGCAGAAAAAGACAGAGAGAAAAAAAATGAGTGAGCCAGGGCCTCTAGCCGCTGCAAACAAACTCTAGACACATGTGCCACCTTGTGCATCTGACTTACATGGGTCTTGGGGAATTAAACCTAGGTCCTTTGGCTTTGCCAGCAAGCGCCTTAACTGCTAAGCCATCTCTCCAGCCCCTAAGTTTTCTTTTAAATCTATCTGTAGTTCTAAAAAATCTTTCATTCTTTGGGCTGGAGAGATGGCTTAGCGGTTAAGGTGCTGGCTGGCAAAGCCACAGGACCCAGGTTTGATTCCCCAAGACCAGTCAGATGCTCAAGGTGGCACATGCATCTGAAGTTCGTTTGCAGGGGCTAGAGACCCATTCTCTCAATCTCCCCCCCCCTCAGACTCTCATAAATAAATAAAATATTTTTAAATCTTTAATTCTTTGAGAAACACCTACTATGTGCAGAACCCTGTGACAGCAGAGATAAATGTTCAAGCAGAAGAAGCCAGGTACAGTACACATGCCAATAATCCCAGCATTTGAGACAGAGGCAGAGGCAGGAAGAATAGGCTACATGAGACCCTATTTCTTTCCTTTTTTTTTTTTTTTTTTTTAAATCAAGGTAGAGTTTCGCTCTAGCCCAGGTTGACCTGGAATACACTATGTAGTCTCAGGGTGGCCTCAAACTCACAGTGATCCTCCCACCTCTGCCTCCCAAATGCTGGGATTAAAGGCGTGGGCCACCATGCCTGGCCTAGAATGTCCCCTTTGAGACCCTATTTCAAAATAAAGAAAAAGGAAGAAAGTAGAAGAGACTTAAACCCTGGCCTCATGGAGTTCTTAGTCCAACACATGGGCCACAAATATAAGAAACAATAAGGTAACTGTGTTTCTATAAATGTGATGAACATTGTAAAGAAACATGATATGTTAAAGGCACTGGAAGAAAGCCAGCCAATCGAATTCATGAGAACTGTTGCAAGTATCCCAGGGAGGAAATTACTGCACTTTTTCAGGTGAGCTGACAGGTGAGATTAGGAGAGCAGAAATAAAATTAAGGAAGAAGAAGGCACATTCAGCAGATAGTTAGGAAGAAATCAGTGTTCTGCTGAGGCCCTGGCTCGTTTGGTAGGGTTCTCAAGATGACAGGTCTTGAGATTTCTCAGGTGTGAAATGAGACAGCGAGTCTGGATTCTGAGCTTCGATGCTCCCAGTGAGGCAGACTGCAATTGCAACTAGGTTCTCTAACTGCAGTGACATCCTAACAGGGTTAATTTCAGGAAGTGTGCCACAAAGCTGTGACCAAGATTACAGCAAAATCAAGCATGTATTTAAAAAAATAATTATATCGTATAAGTCCGACTTCCCAAAACTGTCAGATAAAATTACTAGGATTTGCAAGGTACATATTTGTATTATCACATTGTATCATTTATTTTCTCTCATTTGTACTTCTGTGAAAATGACTTCAAGCATTAGGAAGAAGAGGGAATAGGAATTTATGTTTAGAGTCAGCAAACTCCAGCATAAATTTATAAAGTAACATTTTGTATCAGAAATATCATAGTACATCTGAGAAAATGAGGAGAAAGCCAACTATCATTATATCTTAAAGATGCTACAATGTCAGAAAAACAAATTTTGTTTCTTTATGCTATACGATATCCTAATATAACATAGATACTCTAAGGTATCAGTGTTGAGATGGGGCTGTAACTCTGGTAGGGCACTAGGATAACAAACACAAGGCCATGGGTTCAATCCTCAGTTTGAAAAAAAATTATATGACTAATATATATACTAGGAATAGCAACTACCAGACAAGTAGCTTTTGTATAACATGGCATGATACATAAATTCTGTTTCTTCCTTTGTTTCAGATGATGAATCCATTGAAATTTCTATAAGCCATCTTTCTGTCTTATGTAACCAGTATAATAAAAATCTATTAAATCCAACAGTAATCTTGAAGCTAATAGGAAGCCTACATATAAACTACTTCCAAAATGTTTCAATATTAGAATTTTACATTCAGCTCCCTACTACATGGAGCAGAAACTTTATTTAATTAGTTCTCCTTCATAGGCTTTGGCATAACCTACATACATGATGGGGCCTACCTAAAGACAATATATTCTAAAATCAACTTCTTTCTCTTTTTCTTCCTTGCTTGTTATTTAAATTACCTTCCTCAATTTTAAGTAGTACAGGTATGTGCATTCTCCCTTGCAGACTACCAGGACCCCAAAATTTCAGTTTTACAAATTTCCTGCCATGCTATGTTAAAACATAGTAAGACCTGTGGTCTCACAAAATATAGAAGACTAATAACATTACCTTAAAACAAAAACTCATTTACTGGGCTATAGAGATGGTGGGCTGGAGAGATGGCTTAGTAGTTAAGGCGCTTGCCTGTAAAGCCTAAGGATCCATCCATGTTTGACTCTCCAGGCCCCACATAAGCCAGACACATAAGGTGACGCAAGTGCACAAGTTCGCACATGCGCACAAGTTGGAGCATGCGTCTGGAGTTCGACTGCAGTGGCTGGGGGCCCTAACACATCAATTCTTTCTCTATCCTCTCTCTCTCATAAAAAATTAATATTAAAAAAACATTATTTAGACAAAATCCCAAGCTAAGTGTAAGAAAACAGATGACAAAGACTTTCCTATTAATGACTTACAATTACTAAAATCTAGAAACATGTATCTTCTTTATGTAATTGCTTCTGCAACCCTTGAGTTGTTAATAAAGATGTCACTCTGCAATGGACAGATGCACTAAATAACTAATATAGTAAGTAATCTATAAAACTGTCAAGAATTCAAAATCACAGAACTTGAAAGGAAGAGACCTGGTGAGTTTCTAACATAGCCTCTCATTTTACACATGAAAAACTGTAAGGGAGAGAGAAACATCATGAGATCATAGACCTGATTTCTAGGAAATAGGAAAAGACTTAAATACTTCTAAGTGACAGAACCCAGGACTGGTTTTCTATATGGTATTCTTTCCATGTCTCCAAGTTTACAAAAACTTTTTTTATTTTAATCTACACAAAGATCAAAAAATAAATTCCTAATAGCTTAACCAGACAAACTATATAAGCAAACAAATTTATACATTTTTTTAAAATGTAAATCATACTATGTATCTTCATCTCAAACATACTGTGCCACAACAAGCCATCCAGCCTAACAAATATAGCATATTAAACCTAAGGCTATTTTTATCATTTAAAAAATGAATTTTGATCTGGGGAGATGGCTAAGTGGTTAAGGTACTTGCTTGCAAAGTTCAATGGCCCAGTTTTGATTCCCTAGTACCCACGTGAAGCCAGATGCACAATGTGGTGCATTCCTCTGGAGTTCGTCTGCAGTGGCAAGAGGCCCTGGCATGCCCATTCTCTTTGCATCTCTCTGTGCTTGCAAATAAATAAAAATATTTTTAAATCAAGTTTAGAAAATACTAAATAGAGAAGACAAATAGGAAAGATGCAGCTCTAAGGTGAATCAAAGAAAGAAGAATTATTCCATGTTTTGCCTCACCAATGTTGGAACTGCAGTGTGGAAAGATTCAACCTCATGAGCCCCAACCGTTGTCTCCAGGAGCCTCGCTCAGGCTTTCTGCACCAACAGCTCCTCTCCTATGCTGCTCCCTCCTCAACCTGCCTCCCCCAGTGACTACAAGCCACCTGGATAGAGCTCCCCAAAGCCTTCAGGGAACTTTAAATAAAGGTTTTATTCAAATTCCTCTCATCAATGAAAAAGGCAGAATAGTTGCCCTTACGAAAGGTTGTTTTACAAACTACCTGTTTGGGGCTGGAGAGATGGCTTAGCGGTTAAGGTGGTTGCCTGCAAAGCCAAAGGACCTAGGTTCAATTTCCCAGGACCCACATAGCCAGATGCACAAGATGGTGCATATGTCTGGAGTTCGATTGCAGTGGTTAGAGGCCTTGACACACCCGTTCTCTTTCTCTTAAATAAATAATAAAATATTTTATAAATTTCCTGTGATGTGACTCCTCAGGGTTTATCAGCTTCCTAGAACAAAAGCTCTAAAGAGACAGCCAGACACTACTAAAGTTCTCAAAAGTGGAAGCCAACTGTGTCTCAGCACACCTAGACAGCATATTCTGAAGAAATGTGTTCTGCTTGAAGTATAAGTGTCATTAATCACTATATTTAATTGACAATTTCATACATACACATAATCTATTTTGATCATAACCCTCTCCCATTCAATCATCTTACCATTAAATAGGATGGAAAATGAATACAATGGCATGATCTTTTCCCTCCTCCTCAACCAACTGACCATGCCCACTAACTCCCTAGTCTTTCTAAATATTGTTCTTTAACAAAGCCTTTGATTCTCTTTTATATCCTGCCAGATTATGTCTTATTATTTTTTTTTGAATCAGGATTTCAGTCTGTATTCCAGGCTGACCTGAAACTCACTCTATAGCCCAGGCTGGCTTCAAACTCACTAGAATACCCACACCATAGCCTCCCAAGTGCTGGTATTAAAGGTGTGTGCCGCCATGCCCAACAGTTTTCTGATATTTTTTTAAAAAAAATGTTTTATTTATTTAATATGAGAGAAAGAGACATGAGAGAGACAACTGGCATACCAGGGCCTCGAGCCACTGCAAACGAACTCCAGATGCATGCACCACCTTGTGCATCTGACTTATGTGGGTCCTAGGGAATCAAACCTGGGTCTTTAGGCTTTGTAGGCAAATGCCTTAACCACTAAGCAATCTCTCCAGCCCTATTTCTGATTTTTAAAAATTTTATCCTGGACCACCTGAAAGCTGGAAAGAAAAACAAAAGCTTGCCCAAGACTGATTTTAGCATATGGTCACAGAGCCAAAGGCACATGCTGCCCTCTCTCTCTCTCAAGTTACTGCCCATCTTAATGATTCCAGCAAGATTTTCTTCAATAGCCTTTTCAGATTCGGTCCCTTCCAGTGTACACAAAGCCAGGATATGATTTCTAGACTTTGCTTTAAAAGGCCAATCCCCAGGGTTTTGGTAAGGAAACCTATTTTGTGTTGCTCTAGAACTGGTAGCAGAGGAAAAACAAAATTCAGGCTCCTTTCCCTCCTGTTCCCTTTCTACACCTCCCCAGCTTGCTACCTGTTGGCAGTGCTGGTGTTGCTGCTCCCACTGCTGTGTTTCTGTGCCCGGCTCAACCTCCGTGGGGGCTTTGAATGCTGTAGCCGGGGGCTTGGCATGGAGGGGAACGATGAGGCGTAGCCATGTTCACACTCTAAAAAGAGCAAGAGAAAAAAAAAAAGATGTAAGAAGAATATAGGCACCCAAATTCAGGGATCCACAAATCCAAGGCCCTTATAACAACACTTTTTTTTTTTTTTTTTGAAAGCAGGCAAAGTAAAATGTTTCTATTTTTTGGCTACAAGTTAAAACCCCCAATCTTTACCTAGAGGTAGTGGTACATGCCTTTAACCCCAGCACTCAGTAGGGCTGGCAGAGGAGTTCAAGGGCAGCCCCGACTCATGATGAGAACCTGTCTCAAAGAACAAGGACAGAACTCCATCCCCAGACTTTGTTATTCCAGTGACATGTCCGGATACAATCCACTGCCTGGAAAGTACCAACAGCTCTTCTCAATCAAATAATTCCCTCCTCCTCTCCAAAACCTTCTCCCCAAGAATTATTTTTGGTTAAACATCTTCATTTTTAAGACCAGTTACTATTCGCTTCAAGAGATTTCACTGGTTTAAAAATTCCTTTTCGTTTAACTAAAGTCATTCTTCACACTCCCCATTTTTGTGTGTCCAATATTCCAATCATCAAGTGTTGTACGGACATTTTCTCTCCCGACAACTTGGGTCGCAGAGTCCCTAGTATTCATATCTCAATATCCCAGTCTCTCCCGATTCTCCTTTGGTTTGCACCTCTAAAGGGGCCCATGTCACCACCCCTCGGATGCTCACAATGTATGGCGCGCAGTCCTCGGCCCTCCAGCAGACATTTCCCTCCAGGACTCCCAAGGCCCCGCCTCCTGCACCGCCCCAGCTCCCAGCTCAGGCCAGGCCGCGGTTGGGTTGGGTAGAGGGGGAAGACCTGGTCGTTGGGCTGGCTCAGCCCGCTGCCGCTGCCTAGCTCCCGGGACCCGCCTCCAGGCTTCGCTCCTTGCTCCCACTCTCCTGCCCCACCTGCATGCACACACAGACACGTGTGCACACACACACCCTACAGCCGTGTTCCTCCTCGAGTCGTCGCTCCTTGCTCCCAGCTCTCCAGTCCCACTTGCACACACACACACACACACACACGCACGCCTCCCTTCCTCGCGTGCGTCTTCTCACACGCCTCCACTTGCAAACTCACCTGCACAGGTGCGCGAACTTCCACGCGCGCGTGCGCGCGCCTCCTCTCACAGACGCACACACCTGCTCACAAGCGCACTCCTCCCGCGCGCGCACCTCTCTCCTGAGCGCACGCACTTACACACACACATGCACACTCCACACGCACGCGCGTGCACTCCCGTCCTGAGCGCACGCACTTACATACACACATGCACACGCACGCGCGTGCACCACCCGTCCTGAGCGCACGCACTTACATACACACATGCACACGCACGCGCGTGCACCACCTGTCCTGAGCGCACGCACTTACACACACACATGCACACGCACGGGCGTGCACCTCCCGTCCTGAGCGCACGCACTTACACACACGCGCGCGCGCGCGCGCACACACATACAAAAATGCGCACCTCCCTCACCAGCCGCGCCGCGCCGCACTGAGCGGGAGCCCGTAGGCTCGGGCAGCGGCGTCTCGCCGTTACCTCGCTCCCGGCGCTCCAAAAACTCAGCAGCCTCCAGCAGCCGCTGCACGTTGATCATCCGCACCCGCTCCATGGGCGCCGCGGGTGGTCACCGGGCCGCTCGGTGTTCCCGCCCCTGGCCGACAGGAGGCGCCACACACGGCTTACAGTCCCACGTCCCCCCGAACACGTGCGGCGTGCGGGCGGGCGGGCCAGCCCGGCCGCGGCTCGGCGCGCTCTCCGCCGTCCCAGCCGTGCCCGCCGCGCCCGCCGCGCAGCGCCGCCGACAGCCCGCGCGCCGTTTGTTTACCTCTCCCCGCGAGCACGGGGGTGGGGCGGGAGCAGCGTGGAGGCCCGCCCCCTCCCGCTGCCCCCTGGGAAATGTAGTCCCTCCCCTGGCCACTGAACGCCGGGAGTCCAAGTACGGCCGCCACTTCAATGCGCCTGCGCCTGCAGGATTCCGCGATGGCCTTTGGGAGATGTAGTCTCGCGTTGTGCTTTCGTCTCTCCCTCCACGGATGCAAAGAATAAGAAGTTGCCAGGGTTTTGCTTCTGAAGAAAGGGTTTGATTTGAGCTGTGCGCTATTCCCAAGACAGCTCATTTCACAGAGGATGTTCAGGGACTGCAGCACTCATTATCTGAACTGCCATGTTCCAGTCTCTATTTATTACTTTCTCATATAACTTCAGTGCCTCAGTCTTCTCTAAGAAAGTTAATACATCTGTAAGGGACAGCATGCATATAAACACTTGAGAAGGAAAAAAAAGTCACTCTTCAGAAATCAGGATCATTTAATGAGAGCCAGAAAAGACTTCAATGAGGCCCTCCTCCCCCCTCAGCTCAAAGAATGACAAGTTTTTCTAACCTTTTCCTTTTTAAATATTTATTCGTGTGTGTGTGTGTGTGTGTGTGTGTGTGTGTGTGTGTGCGCGCGGGGGGGGGGAGGAGTGCACTTGTGAGAGAGAGAGAGAGTGTGTGTGTGTAAACAAACTCCACATACATGTGCCACCTGGTGCATCTGTCATTACATGGGTACTAGGGAATGAAACCCAAGTCGTCAGGAATTGCAAACAAGCACCTTAACCATTGAGCCATCTCTCCAGCCCTAACCTTTGTTTTCTTTTTAAAATGTATCCTTCCTCAGCACCTCATTACTGTGTTTAGATGACAGGAAACCTGTTCTAGTGCTACAAAGAAGGTACTAAAGATTTGGTCCTGGCATTATACAGAACTCAGTTCAAATCTGGTCTATGGCTGTGTAGACTCTTCAATCCTCATTTTCTTCATATATAAAGGATACAATTCTTCCATTTATCCATAATTTTGAGAGCCTGCCATGTCCAAGACACTGAACCAGACTTTACATGTACAGTGGGTGAGAGAAACAGACCTGTCTCTGGACCTTGGTCTCACAGAGTATATATACTTGGTAGGATTTGTGAAGATTAAATAATACCAATGCTCAGAACATATTTGGCACTCAATAAATGTAAGCTATGAGGATAACTGCTTACTTCCATACTCTCTCCTATAAAGGTAACTCACGATAGTAGCTATAGAAATCAGGGACCACCTTCAAAAGTAGCCCCGGGTTCATCACCACTCTTTCTGTCAGTACTCAAAGTGCAGACCAAAGTTTCCTAACCATGGCATTCTTGCCATCTTGGTTGTGATAATTCTTCTTTGGAGTAAAGATTCCATTCCGTGTATTGTTTGCTGGTTAGCAGAATCCCTGGCCTCTATGCACTAGATGACAGTAGCACACACCACCCCTCAGGCATGGCAACTAAAAATGCCTCCAGACATTGCCACATGTCTCCTGAGACACAAAATCACCTCCAGTAGATAACAACTATCTAGGGAGAGGAAGGATGTGAAGGCAGGAACTGCTGGATGCTCATTAAAGAGCACACAGCCCAAGACAAAATTGTAATGTGTGTGGTTCTCCAGTGTGAGCTTTGTATATGAAAACGTTATGTCACAATGACACACAAAATGCATATCTGTTCTCACAACCTGCACACCACAGATTGGATACTCTTGAGAGCAAGCTGGGAACTGTGCAAACATACCCAAAACTTCTCCCCACTCTGCTTATTTTAAACTGCTGGTAGATATCTGAAATAACAGGAAGGTCTTGGTGAGGGGAGAATTTGCCTTTCCTATGGTCATGTTGTTGGCTACTGCAGAAATACCATCTTGGGATGGGTAACTTACCCTCTCAAAAATGTGATGGGTTTTGTGCTGCATTTTAACAGCCTCTTCCCTCTCCCTCTTACTTCCCCCACCTTCAGATGTACAAGACCTCCAATGAGGTCACAAGCTGCAGAATTCTGCCAGCCCTTTTAAAATATTACACTTGGCACAACATTTAAGAAACAGATGTCCCATCAATTTTAGAGAGACCTAAAGTAAGAGGTATTCACAAGCCACAGGAGGATTTTTTTTTTTTCTAAAGACTTTGAAAAAGAGACTGTGCTTTTTCAGCTGGTGGCTAGGTCATTTCAGATCTAGGGTTTTCCAATGTGTGGTGGTAATAACTACCCTCTATCCTCAACCAGAAATGTGTTAGGGTAGGAGTGGGAAGACATTATTTAAAAGAAAATACCATTCTCTCAGGATACCTTGCTCATTGAAGATAGAAATTATGAAATTGAACATTAGTTTCTACCACTTGTAGCACCCCTGTTAAGCATCGGATTCCAAATTTCAAAGGGCTACCCTGGGAACTTTGAAGAGACAATTTCATGGCAAATAAAAGCCTACTTGATCAATGGTAGGTAAACTTGTATGACATACAATCAAGAAAAGCAGTACAGGGGCTGGAGAGATGGATTAGTGGTTAAGGCACTTGCCTGCAAAGCCTAAAGACCAGGGTTCAGTTCTCCAGTATCCACATAAAGCCAGATACGCAAAGAGGCGCATGCATCTGGAGTTCATTTGCAGTGGCTGGAGGCTTTGGTGCACCCATTCTCTCTGTCCATCTCTCTTCTCTCTACCTCTCTCTGCTTGCAAATAAATAAATAAATGATATTTTAAAAGAAAAGAAAAGCAGTATAATCTGAAAATATCCATGAATCCAACATGGCTTTAATTCCATAGAGCAGACACAGAAGCAGGACAGGCCAGGAAAGGAAGGCTAGATATGTGTGTGAGGCCTGTGCCTGGCCTGTCACAGCTGACTCACGTGAACTGGCCCTGAGCTGTGGCCAAGAGGCAGATGAGGAGATGTAAAGTAGCACAGGAGTCACCAAAAAAGGCCACCTGTACATGGTGAAGAACACAGGCAATGGTGACAAGGGTTGGTTCACATGCAGGCATCCTCGGCCCTGTCTAGCGCTTGAGGCGGCTACCCACACTTGACCCCTCAGCTCCGCCCCAGCTTGGGGGAACCCAGAGGTCGCCAGGGCTTCGCTTTTGCTCAGATGAAGGCAGTCTGCACCACAAACATAGCCGGGCAAGCAGGAAAAGCAAGGCTTCCCAGATCTGCAGAACCTGGATCGTCTACCCACAGTGTCTAGTTCCATCATCTCCCTAAAGTATTTCTCTGGGTTGGAGAAGCCTCCTGGGCCGTATCCCCCTACCCCAAATCCCCCCATCCTCCCCATCGTGTCTCGTGTGCCCCCCCCACACACACACACCATACCTTACCACAATCAAGCCCAAATGGGGACAATCTGCTTTCTGAAGAAAACAGGCACAGCTCTCCATTCTTAGGGTCCTTCCCACACCCTCACTCCCCAGCACAGTTTCCTAGGGGAAAATCTCCAAGTGTTTATTGCAAATTCGAAAATGGAGGCTGAAGTGTTATATATTTTCTACATAAAAGAGACATGGAGAGAGGGGAAGAGTCCATGCAGTTAAGTTGCAAATCCAAAGTCACTGTGTTGGTGACAACTGTGTGCTTAGGAGACCTTTCCTGAACTTGCAGAGTGCTTATCCATTTCGGCCTGTTTTCAGCAACTATCTCTCTAAAGCTTTCAAACCATGAAGGCTGGGACAGAGGAGGTTAAGCTCTGAAGTCCTAGATGATAACTGCCTTAACAATTACCTATCTTTCCACCCCCCCACTCCAAAAATGACGACCACAGCCAGCTTCCCTCCTTCTCCCCCAGGGCCCAGAAACGTGAAGAAGCAGCAGAAAACCTTGGCTCTGCCCAGTGAGTCAGCCTTGCCTAACTTCATGCGTAAGCTCTCCTCGAGTCAGAGGCAGGCAGCTCCGAGCTGCGGAGCTGTGTGCAGCTGAGATAAATTTGGGTCTAAAGAGATGACGTAATGCTAAACCCGAGAGGTGGCTGCCGCCTCCCAGGGCTCCGGTCGCCAGGGCTGCCGGCTGACTTCCCAACCACATGGAAACGCACCAAGCGACCCAGGTGCCCGAGCTGGGGAGAAAGGAAAAGAGAGGACCCGGAGTGGGGAGGATACAGCGGCAGGGGAGGCGGTGGTTAAGCCGAGATCGCTGAATCTGGAAGTTTGTTGTTTTTTAACTCCAGTTTTTCTGGTGAGATCAGACCACTGGCAAGGGCTCAAACAGCTGCACTTGACTTCCATCCTGACCCATCTCTTCTCTCAGCAAAGGGCTTTTTACATTTTATTAAATGGCCCTTATTACAGCAGCCTATTTCAGTGATTATAATGGATGTATTAATCTCTCAAATGCCCTCTTCCTTCTTTTTGCACAAACTTGGATCCAAGAAGAAGTCTGCATTGCAGGACTCAGTTAATGTGCACATCTAAGTGGCTTGCTTACCCTAAAGTACACAACTGGGGGGGGGGGCATGCTTGGGGGCCACTGTTAAATTGAAAAGGACTTTGCTGCAACAGTGCCAAATGAACAGTCGCCCAAAGAATGTTTCATCGTTTACTGTCATGGAAACTTATATCTCAATCCAAATCTCCATTTTTTACGTTTGAAAAACATGGATGTTCATGATGCCAAAAGCCACACAGCTGACAATCAAACTGATACTGAGGGGCCGGGACCCAGGCCTCAAACCCTATGTTCCATTCTCGTCTCCATAATTCTTTCTTTGGTTGATTCATGTTTAAAGGAGGGAAAAAAAAAACAAACAAACTAAAGTGGCGTAAGTTTTCTGATCTTTTAAAGTCTATGGGGTTCCAAACCTTTAAATATCACTATCAAGTTACACTCCAAAAGGGCAGGAAAGCTGCCTTGGTTTTCTGTTCAAGAGTCATTCTTTCCTCAGCAAAGGTTCTCCTTTCCTTTCCTGCTGGTGATGACCACCAGCCCCAACCTCACAATCATTTTAATTAAACGACCCCCGCCCCCAGGCATACAGTCTTTGCTGTGACATAGCTGCCTTCCTCAGGAACGCCTCCTGAGTTTTCTCCAATGGCCTCTCATCGTTGTTGCTGGTGTCACATAGTATCCTCCTGTGACTTGCGTGTGTCCTCATCTGTGCTGGGACAGTTCATGACTTTCAGCCATATCTGACATATTACCACCTGGTCAACCAGGGGATGTTACTCTTTGAAGCAGAGTTCAATTCTAAACATTAACATTTTTAGAAGTTTTATTTTTCAACTATATTCAAAAGCAAGAATAAATGAGGCTCTGTATGTAGCTAGGTGGTTAAAGCTTGCCTAGCATTCAATCCCCAGTATCACAGAAGTAAATATTTGTTTTGTTTTGTTTTGTTTGAGACCTGGTCTCATGTAATCCAGACGGGCCTCAAACTCACCATGTAGCGGAGAATGACCTTGAAGTCCCTGATCCTCCTGCCTCTACCTCCTAAGTGTTGAGATTACAGGTGTGAACCACCATGCTCAGCTAGTTTTCTTTCTTTCTTTTTCCTTTTGTTTTGGTGGCAGGGGGGAGGAAAGGTTGCATTTATCAGCTTTTGGTAATGTAATAGTCTATTCTTTCAAAGTTAGATTGTAAAGCTTTAAAAATAAAATAAAAAGACTTCCAGAAGGGGAGGTCATGAGCCTTAGATGTATAAAACCTGTTCTTGTCTGGATAAATGCATATATTATTCTCACCAAATTGCCCTGAAAGCACTACACTTAATGTTCATATTCATATATTAATGCTACTCTCACTTCTGGTTAGAGAAGCTTCTCTTTTCAGATGGTGATTACCACTGGGATGACCCAAAAGGCAACATAGTGCTGAGAAGAAGGGATGGGGGAGTGTCCAGCGCTGAAACATCTCACACCCTCCAAGGCCATTGCGGAAGAGGTGGCAGAAAGAATGTAAGAGCCAAAGGAAGGGGACCACTCCTTAAATGCAACTGTCTGGACAGAAATTGGCCTCCATATCCATGACCTCACAGTGCTTAGCAATATCCTCAACAGGACCCTCATAATAGGAGAAAAAGATGATGACATCAAATTAAAAGAGAGACTAATGGAAAGAGGGAGGGGATATGATGGAGAGCAGAGTTATGAAGAGGAAAGTGGGGGAGGGGAGGGAAATACCATGGTTTGTTGTCTGTAATATAGCAATTGTCAATAAAATATATATTTTATATATATATGTATATTTTTTTTTTAAAGACTGCCAGAGCTCCCTCCCACCACATTCTAAGATGGTGCTTGATGTTTTTGCCATAGACCTGGATCACCCTCCCTTTCCTGACACCAGCTGGCCTACAATGGCCCTGTTCCCACCCTGTCTTGGGAAACTTTTCCCCAGGGAGATGCAGACACATGTCTTCACCCCAAATAGGGCTCATATGGCAGACCAAAGTACAATTACACCAATGCCAGAGTTTGGTGAACCAATGAGTTTATGGGTGGGGGGTCACTTACAGAACCTAAAGAGAGGTTACTTATAGGAACCTGGGGTCCCCAAAGCAGCCATTCTGATGGAGATTCCTGTGTCAAAATTACTCCTTGGATGCTCCTCCCTCAGCCTCAGGGTGAGGGCTTACTTATAGAATATTAGCTCCGTACAGTAGCCGCACCACAGAGAAGTCTCATTCCACCTGAATGGCAACTCCCTGTGGCCGCTTCTCGATGCTCCTTGTCCCTGTCCAGGAGTGTGAGACCACAGAGCAGCCCTTCAGTGGCGCTGACTATGCTCCTCCCTCAGCCTGGGGGTGAGGGCTTAGTTACAGAGCATGAGACCCCAAAACAACCCTACAGTGGGGCTCATTACACCGGGATGACCCTCGCAGATGCTCCTCCCTCAGCCTGGGGGTGAGGGCTTATTTACAGAGCATGGAGACTCAGAGACAACACCTCAGTGGAGCTCATTGGAGCTCACAATTCCTGGAGTTTTCCTCTCTATATACTCTATCTCCGGCCCCCCTCATGTCCCAAGGTCTTATGTGTCATTGTACACAGCTACTACAGGGGGCACCTAAATCTTAGGTGTGTGTGTGGGGGGGGGGTCTGAAGACCCTCCTCACACCATCTCTTGTGAGTTGACCCAGATGCTTTTGATAAAGCTGGCAGTAGTTTACACCTTGTAATGCGGAGGAAATTTGCCATAAAGCACACCCCTCAGCATCGCTACCCCTTTCCAGGTGGCGGAGACTGATGAAGGACCCAGGCAGGCCTGGAGGCACTGTGTCGCGCACCAGCCCCCGCTACCTTGGGTGTAAGTGCTCAGCTTCAGGCACAGAATTTATATTAAAAACATAGGCTTTTGCCTGTCTGAAGACATGTGTAATCTCATCCTCTCTTCCCTTTCTAGCCTTGATTTTAGGATGCCGGGAGTCTCCAGAGAGCCTCAGGCAAAATGCGCACATTTGCCGAGTCACTGCCATGCAGCTAGAACCCACGCCACGCGCCGTGCTGCTCCTGTCGCCAGTGCGTTTAGTCCTCAGGACTACTCTGAGATTCCTGCTTTAGAGACAGGCCCAGAAAAGGTAAGAGGTTTGCCCAAGGTCACACAGGCAGAAAAAACGGATTCAGAACCCGGATCTTGACTCTGGGACCTCCACAGCATACACCAGCTTTTGTTCAATCAGATATGGCCAGACCAAATTCGTTGGGTCAGAGATCTCAATCAAAGGCAATCTCGTTCCTCTAGGTGGCTTTGGAAATGTGTAGGAAAGTTATTCTGATCAGGGGTTCTGGTGACATTTAGTGGGTGGGAACCAAAGATACAGAATCCTGCCGCATTCCAGATCAACCTGCCCAACTGTCTAACCAACAGTTCTTGGTTTTCACTTTTTTGTTGTTGTTGTTGCTTGGTTTAGGGTATTTTTAAGAGACAAGGTCTCCCTGTGAAGCCTGGCCTTCCCTGAAACTTGCTATGTATCCCATGCTGTCCTCAAACTCATGTTCCTCCTGCCTTAGCAGGGATTACAAGTACGTACCACCATGCCCAGCGCAACAGGACTCTTGCTCAGAAATGCTAGGTCAGAAAGTCAAAAACAGAAAATTCAGCATTTATTCAACGAATATGCTGGGCCCTAATGAACCAAACCATATCTAGGCCCTGTCCGCAAGGTACTTATATTCTAGCCACACAGTCTCATGATAAGTAAGTAAAATAACTACAAACTAGGCCAAGGATTAAATGATAACAGGTGAGATACCTCGAGGTGGGGATGAGTATCTGGGAAAAGCACAAAGGCTGTGCAGAACATCTCAAACTTTAAGGTGCATACCCATCTCCTGGGAATGGCGGGGAATACAGAATCTGACTTAGCAGCTCTGGGGTGAGGCCTGGGAGCCTCATCTGCAGCAAGATGCCCATCCTGGGTCCGAGCTCATTCTGAAACAGTAAGAATGAAGGCCACAGCAGCATCTGGGTGAGACAGGAAGAGCTTTAAACCAGTGAGTGATATGAAGAACCCAGTGATGTTTAAGTTCACTCCAGTTTCCTAGAGGTCCTCAGGGGAGAGGAGGAGGCTGGGCCTTCCCTATTTGATGGGAACCAGCTGGCCCACGCTGTCAAGCTCATCTCTTCAGTTCACATTGCCTCTCTCCTCTGCCTGCTCTGCAGAAGCCCAAAGCCCGTGATGCCAAGCGCAGAACAGCCCAGTTGCCCTACAAGCTGAGACGCCCCAGGAAGCCTCTTGTAGCCTGACAGGGTGTGGAGCCACAGCCCTGACAACCTGCCTGCAGAGCCATGGGAGCCCTACTGGTCGGGTGAGTTCCCCAGGGGCTGCTGGGCAAGGTGGCACAGAACAGGCAAGCAGAAACACCTTAGACCATCACCCGCCAGGGAAGGGCTTCAGTGTCAATGCCCTGTGTCTCTGCCCTAGGATAAGCAGGGAGCAAAGTAGCTCTAGGGAGATGTCCCCAGGGACCCCTCATCCTAGACCTCAAACTTTCCAGTTTTCATGTTTTGCCTGGTACTAACTTCAACCTCCCTGAGGCCTCTCCCGAATCCCTAAAGAAGAAGGTGGGCTTGAGTTTCAGCTCCACTCCAAGGCAGCATGTAGCCTTGGGAAAGTGAGCCAGCCTTGCTAAGGCTGAAGCTTTCGGCATCTATAAAATGAGGGTAATTATAGCACGCACCTATTGGATGTTTGTGAGGATTTAATATAGAGCACTTAGCATTGTGCTGGCACATAGTAAATGCCCAGTAAAAGGGACCATTATCACTATTCCTTTGGAAAACAGAGAGGAGATTGCACTTGTCAGCAGCCCTCTTGGGGACAAGTTATCAGACTCCCGGGAGACAGACTAGAATTGTTTATTGGTTTCTATTTGGCTAATATTTTAACTGGATACACACCTGAACTGGAGAGCTTACGTGCTTCATGTCTGGCACCAAGCACGAGACTTGGCTCCTGGCAGGCTTCAGAAACTGCCTGTTGCATTAAGATAAAGTTTACAGCTGGCAGAAAGAATGAAGGAAAGTTATGTGCAAAGCACCAGAGTATAAGAGGCCAAGAAATACAGCAGGGATGGTCAGGCTGTTGTGGGAGGGGGACATAAGGAGCCCAGCTATAGCTTTGGGTTCTGTAGCAATCAAGACAAGGACCCTTCCAGCTCCTGTTTGCCATCTATGGCCAGAAATAGCCCTGCCTGGGCCTGCTCTCCTCTTTAACAAGTGTCTTAAACCACTGAGCCATCTCTCCAACCCTTGCCCTCCTCTTTAAAACAATCACATGTCTAGTCCCAAACCATCATCACTCCAGGTCCTAATGGCACTAAATATACAGAGGAGAACATTTCAAAAAGAAAGTAATCCAAATTCCCCCTGTTGGCTTAGGTTTGGCTCCTCCAATCTCCTTCTCCCTTGGGAAGGTGTGTTTTTCTTCCTAAACTTTCACTGTGCTTAAATTTTAGTAGCAGACACAGGAGCTGTAAGTTCTAGGTATGTGGCCAAGAGCATGCTGTATGGGTGAGTATGGGCCAGTGGACTGGCTAGTAACACTAGTATGGACCATCCTCCAAGTGCAAAAGAGCCCCATCTCTAAGGAACTGAAAACGAATGTGTTTATTGACAAACAGCTCAGGCAGTTTTTAATTTTATTTTTTTATTTGTGACAGAGAGAGAGATAATGAATGAATGAATGAATGGGTGCACCAGAGCCTCTAGCTACTACAAACGAACTCGAGATGAATGTGCCACCATGTGCATCTGGCTTATGTAGGTACTGGGGAATTGAACCTGGGTCCTTAGGCTTCACAGACAAGCACCTTAACTGTTAAGCCATCTCTCCAGCCCTTGGGTAGTTTTTTTTTTTTTTATTTTTTTTCAGTTTTTTTTTTAAAGTCAGATCTGTTGATTTTATAAGGACAAACACAAAGATGCAAAGCATTTCAGACGTTGGGTTGGAGTTAAGGAATAGGTGCAGCAAGACAAAATAATTATTCCTTTTAGAAGCCTGAGATAGGTTTTTATTCTGTTCGTAATGTTGGTTAGATTCAAAGACACAAATTCCAAGTCAAATATCTCTGTTAGAATACACTTTAAATAACTGAATTTCCAAGTCCTGGCACTGTAAGAGGACACACTCTATGAGGGCAGCCACTGTACTGACCATACTCGTACCATGCCTAACTCGTAACATGCCTAACATAACTCAAATATGAGTTCCTTAAATATCAGTCTAACAAATAAACGCATGAGCAAATGCACAGAACCCATCTAGGGGGATTTACTGCCTCACGACATAATTCTGTATCCATCAAGGATCTGAGTTCAGATGCCAGCTCCCACGTGAACGCCAGGCGTGGCAGCTCATGCTTGCCATCCCAGCACCAGGGAGGCAGAGACAAGAGGATTCTAAGGTTAGCAAATCAGTGAGCGCCAGGTTCAGTGAGAGACCCTGTCTCAAAAAATAAGACAGACAATGGAGTGGAACACCTGATATTCCACTCCAGCTACCACAGGCGAGCCCCGTAACAAGGCAAGCATATAGGCCACTTCCCTCCCCCGCCTCCATACACACAAGTAAAAAATAAAATACGGTAAGATGTGGCAAATGAGGAAGATACTCAGCATTACACATGTGTACCTACAAATACAAATACATACACACATATATAACACACAGACACACACAAGTTTTTCTAGTCTAAAACAAAAAAAAAATTTTCAAAGGGTTTCTTTTTACATTTATTTCCTGGAGATTTGTTGCTCAAAGAAAGGGTCACTTGAACTTTCAAAATGTTTCACAAGTAAGGGGCCCCATACAGCATTCTGCCAAGACGAGGAAGCAAAGACAGGGTCGGAGGAATCAAGTCAGCTGCTGACAGCTTTAACACCTCTGGCCACAAGACCCAGGGACGATGATATCAGTTTCTATAAGGTTACCCAGAAGGAACAGAGAGCAAGTATCTGTCTCTGGGGAACTTAAATCTCCCTCCCTCGCTCTCTCTCCTCTCCTTCTCTCTTTCTTCCCCTGTTGTGACCCTAGAACTCCCTATCCCCTTGGGAACACTTGAATTCCCCCTCTTCAGTTAAGGCTTGGAGTGACTAGTTTATCATGGCCACCAACGTTCCCTCCATTTATATATTAAAAAGAATATTTTCTAAGTATGGTGAATTCAAATTAGCTTCATTTTGAAAGACTATTGAGATGTTGCAATGACCTTTGCAATAACCGGACACACCCCAGGATCAGAAAACCAGGCTAGAGAACTGCTGATTTCATGAGCACCTGACCTGTGAAACAAAGCCATTTGGGGCTCTATCTATGGCCCACTCTCACATCAGGCTGGAGGGAACACAGCACAGTAGGATCTCGTTCTACCTCCCTGTGTCACCTTGGGCAAGCCACTATCCCTCTCCAGTTCTGTCGCCCAAGCCTGTGTAGTAAGGATGATGGATGCTCTGGCATCTCTGGGGCTTTTTCTGGCCCTGACACTGTCTTGCCACCTACCTTCTTTAAACACAAAACCCAAAATGGAGGAGAAGGATGACACAAACAGCTAGTAGACTGACTACGTTAGATCGCCTTCATTCCTGCCTGGAAAATCACCTGCTTCATTTTGCAGAAAGATCCCCATTTTCAGTGGGTTGTTGCTTTTTTTTAAACTTCTTTTTCCTGTTCTCCTTTTCAAAACAACAACAACAACAACAAAAAACCTCCAAAGCCACAAAACCACAGTTCACCTCCCCAAAACAGGTCACTTGGAAGCCAGAGCTGTCTGGGATAGGTGTGTCAGGCCTGACATGCTGGTGGTATAGAAGGAAAGACCAAGCCAGGGCAAACATGTGCTTCTCCTCCAGAAACCCAGTTTAAATCAATATTTACCCAACTGTATTTATAGAAAGTGGTGGTAGTAGGAGGAGGGGGTAGGGTGGAGAGGCAGGGGGATCTAAAACAGAACAAGCCACAATGACTGATGCAAATCTCTGTGGCCAATTGGTTTCTGCAGGGCTGGGCTTTTCTTTTCTTTTCTTTTCCTTTTTTTTTTTTTTTTTTAAGGCAAAAGACCCAGCTTTTGATGAACCTGCTGTTGGCCTCAGTACCATAGCAACAGTCCCAAGTCCTCTAACATGCCCAGAGGACAGACTTGGAAAAGACAGCAGGAGGGGGTGGTGTTTCCTAGGAGCCCTAAACTTGAATTAGGGCCAGGAGTGTTGAACAACTCTGAGAAATAAAAAGCACTTTCTGATTGGCTACCGTGCCTTGAGTCCCAGTTTTCTAAACAAGGTATGTGCAGGAAGACTTTGGACAATCAACAGCGTGTTCCCAATACCAACTTTGCTTCACATTGCTGGGTGACCTTAAGCAAGTCTTTCACCTGTCTGGACTTCATTCCTTGGCTGTAAAGCAAGTACACGTGTATATGGCTAGGGTATGCGGGCTCTGGACCTAGAGGCCTAGGTGACAAGCTCAGCTCTGCCCACTTACTAGTCACGTGACCTCTGGGAAAGTTACCCAGCATCCCTACTCCTCAATGCCTACCCTCTGTAAAATGGGGGTAATAAAATTGCATGTGTCATAGGGTTGTTGTGAAGATTGAAGGGGATAACGCACGTTTAGCCTCATACTTAGTACATGATAAGTGCTGAATAGATGGTAGTCAGTATGAATATTATGCAATGCAACTAGTTCTTAGGGTTGCATGCTGGCGCCTTGTTTATTTCCCTTAGTTTCACCTCTTATCTTTTGCTCAGCCATCCCCAAATGAAGACCCTCATTCCTGGGAAGGTGTCTGAATTAGACAGATGTGCAAAGCAACTACAGTTTTGCCTGTTTACCCCCAAAGGAGGCTCAGCAGCTTGATCCTCATCTCCTCAGAGCCCCTTCACAGGCTATGCAGTTGCTGGGATTCTGGCATGGGGAAAGTCAAAGTGATTTTCTCAAAAGTCTACCTCTAGTATTTACTAGTGGGGTAGATCTCACATGTAAATCTGGAAAAAGAGTTGAATCCGAGAACACAATTTATAGGTGGAAGAAATAGGGACCTGATTTAACACAGATCTTCACACTAATCTCAAAAAAAAAACCCACCCCCACGATAAATCAACCCACAGTGCATAAAAAGTGATCACATTGAAAGCCAGGCGTGGTAGAACACGCCTTTAATCCCAGCACTCAGGAGGCAGAGGTAGGAGGATCACTGAGAGTTCAAGGCCACCCTGATACTGCAGAGTAAATTCCAGGTCAGCCTGAGCTAGAGTGAGACCCTATCTCGAAAAACCAAAAATAAAAAAGTGATCACATCAAGTTGATGCTCAGTGCACATCTGTGGAATGAACAGATTCATCATAAGATGACTCCTATGCAGAAAGGGGACCTGTTTGAACATTAGTGCCACCAACGCAACGCCCTCCACGCCAATGCATGACACCCTAGTCCCCTACTTTCTAACTCAGTGACCTATTCATTCTTAACATTACAATTTGACAGAATGCAATTTCAGCTTTTCAGGTGTGACCCATCACCCTCTTGCTGACCATTGTCTGACCACCCAAGGGCAATCAGAAATAAGTACTTCTAGGTCTTCCTCCAAGTCCTTCAGAAAGCCTGTCATGTCTCCTCCATAGCCAAGAAATGGCAAACGCAAGTAATCACAAAATATACATGATGGGCCTAACATTTGCCAGTACTACTCCAGGTGTAACAGGTGACAGATTCTGAAATGCAATAGGTGATCTGTTCCCTAAAATGCTAATAATCTCCCTGCCCGGATACAGCCAACGCATAGGAACTACACAGCACTGACTGTGGAAGTTAGAGAAGTTACTACTTATTGAGCATGTATTATTTATAGGTCAGGTACTTGAATTCGTTGTTGAGCAATGAGGTGAGGACGGTGCTAACATTGTGTCCACTCCACAAAATGGAATCTCAATAAAGCTACGTAACTTGTGTCCTAACAAGAGAATAGCACCGTGGGACCTTGCTCCTTCTGACCGTGAAGCTCTCCTTCCCTCCACTGAACTGACTCAAGAACCAGAGCCACACCACACCAACTGCAACAGCCAGGAGGAGGTGGGAAGTGGCCTAGGTGGCCAGGGAAGGGTAGGCACAGAAACCCCAGGGGAGTGAGAGAATGAGGGCATTCTGGGCTGAGTCAAGCACAGACCAATGACTGTGGAGCCTGCTTGCTGGCGGACAGGCGGGGCAGGAGTCCAGGTGACTGAAGCCTGCTGTCTGGTGGACCTGCTGGGCGGGAGCGGAGGTTTCATGGCAAGGCTGAGGAGATTAAGTCAGGAAGACAGGGTGGGGCCAAATGACACCACACAGCAGTCACTTCCAACAGCAGCTTCCTCCACTAGACGGAAAAGCCTGTCAATGCCCTAAGAACACACCCCACCCTCATACCAGGCAGTGCCCTAGGAACACACCCCGCCCTCATACCAGGTAGTCAGTCCACTCTGAAGTGCAACCCATGGCTTTTGCTCCCATCTGATCACTCCACCTTGTGTTAAGTGCTGCCTCCAAAGACACCTGCTGCAGACACTGGGACGGCAGCTGCCTGCTCCAGGCCTTATCTGCCATCATAACTTCTTCCACTTACCAGCCAAACAGCTTTTAGACATACAACATCCCTTTAAGGATCTCCTCTTCCCTTTCAGTTTTAAGCTTTTTCAACGCAGGGATAAATCTCTTCCTAATCATTAGCCCTTGCTACCTTTCCACTGGATTCTACAGGCAAGTAAGGTGATGTACCAGAGGCTATTTATGTATAATTTCTCAGTCTGTGATAACAGGGTCAGAGACTTCACGATTCATATCTCTGGAAGCTTTCAATTTGAGATACAGAGATTCATAACAGGTGGCATTTCAGGAGATGTACCTGCATTACCTAAGTGAATCCCTTGCCTGGCACACAGGGCATGCTCAAGACTGGGTGACTTTATTTGACCCCTTCCCTCAAGAAAACTCACCCTGTCCAATGGAAATAATTCATCACTGTGTCCACAACTTGGTGAACACTCCTAGTACGGAAACCTCAAAGAGGCAATAAAAAGTAGTCCTGGCTACAACGGAAAATAAGGCAAGCTCCAGCCAAGGAAGTACTTTGCAAACATTGAAAACGAAACGTGTGAACTGGTGACCAGAGGCTACGACCATCGCTGGAAAGGTCTCCGAGAACATGAAATGGAGACTCAAGGGCCGGCCCTCGTCTCGCAGGAGAAGAGCGTCCCTTTAAGGAAAGACTGGACCAGCTAGGTGCACAACAGCTCCCAGAGATTTCCTGGCTTACATTCTGACCCCACCCCCTAGCCTCCCGCCCCAGCAACGCGTGACGTCAGGAGAGGTTGGTGCTGCCGATTGGCTAAACGACACAGCTAGGTCAAGTCCAGTCGGAGGAAAGAAGTTTGTCTCCATGTGGAAACCATGTGTCTAGTGCTGGGAGGGGGAGGAGGAGGAGGCGGAGAAACTAAGATCAAGTGATTACAGGGGAACTCGCTGAAATGAAGGCGGGGAGGTTGTGCACCTGAGCCGGCCAGCCATGCCCTTTGCAGCAGCGACCTAAAAAAAAAAAAAAAAAAGGCTGGCATAACAAACAAAAACCTCGCCATCCCTCCACATCACCACCATCATCAAAAAGCTTAGGGTCTTCTTTCTTCCAAAAACCAAGGACCTGGGCAATGCTGGAATCCTATCGGAACGCCCAGATCCCTCTCCCAGCCCCCCAACAACTGAATGATGTAAGCGTTTCGGAAAGCAGAGCTCGGGAGCAAAACAAGCCCCGCGCGCGCGGAGCGACCCGCAGTGCCCGAGCCCGGCGCACGCACGACCCGCCCCCCCCCCGCCAACTCGCGTTATTGCTGTGCACACGCGGACCGCCGTGACGCGCGGGCATTGTGTGCAGCGAGCAGAAAACAACGGCGAGCGCCGGCCGCGCGGAGAAGCGCCCCCAGTCAAACCACACAGACGTGGGGGCCCGCCGCTTTCCGTCCCGGGGAGACCTAGACCGCGCGGGGGAGGAGGAGAGTGGGGCGGATCAAGTGGCCCCAGCGGGCCGCTTCTATTTGCGGAGGTGGATAATAGAGGGTCCGGCGGGTGGTCGCGTGGAGTTTGCTTGAGGTCACCCCCACCCCCAGCCCCGCAGGCGTGAGCTGTCTTGGAGGAGAGGGGGGGCCAGGGCCTGCAGCCGAATCCTTCGGCAGCCGATCCAGGCACAGGCGCAGTGCCCCACGCTCTCGGGGAAATCTGGGGGCCGTGGGCATCACGTCATCTCGAGCCAAACAGCGGCGGCGAAAAGAGGCGAGAGAGCTAAAAATACTCCCGCGGGGAGCCGGTCGGAGCGGGCGGGGGGGGGGGCTGCGGGGCCGAGGGGCTGATTACGCACACGAAGTTGACTTTGACCGGGGAGCCACGGCTCTGGAGCCCCTCTCCAGGGCTGCGGGCTGGGCCGCACGGGTGCCTAGGAAGAGGGGCTTCTCCGGCCTCGGGAGCCCAGCTTGGCCGCCGCGGGCCCGCCCCGCACGGGGCAGCCCGGCCGGGCGCGCCCGGCTCTCTGCTTACGTGACTGGTGGCCACGCCGGAGCCCCGGCACGGGGTAAACAAGGAGGTGGCGGCGGCCAAGGCGGTGGCGGCGGGGGGGGGGGGAGGTGGGGGTGGCGGGGAGTTGGTCTCCGATTGTCTGCGGGTGCGAAGGGGGGTGGACACACGGGACTCTGAAGGACCTCCGGCCACCTCCTTTGCATACTTAGCTGGTGGAGGCGAGGGGGTGCCAAGCCAGGCTCGCCACACAGTGCCAAGGTGCCCTCTTTGGGTGCACTCCCTCCCCCCCCCCCCGCAGTCAGAGCCGGCGCCACGGGACAGACTCCAGAGACAAGGGGACCCGAGAGGGGGGGGGGACAACTCGAGAAATCGTTCCCCTCCCCCCTTCCTGCAACAAAAGCAAACAAACAAAACCAAACCACCTCTTCACTCAGCTCCCTTTCCAGAAACTCTCCTCCACACGAATGCACCCCCACACCCCCGTGAATAATCGGCTGCACAGCCTGCGATCCGCCTCTCTCGAAAGCCAGGCACTCGGAGCAAACAGGCGAGAAAAGAAAGAAAAGAACGCACCACCGGCCTCCCCACACAAAACCTTGTTTTGCTCTTACGGCGCCTGCACCATTGCGCTGCCAACGCACGGTGACTTGAACCCAGAAGGCCTGGGCAGTGGGTTAGCCAGCGTGTTTTTGTGTTTGAGGGTTGTTGTTGTGTTGGTGGGGGTGCAAGATCTGACACGTTGCAATCGAGCCTCTCCTCTCTCTCTCCCTTTCTTTCTCATTGATGTTCCTTCTTACTTGTTCTGACAGATTAAACATCCGTTCCTTCCCCCCCCCCAAACCCCATGTGTGGGTCTCTCTCTGCCTCGGCCCCCTTCTTCTCACAGCTATTATTCCGAGGATGGCGCTGGAAACGCCGCCACACACGCGTGTGCCCCCGTTAGAACGCTGAGTTGACTGCCCCGGGGACGACTGGCTGGGGGACCCGGCTGGCAGGGACAAAAATGAAACAAACAAATACAAAAAGGAAGCCAGGCCAGGGTGGGGTTCCAGCAACCACCCCCCCCCACACACACACACAACGCATCCCTCTCCACCTGAAAGGGGGGGGGGGCAGGATGGCGCTTGCTTGCTCGCCCTGCGCGTCTCACGGAAAATAAAGAAACCGCACACATCAGCCCACACCTTCTTCCCCAACTATTGTTTCTGCGAGATCCCAAAGTTTGCTTCGAGCAACGTCCCCCTCGCCAAGTTTCACCCCCTGCGCAGGACCAGGACGGCGGGTCCCAGGCGAGCTGCTAGGCGCTGTCTGGTCCCACCGGCCTGTTTCTTGGGGGGGGGGGGGAGGTGTGCTGGGGATGGTGGCACCCCAGGACCAAAGGGGGGGGTAGGGAGACTGTGTCCGTGGACACGATGGCCTGAGCCCAGTCCTGCGAGAGGGGAAGCCAAATGAAGTAGACAGACAAGGAGGAAGAGCCCAGGATCAGAGAGCTGTTCGGTGGCGGCGGTTGTTATTGTTGTAGTGTGTGTGTGTGTGTGTGTGCGTGCGTGTGCGTGTGTGTTCTTTCTGGAACCCCACAGCTCTGCTTACGGTTTCCAACTTTCAGCTTCTAATCCTCCCTCACCCCACCCTGGAACGAGCAACAAAACAAAACCCAACAAAACACTTGTCTATCTGAGAAGGCTCCGGAAAGAAAAAAAAAAAAAAAAACTAAAAAAGGAAAGGGGGAAAAAAAAAAAAAGAAAAGGAAGGAAGAAAGGAGACCTGGAAGAGAGGAGCCCTGGGCTCAGTTGTCAGCAAACAACATCCCCAGCTCGTCGGCCCGGCCTGCGCGAGACTGACCGACCGACGCACCGACAGCCCCTCTCCTCCTCGCTCGTCTTTGTTACATCTTTAGCAGCTTTGTGCGTGCGTGCGTGTCCTTTCTCCGGTGTCATCGGCTTTACTGCCGAGGGGTGATGTGTGTGTGTGTGTGTGTGTGTGTGTGTGTGTGTATGTTAGGAGGGGGGAGCCCGGACCGAGTCGGCGACAGGGGTCGCCCAAGGGGGCAAGAAAGAAAAGCGAGCTGGGTCTCCGAGGAGCAGCCGGAGGGGCCCCCAAAACTTACTTTTGTTTTCTTTCTCGATCTGCTCCAGGTAGCTGGCGGCCTCGAGCAGAATCTGCACGTTCTGCAGAAAAGTGTTGATGTGCTTTTCCATCGAGTTCTCGCTGGTGTTGAAAATGTCCGAGAACGGGCACCTGGGCTTGGCCCCCGCCGGTTCGTCGGGCTGGGCCGGGGGCTGGGGCGCGGCTGCGGCCGGGGACACGGCCGGGGGCGCGGCGGGGACCAGCCCCGCGCCCGCGCCCTCGCCCTCGCCGCGCGCCTCCTTGCGCGGCCGCCCGCGTTTGCCCATGGAGGCACGGAGGGCAGGGGTGGAGGGCTAGGGGGGTCCGCCGAGCTGCTCCTCGTCCGGGGCTGCGCCGGCCCGCCGAGCTCCGGGGCCCCCGGGGAGAACCCGGCCTGCTGGAGCCGAGGAAGGCGCCGGGGCGAGGAGCCGGCCTGACTTCCCGAGCCTGGCTGCGTGCAGTTGCGTGTGTGTATGTGTGTGTGAGTGTGTGTCGGTCTCGCTGTGGGTCTGTGTGTATGGGAGATTGAATGAACCTACAGGACAGACGGAGGCGCTCTGGCGCCTGGGTCCTAGTGCGAGCCTGTCGCCATCTCACCGGTCAAAATAAAAGGTGGAGACTAGAGGCGAGGACCGCCCCTTGCCGGTCCCTGGGCCTTTCCCCGCCTCTCCCCAAATCTTAGCACCATGTACAGCACAGTATTTTAACCGGAATGGAAAACATACTCTGTTTCTGGGTGCACCTGCATTAAAAACATTTTTTTTTTCATCACAGAAAAATAATGCCTGATAAAGCATCCAGCACAATGCCTGGCAGATAGCGAGTCCCCAGGAAATGGTAGTGCTATGACTATATATATATAAATTTGGAGATATATATCTATATCTATATCTATATCTATATAGATAGATAGATAGATAGATAGATAGATATAGATATATATCTCCAAATTTCGGTAGGCGGAGGCAGAAGGATTGCAGTTCAAGGCCAGCCTGAGCTAGACTTTCTCAAAAATCAAACAACAAAAGCCCAACTCGGATGACCAAAAAAAAGAAAGAGAAACCATCACATGCAACCAGAAACTCCTTCCCTTAACACAAACATTTCTTCTCTCTCTCTCTCTCTCTCTCTCTCTCTCACACACACACACACACACACACACTGTGTGTGTGTGCCTGCCCAAAGCCAAATGAAATCCCCAGGCTTCCCAAGTCTGGGTTACAGATTCGCTCACTCCTCCGAAAACCTTCAAGAGCGGTTATTTTCCCGGAAAGGGGAGGAGATGTAAGCGTGTCTCGGCACTCCTCTTCCCAGCCTAGGTCCAGCTGTGCAAAGCTCACAGCAGGGTATCTTCACAACTTGTTCCCTTTCATGTGACAGAAGGGCCCAAAGGCAGATGGGAAAGCCCAAGAATCATGTCCACTTCCCCTAGCTTAGGTCCAGCTTCTGGGTCTGAAGACCCCTACCCCTGTAGACAGGGTTTCCCTACTGCTGCTATCAACAACCAGGGATGCTCCCTGCTGGCTGACAGGTGTGCGGGGGAAGGTCAGGGGACACTTGAATAGCTGAAAGCTGTTCTGAAGTGTTGAGTTTGAATGCTGCATGCAGAACTGTAGCTTCTCTCTGTCTAAATTTTCACATATCTGAGCCAGGCGTGGTGGCGCACGCCTTTAATCTCAGCTCTCGGGAAGCAGAGGTAGGAGGATCGCCATGAGTTCAAGGCCACCCTGAGACATCATAGTGAATTCCAGGTCAACCTGGGCTAGAGCGAGACCCTACCTCAAAAGACCAAAAAAAAAAAAAAAAAAATTCACATATCTGAAACTTCTAATGAGATGCTTGTGTGGACTAAGTCATTAGATACACCTAGTACATTCTGGGCCATAGTAAGATTTTTTTTTTCAGTGCTGGGGATTGAATCTAGAGCCTTGTGCATGCTGGGAATATGTTCTACCACTGAGCTATAACACTAGTCCCATAGTAAAATCATTTTTTTGGCCGGATCCCAGGTCCCCTTGAATCTAAGATGAGAATGACTGAAGTGTACCTCATTGGAAAACATCTCTACAGCAAGACCATCCAGATAGTGTCACCTGGTAAGGCCATCTGAACTTTCTCCGGGGGGGAGCCTCTTACAAAGAGAACGCTGCCCCCTGGAGTTGTGTTGTGTGCCACCTTGCCCAGAAGCAGCTTCAGGCATACTTGTCACAAAGGTGCTTACTATATAAATGGAAACTTTCTGAATAAAGTACATTTCTTTGCAAAAAAAAAAAAGTCTATAAAACTTGGAGATCATGGATATATACCCCCTCCCTTCACAAAACCTGCAATAAGGCCTTTGTGTGCTTTTCAAAACGTTATAACCTGGATTGTGGAGGTAGCTCAATACTAAAGCACTTGGCTAGCACACACACAAGGCCCAGGGTTTTACACACACACACACACACACACACACAAAGCTAAAGATTAAACAAAATCTGTTAAATGTAATAAGCTGCCTCTGAGACAAGAACACACATTTTTAAACCGATGCATCACGTTTAGGATCATAATACAATCATTCTGCGCATACTCTGTTCATTGTTCATCTTGTGGCAGAGTTTGCATGGTCAATCTCTGTACCCTTTGTCTAGGGTAAAGCAAGAAGCTTCTAAGAACTATGAGATAAAAGTTTGTGTCCCATTGTCCACACAGTTACTTACTTTTTTTTGTTTTTTTAGAACCTGACCTGAACTGTTCATGTTTAAACATCCACAGACATCGAAAGGCCTTGTGTGCACACAATTTCAAACTAGTTTTATCCACTGCCATTTTTGCAAAAACTGGCACTTGTTTGAAATAACTCTAATCTCCTTTGCCCTAAATGAAAGGAAATGATGAGACAACGAGCCAGCTAACCCAGAGAAAGCCTTAGTTCCTCCCCAGTGGTGGGATGGACCACATATACAGTACTGCAAACCACATGTATGTGTGTACACACCCACTGAGACAGACACACCCCACATATGAATGCCCAGCCAGAGGAAGGAGATTTCATAATTATTTATTTATCCCTGTCCCATCTCTCATAGGTCTGTGAGCATCAGAAAACCCAGTGGGAATCTTCAAGCTGGGCCACAGATCTGACCAAAGCCAAAATAAACAATGGCTTGAAGAAAATCTACAAAAAAGTGCTGATTTGCACTATTCCCACAGTCAGCCACAGCCCCCACCATCATTCCCATGGAAAACACCACTGCTGGTGCCAAATCAAGTTTCCCCCCCATCGTAGGGGCATTGTTTTTTGTTATTATGTGAGTTCTTAACATCAGACAATGGCACCACAAGAGACACAGTGGAGGCAGGAGAAATGCCTTTTTGTTTCACAAAGTCTTTGCAATTGTGCCCCAGAGTCTTGCACAAAGTTTAGTTGCATATATTCATTGTGTTTGCATGTATGTGGAACAATGAATGTGCCAAGCAAAAGCCTGAAGCCCCTTCCTTATATATATTTTTTTCCAGAGCCCATCAAGTGTTAAATCATATTATCATCGCATTGCTCCCTCCCCTCTCCCCTTCCATCCCCCAATTAACAGATTCTCTAATAAAGTTTGGCCCCAACAAAAAGAGTGGTATTTCAGGAGTTGTATCACAGGACAGGCATCCAGGACGCTGGGTTACAAGCTCAGCTCCATTCCCGATTAGCTTTGCTTCCCAGGAGGAGCCATTCAAGCCCTTTGAAACACCCCCTTTCTCTGGGGCTTTGATTCCAGAAGTAAACAGGCCTCTGTGGAAACTTGCTGAGAATATCAGCAGAGAACAGGTAGGGAACGTGAATGCAGCCACACTGGTAAGAAGATGTGTGAACTCTGACAGAGAAGCAAAACCATCTAATGAGGTCAATCCTGCACTCTTGTTAGCCCAGGATATCTAGGGTGCCTGCTCGGCCTGGGTCATGTTTTACTAACTTTCTGTTTGATTGTTTGGCTTATTTGCTTCTTTGGTAATATTTTTCCATCAACTTCGTTTGCATATTAAAGCAAGATTGTTCTCTCCTTTATTTACCCCCTTCCCCCCAGACATTCTATACTCTTACATCAAAGGAGTTGTTTTGCCTGTAATTATGCCTTTATATACACAGAGGCCGGTTAATTACGGAGAAGGCGATAGAAGAGTTGCCTCTGAGACTCCCCATCTCGCATTTGGATGGATGCTCTTCCTCTATTATGGACCACTTGGGATCTCCTGGGATCCTGAACCCTGTTATTCTTCCCTCAGCCATTCTCCCCTCACTTGGCCTTTTCTGCTTAAGGCTGTCAACCCCAACCTGTGGCTTTTCCTTGGGTCTTGTCAGAATGTCCCAGTCAGGTCCCTCCCTGCTCTCTGCCCTGTGGTCTTTGAACTCAGACTTAGTAAACATCATCAAGAGATCTTCTGTCCCCTGTACTGTCACCTGAGCCCTAATCCCCAGGACTTTCCTAGCCACACTTTTCCTGAACACCGTTGCCTTTGAAGATGAATCATCTGGCAATGAGACCAGCCAGCTCCTCCTCTTTGGTGGTCTTAATCTTGCCTTTGACTGTTTGGAAGGCCCCAAGGAATGCTCAAGAATCAAGAGTTAGGGACTGGAAGGCACAGCACAGCAGAGGACTGAGAACCACAGACAGTCTCTTCCATTGGCTTAAAAGCACTGACCAGCCTCCTTAACCACTCCCCAGGCCCCACCCACCCAGCCACTCTCAGCAGTGGGTAAAGAAGACATGGGCAGAGGATAGTCTCCACCCTCCACCACAGCTTACAGGTGGCACCTGATCCTAGGACATCATGTCTGCTCACCTGAATGCCGTTTTCCTGTCTCCTGCACCTCTGAGGCTGGCAGGCCCTGCTGGCTCAGCCAAGACCAGGGTTTTTGCTATTCAATTCCCAGTACTTACAGGGTTCATCAGACTAGGAGTTCATCCAAGGGCAGGGAGTGTACCTCTCTCCCCCAGCCTTTGTGCCTAGCATAGCACATACGTGGCACAAAACAGGGACTTGGCCACTGGGGTTCAAAGGAATGAGTGTGCTTTCTTGCCTGGCCAGAGTCTTGGTGCTGGTTCTTCAAGGCTTCCTTGTTCCAGTGGAAGAAAAGCCTTTGACAGTCTTCATCCCTCACATTAAAGTTTAAACACTTTAATGCTGTCTTTGTGGAGAAGCCAGAAACCCATTGAAGCCAGATGGTTGAGGCTTCCCTACCAAAAAGTACAGAGGCTCTGCTGTCCCCTGCCCTCGCTGTTGTATAACAGATCTGGGGACAAGATGAGATTCCTTTGTAATAAGATGCCCCTGATGTAGATTTAAAAAAAAATTACCAGGCAATCAAGTCCTGGGGCAAAACTGGGAATTATATGAGTCCCTTTTCATGTCTCCACATTCTTGGATGTCTTCTCAGTCCTTAATGGGCCCAAGTTTTTTAATACCTCCATGTTTTGGAGCTTGGGAGATGGCTCAATGAGTAAATATCTTGACATGCAAGCATGAGGACCTGGGTTCAGATCCCCAGCACCCATGTAAAATGCTGGGCATGGTGGTATACATGTGTAATTCCAGCATTGGGGAGATAAGAGACATGAAGATCCCTAGGGTTCACTGGCTAGAGAGTCTGGTGGAATCCGTGAGCTCTAGGTTCAGCAAAAGAGTCTGTCTGAAAGAATAAGGTAAAAAGTGATTAAGAAATACACCTGATGACAACATCTATATGAATACACATGAAGATACTCATGCATACCATACACGCAAAAAGCAAAATACCCTCCACATACATATTGGTTTTTCAAGGTAGGGTCTTGCTCTAGCCCAGTCTGACTTGGAATTCACTATGTAGTCTCAGGGTGGCCTAGAACTCATGGCTATCCTTCTACCTTGGCCTCCTGAGTACTGGGATTAAAGGCATGTGCCACCATGCCTGGCACCCTTCATAGTTTAAAAAATGAATTCGTTAAAAGATTCCAATGTTTGTCTATATTGAAGTATCAGTGACTGACACTAGTTTAAATATAATCCCTTCTACAGACATTCGAAATAAAAGATGGCCCATAACTTAAGCTAGACTAATAAAGTTCTATTGGTAAAATCAGGCACTGGAGATGTAAAGGGAATGTAGCTTATAGGTGACAAGGGGTCTTCCTCCTGAGCATCAGTTATCTGTTACTTAAGTTGTAAGTTATAAGTCACTTAACTTCTCAGTGCCTTGGTGTTCTACAAAGAGGGAAGAAGGATGTCTGCCTTGCTGGAAAGGAATATATGAGGGGCTTTGGAAACTGTCCAGGGTTTGTGCACATGTTAGGATCCTTTTAGACTGAGAAGCTTGGAAGATTGTCAGGGAAAGCGAAAACAAAAGTGACATAGCCAGGCATGGTGGCACTCGCCTTTAATCCCAGCGCTGAGAAGGCCGAGGTAGAAGGAACACAGTGAGTTCAAGGCCACCCTGAGACTACATAGTGAATTCCAGGTCAGCCTGGGCTAGAGTAAGACCCTACCTCAAAAAAAAAAAAAAAAACATAAAAGTGACCCAAAAAAGATGGAGGTTTGGTGAGATGGCTTAGTGGTTAAGGCACTTGTCTGTAAAGCCTAAGGACCCAGGTTCAATTTCCCAGGACCCATGTAAGCCAGATGTACAAGGTGGCGCATGCATCTGGAGTTTGTTTGCAGTGGCTGGTATGCCCATTATCTCTCAAATAAATAAATAAATAAAAATATAAATATAAAAACAAAAAGATGGAAACAAGAGTTAGAGGACAAGAGTTTGGGGCCAGCTCCTCCAGGCTCTACTGTGGGATTCTGAACCATATTGGCATTTCGGGGTCTCACTGTCCTCATCTATGGTAGGTGGGTTGCATTAGCTCAAAGAATACCTCATCCCTCCCACCCATCCCCATTCCCCAAAGCATCGCTGAATCTTCTCCCCTACATTCATTAACTGTAGACTGGTATGTCACTGCCCAATGGGGCTTTGGCTCAACATGATAGGAACAGCATGACAACATAAAGCTAGTAAACTTCTAGACAAAAGCAAAGAAACTGACATTTTAGGTCCCGATATGCCTTCTCTTGGGGAAAAAAAAAAAACTGTTTTTTATTTTTTGTGGTACAGGGAACTGAACCTAAGTTGTCACAGATGCTAGTCCAGTGCATCCCGCTCCACTGAGCTATATCCCCAGCTCTCTTTTTCACTTAAAATTTTGTTTTGTTTATTTTTATTTATTTATTTGAGAGCGACAGACAGAAAGAGGCAGAGAGAGTAAGAAAGAGAGAATGGGCATACCAGGGCCTCCAGCCACTGCAAACAAACTCTAGATGCACACCTTGTGCATTTGGCTTACGTGGGTACTGCAGAATGGAGCCTCGAGCCAGGGTCCATTGCTTCACATGCAAGCACTTAACGGCTGAACCATCTCTCCAGCCCTCTTTTTCACTTTTCATTTTGAGTCAGGATCTCTGTAAGCTACCCAAAGCCGGCCTTGAATTCATTCTATAGCCCAGACAGGCCTTGAACTTGTGAGCCTCCGGCCACATCCTCTGGAGTAGCCAGTATTAAAGGCCTGCACTACCAGGCCTGGCTCATTGGTTCTTTCTTGGAAAGCAAAATAAAACACAGGAACTCACTCCTGTCTTCAAGGTGTGGGGGCCCAAGACTCGGAATCATGAGCTGAGTAATATGGAAGATGGCTTTGACTTGGAGGTTAAACCAAATCTGCCGCTTCCAGTCCCTGGCCTTGGACTGGACATCTGCCCACCCATCCTCTCCTCCCCTCAGACATGCCTCTCCTCCCTTCATCTCCCTCCCCTCATGTTTTTCCTCTTTCCCCATCCCTCTTTCTCTCTCTCTCTCCCTTTCTGATTTCTTTTTTCTTTTTTTTCTAAATTGTGCAAGTTATCATCCTCTCTTTCTTGCTCCGAAGCACAGTTCTCACGGGAAACAATGCATATGCGCTCTGAGGTGAGAATGTTCATCTAGGATAACAAATTCATCGGCATGCGCTCAGAAGACACATTAATTCATTCCCTCAGAAGACGCTAAGAACCCTCCATAGGCCAGGCTCATTCTAGGTACAGGGGCACAACAGTGAGCAGACAGCCAAAACCCCCTACCCTCCTAGGACCTTATACACACACAGGCACATAAAGGTAGGAGTGGACTCTCCTGTGTCTTTCAGACAATGAAATGTAAGCTCCACGTTAGGGTCAGAGTAGGATTCCCACAGACTCGTTACTGCCCTCTCTCATACATGGCGAGAGCAGTCACCGGAGAGCAAGGAAGGGTCTGCTTCGTGCGCTTCTGGCTTATCACCGAAATTAATTTTGCTTGCACATAACTGACCCTCTGCATGTCTCGCCAGCAGCATCCTGTACCAGATTTGCATGTTTCAACATTAGAAAGATGCACATACATGTTGTAGCAGAAGAGCTAAAAAATATTTTTCTGTGCTGAGGATAAAACCCAGCCCCTCATACATGCTAGGCAAATGCTGTACTGAGTCATATCCCAGTCCCAGAATAGTTAAATTTTGAAAAATCACATATCATTCGAATTCACAAAAGTCCAAATATCTCAGCTACGTGTAACTTGCCAGAGTCACGTCAAAACAACTGTCTGAAATTATAACCTACCTGGGAAACATCAGCAGCATAATCAGAGGCTATTTCCATATAACTGCATGCTAAAGCACCCATCCCAGACAAGCAGGCACACGAGAATGCCATGTTGGCATAGAGTTGTAGGCTCCTGCTCTAGACTTTTGATAATTGCATCATTGTTAAAGTAGAATTGAGAAGAAAATCCCAAACATATAGGCTAGAATTGAGAAATGCCTATTTATTTCCCAGCTGGCTTTTCAGTCTTAGAAAAACTGGCTCTATTAAATCTTTGAACTGATGTTAAGAAAAATAAATGCCTTCTTGTCATGTGAATTTACATTACTTACATTATTTGTATCTGAACTTTTAAAAAAATTTTTTATTTATTTAGAGACAGAGAGAGAGATGAGAGAGGGAATGGACAAAACACATTCTCTAGCCACAACAAATGGACTCCAGATGCATGCACCACTTTGCATATCTGGCTTTATATGGGCACTGGGGAATTGAACCCAGGACACCAGGCATTGTAAACAAGCACTTGAAACCACTGAGCCATCTCCTCAGCTCTATATGTGAATTCTTTTGAGTGTACTGAAAGGTTTATGTGATGTACTCTCATATTGCTTTTTGTTTACTTTTGATACAGGGTCTTCCTATGTAACCCAGGGTGGCTTTGAACTTTCAATTCTTCTGTAATTCTTCTGGGATTACAGGCAAGTGCCACAACTCTGTAGGTATATTCTTGTTCTTTTGTTTGTTTGGGGGATGTATACCCAGCTTTATGTGGTTTCTGGGGAGCCAAACATATTTGCATGGTAAGCACTTTATCCATTGAGCTATCTCCCTTGTCCCCTTATTTTAAAGATGCAATAATTAAGCCGCGTATGGTGGTGCACACATTGAATCCCAGCACTCAGGAGGCAGAGGCAGGAGGATTGCCGTGAGTTTGAGGCCACCCTGAGAATACAGAGTGAATTCCAGGTCAGCCTGAGCTAGAGTGAGACCCTACCTAGAAAAACAACAACAAAAAGATGCTATAATTAGCTCAATGATGGTTTACTACGTGAAGCCCTGGGTTTAATCCCCAACATAGGAATGGAAAGAGTACTTGTAAAAGCTTATATTGATAGAATGTTTGACATATTCTAGGCTCCAATCTCCATGCACAATGACATTTCACCTTTAAAACTGCTCCATGAGCTATTATTACCACCCCCACTTTACAGATGGAGGAATGGAGATAAAAGAAGGATAAATTTAGGCTGGAGAGATGGCTTAGCAGTTAAGGTGCTTGTCTGAAAAGCTAAAGGACCCAGGTTCAATTCCCCAGGACTCACATAACTAGATGCACAAGGTGGCGGATGCATCAGGAGTTCATTTGCAGTGGCTGACGGCTCTGGTGCGCCCATTCTCCCTATTTGCCTCTCTCTCTCAAATAAATAAATAAAAATTTTTGAAAAAGCTTTAAAAAAGAAGGATGGGTTTCTTGACCCAGCTCTATCAGCGAGAGCATGTCTATGAAGAGCTAAGCACAAGCCTCACCCCAGGTGAGGCATTCCGTGAGTAGTGGATACTCCACTGTTTCCTTTCCCAGAATCCCCTGAAGATCTTCCTGTTCCAAGGCTCCAAGGTAGAAAAAGGAGAGCAGGTGCCTGTTGGACCCTATGGGTGGGGCTGCAGTACTGTATACCCTGGAGTTCTCTCCAAGGAGTCCCTCTGCTGAACAGAACATAGGGTTGGGGGATGGGGTTCATTCGGTAAAGTGCTTGTCTTGCAAGTATGAGCACCTGCAGATCCCAGCGCCCACACAAAAGTTGGGCATGGCAGCACACACCTATAGTCCCAGCAATGGGGTGGTGGAGATAAGTAGACCCCTAGGGCTTGTTGGTTTGCTAGTCTAGCCAAATCAGTGAGCTCTAGGTCTAGGAAGAGACCCTGTCTTGTACTGGAAAGACAGCTTAGCAGTTAAGGTGCTTGCCTGTGAAGCCTAAGGACCTAGGTTTGATTCCCTAGTACCCACATAAGCCAGATGTACAAGGTGGTGCACGCATCTGGAGTTCATTTGCAGTGGCTAAAGGCCCTGGCATACTCATTCTCTCTCTCTTCCTCTCTCTCTCTCTCTCTCTCTCTCTCTCTCTCTATCTATATATATATATATATATATATATATATATGTAAACAATATTTTTTTAAAAAAGAAACCCTGTCTCAAAAACAGGATGTATGGGCTGGAGAGATGGCTTAGTGGTTAAGGCACTTGCTTGAGAAGTCTAAGGACCCATACTCAAATCCCCAGAACCCATGTAAACCAAATGCACAAGGTGGCACATGCATCTGGAGTTCATTTTCAGTGGCTAAAGGCCCTGGTGCATCCATTCTCTCTCTCTCTATCAAATAAATAAGCAAATAAACAAAAATAGGATGGAAGCTGAGTGTGGTGGCACATGCCTTTAATCCCAGCACCAGGGAGGCTGAGGTAGGAGGATCACTGTGAGTTCAAGTCCAGCCTGAGACTACACAGTGAATTTCAGGTCAGCCTGGGCTACAGAGTGGGACCCTACCTTGAAAGAAAAAGTGAATGGAAGAAGCTGAAGAGATGGCTTATCAGTTAAAGTACTTGTCTGCAAAGGCTAATGACCCAAGTTTGATTCCCTAGTCCCCACAAAAAGATGGATGCACAAAGTGGCACATGAATCTGGAGTTCTTTGCAGCAGTTAGAGGCCCTTGCACTCCCATTCTCTCTCTCCCTCTCTGTCTTTGCTCGCAAATAACAAATTAAAAAATATTTTTAAAAAAGAGAATGGGAGGGCTGGAGAGATGTCTTAGTGGTTAAGGCAGTTACCTATGAAGCCTAAGGACCCATGTTCAACTCTCCAGATCCCACATAAGCAGACACATAAAGGTGAGGCAAGCACAAGGTCGTGCATGCCCACTGGGTGCTAGTGTCTGGATTTCGATTACAGTGGCTGAGGCCATGGTGTGCCCATTCTCTCTATCTATCTACCTCTTTCTCTCTCTGTCTGTCTGTCACTCTCAAATAAATAAATTAAATAAATAAAAATAAAATTAAAAAATAGGATGGGAAACGACTGAAGAAGATACCTAATATTGACCTCTAGCCTCCACCCACAGTGCACAGATATGTACAGGTGTGTGCCCACATACACATAGCAAGTATACACATATTACATACACATGTACATGCAAAACAAAGCAACATAGAAAGTTTGGGACCTGGGGGCTGGAAAGATGGCTTAGCAGTTAAGGCATATGCCTGCAAAGCCCAACGACCCAGATTCGATTCTCCAGGTCCCTCATAAGCCAGACGCACATGGTGGTGCATACGTCTGGAGTTCATTTGCAGTGGCTGGAGGCCCTGCTGCACCCATTCTATCTCTCTCTGTAATAAATAAATAAATATCTCTTTTTTTCTTTTTTTTATATATCAGAATATATCAGAAAGATCATTCACCCCGACCAAGTAGGCTTTATCCCAGAGATGCAGGGATGGTTCAATATATGCAAATCGATAAATGTAATACATTATATAAATGGACTGAAGGACAAAAATCACATGATCATCTCATTAGATGCAGAAAAAGCATTTGACAAAATCCAACATCCCTTCATGATAAAAGTCCTACAGAGCCTGGGAATAGAAGGAACATATCTCAATATAATAAAGGCTATTTGTGACAAGCCTATAGCCAACATATTACTAAATTGGAAAAAACTGGAAGCTTTTCCACTAAAATCAGGAACAAGTCAAGGGTGTCCACTGTCCCCACCTTTATTTAACATAGTACTAGAAGTATTAGCCATAGAAATAAGGCAAGAGACACAAATAAAAGGGATACAAATTGGAAAGGAAGAGATCAAGTTATCATTATTTGCAGGTGACATGGTTCTATATATAAAGGACCCTAAAGACTCTACCAGCAAACTGTTAGAGCTGATAAACACCTATAGCCATGTAGCAGGATACAAAGTATATACACAGAAATCAGTAGCCTTCCTATATGCTAACAACAAACACACAGAGGATGAAATCAGAGAATTGCTCCCATTCACAATTGCATCAAAAAAAATAAAGTACCTTGGAATAAACCTAACCAAGGAAGTGAAGGATCTCTATGATGAAAACTTTAAAACACTCAAGTGAGAAATTGCAGAAGACACTAGGAAATGGAAAAATGTTTTTGGATGGGAAGAATCAATATTGTGAAATGGCAATCTTACCAAAAGCAATCTACACATTTAATGCAAACCCCATCAAAATTCCAACGGCATTCTTCACAGAAACAGAAAAAACAATCCAAAAATTCATTTGAAATCACAAAAAGTCTCGAATATCTAAAACAATACTGAGTAACAAAAGTAAGGCTGGTGGTATCACCATACCTGATTTTAATCTATACTACAGAGCCATAGTAGCAAAAACAGCATGGTACTGGCACAAAAGCAGATATGTAGATCAATGCAACAGAATAGAGGACCCAGATGTAAGTCCGGGTAGCTATAGCCACCTGACATTCAATAAAAATGCCAAAAATCATTGGAGAAAAGACAACCTCTTCAGCAAATGGTGCTGGGAAAACTGGATATGTATGTGTAGAAGGATAAAAATAGATTCTTCTCTCTCTCCATGCACAAGAATTAAGTCCAAATGAATTAAAGACCTTAACATCAGACCTGAAACTCTGAAACTGCTAGAGGAAAAAGTAGGGGAAACCCTTCAACATATTGGTCTTGGCAAAGACTTTCTGAATATAACCCCAATTGCTCAGGCAATTAAACCACAGATTCACCATTGGGACCTCATGAAATTACAAAGATTTTGTGTTGCAAAGGACACTGTGAATAAAGCAAAGAGGCAACCTATAGAATGGGGAAAAATCTTTGCCAGCTATACATCTGATAGAGGATTAATATCTGGGATATACAAAGAACTCAAAAAATTAAATAATAAGAAATCAAACAAGCCATTTAAAAAATGGGCTATTGAAATAAATATTTCAAAAAAAAAAACCCACGAAAGTTTGGGACCTAGCTTTGGGACTTTGGGGGAGAAAACCAAGCCATTGGCCACACCTGTTAAAAAAGGATTGCTCACAGCACAAAGGAAAGGGTTGAGACAGTTGAAATGGATCTAACCCCATGAGTTCTAGTTGTAATTTTGCTAGTCCTGAGTTTAAGCAGCTCAACACACCACTCAGGGCTCAGTTTCTTTGCCTGTAAAATAGGGATAGGCCAGATGATCATTTCCAGTCATAATTCTGTGATCATTTGCAGAAATTCTAACCTTGACTTCACACCCATCCTCCCTAGAGAATGAAGGCTTTTGTGTCAGAAACAGAAGCTGTTTTACCATAGGTGGAATGGATTTCTAATGTTCTTATATATAATTTCCCTATGTATTTCCAGAGTTCAGGCCTCACACAAAGTGGAGAGCTTTGAGTTCTGTGGGTTTACTGCCTTCTCTTCAGCTACATGTCTTGCTAAAAAGAAAAAGTACAAAATGCCATCTTAAAAAAAAATACTTATTTAACTTATTTATTTGAGAGTGATGAAAGAGAGAGAGAGAGAATGGGCACACTAGGGCCTCCAGCCACTGCAAACGAACTCCAGATGCATGTGCCACCTAGTGTATCTGGCTTACATGAATACTGGGGAATTGAGCCTCTAACCAGGGTCCTTAGGCTTCACAGGCAAGCGCTTAACCACTAAGCCATCTCTCCAGCCCACAAAATGCCATCTTTAAGTTATATTTGCCCTTCAATGAATGAAAGGAAAGTGGTGGCTTATGCCTATAATCTCAGCACTCAGGAGGCTGAGGGAGGCTAGCCATGAGACCAAGATCAGCCTGGGCTAGGATGGGGCCCTGCCTCAAATTCATCCATCCATCCATACTTACATCCATCCATCCATCTGTCCATCTATCCATCCATCCATACATACATACATACATGCGTAAGTACATCCATCCATCCATCCATCCGTCCAATGTACATCCATCCATCCATCCATCAATCTGTCTGTCCATCCATCCATCCATCCATCAATCCGTCTGTCCATCCATCCATCCATCCATACGTAATGTGAAAGATTGAGGGAAACTCCTGTACTCATTCCACCTTTTGTCCTAATCCTTTACTATGACCCAGACTCACCAATCCTGACCATTGCCAAAGTCCCTGGGTACAAATGGAACTGAGATACTACAGGGCTATTTTGAGGGTATCATTCCAAAGCTGCAGCCCCTCCTCTTCACCACAACACCCTGGATGCACCTGTTCTTTTTCTCTTAGATAATCCTTTCCTAATCCTTTTTCAAATTTCACCTGCCATTGAGAGTTCACTGCTGTTGTCATTTTTGAAGGACAAACATGTTTTTCAAGTGATAATTGTATTGGCCATCTGTCTCCATTAGCCATCCCCCAACCCTCTTTCTCCAAATCTCCAAACAACTGAACTAATAGTGCAATAAAAGTCTGTATTTTGTTGATTGCATCAGGCAGCATTTTGTCTATGTTTTTTCATTATCAGGAAGAACTTATGAACAAAAGTCTTCATTGGGTTTGCAGAAGTTTCCCCACTCCAGGGCTCAGAGCTGGATAAACAGTTGCCTCTCTCTTTTGATGAAGAAAATGATGTTATCAAGATTCATTTCAAGGAGGGGTTATGCTGGGATTTTGTCTTGTTTTTGCTTTAACTAGGAGGTATGGCTAACTAATGTTCATGCTGATGGATCATCTGAGAAAATGCCTGTCTACATCTGAATTTGGGATGAAGCCCAGGTCAAAGTGGTTGTGAACTTTGGAAGCTGTACAGGAAGTCTCTGGGAAACTGTTAAAAAGACTCTAGTTTAAAGGAAACTCCTCCCTTATGGATAGTATCCACAGGGTTGATTCTGATTCAGTTTTGGTAAAAGAAACACAATAGGAATTTAGGTACTATCTCCGGGAAATCAAGCCTAGAAGGTGAGGTGGGGGTTGTAGATAATTTAGAGATATCATCAGCCACTGGTTGGAGTGCTGGCATGGTGAGACAAGACCCAGCATTTGGTCATGGTGGTGTTTTTAAAAACACTGAGGTGGCTTCTGAGATGGCTTAGTCATTAAGGTACTTGCCTGCAAAGTTAAGGACCCAAGTTCGATTTCCCAGCACCCACGTAAGCCACATGTACAAGTTGGCTCATGCATCTGGAGTTCGTTTGCAGTGGCTGGAGTTCCTGGTGTACCCATTCTCTCTCTCTATCTGTCCCCCCCCTCTCAAAATAAGTAAATAAATAAAATATTTAAAAAAATATTATCATTATCTTCTCCTTTGAGCTATCAAGATTTAATATGCCATTTCATGGGGCTGATTTTACTGTGACAATAGATTTACCCAGAAAGAATTCTTAAATTATTCAGCCTTGATTATTGCTCTAGAAAAAAATGGGCCCAAAATATCTCCTAGAGACATTCTTTTAGCAAAGAATTTTACTTTGAGCACTAAAAAAAAGGTGAATTGTGCTAAAAGTTGGAATTACTGGAATTCCAGTGGGTTTTTGTTTTAGTTAAGAGGTATAAATAAAAACTAAGGGGAAAGAACTTCCACTTCCAGGAATATGGGATAAACATCCTTTTATCTATTCCTCCTAAGTACAGCTACAGACCTCAGACATTACATGTAAAATAAACATAAGTCTTGGAGAAGAGAAGAGAGAAATGCAGATTGGCTGGGGAGCTCAGGTCAGAGGAACACCACCATGGTGAGTCCTCTGGATTTTATTTTTGCTTTATATAGTCCAGGTTTCTGGGGGCCTCATATAGCCTAGGCTGGCCTCAGACTCACTGTATAGCCCAGAATGACTTCGAACTCCTGACTGTCCTGCCTCAACTTCCCATGTGTTGGAATTATGTAAGCATCACTACAGTTGACTTGATTTTTATTATTATTGTTGTTGTTTTTGAGATATAGTCTCACTGTAGCCCAGGCTGACCTGGAATTCACTCTGTAGGTCCAAGCTGTGCTTGAATTCACAGTGATTCTCCTACCTCTGCTTCTTTTTTTTTTTTTTTTTTTATTAGTCAGTTCTGTATTCAGCAAATACAGTCAGTTTGGTACCATTATTAGGCTCATCCGTGACCTACCCCCTCCCCTTGGTCCCTCCTTGTTGAGGTATACGGGTCATGCATTGTGGAGTTAGCCCACAGTTATGGGTAAGCTAAATGTCTCTGCATATCATGACCCAACATGTGACTCTGACATTCTTTCTGCCCCCTCTTCCGCAAAATTTCCCTGAGCCATGTTGGGTTCATTTTTGGTCTGCTTCAGTGATGAGGTGTTGGGGGCCTCTGAGGCTCTGGCTCTCTGATTTGGTAGGAGTTGATTTTTCTCTGTGCTGATCTCCATCCCCCTTGTGCTGGTATCCGGTTCATCAGGAAAACAGCCCCCTTGCTTGTTTCTCCAATTTTTCTTAGTTTCAGCCGCTACCTCTGCTTCTTAAGTGCTGGGATTAAAGGTATGTGAAACCATGCCTGGCTGGCTTGATTTTTTAAAAAATATTTTTATTTATTTATTTGAGAGAGAGAGAGAGAGAGAGCAAGAATGTACGTCAGGGCCTCCTGCCACTGCAAATAAGCTCCAGGTACATGGGCTACTTTGTGTGACTGGCTTTACATGGGTACTGGGGATTTGAACCCCTGGCCATAAGGCTTTACAAGCAAGTGCCTTTAACTACTAAGCCATCTCTCTAGACCATGGGTTGTTTTCTTTTTTGTCTTCTATGTTCTTGAAATGGAGCTAAAGAAGGAAGCAATCTGGACATACTGAAAACTAAGGACCAAAAGAGGCCAAAGGCTCCTACCAAGACAAAAAGCTATTAAGTAATCATCACTCTACTCCAGCCAAACTCATGGTCCCATCCATTCTCACCAGAAAAGGCCATTGAGGTACCAAGCCTGGCTAGGCTCTATCACCTCCACAGGAATGACGTCTGAGTAGACAGAATAGGGAACCACGACCTTCAAACCTATGATCTGGCATGAAGGTCCTCCCCTTGCAGTTAGTGGAGACCACAGATGTATCTCCCATCCCCTTGCAGTTTAACAAAGTGTCTTCCCCAGGTATCAATGGAGGCCAGCAAGGGAGCTTGGACTTTAACCTGTGCTTTACAGTAACAAGACATTTCTTCCCCATTCCCCTGCCATAGTGGTGTTGGGGAAAGCCATTTGGAACACGAGGTTTAAATAAGATTCAAAGCTTTATAACATAACGGGGAAATGTTCAAGTGTCAATGTAAAATCATTCATTAAACCAAGAACCAGGAAGACCTGAGACCACAAGAAAAAAGACAATAGATACTGAAGGGTGGGGAAAGAACTGGGGGAGATGCCCATCAAGGAGCAGATGCCCACCAAAGAACTGAAATTTCAATTAGCGGAAGGAGGATGGCTGTGAGTTCAAAGTCAGCCTGAGACTACATAGTGAATTTAAGGTCAGCCTGGACTAGAGCAATCTCTACAAAAAAACAAAAACAAAAACAAAAACAAAAAGAAGAAGAAAAAGAAAAAAGAACAAGAAAAAGAAAAAGAAAGAAAGAAAGAGGAAAAAATGACATTTCAGTTAGACAGAAAACATAAATTCATGAGAGCTGATGTACAGTAAGGTAACTATAGTTGATAACATTGTATTCTATACTTGAACATTGCTAAGAGAGTAGAATTGCTAAGTGCCCTTGACATAAAAGAAATGGTAAATATATGAGTGGTACTTGATTTAGCTATTTGAAAGTGTACATATATTTCAGCATATAATGTTGTATACTATAAATACATATATTTTTTAAATTCAGTCTTGTTTTGTTTTATTTTTAGGCGGGGTCTCACTCTGGTCCAGGCTGACCTGGAACTTACTCTGTGGCTAGGCTTGTCTTGAACTCATGGTGATTCTCCTACATCAGCCTCCTATGTGCTGGGATTAAAGGTGTGTGCCATCATGCTCAGCTTAATTTTTATCAGTTTTAATAATAAATATAAATAATATAATATAAAAATATAAATAAATAATAAATAATAATGAACAACTAGTGCTGGGGAGCTGAATCATCTGGTAAGAACACTTGACACAAGCACGAAGGCATAAGAGGACCTGAGATAACCCGAGATCAATTCCCCAGGACCCACAGAAACAGCTGGGCATAGCCATGCACATCTATAATTCCACCTCTGCAGGGATGGAGACCGTAGAAATGCTGGGACTTCCCAAAGCTGCCACTCTGTGTTCAGAGAGAGAGGGAGAGAGAGAGAGAGAGAGAGAGAGAGAGAGAGACTTCTTGTCAAGGAAATGTACATATGAGCAACAGAGGAAGGAAGGCCTACACCCCTCTCTGGCTTCTGCCAGTGTGTCTGCATGTACGCGTGCATACAGAACACACACACACACATACACAGTGTACCACACACACCACAGATGCAAATGTTTTAATTCAACAAATAAAAACAAGGGCTGGAGAGATGGCTTAGCTGTCAAGGAGCTTGCCTAAAAAGCCTAAGGACTCATGTTCAACTCTTCAGGTGCCACGTAAGCCAGATGCACAGTGACACAAGTGCGCTAGGTTGCACATGTGCACAAGGGGGCGTATGCATCTGGAGTTTTATTGCAGTAGCTGGAATCCCTGGCACACAAATTCTCTCTCTCATTCTCTCTCTCTCTCATGCGTAAAAAAGGCAGTCTGTTGTGCTTTCCTCAAAAAAAAAAAAAAAAAAAAAACTAACTAATCAGAAAACAGATATCAGGACAGGGGAGATGGCTCAGCAGTTAAGGCACTTGTCTGCTGCTAACCTAACAACCCAGGTTCATTTCCCCAGCACCCATGTAAAGCCAGATGCACAAAGTGTCACATGCATCTGGACTTTGTTTGCAGTGGCTGGAGGACCTGGTGTGCCCATTCTCTCTCTGTGTCTCCCTCCATTTTTTCTCTCTCCCTGCATCCTTTCTCTCTCTCTCTCTCTCTCTGTTACTCTCTGCTTACAAATAAATGAACAAAGTATCAGATATCAGGACTGGGGAGATTTCTCAGTGGTTAGAGGTTTAGGTTTGATTCCCTAGTACCCATATAAAGCCAGATGCAAAAAGTGGTGCATGCATCTGGAATTCATTTGTAGCAGCAAGAAGCCCTGGCGCCCCTCCCCACAAGTTAATAAATAAAAACATTAAAAAAAAACAGATGTCAATATCTAGAAAAGGAAAACAATGAAAATGTTTCATTGGACAGGTACAAACATGCTGGAAACATAAAACATAGAATCAACAAAGAAACAGAACATACAAGGAAAGCCAAAAGGAAATTTTAGAACTGAAAAGTACAAAGCCAAAAATAAAAATCTCAGTGGATGGGCTTTACAGTAGGATGGAGAGGACAAAGAAAATATGAGTGGACTGAGAGCTCAAGCAACAGAAATTACCCAACCTGAACAACAGAGAGAAAGTAAAAGAGCTGCATAGACACTGTGGGATTGTAATGAGTGAGCTAATGTTCCTGTTACTGAAGTTCTAGAAGGAGAAGAAAAAAGGGGAAAGGCTTAAATACTACAAGAAAAAAAAATAATGACTAATGCCAGGCGTGGTGGCACACACCTTTAATCCCAGCACTTGGGAGGCAGAGGTAGGAGGATTGCCATGAGTTTGAGGCCACCCTGAGATTACATAGTAAATGCCAGGTCAGCCTGAGCTACAGTGAAACCCTACCTTGAAAAATAAAAAAAATAATAACGGCTAATGACTGAAAACTCCTCAAATTTGTGGAAAGATATAAACCTACAGATCCAAGAAGCTGTGCTTATTTGGATGTAGACTCATGTTTGAGCACTTGGTCCCCAGCTGGTGGCATTGTTCTAAGAAGTGGTGGAATTTTGGGAGGTGAGGCTTAGTTGGAGGAAGTGGGTCCCTGTAGGGAAGACCTTGAGGTTTATAGCCTACAACCCTACTCTTCCTCTCTCTACTTCTTGGTACACTGAGATTTTAGCAAGTGGTACTAAATGATTCCACCACCACAGAGCTGCCCGCAGCCATACCTTGTCTGCCAGGATGGACTGGATACCCTCAAACTGTGAGCCAAAATAACCCTCTCCTCTCTTAAGTTACTTCTTGTCAGGTATTTGGTCACAGTGGCGAGAAAAGGAACTAATTCAGACCCCCAAACATGATTTATCCTCCCCAAAAATCTATTTTAACATACTCTATAATTAACCTTTTAAAATTTAAATATAAAGAAAAGTACCCAGAAAGCAGCCAGAGAAAACAACCCTTTATCTCTGTGAGAAACAATGGGGATGATAACATAGTCCTCACCAAAAGCCACAGAGGCCAGAAAGAAGTCACACAAACCTCAAAAATGTCAACTGAGACTCTAATACCCAGCACAAGCATCCTGCAGGAATAGACACTGTCAAGACATCCCCAGATGAGGAAAACTAAGGGAAATCTGTTGCCAGTATACATACCTTAGGGGAGAAAATGGCTTTGAAAGTTTGGTGCCTATAAAGCCTTAGGACTTAGGTTTGATTCTCTAGTACCTACATAAAAGTCAGATGAACAAGGTGGTGCATGCATCTGGAATTTGTTTATAACAACTGATGACCCTGGTGTGCCCATACTCTCCATCTGTCTCTGTCTCTGTCTCTCTCTCTCTGTGTGTGTGTGAGGCATAGTGGCACACACCTTTAATCCCAGTACTCGGGAGGCTAAGGTAGGAGGATCACTGTGAGTTCAGACAGCCTTAGACTGCTTAGTGAATTCCAGGTCAGCCTGGGCTAGAGTGAGATACTCCCTTGAAAAACTAAAATAAATAATTAATAAATAAATAAAAAGTTTGCTAAACATGGAGGGCTGTATAAATATAAAATAAAAAAAGACTTCAGAGAGGAAAAAATCCAAATAGCTATGCTGGTAGTAGTGGCACAAGCCTTTAATCCTAGCACTTCAGAGACAGAGATCAGAGGAGCTCCATGATTTTGAGGTCAGCCTGGGACTACATAGTGAATTCCAGGTTAGCCTGGGCTAGAGTGACACCCTATCTCAATTCCCCTCAAAAAACCCACTAGAGAAAAAGCAGAATATAATAATAAAAGGGTCAATCATAAAGAAAATATAGTTTGTTTGTTTTTGTTTTTCAAGGTAGGGTCTTGTTCTAGCTCAAGCTGACCTGGAACTCACTCTGTGGAACTCTCACTCTCAATATCAGGCTGTCCTTGAACTCACAGAAATCCTCCTACCACTGCCTCCCAAGTGCTGGGATTAAAGGCATGAGCCACCATGCCCAGCATAAAGAAAATATAGTAATCCTAAATGCACATGTTCCAAACAACAAAGCTTCAAATATGTGAAGCTAACTGGGAGATACAACCATAATTATAATTGGGAGATTATAGAATTATTGAAAAGCTATATCAGTTACTTTCCAAACAGACAGTAAAATTAGCAAAGTTCCAGAAGAATTGAACACCACCAACCAACATGATTTGACTGCCATTTAGCCAATTCCCTACCCAACTACAGTAGAACTTACATCATTTTTAAGTGACCACAGAAAATACCACAGAAAATTTAGAGCATATCCTGGCCTTCAACAAATATAAAACAATTGAAACCTTAGAGTGTATCCTTAATGTATCACAAAATGAAACTAGAAGTCATTAATAGAGATAACAGGAACAATCTTCAAACATTTTCAAATAGAGCACTTATCTGCATGATCCATAGGTCAAGGAGGAAGGGAAATAAAAAAATACATAGAACCAAATTAATTAAAATTAAAATCAAGGGTCATAGAGAAAAGCTAAACAACAGAGAAGGACATTTGTAGCTTTAAATGAATACATTAGAAAAGTCTCAAATCAATAATCTAAGCTTACTCTTTAAGATCCTAGGAAAAGCAGAGCAAAAATAAACTCAAAGCAAGTAGGAGGAAGAAACAAAAGACAAAAGTCATCCAAGCTTAAAACAACAACAACAACAACAACAAACAGTAGAGAAGATCAATGCAATAGAGAGCTGTTTCTTCAAAATGACTAATAAAGTTGACACATCTCAAACAAGGATGACAAAGGAAAAAAGAGAAACCCATTAATATGAGGAATGAGAGGGAATGTTACCATAGGCCCATAAAAACGATAAGGGAACACTATGGAATCTATGTAGATTATACCTTTGGTGAAATGGGTCAATTCTTTAAAAAACAGCAAGTAAAACTTGGAATTGCCAAAGAGTTATATACCATAACCAAGAAGGGCTTATCACAGAGATGCAGTGTTGATTCAGGATTTGAAAATCATTGATACACAATATTAATAAGCTAAAGAAGAAAAAGGATCATATAATCCTATCAATTCATTCAGGAAAAGATTTGATAAAATTCAATGCCATTCATGATTTAAAAAATACTCTCAGAAAAAAGATGAGGGAGCTCTATGATCAAATTAATAAAAAGCCATCTCCAAAATTCCAGTTGGGATGGAGAAATGGCTCAGCAGTTGAGACACTTGCTTGCAAAGCCAGGCTTGGTGCCCCCAATACTCACATAAAGCCAGATGTACAAAGTGGCTCATGCATCTGGATTTGGTTTTCAGTGGCTGGAAGCCCTTGTGGGCCCATTATTTTTTTTCTCTCTCTCTGTCCTTCTCTCTCTCTCTTTCCCTCTCCTTGCAAACACTTCATTATTTATTTATTTAAGAGAGAGAGAGAGAGAGAGAGAAAAAAAAAAGGCAGATTGAGAGAGAGAATGGGTACAGCAGGGCCAACAGCCACTGCAAATGAATTCCAGACACGTGCCACCTTGTGCATCTGGCTTTACATGGGTACTGGGGAATTGAACCTGGGTCCTTTGGCTTTGCAGGCAAGTGCCTTAACCGCTAAGCCACCTCTCCACCCCCAAATAAATAAATTTTTAAAAATCCACAGTTAACATACTTAACAGTGAAAGACTGGGTACTTTCCCCCTAAGTTTGGTAATAAGGTAAAAATGTCTATTTCCCATGTTTTTATTCAATATATTGCCAGAGGGTCTAGCTAATGCAATAAGATAAGAAGAGGAAAATAGCAGGATATAACAGGAGAGGACAAAATAAAATTAAACCAATTTGCAGATAACATGATTGTCTATTAGAAAGTCCCAAGAGACCTGTCACCACCACCCCCAACTCTCTAAAACATCAAGACTAATAAGTGAGTTTCAGCCGAGTTGCAGAATACAAAATAAAGGCACAAAAATCAATTACATTTCTGTATAGTAGGAATGAATAAACAAACACCAACCATTTACAACCATTCAAAAACAAATGAACAAACAAGAGATAGTCAAGGGGCTGGAGAGATGGCTTAGCAGTTAAGGCGTTTACCTGCAAAGCCAAAGGACCCAGGTTTGATTCCCCAGTACCCACATAAGCCAGATGCCCAGGTGGCGCATACATCTGAAGTTCGTTTGCAGCAGCTGGAGGTCCTGGCACACTCATATTCTCTCTCTCTCTCTTTCTCTCTCTCTGCCCCTTCCTTTATCCCTCCCTCTCTCTCTAACAAATAAATAAAATAAAAAATATTTTAAAAAGAAATAGTCAAGTATAAATTAGTATGATGAGTACTCTATGATCCTGATGGAGGAGGTCAGGGAGGGTCTTGGTATGGGAGAGGTATACCATGCTCATCATGTCCATGGACTGGGAGATTCAACTTAGTGAAAAATGCCACTTCTCAATTGATACTCAGATTTAATTCACTTTCTAGCAAAAAACCTAGAAATCTTTTATAGATATAAACAAATAAGTCACACTAAAATTTATATGGAAAGGCAAACGAGTCAGAACTGCTAAAATAATTCTGAAAAATGGAAAGTAAAATGACAGGACTCAGTCTACTTGATTTCAACTTGATTTCAAGACTTTGTCTCTCTGTACTCACACACCCATGAGCACACACTTCCCACATAGGCATGCCCTTCAAGTATGTCCTCATCATGCCCATCCGACCACACATCACAGCTGAGCAGCACAGCACATGGCAGAGGGCTGGTCATTTGCCCTGTTACAGTTGTGACTGGGAGTTGTAGCTCGAAGCCACAGCTGAGCATCATGACAGAGTATCTTACTATAGCTGCCAGCCTTGGGAAAAAATAAAAATTCAAAATATGAGGCACAGTTTCTGCTAAATGTGTATCATTTTCACACCATCATAAAGTTGAGAAATCTTGCGCCAGGCGTGGTGGCGCACGCCTTTAATCCCAGCTCTCGGGACGCAGAGGTAGGAGGATCGCTGGTGAGTTCGAGGCCAGCCTGAGACTCCATAGGGAATTCTAGGTCAGCCTGGGCCAGAGTGAGACCTTACCTCGAAAAACCAATAAATAAATAAATAAATAAATAAATAAAGTTGAGAAATCTTAAGTTGTTAGTCTGGGACTGCATACGTGTATGTACACCTGTGTGCTCTGGGCCCAGTCTACGTGCATGTACAGCTGTGTGTTCTGGGCCGAGTCTACATGTATGTACAGCTGTGTGCTCTGGGCCCAGTCTACATGTATGTGCACCTGTGTGCTCTGGGCCCAGTCTACATGTATGTACAGCTGTGTGCTCTGGGCCCAGTCTACATGTATGTACAGCTGTGTGCTCTGGGCCCAGTCTACATGTATGTACAGCTGTGTGCTCTGGGTCCAGTCTACATGTATGTACACCTGTGTGCTCTGGCCCAGTCTACATGTATGTACATCTGTGTGCTCTGGGCCCAGTCTACATGTATGTACACCTGTGTGCTCTGGGCCCAGTCTACGTGTATGTACACCTGTGTGCTCTGGGCCCAGTCTACATGTATGTACACCTGTGTGCTCTGGCCCAGTCTACATGTATGTACACCTGTGTGCTCTGGGCCCAGTCTACGTGTATGTACATCTGTGTGCTCTGGGCCCAGTCTACGTGTATGTACACCTGTGTGCTCTGGGCCCAGTCTACATGTATGTACACCTGTGTGCTCTGGGCCCAGTCTACATGTATGTACACCTGTGTGCTCTGGGCCCAGTCTACATGTATGTACAGCTGTGTGCTCTGGGCCCAGTCTACATGTATGTACACCTGTGTGCTCTGGGTCCAGTCTACATGTATGTACAGCTGTGTGCTCTGGGCCCAGTCTATGTGTATGTACATCTGTGTACTCTGGGCCCAGTCTACATGTATGTACAGCTGTGTGCTCTGGGCCCAGTCTACGTGTATGTACACCTGTGTGCTCTGAGCCCAGTCTACATGTATGTACAGCTGTGTGCTCTGGGCCCAGTCTACATGTATGTACAGCTGTGTGTTCTGGGTCCAGTAACACCTCCAGCTCTCTCTTGAACAACAATGTTCTAGTTTTCTTTCTCCTTTCTCTTTCTTTCTTTTTCCTTTTTTTTTTCTTTCTTGAAGTCTCACCAAAAATGAGGTAGCCATGTGGAAGAGACCTAAAGTCTGCCCATAAACAGTATCATGTCCACTCTATCACCCTAAGGCAATATGGTCACCAGAAAAGAGGGCCTGGTGCTTGGAAGTCCCTGAAAGGTCACAGGCTTTGATCCCTGACAGACTGGATGAGATTCTGAAGCAGTTGGAATTTGGCACCTTCTCAACTCCCCTCATTTTCCTCCCTTTGGCATCTATGTTGAAATATTATTAGTCTTCAAACACACACACACTCTCTGTCTCTCTCTCTTCCTTTCTCTCTGTCTCTCTTTTAAAAATGTCAAAATAATCAAGACAGAAATATAGTGATGAAAAAATAAAATAAGATAATGAAAGCTAACTGAGCCAGATGTGGTGGCACATACCTGTAGCCCCAGAATTTGGTTACTCAAGTAGGAGGATTACAACTTTGAGGCCATCTTGGGCCACACAGCAAGATCCTGTTACATGCACCCTCAACCCATCCTCCAGGCCAAACAGTATCTAAATTCCAGTCACTGCTGTAACATGTTTGGTTGAGATATATATTTGTACTTCCTCTAATATTTCAGGTAAAGTTAAAACACATTAAATAAAGAAATCTTATTGCTAGCATGCTTGCTAGATGGATATGTAACATAATGTGCACATAATTTTCTAACCCTTTTTTTTTTATTTCACTCAACAACGAATCCTAAACAACTTTTCAGGTCAATGAGTATGCTTTTACAATATTTTAATGACTGCACAATCTTCCATTGTATGATTGGAATATAATTTATTTAACCAGTCTCTTTATTATAAACATTTAAATTGTTTCCAAATATTTTGTTTTTTGCTGCTGTAAACAGTGTCACAATAAACATCTTTGTCTTGGGGGCTGGAGAGATGGCTTAGCAGTTAAGCACTTGCCTGTGAAGCCTAAGGACCCCGGTTCAAGGCTCGATTCCCCAGGACCCACATTAGCCAGATGCACAAGGGGGTGCACGCGTCTGGAGTTCGTTTGCAGTGGTTCGAAGCCCTGGCATGTCCTCTCTCTCTCTCTCTCTCTCTGCCTCTTTCTCTCAAATGAATAAATAAATAAATAAAAACAAAAAAATCTTTGTACCTTAGGATTTGTTTCTAAGAGGGAAAGATTGTGTTAAATTGCCCTGTGGGGCATTGGGTATTTAGCTCAGTAGAAGAGGTTTTGCCTAGCTAGCATAAAGCCCTGGGTTCGACCCTTGACATCGAAAAGAAAAATGCCCTGTGGTTTGTTTACACCAGTTGTGTATGCCCATGTCACCAACACACAGAGTGTCTCTATCATTTGGGTGTTGGTACTTTAGATGTGAGTGTCTGAAAAGGATAATGTGAGTTGGGTAAAATTGGTTTGTTTGGCTTTGTTTATTTTGTTTTGGTTTTCAGACAGGGTATCATGTAGCCCAGGCTGGTTTTGGACAACTCACTTACTTATATAATCAAGGATGAAGTTGAATGAACTTCCTTTTTTCTTTTTCAAGGTAAGGTCTTGCTCTAGCCCAGGCTGACCTGGAATTCACTATGGAATCCCAGAGTGGGCTTGAACTAATGGTGATCCTCCTATCTCTGCCTATGTATGCTGGCATCAAAGGCCTGCGCCACCATGTCCGGCCTGAACTTGAACTTGTGATCCTCTTGCCCCCATCTCCCAAGTGCTGATATTACAAGCCTGTGCCACCATACTTGGTTTTATTCCATTTTAGGGATTGAACCTAAGGCTTTATGCATGCTAGGTAAGGACTCTAATAAATGAGCAACATTCCTAGCCCTGGTATGGCCTTATAAAAATTTTTTTTATTGACAACGTTCATAATTGTAAACAACATCCCATGGTAATTCCCTCCCTCCTGCCACTTTCCCCTTTGAAACTCCACTCTCCATCATATCCCCTCCCCCTCTCAATTAGTCTCTCTTTTATTTTGATGCCATGATCTTTTCCTCCTATTATGATGGTCTTGATAGGCAGTGTCAGGCACTGTGAGGTTATGGATATCCAGGCCATTTTGTGTCTAGAGGAGCATGTTGTAAGGAGTCCTGTCCTTCCTTTGGCTCTTACATTCTTTCTGCCACCTCTTCCTCAACGGACCCTGAGCCTTGGAAGGTGTGATAGAGATATTTCTGAGCTGAGCACTCCTCTGTCACTTCTTCTGAGCATCCTGGTGCCTTCTGAGTCATCCAAGGTCACTGCCATCTGAAAAGAGAAGATTCTCTAACCAAAAGTGAGAGTAGCATTAATATATGGGTATGAACATTAAGAGAAGTGCTTACCTGGCAGTTTGGTGAGCATAGTATATACATTTAGCCAGACACCAGCAGACATTACACCCCTAGGGCTCATGACTACCCTGTTGTTCTCAGTATTAGGGATGTATTCCCTCCCAAGGAGCGGGCCTCTAGTCAAATTAGAGGGTGGTTGGTTTCCCCCATAACAGATGTGCCACTATTGCACCCATTGGCTCATTTGTACTGGTTGGCCAAGTGTAAGGCTTGCAGTGTCCACTGCTGAGTATCTCCACTGGTGATTTCTCTCTCTTCCATTGAACTGCATGCAGCGTGGTTTTTTCTAGCTTTCTGTCAGCTGGTCTACATGGAGGAGGTTTTCAGCTCAGCTCCAGCAGGATTTCTCAGTGGCCTTGCAGCCCAAGTATGTGGAGTTTTCAGCAATAGGGTCTTACCATCTATTCCTGGTGGTAAACCAAAGGCCTCAGCAATGGCCTGTAATGTTTTGGGAGCATCAGGGACCTCCCAGGCCAACAACTCAGTGGAAGGTATCCCATCCCTTGCACTGAAAATTTTCTAGTCACAATCTATGGCTCCTGAGTGTTCCATTGTCCAAAAAAGTAGGTTTTCATATGACTTATTTATATCCTCTTAGATTTTTATTAGCCCTCCCTCCACCTTTCCTTTACTCAATCTCTTCCCCTGACCTCACTTAGGCCTTTTCATCCCCATTAACTGTTCTTCTACTTACATATATACAATACCATCCTATTAAGTCCCCCCTCCCTCCCTTTCTAGTCCCTTTATATCTCCTTTCTATCTTACTGGCCTCTGCTACTGAGTTTTCTTCCTACTCACACAGAAGTCCAATCATTTGTAGCTAGGATCCACATATGAGAGAGAACATGTGACATTTGGCTTTCTGGGTCTGGGTTACCTCACTAAGTATAATCCTTTCTAGATCCATCCATTTTCCTACAAATTTCATGACTTCATTTTTCTTTCTGGTATGGCCTTTTTTTGATAGACCATTCCTCTATAAAATTTACTCTTGGCATCAAAGAAACTGGGTGGCCCTCTCCTTGCCATCTATTTCCACTATGTTAGACAGTGATTTTCAGGGAACAATGTCCCTTGAGGGAAGGGGTGATATAAACCAAAACTGGGCCCAAGTCTGAGTGGTGCCAACCCATGGGACAAACACAGATTTTATACTTCTAGGTCTGCCAGCTTCAGGGGTGGCAACAGTTACAGACCATCTCTCTGTTTTCAAATTCCGTTAAGGAGGCCTTAGTGGGGCCCACCCAAGGCTGGACAGCAAGTGAGCACTTGGTCCATATCTCTAGATGACCAGGCTGCCTTCGAGCCCCGTCTAGAGACAAGAATGTTGGTCTTGAAAGCAAGGAAATCAGGGTGTTAGGTCTTAGCTTTGTAGCAGGTTTGTAGGGAATGTGGAAGATCATGTCTTCTCTCCCTGTCTTATTTGTCTGGCCACAGAAAGAAGGGATGACCTGCTATGCATTTCCTCCAACCTAACAGGAGTAGACAGTGAGCAACTAACTGTCTGATGAAAATAAAAACCCTGAGCCCCCAGGATGTGCCTGCCTGTGTGTATCATCATTGTTATTGATCATAGCCCCTATCAGGTGCTAAATGCTGACTAGTATGGGCCAGGGACAGATTGCTGAAATGGATATTACTTAGCAATGACTCTGGGAGGCAAGTAAAGTACTAACGTTATCCTCATTTTACTGAGAAATAAAGACACATTGAGTTCAAGTTCATAGCTAATAGGTAGAGGACTTGGGAATCTTACCCAGGTGCTTAGACCCTAGAGGCCGTATCTTCAACCACTGTGCAAATTCCCTGTATGATATGATCAGCGACTTCATCCAGCAGGACCAGCTGTTTGGCACCATGCTGGGAACTAACCTCATCCTCCCCATCCTGGTGAGGTGGAGATTTTAGTCGCTAGGTTACACACGAGTGTACTAAGGTCCTGACAGATTCACTGGCTTGTCTGGGGGCCCACAGATCCATGACCCTAATTGCTCCCCCAAAGCCCTGGTCAGCCCTGACCGCAGGACTCAGAGGACAGCAGGTATGCACACACTCTGCAGTACCCCTGGCAAATCCTGCCTCTCCCTCCCATGGCTCCCTGGCCTATCTCCTAATTAAGCATTTTGTCAGGGCAAGTGGCTTTTTTTTTTTTTTTTTTTTTGGTTCTGAAAACAGAATTCCTCTTTCCTATAGAAGAAAGCAATTTCCCCATGTCAAAGTTGCCAATATCTTTTCATTGTTGCTTCCTGGAGTAAGGGCCAGGGTAAGAACACCAACAATGTGGCTCATTGCAGCCCCCCCGGCCCTCCCACCTACACCAGCCATGCTGTGGTCTTCTGTCCTATCTTCAGTACAGCATTCTCAGTTTTCAAAGCCAGCAGGCTTGCTTATTTCTAGCAAAGAGGTTTTAGGCTGTGACTAGATTTGGGGTGCCTGTTCAAATCTGAGGCTGAAGCAGCCAACAAGGGCCCCAGGAACCTCTCCTTCCCCAGGATGGGAACTGTGAAAACAGCTAGAGGCTCGGACCCTGATCTAAGGTGTTATTAATCTAAGAAGTTATTTATTTGTATATAAAAACATTTGAAATGAAATGAACATATATAAAATAGTGTAAAAAGTGCAATTCTCATTCCTCCTATAACACCCCACCACCATAAACATATTACAATTCCTCCAGATTTTTCTTCATATGCTTGCATTCATTTATGCAAACAGACATATGGAATCTTGTAGATGTATGCTTATATACAAAGAGCAAATAATGTAGCATTGTGATTTCCTACATTAAATATAATTTTGTGTTCATTCTATTCTTTTTTTAAATTCTTTATTTATTTGCAAAGGGAAGGAGAGAGAGAGAGAATGGGTATACCTCTCACCACTGCAAATGAACTCCAGATACGTGCACCACCTTGTGCATCTGGCTTTACTTGGGTACTAGGGAATGGAACCCAAGCCATCAGAGCTTTGCAAGCAAGTGCATTTAACTACTGAGCCATAACCCCAGGCTACCTTGTGCACCTGGGTTATGTGGGCACTGGGGAATTGAACCTGGGTCCTTAAGCTTCGCAAGCAAGCACCTTAACTGCTAAGCCATCTCTCCAGCCCTGTTATTTTGATTTTGAAAAGGAAATGAACACACAGGAAACCCCAGACAGTGTAAAGGGGGTGTACTGTGTCTATGTTGCCCACTAATGTACCTATAGTGCTAAGGCTATCTGACTTGGTGACCCAGTATAAACAAGGATCTCCCTCTTGCTCCTGGGCTCTCACCCAGCCACCTAGTTTCACGTGCACCCCTTGAGAATTCTATGCACGTACAAGTATATCTGTCAATCTGTCAGCATAGCTTGTGACTTAAATTGTCTCTCTTCTATTCCCATAAAGATGGGGGGGCGGAGCTTTAGGGAGGAGATAACTCCCACAAAGACCCTTCTCTGGGCCTCCCCGTAGACAGTAACATGGCATTTGGAGAGCCTTAGCTGAGTGGAGGGTAATTTGTAACACAGGAGTGGGGAGAGCTGTGCTGGGAGGCATGGAACAAAGAGAAGCAAAAGATGAAAACCTGACGAGTCAGGAGACGGAGGCTGGAGTTCAAGAGAAAGAAGGGTTGGGTCCAAGGAAGGGACAATTTTGGATTTAGCAGACAGACAACTGAAGATGCAGAGATTTTTGAGAAAGCTCTTCCTAGAAACCTCCTATGGGACAGAAAAGGAAGAGGAAGTAGTTTCTTATTTCTTTGCTTTTCCCCTGCCAGAGTCTTTTACTCAAGAATGATATCAACTACAGTGCTCACCATATGTTATTTATTTATTAAATGAGTTATGTAGCAGGGTGTGGCAGCTCATGGCCACAGCACTGAAGAGGCTGAGGTAGGAGAATCAAGAAGACTTCAGGGCCAACCTGGGTGACAGAGGTAGTTTCAGGTCAGCCTGGGATAGAATGAGATCTTGCTTGAAAGAAAGGAATAACGAAAGAAAGAAAGAAAGAAAGAAAGAAAGAAACAAACAAACAAACAAACAAACAAAACAGGCAGAAGAGAACGAGAAAGGAAGGAAGGAAGAGAGATGCATTAGGTACATATCAAGTGTTGACCACTGTACCTACTATTTAGTAATTACTAGATTACAATTAGCTCTTTCTCTCTTTAAATTAATTTTTCTAGTTAGTGTACAAAATGTGGGGTTTCATTATGACGATATAGATAGATATAGATATAGATATAGATATAGATTTTTTTTTAACCTTGGTCACATTCCTCCTTCCTTCCTCCCTCCCTCCCTTCTTCCTTTCTTTCTTTCCTTCCTTCCTTCTTCTTTCTTTTTTGTTTTTTTTTCAAGGTAGTTAGTGTCTCCCTCTACCCCAGGCTGATCTGAAATTCACTATGTAGTCTCAGGATGGCCTTGAACTCAGGGCAATCCTCCTACCTTAGCCTCCAGAGTGCTGGGATTGAATGAAGGTATGCGCCACCATGCCTGGTTTATATTCATCCTTTCGCTACCTTCTCTCCCCTAACCATTCTACCCTCCTATTGCTGGTCCTTATGCTGCCCAAATAGCCCCCTTCTGTTTTGATATCACATATATAAGTATCCACATATACATACATAGTTAAATTTGGATTTCACGTATGAGAGAAAATGTGATATTTTGTCACCTCCTTTGACATCTCTTATTTTCCTGATTTCATTTTAATTAATTACTTAATTAATGAATTTTTGAGACAAAGTCTCACTCTGTAGCTCAGGTTTGCCTGGAATTCACTATATATGTAAACCAGGCTGGCCTCACACTTGTGGCAATCCTCCTGCCTTTGCCTCCTGAGTGCAAGGATTACAGGCACGTACCATTACACCTGTCTTTTATTTTATTTTATTTTATTTTATTTATTTTTACTTTAAAAATATTTTATTTATTTATTTATTTAAGACAGAGAGAGAAGAGGCACTCCATAAACTCTAGTCACTGCAAATGAACACGAGACACATGTGCCTCCTTGTGCATCTGGTTTATATGGGTACTGGGGAGTTGAACCTGGGTCCTTAAGCTTTGCAGGCAAGCACCTTAACCACTAAGCTGTCTCTCCAGTCTTTTTTTATTTTATTTTATTTTATTTTATTTTATTATATTTTATTTGGTTTTTCAATGTAGGGTCTCGCTTTAGCCCAGGCTGACCTGGAATTCACTATGTAGTCTCAGGGTGGCCTCAAACTCATAGCGATCCTCCTACCTCTGCCTCCTGAGTGCTGGGATTAAAGGTGTGCACCACCATGCCTGGCCTTATTTTATTTTTTTATGAAAGTAAAACCTAAATTCAATATTTGGTTGAGAAGATAAGACAGTGGAAGAAAAGAGAAATTTTGAGGAATTTAAAGATGGAAACTACATTATATAATTTTCCAACTTAAAAAAAAGCTAGTGTTTTGAGGAACTCAGCAAAATAATTTTCCTCATTTTCTGCCTCTCAGATCAAAATTCACAAGAGTTTTTTTTTTTTTTTTTTTTTTTTTAAGCCGGGTCTCGCTCTAGCCCAGGCTGACCTAGAATTTACTATGTAGTCTCAGGCTGGCCTTGAACTCACAGTGATCCTCCTTCTTCAACCTCTTGAGTTCTGGGATTAAAGGCGCGCACCACCACGCCCGGCCAAAATTCAGTAGAGGTGTTTCTAAGGGAGAGTCATCTGGCATCTGTTTCGGAAAAGGCCAGTTTTTTTCTCTCTATCCTTTTTCTACTAGCTTCTTCAAAACATTTGAGCTGAAGGTAACTCACACCCTCTGGTCCTGGGACTCTGACATCTCAGACTGTTGGCAAGTTTGGTTCATAAGGCCACCTTTGACGCTTTCTTTTGAGTGCAAAGAACCCTGGAGTTGGAAATAGAGACCTGGATTCAAGTCCCAGCTGCAAACACACATGCACATTATGTGTCCTGGAAAGATTACTTATTCTTGAAGCCTTGGCTTCCTGCTCATGAAACAAGAATCATTATAATACCTGTGTGCTCACCTCACCATGCTGTAATGAATCTGTTGACATAGTGTCCACAAAGAGCTCTGTAATTGGTAAAACACCATACAATTATGGGGGCACTATTATTATTTTTTCATGTCCAGACACTGATTCTGTTATTTTTCCAGAGAGTCGCATTCTTTTCCATCTAGAAGTAGAGAAAAAAAAACTTTGGGAAAAGTAGATGAATGTGGCCTGATCCTGGAGGGTGGTGGGGCCGGAGAAATGGAGAAAGTTTTTGAAGTAATTCCGCCTCCCTACCAAAGGGCCCTAAACTATCTCTCTGTGCCCTGAGGGGACCCACAGGCCAGTGGGGGGGGGGGGCAGTGGATGGTATAAACAAAGTGACAATCTGTGGTTAGTGTTGCAGGTGTCTGTCCAAAGCCCTGTAGAGAGCAGATTCCTCGGAAATAGAGAATGTCATACTGGGAAGCGGTGGGTAGGGTTGGTTCCTAGAGAGATGACCTAATACTGAGTCCAAACAAGCAAATGCCTGAAGGGGAAAGGGCGCTCCAGGAGGCAGGATCAGCACATGCGCAGGCATGGGGATTTTGAATAATTTTAATAGATTCAGGGGCCTTAGATGGCACAGCCACATGCACAAGACTGTTGCTGGCTCATACTCAGTCTTTTTTTAAAAAAAAGTATTTTATTTATTTATTTGAGAGAAAGAGAGAGAGTGAATGGGCATGCCAGAGCCTCCAGCCATTTTGCAAACGAACTCCAGATCCTTGCACCCCCTTGTGCATCTGGCTTATGTGGGTCCTGGGGAGTTGAACCGGTATCCTTTGGCTTTGCAGGCAAACGCCTTAACCACTAAGCCATCTCTCCAGCCCCATACTCAGTCTTTAAGGTTCTCCAAAACCCAAAGCACGTCTGAGTTTGTGCTTATCCAGTCTGGGTGTCCTGCAGGCTGCACCTCTGTCCTGGAGCATAACTCCACACAGTTATGGAACCCAGGGAAGTCCAGTCAACCCTGACTCCCTCCCATCACGGCCCTTGGCTACAGCTTCGTCTCCTGGAACACATCTGCCTTGTGAACAGCCAGTCTGCCATGAAAGTTGCACACTGAAGGCAATTTTATTGGGGGGGAGAGCCCCCACTCCCTCTCCCTCCTCAGCTCCCTGACATGAGCTGTGTCATTAGTTACTTGCTTTGGCAGTTTTATTATGGAAATGACATATTGAAATACAAATTGGGACGTGTACAGTATAATTACTAATACTGCATATTCATTTCCTCCCTTTGTTACTGGTGAGTCCCCATAAAGCCCTCTCACCAGCCAAGCCCTGATCCTGTGTGCAGTCAGTTCTGTGTCATTTTCTTTGGAGGTCAGGAGGGGCTGGAGGGGAATCGCAGTGGGGCAGTACCTGCCTTCCCCGACAAAGGCTATTTTTGTGACAATGCTAGCTGACGCGGCAGTTCGGGTCTCTAAGATCCAAGGGCTTTCCACATCTTCCTAAAACAGTTCTTTTATGGAGCCAGGCATGGGAAGTCCCAGACCATGAATTTCCAGTGATATACATGGCCAGTGGCCCAGGCTAGCCCATGCCATGCTTCAGGGCTCTTTCCCTACCTTCCTTTGGCATCTTCTGATGAGTAGGAGGTGAAAGAAGGTGGTTAACTTGGCCACCTGCCAGAGCTCTACAGCCATGCATTCAGTGCAGTGAAACCAACCTCATCTCCTTCCCTGGCCTTGGTGTCTGCCCCTCCCCGCAGGAGCACTATGCACCTCACCATAAAGCACTGTGGTTTAGAGAGCAAATTCTGGGTTCTCTCATCTTGCCTCTGCCACTCAGACGTCCTGCTCCTTTGGACAAATTTGCTTAATACTGCTGTAATTCATTATTCCCTTCTGTAAAATGAGGCTGTTAATGGTTTCCATTTCATAGAGGTGTTTAAGGGGATTAAAAGCTTTAACTCAGGTTAAGAATGTATAACAGCAATACTGCTTCTTTCTTTGGCTAGTAGAAGTGACAATGAGTTCATTCTGAGCTTTAGACACCAAAAGGTCTTGCCCACTTTTATACTCTACCATGAGAACAAGTCCAGACTAGCCTGCTGGATGATAAGAGAGCGGGTGAGGCAGAGCTGAGTCAGCCTTATTGTCTCAGCTGAGGCACCAGACAGGTGAGAAAATCCAGCCAAGATCAACAAATCAACCCACACTTGACCACAGGAGCAGGCATGGGGCTAGCCTACATCAGAAGAAACACCAGATCAATGCATAGACTTGAGAGCTATAGACACATGTAGCAGTTTAAGCCCCTGTGTATTGGGGTGGTTTGTTATGCAGCCATAGCTGACTGATGCACATAGTAAGCTATTATTGTACTTTCTCCCTCCTCTAGAATGTCCTGACTATTTCCTTGACCTATTGCCCATGTAGACTAAAGACAGAAATAGCAAGTTACCAGAGCAGGAGCACAAGTCCTGGAGTCAGACGGGCAGAGTTTAAAGCTCAGCTCTGGCATGCACAAAAATATGGCTTTTAGCTCTATTATATGGGAATAATATCTATCACACAAAGTTATAGTAAATATTAGATAGGGCTGGAGAGATGGCCTAGTGGTTTAGGGTGCTTGTCTGCAAAGCCTAATGATCCAGGTTCAACTCCCCAGTACACACGTCAAGTCAGATACACAAAGTGACACATGCATCTGGAGTTTGTTTACAGTGACTAAAGGCCCTGACATGCCCATTTTCTCTCTCTCTCTCTCTCTGTTTCCATGCAAATCAAAACATTAAAAAATTAAAAATTAAAAAGATTAAATAAAGTAAGGATGGAGAAGAGTCTTGCACCCATTGAGTTTTTCTCTTCTCTTTCCACAGAAGTTTATTTGGTACTTGATTGTTGAAATCATATTTTTTGTGTCCCTGTATAGCTGTTAAGCTCAGGCACTTGATACTCTGAAGGTAAGACATAGGTCATGGCCCCATTCAAAAGCACCATGGAAGCATACCTCAGTTAGCTGACGGTGATCAGCAACTGAAGAAACCATGGCACTGGCTTAGTCTGTAACAAGTACTGTCATTTATAGTTAATGTGTGTGTGTGTGTGTGTGTGTAAAACTCTGTATAACTTTGCAGTCTCTAAGAATCAGCATTGTCCCTATTGTACAACCTCCAAGGAAACCACTGAGGTCAAGTGATTTTCTCTTCAATAAACAGCTGATAAGTGGCAGAGTTGGGACTCCAAGAGCCCATGCTGCCCCCTAATATACCAGCTGTTATAAAGCTAACACCCCATTAGGAGTCTCATGAATGGGAGAGTAACGTCTCCTGTTCTGTTTATTAAATGCATAGAGGTTAAATGCAGTGTTCTTGATCTTCTGATGGCACAGGTCAGCACTGATCTTGCTGAAGCACTGAAGTCTTGGGCTCTTTCAGTCCAGGAGTGTCTTACTGAGGGAGGAAAATCCTCTTGTAGTCTTGATCACTCCCTGCTAAGAAATGAAAGGCCCAACCACAGTTCTCAAGAGCACTAAGTTCAGCTGAACCACAGCAGGAGAGCAGATGGCCAAGCGCAACGAGAATTCCTTCTGCCATAATCGCTAAGGTCCTTCCCAACTATCATGCATGACATGTCATGTCATTCAAGGATTAGGGTATTTCCTTAGTAAAAGATCATTATCCGCTTTCTAGGAAGACAATAAGAAATCCAGGATTAGTCCCCAGCATTGTCAATAAGCACATATATAGAGCTCTCAGGTGGGCTGGAGGAGAGCAGGCCAGAGGGGAGGCATAAGGGATATAAAATGTCAATGAAACTCAAGCTTTCTTCAAGGAAACCAAAATCCAAAGGGGTTTGGGGAAATACCTTTCCAGGAAAGACATCACCAAGAAATTTGTTAAGTGTTAAAAGGCTAAAGTTTTTTTTTTAATTATTAATGAAATGATGTAACAAACATGATCCAGTATAGTAAAAGTTTGGAAATTGCCCAGTGCTCAACAAGAGGGTTGATTAAGTGTCTTTGCTTTATCAAATTAATGCAATATTATTTCACCTAATATTCAGGATAACAAAGAAGTTTAAGTAGGTCCATGGAAAAGTGCATATGAAACAATTTTAGGTAAATAAAAATGCAAAACACTTTGTAAGCCTTGATTATACCTATCTTACATGCTCATTGATAACCACTGTTGGAAGACATTATAAAATAAACATAGAAGATTTTAAAACTATTATTTACTTATTTATTTGCAAGGGAGAAAGAGGGAAAGAGAGAAAGAGAGGGGGGGGAGAGAGAGAGAATAGGTGAGCCAGGGCCTGTAGCCACAGCAAATGAACTACAGATGCACACACCACTTTACGTATCTGGCTTTACATAGGTACTGGGAAAGCAAATCTGGGTCGTTAGGCATTATAGGCAAGCACCTTAACCATTGAGCAATCTCTCCAGCACATAGCTTTTTAAAGCTAATAGACATTGTAATTTTAAAGTCCTATTTAAAAAGTTTACTAACTTATTTTTTTTAAAAGTAACTTCCCTTATTTACTTATTTATTTGACAGAGAAACGAGTGGTGGGGGGGGAGAGAATGGGCATGCCAGGGCCTCCAGCCACTGCCAATGAACTCCAGATGCATGTGCCCCCTTGTGCATCTGGCTAACATGGGTCCTAGGGAATCAAACCTGGGTCCTTTGGCTTTGCAGGCAAACGCCTTAACCGCTAAACCATCTCTCCATCCCTATTTATTTATTTTGAGAGAGAGAGAGAGAGAGGTAGAGAAAGACAGAGAGAGAGAGAGAGGAAGAGAGAATAGGTGCACCAGGGCCTCCAGCCACAACATACGAACTCCAGATGTGTGCACTACTTTGTGCATCTGGCTTCCATGGGTACTGGGGAATCAAACCTGGGTCCTTAGGCTTCAATGGCAAGCTCTTTAACCTCTAAGCCATCTCTCCAGCCCTTAAAGCCATATATGCTGAATATCTGGTGAAAAATCTAAAAGGTAGTGAGAGAGACACATGCTATCTGGCTTTCAGATACTGTAAAACACCAGTGATGCAAATGGAAAGAAAATATGTGCACAGTAGTGATAGAATTAGGAAAAGTTTGTGGTTGTTCAAGAATCGAAGTTTGAGGGCTGGAGGTGCAGCTCAGTGGTACAGCACTGTCCTCGCACGTGCAAAGCCCTGGGTTCAATCCTCAGCAAGATAAGAGAATAAGAGCTGGATTTGAAGGATCAATGCAGAGTTGGCACTCCTGGGGATATTTCTTAGGACACTGGACACACAAACGATACCTGTAGGATAAGCACTAGCATCTCTGATGGAGTCTCAAAGCCAGAACAGAGCAAACCGGTAGGCTGGAAGAGGCAGGAAGGGTTTCTCCGAGTCTGTCAATCACTTGGATACCTTGGCTGCTCAGTGGTCACACTAAAGACAGGTCCTCAAACCGTATCCAAGTCGGCTTCTCCTTCTTCCTCTTCCTTTTGCATGCGTATATGTGTGTGTGGTACGTGTCTCTCTGGAGTCCAGGTGCATGTGTGGGTGTGAGCCGTGGAGGCTAGAGGTTGACCTCGGGTGTCTTCCTTGATCACTCCCTGCCTTATTTGCTGACGCAAGTCTTTCATTTGAACCCAGATGGCTAGTCTAGCTGCCAGCTTGTCCAGGGGATTCCTCGTCTCTTCCTCCCAAGCTCTGGGATGACAGACTGGCCACCACATCTGCACAGCATTTACGTGAGTGCTGGAGGTCCAAACCCAGATCCTCACTCTTGTATGCTAAGCACTTTATCCACCGAGCAATCTCCCCAGTCCCTGTTTATAGAAAGTACATGAGGGCTGGAGAGTTGGCTTAGCAGTTAAGGCACTTGCCTGCAAAGCCTAACGGCCTGAGCTCGATTCCATAGCACCCATGTAAAGCCAGATGCACATAGGGGCACATGCATATATATGGGGTTTATTTCCAGTAGCTCGGGGCCATGGTATGCCCATTCTCTCTCTCTTTCTTTCTCTCTCTCTCTCTCCATGCAAATAAATAAATAAACATTTTTTTTCAAAAAAAATACATGAAGCCCTGGGTTCAATCTCATATATAGGAAAAAAGATTAAAGTAGAAGGAAGGTGATCTGTAAACAGTGTCCCCTTGAACTCCCTTCTCTACCCACTACCTTAAACTGCACCCCTTTTAAGTCAATCCATCTGTTCCCAAACTCACTTACTCTGAAATGTACATTGGATGCTTGATAAATAGGCAGGTTCCAGGGCCCCATCATCTGATTCTGATTCAGATGATGAGTTATTTGTCAACAAGCCTGCTGGATAAATCCTGATACCTGTGATCCTATGACTATACCTGGAGGAGCACTGAGCTAAAAGACGACAATTTGTCTGGAAGTATAAATCCCAACCCAGCCTGCCCCTTGAAGCTGCGTTGGGTCCTTCTCACATTTTACTAGGGCCGTGGATGGCTGGGGGAAGAGAGCAAGGGCACAGGACATTGAGGAAGAGTGGGCAGAGCCCCTCCTCCAGGACTTTGCACCCAACTTGATGATGCCATCCCAGCCAGGACCAGGCTTTGGCCCAGGGCTGTATGTACGTTCTGCACAGACTGCGTCAGACTGACAGACAGGCTCAGGGGCCAATGGGGGCTGCAGCTGCCTCTCTGACCCTCCAGGTCTCCCAAGGTGCGCGCAGTTAGAGGAGGAGACAGACTTAAATGACTCCTACAAGATCATGAGAAGTGCCCCAATGCAGCCATGTAAATATTGTGGGAGGCTGGGCCGAGGCGTGACTAAGGACTGCGAAGGTGGGGCTGGAGGATGATTAGGTTAGTTATGGTCTACCATCCCGGATGCAGGCAATAATTTTGTTCTCCCAACAATCCTGCAAAACGAGGTACTATTTTATGTGGATGAATGTGCCTCTCGGAAAGTTTGGTTGTTGTGGTAACCTGCACGTGGGTCTGTCTAAGTCCGCACTATGCGTGAGGTGTTGTTTCACACTCCTGGGGAAGGGAAGGGAAGATTTGCTCAGCTGCCCTGGGCTGAGTCACTTCCCCGCCCCCGCCCGGGCCCCCCACCCAGGTTCCTGGGCCGTGGATTCAGGGCTGACACCTGGGGCCTCCCCATTGTCCTGAGAGTGAGGAGCTTTACCAAGAGCGCAGTGGTGAGTCCGCAAAGAGAGGACCATCTCCCTCTAAGAGGGACAGCAGCCTTCCGAAGAGGACACGACCCATCTCCTTGTTCAAGTTGTAGCCAACCCAAGTGGGGACATAGGCTGGAATTTTGTTTTTCTGGTTTCTTGTTTGGGCTCTTGATTGCCCATGTCTGTTAGAGAGTTTATAGTTCCTCCGCTCAGTGTGGGACAGAGGAAGTATTCTTTGTTAGCTGCTTTAAAAAAATGGTCTTGGCCTCCGATGGCCCAGCAGCCAGCAGCAGCTACACAATAAAAGGGCTGGGAGCGAGGCAGAGCCGAGGGGTCCCCTCAGGAAGGCCTCATTTTCCATTGCCCAAAGGCAAACAAGGAAAATCAACTCTGAGTTGTTTCCTAATCCTGGTTCATGCTCTCAGGAAAAGAAGGGATTCCCTCCAGACAACCTCCAGACACCAGACACCAGAAGACCTCTTATGCTACAAGGACACCCTCACTCCTGGGCAGCCCTGTTGGCTTCCAAAGCATCATACCTCGAGTTCAGAAAACCAGACATGGAGACCAGCCATGGACAGCGTCCAGGATCACAAAGGGATCAAGGGCAGCTCCAGGCAGGGCCCCAGGGTCCTCACTCCAAATGCATCACACAAGAAGCTGTGGGTTTGGGAACATGGGTGGCTGAGCCCCGATCCTTGGAACAGAATCATTATTCACCTCTCTCTGGCTGCTCTTTCTCCCTGTCTGTCAGCCTGTAGGCTCTAGGGGACCTCCTGAGATGCTCTCACTCCCAGGATGTTTGACCAAATATTTCACAGCTGTGGAAACAGGCAGATAGCCTGTGGCTAGTGTCACCACAGGGAGCAAAACAAAAGACAAAAAAAGATACCTCCCAGTCCCAGTGTTCCCATGCAGCTCATGGGTAACCTTAGCTGTGGGGCTGTTATTAAGAGCCATGGCAAAGGCTGGGGACATTAACTTCTTTGTTTCTCAGAGTGCCCACGTGAGATGGGTACTCCTGCCTCTTCCATTTTCACAGATGAACAAACGGAGGCTGGGGAGGCTCCGTGCTAGAGGCTTAGATTAGCAGCAATGTAGCCCGGCTCCAGGGCCCGAGCCCTCAACTACCACATTGGGAAAAACTGGCTTCTCCGAGATGCCAGGTACTGTGGTTTGAATCAGGGGTCCCCCATAAACTCATGAGTTCTGAGTGCTGGGTCCCTAGCTGATGACAATTTGGGGGATCCAGCCTTGCTGGAGGAGGTGTGTTTTGGAGGACCGGCTCATGGGTGTCAGAGTTTTGCCCCCTCTCCTGAGGCTGTTTCCACCTGCTATGTGGTGATGCACAGGCTCTGCTCATGCCGTGCTCTCCCCTGACATCATGGAGCTTCCCCTGGAGACTGTAAGCCGAAACAGAACCTTTCCTCTCATCAGATGCTTTTGGTCAGGTGCGTGGTTCCAGCAACGAGAAGGTGGCTGTGACACCGAGTCTCTACGTCCTGCATCCAGCCGTGGCCAGTCAGTGGGAAGTTTTCAGGGTTCTTCGGGGGTCCTTTTCTTCCTGGGGAAAGAGCGAGCAGTCACGGCAAGTGTTTCAGGGCCCCTGTTCCACCGAAAGGAAAAGGGGAGGGAGGGAACAGGGGAAGGAGGGCCTAGCAAGCCCCTCGGCCTGGGTGTTTGCCAAGGGCTGCAGGCCCCCACCCCCATGGCTGATTCCGGCAGAAGCCAGGACCAAGTCCCTCCACATTCTGCCCTCCTCTTCCGACACATTCTCACAGCCACTTTGTGCTAGAGGGCTATTGGCTGCCACTAAGTCATCTGTCTCCTCCTTTGCCTTGCAACAGCTTCTAGCAATAAGGATATGGAATGTGAATTGGGGGGTAGCATGGTCAATCTGAGAGGGAGCATTCTACTTCTTTCTCAGACTGTACCCCAGGAGGTTCCGCCAGTCTGAGAAGTCAAGGGCGAGGAAGAAAACATTTAGAGGGTGGGGTGGTGAGGAAAGTGTCACATTTGCCTTCAGACACCTTTAGGGCTATGAGAGTAAGATTAGGAAGTGAGGTTGGGAAGCCTCAGTGCCCATGGGCACATCCAAGCGTGCAAGACTACTTTCTTCTTCTTGTCTGAGACTCCAGCGGCAGTCATTTACTGAGGACAACGTCAAACACGACCTAAGCACTTTTATCTACACTGGCACACCTAACCCTCCTGACCACCTGGGAAGGATGCCTGCAATTAGTTACTGTCCCCACACCACAGAGGACGGATTAAGGTTGGTGAAGTTAAGTAACTGGTTGAATGTGGCTGAGTTAGCAGCTGGCAGAGCCAAGGCCCCTGCCCACATCTGGCTCCAAAGTCTACATTCTTAACCATTAACTCCATCTTCCCTGTAAGTTCTGAGAAGCAATAGTGAATTCCCTTTCCCAGGAGTACTCAGGGAATGCTGAACCCTTTCTGGCCACAGGAATCACCTGAGATGTTTCCCTTTACCCAGCTCCTCAGCCTTCACCTCCAACAGCCAGCCAAGGACTCTCCAGGGAGGGCTCCAAAGCCTGCTTTTAGCCAGCACTGAGCAAGCCTGAGAAACCTGGCTTTAGGGAGTCCCTACCCTGAGAGGACACTGTGCCCCATGCTCTCTCTATCAGGGCTCTCAACTCCTGTGTGGCCTGAGATTTGGCGATTCTATTTTTAGGCAGGTCCTTCCTGAGACACTGTCAGACTTTCTGGCACCTTCTGACAGCTCTAGGGCACCTGAGCTGTCTTCAGAGCCGCCCAGATGCCCCAGAGATACCTGAAGCAGGGCTGGGAGGAGCCAGGGAGACTGAGTAGCAGGAGAGGCGGGGTGGTGCGTTAATTTCCATTTCCGGTTCCAGTTCAGAGCACTTTTCAGTTGATTCTTCCACCCCACGGCCCACAGTCGGGGAGCTTCCCTAGCAGAGAAGTTATCCTTAGTGGGGAGCGTGGGTGAGGAGGGGGACGCTTAGGGGGGGACCTTTTCTTGAACTGCTTTGATGGATGGAGAATGGTTTTCTGAAAACAGGTGAAGACATTACAGTCCTGTCTCCTGGAACCCTCTGTGGCACCTGCGGGACGGTGGCGGTTCCTGAGCCCTGGCTGACATCTGCATGGGCCAGACACTGTGCCGTGCCCCTCAGCACAGCCCCTGCATTACTCCTCATGCAGGCTGCAGGAACTGAGTCCCGTGATGGCTCTCATTTCCTGGACGAGTGAATAGGCTTAGGGAGGTGAACGTATTTGTTTCCAGTGCCACATTTAACTGGCAGGAGCAGCAGGTCTCACCGATAACGATGCCAGGCTTCACTACCCGACCTTTGTAGACAGCTTCACGTTGCTGGGACGAACATCCAAACCAGGCACAGTTGAGTGGAGGAGGAAGGCGTTCATTTGAAGCTTTCAGACCCAGGCGGGAGTTCAATCAGTGGCAGAAGAAGTTGCTTCCATAGAGCCAAGCAGAGAGGAAAACCAAACAGCCAGCAAAACCCAAAAGCAGCGAGTGCACAGCCAACAGCAAGCACCCTCTACAGCGCAGACCTCTCTGCACACCTTCGGGCTGGAATTCAGGTCCGCCCCCAGTGACACCTCCAGGCGGCCGAAGACCCAGGTTACAGGCTTTCACAAGATGCCTGTTTCCACGCGGGACATACATTCAAACTACCACGCCGGCCAATACTGAACCCCAGGCCTGAAGCGAATGTCAAGCTTCATGACCTCCTTCGGATCATCACTGGGCTTCTGGTTATTGTTTGTTTTTTGAGGCAGGGTCTCACTATGTAGCCTACGTTCGCCTTGAACTCCAGATCCTCCCGCCTCAGCCTCCTGGCTGCTGGGATTACAGGTATGTGTACGCCTCCACACCAGGATCCAGATGGCTCACTTTTGAAAATGTGCCCAAAGCTACTGTTAGCTAATGAGCAGAAATATCTGTCATGGCCAAGGACAAGTGAAGTTCCAGGCCCTTTGCGTGGACTGCGTCAGCCAGTCCTAGCAACAGCCCTGTAGAGTAAAGCAAGATCGTGAGCTCAGCTTACAAGTGAGAACATGGGGGCCGAGGTGATGGCTCAGTAGTTAAAGGCACTTGCTTGCTTGCAAAGCCTGTTGGCCCAGGTTCCATTCCCGTGCGACCCACATAAGCCATACACAGAAAGTACTGTGAATGACTAGAGTTTGTAATGGCAAAAGGCTCTGATATAAAAATAAATAAATAAATAGAAAAAAATAAATGCCAAAGATTTAGATTGACACTTCTGGTCAAACCCAGGCCATCTTAACTTCTTTACCAATTCCAGACTCCAGTGTAGGGTTTGTCTCAGGCTAGGTAAAGGGCCAGATGTCATCCTTTCTAAGTTACTGTGCTAGTGGGCACACCCTCATACACTGGCTCCTTGTCCTGAAATGACCAGGATGACATTTGCCCGCCACTAGACCATGAGCCAGGGCACGAGTGTCGGGAAGGCGCCTGCGGGTGGAGCAGGTAAAGTTTTACAACCATGGTTTCTGAACTTTTACTTTACATCAGTTGCCCATTCAAAAGCTGATTCAGGGCCCCATCCTGACTGAGCACATCTGAGGGTGGGGGAGCCAGGTGCTGGCGTTTTTAATAAAGGTCACAAGAGTTCCTGATAACATGATCCTCTGACTAAAGCAATAGCCTCGCTACTGATGGTTACAGTCAAAGGGACTCTTGGTTCTCTTCATGTTCAGGACAATGTGGAATCCCGGAGGGGTGAGGTCGATGTGGAGAGGAAAGGGAGGCAGCCTTTGAAGTGTCTCACAGGCTGTGCCTGGCCAGCCTCTGAGCACGCTCCCCTCCTCCCGCCCTGTTCTGTTCACTGGCCTTTACTGAGCCCCTTGCTTTCAGCCCTGAAAACCATCCAGGGACACAGCACCAGACTTGATACAACAAAACTTAGTTCCTGGCCACCAGGGACCCAGAGTCTAGTTGAGAAGGGGGACCAGTCAACTGAGAAATGTCAGTGAACTTGAGGCATTTGAAATCTGGGAATGAGGAAGTCTGAGCCCAGGCAGGGGGGCAAGAAGGCAGTACCTCGCGGCAGGGGGTGACTCCAAGCGCAGGGAGGGCTGGCCAGGGACGTAAGGTCTCTGCAGGAGACCCTGGGAGGCAAAGGAGTAAGAGACTGGTTTTCCTGGATGACCACTGCCTACAATAGCGAAAAGCCCACAGGGAAGCTCCTGTGTTCTCCAAGGCACAGATGAGCCCGCTTCATGACACTAACCTCTCTCCCCAGGGAGAAGGGGGCTTCTGCAGGCTTGGGACCACTTCTGAATACCCAGAGCTCTTCTGCAAACCTTGACAGGTCCCTTGATTTGGTTTAAGATTAATTTTGTTTTTTTGAGACAGGCTCTCATGTAGCCCAGGCTGACCTTGAACTTGAACTCACTATGTAACAGAGGCTGGCCTTGAACTCCTCATCCTGCTGCCTCCACCTGCCAGGTACTAGGATTGTAGGCATGTACCTCACTTGGCTTGGCAGGTCCTTTGAGAGGCACAGAGGGCTGGCTCAGATCACTTCCTGTTCCAAGCACATAGGTGAATTACACTGCAGTTAAGTCATGGGAGGAGAGGTGACTAAATTAGTTTTTAATTGAGCTCTTACTATTTGCCAGGACTGTGACATACAGGCTGTCTCATTTAATCCTCATCATTTCCCTGTGAGTCCAATTTTATTGCTCTGTTGGACAGAGGAGAAAAGAAACATAGGGAGGAGACCACCTGGGCAGAGCCACACGCTCAGCAGAGGGCCATGCTAGGCTGTTCCAGTGCTCACCTTCATGGGGGTGGGGTTGGGTGGGGGAGGATGATGAAGTTCCATGGGATCCTGACTCCAGTTGGTCACCATGGATCTCCTCCAGGCTCAGATAATGTCCACCACAGACAGTGAGAGCCAGTGCGAGGTGTGATCTACGCAACAGCACAGTGTTTTCAAAATGAAAGCTCCAAAGCCAACTGTGGGGATGCACACTTGCAATCCCAGCATGTGAAGGCTGACGTGGGACGATTACTCTCAATTTGAATCCAGTCTGGCCTACATAGTGAGTGGCCCAGGCTGGGGAGATGGCTCACTCGTAAAGTGCTTGCCACTGAGTCCTGGGTGAAAGCTGGGTGAGGTGGTGCACACCTATAATCATAGCACTGGGGGGGGGGGGGGCAGAGACAGGAGAATCCCTAAGGGCTTGCTTGGTGACGTGATCTGTCTCAAAAAATAAAATGGAAGCCAGGCAGGGTGACACATGCCTTTAATTCAGATACTTGGGAGGCTGAGTTAGAAGGATCACCATGAGTTCAAGGCCAGCCTGGGGCTACAGACTAAGTTCCAGGTCAGCCTGGGCTATAATGAGACCCTACCTCAAAAAGAAAAAAAAGAAGATGGGGGATGACTGAGGAAGACACAGAATATTTATCTCTGGCCTTAACACACATGCACACACGTTCACACATACACACATACAAATGTGCATCACACAAGCACACATGCATACCATGTACATACAAGCAAAAAAAAAAAAACATTGTTTTAAAAAAAGAAAAAAAAATAGAGATAAGAAAAAAATCTAGTCATTAATGAAAAATCACCAAGCGATAAGGTCAAAATGAATGATTAGAGCTCCAGGCATCCGAGTTGCATTCAATGTTAAGTGGAACCAAAAAGTCTGTGGCTCAACAATCCTGTCCTTCGTGGATGGACTGAGAACTTTCTGAAAAAAGGAATGAAAGATCAGCTGCATTGCTGGAGCACATTGGACAACAAAGGAAGCCTCTGTCATTCTCTGGGTCCAGTGAGGTGACACTGCTAATCCTAAAATCTACCCGGCAATCACATGCCCGAGGAGAGGCCCACTCCCAGCCCTCAGCAGACAGGTGCTCAGGGCGGTTAGAAGAGGCAAAAACCCCACTGCCCGTTTCCCTGTACAGCTGGGGAGGCAGACAATGCCTTGCAAACTTTTCTGCTATAAACTAATAAACTAGAGTTTCTCCCCCACCCCACTATAACCCACATTTTCTTTTCTTTCTTATTTTTTTGGTAGGGGAGACAATTTCTTTCTTTTCTTTTCTTTCCTTTTCTCTCTTTCTTTCTTTCTTTCTTTCTTTCTTTCTTTCTTTCTTTCTCTCTCTCTCTCTCCCTCCCTCCCTCCCTCCCTCCCTCCCTCCCTCCCTTCCTTCCTTCCTTCCTTCCTCCCTCCCTCCCTCCCTCCCTCCCTCTCTTTCTCTCTTTCTCTCTTTCTCTCTTTCTCTCTTTCTCTCTTTCTCTCTTTCTCTCTTTCTCTCTCTCTCTCTCTTTCTTTCTTTCTTTCTTTCTTTCTTTCTTTCTTTCTTTCTTTCAAAACAGGGTCTTTCTTGTGTAGCCTACCTGACCTTGATCTCATAATGTAGCTCAAGCTGGCCTTGAACTCTTAGTGACTGTCCCACCTTAGCCTCTCACATGCTGGGTTTACCGCCCTGTACCACTGCCCTTCCTTTCACAGCCAAGCAGATATGTGTGGAACATGAGCTTGTAAAACAATACTTGCCCATGCTAAATGCAGACTACTATGTTATTTTCTGTTCTATCCAAATTCATTTGTTTTAGAGCTGGCTATAAGCTACTAAATTGACTTTACTGCTCACTAAAATTATTTACGATCTGCACTGTAAAAAAAAAAAAAAAAAAAAAAAAAAAAAAAAAAAAAAAAACACCCAGCATTGTGAGCAAAGCATCGAAAACTGCAGGGCTATGGACTGGGCTGGAGTGACAGGGGCTCACATTGTACTCATCATCTGGACAACGGAGCCTTTGACCGGCATTTCATGTTTGTTTTATCTAGCCAGTATTCCTCTCTCTCTCTCTCTCTCTCTCTCTCACTCACTCTTTTGCTGGCCTTGAACTCACAGTGATCTTCCTAACCCTGTCTCCCGAGTGCTGGGATTAAAGGTGTGAAGTGTGTGCCACCACTCCCAGCTCAGTATTTCTCAAACTGTGTTCCATGCACCAACCTTATCCTGGGAACTTTTAATAGCTTTTTTTTTTTTTTTTTTTTTTTCCTAGTAAGTTTGGGAGATGGTGCATGGTATAGCCACACCTGACATGTTTCAGTATATTTAGTATCTTCAAGGTTCTAAGGTCTACAGTGATGGACTTGACTAATTCTGTTTACCAGGCTTTCCTAGACATTTTATTTATTTTTTATTAATTAAGTAATTATGAATTTATTTTTACCACAGAGTCATTTTGGGAAGTAGCCACTTACTCCCCCATGGGAACACTGGTATTCTCCAGACACTGGCCAGGAACTAGTGGCTTCATGCTGTCCTTTGTGATCCCCCCGCCCCCATCTCTGTGAGGCGAGGAAGGCAGGTGTGACATGAGTGGGGGGGTGCCGTTGGTACAGACCGTGCACCTACTTGTCTGACCTCCCCCATCAAGTTGGGGCCAGAGCCAAGCTTCCTCCCTCTCCAGAACAGAGGGTCTCTGGGCAGGGTAGGGGCTTCTGCAGGGTTGAGGAAACACTTCCCCCGTGAGTGGCATTCAGCGACATACCTGCGCTGTCCTCTTACCTCTCAGGTCCTTGAACTCCAAGTCTCAGTCTGGAGGACTTTTGACACCACAGTCCTCCTGGTGGTGAGAGACAGGCCTTGTGTCCCCTTCCCTCAAATCTTGATCAGAGGGTCCAGAGCTCATGGCAATTCTGCAGGCAAAGTGTCTGCACCCTTTCCTAACGTCCAGCTCCGGGCATGGCTTGGGTCAGACTTGGTTGAGGAACCCATATACAGATTTGTGAACCATCTCTGCCAGTTTATTAATTGTTTGAATATATAATTTATTTCTCTGGATACAAAGAAACACAGGAACATACAGTAAGACATTGCTCTCCTCTTCCAGTTGCCAGATCACCTGGTCACTCCCCAGGGTCAGTCTCTTGCTCCAGTTTCTGGGATCTCTGTCTCAGCCCCTCCTCACCTGTGAGGCACAAACTGACCTACTTCACCCTCTGTTGGCACCTTGCTTTTTGTTTCTCATGGTACTGGGCCTCTCACATGCTAGGCAAGCTCTCTATCACTGAGCTATATACTTTTATTTTAGACAGGGTATCACTATGTTACCCAGGATAGCTTTTAACTCACTCTATAGCCCTGACAGGTCTTGAACTTGTGATCCTCTGCCTTAGCCTCCCAAGCAGCCAAGTAGTTGCAATTACAGGCCTGTACCACCAGACACCTTACTTTTGAACTAAATGATGGGTCTTAGATTTTTTTTTTTTCTGAGGTAGGGTCTCACTCTAGCCCAGGCTAACCTGCAATTCACTATGTAGTCTCAGGGTGGCCGCGAACTCACTGCGATCCTCCTACCTCTGCCTCCCGAGTGCTGGGATTAAAGGCGTGCGCCACCACACCTCACTGTATTGCAATCTAAGTTCTGGCCCTTTATAGAGGGACTATTTTGTGCTGACTAGCCACCCAGAGATGTATAAGTATTATCTTAAAGCTTACAGATCCAGGGGATGTTCCATCAGTGGTGGAAGAAGCTGGCTCCCATTCATAAATCCAAGCACAGAGACCACCAAACATCCGGCAGCACAAGCAAGCACAGCCCGAGCTGCAAACCCCTCTGCACCCGGCGTGGTGGTGCACACCTTCAATCCCAGCACTCAAGAGGCTGAGGTAGGAGGATTGCTGTGAGTTTGAGGCCAGCCTGGGTCTACACAGTGAGTTTTCCAGGCCAGCCTTGGCTAGAGCAAGACCCTACCTTGAAAAACAAAACAAAACAAAAAATTCTCCCTTCATACCTTTGGCTGGAATTCAGATATGCACCCAAGAACATCTTAGGGTTAGACCCCAGGATCCACCCACAGTGACGCCTCTTCCAGCCAGCTGGCTGGAAATCTAAATTAACACCTGAGTCTACTGGGGGACATACATTTAAACTTCCACAGGGTGCAAAGAGGGAAGAAGTGCACAAAGGATTTTTAGTGCAAGGGCTATCTATGCATGAGGCTCTAGTGGTGGATGCCCATCATCCATTAAAACACACAGAATATATAACACCAAGTGTGAATCCTGATGCAAACTTCAGATCTTGGAGGGTCATTATGTATCTGTGTAGTTTCATCTTCTGTAACTAATGTACCATGCTGCTATGGGATGGTGATAGTGGGAGAGGCTGTGAGCATGTGTTGGCAGGGAAATCTCTCTGCCTTCTGCACCATTTTGCTGTGAACCTAAAACTCTGATTTTAAAAACCTGTTTTTTTTTAAAAACTGAACCTTGGGCTGGGCATGGAGGTGCATGACTGTAATCTCTGCAGAGAAAGGAGGCTGACACCAAGTTCAAGGTCAGCTTGCTCTACCTAGTGAGATTCAGCCAACCAGGGCTCCATAGCAAGACCCTGTCTCAAAAAAGAATATAGTGGGGCTGGAGAGATGGCGCAGAGGGTAAAGGCACTTGTTTGCAAAGCCTGACATCTTGGTTTCAATTTCCCAGTACCCCTGTAAAGCCAGATGCACCAAGTGATGCATGCATCTGGAGTTCATCTGCAGTTGCAAGAGGCCCTGGCATGCTTATTCTCTCTGTGTCTATGTCCTCTCTCTCTCTGCTTGCAAATAAATAAATGAATAAAATACTTTTTAAACAATAATAAATAAAAATAAATAATAATAAAATTTAAAAATTAAAAAAATATGCTTAGGGCTGGATGTGGTGGCTCATGCCTTTAATCCCAGCACTCAGGAAGCAGAGATAGGAGGATTTCTGTGAGTTCAAGGCCACCCTGAGACTACATAGTAAATTCCAGGTCAACCTGGGCTAGAGTGAAACCCTACCTTGAAAAACAAACAAACAAAAAAAAGAAATAATTTTTTGCTTTAACAATTAAGCCTCTTTGTCCTGGTCACTTCACTGTCCATAGAATAGAAGCCAAAATTAAGAACAAATTAGTAGCGTGGGCTAGAGTGAAACTGTACCTCAAAAAGCCAAAAATTAAAAAATAAAATTGATTGTATTATTATTGAGTTATAATTATTGAGTTATAATAATTATATATGCTTAAGCATTGCCCTAGGCGCCATGAGGGAGGCGGACGTGGTGTCGAACAGGGCTAAGGACAAAGAGAGAGAGAGATTGGCGTGCCAGGGCCTCAGCCACTACAATTGAGCTCCAGACGCTTGTGCCACCTAGAGGGCAGCCCTGCTCAGAGTTTCAAGAACATGGGAGAACTCACACAACAGAAAAGCCATCTGAATATAAAGAATGTGAGAAGAGTATTTGTCATGCCTGTTGACTTAACGCTCATCAGAGGTCTCACACTGGTTGAAAAACCCTATGGTGGTAGGAAGTGTGGGAAGACCTTGTTGGGGATCCATGTTGTTACACATGAGAGAACCCATACTGTAGAGAGAAGTCTATGAATATAAAAGTGTGGAAAGATTTTCAGTTGAAGTTACCACCTTACTATCAGAAATTCAGCTGGTAGGTGTGGCACACGCCTTTAATCCAAGCACTCAGGAGGCAGAAGTAGGAGGATTGCTATGAGTTCAAGACCATCCTGAGACTACATAGTGAATTCTTAATCAGCCTGGGCTAGAGTGAGACCCTACCATGAAAAAAAAAAAAAGGAAGAAAGAATCCATACTGATGAGAAACTTCTTGAATGCAAATAATGTGTGGAAAGGCTTCCTACCATCAAAAAAATCCATATTGCCGGGTGTGGTGGTGCACACCTTTAATCCCAGCACTCAGGAGGCAGAGGTAGGAGGATTGCTATGAGCTCGAGGCCAGCCTAAGACTACATAGTGAATTCCAGGTCAGCCTGAGCTATAGTGCGACCCTACCTTGAAAAAACAAAACAAAATCCATATTTGTGAGAAATCTTCACTTTTTGTTTATTTGTTACACAGAGAGAAAAAAATAGGCAGATAGAGAGAAATAATGGGTGTGTCAGGGCCTCCCACTACTGCAAATGAATTCCAGACACATGTGCCACCTTGTGTATCTGGCTTACATGGGTCCTGGGGAATCAAACCTGGGTGGCTGTAGCTACTCGGGCTTACATCTGGGTCCTCTGTTCTGTTCCATTGATCTATATGACTGTTTTTGCCCTGGTACCTTGTTGTTTTTGTTACTATGGCTCTGTAATATAGGTTAAAATCAAATATGGTCATACCACCAGCTTTATTTTTGTTACTCAAAATTGTTTTAGATATTCAAGGTTTTTTGTGCTTCCAAATGAATTTTTGGATTGTTTTTTTCTATTTCTGTAAAGAATGCCTTTGGAATTTTTTTTCAGTTTTAAAAATGATTTAATATACAGAATTTACTGAGACAAATATTCCAAAAACAAATAAATCAAATATATACATAAAAAATAATTATATATGCTAGGTAAGTCTCTCTGATGAATAAGGTACATGATATGCAAAAATTTTCTCCTTTTCATAAATAGTTTTTTCACGTGTGTATGTGTGTGTATATGCATGTTCATATGTGTGTGGGCACCTGTGGGCAAATGCTCATGCATGTGTGTGAGTGCATGTGGGAGCTGGAGGGTGACATCAGGTGTCTTTCTCAGTTGCTTTCCAGTTTATTTATTAATTGGGTTTTTTTTTGTTCTTTTATTTATTTATTTATTTGAGCGTGACAGAGAGAGAGAGAGAGAGAATGGGCATGCCAGGGCTTCCAGCCACTGCTAACGAACTCCAGACTTGTGCACCCCCTTGTGCATCTGGCTAACGTGGGTCCTGGGGAATCGAGCCTCGAACCGGGGTCCTTAGGCTTCACAGGCAAGCGCTTAACCGCTAAGCCATCTCTCCAGCTCTATTTATTGGTTTTTTGAGGTAGGGTCTCATTCTAACCCAGGCTGACCTGGAATTCACTATGCATTCTCAGGTTGGCCTTGAACTCACAGTAACCCACCTACCTCTGCCTCCCAAGTGCTGGGTTTAAAGGCACGCACCACCAGGCCCAGCTTTTTAGTTTATTTTTTGAGACAAGGTTTTGCACTGAACCCAGATCTCACGGATGTGGCTAGAGCAGCTAGCCAGCACACCCTTCTAATGCTTCTTGTCTAGGCCTCCCTAGCACTGGGAAGAGAGAGAGAGAATGGGCATTCCAGGGCCACTAGCCACTGCAAATGAACTCCAGACGCAAGTACCACCATGAGCATTTGGCTTATATGGGTACTGGGGAACTGAACCTGGGTTCTTAGGCTTCACAGGCAAGGACCTTAACCATTAAGCAATTTCTCAAGTCCTTTCTTTCTTTCTTTCTTTCTTTCTTTCTTTCTTTCTTTCTTTCTTTCTTTCTTCCTTCCTTCCTTCCTTCCTTCCTTCCTTCCTTCCTTCCTTCCTTCCTTCTTCTTTTTTCTTTTTTCGAGGTAGGGTCTTGCTCTAGCCCAGGCTGACCTGGAAATGACTATGTAGTCTCAGGATGGCCTCAAATTTATTGTGATCCTCCTACCCCTCTCTGCCTTCTGAATGCTGGGATTAAAGGCGTGCACCACCATTGTATGTACAAAAATCGCAACCAAAGCCAAAGCCAAGGTCCTAATTTTTTTTGTGTGTGTGAAGCAGGTTGCTGCTATGTAGCCCAGGCTGGTCTTGTAGTTGTAGTCCTCCTGCCTCAGCCTCCAGAGGGATTGCTACATATCACCATCCCTCATTTAACACCCTGTAATACTCAATTCATATTTGTTTAATGCTTTTTTGAATCAGGGTCTTATATGGTCCAGGCTAGCCTCAAACCATTGATACTCCTGCTTCTGCTTCCTAGATGCTGGAATTTACACTTGGCAATATAAATGTATGTTTGCCTATGTTTTCTTCTAGAGTCTTACAGAATTAGCTCTTACATTTAGATCTTTGATCCATCTTGAATTGATTTTTTTTTTTTAAATCTGTGCAATGTTAGAGCTGGTTCCATTCTTCAGCCCATGGCTCTCTGTTTGCTTCAGATATTTGTTGAAAAGATTCTTTTCCCCATCAAATGATCCTGGCCATCTCTTTATATGGTCATCTTTCTGGCCTCTCAGTTCTATCGTATTATCTATATGCCTGTACTTGGGCCACTGTCTTACTTACTGTAGCTTTTAGTAAGTTTCAAAATTGAGAAATGCAAGCCCTTTACTTTTCTTTTCAAAATTGTTTTGGCTATTTTGTGCTCCTAGTATTCCACATTAATCTTAGGATCAGCTTATCAACTTCTGGAAAGAAACTAGGTGGAAGTTTTACATTGAACTTATAGCTCAATTTGAGGATTACCGCCATCTTCCAATTCATGAGTGTGGGATAGATGTGTCGTAGTGCGTCTTCCAGGCTGTAACCATGGGTCTATTTGCATTTATTTGAGCCTTATTTAATTTCTTTCAATAACATTTTATAATTTTCAGTGTAAAAATCCTAGAGTTCTGTTAAATGTATCCTTAAGTATGCTATTCTTTTTGATAATATTTAGGTGAAATTGTTTTCTTAATTCTATTTTTGGACTTTCTATCAGTATTGTATGGATATAGAATTGATTCTTTTATATTGAACTTATATACCTAAAACTTGCTGAATTAATTTAGTATCTCTAATATTCTTTTTGGGGGGAGATTTAAATGTAAATTTATGTAGACGTAAAGATAGAAAGAGAAACAGTTCTTCCCTTTCAGTCTGAATGCCTTTATTTCATCATCTGACTTAGTTTCCCTGCGTCTGGTGTGATATTGACCGGACATGGCAAGAGCTGCACCCTTGTCTTGCTCATGCTGTCAAGGGAAGACCTTTCAGTCTTATGCCTTAATTATGACCTAAGATGCATTCTATGTGCTTTCCGAAGCTGAACTTAAAAAATAAAAGATAAAAATGATTTGCACTAATATAGTTCATTTAGCCCATTACTTCAACGTGCAATTATTATAAAAGTCCTGATGAGATATTTTACTTTGTTTGCATACTAAGCTTTGAAACCTAGCCATATGTCAGACTTTTAGGTTATCAACTCAGCATAGCTAAATTTTAAGTGCTAGTGGCTACCATGTTGGATGGCACAAATAAAGACTAGGCCTGGCTCCAAGCAGTAACAGCTAATATTTACCGAACTCTTAACAGGGGCCAGGCACTCTTCTAAGACTTTCCATCTATTTACTCAATCTCAACAATAACCATCGGAGGGAACTAAGCATGAAGCATGATGTTTCTTGCTCCAAATTGTCCAGCTTGTTAATAGCAACACTGGGATTCTAACCTGAGTTTTAGACTCTAGTGCCTGAACTCAGATTTGTGGGTGTGTGCACACATGTGCATGTGTGTAGCATGTGTGATGTGCTGTGGTGTGTGTGCAAATGTGTATGCTCTGTGGGTACATATGCAGGTCAGATGAGAACTTCACTGACCCCCCCCCCATCACTCATCCTGTGCTTCCTAGAGACAGAGTCTCTCACTGAGCGCAGAGCTGCTATTTTCAGGAGCCCCGGGGATTCCCTGCTCTCTGCTCTCCAAAGGAGCCATGCCCAGCTGTTTACATGGGTGCTGGGTCATTGAGCTCAAGTAGTCTCAGGATTTCTTAGGTTCTCATGCTTGTGCAAGAAGCACTCTTTGAATTCCAGGTCAGCCTGGGCTAGAGTGAGACCCTACCTTGAAAAAAAACAACACTCCAAAACAAACAAAAACCTCTTCAGGGATGAGCCATCTTTCTAGCCCCTGAACTTACCTTTAAAAATATATATATATATATATATATATATATATATATATATATATGAATATATATATATATATGTATATATGCATATATATATATATGTGTGTGTGTTTGTGTGTGTGTGTGTGTTTGTGTGTGTGTGTGTGTGTGTGTGTGTGTCTTTTTGCTGCAAATGAATGCCCATCCAGCTTTACATGAATGGCTGGGGAACTGAACCCAGGCTGGCAGGCTTTGCAAGCAACTGCTGATCCATTTTCCTAGCCCCTGAACTCTAAGTACACACTTCAAATGAATTTGCTCTCAAAATCCATTTGAAGTGTATATTTAGACAGTTTTTTTTTTTGGTATGTTTCCAAAATTCCGCAACCAATCTTTACTCAAGTTTCAAATGTTTCATCACCCCAGGAAATTGGTAATTGTCCCCTGTTTTTCCTCAATCCCTCAGCTCTTGGCAACTACCAATGTACTTTCTGTTTCTGCAGAATTGCCTATTTGAAGCATTTCATAGACGTGAAGTCATGTAACATGTGGTCCTTTGTGACTAGCTTCCTTCATTTAGATAACATTTCCAAGGGTCATCCACATAGCAGCAGGTACTTATCTCAGGGTTCATCCACGTAGCAGCGGGTACCCATCTCAGGGTTCACCCACGTAGCAGTGGGTACCCATCTCAGGGTTCACCCACGTAGTAGCAGGTACCCATCTGTAGCAGACAAGTTTGCTGGGATTAATCTCTAAACCAGGTACAATTATGGAAGAAGGGATTTATTGTAGCTTATAGATGGAGGGAAAGTTCCATAATGGCAGAAGAATCTAGCTGCCTTTCACAGATCCATGAAGAGAGAGAATAGTCACTGTCAACACACAAGCAAGAAAACTCAAGGAACCCCAGGCAAAGCTTCAGCACTTTGTATATCTTTAGGCTGGAATTTTCCAAACATATTTTAGTGCTGGACCTTAGAATCTTCCCACAGTGACACCTCCTCCAGCCAGGCAGCTGGAGATCTAAGTTACAATAAACTCCTGAATGTATTGGGGGACATTCATTCAAATTACCACATTTTGCCCCTGCCCCTCAATATAACCATCTCATGTCATAAATTGTATTCAGTCTAATTTTAGAGATCTCTATAGTCTTTACAACTTAAGATAGTTTTAAAGTCCCAAGTCTCATCTGAGATTTAAGATAGTCTCTTAGTTGTGAGTCCTATAAAATCAAAACAAGTTATATATATATATATATATATATATATATATATATATATATATGTATATATATATAATATTTTTATATATTTTATTTATTTATTTATTTATTTGACAGAGAAAGAGGGAGAGAGGCATGCTAGGGCCTCCAGCCACTGCAAATGAACTCTAGATGCTTGTGCCCCTTGTGCATCTGGCTAATGTGGGTCCTTGGGAATCGAACCTGGGTCCTTTGGCTTTGCAGGTAGATGCCTTAACCACTAAGCAATCCCTCCAGCCCAAGAAGTTATATATTTTTAACATACAAAGGCACAGATTAAACATCTTTAACTGTTATAAGGCATAGTAAGGAGAGACTAGAACAATGTAAGCTCATAACAATCAAGCAAACATCAAACATCTGTAATTTAAGTCTGATATCATAATCAGTGATTGACAGTCTCTAGAATTTGTAATTCTGCCCCTTCATCTGGGATGAATAGCCAGGGAAAACTTTCAGCCCAGGCCAACAGAGCTTTATGGTAGCCCTTGTACAGTTTTGGTATATCCAAAACATCTTTGGGTTTCCATGTAAACCACTGTTCATCTTCCCATGGCTCCACTGGCCTATCAGGGTCATCACGCCCTGCCTATGTACTGCATCTCAGCAGCAGCTCCTGGAACTGTGGGCATTTTATTATGCACTCAACACATTTTTTGTGTTTCTGAAATCAATACCAGGTGAGCAGGACACAACAAGGTCTTTCTCCAGTTAACTCTTTTCCAAAAGAATTTGTATTTTTATCAGTCTTTCCTCAGGCATGTAAAGTAGTTGGGCCATCTTGTTTCCAAATGTTAATGTATTTGATAATAGCAGCATCAGCAACCTAAAACCAGTCTCTGTGTCTGTAATTTTAAACTTATTTGAGTTTTTCCAACTTTAAATCTTAAAATTTTTCAGTCTCATAACTTTAGCCAAGCACATAAGCCCATTACAAATTTAACTTTGATCAAACTGTTTGGGCATAGGCAGCAGAATGCAGCCAGTCCTTATGCCAGTAGCCCAGTTCCAACAAAGTCCTACGTAGTCTTTCTTTCCCCTTAGAAAGTCCATTAGCCAAGCCTTTAAATACAATTTTCTTTGCACTTAGCACTTTTAAACTCTCATCAGAATAGTCCATATTGCTTGTCTTACCACTAAAGAAGGTATCTTCAGCCATGAGTTCCAAGTCCATGCCCATTCTTCCAAAACAAAAGTTCCAAAAGACCAAAATCTGCATGGTCAGATTCAGTGTGCAGCAACACCACACTTCTGGTACCAATTTTGTAGCAGGCAGTCTAGGTCACTGGGATTAACTTCTAAACCAGACACAGTTATGGAGGAAGGGATTTATTGTAGCTTACAGATAGAGGGGAAGTTCCATAATTGCAGAAGAAACTGGCCTGCTTTCACAGGTCCATGCAGAGAGAGAAAAGTCACCATCAACACATAAGCAACCACACAGTAGGAACCTCAGGCAAAGCTTAAGCACTATGTATATCTTTAGATTGAAATTCTCCAAACACACCTTAGGTCTAGACCTTAGGATCTGCCCACAGGATACTTCCTACAGCCAGGTGGTTGAAGATCTAAATTACAAACTTTAATAAACTCCTGAATGTATTGGGGGGCATCCATTCAACTACCACACTATCTTAGGAGTGTGGTAGTTATTCTGGGAGTGTTTTTTACTTTTTTAGTTCTTTTGATATTTTGTTTATTTGTTTATGAGAGAGAAAGAGGCAGATAGAGAAAATGGGCATACCAAGGCCTCCAGCCATTGCAAATGAACTCCAGACACATATGCTATCTTGTGCATTTGGCATATGTAGGTGCTAGGGAATCAAACTTGGGTTCTTAGGCTTCACAGGCAAGCACCTTAACTGCTAAGCCATATCTTCAGCCTCTTCTTTAGGTTTTTATTTTGTATTTTGTGTTGTTCTGTTTCGTTGAGTCAGGGTCTCAGTATGTTGCCCACATTGGCCTGAAACAAACAATTTTCCTGCCTCAGCCTCCTAAGTGCTGGAATTACAGATATGAGCCACTATGCTCAGCATTTTGAATGAGTATTTGGGTGGACATATATTTTCATATCTCTGAGGTATATAACCAGGGAGTAGAACTTTTGGATCATAGGCTATCCCATATTTAATAAAGGCTATCCTATATTTAATAACGTGAAGACATGCTATGCTATTTTTGAAAGTGTCATGTTACATTTGCTTCTGCAATATGGTAGGGTTCCAATTTCTCCACATCACTGCCAACACTTGAGATTATCTTTTATAAAAAATTTTTATTGATTTTTTTAAATTAAGAGTCATTCTCTTATATCCTCTCATTCCACCCCAATTCTGCTGAAGGTCGTCTTTGGTTATTGGTATTTGTTGAAGGGACCAAGAGGCCTCCGTTATTCTGAGCTGGTGTGTGTGTGGGGGGGGTCATGTTGCCTCAGGCTGATTCCACACATCCTGAAGTTCTTACAATCTTTCCACCCCTTTTCCTGCAATGTTCCCTGAGCCTTGGTGGGCAAGATAGAGATCTGATTTAGTGATGAGTTCTCTGTAGTCTCTGGATCTCTGTTTTGATAAGGTTTCAGTGACCACAGATGTCTGTTACCATCTACCTGGAACTGGTTTTCAGGCTAGCCGTGTTTGCTGTATAAACATGAAGACCTGAGTTCAGATCCCCAGCACCCATGGAAATGCTGAGTGAGAACGGTGGCTCACCTGCAATCCCAGCACTCAGGAGACAGAGAGGGAACCCCAGGGCAAGCTGGAGAGCTAGACTAGCTGAGCTGGTGAGCCCTAGGTTCAAGTGAGAGACCCAACCTCAGTAAAATAAAGAGGAAAGCGAATGAAGAGGATACCCACCATGGACCTCTGACCTACACACACACACACACACACACACACACTCATGTATATGAACACGCATACAATACATATACATGCCAAAAAAAAAAAAGGTGCAAATGTCTGGTCTTTGCTCCCAGAGGATGACTTGTCTAGGAATTTGTATTTTTTAAAATTGTTTATATTTATTTATTTATTTGAGAGTGACAGAGACAGAGAGAGAGAGAGAGAGAATGGGCACACCAGGGCCTCCAGCCACTGCAAACGAACTCCAGATGCGTGTGCCCCCTTGTGCATCTGGCTAACGTGGGTCCTGGGGAATCGAGCCTCGAACCGGGGTCCTTAAGCTTCACAGGCAAGCGCTGAACTGCTAAGCCATCTCTCCAGTCTGGAATTTGTATCTTTAAAAAATATTTTTATTTATTTATTTGAGAGAGAGAACAGACACGCCAGGGCCTCTAGCCACTACAAATGAACCCTAGACGCATGTGCCACCATGTGCATCTGGCTTATGTGGGCATTGGGGAATTAAACCTGGGTCCTTAGGCTTTTCAGGCAAGCACTTTAACCGCTAAGCCATCTCTCCAGCCCAGAATTGGTATTTTAAGTTTATTTCCCTGGGTCATTCTGTCACACAGCTAGGTGTGAGAGTCAGTAACCTAAAAAGGTGATTAGAGTCTGAGGTTGGTGTTGGCAACCAGCTAGTCACTCTAGTGCCTTCCAGAAAGGCAAGCTTGTGTGAAAGCAGCAATGTGACATGACTGAGTTAGGGGAGCCGCACGTGCTGGAGGCTGAATGCCACACACTAGTGAAAAGAAGAAAAATAAGCAAGCCTCACCGAGAGCTTACCTGACTCTGTGTAAACTTTCACACACAGCACCTCGCTTGGTTTCCAAAATTCCATCATACAAGAAAAGTATATATTTGTTTATTATTGATTTATTTACAGGGCCTTACTGACCTTGAATTCATAATCCCCCAGGATGTGCTGGAATCACAGACATGTACCATCATGTTCAGCTAAAGAGAAAGGTATTCTTAATTAGTTCTTCCTGACAGATGAGAAGACAGAGACTATTGGGATAAAGTGGCTGTAAGCCAGGTTGAATGTGACTCTGCACCTTGCTCTTCGTGACTCTCTCTAGCCTCGAGGCCCTCACGTGAATGAAAATATATTAGGCAGCTAGAAGGGCCACGCGAAAGAGCGAGATGGTTGGTGGGTGGATGCAGTGAGTCTGGATGAAAGCTCAGGAAAGGAGGGAAGGAGTGTCACGTAGAGGGGGAAGGTGGGTCACTGTGCCAGGGCCTTTGGACAGCTCCTAAGCCCCATAGCTGAACCTGCTGCGGACGGACTCCTCCATCCACTCTGGTTCTATTTTGCCGAGCTAACCCCTGCTGCTCTCTGATCCCCTCCAGAAGACTCAGGTGCAGCAAGTAAGTAGTCAAGAGTAGATTCTTTCAGGAATATCCTGAAACACGTTCCTGGCTACCCCACAAGGACTGCCTGAGGCCTCCTTGACCACACAGGGAATACCGTAACCTCACTGAGGAGGGCCCCCCAAGGTAACGGGCGCAGGGACGAGGGGATAAAAGAGTACAACCTGTTATGACATATGGAATAAAAAGAAAAAAAAAGAGTAGATACTTTCAGGTATAATTCTTAAGGCTCAGAGACTTTGAGTAACTTGCCTAAAAATAATACAAGGCTGAGACTCAACTTTTGTTTTTAACTTCCAGCTATAGTTTGAATATTTATATCTCCCAAAACTCATATGCTGAGCTCCTAAGCCCCACTGTGATAGTGTTGCCATTGGGTCAGGAGGACAGAGCTCTCATGCTGGGATTGGTGTCTCTTATAAAAGTGGCTCAAGGATGCTGGAGAGATGGCTCAGCAGTTAAAGGCACTTGCTTGTAAATCCTAATGTCCCAGGTTTTATTCTCCAGTGTCTATGTAAGGTTAGAGTTTGTTCTCAGTGGCAGGGGGCCCTGGCATGCCCATACTCATTCATTGTCTGCCTCTTTGTCTCTCTCTCTCTCACACAAATAATAAATAAATAAATAAATAAATAAATAAAAATATATTAAAAAAATAGAGGCTCAAGAGAGAGACCCATGTGAGAACATGGTAGAAAGTCAGCCAGGAATAGGCCCACAGCAGACAGCTTGATCTTGGATTTTCCAGTCTCCAGTCCTGTAAGAAAATAAATTTCTGGGGCTAAGGATGTAGCTCAGTGGTAGAGCGCATGTCTAATATTATGTGAGGTCCTGGGTTCATTTCCCAGCGCCACAAAAATAAAATTACAAAATTCTATGACTATTTATGTCCTACCTTGCTTGTAGCATTTTCTTATAGTAGCGTGAACAGACTCAGATGCTCCCAGTCAGTGCTCTTGTTCTTGTTAGTGATGCTTAATTGGGTGCAGGTGGTGGGTCTCTGGAAGGGCTGATGAAGTCCTCCTTCCTAGTTACCGGTGAACTTACAGAGAAGCGCGTGCGTTGGGCTCATTCACAGCACTACAAATTCACAGCAGTGCTCAGCCCCCTTTTTAATTTTTTAAAAATATTTTTATTTATTATTTATTTGCCAGGGGAAGAGAGAGAGAAGGAGAGAGAGGGAAAAAAAATGGACATGCCAAGGCCTCCTGCCACTGCAAATGAACTCCGGACACATGTGCCACTTTGTGCATCTGGCTTTACGTGGGTACTGGAAAACTGAGCCCAGGCCTTTAACCACTGAACCATCTCTCCAGCCCCCTCAGACCCTTTTTTTTTTTAAAAAAAAAAAATTTGTTTTTATTTATTTATTACAGAGAGAGACAGAAAGAGAGATAATGGGCACATGAGGGCCTCCAGCCATTGTGAACAAACTCCAGACGCATGTGCCACCTTGTGCATCTGGCTTATGTGGGTCCTGGGGAGTCAAACCTTAGTTCGACTTAGTGCCTTAACCACTAAGCCATCTCTCCAGTCCTCAGACCCTTTTAAATGTGTTCTGCCTGATTCATAACATGAAGGAGTCCTCTCAGAGCTGTTGCACAAGATCATACGAAAATCTCTCACAGATGCAGGCAACTTTAAAGGGCTAGTTTCTCAGTGGGATGGGCCCCTTCTTTACAGGCCCAAGGAGACCCGGAAACCATCAAAAGCTGAGGCTGGGAAACCTGGCTTCCTGAGTCTGGCCTCAATTCCCCACCACCATCACCACCACGACCACTAAAAATAAGACCCAGCCCAACACACGCCCTCCTGAAGCCATTCTCCTTGTGATTTATCTCCCCGCTTCCTGTTGATCTTTAAGGTTGCTTTATTTCACAGCCTTTGACTTCTGTTCACAGCCCACTGGGTACTTCCCCAGCTTGAGAGGAAACAGCATTTAAGAAAGAAGGCAAAGAGAAAGGTGGGAAACACCAGGGTGCCCAGGGGCTGCATCCTGCCTCTCCTCAGTCCCCGCCCCTTCTGCCCCCAGCACAGCTGTCCCAGGAAGCCTGGTCCAGACCCACTGCTGGGTCATGCGTGGCTTGGACAGATGCACCCAGCTTCCTGCCAATGGTTGCGGGTGTGTGGACCGCACATTCTCTATCCAGAATGCAGCCTGCACTGGGGGAGAACTGTAGACAGGATCCAGGGTCTTTAGGCACAGTTGTTTTTCTTTTGTTTCTTTTTTGAGGTAGGGGTTCACTCTAGCCCAGGCTGACCTGGAATTCACTATGTAGTTTCAGGCTGGCCTTGAACTCACGTCGATACTCCTACCTCTGCCTCCCAAATGCTGGGATTAAAGGCGTGGGCTACCACACCTGGCTAGGCACAGTTGTTTTAACAGAGAGATTTTTATTTCCTAAAGCTGGACAAATTGTCCTTTTTTTTTTTTTTTTGTCTTTCTTTCTCTCTTTCTTTCTTTCTTTTTGAGACAGGTGCTCACTTTAGCCTAAGCTGAAGTGAAACTCCCTCTGTAGCTCTGGATAGCATCAAACTCCCAGTGATTCTTCTGTCTCAGCCTCTCTAGTGGTAGATTTTGAGCCACCACACCTAGCCAGCCAATTCGTTTTTTTTTTTTTTTTAATTTTTATTTATTTGAGAGCGGCAGAGAAAGAGAGAGAGAGAGAGAGAATGGACGCGCCAGGGCCTCCAGCCACTGCAAATGACCTCCAGATGCGTGCGCCCCCTTATGCATCTGGCTAACGTGGGTCCTGGGGAATCGAGCCTCGAACCGGGGTCCTTAGGCTTCACAGGCAAGCGCTTAACCGTTAAATCATCTCTCCAGCCCGCCAATTCGTTTTGACAGACTAGAATACCTCACAGCATTTTGATGGCAGCCAGGAAAGGATTTGGCAGGTGGGGCCCAGGTAAAGGGAGCATCAATAATATGAGGCCACATTCATGGGGTTAATTCCACAAGCAGGAGGAATGGATCGTGGGTCTGTAGATTTCTTTATGCCAAGTTAGCCCTCGAGGTTCCTTTTTGAAGAGAAAATGTAAGTCTCCAGTTGTTTTATTGCTACAACAAGGCTACTCTTGCATCTCAACTAGACTACTTTCTGGAAAATCAGATTTCATCTTGGACAGGTGAGCCCGTCTAGTACTTCCCTGGAGTTTGCTGTGGAGTGTTGAATAAAGTGAGAGTGAGGGGTCCTGTTGACATGGCTCACGCTGGTCATCTGAAGTTGTAAGGCATTAAGAGCACTCGTGTCCCTGGCTGACCTGGGTTGAGAGGAGATTCTTCACTAGGGACCAGTAGACTTGTAATAGTACTAATGTATTTTTTAACCCTTGTTGGTCATACTTCACTGCTGGGAGTTTAAGACCATGCGATGGCCAAAAATTAACCTTTTTTCTTCTACTGTTAAGGTCAGCCAGGCTCTGTAGGGACTTGTTGATCCTTCATTTTTTTTTTTTTTCTCTTCTCACTGATACCTGCTGGGTTGGGTCAGGGTCTTGCTGATCATGGGTCTTCCCTGGGAAGCCTAGGGGACATTTCTCCCTCCAGTGACTCTCTGTGCAGGGTGCACACTACTTAAGAGTTTCCATGCCTCTCTAATCAAGAGGACAGCTGACTTACTGGAGTTAGCAGTCCCTTTCAGAAGGGTCCAATGACCCCTGTGTCTGGTTGACGTTGGAGGACAAAGGCTAAAATATCACTCTCTTACCTTCTTTACCCTCATTAGCTTTGACCTCCAAGCTTTGATTACCGAACACCTCTAAGGATAGTTTCACCCACCTTGAAGAGAGAGTAGGGCATCTTCATTTTAGCTTTAGAACAATATTCAAATAAACCTTGGACAAGAACAAAAAAGAATTTTGAATCAGTTCTGCTTGTGCTCAGACTATTTCTGAGCTAAAAGCAGCTAAAAAGCCTGGCAAAGTTAGAAGAACACACGAGTAATTATCTTGAGAGAACATACAATTTTATTTATTTCTTTGAGACAACATCTTGCTTTGTAGCTCAGGCTAGCTTCAAGCGCTTGGGATATGCCTTTTCCCCTTTAGTTTTCTGGAGAGCTAGAGCCGAAGGCTCAGGGTTTTTATTTGTTTGTTTGTTTTTTGCCCCCAAATGCTGCATGGAGCCATAATTTCAAAAGCCATCTCCTCTAGGAGATGTGTGTGAAGCCCTCACGGAGACCTGACCCACCTGTGCCACTTAGCCTCCCTTTGCAATGTTCGTATGGCTTCCTGGCTAGCCCGTGAGCCCTTGGAGGGACGCAGATGACTGCTTATGTACTCTTTGCAGAAATCCCACAACTAATAGGTATTGATGGTGTGAAAATAGAGACAGTTCACATACCAGCCCAGTCTCCCAAAAGCATAAATTTGCCCATAATAATGCCATAGATGGGACTTGTAATATTTGGCAATCTTTTCCTGCACACATATATGTATGCGTGCATGCGCACGCGCACGCGTGCGCACACACACACACACACATCCCAGATCAAATGCTCTGTTTTGAGTTCTATAACTCCTCTGTTGCTCACTTAACAATTTTGAATTTTCTTTTCAACAACATTTTACATCGTCTTTGCATCGTCGAAACTCCCTGTGGAGTGCTTTATTAATTATATTGCCATTTTCTCAGCCAGTCTCCTATAGGTGGACATTTAGATTACATCCAGCTTTTCAAAATAGCATTCTTGAGATGTAGCTCACAATCCACTACTTATGCTTGCTTACCTAGTTTTAAACTCCATGCAGCAGTCACACCCATCCCTTGAACACAGGAAGTAGTGTGTCCATGTCTGTTAAACGAATCCTGTACTAGCCCAAACAGAAAACTTTGCTTCTCTGAAATTCACCTCCATATTCTGCCTTCCCCCCTCACCTCCCCCACCCCCCATCACCACCACCGAGTCAGACCCAGCCCCCAGCCTTAGAGTGGTGGAAAATGGGTGGGAGAGAAAGAGGCATGGGGTTGAGATGCAGAAGGAACAGGAGATCATGGATTTGGGAGCAGGATGGAGTCAGGCCTGGTAAGTGGTGGTGATCATAGTGTTTACCTCATGAGATGATAAGATTAAAATGCAGAGCATATACCTGGCACATATAGGTCCCTTTGTGCCAAGATGAGCTGGGTGAGGACATGCCAAGTCCAGGAAAGAGCACTTAGAATGGCCTAGGCAAAGGAGAATGAGTGGCTGGAGGGAGGTGATTGAGTGGCCACGTAGAAATCAAGCCTGGAGGCAGATAAGGACCAGATCACCAGTGGACAGGACTCCTTGCATGAGAAGGAAGTTAGATTTCATCTGTCTTGTAAGTCACAGGCAAGAAAGTTGCAGTAGTAGGACCATGGCTTGCATTTTAAAGAGGTCCCTCTTCCACCCTGAGGCTGAATGGATGGGGTGAGACCAGCGAAGGGCTAAGGGATTCATTGTTCAAATGAGTTCAGGTGGGAAATGCAGAGCTCAGACAGTGGGGTTAGGTAAAGTAGCCCAAAGAGAGGAGATGTGGGAGATAGTGTCAGTGGGGCGTGGTGGCTTTATGGCCTCTGAGTTTCAGTCTCACCAGCTCCCAGAGCACCTGCCAGGCTGAGGGAAGGAGGAAGAGAGGACAACTCCTTCCTCCTACAGTCATGACTTTCAGTCATCCTTTCAATTCGGATTCTCTCTTAACTGCGCCATATGCCTGGGATAGGTTTGGACATGGTGGAAGAGCAGGCAGGCAGGGTTCCGTCTGTGGTGAGCAGCCTTGGCTGGTTGGGCAGGTCCTAGCTAAGGGTCAGAACAAGGCTGACAAGGCCTCTCCAAACAACCCCGAAGAGGGACAGAAGGGAGAGTGTCTTTCCAACAAGAGTTGGCACGTCTCTGGTCTTCTGTCTTGTGCAGGTAGCTTGGCATGATAAGAAGCTTCGGGATAGAGCTGGGTTGACCCAGGCAGCCGTGGCAGGGAAGAGGTGATACCGGGGTCCAGGCCTGGAGCAGGCAGCTAGCTCCTCTTTTCTTTCTCATTCCAACGTCCTGTGCTGGCGGTCAAATGGGGGACCCCGCTGGGGGTTCACAGAACAGGTGGCCCAGACGGAGCTCTGTCAAGTAGCTCTGAGCTCTTCCCAGGCTCTGCCATTGGCAGGCCTGCAGAAACCCCCAGTTCTTGCAGAAAATAAAAAGTGAGTGCTCAAGCCATGCATGGCTGTCCTGGGGCCTCCCTCATAGCGGCAGATGAGCAGAAGCCCGTGGGGAGAGGCAAGACCCATCTCTTGCCCGAAACCAGCTGGGCGCTCGCGATTTCTCTCAGGGACGGTGACACCCAGAGTGACCGGGCCGCACACAGGAGAGACCCCGTCTTCCTTTCCCCTCACGCAACGCCTCCCATGGCCCTTCTTGTGCACATTAGGCTTTGTCTGCTGGGCCCCGCTTTCTTGGCTTAAAGTTAGCAGAGGCCCAGATGGGGACATGGCAGGGCGCCATCTGGTCTTCTCCCAAGACCTTCAGCCCCCAACCCTCCCAATGCCTCAGCCTGCCTTATCCCGACAGCTCCCCCTTCTTTGCCCCAAAGTCTTTATCCCTGTTTGCTATCTGTCAATTAGACGGCCTCAATACCCTGCACACAGAAAGCCAGCCAGCCAAGCGTGGCAGTCCCCACCCCCTCCCCAGTTCCTTTCCTCTGGGCAGGGGGAGAGGGAAGGAGGGAGAAAGGCGCCTGCAGTGTCCTTTCCAGTGAGAAGTGACCATGGCCACGGTCCCCCCCAAGTCCCCTGGGATCCTTTCCGAGCCTGCAACGGGGCCCTCTGGTGGAGGCCAGGGCTGAGGAGGGACATCGGGCAGCAGGTGCCTGGGGGTGAGAGGTGGGGAGGAGGTCAGAGGCATGGGTGTGGCTGTCATGGGGCACAGTTCTCCGACTGACTCAGGGCCTGGCTCAGTTAACCTTTCTGGTCACAGTGTTCTAGGTGTGTCAGTGTTCCTTCCGGGGTGAGGGCAAGGCTCAGCTTCATCTCTCTGGCCACTTGGAGGCCTCCAATAAGCAAGAAGGAAAAGGACCAGGAAGAATGACAGTGGAGGGGGCATGGCAGGGGTGGGAACAGGAGGGTCGCTCAGGCCCTTCACTGACAGCCGGAATCCTGAAGTGGGACAGCTGCAGTGACAGGAACTTGACTCACACTTGCTGCATCCCCAGTATCAACACCAAATGGAAGATACACATTTGGCCAACTCTGCAGCCCAGAAAACTGGAACATAGAGGTCATTTGCCCCAGGTCACTCCGCTGGCTCAGGGCAAGGCTTCTGGCTCAAAAGTTTGCTTATACTCTTTCTGCCACAGCCTTGGTCTTGCCACCCTCAGGGCAGAGCCTGTCATCCCCAGTCACAACCCAGCACCCAACACCCTCTCACCAGGCCAGGCTCCCTCACTTCCTGAGGGACACACCCCCATCTGGTCTGGAAAAGCCTGTCTTGCTGTAAGATCATGTGAACTGCTCAAGCACCTTCCAGGGTGAGAGGGCACAGCCTTCATCCTTAGGGAGGGATTGGGGCACGACAGATATTTAGAAAAGCAAGACATAGGGTTTATGAGTACCAAAAGGGTAACTTTTCTCAGAGAGATGCGTGGCTTGGAAGGCCTCAGAAGTCATGTGCTCGTCAGTGGTTAAGGAGATTGTTCAGCACCACAGACCTGCAGGCCCTCACTCGCGGACGGGGTAGGTAGTCATGAGGCCTATCTCCTGTGCTGTCTGAAAAGCTCAGTGACCCAGATGGTATCCGTGGTGGTTTGAGTCAGGTGTCCTCCTTAAACTTGTGTGTTCTGAATGCTAGGTCCCCGCTGGTGGCAATTTGGGAGTTAAGGCGCCTGGAGGTGATATATTGTTTGGGGGCAGGCTTATGGGTGTTATAGGCAGTTTCCCTGTGCCAGTGTTTGGCACACTCTCCTGCTACTGTTGTCCACCTGATGTTGGCCAGGAAGTGATGTCCACTGTCTGCTCATGCCATCATTCCCCCCCTACCATCGTGGAGCTTCCTCTTGAGTCCATAAGCCAAATTAAGCCCTTTCCTCCTACAAGCTGCTCTTGGTTGGGTGTTTTCTGACAGCAAGGTGAGGCTGACTGCAACAGTACAGTATCGTACACGCATGTGGCAGATGCACCTACCTACATTCTCACACCACTTATCATTCCCCTGTGTCCCACTCTCAGGCAGAGCTCCTTAAGGCCCCAGCGTCACCCTCTCAGGGACTCAAGGTGATAAAGTAATGGGTTCCTCAGCAGGAATTTTTCACCTGCTCACAACATGAACTGGCACTGACTCACAGCTGCCCTCCAGACAGGATGTGGATTCACCCTGTCCTGTTCATCATTGCCATGTCTCCTAGGGGCTTCCGAGAGAGGGACCAGCCCCAGCTATGAGGAACATGGCAGTTCAACTCCAGTGCTAGGCTGACTGTCTGAGGGGAGGTTATGGACTTGGTCCCTCCCTGTCTCTCCTACCCCATTAGGGCAGATCTAGCTCATCTTCCAAAGTCCCTGCTAGGACAGAGCAGCCTGCCCCAAACACATGCTGCTCACACCCAGACCAGTCAGGACCTGATCTTTCTATAGGAGTGACAGCTTGGTTCCCCTTGTCTGCTGATAACCCCTCAATGTGTGCTACTCTTCAGTCAGAGAGGAGGTTGAATACAGACAGAGGGTGGAGGAAGGAGCAGGGTGGAGTGGGAGCAGCCAGGGCTTCAAACATAACCACACCCAGAAAAAAAAAAAAAAGCCTCCTGCTGGTAAGCAGACCATCATCTTTGGCAACCAGTGGATGCTGTCTCAATGCCTTCCCCAAATATTTCATCACCCCAACCACAGATGGTTATACCTCCTAAGAGGAACTCTAGTAAGCCAACCTTTTTTTTCCACCTTTCTCAGGAGCCACATTAATGGCTCAGTTGACCCGCAGCTTGGGGTACAGCAATGCCTGTAGGCCCTCCAACCTCTAACGTAAGGTAATGTGCCTTAGGAACTGTGTAGCATGGGAGAATGCAGGGATTCTCCAGGGGTGAGCACTTGGCAAACCAGACAGTGTTAGCTGGAGAATCCATGAGAAGGGCTTGTTTCCCGGGAGGCAATGCCCACTGCTGCGAAGTGGGGGGAGGAGAGGTGGGAAATCACACACTTGCTTCATCGGCCCGGCCACCTGCGCCCCTGCGCACTTGGCCCTGCCCTGGATCAGGTTCTATCTCCCAGCGGGGAAAAGCCAGCTAGCTGCTTTCAGAGGGAAAGATCCTCGTGGCAGTGGACATAGAGGGAGCTGCCTGTGAAGAAATCTCTATTTGGAAGGGCACACAGAGTGGGGCGGGTGGCTCCCTTGGCCTTATCAGGTGCCCGCAGCCCAGCAAAGAACCAGGGCAGATGAGCCATCCTAGCTGCACCCTGCTGGACTTGGCTTTGCTCCACAAGAGGGAGGGCCTTGCTCTCACACCCCAGGGCTGTGTCACCGGGCTCTGTTGATTCCAGGGGCTTCCATGCCACTGTCAGCCATAATGGGAAGAGGAGTTGATGTGTTTGAAGCCAGGGGTGAGGGGAGGCCCAGTCTTCAGGCAAATATGGGTGATGAGAAGGCCCGGAGGTGCTGCTAAGCTTGGAGCATTCATACTTGTTTGATCCCGTTGTGTTTAGAAGCACATCACAAAGCTCTGCCACATTTCATTTGGCTTGGGCCGTCCGTCACATTTCTCTCTGGTGGCAAAACTCTTTCAGCATAGAAAAGTGAAAGCAGCAAATACTTGGGCATGTTTTTCTGTTTTCTACTCTGGGAGGGTTTTGTGCTGTCAGGCTGACCTGTATCATAACTTCTTCCTCTGATACTTTGATACTTTACTGGCCATGTGACCTCAGGTAAGCTATACCTCCTTAGAGTCTCATTTTCCTCATTCATAAAGCTAAGATTAACTTTAAAAAAATTTATTTGTGGGAGAGATTGAGAGAGAAAGAGGCAGATAGAGCCAAAGATTGGGGGCGCCGGGGCCTTCAGCCACTGCAAATGAACTCTGGATGTATGTGCCACTTTGTGCATCTGGCTTACGTGGGTACTGGGGAACTGAACCTGGGTCCTTTGGTTTTGCAGGCAAGTACCTTAACAGCTAAGCCATCTCTTCAGCCGAAGAACAACTTTTAATGAAACTGAACACAGAGTATGTCAAATACAGACTGCAGGGGCTGCTGGCAAGATTTCTCAGTGGTTAAAGGTACTTCTTGCAAAGCCTGACAGCCCAGGTTCAAATCCCATGCCACCCATGTCAACCAGATGCAACTAATGGGGCCAGTGTCTGGTGTTCGTTTGCACAGAGGCAAGAGGCCCTAGTGCACCTCGTACCCCAGCACATGTGCAAATAAACTGAAAAAAAAATACAAGCCGGGCGTGGTGGCACACACCTTTAATCCCAGCACTTGGGAGGCAGAGGTAAGAGGATTGCCATGAGTTTGAGGCCACCCTGAGACTCCATAGTGAATTCCAGGTCAGCCTGGGCCAGAGTGAGACCCTACTTCAAAAAAAAAAAACCAAAAGCAGAGTACGCAACATGGCAATGTGTTACAGTTCTCTTCTACAAACCACCTTTCCTCCATTCATTGTCTTCTTCACCTTTCATTTGACTAATTTGATGTGAACTAATTCTGATACCATACCATGGTCATTTCAAAACAGTACTCCAAATTCTGACACTCTTCAAAAAACGTTTCCCTTTTTTTGCCTATAAACTCAGTGTTTCATTTATTTTTCCATTTGTTTATTATTTATTCATGTATTCATTCAGATGTGGCCTTGCTGTGTTGCCCAGATTGGTCTTGAATTTGTGGGCTTAAGGGATCCTCTCAACTGAGCCTTCTCAGCACCTAGCTGGGACTACAGGTACACACCAGTACACTCAGCTGAATGACTTTTTCCCCCTTGTTTTTGCTTTTAGAGACAGTGTCTTACTATGTCACCCTGACTGGCCTGGTACTCACTATAGTCCAGGCTGCCCTAAAATTTACAGCAATTCTGGTACCTTAGCCTCTCAAGGCTGAGATTATAGGTTTATAGATGCACACCTGGATAATGACTTTTTTAACGTATAAATGAATTAGAGAATTTATTTTATTTTATTTTTGAGGTAGGATCTCACTCTAGCCCAGGCTGATATGGAACTCACTCTGTAGTCCCAGGCTGGCTTCAAACTCACAGTGATCCTCTGCTTCCCAAACACTGGGATTAAAGGTGTACACCACCATGCCTGGCTTGAATTTTATTATAATTTGTTTTACTAGCATACAAAGAATTAGGTTTCATTATGTATCTCAAGCAATTTTTTTTTTCAATTCCTTTTCCTCCTTCCTCTCCTGCCCCACCCCCGCTATAGTCTTTTTGTTTTTCTACGACATGTAGTGACTCACTTCTGATGCACAGAACGTGGTGGAAGTGAAGGCTCATGACTCCTGGGGCATAGTTGTCAAGGTATTGTGGTTTCTGTCTTGTTCTCTCTTGGCTTGTCTGTTCTGGGGACTGTCCCAGCATGAGGCTATCCAAGCAGAGAAGCCCATGTGGTCAGAAGTTCAGGTCCACCAACCTGCTGGCCATTAGGGAAGGGGCTCCTCCTGGCCCATGCTTGTAGATAACGTCTTCACTTCTTCAGAAGCTTCCACTTTCACACCCAAACTGGAGACATATTAAATGTACATGGTTTTAAGCAGGTAGACTGTGATTTGTTACCCAGAAATAGGTAACAATATACCCACTGCCTTTCAACAAGAATTTGAAATTGCCTACAGGTGAAAGCAAAACTATAACAAGATAGAAACCTGGGGGAAGGTTTGAAAGATGAGAATGAGTTCATAAATGAGGTGTGTTGGCCAGGTGTGGTGGCTCACACCTATAATTCCAGTACGTGGGAGGTGGAGGTAGGAGGATCGCGAGTTCAAGGCCAGCCTCTTCTACACAGTAAATTTAAAGCCAGCTTGTGCTATGAGGTCTAGACACACAAATGAATAGATAAATGTGGGTCAACTGTTCCAGAAAACTTGGAAGCCAGGGTAAAGATGGAAACTTGATGGGCCGCGTGTATGTGTGTGTGTGTGTGTCTCTGAATGAGGACGGCCATGAAATTCTTGGCACCAGAAGAATGCAAGAATGAATTGTATTTAAAAATGGGAGGCAGAGGTAAGAGGATTGTCGAGAGTTCGAGGCCACCCTGAGACTACATAGTAATTCCAGGTTAGCCTGAGCTAGAGTGAAACCCTACCTCAAAAAAAAAAAAATAAAGCAACATTAAAAAAATTATTTACTTATTTATTTGAGAAAGAGAAAGAGGCAGTGAGGGAGAATGGGCACTCCAGGCCTTCAGCTGCTGCAAATAAACTCCAGACACATCATGTACCACCTTGTGCACCTGGGTCCTGCAGAACTGAACCTGGGTCCTTTGGCAGGCAAGCACTTTAACCATTAAGCTATCTCTCCAGCCCTGAAAATGCAACATTTAATATAGGTACTAGATTTAAAAATATAGTAAAAAGGCTCCCAGTGAAAACTCTCCATTTCCAGTGCCCCCCACAGGTCAATTCCTTCCCCAGCGACAATAATGTGTACCTGATTTCTGCTTTCCACTTCCAAGGATATCTTATACACATAAAAACAAATAATATAAAATGTTTCTCCCTTTCTTATGGAAGGGGATTGTTCTACGCTGTTATTTATCATTCAATACTGATATGACAAGAAATTATCACAATTTTTGTCTGAGTTTTTTTCTTTTTTCCTAAGACAGGGTCTTGCTATGTACCCTGGCCTAGCACTTGCTCTGAAGCCCAGGCTGATCTCCTGTGTGCCAAGATTACAAGTGAGAGCCACTGTGCTGGCTGATTTCCTGAGTTTCTAATATTTCATTGTTCAACATTTGGAAATATTAAAAAGTCAAGAAATAATACATGTAATTCCACCAATAGGAATTCACCATTGTTAAAGACATGCCATTTGTGTGTGCTTTCTTGTCTTTCTCTTATACATATGAAGATGTGTAATATGATTATCAAACCAAAACTGTAGAAAATTTTACATTGTTGCCCCACTCCATTCACTTTTACACATTCCACTCAGCCCACAACCATTTCATTGTGAGCATATAAGATTTTTCTTAATAAGCATATTTAGTCACACATGGGAGGTAGAGGTAGGAGGATCAACAGTTCAAGGTCATCCTTGACTACATAGCAAATCTGAAGCCAGCCTGAGCTACATGATACCCTCTCTCAAAAGAAAACAAAAACAGAAAGCTGTAGCAGCATGCTTATTTTCTAACTGCCCCGTCCAGCCGGGACTGGCATGGAGCTGCCTTTGCTGCATCTCTGCCAGGCTGCCTTGAGATAGCCGGGATCATCCTGTTGCCAGAGCATCTCCAAGCTGAGAGACGGATAGAGCAAACGTCAGCTGAGCTTATGCAGACAGACTTTCTTAGATTCCTCCAGTGAGATAGTGGGGTCAGGAAGCCCCCAGACGACCAGCCCAGGGCGACGGTGTCCACTGGTGGCAAATTAAGGTAAGACAGTAGGCGTCCTTGAAAATTAAAGAATTATAAACTTCAAGTTTGATTGTATAATTTGAATAACTTCTCTAAGTTTTAGTTTTCTCATCTATAAAATGGAAGGAATAGCACCTACCTGGGAGGTTTTATTTAAAATACTTGGTGTTCAGTCAGTTGTAGTTTTATCCAGAGGTATAATGTATCAAAAAACCTCTGTGATACTAGTCTTTACTTAGGTAAGCAATTAGTGAAGACCCAAGGAATTAAGGTGAATAAAATCACATCGTTGATCAGGATGTCCAGGTCACTGTTCATTTTATTAGTATTTCTCAAAGGGTTGCTGAAAGAACAGTACCCAGTGTTCTATCCTTTGTGTACCCCAAGTTGTCCTGAGCTGTCTGAAGGTGACTACATTGCTCTTGACCAGGAGGTCCATCCACTCTGAATTCCATTTGGTGCCTGGGGCAAGCACTTCCTCACCTAGTGGCTTCTCTGGCTCTGCTGCAAGTTCTAATGCCTGACTTTCCTGCCAGTAGGTTAAAGAGCTGCACTTGGTGAATAACCTACTATAATAGCAAGAAATAGATCTAGGGAGCTGGGGATATGGCTCAGGGGTTGAAGGTGCTTGGTTGCAGAGTCTGGTGGCCCAGGTTCGGTTCCCTGGTGCCCACATGGCGCTGGGTACATGGGGTGACACATGCATCTGAAGTTTGTTTGCAGTGGTGGAAGACCCTGGTGTGCCTGCTATTTCTTCTCTTTCTCATTCTCTTTCTCTGGTTGCAAATAAATCAGTATATTTTTTAAAAAAGAAATAGATCTAGGAATTTGAATTCTGCATCTATGAGTTTACTAGAACAGAGGCTGTCTTTAGCCTCTTGCTAAATCTAAATGGCCCTGCAGAATGGTTCAGGATTGAGAAGTAAATGAGATAAGTAAGCTACATAGTATAATTAATGCCTACACATGGTAATCACTTAATAAACTGTAGCTATCATTTGCCTTATATCAGACCAGTGGCTCCAAGTGGGATTTTCACACTAATTTGTGCACCATTTAAGATTATAGGAAAAAATATTTTTGTCTATGTACATGTTATTAACATGTAACCAAGATGAACAGCATCACTCATCAAGAGCAATCAAATGCAGACCCTGTTTATGGCCAAGCACAGTTGAGGACAAAGGATGAACAAGAAATATCTCTGCTTCCCCAGAGCTGTCTTCTAAATTCATTGTTATAAATGCCACTTAAAGACAGGCTGAGGTAATGGTGGGCTTGAAATGCTACTGGAATTTTGGAAAGAAAAAGTATTTTGAGTCAGGGTCTCATGTAGTCCAGACTGGACTTGAACTTGGGATCTTCCTGCTTCAGCTTTTGGAGTGTTAGAATTACAGGCTTGTGACACTGCTCCCATCAGAGAAGTTAATATTTTTTCTTTTTTTTCTCTCTCTCTCTCTATATATATATTTTTTATTTTTATTTTTATTTTTATTTTTGAGGTAGAGTCTCACTCTCTAGCCCAGGCTGACCTGGAATCCACTCTGTAGTCTCAGGTTGGCCTCCAACTCACAGCAATCCACTTACCTCTGCCTCCCAAGTGCTGGGATTAAAGGCACGCACCACAGCGCCAGGCTGGAAGTTAGTATTTTCTCAAGTTAGGGTCTCGCTGTAGTCGAGGATGACCTGGAATTCACTATGTTGTCTCAGGTTGTTCTCGAATTTGTGGCCACTCTCCTACTTCTGCCTTTGGGTGGTGGTGGGGGGGGGGGGGGGAGGAGAAACAGGAATAAGGAATAAGAGAGCTTTTTACTGTCAGGTAGGGAGAGCCACAAGAGGGAACAACGAGGTTCCATTCTGCCAGTCCTGGCAAAAGTGGAACTTCCACCAGAGCGTGTCTCATTCACACGCCCCAGCAGGAGCTTCCTACTCCTTCCTCAGCCCAACCTCGCTGGGTCAGCCCCCCGGGTCTATGAACCAATGAGGTCCCTCCTTATACACCTGAGTCTGATAACAAAGCTCACCCTAATTGGATATCTGAGCTTTATAAAGGAGGTTAACCACATGTGACCTCACCTGAACACACGGGGTTAAGTGTGCCTGTCCCCTCAGGCTATCTTGGAATGGAAGAACACTTCTCTCCGCCTGGGTATTTTTCTGCTTATGAATTTTATTTGATCTCTGAGTCCTTCACTATTTCTTAATCCTTTCTGGTCTTTTCTGTGAAAGGGATCTTCTTTTTTTTAAAAGTTTTAATATGTTTTGTTTATTTGAGAGAAAGGAAGAGAGGAGAGAGAGAGAAAGAGAGAGAGAATGGGTGTGCCAGGGCCTCCAGCCACTGCAAACTCCAGATGCATGCACCCCCTTGTGCATCTGGCTTATGTGGGTCCTGGAGAATCGAACAGGGATCCTTTGGCTTTGCAGGCAAACGCCTTAACCGTTAAGCCATCTCTCCAGCCCTTTAAAAATTTTTTTTATTGGGCTTATTGGTTAAGGCACTTGCCAGCAAAGCCAAAGGACCCAGGTTTGATTCCCCCCGGACTCACCTAAGCCAGATGCACAAGATGGCACATGTGTCTGGAGTTTGTAGTGGCCCATTTTCTATCTGCCTCTTTCTATATAAAATAAATAAAAATAAAAACAAAAAATTTATTTATTTGCAACCAAAGGAGGGGGAGAAGGAGAGTGGGAGAAAGACAATGGGCATACCAGGGCTTTTGCCTCTACAAACTCCAAATGAGTGTGTGCCACTTTCTGCACCTGGCTTTATGTGGGTAATAGAGAATCGAACCCCATATATCTGGCTTTGTAAGCAAGTGCCTTTAACCTGTGAGCCATCTCTGCCAGTCCCCTTTTGGTTCTTGTGCTTTGCTTTCCACAGGTGAGGTATATGTGTGTGCCTCCTTTACCCCGGGAGGTGTCTCTGTGGCGGAAGCTGGGAAGGAGAATTCTCCTCTGGCTTGTTTTTCAGCTTGTCTCCTCCCTGGATCTTAATTCCCTCTATAATAAACCTCATAATTCACAATTTCCCCCTAAATAAACTTACAAAGAATTCATAATTTTCCCTTCTTGAAGTCTGTTCAATTCCTTGCTAAAATAGGATAACGGACCCAAAAGTTGGTATTCACGGGTTTGGGAGACCCCCTGGATCCCCAAATCCTGCATCAAGGACATATGGGTGTAGCAGGGGCTCTGCTTGCCAGGAGTAAGCTCAGACAACATGGACAACTGCGGGTGGGTGTAGAGGACAACAGGCTGAGCTCCATTCTGGCTCCCAGATGTTAACAGGTTAGAGCTCTTACAGGGTCTCAAGGAAGCCATTCTGTCTAGTAGCAAGCTGGAGGAGTAGATTGAGAGGTCATTATTTGGGCAAATGTGGTAGGACAAGTCAGAGACGCCTCTTACTCATAGCAGAGGCTATTAGCTGAAGCTGAGGGCTGTGGAAGACAAGTCACATGGAATGAAGGCTGTTTTGCTGGTATAGAATCACAGACACTTCTCTTGCAGGAAGGAAGCATGCACCTGATCTTTGATCCCCTCCATCCAGCTAGTGCTCTTGTGATCATCAGAGGTGTCCCCAGAGGGCTGGAAAAAGCCATCACCAGAGCTGCTTTTCTATGGGAAACTGTCTCCAGACACAAAATCAGTTTGCAAGGAACATAGGACCATCTTCACAGCTCATCTGGTAGTCCTGGGCTCACCTATGTTTCAGAAGTGGTTCTGGGGGTCGTGGTACACCAATAACCTCTCCTGCACCATGGCCACCCCCGTCATGGCTGTTTTTCTCTTACATGCTGCTTCCACTGTGAAAGCCAGGCCAGGTCCTTTGTGTCTTTGCAGCCCTCCTGTAGAACAGCCAGGGCACCTGGACTGCTAGACTGGCTGTGATGTCCGGGGCTGACTGCTCCGTGCGGCTCAGGCACCTCACTTCTGACTTCAGAACTCACCTCCAGCCAAGCCACTTCCAGGCCAGTCTTGGCTCTGAACTCGGCCTGGCCTGGTTTTTGACCCCTCAGTTCTGGTAACAATGGCTCCCATCTGTCAATTTCCTTAGCTCCCATCCTGAAGAACTGTTAACTCCCCTGGGGCCGCCTGTGCCTGAGGCCTGAGATCCTGCCTTGATCTTGCCCTTAGCACACAGGAAGCAGAGGAGGTGCTGCTTTGGAAGCTCAGGGTGTGTGTGTGTGTGGGTGGGGGCTCCTCAGTCCTACGGGATTGTGGCTCCACAGTCCTGCTCCATGACGTAGGCTTCCCTGAAGCACACCATTTACCAGACTCTCCTTTGGCTTGACTGGAATCTTCTAGATCCCATGCTTCACTTGGTGGCTTGACTTGCTGCTAGCTTCTTCAGCTCAAGCTGTTCCCCTGACACCTGACTTGCTGCTCAGTGAGTGGGAAGAATTCCACACTTGCCCGCCCAGCTTGTCCTGCTCTGCAGTTGAGCCGTGCCTGCTTGACTCTGGCAAGTATACGTACATACACTCTTGCTCAATATTAACCTAAAAGTCAAAAAGGAGCCCACACCGATCTAATAAATAAATCTATTTAAAAGGTACTTTGAAACAAAGCCTGTATCACTCAATGCACTTTGAACTAAGAAACGTGAACTCACCTGCTGAGAAAGTCCAGGTGCAGTGGGAGCCTCACCCCTGTCTGTGGACCAGCAGATTCTATTTGGGACACATTCTTCACTCTCTTGACCTCAAATGACTTTTTTTTTTTTTTTTTTTTAGTGGAAGCAACTGAAGCTAACATTTCCAAAACAGAAACCGGGCAGAAAGTTGTGTCCAACCTTGTTAGTCCAGTGAACTCCTTGGGAAGAGTTTGCCCACGTCTGCCAACAAGTTCACTGTATCTACATGTTCTGTCATAAAACTGAGGAGGCCATCTATTCTGAAGTCAGAGTCTATCACATCAGTCACCCTGCACCCCCCCCCCACCCCGCCCCAGCATTACTCAACAGGAAAGAGTTACAGAGCACAGCTACTTCCACCATCACTCTGCATGGTGAGAGCCTTCACAAGCGACCGCTCTGGGGAAACTGCTCCTTCAGACACTGTCTATGAAAGAAAATGCTCCCACCCTACGCCAGCAGGCTTGCCGGGCAAGTTACTGGAAAGGCTTGAGCAGCACTGTGGCGCCAGGGCCAGGCTGGGACTGCCACCTCCTCCTCTTCATCTTAGAAAAGATGACAAGTCAGGAACATCCCCAGGGAATATCCAGACAGGCTACCCCTGAACTTCTCTTTTTTAATATTCTTTTTTAATTGACAACTTCTATACTTACAGACAATAAGCCGTAATATTTCCCTCCCCTCCAACCCCCCCCTTTTTTTTTTAGTTTTTCGAGGTAAGGTCTCACTTTAGCTCAGGCTGACCTGGAATTCTCTATGTAGTCTGAGGATGGCCTCGAACTCATGGTGATCCTCCTACCTCTGCCTCCCGAGTGCTGGGATTAAAGGCATATGCCACCACACCTGGCTCCTCCTGTTTTAAAAAATATTTGACAGAAGGAGAGAGAATGGGAATGTCACAGTCTCTAGCCACTGTAAATGAACTCTAGGTGCATGCACCATCTTGTGCATCTGGCTTACGTGGGTCCTGGGGAATTGAACCCAAGTCCTTTGGCTTTGCAGGCAAGTGCCTTAACTGCTAAGCCATCTCTCCAGGCCCCTGAACTTCTCTTATGTAACACATCTCCTCTTCCTTCTTTCTACCCTTACCTGTCAGGATATCTCACATACTGATTTGGAAAATACAAGCCCTTTTTCCCCCCCTCTCCCTAAAAATAAAACAAAACAAAAATCCCCTACACTATAGCCACACACAGATTAGCATACATATGATTTTAGTAATTTTTTTTTTCAAGGTAGGGTCTCACTCTAGCCCAGGCTGACCTGGAATTCACTTTGTTGTCTCAGGGTGGCCTCAAACTCATGGCGATCCTCCTACCTCTGCCTCCCAAGTGCTACCATGCCCCGCTGATTTTAGTAATTTTTGAAGTTTTAATCTACAGTCAAAATACCAACATTTCCTTTCCATCTTTTACAAACCTTAGTTTTATCATCTACAAAATCAGGGTAACACTGTCTACTGGGATGGTGGGAAGGTCAACTGAGGCAATAAAAGTGAAAAATCACTCAACATAGTCTGTGCTATACACAGGCACCCATCAAGGTAGGTATTACCAATTATGCTGCCCCTCACAAGCAGAAAACCTCGGGGCAATCTTAACTCTGTTTCAGCATGTTCTCCCTGTCTCTACAGGTGTTACAGCCACTGCAGGCGATACAAGTATTGGTGAAATGGGTTCTGCTAAGATAAAAAGTTGAGAACAGTCTAGTGAGGACAGTACACAACAAAGGAATTCTAAGTTCTTTGCAATAAACATGGTGCAAAGTTGAGGGTAAAGACCGGATTGTTAGGTCTGTAGCACCCTCTAGTGGCCACAAAGAAGACTGCTTTTTCCTAGTTTCAAGGTAACTTGGATATATTAATCCTGTATTTTAGAAAATAAACAGTTTGCTTTTGAGTTTCCCCATTTTTATTTAAATTTAGACACTTTCGCACCTGTGTACAACGCATCTTGATCCCACTGCCCTGGCTTCCCCTTTCTCCCCTCTTGTCCTCCCATTATCCCCATACTACTTGTTTGACACATTGATTTAAATTGGGGTCGCCTGCATAATCATGGCAGGTTATTTACTGCAGAATGGGCAACCCATGAATGGCTATTCCGCTAAAGGACATGACTCCCTCTCCCCCAGAAACCACTGGTTCCCACTACTGACTTCGGGAGTTGTGGGGTCTGTGATTACTGACAGGCTCAGTCCTGTTCAGGGAAGCACATCTGCAGTGGGCTCACGAACTAGTGGAAGGGAAACAACAGCATACTAATTTTTATTTCCTGTTGAAGTATCAGTGCTGTTTGCTGTGTCTGGTTTACATGGGTGGTTTGGGAATTGAACTTGTAAAAAAAAGTCTTTAACCACTGAGTCCACCTTCCCAGACCCATCATTTTACTTTTTTGAGGCAGGGTCACACTCTAGCCCAGGCTGGCCCTGAATTCACTGCAATCTTCTACCCCAGCCTCCAAAGTGCTGGGATTACAGGCAAGAGCCACCATACCTGGCTTTGGTCTTTGTTTCTTTATGGAAAGGATTTTGGTATAAGTATCTTTCTGAAACAAAAACATTTTAAACCACAGAGTTATTTACAAGCCAAGGTAACAATTAAATATGCCTAAGACTATGAATCTATTCTCTGTGCAAGCCCTTCATTTTTATAATTATAATAAAAAGTTCAATTAACCAGAACCTCCAATTAACATGATTTCTCCCTCTTGCATTTCTATTTTTAGGACAAAGTAGAAAAAAATTGTAAGAAATTATTCATGTGAGGAACTTGGTTTAAAAATCTTATACAGCGTTTTCTTCTTGTTAAAAATTTTAAATATTTTATGAGAGGAAAGAGGACGAAGAAGAAAGAAGTAGAAAGGAGGAGAAGGGGAAAGATGGGGGAGGGAGAAGAGGAACAATGTGAATGTATACCAGGGCCTATAGCCATGGCAAACAAACTCCAGATACACATGCTACTCTGTGCATCTGGCTCTATGTGGATATTGGGGAATCAAACCCAGGCTGTCAGGCTTTGCAAGCAAGCACTTTTATCCACTGAACCACCTCTCTTCAGCCCATGGTGGGTTATTTAAGAATAAAATAGAATAGAAAGTATATTAAAAATATTTTATTTTTCTTTATTTGAGAGAGAGAGAGAGTGAGAGTGGGCACATCAGGGCCTCTAGCCACTGCAAACGAACTCCAGACACATGTGCCCCCTTGTGCATCTGGCTTACATGGATCCTGGGGAATTGAACCTGGGTCCTTTTGGCTTCGTAGGCAAGCACCTTAAACACTAAGCTATTTATCCATGCCCCAGAAACAGAACAGAAAGTATTTCTGTACCAGGATCATCAGCATGTAGAAAATGAAAATGTAATCATATAAAGGGCTGGAAGGGAATGAAAAAAATTATGTTAAAGAGGCAGAAATAATGAACTATTTTCTCTTTTTTATGCCACTTTCCTTATATTGTTTGTAAAATAAAACAACACTCAAAAGGGGCCAAGGTATAAACTCAGTACATATCTTACATCTTCTATCCTACACTTATAGTTATGAACCACAGAATCGAGATTATCAGAATCCTAAGCCACCATACCCTATCAAGGCAAAAACTAGAGAGCATATCATCTAGCAGGGGTGGCAACAAGAAAGGTTTCATCCATGTACATATATATGGAAGCATATATGCCATGTATGTTATATATGTGAACTTTTTTTCTTTGAGAAAGAGAGAGAGAGAGAGAGAGAGAGAGAGAGAGAATTGGCATGCCAGGGCCTCTGCCACTGTAATTGAACTCCCAACACTTGCATCACCTAGTGGTCATATGCGACCTTGTGCTTGCCTCACCTTTGTGGGTCTGGCTAACATGGGATCTGGAGAGTAGTGCAAGCAAGGGCCTTAACTGCTAAGCCATTTCTCCAGCCCTATGTGAACTTCTGATTAAGTGGAAAATATATTTATCAAGATGTTCCTCCTTCAGAAGCATCACTCTTACCTACTGAAAGTTTTACAGAGTTTATGTAAAATACAACATAAACCACTCCTGAAGCCCATTACGCCAAATACATATATTTAAAATACTGTTTATTTGTGATTTAACATTAATTAGCATAACATCTAAGAGCAATATCAGATAACTTTTATACATTTTCCACAGGACACAGGTTCATTGGCTCATTCATTATGCCAAAGCAAGTAAATAGAGGCATTAGCAAAAGGTGCAATAGTTTACTGTTGCGCTTAAAAAATATTTATGCACATTTAGATATATATATTTTTAAAAAGTATGGAAAAGCATAGTTCACAGGTTACTGTTTCCACATACATTGTAGATGTAGAACATAAAAATAAAATCCTAGTCCACAGTTAAGCAATGGAAGGTTTCCACTATGATAGAACACTGATTCCAGTAGTTAGTGAGATCTAGAATGACATTCCCACGCGCCCTTTCACTTTGCAGCAACACACACACACACACACACACACACACACACACACACACACACACACACAGAACCAGCCCAGAGTACACTGTAATCAGCGGAAGTTTTTGCATGCCAACTCCCCTCAGAACACTTGTGTTTATTTTTACCCACTGACCATTTTGGATCACTGACTTTACATTGATTTGTGACGTCACTTGGGAAAAGGGAGAAAACTAGATAAAGTCTAGATTGTAAATTTGTATTTACATGAGAAAGAAAGTCAACTGAAATTATTTTTTTTAAGTTTGAAAAAAAAATCAAGAAGTGGTAGTTTTCTCACTGGTGGGATTATATCTGCTGATGTCTTCTGGTGCTGCCCGCTAAAAATATTTAAGTTAGAAAGATTTGGCCCTTTTAAAACTCAAATACCAACCAAGATACTGATTTTTGGCAGAGAAACAGGGCTTTAGAGATCTGGGACATGTTGTCAACAAATCAAAATTTATATCCCTGTTGTGAATAAGCCAGAATTCTTTTCACATCACTTCTTCTGTCCCCTTACTTTTTCCTTTACTTTTTCCTTTCCCTTTCCCTCATTTTCTTTTCACTGGTTACCTCAGAGATACTCTCCAGTCATTAGTGATACTAAGAGAAAAAGACATTATAAGGCTCAAATATGAATCTAGATATACCTTTATATGCCTTTTTGATGCCAAGTCCCTGGATTCTTGAGTCAGACTCAGTACCAAGCAGCCACAAATATGCTCTACTGTTAAATGATTGGCTAATATGCATATGACACTCTTATACTGAAAGGTATACAAACATTTCAACATACAAAAATTGTTTTTGCCAGAGTTAAACTAAATAACTCATGTTATGTGTACAAAATCCCCTTTGTGAAAAATAAGGGGCTTTCTAAACTAATAAAAAAGGAAGTTTTCAAAAATTATAGTTTTTTTAAAATGACTTTTTTTTGGCAAACAAAGTTACTTCAGGTGAGGAAATTTTATACTATGAATAAAATTCCAAAGAATTTTTTTTCTCAAAACTTTAAAAAAATTATGTGCCAGTGTATACTAATGCTATAGATTCTTGTCTTAGACGCTTTTAAAGCATTTTACTAATGCCCACTGAAACACTGGTGACCCAAAAGACACAGTCAGTAACCATGACAAAAATCATAGTCTGACTGCCAAGTGAGGCAGGTGGTGAAATAAAGTCTCACATTCTCAGACAATTCTTTCTAACAGATATAATGGACAGGGTCTGAAGTAGTACAGATAGATATCTGTTAGTGACGGACTCTAATGCTACTTCATGAGGGCAGAACTAATTAAAACTAGCAAATGTTTTAAAAAGTCACAGCCAGTTTTGGACATATAAAACGAGAGATGAATTTGAAAACTCTTTTTCATAATATGTTTTTCTTTTAGTAAAACCTCTTTCCAGTTTTTAAAGTCCAGTTTGCTACATATCCTCAATCTGATCTACCACTGTGAATTTAATGATCAACTTAAATGTGGTATGTCAATGTGCAATGTCACAATATAATAAAGTTACAAAAAGACTCCTTAGGCTTCAACTTTCTCCTTTTTTTTGTTTTTCTTCAGAAAAGAAGGAGTGCGGAATTTCTTCTTTTTCTTGGATGGCGATTTTGAAGGTGAGCCATCAGGTGACAGGACTTCTTCAATTTTTTCTGGAGACTTAATGGTAATCTCGATGTTTTCTATGGTCGTGCTTGTAGTTAATCTACTCACTCGCTTTGCAAGCTCATCTTCAACATCATGCATATCATCTTTGCCATTCACTACCATGACAGGCACTTCCATGGACATGAAGCTCTTAGAAAACAGCTCATGGTTTTCTACAAAAGAGGGGAGAGTTAGGAAGTTATTTTACATAGCCAACATTTCATTTTAGTTTGAAACAACAAATGTTTTAGCAATGTACTAAGGCATTCCTTTAGTTCTATTGAGAATAGATGATTATTTTGATAGCCTATGGATCTATTAGCATGAAGCTAATTTTTCCAAATGTTAGAAAGAACGAGAGGCAAAGAACGAGAGGAAAGATGTGAAACCAGAGTCAAGCTACATAATTCTAGTTTGATGACATGACATTTCATTGTAGTATAAATGAAGACAACATACTTTATTTTTGATCTGTTGATAATCAACACTGAAAACATTCATGGCACTGATTAGACAATGCATGACATGCCAAATCAATGTTTAGTTCCAGAAATTCTTTTTTTTTTTTTTTTTTTTTTTTTTTTTGTTATTTTGAGGTAGGTTCTTGCTCTTGCCCAGGCTAACCTGGAATTCACTATGTAGTTTCAGGGTGGCTTTGAACTCACAACGATCCCCCTACCTCAGCCTCCCGAGTGCTGGGATTAAAGGCGTGTGCCACCACGCCCAGCTTAGTTCCACAAATTCTTTAAAACTATGGGTTACTAAAACACAGATGAAAGTAAGTCAATATAAATGTCCACAAAAATAGTACCCCATTTAAGAAAATATATAAAACTGTTGGGGGATTTAAGCAAAAATCCCTAACAAACTTACTGTGAACAGTGTTCAATTTCTTACATGAGAACAAACGACAGGAAGACACTCAAGACAGTTCAGTGAGTGCTAGGGAAGTGACAGTGAATACCTTCTGAGTTTTCAGGGACATTGTGCGGTGACTGAGTTTGAGACTGAATTTGTGAAACAGATGAAGCGTCATCTGAGAGTAATTCTTGCTCAGCATCTGTTGGGTAAGAGTTTAGTTAAAGCCATGCAAAACAAAGCAAGGAAGCTCGAGATTTCAGGGAAGTTAGTGCATGTATCAAATGCCTGAGCACAAAGAGATGCAAAATTCTTCAGCTACGAGCTCAGCATGCTGACAGTTAAACCATATGCCAATAATTATGCATTCAGGAGATTAATTTGTTAAAACATGTGGCTGCTAATAATAATTGCACATACAGGGTTACAAAAGAAGCATGGCTGTTGGTAGCTCAGGCAAAGAATATATGCATTTAGCGTTTGCTCATGTTAAGTAACCAAAATATACATACTCAGATAAAAGAATTATGAAGCCTCATCAATGCTGTTACATTAATGAGGCAGAATGCTTCACTGAATTTCTGAAAAATTTCCAACTAGTGATTTCCCTCAGAGCAGTATTAGGGAGCCAATCCAGGAGGTCATGATGGATATAAAATAATCTTCTTATTACATATGAAAAAAGTTACTTATGAAAGGTGATAGTTTTAGAGAACATTTGTTACCTGGCATCTTTAGGCTTTCAAAAAATAAGATTAAAGAAAGAGATTTTACAAAACACAAAACAAAAAAGATAAAGCTTCTACTTTCATGTCAGAATAAACAAGTTCAATATGCTGAAACATTTAGTGTAAGTACCTTAATGAGTGAGGAAGACTCATTTTTGTGATGAAGACATTATTAGTACACTGATTAAAAATGGCTTTTTGGATAATCCACATGCCATTAGCCCCTCTTCCATGGTAATTAATATAGGTAAGAACTGGGCTGGAGAGATGCCTTAGCGGTTAAGGCAATTGCCTGCAAAGCCTAAGGACTTAGGTTCAATTCTCCAGGTCCCATGTAAGCCAGATGCACATATTGGTGCATGTGTCTGGAGTTCATTTGCAGTGGCTAGAAGCCCTGGTGTGACCATTCTCATTCTCTCTCTGACTATAATAAATAAATAAAAATAAAATCTTAAAAAAAATACATATATAGGCAAAAATTCTGAAACTAGGACCAGGAAGATGACTCAGTGGTTAGAGGTGCTTGCTTGCAGAGCCCAGGTTTGTTTTTCTAGTTACCCACGTAAAGCCAGTGTACAAAGTGGTGTGTCTGGAGTTTGTGTGCAGTGGCAGGAGGCCCTGGTATGCCTATTCTCTCTCTCTCTCTCTCAAATAAATAAATAAATGTAGAAAAATATATGCAACTGTTGGGTTCTGTTTTGCTCTGGGTGAACATTTTAACTGTGTGCTACAGTTGAATTAAAGCTCTTGTCTACCTCATATCTTCTACCCTGAATGCCTCCTTATCCAGATGTGTATCATAGACAATTAATCTTGTATTTTTTAGGTCTGAAGCTTATTCAGAGACCTAGGATTGAGAAACTCTACTAAAAGTTCTTGTCCTAGAGGAAAAGGGAGATAGTACTCAATTAGTTAGATTTTTTTGTTTTTTGTTAATAATGACTTTGACTGTCTTTATCATCCAACTCAGGGTACTCTATTGTTGTCAGTGTATTTATCCCAGGCTTAACACAAAAGTTAACTAACCTTCCAGGCCTTGCTGCTTTCTTTCGATTGTCTTCTTGTAGTCTTCAAGTTCTCCTTCTGTGAAATGACTGAATGGGTTAGGAGGAGCTGGTGGGCCTTGATCATCATCTTCAAACTGCATGGTCTGACAAAGAAGAACAAGTCATTACCAGGAACTTTACATAGACTTTTCCAACTACCTCTTTAAATACACACACATGTACACGTTTGTGATAACTACCTATTTACATAAACACATGCATTCATGCATGCATGTGTGTGTGTGTGTGTGTGTGTGTAATATCCTTAAATGTTTGGGAGTTCCAACTTCACAACAGTTATAAGAAACCACAAAATGAGGATGGTGGCGCACGCCTTTAATCCCAGCACTCAGGAGGCAGAGGTAGAAGGACCACAGTGAATTTGAGGCCACCCTGAAACTACATAGTGAATTCCAGGTCAGCAGAGGCTAGAGCAAGATCCTATCTTGAAAAAACAAAAAAGAAATGACAAACAAAATGATTCTTTATTTAAAAAATAATCTTAACAGATTAAGAAAACTAGAAAGAACTATCATATGATCCAACTACACCAATCCCTGGGTATATACCTGAAGGAATCAAAGTCAACATACAATAGCAATACTTGTACACATACCATCTTTACCAAGACACTATTCACAACAGGCAAATCATGAATTAGTCCAGGTGTATCAACATATGAATGGATGAAAAAATGTACACATACACAAAGGACTATTAGCCAGCCATAAAGAACACTGAAATCAAGTCAGTACAAGACAATGGAGGGCTGGAGGGATGGCTTTAGCAGTTAAGGAGCTTGCCTGCAAAGCCAAAGGGCCCAGGTTCGATTCCCCCATGACCCACATAAGCCAGATGCACAGGTGGCACATGCATCTGGAGTTTGTTTGCAGAAGGTGGAGGCCTGGTGTGCCCATTCTCTTTCTCTCTCTGTCTCTCTCTTGTAAATAAAGTTAAAAAAATTTAAAAAAAAATTAAAAAAAGGAAAATGGATGTAACTGGAGATCATGCTTAGTGAAATATGACAGATCCAGAAAGACACATATCACGTTTCCCCTCATCTATGAAATCTAGAATTTAGGAAAAAAGTTCATGAAAGTAGAAAGGTGACAGGGAAAAGGGTGGGTGCTGAGAGAGGTGGGAGAGAATAAAGGGGTCAAGTGAACTGAGCAAAGACATCTAGAGATTATTACACTCAACAGCTTCAGAATACCCATCCTTCTCCAGCTCCTGAATCTTTTTCTAAACTAGATCCTATTTTAAGACATGAACAAATATTTTTAAAATTTTATTTATGTGTGTATGTGTGTACATATGCACGCATGTATGTATGTACCCAAGTGTGTGTGGATGTGCTGGTCGCATCACCACTGCTCACATGTGGTGGTCAGAGAGTAACCTCAGGGATTTGTCTTCTTCCAGCTTTTTCTTGAGGCAGGATCTCTTTGCTCCACCTCCGAATGCCATGAGCACACTGGGATCACATAGGCATGCCCCACTTTGCATTCTGCTTTACACGGGTGCTGAGGAATTGAACTTGGGGCCACCAGATTTACAAGCAAGTGCCTGTAACTGCTGAGCTGTCTCCCCAACCCTAAAACAAGTCTTAAATACCAAAATATTAAAATAATTTCTTGTATCTTATCAGATCATAATGGAATAAAACTAGATATTAACAACCTGAGAAACTACAGAAAATATCCAATTACTGCATTACTGAAGAAGTCAGAACAGAACTTTTAAAATTCAAGATATCAAGTTATACAGCATATATGGGACATAGCATTTCCACCTGATCTATAGTGTAGTTTAACTCTGATGTTCTTCTGTTGATTTTTTTTTTTTTTTTTCGAGGTAGGGTCTCACTCTAGCCCAGGCTGACCTGGAATTCACTATGGAGTCTCAGGGACTATGGAGTCTCAGGGTGGCCTTGAACTCACAGCAATCCTCCTACCTCTGCCTCCTAAGTGCTGGGATTAAAGGCGTGTGCCACCACGCCCGGCTTTCTGTTGATATTTTTGTCTGGAAGATATACCTATTGGTGAGAGAAAGGTTCTGAAGTCACCCATTATTACTGTATTTGGAGTCTATCTTACCCTTTATGCTCAGTAGTATTTATTTTATGAAACTGGGTGCACAAATATTTATAATTATTATATTCTCTTGATTGCTTCCTTTATGAATAGGAAGTGACTTTTTGGTCTCTTGATTAACTTTGGCTTGAAGTCTGCCTTGATGTGAATATAGCTATTTCTGCTAGTTTTTAAAAAATTTTTATTTATTTGAGGGAGGGAGGGAGGGAGAGAACAGGCACTCTAGGGCCTTTGGTGGCTGCAAACAAACTCCAGACGTGTGCACCCCCTTGCATGCATGTGTGAAATCATGCACTTGCATCTGCATTTTATAAACAGGCTAATGCCCACCTATTAAAAAAGTAACCACTGTTTATTTTTAAGATTCTCTACATTTTCTAATCTCTGATATTGGGAACCATATAGTGTTCTACAATATAAATGACAGAGTTTTGTCTCCATAACTGAGATATAAAGCATTTATGGTATTTATGGATATACTGGATTTGTTGGAATGAATTAAGGTCAAGAGAAAGCAGAATAAATATGCTATTTTTGAGATAAAGTCTTACTGTGCTGTCCAAGTTGTTTCTTCCAGAGTCAGTGGGGTTACAGGTGTGTGTGACTCATGTTATTTAGAAACATGGAAGTAAATGCTAGAAGTCATTGAAGGAACTGGAAGCCCCCTGGTTTCTGTACACACATACACAGACATGCATATGTACATACATGTATATATACCACACACACACACACACACACACACACACACACACACACACACACACATCATAGTTAAAAAGCAAAGATACTATGTGGCAGATAGAAAACAAAGATCATGCTGCTTTCAACTTACAGAAGGAGGCTTTTCCACAACAATTCCGGCCAGCAGCTGAGACTGTGGGCCTGCTGTCTTCAAGTCATATCGGTTTTGTTCCCGAATCTGAATTGAGACAGTGACAAGTTCTGGGTAAATGTGCAGACGACCTTCACCTTCACCTTCACTTCTCCAGGAAGCTCACTGTGTGCTGTTCCCAAGTAAGTCTCTTCAATTCCCATCTTCACGAAGACCCCTTTTCCCATGCCAACCCTCACATTAATCTCTTCCTTTCATGCATGTGATTCCCTATTGTCTTATATGGTGGCGAGCTGCACTTTGCTCTCTTACTGGGGCTCTCTAAAACAAAATAACCCTCCTCATGTAACCTGTTTGCCAGTGACTAGCATGGGGCTAGAGGCATTCAATCAAGCTAAAATTACTGCATTTAACTTTTAGGTATTCAAATTCCTAAGCTTATCATCAATTTCAATCACTGTGACTTGAACATGGAACAGACGCTAAGTGTCTCTGGACTCAGAGGACTTGTCTTACCTTATTTCTTTTTTCTAGCACCTCACTTGGGTTTGTGTTTAAAGGAACAAATTGGTTGGGATCTTCAATTTTGATAGGTGTTCCACTACTAACTTTAGAGGAGTCTTCCGCTTTCATCCACTACAGAATAAAACATTTTCTAAAATGAGACTTTTATTAAGGAAATACAGATACTGAGTAACTTTTTATTACTGCCAGTCAAATTTTACTAAGTAACATCCTACTGGCTTTTACCTCATACTAGTCAGAAAAAATCATTCACTTAAACAAATACTATGACAGTTCATATGAAGACTCAATTACAGTGCTGACTAAGTTTTTTCTTCTTGACAACTGATGCTGCTGCTGAAACTATTTCAAACAGACAGACTGACAGACAGCAGGATTGTATATTATGTAATACTCAAGAGTTCTGTTTCCTGCACTGAATTATATTAGATGACAATAGCCAAAAAGTCACTAAAAAGGATTCGAGAAATCTCTTAAAGATACAATGTTCTAGGTCTAGGCTTTGTTTTTAGTTTTGCCTTACAGAAAAGGCAGAAGTCCTAATCAGATTTTATAAAGGATAATCTGGAGATACGTAGCATGATAGATCCAGAGGATTTGCAGGGCCCTGTGTAAGTCATTTTTTACTCCAAAGTACATAACTTAGAGAAGACAAATACTGAACACCATTAATCATGGCTGACCATCCTCTGTCAAGTTGAATTCTGGGAAACTTACGAGTTTAATTATGTTCTTTTCCTGGAGATAAGACATCTTATAGATGAGGAATAAATACCTAAGCTTTTCTGTTGAATGGCACTGATTATATGACAAGTTGGATTGTTATGAATGACCAAAGAATGTTTGCTATATTCTAAATCTGAAGCAATACTCTAACAAAGATAAAACCACCCAATTCTCAACCTGTGAGAGCTTGTCTAAAATAGCTATATATACTAGTTCAGGCATCTTTAGTGGAATTCACTTATTTTATGATAATCTTTATCGTCCTAAAGCACTGGAGAAATATAAGCTATACAACAGTATCATGTACTTGTAGGAACCAGGCTCTTGGCTTTCAAACTTTGACTTTACCATTAAAAAGCAATTAGCCTTTCCTGCTTTGGGTTTCTCATCTACAAAAGAAAAAACAGTCTCTGTTCCGCAATAGGATAACTAAATTGGTCATGTATGACACACAGGACAATGCTTTACAAAGTTAATAAGTGACTGTGATATCATTTTTAAGTTATATTCAAATTTCCTAATAAGACATTGAACATACAACTGATGAGTAACTAAGCAAAATATTTAGTGAAGGCAAGCTGTGTAGAATAGCAGCATACTGTGATCTTGGTCCTGGGACTGGTTTCCCCGTTCCGAGACTCCTCGGGCACATTAACTTTCATGTAAGTATTTGGAGAGTTTAGCCATCTCGTTTTTTCACGCTGCTGTCTCTGAGCCATGTACTTGAGAGGAGAAAGTGGCACTGTATCATCTTCAAAGGAAAAAGCAGTCACAGTTGCTGGGATTTCCACATCACTCTTGTGCCTAGGCTTCTCACGAATGAGAGGATGCCTGTATGCATAGCCTGTTCTGTATCCCTAAGGGAGGGAGGAAGAAACCACATTTGAAGCAATCAAACCTGTACCAACACAGCATTTTTTTAAACGAATGATTCAAAAAGATCCCTTTGTTGAAAAATAAAGGGAAAATATCCTTCCAGACTTCCACATAACCTCCTCATAATACTACAGTTGAAATTAAGCAAATTTCAAGATCTGGTTAAAATGGACTCCAGCTGGCATTCTAACTTCTACTCATACAAGTTCTGGCAAAGGTAACTTCTACACGTCTCACCAGAAACATGTTTCTACCTACAAAGTGGCTTTGGGAAAACCAAAGCTCAGTGCTCATTTAAGTCTTTCTTTTTGGATCTGAAGACAATCTGACTTCTGACCCCTTCTGGAAGAGGATAAAAAAATCTGAGATAACATTTACCAAACCATATATCTGATAAGGGGCTATAATCAAAAATATTTAAGCAGCTAAGTCAACTAAGTAACAAGAAGCCATCCAATTAAAACACAAGCAAAAGATCTGAATAAGTAATTCTCAAAAGATAACACTCAGATAGCTAAAACCTAGATATATGAAAATATGCCCACCACCACCAATCACTGGAGAAATGCAGATTAAATGGTATCTGTTAGGACGTCCATTATCAAGAAAATAAGGGGTAAGAATTGGAGAGGATGAGAGGAAAAGGAAACCCCTGGGTACTGTTGCTGGGGCTGTAAATTAGTATAACCATTATGGAGAGTCCTTATAAAATTAAAAGGAGAGCTACTACTTTTAAAAGTAATCCTACTACTGGATATATCTCCAACAGAATGTAACTCAGTGTGATGAGACTACACTCCCATTTTCACTGAAGCACTAAGTCACAATAGCTAAGATGGGGAATCAAAGTATGTGTCTGTGAATAAATAAAGAAAATGTGGTACACAATACTTCTGTTAACAGTGGTTAGCTTTGGAAAGGGGCAAGCTTTCTATTGTATATTCTTTTGTAAACTTTAAGTCTGAATTTAGTATGTTTCAATAAAACACACATAAAATATAAGGGGAAAATAAAATGAGGTACACACACACAGGAATACTATACTACCTTTGAAAAGGACACTCTGACACTGGTGACAAGGATGTACACAGGAGACATTAGGAAAAGTGAAACAAGCCAGGCATTGAAAGATAAATACCACATGATCTCACCTGCAAGTGGAATCTAAAAGAGCTGAACTCATACAAGCAGATTCAAGTGGTGGTTACCAGTGGACAAAGGTAGGAAGTTGGTCAAAGGATACAAACTCTAGTTAGACAGGAGGGTTAAGTTCAAGAATATACTGTATAATATTGTGACTATAATTAATGACAGTGTGCTGTATTCTTGAGAAAAAAGGTAACATCTACATATTTATTTCTTTGAAATGAGGTCAAATCACACAGAAATGTGGTGTGGTCAAGTTAGGAGCATGTTTTTCTTTTTTAAATATTTTATTTATTCATGTACTTGAGAGAAGAGGAGAAAGAGCAAAGGAGAGAATAGGCATGCCAGGACCCCCTTCCACTGCAAATGATCACCAGCACCTGTGCCACTATGTGCATCTAGCTTTACATGGGTACTGAGGAATTGAACCTGGGCCATCAAGCAAGTGCCTTTAATTGCTGAGCTGTTTCTCTAGCCTAGGAGCATGTTTTAAAATGAAAGGGAGATGGAAGGATCTTTTGACTCTGGAGACATGAAACCTAGGTCTATGTTCAATTGTTCACCTACCAGATTGTCCAGAGTCCTCATCAGCCCTTCAAATTCAATCTCGCCAATCTTCCATTTCTGATGGGAACCCATATTAACGCCCCCTCCTCCAGATACTGCCACACCATAAGTGGAAGCTTTATACTTATGAAGATCCAGCACAAGTAGATTGTCCACTCCACCTGCCCCAGCTATAGCCCGCACCTGTAATCGATGAGATATAGACACACACAACACTGTCAATATCGTAACAAGTATTTGACTCTCAGAAAGCCAGTTTCAATGTGGCAAACACCCACAGTGCCTGTCAGGCTGCTGCCAGCAAAGAGAAGGCAGCAGCCAGAGTTTCTTTCCATTGGTCTGGAAACAATAACTTCCAGGACTGTCACGCTTCTGCAGGAAAACACATTTAGAACCACACCTTTTACCTTATTTCAAATAACTGAGTTTTCTTACCAAATTTTAAAGTTCTTTTCTTTTCTTTTTTTTTTTTTTTTTTTTTGAGGCAAGCCCAACAGACTGGCCTTTTGTTGTTGTTGTTGTTGTTAAATGAGAGAGAGAAAATGAATTGGCATGCCAAGGCCTCCAGCCACGTAATCAAACTCCAGATGCATGCGCCACCTTGTGCGCATGTGTGACCTTGCACATGCTTACATGGGATCTGGGGAGTCGAACATGGGAACTTAGGCTTCACAGGCAAGTGCCTTAACTGCTAAGCCATCTCTCCAGCCTAAAGTTCTATTCCTGAAATTTTCCTTATAGCTATCTAGTTAATAATTTTGCTGAAAAGTATTTTCTATTTAGTTTTTTGTTTTTTTTTTTCCAATCACAGCCTCCAGAGTGCTTGGATTAAAGGCATGCACCACCACACCAGGCTGAAAGGCATCATTTTAAGGAATATTTAGGATATCTAGGCAGAAGTTGACAGCTCATTGTCTTCACTAAGCCTTTCATAGACCCACCTAAGAGGATGTTAAAGCACAAGAGAAGCTGTTCGAGACTAGGTAAAGTTTCTAGACAAAGACTGAGAGTCCTGGTACATGCCTGAGACCCCAGTATGGCCAAGGCCGAGGGCTAGCATGGGCAACTTTATCTTGAAAAAAGTTGGTAGAAAGTCCCTCCCCCCCCCTTTCTTGTAGTCCTTTGAATACATTAGGATTATTGTTATTTATTTCAAGAAAATTTCAGAGGGAGAAAAAACGGCTAATAAATATCCAACCTATTACAAAACAGAAGCTGAGGGATTGTTGAAAACTGCTTGAGTTCATAGAACCTTTGGCTCTAGGTTTAGCTTTTACAGAAGTGACCAGAGCACACCCCATCTTTGATAATGTATAGTTGCCTTTATTTCTCAGTCAGGACTCCCAGAGGGAAAGCAAAGCAGGACTGTAGAGAAAATGACATTCATAAGGCCCTTAGACTTGTGGATATGTGAATGTAATGTGCATATAATATAATGTGAATGTAAATGTGTAATTTCCTCTCCTCCTCTTTTCAATTCCAAGAGATAACTGAGTTGACAACCTTTTTTACTTGAATGAAGGAGAACTTCCATTAAGACCAAACAAAAAGCCACTGGTCAATAGGGCCTTGAAAGTAAGCAAGCACAAGATCCAACTAAACAATCAAGCAATAAAAAGAAGGGGATGGCTTTTCCTACCTGAATCTCACAGGCCATCTGCACATTAAAAATGTAATGAAAAGCCTCCTCAAGTGTTTCTCCAAGTGCTACTACGCCATGATTCCTGAGCACCAGCACCTGGAACAGAGCCACAGAGCATCGCTCTCAATAGCTGCCACAGCTCACACTGTTTTCATCATAAGCAACAGCAACAAAAACAGCTTCTTAGATATGGACTCCACTACAACATACCTTACAACTTGGCCCCAGAACTTTCTGCAGTTCAATTCTTTCTTCCTGTTCATCAAGTGACCCCTGGTAGTCATAATAGGCAACCTCTCCAAGAATAAGGGACTCTTGAGAAATTGGAAGAATTCCACACTTCATGGAAGACACCTATTTGATTTGTTCCAAGATAGCACACTGAGTTACTGCACAGTCACAGGAAGCTGATTTTTTTCTTTTTTTCTTTTTTTAGGTAGTTCAAGAAGCACTGGCTTACAGCATACCTCCCAGTTCAGTTCTTCACCTCTTCCAGAAAGTGGGACAAAAAGATCTTAGGAGATACAACACAATCTAAAAGTGGTGTCAAATATCAAATATTATGGAAGAAGTTTTACTCTAAAAACCTCAATGACTCAATTATTAAGTTAGTTTGTTTTTAAATCCATATGTTATTTCTCTGGTTGTTTTCTAGACTGGTAGCATTTGGGTCCATGAGCCTTTCTGGCTCAGGTTAGCATTTTTAAAAATAATTTTATTTATTTATTTGCAGGCAGAGAGATAAAGAAGAGACAGAGAAAATGGGTTCGCAAGGGCCTCCACCTGCTGCAACCGAACTCCAGAGGCACGTGCTTTACATGAGTACTGGGGAATGGCACCTGGTTTGTTAGGCTTTGCAGGCAAGCGCCTTAACTGCTAAGCCATCTATCTAGCTGTGGTGGCTTGAATAGAATAGATGGCCCCCAATATATTCAGTTGTTTATTTGTTTGTAGTTTGCATCTGAAGCCACCTGGCTGGAGGCAGTGTCACTGGGTGGATCTTAAGGTGTGGTGGTGGGTTTCAGATTTCAATCTAAAGATATGCAAAGTGTGCCTAGCTGGAGTTCCTGAAGTGTGCTGTGGCTTTTGGCTTGTACTTCTCTCTCTCTGCTTGGTCCTGTGAAGGCAGGCCAGCTTCTTCTGCCATTATGGAACTTCCCCTGGATCTGTAAGCTTCAATAAATATCCCTTCCTCCATAACTGTGCTTGGTCTGGAAGTTCATCTCAGCGAACTTGAAGCTGTCTGAAACACTAGCCCCTTGGGTTACTATTTCAACTTGAATTTTGAATGGCAAGGTGTGAAAGAGTACACTGTAAAGCATCAGATGGGAAAGTCATGGAAACAATACATTTTCCAGTCATCACTGGTCTGCCCTGGGCTAACTTACAGCTGCTGTAGCGAGGGTATGGATATGTATCACACATTTCACATCAGGACGTGTTGAGTAGATTGCAGCATGGGGACTGAATCCCGTATGGTCAATTTTCAAATTAGTACTTCCCTGGTCAACCACTTCTCCTATTATATTGACTTTCACCTGGAAAAGTCAGAAGGACATATTTAACCAATACATATATACCAAAGTTCATCTGTGCCCCACTAGTTAGCCCAGGGAGTGGCCAACTTGGGTAAAAGGCCATATAATAAATGTTTTCGACTTTATGGGCCTCTGTTGCAACAACTGAGCTCATCTCTGCAGTATAAAAGTAGTCAGAAACAATTTGTAAAAGAAAAGGTTTGGCTTTGTTCCCATAAAATTTTATTATAAAATAAGCAGTGTGCAACAAAAGTTAATATTTAGCAAGAATCACAGTTCCCAAGGAGCCGAGTAACAAGCTTGTCATCTTCAGAGGTTTAGACAAATCCAGCACTGATTGAGCTGGCTGGAAAACTCCCAGTTGCTAACACTGCAATACCTAGAACTGGGTTGCTCCAGGTGATCTAGGAACCCAGGAGAGGCTGGCAATGCAGTTGTGCAGAAGAGAAAATACTACATTAGGTCCTATACTCATACCAACTAAACTGTTTAAATTATACTATAGGATGTACCCTGAACGCATACAAGGTCAGCCAATGGCACACACCTTTAATCCCAGCACTTGGAAGGCACAAGTAGAAGTGCTGTGAGTCTGAGGCAAGCCTGGAGTTAAAGAATTCCAGGTCAGCCTGGGCTAGAATGAGACCCTAATGGGGGGGGAGTTTGTGGGTAGGAATACAAGGACAAGGTGGAAAATATCAAAAGATTCTCCTAAAAAATAAACAGGTTAAATTATAATTCCAGCTCATTTATTAGTCTCTTCACCCTATTTTTTCTTAAACCTAAAACTTTTGTTAAGAATTAACATAATTTTCCAACCCCTTCACTGTTCTTTATGAATGATTTTCTATCCACACCTTTTTCTTGGTCCACCCTATCCTATAAGCTAAGGGTGGTCAGGGAAATTCAGAAAAGGTAAGAAAGAACTAAAAGTTATACCAAATTGGAGGCTGTGGCTTCAGAAAAAGAAAGGCCTCTAGGAATTATTATAATGTGGTCTTGCTCCTTACTTATTCTTACCTGAAAGAAAACAACAATAACAAAAACTTACTTTAAGATACTCATATTTTACAGCATCAATGTGCCTAGAAAACTTGCCAGTGACTAATTATAAGGATGGAGGGGGACAACAAAGCAAAAATTCTAGGTCTATGGTGTGAACCTGTCCTGAAGTTTCTAGGTCTCAAGCACTTGCTAAAATTTCCACACTATTTCCTCACTTGCTGGACTTACCTAAGTGCCACTTTGGTTTCTAAGATGGCTACTTTATCAATACGATACTACCAATATCAGCATTACTCAGCAGAATGTGGTAATGATCATAATTTGAATTTATAACCTGGAAATTCAGGGAAAATGGGCAGGAAAGAGGATAAAATCTCTTCCTGTAGGGGCTGGAGAGATGGTTTGATAGCTGTGAAGCCTAAGGCCCGAGGTTTGCTTCCCCAGGACCCACGTAAGCCAGATACACAAGGTGGCACATGTGTCTGGAGTTCATTTTTAGTGGCCAGAGGCCCTGGCACACCCATTCTATCAACTAAATAAATAAATAAAATATTTAAAAAATCTCTTCCTATAAAGGAGTTAGGTAGATATAAAGTAGAAACTAAGAAACGGATAGGGAAAAAGAAAAAAAAAAAAGATTGTTGGTAGACTACAGAATGTGTTTATGCCATTTGCATCACATAACATATTGATATGTTTTCCATTCCCAATAGTGTCCTGTTTCCAAGTGTGCCAAAGTTAAAACAGATGATACTGAAAAGGAAAAGTGTATTTGAAAGATGAAACCAACATAGGAGAAACTTCACTGGCTGCTTTTTTAGTTCCAAATGCTTTTTAATGCCACTGATGTTTAGGAACAATTAACACGGGACAGGTCGTTTCTTCCTGGACATAGGAACAACACAGACAGTGAAGGGGAAGAACTGTAGTCTCTCCCTTGGAGATGTAAGTTGTGATCCAACATGCTGGGTTCAGAGAACAAATTCAGAAAACAGGATTTCCACATAAAGTTGCCTTCTAGTTGGAATTTTAGAAAAAGGAACCAAAAGCTGAAGGACTCACTGAGATATATGTATTTGCAAGGTGTGCCCATCCAAACAAATCTGCAAGTCTGTACAGGCTGGCAAGTTTACAGCGAGTAAGTTTTTCTCCCTTCACGTATGAGGATGTATCTGCACCAGGAAGGTCATTGATAGGTGTGACCATGCCAAGACCTAAAAGGAAAAATTGTGGAGAGATCTGAGTCAAATAACCCTTTAACCTGGAAATCTGATGCTAGGAAGTGGCTTGTGGCTGGGAGTATCTATCCTTGTGTACACCGATAAAGTTCAGATCACTATCTTACAATACTTTATTCACTTAATTTTCAGAGTACAAATAAGTATCAGTGATCTTCACTGATGGCTTGATATAAGCTATTTCATCTAATACTCACTGGGGTGTAACTATGCCAAAGGATCACATCACTGGCAAAAAATACTTAGATGAACCCAAAGGTTAAATGTTAATAAATACTGAGGTAATTTACTGTAGGATGAAAAGGCATTGTCAGACAGTAATTTCTTTTTTTAGACAGTTATTTCTAATATCTTTTTTTTACTTATTCAAACACAAAAACCATTTCAAACAGAAAAGCATGCATACAAATAATAGTGTGACTTCTGCCCGGCTGAAAGTCTCTGATGATCCAAATGTCAAGTTCATTTGTTACCAAGTTCAAAGTTCAGCTTTTGTTCAGTCTTCCTTCTTCTTGATCTCTTTATAGACTGATGTTATTTACTCTAGAATAAGTCCCCAAGCCGGGAGATACTGTGCTGGACTTCTGGCTCCCTTTCACCTGCTTCTGTTCACCTTCTCAGGCACTCTCTTCTGTTTCCTACCCAAAGCTGAGTCTCCGCTACATGAAACATCCTCTGAAGCTTCTCTAATGCCATTTCTAAGTCAGTCACTTGATCTTCCTATCCCACCACCTCCTCCCCATTCTCCAGATGCTATTCCTAACTCCTGCAACACAGTAACATTAAAATTTTAAAAGGGTCTAAAAGTGATTTTACCTTCTCTCTTCCATTTTCCTTATCTTCTTTCTTTTATTATTCTAATATTGACAACATTACAATTTCTGCAAGCTTAATCCTTACCAATTTTTACTTCTTAATTCTTCCTGCACCACCACTAGTAACATACTATTATGCTCCATCACTCTTATTGACAAGGTCCCCCCCACTTTCCAGGCTGGATTTAGGCCTTACATCATATATAGACCCATGGAGTAAGCCTCTCCTTCTTGTTTGCTCCTCCTGCCTGTAGCCCTTCTCAGTAAATCCATTCAGCATAAAGCCATTAGACTGTTTCCCAATGCACCGCTTTTAGCATGAGACTACAAGGCCTGTAAGAACTTTTAAAGAGAAGCTGCAAGAGCCAGGCATATGGTGCATGCTTTTAATTACAGCAGGAGGAGTGGAGTTCAAGGCCATCCTTGGCTACATACCAAGTTCAAGGCCAGTCTTGTCTATATAAAATCCTGTCTTAAAAAAAAAAAACAGAAGTTACAAATGTGTGATCTTCTAATTGTGAAATGTTGAAAATTTACTCAAAGAATGTTATATACACACACATCAAACTTCCAACCCTGTCTGTGGTATAATTTATACACTACCACATTAAAATAACACTACATTATTTGGCCCTATGTTTCTGCTCTGATTTTGCTCTACTTGCCCCTTTGAAAAGCACACTCCACACCATTACCATTATTTCTGGGCCTTGGAGAGGCTAAACTCACTCCTGGCTTTCTTCTATCAGAAACCTGTATGAGCTGCCTGGACTTAAACATTTGTTTTTCAGCAGGACATGACACCCCCTGTTATTCAGATTTCAGTTTACATGTGACCGCTTCAGAGATGTTTTCTCTGATGACCTAGTCTACCGTTGTCACCTAGTTGTTCTCAGTCTCATAACCATGTCAGTATTCTTTGCAGAGTGCTCCCTATTATCTTGTCACATTATTTATTTAGTGTATTGTCTAATTCCATAAGAAAGGGAATCTTGTCAGTGCTGTTTAGCAGTGTACTTTGTCCCTAAAACAGCGCTTGGCACAGATGCCTGATGTTATAGAAAGAGAATAAAATTAGCTTTACCTTTGAATTTTTCTTTTTCTATTGGTAGAAGGCTTTTCTAAAGCTCGGCTTTAGTCATTCTTTCCCTTCCTAAGCATATCAAACGTGTTACAGTAAAGCCCCTCGACTCTTCCTTGTTCTTGGTTTCTTCTCTCCCACATGTGACGACTCCTCTACCTCAGACCCACACATATAATGCTGGAACACTTCTGGGGTCTTGAAATACCTGTCCTCAGCTTCTTCCCCTTTCCTGAAACTCATTTGGCTCACCAGATACCAATTCTTCTTTTCCATGCTGGTATACCACTTTTTAAAAAAAGTTTGTTTGCTTTTTTGTTTTTAAATATATTTTATTTATTTATTTATTTGAGAGAGAGAAAGAAGGAGGGAGGGAGGGAGAGAGAGAGACAGAGAGAGAGAGGGAGGAAGGGAGAGAGAGAATGGGCCCTCCAGGGCCTCCAGGCACTGGCACAACTGCAAACAAACTCCAGATGCATGTGTGCATCTGGCTTACGTGGGTCCTGGAGAATCGAACTGGGATCCTTTGGCTTTACAGGCAAATGCCTTAACCACTAAGCCATCTTTCCAGCCCCGGTATACCACTTTGGTCAAGTGGTGAAGGACCTTCGATAAGACGCATTTCCTCTCCATAGGCTTCTGTACTGGGACTCTGCCTGTTTCCACTAGTGTGTTTGAAAAATACTTAAATTCAATAAAATCCTACTTATAAATCTTTAACAGAGAAAGGGGTAAAAAGAAAAGAAAGAAGGAAAGAAGGGAAAGGGGAAAAAAGTCCCTTTATCTCTTGGGTCTGACATGAAGGAGTCTGTTAATCTGGCACTCTGTGCTGCCCTTGCACTGCAGTGATTTCTCTGCATATCACAGCTGAAAGGCTGGATACTGGAGCTGCTTAAGACCTTGATGCTTGGTATCTGAGAGTTTAGTTTAACAAACTGGTTCTCTCACTAAAGAGTTATTTAATGAATAAAACATCCAAATCCTTCTTTGACACCATGTTATGACTAACCATCATCCTTCAAAGCCTGATTTATTCTGTCTGACCTCTTTTCCCATAAAATTTTCAGTCTATTACAGCCTGTAATCAACTCCAACTCAGCATACAGTAAGATGACTTATCAAAGACAGTTAGTCAATTCTCTGAGGATTGTTAGCTACTTTTCCCTTTATAGCTATGCTACAGTTAAAATCTGAAATATCTCCCACAGGCTCATGCTTTGAATTCTTGGTCTATCTTGTGTTGTTACTCTGCAGAGTGTGGAGGCTTTAGGAGGCAAGGCCTAGCTGTGGAAGTAGGTCACTAGGGATGGGCCTTTGAAAGGTCATGAAGGCCCTGATTGTGGCCTGCTCTTTGCTCCCTGATGTGAAAGGCTGCACTGCCTGCCATAGCCTGAGCTGCTCTGAACTGCCATGGTGGACAGAAATCTCTTTCAAACCATGAGCCAAACAAACCTTTCTTTCTTTAAGCTGTTTCTGTCAGTTATTTTGGTCACAGAGAAGTGAAAATAACAAATTCAGTTATAATCCAGAGTTGATTAAAATATATTTATCAGGGGCAGGGATCAGGTCCCTATACTGTTTTATAATCCTTACAAAGTCAGTTAATTGCCTGAGTGGTATAGAAAAAAAAGAGATTCTGACACTATGCTACTCTAAACATGAGATTATAAACTTTTTTTTCAAGGTAGGGTCTTGCTCTAGCCCAGGCTAACCTGGAATTCACTATGTAGTCTTCAGGCTAGCCTTGAACTCACAGCGATCCTCCTACCTTTGCCTCTGGAGCACAGGGATTTTAAAGGTGTGTGCCACCATGCCTGGCACAACTTTTTAACTTTTGAGACAAGGTCCTCACTAAGATGCCCAAGCTGGCACTGAGCTTACTCTGTAGCTCAGACAGCTCTTGAGATCCTTTTGCCTCACTCAGCCTCCTGAGTACCTGGTACTACAGGCCTGTATCACTAAGGCCTGGCTAGATGAATGGGGGTAGAATATGCTAGAGATGTACGGTATTCCAAAGCAATAAAACTAAAGTTACAATTGTTAAACTCTCCAAAAATGACATACTCAGGGGAGGTGAAGAAAATCCAGAGAAAGAATTGGCCATAACATAATCTGCAATCTGTTGTAATGCGAGTAATCCAGCTGGATTGTGGCCTTTCTTCATCTGTTCTTGAATAAGGCATTCCAGGTCTTCCCGGAAGGCCTGTAACACACAAAAATAACCACTGAGTACATGTATCTCACATGGAACAGGATGATTTAAACTTGCCCTAGCACAATCACTCTTTTCCCCACACTTCTTCTGAACTCTTTTTATATACACCATGTACAATCAAATATTAAGTGCAGAATAATAAAATAAACACACTTGAAGAAGCAAGAAGATTTTTAAAAATTTTTTTGTTTGTTAATTTTTATTTATTTGAGAGTGGCAGACAGAGAAAGAAAGAGGCAGAGAGAGAGAATGCGTGCCAGGGCTTCCAACCACTGCAAACGAACTCCAGACGCATGCGCCCCATTTGTACATCTGGATAACGTGGGTCCTGGGGATTTAAGCCTTGAACTGGGGTCCTTAGGCTTCACAGGCTAGCGCTTAACTGCTAAGCCATCTCTCCAGCCCAAGAAAATTTTTTTGAAAGTAAGAAACCATTAGGTGTTCTTATTCTCAAAGAAAGTAACATAAAATATATAAACTAGATAGTTATAGATTAAATAATTGTTATTAATATGTGACTTGAGCACCAGCTGTAAACCAACACAGACAGATACTTCCTTGTTTAGCAATGTCACTGTCTGATTATCTTCAGTCGCTATTTGAATGGAGCACATCTGAATACAGAGTGAGTCAGAGAGAAAGTTTTAACTAAGACATACAAAATTGTGGTTTTCCTTTGAGGAATTCCTTGGAGTAAGTTCCATAAGTGCTAAACGCAAAGCAAAAGGGAGCGCCGAGTATTAATCACTTCCCTTCGGTGCGGCTAACCTGTGAAATGACACTTTCCCAACTCTGCAATCCTCTATTGCTGTTCTGGAGTTATACTGTTTCTTTGGGGTGGTGGTGGAAGAAACTATGTTCACATAAATCAAAATCCTGGGCATTAAGAAAATAACTTTATTCTAGTAACCCAAGTAGTTAACATGATCCATCATCTGAACCCTGGATCCCTTTACTTCAGTAGAAGTTGTTGGTTTTGTCATTCCATCACATTTATCTTACTGTATTTATTGGCTGGGCGTGGTGGCGCATGCCTTTAATCCCAGCACTCAGGAGGCAGAGGTAGGAGGATCACTGTGAGTTTGAGGCCACCCTGAGACTACATAGTGAATGCCAGATCAGCCTGGGCTAGAGTGAGAACCTACCTCAGGAAACCAAAAAAAAAAAAAAAATCTGGAAATTACTATATTTATCTTTATCATGTATTCTGCTCGTGTCTATTGTATCTTTTTAAAATATGAAGGCTCTTGTAATGTAAATCACTCAAATCTTGCTCTTCCTTTTGAGATTAGTTACAGGCCCTGCTAGAAATCAAATTCTGCTCTCTTAGAAGGGCCAATCTCTTTTAGACAACAGCAATGATCTTCTTTTTAAAAATTACTTGCAAGCAGAGAGACAGAAAGAATTAGAGAGAGAATGAGAATGGGTGTGCCAGGCCTCTAGCCCCTGCATATGAACTCCAGATTCATGCACCACTTTGCATCATGTAATGCATCTGGCTTTACATGGGTACTGGGCAACTGAACCTGGGTTGCTAGGCTTTGCAGACAAAAATGCCTTAACCATTGAGACATCTCCCCTGTCCAGCAGTAATCCTCTTCTTCTTCTCCTCCTCCTCCTCATTATTATTATTATTATTATTTACTTGAGAGCAACAGACAGAGAGAGAAAGAGGCAGATAGAGAGAGAATGGGCATTCCAGGGTTTCCAGCCACTGCAAACGAACTCAAGACACGTGCGCCCCGTTGTGCATCTGGCTAACATGGGTCCTGAGCCTTGAACTGGGGTCTTTAGGCTTCACAGGCAAGCACTTAACCGCTAAGCCATCTCTCCAGCCCTCAGTAGTTTTCTTTATAGGTGTAGAAATAAGATCCTCAGGGTTTCTGCTTAGAGAATGAGTTAATAATCCAGAGGTCCAGGAACCTTCCTTTTAAAATAATAGCATAGGAGCCCACAGTGGGAGGGGAAATGTGTGTCTAAGGCTACACGAGAGATGTCAGGACCAGGCCTTATTCAATGCTTGTGCTGCTTTTAGAAGCCATGACTGTGACCTGGACAGAGCTTAGTACAGAAGAAACTCATCCTCCCCATGTGCCATGGCAGCCTGCCTGAACCCTGAGTTAAAAGTAAACCGCAGGGCTGGAGAGATGGCTCAAAGGTTAAGGCACTTGCCTGCAAAGCCTGATGACCTGGGTTCAATTTCCCAATACCCATGTAAAGCCAGATGCACAAAGTGGCACATGCATCTGGAGTTCGTTTGCAGTGGCTGGGGGACCTTGGCATACCCATTTTGTCTCTATTCTCTCTCTCTCTCTCTCTCTCTCTCTCTCTCTGCTTGTAAATAAATATATAAAGAAAGAAATAACAATTAAAATATTTATTTTTTAAAAAAGTAAACCCATGCTCCCGCTGACAGGGTAAAACCAAGCTATCATCATGTGTAAGAGGAGTGCAAGGGAACAGAGGGCTGAACACACTTTGGTGCGCCTCTCCTAGACACACACAGGCATGTACACCCAACATTCCCCAACATCTGTGTTATGGACGCCAGTGAAGAACTCTATTGAACTTTCTCCTAAGAAAATCTAATTATCCTCTACAAAGACATACTCCATCCATTAGAAAACTCTACCCGGGATCCCATGATCATAAAATGGTTGTGATTTGTGTGTGAGATAGATGAATGGCTTCACAAAGATGGGTAACATGATCATGCTTAAGGCTGGAGGGAAAGAGTCTTCTACAGAAAAATTCTGCACATATGCTAACAGGCCAATATGTTCTTCTGAAGCTTTATCTCCCTTTAAAAACAAACTATTTAAACTTGTCTTGCTCAAAGTAGCTATAATCAATATTCTTTGATTCAATTTAAAAAAACAAACCTAGTAATACCTATTATATGTATCATATCCCATGGCTCTAAGCAGAAGGCATTATCTGTTTTATTCAAAATCCTTGACCCCATATTCTTCTAGGAAAAAATTTATTTAAGGCCGATTAAGATGATACAAAAAGGAAAACAAGGGTGGGAGAGATGGCTCAGTGGTTAAGGGTACTTGCTTACAAGGCCCGATTCCCCAGTACCCACGTAAAGACAGATACAAGTGGTACCTGTATCTGGAGTTCAGGTGCAGTGTCAGGAGGTCCTGGGGTGCCTATTCTCTCTCTTTCTCCTCCCTCCTTTCCTCTCTTTCCCTCCCTCTCCCCTCTTCTTTGTGTCTGTCTCTGCTTGCCAATAAATAATAAAAATATTTTTAAAAAGCAAAACAAATTAAATATAGGTAAGAAAAAAAAATCAAGCTCCAGAGACAAATTAAACCTAAGGTGGGGAGTCAGTGGCACGAATGAAGTCAGGACAGTAAATGTATGCCATCAAGTTGTAAGTATTTGCCAGAGATGGGTCAAATCTCATGTAAACTCTCAGGGAGCCAACATGAATCAGGATAACCTGCTCAGTGTGCAAATTTATATTGTATTCAAGATAAAGAAAGTAACCAGTTCCTCAAGAGAAGCACAATTATTTGTTAAACTAATGAGCAATTTCTGCTGGGTGGGATGACAAGGTTGAAAACCTGGACAAGGTCATATAGCTAGTAATTGTCAGAGGTAAGGATACAGGTCAAGTATTTTGTTTTGAATTAAAAACAGACCTACTATATAACTCAGCTATAGCACTCATGGGTATATGCCCTAAGCTTTCTAGAGACACCTGTTCATTCGTGTTTACTGTTGCTGTAGTCACAATCACTAGGAAATGGAATCAGCCTACATTCTCATCAACTGAATAGATGATGAAGATGTAGTAATATATACAATGGAATTTTACTTAGATGTAAAGAAAAACTAAATTTGAAATTCACAGTAAAATAGATAGATCTGGAAAAATATTAAACTAAAAAGGTAACCCAGGCTCAGAAGGAGAAATGCTGCATGTTCTCTCTTACATGTAGATCTTAACTCTGAAATTTTAGATTTGTATGTAGGTTGGAGTAAGAGTAGCAGAGGCCTGGAAGCCACAATGGAGCTATGCGGAGGGGAGCTTCAACAGAGGGAACAATAGATATTTAAGCCAACAGACAGAATATTGGGAATGAAAAGGTTAAAATGGAAAAAAATGGAACACAGCTAAATCAAACTAAAGACATTATGAAAAAGCCATATAGAAAGCAAATTCCTTGTTAACTAATTGAAAATATAATTAAGAATAGCAACAACAGAAAGGGCTCTAGTTTGGGCTTCCTATGAGGGTGGATAGTGCTGCTTGTAGAAACCACAGGTTGTTACAAGAAAACCCCAGTGCCTGAGATGGATGCCTTCCAGTGAGTTGTTGGTCATAGTGACTCCAGAGGCCCCCAAACAGTAGAGGCTACTGCCAAAACTCTTGCTTGCCTACCAGAACTAGATGGTAAAACTCTATTGCTGAAGACACCTCAAATGTTGTCACAAGACACTGAAAAGTCAAGCTGGAAGCCTCTTCCTCCCTCCTGGCTAGCTGTCATGGTGTTGGAAAGTGCCATGCAACCTGTGAGGGGAGAAAAATCATCAACAGGCTTACCCAACTATGGATCTCTATGTGCTACAGAACTGAGTAGCCAGGCAAGAGGTGCTCACTGGTGCAATAGTGGCATGACAGTTAATGGGGGCAACCAATTGCTTTCTGATTCCATGGGAGGGAATTTATCCTCAAGAGTGAAAACAGTCTGTAAAACTATGGCATGGACCCCATGGGAGAAGCCACTACTGTTGGTTGACTAAAAGGACATGCTGTGTCTATCAAATTGCCCTCTCATATTTATACTATGCTTATGCCCATAGATTAGTGCCACTCTCACTTTTGGTCAGAGAACCTTCCTGTTGCGGATGATGGTGACTACTGGGGAGACTCAAAACTTGCCAAAGTGCCAAGAGCAAGTGACAATTGAGTGCTCAGTGTTAAATGAGGCATCTTTATCATGACCTTCAAGGCTCAGAAAATATTGTGGAAGAGGGGACAGAAAAAATGTAAGAGCCAGAGGACAAGGAGGAATACTTTGGAGCACTATCTTCTGGCTATGTGTCCATTACTTCATGACCTCACAGTGGATCCTGTACTTCCACAATACTGATCCCAACCACATTTCAACATGGATGATGGAGGTGGCAAACAAACAAACAAACAAACAGAACATTAAAATGGAAGAGGGAGTACCTGGAAAGTTCAGTGGAAAGGAGGAGGGAGAGGAGGGACAAAAGAAGGTATTGGGAAGAGGTTATTATGCTCAAGTTATGAAGATTATCAACTAAAAATAAATTAAAAAGATAGGATTGTCAGAATAGACTAATAAGAACATGATTCAAATTAAAAATATTTTCATTTCTATACATTCCACAATATAGTAAGTACCACCCTAAAGCTTTAGAGTATCTATAATGTCATAGAAGGATGACAAAGCTCTTCTGATATCAAGTATGAGTGGCTCCTTTAAGGCTAAATAGCTTCTATGAAACAGTATAGCTAAAAAAGTTACTTTGAAAATAGATGAAAATTTCCCAGCCTTTTTAATATAGTTGACAACACTTCAATAGTAAGAATTCTTCTAAGTTGGGCCTGGTGGTACAAGCCTTTAGTCTCAGCACTTGGGAGGCTGAGGTAGGAGGAATTATGAGTTCAAGATCAGCCCGGAAATGTAGACTGAGTTCCTGGTCAGTCTAGGCTATAGGGAGATCCTGCCTCAAAAAGACCAAACAAACAAACAAAAACAACAAAGAGTACTTGGTGTGGTGGCACATGCCTTTAATCCCAGCACTCAGGAGGGAGAAGTAGGAAGATCACTGAGAGTGTGAAGCCACCCTGAGACTACATAGTGAATTCCAGGTCGGCCTGGGCTAGAGTGAGACACTACCTCAGAAAAAACAAAATGAAATAAAATAATTCCTCTAATGCAAAACATTTAATTTTCTGTTACAAGCATTTACAATTCAATTTTTATTTGAAACATTTTTGAAATATTATTCAGATAATTACATAGCTCATAAAACAGAAGTGTACAAAGTACTACTAATATAAATTGTTAATTGATTTTAGAAAATTGTTGGTAAATTTACCAAGCTTTAAATTCTATATACAATGAAAAGATGCAGGCATGATGGTACATCCCTATAATCCCAGCATTTATAAGGCTGAGACAGGAGGATCTTGAATTTGATGAAAGCCTAGACTATACAATGAATTCAAGGCCAGCCTGAGCAACATATCAAGACCCTGTTTTAAAACAAAGAAACAAACCAACCAATAATCAAATGAAATCCTGAAAGCATAAACATTAAACTTATCTTTATGATAGCAAATCGTATTCCTACAACAGTGTAACATTTATGAAATAATTCTTCACAGTTGATTCACTTGAGTCTCACAACACAGTCCCAAAATAAGCAATGACCAGCTCAAGGCTAAGCCGCTTATTATTAGTAAAGGAATAAAAGAAAGGAATTGGGTACAGGATCTTTTTCTAATTTTATCACAGCTGGTTGTATTTCTGAGATCAAATATAAGGCAATAGATATGTTGTGATCAGAAATGTTGAGGGAAGCTCTCCCCAGGCTGTTAGAACATTTGGTTGGATATAAGTAAAACTGAATAGCAGTATAGTGTGGTGATTCTGGGGTACATGATAAATATCTGCCTTCTTGGAACTTCTAGGAACACAGCAGAGCAAAATGATATACTAACTTATAAATAACCAGGGCAGCACAGTTAAGGTACATGTTGGGCTTCTCATAGCAGATTAGCCAACAGTTCCTTAAAGTCTGCAGTGCACGTATAGCAAACTGCACAAAACCACAATCTCCTTGTTAGAGAAGAGCACAGAGGAGGTACTGGGGACTGTGATATTTTGTGAACAACATAAACAAGCTAGAATGCTATCAAGGTGACTGATTCTTTAGGACCTTCAAAAACTAAAATATAGTCCTAGGCATTCCTATTAAAATCTTCATGTATTGACACAAAACCATCACTTGCTTTATATTAGCAAGGTAGCCCTACAATTTCCACACAAGAGTTGCCCATTCTGTGCTAAGTATAGCACTACACACTTTTGTTATTTCATTTTGTTTTCACAACAAATGCGTGAAGCAATTTCCTCATTTACCAATCAGGAAATTGAAGTGCAAGTTAAGTGTGTTTCCTAATGTCACAGCTAATAAATGGCAGGTGAGGCAAGATTTGCAATCAGAATGAAACAAGTATACAAACGTGTATCTGAAAATGAAGAGAAAATGAGCTGGCTCCTTGGTACTGCAGGGGCTGTTAATCTCTTGTGGTCATAATCTCTTGTGGTTTTATCTGACATTGGGACCTTATGCTCTAGTCTAGCCTATGGGGTTCGTCTAGCATTCTCTGATTACAATCACATCTCTCCATGCTTGGACGTTTTGTTTCATGGACATACTGGCTTCCATGTTCCTCATTCTAATGAAATCTTTCCCTTTTTTCAGCACATGCCGCCTTCTTCTTGAAGTCCCTCCTAATCAGTTCAGTCAGAGGGACCTTGTATTTTTTCTCTTTGATACCCCCTTCTGACCGCTTCATAAGGACAGTGTCTTTAACATTCCTAGGTCCTCTAGGATGTTTAGTTCAGCTCAATGACAAAAATAGTTAAGTTTACATTTTATTTTCCTAGGTAACAGGCCAAGAATCTCATCACAAGATCTAACTCACTCACTGATGTAACAATTGACTTCATGAGTTATTAGCTAGAAAACAGTCCAATCAGTCTGTCACTTGATTGGAATACATATAGTCATTTACACAGTAACTACTATCTATTATTGGGAGAAATTATTTTTTAAATAAGATATTCATCTTCATTGGATATTATAGTTTTAAAAAGTCATATTACTTCAATTCAAAGTCTTACTTGAAAGCTTAGCTTGTCCCCAAAGCATTAGTTTCCTCTTAAAACACCACAATTTTCTGGTTTCACACAGAAATGTCTACAAGAGTTACCATGTGTGTGCGTGCGTGCACACTGGGGAGCACAGTCCCTCTTAGCTGATAGACTGAAAGGAACGAATACAAGAAGATGTATGTAAAGACTGACTTACTCCCTGAGGAGGACTGCACGCTCCTGGACGGAAGTTCTTGTTATAATGGGATGAAACTTTTATATGTTAGTACAGGGTAAGTATATTTTGTAAGGTGAGAGAACGAAAAAGAAACTGTGGGCTGGGTATGGTGGTGCTCACCTTTAATCCTAGCACTTGAGAAGCAGAGGTAGGAGGCTTGCCGGGAGTTCAAGGCCATCCTGAGACTACATAGTGAATTCCAGGTCTGCCTGGGCTAGAGCAAGAGCCTACCTTGAAAAACAAAAAGAAATTGTGGCTAATGGCAGGAAGGGGTTCTTTTTTTTTAATTTTAATGTATTTATTATTTATTTGAGAGGGGGGCAGAGAGAGGGAGGGAAGAAGGGAGTGGGGCAGAATGGGTACACTAGGGCCTCCAGATGCTGCAAACGAACTCCAGACACATGTGCCACCATGTGCATCTGGCTTATGTGGGTCCTGGGGAATTGGACCTGGGTCCTTTGGCTTTGCAGGTAAGTACCTTAACCACTAAGCCATCTCTCCAGACCAAGGAAGGAGTTCTCTGAAAATAAGCTATGTCCAGGGAGTAATTTTCCCTTTAAAAGCTGAACTTAAGAGCCCCATGTGCTAGCGCACACCTGGGAATAGCAGCAGTATCAGTATTGTTCAAGGCCAGTCTTGGCTACATAGTGAGTCTGAGGATGAGACCTACGTAAGAAACCATCTCAAAAAAAAAGTTGAAAATTCCTCAGGTGGGAAGTGGTGGTATGATTGATGTCTGATAGTAGGTCACAAAAACTGAAGACTGCTTTCTCCTAAGACGCTGGCAGTGGTGGGTGGTAGCATCAAGTAGCCCCCCAAAAGATCTATGTACCAGCTATGTAAATGATGCATTTTAAGAAGGAATCCTAGCATGACAGCAGCTCTGGGGGTGTCTAGTCAGCATAGGTCATAAGGGAAGCTCAACCAGGACCACTTGGCTAACCAATTTTTGAATTCCTGATTCACAACATTGGTAAGGTAAAAACAACTGGTAGTTATTTTAAGTGAAGTTTTGGGGTAATTTGTTGCTCATCAATAAATAACTAGTATAGGCTATAATGTGTCACTTCCTCTGTTTAAAAAGTTTCTGATGCCCTAAAACAAAGGTGAAGACCACTGCCTCACGCGACAGAATGCAAAATTTATGCACTTTCCATGAAGCAAAATTTTTAAGTCATTAGGCAAAAATCTAAGGAAAAGAAAAGTACCCACATTTCTTTTAAATATCAGCCTTCTTCATTTCTTTCTGAGCAGAAAATGACCATTCTTTTACAAGTGTAGGGAATGGCAGTCTAGATGTTTGCCCTTTCCTACTATTTAAGTTCTCCAGGACAGACATAAAATTGGTAACTTTTAGCTTAATTGACAAATGGAAATACATAAATATAAAAATCAAATAATATACTCATTAGGCTGGGGAGATGGCTCAATGGTTAAAGGTACTTGCATGGAAAGCCTGCTGGCCTGGGTTCAATCCCCAGTACACACATAAAGCCAGATACACAACGTGGCATAGGCACCTGAAGTTGGTCTGCATCTTAAAGAGGCCCTGACATGCCCATGCTCTCCCCCTCCACTCGCTCAGATAGGCAAAAATATTTAAAAAATAGTAACATACTAAAAGTTATGCCCTTTTGTTGAATGGAGAAATACAAGAATAAAGCAAGCAAAAATTTTGGAATAAAAATGTAGCTTAATTCTTTTTGTTTAAAATTTCAATTTTTATTGAATGATGCTTATAGGGGCATTTGCCCTGAGAATTGTCAGTATATAATAACCTTAAGCAAAATTTGAACTTCATGTCATTCTTTAAATTACTTTATAGTATCTATAACAATAATCATTTGGTTCACAAATTAATTCTTTTCCATTTTTTTTTTTTTTCGAGGTAGGGTCTTTCTCTAGCCCAAGCTGACCTGGAATTCACTTTGTAGTCCCAGGCTGGCCTCAAACTCACAGGGTTCCTCCTACCTCAGCCTCCTGAGTTTTAACCTGTGCCACTCCACCTACCTCTAAATTAATTATTAAAAGTGGGGTTCTTTTGTGGAGAAAATGAATCAATTTGATGTAAATTATTGGTGTGTTCTTCAAGTATGTGTAAGCCTAAGCCCAGGTTTGTGTAAAGCAAGGGTCCTGAGCATGGCCTGCCTTCTTATAATTTCTCTGGTTAATCTTAGTTCCCTTCGGAAAGGGTTTCTCTGAACTGGGCACTATAGTTTTAAAACTGTTCAAAGCTGGCATTGTTTTTATATCCTCAATACTCTCATCAAGGCCATTAGTATGGGAAAATTACTCAGAGTGGAATTCCCCTTTGGCTTTGGACTTGACTCCTGTGATTAAATTCACAAGGGCATACAACAAAAATGATTTACCAGGCCACCAGAAGCTCAATACCCTGATGCTTATTTTAGCACCTTAGTTGGAAATCAAATTGAATCCCAACTAGGATATCACATGCCTATGGGACCCATGATCTTCCTTCTTTATAAAGTTATAAGTTTTTTGGCATCTTAAAGAAAATCAAGGTGTTCTTTCACTATATGTAACCTACGTAATTCCACTAAGGCTTTGGATGAAAACTAACTGAACACTTAAAAATAATTTAAAAGCCTGTATACTAATGTGCAGACAGGATTTTCTTTTTTTTCTCAATTTGTATTAACATTTTCCATGATTATAAAAAATATCCCATGGTAATGCCCTCCCTCCCCCCACTTTCTCCTTTGAAATTCCATTCTCCATCATATCCCCTCCCCATCTCAATCAGTCTCTTTTTTATTTTGATGTCATGATCTTTTCCTCCTCTTATGATGGTCTTGTGTACATAGTATCAGGCACTATCAGGTCATGGATATCCAGGCCATTTTATGTCTGGAGGGAGCACGTTGTAAGGAGTCCTACCCTTCCTTTGGCTCTTATATTCTTTCTGCCATCTCTTCCACATTAGACCCTGAGCCTTGGAAGGTGTGATCGAGATGTTACTCAGTACTCCAGTCACTTCTTTCCAGCACTATGATACCTTCTGAGGCAGACAGGATTTTCAACTCAAGCTGCATTTATAACCTATTTTCATCTAGTTAATGTGAGGTGTATACACATATGTGTGCCTGCATTAGGTGTGTTAACATTAGGCTGTCAAATCAGAGCTCAAAATTCTGAAGTCCTTCTGCACTACTGTGAGTGTGACTATACCCAAAGGAAGAAGCAAGCATGCACATGGGGTATACCTAACTTAGTTCTTGGTTCCCAGAGCTTGAGTCATATCTTTCTTTTTTTCTTTTTCAGTCTTAATTGGGTGACCTTAGTTGGGGGATTTCAGTAAAATGATCAGTCCTCCTTTAGAAGCATTACATCCAAAGACACACACAAAGAAAATGTACACCACTGGACACAGCACTGTTATCAAAGCTTTGCAAGTCAAATATGTAAATTAAGTGCCCATCCACCCATTTTTCCCCCCAGGTTAGTTTAAACACCTGCCTACTTCATCATATTAAGGGTTCCGAAGAGGAAGAACAAGACCACACATGACTCACAGGACTCTGCAGAATCTGAGTGACTCGTTTCCTCTGCTCCATCATATTGAAGTCTTGTCGTAGATCAGGAGACATGTTCCTCTCTCGAATGTATTCTGGGTCATTTTCATTGATACGGTCAAAATATCTCTCTTTGTGCGGTATGCTGGGAGGAGGAGGAGTGGTGATCACAGCTTGGCTGGCATCTGAACTCATGTTTTATGTCTTGTTCTCTGTGTAGTAAGCACAAAGATAGGAGGACATTCACAACACATTCCTTATTAAGAGTTTACATGAATCTAGTACAACCATTTAATTTTGCAACATTTGGAACTTTCTTCAAAAAGTAGCTTAGAGCTGGGCATGGTGGCACATGCCTTTACTTCCCAGGACTCAGGAAGCAGAGGTAGGAGGATTGCTGTGAGTTCAAGGCCAGCCTGAGACTCCATAGTGAATTCCAGGTTGGCATATGCTACAGCAAGATCCTACCTTGAAAACATAAACAAACAAACAAAAAAGTAGCTTGGTGGGGGTTGAAGAGATGGCTCAGCAGTTAAAGGCTTGCAAAGCCTGCTGGCCTGGGTTGGCCCGAAATCAATTCTCCAGTACCCATGTAAAACCAGATGGACAAAGTACTGCAAGTGTCTGGAGTTGTTGGCAACAGCAGGAGGCCCTACAGCATCCATTCATTCATAATTCTCTTTGTTTACACATAAATAAAATATATCTTTTAAAGTAGCTTGGTAGAATGGTGGGGTAACGCAGTGATAGAGCACTTGCCCTGGGTTTGATTCCTACCACACTTGTGCACACACACACACAATGTTAAGAACACAACTTCTGGGGCTTTATTCTCACCTCGTACCTTCTCATGGGCAGGAATTTTCTGTACCTGGGGGTTTACCCTGCTCTTGCCTTCATGGGCTTTATCCAGTTCCTGCCTTCTCATGGGCAGGATTCTGTATTCTCTCTTTCCTTCTCGTAAGGTCTGGGCTTCCCCATTTCTGAGAACATTGTTCATGCCTCTTGGGCAAGAGCTCTGTATTCCTTCCTTCTCTTAAGTTCTACCTATAATCTAATAAAACCTATAAACCTTAGAAAAAAACAACGTCTACGAAAATACTATAAAAATTTTATTCATGAAAAAGTATCTTAGCTGGGTATCACCACAGGCCTTCAATTGTAGCACTTGGACCTGGAATTTCAGACATAGAGAGACCTTGTCTCAAAATGCAAAAACCAGAACAAAACAACGTGAAATGAAAACAAACAAAAAAAAAACTATCAGATTATAATGCTAACTTGGAAATTGGTATTTTCAGAGCTAATGGAAACTTGCGATCTAAACACTGCCAAGGAAGCAATTATCAAAATGTCCAAAAGTAAAATGTTGCATATTGATGACAAATTTTTACAAGTACCAATGATCTTCCTCGACTCATGTTTTTGTGTTAGACCATTTAATAACTTCTACATTCCATAATGCATACAACTTCCTGACATATGAAAGAGATATAAATAAGTTTTCAAGTGAGTCAGTAACTTCCCAAGAGAATGTCAGAATTGCTGAGCTTGCTAGATGATACAACTTCAGCAGATGGTACTTTAATTCCAAGTAAGAAATGATTAAAAAACAAAACTATTCAGAAGCTACATGAACAGCCATGATTCACTCAATTACCATGCTCATGGCTGATACTGCGGAGAACTCTTGATGCCAGCAAAGGAGACAAATTTATTTGAGCTTTACTAGAGCTGGAACCAGCTACAACTAGATCAGCAGGGCAGTCACGTTAAAAGCTAACGGCTGCTCACACTGCCCAAGAAAGACCTTTTCCAACTCACCATGGACCAATGTTTTGTGTAAAATATAAAAGATTGAACTTAGATGCTACTCAACATAAAATCACAAGAAAAGTTATCATTTGTTGTTATATTCCATACTTGTTGGACTAGAGGAAGAAATAAGAAGAGTAATGGCTTAATAGTTACTGGTATTTTAGGAGGCAATGAAAACATTCTGGATCAAGACAGTAGTGATGGTTGCACAATACTGCAATTGTACTTTATGTCAGTGGTACTATGCACTTCATTAATTGAAGGCAATCATTTTATCACAATTTCTAAACAGTTCCAAACAGAACACTACCATATTAAGTGTAAAACAGTAACTATTTTTCATACTAGGAACTCAACACAAGGCCTTGCCCATAGATAGATACTAGACAAGCACTCTACAACTGAGCTGTATCCTAACACTAAAACTATAAAAACAGCTGAGCATAGTGGTGTACCCAGTACTTGCTAGGCTGAGGTAGGAGGATTGCCATGAGTTTGAGGCCAGCCTGGGGCTACAGTGTGAGTTCAAGGTCAGCCTGGACTACAGTGAAAGCCTATCTTGCAAAAACAAAACACAAAAACTTAGAACAACAGCCCTAAAACTATACAATTTTATTTAAAAAATAGATATTCAGGATCTAAGATAAGGTGTAGTTCTTTAATTTAATAGTAAAGCATGACTTGGATGCCCCAAAAATGTTTATTTGCAAAAGATACTGTTAAGAGCTCTAGACCATGAGAAAACCACATATTCAACTAAGGGCAAGTATATAGAACAGATAATGATCTCTCAAAAGTCAATAGAAGCCGGGCGTGGTGGTGCACTCCTTTAATCCCAGCACTCAGGAGGTAGAGGTAGAAGGAACTGTGAGTTCAAGGCCACCCTGAGACTACATAGTGAATTCCAGGTCAGCGTGGGCTATAGTAAGACCCTACCTCAAAAAACCAAAAAACAACAACAGAAAGTCAACAGAACACAGACAGACAATTAGGAATGCAAACAAACATTTCACCAAAGAGGATAGCAAATGGGCCCACACACAAAAAAAGTTCCAACAGGACTAGTCACTGGGAAACGTAAGATAAAATCACAGTCTCTATTCAAGTATGAGATCTATTCAAGTATCAGATTGGTCAGAATGAAAATAGTGATGACCCCCAAAATGCTAGAAGGATGTAAAGAATCTGGATCTCTAGTACCATTGACCTTGAAAGGATATCAAATCATAGTTTAACATGTTAGTAATGGGGACAACTAAGTGAGGGGTACGCAGGATCTCGGCTATATCTTACAACTGCATGTGCACCTACAATTATTTGTAAAAAGTTCAAATTTAATTTTATAAAATTAATATTTTGTAGGAATGAAAAAAAAGCAAAGCTGTGATTTCCCATTTGCTATAAGCATATGACCAGTTGTGCAGCAAAATAAAGCTTATGCTATAGTTATCATTAGGCATTTTCTGTACCAGAAAGTACTTGTAGTTCTATATGAATGCACCTGTGTAAAAATACATGCATCTTGTTGGCATCAACTGGGAACTGCACAATATTTCTCATGGTGATTAGTGGAACAATGAAATATAAAATGTGGTTATGCAGCAGTTTGCTTATACTAAGGACAGTTATAATATGAAGCCCCCTGGGACACAAAATAAAATGATACTGGAAAAAAAAAAACAATTAATGGCTACTGTTCAGATTTTTGTACGAGTCTTCAAGAGCCAGGAGATACCCCAGGCAGAAATATTAACTCAGCTATGAGCTTGTTAAGGAACTCTAGAAACCCTTGGTGTGGGTCAGTTTAAGTATAACTACTTTTGATGAAACAGTCTTACATAGTTAAACAGAGTTGAAATGGTCTGGGAATTTCAGCTGATTATTAGCTTAAACAACTTCAAAATATATTGTAAAAGTTTCTATCTACATAATCTTTCCAACCAGAAAGCAGGGTAGTGCAGATAATGAACTGTGGCTAAAGAGACCAGCACACAGTTCTTTGCATTCATACTAACTTGTGTACAACAGCATGGAATGCTCCTCTAACAAGTGTTTGAGCATCCATGCTATGCTAGGGATTGCCTTGCACACTGGGGATACAATGGCAAAGATGATATGGTTCTTCCTGAGGTTTGCAGTCTAAAAAGAAATACAAAGAAGAAAACAGACAATTTCATTATAAAGATGTCACAAACAATTATAAAATAAAAGGTGGCTGAAGAGATTGCTCAGCAGTTAAAGGCACTTACTTGCAAAGCTTGATGGCCTGGGTTCAATTCTCCAGTACCCACATTAAACCAGATACATCTGGAGTTCATTTGCAGTGGTAAGAAGCCCTGATGTGTCCATTCCCTCCCGCCCCCTTTCTCTCTGCTTGCAAATAAATATGTTTTTCTTATTTTAAATATTTTATTTTTCTTTATTTGAGAGAGAGAGTAATATGCAGGGGAGAGGGAGAGAGAGAGAATGGGTATGCCAGGGCCTCTAGACACTGCAAACAAAGTTCAGACGTATGCACCGCCATGTGCATCTCTGTCTTACATGGGTCCTGGGGAATAGAACCTGAGTCCTTCGGCTTTGCAGGCAAGCAACTTAACAACTAAGCAATCTCTCCAGCCCAAATAAATAATTTTTAAAAATAAAGTAAAATAAAAGGACTATTTCAAGAGACCCTTTAGATTTTTTTAAAGATTTTATTTATTTATGAGAGAGAGAGAGAGATGCAGACAGAAAGAAAGAGAGAATGGGCACATCAGGGCCTCTAGCCACTGCAAATAAACTCAGATACATGTGCTGCCTTGTGCATCTGGCTTACGTGGGTCCTGGGGAATTGAACCTGAGTCCTTAAGCTTTGCAGGCAAACGCCTTAACCACTAAGCCATTTCCCTAGCCCTCTTTTTCTTTTCTGGTCTCACAGGTAATTCTCTTATTTTACTTCCATAGTTAACGTGTCAACCAGTGGTGGTTTGTAAGGAAAACATCCCCCATAGCCTCATGTGTTTCCATATTTAATTCCCAGTTGTGATGCTATTTTGGAAAGTTGTTGAATAGTTGGGAGGTGGAATCTTGCTAGAGGTTTATTTTGGCTTACAGGCTCAAGGGGGAAGCTCCATGATGGCAGGGAAAATGATGGCATGAACACAGGGTAGACATCACCCTCTGGCCAGCATCAGGTGGACAAAGCAACAGGAGAGTGTGCCAAACACTGGCATGGGGAAGTTGGCTATAACACCCATAAGCCCGCCCCCAACAATGCACTGCCACCAGCAGGTGTTAATTCCCAGATTTTCATCAGCTGGGAACCTAACATTCAGAACACCTAAGTTTATGGGGGACACCTGAATCAAACCACCACAAATGCTAACGTGCCTTTAAGTACTCAGTCCCAGATGAAGTGTTAACAACTATGTGTTTATTTTAGATAGAAGCTTTGTTTGTTGAGAGTTAGCCTGTCTATATAAAACACATGTCACTATCATGTCACCATGAGGAAATATGAAAGCATTTTCAAACCATCTGAGGGTATTATGAGGGGATGTTTGTGAGTCTGTATATTATATCTCTGAAGGCAAGATATTTTTGGTCTGCTTTTAAAAATTAAACTATAACACATTATAAAAAACAGCCATGTAGGGACTGGAGAGATGTCTTAGTGGTTAAGGCGTTTGCCTGCAAAGCCCAAGGACCCATGTTCAACTCTCCAGATCCCACTTAAGCCAGATGCACAAAGGTGAGGCAAGCACAAAGTCACATATGCCCACTAAGAAGTGCAAGCATCTGGAGTTTGATTGCAGTGATTGGCTGAGGCCCTGGCATGCCAATTCTCTCCCTCTCCATAAAAAAGACATGTAAAAAGATTACCAATGATTTCATGTTCATCCATTTCCTCAGCTGTCCAACTCTCGATTATTATTCATAGTCAAGAATCATACTTTTGAAATGTTTCTGCATAGTTGGCTACTTTATAATAAAACAAGAAGGCTCTATTCCTCTTACCCCAATTAATTGATGGCCCAAATTATTAATTATCCTACAAAATAAAAGGCCATCACAAATGGGTAATACCCCACAGTGAGCTGTTGGTGGGAGAGACCTGGGAGTTCCCTAAAAGAAGCAGGGTTCTGTCAAAACACTTGATTACCTGCCAGAACTAAAAGATAAGACCCTATTGCTGAAGACACCACAAGCTGCCAACACAGGACATCGTGAGATCACATTGGAAGGCAGAAGAAAGCCAGCTCACCAATGGCTAGTCCTCATATTGTTGGAAAGTGCTACATGAGCTGCTGGGGGAAAATGGCTACCAATGTTGTGAATAAGCAGGGGATCCTGGTAGATACCAAGCAGCTGGACAAGATGTACACACTTGTGAAATAGTGGTACTTGGCCTATGTGGGTAACCAATGACTCTGATTGGATAAGAGGCCCACTCAATGGGAAGGAACCCACGGCTGGTACACGGAACCAGGTCAGAATCCTATTGAGATGGGGGTCATAGACTCCAATGAGAAGCTCCCATGAGTCTTTGGCCAAAAAGAGAGGCTACACCTTCCAAAATCTCTCTGTTAGCTATGCTTATCCCCTCAACCAATGCTCTTCTCATTCTATGTTGGGGAATATGTTTTCTTTTTTACAGAAGGCAGCAAAAACCGGAGTGATCCAAAATCCATCAACATGACAAGAAAAGATAGCTGACTCCTTGTCATGAGAGGACCCTACCTCTTGGTCCAGGTGACATCAGAGAGGAAATGGTAAGTTAAGCATGAGTGCTACTCTCATGACAATCTGAACTAGGCAGGTGGCAACAGACACTGATACTCAAAACATACACAAGGCAGAAATCCAGAAGTTGAGAGCTCAACTCTAAAGTAGACTTATAACATACCCACCAACACTCAGGAACACTGAAGGAGGAGCGGGGTGGAAAGACTGTAAGAACCACAGGGTGAGGAGTATCCAGAGGCATTGTCCTCCCCCCCCCACATGACTGATTACTACATTCATAACCCTTAACCTGACAGTGAATACCAGTAACCCCACTGAGGAGGGCCCTCAGTGGAATGGAGACAGGCAGGAGGGGAATGGGACCAACACATTTTTTGTCCATACAACAAAGTTTGTAATTAATAAAAATATAACAATTGGCCATGATTCTTCAATAATGTCAAATCATGAACAACAGACTGAGGACTTGTTCTAGATTAAAAAAAAAACTAGAAGAGGTTACAACTAAAAGCAACTGGGAAATCTTGGGATGGACTATATACCAGCTAAAGGACATCAATGAGGTCACTGGTGAAATTTATATAAAACATAAATAGGGCTGGAGAAATGGCTTAGCGGTTAAGGCTTGCCTGCAAAACCAAAGGACCCAGGTTCGATTCCCCAGGACCCATGTAAAGCCATATGCACATGGTGGTGCAGGCATCTGGAGTTCATTTGCAGTGGCTAGAGGCCCTGACATGCCCATTCTCTTTCTATCTGCCTCTCTTTCTTACTGTCTCTCAAATAAATAAATAAAAATGTTCAAACAAAACCATAAATGATAATGGTGCTTATATAAATGTTAATTTTCTAATACTAACAAGTATAGTGTGGCTATGTAAAATGTTACCATTTCAGAGAATCAGGATGAGGGATTCCCTTTACTACTTTTGTAAGTCTAAAATAATTCCAAAATAAAAAGTTTTTTTAAAAATACTTTTAACAATCCTGTAAAATACATATGTAACTATACAGTATCTAATTTGAGAACTACATACACACTCTAGGGAGTATACTGTCTTTCTCTTAGCATGTTTCTCATTCTCTTAATGCCTGTGCTTAAAATCTCTAGCAAAACTTTAAAAAGAAATTCAACCCTACACAAAGAAAAATATTGCAGTTTTCAAGGTGACACTCCTTAAGTTTTACAGTACATCATGCTCTTCCCTTAGCAAGTAAATGTTAAATAACAGGTAAAATATGACAGAATATAAATTTATAAATGTTGAGTGCCAAACAATGTGAGTTATAAAACTACAAACCAGAGATGCCTATTAAAGTTATACCCTCAATCCACTTAAATTTATTAATTTAAGAACCCTCAAAACTCAAGTAATAAAACCTTCTTAATATACTGAAATGGTATCAGACAGGCTTACTTTGTCTTCTGTGTGCTGCCCATTATCAAATTAATCCTAAAGGTTTACAGACTGACAAACAGACTGTAGAAACAGATACATAATTATGGACACTTTTCAAATGTTGGCAGAAAGACTACACAGTAATTAAGATCTTGTCTGCTCAAATCAGGTATGTCGTGTGTGTGTGTGTGTCTGTGCATATGTGACCCTGGAATTGAAACCAGGGCCTTGTGTACAGTAGGGAAGTAACCTACCACTGAGCTACATCCCTAGCCTTTGGTCTTTTTCTCTCTCTCTTCTTTTCTTTCTTTCTTTCTTTTTTTTTTTTTTCAAGGCAGAGTATCACTGTAGCCCAGGCTGATCTGTCTGGAACTTACTCTATAGCCCCAGGCTGGCCTCAAACTCATGCTGATCCTCCTATCTCAGCATCCTAAGTGCTTGGATTATTAAAGGCAAACACCAACATGTCCAGCAATAATTTATTTATTTGCAAGGAAAAAGAAAGAGACAGAGAAAAAAAAGAGAACGAATAGAAGAAAAGAGAATGAATAGGAATGAATGAGAGAAAATGGGCATGCCAGGGGCTTCTTGCCACTGCAGGTGCATGTGCCATTTTGTGCATCTGGCTTTATGTGGGTACTGGGGATTTGAATCCAGGCTATCAGGCTTTGCAAGCAAGCACCTTGAACCACTTGAGCCGTCCTTGATTTTCTTTGCTATGTGGCCCACACAGACCTTGAACTCAAAATCCTCCTGCCTCTGCCTCCAAAGTGCTGGAATTATAGGCATGTACCACCATACCTGAGGTGTAGTACATCTTAAAGAAAAAACAAACACACAAACATGGGGTTGGGAAGATTTCTCAGTGGGTAAAGTCCTTGTACAGCATGAAGATCTGAGTTCAGATCCCCAGCAGCCACATAAAAGCCAGCACAGCAGCAGCATGCCTATAATCCTAGTGCCAGGGTGGTGAAGACACTAAGATCCCTAGGGCTTGCTGGCCAGCTAGTTTAGCTGAAGCAGCGAGAGAGCCTTCTCAAAAACTAAGATGGAGAGTGATTTAGAAAGACATCTGATATCAACCCTGGCTTCTACACATATCATTACACATGTGTATGCACACCTGCACATACATGTGCGTGCACACACAAAAAGGAAAATGTAAATGGCGTGCCTCTAGAATGTAAGACTAATGTTTATAAACCCTGTATTTGCAAATTCTTTCTAACATTCACAAATTCACAAATACCAGGCAAGCTGAAGTAGTCACCTGCAGTGACTAGTAAACAAGCAAGTTCCACATTCATCGTCTCAAAGTTACACTGCTCTGTAGCTTCCTGTGGCCTCTCAGCTCAGCAGCACACCAGAGTAAAACACCCTGACTTTCATCTCTGAGCTCAAGGCACTGCCGCTGGTGCCAGGCCTGCCTCTCCTATGGCCTGCTTTGCTTGTGCCAGTCAGTTCCTCCTGTTGACTGAAACTTGTGCCAGGGATGAGGCATCTTCTAGATGCTTTCACACAAACTGGATTCGTGGTCTGAGATTGGTGATGGTTATTCTCAGTTGTCGGATTGACAGGATTTAGAATTAACAAACTTCTGGACTTGTCTGTGAGAAATTTTCTAGGTTAGGTTAATTGAGGCAAGAAGACTCACTCTAGATGTGGGTGGCTCCAGGCCATGGGCTGGGTCCTGGATGCAACAAAAGAGAAAGCTAGCTGAGCAGCAGCATTCACCTTTCTCTGCTTTCTCACTGCAGAATGAACGTGACCAACTGCTTCACGTTCCACGTTTTCCCCACCATGATGGACTATGTCTCTGAGTTGTAAGCTGAAATAAACCCTCCTTCCTTAAATTGCTTAGGGTGAGGCATTTTGGTCACAGCAACAAGAAAGTAACTAAAATGGTCTTTGTGGTGGATTGTTTTTAAAAATGGCCACAAAGATAGCACAGCAGTTAAAGGTGCTTGCTTGCCATATTCATGTAAAGCCAAATGCATTAAGTGGTGCACACATCTGGAGTTCATTTGTAGTGGCAAGTAACCTTGCTACTTACTCCACCGAGACACAGATTATCTGCCTAATATAACGTGACAGAAGTGACACTGTGTAACTTTCAGGTTAGGCTTTTGAGGGGCCTGGAGGTGAACGCCACGAAGAAGCCCATCATAAACAACCATCAAGTGATACAGATCTAGCCAGCCCAGAGAAACCCAGCTCCACACAGATACCACCAGCTAACAACAGCAGAATGCGATCACGAGTGAGCAGGCCAGCATACAGAATAACAGGAAGCAATAAGCTGTTTTAGACATAAAGCTTTGAGGTGACTGGTTGTTATCCCATGATGGTACTGGGGGTGAGCCCAGGATCTTGGTTATATTAAAACAAGAGCTGCACCAGAGCTGTATCCACAGTCCATTTTTACATGCATACTTATGAACATATGTGTAAATATGTATCTTTATCATATATATATATATATATATATATATATATATACATATATATATATACACATACATATACACAATTTTTTTTTAGAGGTAGGGTCTCACTCTAGCTCATGCTGACCTGGAATTCACTATGTAGTCTCAAGGTGGCCTCGAATGCACAGTGATCCTCTTTCCTCTGCCTCCCAAGTGCTGGCATTAAAGGCATGTGCCACCATGCTCAGCTCCTATTTATATATTTTGAAACAGAATCTCCTGAGATTGCCCAAGCTGGCCTTGAACTTGCCATCTTCCTGGGTAGCTAGAAGTACAAGTGTGCACTACTACACCTGGCACTTTGTTTTCTTTTCAACATAGCCATAGGGGGAGTTCTGGGTAAGATGGCAGCATAGGAGCCACGCCAAACCAGCCTAGTGAGAGATTTAAGCAAAACCACAGCAAAATACACTCTTCTTCTGAAAAGTGAAGGTGTATAGGTGTATAGCCACTGTGGAGAAGCAAGATCCACCAGAAAGAAGGAAAGTGTCCAGAATCACATTGAGGTGCTTGCGGCCCTGATCTGTGCACCAAGTTGCAGGAGCAGAGACCAAACAAGGGGATTTTCCAACTTCATCAGCCTCCTTGCAAAGTCAAGAAACCTGAAGGGGAGACAGTGGAGATCAGCTAAGGATCTGCTGAAAGGGACCAGCTGAGTAGTTCCAGAACAACTCTAGGCTTCCTGCACTCTCCCATCGCCCAACCATTGATACAGCCAGAGAGAATTATACTGCAAAGGAGTGCCCAGAAGTGCAGTGTTGCAATAACCAAAACTGAAAGTGCGTGCTTCTGGCCTGGAGCCTTAGTGAGGCTGACAAGTGAGGCAGTGAAGAGAGGCCTCTGCAGGCTGAAGAAGGGCTAGCTGTGTGGTGCTAGCACAAGCTGGCAAGTGTGTGAAAACAGCCTAATAAACATGATCTGCTAAGGAAATGTGGACAGGCAGCGTGCTAAAAGTGAATTGAGGCTGTTTCGTAAGACAAAAACATACTTTAAAATATATTTTCTTGGGCTGGAGAGATGGCTTAGCGGTTAAGCGCTTGCCTGTGAAGCCTAAGGACCCCAGTTCAAGGCTCGATTCCCCAGGACCCATGTTAACCAGATACACAAGGGGGCAAACGCGCCTGGAGTTCGTTTGCAGTGGCCTGGAGGCCCTGGCGCACCTATTCTCTCTCTCTGTCTTTCTCTCTGTGTCTGTCGCTCTCAAATAAATAAATAAATAATGAACAAAAAATATTAAAAAATATATTTCATTTATTTGTAAGCAGGGTGAGAGAAGAGAGACAGACAGATTGAGCATGCCAGGGCCTCTAGCCACTGCAAACAAAAGTCCAGATGCATGCACCACTTTGTGCATCTGGCTTTACTTGGGTCCTGGGGAATCGAATCCAGGTCATTAGGCTTTGCAGGCAAGTCCTTTAGCTGCTGACCCATCTCTCCAGAGCATAAAAGTGTATTTTAATGTTAGTTACACATAAGAATACAAACATCCAGTTTTCCTTCATGGCACACCTTGGCAAAATTACATTACAGCATCAGAAGCAGGACCTGAGAGACAGTCAAGCAGACAGTTTCCTGCAGCAGAAAGCATACATTCTGCCCACCTCCCTCCTTTCATAAGCAGCAAGCACTGATCTATTTATTTCTCCTAAAATTCATTAAAGAGCATCATGCAACTAAAACCCTGCAATGTATAACCTTTAGGACTTTTCCCATGCAGCATAGCTCAGTGCTGATCTATTGAATGCATCAACAGTTTATTCACTTTTTTTTCAGTTTATTCACTCTTAATCTTAGTATTCTCCCATGGTATGGATATATTGCTATTTGTTTAATCATTTACCTGTTGAAGGATATCCGGATTATTTTAGTCTCTGGATTTTATCAGCATTATTTTTCATAATAACTACTAAATACAAATAATCCAAATATCTACCATCTAGTAAACTGACGAATGCAATGTGGTATGGCTATAAAACAGAACATTATATGGCAAAAAAATATATGAAAACTGGGTGTTATAGTACATGGCTGTAATCCCAGCACTCAAAAGGCTGAGGACTGGGGGTTTCTGGGAGTCCGAGGCCAATTTGGACTACAATGAGAAACTCTGATAAATACAAAAAAAAAAAAATGGAGTACTGATACATACCATTATAGGGTAAATCATGAAACACTATGAAAAGTTAAAGAAGATAGTCACCAAGGACTACACATTTATCTGGAATGTTTGGGACAGGTACACCTGCAGAGATAGAAGATGGATTTGTGGTGGCTTACAGTTGTGAGAAAGTGAGGGGTAAATGCTAGATTTCTGTTTTAGGATGATGGAAATTTTCTAAAATTATTAGAGTTGTATAAATCTGTGAATACATTAAAAACCATCAAATCATATACTTTAAAAAGAAATATTTGCTGGAACTGATTTGCATATCTATAGAGCTATTGCTTAAAAAATCCCACCAGAGAAGCTCTTGACCACTTTGTGAGCTTGGAGGTGGGGACCATCTGTACAATGTCCACAGTGGCAGGTTCCCCATTATATAATGGGGACTGAACCAAATTATTTACTACATCATAATTCCTTCTAAGCAGAGTGAGGAATGGTACAAAAAATTTTTTAAAGTTATTACCTATGAAAAGTCTTTCCAAACTTAAAATTCTTGGCAGTTGTAACCCCTTTTTCTAGAATAAAGCCAAGAGATGCTCTATTTTCAAGTACCAGGTCTATTGTTCCACCCTGAAAACAATAATCAAATATATGCCAGACTTCAAAGGAATAAACTGGTTGGTTAAAAACAACAAGGGTTGATTGATTGTTACTTGTCTTCTTGATGGTTACTATAAAATGGTGAAAATATTTAAAGTTCTAGAAAACATCTTAGTCCCTGCACAAACTGGGAAGCCACATCTTTAGCCACTAAAATTCTATTTAAGTTCTATGAGCCACTTTCATCTGCTAACCACAATTTTATATAAATTGACATCGACACCGAGTGGTCTGGAAAACTGAACTGGAAAGAGACAGAAGCTGAGAAAAATGGAAACAAACAAGTCTGACATCAAGTAATACAGATGGAGTTTCCAAGTTCCCAAGTACAGGAAGATTTAATTATCTTCCTCTGGAATCTTACTGCTATAATGGCTACTGAGCCTGTCCTACCTTTCTTGGAATATGTCAGTGTGTTTCTAACTTATATACAGAGAAATAACTAATTAAATAGCTAAAAGGAAGGGCTAAAAGTCTAGTGTTCATGAACAGACTCAATAGCTTATCAGTCTAGTATATATAACAGATATAGGAATAAGGCAGTTATCTAATGGTGATTTGAGCTAAATACTGAAGGGGCAAGTTTTCTGGAAGCAACTGAGTTACTAAAGGTTATGAAGTATCCTAACATTTTATGTAATGAGGAGGTCTTAAAGAGATGCTGTCCATACACACACATCTAGCAGCATTAGTTCTTCCAGACCAGACTTCTACCACTATACTATCTCATTTCCTCATAGCCTCCACCTTATGTACCTGCTCTTCATTTTCACTGGAATTAACAAGACATATGGGGAATAAGCTTTGTAAGGACAAGCAGACCAGGACATGGGCAGACTATGAAGCATAATCCAGGCAATGATAAGTGGGATCACAAACATCATAAGACATTCCACACAGCTCTTGAGTTACAAGCCAAAAGCAATTGTATGTAGGATAAGGGCCTTTGTAAAGTTAAGGGCCCCTGAAAAGACCACATGGGCACTGACTGTGTTAGGAAATAAAAAGTTAAGACAAGAACCCAGTTGAATGAGGGGTGACAGAATCAGTCTAAGAAAGCCAGGTGGGGTGGTAAATACTTGTATTCCCAGCACTAAGGAGGTAAAGGAAAGAGAATGAATAGTTTAAGGACAGTTGGGGTGACACACTCTGTCTCGCAAAACAAAACAGTTTAAGACAGAGACAGGTGTGGGTATGGTGGTTTATGCCTGTAATCCCTGCACTTGGGAGGCTGAGGCAGCAGGACTGTTGTGGTTTAAGGCCAGCTTGGAGGGCATTGTAAATTCTAAACCAGACCAAGCTACTGGGCTACTGTCTCAAGCAACAACAACAAAAAAAGATGGGCACAAAGTACAAATGTATGTCTATTCATACATTCCTAAGGGTTAATCAGTAATTTTTTTGCAACCATACATTACAGATATTGTGTTCTACATATTGCCTCATTTAATATGATGAACATTTTATTTGTATTTCTGCAGTCATCATTTGTCCTCAACATGAAGTATTTGGAAACAACTGAGAGAAGATAAAACATTTTTTTCCTTCAAGAGAAAGTTGACCGAGACCAGTGGATTATTATTACCTGAATGCACCTCTCAGACACTTAGTCTCTGTTATTGAGTCCCCTGGCATCTGTGAAAATTAAAACTTGAGATCCAGGAAACCATCCAGAACTTGACAGCTCATGATAAATAAGAGGTTTCCAAGAGAGAAATCACTAGAAATGATGAGTTTTACAGGAAGATTCATTGCTCTCAATTTCTAGAGATGCCTTATATCTTGATGCATTAACATGTGGAAATCCTCCTGGGGATGGAGAGCAAGTCCCATATACTTCCTGAACTTAAGTCCATTTAATTATTTGCTCAGCAATAAGTTTCAAAAACCGAAAACCCTTCCTTTTTAAAAAAAATATTTTATATTTATTTGAGACACACACACATACACACAGAGAAAGAGGGAGAGGGAGGGAGGGAGGGAGGGAGGGAGGAAGGAGAAGGAGGGAGAGAGACAGAGAGAGAGAATATGGGTGCATCAGGGCCTCCAGCCACTCCAAATGAACTCCAGACAGATGCACCTTCTGTGGATCTGGCTTACGTGGGTTCTGGTGAATCAAACCTGGGTCATTTGGCTTTGTAGGCAAGTGCCTCAACCACTAAGCCATCTCTCCAGCCCCCAAACCCTTACTTTTGATTACCTGGCACTATAATACATATATTCAAAAAATTCTTTCCAAAGTGAGTATGAAAATACAGGCAATAACTTTTCTAAATTCCAGTTGTACATCCATTTCTTTTTTTATTATGATGTTCAAATTTTATTTGTACTTTTTTAATGTATGTACTTGTCACAGTGTATGTATGTAGATATTTGTGTTTGGTTGTGTATTACTGCCAGAGCACTACCTCAGGTGTTTTCCTTAGAATTACGATGGACCTCTTAGAGGCAGGGTCTGTTGTTAGCCTGGAATTCAACAATTAGGTGAGACTTGGCTGTCCAGCACCTCCAAGTATCCTCCTGTCTCTTTCTTCCCAACACTGGGATTCTAGGACTGCATTGAGATGCTAACCATTTTATGTGGGCTTGGAATCAAACTGAGGTCCTCGCAATTGTGAGACCAGCACTATGGTCACTGAGTGACCATTTCTTTTTAAAAAATAATTTTATTTATTTGCAAGTCGGGGGGGGGGTTGGAGGAGGGAGGTAGGATGGAGAGAAATGGGCATGCAGGGCTTCTTGCCACTGCAAATGAACTCCAGATGCACTCACCACTTTGTGCATATTGATTTATGTGGATACTAGGGAATCAAACCTGGGCCATCAAGCTTTGCAAGCATCTTCAACCACTGAGCAATCTCTCCGGCCCCGACCTCTATTTCTTAAAGTTAAAATTGTTTCTCCCTTCTTGGTCTTAAACTTTCAATCCTCTTGCCTCTACCTCCCAAGTGCTGAAATCCCCACTGGTCCCAGAGAAGATCTCACTCCAGCCCAGGCTGACCTGAACTTACTCTATAACTCCGGGCTGGCCTGTAACTCATGGTGATCCTCCTACCTCAACTTCCTGAATTCTGAGATTAAAGGTGTGCGTCACCACTCCCGGCTTCCAAGCGCAGAAATTTTTACTGTACTAAAGAATTTCTAGGGCTGGAGAGATGGCTTAGCAGTTAAGGCACTTGCCTGCGAAGCCTAAGAATCTGACTCCCCAGAACCCACATAAGCCAGATCCACAAGGTGGCACACACATCTGGAGTTCATTTGCAGTGGCTAAGGCTCTAGTGTGCCAATTCTCTTTCTCTTGCCCTCTCATCCTCCCTTTCTCATTAAAAAAAAGAAGCAAAAAAAGAATTTCTAATTGCTTGAATAAATACAACTACTCTACAAAGCACATTATAGAAAATAAGTTGAGTTTGTAAAAGAAAACATTTACCATCAAGAAGGGAAGGAGGAAGAGAGGCAGATAGAAAAAGGAGGCCGAAACACAATGGAGAGAAAGAGAGAGAGAGAATGTGCATAAGAGAGAGGCTATACAGGCTGGAGAGATGGCTTAGCAGTTAAGCGCTTGCCTGTGAAGCCTAAGGACCCGGTTCGAGGCTCAATTCCCCAGGACCCATGTCAGCCAGATGCACAAGGGGGCACACGCATCTGGAGTTCGTTTACAGAGGCTGGAAGCTCTGGCGTGCCCATTCTCTCTCTCTCTCTCTCTTTGCCTCCTTCTCTCTGTCGCTCTCAAATAAATAAACAAAAAAAAAATTAAAAAAAAAGAGAGAGAGGCTATACTCTTCAGCTTTGTTAAAAATTCTACATCTCAATAAATTTTTCTCTTTATTTCAAAAAAGAAAGAAAGAAAGAACGCATTTACCTAAAAGACTACCCTAAAAAACTGATTTGTTACCATGGACTCCTGTGCATATTCTTCCTGAGGTCACTGGAATTCTTGGGGTAGGGAGGACTGGAAGGGTACCAAGAAGACGACAAAATACCTCATTTTAAAAAGTGGAAAGGAGCTGGAGAGACTGTTTATCAGTTTCTGGGAAGCCTAAGGACCCATGTTCAACTATCCATATCCCACATAAGACAAAAGCACAAGGTAATTCATGTGTAAGGTCATACATATGCACAAGGTGATGAACACATCTGAAGTTCGATTACAGTAGCTGGAGGCCCTGGTGCACCAATTCATATTCTCTCTCTCTCTCTCTCTCTCTCTCTCTCTCTCTCTCTCTCTCATAAAAAGGTCAGTCTGTTGGGCTTGCCTCAAAAAAAAAAAAAAAAAGTGGGTCAGGCCTAGTGGTGCACACCTTTAGTCCCAACACTTGGGAGGGGCAGAGGTAGGAAGATTGCCATGAGTTCAAGGCCAGCAAGAGACTATATAGTGACTCCAGGTCATCCTGGGCTACAGTGAGACCCTACCTCAAAAATAAAACAAAACAAACACACACAAAAAAAGTGGAACAGAAACAAAACAAAACAAAAAATGAAAGAACACAGGGTGTGACTAAGTCCCAAGAATTCACTTTGATTTACTATTTTGGATCTTTCAGCTAAAGACTTCTGGCTCTTATTATGGTAACTTATAAAACACAACTGCAAAAGTCAGTCTCAAAACTGTAGGTAACTCAACACACTGTTACTACAAAGCAGTCTGAACTGAACAAGGTATCCCTGCTTTCATATTTTGGCTAGTTAGTAGGGCTTCAAGATAATCACAACTTGCTCTTTACTTTTTGGAAATCCTAATATTGAGCCATAAAAATGTAACTTATTAAGCACAGGAAATGGTGTCTGAAAATTACTTTCAAAGTTACTTTCAGACCCTACCTTGAAAAGCCAAAAAAGAAACAAAGTACTTTCTGGGTTTAAATATAAAATCTGATTATCATTTTAATGTGAAGTCCACAAAGAGAAATATATTAACTTTGGGAATCTGTTTCACAAAAGCATTTTTTCAAAAACATTTCTCAGCTGGGCATGGTAGCACACGCCTTTAAACCCAGCACTCAGGAGGCAGAGGTAGGAGGATCACCAAGTCTTCCAGGCCACACTCTGAGACTATATAGTTCAGGTCAGCCTGGGCTACAGCGAGACCCAATCTTGAAACAAAAAACATTTTTCAAATTAACCATCCTTTAAATATAAAGTTTGATATTATACTGTGTACAGACAGTGTCCAAGTTACAATCATTTGAATCAGACTTTTAGCTTTATGACTGACTGAGCAATACACATCCAGCCAGAAGTGATACTTGGAATTTTGATGTTTTTTTCGATGTAACATTATGCAATGGGATGTTCTCTTTTTTCTCTCAAATTTGTACAGTAACTTTTCATGAGAAAAACAAAATTTGTAACTTTCTTTACAGCGATTACCTAACATCACTGCTTTGGTTATCTTAAGGGGTATTTTCACTGGATGCTGGGCAGTGCAGTAATCTCTAGCTCCTGCCATGTCTGAAGCCAAGAATACAACCAGTAGTACTGCAGGGTACGAAGCTGTTCCTCTATGTTTGGCAGTTAGGTATATTCAACTTAAGATGGCTTTACTAGGAAGCACTTCCTTGAGAAGCTGAGGAGCACCTGTACTCATTTGTTGCATGTTAACCCCTCCCCCCTCATGTCCTGAGTACCTCAAAATGATCTTATTTGAAAACAGGATATTTGTAGATAAAATGAAAATGAGGTCATTCTGGATTGAGGTGGGCCCTAGATCACTAACTAGTATCTAGTAAGTGGAAGGTGAGAGAGAACTGGACCCAGAGGACACACATACAGAACACGCAGTGATAACAAAGGCAGAGATTAAACTGGCAGAGCTGTGAGTCTAGAAGCCCCATGTACTGCTGACAACCTCTTGAAGCTAGAGGGAGGCACAGTCTAGATTTCCCCAGGGTCTCCTAAAAGAAACCAATCTGTTGGTACCTTGTACACATAGGCTCCAGAACTCTAAGAGAATAAATTTCCTATTATTTTCAGCTACCTAGTTTTGACTTTGATATAGTAGTTCTAGGAAACTATAGTATTTCCATTCCAATAAGCATTTTAGGAAACATTTTACCATCATAACAATGTGGAATGAACATCTTTGCATTAAGTCAGCTCTTCAGAAGTAATAATCCCTATAGTCTATATTCTCCTAAACAAAACATTTGATTTGAAGAAAAAAATACGTTTTCTACCACACTATGACCTTTACCAACTACAAAGTTAGACTGGAAATAAATGTTTCCACAAAGTTGAAGCAAGAAGACATGTGATCACACCAGATTTTGAACAGAAATTGCTTTGTAAAACCCTATAAAGATTGACAATGAATTCCAATCTCAGATTAAAGCTGAAATAGGTTCTCCTGCTCCCACCATAGCTGATATGTTATTAAACCAGGTATCAAATCATAAAACTTAAGCAAGACTGAATTTCAGATGTCACATGTTCAGGTTAGATTCTTGTCCTGTGTTCTATTTCTGCCCCTTTCTCCACATCAACAACTATTTAACCCTGTCTGTGGGGTTAAATATTATGCTAGGGTTCATGTTATGAGAAAGCACAAGATACTGGCTTAGCACTGAGGCAGTCTTGCTGCTGGATTCCATGATACTATTTGACTATTACTTTAATTATTAAGAAACAAGGTGCTGATTGTGAGATGGGGCTGAGAACTGGGGTTGAGGGCCAGGACTAGACTCATTCTATAGTGGCTACCTGAGAGTGGACAAACCAGGGGAAGCTGTTCTCACTCTTGATTGGAGAATCTGTTTTATTTTATGAATGGCAGAGAAAATGGGGAAGAACCAAGATCTACAAGAAGATATCCGTCTGCCTACCATGAGACATGACATTTCTACCACATCTGCTGGGGCCCATGCGAAATTGTAAAGGAAGACTAGGGAAATGGCTTAGCAGTTAAGGTGTTTGCCTGCAAAGCCTAAGGACCACGGTTCGATTCACCAGGACCCACATAAGCCAGATGCACAAGAGAGCACACGCATCTAGAGTTTGTCTGCAGTGGTTGGAGGCCCTGGTGTGCCCAATCTCTCTTTCTCTCTGTGTCTTCTTCTCTAAAATAAATACATAAAATATTTTTTAAAAAATAAAAAGAAATTGTAGAGGAAGTGGCAACATGAATACTGTTCTGATTGCTAACCTGACAACCACCTCCAGGGTGATGGTGACAGACATGATGATCAATCAAAACCCACCAAAGTAGAAATATATAAGCTACAGAGAACTCAACTAGATGTGACTGCCAACAGACCTGTCATGGCTCTGGAAACACTGCAGAAGAGAGGGGAAAAAGATTGTAAGAGCCTCTGAGTGGGTAGGAATATCTTGAGGCACGTTCTGCCCTTCCACCCTATGGGACTGACTGAGGCCTTCATGACCCCACAATGAATATCATAACCCCACTTGAGGACCCCCAGAGAAATAGGAGCCAGAGTGAGGGAATAATAGTATAACCTGTTATAATATATATAAATTATATTTAAAAAAGAAAGTGCTGCTTAAGTATTAATTTCCCTACTCATTCTTGGGTGGCCTAAATCACTTTCTTAACCCCCCCTCTCTTTTATTGAGAACTTTATTGTATGAAGTTAATGGCTTTCTTATTTTTCTACTGGGTAATTTCAAATATTCCTGCAACTGACATTCTATGTGAATCCTATTTTCTAGATTTTTCCTTTTCAAGGAAATCTGAAGCAAGAAAATGTGCTCCAAAGAGATATTTCTTAGTACGACTCTGTGAAGATTCATATTACATCTTCCATCAGCTGCCACTGCTCTCTGAGGTCATCTGATAGCTCATGCTTTGATTTTTGAAGCAGACCTCTGACACCTTACACAACTCTCTGGTATTGTTTCTGTGTGGACTTATATAAATTACTTACTGGCCTTTGCCAAAAATAACTTGTCCCTATGTTCTGCCTACATGACAGATTTTGACATCTTTCACACTGTCTGGGCTCTTTCCAGTTGCCTGGTGTCAAGAACTTACTCTACTTTCAAGGGTTTATTTACCTGGATTCTAAATATTTGCTCAGTTACTTCAACTCCTTGGTAATTTATTATGCATATGTTCACTGAACCCAAATTGTAATAAATGTGCTGCAAAGGAAAATCATCACTAAATACCTAACACTTAAGCACCTATTCTTGTTCAACAGTGTTTTACGAATGTAGCATGTTTTGCTTCACTTAATCCTCGTAACAACCCTCAGAGGAGGATGCTGTTATCTCAATTTACTGATGAAGGAGAAAGTTAGAGAAATTACTTGTCCAAGGTCACACCCACCTAAGAACTGTGTGTGGAGCTCAGATAGCAATTCAAATAAAACGAGTTCTTCACCACTACACTACAATGCCTCTTGAATCTTCTCACTCCCATTGATGTTTCCAAATTTTGCATCATTGTAAACTTAAAGTAGAGATCTTTTTGTGTAACTTTCCAACTTTTTCCCTACCTTAGATTCAAATCTAAGTTCTGACTTTTATATATCAACTCTTTTGCAAAATGCTTATTTTCATGGAGTAGATTTTCTAAAGATGAAGTTTACCTGAATATTAAAAGAATGAAGCCTAGGGTTTAACATTCAGAATTTTATAATCAAATCAATGACAAATAAAAAAAGTCTCCTGGTCATTCAACAAATTCAGTCCTCCATTAAGGTGGAAACTAAAGTTGTAATTATGAACTTCAAAAAGAGTAGCGCTTCTCTGGATCATGGTATCTGGATTATATATGACTCATCATTTTATCTAGGACTCTGTCAGACAGACATTAACTGCCATACAATTTTACTGATTCATATGGAGATCTTGGTTCTATTCTGACAAAGGAAATAAGATTTAGCTTTGAAAAGTAGGGCTTATTTAATAAGAATAAGAATAAGATCTTCAAACTTGTGTATGTTTTGGTGTGTTATGACATCTACCCAGTTCACTTAAGAAAATTGAGATTATTGGGCTGGAGAGATGGCTTAGATATTAAGCACTTGCCTGTGAAACCTAAGGACCCCAGTTCGAGTCTCCATTCCCCAGGACCCACGTTAGCCAGATGCACAAGGGAGGGCATGTCTGGAGTTCATTTGCAGTGGCTGGAGGCCCTGGCATGCCCATTCTCTCTCTCTCTCTGCCTCTTTCTCTCTGACTGTTGCTCTCAAATAAATAAATAAAAAATAAACAAAAAAATTTTTAAAAAAGAAGATTGAGATTCTTTCTTGACATAGAGATGGTGAGGAGAGAGCAAGACAGAAACAGCAACTCGGACTGCCAATTCTTCTGGGAGCTCAAATCATAATAAAAGAAAATCTCAAGAGTACAATATCAAACTGGGAGGAAAATAGAAATCATTAAACTAACTCAACATTTAATTTGTGGAAGTTTATTTAAAACAACAACAAAAGAAATGCAGACTTTAGAAGAATGAAAACAACTTTTGCATCTTTGTAAGGACAATGAGAAATATTAATATATGAATATGTAATTCTTTGTCTCTCTTGATATATCTAATTACAAACAAAAGAAATAGCATCCGTGGAACTTAAAGGTGTCAAAGCTTAAAGGATATATAGGGTTTTATTTTACTCCATTATTTCTGCATAGGAAGAAACAAGTCCTAAGGGAGAATGCAATTTGCTGAAGTCCCTCAATTTAGCCTTTTCAAATTATCTAGATATACAGAGTATCGAATATGGGTCACATGATCTGTCAATTTAAAAATATCTACAATATGAACTGCATTTTTTAAGATTTATTTTTATTTATTTATTAGACAGAGAGAGAGAGAGAGAGAGAGAGAGAGAGAGAGAGAGAGAGAATGGGCATGCCAGGGCCTCCAGCCACTGCAAATGAACTCCAGATGCATGCACCACCATGGGCATCTGGCTTACATGGGACCTGGATCCTTAGGCTTCACAAGCAAGTGCCTTAACTGCTAAACTATCTCTCCAGCCCATGTACTGTATTTTTACAAATCCTTGTTTAGGGGGCTGGAGAGATGGCTTAGAGGTTAAAAGCATTTGCTTACAAACCCTGATGGGCCAGGTTCGATTCCTCAGTACCCACATAAAACCAGATGCATAAAGTGGTGCACTCATCTGGAGTTCATTCACAATGGCAAGAGGCCCTGGCATGCCCATTCTCTCTCTTTTTTTTTTCTGTCTCAAATAAATAAATAAAGACCCTAATTAGGACTGGAGAGATGGCTTAGCAGTTAAGGTACTTGCCTGCAAAACCAAAGGACCCAGGTTCAATTCCCTAGTACCCATGTAAAGCCAGATGCACAAGGTGGTACACACTCCTGGAATTCATTTGCAGTGGCTAGAGGCCCTGGTGCACCTATTCTCTCTCTTTTTCTCTCCCTTTCTCTCTCAAATAAATAAATAAATAAAAGACAAAATATTTTTCAAAAGTCCATAATGAAAGGTTTTAGAAGGTAATAATTTTAGAAGGAAATTGACAGTAAATAAAATATTTACATCTTTGAAAATAAAAACACAATACCTTCATTTTCAATTTGATTTTTAAGAGGTTTATAGGTATGCATTCCGGGCTAAAAACCACAACAGTTTTGGTGGTGCTATTTTCATAAGAATTTACAACAACTTACAACTTTTAATAATAACTCTTCCTTAAAGCTTCCAGTAATTCACTAGCAAGTAAACATGCCACCCACATGCCTGAAAGGGCCACTTAAATTGGTTGCTATATTTTAAATTCAAGCTTGAAGTAGGATTCTTGTTTTTCTGAGGCTCACAAAGACTAGACTCACAGCTTAGTTCTATAGTGCCTATTTAGCTGGACTTAAAGCCTACATCAAGCACTTTATTGTCAAATAAAAAGCTAACTTCATAGAGCGCAGTAACTTAAGTAGCTCTCCAGAAAAGCAAGCATTTGTGACTACCCTGCATCTCTGTTGTCAAAGAATGGTTGGTTCTATAGCCTTGTAAAAGGCTGCAGCTACCTCAACCATCTAAAGAAGCATGGATGGGTTGGAGAGATGGCTTAGTGGTTAAAGTGCTTGCTTGCGAAGCATAAGGATCCAGGTTCAACTCCCCAGAACCCACATAAGCCAGATGCACAAGGTGGTACATGCATCTGGAGCTTGTTTGCAGTGGCTAGAGGCCCTGGTACACCCATTCTCTCTGTGTCTGCCTCTTTAGGGCTGGAGAGATGGCTTAGCGGTTAAGCACTTGCCTGTGAAGCCTAAGCATCCCGGTTTGAGGCTCGATTCCCCAGGACCCATGTTAGCCAGATGCACAAAGGGGCACACACGTCTGGAGTTCGTTTGCAGCGGCTGGAAGCCCTGGCACACCCATTCTCTCTCTCTCTGCCTCTTTCTCTGCCGTTCTCAAATAAATAAATAAAAATAAACAACAACAACAAAACAAGAAGCATGGATACCATCATTCTTGGGGTCCTTGGCTGCAACTGAGAAGCAAAAAGCCATCTATTGTAATTTTTCAAAACACTATTTCCTAAGCCCCTTTCTGGGAGTGGAAGGGGTTCTTTAAAACACATCTTAAAGTCCCATCTTTATTTTTATTTATTTATTTGCGAGAGACAGAGAAAGAGGCAGAGAGAGAGAGAGAGAGAGAGAGAGAGAGAGAGAGAGAGGGAGAGAGGGAATGAACATGAATGGGTGCTCCAGGGCCTCTAGGCACTGCAAACAAAATCCAGACACATGTGTCACCCTGTGCACCTGGCTTACATGGGTCCCGGGAATTGAACCTGGGTCCTTTGGCTTTGCAGGCAAGTGCCTTAACCATTAAGCCATCTATCTCTCCACTTTATAGAGTCCCATCTATAAAAACACCCAGAAATATGTTTGGGAGTTCCAAACTGCAGACCCTGAAAACATGGGTGGAAGAGGCTTCAAAGATCAGTTCTTAGGTTCAGTGGGAAATGAGTCTTCCAAGCAGAAGCATCCCACACTGTTGCTTACGATAGTTCTTACACTTTTGGACTATTCACTTCTCATCTCTATTCATCTAAATATTAATTCACACTTTGAGATCTTATTCAAAAGTCAGCTCCTTCCATGACTTCCTCCACCTCCATCAGAATTAGCTTCCTATACCCCACCCTCAGTGTTCTTGGACTTTGTCATAGTCTGTGCTACCTTTAAAGACTTTGTGTCTGCTCTCACAAACTGGGTCAACATCTTTATTCTTTCCTAACTTAGTAGGGCCTTTCACTCTTAATATTCCACTCTCTACTTTTCTCAAAATAAACCAGGGCAGAGAATCTATAGCAAACTTGAAAACCCTTGGTTCTCTGTAGATTGATCAAACTGACCAGATTCAAAGTAGTTGAGGCAATCAATACTGTGACCTGCATTTGAACCATATTAATTGAATTGGAAAGTCATTAGAAAAAAAAAATGAAGGCATGAAAAGAGCAGCTTAAAAACATATTCTTAGGACCAGGCGTGGTGGCACATGCCTTTAATCCCAGCACTCGGGAGGCAGAGGTAGGAGGATGGCTGTGAGTTCGAGGCCACCTTGAGAATACAGAGTGGATTCCAGGTCAGCCTGTGCTAGAGTGAGGCCCTACCTTGAAAAAACAAACAAAAGTATTCTTAGTGTAATGATCTAAGACCAAATACAAACAATGTTATAAACATCCAAAACCCCAAAATTCTACTGATCCAATCAGTAAACATTCATGCAGATAGTAGGGAAAGGTTATAAAGAAAGAGAAAGCAGAGGTCTGAATCCTTCCTTAACTTAAAGGACATTCTATTTTAACCATGGAGACAACTATAAAAGGAAAAAGATAACTGACTTTAAAGTCAGTATATGACAGCTTCGGGATGCATGATATGTATTACATACACAATAGCCAAGGCCTGCTAACAAATTCTGGATCGAGACAGGACAGAAGACTTCAATGGCAATGTCAAGATCTGAATTTCTGCACATATGAAGAGGCCTGACCAGATCATCTCTATGTTCCCATCAAGCTCACATACTTTATTGTGCTTTGATCACCTGGTTATAGTAGTAACTTGCTGTTAGCTGGCCGCCATTTGAATGAACTTTCTAGCTCTCCTATGAAAATAACAGAGCTTTGAAAAAGTTGCCAACCCTTAAAATATTACCAAATATGTATTTAAATGTAAATATTCCTGAGTATGATGGCTAATAAGAGGGTTTGCTATTTCAAAGGAAAACTTTATTTTGAGGCCTTTCTCCCTTTTATGCCACTGTGGTGGTTTGATCTGGGTGTCCCCCAGAAACTTATGTGTTCTGAATGCTAGGCCCCCAGCTAATGGTAATTTTGGAATTGAAATCTCCTAGAGGCATTATATTTTGGGGAGCAGGCTTATGGGTGTTATAGCCTGCTTCCTCTTGCCACAGTTTGGCACACTCTTGTCCATCTGATATTGGCCAGGAGGTGATGTCCACCCTCTGCTCCGGCCATTGTTTTCCTCTGCCATCATGGAGCTTCCTCTCAAGTCTGTGGCAAAAATAAACCCTTTCCTCCAACAAGTTGCTCTTGGTTGTTTTCTGACAGCAACATGAAGCTGACTGAAATAACCAGTTTCATGGTATGGTTGTCAAAATTCAAAGTAGGCTCCTGAACATTTTTCATACCCAAAGATATGCTTGAAAAACTTTTCATTGATTTTTATCTCTCTTTGCACAGGAAGTGAGGAGAGTGAGCCTGCAAAAGCACATCTACACTATTTTAAAAAGAAAAAAGAGCTTTAACTGTCATGACTTTTATGTACAGCAGTTACTGATGGTCCAGCACATTATGAAGCCTGGCCAAAGCTTTTTTTTGAGTAATACTCAAAACAAAGCAAATATTGGCTTAGTTATGATACTTGTTGTTCTAGAAGTTAATAGCCCATTGTTCACTCTGGTTGTCTCAACAAGATAATACATTGAAAATCAGCATTTCCTGATAGGAAGTGAATTCCCACTGTGTGTCACAGGACCCTAGCCAAACACTGGGTGGGCTCCAAAGGAGAAACAGCAAGTTCTTCTGGAAGTGCATGCCAGACCAGAGAACTGATGAGTCCATTTTGGTTCCTTTTTCTCCTCTCCATTTTCTTTAAAATGGGTTTCTGTTTCAGCTCTAGTTAAGCTATGATCTATTTGGTTCGTTTTGTTTTTCCAGAAATGTTCTCCTAAAATGACTTCAAATGTTTTAGACAAAGTTTGTTCAACATCCTGTAGACAGCAGCATCCTGTATATTCCTAACTGTGGAGAATTTCCTTCTTTGTACACATCACAATGAAGTGATCAGGATATGCCAGCAGAACACAGGGAGATCATTGTCAAGCTTTAATTTAATGTAAACAATCATTTAAAAGGTACCTTACATGACACACAATAACTGCAACAGGCTTTTACATTTTACATACACCTTAGTAGGCAAAAATAGATGCTTAATTTATTGGTGCAAGTAGCACAACATTATTTCATGCAGAACTCAATTAGTAACAACCAGTACCTGGCAGATCCACATTCAGAAGTGTGCTCCCTCAGTAACTGACACTGCCCTAATAATATTAAATCCCTCCCCCCTTTAAAAAGTCTCCATGTTTAAACTCTGAAAATATACTTTATTTTCATCTATTTTCACAAATTCATATTTAAAGAAGCTTCTTTACCAAGTTTTACTGGACAGTTGATATTAGAAAATTCCCAATAATAAAAGAAACAGGTGGCAGGCATGGTAACACACACTTGCAATCCCAGCACTTTGGCAGACTGAGGAAGTGAGACCCAACTGATGGGGACAGAGAGGGAGAAAGAAGTGAAAGGAGGAAAGATAGGCAAAGAAAAAGGAGGACAGAAGGAGGGAAGGAGAGAGAGGAAGAAAGAATGGGATAAAGACTTAGTCACTAAGGTACTCTCCACATTTAGTACTAATAATGTTTGGTTTCTAGGACATCAATACATTTTGCTAAACAGAACCATATGCCAAACCATTTATATGAAAACAGAATACCAGTAATTATCTAGTATTACTTAGATAATAAATAATCTCAGATTTTAAAGTATACTTAAGGTACATCAAGCCTTCTGCCAAGAAGTTAGTGTAACTACACACAAATACACATCCATTCCCTACCCTTTGGACCAAGAAAATGTCTTTTATCATCTGGCTATGGTTACAGATGAAGCTCTTATTCCATTTTGCTTTTAGAATAGCTCTCATTTGGAAGAATTATGAGATTAAACTACGAAACAGGCAAAGCTAGCATGATATGTAAGAGGCAGCAAACATCCCTGCTCCTGTTACTTCATAACTGTGCAGGAGGAGGGCAGAGTACAGTCTACCTCCAGGCTGCTTCTTTAGCACCAAATCTGAAAGCTGGTCACATCAAGTGATGTTGATTTTAGCATTTCAGGAGACAAGGAGTAGGTGAATTAGAAGCTAAACTGGGAATGATTGTAAACAAAAAGCTGAGGCCAAACTTCAAAGCCCTAGATTAGTTCTCAATAGTTACTCATTGAAAATTATAAGGATCCCCTTTTTTGAGGTAGGTTCTCACTCTAGCCCAGGCTGATCTAAAATTCACTATGTATTCTTGGGCTGGCCTTGAACTCAGTGATCCTCCTACCTCAGCCTCCAGAGTGCTGGGATTAAGGGCACATCCAGCAAAAGGGCCCATTTTAATAGCAAATATCACCTCATGATCTTTTTCCTCAGGAACTCAAGTTTGAGCAATGTTGGATGTATCTGTGGAATTTGTTTGCAGCAGCACTAGGCCCTGGCATGCATGTGAATGCATGTGCACGTGCATGCTCTCTCTCTCTCTCTCCTGCTTACAAATAAATAGAATATTTTTTTAAAAAAATAAAAACAGGCCTGACATGGTGACATATGCCTTTAATCCCAGCACTTGGAAGACAGAAGTAGGTGAACTGCTTTGAGTTCAAGGTCACCCTGAGACTACATAGTGAATTCCTGGTCAGCCTGGGTTAGAGTGAGACCCTACCTCAAAAAACAAAAAACAAAAATAAAAGGGAGGAGTATAGATTTTGTATAATTTTGGGTTATATAGCTTAAATCAATATTCCAACAAATATTAAAGTTGGAAGGAACATCAAAATTCATCTATTCCAATTTTTCATGTTATTTATTTATTTTTGCCTGTATGTGGGGTGGGGTACCAGGTCCTCTTGCCACTGCAAACAAATGTCAAATGTTTTCACCACTTTTTGTGTCTGGCTTATGAATTGAATTTGGGCTTTGCAATCAGGCATTGAGTCATTTGCCTAGCCTCCTAAATCTCTCATTATAGATTAAATGACCTGACCATAGTTCCATAATCTCACACTCAAGTTATCTAACTTTGAATTCAACATTCTTTACTACTGTGCTTAAAAATTATTCCCCTGTGGAGGCTAGGATGGTGAGACCTTTCCTCAATGCCCTAATCAAGTGAGAGGTGGGTGAGTGGTTTCTCTACTTCTACACAACACTAGCATCTTTCGTTACAGCCCCTGGCTTCTGTCCTAGAATGGTGGTAGAGGAAAAGTTAGAAGGCAAGTATATCTGATAAAGGTGATTCTCATAGGGAATCAACTTGAAATAATACAGATATCAATAAAAATGACCAATTCATAACAAATCTGTCCATACACTGACAAAGCATACAGTACTACACACTCTTTTTAAAAGTTATATAATGGAGGCTGAAATGATGGCTTAACAGTTAAGGTGCTTGCCTGCATGCAAAGCCTAAGGACCCAGGTTTGATTCCCCAGAACCCACATAAGCCAGATGTACAATGTGGCACATGCATCTGGAGTTTGTCTGCAGTGGCTAGAGGCCCTGCAGTACCCAATCTTTCTCTGTCTCTCTGTGCCCCTCTCTCAAATAAATAAATTCTCTTTAAAAATCAATAAATAATAAAAATTTTAAAAGTTCATATAATAGAATGTGCAGTTTATTTTATAGGTACACAAGTATATACAACTATATATACACATATACTGTTATTCATTGATGTTTTCTGGAAAAATAGAGAAATTCCTCTTTGGGGATAAAGGTTGAGGGGAGTAGAATGGGAAAGAAAGAAGTAGCTTGTCATAATTCTTTTATATTGTTTCATCTTTTTGCCATATGCATTTTCTTTTCTAAAATTTATTTTTAGTTTTGTTTATTTATTAGAGAAAGAGAGAAGGAGGGAGGGAGGGACAGAAAGAGAGAGAGGGAGAGAATGGGCACGTCAGGGCCTCTAACCACTGCAAACGAACTTCAGATGCATGTGCCACCTTGTATATCTGGCTTACGTGGGGCCCAGAGAATCAAACCTGGGTCCTTAGGCTTCACAGGTAAGTGCCTTAGCTGCTAAACCGTCTCCCCAGCCCTGCATTTTCTTTTTAAAAATGCTTTATATTGAACAACAGTCTGATTCATGTAAAAGCATTCAAGCTATGCGATGACAAAAGTACACTGAAGCAGAGCAGCAACTACAAAGCCCTGGAGAGAAAGATACAGGAGTTTATCAACAGCAAGCTGACACTTGACATCTACTCTACGTGACCCACTATTCTCATTCTTAGACATGACTTTCTAACATTTCTCACATCACAGAATAGGTACTAGATTACACCAACAAGGTGTAGGTATAGGGGCTGGAGAGATGGCTTAGTGGTTAAGGTGCTTGCCTGTAAAGCCTGAGGACCCGGGTTTAATTCCCCATATCCCACATAAGCCAGATATACAAGGTGGCACATGCATTGGGAGTTCATTTGCAGTAGAGAGAGGCCTTGGAATTATGCACCCATTCTCTATCTTTCTCTCACTCAAATAAAAAAGTATGGATAAAATTTTTAAAAATTAATTTTTTTAAAAAGGTGGAGGTATAGCATAAAGAAGGTAAAATTCTTAAAGCATACAGAAGCAAACGAGCTGGGGAGCAATCGTAAAGGACTTGAAAAAAATTTAGTCCATTCTTTTTATATTATGTAATTATTGTAAGAAAAGAATACTGTAAGAAATGGCTGAAGAGATGGCTTAGTAGCTAAGGCACTTGCCTACAAAGCCTAAGGACCCATGTTCGACTCTCCAGATCCCACATAAGCCAGCCGCACAAAGGTGAGGCAAGTGCAAGGTCACACATGCCCACTAGGTAGTGCAAGTGCCTAGAGTTCAATTACAGTGGCTGAGGCCCTGGCATGCCAATTCTCACTCTCACTCTCTCTCTAAAACAAAAAAAAAAGAAAGAAATAGACATTTTCAAAACGAAACACAATAGGGTAAATTATTTTCTGTGTTGTAAAAGAAATATATTTTAGAGATTAAGTGGTCCATGTGTGTAGAAGGCCTTGATGTAAAATACACTGAAAAGTCTAAAAGCCTTGCCCATCACTGCGCAGCTAATAACTCTTAGGGCAGTTACACCCATTCCGTTCAAACATGTTTAGTACGTGAGCTGCCTTGAGGTGAATGACTATACCGCTCAGAGAGGTTGGCCTCAAAACTTTGACCTGGACATTTATTTTCCTGGTAAGGGTTAGCCAGACCTACTAATATACTAAAAAGTAAATTTCTAAAAACTCCTGGCAGATACACTTTACTTAAATTAAGGCTTAGTTTTTTTAAATGTCATAATAATAATTTGGGGTTAAGTTATAAACATTTTTTCTCAATTTTAACACACTGCCATTTAAGGTTTCTGGAATAAGCATGTGTTTTTACAAAGAGATTAAGGTATTCTAATCTGGAAAATATCTTAGAAGGCTAACCAAATTCCCAACTTACAGATGGAGAAAGTGAGCCCCAAGTGAAGCAGTCTCTTGGTTACTGGTTGGCGCTTCCTTCTGTGCTACCAGGCTTCACTTGATTTCACCTTCTTGGGAGTTTACAAGGCCACTCAGTCACAGCCAATTTACAAGGAGGAAGCTAAAGCAAGGGGATGCCAGGAAGTCTAAGACCAAAAAGGATAACACAATGTTAGCAGTGCAAGGGTAACAGGTAACTGCCATTTTCAACATTCAGTTATGATTTCAATGGAGACAGGCTGCTAAACTTGATTACACTGAATGCACATAACTATCACAAGAGTGCAGAATGAACAAGTTACACAGGAGAATACAGATATCACAAATCAGTCTCTCTCAACATGCCCACTTCATGCATAAGAATACTTCACAGGCATTTAAAAGCTAGCTATAAACAAAACCCTCTGATATGTGAGGAGGGGTGGAGTCACACTCCATTGCAAAGAACAAAACTGCTGAACACAAACCTAACTGAGCAGTAATTCTCCTACAGTTCAACTTACCATTCACGTCACAAATTCTAGAGAACACAGAGGCATGGAACTACAGGAACTGCCTGGGCATGGAACAGAACTTTGGGCTGCAGCCTGCCCTGACTGCCGACAAATACCCAATAGAGACAGGACAAAGCACCATTATGACAGAAATAAAGGCTCTTTAATTACTGCCTTGTTTTAATTCAATGAACCCACTCTTACACACAAAGTTCATGCCACGATGTCTCGAAATGCAGTATTGCCAGATTATGCCATAAAGAGCCTAATAAATTCAGTACAAAACCATACTTCAAATGTTTTTATGTTAAATAATTAGCACATTTGGGAGACTACTAGTATTTCCTTTTTTTTTAAATCAGGCAATACCACCCATGAAACAATTAAAAACAAGAATGAATTGTATAAGAAACGAAAAGCAGACAAGTGAACTAAAAGAAAATAATTAGTTGAACGACAATCTACAGGTTACTTCCAAAGAATGTTACAGATGCCAGCACAAAATTAACCACCTATCTTATCTACCCTCTGGGCTGGGAGCTATCAGCATTACAATAGACAATCCATTACTTACAAAATTTGAAGCTGTTGTACATTTCTTAAACCGGTTTTCATGTGGCAAAATTCTGATGCAATGCTGCCCTAAAAATGAACTTTGTTTTAAACAGCAAGATATCCACACTCGCTGTGGTTAGAGCAAGGGTGGAGCCCACTCTGGGGGAAACAACACACCCAGACAGATTTCAGTGAGAGCAAACTGCATATTAATACTGCCACAACATTTTCCAGGGCTTCAGGGCCTAAATTAATTGGTCAATTCTCCTCAAAGGAATAGGAGAAAAGTTCATGTTTGTAGATCAGCTTTCCTGCCTTACAAGTACACTATAGGCTCAATTCTTTTCTCAAAAGAAAGGAGAGACAGAATGCCAGATAGGTCATGCAGCTCAACCAACATAACGTTAGGTGGAAGTGAACTACTCTAAAGGAAGCCCAACCATGCCAACTTCTAAGTTTAGCAACAGCCGCTTTTACATATCTCAAGGTGTCAGAAACATGTTCACTCTAGAACATGACATGCCTTGTTGAACATGGACACAACTTTCCCTCCTCATCAATGCCCTATTTTTTTTCTTTGCAACATGGAAATAATAAAGGCATTTTATTACCAGATAGCAAGAGTTGCCTTCAAAAATAAAAATAAGGAATGTGATTTATGAACTTGCTTTGGTAGGACATCAAAATGTGCACATGAAAAGGAAAGCTGATTTGATAAAGATTAGTAATATGCCCACTGTACTTCTAAAATTTTTATAATCATCTATTGTCAGATAATTTTATAAGAATTTTAGTTTTTACACATTTTTCTATGACTTTTTCCAAACAAGTTATTCTACAGGATACATAAGTACTTGTAAAATGTTTGTGTCTAAAATAACTTGTCAGTATTAAATCTATCAAACATTTGATAACTGTTTAAAGTGATTTTAACAAATAATACTTTTCTTGCATGCATATTTAAAACAACATTACTTTGCCCTGAATAATGCAATAAAAAATAAGTTTCGCTGGTTAAAAAATTCAAGCACGTTAAAAAAAACAGCTTTATAATTATTCACACAGAATTTAAAATAAACAATGGAAAGGTTTTGAAAGACCAGGAAAACATTTTTTTAGGGATGCCTGTTGTCACATTACCCCCAAGAAATTGCTCTGTAATACTGGACATTTTAATATTGCGTGAGATGGCCTACAACAACCTCTTTCAGAATCCTATGAAGCAGGTACTAATTGAGCTAGACTTTGTTCAATTATGAGATCAAGTTTTGCCATATCAAAAATTACCCATTCGCCGGGAGTGGTGACGCAACCCTTTAATTGCAGCACTTGGGAAGCAGAGGTAGGAGGACTGCCGTGAGTTCAAGTCCACCCTGAGACTACAGAGTGAATTCCAGGTCAGCCTGGGCTAAAGTGAGACCCTACCTTGAAAAACAAAACAAAACAAAATTACCCATTCCAAAATACCCCTTTCTTCATGTGACCGCTTTATTTTTCCAACCATCTATGTAATTACAAGTCACCTGCTGCCACCCTTCACTCTTCCTCATTTCAGCTTCACACTGTAACTCAAAGGTACCAGTGGGTATTTATTACAACCTCATCGTGATACTTTTGGATTTGTACTGCTGGAAATGCCTGTTTTCAAGTCCAACTTCACTTTCACAGCTGCAAAGGAAATGACAAGAGAAGAAAAACACAGCCAATATATATCAGCAATTAACTCCATCCACAACTGCCCAGCTGTTTGTGCATGGAAGAATCCGTCTGTTTCCTTTTGGGGCTTTCACCACTGAAAACCGATACTGCACATTCAGGGACACAAGTTGCTTGTAACATGTCAGGAATGTGCACAAGATCACAAGAGTAGAAGAGACAAAATGAAATCCAGATTCAGTTTTCTTGGGATTTGCCAGTATTATTTCATAGCTTTAAAAGCTCATAAAAACGCCACAATCACAGAGAGAAAAATAACACTAAAAATTCTCTCTTCTCAGTATCACCCTTCCAATACAGAGGGAAATCTGCAAATGACATCAGACTTGGGATCAAGAATACTCACTGATTTACTGGCATAGACAAGGTGTGACATTCTTAGGAATCCACATGCCCCCATTATGTTAAATACAGCCAATAATTTTTTGACTACACAGCTGCTTGTCCAATGTGTAGGGAGTCCATTAAAAACCTTCTACATGTGAAAGCTATGGGGAAGTAGTACTTTCACCACAATCATGCAGTAAAGCCAGTTTTTCTTGGTTGGTTCAGACATTATTTGGCATACATATACCCTGCCTATTTCAAAGATGCATGCATGTTTACAGATCCAATCTTCTAGGGTAACCTTCAAGCAGACAAATTTCTCCTTTCTTCTCTCTAGTGTTATGGATTTTATGTGAAAGTATTCTGAGTGCCCAGGGGCTTAATAATGACAGTATAGAATCATGTAACAAGAGGTATTCTACCCCTTTTCTCTTTACCCTCCAACCCAATTTTATTTTAAATATTCTTTCATTTAAATCTTATAAGCTACCATTTCATTTCAGTGTGTATAATGACTTCCATTTTCAGTACATAAAACATCTATGATTAGTTACTATTAGGAAGTTAAAGAATGAGAAAGAAGGTTTTTTTTTCAAACAAAATAATACAAAACATATTTAATGTGTTTTTTTTTTAATTTTGCTTTGTTTTTCAAGATAAGTTTCTCACTGTAGCTCAGGCTAACCTGGAATTCACTATGTAGTCTCAAGGTGGCTTCAAAATCATAGCAATCCTCCTATCTTAGCCTCCTGAGTGCTGAGATTAAAGGTATGCGCCACCATGCCTAGAATATTTAGTGTTTTAAAAAATGAAATAGGACGATAGGTATTTCCATAATTGAATTGTCCTTCCCCTTTTGTCCACCAATCAATGTCAGCTGCACAAAATTCATGTACTTCTAATGCCTACACATTCTCAAACATAATGTCTACAGGACAGTCATTCTAATGACAAGAAGACAAGCTGTCTATTCCCAATATAAATGAGACATTCTTTACTCTTCTGAAGGAAGATGCTGTCAAGTGCCAGAACCCAGTATAAGAGAAGTTGTTGTAACAAAAGTTCTCTGAAGCCTCAACATCTGAAGCTTGATTTGTTGAAGAAATGCACTTTAAATATGTGGTAGACTGAAAATAGAACACACCAAAAAGGAGCTTTTTCCTTTCCAGTAAATGTCATCCAGTCAAGGATATATGGGGGAGGAAGAGAATTTAATCTTTGGTTGATGTGACATTAGTTCTAAAGTATGGTGTAGCCATTAGTGACTGTGCAGCCACTGGGATGAGCTTTGCTTGGCAAGCTTCAACTCTGTGGGGCATTTGGTCTGGCTTGAAATATCTAAGGGAAGAACTTCCCCACCTACAAGTCTGGCTAAGAAAAATATAGAGGTCTGTATAAGCAGTTTTAATCTTAAACTTATGACAGACTAAGGCTCAGGGTAGCACTAACAAAGGACCTTCGAAGAAGCCACTGAAATGAAATTTAAGTGAGTTTCCCCAAATGGCTTATTATAAATAATATTTATATGCTTATAATTTATATATACAGCAAATTTGAAGGCATTTTATGATACCATATAAACATCCTCTAGGTTTTGCATTAGGAATACATTTTACCCACTTTGCCACAATATTTCTTCTACCTATCCTTCTATTAATCTATTAAGTTGTTTGTAGTGCATTTTAATATAAATTATAGATATCAGTACATATCCCTCAAAAATCTTCAGCATGTTTGTCACTAACAAGTTTAATTAAAAATATTTATTTATTTGAGAGCCACAGACAGACAGACAGACAGACAGAGAGAAATAGAGGCAGAGAGAAAGAGAGAGAGAGAGAATGGGCGCTCCAGGGCCTCCAGCCACTGCAAATGAATTCCAGATGTGTGCACCACCTTGTGCATCTGGCTTACATGGGTCCTGAGGAATCGAGCCTTGAACTGAGGTCCTTAGGCTTCACAGGCAAGCACTTAACTGCTAAGCCATCTCTGCAGCCCCAACAAGTTTAATTTTGTTCTTAGTATAACGTTTGCATATAGTTCAAAGCAAAAATCTGTATGTACCTGGGTGGTTCAAATTCCTATAGAGACAATCATTACCTCTACGTCCCTCCTCCCAGTTTCCCTCACATTTCCTCCCAGGTTGTTGCCACTCTACTGCTGGAGAAGCAACCACTGTTGAACAGTTAGGCCTCTGTACCCTTTGCATTAGAATATTCTATATCAGGGGGTTGGGAGATGGCTCACGAGTTAAAGGTACTTGTTTACAAACCCTGCTGGCCTGGGTTTAATTCCCCAGAAACCACATAAGGCCAGATGGAAAGTGGTGCGTGCATATATGATCCCAACACCAGTGACAATGTGAGGCAGAGCCAGGAGAATCTAAAGCCCTGGACTCACATTCCTCTGCATTCTGGCAGCTTGCATGTCTGCAGCGGCGCACAGGTACTTCAGAGTTGTTCTCTGGTCTCCATGTGCATGTGCGACACATGCATCCCCCAACACACAAATCAATATATACACAAATCAATATAATCTTTAAAGAATATTCTGTATCACATAACTTGCATTTGGTCACAAAGAATGACAACTGGCAGACATGAACCAGATGGGAGGATCTCAGAAGAGATCATAAAGCTAAAGGAAAGTGCATATCCATGTACTTACATTACTCAAAATCTTAGGTGAGGGGAGCAACACTGAGAAGCTTTTGGCTACCTGTCCTAGTCAGCCAACTAGTGAGTTGTTCATTGGCCTACTCCTAGTCCAGAGCTCTTAGGTGGTAGCTCTATGTTTCATGTTACAACAAAAGCAGAAGCTGCTGCAGACACCCCAGCTCTTCCACTTACTGTCTGAGACTTAACTGCAAAATAAGAGAAATATTAACGTTTGCCTGCAAAGCCTAAGGATCCAGGTTTGATTCCCCAGTACCCACATAAAGCCAGATGCACAGGATGGCACCTACGTCAGGAGTTCATTTGCAGTAGCAGAAGGCCCTAGTATACCCATTCTCTATCTGCCTCTTTCTCTCTCTCAAATAAATAAATAAAACAAAAATATTTTTAAAAAGAACATTTGTAAAGTGTCTGGTATGTAGTAAGGGATCAAAGGAAGGAAACACAGAGAACGGAGGGAAACATGGCAGTTTGAGGCACAATTAAAAAATTAGCATAGCCTGGCTGTTGGTGTACACCTTTAGTCCCAGCACTCAGGAGACAGAGGTTGGAGGATTGCTGTGACTCTGAAGCCAGCTGAGACTACACAGTGAGTCAGCCTGGACTAGAATGATACCCCATCTTGAGAAAAAAACAAAAACATACTGCTTTCGTCAATGTTGTGTTACTCCATGTCTGCATTTTGGAAATGGAAAAACAACCATAGCAAATAAAGCCGAGTCCCGCCCAACCCCCGCACTCCCTGCCCTAGCACAGTGACTGAGCTACATCCCAGCCCTTCTTTTGCTGTTTGGCTTGAAGTAAGGTCTTGCTAACTTACCCAAGGTGGTAATAAACTTATTCTGTGTCCTACATAAGTAGGCCTTGAGCTTATGATCCTCCTGCTTTAGTCTCTTTAGCAGCTGGGATTACAGGCCTGCCTAGCTAGAACCCTTTATTCACTATTAAAGCAGCAGTAGTGAAACTGTAGTGGGGGGCGGGGGTTGGTGGCAACTATTCCTTTTTTGCTTTGTTAGTTATCATAACTGAAATTGTGTGAGGAGGGAAACAGATTTGAGTGTGTGGTAGCTAATTATAATTTAAATACTTATACCCTTACTTGTCTGTATAAAAAGCTCTCTCTGCCAACTTGCTGTTCCTCCTCTTTACCAAGTCAGAAATCAGGGCCTTAGCAGAGGTGGTGGCTCATGCCTACAATCCCAGTACTTAGGAGGCTGAGGCAGGAGGACTGCTGTGAGTTTGAGGCCTGAGTTACGAATGAATTCCAGATTAGCCTGGGCTAGAGTGACACCCAATCTCAAAAACAACCAAACAAAGGCTGGAGAGATTGCTTAGAGGTTAAGCGCTTGCCTGTGAAGCCTAAGGACCCCGGTTCGAGGCTCGATGACCCACGTTAGCCAGATGCACAAGGGGGCGCATGCGTCTGAAGTTCGTTTGCAGTGGCTGGAGGCCCTGGCGCACCCATTCTCTCTGTCTCCCTCTCTCTATCTGCCTCTTTGTCTCTCTGCCTGTCATTCTCAAATAAATAAATAAAAGTAAACAAAAATTTAAAAAAACAACCAAACAAAAAAGAATTCAGGGCCTTGTTAAAATATAATCCATTTTCCTGGCCTACCAAGAAGAACCTTAAAGCCCTTTCATCTGTGTTTCCATAGTGTTTTGACTAAATAATTACATTTCATAATGACTAGCTGCTTTGTGGGCTCAGTCAGTAGCATTTCCCACTGCCTAGGCTAGCGGAACACCTATAAATGCCTACTGAATGATGGTAACTGAATCCCTATTACCCAGACATGTCCTGACGCCTATTCATACTTGTTAGTTCATGGGCACACCTGGTGCACAGGTGGTGAGTAACTTCAAGACAGCTCCTGAGGACCTAGCACAGACTCTGATCAAGAGGTGAAAATACCAGGGATGGTATTTGATATCCTTTGCCTCCTTAATGCTTGGTATATGGTTATTTGCTAAAAGAGGTAATCCAGAGTTGAAAATGAAATTACACAAATAGCAAGGATGGGGATAAGTGAAAGATGGTTAATGTTCAAAATAGTTTTTTTCTGTATCAACAAAAGGTCACACTATAGCCTACAGTGATTGACACACTAGGCCTATCAAGACAGATATTTAGTTATCATGACTTGTAAAGGCTGGTGACTGTATTGTACTATATCTTCAAGGCTGCCAAACCTGAGGTAAAATAATATACCATGGCTTTGGTTCTACCAGGGCATAACACTTTTTAAAACAATACACTTTATTAACCCCTTCACAGATGGAAACAAAGACTGCATAGAAGAGGAGTACAAAGAGGAATAAATATACATGTACTGCTGCAAATCCCTATGGGCTAGGGCTGGGGAGACTGCTCAATGAATTAGTGCTTGCCATGCTAATACGAGCACCTTAGTTCAGAACCCCAACACCCAGGTAAAGTCGGACACTGTGGTAAGTGTTTGTAATCACAGCCTCGCTTATGGATAAAATGGAAGGTGGAGATAAGAGAATCTTCTGGATGCTTAGGTGGCCAGCTAGTCTAGTGAAAAAGCAGCAATGAACAATTTGAGACCTGCCTTGTAGGAGGTAGAAAGTGAGAACTGACACCCAAAAGTTGTCCTGACCTCCATTTTTGCACAGTGGCACACATGAATACACACACACACACACGTCATTACCTATAGGTGGTACAGAACTGTAATCCCAGATACACTGGAGGCTAAGGCAAAAAATATTCTAAATTCTAGTACTAAGTTACAGAGTGAGTTCAAAGCCAACATAAGCAACTTAGTAGGATACTTAGTAGGATTATGTCTCAAAGTAAAAAGAGAGCTAGGATATAGATCCATGCTAGAGAGCTCACCTACCATGTATGAAGCCCTACATTCACTCTTCCATACACAAAATGAATAAATGAATGAATGAAATGAATACAATAAAATGCCTACAGGGGGCAGGGCTGTAGCTCAGTGGAAGAACACCTGCCTAGACTTTTCTACGCCTTGAATTTGACTCCCAGTACCACAAAACAACAAAATAAAATACTCTGTAATTATTAATAATATCAGTCTTGCTTGTTTTTGAGACAGACTCTTACCCTGTATCCCAGGCTGACACAGATGTCTCTATATAGTCCAAGTTGGCCTTGAACTCTCAATCCTTCTGCCTCAGTCTCCCAAGTACTGGGATAACTGGTTTTAGTCACCATACCAAGCTCATAGTATCAACTTTCTGAAAGAGTTTAATAGCAGAGGAAAAAACAAGTAAAAACAAAATGTAATATAGCCATAACATATGAAACATTTATGATAGCATTTTTTGTCATTATTGCTACTTTTAACTTTTTACTCAAGTATGACACGTATTTTTAGTTGTGCTAACACAATGAGAGAGTTACTTATAAGTTAATGTCCAACGTGGCTAGTTAGCTCAGTTAGTTAGAGCACAGTGCTAATAAGTTAATGTCCAATACACTCTTTGTTGTGGTTTGAATGCAAGATGCCCCTCCCCCCACCATAGCTCATGTGTTGGAACACTTGATCCTGCACTAGTGATACTGTTTTCTAGAAGTAGTAGGTCACTGAGGGGTAGGCCTTGAGGCTTTACAGCCTGGCCTCACTGCCTGTCTCTCTTTGCTTCTTTCTTGCCGATGTGATGCCACTTCCCAGAGCAGCCCTACCATACCTTCCCCACAATGATGAAATTTCCCCTTGAAACTATTAAACCTTTTTTTTTCTCCACTAAGTTGCTTTCAGACAGGTCTTTTGGCCCAGCAACGAGGAATTAACCACTGCAAGATTGTTGGCAGTTATCACGAAACTTATCAGGAGTGCTTTTGAACTTATCCATTGCACTTGCTGAAATCCCCTCCCTTTGCAGTTTCTTGTTAAAAATATTACTTCTACTTTCATCCACTCAAAGGGCATGGAACTATATAGGACTTTCATATTGCTTTTTCTATGATATAAAATCTTTTTAGTCAGAAAACATATCTTATGCTACAAATACTTTGCCCAGAAAAGGCCATATCCCTTCTTTAAAAAAATCTTGGGAACTGTGCCACTGACAGTGTTTCTAAAGGCCCTCCTCTAGAAGCAACTTCAAGTACTCAGCTTTAAGCACTGCTTTAAGATGGTGGTGGTGGTGATGCTGATTAATCACAGGGCTATAGGCCTACTAGTGATCCCAGATGGAGATCAGCTCTACACTTGAACTGTGTGTTTGTAAGAGCCACATGTCATCCTCTAAAACTAACATTTTTAAGAGTCTTTGGGTACTACAATACACTATTCCCAAGAGAGAACAAGAAAGTGGTTTAAATACTTCCCTCCCATCTCTATCACTATTCCTCAACCCTTGCATAGTTCTGCCCGTCTTCAAAGTAGTTTCTTTAGGTGTTTTTTCATTCTTTTTTTGGCAGATCTGTCAGCTACTCAGGCAAAGTAGTAGCATGATAGGATGTTTAATTAAAACAAAATGAAAATTGGTGTGTAAATATCTCTTCTTTGCATCCTGCCCCAAGTATTAATAAAGTTACATAGTATCAACCTGTTCTATGCTAAATTTATGCTATACTGATCACATAATCTTCTGAATGCTGTTTTAAAATTGTATTTAAATTCTAACCTGGTAAATCAGTAAAATATTTCTCTAGTTTCTGTTTAAACTCATTTATTCTACAAACAATCATTCATTTCGTATTTGTTATGTATAAGCAACAGCTGATCAGACAGTATGGTGGAAAGAAATGAGACAGTGCTCCTGACCATAAAATACTAACAACTTAGTGAGGTAGGTGAGGGGAGGAAGGAAAGATAACTTCTTAAAAAATTATTGTACAGTGCGTTTTGTACTATCACGCACATGGTACAGACTCAGAGAGAATAGCTTTGTTCTACAAGGCACAAATGGTATGTGAGAAGAGGGGAAAGGCATACAAAGACAATAAACTTCTTAATAAGTTTATATTTTAACATACAACTTTACTTTAAATAAAAGTTTGACATACTGCAACTGATATAAAAGAAGTAAAACTTGTCCCTGGTTAATAGACAGTGGTTTGTATAATTGAGGCTGTAAGAACTGCACTCTGTTACAAAGCGCAGTGCTGTCGTGTGCTTTAGACCTGCACTTTATTACAACCACAGTGCTGTCGTGTGCTTTAGCTTTCACTCATCTTTTGACTTGCATGTTAAGAAAAGAAACTCAAGCCACTTATAACCTTTTGAGGAGCAATGCTTGTTCTTAATCTGAGCTAACAAATGACTTAGAAATAATTAAGACCAATTATCTTGAAAGCCAGTCAAACTGTACTCTGCCACAACAGCATCACGGAGAGAGGCACAGGAATGTTCTAGGTTAATACCAAGGTCAGTAAACAAAGGTACATTCAGTGTGGCAGAAGTACAGCCACACTCTATGGGTTGAAATTCTTAAAGGCATCAAGTATTGATTTAACAGGAGTTGGGAAGAAAAGGACAACTGGTCCCAGAGTTGTCTTACAAGGCATGTAGATGATAAATTTATGTGGATTCAAATAAGCGCAAAGGTAGGCTGAGAATGTAGTTCAGTGGTGGAGTACCTGCCTAGTATGCGTGAGGCCCTCAGTTTTTTTTTTTTATGTGTGTGCTTTTTTTTTAATTGTATAATTCATTTACACAGAGAAATCATTTGATTGGTCTATTTACAGTATTTTCCAATTTTCATTTCCATGGGCAAATATATTTCACATAATGGTTATTTACTTGGACACCACTATAAACCTGTGATGGCATAGGGCTTTCATTCTCTTTCCTCTCTTTTAAAGAATATAATCTCATTTTAACATAAGCATTTTGTGGTGAAGTCACCAATCTTTCTCCCTCTCATCCTATAAAGAAACCCAACCAAATTTAATCTAATATGGCCAAACTACTAGCACATTTCATGGCTTTCTTTTCAGAGTCATTATTGTGGGCATTATACACTGAGGCAAATAAAGTTCACACCCCCCACCAGCCTTCTACAACTTACTACACACCCTCAGGTTGGACTTCTCCTGTCTCCTTTCATGCACACTTCGGCACAACCAGGCATTGCTACTTTAGACGAAACTACTTTCCTTTTCCCTCTTTTTTCTTTTACTATTTCAGTCACTTGCCTTCCCCTTTACTTTTCAGACAACACTAAAACTTTAAACAAAATCCTCGAAGTGGTTTTCTTTCAGTAGTCGAGAATACACTGAGTCACCTCACGTGTCTTCACCACCTGAAATGCTACACTATAAAACTGAAAATTCCTTAATTGGCTCAAGAACAGTATGGCTTAGTTTCACTTTGTAAAATTAATATGATTTAAAAACCCCACATACATACACACACATATATATATATATACATACACACACACATAAAAACATATTTAAATTTTTTTTTATCATTTTATTTATTTATTAGACACAGAGGGAGGGAGAATGGGCATGCCAGGGCCTCTAGCCACTGCAAACGAACTCCAGATGCACGTGCCACAAGGTGCATCTGGCTAACATGGGACCTGGAGAATTGAACCTGGGTCCTTGGGCTTCTCAGGCAAGTGCCTTAACCACTAAGCCATCTCTCCAGCCCAAAAACATATTTTTTAATCAAGAAGAAAAACACTTTAAAGACATGCCAATTTGAAGAGGCATCAAAGTAAAAAAATAAAAGCAAATACTAAAAACTACTTTACAATAAAAAATTAAATAACTGGCAGAATAAATGAATCAAAACAAGGAATGTGCAGTGAGAAACTAATATAAAGCAGTCCAGTTGATAAAATGGAAAACATACTAAGCTTTATGCTTTGTTTTCCAAGGAAGCTATGCTTTCCTGTAAATACTGAAATTTTTCAAACATAAAAATCTTCCATGTCGATTTTAGGTGTCACTGTTAAAACTTTCAAATTCTTCATGTAAGGTTTAACAAAGAACACTGGTAGAACTCCAGCATGGCCCTCAGTTTTTGTCTCAACTCTGGAAAGAAAAAAAGGGCTATAGTGATGAAAAATTCAAATGTGAAAAGGACATCAAATTGCTGGGACCAGACCACTCACTTTAGTCAAGTTACCATTGATATAAAAAATTCCCAAGGTTTATGTTTACACATAAGTATACACAAGTCTCCCATCTTTATGAATTCAAAAAGTATGATGATCATTTATAGCATAGCTCATCCTGGCAGAAAAGAATCTATTTCAACGAAATTAAGTTAGATTTATATTATGTGAATTCTTTAAAGATTGCCTGCCAAGTTCTTTTCAGTAGTAATTTCTTCTGAATGTAATCATAACATCCTGGGATACAGCAAACTTTGGGGAGCAAACAGCTTACATAAAGTAAAAACCATCTGTGATTTATATTAATGAATTCACACCTATAATATCTAAGCTCTGACAAGGGGGAAAAGTAACTTGCAGTTTTGAATGTTCATACTGAGAAGCTTAATCCTGAAGCAGGAATTCCTCAATGAAACATGTATGTTTGGACAGTGTATAAAACCCAAAAATATGCTCACAAAAGAACTACTTCTGTGACTTAGAGCGGGAAAGGTGAAGATAAATCATAAGGAACCCAGGGTAGCATGAGATTAAGAGACCAATAAACTATGGCCATGCATACCCACACGGACCTGTGTTGTTTATTTCAAGGGGGTGGAACACTAAGCTAGTGAACAATTTTGGTTTTGTTTAACTAAGGTTGTACAATCCTACCAACTGGGGAAGAAGAAAGGGCTGTTTTCCAACATAGATAAAAGTTGAGATGCAACAAATGCCTTTCAATTTAAATATATTTTAGAAGAGAAAAATGAATCATTGAAATATAATGAAAATCAAAGCAAAATAATTTTGCACTTTCAGTATTTCAGGAAGGTAATATGCACACCTTATAGATGAAAATGAAGAAAAACTCTGAAGAAGAGTAATATAAACTCTAGATAAGTTCAGAGTATTAGCCATTATTTCATCATACTGCTGTGGATCATGTCAACTTTCAACCAAGACCCCCATATAAATTATGATAACAAAAATCTGGGGGTGTCCAGATCAGTACAAATGTTTTTTGCTTTGATTTTAAATTTGGCAGCTTATAGAAACAATTTTCAATGGTGAGGTTTTAAAAACTTGCTTTAAGATAACAAGACCTGCCTCTGGTGGGTTCTTTCCAAGTTGCCAAGTAATTAATCTGAAACAGTTCTTGACTCCTCTAAAACTGATTCCTGCAGGTCCAATATAATATATGACATGGTACTTAACTAAAAAGGGGAGGGATAAGGAGAAAGAAGGATGAAATTAGTACCTCTGGTGTGGCTTTTAAGCTTTAAGTTCAATGGCAAAGGACCTTAGTACACTTGAGGCTATGGATTTGACCCCAAGAACACACACCATCACCACCACCACCACCACCACCCAGTAGGGCAACAAATAAAGTTGTGAGTAGGAAGGAATATTACACACACATATGTATATGTATATGTATACGTGTGTGTGTGTGTATGTTTTTCAAGGTAGGGTCTCACTTTAGCCCAGGCTGACCTGGAATTCACTATGTAGCTTCAGGGTGGCCTAAAACTCACAGCGATCCTCCTACCTCTGCCTCCCAAGTGCTAGGATTAAAGGCATGCACCACCACGCCCAGCTAATATTACTATTTTTTTTAAATCCTGTGGCTAGAAGCTACAAGAAGGATTTCAGAAAGGCCTTTTGTGAGAAATAACTACTTTCTTCAATTTCATGTTTATTATTACCTCTGCTACAATCTCAGAAAGGGAAGTTAATAAAAGTTAACAATTCTGGTTCAATTTAACTAAAAGGTTGCAGAATCCTGAAGGAGGGATTTTAAGCTTTTGGTGAGGCATTTCTTATGGATGATTTACTACATTATTCAAATCTGCTCACCCTTATTCTAAACACTAGTCAGTATCTGTCTATAAAATTGGGAAAGGGACAGTAGACTTTCAACAAGTGCTTGCTTTTTCCATGACACAAAAGCCAAGATGTACCTGATAAACCAGAAAATAGTCATTCACCAAGACTGGTGCTTTTACCATACTCAGAACAGAAAAGCCAGATCTTGTGTTAACACTCTGGCTTACTGGTTTAAAAACAATAAACGTATCTAAGGCTCACAAGAGGAATCTAAACACATAAACTTCCAATGTGAAGTTATGACAATACTTTTTTTTTGGTGGTGCGGGAGATGGAATCCAAACAAGTGTTCTGCTGAGCTATATGCCCAGTGCTGAAAATATCTTACTGCAGCAATTTCCCCAAATCCCAGGCACTTAATGAGACCTCATAAACAGCTTAAAATTTACAAGGGGGCTAGAGAGATGGCTTAGCAGTTAAGTCACTTGCCTGTGAACCTTAAGGACCCAGGCTTGATTCCCCAGTATCCACATAAGCCAGACGCACAAGGTGGCACATGGGTCTAGAGTTTGTTTGCAGTGGCTAGAGGCCCTGGCACACCCATTCTTCTCTTTCTTCATCTGTGTCTTCCTCTCTCTCTCTCTCTCAAATAAATAAATAAACAAATTTACAAGAGAATTTCTTTTAAGGTCACACTCTAACCTAGGCTGACCTGAAACTCACTCTATAGTTCCAAGCTGGTCTTGAACTCACAGCAATCCTCCTACCTGTACTTCTCGAGATCTGGGATTAAAGGTGTGTGCCGCCACACCCGGCTGCAAGAAAATTTCTGAATCATAGTCATAACCAATAATCCCAAACCATGTTTTCATTAAGTCATAAAATGTAGAGGGTAAGTAGAAGCCTCTTTCTAAAAGTAGAGAACTGTTTATATGTATGAAAATGTCATAATAAAACCCATTCTTTTGTATGCCATTTTTAAAACTACTACAAAAACTTAAAAAGATTAAAAAAAAAAAAAAACACCTCATGAAAGCCAGAATTTTGAAGGGTTATATCCCTAGTTACACAAAATACTGATGCAAGAAGATCACAAATTCCAAGTCAGCCTGAGCTACATAATGAGTTCCTATCTCAAAACAAAACAACACAGGGATGGAGAGATTGTTTAGTGGTTAAGGCACTTGCTTGTAAACCTGATGGCCCAGATTATAATTCCCAGAACCTATGTAAAGCCAGATGCACAACAAAGTGGCACATGCATCTGAGGTTCATGTGCCGTGGCAAGAGGCCCTGGAGCACCTATTCTCTCTCTCCCTGCTTGCAAATAATAATAAATAAATTTTTTAAAAAGTAGGTGGATAAATATATAATCTATCCACTAACAAGAATTTTTTTAAGAAAGAAAAAAATGGAGCCAAGGGTAGTAGTGCACATTAGCAAGCCCATTGAGGCAGCTTAGGTAAGAGGATGGTAAATTCAAGGCCAGCTTTGGCTATAATGGCAAGATTCTATCAAAACAACAACAAAAACCCTGCTCAAACCCAAAATAAAAATAGAATGCCATATTTGTGCCCCCTCCCCCACAATGCTAAATGCAAAAAGAAAATCTCTCCTAAGAATCTGTAACAGTAGTTTTACTTAAAAGAATCTGAACTTTACATTTGGAATTTACACACCAGATGGTCCGGAAAAATCTTAGCCAAGAGAGGAACATGATGTTGTCATAGGCTAGTGGCAATCTGATACACCTGGTAAAAAGGAACCAGACTCCTAGCTAGGCATGATGACACATGCCATTAATCCCAGCACTTAGGAGGTTTAGGTAGGAGGATTGCAGTGAGTTTGAGGCCAGCCTAGGACTACAGAGTGAGTTCTAGGTCAGCCAGCCTAGGCTAGAGTGAGACCACATCTTAAAAAAAAAAAAAAAAATCCAAATTCCTGGTCCCTGCTGCAGCTCAGAGAGAGAGAACACTTGAATGGCACGTATGAGTGCCTGGTGTGACACCCTTCTCCAAGAGCTACAGTGGAATAATTGTACAGTATGTAAAATAAGCATTATAGTGCTATAAAAAGAAACAGAGGGAATAGGGAGAGGCCATAGTCAAGGAGCTCATGGCTGGAAACAAATATTTGAGTTGCCCAGGGTCAGATTCCCTAGAAGAGACAGACAATTACATTTGCAGTAGACTTCAAAAGAAAAAGAGTGAGACAAATATTTCTGAACTGCTGGAAGAAGGTAGCTGCCAGCCTAGAATGATATATCTAATACAACTATCTGTCATTACCTGTCAAGAGTATTATATAAACTCACTAAAGAAATTTAAAGAATGAATTCTAAGAAGAAAAGAATTAAAACAGTAAGAGTTGAGATGGAAGAAAGAAGGATAAATATATTGGTAAAAGGTGAAAGAGTTACAAGACCTAAAGAGAATTTAGAATATTATATTGGTAAGCATATAATTTTTAAAAGATTTTTTTGTTTATTTTTATTTATTTATTTCAGAGCAACAGAGAGAGAGAGAAAGAGACAGATAGATAGAGAGAGAATGGGCGCGCCAGGGCCTTCAGCTACTGCAAATGAACTCCAGACACGTGTGCCCCCTTGTGCATCTGGCTTATGTGGGTCCTGGGGAATCAAGCCTCGAACCGAGGTCCTTAGGCTTCATAGGCAGGTGCTTAACTGCAGAGCCATCTCCCCAGCCCATAAAATTTTTAAAAATACTACATAAAACAGCAGTAAGCCAGGAATGAGGGCTTATGTCTATAATTCTAAGACTTAGGAGGCTGAGGCAGGAGGATGGCTGAAGTTCGAGGCCTACCTGGTTACAAAGGTGAGTTCCAGAACAGCATGGGCTACATACGAAGTGAGGCCTTGTTGTTGTTATTGTTTAATACTTTATTTATTTACAAGGAGAGAGAGAAAGAGAGAGAGAGAGAATGAATATGAATGGGTACACTGTGGCCTCTAGCCACTGCAAATGAACTCCAGACTCAAGCACCAATTTGTACATCTGGCTTTACATGAATACTAGGGAATTAAACCCAGTCGTTAGGAATTACAAGCAAGCATCTTAACTGCTGAGGTATCTCTTCAGCTAGAGCCCCTGTTTTAAACTAACCAACCAACCAGCCCATAACAGCAACAACTAGGGGGTTAAAAATAAGGTGAACAGAAATTCTAGTCAATCAGGTCACAGAGGATGAGAATGGAGGGTAAGAGTTTATGTGGAGTATCAGGAATTCAACCTCTGACAAGTCAGTTTGTTAACAGCACAAGAACTCTAAGAACTGTCTTGCATTATCTGAAAAGTTAGACACACACATGCCTTATAAAACAGCCACTCTTCTCTTAGAACATACCTAAAGAGGGGAGTTTGTTTGTAGCGGCTGGAGGCCCTGGTGTGCTTACTCGCTCTGTCTCTCTCTCTCGGCCTCTTTCTTGCTCTCAAATAAATAAATAAAATATTTAGAAACATACCTAAGAGCTGCACATATATGAACTCTAAAGATCACATACAAAAATGTTCACAGTAGGGCTGGAGAGACGACTTAGTGGTTAAGGTGCTGGCCTGCGAAGCCAAAGGACCCACGTTTGATTCCCCAGGACCCACGTAAGCCAGTCACAAAAGGAGGTGCAGGCATCTGGAGTTTGTTTACAGTGGCTGGAGGCCCTGCCACACCCATTCTCCCTCTCTCTCTCTGACTCAAAGAAAAAAGAAAAAAAATATTTAAAAAATGTTCACAGTTTTTTGTTTTTTTTTTTTGAGGCAGGATTTCACTTTGTAGCACAGGGTAGCCTTGAACTCATGTCAATCCTCTGAGCTCAGCATCCTGAGAACTAGAATTAAAGGTGTGCACCACCACTCCAGACAGAAATTTTTAAATTTTGTGGTAGGGTCTCACTATGCAGCTCAAGCTGGCCTTAAACTCATGATCCTCCTGCCTCAGTTTCTTGTAGTGATTTGAGACACCTGGCAAAAAGGAACCATTACAGAAAAGCACATTACATCTGGCTAAAATTATTTTTAATAGTTTATTTATTATTTATTTGTGAGAGAGATAGATAATATGAATGAAAATGTGGGTATGCCAGGGCCTCTTGCCACTGCCAACGAACTCCAGACACATGTGCCACTAGTGTCTGGCTTTACATGGGCATGCAGAACTGAACCCAGGGCCATCAGGCTTTGCAAGCATGCATCTTTAACTGCTTAGCCATTTCTCCATACCTAGAATTATTTTAATAGCTCCAAACAGAAAACACTCTGACCATCCAGAAACTGAATGAATTATGTTATGTTCATAAAGCAGAATACATACAACAATGAGAATGAACTATTGTTACCCTTAACAATGTAGAAGAACCTTGCAGAAAAGAAACCAGTTACTAAAGAGTAGTTAGATAGTCAACGATCGCATCTGTAAAAATTCAACCTCACTGCATAGTATTAAATGTCAGAATTATGTTACCTTGTTGGGGGAAATAGCTCAGGCAGCAGCACATCAAGGATGTTCCTGTTTTCTATAATTTTGTTTTCAAGCAGAGAGAAAGAGGGGAGAGAGAGAGAATGGGCACACCAGGGCCTATAGCTGCTGCAAATGAATCCCAGCTGCATGTGCCACTTTATGCATCTAGCTTTAAGTGGGTACCGGGGAATCAAACCAGGGGTTGTTAGGCTTTGCAGACAAGTGCTGAGCCATCTCTCCAGGACTAGTGTTGTTTCTTGATCTAGGTACATGCTGCTCACATTGTAAATAAAGATCAGACTATGCTATAATCCCTGCACTTTTCTAGATGTGTGTGTGTGTGTGTGTGTGTGTGTGTGTGTGTGTATTTAAATTAATGTAAATGTTTATCTGAAAAATTAAAGAAAAGCCTTATTCCTATAGCAGGAACTGGATGCCATCTTTTTCTGTTGATTAGTTTAGCTCTTCAGAGACACTGTTAAATCTTTCTCATTTAAATTAATGTAAATGTTTATCTGAAAAATTAAAATAAAGAAAAGCCTTTACACTTATTCCTATAGCAGGAACTGGATGCCATCTTTTTCTGTTGATTAGTTTAGCTCTTCAGAGACACTGTTAAATCTTTCTCATGAAAAACAAACCATTTGTATAATCCAGGCCCTTAAAAAATTTTTAAGTACAAGCATGTGTATAATAGTATCTATGTATGGTGTGTATGTATGGTACATACATGTGTGTGCAGATGTGCATGCCTTGTGTACATATGTGCAAAAAAAAAAAAATCAGGTGTCCTTGACTGACCAATATGTGTTTCCTTGAGTAAAGTCTCTCACTGAACCCAGAGCTGCTGTTTTTGGTCAGACTGGCTAACTAGCAAGCCCCAGGAATTCTCCTGTCTCTGTTCTCTACAGGGTTACCAGCGTATGGCCACAACTGGCTTTTTTTTTTTTTTTTTTTTTTTTTATTTGGGATTGAACTCAAGCCCTGCTATGCTCTCATGCTTAAGCAGCAAGCACTTTTACCTACTGAGTCATCTTCTCGTCATCATGGCTCTTATAAGAAATAATATAAGTCTTTTACATAAACTGTATATTTCCTACATAAAGAAAAACAAATAACTGAGCCACATAATCTTAATTACTCTGCACAAAGGCATAATTAAGAGCTTCTTAGAGAATTTAGGTCTCAAATCATTCTGCTACATACTTCGTTTCTGTACACCAACCACACAGTGAATGAACTGAAATGTACAATGTAGCTTAAATTATCTCAATGCTTAACTAATATGACCAACTGCAGTGTTAAAGTATTATGACATTCCATTGTCTCAACTTACCACCTTTTCCCATCTTTAGATTCTGACACTATTTTTCTGTGATTACAAAAATTTCTAATACATTCACAAAATATTCAAATCTAAAAGGCTAAGTCATTAAAACATAAGATATACATATTACACTAGATGTAAAGAAAACAAAAGCTGACATGTGACCACTAACCCATAGCAAATAATTGGGTATTCTGTTTTCCTTCATCGCATTCTCTTATTTCTGCTCCAAACCAACACGGGGGCTGAGGAGAGAGCTCGGTCAGTAAAGTGTTTACCCCATAAGCACGAGGACCTGAGCTTGAGCCCCAGGACCTATGTAAAAGCTGGGCATGGTGGTGCACTACTGTAATTCCAGCACAAGGAGGCATAGACATGATCCCTGGAGTTCACTGGCCACCCAGCTAACTTATACAGCAAGCTTTAGGCCAGTGAGACATTGTCTCAAAAAGAGGTAAATAATGTACCTGAGGATGACATCCAAGGTTGTTCTCTGGCCTCCACATGCACACCTGTGCATGAATGCCTGCATACACACAAGCCCTCACAATGTGAATATGCACATGCATGCACACACAGTGTAACTAACTGTACATTCATGTTACCCCATTTTGGTGAGCACTATTTTACTCTATAGTTCAAGAATCTGAGAGAGAATGTGATAAGGAGATAGATCTGCCAGCAGAATGCTACTTTCTGATGCTTATTGAAGAGCAAAGGCTGGAGGAAGAAATTTCTAGGGAAAAGAATAGCACATTCCATCTCATTTGCTAACTTAAAATTGGCTACCCTCTTAAAAAAAATAGTGGGGGTGGGAGAGTACATTTCAAACACAAAGGGCAGGCTTTTTGTTTTTCCTTTGCTTTTTTGAGGCAGGTTTTAATTCCAGCCAAGGCTGGGGCTCACAGAGATCCTCCTACCTCAGCCTTCCAAGTGCTAGGAGGATACGCATGAGCCACCACACCCAGCTCAGATTTGTATTGTAACAGAAAAAAAATCAATAGAACTTGATTCATGTTCCAATTCTACCTTTGATTTTAACTAACTGTGTTGTTTTGGCTAAATTCCTGAGCCTTTGTTGGCCTTGATTTTCTCAACTAAAAATGAGAGGACTAAATTAATGCCCTCAAAGATTTCACACCCTGCTAACATTCTATAAGACTAGTGAAGAACGTGTTTAGGAACAGAAATTCACATGGATTACAGAACTTAGAAGAACACAACATAGCAGCACAGGCAGTTAATTTAACCCCTCATTAGCCTAAACATCTGAAACATCTCTTGGCAAGTGGAGATTCCTTACTCCTCTAGGAACCCTGGATGATATCCGTATGTTTCAGAACTGATGTACACTGTAGGAGTACTTGTTTGATTTACTCCTTATAATAATACTTTGTGAAGATGTTTTTCCTATGTTCTCAAAGGAAAACTGATTCCAGTCAATCCTCATTTAGATTTCAAAGTCAACTAGTTAGAATTAAAAATAAAAACAGCAACAATAGACAATCTACTTTTAGGCTGTTAGTAAACATTAAGTATGTCAATTCATATACCTACCGCCTTCAGGAGCCATCACCTGCATCCACTCTAGCTATGATCAGTAGCTCTACCAGATACAAGCCTCATCACTCAGAATACTGTGATGTCACCTTCTAAATCAACTCACCCGGCACACCGTTTCTCATCTTTCACACTATATAGCAGGTCTTCCAACAGACAGCTACATTTTAACCTAGCAGAAAGCCGGGGCTCAGTGAACATCAAACACAGGTGAAAGGTCCCTGAAGGTCACCCAGTCCAACTCTCTGGTTTATCTGTGCCCAGATCCACCATCAGGATTATAGATGCATGAGCTACTTTGTGTCTGGCTTTATGTATGTGCTGGGTATCCAAACTCAGCCAGACTTAAAAGAACAAGTGCCTTTAACCGTGGTGCCATTCCTTCAGCCCTCCTGCTGTTTCTATAAAAGAGAAAACTGAATCTCACAAAAGAGGGTTCAAACTAAAACTCGTCCTCCTATGTGACTTGTTAAACATTCCACCTCAACTAAGATGACATGCTGAAAAACAGTACCAAGCTGTGTCTGTCAAATGTCCAGAAACAAGTTTGCATTGATGTGCACAATCTAATGGATATTTGGCTTAAAGAGACATAAGAGTATAAAACCCCAAGGAAGGAAGTAATTAATATTGTAACAGTGGCAATAAAAAAATTTTAGGAGGGTGAGATAGAAGAAATATCTTAAAGTTGTTTAAAAGCTTTGAGTTAAAATGATGGAACATAGAGCAAGCATTTGTTTCTTTATATAAAGAACTGTGTAGTTTATAAAAGAAATAGGAGAACTTCTTCAATGACAGCCCTTCCTTAAAGCATCCAAGTCCCCCTATTTTGGCAACTTTCTCCTTGTCATTGAATTTTTCTAACACATATACCCCACGTTTAATTTACTATTTATCTGCCTACAGCCTAGTATTATGCCATTGTTCACATTCTCATCTGGGCATATATCCAAACTCTTGCTCCATGCAACACTAGAATATATTTTAATATATTATGAAATCAGAAAGACTAAATGAATAGAGGGAAAGCCTAGACATTTTCACACAGTACAGGATACAGCTGTGATCAGTCAAGCTCACAGGACTATCTCTTCTATCTCCTCTGCTAAACAGGAAGCAGCAATCTGAAAAATATAAATGTTCCCAAGCTCCAACTCTGGCCAGGCTGGCGTCACCCTGATGAACTGTCAGTGAGCCTACAAGTGGGAAGTATTTTGGGAGTCCATAGAATAACCTTTAATCATGATGTCTCCAAAATTAAAAAGCCTTGAAGGACGAATGTGTTGACTATATACAGGTTGTAGCAAGAATGAAAAATTAACCTTAATAAACTTATATTAATATGGATGGTATTTAGTTTCCTATTTCTGAGTTGTTTCCATGATACTAAAATATAAGTTTAAGAATTTTTTTTTCATTTTTTGGGTTTTTTTTTTTTTGAGGCAGGGTCTTACTCTAGGCCAGACTGACCTGGAATTCACTGTGTACTCTCTCTCGGGGTGGCTTCAAAAGCATGGTGACCCTTCTACCTCTGCCTCCCAAGTGCCAGGATTAAAGGCGTGAGCCATCAAGCCTGGCCAGAATTTCCCTTTTTATCCTTCACAGAATACTCAGGGAAGGCACCAAACCCAGGCCTAAGGCAAAGCAGCTAAATGTGACTTATAAATCATGTGTACCTTACAAATTATAAATTCAAGGATAAGGTAGTCAAGCAAGGGGGTAGTGAGACAGTGATCAAGACACCAGAGCAACATGGGCACAAGCAATGGTACATTTGAAAGATGATGATAAGTGAACAGTAGTATGGCAGTTTCTTTCTTTTTGTTTTGTTTGAGTCAGGGTCTCACTCTAGCCCAGAACTGGAACTCACTCTCTAGTCCCAGGCTGGCCTTGAACATGCAGCCAACCTCCTACCTCTGCCCCCCAAGGGCTGGGATAAAAGGCATGTACCACCACCCAGCCAACTGTGCTTACAAGTGAGTTTAGGATACTAAAAAAAAAGAGCCCACTGAATAGTTAGGTACTGATTAGAGGTACCTTGATACATCAGCCACAGTTTTATATTCTAAATGGCAGTTCTACATACATGAATAAGTTAGGCTCAAAACAAAGGAAATAATGATGTGCTCAAAATGGGTGTGTTTACAAAAGAGGAAGTGGTGAGCATAGAATTACTTTCAAAATAATACCCCTTTTAACATCTCTTGATTTCCCAGCTCACCTGTCACATCAGAGGAGAGCACAACAGTGTTGCTGTAGTCCTCACAGAGTACTATCACCATGAGTCTGAGACACAAAGCTGAGCTAGCTCCAAAGCAGGAAGCCATCAACTTGTCAGTGAGATGAATATGAAAAGATCAGCAGTATGGGAAACACAACAAAAGAACACAAGGCAGAGAGAAGGAACTCTTAAGATTCTCTATATAGCTCTTAATAGTCTCTACTTAATTGATCAACAGCTAGGAAATTTCCTTTTCCAAGAAAATTGTCACTTTTTAGTTTATAGTAAAGTGAAAATGACAAAACATGACTATATCACACACAAAAAGGTGTTTCTGGAGGCAAGGAGAGAGAGAACTGCTATGTTTTGGAAAAAAAAAAAATAACATGGAAGCAAGCAGAAAAATGTCTCTTCAAGAGATGTCCCACTGACATTAACTGAACATTTACTTCCTTGGTTTAGTTAGCCTTAGTGAAGTAATCATTTTGTCCCAGTGGGTTCTTCTGTCTCAAGGGCAAATATACTTCATGGGAATTATGCCAATTTCCCCTTTATGTTCATGTAGGAATTCTTATCTGCAGTTTTTGAAAGTGAGTATTTAGCTTAAAGTTTTCCTACATGCTGGGTGTGCTGGTGCATGCCTTTAATCCCAGCACTCAGGAGGCAGAGGTAGGAGGATCACCGGGAGTTTAAGGCCAGCCTGAGACTACATAGTGAATTCCAGATCAGCCTGGGCTAGATGAAAGCCTAGCACAGAAAAACCAAACAAGACAAAGAAACAAAAATCCTACACACACAAACACACACACAGTTTCTATGATTCACCACTATATGTTATTAGTTCTTACAGCACAGATAATTTTAAAGAGCCATTTAGATGGCTCACATTTTAAGTTATACTTAAAATATTTCTTCATTCAATAAATGTTCTTTGTGTTGGGGGCAGAGTGGAGAACAAGCTCCCTGCCTCCCAGAGCTCGGAAAGGAATCCATTTTCCTATGCTGATTCTGTTTACTGATCAGAGCAGTTTTAAAACTTTGTTAAAAGTGAGAATTACATAAGGAGATTTAAAAAAAAAATCCCAATTCCCTGCTGAAGCCAGCATTCAAATCAGAATCATAGGGGTGGAGTGCAGGCAGTAGTGTTTAACAGTCCCATGATTTCTCAAAAAAAAAAAAAAATGCAGTGTATCGAAGCACGGTCCCCATGTTGCGTCTTTAAAGAAATAGAGATTTTTTTTTTAATCCTTAGAAATGGATTTCTCTATTCCTCTGCATTCTACTATTAAATAAGAGAAAGAAGGCTCACTGAGGATGCAGGACAATTTTCTTGACAAGAAAGGGAGTCGACTTGCAATTCACAACAGCAGCTACCTGTCACAGAGAAGTCTCTGCAGATGTTTCCACCCAGCTTGCTTTTTGGTGCCTCCTTCCTAGGCTTCTGAGATACCCAAAGGGAAGACAGAATAGTCATTCTAGGATATGCTGACATACATGAGAGCACACATTCTATAACATGCTAATTATGCAATGAAGATATTTTAAATGTTCTGCTTATTTTCTTTTTTTAGCCTTAGGATTGAAAAGCCATTCTGGTGTCTAAATTAGAAAGAAAGGGTTAGGCAGCATTACTCAAATTTATACTTTTAAAAAAATCAACCAACCCTAAGTTAAAATTATAAAAAGCAAATTATAGGCCCTTTAAATTCCATATTTCCATAGAAGAGCAAAAAGAAATTTAAGGGCCTGAAGAAATGGCTTAGTGGTTAAGGTGCTTGCCTGTGAAACCTAAGGACCCAGGTTTGATTCCCCAGTACCCATGTAAGCCTGGTGGTACAAGAGGGCACATGTGTCTGGAGTTCATTTGCAGTGGCACAAGGCCCTGGTACACTCATTCTCTTTATATATATCTGCCTCTTTCTCTCTCTCTCTCTCTCCCTCTCTCTCAAATACACACACGCACGCGAGTTAAATCAATTAGTAAGAGCAAAACAGAACTAATTTTTCTTGCAAAGGGACTTTATTTAACTCTATTTAAATATCTCATTTCAATAAAATATTCATACAATTTATATAATTTGATAAAGTTCCTATGTTAGACATACATTGGACCTTTCTAGAGATAAGCCTGATATTTTACAACCTATATATACAGACCCTTACACTGTTCCAATTTACTATACTCAAAGCCTTCTATCAACTAGGTTTTATTGTGAAATCCTTCAAGCATGTCACCAGTCTCTTCCTGGTTCTTTTCATCTCTTTGATGAGTTACAAATATTTCTCAACATTTATAATATGTGCTATATAACATATACATAACATTCACTGTACTCAGATTTTGGGGTCTCTCTCTCTCTCTCTCTTTGAGGTAGGGTCTCCTGCTAGCCCAGGCTGAGGAGGTCTCCTACCTCTTTCTCCAAAGTGCTGGGATTGAAGGTATGTGCCACCATGCCCAGCTGGTATGTATTTTTTCTAAGAGAATATATTCTACATATTTCATGACCCAAAATATATCCTAGTATTGGAACAGCTTAGGTCCCATTAAAAAAAAAAAAAGAAACCAAAATATCCTAATTTGGAAATTTAATATTATATACAAACAGAAATTTTTTTAAAAAAAAAATCCCAAATCTGAAATGGATGTACATTGGTAATCAGATAATACATTTAATGTTTTTCAACATGTAACACTTTTTCTTTTTAAATTTTTTATTTATTATTTGAGAGAGAGGGAGAGAGAGAGAGAGCATGAATATGGGTGTACCAGGGCTTCCACCACCTTGTGAATCTGGTTTACATGGATCCTGGGGAATCGAACCTTGGTCCTTTGGCTTTGCAGGCAAGTGCCTTAACCACTGAGTCAACTCTCCAGTCCCTTAACATGTAACACCTTTTTTCTACCCCATGTTACAAAGACATGCCTTGTAAGTTTTGGGGATATATTTATCTAATATATGAATATATAGTGATAAACGATATGGTGGAAAAAACCATCTTCATCAGTAAAAGTGCTTTCATGCATCTTTTCAAATGAAGGAAAAGGTTTATAGCAACTATCAGGGAAAATTACTAGTAATTATTTCAACAACGTAATCATTCAATGAAGAGACATTAGTCACAGGTAGAAAGGAGGCACAGCCAAACACAAAAGTAACACAAGAATCTAGCACACATTTGTAGCAGCAAGACATTCTGTGGTGTATACACACACACACACACACACACGATAAATAAACACATGATTGATTAAATAGGAAAGGAGAAAGGGACAGAAGAAGGGACAGAGGGAGGAAAGAAGGGAGGGAGGGAGGAAAGAAGGGAGTGTTCTTTTTTTTTTAAAAAAAGGATTAGTTACTACAAAATACCCAATTAGAAAATTGTGACATGGACTGGAGATGGGGCTAAAAAGGGGAGAACTGGGACTAATAAGGAATATGAATACCATGAATTTCTTAGAAATGCAGTCACTAACCCTATTCTAACTCTATCAACAAACACAGCAAAAGAGCTGAGTATAATGGAGAATTGCTGTCGAGTTTTAGGCCAGCCTGGGCTACAAGGTGAGTTACAGATTAGCACTGGCTATAGTGAGACTCTACTTCCAAAAACAACAACAAAAATATGAAAAGATTTTGTAGCCAGGAGTGGTGGCGCATGCCATTAATCCCAGCTCTCAGGAGGCAGAGGTAAGAGGATCACCATGAGTTTGAGGATGCCTGAGACTACATAGTGAATTCCGGTCCAGCCTGGGCTAGAGCAAGACCCTGCCTTTTTTAAAAAAACAAAGATTTTGCAACCAAAAAATAATTAAAAAATTGTTGATCCAGGTGTGGTGGCACACGCCTTTAATCCCAGCACTCGGGAGGCACAGGTAGGAGGTCTGCCTAGTTCAAGGCCACACTGAGTGCTAGAGTGAGACCCTACCTCAAAAAACCAAAAACATAAAAATAAAAAAATAAAATTTTTCATAACCTGTTATTTCCTTATACTGCTGAGCACAGAAATGCAAACCACCTTCTAATAAAGACATGAGTCTTGAAAGAACCAAAAATAGGGCTGGAGAGATGGCTCAGCAGTTAAGGCGCTTGCCTGCAAAGCTAAAGGTCCCAGGGTTGATTCCCCAGGACCCACATAAGCCAGATGCACAAGGTAGTGCATGTATCCAGGAACACAAAAGTCTGCACATGTAAAATAAAAGTAAGTAATCCACATACAATATATTTACAGAAGTTAAAGATTACATATATTTGTGGCTCATCCCAACCCTCTGAAGCTAAGGAAGGGTGAGGTTGATGCAAACAGTCATCTCACTAAAAACACTTGGAATTGGGAAGTGATTTTGGATTTCTGTTTTTGGTGACTTCTAAAAATCTGTTTGCAATTCAACAGCTTTCAGGTCATAAATTCATCTATGCTACTGCAGGCACTGTATTCATCTGCATGTTTAGCTAGGCCAAAATATTTCATAGTGGTTAGCATGGATTTACAATAAATATTCCACTTCACTTTTTTTTTTGGTTTTCGAGGTAGGGTCTCACTCTAGCCCAGGCTGACCTGGAATTCACTATGGAGTCTCAGGGTGGCCTCGAACTCATGGCAATCTTCCTACCTCTGCCTCCCCAGTGCTGGGATTAAAGGCGTGCGCCACCACGCCCAGCTTCACTTCACTTTTAATGTCTCCTTTTAAAAAAATCGGCATGATGGACTTTTATGTCATCTAATAAAACAAAATATACTGTGCAAATAAATTCCAAGTTAGAAAAAGATTACACGTCTCCTCTCTCTGCACAAAGCCTTCCAGCTTACAATGCACTTCCGCATCCACTAGTTCATTTATGTTCAAAACAACTGTGTATAATTATAGTGCCTTTACACAGACTAAGATCTATGTGTGGCTTACAGAAATGAAAAGATTTACTCAGGACATTAAGTTAGTGAGTGGCAGAGGTAAGACAGGAATCTAAGTCATTTGAGCCTGCTTCTTATTAAGGCAGGTGAGAGGCTATATGTTACTAAGAATTTTAATCTCTTTTTTCTTAAAAAAAAATCTGGGCTTTTCTTAGATATATAACATGAAACATCAAAGAAAATACCAAGATAAAAACATTGTAAGATTCATTAAAAGCTTTGAGCCTTAGAAAATACCATCCCTCTATTAATAACTTACACTGTGAAATTTAACAACCTATCTTTTCTATGGACTCTGGCAAATACAGAACACAACTCAATCCTTAGCCCCAAATATGCACACTGATAAACCAAGTAATAATCAGAAAATGTCACATGGTGTTTCTGAAATTAAGGATGACAGTGATAAGCAGGTGAACAGTCTATGGAGAACCTTGATTTACCACTACACTCTATGTTCACACAATGCCAGAAAAATTCAGAACACCGAGCAAAGAGCTCAACAGTTCAAAGGTGAACACATCTGCCCCAATGTTTTATCATCATAGCTGATTCTTATTTTTTGTCCTTCTGGAGTATTTTCTAATTTATTATCATGTTGGTCAAGAAAGATTCCAGCAGCATTACAACGGCTGGTATTATGGGATACTTACTAGATGCTATAAACTGTGCTACAGACTGCTCATGAAATTCTGAGAAGACTGGCATCTTCTTTCAAGCTCACATGCTAACTAATAACAGTCCCAGAACATGAATCTAGTTAGAACTCTATACTCAGTGTCCCATCTTTATCTAATAACATTAAGATTTTTTAAAATATATTTTATTTTTATTTGAGAGAGAGAGAGAATGGGTGCACCAGGGCCTCCAGCTGCTGCAAATGAACTCCAGACATATGTCCCACCTTGTGCATCTGGCTTAGGTGGGTCCTTGGGCTTTGCAGGCAAGCACCTTAACCACTAAGCCATCTCTCTAGCCCCTCAAAACAGGAGGAAAAGATGATGACATCAAAATAAAAAAAGATAAAGGGAAGAGACATGATGGAGTCGATTTGTAAAGGGGAAAGTCGGAGAGAGGAAGGAATTATCGTGGCTTATTGTCTATAATTATGGAAGTTGTCAATTAAAAAAAGTTAAAAGAAAAGATCTTCTGTGCCTAAGAACTTTAGAACTTAATGTATGTTACATTCATAATATATTATAAAAATATTTATATTTATATACTATTCCCCAAACATCAACTTTTATCATTTGCCAGGTATTCCATCAGTATATGTAAGTAGATTCTTGTTCACACCTCAAAAAAATTGATAGTACATTTTTATTCTGTCCTACAAGTTGGATTTTTAAAACTATATAATGGGGCTGGCTGGGGAAATGGCTCGGTAGTTAAGGTGACTGCTTGCAAAGGCTGCCAGCAGGAGTCAGTTCCCCAGTCACCATTTGAAGGTCATGCATTTGCAATGGCAAAAGACCTTGCTGCATGTGTGTACACATGTGCAAATAAAATGAGATATAATGGACATTTATTACAAGTCGATGCAGAATGGTCATATACCATCATTATCTCCCAGGTTCCAGGTTGTTTTAAAATCATTAACAATACTGCTACAACACACATTTCCATATGTAATTTGGCACCTTTTTGGAAATGAAATGTACAGTAAATTACTACAAATATAATTGATGAAACAAAGAATAGGCATACTTAATCTCTGATAAACATTGACAAACTACCTGCATAAAAGATGAACGTCTTAACACACACATTACTAGTTTCCATGTTAGATTTAAAGTTTCACTTAAAATTTCTGTCCTGGGATACTTCACTCACTCTTATTTTTGTGTAATGATTATAATCATAATGCAAGTACATACTTTGAAACAAATTTTACTATTTTAAGTTTATGCCAAAGTCTTAGTAGGTGTTAGAGCATATGTACTAGATTTAAGAGGATTCCTAGAAATGCAAACATAATTAAATTTATTTATTTGAGAGAAAGAGGGAGAGAGAATGAGATAGAGAGATTGAGAATGGGTGCACCAGGGCCTCCAGCCACTACAAAAAAAACTCCACATGCATGCAACACCATATGATCTGGCTTATGTGGGTACTGGGGAAACGAACCTGGGCCCTTAGGCTTCACAAGCAAGCACCTTAACCGCTAATCCATCTTTCCAGCCCTTTTTAAAAATATTTTAATTATATGCAAACATAATTTTAAATCAACAGCTAAATGACCTTATATAATACAGACAGACAGTTCTAATAGTAATAACCAGACTGTGCTATGTGGAAATGCTCATTGAAAAGTGAAGAGTTGGGGCTGGGAAGATGGCTCCATGGTGAAAGGCTCTTACTTGAAAAGCCTGCTGGTCTGGGTGTATTTCCCAAACCACCCACGTAAGCTGGACACAAAAAGTGGCACTAGTGTCTGGCATTCCTTTGCAGTAGCAAGAGGCCCTGGCACCCACCCCCCAACACAAAGGAAGGGAAGGAGGGGGGAGGGAAGGGGAATTGTTATTTCATTATCACCTGCTACCAAAAAAAAGAAATTTGTCTACATTGTGTCCAAGCAGAAACTGGCATTGTTCAAATTTACATATCCAAAAGTGAACCCTGGCACATTCTGGTTTTTTTTTTTTGTTTGTTTGTTTGTGTTTATTTTTTGAGGTAAGATCTCCCTGTAGCCCAGGCTAACTTGGAATTCACCATGTAGTCTCAGGGTGGTCTTGAACTCACAGTGATCCTCTCTGCTGCCTCCTGATTGCTGGAACTGAAGGCATGTGTCACCTTGTCCGGTGCTTTTTTTTTAATGCTGATTTTGGGATTCGAACTCAGGTACTCATGCTTGCATGGCAAATGCTTTATCTACTGAGCCACCTCCCTGCCCCAAGGAGCATTCTTTTTATTGCTTTTATTACTGAATCAAATGTAAAAATGTAGAACGATCATTATGATCACTATGGTCAATTGTTGGGGCTATTTTCCTTCCTCTGCTATGATCTTCTGCTTTCAACCATCTGGCCTGTATTTGCTGCATTCAGAATCTATACTTACTAACAAAACTCAAAGTGCAGTTTTTCCTATTGTGCTTACAGTTGTTTTATATGCTTTGCTTTCATTATCTAAACAAATTATGATGTGCATCTCAGAACAGATTCTATTTTTGTTGTTGTTTTTGTGTATGTGAGGTGTGCATGTGTGTATGCACATCCATATGTGTGTGGGTACACATGAACATGTGCATGTGTGGAGCACAGAGGTCAATGTCAGGTATCATTCTCACTTGTGCCCCAAAGCCTGCTCCTCACAATACAGCTAGACTAGCCAGCCAGTAGACCTGGAGATGGATCCTCTGTTCTGCCTCCTTAACACTGGGATTACAGGTGCACATCACCATACCCAGCTTTTAGTGGGAGCTGGGGATCTGAACTGAGGTCTTCACGCTTGTAAGGCAAGCATTTCACCAGTGAGCTGTCTCTCTGGCCCTTAGAACAGATTCTTCAAGGCCTCATTATTTTCATATTGTGAATCACCAGAACACACTCTAGTTACTTCCAACCACATGGGTACCAGTGCACTCTATCTGAACAATGGCTTCTTCAAATTCTAAGGATGTCCCTCTTGTCTATGCCAACTTCTCTGGCAAGCCTGTCTCTCAATGGGACTTATTCCCTTTCATTTATATCATTTTCTTTACTATCAAATGTGCATATATCTTCTCTCAAAGTGTTTCAGGAGTGATAAGATATTGATTTATTTAATCATTAAGCTTTTATGTTTTTGATATAAGCTATGTGTAATAATAACCAGGGCACATTAGAAAAGCATGGTCCACATAACAGAAAGTGACCTGGCACAAATTCCTGTCCACTGTCTTTAGGATGATAAGTACTTCACCTCAATCAGTGTGAGTGAACTGCTGCTGAGCAAGTCTTATAGCAGGAAGTGAAACATCATACAACAAACCAAAAATGTCAACATACTGGATGGATTATGACAGTTTTGAAAGTACTGCTTGTTTCAATTCTCAACCAAATATTTTCAAATCAGTGTTTTATGCCTAATTAGAAGCTATGATTGTAAGCACATGAGTACAAGGCACCATGCTAAGAGACTCACTCATACACATTTGACTTAAGTTCACCAATAACTGAGGCAACTATTGCTTCCATTCTGTAGAGTAGCAATCAAGGCATAGAAAGGCTGAGCAACGTCTCCAGCATCACAAGAAGAAGCAGGGCTTGAAACTCATGCTTGGTAACCATTGCTTTCCAGTTAACCTTCATTTTTATGCACATTAAATAAAATTGCCACTTTAGGCAGGATTTCATATTCTGCAAAGCTTTTAATATTGTCTCAGAATTACAGATAAAGTTTATACAAATGCTTGATACAACTTAACTAATAGCTCAAAAGTACAACCTAGCAACAGAGATCCCTAAAGCTTTCTGCTCTTTCACCATCCGTACTTTATTTCAAAGAACATATGTAGGGAAAAACACTGAAGAGAAGCGTTCACATGGTTCCTTTTTCTATTTTACCATGCTCTTGGCCATGTCATAACACATTCCAGGCCAGCTAAGCTACAAGAAGACAAATTCAGTTGTTATCAAATGCACACAGAAGTTTGACTGTTACTGTTTGGATCTTATATGTCCTCTCAAAGGCCTGAGTATTAAGGGCTTAGTTCCTAGCTTGGCCTTATTGGGAGAAGGCAAAAACTTTAGTAGGAGGTATTCTGGGCACTCAGGGTGTGGCTTGGAAGGTAGTAGTAGGACCTGGTTCCTCCTCTTTCCTCTTTTGCTCTTGTCTATGACATAGCAAGTTCCAGGCCAGCTAAGCTACGTTGTCAGACTTTGTCTCAAAATAGAGAAAAAAAAAGTCATGTAATAAGCAGCAATCAAGTATGAAACTACAAACACAAAAGACAAAATGCATGATACTCTCAAGAGGATAATGGTTTAATCAGCAAAAAGACACAAGAATGCAAAATGATAAATTCTTGCATAGGTTTTCTCTTAGGATGTACTCCAGCTTCAGTTTCATTTATATAGCCACAAGTTTCTTATTCTACTAAGTATTCAATAAATTTTATAAGACTCATAAGACTATCATGCCTACTTATCTTACTTCTCCCAACATGCCTCCCCCCCAACAACCCTTCCTTTGAGCTACCATAGGCATTATCTGTTTTCTTACTACTCTGCTTTCAGAATCCAGAGTGCTAACCATTACACTAGAACCCTTCCTCTACTGCTAAGCACACAGCATTAACTTCCCGAATTAACTTAATATTCCTTGAGAAAAGCATCCATTTTCAAGTTATTGTTCTAAACATATTCCATAATGTTTAGTACCAACATTTAGTTACAAAGAAAGAAATTATGCCATTTCCAGGAAAATGAATGGTACTGGAGATCATCATGTTAAGTGAAATAAGCCAGAGTCAAATAAATACTGCAGGTTTTCTCTCACTGTGGAACCTAGAGAGGAAGCTAGAGGGAGAAAAAGGCCCAGCAAGAGGGAGAAAGGACAATGGAAAGTAATGAATAAAATGTCCTAATGAATCCCCTTGTCTTATACAAATACATGCTAATAACATCAATCAATAGCATTAGGAACCCTGAGGAGGAAAGATCATTTCTTTACATGTTAAGCAATAATTTCCCCCTAAACAACATTAATTCAGATGCTGCCAAATACAAGCACGGTACATTTGCTAAGTTTCTATGATAGCACATGATTTTAAAGTGTAAAACTGAGAAGTACACTGATTCTATTGTTGTTTTTTTTAAATTTCAAAGCTAGCTCAAGGAAAATAAAAATTCATCTGGATTGATGGGTCTAGATAATCTCAATTAAAATTACAACTACCGGCCTGGATGTAGCTTGGTAGATCACTTGTGTAGTATACACAGATCCTCTGCACTGCAAAAATCAGAAACAAAAAAAGCCTACTACAAAAAAAGGGGGTGGGAGAAGAGCAGAGAGAAATACATCGACCTATAAAGAGCAAGAGTTGAAATGAAAATTGGATTGGTTAAGCCATGTACACCAAGTTTCTGACAAGTTGCTCCAGCACAAACCATCGGTGTCCTCACTACACTGCTCTATCCTTGGAAGTAAGCTGTTTAAAGGCCAATGTTCTGGACCAGTGCAACAGGATTCATCACTGGCCTTGTGCACGCCATGGGCTGAAATGCAGAAATACACGATAATTCACAAAAGTAAATTATAAAGTGACCCTTCCAAACTCTGGGGTAGAAAAATATACATTCTGCCTTCTTCTCAAAGTTTTAATAACTAGATCAAAATTAATTATGTGTATTGTACAATTCTGGACAAAGAACAAAGTTAAATTGCTTTACTATTAGTGGAAGTTTTTTTAAAAAATAACTAATGGAAATTGTTGAAACAGTACTTATTTGTAATTATTAGCATTAGTTTCCCAATCTATGAAGTAAAACATTGATGAAGTATCAGATAAAACTCAACTGTCAATAAGGTTAATGTTATTAGTATTTTATTAGTGTAGTAATTCTAAACAAATTTTTATAAAACACAAAAATTCATATTCTGTATTATTAAAGAATATTTCTTGATTGAAAATAGCATTACTTTTGTAACCAGAAGCCATAAACTGTTACAGAAAAATTTCACTGTTGTGTTTGGCATTTCTCCCAGTTGGCCAGGGAGGTCCTTGATGCCCCAAAACTTTACAGGCTATAACCAAAGCTCTTGGTTGCCTTTGGGAATGAACATGGTTAAGACCCTACTGGTGAGGATTCCATATGCTTTGGATGCGGGACACAGAAAAATCAAGCTGGAACTGAGCTGGAAGCCTCCTCCCTATTGACTGCCATAGTGATGGAAAGTACTACACAGCCTGCTAGAGGAGAAGTCATCAATGGTCTTAACCAGCAGTGGAAACTGCAAGCTTACAAGTGGACAGCCAGCTCAAATATGCCAAATGGTACAATAGTGGCTTGTTATTAGGGAAACCAACTGATCTATGCTTGGATTTGAAGCCCATTCCATGGGAGGGAATTCACAGTACTAGTATCTAGTCAAAACCATATGGCTAGGGAGGTCATGAGCCGTGGGGTAAAGCTATTATTGTCGTTTGGCTAAATGGATGTACTGTGCCCACTAATTTGTACTCTAAATACATAATTCACATAATATATGTTTGTGTCCATTATTAATACTACCCTCACTTTTGGTTAGAAACAGCAGTGACCACTGGGGAAACTCAAAACTCATCAAGGTGCTGAGAAGAAGCGACTGTGAGGTCTTGAGCACGGAGACATCTCTATTACACCCTCCAAAGCTCAGGGACCATTGTGGAAGGGGAAGGGGTGGAACAAAGACTGTAAGAACCAAAGGACGTGGAGCAGTGCTCTGGAATGCTGATTTCCAGACACTAAGGGGCCTTTGCTTTCATGACCTCACAGTAGCTATGATTCTTCCTACATAAGAGCTGCACAAAATGAAGACAAAATAAAAAAGATGGTATCACTGGGGCATGGTGGTGCACACCTTTAATCCCAGCACTCAGGAGGCAGAGGCAGAGGCAGGAGGATTGCCATGAGTTCAAGGCCACCCTGAGACTATATAGTGAGTTCCAGGTCAGCCTGAGCTAGAGTGAGACCCTACCTTGAAAAACCAAAAATGGAAAGAAAAAAAAAGGTAATATCAGAGGGATTAGTTGGAAAGAAGGGGTTCAGGGCTGGAGAGATGGCTTATTGGTTAAGCTGCTTGCCTGCAAAGCCAAAGGACCCAGGTATGATATTCCCCAGGACCCACATAAGCCAGATGCACAAGGTGGCGCATGTGTCTGGAGTTCTTTTGCACTGGCTATAGGTCCTGGCATGTCCATTCTCCCTATCTGCCTCTTTCTCTATCTCGTAAGTAAATAAATATTTCTTTTAAAAGAAGGGGTTCAGTGAAGGGGGAATATGAGAGGGGAACAAAAGATGGTGATAGAGAGGTTTATGATCAGTGTACACTGTGTGTATTTATGGAAGTTGCCAATAAAAATTTTTTTTAAAAAGCTGGCGTGGTAGTGCATGCCTTTATATCCCAGCACTTGGGAGGCAGAAGTAGGAGGATCACAGTGAGTTCAAGACCACCCTGAGACTACATAGTGAGCTCCAGGTCAGCCTAGGCTAGAGAGACCCTACCTCAAACAAACAAAAAAAAAAAGTTTAAAAAGTAGAATTATGGGGGGGGGGTGGTGTCAGTGGTTAAAGGCATTTGCTTACAAAGCCTGAAAGCCAGGGTTTGATTCCCCAGTACCCACATAAAGTCAGATGCAAAGTGGTGCATGTATCTGGAATTTGTTTGTATCAGCTGGAGTCCCTGGTGTGCTCATTCTCTCTTCAAGCCCTTTTCCCCTCTCTTCCAATCAACATTTTTTAAAACAGCAAAATTTTAACTGAAATAAAATTTTCCCTTTTCAGATCATGAAGGTTTTTTTTGTAAAAAATATATATAAGGGCTGGGAGTAGTGAGGCAAATCCATAATCCTAGAAATTGACAAGACAACAAAAAAGGGTTGAGAGTTAGTTCAAGGCCAGCTTGAGCTACACAGCAAAATACTATCTTTAAAAATATATTTTTAAACAGTCCATATCACTTGAGTAATACCAATTTTGACAAAATGAACAAACAAAACTTTTTGTTTGGCTCAGCCTCTCAGGCACATTATGATTTTCTGGCTGCCTTACCACCACTGTCCTTGTCACCCCTACCAAAAGACAGTGTAGAATTGTAGCTGCAATAACTAACGACTATTTTCATACATTAACATATTGTGCTTCAAAATACCTCTTTTTCTTAATGATCATATGGCCCCTAAATTTAGCCCAAAATAGATAGCTATCTTCTAGTAAGAATCTCCTTCTTAGCTATAATGATCTTTTCACAAAGTATATTTTCAAACTATTAAAACTTCTTTTGTAAAACTGAAATAAAAGTTATAAAGTTTTAAAGATTTATCTAAGCAAGGTTTAGTTTGGCTGGTTTTAGTCTGCTAAGACAATGCCTTACTTGTCTAAGCTGTCCTTGAACTCATGATTCTCCTACTTCAGCCTTGTAAGTGCTGGGATTACAGGCTTGTGCCAGCACACTTAGTAATAAGGTATTTTTTATACAAGGTCCTTCGATCCCAAGGTCCTACTGACAAACTTCAGAAAATTCAATTTGAAGTCTCACAAAGAGAAAAAAAAATCCATGTACTTTCTGGGCAATGTCCATAGCTCTGACCAAGTCTCAAAGGGGATCTGTGGCCTCAAGAGTTACATGCTTTCTTTGGTACATGCCTTCCAAATAGGAGGTATTTATTGCAAACAGCTTGTTGCTCCTTAAGATTCAAATTGTAAGATAACTATTTTAAGTACGTAACAAAGCAGAACCAAGGTTATCTTTATAAAAACTTTCATTTACTTGTATTTTTTATATGAAAACTGTCCATAATTTTGAAGACATCTGTAGAAATGTGCCATGCACATGAATATTCCATGATGTCCTAATCCAGAAGAAAAAAAGCTCCAAAACAACTGGCTTGAAACCCCACCCTCATATTATAGACAAAGAAACCTGGGCTCAAAGTTTATCTCATTCACTACAACCTCAAGAGAGCCTGAATATGAAATGGATCCCTACACTGGTACAAAAACAAGGTGACTTCTTTTGTTTGTTTATTTTTATTTATTTGAGAGCAACAGACAGACAGAGGAGGAGGCAGAGAGTTTATTTTGGCTCACAGTTTGAGCAAACCGTCCATCAGGAAGGGAAAGGCATGGTGGCAGGAGCATCCAGTCAGAAATCAGGCAGATGAATGCTGGTGCTCAGCTTGCTTTCTCCTTTCTATTTAGTCTGGGAATCTAGCCCACTGGATGGTGTCACCCATGTTCAGGTTGAGAGTTTACTTACTAAACTTGTTTTTATTATTTATTTGCAAACAGAGAGAGAATGGGCACACCAGGACCTCCAGCCACTACAAATGAACTCCAGATGCATATGACACTTTGCTCATCTGGCTTCACATGGGCACTGGGGAACTCAAACCCTGGTCATTAGGCTTTGCAGGCAAGTGCCTCAATTGCTGAGCTATCTCTCCATCCTTAAACTTTTTTCCCCTAATATTTATTTATTTATTTTCAAGCATACAAATATCCAACAAGTGTAAGAACAATTCCCAACATCACTAATTACAGGAAATTAACACTGTCATTACACTAAAAACCAAAATTTCAATGAATTCTCACTTTATCCCTGCTGGAATGGCTATTATTCAACAGACAAAAGATAGTGCTCATCAGGACACAGAGAACAGGTGACCATTCTGAACTGTTAGGAAGACAAACTGGGGTAGCCATTACAGAACAAGGGTATTATCTAAGGGAAACAAAATCAATTGAGTTTGAGGCCACCCCGAGACTAGTGAATTCCAGGTCAGCCTGGGCTAGAGTGAGACCCTACCTCGGAACCCCCCCCCCAAAAAATATATATAATGGGATGGGGAAATAATCAAATTATAATATGTTCATGAATTAAAATTCTGAAAAAAAAATTAAAGTAAAATTAAAACACCACAGAACCCTAGGCTGACATGGTAAGGAATCGAGGCTTTCTGCCATCAGCTCATTAGGACCTAGAAGCATTACCACAGCCAGGAAAGTGAGCAGAGAAGCAAATTCTCTAGCCTAAGTCAGGCTTGACAGCCAGCAGTGTGACTGCAGCTTCATCAAAGACCTGAGCCCAAACCATCCAGCTTACCTGAAAACAGAGGAAGGATATTCCAGTTTTTGTTTCACATCACAGAGTGCTCTCTGAAAGCCTTCCCAATGGAAATCACTTCAGCCAACAGTTGGTAGTTTCTTCCCTTTGATGTGTGTGTCAATTGCATGTAATGTCAAGAGAATGGTCCAAGATTATCCCCTGGCAGGGGGAGCCCTCAGTCTTGCAGCCTGCCTCACTGCTGGGTCCACATTGCTCCTTCCTTACATTCTTCACCTGGGTCAGCACTGAACACACCCCTGAAGAGTATGTACAACCTTTTGCCCTTTCTTTTTACCTCACAAATTCAATCTCTCCCCCAATCAGTGTGAATGCTTAAATTAGGGTAGCAGAACTTTTATGTCAGGAGACACCTTATAGAAGGGAATGGAGGAGAAGGTAAGGAAGTAGAGTGTAGCAAGAAGAAGCATGATTACCCAAGAAGGGAGGAGAGTTAGGCAAGGTCAAAGACAGTGTTGTAGTTACCTTTGTATTGCTGGGACAAACACCAAAACAGAAGTAGCTTATGACAGAAAAGGAGTTTGACTTACAGTCTAGATGGGAATCTCCTGATGGAAGGGAAAGATGGCAGAACAGAGGCTGGACATTACCTCCTTGCCACATCAGGTGAGTAACACCAGCAGGATAGCGAGCCAAACTAACACTGGTAAACCAGGGCTAATAAACACCTCTTCCAGCAAGGCTCCACCTCCCTAATTGCCACCAAGCATTCAAAAGACATGTGTTTACGGGGGCATCTAATTCAAATCACCACAGTCAGAAACAATATGAAAGAGAGCTGGCTAGGATAGGATTTGGGACCCTGATATATGGAAGGTTTTGGGACAGCCAAAAGAAGGAGCTGAAAGGTGAAGGTTTAGACTAGTTCAACTACCCAATCACTCTTTGTAACTCCTCCCACCAGGAAAGGAAGCCCAAGATGAACCATCACACAACACAGACAGGAGATTAATAGCTAAAATATATAAGGAACTACAAAAATTAACCACAAATTGCTAATGATTGCATTAAATTCAAGATTAGCCTGGAGTTACAGAATCCCAGATTAGCTTGGGCTAGAGTGAGACCCTACCTCAAAAAAAAAAAAAAAAAAAAGTGTTCCAACATCTTTACTCATCTGGGAAAGACAAATTATAACTACCTTGGGATTCCATTTAACACTATACAGAATGGGTAATGTTAAAAAAGAAAATAAACACAATGACTGCTAGTGAAGATGAAAGAAGAATCCTTTATTCACTGCCGGTGGGATGTAAACTGATGAAGCTACTGTTAAGATCAGTGTGGAAGTTTCTCAAAAATACTAAAATACACCGGGTGTGGTGGCGCACGCCTTTAATCCCAGCATTTGGGAGGCAGAAGTAGGAGGATCACTGAGAGTTCAAGGCCAACCTGAGACTGCATAGTGAATTCCAGGTCAGCCTGAGCTAGAGTGAGACCCTATCTAGAAAAACCAATATACATATATATATATATATACATATGTATATATATATATATGTATGTATGTATATAAATGGGGGCTAGAGAGATGGCTAAGAGGTTAAGGTGCTTACCTGCAAAGCCTAACAACTGGGGTTTGATTCTCCAGCACACACGTAAGCCAGATGCACTAAGTGTCACATGTGTCTGGAGTTCGTTTGAGTGACAGGAAGTCTTGGCATGTCCATATTCATTCGCTCTGTCTGTCCACCCCCTCAGATGAATAATGAATAAAATACAAAAGAAAATACTAAAAACAGCTCTACATATGACCCAGCTCAACAATTCCTGGGTATATATACTCAAAGGATTCAAAGTTAACATACCACAGGGATACATGTGAAACCATGTTTACTGCTCCACTATTCACAACAGCCAAGAAATGGAACCAAGCATTATGGTGTACTCCTTTAGTCCTAGCACTCAAGAGGCTGACACAGGAGGATCACTGTGAGTTCCAGATCAGCCTGGGATAGAGTGAGACCCTGCCTTGAAAAAAAAAAATGAAGAAATGAAAAAGAAATGGAACCATGTAGATGTCTATCAACAGATTGATGGATAAAGAAAATGTGGTTTATATACAAAATGGAATTTATTTTCTAAAGAAAAATGAAATCATGATTTTTTAGAAAAATGGAATGAACTGGAAATCATTACCTTAAACAAAATAAGCTAAAGAAGGACAAATACCACAGGTTTTCTTTCATACACAGAATCTAGATTTAAGTGTGTATATGAATCATGAAAATAGAAAAAGAAGATAACAAAATTCATACTAGACATGAAAGCAGAAGGGAAGACTATTTGGGGGAAAAAAAGGGGGCCAGCAAGAGCAAAGTTGGGGGGAATTGGGGAAGACAGTAGGGGAGAGAGTTAAGAACAAAGTATAATGATATATACTATGAAAAAGCCATGATGAAACCTACTACTTTGAAAATTTTTTTGTTTTAAAATATTTATTTGAGAGAGAAAAAGAGGCAGAGAGAGAGAGAGAGAGAGAGAATGGGCATGCCAGGACCTCCAGACACTACAAACGAACTCCAGACACATGTGCCACCTTGTGCATCTGGCTTTACCTGGGTCCTGGGGAATCAAACCTGGGTCCTTTGGCTTCACAGGCAAGAGCCTTACTTGCTGAGCCATTTCTCCCGCCCCAATTTTGAATTTTTTTAAATGGAAAACATTACTTTCACATTGCTGTCCTAAGTTTGAGCTATAGATAAAGAGATCCAAGATCCAGTGCAGGATTCAAACTCCCTCAGGATGGATAGGAGCCACCAGAGGATGAGCAGGTCTCAGAGCAAACCCTCTCCACTCAATCCACATTTCACTGCACACTAGTGAAAAAGACAGACTTCTCTAATTTCTAGAGATGCTTTAAACATATAGCCTAGCCTAGAACAAAGACATCTCTGGGTGGTAGTTTATTCCTGTCTTTCATTTACTGATTTGTATATTTTCTAAATATTTTATGAGTTTATTTTCATAGTGAGAAACAGACAGTTTAGAAAACAGTGTTGAGCAGACACATGAAGAAAGGGTATAGCAGTGCTTTTTGGACTCATGTGAATTTTAAATCACTACAACATTGTAATTTAAATTACATGCTGGGCTGGGGAGATGGCTTATGCAGCTAAAGGTTCTTGCTTGCAAACCAGATGTAATTAATTTCTTCAGTGAACTATGTGGCTGAGTATACCACAAAATTTCCCTTCATGCCACTACCAAAGAGTGGCAGAAACCTTAAAGTAAGGCTGAAATCAGGGTCAAGTAATGTGTGATCACCTACGTGACCTTAGACAAGTCCAGGAAATGTTCCATTTCCTACCACATAAGATGAGAAAACTAGACTTGATGACCTCGAGATTTATGAACAGTTCTTTGCAACTAGCACTTGCTTTCTTTTTTCCGTTTTCTATGTGTGGTTGTTGTTGGGTGTTTTTGTTTTTGAGTCAGGGTCTTACTAGTTAACCCAAGCTGGCATGGAACAAACTATGTATCCCAGGCTGACCTAAAACAACCTTCCTGCTTCAGGCACTGAGACTGATTACAGGCGCACACCACCAGACTCCACTTGCAGCTAACATTTTCTTATTTTCTCATGATCCATCTACTGCACCCAGACTTCTTCATGTCCCAGAGAGCACACCTTAGAACTTAGAACCTGACCATTTCTGGGAAGCAAACAGCACAGTTAACTATGGTCCAGGTCCTCATAACAAAAAAAAAAAAAAAAAAAAAGTGTGTGTTTGTGGCTATAGATGCAGTTATTTAAAAAGTTAAAAAGGGATATGCTCTTTCTCCTCACCTAATGTCAACTCCAGGAGGCTAGTCATAATACTACTTTCCATTGCTGGGAGTGATTTGCACATCCCTCTACAAAACACTATCCGGATGCCTTAACAGGCAAATGTGAAAGTCACATACATAATGCACTTCAGAGAGTGATGTCATCTACTTAAACTAACTGTGAAAGCTTTGAAAGGAGCGTGCACTTTCTCATGTGAAAGAAAAATTTTGACAATGTTGTAATTCAGAGAAAGTATAAAGATTTCAAGACTAGTGCCAGGTGTGGTGGCACATGCCTTTAATCCCAGTACTTAGGAGGCAGAGGTACGAGGATCGTTCGAGGCCACCCTAAAACTACACAGTGAATTCTAGATTAGCCTTGACTAGAGTAAAACCCTACCTTGAAACCACCCCCCTTCCAAAAGATTTCAAGATGAGTGGTGAATGCTGGGGAGACTCTCAGTGGTTAAAGGCCCTTGCTTGCCTGATGGTGGTAACTACTAGAAACTCAAAACTTTCCAAAGTGCTGGTAATAAATGACTATTGCATATTCAGCATTAAATAAGACATCTACATTACTTCCTCCAAGCTCTGAAAACACTGAAAATTAGAGGATGGAAAAAATTTAGGAGCCAGAGGTTGAAGTAGTACTTTGGAACATTGTCTTTTGGACAATAGTAGCCTTCGTATTTATGACCTCACATCTAGAATCTACAAAGGACTCAAAAACCTAAACAAAAAAGCAAACAACCCACTCACAAAATGGGGCAAAGAGCTGGACAGGGAGTTCTCAGAGGAAGAAATACAAATGGCAAACACACACTTAAGAAAATGTGCATCAACCCAAATCATCAGGGAAATGCAAATTAAAACAACTATGGGATTCTACCTTACCCCAGTGAGGATAGCAAACATTAAAAAGTCAAATGAAAACAAATGCTGGCAAGGATGTGGAGAAATAGGAACCCTCATTCACTGTTGGTAGGAATGTAAGATGGTACAACCAGTATGGAAAGCAATATGGAGATTTCTAATAGGTTGACTATAGAGTTTCCAACAGACCCAGTTATTCCCTTACTGGGCATTTACCCTAAAAGCTCCATGCCTCTCAATTCAGAGATTTGCTCAACCATGTTTATAGTTGCTCAATTCGTCATAGCTAAGAGCCCAAATCAACCCAGATGTCCATCCTTAGATGAATGGATAACCAAGATGTGGTATATCTACACAATGGAATTCTACACAGCAGTAAGGGAAAGTGATACAATGAAATTTGAAGAAAAATGGTTGAACCTGGAACAGATCATTCTCAGCAAACTCACCCAATCACAGAAAGACAATCGTGACATGGCATATGGTTCCTAACCTGAATCTACCTGAGATGCTGACATACCTAATAAGCATCTCAAGGACCGGACACTAGGGAGGGTGGGGGGAGGATAAAGGACACAAAACTGGACCCAAATGACAATGGTACCATAAAATTCTACATCCTAAAAGACAGACTAAATGGTTGACCCTTTATCAGGTCCTTAGAGGAACATCTGAATCACAGGGCCCTGGAGAAGGTATGATAAAGACTAACCTTAATCTTCTCATTTCTCTCTCTCTTTTTCCCTCTTTTCTCTGTCTCTTTTATATTACTTATCTTTTTCTTCCTTCTTTTCCTTGGTGCTGGCCTATAACTCCCAGTACCAGCATGTGGTTAATATCCACAGTGAGCTGTTGATCAGAGAGACTTACAATGTTTCCCAAAAGAAGACAGATTTCTGTCAGAGTTCTTGATGACCCACCAAAGGTTAGTGGTAAGACCCTACTGCTGAAGACACCTTATGCGGTTGACACGTAAAATGGAATGGCATGGCTGAAAGCTGGAAGAGAGTCAGTCCCCAGAAAGTCAGCATGTCTAGTGCCAGAAGGTGCTACATGAGCAACTAGGAGAAAATGACCAACATCCGTCCAAGCAATTCATGGTCTAAGCTTCTCAGAAGCAAACAACCTGATGTGATGCTCACACAAGTGCAACAGTGGCACACAGCCATGGTGGGTAACCAACTGCTCTTGATTTGGCTAACTGATCCACTCAGTGGAATGGAACCCATAGCTGGAGCTGGGAAACAAGTCAGAACCATATCCAAAAAATGAGCCCACTCTCCATTATCAAGCTCCCACCAATCATGGACTACAAGAGGGCCTACACCTATTAAATTCTCTGTAAAATAATAATGGTTATCCCATTTATCTGGTGCTGACTTCACACTGGAGAATTTGCTTCTCTTTTTCAGATGGACACAAATCTTGATGAGAGAATCAGCCCATCGCACCTCAATATGGCCCCAGCTGAAACCAAGAGTAATTGGTGAAATGAGGAAGAATGTTGCTTTCTTGGTGAACCTGGTGCCAGCACAAGGGTGAAGTGGATAGACACAGAGAACACTTAACCTCTTACCAAACCAGATATCCAGATACACAGAGGCTACCAAGACCTCATCACTGAAGTAGACCTAAAACAAACCCAACATGGCTCAGGGAAATTTGCAGAAGACGGGGCTGAAAGATTGTTAGAGCCACATGTTGGGATATTATGCACAGAGACATTGCCTCTTACCCCACAATGCATGACCCACATTCCCCAACGAAGAGGGTCTCTGTGGAGTGGGGAGGACAGAGAGGAGGCTAACGATGGTACCAACATGCTTGTATACACACTGTGCACATAACTAATAAAAAAAAGAAAAAAAATGCTTTCTCATGATTTGGCTTGGTGGATCATGGAAAGAGAACTGTTTCTTTTCTTGTAGGAGGTTACATTTATAGATCATATGTCTCAAAACCCCAAACTCAGCTACTTAAGCTTTTTGGTTTAATTTACTTAATTTATGCATTGACTTACACTTAGAAGCTTATTTTTACTTAGTATCTCTATTACTCACAAACTGACACAATGTCCAACCCTGGGATGATTCAAAATACATATTTAGCTCTAGCATTTAACAAAAAAAATACTTCTGTTAGGGAATTCATGGAAAGCAAAATGATGCTTAATATCCTCACGTACAAACTCCAGTTAGAGATTCTATAAATAGTAAACTCTGCAGTAAATACTTTGCATATCCTTAGAATTCCTTGTCTAGGTTGAGTTTCAAAACCTCAAGTGATTACAAAGCAGTTTATGAGATTACTGAAATAGTTGTTCTTCTTTTCAGTTTCAAATAAAGCAATTGAAGACTAGTTCAAATAGCACTAACACTTCTCTACATAATCACTGAGTTTAAAATAACCACTTTGATTTACTATTCAAAACATGTAATTTTTTTAAAAAGCTTGCTGAAGAAATTATGCAATATGAGTTAATTTTTTAAATAAAAAATTACATTTATAAAAAGCATAAAAATGCCCTCCAGTATAAATATATTGTAATTCAAAAACATTCCCTACAAAATTTAACATTTCTATGTAAAATGGTCTTGTAAATATTGACTGTAAAACACAATCTTCATTTTTATTTTTTTATTTGTTGGATTTTTAAGGTCTTACTCTAGCCAAAGCAGACCTGGAATTCACTACATAGTCTCAAGGTGGCCTCCAACTCACAGCAATCCTCCTACCTCTGCCTCCTGAGTGCTGGGATTAAAGGTATGTGCCACCATGCCCAGCTTTAAAACACAGTTTTGAAACAAAAACATTATATTCACAAAATGGAGATAAACTAAACAACTAAATTTAATCTTATGAGGTTTTTTAAAAAAGTAATTGGGAAGCTGGGCGTGGTGGCGCACGCCTTTAATCCCAGCACTCAGGAGGCAGAGGTAGGAGGATCACTGTGAGTTTGAGGCCACCCTGAGACTATATAGTGAATTCCAGGTCAGCCTGAGCTAGAGCGAGACCCTACCTTGGAAAACCAAGAAAAAAGTAATTGGGAACTGGAGATGGCTCAGCAGTTAAAGGTACTACTTGCAAAGCCTACCAGCCTAGGTTCAGTTTTCTAGCACCCATGTAAAGCCACTGGGGTGTCAGACTTATTTGTGTGGCAGGAGACCCTGTGTTAAAAGATGGAACACAGACAATTTATCTGACCCCCACGTGAGTGCCCACTACAGCTATTTCACAAAGAAAGCTAGTTGCCTGTACTACTTGAGGCTTAAGTCACAGCTACACTTCAGTATCTTTTGTCTTCAGAGATTAATAGAAGCAAGCTATCTCAGGAGCTCAAAGAAATTTTTTTTAAAAAATTGAGTATAATTTATTGTCCCTGTTGTATTTTTAAATATTATCATTTATTTTGTGTGGGGGATATTTGTATGTGTATGCATGTATATATACGTATTTGTGTGTGAGTGTGGGGAAATGTGTACCACAGCACACGTGTGGAGGTCGGAGGACACTTTTCCAGTTGGTCCTTACCATTCCCTCATTTGAAGCAGTGTTTCTCTGTATCTCTGTATGCTGGGTTTTGTCGTTTTTTGTTTTTTCCTGTGCTTGCTGAGAGCTTCTAAGAAATTCTCTTTTCTCTGCCTCCCATCTATCAGCATGCAGGGTTACAGAAACCTGACACAGCTTCTGGCTCTTTACATGGGGTCTGAGAACTGAACTCAGGTACTCAGGTTTGAGAAGCAAGTGCTTTATCCACTGAGCTATCTCCCCAGCCCCTCTATTGCTTTTTGAAGGTTCTAGTAATAATAATAATAATACATAAGCATTAAGTATTTCTACTATATACATATTGCTTATATTGTCTATATTTTAACAAAGCATTTGAAAATTGTTTTAGTTAGTTGATTTTTAAAATAATTATATTTCAGGGACTCTGCTTCCACTATGAAACCCCATTCCTCAGAAATGGGCCCATCTGAATAATTAGTACAACTGATCTGCCAGCTGGACAGATCCCAAGTAAACTTCAAACCAGCACTTGGCAAACTATATCCCCTCTCCTCACACCCAGCATTTTACATAGAATACAAAGTGAAGATGCATTCTAGGATTGTCCTGAGAACCAAGTAATAGCATCCTAACAAGGCTATATCAATTTATCCTCTTTAAATTTGCAGTTTAAACAGTACCTCAAATATTATGCTTTGATTCTGCATATATCTGTTATTAATCTGTTGGCATCTAGCACCAGAGTAGGAAAGCCTGCCATCTGGTAGTTATAGCAACCCTTCACGAACCTAGTTGGAAGTTGAAGGCCATGAGTTACCCAGAAATGCAAACCAAGTTGATTACTATAAACACATCAAAATCTTTTCGTAAAAGAACAGCTATTCAACAGGGATTCTTACTCAGAAACATCATTCATACACATATTATATAATTGATCTACAAAGTCAAGCTTTAAGGGAGCTAAAGGGATGAATTATTAAATTAAATAAGTACTTAGATCCACCTCCTCCTCACCCACAAGGCGGCCACTGTCTCTTAGAAAGCCTAGGAAGTAGAACCATGTTGGCTCTCTAAGTTGGCCATTTAACTCTCACTTCCCTGAAGCATAATGTGGGTGTCTTGGGTACACATTTTCTCCCTCTCCCTGAGATTTCCAGTAGGTAATATTTCAGATAAAAAGGAATAAACAGTATAAAAACAATTAACATATATAGTATATGAGCCTGAATCGTGTTAAAACTCATCTTGATCTTTTCAGTATGAAGAAAAGGCGATTAGTGAATCTGATTATTCCAGATTCTGTGATTTCCTAAGGTTACATAGTTAGGATAATGGAAGACTTAGGAAAAGTGAATCCATACCATGTAGCCAGAAAATTCTTTTCTTTCTAGTATATAAGTTTCTTTGATGAAATAATAGTGCTTCTCTGTTTACAACACTATAAGTATTAGAATGTACATGTACCTGGGTAAAAGTGCTTTCTTTATGCTTTGCAAGGTATTTTTAAAATATGTAAACAGACTATCCTAAGCTCACTTCAAAACCCAGGCTAGCTTTGAACAAAACAAGATTGTCCTGCCTTAGGCTCTTAAATGCTGTGCTGTGCTATACACTTCCAACTTCCTCAGGTTTCCTTGCTGCTCTCTGAATCTCGCTGTTCTTTCTTCCTGTCCTCTCCTCATCTTTACAGTCAGTAACACTTGTGCCTGGGTGAAGGCAGCAGTGGGTGAGTGTATGCAGCACCCAGCCCTCCAGAGCACTCAAACTGGAATTGCATCTAATTTAGCAGTGAGCATGCCAACACATCAACATTTCCCCTTGCCCTCATTCTTAAATGCAACAATGTCAAGGACACAGCCATTAAGAGATGACCTAGGATTATACAAGACTTATCCAGATCAATATGCTTATTCCATCGCATTGTTTTACTTCAACTCTCTCTCTCTATAAAAGTTCCTCCCTTATATGGTTGGTCTTTGAAGCTGACGGAAGATATTCCCAGCATTTAGAAAAGACTCTTCTTGTATCTCTTCCTGAAGGCATCTGAAAGATCTGCTGATGGATTTTCAAGATGAGAAAGACTTCTTTCACAGACCTTAGAATAATCTACATTGCTCAAATGGCTGCCAGAAAGCTTAGGTCTCTCTTGAAAACGCCTAAGAAAGTAAACTATAAATGTTCTCACCACAAAAAAGTACATGAAGTAGAATGCAAATGTTAATTAGTTCAATTTAGCAGCTCCATAATACATATATATTTCAAAACATACTGTACATGACAAACACATGCAATTTCTGTCAACTAATTTTTTTTCTTTTCTTTTTTCTTTTCTTTTCTTTTTTTTTGGTTTTTGGAAGTAGGGTCTCATTTCACTCTAGCCCAGGCTGACCTGGAATTCACTATACAGTCTCAGGGTGGCCTTGAACTCACGACGATCCTCCTACCTGCCTCCCGAGTGCTGGGATTAAAGGTGTGTGCCACCACGCCCGGCATTCAAGTAAATTTCTTTAGAAAGAAAATTTAAGGGCTAGAGAGATGGCTTAGCAGTTAAGGTGCATGTCTGCAAAGCCTAAGGACTCAGGTTCGATTTTCCAGTACCCACTTAAGCCAGATGCACAAGGAGGTGCATGTATCTGGAGTTCATTTGCAGAGGCTAGAGGTCCTAGTATGTTCCTTCTCTCTCTAGCTGCCTCATTCTCTCTCTCAAATAAATAGAAAGAAAGAAAGAGAGAGAGAGAAGAAAGAAAATTTAAATCTTTTCATTAAAGTTTTAGCTACTCACCAGGTGGTGAGTGGAAGTGAGGGTGGCCTGGAGTGAGGGGTACTAATGTCATACACCAAGACACAGGAAAACAACTCAATGATCCCAGATGGCAATAAGCCAACAGCTTTTGCTAAGAGACTTTCTATCCAGTATTCTACTTTATACTAAAGGACACACTTAGGAAATTACAAATATGTGAGCAGAACATAATACTGTCACTGAGAACACTAGTTTTACAATGAGGCAGATTAGGGTTAAAATCCTAATTCTGGCACTTCCTAGCTGACCCAGGACAAAGACAAGCATGTGACTTTGTCTCTTCATTTTATAAGACTTGCAGAACTGACGTAAGGAATCTGGCACAGTACCTTGGTACATGGCAGGTGCCCAAAGGGTAGGAACTGTAACACTTGTCTTCAAAAAGAAGCTGAGTTAGCAAGCAATATTAGAGATGTGGTGATACACCTTTTTCTGTTTTTAACTCATCCACTGGGAAAGCTAGACATAGGAGGAGGAAAGGTAATGGCTGTTTGTAGGCCACAGTTCTCAAAACAGCACATGTAATACAAACTGGTGCAGCCAAGTCAGCTCGAGTACATGTAGCTGAAGGATCCCAAGGGAGCACTTCCCAGACTTCTGCAAGCTCCCAAAGTACAAATATGACATACACTCTCTTTCCTTTATAGCAGCACTGCTCAGTGCAAACATAATGTGAGCCACCATGCAAGCCATCTACATGCTTCTAAATTTCCTTGTAGTAGCCTCATTATAACAGTAAAAAGCAACACCAGCTCTGGTCGTGTATGCCTACAATTCCAGCACTTGAGAAGCTGAGGCAGGAGGATTATCGTCAGTTCAAGGTCAGTTTGGACTATATAATGAGTCCTATTCTCAAAATAAGTAAAAAGTAACAGCTTAATTTTAACTTTTTTCCTTTGTTGTTGTTTGAAGCAGAGTCTCTGTATCCCAGACTAATCTGGAATTCACTCTGCAGCCCAGGCAAGCCTCAAACTCACTGTGATCCTCTTATCTTAGCTTCCAAAGTGCTGGGATTAAAGGTATGAGCCACCACACCTAGCTCTTTTGGTTTTTTAAATTTAACATTCTGTTTTATGAAACATCAAAAGAGTTCAATATGTAATCAATATAAAAACTGAGTTCTTAGCCGGGCGTGGTGGCACACGTCTTTAATCCCAACACTCGGGAGGCAGAGGTAGGAGGATTGCCGCGAGTTCAAGGCCACCCTGAGACTCCGTAGTGAATTCCAGGTCAGCCTGGGCTAGAGTGAGACCCTACCTCGAAAAATCAAAAAAAAAAAAAAAAATTGAGTTCTTTTACATCCTTCTTGTGCCGTCTTCAAAATATACTGTGTGCTTTACAATTACAGTACATTTCAATTGGTCGACAGCCACATGTAGCTGGCAGCTGCCACTATGGGCAGTGGAGCTTTGTAATTTTGACACCAAGCCTGTGTGGGCCAAGTCCCAAGAGTCTCTACTATTTAATCTCTGTCTCACAAGCTATATTGGATCCTTGCAATTTAGAATCATCTCAGGGGCCTTTTCGGTTTCCAAGAAATCTAACTACCCAGAGTACTGCAATGAAAACACACTGACCTATCAAAACTCCTCACAGGGGTTGGAGAGATGGCTTAGCTGTTAAGCACTTGCCTGTCAAGCCTAAGGACTCCGGTTCGAGGCTCGACTCCCCAGTATCCAAGTTAGCCAGATGCACAAAGTGGCGCATGTATCTGGAGTTCATTTGCAGTGGCTGGAGGCCCTGGTGCTCCCATTCTCTCTCTCTCTCTCTCTCTCTCTCTGTGTGTATGTGTGTGTGTGTGTGTGTTTCTTTCAAATAAATAAATAAACAAAAAAACCTCCTCACAGGTATGACAAGCACACACAAGTGTAAAATGATTAAGAACAGCTGCTGGAGCTGGAGAACTTGAAGAGCGATGTTACCTCAATCAACACTATTTCTTACTCAGTGGAATACAGTCCACTCAGATTTACCTTGAAAATGTTCTAAACCGTAGATGGGGAGGTGCTCAGTGGGAAAAGTGCTTGCCATGAAAGCATAAAGACCTGAGTATGGATCCACACATATGCACCTGCAAAAAAAGAAAAAAAATTCTATACACTTAAAAGAATTTTTAGTAAATAAGGCCTCCTTCACTGGGGTCTACTAAAATAATTTTTAATATTTTATTCTTATTTATTTATTTATTTGACAGAGAAAGAGGGAGAGGGAGAGAGGAGAATGGGCATGCCAGGGCCTCCAGCCACTGCAAACAAACTCTAGATGCACATGCCCCCTTGTGCATCTGGCTAACGTGGGTCCTGGGGAATCGAACCAGGGTCCTTTGGCTTTGCAGGCAAACATCTTAACTGCTAAGCCATCCCTCCAGCCCTACTAAAATAATTTTAAAAAATTAAAAATAAGAATCTGCCAGGCATGGTGGCACATGCCTTTAATCCCAGCACTCGACAGGCAGAGATAGGAGGATTGCTGTGAGTTCAAGGTCACCCTGAGACTACAGAGTAAATTCCAGGTCAGCCTAGGCTAGAGTGAGATCCTACCTGATAAACAGCCCCCCCCCCCAAAAAAAGAAGAAAAAGAATCCATTATCTCAAAAATGTAATGAAAATGTAATGATACATGCTTGTGGACAATTATGCCTTTAGTTACATTAAGCTTGTTAAAATTCAACCAGACTGTAAACAACTTTCCATCAGGTAAGAATAATTCATTTCATATGGTTTGACTTTTTGTGATTCAAAAATACTTTTAAAGTATGTAATGTAAAGTATAACCAGATGTTATTGGCAAAGAAATGGATTTTCAAATATGACTGATTTCCAAGAACATTACCAGAGACAAGACCTACACACTGATGAGTATAAAGCTTTGAAGAATTCACATCTAATTTAACAACCATCTACTCAGAATTCTCCTCACTCTCCACATTTCAATATTGCAAATTTTAAAATTTCTCAAAATGCACAACAAATCAGAAATATGTGATTGAACACTCCCTCCTCTTAAATAGACTCAGAACACATCATACAGCTAATTTTACATAAAATCCTCAGTTATATTAAAGGAGAATGAGAGAAAAAACACCACTTGCATTACAATGTTAAACTTAAGTCACCAAGTTTTCCTTCCATTTAGAAAAGTTGTCCTTCAGTTCCAATTACTACCCAGGATATCATCATTAGAACAATCTATTGCACTGTAACCTAACCTTCCAAAGTAGATGTAAAACATGTTTAAATTCCCAAATGCAGTAATCCCTCTGATAAAACCTTTTCAAGAAATAGTTATATCTTGGAAAAGATGAAGAGTTTGAAACATATTTTCTGTGTATTTCATACAAATTCAGAAATAAACAGGTGCTTCCTCCTTGCTGGGCATGTGCGCCACGCACGCCTTTAATCCCAGAACTCAGGAAGCAGAGGTAGGAGGAACGCTGTGAGTTCAAGGCCACCCTGAGACTACATAGTGAATTCCAGGTCAGCCTGGGCTACAGTGAGACCCTACCTCAAAAAATATATATATATAAATAAATAAGAAAAAAAGATGCTTTTCATTAACAATGGCATAAATACACTGAAATAAAATTAGCAAAATCAATTCCTTACTACTTAAACAATGTAAAGCATAAACAATTATGTATCATTACTTTCTCAACCTGAATAATAGTCATAACTTAAAACTTCAATTATCCACAATGCTTAATAGACAGACTAGTTTGTTCTTGTCAAACACTGACTCCTTGTCAACTTAATAAGTGGATTTACTCATTAGTTTTTCAAGGCAGAGTCTCACTGTAGCCCAGGCTGACCTGGAACTTACTCTGTTGTCCCAGGCTGGGCTCAAACTGATGGCAATTCTCCTACCTATGCCTCCTAGTGCTGGGATTACAGACGTGCGTCACTATGCCTGGCCTGGATTGCATCTTCCATATACTCCCGTGTTCATTTTAGGCTTGCCTCCTGCATCTTCCTTTTTCACAAGGGGCATGGAGATGCAGGAGGTAAGTAACCAGAACATATTTAATCAATACATATTGATTGTCCACTGTAATCATCAGAATAATCTGCTATGAAATCTACTACTACAAATTACTGCTTGCATATGGAATTTCTACTGTCATTTCACTTTATTTTCAAAGCAACTTGAGAGAAAGTTTTTATCCCAATTATATATATGAAGAAAATGAAAAAGCTCGAAGATGTTGAACTTGAAGGCCAGCATCATTCTACATTGTATCTGTCTGACCAAAATGTGTCCTTGAGTGAGGACATGGTTCAGTCAGTAAAGCACTCACTACCCAAGTTTAAAGACCTAAGTTTTGATCCTCAGCACCCACATGCATGCTAGGCACAGTGGCATGCCTGTAACCCCAGCTGAGACAGGTGAGCCCAGGGGCAAACTGGCTAGCTACACTAACCACATGGGGGAGCACTGGCACTGGGTTCAGTGAGAGACCCACAATAATTAAGGTAGAGAACAATAGAGAGACACCTAATTTCAACCTCCACATGCATGTACACACATGCATTCACATCCACACAAATGTGTATACACATATGCAAATATGCATACACATGTGCGCACATACATACACATGCAAAAATCCCTACACTTGTCCTTTTAGCTGAATGTGGTAGTTCATGCCTGGAATCCTCGCATTGAGAGGTTGAAGCAGAAGGATGAAGAGTTCAAAGCCAGTCTGGTATAGAGTGAGATCATATCTCAACAAAAGAGGAGACGGGGGCTAGAGAGACAGGCTTAGTGGTTAAGGCACTTGCCTGAGAAGCCTAGGGACAAAGGTTTGATTCCTCAGGACCCATGTAAGCCAGATGCACAGGGTGGCACATGCGTCTGGAGTTCGTTTGCAGAGGCTGGAGGCACTGGTGCATTCTCTCTCTCTGTGTGTGTGCCTCTTTCTCTTTTTTTTTTCTCTCTCTCTCTCAAATAAAATTAAAAAAACAAACAAACAAGTGTGTCCTTACATACTTCCCCGGGCGGGAGACATAACCAGCTGAACTTAGCCTCTGAAGTTTTTATTTGATAACAAGCACACACTGCATATCTTTGGCAGTACTAGCTAGCTTCTGGTTACCACATTATAAAGACAAAAATGGTGAAAACCACCATGACCAATAAAGGTTTAATGTTTTAATTTTTTTGTTGTTGTTGTTCTCTCTAAAGTGTTTCATTTTCCATTCAGTTATAGAAGCATACACAAAGAAATGGCAGGACTTTCTGACTTTTGGTTTCATAGACTTTCATGAGCATATTTATTTTTATTGCATAGGAATTGTACAAGGCAGCCAGGTGTGGTGGTGGACACCTGTAATTCTCGCATTTGCTGAGGAGGCTCAAGAAGAAGGAATGGCAGCAGTTCCCAGCCAGTCAGGGCTACACAGCAAGTTCCAAGTCAGCCCAGCTACACAGTGAGACCCTGTCTCAACAAAACAAAACACAAATAACTGTGCAAGACAAGGGAGGGCCTTCATTCTGAATACTGATTCTAAATATAACAAAGCAAGAGCACAGGTGGCCATGTGAGCTGACTTTAAGACCTTCGAGAAGTTACTTCTTTCTATACAACCGTGAATTTAAGTTATTAGTTTTCATGTTTTAGAGATGTTTTTAATTTATTTTTTTAAGCTAGCATACAAAGTAATGGGTTCTATTATAGCATTTTCTTTCTTTTTTTTTAATAAGGCAAGAGTGTGAGCAAATTGGCATACCAGGGCCTTCAGCCACTGCAATCAAACTCCAGATGTGTGCACCCCCTCGTGCACAGGTGCAACCTTGTGCTTGTGTCAGGCTTATGTGGGACCTGGAGAGCTGAATAAGGGTCCTTAGGCTTTGCAGGCAGATGCCTTAACCACTAATCCATCTCTCCAGCCCAGCACTTTCATACATATATACACTTGCAGTTTGTTTTTATCCAAATGTTTTTTTAAATTTTTTTTGTTATTTTTATTTATTTGAGAGCGACAGACAGAGAGAGAAAGAGGCAGAGAGAGAGAGAATTGGCGTGCCAGGGCCTCCAGCCACTGCAAACGAACCCCAGATGTGTGCGCCCCCTGTCCATCTGACTAACGTGGGTCTTGGGGAGTCAAGCCTTGAACCGGGGTCCTTAGGCTTCACAGGCAAGCGCTTCACCACTAAGCCATCTCTCCAGCCCCCAAATGTTTTCTTAATCATGTGGTTCCTTCTCACTAAAAGGAGGACCCATAAAATTTCAGATAATTGGGATTTTCTACCAAACTGGTATTTTATTCTCTACAAACTAAAACTCTCAGGAAAACCCCCAACAAAGGACTTTGAAAACCCAAATAGCTTACTTAGAAATGTTACATGAAAAAGCAGAGCATGATGGCGCACGCCTTTAATCCCAGCATGTGGGAGGCAGAAGTAGGAGAATTGCTAAGAGTTCGAAGCCATCCTGAGACTACATAGTGAATTCCAGGTCAGCCTGGGCTAGAGAGAGGCCCTACCTTGAAAAACCAAAATAAATAAATGCTACATGGTTTTCATATAAATTGGTGCATACTGTTTAAACAAATACTGTCACCGTGAAAGTCTCCAACCAACTCAAACAGAGTTAATAAAATACCAGATTTGGAGCTGTGTGTGTTGGTGTCCACCTTTAATCTCCGTAAATTCAAGGCCAGCCTGGGCTACAGAGTGAGAACCTACTTTAAGCAACAACAACAAAACCCCACAAAATTCTATGTTCTAAATGCCTTGACCGTGTTCTTCCTCCTGTTAAAATAGATCAGAAGACACCTTCTATACTTAGCAAAATCAAAAGTGATTCTACTTTATTTAGGCCCTAACCATATGATGAATCTTTTCAGTGCCTCAAAAGGAAGTATTATAAAAGGTCTTATTCTGAAAAGATCAGGTTATCCTGAAAACTGCCTTCTAAAAATGTTATACCAAAATATAATAAAAATAAAAACAACCTGATAGATTTCAATGTCCTTGGTATAATGCAGCATAGATAAAAATCCATGACCTCACAGTGCCTAGCAATACCTGCACAAGACCCTCATAATGATGACATCAAATTAAAAGAGAGACTAATGAAGAGAGGGAGGGGATATGATAGAGAGCAGAGTTGTGAAGGGGAAAGTTGGGGAGGGGAGGAAAATATGGTGTATTGTCTGTAAGTATGGAAGTTGTCAATAAAAGAATACATTCTTGATGGATAAAAATCTTATTGATAAATAAGCTTAATCACAAAACTAGACTTTAAATCACTAATCTTTGTAACACAGCAGAATTCCTTCCTTTTCTGTGTCTTATGTAATGGCCCATTTAGCTGAAAATAATGGAAAATTGGGGTCAAAGGTTCTATAATCTATTTCACTCAAGCAATGACCTAAAACTTTTCTTTGGAGGGGTGAGACTGTTTCTCATTTAAATCCATTCCTTTCCAAAAGAAAAAAGAAAAAGAAGTGGCAGCCAAATACACCCAGTTTGAATTTCAGTATAATGTTCCTAAACTGTCAGAAGCAGTTATCATAAACATGACTGTTTTGGTGGTGAGCATGCTGAACTGGACAATCACAGACCAGCATGGCTTTGTGTTAAGAAAATAAGCAAGTTCATGACATATTCGAATTTTTTTAAACTCCACAAAAGCTCCCCCAACTCAATGAAAGACTAAAATACTAATAAAATTAATTTTAATATTAAAAAAGCCAGATACTAACTATTTCCTAAAAAGAACTAAAGTCCCAAGAGCCTGGGGTCTCTCACCCCGTCCAAGGCCTTGCTCTAGGGAAGGTCAAGTATAGTTTGAGGAAACCCTCACTGCAGAACTGCACCAGGGTTGATGACTGGCAACATGATAAAGCAGGAAAGGCACTGGATGGCAAACCAGGCTTCTGAATCTAAGTCTAGATCTATCTGCCCTAAGCCACAAACTGCCTCAATCAGATTAAGACCTTTGTTCATACTTAGAGAAAGAGGTTCAAAAAGTTACTCTCAACTCCCTTCTCCAAACTTGGAAGTTTACAGAGAATTCCCACTCACACCCATTTAATAAAGCCTGAATAAAAGGCATAATAACTTCAGCAGCCAAAGAAATCTACAAGTCTGGAAAGCCTCTTTCTATTATTTGGATACTATATTTAATTGAGTCATGGAGGCTAGCACCCTTTGAAGATCCCACCTCTCCCATAATTACCAAGCTACTTGACTTCCCACCATAGCATCTGTCCAGCTTATGTGTGGGAGTCCCTCCACTTCTGATGAAGTTGTGATTCTTCAACTTTAAAATAATGGAAAAAGGTTCTATGCCCCTTTTCTCAACTCCAGGGGCTTGAAGATCAATTAGATAACTTCTTGCTAAAAATAGACTATAACGCTGGACATAATGGTGCATGCCTTAAATCCCAGCACTCAAGAGGTAGAGGTAGGAGGATCGCAGGGAGTTCGAGGGCACCCTGAGACAACAGAGTGAATTCCAGATAAGCGAGACCCTACTTTGGGGAAAAAAAAAGACTATAAGGTTTCAAATTAAAATATTAATTAGGTATAAGAAAAAGACATTCTATGTCACCAGGACCTTCACCTTAAAACAATTTTTAAAAGTCACTTATAGGGGCTGGAGAGATGGCTTAGTGGTTAAGCGCTTGCCTGTGAAGCCTAAGGACCCTGGTTCGAGGCTCAATTCCCCAGGACCCATGTTAGCCAGATGCACAAGGGGGTGCACACGTCTGGAGTTCGTTTGCAGTGGCTGGAAGCCCTGGCACGCCCATTCTCTCTCTCTCTCTCTCTCTGCCTCCTTCTCTCTGTCACTCTCAAATAAATAAAATAAAAATAAATAAATAAATAAACAAACAAAAAAAAAAAAAGTCACTTATAGTATGACTGAAAAGAAACTGATAATCTCTCCAATCCTCTGCCTAAAGATGAAGGAAAAGTGGGAAAGATAACTTTAAATGAAGGAGATAATGGATGGCACACCACAGCTATCTAAATTTATTCTGAGACTAAGTTTAGCAATGTTTCTTATGCACTAATTAGGCTAGACTGGCTGGCCAGCAAGCCCCAAGGATCAACCTGTTTCTATCTCCCCAGTGCTGGGATTACAAATGCTTGCCACCATGCCTGGCATTTTTACATGGGTCCTTATGCTTGCACAGACTAAGCCCTCAAAAAATAATTTTAAGGGCTGGAGTGATGGCTTAGTGGTTAAGGCACTTGCCTGCAAAGCCTAAGGGTACATGTTCGACTATCCAGATCCAACGTGAGACATACAAGATGACACAAGTACACAAGGTTGCACATGCGCACAAGATGGCACAACAGGTCTGGAGTTCGATTGCAGTGGCTGGTGGCCCTGGCGTGCAAATTCTTTCTCTCACCTTCACTCTCATTCTCTCATTAAAAACAAAATGTTGGGCTTGCCTCAAATATAAATAAATAAATATATATATGTATATATGTATATATATATACATACATGCACACACACACACATATAATATATATGTAAATAAATATTTTAAGTACTTGAAAATGAAATTGAGAAGCCAGGTAGTGCATGGTAGTGCATGCCTTTAATTCCAGCACTCAGGAGGCAGAGGTAAGAGGATTGCCATGAGTTCAAGGCCACCCTGAGACTACATAGTGAATTCCAGGTCAGCCTGGACCACAGCAAGACCCTACCTCAAAAAAAAGAAAGAAAGAGAGAAAGAAAGAGAAAGGAAGGAAGGAAAGAAAAGAAAAGAAAAAGAAAGAAAAGAAAAGAAATGAAATGAAATTGAGGGCTGGAGATTTCCCAGTACCCAGATGCACAAGGTGGTGCATGCGTCTGGAATTCATTTGCAGTGGCTAGACACACCCATTCTCTCACCTACCACTTTCTCTCTTTCTAGTAAATAAATAAAGCTTTCCTTAAAAAAAGAAAGAAAAAGAAAAAGAATTTAGCTGAGCATGGTGGTACACACTAGGGAGGCAAGAGGTAGGAGGATTTCCTTAAGTTCAAGGCCATCCTGAGACTACATTGTGAATTCCAGGTCAGCCTGGGATAGAGCGAGCCTTACCTCAAAAAGACCAAAGAAAGGGCTGGAGAGAGGGCCTAGCAGTTAAACTGCTTACCTGCAAAGCCAAAGGACCCAGGTTCAATTCCTCAGGACCCATGTAAGCCAGATGCACAAAGTGGTGCATGCATCTGGAGTTCATTTGCAGTGGCTGGATGCCCTGGTATACTCATTCTCTCCCTCTCTTCTGCTCTCTGCCAGTCTCTCTCTCTCTCTCTCTCTCTCTCTCTCTCTCAAATAAATAAGTAAAAATATTTTTTAAAAGACCAAAAAAATAAAATTGATTTTTATAAAATTTGATTTAACATGCTCAGTTTAACTCATGCACAAGCATGAGACCCTGAGTTCAGAACCCTGGCATTCATCTAAAAGCTGAACACTGTGCCAGGCATTTGTAATCCAGTCACACTTACAGACGAAAAGGGAGTCAGAGACAGGGAAATCAACCAGAAACTTAGGATCAGCAAGCCTGGCAAAAAAGCAGGAGTGCATGAGGTTCCATGGTGTAATGGCTAGCACCCTGGACTCTGAAAACAGAGCAGTGCACAACTTGAGACTCTACCTCAAAGGTAAAGGTGAGGACTGACACCTGGATGTGTCCTGGACTCCACATGCATGCCCACATTCACACACAGACACACTACAGACCAACACACCAAGAAAGTCTTGCTTGTAAAACACATATGGGGGCTGGATTGATGGCTTAGTGGTTAAGGCACCTGCCTGTGAAGCCTATGGACAGTTTCGATTTTCCAGTACCCACATAAGCCAGATACCTGTGGTGGTGCATGTGTCTAGAGTTTGCAGTGGCTAGAAGTCCTGGGGTGCCCATTTTTCTCTCTCATTCTCTGTCTCTCTGCCTCATTCTTTCTCAAATAAAAATATTTTAAAAACATCCTGGGTACCTTTTATACCTCTTATTTTCATTCTATCTTATGTCCATAAAACATTTTAAATTTTATGAAGAGTACTTTAGAATAAATAGGTTGTTTCAAGCATCATTTAAAACTTAAACTTTTAAGCATGAAAGCATTTTACATCTGAGAAGCTAAACCTTATACTAGCTATTTCACTATGCAAATATGCAATCCTACTGTTTAGATTCTCCATTCAAGCTACATAGTAAAAATGATTTTTGCATGTGATTTGGGTGTTTCTACTAATTTGTTATGTATGCTTTCCATATGTTTACTTTTTTGCTGGGCGTGGTGGCATGTGCCTTTATGAGAGAGAGAGAGAATATTAGAGTGCCAAGGCCTCCAGCCACCACAATCCAACTCCAGATGTGTACGCCATACACAGGTTGAGTCAAATTTCTGAACTATGTATGGGAAGATAAAATGTCAAGAGTTGTTGAATCTACCTAAGTTCAAGTAGCACATCTGTTAACTTCTCTCTCACACAAGTCAGAGTGTAGTGAAAATAGAAAAATGAAACATTTAAATGAATATTTAAACATTTAGACAAACATTTAAATGAAGTGATCTTCAGTAAATTATAGAAACTTTTGCCTCCCTAATCTCCCATTCTTCCTTCCGTAGTCCATTCAGACCTCAATAATAGAATCCCATAGGAAGGGATGACTTATAGGCATTTATTTCTCACAGTTCTTGGTACAAAATTCAAGATTCAGAAACTGAAAGATTTGATGTCTGGTAAGGGACAAGGAGGTGACAGCTGGTCATCTTGTCATCTTCTCTCACAGAGGAAGGAGTGACGGAGCTCTTAGAGGTGGCTTTTAGAAAGGCACCGATTAGGGCTGGAGAGATGGCTTAGCAGTTAGTTAAGCGCTTGCCTGTGAAGCCTAAGGACCCTGGTTCAAGGCTCGATTCCCCAAGACCCACGTAAACCAGATGTACAAGGTGGCACATGCATCTGGAGTTTGTTTACAGTGGCTGGAGGCCCTGATGTGCCCTCTCTCTCTCTCTCTCTCTCTCTCGCTGTCAAATAAATAAATAAAAATAAACAAAAAATTTTAAAACAAAAAAAAAAAGAAAGGCACTGATTATACTCATGAGGGCTTAGCCCAAAAGACCATACCAAAAATGCTATCACATGAGTGATTAAGTTCCTACCTATGAATTATGAGGGGAAATAAACATTCAGTCGGTTAAGCCCTCCCTTTCTTAAAAAAAAATATTTTACTTATTTGAAAGAGAGAGAGAGATAGAAAGAGGCAGAAAGAACAGAGACAGAATGGGCACACCAGGGCCTCCAGACACTGCAAACAAACTCCAGAAGCATGTGGGGCCTTGTACATCTGGCTTATGTGGGTCCTGGGCAATCAAACCTGAGTCCTTTGGCTCTGCAGGCAAACGCCTTAGCTGCTAAGCCATCTCTCCAGTCCACAGCCCTTCCTTTCTAATCTCCAAACCATACTTAATTCACCTGCTTATCACTGTCTCCTCACCCAACTCTTTGCCAGCATCCACTCTCCACGTGACAATAACTCCAAATCTCAGATACATTTGGTTATGTCTCTCATCAATCAAAATAGGTGGCACAGTATGAGATCTAAGCTTCTAAAGTAGCACACAAGGCCCATACAATCTGATGATCTCAACCCCACTGCTCCTCCCTGCTCCCCGCCCCACCCCCGCCATCCACCCCAGGGACATTCAGGACAGGGTATTTGTACTGCCTTAGCTGGTAATTTATCTTTCTCCCAATAGCTGAAATCCTTCCGAAGGGGAGCTCAAATCCCATGCTACTTCCTCCCAACAGGATAAATACCCTGTCTCTGTGCCCACCTGCCTGCCTGCCCTAACTTCCTTCATCCCTCCCTTAATTTATTTGGCTATTTTCTGGACACACAGTCACACAGTATAGTTGAAACAGCTTAGCACTCATTAAGTAGCCAGACTAACCTCAAATTCATGGCAATCCTTCCTTCTGCCTCAGCCTCCCCAGTGCTAGGATTTTAGGTGTGAGCCACCATGCTTGACTTCATTTACTTTACATAGTTAGCAGAGTTTTCAGGTTGGAGAACATACATAAATGTCCATCTTCTCCACTACAGTTCTCATCTAGGTCCATATGCTCTCCTTAAAATCCTCAAAACATTGGCCATGATCACGATTAGCCACAAATAACATATACCTGTTCATAGGAAGGAAAGATTTCTAACATTTAGAAGGTAAAGTTTATGCTGTATGAAGTATATCTCACAAAAATTACACAAACACATAGCATTACCTTGCATTGTGGCACTCAACTGAAATCCCAGCATTCAGGAGGCTGAGACAGTTAAGAATGAGAATTGAAGGCTACAATGACACCATTTCAACCTAAATGGGGCTAGCTAGAGTGTAGCTCTGTTAGCAGAGTGCTTGCCTAGTATGAATGGAGCCCTGGGTTCTATCTCTAGCAATGTATAAAAGCTGGTATGATGGCACTGTAATCCTGGCACTCTCTATGTAGCCAAGGATGATCTTGAACTTCTGATCTTTATGCCTCCACCCCAGAGTGGTGGGATTGCAGGTATGTGTCACTAGGCAAAAGGATCAATTCAAGATGATCCTTGGCTATATCAAACTTGAGGCCAGCCTGGACTACCTACATGAGGCCCTGTCTCAAAAAAATTAACAATATTAAAATATAAAAATTGCAATATGTAGTATATAAAACTAAAGCATAGGGCTGAAGAGATGCCTTAATGGTTAAGGCACTTGCCTGCAAAGCCTAAGGACCCAGGTTTGATTCCCCAGTACCCATGTAAGCCAGATGCACAAGGTGGTACGTGTATCTGGAGTTCACTTGCAGTGGTTAGAGGTCCTGTTGTGCCCATTCTCTCTATCTGCCTCTTTCTCTTTCAAATAAATAAATGTATAAATAAATATTAAAATAAATGAATAGGGGCTGGAGAGATGGTTTAGTGGTTAAGGCGTTTGCCTGCAAAGCCAAAGGATCCCGGCTCAACTCTCCAGGACCCACAGAGGCCAGATGCACAAGGGGGCGCATGCATCTAGAGTTTGTTTGCAGTGGTTGGAGGCCCTGCCGTACCCATTCTCTCTCTCTTTCCCCCTCCCTCCCTCTCTCTCTTTCAAATAAATAAATAAAACATTTTTTAAAAAATGAATAAAAATAAGGAATACTTTCATGTAGTTTCTGAAAAGACAAATTTTTGATGGTAATTTTCTTTTCCTTTTTTGGGTTTTTGAGGTAGAGTCTTGCTCTAGCCCAGGCTGACTTGGAATTCACTCAGTAGCCTCAGGGTGCCCTTGAACTCATAACTATCCTCCTACCTCTGCTTCCCAAATGCTAGGATTAAAGGCATGTACCACCATGCCTGGCTGATGATAATGTTTTTAAGAAGGTAAACATGAATTTGAGTTTGCGAAAAATATTGTAAACTGTAATTTTAAGTATGAAAAATACAGACCATCTTTATTAATGTGACCTCATAAACTTATTTATAAGCTGTTCCTGCTCTCTGAAACCCACAGAAATAATCATAGAGCCTTCTTTTGCTTATCTAGGTCATTCCCATCAAATGGGTATTAAAGACACAGACTCATGACATCATGGAGAGGATCACTGCCTCCTGATTTCTATCTAGATGAGCTGAACCTATTTAAGCAAACCAAGCCCAGCCAGGCAGGGCAGGTGTGGCAATTTTTGCTTTGTCTAACAGTCTCCTAGAAAAGCAGCTCTGTTTAAGATACAAGTTCCATATCAATTGCTTTGTTTTTCAAGTAAAAGTGAGTGCACACACATTTCTTGATTTCTTATAAACTGAGGCATAATCCATGTATCATAAAATTACTCTCAAACCATACATTTTAGTATAGTCACAACATTGCAACCACCACCACCATGTGGTTCCAGGACTTTTCATGACTCGAGGAAAAAGGAACCTAGCTCTCATCAAGCTGTTGCTCCCTATCTCCCTCTGCCCCATCTCCTGGCAACCCTGTCCTCTCTATGGATACACTTATGCTAAACCTTTCATGTAAATGGAACCATACAATGTGTCTTTTTGTGCCAGGCTTTTTTCACTTAGCACAGTGTGTAGTCTATATACCAGCTCCTTATTCTATGACTGAGTAATATTCCACCTTACAGATATGTGATAACATTTACTTATCTATTTATCAGTACTTGCTATATATGCACAGTTTCCACTTATTAGCTATAATAAATAATGCTGCTATGAACACTGGTGCATAATGTTTTTGTGGTAACATGTATTTTCAATCCTCTTGAGTAGCCATTAGAATTGCTGAGTCCTAATAATAACTCCATTATTACTTTCAACCATGTTAGCTGAGAAACTGCCAGAACATTCCACTTATAATCACACACATTATTAAAGGGCAGTAACAATACTATTTTTATTCTACCTTTTTTAAAAGTATTTTTATTTATTTATTTATTTATTTGAGAGCAACAGAGAAAGAGGCAGAGAGAGAGAAAGGGAATGGGCATGCCAGGGCTTCCAGCCACTGCAAACAAACTCCAGATGCATGCGCCCCCTTGTGCATCTGGCTAATGTGAGTCCTGGGGAATCGAGCCTCGAACCGGGGTCCTTAGGCTTCACAGGCAAGCGCTTAACCGCTAAGCCATCTCTCCAGCCCTTATTTTACCTTTTGATTAAACAAATATTCTACCCACAAGCAAAAAGATTTCCTTTGGTACTGCGTCACTAAATTGAAATAAACTCAACCTAAAGCTCCTGAAAGCATATGGATGTGTATTTATATTTTAAACCCATATTAGAGCAAAGTTTTTATTCAGGTCGCTATAGGAATTAAGTATGCATTCCTTTAAAAAATGAAGGAGAAAAATAATGACAGCTCTTGGGCTTATCTCGTCAGCCTAGGACTATCCACTGGTTTCCACTCAGCAACCTCTAAGCTAACAGCTAAACATGCTCACACATCATGTGTCTTAAATCAGGTTATGATTGCTCACATTCCCCAAACTGCTCTACTTGCAGACTTTTGCACAGGCCCAATACTTGCTATCAAGCTTGATATTCTTTCACACATCTATCCCACAAGCCAGTGAGAAAAATCTCATTGGGGGCTAGGGAGATGGCTTAGTGGTAAAGGTATTTGCCTGCTAAGCCTAAGGACCCAGGTTCAATTCCCCAGGACCCATATAAACCAGATGCACAAGGTGGAGCATGCATCTGGAGTTCATTTGAGTGGGCGGAGGCCCATTCTCTCTCAAATAAAATATTTTAAAAAGAAAAAAGAAAATCTCATTGGCTTGATTTTCAAAAATGCATCTAAAATCCAATCTAATCTCACCAATTCCACCAGATATATCACCTCTCATCAAGCTTATAGCCTAAATAGTCTCCCTGCATCCACATTGGGTACTCTCAACAGCCAAAATCATTCTTTTAAAATACAACAGATTAGGTCCCTTCTCTGTTCAAAGCTTCCCACTGACCCTTGGCCCTTCTGCTTCATCTGTGCCAATTAGCTTGTACCTCAGGGACCCTTGTTCCCTCTGTCTGCAATGCTTTTCCCTCAGATACACACAGACACACACTCCCTTTAGGTCTCTGTTCATGTCGTCATCTCCATGAAGACTTGACCTGGCCACTCTAAACTTATGACTGTCCCAAATGTTCTATCTTCTTCCCTGTTCTGTATTTCTTCATAGTCTTTATCACTGACATGACATATACTTTAAGTATATGTTTACTTATATTTACCCCCGTAATATAAACTTCATTAGGGTAGGAGGGTTTGTCTGTTTTGCTTACTGAATTCTCAGTATTCACAAAAGGCCTATCACATAGTAAGTACTTAATAAATATTTGTTGAATGAATAAATGAACAAATGAAAGGAAGCATCAAGCTGCTTTTTTAAAAGGAGAGCTAAACAGAGTCAGGGAAATATTTATGAGGAAATAACATTACTAAAACATAATAAAGTCAGGATGGGAGATGAAGGCACCATTTCTGGAAAAATATACCTCAATGTTTCTACAGTTTGCTTTGGGAAAAGTTGTCCTCTTGGCTCATTCATTGTTTTTGGAAAGCTAAAACTGTCCATTGCCAAAGGCCTTTAGTTTCTGAAGAACTGAAACTCTGGGAGTCAAGTTCCTGGAGTGATAGTGTCCTTTGCTCTGTTGCCACACACACAGAGCACCAAGTTATTCATGGGTTTTGCTTCTGTTAGACTTGTGTTCAAGACCTTCACACAGCTCCATCACAGGTGTGAACACCACTGGGAAATTCACATGCTTTGCCAGGACAATCATACCACCTTCAAACTGAAATGAATCAGAAGACTATTTATCCTAACTTTTCACATCTCTTAATATATAAGAAAATCAAAGAAAAGGAAAAAGTTCAAAATGTTGCTCAAATATGAAATAGTAAGCATGGCCAAGTATGAGTTACTATGGACTTGTAAGTATGGAACAAATACTTTAAAATTTTAAAACAAAATGTTTAAATAAAATTTTTAAGTAAAAATAGTTGCTTCTCATAATACCAACAACTCTATTCATTCACCTATCACCCACAACTTCTAACAAGAAACTGACAGAACTATAGTATTCAGCAAGTGAGGTAAATGATGAACAAGTATTTTTTTAAGTACACCTTTTCCAAGAAGGAGACTCTGCTAACCTGGTATTGGGAAGATGTGGATTCTTAAAATCTTCTAGCTAACACTAGCTTTCCTAAGCATTACAGACTTCAACAGAGTTGTTTAAGAATGTTCCTGTGACCAGTGACTTATATGAAAGGTTTGGTGAGCACACTGCTGAAGTCTAAAATAAAGTCAGGTAACAAATCACCGCCTTAAAAAAACCCGAAGATAACTTGCTCTCTCCTCCCAGGAAGGATATTTGAAATACAATGCATAAGGCATGTGAAACAACTCACTTCATGGTTCAATAAACTTGCCTTGTGATTTTTTAGGTTTTAAAAACATTTATTTATTGGGGGGGGGGTGTAAAAGAGAATGAGTGAGTATGCGGGCACAACAGGCCTCTTGCCACTACAAATGAACTCCAGATGCATGTGCCACTTTATGCACCTGGCTTTGTATGAGTACTGGGGAACTGAACCTGAGCCAGTAGGCCTTGCAAGCAAATGCCTTTAATGATTGAGTCACTCCACAGCCCACTGCCTTGTGATTTTAAACAAATAAAACAGCAAAAGGAACAAATTAATATAATATAAAAACAGAGAACACTTAAGTCTCATGAGTACTTGCTGATCTTAGTGAAATTTCAATCCTGTTTATTCATTTGCCTACCTACTTGAAAAGTAATTATTTTCCAATAAAGACAGAAATATCATTCTAATCTTAGTTCAAATCATTCTGTGGAGTCAAGAATGTCCTTAAACAAATCAACAGTACAACATGGTGTTTAAGGATAATAAGCCTGGGTTGAAAGCTTGCCTGTATGATCTTGGGTAAATTTTGTTAAACTTCAGATACTTATGTACTACTTCATATCTTTGGCAGACTCCACCACAGAATGGTAATATCCCAGTGGTATCCAGTACCTCTTACATATAGGTTATTGTAAATATTGTTCTAATATGCTTAACTTCAAATTTTATTTTATTATATTTTGAGGTAGGTTCTCACTCTAGACCAGGCTCACCTGGGATTCACTATGCAGTTTCAGGTTGGCCTTGAACTCATAGCAATCCTCCTACCGTAGCCTCCCAAATTCTGGGATTAAAGGCGTGTGCCACCATACCTGGCAAAATGACATTTTAAAAAAATATTTTATTTATTCACTTATTTATTTGAGAGAGAATGGGTACACTAGGGCCTCTAGCCACTACAAACAAACTCCAGACACATGTGCCACCTTGTGCATCTGGCTTTCATGGATACTAGGGAATCAAACCTGGGTCCTTAGGCTTCGCAGGCAAACATCTTAACTACTAAGCCATCTCCCCAGGCCCAAAATTACATTTTTAAAGGAATTGTTTGAAATCTATTTTGTAAGGATGTAACATACAATAAAATTTCTGGAGTACAGATTAAACTATTTGCACTAACACATGTGATATGCATGATTTAATAAAATAACTTTACTTGTCCTAAAAAACATGATCTTTGGCAGGTTTTAAGGGCTTAAAATGGCAACTAATTAGTTATATATAATAGATATTAAAAAAAAATCCAGGCCGGGCATGGTGGTTCATGCCTTTAATCCCAGTACTTAGGAGACAGAAGTAGGAGGATCACTGTGAGTTCAAGGACAGCCTGGGACTACAGAGAGTGTTCCAGGACAGCCTGGGCTAAAGTGAGACCCTACTTTGAAAAAGAAAATCCAGGCTATTCCTACAGTAACAATTTCAAAGCTTCCTTTTCAAGTCCTATTGTCAAAGTTCCTTCTTATCTGGCTCTGACAGGATTATTCTGAGTACCTTAAGCCTCTGCTGACCTATAACTGGCTTCACTCTCTCCTCCAACTGTATCCACACCTGCTACTAAAAGCAGTTTCTGAAGACAGGAAAAGAAAACAAACAAGGAGACTACAAGTATACACCGAAAGTCAAGTACTGACTACTGCCTTAGAAACTAATACAAAGAAAAAACTTCATTATTGTCTGAAGAAGCCATCAATAACCAGACCAACTAATGAAGGATACCTCATTCACATCATTTCCTTTGTTGCCTAATTTATTAATTTCACCACTGCTAGACTGTTTTTAGTAACTCCCAACAACTTCTTAAGATTTCTCCTTTTCCATGCACTTCAACAAATGGAGTTAGTTGAGCTCAGGCCTTTTGCTGTGAAATGTAATTAAAAGAAACTAGCAACAATGCTACTTGGTACTGAGATCCTTTCAAGTCCTGCAATAGACAGATCTGATTTCTACAGGAATTGCCAGAGTTTTGTAAGAAAAATTAGGCACTGCTCAACTTGATGCTGGCCACTCAGTAGATGGCACTCTTCTCTTTGGGACCAGATTAAACAAGCTCCAGAAGACAAGTACTTGTGACATCCAAGTGTGAGACAAAGCAGGGATCTCTTCTTCAAAGTTCCTAACTGATAGATACAATCCTCCAGAAGCATTCATCCAGAGCTGACGGGTCATGCCAGACATATTCAGTGAGACCTGAGGTGTTAAGCTAGCACGTGGAGAGCAATGGTCTGACTGATCCCCTGGCAGTGAAAGAGCCCAGTGAAGATTATTGTAACACATCAAATGCAACATAAAACCACATAACTCAAGTGATGCTAAGTAATCTGTTTCACAGAGTCTTTACCATGGCCAGCATAAAATGTCCCTTCCCTATTCCATTCTGTGATAGTAGTGAAACTGTCTCCATGGCTAGTGACTATATCCTTGTTTATCAAGCATTTTTCATTACAATATCTAATGATAGCAAAGTAGTTAGGAAACAATATTATCAACATTCATTAAGATAAAGAATGTATTTTTAAAAATATTTATTTTTACTTGAGACAGAGGGGGAGAGAGAGAGAGAATGGGCACATCAGAGCTTCTTGCCACTGCTAACGAACTCCAGACACATGTGCCACCTTGCGTATCTGGCTTATGTGGGACCTGGAGAATTGAACTTGGCTCCTTAGAAGCAGGCACGTGCCTTAACCTCTAAGCCATCTCTCCAACCCAAGATAAAGAACATATTACTTTTTAACATTTTGATTGAAAATAATTTGATATCCACTTAAATAGATCAATATGAAAATCACTGCAAATCTAGTTTTGTAAAACAAAACAAAAAAGCCCACAAGTATAAAGCATTGTGCATTTATGATGACATATTTTACTCTAATAAATAATGGCTCCCAGATATTAGGTGAAGAGTAAGGTTTCTAACACTTCTGTTTGCAGAGTTCTTTCTTTGAAATTTAAAAAGCAAAGCTGTTAAAAATGGAAAAACAAGCCACACATTGTGGTGCACACCTTTAATCCCAGCACTTGGGATACAGAGGTAGGAGGATTGCAGTGAGGCCACCCTGAGACTTACTAGAGAGAGAGCCTGTCTTGGGAAAAAAAAAAAAACAAAAAAACAAAACAAAACAAAAGGAAAAATAATTCTTTCTAAAGCAATCCCTAGTTGAAAGCCAACTTTCAGAAACAAGATAGGAATCACTTTATCTATCTTTCCCTAGAAGAAACAGAATACTGTCTGAAGAGTAACACTCATCAGCAAAAAGGCAAGGAAAGAAGACCACTCTTAAAGTTAAGAGAGGAGAAGAGGGAAAGAAAGGAAGAAGAGGAAAGAGGAGGAGAGGGGAGAGAGAAGAAAAATGAGTGTAAGAACAAAGTATCAAGGTCACTGCCAAGCTCTTTCCCTTTCCACCACCCATTTCTCTGGTCATCCTGAACAACAATGAGGTGCTCCATCCACTCATGCAAGGTTCTTATACCTATTCACAACTGCACTTAGGCGCTCACCATCCAGCCCACACCCTTGGATATTACAAAGCTGACCATACAGAATCTTTTCCTCAAGCAGTAATTAGACAAGTGAGAATAAACATGACAACACAGTTAACAGGTGCTGGCTCCAACATCTAAAGGATTACAAGTAGAGTGTTCTTAAGTCTTGGGGTGGGGTAGGGAAAATGAGCCTGAAATGTATTTCCTTAGACATAGCAATTAAGCCTATCTTCTCCATGAAGAGGTGAAGTAAACCCATCTTTCTGCTTGTAGCATTGAGTCATTCCAGCAGATATAAAGATCAGAGTAGTGTATGGAAAAGAAGAGGGAAATGCTGTCCACGCACAGGATACATAGATAAGCTGAGCCATCGCTGACCACTGATGATAATAAATTTAGACACTATAAACCAAGACCCCAAGATCAAGGGAAAAATTCAGCACTTTTTCAACCTGACTGCTTTCTATATTGTTGGAATTCCAAGTTCCTAATAGGTGACCAACCAACCAACCTCCACGCAGTTGAGTTAAATAGGCTGACTCCTTCCCTCCAAGGAGCACTCTCTCTCTTTCAACTAAATAAATGTATAATTAAATATTAAAATAAATGAATAGGGGCTGGAGAGATGGTTTAGTGGTTTAAGGCGTTTGCCTGCAAAGCCAAAGGATCCCGGCTCAACTCTCCAGGACCCACATAGGCCAGATGCACAAGGGGGCGCATGCATCTAGAGTTTGTTTGCAGTGGTTGGAGGCCCTGCCGTACCCATTCTCTCTCTCTTTCCCCCTCCCTCCCTCTCTCTCTTTCAAATAAATAAATAAAACATTTTTTAAAAAATGAATAAAAATAAGGAATACTTTCATGTAGTTTCTGAAAAGACAAATTTTTGATGGTAATTTTCTTTTCCTTTTTTGGGTTTTTGAGGTAGAGTCTTGCTCTAGCCCAGGCTGACTTGGAATTCACTCAGTAGCCTCAGGGTGCCCTTGAACTCATAACTATCCTCCTACCTCTGCTTCCCAAATGCTAGGATTAAAGGCATGTACCACCATGCCTGGCTGATGATAATGTTTTTAAGAAGGTAAACATGAATTTGAGTTTGCGAAAAATATTGTAAACTGTAATTTTAAGTATGAAAAATACAGACCATCTTTATTAATGTGACCTCATAAACTTATTTATAAGCTGTTCCTGCTCTCTGAAACCCACAGAAATAATCATAGAGCCTTCTTTTGCTTATCTAGGTCATTCCATCAAATGGGTATTAAAGACACAGACTCATGACATCATGGAGAGGATCACTGCCTCCTGATTTCTATCTAGATGAGCTGAACCTATTTAAGCAAACCAAGCCCAGCCAGGCAGGGCAGGTGTGGCAATTTTTGCTTTGTCTAACAGTCTCCTAGAAAAGCAGCTCTGTTTAAGATACAAGTTCCATATCAATTGCTTTGTTTTTCAAGTAAAAGTGAGTGCACACACATTTCTTGATTTCTTATAAACTGAGGCATAATCCATGTATCATAAAATTACTCTCAAACCATACATTTTAGTATAGTCACAACATTGCAACCACCACCACCATGTGGTTCCAGGACTTTTCATGACTCGAGGAAAAAGGAACCTAGCTCTCATCAAGCTGTTGCTCCCTATCTCCCTCTGCCCCATCTCCTGGCAACCCTGTCCTCTCTATGGATACACTTATGCTAAACCTTTCATGTAAATGGAACCATACAATGTGTCTTTTTGTGCCAGGCTTTTTTCACTTAGCACAGTGTGTAGTCTATATACCAGCTCCTTATTCTATGACTGAGTAATATTCCACCTTACAGATATGTGATAACATTTACTTATCTATTTATCAGTACTTGCTATATATGCACAGTTTCCACTTATTAGCTATAATAAATAATGCTGCTATGAACACTGGTGCATAATGTTTTTGTGGTAACATGTATTTTCAATCCTCTTGAGTAGCCATTAGAATTGCTGAGTCCTAATAATAACTCCATTATTACTTTCAACCATGTTAGCTGAGAAACTGCCAGAACATTCCACTTATAATCACACACATTATTAAAGGGCAGTAACAATACTATTTTTATTCTACCTTTTTTTAAAAGTATTTTTATTTATTTATTTATTTATTTGAGAGCAACAGAGAAAGAGGCAGAGAGAGAGAAAGGGAATGGGCATGCCAGGGCTTCCAGCCACTGCAAACAAACTCCAGATGCATGCGCCCCCTTGTGCATCTGGCTAATGTGAGTCCTGGGGAATCGAGCCTCGAACCGGGGTCCTCAGGCTTCACAGGCAAGCGCTTAACCGCTAAGCCATCTCTCCAGCCCTTATTTTACCTTTTGATTAAACAAATATTCTACCCACAAGCAAAAAGATTTCCTTTGGTACTGCGTCACTAAATTGAAATAAACTCAACCTAAAGCTCCTGAAAGCATATGGATGTGTATTTATATTTTAAACCCATATTAGAGCAAAGTTTTTATTCAGGTCGCTATAGGAATTAAGTATGCATTCCTTTAAAAAATGAAGGAGAAAAATAATGACAGCTCTTGGGCTTATCTCGTCAGCCTAGGACTATCCACTGGTTTCCACTCAGCAACCTCTAAGCTAACAGCTAAACATGCTCACACATCATGTGTCTTAAATCAGGTTATGATTGCTCACATTCCCCAAACTGCTCTACTTGCAGACTTTTGCACAGGCCCAATACTTGCTATCAAGCTTGATATTCTTTCACACATCTATCCCACAAGCCAGTGAGAAAAATCTCATTGGGGGCTAGGGAGATGGCTTAGTGGTAAAGGTATTTGCCTGCTAAGCCTAAGGACCCAGGTTCAATTCCCCAGGACCCATATAAACCAGATGCACAAGGTGGAGCATGCATCTGGAGTTCATTTGAGTGGGCGGAGGCCCATTCTCTCTCAAATAAAATATTTTAAAAAGAAAAAAGAAAATCTCATTGGCTTGATTTTCAAAAATGCATCTAAAATCCAATCTAATCTCACCAATTCCACCAGATATATCACCTCTCATCAAGCTTATAGCCTAAATAGTCTCCCTGCATCCACATTGGGTACTCTCAACAGCCAAAATCATTCTTTTAAAATACAACAGATTAGGTCCCTTCTCTGTTCAAAGCTTCCCACTGACCCTTGGCCCTTCTGCTTCATCTGTGCCAATTAGCTTGTACCTCAGGGACCCTTGTTCCCTCTGTCTGCAATGCTTTTCCCTCAGATACACACAGACACACACTCCCTTTAGGTCTCTGTTCATGTCGTCATCTCCATGAAGACTTGACCTGGCCACTCTAAACTTATGACTGTCCCAAATGTTCTATCTTCTTCCCTGTTCTGTATTTCTTCATAGTCTTTATCACTGACATGACATATACTTTAAGTATATGTTTACTTATATTTACCCCCGTAATATAAACTTCATTAGGGTAGGAGGGTTTGTCTGTTTTGCTTACTGAATTCTCAGTATTCACAAAAGGCCTATCACATAGTAAGTACTTAATAAATATTTGTTGAATGAATAAATGAACAAATGAAAGGAAGCATCAAGCTGCTTTTTTAAAAGGAGAGCTAAACAGAGTCAGGGAAATATTTATGAGGAAATAACATTACTAAAACATAATAAAGTCAGGATGGGAGATGAAGGCACCATTTCTGGAAAAATATACCTCAATGTTTCTACAGTTTGCTTTGGGAAAAGTTGTCCTCTTGGCTCATTCATTGTTTTTGGAAAGCTAAAACTGTCCATTGCCAAAGGCCTTTAGTTTCTGAAGAACTGAAACTCTGGGAGTCAAGTTCCTGGAGTGATAGTGTCCTTTGCTCTGTTGCCACACACACAGAGCACCAAGTTATTCATGGGTTTTGCTTCTGTTAGACTTGTGTTCAAGACCTTCACACAGCTCCATCACAGGTGTGAACACCACTGGGAAATTCACATGCTTTGCCAGGACAATCATACCACCTTCAAACTGAAATGAATCAGAAGACTATTTATCCTAACTTTTCACATCTCTTAATATATAAGAAAATCAAAGAAAAGGAAAAAGTTCAAAATGTTGCTCAAATATGAAATAGTAAGCATGGCCAAGTATGAGTTACTATGGACTTGTAAGTATGGAACAAATACTTTAAAATTTTAAAACAAAATGTTTAAATAAAATTTTTAAGTAAAAATAGTTGCTTCTCATAATACCAACAACTCTATTCATTCACCTATCACCCACAACTTCTAACAAGAAACTGACAGAACTATAGTATTCAGCAAGTGAGGTAAATGATGAACAAGTATTTTTTTAAGTACACCTTTTCCAAGAAGGAGACTCTGCTAACCTGGTATTGGGAAGATGTGGATTCTTAAAATCTTCTAGCTAACACTAGCTTTCCTAAGCATTACAGACTTCAACAGAGTTGTTTAAGAATGTTCCTGTGACCAGTGACTTATATGAAAGGTTTGGTGAGCACACTGCTGAAGTCTAAAATAAAGTCAGGTAACAAATCACCGCCTTAAAAAAACCCGAAGATAACTTGCTCTCTCCTCCCAGGAAGGATATTTGAAATACAATGCATAAGGCATGTGAAACAACTCACTTCATGGTTCAATAAACTTGCCTTGTGATTTTTTAGGTTTTAAAAACATTTATTTATTGGGGGGGGGGTGTAAAAGAGAATGAGTGAGTATGCGGGCACAACAGGCCTCTTGCCACTACAAATGAACTCCAGATGCATGTGCCACTTTATGCACCTGGCTTTGTATGAGTACTGGGGAACTGAACCTGAGCCAGTAGGCCTTGCAAGCAAATGCCTTTAATGATTGAGTCACTCCACAGCCCACTGCCTTGTGATTTTAAACAAATAAAACAGCAAAAGGAACAAATTAATATAATATAAAAACAGAGAACACTTAAGTCTCATGAGTACTTGCTGATCTTAGTGAAATTTCAATCCTGTTTATTCATTTGCCTACCTACTTGAAAAGTAATTATTTTCCAATAAAGACAGAAATATCATTCTAATCTTAGTTCAAATCATTCTGTGGAGTCAAGAATGTCCTTAAACAAATCAACAGTACAACATGGTGTTTAAGGATAATAAGCCTGGGTTGAAAGCTTGCCTGTATGATCTTGGGTAAATTTTGTTAAACTTCAGATACTTATGTACTACTTCATATCTTTGGCAGACTCCACCACAGAATGGTAATATCCCAGTGGTATCCAGTACCTCTTACATATAGGTTATTGTAAATATTGTTCTAATATGCTTAACTTCAAATTTTATTTTATTATATTTTGAGGTAGGTTCTCACTCTAGACCAGGCTCACCTGGGATTCACTATGCAGTTTCAGGTTGGCCTTGAACTCATAGCAATCCTCCTACCGTAGCCTCCCAAATTCTGGGATTAAAGGCGTGTGCCACCATACCTGGCAAAATGACATTTTAAAAAAATATTTTATTTATTCACTTATTTATTTGAGAGAGAATGGGTACACTAGGGCCTCTAGCCACTACAAACAAACTCCAGACACATGTGCCACCTTGTGCATCTGGCTTTCATGGATACTAGGGAATCAAACCTGGGTCCTTAGGCTTCGCAGGCAAACATCTTAACTACTAAGCCATCTCCCCAGGCCCAAAATTACATTTTTAAAGGAATTGTTTGAAATCTATTTTGTAAGGATGTAACATACAATAAAATTTCTGGAGTACAGATTAAACTATTTGCACTAACACATGTGATATGCATGATTTAATAAAATAACTTTACTTGTCCTAAAAAACATGATCTTTGGCAGGTTTTAAGGGCTTAAAATGGCAACTAATTAGTTATATATAATAGATATTAAAAAAAATCCAGGCCGGGCATGGTGGCTCATGCCTTTAATCCCAGTACTTAGGAGACAGAAGTAGGAGGATCACTGTGAGTTCAAGGACAGCCTGGGACTACAGAGAGTGTTCCAGGACAGCCTGGGCTAAAGTGAGACCCTACTTTGAAAAAGAAAATCCAGGCTATTCCTACAGTAACAATTTCAAAGCTTCCTTTTCAAGTCCTATTGTCAAAGTTCCTTCTTATCTGGCTCTGACAGGATTATTCTGAGTACCTTAAGCCTCTGCTGACCTATAACTGGCTTCACTCTCTCCTCCAACTGTATCCACACCTGCTACTAAAAGCAGTTTCTGAAGACAGGAAAAGAAAACAAACAAGGAGACTACAAGTATACACCGAAAGTCAAGTACTGACTACTGCCTTAGAAACTAATACAAAGAAAAAACTTCATTATTGTCTGAAGAAGCCATCAATAACCAGACCAACTAATGAAGGATACCTCATTCACATCATTTCCTTTGTTGCCTAATTTATTAATTTCACCACTGCTAGACTGTTTTTAGTAACTCCCAACAACTTCTTAAGATTTCTCCTTTTCCATGCACTTCAACAAATGGAGTTAGTTGAGCTCAGGCCTTTTGCTGTGAAATGTAATTAAAAGAAACTAGCAACAATGCTACTTGGTACTGAGATCCTTTCAAGTCCTGCAATAGACAGATCTGATTTCTACAGGAATTGCCAGAGTTTTGTAAGAAAAATTAGGCACTGCTCAACTTGATGCTGGCCACTCAGTAGATGGCACTCTTCTCTTTGGGACCAGATTAAACAAGCTCCAGAAGACAAGTACTTGTGACATCCAAGTGTGAGACAAAGCAGGGATCTCTTCTTCAAAGTTCCTAACTGATAGATACAATCCTCCAGAAGCATTCATCCAGAGCTGACGGGTCATGCCAGACATATTCAGTGAGACCTGAGGTGTTAAGCTAGCACGTGGAGAGCAATGGTCTGACTGATCCCCTGGCAGTGAAAGAGCCCAGTGAAGATTATTGTAACACATCAAATGCAACATAAAACCACATAACTCAAGTGATGCTAAGTAATCTGTTTCACAGAGTCTTTACCATGGCCAGCATAAAATGTCCCTTCCCTATTCCATTCTGTGATAGTAGTGAAACTGTCTCCATGGCTAGTGACTATATCCTTGTTTATCAAGCATTTTTCATTACAATATCTAATGATAGCAAAGTAGTTAGGAAACAATATTATCAACATTCATTAAGATAAAGAATGTATTTTTAAAAATATTTATTTTTACTTGAGACAGAGGGGGAGAGAGAGAGAGAATGGGCACATCAGAGCTTCTTGCCACTGCTAACGAACTCCAGACACATGTGCCACCTTGCGTATCTGGCTTATGTGGGACCTGGAGAATTGAACTTGGCTCCTTAGAAGCAGGCACGTGCCTTAACCTCTAAGCCATCTCTCCAACCCAAGATAAAGAACATATTACTTTTTAACATTTTGATTGAAAATAATTTGATATCCACTTAAATAGATCAATATGAAAATCACTGCAAATCTAGTTTTGTAAAACAAAACAAAAAAGCCCACAAGTATAAAGCATTGTGCATTTATGATGACATATTTTACTCTAATAAATAATGGCTCCCAGATATTAGGTGAAGAGTAAGGTTTCTAACACTTCTGTTTGCAGAGTTCTTTCTTTGAAATTTAAAAAGCAAAGCTGTTAAAAATGGAAAAACAAGCCACACATTGTGGTGCACACCTTTAATCCCAGCACTTGGGATACAGAGGTAGGAGGATTGCAGTGAGGCCACCCTGAGACTTACTAGAGAGAGAGCCTGTCTTGGGAAAAAAAAAAAAACAAAAAAACAAAACAAAACAAAAGGAAAAATAATTCTTTCTAAAGCAATCCCTAGTTGAAAGCCAACTTTCAGAAACAAGATAGGAATCACTTTATCTATCTTTCCCTAGAAGAAACAGAATACTGTCTGAAGAGTAACACTCATCAGCAAAAAGGCAAGGAAAGAAGACCACTCTTAAAGTTAAGAGAGGAGAAGAGGGAAAGAAAGGAAGAAGAGGAAAGAGGAGGAGAGGGGAGAGAGAAGAAAAATGAGTGTAAGAACAAAGTATCAAGGTCACTGCCAAGCTCTTTCCCTTTCCACCACCCATTTCTCTGGTCATCCTGAACAACAATGAGGTGCTCCATCCACTCATGCAAGGTTCTTATACCTATTCACAACTACACTTAGGCGCTCACCATCCAGCCCACACCCTTGGATATTACAAAGCTGACCATACAGAATCTTTTCCTCAAGCAGTAATTAGACAAGTGAGAATAAACATGACAACACAGTTAACAGGTGCTGGCTCCAACATCTAAAGGATTACAAGTAGAGTGTTCTTAAGTCTTGGGGTGGGGTAGGGAAAATGAGCCTGAAATGTATTTCCTTAGACATAGCAATTAAGCCTATCTTCTCCATGAAGAGGTGAAGTAAACCCATCTTTCTGCTTGTAGCATTGAGTCATTCCAGCAGATATAAAGATCAGAGTAGTGTATGGAAAAGAAGAGGGAAATGCTGTCCACGCACAGGATACATAGATAAGCTGAGCCATCGCTGACCACTGATGATAATAAATTTAGACACTATAAACCAAGACCCCAAGATCAAGGGAAAAATTCAGCACTTTTTCAACCTGACTGCTTTCTATATTGTTGGAATTCCAAGTTCCTAATAGGTGACCAACCAACCAACCTCCACGCAGTTGAGTTAAATAGGCTGACTCCTTCCCTCCAAGGAGCAGTACTTCTTGGAAGGAGGGGGTTGTAAGAAATTAAGGCAAGTTTAAAGAAGATAGGAATGAGGCTGGGGAGATGGCTTAGCAGTTAAGGCCCTTGCCTGCAAAGCCAAAGGACCTTGGTTTGATTCTCCCAGGACCCACGTAAGCCAGATGCACAAGTCGGCACATGCATCTGGAGTTCGTTTGCAGCAGCTGGAGGCCCTGGCGCACCCATTCTCTATCTCTCTCTGCTTCTCTCCCTCCTCCCTCTCTCTCAAATAAATGATAAACTTTTTAAAATAATGATTTCATGTATATTACCTACAGTCAGATTTTGAACTTGCTTAGTTCAATGCTTACCTTAATGTTTACTTGTCTTAATACATGTAAGCATTTAAAGTATTGCATGTGTGTGCGCGTGCACACACACACATACCCATTGATTTTAAGGACATTATGCTATTATCCTCAAATTTCTCAGAACTATTTTTACCCCTAGCTGGTTGTGGAAAGTATGAGTACACCCACTCCAGAAAATGAGTTTTATAACCTGAAGTCCAAACCAACCTGGTACGAGGAAGTAACCTTAAATGCTAATGTGCGGCCTACAGATCAATGTCCTTACTACCAATTTCAGGAAATTTATAACAAAGAGGTTTCAAAGGTCATCTTATGCCAGTAAGTCTTAGCACTTCCAACTAGGCCAACTTTGAAAAATAAGCTAACTAAAAACTTGAAGTTAAAAAGATAAAGGACAAGGTGGTGATCAATTAACATCAGATAAAAGCTCAATTCAGACTTAGCTTTATCATACGCTAAACCTGCACACCTTGCCTACTAACCATGCAGCTTTTATTGGTGTTCTATACTACCTTCTCAAGACGCAAACTTTTAAGCACTGCAAGCTTTTTCATATCAAAAGTAAGTTTCATCCACTTGATACCTTCTGGTGATTGGGCTACCATCTGGATTATGCTAGGCAACTCAAAAAGCCACATTGTTTATGGCTTCAAGGATAATCTTCAGTAAGCGTGGTAATGTTCAGGAAGCCTGAAAGGGATTGTTCATGCAGCCTTTCAGAGATATTCAATCAAAAACAGTTTAAAGAAACAAGAGACTGATGATTCTCATTATCTATGCTAACACAAGTTAAACAGTACTTTGATAACATTCAAACTTTTTTTTTTTTTGGTTTTTCCAGGATAAGGTCTCTATCTACCCCAGGCTAACCTGGAATTCACTATGTAGTCTCAGAGTAGCCTCAAAACTCAAAGCGATTCTACCACCTCAGACTCCTGAGTGCTGGGATTAAAGACATGCACCACCACACCTGGCCAAACATGTTTCTTTTTGTTTGTTTTTTGAGGTAGGGTCTCACTCTAGCTCAGGCTGACCTGAAATTCACTATGTAGTCTCAGGGTGGCCTTGAACTTACAGTGATCCTCCTACTTCTGCCTCCCTGGGTGCTGAGATTAAAGGCGTGCACCACCACGCCCGGCTTCCAAACATGTTTTTAACTGTGCAATTAATATTTAGTTTTGAACTTGAGACTTGTTCAACTATGACGAGCAACATTAGTAAAACACACATGAAATAAAGGAAACTACAAATTTTTCATTATCTAATAATTTTAACTTTTTATTCAGTAAACATTTTTTAACTTTACTTAAAAGGAACAAAATCCTCCCTGTACAGTGCTTGCACACAGTTATATGCAACTGTGATTCACTTCTACCAGAAGAAATAATTACAGCAGGTCCTCCTTTTCCCAGGGGAATAGATTCCAAGACCGGCCCCCACCCCAGGGAATATCAGAAGTCATCTATTGGTGTGTATTAGAAAAAATGTGAACATAAACCAGTAATAAAGTTTAATTTATAAATCAGGTACAACAAAAGAAACTAACTGTTACAGTTACTTTTTGTTGCTGGTACAAAACATCTGACCAGGCGCAGCTTATGGGAGGAAAGGGCTTATTTCAGAATTCAGGGGAAACATCATCAATGGCAGAAGAAACTGGTTCCCTTCTGTAGATGCACGGCACAGAGACACCACCAAACAGCCAGCAAACAAGAGCAAACAGCAAACAGGAGCTCAAAGTGGCTCTGAACACTTCTTAGGGCTGAACTACAAGATTTGCTCCCAGAGACACACCTCCTCCAGCAGACTACTGGAGACTTAAGTAGGAAGCTTAACCTAATCAAAAATCCTTGATGCTACGGGGACACGAATTCACATTCAAACAACAAACATAATGATATATTCTATGACACTTAGAAATTATTCCTAGAATTTTCCATTTAAAAATTTTTGACCACATTGGATCACCAGCAACCCACCTTTAGAAAACACAAATCATGGAGAAATTGACTACTATGAATTCACCTAATAGATAACAAACTTTTTTTAACCCAGTCAATAGATAACTTCTGATTTGTGTGTTTTGAGGACTCTTAAGATAGACAACACATTTCAGTAAAAATTGAGACTGTTTTGGCTTTGGGCCAAGATAATTTAATTTGTGGTATAACCCAAAGACCTCATAACAATCTCACTTATAAATAATGTGGTATGGACCCCAAGTTCAGATGATAGAATAATAATATAGAAGACATGAAATTAAAAGTGCTAAGACACCATTCTGAATCGCAATGACACAATACAGTCTAGGACTGTTAAGTTAGTTTCAAATTAGATTTCAATAATTTCACATAAGACTGTTTAAAAGGAAAGACAGCATTATTAAGTAGACAGTTAAAGATTTTTCTAGTCAAATTCTACATGGTTATTATTTTCAAAGGAATGTGCAATAGTGCTAAGAATTATAGGAGAAATAGTTTACAGTGAGAAGCAGATGAGCAACCTGTGTCTTGGAGACAGGCTACACTTCCTTTTTTCAATGTCTGTTTGTTTTTAAGCATTCTTCCCTAACATTACATTTCATTGAATTATCACCAAAGGACTTATCAGCTAACTATAATAATTCTAAACACAGCTTTAAGCATCTCTTAACTTACAATTAGTTTACTTGGCGTTATCAACCACAATGCTGACGCAGCAGTAATACAGTTCCTGGAGAAATATGAGTGACAACATATAAACACAAGTTACATCTTTTTGTTGTTGTTGTTTTGTTTTGTTTTCCAAGGTAGGGTTTCGATCTAGCTCAGGCTGACCTGGATTTCACTATGTAGTCTCAGGGTGGCCTCGAACTCACGGGGATCCTCTGCCTCCCAAGTGGTGGGATTAAAGGCGTGCGCCACCACGCCCAGCTTACATCTATCTTTTTAATTAATTTACTTTAGGAAGCAACTCATGCAATTTCCAGAACAATCTTAAACTCTCTCAGGTTGATAATGCTGATAATCCAGAAAGAAGATCGTCTTGGTGCCACTGGGCAATTACAGGCACTACATACCTTGGTAAACTTAAAACAGGCTGTACCAGGCATTGTGGCACATGCCTGTAATCCCAGCACTCAGGAAGCTCAGAAAAGATTGCCACAAGTTCAAGGCCAGTCTGAGCTACATAGCAATTAACAGGCCAGCCTGTTACTATGATACATAGTAGTCTTGGGAATACAGCAAAGATCTTCATTGATCTCTGTTGAAACAACAGCAGAGTCCAGGGCCCACAGGTTACATGGGCTGCTCACTTTGTACAAGGCACTGCATATCTCCATGCTTTGGTTCAGTCACTTGGTTGTTAAGTACTTAATGAAGCGAAAGTTCTGTTCTGATCATTCTACAACTGTTCAGTTGGGTTTGAGTTTTTAACCTGACTTCATCCCTCACAAAAAGGCTTCTTCATTCTGAAAACATACCTGCATAATGCTCTGTGCAGCCAGTCAACTGCTTTGAGATAACAGACTGATTAGTTAACCACCTGAAGGCTTACATGGGACAAAAGCACCGGGCTGACTCTACTTCAAGAAGCCTCACAAACACACAGACAGACAACGGTCACCACTGCATCCAGTTTTAGGATTGTGTTCACGAAGGCTCTTGAAGAGGTTTTCTCTTGTTTCCAAAACATATTGTAGCATCACAAAAACCAAATCTACATCATTGAGCAGAACTCACATTCACCCCAGTATAACATTATTATTGATAAAAGGTGTTAAAAATAGTTATTTTCAGCCAATGACTAAAAGTTACATTATGAAAGTTTCCTTCTATCATGCAAAACAAACATTTCCAGGTGTCATGTTAACCATCTATGTCACATGCCAAGTGTTTACCAAACACTTCCTGATATATCATACATGCAAAAGGCTCTATCATATTAGGGACTGGGGAGATGGCTCAGCAATTAAAAGCACTTGCTTGCAAAGCCTTGCTGGCCTGACTGGGGGTTCAATTCCCTAGCACTCTCATAAAGCAAGATGCAAAGTGGCACATACATGTATTCCAACAGTCATTTACAATCCAGAAGTTAGTTTGCAGCAGAAGAAACACTGTCTCAAAGGCGGTGGGGCACCTCGAAGATGTCCCCTGACCTTCACACATGTGCTCATGCACACAAACTTTTTTAAAAGCTGCGCCATATAAAATGTCTCATAACCAAATATCTCAAAAACTCCTTAAATTAAGTCTAACCTTTTAAATAGATATACTACTGTTCTTTTTCTTTAAAAAAGCAAGTACTATCAACAAGCCAGCACTCAGTAAATCAGCACAGATTGAATTCTTTATCTTTAAAGGGGTGAAGAATTATTTTTAAAAAGTGGCCTTTTTCCCCCTGGTCCTCCCCCAGTAATCTGATCAGTTTAAGCAAAAGAAAATGAGTTACAGTGCAAATACAGTGCAAGAGACTTTGATATAAAATCTTTCCATAAATGCTCCAAACGAGTTAGTCCCATACACAAATCTTTTTACCAGTTAAGGGTCATAATTGTAAATGTGATCGCATTCTTATTCTTAACAACACTCAGGAGAAATCTCCAAAACCAAGATGAGGATGTCTCCAGCACGATGCAGGATGGAATCCATTCCAGGAAAGACAACCATTTCATACGGCTAAGTATAAAGTTTGTACAATTCAGCGGAAAGGACCCACACATGTTTATGCAGCTCTTCCCAAACCCCCCGAGTCTTATCAATTCCTTCCTGAGCCTTGCATATAATCCTCACTCAAAGCCTCTTGGCTGAGTTAAGTCCCACAACACTCGTGCAGGTTAGTTCCAACAGCACATGTGCCAGGGATATTAGTGGTTTTCCTTACACTCCCTCTTTATACGGGCACCTACTTGCAATTAAATCTCTGCAAGAAGAAGAAGAAGAAGGAGAAAAAAAAAAAAAGGAAAGTTCACCTGAGGCCAGTCTTGCCGATTTCACTGAGGCTCGAGTTATAAGAGTATCTGTGGCCTTGCCTCAGCTCTTACCTCCAAAAGGGCTGCAAGTGCCCCAAACAGCAGCCCATCAGACTAGCTGCCACCTCTGCTTGTCACCCCCTCGCAGGAAGCGCAACCTAACGTGTATCCTTGCAGGGGGTGTGTGCGTCCCCGGGTGAGAGCTGGGGGAGGGGGCCACACTGACTGGGGGTGTGGTGGGGCGGGAGGGGGGGTAGAAATAGATGAACACTTTCAACCTGTGACAGAAGTTTTCTTCTTTTTTTTTTTTTTTTTTACACGAGGAGCGACGCCACCCCACCCCCCACAGCCCGCCCGCAAGCCCACACTCTCTTCTCCCACCTTTTCCAAGCGCGGGAACCTCCCACCCTCGCGGTGCGCACCTTCAGCCCGCGCAGGCTCCGGCCAGCCCTGGGTTTTACAACTCCCCGCCCGGGCACGACAAGCCAGCCAGAGGTCACCGGGGAGAGTCGGGGCCCACTCGGTGGCGCCCCTCGGCCTGCACGGGGACTTCACCTGAGGCCGCGGCGAGGGTCTCCCGCAGCCAGGCCAGCACCCCCCCCCCCCGCCGCCCGGACCCCGCAGGGTTACCTCGCGGCGCGGCCCGCAGCGCGCTTTGTGCTTCCCAGCCTCCTTCTCCGCAGCCGCCGGGCTGCCGCGGCCCCCGGCTCGGCCGCCGCCGCCTCTTAAGAGCCGCTCGCCTCGGGAGGGGGAAACGGAGGGGGCGTGAGGGACGGACGGAGGGAGGAACCTGGACACCGAGCAGGGCGGCAGGAAGCGGCGACACCTGGGCGCGTCGCCGGTGCCTCTAGCTCTCGCCCTGGCTTTTCAAAATATATTTCACTTAAATCCCTCCCTTCCCCGCCCACCCCCAGACCCCGCGACCGTTACCGGCGGCCGCTCGCGCTCTGGCGGGACGAACCCAACTCCCCTCGCCCCTAGCGGCCTTGGCCCTGCCCCCTAAGGCCCCGCCCCAACTGCCCCTGACTCCTCCCCCTACAGGCTCCCAGCCTCCCAGAGCTGCGCCAGGCCCCGCCCCTCGACCCCCGGAGCGTCGCGGCCCCGCCTCTGACAGGCCCCGCCTCCAGCAGGCCCCGCCTCCAGCAGGCCCTCGCGCTCCCAGGCCACGCCCCCTCCCAGACCTTGGTAATCTCAGGCCCCGCTCCCGCCCAGACCCTGGCGCTCCCAGGCCCCCGCCCCCGCCCAGACCCTGGCGCTCCCAGGCCCCGCCCCCGCAAAGACCCTGGCGCTCCCAGGCCAGGACCCCGCCCAGACTCTGAAGCTCCCAGGCCCCGCCCCACCCAGACCCTGGCTCTCCCAGGCCCCGCCCCTGCCCGGACCCTGGCGCTCCCAGGCCCCGCCCCTGCCCGGACCCTGGCGCTTCCAGGCCCCGCCCCGAACCGACCCTGGCGCTCCCAGGCCCCGCCCCTGCCCAGACCCCGACGCTTCCAGGCCCCGCCCCTGGCCATACCCTGGCGCTTCCAGGCCCCGCCTCTGGCCAGACCCTGGCGCTCCCAGGCCCCGCCCCGAGCCGACCCTGGCGCTCCCAGGCCCCGCCCTCCGAGGCCCCAGGTCTGCGCTGCTGCTGCGCAGGCCGTCAGGCAAGCAGGCGGGCGGACCTTGGGGGCCTACGCGCTCCGCGGGAGGGTGGGCTTGTTGCAGGGCGGCTGCCTGGCGCCTCCGCTACGTCTTCCTCCCGCTGTGCAGCTCCGAGCCTTGGCCGGAGGAGGGAAATGACCCCGACGGAAACCCGACCTACCGCAAGGGGGAAGAGGGACGCCTGGGAAATGTCTCCCCCAGGCTGAACGAGACCCCCCAACAAACACACACGCGGGGGAGCCGCTGCTTTCCGATCGAGCCTGTTGCCCACAGCGGCTGAAACGAAGGAGGGCCCGAGGAGCGAGCTCCGCACGTCCCCCGCCGGAGGGGCCTGGATTTCCTCCCGGGCATACTAGCGTTGTTGGGGGGACGCCCCCCTCGTCCCACGCGCGCACGCACACACTTCCCCAGGGACACGGCCCTAAATTCTTCATATGGACCAGTGCAAGGGTGTGCACCCCTCCTTTGATCCCTGGCCTGCTAAACCTTAGGAGACCTGACATCTTGGGGGGGGGTGGATGAAAAGTCCAGGCTCCGCCAGCAGCCTTCAAAATTAATCCGAGGCCAGGCAAACTTTGCGACACTCACCGGCAAGACCGAGGATCCCTCCACAGGTGACACCGGGCCGCCCACCTCCGCCTTCCAGACGGGGTTCTCACCCCCAGCCTGGTCCCGAAATAGACCTCCCAGCACACACTTTTCACTGCCACCCACGACTGGCACATCCCTCCCGCACACATGTCCTCCACGAACACGAGTCCACCCGCAAGCACACCCCTCGGAGCGCCATTCTAGTGATTCACGGTCCCTAGGGTTCACCCCACCCGAACGCACAACAAACTTCATTCCCCACCCTTATCTCCCGTCGTCTCCAAGGCACTGGCGACAGTCCATTTCCTTTCCTTCCTCATCTGCAGACTCCTCTCTCTTCCCCCTCAAATACTTCACGCCAGCCCCCTCATCTTCATCCCCTCCCTCTTCCCTAAAAATGTGCTAATTAAAATGTATTTCCCTCTTCCCACATAAAGTGTGGCAAATGAATTTTGTCTTGGCACATACTGCGATTCATTTATCCTCCTTTTCTCTCTGCACTGGAGTGAAGCTATAGAAATTTTAGTCTCCCACCATCTCCCATTTATTCAAAAAAAAAAAAATCTAACCATGCCTTATTATTTAAAAACACACCCAAACAATCATGGGGGAAGACTTGTTAGCCTTGGGGAGAAAACGATATTTAGAAAATGCTCAGCCTGTCGATTTATTTGGCATTTAAAAATATCTGCAGTATTTGAGAGATCTGTTGGGAGTGGCTGGATGTTTTCTTGCATTTCAAAATAAAAATAAAAATTGAAAAGCTTCACATGCATCAAGAGGAGCTTTTCTTAAAATGAATAGCCAAAAAAAAAAAAAAAAAGTGTGCTGAGGGCATGGATCAGATAACCGTCTCCCGCACTGCACATCTGCCAGTCACAAATCTAGACCCCACCGCACCGCGGAAGACACATTCACATAACCATTTTAAGCATGTCTGATGAGCAGTCCCTTCCACGTTCCTTCCCTCTCCCACGGTTCCTGGGCAGAATGGGTAAGAGAGGTGCTTACCCGCAGACGATCCAAGCTTCCCGGGTGCGGGCAGCGGACGTGTGTGCGTCCTCCTAGGTGTGGGTTCTGCAGTGCTGCGCCGAGCCCGCTGCAGCCTCGGACCCGCGGCGGCGGCGGCGGCGGCGGCGGCAGCAGCGAGTAGTAAAGTGTGTGACTTCGTGCAGACTCCACAATTACCATGAGGGGCTGCCTTAGAGCAGAGGAGGCGGAATCTTTCTTAAAGGAATGGGTTTTGTTTTTCCTCTCCACGATTGCTTCATAAGAGGCAGAATCAGGGCGGAATCGAGGACTTTCTTAAGACTCAGTACAGCTGTGGGGAGGTCAAGGTTAAAATTCACTGGGTGACTGAGGGACGGAGGCACCGAGTTTTGAGTGAGTCAATGAAATGCTGGAAGCACTCCTTTTAAAGAGCCCTGCTTGCTCGGAATATTGGGGCTAATGGTAAAAATAAAGCCATGTGTCTTGAAAATGACTGATCAGCGGTTTGTGTTAATATTTAATTTCCAATCGCTGTATTAAATAGCCATAGGAGACTGTTGAGTACTTAGTACAAAAATGAAAGAATAATAATGTAAAATGCATTTAAGCCATTGTGAGCAATGGATTCAGGTCCTACCAACAACTATAAGTATACCTGGAATTTCTACTATATTTTCTAACACTGGCACTCAATATTAGAAAATATATTACTCTCAGAATTCAATGTATATGCATATGCTATAAAGACCACAATATCATTTATAAAAATATAACATCTAAAATAATTTTAGAACACTATGTTATTTCAGTGGTAATTCAAAAGTCAGCAAAATTTAGAAATTCAATTGGCTTAAGTTATTTTAAATACTTGTGAATCTACTTAAACTATTAAAAAATGTGCTGTGCCTGCCAGGACTATATTATAACCTCAATTTTTATTTTTTAATATTTTATTTATTTATTTGAGACAGAGAGAGAGAGGAAGGGAGAGAGAATGGGCACCCCAGGGCTTCTAGCCACAAACAAACTCCAGACGCATGTGCCGCTTTGTGCATCTGGCTCACATGGGTACTGAGGAATCAAACCTAGGTCTTTAGGCTTTTCAGGCAAGCGCCTTAACAGCTAAGCCTTCTTATTTTTAATCATACTTCTTCTTTTAAGCTCTGAGCATCTGTGACATTTTTCTTCATAGATAAGTGTAGAGGCTATGGTTTGCATACAGAAATATTCTGCCATGAATTTCCTTTACACGACCTTTGCTAATTACCTGTGTGGTGTTGAGCAAGTGACCTTATTGTCCTTAGCTCCTTATTTTGTAAAATGTGGAAGTTGGGTTCAGATTTCTACTAAAGAAATGCTAACATGGCCTTGACCATTCCAAAATAGTGTGGTTTTCATGACATTGACATGTTTTATATTTTTGTCACTTAAAGCAAGTACCTCCCACTCTATATTACTTTTTTTTCTGAAAACATGAGTTAAAAGTAATCATTTTTTATTTGCAAGCAGAGAGATGCGGGGGGCAGGGGGAGAATGAGAACATCAGGGCTTCCTGCCACTGCAAAGGAACTCCAGGTACATGTACCACTTTGTGCATGTGGCTTTTCATGGGCACTGGGGAATTGAACCAGAGCCATCAGCCTTTGCAAGCAAGTTTTTCTAACTGTTGAGCCATCTTTCCAAGCCAAAAGTAAACCTTGAGTGCTGGAGATGTAGCTCAGTGGCAGAGAGCTTATCTAACACACAAAAGGCCCTGGGTTTGATCACCAGCATTGTCGAAAGAAAGAAAGAAAGAAAGAAAGAGAGAGAGAGAGAGAGAGAGAGAGAGAGAGAGGGAGGGAGGGAAGGAGGGAGGGAGGGAGGGAGGAAAGAGGGAAGGAGGGAAGGAGGGAAGGAAGGAAGGAAGGAAGGAAGGAAGGAAGGAAGGAAGAAAGGAAGAGAGGACAAGCGAAGTAGCACAGCCAGTTCATTTGTTATCCTGAAGTTATGTTACAAACAATCACTCTGACATGAATAAACTGAATTGTATCAGAATTATGATTGACTACCCAACTATGCCCAATTTTGCTGTGCAGAATCCAATTATGTCATGAGCACCAAGTGACTGGAGTACTAGATGTATGCTCAAGTCTTGCACATGGTAGGTGAGTACTCATCACTGAGAGCAATTCTCAACCCAGTTTTTTCTCTTTTCCAATTCAGGGTTTTGCTAACTAGCCCAAGTTGGCCTTGAACCTGTGATTCTCCTGCCTTATCTTCTTGAATAGCTGGGATTACAGGCGTAGCCACCATGCCCTTCTCATGTATGCATAATATAACTAAAACTGATTTAGAAGCTGGAGCCACTGGCTAGGGAGATGACTCACTGGTTAAGGGCACTTGCTTGCAAAGCCTGATGGCCCAAGTTCAATTTCCCAGTACTCACGTAAAGCCAGATGCACAAAGTGGTGCATGCAAATGGAGTTTGTGTACAGTGGCAAGAGGTCCTGGCATGCCGATATATTCTCTCTCTTTCTTAAATAAATAAGTACAATATTTTAAAAATAGTTTTTATTTATCAGCAGAGAGAAGGAAACAGAGAATGAGAGAGAGAGAGAGAGAGAGAATGAATGAGCATGCCAGGGTACTGGGGAATGGAACCAGGGCCACAGGCTTTTCAGGCAATGCCTTTAACCACTGAGCCACCTCCCCAGGCCAGTTAAAAAAATATTTTTTAAGGCCGGGTGTGGTGGTGCATGCCTTTAATCCCAGCATTTAGGAGGCAGAGGTAGGAGGATCACTGTGAATCAGAGGCCACCCTGAGACTACATAGTCAATTCCAGGTCAGCCTGGGCTAGAGCAAGACCCTACCTCAAAAACCAAACAAATATATGTTATATATTTTCTGTTGTTGTTGTTTTTCGAGGTAGGGTCTCACTCTAGCGTGTTATATTTTTTAAATAAAAACTGGAGCATGATCAGATGGTGCGCATGGAACAGATTTTAGAGCTCACCTGTAATTTTGCCAGTGGAAAATATGGAAACCGAGAGAAGCAGAAAGGAGATGGTATAGAGACATAGCCGGCTCTGAGTCTGTACACCACTAAAGGCAAGCAATACATATGAAAATACACACTGTCTCATATACTTACTCTGTGGGCTGAGCAGGACCTCTTACAACAGCAACGAAACTAGTTATACTCAATGACACTATTTGTGTACATATAAGATGAATTAAAGAAATACATCAAGGGGGCTGGAGAGATGGCTCAACCGTTAAAAGTGCTTGCTTGTGGGCTGGTGAAATTGCTTAGCGGGTAAGGTGTTTGCCTGCAAAGCCTAAGGACCCAGGTTCGATTCCCCAAGACCCATGTAAGCCAGATGTACAAGGGAGGGCGCATGCATCTGGAGTTCGTTTGCAGTGGCTAAAGGCCCAGGCTTGCTCATTCTCTCTTTCTCTCTATCTGCCTTTCTCTCTCTCTCTTTCTCTGTCTGTCCTTCTCCTCTCTCTCAAGACAAAGAGAGAGAACAACATACCAAACAAAAAGTTACCATGTAAGTATTAACACAAGTTTTAGAAGCATTTGTGACATGAAGTGAAGAAATTTGTCTGGAAGAATATTTAAGAAAATAAAAATCCCCTTCCCCCAAGTGGGTAAACCCACAGCCTCCCATTAGGAAACCCTTGTTTATCTTCCAACCTAAATGACCCGGCCTTCAGCTGCTTTGGGGGTTGTTTCCTTGCACACATTGAAACCTCTGCTTTTGTCTGCATCCTCGCGCATGCCTGCCAAGAGGAAAAGTTCTTTTTGGTGCCAGGGAAAGGAAAACACTACAGAAGTTTATTCCTTGGCTTTCCAAGATGCTTTGTGACTAGGGTAAGGTTTGGGCAATGCTCTAGTACAGTTCCTTTAACTCTTGATCTGGTTATTCCTGGTGGAAACGGGCACCAATCAGAGCTAAGTTTCTTGAGTTTTAAGGAAATATTAGGACTAAAATATGTGTTAGAGCCAGGCGTGGTGGCACATACCTTTAATCCCAGTACTTGGGAGGCAGAGATAGGAAGATCACCATGAGTTTGGAGCCAGCCTGGGACTACAAAGGAAGTTCTAGGTCAGGATGAGAGAGTGAGACCCTACCTGGAAACACACATTGTGTGTGTGTGTGTGTGTGTGTGTGTGTCTGTCTGTGTATGTTAGGTTAGCTGGCCTGACCTACCCAGCCTTTTGTGTACCAGGTATGACAGTTTATCACCTTGATGGATGCAGGGGAAGGGAGAGCTTCCTACTAGGAGAGAATTGAAGGAAATTAGTTTCCCAGATTCCTTCATCATCTCTTTCTGTTTATTTTTCTGCTCTGCTTGGAAGTCTTCTCTTTTGATCTAATAGGTGGTAATGAACACAGTAAAACAGTGATTATCTGTATAATTCAAAGCGCCCTCAAAAAAAATGTAAATGCATTTCTTTGTATCTTCCCCAAATGCTAAGCACAGTCTCTTATAGAAAGGCAGCTAATAGATACTTTTAAAAATGAATACACGGTTTAATGAATGAATCATCCTGAAAATACCCTGAAACTGACTACAAAGTGTTTTTGTTTGTTTTTAATTTATATTGTCCAAAGCAACTGACTCCATCCTCCACCTCCCTTTCCTCACACAGTCATGATCTGAAAGACACAGCCTCCTCTCTGTGGAGCTCTTTAGGCATGCCTGATTTGTATTCTCCAATTAAATTGTAGCCACGAATCTCCTCATGAGCTCTGGGTAGATCAAGCTGTGACAGAGTCACTTTCTGCCAAGAAAACACCGGCGAAGTTTCAGAATCTCGGCATTCTGGTTCTACTCGTGACACTAACTGGTTATGGACCTCAAACAAGTTTCATGACGTTCTGCTCCTGGGTTCAGCCAAGTGGTGGTGGTGGGTGATAGTGCTTGCACTAACTACCTCACAGGGCTGCTGGGAAGTTCAAATGAGATGCATAAATGTAGAACCGCTTTGAACTTTTCAAAGTACTCTGTAAGTATAATGCATTACTATAGCAAGATGTATTTTAAATACATCTCGTTCAAGGCACTTTACCCTAACAATCTTTTACTACTTATTGTTTCAGAAAGTAAATCTTATCCCCCCACATGTTCTCTCTCTCTCTCTCTCTCTCTCTCTCTCTCTCTCTCTCTCTCTCTCTCACACACACACACACACACACATACACCCCTGATATTTCCTATTTAACAACTTCTTGGCTTTGGATTTTTCCCCTGGGTTGGGAAATCCATGTGAAGAGCTAAGAATTTTTAGAGAGGGCTCTCTCCCTACCCCTCTCCCCCAAGTTCACCTTTTCAAAGTCCTCAGATGGAAAAGTAGACGTAATGAAGCATAGCAGCCTTTCCATAGCATGTAATGCCATGTGTGCCACCAGCGGGGTGGGTGAGCCATGCATTTGAAAGCTGGCCATACCGTATACATTTTGATAACTCTTATGCCAAACCTGTCTGGAAAGTACTTGAGGAACAAGGCAGGAGGCCTGACAAGGAGCTCATGCTAATGAGTTCTCAATTCTTCAGGGAGACGTAATCAGGGCAAAATACTCAAGGATTCATCAACATATTTTATTAGCACTATGTGACCTATATGGCTTATTTTAAAGGAATTACCTCAGCTAAATACCGAGCAGGTCCTGATACAACTGTTTAAGTAATCAGGCTTGGTGGGTTCCTGTAAATTTAATGTAGTGCTACCTTCAGGATCTTCCTACCTTTTTTTTTTTTTCTTTTGGTTTTTCAAGGTAGGGTCTCATGCTAGCCCAGGCTATCCTGAAATTCACTATGTAGTCTCAGGCTGGCCTTGAAATCACAGCAATCTTCCTACCACTGCTGGGGTTAAAGGCATGTGCCACTATGCCTGGATCCTCCTACTTTTTAAAAGTGTTAATTCTCTTTGGTGACTTAAAATCATCATGACTAAATAGATATGGAAACAACTGCTACCAAGGAGATACTCCTAATGAGAGACTCACCAATAGATAGCACAGTAAACTCATGAGAGTCATATAGACTCAATTTAAGAGTCATCCATTTCTGGGGCTGGGGAGATGGCTCAGCAGTTAAAACTGCTTGCTTATAAAGTCTGACAGCCTGGGTACCCATGTAAAATCAGTTGCAAAAAATGGCACATGAGTCTGACATTCATTTGTAGTGGCAAGAACACCTGGCATCATGTCCATAGTCTGTGTATCTATTTGTGTTGTTTCTCTCTCTCTCAAAATAAAAATATTTTTTAAAGTGTCATTAGTTTCTGTACAAAGAAACTGTAAAATGGCTGCAACAGATGTTATTATTGTATGAAACATATATCAGCATGCCAACTGTTAATCATTAATAGTTGTATTACATAATCTTAAAATGGCATTTTAATCCTTATGGCTATATTTCTAGAATGTGTTCAGACACTACCTGCAACAGAATCACTTGTAGAATTTCCTAACATGCTGATTTCTGAGTTCTACCCCAAATTACTTGAGTTAGAATCTTTTACGACACCCAAGTGATTCTTACACACAACAGCTTGAGCACTGACTGCTCTCCTACTGAAGGAAGGCAGTGTTGTGGGGAACTCAGACATGGGCAACTTGAGCCTTCCTTTTGCATTAGATAAGAGGAGCTCAGAAAAGGATGAAGCTATCTTTTTTTTTTTTTTTTTTCTATTGTGCAAACTTGGGTAAGTCTCTCTGAGCCCTAGTATCCTCACTTAAAAATCATACCTGCTTGGGGCTTGGGAGATGTCTCAGCAATTAAAGGTACTTGCAAAGCCTGCTGGTCCAGGTTCAATTCCCCAGCACCCATGAGAGTCAAATGCAAAAAGTGGCATATCCATCTGGTGTTTGTTTGCAGTGGCGAGAGACCCTGGCATGCTGTTACAGTCAGCTTCACATTGCTGAGACAAACATCCAACCAGACACAGTTTATGGGAGGAAGAGGGTTTATCTTAGACTTATACAGTCCAGGGGAATACCATCAAGGCTGGAAGAAGCTGGATCCCCTTCATAGATCTAAGCAGAGAGACATCACCAACAGCCAGCGCCACAAAATGAGAACAGCCAGAGTTCAAACTGTTCTGTACATACCTACTAGGACTGGACTAAGATCTGCCCTCAGTGATATGCTCCCTGTAGTCTGCTAGGGCTCAAGTAGGAAGGTTAATCAAAAATGACTGAGTCTATGGGGCCATAACATTCAAACTATCACATTCAAACTACCACCAATTCCTACATACACACACATGCATATACACACGTAAATAAATAAATATTCTAAAAGATAATACCTGTTTAGCAGCGTTGTGAGGATTAAGTGATGCCAGTTTGGAGGATTTCTACTCTAATGCCTGACATACAGTGGAACTGATGTATATGCTCATTCTCTTATTCTTTGTTCACAAGTGAGTTTCCAAGTGCATTCTTCTTGTTAATGTTCTTGCTTGTGCTTGGCAGAGTAGTATGAACTTGTAATACAAGGATGATTAATATTTTTTAAATATTTTAAAATACTTTATTTATTATTATTTGAGAGAGAGAAGCAGATACAGAGAATGGGCAGGCCAGGGCCTCTAGACACTGCAAATGAACTTCAGACACACATGCCACAATGTGAATCTGGCTTATGTGGGTACTGGGGAATTGAACCTGGGTCCTTTGGCTTTGAGGGCAAATGCCTTAACTGCTAAACCATGTCTCCAGCCCAGGATGATTAATATTTTGAGTTTTTATTTATTTATTTTATTGGTTTTTTTGAAGTAGGGTCTCTCTCTAGCCTAGGCTGATCTAGAATTCACTATGTAGTCTCATGCTAGTCTCAAACTCACAGTGATCCTCCTACCTTGGCTTCCTGAGTGCTGGGATCAAAGGCGTATGCCACATGGAAGATTATTTTGAGTTTTTTAAACATGTCAATCCTGAGGATGTGGCTCAGTGGGGAGCCCCTACTTAGCATATGTCAGGCCCTGAGGTTCAATCCCCAGCACCAACAAAATAAAATGTGCCAGTACTGAATGTTTTATGTACATTATTTGGTTTTGGACCTACAATAGCCCAAAATGATAGGTACTATTATGATTTTCATGTACAGATGAAGAAATAGAGCTAAAGCTTTAGTGTTATTTATGTAGCTTGCCCAGGATCTCAGAACAAGCAATACAGAGCTGGGATTCAGACTTGGGTTTTCTGACTCTAGAACCTAAGTGTTCATTATGCTGTGTGCTCCATATATTCTCCAAGCACTTGGATTCCAACACATAAGCCAGGCTCTTGGGAGGAATAAGCAACTGCAAGAGTCAAGTTTATAAACATGCCAGAAATACTGACAAGTTGATGCCATAATTTCCTCATTTATTTATTCATTTATTTGAAGGGGGTGCTGAGAATTTAATCCAGAGCCTCACACATGCTAAACACATGTTCTATCACTGGGCCACACCTCAAGCCCTATCTTCCACAAATGTTCTTACTTTAGAAGCTGTCAGTGGTTACCTCTACCAGAGCATAGCACATCGTAGGTACTCAGAAGCAAAGCATGGAAGACAGGGCTTGCACCAGTACACCACCTCAGCAACTGGCTTATCCAAGCCTATGTTTTAAAGCAAAAATTGCAGACCAACCTGATCTGGTTTTCCAGATCAGCTTATGCTCTGACATAATGCAAGTCTCTAAATCACAGAACCACATATAATTCCATTATTTGCAATGGTTCTTGAATCCTTGTTATGAACAATATACTCATCTGGCCGTAGGAGGATTGTAAAAAAAAAATCATTTAAAATATAGCCTGTGTGGTTGGGAAATGAGACACAAATGTATGAAGCAACTGGATTGCAAAATCATAGGAGATAATAAATAAGAATCTTCTAGCAGTTGGCAAACATGTAATAAAGTATTGCCATATTATTACAGTGTTTTTTTTTTTTTTGGCATGTGTGTACATGTGGTACGCGTGGTATGGTATGGTTAGTACATGTGCGGTACACACATGTGCGTGTGCAGATGCATGTGGCCTGAAGAGGCCAAAGAGGACGTCGGGTGTGCTCCTTTATATCATATCACTCATTGGCATGTTTCCTTCAGACAGGGTCTCTCACTGGAGCTGGAGTGGCTATTTTCAGCCAGACAGGCTGACCGGTGAGCCTCAGTGAGTTTTCTGTCTTCTATCCTAACAGGGCCAGGGTCATAGGTATGTGTAGTTAAGCCCAGCTGCTTATGTGGGTGCTGGGGAAATCAAACTTAGGGTGAATCAAGCCCTCTTGTGCCCTCGTGATTGTACAGAAAGCGCTCTTACCTACTGAGCCATCTCCCCAGCCCTTCATCAATGTATTTTCTGTTTGATAAATAGTATGGGCCAACTTTTGTTAACAATAGGAAGAAATAATAAATGCTATAGGTACCATTTAAATGAATGGTTGCGTGCTAAACAGTGTGCTTGGAGTGCTAATGCATGCTTCATTTAGTCACGATATTAGTTCTATTAAGACAATACTTACTTATCCTCTTTTCCAGATGACACAACTGAAGAACTTGCCCAACACACATACTTGGCAAGTATGTCAGAGTCAGAGAATATACAAATGCAATCAAGAAGGGGAGGGAAGCTAGACCTGGTGGCGCAAGTTATAATCCTAGCTATTCAAGATCAGCCTGGGCTATAGAGTGAGTTCAAGACCAGCTTGAGCAACTTAGTGAGATCCTGTCTGAAAATAAAAAATAACAGCCAAAGAGTTTAGTGTAGAGTCTTACCCAATACACATGACATCCTAGGCTCAATCTCTAGTATTGCAAAAAAAAAAGGGGGGGGGACTAGGGGATCCAGTTCTGCTGGAGGAAACATGGAGGGTAGATGACTAGGAAGAGAAGCCTGGGGGAGACAAACACGGCAATCTACAATCAGAGATAAAGCTTTCAATATAAGGCCTTCCTGGGACCAGGAACGCATTGACGTAAATGTTTACTAAAATGTAAATGTCTAATTTGGGAATGGTCTTTTGATGTTGGCGGAGGGAGGGCACAGGAATACACGCGCATTTTGTGAGAGCTTCCCCCAGTGCTCTGGTATGCTCACGATGAACACAGGACTTAGGTCTCTTCATTGAACAGGGTTGGGAAATTCTAGCTATGTTGGTAAAACAGCAGTAAAGCTGTTTGTCTAAAACATGGGGTTGTATAGGGCAAAGGTAGAATGTATGTGTTCCCTAGCCTGTCACCCTGCGCTGCCTTAGCCCAAAGGCCTAGAAGCAGTAAACCTATAACCCTGAAATACTCGGCTTTCCTTTACTGAGAACCTAAATTGTCTGCCTCCAATGCATTCCATTAATCTACTCACTTCCCTTCACTCCTTGAGGCACCAGTATTAGTTAAATTGTGCAGGCCACTGTTCTGGGTGCTCAGGATAACTAGTGAATAAAACGGACCAAAGTCTCTGCATTCATGAAGTTTTTATTGTATTGGGAAAACACAGATGTTAGTGTGTAAATAAGTTGATTAAAAAAATCATTACATATGCTAAGCCTATGACTGTAATGAAACAAACCTTGGTTAATTAATATGGTAGGGGTGGGGTGCTAAGACCTAAATGGTCTATAGTTGGCAGCTAGAAACACAAGTTCAAAGTTCCTGAGGCTGGAACAAGTTTGATGTGCCTGAGGGACTGAGAGAGGGACCAAGAGAAGGGTGGTTGAGCACTGTGTTGGGGGCAGGAGGCTGGAGACGAGGCCAGAGAGCTGGGGAAGGGAGAGGCTGGATCGTGTCTGCTTGACAGATGCAGGGGAGAACCTTGACTTCCAGAAGGTTTCAAGGGAAGGCAGGGAAACAGTCTCCTGTGTATGTTTGAAATTTCACCGTGGCTGCCTTAAGGAAAATAAAATCTACAGGGACTTAGGAAGCCATTGAGGTCACTAATGCAAGAGGAAGATGGGTGGACTGGACTCAGAGTCCATGTGACTTGCTGATGTCATGCGCAGGGTGGTGAGGGACAGGAGGCGAGGAAAGGATCCAGAGTGGCTCCAAGACTTGGCTTAAGCACCAGGGGGATGTTAGCTCCAGTATCTTTTTAAAAATTTTTATGTATTTCTTTGAAAGTAGAGGGAGAGAGAGAGAGAGAGAGAGAGAGAGAGGGAGGGAGAATATGAGTGTACCAGAGTCTCTTGCAATTGCAATGAACTCCAGATGGATTCATCGCTTTGCACATCTGGCTTTACATGAGTACTGAGGATTGAATCAGGGTCAGCAAGCTTTGCCAGCAAGTACTTTTAATCACAGAGTCAACTCCCCAGCCCCTGGAGCTCCAATATCTTGATAGAGAAGACATAGTATTGCAGGGGAAAGTGAATATAAATATTTATTTGTTTGAGATAGGGTTTCATGTATCCCAGGCTGTCCTTGAACTCTTGGTCCTTCTGCCTCTATCCTATCCAGTTTACACAGTAGTCTTCTGTATGCTAGGGCAAGCGCTTTACCAACAAACTGTATTCCTAGCCCCCAAAGTGAATACTTGTGTTAACCTTGAGATTACTCTCTTCTACCTTTTGTGTACTTATTCCATCCTGTAATTGTCTTGTTTTGTTTTGTTTTTTGTTTTATTTGAGGTAGGGTCTCACTCTAGTCCAAGCTGACCTGGAATTCACTGTGTACCCTCAGGCTGGCCTCGAACTCACAGCGATCCTCCTACCTCTGCCTCCCGAGTGCTGATATTAAAGGTGTGCGCCACCACGCCTGGCTTATCTTGTTATTTTTAACATTTACTTATAAATTATTCTCTCCTGCCTTCTTATGAGTCTAAGAGGAGCAAGCAGCTAGTTTATTTTGCTCATTGTTGTAATCTTTGAGTCTAGACTACTGAGGTGCACATGATATGTATGCAAAAAACAATGGGGTTTATTGAAGCTGGGTCTACTAGTTCTCAAAGTTGCCAGTACATCAGTACCACTTAGTGAGCTTACTGAGCATTTAGAAACAGCCCCTACCTTAGCACATCCCCACCTACACTCTGCCAGTGAGAGTCTGAGGCTGCACTTAGGGATTTACATGTTTAGCTAGTACTGTGGATGGGAGTGGACCATAGGTTAAAGGAGTGGTTTAGATCTATCAGCGGTCACACAAATATTTACCTTAGAAGCCACATTTCAGTGGCATCTCGAGAAACTTGATTTTGAATTTTTGGTTTGTGTGTTTCTTTTTCGTTTCTTTTTTTTTTCCCCTTTCTTTCTCTTCCTTCCTTCTTCCCTCCCTCCACCCCTCCCTCTATCTCTGCCTCTCTTTCTTTTTGTTTCTTGAGGTAAGGTCTCACTCTAGCCCAGGCTGACCTGAAATTCACTATGCAGTCCCAGGCTGGCCTTGAACTCACAGCAATCCTCCTACATCCACCTCCCGAGTACTGGGATTAAAGGTGTGCACTGCCATGGTGGAGTGCCTGAGGCAGAGAGAGAACGGGTGTACCAGGACCTCTAGCCCCTGCAAATGAACTCCAGATGCATGTGCCACTTTGTGCATCTTGCTCTACATGCATGGGTGCTGCAGAATCAAACCCGGGTTGCTAGGCTTTGCAGGCAAATGCCTTAACCGCTGAGCCATCACTTCAGCCCTGTTTTCATTATTTTTCTTGCTTTAGATATATTGGCCTCAAATTCACTATGTTTCCAAGGATGACCTTAATTTCTGATCCTCCTGCTCCCACCTCCCCAATGATAGTACTACAGCCTCTGTACCACCATGTCCTGCTAAAAAGACATGAATTCCTTTTTTAAACTTTTTTATTGACAATTTCCATAATTATAGATAATAAACCATGATAATTCCTCCCCCCCCATTTTCCCTTCACAAATCCACTCTTTATTATATTCCCTTCCCCCCTCAATTAGTCTCTCTTTAATTTTGATGTCATCATCTTTTCCTCCTATTATGAGGGTCTTGTGTAGGTGGTACCAGGCACTGCAAGGTCCTGGATATCTAGGCCAAATTGTGTCGGGAAGATTGTATGGTAAGCAGTCCTACCCTTCCTCTGGCTCTTACATTTTTTCCGCTCTTCTTCCACAGTGGACGCTGAGCCTTGGAAGGTGTGATAGACATGCTTCAGCACTGAACCCTCCTCTGTCACTTCTTCTCAGCACTGTGGTGCCTTTTGAGTCATCCCAGTGGTCACCGCCATCTGAAAAGAGAAGCTTCTTTAACCAAATGTGAGAGTAGCATTAATATATGGGTATTAATGTTAAGAAAAGTGCTTACAAGGCTGCTTGGTGAGCATAACATATGCATTTAGCCATATACCAGCAGGCATTACACCTAGGGTTCGTGACCTCCCCTTTCCATAGGAAGACTTGAATTCTTACCACAAAAGGTTTCAAGCTGGGTTTGATACATACCTGTAATGCTAACACTTGGAAGGTACAAGCAAGAAGATCATGAGTTTCAGGCCAGCCTGCGTTATACAGTGAGACTGTATCTCAAAAACACAAAGCAAACAACAACAACAAAAATTTGACTGATACTCTTGTTAAAAATAAATATTTTTTAAAATACTTATTTTTATTTATTTGAGAAAGGCAGAGAGAGAGAGAGAGAGAGAAAATGGATGCACCAGGGCCTCTAGCCACTACAAATGAACTCCAGACACATGTGCCACCTTGTGCATCTGGCTTATGTGGGTCATGGGGAATTGAATCTGGGTCCTTAGGCTTTGCAGGCAAGCTCTGTAACTGCTAAGCCATCTCTCTAGCCCTGAATGATACTCTTAAATGTAGTCAAGTTACAATGTGTTGAGCTTCTGAGAAAAAAAAAAAACCTAAAAGAATCCTGGAGTCCATTCTCTCATTTGACTTACATAATGTCCTTGGAGATCAGAAAAGGGTTTCTTAGAAAGGTCTGACATTGAATACAAGTGGCAGCCTAAGTGCTAGGATTTCAATGACAGTGTCCCTGTGGATAGGTCTATGAAATCGCCTTGCTTGGAGATTATAGCAGATGTATGCTTCTGTTTGTACAGCATCCATTCCTCTTTTAGGAGCAGTGCCCTGATATCCTGTGTGGAACTTTTTTTCGCCCCACTGCTACACTCTTGGCACCCTGCCCTCCCCTCAGATAAGGCTTGACCCCAAGCTGGACCAACCAGATGTTCCCTTCTCAGCATGTGAATTTGGAGTAAAGTGACACAAAGACTTAAGATCAGAGTCCTGCTCAGGGGAGGTCCCTACAGAGAATGTGATTAGATAAAAACTTCAAAGATCTCACAGAACTCCCTAGGCTCCTGTCCTTTCCCAGGCCCAATCCTTCAGCTTTTTACCTTCAGTATGAGCTATGAGTCTTATTCCTCCAATAAATCCCTGTCTCATTTAAGATAGAGTAGTGTCATGTGCTTGCATATAAACTATGACCCAGTGATACAAACTCTGCAATCCACATCCACAATGAGAGAGAGAGAGAGAGAGAGAGAGAGAGAGAAAGCTTTTGAAAGAGGCCCTTCCTGGAAGCAGTAACACATTGACTTAAATTTCACTGAGGTGTAAATGTGTGACAGCAGAGCCTAAACAGCACACTTCATCAGACAAAGAAGACTGAGCCACTCCATTGCCTGACATCAGTTCCATCCCTGAGGTGGGAAGGAAAAGAATGGCTGGGTGTGATCCTTGAGTCCCACTTCAAATTGCTCCCGTGTTTACACACAAGATAGCTAGCTTGTTGGAAACTCTCACGCTTTTCATAGTTTCTATGCAGATCTCTCAACTACAGACTTTCTACCTTCAGCTTAAGCTTTGGGGGAAGCCCGTCCACAGCAGGGCATAATTACTAGGACACATAAACCTAAGACACCAATTTGTGAACATGAGAACTCATAACATTAAATTTAGTTCTCATTTCCTTCTGAGGCTCCCAGGGGGGGGGGGGGGGAAGAACATCCTGTCCTTTTAATCATTTGGGTTAAATCCTAGCCAGTTCTTGACCTCCTCCCCCCATACTTTTAAAGACCTATAACTCCTTGAGTCTTAAAAAAATAATAACTCTTATGAACAACAGAACAAGACAAGTTTCTCACAATCTCACTCATGAGAGCTGAAATTAAGTAACAACAGATAGGATGCTGAACAAAGCCAGCAGCATTCTGAGTGTGAACCACACCCAGGGAGAGATAAGCCGCATGTTACAGTTTAACAGCCGTAATAAAAATGAAGGCTAATCACTTGCAGATTCTATGCAGTATAAATAGAGATTAAATGTAAAAACCAGTCTACCTAAGTTTTTACTTGGTATTTTTAGTAGTGGGAAGCTAAACATAACAGTATCTGGATAAAACAGCTACATCAATCCTGCTGGGTCAGTTGTTTCATTTCAAATACAAGAAGGAGACAATGCTTATCATTCAAACATGTAAAGTATTGTTCACACTTGCTGAGGACTTACTGTGTGCCGGGTACTATTGTAAACTTTTTATTTCATTCAACACTCATGGTACCATCAAGTATCACCCATTTATTACATGTATTTAGACACAGTATAATAGAGGGTCTGAATAATTTGCCCAAGGTCAAAGAGCCAATGAGTGGCAGAGGTTGGATTCTGAATGCCAACAACACAGTGGCTCCAGAATCTCAGTTCTCATCCCCCTGACATTTAACCCTCTAATGTGGCCTGGCCATTGAGTGAGACTGCAGCTGGTCTTTCTTTCTATGTGTGCTTGAGACCATTCTAACCCTTGATGGTTTAAAGCTACATTAAAAAAAAATACATGAACTAGGGAGTCCAAATAAATAGTCTTTCTGGGAATCAAATTGCTTAGATGTTAATTGTTAACTCAATGGTAAATCTTTAAAAGCAGCCTTTACAGCAATGTACTTACCTGAGTTTTACATTAGGTGGAATAGTAAGAATTTAGGTATCTAATCTAAGTTAAGCCTCCAGATACGTAAGCAAGGCCCTCATTTTTTTTTCAAATTCAGATATCCTTTGCTACAGAAAATGTGGGATGAGGGCATGGGTGCATTCTCTGTGAAAGGTAGGTTCTTTCGTTCTTTCGTTCTTTCTTCCTTTCTTTCTTTCTTTCTTTCTTTCTTTCTTTCTTTCTTTCTTTCTTTCTTTCTTTCTTTTTTCTGATAGGTGGCTTCATTTCTTTGCCAGAATAGTAACCAAGATGCCAGCAGGGGACTCGCTTCTGGGAGTGTACCTGGGTGTGGAGTGAGTGTGGTAAACCGTCTATTCCCAAACATGCAAGAGCTCTTGCTGCAGTGTGGATCTTTTGAGCCAATCTCCCCAAATTCTGGCTGTGACACAACATGCTTCAGCCCAGAAAGCGGTAGTCTCTTAAGGACACTTTCTCTTTTTTCCTTTTCCAATGGGATAATGGAATTGACACAACCCTGACTGCTTTTCCAAAGACCGCCAGAATTCTTACAGGATGCACCTATGGTTGGGCTCAGTGTTTGTATTTTCTGGAAATAATCCAGCCCCTCTTTCTCTATGCTGTTCCTTTCTTTAAATATACTGAGACTTTTATTATGCATCTTTTAAAAGATAGGATGACACTAAATGGTCCTGCAGTGGACTGCATCTTGTGCCTCTGTTTTTGGGAGAGAAGGGGCAGAAACAAAAGTGTGATACTCCCTGCCCATGTTCCTATATCAAGGTGGAGCCTACATTAGGCAAAGTACAAACAAATTAGTATAGAGAGTCAGTCTGCAAACATGGAAGTAGGTGTCTTCTAGCAGGCAGGTCAGTAGAAGAGTCCCCCACTGGTCTGTACTAGTTAGCTGTGGACTTCAGCAAATCTCTTCCTTATTCTGTAGTTCTCTTTTCTTTTCAATATTTATTTATTCGAGAGACAGAGATGCAGATATATATGGAGAGAATGGGCTTGCCAGGGCCTCCAACCACTGCAAATGAACTCAAGACACATGTGCCACCTTGTGCATCTGGCTCACATGAGTACTGAGGAATTGAACCTGGGTCCTTTGGCTTTGCACACAAGCGCCTTAACTGCTAAGCCATCTCTCTAGGCCTGTAGTTCTCTTTTCTTATCTGTAAAATGGATGTCTGAGCGAAAGAGGATCTGGAAGTTCGATCTAGCATCCACTATAGAATTTGATGTACAATATTTTTTTGTATTTGTGTATGATATGTGTGCCACGCACATGTGTTGTTCACGTGTATGTGTGCGTATGCATGCATGTGTTTATAGTGCGCTTGTGGCAGGACAGGCAGCCTCTGCTTATCAGTCCTCACCTTCCATCTTTGAGGCAGGGTCTCTCTCTTGTTCATTGCTATGTTCATCAGGCTAGCTGTCTCATTAGCCTCTGGGGATTCTCTTGTCTCCGCCTCCCATCTTCCTGTGAAATTCAGAAATGCTGGTGTTTTAGGTGTTTACTAACATGCCTGGCTTTATGTGGGCTCTGAGGATCCAAATTCCAGGTTGTCACACTTGATCAGCAAGCACTTTGACCCCCTGAGCCATCTCCCCAGACCTCATCTACAATCTTCTTGACGGATGACCTATTAGCCACGTTCCTATGAAAGAGAACCTGTCTGAACCCTCAGACTGAACCACCTTCTGCATCTCAACACATCCATTTGTTAGTTCTTGTTTTCTCCATGAAAGTCCGAGTTGGTATCTTGCATGTCAAGAGAGAAAGTGCAGTACAGAGAGAAAAAAAATCAAGGGGACTTGAGTCTGTACCCCATCTTAAGCACCTCACTGACTATGAAATCCAGACCAAATCACATAAGATTTATGAGCCTCTGTTTCCTTATCTGTCTGGTGGAGATAGTGCAAACTATGTGAAAACTGTATTGGATTAGGTCTAGAAATGATTTCTTTATGGCTGGAGAGATGGCTTAGTGGTTAAGGTGCTTGCCTACAAAGCCTAAGGACCTGGGTTCAATTCCCCAGTACCCATGTAAAGCCAGATGCACAAGGTGGTACACACGTCTAGAGTTCATTTAAAGTGGCTAGAGGCCCTGGTGTGCCCATTTTCTCTGTATATACATATCTGCTTCTCTCTGTCTCTCTCAAATAAATAAATAAAATATTTTTTAAAAGAAGAAATGATTTCTGGGCTGGAGAGATGGCTTAGTGGTTAAGGTGTTTGCCCAAGAAGCCAAAGGACCCAGCTTCAATTCCCCCGGACCCACATAAGTCAGATAGATGGGTAAGGTGGCACATGCATCTGGAGTTTGTTTATAATGGCTGAAGGCCCTGGCACGCCCATTCTCTCCCTCTTTCTCTGCCTTTTTCTATCTCTCTCTCTCAAATAAAATAAAATTAAAATTAAAAACAGATTAAAAATCAGCTGGGCATGGTGGCGCACTCCTTTTAATCCCAGCACTTGGAAGGCAGAGGTAAGAGGCTCACGATGGGTTCAAGGCCAGCCTGAGACTATGTAGTAAATTCCAGGCCAGCCTGGACTAGAGTGAGACACTACCTCAAAGAAACCAAAAAAAAAAAAAAAAATCAATAACTTTTTAAAAAGAAATGATTTCTATAAAATGTCATGATATAAAGGATGCTTAATACAGGATTAAGCAGATTCTTTTTCTTAGCATACCACAAAATCAATATTTACTGAGGCCCAAGGAATTTCTGTCATGATTTCAGGATCTTGTTCCAATGGTTTACTCTGCAATTTTTTTCAACTTTTCCTTTGTTCCAGTCCTAAATAATCACTTCCTATACATTTCCTAGCATTTCCCTTCCCATTCAATCCACTTGCTTCTTTTGCTTGTACAATTAGAAGAGGAGAAGGATGCAAGGAAGCTTGACTTGGACTTAATGAAGTTGTAGACATGTGTTTGCTGACCAAGGGCAAAAGTCTACAGTAGAGGTGGCATTTAGTCTCTTATTTGAAGCAGAAGAGGCTTTATATTTTGTTGCATATAAATAATATGCTTCTGAAATAAAGGGTAGTTTGGGGCTAATAACTAAAATATGCCCTGAAAGCGAGATAACAGCAATGCAGAAAACATGTCAACTTCCCCGGGCAGGAATTCTGTGAGGTTAGGAGTGAGATAATCCAGAGCTGCAGCCTCTCAGTCAGTTGAAAGCTCGTGGAAAATGCCCTGAGGAGCAGAAGCTTCACCATGGCTCCTCTGGAATTTGTACATAACTATTGAAAATCAAAGATGAGAAGTTTTGACCAGCAAATTAATGGAAATGAGGCCACTCTACAGGAATCTGTGCGTGAGCATTTACATTAGGTAATCACAAGGCCACTCACTGCCCTGTGGTTTCCAACAGTGAACAAAAGGAATTACATTGAGCTTTCGGTTAGAGAACAGCGTGGTAGTTTGAATGCAGTAGTGTGCATGTACGGCCCCATAGACTCGGGTGTTTCATCATAATTAAACTTGTAACGTGTATCTGGCTGGAGGAGGTGTCATTGGGGGTGGAGGTTGGAGTCCAGCCCTAAGGTGGGTTTGGGGCACATCTGGATTCGGCCCAAAGGTGTGGAGAGAGCAGGTTGAGCTCTGGTGAGTTTGTTGGCTGGTGTTGGTGTTTGCCTGCTGAAGTTTTCCTCTGTGCTCGGATCTGTGGAAGTCAGCAGCTTCTTCCGCCACTGGTGGAGTTTCCCCTGGACTTGTAAGCTGAAATAGACCCTTCCTCCCACAAGCTGTGTCTGGTTGGATGTTTGTGCCAACAACATGGACTAACTACAATAAACAGTAAACACAATTTATAATGGATCCTTAAAATGAACACTATTTACGTTTAATGAACCATGGTATTGCCAGGTGTGGCGGCACACATCTTTAATCCCAGCAATACTTAATTCTGAGGAGATTAGGAAAGTAAGGGAAATTTTCATCTTTTTATTTTAAGTGCTTGTATATTTGGATTTTTTTTTTGTTTTTTGTTTTCAAGGCAGAATTTCACTCTAGCCCAGGCTAACCTGGAATTCACTATGTAGTTTCAGGGTGGCCTTGAACTCATGGAGATCCTCCTACCTCTGCCTCCTGAGTGCTGGAATTAAAGGCATGCACCACCATACCTGGCTTATTTGGATATTTTTACATGTGTTGTGGTAGTTTGAATCAGATGTCCCCATAAACTCATGTGTTTCAAATGTATGGTCCCCAGCTGGTGGCAATTTGGGAGGTGGAGCTTTGCTGGAGGAAGTGTGTTTCTGAGGTCGGCTTTGGGGTGGTATAGCTCAGATTCTCCCTTGCCAGAGCTCAGCTTACTCTCCTGCTGCTATTTTCCACCTGCTGTGGTCCAAGTGATAGTCAGCCTCTGCTCTACCACCCTTTCACACTTCCATGATGAAACTTCTCCTCAAGATTGTAAGAAGAAAACAAACCCTTTCCTCCCATCAGCTACTTTTGGTTAGGTGTTTTGTTCCAGCAACCTGAAGGTGACTACAACGTGCATAAATTCCAGTTCTATAATTTTACAAAGCAGTAAAGTAAAAATAGCTAAATTCAGAAACATGTTTAAATGCTTGGTTACCTTTTCCTAAACTTCAGAAGACCTAACTTGAAGCATACATTTATTTATTTATTTACTTACTTACTTACTTACTTACTTACTTACTTAGAGACAGGGTCTCATTCTTTCCCAGGCTGGCTTTGAACTCATTGAAGATCCTCCTTCCTCAGCCTCCCAAGTGCTGTGATTAGAAGTAAGCACCACCATGTTCAGCTGGAAAAGAATAATCTTAATGCATTTCCTTTGGGTAAGAAGTGTCTCAGTCTTAAAGACAGTCTGCAGAGACACATACCCACTCCAGACCTCAGGACAGGAGAGGAAGCTGAAATTCCTCAGACCTCATGGATTCTCCGCACCTCTCCACTTCTTCCTCTTGTCTCTCAGAAGAGACAAAACGTCTTGACTGAAGTGTGGCTCTTCTGAGTGATGTTCTTGAAAGGAGGGGAGATTTACTTGTGAGCTAATTTCCCACAATGCCCCAACGCATCACTTGGGGTTAAGTACTGGTGGCTCTGTGACCCAGGAGTTTGCCTTCTTGAGCTTGGCACTGTCATCTAACATTACTAGATGGCTGTTCATTAGATTAAAGATCTGTGTTTATGAGCAGTTGGTTTTAACTTTTGTCAAGGGGACAAATTGCTTCACACAAAGATTATTCTTTAGTGATCACACTGCATCACTATTTCCACTAGTTGTGGAATACACAATGTAGTTGGCTAAAGTCATTCATTTGTTCCTTTATTAAACTGATAATAACAGATACTACACTTGATCTTAGCCAAAAGGCTGAGAAGCAATTATTTGTTCCTTTATTTATGCATTAATCTCTTCATTCATCAGCAATAATATATAAAACATAGCAGTCACTTAAGGGTTAAGGGATCAGAAATATTTGAGTTTGAATTCCTGGCCTAAAACAAAAAGGCTAGAAAATCTTAAATTATATAACCTGCTGGGCATGGTGGCACATGCCTTTAATCCCTGCACGCAGGGAAGCAGAGGTAAAGAAGGATTGCTGTGAGTTCAAGGCCACCCTGAGACTACATAGTGAATTCCAGGTCAGCCTACCTCAAAAAAACAGAGCAAAACAAAAAGTTATATAATCTATCCAATTCTGAATCCTCATCAATAAATTGCTGGCTGTAATGAACAAGCTGTCATGAGGCTTTAAGGACTTTTAAAGCACTTACCATAGGTACGATGCACATGATGAACTGAACAAAAGTTAAAAATATTATTTATTTATTTATTTGCAAGGAGGATGGGAGGGCGATCTGGCTGTAACATTTTTCACCCATTGATCACCAGCGTTGATTCAGCTGATCTGGCTGGTTAGGCGGGTGTCCCCTTCCTCCCTCACCACTGCGTGTGCATCCCTCCCGAAGCCGCGTGCTCTGTCGAAGAGGACGACCTTCCCTGAACAGAGGAGGACCCGTCTTTGGTCAAGGGTATATGAGTAGCTGCACTCCCCTGCTGGAACCTCCAAACAAGCTCTCATTTATTTGCAAGGAGAGAGAGAGAGAGAGAGAGAGAGAGAGAGAGGAGACAGACAGGATAGGTGCTCCAGGTCCTTAAGCCACTGCAAACCAACTCCAGTTGCATGTGTCTCTTTGTGCACCTGCCTTTACATGAGTATTGGGGAATTAAACCCAGGTCATTAGGCTTTGTAGGCAAGCACCTTAACCCCTGAGCCATCTCTGAGGGCTGGAGAGATCGATCAGCGGTTAATGCATTTGTCTACAAAGCCAGAGGACCCAGTTCGATCCCCCAGTACCCATGTAAAGTCAGATACACAAGGTGGCACATGCATGTGGCATTTGTTTGCAGTGGCTGGAAACTCTGGCATGCCTATTTTTTCTCCCTCTCTCTCTTTGTATCTGCCTCCTTCTTTTGCTCTCAAATAAATAAAATTTTTAAAAAGACAACCCTTAAAAACAAAACAAAGAGGCTGGGCGTGGTGGCGTATGCCTTTAGTCCCAGCACTCAGGAGGCAGACATAGGAGGATCGCTGTTGAGTTCAAGGCCACCCTGAGACTCCATAGTGAATTCCAGGTCATCCTGGTCTAGAGTGAGATCCTACTTCGAAAAACCAAAAATCAAACAAATAAACAAACAAAAGAGATAAAGAAAAGCTCAAGCAAAACAATAATTACCAAATTAACCTTTAACTAAAATTTAAAATTTCCAGGTTGGGGAGTTGGCTCAGAGGTTAAAGACATTTGCTTGAAATTTAGCATTTCCTTCAATTTTTTAAATTTTATTTATGAACATTATGACTTTGAAATTATTAACAGCTATTAGAGAACCATGCTAGATCTAGGGATTGTGTTGATAACGAAGTACATATATAACATTTGTTTTTTTGAGACAGGGTTTCACTTGGTAGCCCAGACTGTTCTGAATTCACTATGTAGACCAGGCTGGCTTTGAACTCATGGTGATCGGCCTGCCTCAGCCTCCTGAGTGCTGAGATTCAGGTAATAGCTACTATGCCTGGCTAAATGATGTACAGATTAGAGGGCTTTTAGGGGGGAGTCTTATTTTGTATGGTGATGCAGGGATAGTATTGAAATCAGGGTCCTGAACACACTAGGCAAGTGCTTTACTACTGAGCCATCTCCCTAGCCAGCACATAGATAACTAGGCATACACTCTGCCAACTGAGCTACCTACATCTCCAGATAGATACACGTGTATATTATACTACATCTCAAATTTTGTTTTCTATTTTAAGAACTATAAATTATTTAAATTTCTTGTGTACTTCTGGGAATATTTTAGACATCTAAAAATCTCCTGAAACAAGTACACACATATGAGGACGTTCATAACAGCACCATTCATATCCAAGGCTGAAAACAAGCTATTGCTGGTCATCATAAAAGAATGGCTAAGTCAGCAGAGGTCTGTTGATACAATGAAATGCCAGCCATGGATGAGAAAAAGGAGACAATTGCTACATTCAGAAACATGGATGAATCTCAGCCCCTAAGGCTCAACACCAAAACCAGACACAGAAGGAAAAGTACTGTCTAATCCAGTTCATATAATTTTTAAAACCAGACTAGGATCTGGGATTAGGAATCAAGACATTTGCTCTTTTATAGGGTGATGCTTGGGAGGAGAGGGTTAGGTTATCTATTCATTGATCCAGATGCAAGAAATATCAATGTGTTCACTTTGTGCAAATTTGCAGCCACCCACCTGTGATCTGTGCATTTAGTCATACTTCAGTAAAGATTCACTTAAAAGTGGGGGCGGGGGTCCGTATGCTTCTTCAGTTTGCTGGAGAGGTTCCTAGCATAGAAACGATAAAGAACCTCTGCATGGATGGGCAGGTAAATCCAGAGAAATTACTACACAGTAAAGCAATGTGTTACACAGAGCTGGATTTCTCATGTCACCCTGACCCTGGTATTCGGTCCTGTTTCTCCCTTCAAGATAACACACTTTTCACATGGAAACTATGGTCACCACAATGACAGGGAAGGAATGACAAAGTGCATGGAAGCACAGGGAAGGTGATACTTGAGTGTGGGCTAAAAGGATAAGTGAACTTTCCAGCGCAAGGGCTTGCTGTCAAAGCAGCGGAGTCAGGAATGCATGTGCGCTGTGTGGGTGGGTGGGTGGGGGAAACTGCTCACAGGAGAAACCAGTGGGAGACATGGGAGAGACTGAATAGCATGTCGGGGAGGCAACAAGTAATATGGTTTGTTTTATGCTTTTTTTTTCAATTTCATGTATGTGTGTACACATGGTATGCATGTTCATGTGTGTGCGTGCATGTGTGTGTGTATGCATCTAGAAGCCAGAAGACAATCTCAGGCTTCATCCTCAGAGATGCCATCCACCTTCTTTGAGACAAAGTCTCTTATTGGCCTGGAATTTACAAATTAGGCTAGTCTGGCCCCAGTGATCCTCGTGTCTCTGCCTCTGTGGGGTTGTGATGACACCCATGCCCATCATTCTTACATGAGATCTGGACACTGAACTCAGGTCCTCACGCTTGTGAGGCAAGCTCTGTACTGACTGAGCCAGCTCCCTAGACCTGTTTTCATGTTTTATTAAAGGAATAGACATAAAAGAGTGCCCCAAACTTAAAGCTGAATGGATTTTCAAAAATGGAACATACATGTTTTCTTAGCATCCCGATTGAGAGATAGGGTGTTAGCAGCCTATAAGGAGCCCCACTCACGCCCTCTTCGTGATCAGCCCTCTATCCCTGGCAAGTGTCCCCGTGATGCTGACTCCCACAGACTGGTTTTACTGGGGTCCGCACTCTGTTTACAATGTGTGCATTTCTATGGCTGGCTCCTTTCCCTCGTGTGAATAAATGAAACTGGAGTTATTGCGTGCAGTCGTGGAGTGTCTGAAGACTGCAAGCAGCGTGGCCTGATCTCTGCTTAAAACAGCCACTCTTGCCGCTTTGAGGAGGGTGGAGTGCAGTGACAAGAGCAGGGAAGGAGTTAGGGAAATCATCTAGCAAGAGAACATAAGGACATAACTCAGAGTCCAAGCAGGGGTGATAGATGGAAAAGAGGTGGACAGATCAGAGCTCTGGAGAATCAATTCAAAACACATGCTCCACTTAGCGTGCCCTTCCCAAACAGAGGAGAGCATTGAACCAAGTGCTCTGAAACAGAGCTGTGTTAGTTGACCACAGCATTAGTTTGGGTGTTTTTCAAGGTTTAAACAAAACAGGCTCCAAGATCCTATTGTCATAGATGACAGGGGGTGAAACAGACCAAGAAACCAGTACAGTGTGGATAAATGAAGGGTGTCTCCTGGGACCTGAGTAGACTTAAATGTTATTGGAAAGGTTTTGCAGTTATTCTTCCAAAATATTTCTTTAAAAAAAAAAACTTTTCACTAAGTATTCCTTTAGTGTAGTTTCAACACAAAATTTTGGTTAGTCAGGAAAACAAAACCAGGATGGAGGAGACAAATAGGGGTTGTGGAGACTTTTAGCAGAAAGTTGGGGGGGGGATGAGGCCGTGAGATATGGGGTGTACGTCATACACTCGGACGGAAGCAGGGGGAGAGCTCATTCAGGATCATGCTTAATCTAACATTTCTCAAACTCAAGTGTGCACATCCCTGAAAACATGCCAGGAGCAGAAAAGCCACATGATATGCATGATATATCTTCTTGAAATATCCCCCCAGCATTAGGGAGAAAGATGCCATTTACGTGGAAGGAAACAAAATATTAGGGAGGAGAAGGCAAACTGACTGTAAAGTATCGAAATACAACGTAAGTCTGTAAGTTCCTTCTGAGTGCTTTGCCGTTCAGCCTCAGGGCCTCCCTTCTGCTAGGTGAAAGGCAGAGAGAGTGTTTTGTGAATTCCCTTCTCCGTCACTGCTGTGCTGCCACCACTACTACCACTGAGCTCTACTCCACACTGGGCGCTGTCACTCATTCACCAACCTTGCTTCCTTTCGCTACTCATTCATTCCAGCAATGTTAAGTAAAGGGCCTATTATACGCTAGGAGCTGGGGGATGTTTTATCCTGCTCAGTAATGTCAGCTCCCAAACGGACAGACAGTATCTTGAAGAGCAAAACAAATAATTAAAGTCTCTTCAGCATTTGTTAAACCCTGCAATTTTAGAGTTCTATAAATATTTGTTGACAGGAAATGGGATCTTTGCTAAATCTTTGTAGAAACACAGTAGCTAGGGAATACAGGGGGAAAAGAGATGAGTACGAACTGCTAACCTTCCTGAACTGTTTATGTTGTGTAATCCCTAAACAACACTGAAATACTTTAAATTATGTTCATTTTACAGGCAAGAAACAAAATAGCTCTTTGAAGTAGCACAGCTAGAAGGTGCCAGAGTACAGATTAAATCTCATCATCACCAGGTGCAAAGGCCCATGGAGAAGGTCTATATAAATGTAAAATACACATATGTGCCCTTTGACCCACAAGTTCGAGGAATTCATCCTAGAATACATAAATGCTTAAAGATACCAGCACAAGAAATGTACGTTGAGGTGCTGATTGCAATAGCAGAGTTCTATTGGTAACCATCCCTTGCTGATAAACTTGGTAACTAAAGTAAAAAATGCTTATAAGGATAGAATCAATACTTAGGGATGCTAAAATGGAAAACTGTTTAGGATGTAGTGTTAATTGAAGAAAAGCAAGTTACTGAATGACATGTATTCTTAGATTGGATTTACCTTTCTAATTTTATTTATTTATTATTTAAATATTTTAATGTTTTATTTGTTTATTTGAGAGAGCAGTAGGCGGGGGAGAGACAGAGAGAATGGGTGCATCAGGGCCTCCAGCCACTGCAAATGTACTCCAGATATATGTTTTACCTAGACCATCTGGCTTATATGGATCCTGGGGATTCAAACCTGGGTCCTTTGGCTTCTCAGGCAAGTGCCTTAACCACTAAGCCATCTCTCCAGCCTCCTATTTTTATTTTTATTTTTAAAAATATATTCAATTTTTACTACAGTTTTTAAAAATATTTATTTATTTATTTATTTGAGAGGCAGAGAGAGAGAGAGAGAGAGAGAGAATGGGTGCACCAGGGCCTCCAGCCACTGAAAATGAACTCTAGATGCATGAGTCCCCTTATGCATCTGGCTTACATAGGTCCTGGAGAATTGAACTGGGATCCTTTGGCTTTGAAGGCAAATGCCTTAACTGTTAAGCCATCTCTCCAGCCCTTTATTTTTAATTTTAATGAATTTATTTATTTGTGAGCACATAGAGAGATTGAGTATGGGCACACCATGGCTTCCTGCTGCTGCAAACAAACTTCAGGTGCATGTGCCACTTTGTGCATCTTGCTTTATGTGGGCACTGGGGAAACAAACCTGGGCTGGCAGGTTTAGCAAGCAAGCACCTTTAACCTCAGAGCCATCTTCCCAGCGTGGATTTATCTTTTTAAATAAAGGTATAAATCATATGCATGCATGCCCAAACTTCTGGAGAGCCAGGTGTAATGGCTCGTGCCTGTAATCCCAGGCCTTGAAAAGCTGGGACAGAAGAATCACCATGAGTGAGTCCAGCCTGGACTACCTAGTGAGTTTCAGGCTAGCCTGGGCTACAGGGTGAAATTCTGTTTAAAAAATCAAGAATAGGGCTGGAGAGATGGCTTAGTGGTTAAGGTGCTTGTCTGCAAAGCCTAAGGACCCAGGTTCAACTCCCCAGTACTCACATGAGTCAGATACACAAGGTGGCGCATGCATCTGGAGTTTGTTTGCAGTGGCTAGAGGCCCTGGCACACCAGTTCTCTCTCTCTCTCCTTCTCCCTCCCCTTTCATAAATAAATAAAAATAAATTTAAAAAAATAAAAAACAGAGGTTGGAGATGGTAGAGTGCTTGAGCCCCCAGCACTGCGTCAACTGGGCGTGGTGGCATGTGCCTTTAATCCCAGCGTTCAGGAGGTGGAAGCAGGAGGATCATGACAAGGCCATCCAGGGTTATCCTTGGCCACTTAGGGTGTGTGAGCTTGGCCCAAAGTCAAGGCTATCTTAAAACAAGCAAGACCCCAAAACCATAAAAACAAAACCACCACCAACAGAACTAGGTTACACTTTTAAGGGATCACTCCTGGGCTGGGAGATGGCTTATCAGTTAAAGGTGCTGCCTTGTAAGGGAGGGATCACTTCCGGGAAGGCGCTTCTGGGCCCGTGGAGCTATGCCAGAGTTCTTTCTCTTTTCTCTTCATTTGTTTTATGGACTATATGACAGCGCACGTTTAAACAATGGGTATGTGTTACTTTTATAAGACAAGCAAACACATTGATTTAATTACATAAAAATAAACCCCAGACATATTTTTGTACACTATAATACACGAAGCAAGAGCCTTAAGGGACAGGGAAAGTTTGGAGCAAAGAGAGTTGAAGAAAATAAAACAAAACAGAATCTGGGCCTGTGCTGGTGTATACATATAATCCCAGCACTTGGGAGCTGGAGGGAGGAGGATCAGAAGTTTAAGGTCATTTTTAGCTATGTAATGAGTTTGAGGCCAACCTGCGCTAGATGAAACCTGGTCTCAAAAATACCAAAACAGGGCCTGGAAAGATGGCTCAGCTGGCACTTGCCTACAAAGCCTAAAGATCAGGGTTCAATTCTCCAGTGCCCATGTAAAGCCAGATGCACAAAGTGGCACATGCATTTGAAGTTTGTTTACAGTGGCTAGAGGCCCTGGCATGCCCATTCTACCACACCCCCCGTCTCTCTTTGCTTGCAAATAGATAAATTAAAATTAAAATTAAAAAGTAAAACAAGAGCTGGAGAGATTGCTCAGTGGTTAAAGGTACTTACTTGTAAAAGCTGATGGCCTGTGGTCAATTCCCCAGTATCCACATAAAGCCAGATGTACAAAGGAGCACATGTGTCTGGAGTTTGTTTGTAGTGCAAGAGACCCTAATGCACCCATACTCTCTTTCTCTCTCTCATAAATAAATACATAAATAAATAGGAAAAAGCAGGTAAAAGAATCAAGGAAAAGGGAAATGTTGGCATGAGTGAAGCTGTTGGTTTTGCTTTGCTTTCAACAATAGAAAATTCTCACCTCACAGTCCGGAAGCCGGGAAGGCCAGGATCAGGACGACAGCAGGACAGCTTTCTTCCCGTGGTTGTGACACAACAAATCTGTTCTGTGCTTCCCCTCTATCCTGCGATGGCTTGTAGGTGATCCTTTGGCGTTCCTTGGTTTTCAGCTGTCTACCTTCATAACCACATTGTGTCTTTCCTGTGTCCAAATATCAACTTTTTATAAGGACCTGGTCATATTGAATCGGAGACCCATCCTACCCCAATATGACCTCATCTTAATTCATTATATGTGCAATAGCCCTGTTTACAAAAGGTCCTATTGTGAGATACTGGGGTCAGAATTTCTACATTGGAATCTCATAAAAATAGAAATAAAAATTCCTGGGCTGGGGAGATGGCTCAATGACTAAAGGCACTTGCTTGCAAAGCTTGATGGCCCAGGTTCAATTCCCTAGTACCCACGTAAAGCCACTTGTACAAAGTGGTGCATACATCTGGAGTTCATTTGTAGTGGCAGGAGGTCCTGGTGTGTCCATTCTCTCTCTCTCTCTCAAATAAATAAATTAATTTTAAAAATTCTTTTGTGAACTGGATCCTAAGCAAGCACTTGAACTTGAAGAATTCTAGTTGGACCATTATGGAGATAATAAAAAAATTCCTATAAATTAATTCTGCTAATTTCTGGCCATTGGTTAAAATCATAACTTATATAAAAACTCAGACTGGCTGGGTGTGGTGGTATATGCCTCTAATCCTAGCACTCAGGAGGCAGATGTAGGAGGATTGCCATGAGTTCAAGGCCACCCTGAGACCCTGAGACTACATAGTGAATTCCAGGTCATTCTGGGCTAGAGTGAGACCCTACCTCGAAAAACAAAGCAAAACAAAAACCTCAGACTAAGATTAGGACAGCTGTCTCTAGCTGTCAGGAGATCAATATATTCCCAAGGAAAACTTGAGAAATCCAGGTGAACAGTAATTCAGGTAAATAATTGGTCTTGATTATTCTTGATGTTTCTTTCATTCATTGCCTACTTACACTGCTTAAAGTTCATGCTACGGCAGGCTTCATGCCCTGGTATGTCAACTGTGAACCTTCATGTCGTAGTTACCTTCACATTGCTGGGACAAAAACAAACAAACAAACAAAAAAAAAAAAAACAGCCAAAAGCAGCTGGTGGGAGGAAAGGTTGTATTTTGGCTTAGAGTCTCGAGGAGGTATCATGATGGTGACAAAAGAATGGCAGAGCAGAGGCTGGACATCACACCTTGCCACTGCAGGCGGAAGAAGCAGTGAGTGAGCTGAGCTCTGGCAAGGGGGAGCTGGCTGTAATACCCCTAAAGCCTGCCCACGAAAACATACCTCCAGGAAGGTTCCACCACTCAAACTGCTGGAGAACCAAGTATTCAAGATGAAATTTTTATATGATCTGAAGAGAAACCAGACCATAAGGGACCAAGTATTTAACACACTTGAGTTTATGGAGGATATCTGATTCAAAGCAGCACCCTTCACACCTATGGTTAGGAGGTGGAGTCTTGCTGGAGGCAGTGTTCAGTGGAGATTTGTAAACTGCCCTCACTCCCTTTGTCCTCTGCTTCCTGCCTGCCAGTGTGGCCAACTTTGTTCCAGCTCCAGCCTGCTGCGCTTTCCCCACCATGAACCCTCCCAGCAATACCTGAGGCAGAACTATACACTCTCCCTTCCCTAAGTTGCTCCTAGTCAGTTAGTTGTTCAGCAATGAGAAAGTCACTTGTACAACATATGTTGTTATCCTCTTAGGGGCTGGGGAAATGGCTTAGTGGGTAAGGCGTTTGCCTGCGAAGCCTAAGGACTTCGGTTCGATTCCCCAGGACCCACGTAAGCCAGATGCACAAGGGGGCACATGCATCTGGATTTCGTTTGCAGTGGCTGGAGGTCCTGGCGCGCCCATGCTTTCTCTATATCTGCCTCTTCCTCTCTCTCTCTCTCGAATAAATAAATAAAATATTTTAAAAAATTATCCTCTTAGACATTTTTAAATGTATAGTTCAGTATTATCACGTATATTCACTTTGTCATGCACCAGTTTCCAGAATATTTTCATCTCACAAACTGAAAGTTCATATTCATTAAGCAGCTGTCCACTTCCCCTTCCCTCAGTCCTTGATAGCAAGCATGTTACTCTTTTTCTATTAATTTAACTATTCTAGACACCTCATATAAGTGGAATCGTACAGTATTTGTCTTTTAGTAACTGGCTTAGCTTACTTAGCTTAATGTCTTCAAGGTTCCACGATATACCATGTGACAGGACTTCCTACTTAAGGCTAAATATTACATCATACATCTCACTGTACACACACGACATACTATAGGTAGTGTATTTTTATTTATGCCTTCCTCCATTGAATGGCACTCTCTCAGCTCTTGCAAACAAGGCTACTAAGAACATGGGTGTGCAAATTATCTCTCCTAAACCCCGTTTTCAATCAATTTGGGTGTATCCCCAGAAATGGAATTGCTGGATCATAGGATAATGCTGTTTAACTTTTTGAAGTGCTGCTATTGCTATTCCAAGGCTCAGTTAGAAAGATAGGAGGCAAGAAGGTGGCTGATCCTCAATGCATAAATCATACAGACCCTGGGGAATTAACCTGTCATCAGTAGACTCAAGAGGCTTAAAGGACTGTATGACATCCAAAATGAATGTGGGAGCAGGTTTTAGGCTGCTTTCTTGAGAAGCGGAGAAGGAAAAGCAGTTGCTGACTAAGCTGCAGAAGGAGTTAAGTATTTTCTGCTGGGAAATATTTATCTGCTTGGTGGAGTTGCAAGTTCAGGGGAGTGTCCTCATTAGAAAACAGCTGATGATTCCAGGAAAACTTGGAAGAGTCACCATGGTGATGAAGAGTGACCCATTTAAGATGTAAGGCCTATTGTGAGTGGAACTTTAAAAAGATTCCTGTCCTGGGGCTTTTCTTTCATTTTCTTGTTGGACATCAGATATGAAATAAAATAGCATCCTTACATCTGCATTCCCCCTGCAGCTGGAAGTAAGGGGAGACCCCCAAGATGCCTTCAGAATCTAGTCCTGGCTTGGTGGCTCCCTAGCTGCATGACTGAGGAGGACATTTAACCTTTTTAGACTCAGTGAGCTGACCCACGGAGCCTCTAAAATTGTGGATTACTTCTCTGGATGAATAGAGGTTTTGTTGTGGTGGAGGGTTTTTTTTTTTTTTTTTTTTTGGTTCCTTTTTGTTTAGTACCCATTTTCTCTGGTACTTGGCTATCCGGCAAGCTCGCCTAATCAACCACAGTAGAGGATGAGGAAAAGTGCCATTAGGCAAACAGGCTAGCAAGGTCCATGGGCTGAAGGTACACTGTGGTGAGCTGACCTCACTTGTGCATTCACGTGTCCTCTTGTCACCATGCAGATTAAACCTTTCTCCATTTCTTATTAAGTTATTATTATTTTTCCTCCCCATCTCCTAGCCCTTGTTCCGTTTCCATTTGCTCTGCTTATTGATGCAAATGATCTATCTTGATTTAATTCTTTTTGTTTTTGAGACAGGGTGTCATGTTACCCAGGCTGGCTTTCAACACCCTGCTTAGCTTAGGTTGATCTTGAACTTCTGATTCTCTTGCCTCCACCTCCTAAGTGCTAGGACCACAGGAGTGCACCACCATGTCTATTCTCTTTATTTAGTTCTAATGACAACCCTATGGGACAGGACTGTTATTCCCTCAGTTGACATGTGGAGAAACTGAGAGCAAAAGGTTGGTGCAGGCCTATAATCCCAGCACTCAAGAGGCAGAGATAGGAGGATCTCTGTGAGTTTGAGGTCCAGCCTGGGACTGCAGAGTGAGTTCCAGGTCAGCCTGGGCTAAAGTGAAACTCTGGACCTTGAAAAAAAAATAGAAAATAAAAAACAACAACAACAAAAAAAGAGAGCAAGAGGTTGATGCATAATATAAACCCAGTTAGCTTCAAATGTCACACTCCTCAACACTACACCCCTTAAACAAGGACATTTGTTTACCAGGCCTGGTGGCATTGGCCTGAAATCCTAACTACTCAGGAAGCCGAGGTAGAAGAACTGCAAATTCAAAGCCAGCCTGGGCAACTTAGTTAGACACAGTCTCAAAATGAGTGAAGCTCAATGGTAGAGTGCTTGCGTAACATACACAAAGCTCTGGGTTCAGTTCCTAGAATGGAAGGTTAAAAAAAAAAACAAAAAAAAAAACACCAAAGCCGGGCGTGGTGGCGCACACCTTTAATCCCAGCACTCGGGAGGCAGAGTAGGAGGATCGCAGTGAGTTCAAGGCCACCCTGAGACTCCATAGTGAATTCCGGGTCAGCCTGGGCTAGAGTGAGACCCTACCTTGAAAAAAAAAACAAAACAAAACACCAAACCCTTGTTTAAAATACAACTTGTCTCTAAGTTATTTTGAATTGTCTGTAAGACATCTCCCCTCATTATTCAGAAGGAATGTTAACAGATCTATTTTGAGGATCTTTGCTTCTCCTCATCTTTTGCAGAACTTGAGCCAGTTTCGAAATGCTGGGATCTTTGCCTCTTTGGATTTTCCTCTGCTGCATTTCTCTTGCGAGTCACCTTTGTCAGCTTGTGTCTTGACTCGGCTGCCTGTTGGTGACATAACTGGAATGATATTAAGCAGCATTTCCTCTCCTCAGACAGAACGCCTTTCCGTTCGCATTTGCTCTTTCTGCCTCTCGTTCAGAAGCAAACGCTGCTGATGGGTAGTGTATGCTCCTGAAGTCTCACTTCTGCCCTGAATGGATGAATGTCACAGGGATTTATAATGGAATAGAGTGTGTGCCACCTTTAAGAAAAATCCATACAAATTGATAGCTAGCCAAAGTGACAGATGCTCCTGCTCAGCTTAGTACAACTTTCATAGGAGATGGGACCTTGTTAGCACTGGCTGTCTATATTTTGCAAATCCTGGTGGGGGAGAGGTTCATCCTCAGGGGAGATGCAGACAGGAGAGACTAAAGGCTTAGTTTACTAGAAAAGTTCTTCCCATTGGCTCTGAGGATGGATGACCAGGATGAGGAGGTCAGATCACAATGAGAGGGGCCCAAGAGAAAATTAATAATGATAATGCTGGTGATGGTAATAAGAATGCTAGTCTCTATAGAGGGCTATGTGTCAGACTTTGTGCTTTATTATTTTATATACATTATCTTATTTAATCTCAACAACTTCAGATAGGTACTATTTATTATGGCATTATCTATATCCAGACAGATACTGTAATAGTATAGTATCTATATACAGATTATATTAATCTATAACTATATATAATTATAATTTAATATGGATGCTATAATCTCTAGTTTATAGTGAGGGTGACCTCTTGAGACATGAGAAGTTTAATTTACCTGAAATCACATAATCAGAAATAATTTATTATGTTTAGTTAATTCTCTGTGGTTTTGGAGATTGAACTCAGGGCTGTATGCATGCTAGACAAATGTTCTACCACTGAGCTACATATTCAGCCCTCAATCATGCTTTTGTTTGTTTGTTTTTTGTTTTTTGAGGTAGGTTCTCACTCTAGCTCAGGCTGCTCTGGAATTCACTATGCAGTCCCAGGGTGGCCTCGAATTTATGGCAATCCTCCTACCTCTGCCTCCAGAGTGCTGGGATTAAAGGTGTGCGCCACCACACTCATGCTTTTAACACCACACTCATTGGCCAGTGAGCTTTGGATCCAAGGAGTAAGGATAGACTGGGACAATGTATTTGGAAAAGGGGGAGTGGAGTGCCCACAGAGGGATTTCGTGAAGGTTCCAGGTCTCCTGGAGTGGTTTAGGACTACACCCAAATGAGAAGAAAGAACATATGAGGGTGGTCCCCGTGCATGGAGCCCAGCACAGAGGACAGGAGTAGAACTGCTTCAAATCCACACCCTGTCATTAGAAACATTTTTTTTCACTATCTCCTTAATTTTAAGGCCACACTATTACATAATTTGGCTATAACAACCAGAGATAATTTTCCACTTAAAACAATTAGTCATATTTTAGGTTGGATAGGTTTGACAAAGTAAAAGACTTCTTTTTTTTGAGTGAGCATTTTATTCTGTTAATGGTAAAACAGGTTGCAGAGACGTCCTTGCAAGTGATGGCATCAAATTCATTTCCAAAGATGGGACCCCTAAAACTGCTAGGTCTTGCCTGAAAACCACGTAGGACCCCAGCACTAAACTCTCACTCTGGAGTTCCACCCAAGCACTTGCATGCAAGTCTTATGAAGCATCTTTTATTTTGTACTTGGTCACTCTGTAACAATGACTCTGTAATGAGTCACTGATTGAAAAAAAAATTTTTAAATGCATCCAGAACATTTTCTCTTTTTTTCTTTTCTTTTTCTGGTTTTTGTTTTGAACAGTCACTCAGAAGCCAAAACCAGTAACTCTAAGCACTCTGGTCTACTTTGTACCAGGGGGGCGTCCTGCCTTAGTCTCCATCATCACCGGGGTCCCTTCCACAAGCCCCAACCGCTCTCAGGCAGCCAAGGTGCTGACCCTCAGGAGAGGCACGAGTCCAGGCTCTCCAAAGCATGGTCCAGCAACTACTTTTTAAGACTCATGTGCTATGTTCTGGGAAGGCCTGAAAGCAACAATAATGAAAAGGGAAATTTAGGGAAAATCCCAGTTCTTTGTGTGATTGCTAAAACATTCTTTATTTTTCCTTTTTTCTAGTTTTGACAATTTTCTACATGTACATAACGTATTTTGGTCATTTTCACTCTCCCCTTTTGAACTCAGCTTCCTTCATTCCTACTAAACTCCTTCTTCCCAATTGGTCCCCTTCCCATTTTCATGTCTTTTTTCTTTTAATTTCTTTTCCTTTCTTCTCTCTGTTTTCTTCTTCTTCCTCTTCTCCTCCTCTTCCTCCCTCTCCTTCTCCCTCTTCTTTTGTGACCCACCGAGTTTAACTGGGTACTGCCTGCAGAAGTGTGGGTGGGTATTTACCTAAGCACAGGTAACTAACTCAGCAGTGGCTACACCTCTGGAGAAGTCCCCTACTCCCGACAGTCACTAATCACCAGTAGTTAATATTTATGAGATATTCTCATCCAGAGTTCCTTTGGAAGCCTTTCCTTGTGAATTTTAAGCAGGGAAGGTGCCTAGCTAGAGTTTCCTCATCAAACTGGGGTTGGGTAACATGAATCCCCAAGGTCTAGTCAAAGACAGATTCACTCGATGCCAAATTATTTTCTGCTGTTCAAGAATAGCTAACAAGACTAAGGATAAGAGAGAGAATTCACCAGGGTTTTCATGAAAGCATTCCGATAAATTAAAAACAACAACAACAACAAAAACACCACGATTTGTTAATGACCAAAAAGGGAGGTGGTTGGTAACGTTGGTTGGTTAGAGCGCCCTCATGTGTCTCCTCACGTTAGTGTCATTCCAAAGGGCAAAACATGCTGTTCTAATCACTACCCCAAACAGCATTCAGCGACGTCCATCTTCTCGTCTTCCAGACTCTCCCGTGTTCAAGCCCAATCAATGCTTGCTGCTGAGTTACTACTCCTGTAAATTTCAGTTCCTTGCTCAAATAGGAAATAGCTCAAATGTCCACCAACTAGTGAGCAAATTATGGTACAGCCATACAGTGGACTACTAATTCATAATAAAAAGGAACGACTGATATAGATGACAAATGATTATGAGATGCATTTATGTGACATTCTGTAATGCACAGGCTATCAGATCATTGCTAGATGAGGGCTTGGAGAGAAGAGAACGGAGCTGTTTGCAGAAGAAGCTTTGTGAGGAACTGGAAACGTTCTGTATCTTACTTGATGTCCATTGCCTGACTATACACAGTATATATATATTTTGAGGTAGTATCTCGCTCTAGCCCAGGCTGACCTGGAATTCACTATGTAGTCTCAGGCTGGCTCTGAACTCAGCAATCCTCCTACCTCTACCTCCCAAGTGCTGGGATTAAAGGCGTGTGCCACCACACCTGGCAAGTATTTAAAACTCATCAAACTGGCACTATGCTAAGTAAAGTTGCCTTTGGTAACTCATGGATTTGTATACTCAAAAAGATTTATTATATAAAATTATACCTCAACTTTGTTACTTTTCTTTTTTTAGCTCATGAAAACAAAAAGTATAGAGCCCCAATCCTTCAGGTTAGCCTTTTGGCCTCCTTTTTATTGCCCATCTGAAAGGCCTGGGTGAATTCTCAGCCTGCAAGATCAGCTCAACACAAGTGTAGAGGGGGAGGGGAGCAGCAGACATCATTCCAAACAGCCGGTTTCTCCTCTGCCCTGGTGTGTGGCAGGGACCCAGCTCTGCAGTGACACGGAGCCTCTGTGGCATTCAGATAGTGTAAAGGACATTAGAGTTCCAGGCCAGTGCTAGCCCTGCTGCTCATGAGCATGAGCCCTTGAGGGACGATGAGGTCTGGGCCCTGAAGGCAAATTCATGCTCTGTCCTTGCGTGACAGCAACCAGCAGTTCCCGGACAGATCTGTGCTTCGCAATCTCGGAGCCTCGTGACTGAACGCAGCACCTCCGGCACAGCCCTGGGGCACAGCGAGAAACAGCTAGGGTTCTCACGGCTCTGTAGATGGTCTCCCTCACATGGATCCTAACCATGGTGACCTACAAACATTAATCCAGGCCACTGGACTTAAGAATCACCTGAGTGTGTTTCTTTCCTCTTTCTTCTTCTTCTTCTTCTTTTTTTTTTTTCTCTTTCCTTTTCTGTTCCCTTTACATTAATGTGGCAGCCGGAACTAGAGTTTTGGCATCACACTTTCATCCTGTTCCTACCACTACTCAAAGTCCTTCAAATATTTTGGGATTTAATTTTTTTTAAAAAAATATTTAATTTGTGCTGGAGAGATGCCTTAGCATTTGCCCAAGAAGCCAAAGAACCTTGGTTCGATTCCCCAGGACCCACATAAGCCATGTAAGTCTGGAGTTCATTTGCAGTGGCTAGAGGCCCTGGTGTGCCCATTCTCTCTCCCTCTCTCTCTCCCTCTTTCTTGCTCTCAAATAAATGTATTTATTTATTTATTTGAGAGTGAGAAGAAAGTAGATAGAGAGAATGGGTGCGCCAGGGCCTCTAGCCACTGCAAACAAACTTCAAATGCATGCACCACCTTGTGCATTTGGCTTATGTGGATACTAGGGAATAGAACCTGGGTCCTTAGGCTCTGCAGGCAAGTTCCTTAACTGCTAAGCCATTTCTCCCGTGCCTCCAATTTTTTAAATTGACTTGTGAGGAAAGAGAGAGAGAGGAAAGTATGGATGCCCCAATGCCTCTTGCCACAGCTAACAAACTCCAGATGCATGTGCCACTTTGTGCATCTGGTTTTATATGGGTACTGGGGAATAAAACACAGGCCAACAGGCTTTGAAAGTTACTTTAACCACTGAGCCACCACACCTGGCATGAATTTCCTTTATTGACAGATGTACTTAATCTTGATCCACTGCTCTCCTCTTCTCCCCCACCTTCCTGCTCCTGCTCAGCTCTTACCCTATAGTCCTCCTTTGTCTCTTAAATTTTATTTATTTGTGTGCTTGCATGTGCATATGTGTGCCACGCATGTGCAACTTTGCATCCAGCTTTACATGGGTGCTGGGAATTGAACGCTGGGCTCACAAGCCTTGTAAGCAAGTGCCTTTAACCACTGAGCCATCTATCTCCCCAGCTCTACTTTGACTTATTTTTTTAAACTTTTAAGAAATATTTTTATTTATTTATTTGAGAGAGACAGAGTCAAACAGAGGGGGAGAGAAGGTGTGAGAGAGAGAGAGAGAGAGAGAGAGAGAAGAGAAGAGAAGAGAAGAGAGAGAAGAGAAGAGAAGAGAAGAGAGAGAGAGAGAGAGAATGGGCATGCCAGGGCCTCCAGTCACTACAAATGAACTCCAGACATAAGTACCATCTTGTGCTTCTGGTTTACGTGGATCCTGGGGAATTGGACCTAGGTCCTTTGGCTTTGTAGGCAAGTGGCCTTAACGGCTAATCCATCTCTCCAGGCCCCTCTACTTTGACTTTTATATCACTAAAATCTGTTAGCTTTCCTACCCTCCTCTTTAGTAGCCTATTTCCCACCCCCCTCATGGGCCCCTTTTCAATGTCCTTGCCTCAACGCATTCTCTTTCCCACAATAACACACACACACACACACACACACACACACACACAGAGAGAGAGAGAGAGAGAGAGAGAGAGAGATTCTAAGCTAGGATCTGCATATGAGAGAGAACTGGTAGTGTTTGTATTTCTGTAGCTGGGTTACCTTACTTAACATAATATTTTTCAATTCCAACCATCTTCCTGCTAATTTCATTTTTATTTCTGGCTGAATAGAATTTCATTGTGTACATGTACCACATTTTCACTATCCATTCTTCCTTGATGGATGTCTAGACAGATTTCATTTCTTTGCTTTTGGGAAGAGTATAGCAATAAACACTGATCTCTGTAATAAGGTGCAGAGTCTTTTGGGTATGGGAGTGGCATTAACTGGATCACATGGTAGTTCTATTTTTAGCTGTCTCAGAAACCTCCACACTGATTTCCATAGTGGCTGCACCAGTTTACAGTCTCATTAACAATGATAAGGGTTCCTCTTTTCCCACACCCTGGCCAGCATTTGATGTTATTTGTTTTGTTGATGATAGGCATTTTAATAGGGCTGAGATGGAATCTCAAAGTAGTTTTAATTTTTATTTTCCTGATGGCTAAGGATGTTGACAATTTAAAAATATTAACCATTTGCATTTTTTCTTTTGAGAATTATGTTTGATTCTATAGCCCATTTTAAAAATAATAACTAACCTTGGCTGGCGAGATGGCTTAGAGGTTAAGGCACTTGCCTGTGAAGCCTAAGGACCCGGGTTTGATTCCCCAGTACCCACATAAACCAGATACAGAAGGTGGTGCATGCTTCTGGAGTCTGTAGTGGCTAGAGGCCCTGGCATACCCATTCTCTCTCTCTCTGTCTGCCTCTCCCTCTCTCTCAAATAAATAAATAAATAAATATATTTTTAAAAAGAAAAAGAAAGTGAAGCATATTTAAAAATAGCTGTATTAAATATTTCAAATAACCCTCTGACCAAAAGAAGCTGATGGGAAGAAGCTTGTTTATTTTTGCTTACAATCTCAAGAGGAAGCTCCATGAGGGCAGGGGAAAGATGGTAGAGCAGAGACCGGACATCATGAGCAGGTGGCAAATAGCAGCAGAAGGGTGAGCCAAGCTTGACAAAGGAGAGCTGACTATAACACCCCTATGATCATCCCTAGCAACGCACCTCCTCCAGCAAGTTTTCACCCCTCAAGTTGCCATCAGCTGGGAAGCAAGAATTCAAAACACACAAGCTTATAGGGGACGCCTAGTTCAAGCCACCACATCCTCCCACCCCATCCCCCTCCAACAACCCCCCAGTTCTTTCCTACATATTCCCTCTTCTATTTTGATGTGGTTTTTTTTTTTGTTGTTGTTGTTGTTTTTGTCCTCCTTCATTACACATGACAACTTGTTTGTGGGCCCAATATTATACAGGTCTTGTGCAAATAATGACAGCCACTGTGAGCTCATGAATGCAACGGCCACTTTGCGTTTGGAAGACAGCATTTCAAAGAACTCCTTCCCATCCTTTGGCTCTTACACTCTTTCCACCACCTCCTCTTCCGCTACAGTCCCTGAGCCAGTGGAAGATGTGGTAGAGATGCTCATGCAGGGTTGAACATTCAAGTTCCCCTGAGCACTTTGACAACCTTGAGACCTCCTAGCAATCACTGCCATCTTAAAAGAGAAACTTTTCCAACCAAAAGTGAGAGCACCTCTAATATATGGGCATCAACACAAGTATTTTGAGGGCAATTTGGTTGGCATAATATGTCCATTCAGATAGATAAACAACAGGAGTAGCTCTGCCCCCCCCCCTCCATAGGGTTTGTGACTTTCCCAGCCATGGGCTTTTGACTAGGCTTTTAGTATCAAGAAGGAATTCCCTCAGATCCAATCTAAGGGCACTTGGCTAACTCCATAACCACTGTTAACTCCATGACTCCATAGCCACTATTGCCCTAGTGGGCACATCTTACCTAGCTGGCCAGTTGTAAAGCTTCAGGATCCACTGCTGGGTAAGACCACTGATGACTTTCCTGCTCCAACAGGGGGCATAGCACTTTTGGGCACTGACAGCCAGCCAGCAAGAACGAGGCTTTCAGCTCAGTTGTAACTTGATTTCTCAGTGTCCTGCAACCAAAGCATGGTGTCTTTGGCAATATGGTCTTACCATCTAGTTCTGGTGGGCAACAAAGAGCTTTGGCAATAGCCTGTATTGTTTTCAGGGCCTTACATTTAGCCAATACATACATACATACATACATACATACATACATACATATGTATATATATATAATGTATGATAATATATATATATATATGTATAAATTTCTTTGGTTCTTTGATGTAGGGTCTCCCTCTAGCCCAGGATGACTTGGAATTTACTATGTAGTCTCATGGTGGCCTCAAACTCACAGCGATCCTCCTACCTCTCTTCCAGAGTACTAGGACTAAAGAGGTGCACCACCATGCCCTGCTTAGCCCATAGTTTTAAAAAATATTTTTATTTATTTATGAGAGAGAGAGAGAAGACAGGGGGAGAAGGGGTATGCCAGAGCATCTTGTCACTGGAAATGAGCTCCACACATATGCCACTTTATGCATCTGGCAGGCTGTTAGGCTTTGCAAGCAAATGCCTGTAACCTCAGAGCCATCTCTCCAGCCCTGGCTCATTTTTTGATTATGTTAATTGCTTTGGTGCTGTTTAGCTTTTTGAGTTCTTTGTGCTGAGGAATGTGTTTCATTTTAAAAGTATTTTTTATTCATTTATGAGAGAGAGAGAGAGAGGCAGGCAGATAGAGAGAATGGGTATACCAGGGCCTCTAGCCACTGCAAACAAACTCCAGATGCATGCACCATCTTGTGCATCTGCTTTACATGGGTCTTGGGGAATCGAACCTGGATCCTTTGGCTTTGTGGGCCTAAGCCATCTCTCCAGTACTTTTTTAAAATACTTTTTATTCAATTGAAGAGTATATATATATATATATATATATATATATATATATATATATATGCCAGTTCCTCGTCTCCACTTACACCCTGAGATTCTAGTTGGAGGGGCTTAGGAGCAGTCTTTGAATCCTCCATCTGGGCTACATCCTTGAAGAAATGATGATCTAAAGACAAGAAAACTCTTATATGTATGCTTTGCTCTTTACTTAAAAAAGGTGGAACGGTTTATTCATTGAAAATATCAGACCAATCAAGTCATTGAATAGCAGGTTGATTAAGAGTGGGGCTCTAAAGTGGAGTTCCTAAGTTCAAAGCCTACCTCTACCTCTTATCCTGAAGGTCTTAGACAGGTACTATGATCTCTCCACAGTGTATATATTAGAGAGGTAAGATCAAATGAGCTAATGCTTATAAAGCACTTAAAGTAAGTGCCAGCAAGCATTAGATAAATAGTATTATCATTCTGTCCAGATCAATAAAGACTGAATGGAATATTGCAAATCATGAACAAAGAAAGTGACTTCAAAGGGCTTTTCATTTAAACTTTGGACATCTTCAAATACTGCAAGTGGTTCAGGGAAATGTCTCCACTTTATTGATGCCAACTTTCCTACATTCCAAATTCCTTTGCCCTGTTTAGATGTTAATATAAAACTAAAAAATATGTATACATGAGCTGAGCTTAGCTGTACCTTTTTGGCTGATTGAGGAGCTTATGACAACTCACATGTATTAACAAGCTCATCTTTGAAAGCTATCCTTAATCTTTAGTGATTCTTAAACAAAGATGCAAATCAGAATCACATGTAGAGATTTTGAAAGGCATACACTGACTCAGTAGAGATTAGAGTGAGGCCAGAGGATCGGTATTGCTTGGAAAGTTCTTTCCATAACTTAGAGAACTGCCACTGCAGGTGAGAGCTAGGCTAACCTCCTTGGTTTTAAGACCTGTAAAAGTCAGTGGGTAAGAGGACTTGCTGCACAAGCATGAGGCTCTGAGTTCAGTCTTTGGCACCCATGTGACAGCACATGCCTGAAATCCCAGTCATGAAGGGAGCAGACAGAAGGATCTTTGGGGGCTCACTGGTTAGCCAGTTTAACAGAAAACAGCGAGATCCATGTTCACTGAAAGACTTTGGAAATAAGACAGAGGAGTGAGAGAGGAGGACACCTGGCACATGTCCCTGTACGTGCATCTGCACACACATGTGCACACCCCCAAGAGCACATACTGCATGCCACTCATATACCACACACCAAAACATAAAATAAAACCAAACTTATAAACAAGGTAGGTCTAACGGTGTGTGTCGGTAGTCCTAGCTACTCAGGAGGCTGAGGCGGGAATGGTTTAGTCCTGATTTTGAGAGCAGCCTGGGCATCATGCTGAAACTTTGTCTGAAAAACAAAGTAAACTCCACCCACAAAAACTTATGAAAGAAAGCGCAAACGTGTTAAATAATTTTGCCAAGATCATTCAGTAAATCAGTTGCAGTCAAAAAATTTGCATCTAAGCCAGGCATGGTGGCATATGCCTTTAATCCCAGCACTTGGGAAGCAGAGGTAGGAGGATTGCCATGAGTTTGAGGTCACCCTGAGACTACATAGTGAATTCCAGGTCAGCCTGAGCTAGAATGAGACCCTACCTTGAAAAAAATATTTGCATGTGGGGGCTGGAGACATGGCTTAGCTTTAAGGCTCTTGCCTATGAAACCAAAGGACCCAGGTTTGATTCCCCAGGACCCACATAAGCCAGATGCACAAGATGGTACACATGTCTGGAGTTTGTTTGCAGAGATTAGAAGCTCTGGCACACCCATTCCCTCTCTGCCTCTTTCTCCATCCCTCTCTTAAATAAATAAAAATATTTTAAAAATTTACATCTGGGGCTGGAGGGATGGCTTAGCGGTTAAGGCGTCTGCCTGCAAAGCCAAAGGACACAGGTTCCATTCCCCAGGACCCACGTTAGCCAGATGCACAAGGGGACGCATATGTCTGGAGTTCATTTGCAGTGGCTGGAGGCCCTGGTGCACCCATTCTCTCACCCTCTCTTCCTCTTTCTCTGTCAAATAAATAAATAAATAAAAATTTTAAAAAATTTACATCTGTACTGAACAGGTAAAGGCTTATTTTCTTGTCATTATTCCCTAAACAACACAGTATAACTATTTACATAGCATTTACATTATATTGGTATCATACATAATCTAGAGGTGATTTAAAATAAATGGGAAGATGTGTGTAATTCATATGCAAATACACAATTTTCTATACAGGACTTTGAACGCAAGCAGATTTCGGTGTCTGAGGTGTGTTCCTCACTGATAGTGAGGGACAACTAATTACAAGGCTGGAATCCTTTCCATTGTAGTTGATATAAAGTACTTGTACAGGGCATAATAAGTGCAGCGATTCCATAGTTGTCTTTTCTTTATTTTTCTACTTACATCTCCCCATTCATTAATTGTCACCATGAGGTCCTGGAACTGTAAGGGAGAGATTCTTATACAGCCCTTGGGTCAATCCCTATTGGAAAGATGATCATGAATTTGAGGCTTTGTTCTTCTGCATTGTTAGAGTATAAGCACCTCCAAGAGGGTGGGGATGACTGGAGACATAGCACAGTTGGTAAAGTGTTTGTTGTGCCAGCACAAGGACCTGAGTTCAGATCCCCAGCCCCCACATAAAATTCCAAGCATGGTGGAACATGCCTGTAAACCCAGCACTGACTGGGGGCCACAAAGATAGATGGACCCCTGGGGCACACTGGCTAGACCAGTTAGTGAGCTCTAGGTTGAGCAAGAGACTCTGTCTCAAAGAATGAAGTGGAGAGTGATGGAGGAAAACACCCAATGCTGAGCTCTGGCTCCACATGCACACGCACATGCATGTGCACACATACACATACACACAAATGTGTGCCCACACACATATGAACTCACATACACACGCGAATGTGTGCCCACACACATATGAACATGCATACACACACACACCTCACACACACACATCTGACACACACACCCCTCACCCACACATATGTGCAACAGGCAACAACAAAACAACAGCTAAGCACTATAATTTCATCATGAACAAATCCAAGACAAACTGGTGCATAAAACCCAGAAAATGAGGATGTCATTAGATCATGAACCTAAGACTCTTACCCTGCAAATCACCTCACAAGTCACTGAGACATGAATTATGCAGATACACAAGAGGTCATTCTCCTGGCCGTAGGGGGTGACATTTTGGTAGCCTCTGGGTTGAGAATTTGTGAATTTTCTTCTCATCTTAAAATATGTGTAACCTATGAAGTCCCACCAGAACCATTTCCCTTACTGTATTATCAGAGAAGAAAAGCTGTCAAATTAAAGTCTGCCATGGGTGGATGGCAGTAGGGTGTGTGTGTGGGGGGGGGGGGAGATCACCATCCCAATGAAATTACCCTGCTGAACTTGAGCCAAGGAAGCCAAATGGGGCAGTCTCACTTCACATGCAAAAAGACCTGGCAGGCTGACATCCCTGCCTGCAGACCTTCACACACCACCAGCCTCTTGCTAATAAAACAGACCCCATCATTTAGTTAGTTCTTGGCACCCACTGACTTCTTCCCTTTCAGATTTTCTGCTGACCATTTTTTCAATATCCTGCCTTTACATTCTCCTCCTCCTCTTGTTAAAATACTGTTTCTTTTTCTTTTAAAAGATCCCTTTGAATCAGATAGCTCCTGCTGGCATGAGCGGTCAGAGGTATTCATTTCAGTGGATTCTGGCCTATGCTGCATTACCTTGGCAACAAGACGTCGAGGCAGAGCCCTGGCCTTGAACTTGTCAGAGTCTCCAACGCCAGGAACTCAGCACATATTACTCTCCAGCATATTAAGTTGTCATGCCAACCATTAACAATAAAACCCATCTCTCTCTCTCTCCTCGGATTTTAATTCAATAACTTTTCAAATTGGTTCCTTCTGTAACTCAATTGGCCTGGAAATGTAATATATATGGGCATATGTGTACATGTGTGTGTTTAACCAGTCGCTAATGGCTTTCCACTAAATGACTGGAGATTGGAATTGCAATTTGGGTCAAAAGTTCATCAGAAAGCAAAGAAAAACTAAGACTAGGTCTAACAAAAGAAACTTTTGGAAATCCTGGCAAAGCGGTAACTAAACAAATGCTCACAAGGTGACCTTTGCCCCAGACGCATGCGCGTGACTTCTGTTGGCTCAGCTGCGTGGCACACTTGAGGCCCAGAGTAACTGGCTCCCGGGCACGCACTGAGAACTCCCTTAGCAGTTTTGAATACACAACGGATTTCAGCTTCGTAAAAGCACTTCTGCGTTTAAACTTGTATTTCATTTTCCCCTTAACCAGAAAGCTCTGTAGGAATCTGTGGCCTTGTAGGCATGCCCAACTCATGGCCTGTAAGCCACATGCACCCCAGGACAGCTTTGAATGTAGCCCCACACAGCACTGACAACTTACTTAAAACATTGAGAGGCTTTTTTTGTTTGTTTGTTGTGTTTTTGCTATAACTGTATTGTGCATTTTTTCCACAGTGAACTTTGTAGATGATGTCATATTGCAATGCCAAATTTTTGGACAATGCTTGTCTCTTCACCCTCCAAGGACACTTAGACAGGGATTGCGTGGCATCCATGGGGCTAGAAGTAACCAGAGGACAAGGTTTCTCAAACTTACTTGTTTTTTTAATTTTTTTATTTAATTTATTTTTTATTGACAACTTCCATAATTGTAGACAATAACCCATGGTAATTTCCTCCTCCCTCTCCCCACTTTCCACTTTGAAACTCCACTCTCCATCATATCCCCTCCCCCTCTCAATCAGTCTCTCTTTTATTTTGATGTCATCATCTTTTCCTCCTATTATGATGGTCTTGTGTAGGCACTGTGAGGTCATGGATATCCAGGCCATTTTGTGTCTGCAAGAGCATGTTGTAAGGAGTCCTACCCTTCTTTTAGCTCTTACATTCTTTCCACCACCTCTTCCTCAATGGACCCTGAGCCTTGGAAGATGTGATAAAGATATTTCGGTGCTGAGCACTCCTGTCACTTCTCAGTACCATGGTGCCTGCTGAGTCATCGCAAGGTCACTGCTATCTGAAAAGAGAAGCTTCTCTAACCAAAATTGAGAGTAGCATTAATATATGGGTAGGGACATTAAGAGAAGTGCTTACCGGGCAGTTTGGTGAGCATAGTATATACATTTAGCCAGACACCAGCAGATGCTACACCCTAAGGCTCATGACTACCCCTGTTGTAGGTTTTCAGTATCGGGGATGTAGTCCCTCCCACGGAGCAGGCCTCCAGTCCAATTAGAGAGTTGTTGGTTTCCCCCATAACATACATGCACCCATTAGCTCATTTCACCTGATTGGCCAAATTTAAGGCTTGCAGTGTCCACTGTTGAGTATCTCCACTGGTGATTTCTCTCTCTCCTATTGAACTGCAATGCAGCGTAGCTTTTTCCAGCTTTCTGTCAGCTGGTCTACATGGAGGAGGTTATCAGCTCAGTTCCAGCAGTATTTCTCAGTGACCTTGCAGCCCAAGCATGTAGAGTCTTCAGCAATGGGGTCTTACCATCTATTCCTGGTGGGAAACCCAGAGTCTTGGCAATGGCCTGTAATGTTTTGGGTTTATCAGTGATCTCCCTGGCCAACAACTCACTGGAAGGTATCCCATCCCTGGCACTGAAGATTTTCTAGTAACAATCTATGGCTTCTGAGTGTTCCATTGTCTAAAAAAATAGGTTTCCATATGACTTATTTATATCCTCTTAGATTTTGGTTAGGCCTCTCCTACCTTTCCTTTACTCAATGTCTTCCCCTGACCTCACTTAGGCCTTTTCACCCCTATTAATCTGTTCTTCTACTTACATAAATACTATACCATCCTATTAACCCCCCCCCCCACCTTTCTATTTCCTTTATATCCCCTTTCTAGCCTACTGGCCTCTGCTACTGAGTTTTATTCCTACTCACATAGGAACTTACTTGTTTTGATATTTGTGTATCCTTGTGCCAACTCTAAGAATATTTACTTACATTTTTTTTTTTCAAGGTAAGGTCTTGCTCTAGCCCAAGCCGACCAGGATTTCACTATGTAGTCTCAGGATATCCTTGAACTCATGGTGACCCTCCTACCTCTGCCTCCTGAGAGCTTGGGTTAAAGGCATTCACCACCATGCTCTATTCATATGTGTTTTTTTTTGTTTGTTTGTTTTGTTTTGTTTCTTCTAGGTAGGGTCTTGCTCTAGCTCAGGCTAACCTGGAATTTACTCTGCAGTCTCAGGGTGGCCTTGAACTCATGGTGATCCTCCTATCTCAGCCTCCCCAGTGCTGGGATTAAAGGCCCAGACATATTTCTTCTTTAATTAACTGATTTCAGCATATGTCATGTCTGCCACTCTACCCTTCTGCCACTGTGGATGTGGTTCTTTCTTAGCTTTCTTTCAGCATCTAGCACATGATTGCTGATGATAGGAAACCAGGTGGAGGTCGTCAGAAACACTGTTCATGTGTTAACTCCTTTCATTGTCATCAGTCCTACAGCAACCCTTTGAGGTAGGTCTACTGCTGTCACCCTGGGGTGCTTTGTTTGTTTGTTTGTTTTTTGTCTTAAGCTCTTGCTGGCCAAGAATTCACATGTAATCCAGGCTGGCCTTGAACTTATGATTTTCCTACTTCTGCATTCCAGGTGTGTATGTGTGTGTGTCACCATGCCTGTTTTTTTTTTTTTTTTTTTTTGTTTGTTTGTTTTGGGTGGTACTGAGAATTGAACCTTGGGCCTCACACATGATGCTAAACAAGCACTGTGCCCCTGAGGTATATTCCCAGTCCTGTCTTCCAAGTTTTATGTGGAAAGTATTGATTACCTAAGGCAGGGGCCTATCTAATCCTTCTATCTCCTCTTAGTGCCAAGTTTAGTGACTTTCTAGTAACAGTTGCTCTGAAATACGCATAGCTTATTAAATAATGATCTAGGAGAATCTTAAGAGTATCAAACCCAAAGTCACTTTGAAAATTTAGCTTTTGTACCAGCTAGAAGAATATTGGCTGTTTTCACCTCCAACCTCCACACACCTAAAGTCCTGTGGACAGCAAAGGCCAGCAGACTCTGGAGGCCCCAATGGAGATATTTTCCACCTTCCCCACTGTGATCTCTTCCCTGACTCTTCAGAGTTTGTGTCAACTAGATTTCCTTGCCCTCTGGCTTTGAGGGGCTGGGAGGTACAGGCGGAAGAACCAGAGAAAACCTGGGGTCTTTATTCCACTGACCAGGCTTCTTGACAAGGCACAAGTTTGGTCATGGTCACTCGGCTCCTGTGCACAGCTCTCTCCTACAGCTGGAATGGTAACAGCCTCCTGACAGCCCTTGTTCCAGGGTGTACCACCATCTCGGATCCCTTAAATTGGTGTCCTCCTGGAACTCGGGACTTTTAAACATCTCTATGTCTGTATGTGTGCAGGAAGTGTGTCTGAATGTAGAGGCCAGAAGATAACCTCAGGTGTCATTCTCCGGAATGCTATCCACTTCCTGGAGACAGGGTATCTCACTGGCCTGGAGCTTCTCCAATTAGGCTAGACTGACTGATAAGCCACAAGCCCCTGGGGCTCCTCCCATCTCTACCTCCCCAGAGCTAGGATTGGCGGCGCCTGGCAGTGACTCTGAACCGTTACTGATCGTCTCCTCAACAACTGCCTTACCTTTCTCCTGCTGCCAGGCTGACCCTGACGGGTGTGACCTGACCCAGTGCTTTTCGAATGCGACTCCCCAAGAAAATCATCTTCAGATCTTGTTAACATTCAGGGACATTAATTCTGACGTTGGAAAGAAATATTTTACTTTCATTGCCAGCATTCTGATTCACAGGCTGCTGTGGGGGCCTAAAATCAATCAATTTTTCCCTTCCTCCCTTCCTTCCTTTCTTCCTTCCTTCCTTCCTTCCACTTTTTTTTTTTTTTTTCGGTTTTTCGAGGTAGGGTCTCACTCTAGCCCAGGCTGACCTGGAATTCACTATGTAGTCTCAGGGTGGCCTTGAACTCACGGCAATCCTCTTACCTCTGCCTCCCGAGTGCTGGGATTAAAGGCGTGCGCCACCACACCCGGCTGCTTCCACTTTTTTTGGGAGTGGGTGGGCACGTTCTCGTGTATCCCAGACTTGCCTCAAATTCCTTATATAGCTGAGAGTGACCTTGGACTTCTAATCCTCCTGCCTCAACCTCTCTAGTGTTGGGCTATTGCAGGTGCTTGTTACCATGCCCAAATTATGCGGTGCTGGGAATTGAACCCAGGGCTTTAGGCATGCTAGGCAAGCACTCTACTAGTTGAGCTATATCCCCAACCATGAAATTCTGTATTTCTAACAAGTTCCCAGGTAACTAGATGATCTACAAGTAGCTTCTTCAGTCCTCAAGACCCACTACATGTTATGGAGTTGTCATCTGTATGTGCTTTATAGAATAAAAGAATGTTTATGAGCTGTTCCCTGCCACACCCATCTTGTAATAATTTACCTCTGAGGCCCCTGCAGGGCTCCAGCGGACCCACGTGGTCACACCAGGATGCTCACGGTGCGCTGGGCTCTTTCATCTCTGGTTTTCTCACTGCCACCACTACCCTGGAGAGTCTCGTCATCTGTGCTTAATATTGTTTATTAAAAACAGCGACTACTGCAACTTCCCAGAAATTGAATTTGTACACGTGAGTATACATTTTTTTTCTTCAGAGATGAAAGTAAAACATTTATTTTCAACATCAGAATCAATTTCCCTCCAAAGGATAATCCTTACTGAGTGAAGGATTGTAGAGAAATTTGTGGTTTGCCGAACGGTAAATCTTATTTGTTCAGATTCTGTAGAGTCTTGTACAAACAGGTTCTGTGTATGAAGGCAAAGCTAAGCTCCAAGAGATTATTCAATGCAAGACTCACTTCATGGCAAACTCTACCAACTCTGCTTGTGAGCAGATCAAGCTGTCAGAAGATGTGAAGTCACTTTTATGTTCAGCTGGGCAATGCGTACATTTTGAATACCTACTGTGTGTCAGACACTGCTTCTCTTTGCAGGACATGATTATGCAAAGCCAAATCTTTTATTAATTTCAAATCTGAATGACTGAATAGTGAATAAATTGAGTGAATTTAGGTAGATGCTAGCCTGTATTGAACTATTTTGCTAGCCATGCAAAAAGGATTTACTACGCCAATTAACAGGTCAGTCAACAAGCATGTTAATAATAATAATAAAACAAACAAACAACAAAAAAAAAGACAAAGAGCAACTACTTGGCTGGGAGAGTCAGCTCAGTGTTAAATGCTTTTTGATCAGAAAGCCTGAAACCAGGTTTCAGAACCCCAGAACCCACATAAAGCCTGACAGAGTGACACAAGTGTCTAATCCCAAATGTACCTATGACGAGGGGAGGTGGAGTCAGGAGAATCCTGAAGCTTTTGGGCCAGCTAGTTTGGAGTTTCCATTAGCAAATAAGAGAGTCCCTGTGTCAAACAAGCTGGAAGGCAAAGATGGACACCTTGAGGTTGTCCTTTGACCTCTACACGCACGCCCCCATACACACACACCAAAATTTTACAAAGCTATTTATTTATTTAAGACACAAAGAGAGTGACTTTGGGCACACTAAGGCCTCTTGCCACTGCAAATGAACTCCAGACCCATGCTCCATTTTGTGCGTCTGGCTTTACCGTGGGTACTGGGGAATGCTAGTAGGCTTTGCAAGCAAGTGCCTTTCAACCCTGCAGCTCCTTTAAAAGCTCTTTAAGGGCTGGAGAGATGGCCTGCAAAGCCTAATGACCCAAGTTTGATTCCCCAGTACTCATGTAAGCCAGATGCACAAGGTGGTACATGTGTTTAGAGTTTGTTTGCAATAGCTAGAGGCCCTGGTACACCCATTCTTCCTCTCTCTGTCTCTCAAATAAATTAAATTAAATAAGGAGGGTCTAAAAGAAAGCTAGTTAAGATATGAAATGGGGGCTGGAGAGATTGCTTAGTGGTTAAGGCGCTGGCCTGCAAAGCCTAATGACCTGAGTTTGATTCCCCAGTACCCACATAAAGCCAGATGCAGTGGTGTATGCATCTGGAGTTTGTTTGCAGCGGCTGGAGTCCCTGGTGCACCCATTCTCTCTCTCATTCTCTCTCTCTCTCTCTCTGTGCAAATAAATAAATAAATAAATATTTTTTAAAGATATGAAAAGGCTGCGCATGGTGGGGCACATCTTTAACCCCAGCACTCAGAGGCAGAGGCAGAAGTATTGCTGTGAGTTTGAGGCCACTCTGAGACTGCATAGTGAATTCCAGGTCAGCCTGGGCTAGAGTGAGACCCTACCTTGTAAAACAAAACAAAACAAAATTTAAAAAAAAGATATAAAGTGAGGGGCTAGGGAGATGGGCTTGCAGGTAAAGGTGCTTGCTTGCAAAGCCTAATGGTTCAAGTTCAATCCCCCAGTACCTACATAAGGCCAGATGTTCAAAGTGGTACATGAATCTGGAGTTTGTTTGCAGTGGCAAGAGGCCCTGGTACACCCAGTCTCTCTACCCCTCCCTCTCTGTCTTCTCTCTGTGTGTCCTTACAAATAAATAACAAACAAAATCCAGGTGTGGTGGCTCACCTTTAATCCCAGCACTTGGGAGGCAGAGGTAGGAGAATCAGTTTGAGGCCAGCCTGGCACTGCAGAGTGAGTTCCAGATTAGCCTAGGTGAGAGAGACCCTATCTTGAAATAAATAAACAAGCAAAAACCCAAATAAAATATTTTTTAATAATATATGAAATAATTTTCAAGAACTCTCATGTTTTTGGAAGGTTAGATTTTGACAATACAGGCACTAATTGATTAATGATATTGATTGCAGTGCTAATTAAAACATTCTTCTAAAAATAATGTGATCCAAGTGTATCCTGGCACAAAAACTGAAATTGAGCCAGAGTAGTTGGATTTTTCAGGCCAGTGCCTTAACTGCTGAGCCATCTCTCCAGCTCGGCTTTTTAGTTTTGACCAATATACCACACTAATGTTCAGATGTTAACATTTTAAAAATCCAGTTATGGGCTGGAGGGATGACTTAGCAGTTAAGGTGTTTGCCTACAAAGCCAAAGGACCCTGGTTCAGTTCCCCAGAACACACAAAAGCCAGGTGCACAGGGGGGCGCATGCATCTGGAGTTCGTTTGCAGTGGCTAGAGGCCCTGGTGCACCCATTCTCTCTCTCTCTCTTTCTCTGAGTCTCTTGAATAAACAAAACTTAAAAAAAAAAATCCAGTCAAAGTGCATATGGAAACTCTAAATTATCCCTGCAACTTTTCTGTAGGTTTGAAATCATTCCAAAGTGTAAAAGTTGTTGCAATAATTCCTGCACATTCATGAGGTCCAACAACGCCTAATACCAACAACAGAAGCTGGTGCAGGATTGGAGTCCTACCAGGGATTCGATTTGCATGAAGATGCAGGAGATACCATGAGCCCCAACTTCAGGTCCTTGTGCAAGTTGTAAAAGAATTGAAAATGTGGACTCAGAGAAGGGTAAATGATAAGATTTATTTTGGGGAGACTTGAGCTAAGAGGGAAAGCAAAGCAGGAAAGCAGAAAGAAATTCTCCTGAAATGTCTCATCCTGGGGGGGAATGCGGGCCGAGAGACCAGAAAAATCTCTCTCACAGAGGGAAAAGTCTCTCACAGGGGAGGAAGCCTCTGCTGGAGGGAAGAAAGGCAGAAGGGGAAGCAAAGTGCAGAAGGCGTGAACACTGCCATGAAAGGACCTCCCCATGTGTCTCAGACCCATTTATATGAGCCAGACATCTAATTAGAACGAGCCTTATCATGGACGCAGATGCTGTGTAGGGAGAAACCTGGTTGGTGAATTGGCTCAAGAGGGACACTGACTCCAGAAGAGTCTAGCCACTAAGCCTCCGAAACTGAGGAAGAAACAGGAAGCTCTTACTGTTGCTAAGAAGGAATTACGAGGTTGTTGTTTTCAGCCATCCTGAATTAGATTGGATCAGATGTAAGTTTTAGTCCTGCCAAGACAGGTAAGGTGGCATCCAAGATTCTGTGAGCCAGTCCCTAACTACCTATCAGGAAAAGGCTACCATGCTCCTAATCAATATCAAAGCTACTTATTGAACAATACTCTTGTTGGCACAATACCCTAGACTTACGTTCAGAATGTTATGAAGTAGGTGTGGTTATTATCTTTGTAATTATTATCTGCACGGTTTCCACCGTGGCATGAGCAACTTGATCACGGATGCACAGATAAGGAATTGACAGCGTGACACGGACTGTGTAAGCACAATGCCTGGCCCTTCAGAAATTCTTCAGCTACACTGTCTTAACTTCTTACTTTGAGTTTCTCTCTGTTAAAAAAAAAAAAAAGAAGGGCTGGAGAGATGGCTTAGCGGTTAAGCGCTTGCCTGTGAAGCCTGAGGACCCCAGTTCAAGGCTCGATTCCCCAGGACCCGCGTTAGCCAGATGCACAAGGGGGCGCACGCATCTGGAGTTCGTTTGCAGTGGCTGGAGGCCCTGGTGCGCCCATTCTCTCTCTCTCTCTTTGTCTGCTTCTTTCTTTCTCTGTCTGTCCCTCTCAAATAAATAAATAAAAATAAAAACAAAAATTTAAAAAAAAAGAAGAAGAAGAGTTATTCCTTACTCAGATTGGCACTCATTTTTCAGCTGAATTGATGCTACACGGAAATTCAACTATTTGCACTGAACCTTTCATAACCAGAGTTATTTTGAAAGCAACGAAGTTTAATTGGAGGCCAAAGCCTCTGTCTTTCTGCTTTGTTAAATTAGGCTGTTGTTTTCCTGAATGAGGTGGTCGAAGGCCTGGGGGAGGCCTCCTGTCCAAGGGGCATGGGCTACTTCCAGTGCTTCACTGAAGGCCCCTTCCCCTTGGCTCCTGTCTTCTGTTGGCTATCATGTGCTCACCTTGGAATATTGAACCTGAGGACTACCAGTCGCCCAGCACTTCTAGTTGGGCTTTGACACTGGGCTTATTCAGAAATGGAAAATGGTAGCATGTGACATTATGGTACATGGGTCAGAGGTAAAGAAAGCCAACTGTATATGGAGAGAGAGAATGAGAATGAATCTAGAATACTGTTTGTCCCTGAATATTATTTCAACTGGTCTAGTGAGGTGGCCATGAAGGCCTCATTCATGTTAAACACTGGGCACTGTTTCTCACAGGCACAGAATCTGTTCACAACCCCTCATGGCATTACTCAGGTACACCCCTTGGTACATTCTCAGGGTCTGTGGAGCCCAGTCAGATTTTGTCTTGAGTTAATCCATCACTCATTCTTCTGTGGAGAGAGAGAGACAGACAGAAAGATCATACTGCAAGATTCCTGCCCTTGCCCTTCTTCCCCCACAGTAGCCAGAGAGCATTGTGTATTTGTGACTCAGTCCTGTTCTCTGTAGAGGATTCTGCCAGTGCTAGACCTGAGGTTCTCTGGGCTGTTTTGAGCCAGAATCAGATGGGAAGTGGGGAAAGAGGAAAAGTGGCACTGACTACTGAGAAAGTTCTTTGGAGACCATGATGGGGGGGGGGGGGCAGGTACTGTGAGAGACGCATAAGAACAACAGAAGAATGAGAGAAGTGCAGGAGCCTCTCTCCCATTTGTTGTTTCATAGTTTGAGTTATCTGTGGTCAGCCACAGGCTGAACATATTAGTGGGAAATTTCAGAAATAAACATAAAATAAGTTTTAAATTGCCATGCTGAAAAGTGGGATGAAATTTTGCACCCTCCCAGGAATCTTTCCTCTCAGGATATGAATCATCCCTTTGTCCAGCAAATCCATACTGATGGTGTGTGTGTGTGTGTGTGTGTGTGTGCGCGTGTGTGTAAGAAAAAGCAGGGAGAGGGTTGCTTACATAGTTGCTATTACAGTATAATAATTCTACATTTTTATTAGTATTAGTTATTACTGCTACTCTTTTGTACCTAACTTCTAAGTTAAATTTTATCACAGGTATGGGCATATAGGAAAAACAGTATCTATTGGGCTCACTATTGTTATTCCTCATTTCTACAGGGGTCTTTGACCATAGCACATGAGAAAAAATGGAACTTATTGAAATATCATTCCACCCTGTATATGCCCTTTCCAGTGCTCAGAAAATGTAGATAAAGAACCCCAAAGAATCTTTTTGATTGTCAAACAGTATTTTTGTCACTGAGAATCCCTGCCTTCTCTGAGATTGGGCCACATTAGAGTGCCCAGTCTCTACAGAGATGCAAGGGCTGTGTAGCACAATAGATAGAGTCCTTGCCTGTGTGCTCAAAGCCTGGGTCCCGTCCTTAGCACCACATAAACCCAGTGTGGTGCACAAGCCTAAAATCCTAGGCCTCAGGAGGTTGAGGCAGGAGGATGAGGAGTTCAAGATCATTCTTGGCTACATAGGAAGGTCAAGGCCAGTCTGCAAAACATGAGACTCTGTCTCAGAAACCAAAATAAGATGTAAGCATTGCATGCCACCCTCCTCTTCCCTGTGATGGCCATGCCGGCCCCCTCCACTGACAGCATTCCCCTGAGCACTGCAGTCCTCACTGGTAACCTCTGGAGCATTTGTCTGTGGCCAGTTCTGCAGTGATAATCCTTCAGGTTCAAGGTCCCAGGTGCTTTCTGCTCGTTATTTAATCCTCAGAACTCCAGGAGGGAGGTTTCTGTTCCCACTCTACTCTCAGCTCAGAGAAATCAGTAACGTATCTAAGTTCTTACACTTAGAAAATAACAATAGAACTATAATAAGTCCAGATCTGTTTGATTCTGAAATGGTTGTAATTATTGTCACTCAAAAAATAATTCTCATTATACAAAACATATCTACTTATTAAATTGCTATGATTTATTTGTATTATAGTAGTGGGGTCATATTTGCCTGCTACAGACACTTGCTACAACATCTGGCTTTTTACATGGGTTCAGAGAATCCAAACTGAGATACTCATGCTTGCCTGACAAGTGCCTTATCCACGGACCCATCTCCTCAGTCTTTTTTTTTTTTTCTCTTTCTTTTTGATGTGCCTTAGTAAGACAGGCTAGGGTCTGACAGTAGCCTTCAGCCTGACCCAATCTGTTCACCTGGTGTCCTAAGGTATCTCTATGCCCACAAACAACAGGAGCATCTCTTTGGTGGTCCTTTGTAGGAGCCTGACATTCAAAACAATGTTTCCAGCATTAGAGCACCAATAGAGGAGTTGTGTCTAAGATGAGGAGCCTGGATATGAGCAGTTTCCATCATGATAGCAGCTCTTGAACTTGGCTTCAGAATCACCTGGGCAGTTGGTTAGACTGCTAGCATCTTCCTAAAGACTTGTTAAAAACCAGCAAACAGAACCTCCTGGGGGTTCTGTTCCACTATAAACACTGTAAGAAACTTGAATAGTTTATGAATCATGTGCCCTTGCAGACAGAGGATGATGACTAAGTTTTAATACTAATGTGTGCTTTTCCTGAAAAAGAACAACAAAAATAACAAGAGGCCCTCAGATCAGAGACAGTCAAAGTCAAACACAAGCGTCCCCACTACAACGGGGGTCAAACAGGATGTGCCTCAGATGGAGTCTGCTAATGCAAACAGGATCTGGGGAGAAATAGCAATTTTTCCTTTTCCCTCTGAACCTCAATCAGACCAGTTCCGGAAACAGTCCTGATTAGAGCATAATTGATTTGGACTAGGAGAGGGAAGTGGCCGGGTCTGTGCTCCTCCTTCCTGAACTAGGCAAGCTGTGCAGCATTAGTGGACTCTTCCCTGCTCCAGAACAGGGCAGTAGGACACGTGCTGGTCTTCCACCAATGCTCACAACCTAGGAAAGCTTGCATAGTGCTGACAGAGCCCACCATATTGTAGAAAAACAGCAGGGCATTTCGATCCAGTACCCACGAGAGAGAACAAACCCCAGGCATTTTTGTTACATAAATACTCACTCTTTGGTCACACAGGATTTGGGGTCTTTTGCTGGTCAGGAAACGATTATGTATTACTTTCAAAGCCAAATCAGTTATTCTAGTTTAAACAAGGATTTCTAAACACTTTGCTTCTTTTTTTTTTTTTTTCCATAACACACATCATAGAGTGACTTTAATTCAAATTTATCAGGGATTGAAAAGACAAACCAAATAAACAAGAAAAATCCCATCTTCCCAGAAGGCCAGGAGGAAATGAATGGAGCTAGTGAAGGATCCCAGCAGGGGTTTTTGGACAGTGTGCTGGCCTCCTTACTTTGTAGAGGCTCTTTGCTCTTTTGGCTCCCGTCTGTGTCAATACCGTACTGAGCTACAAAGAGGTCACCACCCAACCGAGCAACGCTGCTTTGCCCAGGCATCTTTTAGATCCACGCTGTACATTCTACTTCCTGAATCTATTATTTCCCGAGATCAGTTCTTACACTGCAGCTATCCAGGGCAGTGACAACACTGCACCGGTTGTGCTGCTCCAGGGCAGCTGTGGCTCGCAGGGAAGCACCGGCATCTGGTCATGATGGAGAAGCGGAAGATGGTTATTGCCCAGCTCCAAATGCCTTTTGCTTGTTTGCCATCTCACTGTGCTCTTCGCAGACCTGGAGCTAGTATCTTTCATGCTCTAAAAAACAATTAAGGGGATGGAGGGAAGGCTCAGTGATTAAAGGTGCTTGTCTACAAGCTTGTCTGATAGCTCGGGCTCGATTCCCCAATATCCAGGTAAAATCCAGATGTACAAAGTACACATGCATCTGGAGTCCATTTGTAGTGGCAAGAGGCCCTGGCTTGTCCACTCTCTGCCACCCCCCCCCCAACACACACACTTGCAAAAAAAAATAATGACAATAAAAAACAACTGAGAAGCTGGGGAGATGTCTCAGTGGGTAAAGTGCTTGCTACACAAGCAGGAGGACCTGAATTTGGATCCCCAGAACCCACATAAAAGCCTGGCATGGAGACACACGCCTGTAATTCGAGTGCTGGGGAGGTGGACACAGGAAGATCCCCAGGGCTCACTGCTAGCTAGTCTAGCCCTGTTATTGAGCTCAAGGTTCAGGAAAAGACCCTGCTTCAAAAACAATAAGGTGGATCTGAGTGTGGTGGCACACACCTTTAATCCCAGCACTCAGGAGGCAGAGATAGGAGGATCACCATGAGTTTGAGGCCAGCCTGAGCTAGACTGAGACTCTACCTCAAAAAATCAAAAAGAAAAAAAATTAGGTGAAGAATGATTAAGAACCCAACATCAGGGCTGGAGAGATGGCTTAGCAGTTAAGGAACTTACCTATAAAGCCAAAGGACCTAGGTTCGATTTCCCAGGACCCACGTAAGCCAGATGCCCAAAGTGGTATATGTGTCTGGAGTTCATCTGCAGTGGCTAGAGGACCTGGTGCACCCATTCTCTTTCTCTGTTTCAAATAAATATTTTTTATTTTGTTTTGTTTTTCAAGCTAGGGTCTCACTCTAGCCCAGGCTGACCTGGAATTCACTATGGAGTCTCAGGGTGGCCTCCAACTCATGGCAATCCTCCTACCTTGGCTTCCCAAGTGCTGGGGTGGCCCAGCTTCAAATAAATAAATATTTTTAATATATATATTTGTTTACTTATTTGACAGAGAAAGAGGGGGAGAGAGAGAGAGAGAGAGAGAGAGAGAGAGAGAGAGAGAATGAGCATGCCAGGGCCTCCAGCCACTGCAAATGAACTCCAGACACTTGCGGCCCCTTGTGCATCTGGCTAACATGGGTCCTGGGGAATCGAATCTGGGTCCTTTGGCTTTGCAGGCAAACGCTTTAACCACTAAGCCATCCCTCCAGCCCTAAATAAATATTTTTTGAAGGCCCAATATCAACCCTTGGCTTCCACATGCATGCACCCATGTGTATGTGCACACTCACATGCATTCACACGCATGCTAACATGAACACATACATGCACATCACACACATACACACACATACAAATTGAATAGTCAAGTGTAGTGATACTTGTACAGTACTTTGGAGGCAGAGACAGGAGGATCTCTAGTTCAAAGCCGACTTGGGCTATGTCATAAGACTCTATCTCAAAAAAACAAAAAAAGAAAAAGGAAGATAGCATCAATCAATATCCAGTCACCTACAGAATTTTAAGCAGAAGTCCCACAGAAAGGCCTGTTGATAAAAATCTAAGGTTTTGGCCGGGCATGGTGGCGCACACCTTTAATCCCAGCACTTGGGAGGCAGAGGTAGGAGGATCATGGTGAGTTCGAGACCAGCCTGAGACTACATAGTGAATTTCAGGTCAGCCTGAGCTAGAGTGAGACCCTACCTAGGAAAAAAAAAAAACAACCAAAAACCTAAGGTTTTCTGCCCTATCACAGGAGCTGTATGCCTCTGTCCTCCCTCCCCCCTCGCCCCGCCCCTGAACTCCCTTCAAAGGCATCAGATACACACAAGTTCTTTCAAGTACTTCGGACTGAACTCACATGTCCAAACCTCCCTGGCTGTGGAGACCCGGTTGGCTTCTCCAGCACTGTTGACTTTGGTCTGGATGTTTATCCATTCATTTTTCAGACCTCCAGTCGCTTGTTTATCTTGGCCATCCCTTTCCAGGCTGAGACTTCCCACACCCTGCCATCTGGCACCCTCTCTGGTTTCATTCCCACAGTCCCAGCGCAGAGTAGAAACCCCAGCGGAAGGGAGCTCGGATGCAGCACGGGGTCCCGAGGACTCTGTGCCCTGGTCCTCCTGCAGGACACAGAGGCATAGGAAGAATTTTTGGAGACGACCCTTAATTTTTTTTTTTCAATTTATTTGAGAGAGAGAGAGAGAGAGAGAGAGAAAAGCAGATAGATCGAATGGGCATGCCAGGGCCTTCAGCCACTGCAAACAAACTCCAGACACATGTGCCACCTCGTGCATCCGGCTTGTGTGGGTCCTGAGGAATCTAACCTGGGTCCTTTGGCTTTACAGGCAAGAGCTTTAACCGCTAAGCCATCTCTCCAGCCCCGGTGTTTCCTTTTTTTGCCCTTTCTTTTTGCTTTTCAATCCTATCACTGAAATTTTGACTTGCATCCTTAGACTTTATAAGTTTGCTTTAGGCAAGGTTGCATGAAAAAAAACAAAAAAACAAACTATGGGGCTGGAGAGACGGTTTAGCAGTTAAGGCGTTTGCCTGCAATGCCAAAAGACCCAGGTTGGATTCCCCAGGACCCACGTAAGCCAGATGCACAAGGTGGCGCATGCGTCTGAAGTTCGCTTGCAGACTTAGCAAACAAAAATGTGGCGTTGCCCCCACTGAGACACGTCAATCCGTTGTTACTTATCTGAAATTCATAGTTGACAGGGCATCTTGTATTTCCTCTTCCCTAGGTGAGGGACTCAGCAACAGAGAGAAATGAGCTAGCACGATGGAGCAAGCGCAGCTAAGTCCCGGGCAAAGCCATATGGCACTGATTAGCGGCACTGCAGCGTTGTGAGCAGAGTGGGTCTGGGGTGCTGGGCAACCAAAGAGGGCTACGTAGAGGGGGCGGGGCTCTCTGGTCTGGCAGAGCTGGTAGTCAATGGCTTCTAGGCTACATGAGGGATTGACAGAGGCAGGAACAGAGCCAGCCACTTCTAAAGAGCCCTCCTCAGCATGGAAACAGTTTCACAGGACAGAGCTGGAAGAAAGGGGCAAAACCCTTTGATTTTGGTCTTGAGAGTGCAGGAAATAGCGAGCTGTCATAACATTAACCCAGATTGGCCAAAGCAGCTCAGTTCCCACAAGGCTGGAGGCTTCCGTGCCCGTTCTCAGTCTCCTGTTAGAGGGCATGGCTAAGAGAGAATGGAACTTCGGAGGCCTTAGACGCCCCGGGGAGAAGCAGATGAGGTGCACTGAAACACGAGGAGAGTCTGGGCTGTGCTGTAGAAAAGAAAACCGTGTACAACTGCCATCTCAAGAGACGCTCCCTCACAAGCCGGGGGCTGCTCTAACTCCACCACGTGGGAGTGGGCCCCTGGAGAGCCGCAGGGGCATTGCACACGGCAGAACATTCTTCCCATGCCTGTCCGCGGCAGGCCCTGAGGATCCACGACATAACTTCATTCGCACAGTTTTCCCACTTCACGTGGAAACCCTCCTTTAATAGAAGAAGAAACAGAGGTCCTGAGCGGTCAGGTTATTCATGGTCACCCAGTTTAGCAGGTGGGAGAGCTCAGAATTCAAATTCAGTCTGAATGATAGTTTGAGTTAGGAGTCCTCCACAAACTCATGTCCTCTGAATGCTTGGTCTCTAGCTGATGGCAGTTTGGGGGGGGGGATGGAGCCTTGCTGGTGGAGGTGTGTTGTTGGGATGGGCTTCCCGGCCCCTGGGCTGGAATTCAGCTCACTCTCCCGCTGCTGTTTTCCACCTGCCGTAACAGAGGTGATGTCCAGCCTCTGCGTGTGCTGTGCTTTCCTCTGCCGTCATGGAGCTTTCCCTTGAGACTGTAAGCCGAAATAAACCCTTTCCTCCCACCAGCTGCTTTTGGCTGGGGGCTTTGCACCAGCAACAAGAAGACAACTGTAACAGGCTGGTTAGAGTTCAAATTCAATTTCCTTTCTCCTCTAGCACCCTGACTCTGACATGAGTTAATTTTCTACTAGGATTTTTTTTTTTTTTTTTTTAAAGACAGGGTCTCACTGTGCAGCCTTAGCTGGTGGCCTGGAACTCACTATATGGACCAGACTGGCCTTGACTTTGCCTCTGGTGCCTGAATGCTGGCATTATGGTGTGTACTAGCACCACATCTGGCTCTGTCAGTAATTCTTTTTTTTTTTTTTTTTTTTTTTTTTCTTGGTGGCCTTGAACTCAAGGTGATCCTCCTACCTCTGCTTCCCAAGTGCTGGGATTAAAGGCGTGCACCACCATGCCTGGTTCTGCCAGTCATTCTTAAGGAATCAGCTTGGCTACCTTTGTGTAAGGGACATGATCATGCTCTTACCATGCTGGTGGGTTCTTTCTGGTTCCAGGACTATGCCGGGTACCCAGGTCTTCCTTCCAACAGCGCGGTGTGCTGTTGAGCCTTTGATTCCACCCTGTGTCCTTGGGAGGGTAAACTTCTCCCTCGCCCCCACTGTGCTCTCATCCACATCCTGGGCATCTTTTGCTAGAGTGCCAGGCGACACCTCGGCACCACACATGACCCGAGAGGCTTCCTTCAGTCTGGGTTAATGACTTCAGAGACTCCATCTTTCCCTAAACCCTAGGATTTGGTGTCTCCACCAAAGAAAGGAAGGGGAATAAGATGCATCTATCTAAAAGAACTTTCCAGGTGCAGGAACAAAATCCAGATGGATTATAGTCAGGACAGGCTGGCCTCTAGCTTTTGCAGAAGTCTAGAAGGGAATACAGCACGACACATCCAACCACCAAGAGCCAAAGACTGAAGTCAAAGGGCTAGAAAAACAGCCTATCTAATTTATGGGGACATGTTTTTCCAGCAGCCCTGGACTGGAGCTGTGATTGCCTCCTGCAGGCATTTGTGACCTCCTCCCTCCTCCCTCCCCCTTCCCCACCGCAGCTCAGGGCTTTCCCTTGCAGCTGACATATGGTTTGCAGCAGGAAGCGCGAAATCCCAGGAATGACTGGAGACTCGGGTTTCAGACTCCAGAGGGACTCAGGTGAGCTATAAGGAATGACTTTTGTTTCCAATAAAAACAGAGTTGAAAAGAGGGAGTGTAGTGACCTCTTCTTTGGAATGAGGTAATTAGTTCTCCAGACACTCCCACCAGTTTCCTGGGCAACAAAATCAATGTAGTGTTGATAGAAAAACCAGGAATAAGAAATTGGCTAAAATTACAGATTTTTTTTTTAAGAAATAGAGTTCCAATTCAAACATAAAACAAAACAATATCAAGCATCTCTCTCTCTCTCTCTCTCTCTCTGTCAATCTCTCTCTCTCTCACACAGAGTTAAACCTGTGTTTTTATTTTTTGGTTTTTCGGGGTAGGGTCTCACTCTGGCCCAGGCTGACCTGGAATTCACTAGGTAGTCGGTGGCCTTGAACTCTCGGTGATCCTCCTACCTCTGCCTCCCGAGTGCTGTGATTAAAGGCATGTGCCGCCATGCCCGGCTTTCCCTGTACTATTTTGACGTGTGTTCATGTGTGTGACTGAGAGCAGCATACGTATGGAAGTCAGAGGACAATTTCGAGTCAGTCCTTGCCTTCCATCTTGTTTGAGGGTTCTCTTGTTTAGATGTGTTCTCCAGGCTAGCTGGCCAGTGAGTGGAAAATTCCCGTCTCTGACTCTTCTCATTGCCGGCTTCGTGGGGGAAGCCTGCTACAGTGTTCTGCTTTTGTGTGGGTCCTCAGGCTCTGAACTCATATACCCATACTTGTAGCACATGTTCCATCCATCTTTTGGGGGGTGAGGGAGTGTGTAGTATGTGGTGTGTGTGGAGGGGGGAGGAGTTTATGCACATGTGTGTGCAGATATGCACACACAGAGGCCAGAGGAAAACATCAGGTATCTTTCTCTATCATTCTTCTGCCTATTTGGCAGTTAGTTTGGCTGACCAGGGAATCCCAGTGATTGATCCTCCTGTCTTCACCCCCTTGGGATAGGGTTACTGGCTATGAGTCCATGTTCTTTTTACATGGTTGCTGAGGATTGAACTCAGGTCCTCATGCCTACGCAGCAATTGCTCTTACCCACTGAACCATCTCCCCATACCTGAAGTTCTACTTTTTAATTTAATTTATTTTTATTTTATTTTATTTTTTATTTTTTTGGTTTTTCAAGGCAGGGTCCCACTCTAGCCCAGGCTGACCTGGAATTCATTATGTAGTCTCAGGTTGGTCTCAAACTCTCGGCATTCCTCCTGCCTCTGCCTCCCGAGTGCTGGGATTAAAGGCGTGCACCACCACGCCCATCTTATTTTTTTATTTTTTAGAGAGAGTGAGAGAAAAAGAGAGAGTGAGAGAGACAAAGAGAGAGAATTGGCATACCAGGGCCTCAGCCACTGAAATCCAACTCCAAACACTTGTGCCACCTAGTGGGAATGTGTGACCTTGCACTTGCCTCATCTTTGTGTGTCTGGCTTAAGTGGGATCTGGAGAGTCAAACATAGGTCCTTAGGCTTTGCAGGCATGTGCCTTAACTGCTAAGACATCTCTCCAGCCCCCAAGTTCTACTTTTCAAAATATTTTTTATTTATTTATTGGAGAGAGAGAAAGAAGGAGAGAGAAAGAGGCAGATAGAATGGGTGTATCAGGGCCTCCAGCCACTGCAAACAAACTCCAGATTAATGCACCACCTTGTGCATCTGGCTTATGTGGGTCCTGGAGAATTGAACCTGGGTCCTTAGGCTTCTCAAGCAAGTGCCTTAACCACTAAGACATCTCCCCAGCCCCAGGTTCTACTTTTTTTAATGTTATTTATTTGTGTGTGTGGGGGGTGAAGAATGGGTGCACAAGGGCCTGTAGCTGCTGCATACGAACTCCAGATGCATGAGCCACTTTATGCATCTGGCTTTACTTGTGTACTGGGAAATTGAACTGGGGTCCTTAGGCTTTGCAGGCAAGCACCTTAACTGCCAAGCCATCTCTCCAGCCCACCACGTTCTATTTTTTTAATGACCAACTTACAAAGAGGTAAGTGGTGAGATTGCAGCAGAAATTCTACTCCGTGTACTTCTGAATTTTGGATTAAAATCAAAGCCTCTTTCCTTCCCATTCTCATCAGGGCAGCTGGAGATCTTTCCATAACCTGAGAATATAGAGTTCAGGGTCAAACTCCCTGGTCTCCTCTTGCTTCTCACCATAGCTCATCACTTAAGATGCCATAGACTGCAACATGCATCATAATTTTTGTTTGTTTGTTTGTTTTTGTTTTTCAAGGTAGGATCTCACTCTAGCCCAGGCTGACCTGGAATTCACTATGTAGTTTCAGGGTAGCCTCGAACTCACAGCAATCCTCCTACCTCTGCCTCCCGAGTGCTGGGATTAAAGGCGTGCGCCACCACGCCTGGCTCTAATGCATCATAATTTTAAGCATCATTAAGAAAGAAAGAAAGCTGCCTGCTAAATGATGATACAGTGTGACTATGCCATCAATTGTAGGGCATATCCTATTTTCTTTTCTTTCTTTTTTTTTTTTTTCTTTTTTTTAGACAGGGTCTCATGTAGCTCAAGTTGGCCTCAAACTTGGTATGTAGCTGAGAATGACCTTGAATTTTGATCCTCTTGCCTCTGCCTCCCCAGTGCTGAATTACAGGCATGCGCCATCATACCCAGTTTATGCAGCACTGGGCAGGCACGTTACCCTCTGAGCCACACCTTAGCCCTACTCATCCAAATTTTAATGATGCTAAAATGTGACAAAAGTGTTATCTTTGATAGAATAGGCTATTTTTGTAAGAAGTTGAATCTCTTACTTGACCTCTCTCTGTTACATCCTCCCATCTTAAAAATGAGAATAATAATGGTACCTGCCTCATGAGGTTGCTGTGAGGATTTAGAGTTGGTTCATATAAATGCTCAGAACATACCTGTCCACACGATAAAGTGTTCAATTAACTACTGCTACTCTTCACTATTATGCACTGCTCGTGTGGATCCACAGAGACATACTCAGTTGAAGTGTGGAAGCTTTCCTGCTTGTGATTCTGCTGGGGGGAAAAGTCATGAAGCAACACTCACTCTTGGCCGACCATGATTTTAGAGAAACAGAAGCCAGCCAAGTTGGGAGAGTGGCAACAGATCATTTCTCTGGTGTCTGGATGATTTCTTTCTTTTTTATGTTTTTAATTTTTTAAATATTTATTTCCAAGGGGAGACAGAGAATGAGCACAGGGCTTCTAGCCAGTGCAAACAAACTCCAGACACAGGTGCCACTTTGTGCACCTGGCTTTACGTGGGTACTGGGGAATCGAACCCAAGTCCTTAGACTTTGCAGGCAAGCACCTTAACCACTGAACCATCTCTCTAGTCCCTCTAGGTGATTTCTTCAAGTACACCATGGCTCCCCAAGAACACCACCAGGCTGGCAACTGTGTTGTTGTGGGAATGGTGTTTTTTTTTTTTTTCCTTGGTGATGCTCTTGTGGATTACTTTTGCCAAGTTTTTTGTTGCTCTAAGCACTTCCTGGAGCCACCCCAGCCACTGGAGAATTCTGACCTCAGAGGGATGCCAGGCGGGGTCGGTACAAACAATCCGTGCTGTGCATGGGCCAGATGGTTCTACACAAGCAAATGCTGCTAATTCATCCACACGGAGTTAGGAGATTCCCCAAGTTCAGGCCTAAGGAATGGAAAAATGAAGAGCTCTGTCTTGATATGCAATCCCATCTTGATGCAACCTGGTTTTACAAGTAGATGAACATGGACGCAAATGAGATTCCCCAAGCGATTGTTGGTTTGACGAAGATGGCCCAGAAATAAAAGCCACAGGGGCAAGGCTCCAAGCCCACATATGTTTCCCAGTCTCCTGGAAGCCCTTGCATTGTGTTGTTGTTCTTAGCCTTCTGCTATCCCTAACTTCCTCATGAGGTTATTGAAGAAATAGACACTTGGATGATTAGAATGTCATCTAGCTGGCACTCGTTTAAAGACACATGGCAGTTTTTACAGCCAACCAAGTTGGATCAAAAAAGGAACTACGTGGGTGTTGGCACACAGGAGTTGATGGTGCCTAGATACAGAATTTGAGGAGCTCTGGAGACGTATGTCCTATTCTGTCTTGAATGACCCAAGTGTTAACTTTTTGCCCTTGTTTGGTTCATAGGTTCCTTATCTATAGAGCACCTTTGAGCTCTTAGTCCCTATAAGCAAGGAACTTTAGTAATGTTTAAATGACACATGATGGTTCATTGTGTGTGTCATTTATCTAGGCTGGCTCAGTTGCTTGGTCACACACAAGTGCAGATGCAGTGATGCTGTTTTGCAGATATGGTCCACACATAGTTGGCTGACTTTAAATAAAGCAGATTCTTCTCCCCAGTGTGGGTGGGACTCACCCAGTCAGTTGAAAGCAAAGACTAAGGTTTCCTGGAGAAAAAGGAATTCTGTTAAGTCTTGAACATTCCTGCCTGGGTTGAAGACCTGCTCTGAGCCTGCAACACTAGCTCTTATTTGAAGTGGCAGCCTACTAGCTGGTGCTATGGATTTCAGGTCTGCCAGCTCCTATAATCACACACACATACTTTAAAAGAACAAATCTCTCTCTCTCTCCCTCCTTTTTTTTTTTTTTTAAATATTTTACTTATTTATTTATTTGCAAGCAGAGAGAGAGAGTGTGTGTGAGTATGGGCACACCAGGGCCTCCAGCCACTGCAAATAAACTCCAGATGCAGACGCCACTTTGTGCATCTGGCTTAGATGGGTACTGGGGAATGGAACCCAGGTTGTTGGGCTTTGCAGGCAAGCGCCTTAAGTGCTGAGCCATCTCTCCGGCCTTCTCTCTTTCTTTCAGAACCATTTGTATTCACCTTGCACTTGACCTTTCTACCTGACCTTCTCAGCTTTTGGTTTATTTTTCTAAACTTGCCTCAGCCCTCAGCACTATCTTTCTGCTTTAACTTTCCATTTTTGCTCCTAGATGACCATGATTTAAACTTTTGTCTTGGCCCTGGCTGCTGTTTATTTCCCCTGCATAAAACTTCCTCTGATGTGCCTCCAGTCTGAGACCTCATGGATTGACCCAGAGGAACCTGGACGGGTCCCACGAAGCTCAGCTACTTATAAAGCAGCACGATAAAGCAGCACCGTCCACATGCTCAGGGCCTCCAGGGCCTCCACATACTTCTGCTGAGAAGCTACATTCTTTACACAGTGCTCTCACACTTACAAAGGGTTAAAAAAAAACAGCTGGACACATTTCCATCTTCTGGGTGCTGTATTTCTGTTTCATGTCTCAGGAGACGCGTGGTTACAGGAGGACATGTTTGTTAATGAAAAGGCAGTGTGCGCAACCACCTTTTGCTTATTTGCAAGGGTGATTTTTAAAAGTAGGCATAGGTATGTGTGTGTGTGTGTGTGTGTGTGCGTGTGTGCGTGTGTGTGTGAGTGTAATTATTGCACCAAAAGTATTTGCAAAGCTCATAGAGACCCATGGAAAGAAGTTGCTTGGCCAATGCCAAGAATTATTAGAAATACAAGTATTACTATCTTTGGCTCTACTCAAAAAGACTCTTATCATGGAACAAGTGTTTGCCTTTGTAAGAGGCCCCTCACAGGAAGTCTAGGATGCATAAGAACTTCAACACATTGCCTGTCTGTCGAAGTCTAAAGGGTTCTATATATGGTCTCCCAGTCTGTGGTGTGTTTAAGTCATTTAGATATTTTTCTCTGCCTTGTACTCTGGTGGAATCAGACTGGGCTCGTGTTATATAACACCACCCGTGCTCTCTGTAATGAGCAACTTCTGAGGAGGAGGCAGCAGGAGAACAAAGCCACCTGGCCTTTGCCAGCCCCTCTGTGCTCTGCCAGTGCACCTGCAGAGAGCTCCCAGGGCTGGGTCTGGAAGAGAGGCTGCTTATTATGTTTCATTGCGTGAGATGACACAGTGCTTTTCCAGGACAGGCTGGACAAAAAAGTCTCTGCCTTTGTTTCTTAGCCAAGTTTTATCCAAGGACTCCCTGGGCTGAGAGATCACCAAGCAGCTGCCTCATTGAACCCGTGCCTCTCACTCTCACCTCACCTGCTTTGAGAAATGTGACCGACGCAGACAGAGACATGCAATATTTAGAGGACAATCCAGCCATTGGTGTCTCTAGAGCTTGCAGGGTTAAATCAGGCAAGGATCACGTGTTGGTGTTACGCCTCAGTAGAGCGTGTCCATGGTTCATGTTGGAACTGTTGGTGTGTTAAATCAGACTAAAGTTTTGTCACAATGTCTTAGTTATAAGAAAAATATCATTCTCGCGTTTCCTGCCATTGCTAGGGTAGGAGGGGTTATCAGTTAGGGCCCTTTCTGATGATGCAGAAAACCCAATCCATGTTAAGTTTAAGTGGATTAGCCAACTAAAAAGCCATGGCGAGGTTGGCTTCAGGCGTGGCCGGCTACATGATTCAAATCAGGTCATCAGGGCTTGGTTTCTCTCCATCTCTAGGCTCTACCTTCTGTTAGCTTGGCTTCACTTTTAGCCTCCATGTGGTGGGCCCCGGCAGTTCCAGATTCCCCCCGCGTGGTGGGAAGATGGCTGTAATAGTTGCAGCCTGCAGGTGTGTACACTTTCTGTGAGTGCAACAAAACGTGAGGCAAACGAACTTCTCCGGAGGAAAGGATTATTCTGGCTCTTGGTTTCAATCCACGGCCCCTTGGCCCTGTTGCCGTGGGCTTATGGTGACATGGTGCATCATGGTAGGAACACATGGTACAAGAGCTGCTCGCTTCCTGGCAGCCAGAGAACAAAGGGGAGGAGGCCGAGTCTGCATAGATACTGCTGTCAGAGGCCCCGCGGGAAGTTCCTTACACCAGGCCTCGTCTCAAAGCTTCACTGCTCCCAATGACACCACTACAGGCTGGTGCCTTTAACACATGGGCCTCTGGAGGACGGTCATGATCCAAGACATAGCTGGAAGGTTGACAAGTTTTGTTTTCCATAAAGATGCCAGATAGGAAATAGTTGAGGATTTGAGGATCATGTGGATTCTGTGGCAGCTCCTCAAGCCTACTGCAACCGTGTAAAGACAGCTGTAGATCACACGCGGACGAGCCAGTGCGCCTGCGTTCCTGTGGGAGTTTATCTACAGGACCGGGCAGCCGGCCAGAGTGGGTGCACGTGCTCTAGTTTGCTGACCTCCGGAGCTACGGGGCTGCTGTTGGAAAAGGGCTGGCTCAATCAGGAACTATTGGGAGTGGTCAAATGACTGACTTCTTGCCAAGGGAACATGAGTGGAAGGTATGCGGACATTTTCTGGGTCAAACCTTGCACTCAGAAAAGAGGCTCCTCTCTTTGGAAGAAGGAGAACCCACTGAAGGTGAAGTTCTAGGTGGGGCCAAGCCGCAGGCTGAGGGGTGTGATTCCTGAATCACTGCGCCCAGCCGAATCCCACCCACCCCAGCGACTAGGAGCACCTGCCTCAGGCCATTACCCAAGTGGGAACTAGATTTTCATCACGTTTGAGTCCATTATACACTATGGATCTATTCTTCAAAATGCATGTACATGTACGGTGTGCGTACGCATGAGTGTGGACCTGCGTGTGCCACGGCACGGCCGAGAAGGCCAGAGGACAACTTGTGCCTTGGTCCTTGCCATCCACCTAATTTGAGGCAGGTTTTTTTTTTTTTTTCTTGTTTATTGATCCGTTTGCCAACCTGCCTGGTTCATGAGCTTCTGGGTAGTTTCCTATCTCTGCCTCCTGTCTTGTGCTGGGATTTCAGGTGCTTATGTTAGGGCATCTGGCTTTCTGTGGGTTCTCGGGGCCCAAACTCAGGTACTCGCAGTTGTGAGGCAAGCGCTGTGTCCACTTACCCATCTTGCCAGCCCCGTGGACCTGTTGCGGTTTGAATGTAAAGCGTCTTCCCTAGGCTTATGTATTTGAACACTTAGTCCCCAGCTGGTGTGCTGCTGGAAGGTTGTGAAATCTTTAGGAAGTGAAGTCTCGTTGGAGGAAATGCATCACTGGGGGAAGACCTTGAGGTTTTGTAGCCTGGCCCCACTTCCTGTTCTTTCTCTGTTTCCTGACTACCTGGCCTGCCATGCCCTCCTTCCCGTAACGGACTACATCCCCTTGAAACGCAAGCCGAAACAAGCCCCTTCCTTCCTTAAGCTGCTTCTGGGCAGGTTCATTGCAACAAGACAGTAACTAATAAAACAGCTCACCTACCAATATAGATATGGGTGTCAGACATGAAAGTAGAAGGAAAATCGTCTAGGTGAGCCCAGGGGACTTGAGGGAAGGGATGGGGCCACCAAGGAGAGAGTGGCAGGATATGGGGATAAATATGTGCCAAGTACATTATGGACCTGCACAAAAGTGGACTTATATAACCCAATGTGATTTTTTAAAAAATTTAGAGAAATTGGTATCCATGGGAAGGATATAATTGGTATCCATATAAGACACCCAACATAGGTAGCACTCCGTTGTTGTTTTATACAAGGGAGACAAGAAAATAAAATAGGCTGTAAAAATGGTGTCTCATCCACAGTGAAATATCCTTAAGAATTGTTGACCACCACTGATTGCAAGTACAGTCAAGCATTTGCTGAGACTGTAGCTGTAGGGCCAGCCCTCTTAAAGGGACAGTATGTTTGCGTGTGTTTTAGTTCCTTGCTGCTTATAACAAGTTGTTATGCGAGAAACACCTCCTGGGGAGATGACTGACTGGCTATAAGGAATAAGTGAAAGGGAATGAAGTCCCCAAATTTGAAATAGCCTGTTGATTATGGACTCCAAACTAGCAATAAGAATAGAAAACACACAAGTTTGTGCACACACGAACACACACACACACGGAAAAGAGGAAAGCCCACTAAATATTACTTAGTTATAGAAGCTCAGCCCTGCAGCAAAGATTAGATGAAGGGTGAAGCCTTTCCCTCAAAACCATTTGTTCAGATGGCCTAAAGGTAGCTGCCACCAAGTTCAGAGGAGGCTCATACAGGCTTCAGAAGGAGGTCTGGGAAAGGCCTTTGGGTGTGGTTACTGGCACTTGTAATTTACTGGAAGCGAAGAAGTGGGAGGCTTACTGTTACTGGGGGAATTGTATTACAAAGAAATCAGGAGCTGAGATGAAATAATCTTTGATTGGCTGAGCCTCATCCTTTGATCCTCATCCTTTGCATAGCAGGAAGTGGTCTATGCAGTCTGTATGGCCTTCCTGAGGGCTATTCCAGAAAAGGCCCAAACAGATAATGGGCTCTTTTTTTCATGTTTCAAGTAAAAGTGTTGCATCATAGGTTGAACTGATGTTTTACATAAGCTCATGCATCTAGTCTCTCTGACATGGTCTAATAAGTCAATATTTCTATGAGCCTTTGATTTAATTCAGTATATTCGCAAGTGGCAATTTTTTATTAGCAGGATGTTATTTACCACTCTGTGCCCTATGATTGCAATATGCAGACACTGGCTGTCCTTTTCAGATGTGTCTAGCATCGTTGGTTATCTACATATACAGACAAGGTACCAAGTCATTCTGCCTTAGCACTTGTACTCACAGGCCATGTGCTACTTTAGAAAATCAAGTAACTCATGTCAAGGCCTAGTGTGAATGTTGATGCCATCTGCATAAACAGAGTCACTCAGGGCAGATCACAGCCCTGTGCAGTTAGATGTGGCTATGACTGAGCGTTAGCCAACCGAATGTGAGTGAAAGTGACAGAGGCTATTTTCAGCCAAGAAGCTGGTATGTTCCCTCCTCGCTCTAATTCCTCTTCTGCTGGTTACATATAAACAAGGAAGAAGCCCTGAGCCCTGGAGGACAGTGCAGCCACAACCTAGTAGGAGCCTGGGCCCTGAGTCATCACATGGAAGAATGCCATCTTCTGACTTGAGTGAGTGAAACATAAACCCTCTGTGTGTGCGCGCGTGTGCGTGTGTTCATGAGCGCGCATGTGCGCAGAGAGGCCAGAGGCTGATGTCACATCTTTTATGCTATCACTCTGCACCTTATTCTTCTTTATTTATTTTTAAATTTATTTGAGAGAGAGAGAGAAAGAATGGGCGCACAAGGGCCTTCAGCCACTGCAAACGAACTCCAGACCCATGCTTCACCTGGTGCCTCTGGCTTATGTGGTCCTGGAGCATCAAACCTGGGTCCTTAAACTTCACAGGCAAGTGCCTTAACCACTAAACAATCTCTGTAGCCCCCCTCTCCATCTTATTTTTATGAGACAGGACCTATCAGTGAAACTGGAGCCCACCAAGCTAGACAAGCTAACCAGGAAGCCACAGAAATTCTTTATGTCTCTGTCTCTCCAGCCCTTGGATTATAGGCGTATGCCACTATGCCTGGCAGTTTACATGGGTAATCAGAATCCCAACTCAGGACCACATGCTTGTGTGTCAAGCACTGGATCCACTGAACTGTCTCCTCAGCCCAACTCTCTGTTTTTATGAAATCATGTCCCACAAGGCTCATCTGAACCTTATGCAGCTTATCAAAGAATTTGTCACAAATATACATTTTTTAAAGTCATCAAAGATCTTTTAAAAAATATTTTATTTTTATTTATGAGAGAGAGAGAGAGAGAGGAGAGAGAGAGAGAGAAAGGCGCCCCAGGGCCTCCAGCCACTGCAAACGAACTCCAGATGCATGTGCCACCTTGTGCATCTGGCTAACGTGGGTCTTGGAGAATCAAATCGAGGTTCTTTGGCTTTGCAGGCAAGTGCCTTAACCACTAAGCCATCTATCTAGCTCCACAAGTATACATTTTTTTATGACAAAAGTTTTGATAACATGGCATTTCCCATTTCTTGTGATTTTTTTTTTTTAAGAGAAGGCGAGAGAGAATGGGTAGGTGCTCATACATGTATGGGTATGTGTGTGTTGTAGAGGCCAGAGGTGAACATGGAATGTCTTCCTTAGTCACTCACCACATTATTTATTTATTTGAGGAAGAAAGGGTCTTTCACTACCAACAACTCACAGTAAGCCAGTAAGCCCTAGGGATCCACCTGCCTCTGCTTCCCTAGTGCTGGGTTATAGGAGCATGCCACCATGCCTGGCATTTTTCTGTGGGTCTGGGCACTGAATCTCAGGTTCTCATGCTTGTGCCGCGAGTACTTTACCCATAGTTATTTCGCCTGCTGTGGCATAATAGATATTTTAAATCTTGTTTTACAAGTACATGATAGTATATGGCCATTTTAGCCTTAGGACTAAATTAACTTACATTTCTAATAGGACTGTCACAGTTTTATAAATTGAATATTAAGTAAGTCTAGGAGCCACTTTTTACATTATAATCTATGTGGTTGGTAATTCCTGAAGCTGTGTACTACACAGCCTATATAACCATATATTATAGGCCTATCTCAAGGACCATCACCATCTAATTATCTCTCACTGGCCTAGTTCCTCATCCTTGGGAGAAAACATTTGGTCATCTGTTTGGGGTCAGTTGTCCACTCCTGTCCAGTTAGATATTCTCAAATTGGAAACATGTTGGAGTCACATGGATCCAGATCCCACTCTTCTTTGACAAAGCCCATTTAGGGGAACCAGCAAGTAGTTCTCAGAGAAGGGATTTATTTGCACAGTAAGACATCTCAAAACATAGTATTATTGAGGGCCCTGAATGTCAGAAGTGCACAAAATATAACCTAAAAAGTGTCTTTCAGATGGGAAACTGTGACCATAATGGGCTATAAGATCAGGCTATAGAATCCTATTTCTTAAAAATATAAAAATGAGGGCTAGCTGGGCGTGGTGTTACATGCCTTTAATCCTAGCACTCGGGAGGCAGAGGTAGGAGAATCACCATGAGTTCAAGACCACCCTGAGACTCCATAGTGAATTCCAGGTCAGCCTGAGCTAGAGTGAGACCCTACCTCAAAAAAAAAAAAAAAAAAAAAAAAAAGAGGGCTAATGGAAATTTTAAGCACTTGCCACTACAACATGTGGGAGGTCCTGAGTTTGATCTCCAATTACAGCATTTCAAAAAATAAAAATAAATAAGAATAAAAGAGATAAAATGCCAAAATGCAAGCCACCTAATAAAAGTAAACATTGTTTTGTGAAGGGTTTGAGTTGGGGTTTTACTCTAGCCCAGCCTGACCTTGAATTCACTATGGAGTCTCAGTCTCATGGTGATCCTCTTACCTCAACCTTCCGAGTGCTGAGATTAAAGGTGTGCACTACCAAGCCTGGCTTGTGAAATCATTTTAATTATTTGTGTTTGTTTACTGGATTAGTATACAAAATGTGGATTGTGATGCAAAATGTTGAAAAATTAAACTAGTCTGAACAAAAGAGCTTCCTTCCCTCTTCTACTACCAACAGGGTTTGTTTTTGAAGTAAGGTCTCACTTTAGCCCAGGCTGATCCAGATAGAACTCACCCTGTAGTCCAGGCTGGTCCTCATATTCGTGGTGATCCCTCCTACCTTAGCCTCCCAAGTTCTGGGATTACAGGTGTGAACCTCCATGCCCAGCACAACACCCACAGGTTTGAGTATCCTGGGGACAATTACTGGTGAGGCGTTATCTCTCCAGTTGCTGTTGAGGTTTGCTGAACGCTTGTTTCCTATCTGGCTCTTGCTTCCCATCTGTCTAGGTCTTATCAAGCTGCATCTACAGCCTGTGGAAGCAGACCTTCACATTAGCTGTGCTCATCTGCGTCCAGTATCTTAATGACATGGGACTATTCCCTACATATTAATTTCCCAAATGGCAGCTACCTTTTCCTACCTAACATTTTTTAAAAATATTATTTATTTATTTGAGAGAGAGAAAGAGGTAGATAAAGACAGACAGAGAGAGAGAGAATGGGTACGCCAGATCCTCCAGCCACTTCCCTATGTTATGTTTTCTATTCTGCACTCTTTCCTGAAGCTCAGTGTGCTGCCTGGGTCGTGCAAGCCAAGCAGTTCAGTGGACTAGACGATGTCCCTCACATTGCCCTCTCTCTAGTGATAGGCATCTTTAGGTCCCTTGTCTGAATGAGCTGATCATGAAGAAATGTAATCTATTTCCCCATTTGTCATCCTTTTCACATGCTGTCCAGGGACATCACTTGAAAAAGGCTATATGGGGGCTGCAGAGATGGCTTAGAGGTTAAGCACTTGCCTGTGAAGCCTGAGGACCCTGGTTTGAGGCTCAATTCCCCAGTACCCATGTAAGCCAGATGCACAAGGTGGAGCATGCATCTGGAGTTCATTTGCAGTGGCTGGAGGCCTTGGTGCGCCAATTCTCTCTCTATCTGCCTCTTTCTCTCTCTGTCATTCTCAAATAAAATAAATAAAATAAGCAAAAAAATTTATTAAAAAGGCTATATGGGGCTGGAGAGATGGCTTAGCGGTTAAGGCACTTGCCTGCAAAACCAAAGGACCCAGGTTCGATTGCCCAGGACCCACATAAGCCAGATGCACAAGGTGCACATGCGTCTGGAATTCCTTTGCAGTGGCTGGAAGGCCTGGCATGCCCATTCTCTGTCTTTCTTCTCTTCTCTCTCTCTCACTTTCTGCTTGCAAATAATAATAAAAAAAAGACCGTATGAAGGCTTTCTACCTTAGACATGTCCACAGGCCTACCCTCTGTTTTTGAGGGAGGAACCCTCTTATTGCTTCTTCTACTGGTGTATTCTGTCTTTGGAGCCATAGCCTTAAGGTCTCTGACTTCCCATACCTGCTTTCTATTTTGGGAATTTTTCTTTGCATGAACGTATGGCCTCAGTGTTCATTACCTCCCTTCTCTTTTGTACTGGCCAAGCCTTGGAAGGACAACCTAAACTTGTTCTACTCACCCTATCACTTTCTCCCAAATAGGCTTGTCAGATTTAACAAGTGAAAATACAGGCACCCTATGAGATTTACGTTTCAGAGCTGCAGGTAGAGGAGCCTGGTTCCTGGATCGCCGTGTGAAGCAGAGCCACCCAGTGACCAGGAGCAGCTGCCTCTGGCTGTTATGCAAGCGGGAAACAGATTTCTATTGTGTCTGGGTCATTATATATTCTGGATCTATTTTTAACAACAGCAGCTTACCAACTAGTACAGAAATTGGCTTCTGAAAGGGAATGAAGATGTGCGAAAATTTTTAAATGTGTGAAATGCCCCAAATAGGCAGCACTCAGTAGTTGTGCTGGGAGAAACAAGGAAACAAAGCAGGTTACAAAAATGATGCCTCCCGGGCTGCAGAGATGGCTTAGCAGTTAAGGCGCTTGCCTGCAAAGCTAAAGGACCTCAGTTCGATTCCCCAGGACCCACATAAGCCAGATGCACAAGGTGGTGCATGTGTCTGGAGTTCATATGCAGTGGCTGGGAGCCCTGGCATGCCCATTCTCTTTCTCTCTCTTGCTCGCTCTGCCTCTTTCTCTCTCTCTCAAATAAATAAATAAAAATAAAATATTTTTTAAAAAATGATGCCTCCCAGCATACAGCAGGAAAATCTTTCTTAAATTTGCTACTCATCATCTTTTGTAAGCACTCCCAAATATCTGTTGAGGCAGTCTCCCTAGGAGAAGCCTGCATAAAGAGAGAATGTGAGCTCGAGAGATGGCTCCATGGTCACAGATGCTTGCTTGCAAAGCCTGGCAGCCTGAGTTCAATTCCCCAGTACCCACGTAAAGCTAGAGCACAAAATGGTACATGTATCTGTAGTCCATTTGCAGTGGCAAGAGGGCCTCATGAACCCATTCTCTTTCTCTCTCTGCTTGCAAATACATAAAAACATTAAAGAAAAGAGAGAGTATGTGTGTCTTTGAGTTGTTACTTGCTGCTTATCACAAATTATTCCTAGAAAAAGATGATCTTTGGATATAATTTATAAGTTCATAAGAAGAAATGAAAAGGAATAGAGTCCCAGATAGGGGAACACCTGTCCATTTTGGACCCCAAATTGGGAATTATACTGAATACACACACATACAATTGGAAAAGAGGAACAACCATTAAGAATTACTTAGTTCACCTCATCACTGAAGCAGACCAAAAATGAACCCAACATGGCTCAGGGAAATTTTGCGGTAGAGGGGGCGGAAAGAATGTCAGAGTCACATGTTGGGTCATGATATGCAGAGACATTTAGCTTACCCATAAATGTGGGCTAACTCCACAATGCATGACCCGTATACCTCAACAAGGAGGGGCCAAGGGGAGGGGGTAGGTCACGGATGAGCCTAATAATGGTACCAAACTGACTGTATTTGCTGAATACAGAACTGACTAATAAAGAAAAAAAAAAAAAAAGAATTACTTAGTTATAGAAGCTCAGCCCTGCAGCAAAGATCAGATAAGGATGTAGCCGTTCCCACAAAATCATTTGTTCAGATGGCCTAAAGGTAGCTGCCACTGAGTTCAGAGAAAGCTGTGGAGACAAGGAAGCCCGTCATACAGGCCCCAGAAGGAGCTCTGGGGAAGGCCTTTGGGTGTGATTACCGGCACTTGCAATTTACCGGCAGCAAAGACGTGGGAGGCTTACTGTTACTGGGCGAATTGTATTACAAAGAAATCAGGAGCTGAGATGAAATGATCTTTGATTGGTTGAGCCTCATCCTTTGGTCCTAAATTTGAATGAGCAGGAAGTAGGCTGTATAGACTGTACAATCTCTCTCTCTTTTTGGTGTGTGTATGCAGTATGTGTTGAGTTTGTGTGTGTGTGTGTGTGCATGTGGTGTATGCATGTATGTGTGCAGATGTGCATGCCCTATGTGCTTGCATGGAGAGGCCAGAGGAGGACGTGGGGTGTTCTTCATTGCTCTTCTGCCTTGTTTTCTTGAGACAGGGTGTCTCACTGAATCTGTAGCTTGCTGGTGTTTTGGTTAGGCTTGCTGACTAGCAAGCACCAGCAATCTTTTTTTTTTTTTGCTCATTTTTATTTATTTATTTGAGAGCGACAGACAGAAAGAGAGAGAGAGAGAGAGAGAGAATGGGCGCCAGGGCCTCCAGCCACTGCAAACGAACTCCAGATGCGCCCCCTGGTGCATCTGGCTAACATGGTCCTGGGAACGAGCCTCATACAGGGGTCCTTAGGCTCCACAGCAAGCGCTTATCTGCTAAGCCTCTTCCACCAGCACCAGCAATCTTACACAGGCACCTCTAGCCATGCTTTGCTTTTAACATGGGTGGTGAGGATAGAACTCATTTCTCGTGCTTGCACAGCAGAAGTCTTATTTCTCCCTAGCCATCTTCCTAGCCCCAGCTCATAGTTTCCGAGAGCATGATAAGTAAAAACAAAGGATTTAGGCTGGAGAGATGGCTTTAGTGGGTAACTTTGCCCTAACCTAAGGACACAGGTTCAATGCCCAGTACTTACATAAGCGAGATTGCAACAAGGGGGCACATGCATCTGGAGTTCCTTGCAGTGTTAGGAGCCCTGCACTGCCCATTCCTCTCTTAGCACCATGATTCAAGAAACTGAGACTCCATAGTGAATTCCAAGTCAGCCTGAGAGACCCTACCTCAAAAAAAAAAAAAAAAAAGGGGGGGGGGCTAATGGAAAATTTAAGCACTTGCCACTACAACATGTGGGAGGTCCTGAGTTTGATCTCCAATTACAGCATTTCAAAAAATAAAAATAAATAAGAATAAAAGAGATAAAATGCCAAAATGCAAGCCACCTAGTAAAAGTAAACATTGTTTTGTGAAGGGTTTGAGTTAGGGTTTTACTCTAGCCCAGCCTGACCTTGAATTCACTATGGAGTCTCAGTGTCATGGCGATCCTCTTACCTCAACCTTCTGAGTGCTGAGATTAAAGGTGTGCACTACCAAGCCTGGCTTGTGAAATCATTTTAATTATTTGTGTTTGTTTACTGGATTAGTATATAAAATGTGGATTGTGATGCAAAATGTTGAAAAATTAAACTAGTCTGAACAAAAGAGCTTCCTTCCCTCTTCTACTACCCACAGGGTTTGTTTTTGAAGTAAGGTCTCACTTTAGCCCAGGCTGATCCAGATAGAACTCCCCCTGTAGTCCAGGCTGGTCCTCATACTTGTGGTTATCCCTCCTACCTCAGCCTCCCAAGTTCTGAGATTACAGGTGTGAACCTCCATGCCCAGCTCAACACCCACAGGTTTGAGTATCCTGGGGACAATTACTGGTGAGGCCTTATCTCTCCAGTTGCTGTTGAGGTTTGCTGAACGCTTGTTTCCTATCTGGCTCTTGCTTCCCATCTGTCTAGGTCTTATCAAGCTGCATCTACAGCCTGTGGAAGCAGACCTTCACATTAGCTGTGCTCATCTGCGTCCAGTATCCTAATGACATGGGACTATTCCCAACATATTAATTTCCCAAATGGCAGCTACCTTTTCCTACCTAACATTTTTTAAAAATATTATTTATTTATTTGAGAGAGAGAAAGAGGTAGATAAAGACAGACAGAGAGAGAGAGAATGGGTACGCCAGATCCTCCAGCCACTATGTTATGTTTTCTATTCTGCACTCTTTCCTGAAGCTCAGTGTGCTGCCTGGGTCGTGCAAGCCAAGTAGTTCAGTGGACTAGACGATGTCCCTCACATTGCCCTCTCTCTAGTGATAGGCATCTTTAGGTCCCTTGTCTGAATGAGCTGATCATGAAGAAATGTAATCTATTTCCCCATTTGTCATCCTTTTCACATGCTGTCCAGGGATGTCACTTGAAAAAGGCTATATGGGGGCTGCAGAGATGGCTTAGAGGTTAAGCACTTGCCTGTGAAGCCTGAGGACCCTGGTTTGAGGCTCAATTCCCCAGTACCCATGTAAGCCAGATGCACAAGGTGGAGCATGCATCTGGAGTTCATTTGCAGTGGCTGGAGGCCTTGGTGCGCCAATTCTCTCTCTATCTGCCTCTTTCTCTCTCTGTCATTCTCAAATAAAATAAATAAAATAAGCAAAAAATTTTATTAAAAAGGCTATATGGGGCTGGAGAGATGGCTTAGCGGTTAAGGCACTTGCCTGCAAAACCAAAGGACCCAGGTTCGATTGCCCAGGACCCACATAAGCCAGATGCACAAGGGGCACATGCGTTTGGAATTCCTTTGCAGTGGCTGGAAGCCCTGGCATGCCCATTCTCTGTCTTTCTCTCTTCTCTCTCTCTCACTTTCTGCTTGCAAATAATAATAATAAAAAGACCATATGAAGGCTTTCTACCTTAGACATGTCCACAGGCCTACCCTCTTTTTTTTGAGGGGGGCCACCCTCTTATTGCTTCTTCTACTGTTGTATTCTGTCTTTGGAGCCGGAGCCTTAAGGTCTCTGACTTCCCATACCTGCTTTCTATTTTGGGAATTTTTCTTTGCATGAATGTATGGCCTTAGTGTTCATTACCTCCCTTCTCTTTTGTACTGGCCAAGCCTTGGAAGGACAACCTAAACTTGTTCTACTCACCCTATCACTTTCTCCCAAATAGGCTTGTCAGATTTAACAAGTGAAAATACAGGCACTCTATGAGATTTACGTTTCAGAGCTGCAGGTAGAGGAGCCTGGTTCCTGGATCGCCCTGTGAAGCAGAACCACCCAGTGACCAGGAGCAGCTGCCTCTGGCTGTTATGCAAGCGGGAAACAGATTTCTATTGTGTCTGGGTCATTATATATTCTGGATCTATTTTTAACAACAGCAGCTTACCAACTAGTACAGAAATTGGCTTCTGAAAGGGAATGAAGATGTGCAAAAATTTTTAAATGTGTGAAATGCCCCAAATAGGCAGCACTCAGTAGTTGTGCTGGGAGAAACAAGGAAACAAAGCAGGCTACAAAAATGATGCCTCCCGGGCTGCAGAGATGGCTTAGCAGTTAAGGCGCTTGCCTGCAAAGCTAAAGGACCTCAGTTCGATTCCCCAGGACCCACATAAGCCAGATGCACAAGGTGGTGCATGTGTCTGGAGTTCATATGCAGTGGCTGGGAGCCCTGGCATGCCCATTCTCTTTCTCTCTCTTGCTCGCCCTGCCTCTTTCTCTCTCTCTCAAATAAATAAATAAAAATAAAATATTTTTTAAAAATGATGCCTCCCAGTATACAGCAGGAAAATCTTTCTTAAATTTGCTACTCATCATCTTTTGTAAGCACTCCCAAATATCTGTTGAGGCAGTCTCCCTAGGAGAAGCCTGCATGAAGAGAGAATGTGAGCTCGAGAGATGGCTCCATGGTCACAGATGCTTGCTTGCAAAGCCTGGCAGCCTGAGTTCAATTCCCCAGTACCCACATAAAGCTAGAGCACAAAATGGTACATGTACCTGTAGTCCATTTGCAGTGGCAAGAGGGCCTCATGAACCCATTCTCTTTCTCTCTCTGCTTGCAAATACATAAAAACATTAAAGAAAAGAGAGAGTATGTGTGTCTTTGAGTTGTTACTTGCTGCTTATCACAAATTATTCCTAGAAAAAGATGATCTTTGGATATAATTTGTAAGTTTATATGAAGAAATAAAAAGGAATAGAGTCCCAGATAGGGGAACACCTGTCCATTTTGGACCCCAAATTGGGAATTATACTGAATACACACACATACAATTGGAAAAGAGGAACGACCATTAAGAATTACTTAGTTATAGAAGCTCAGCCCTGCAGCAAAGATCAGATAAGGATGTAGCCGTTCCCACAAAATCATTTGTTCAGATGGCCTAAAGGTAGCTGCCACTGAGTTCAGAGAAAGCTGTGGAGACAAGGAAGCCCGTCATACAGGCTCCAGAAGGAGCTCTGGGGAAGGCCTTTGGGTGTGGTTACTGGCACTTGCAATTTACTGGCAGCAAAGACGTGGGAGGCTTACTGTTACTGGGCGAATTGTATTACAAAGAAATCAGGAGCTGAGATGAAATGATCTTTGATTGGTTGAGCCTCATCCTTTGGTCCTAAATTTGAATGAGCAGGAAGTAGGCTGTATAGACTGTACAATCTCTCTCTCTCTCTCTTTTTGGTGTGTGTATGCAGTATGTGTTGAGTTTGTGTGTGTGTGTGCATGTGGTGTATGCATGTATGTATGCAGATGTGCATGCCCTATGTGCTTCATAGAGAGGCCAGAGGAGGACGTGGGGTGTTCTTCATTGCTCTTCTGCCTTGTTTTCTTGAGACAGGGTGTCTCACTGAATCTGTAGTTTGCTGGTGTTTTGGTTAGGCTTGCTGACTAGCAAGCACCAGCAATCTTTTTTTTTTTTTTTGCTCATTTTTATTTATTTATTTGAGAGCGACAGACAGAAAGAGGCAGAGAGAGAGAGAGAGAGAGAATGGGCGCTCCAGGGCCTCCAGCCACTGCAAACGAACTCCAGATGCGCCCCCTGGTGCATCTGGCTAACATGGGTCCTGGGGAACCGAGCCTCTAACAGGGGTCCTTAGGCTCCACAGGCAAGCGCTTAACCAGCTAAGCCGTCTCTCCAGCCAGCACCAGCAATCTTACAGGCACCTCTAGCCATGCCTGGCTTTTAACATGGGTGGTGAGGATAGAACTCAGTTTCTCGTGCTTGCACAGCAGAAGTCTTATTCTCCCTAGCCATCTTCCTAGCCCCAGGCTGCATAGTTTCCCAGAGAGCAGATTAAGTAAAAAACAAAGGATTTAGGGCTGGAGAGATGGCTTAGTGGTTAAGGCTTTTGCCTTCAAAGCCTAAGGACACAGGTTCAATGCCCCAGTACTCACATAAGCGAGATTGCACCAGGTGGCACATGCATCTGGAGTTCCTTTGCAGTGGTTAGAGGCCCTGGCATGCCCATTCTCTCTCTTTCTTTCTCTGCACCATCAAATAGATAAATATAAAAAGAAAAAAGTTTTTTTTTTTTTTTTTTTTTTTTTTTTTTTGGTTTTTCGAGGTAGGGTCTCACTCTAGCCCAGGCTGACCTGGAATTCACTATGGAGTCTCAGGGTGGCCTCGAACTCATGGCGATCCTCCTACCTCTGCCTCCCGAGTGCTGGGATTAAAGGCGTGCGCCACCACGCCCGGCTTTTTTCTTTCTTTTTTTTTTTTTTTTGGTAGAAAAAAGTTTTAAGAAAAGGATTTAATCTCCATCCGAGAGGTTTCTTCACACTGCCCACCTAGAAGGATTCCATCATCCTGTTAAGTAAAGTTGTCTATTCCCCACTCCCCTGAATGGGAGTCTTATTGCTATTTTCAACTTCCTGTTAGAGGAATAGATATTTGGTCACTAACTATGAGGAGCCACATACAAAACTGACCAAGAAGACATTTCATCCCCAAGCATTCCTGGACACTGAGGTGTGTATAGTGGCTGAATGGGACTGTGGGCTGTCCTCTTGTGGAGGGAATGAGTGTGGTCTTTGGTGGACAGAGGGCTTAATGCATTATGAGTGTCCTAAAAAATTGTGCTAAACTGAATGCTATTTACTAAAAATACATTTATTAAAAATCCATTTTCTCTCAGGGGCTAGAGAGATGGCTCTGTGGCTATAGGCACTTGCTTGGAAAGGTCTGCCAGCCAGGGTTTGATTGCCCAGCACCCATGTAAAACCACATGCTCTTGGCAAGAGACCCTGGCATGTACCTACAGGCATACACATACTCATGTGCAAATAAATAAAGTTCTCTTAAAAAGAGCCATTTTCTCTCCAGGGAACACACAGCTTCCTTTCTTATGCAGCAGTTAGAGTCATGAGTGAGCTAAGCCATTAACATAGACCGACACGTTTGTATCTTTCCACAGGTCAGAATTTACTGGCTGTCAAGAGACACACAAACTACATCAATTTCATCTGCTTCACTTCATTGGGCATTGCTAGCTTCACTTGGTCATTGTGACCATGCAATCACAAATTTTTTATTCATTCCAATCTTACTCATTAACATCTCTAAAACTCAAACCACCCACCCCAGGCTGGGGATGAAGCTCATTTGGTTGAATGCTTGCCTAATGTGCATAAAGCCCTAGGTTCAGTCTCCAGCCCTACATAAACAGGGCCTGAGATACAGGCCTATAACACCATTACTCCAGAGGTGGAGGTAGCAGGGTCAGAAGTTTAAGGTTGTCCTTGGCTACATAGAGTTCAAGCCTAGCCTGGCCTAGAGACTTTGTCTCAAGAAAAAAAGAAATCACACATCACACTTCTAATTTTTGTATTCAATAATTGAGTTGAAACAGAGTAAAGAGGCCATAGGTATACAAGGAATCAAAGTGAAGAATCAATGTTCAATGCAAAAGAGTCAGTGCAGGTGATTAGAAGTCAGGTTATGAGCCTGTCCTAGGCATCAGGGCAGTTTTGAAGCAGATGAAGTAGCAACAGGGATCATGTATCAGACCAATCAGATCTATAAGCTCAATCATGCTGAACTGAAGTCCAGAGCCAAACACATGTTCTCTGCCTGGTGATCTCCAGGGAAAGTCATGATAGGTAACGCTGGTGTCACTGTGCCACAATCTTAGCTGTCCCTCGTTTCTATGTCTCAGGTGAAAGGTTGCATCACTATTTGGGCTGTGGGTGTTTTTTGGTTTTTTGAGGTAGGGTTTCACTGTAGCTCAGGCTGACCTGAAATTCACTATGTAGTCTCAGGGTGGCCTTGAACTCCTCCTACCTGTGCCTCCCTAGTGCTGGCATTAAAGGCATGCGCCACCATGCCCAGCTTGGGCTGTGTTATTTATTTATTTATTTGACAGAGAAAGAGGAAGAGAGAAAGAGAGAGAGAGAACAGGCACGCTAGGGCCTCCAGCCACTGCAAACGAGCTCCAGACGCATGTGTCCCCTTGTGCATCTGGCTGACATGGGTCCTGGGGAATTGAACCTCGGGTCCTTTGGCTGTGCAGGCAAATGCCTTAACTGTTAAGCCATCTCTCCAGCCCTGGGCTGTGTTTTTGATAAACTCATGTGCCTGATATGTTATTCAAATAATCCTCTCTCTCCATGTAAGATTGCCAGATTTAACACATTAGAATAAATGGTACTCCATAACATAAATTATATTTGCATGAGATATTTCAGTACATATTTCTATTAGAACATTTTTTTGTTCTTTATCTGAGACTCGAGTTTAGCTGAATATCTTGTACTTTTTGTCTTCTACTTTTCAGCTTACAGTTCCTTGCTGAAAGAACACACCCACATGTTTTTATTTAATTAAGTTTTAATTACTTGATTAATTTTTCAGTTCTGGAAATGGACTTCAGAGCCTTATGTATACTTGATAAGCAGTCTGCCACTTAGATTCAGCTGTAGCCCCTGAGGTTTGTCTTTATGCACAGGTAGGTGGTTATGCCATGTCCCATAGGACCCTGCACATCCCCATCCCGAGGCCGTAGCTGATTACATCTTGGATGAGCATTTGCCTACAGACAGGACAGCTAGAGCATAGGTCAGCCCATGGTCTGTAAGGTAAGTAACCTGGCACAACAGCTTTGTACAAGGAGAATGGCAAAGCTAACTAACTAATCAGATGTCTTCTTTTAAGAGTCTGAGCTCATCAAGTGAGAGCACTGGTCAGCGCTACAGAAGCCAAAATGTGTCTGGAGTTAAGGTGTAGGGGAGAGGCATCAAGATTAACATATGAAAGAAGTCTGTTGTCAGAACGAGCATGCGATATAGGAACGCATGGGACACTATGTAAATAACCTTTGAAGGCTCAACATGCAGGAGGCTAGGACTGTCAGAGCTTCCTTCTTTGAGTTCTCTGGCCCACTTCCACACTTGGGTGAGTTCTCTTTCTCTGGAAGACTACAATTTATTTGTTCATGATCTCTCTCTGTGTGTGTGTGTGTGTGTGAGAGAGAGAGAGAGGCTGTGGGTGAACATGTGCCACACGCAGGTGTTGAACTTGGAGGACAGCCTGGAGTATCATTCCTCACCTTCCACCTTGTTTGAGGTAGGGCCTCTCGCTGTCCACCACTGCAAATGCTACGCTAGCTGGTCCGCTAGCTTCTGGGAATGCTCCTGCCTCCACTTCCATCTCACTGCCGGAGGGCTGGGATTGCAGCTGTGCATGACCACATACAGCTTTATGTGGGCTTCTCGGGATCTGAACTCAGGTTGTCCTGTTTGCACAACAAGCGCTCTGACCCACCGAGCCATCTCTCCAGCCCAGGTGTGTTCTTTTGCTTAATAAACTAGTTCCATCTCTACCACTGTCCCTGTGTCCCTCATCCAATCCTTTTTTTCTGGTACATAAGAACCTGGAAATTTCAGTAAGTTCCATCTGTCCTCAGATCCATATGTACAACAAACAGACATACAGAGAAATACGCAGTATGAAGAATTCATGGCACCTTAGAGGCCTGAACAAGGAGCAATAAGAGCATTATGAGTGGGAGCGGGGCAGGAAGTGGCTGAGCCCTGGTGGCAGTAGGGTACTCAGGACCACTGAGCCCCAGTTTGGAGAGTCCAGAGCTAGCCTTCGGATGGAAACGCACTGCAGTCATCCCATTCCGAGACTAAGGAGCAGGCTCCTTATGGCCCAACTGGGCCGTAGTTCTTTTCCTTCCTGTGCTGTCTGGTTTTTAGTTTAGTTTTTTTTTTCTTAAAGTCCACACGAGTGTTTCCTCCTTGGCTGACCTTTCTTATTTCTCTTTTTAACCTTACAGTGAACCCACATCATGTCTGGGACTGAGTTAACCTTGCTGGAAAAGGTAGCCTGTGGATGATGGCCCACGCTCCATGAGGGGAGGGGGATTCATGCCCGGACTCTCCCCCTCAGCCAGTCTCCAGGTACCGACACTGGAACCAACTTGGAGCTTTGGACGCCGTGTCTTATAGCACTGCTTGCTTCTACAAAATCCCGGTTCTGACTGCTTCCTGTGCCAGTCCAGCTGGTGCCTGGCACATGCCTAGAGACAAATAAATGCATGCGAAATGCCCTATGTCTCTTTCAGGTTGTAGTCTGTGATGCTGAGGAGTACAAACTCTTCAGTTCTACCTCTAAAACTTCCAGCTTTTGGAACTGTGGCCAAGCCATCCAGTCTTTTAATCCTCCATATTTCTCCTCTGTAAAATGAGGGTGTTATAGTTAGTTCTCTGTCAGGGCTGTTGTAAGGTTGAGAATAGCAGATATGTGAAATTCTATGCACAACAAGAGACTCTAACTGCATCTGAGTATGAAGAAGCTGGATTTGCTATGAGGGTTGCATGTAATAATCTCATACAAAGAGAAAACAAACATCTCATGATACAATGTTCTTTTAGACAAGAAAGATAGACATTTATATTGGACAGCTGGAAAGAGAATATGCAGATTTTCTGGGCTTCCCAATGAAAAATGTTGTAATTTTGGGCAAATTTAATTTTTTGATTGATTTACATTATTTTCAAAACTTCAAAAAGGAATATTATTATTCTTATATGAAGGTATTTTAGATACATTCAAATCAAATTTGCTTAAAATGCCTCTTTACTGAACTCCATGATTGGAGAGATGAAGTTTGTGACGTCAAGTGGACGAGTCTTCATGTCCTACACAGCTGCGTATCTAAACTCTGCTCCAGCTCTGGATCTGCTCAGCATTCACCCTGGAAATTTCAAAATGTCATAACAGTGTGCTTTCAAAAGAATAGCATCAGCCCCCTACCCTCAAGTGTGTAATATTGTCAGGATGTTTTATCTACTGCCATATATCTTGCACATGACGAATCCATTTCCCCAAACAAACCATCACATATGTCCACACTGCCTATAAATTTTGAATTTTGACATGTGCACAATTACCCTCTGACATTTGGATTTTCTGGAATTGGGTATAATCAGAGGGCAATGTTCTTAAAGAATGTAGAGGATGTCACTTTCTCCTTCCTGATGGGTTGCCCCCTGGAGAAAGTGATGTCAGAAGCATGCAGGAATTTAACCCTACTTGAGAAAACCAGCAGATACTTTCCCCAGGGTGAAGGAGATTAAGCAGAACTGATCTGTAAGCATCCCCACCTCTGCGGGTGATAACAAGGTCACCCTGTACTTAGGTTTGGCTTGGTAATGATACATCTGGCATCAATCGAGTTTGTTTCTCTCCAAAGTACTTTCCTATTTATGATCTCATTTTGCCCTCACAGGAGGAGGACAGGGAGCTGGTTCAGGCCAGCAAACCAGAGGCTCCTCCCTGCTCTGTGGCAGGGCAGGTCACATTATCCTCTGCAGGTTCTGTCTTTCCATCTATAGGTGCTAGAATCGCTGCTGGCTGCTCAGGGTGGTGCAAATGTAAATGTGGCAGAGAAGTGCTTTGGGAAACACAAAAGCTATAGATAGAAATAGGTTGCTGATAAAACTCATTTACACCCCCTGAAGTTGTAGAGATAGAAGGAAGAACAGGAATAGCACAGTAAACTGGGTGTAGTAGTACAAACTTGTAATCCTAGAACTAAGGAGGTAGTGGTATAAGGGCAGGAGGATCAGAAACTCAAGGTCATCCTTGGATACGTAGTGACATACTGAGTTCATGGTCAGCCTCAGCTTCATAAGACCCAGTCTCAAAAAAAAAAAAAATAAAGAAAAAGGAAGGAAGGAAGGAAGGAAGGAAGGAAGGAAGGAAGGAAGGAAGAAAGAAAGAAAGAAAGAAAGAAAGAAAGAAAGGGAAAAGAAGCCAGGCGTGGTGGTGCACGTCCTAAATCCCAGCACTCGGGAGGCAGAGGTAGGAGGATTGCCGTGAGTTCAAGGCCACCCTGAGACTACATAGTGAATTTCAGATCAGCCTGGGCTAGAGTGAGACCCTACCTTGAAACCCCCCACCCCCCCCCAAAAAAAAAAAGAAAAGAAAGAAAAAGAAGTCTAGGGAGATGGATAAGGCACTTGCTGCTCAAGCATGAGGATTGGCATTCAGATCCCCAAAACCCATGTAAATTCCAGGAGGGTGTGATGGTCTGTCTGGATTCCAGCACTCAAAAGGTGGAGACCAGGGATTCCTGGGGCACACTGACCAGCTAGGTTAGCCCAATTGAATTGGTGAGGCCTGGGTTCAAGTGAGAGACCCTGCCTCAGTAAATAAGGTGGGAAGTGATCAAGGAAGGCAATGGATATCAACCTCTGGCCTCCACATACACACATAAACACATAGGAACACACACACACACACACACACACACACACACATGAAAAAAGAAAGATGTAGAGATGTGAAGACAGATGGCTTGCAGGCATGAATAGGAAATGCATGCTCAGATTTTTGGCCTCATTTGTAGAAACATCTAAACTGTTGCTCAACTGCCCTTGGTGGTATCAGCTCACTCTCCACCCTTACTTGAGAAAGTATATCAGAATGCAAGGACAGAGATAATATGATCAGGGCAATCTTGAATTTCAATCTAACATATTTTGTATAAATGCAAACCTGGGATTCTTATATGTAACAAAACTCTGACCTGATCTGACTTAAAGAAAAGATGAAATCTCTTGACTTACGGGATAGAAGGTTATCCAGGGGCAGAGGCTTGTGACAGTTGGATCCAGGGACTCAGATTGAGTCCTTTGGACTTACATACACTATGCATCCATCTCTAGGATCGGCTTGTCTTCATATTGACTTTGTCAGACTGAATCATGAGCGATAAACATCTCCCAGTATCTTCAAAGTTTAGCACCTTCCATGAAAACAGCACTTTCTTTTTTATTAATGTTTTTCTAGTATTTCAATTTATCATTTGAAAGAGATGGAGAGAGAGAAAGAGAGAAAATGGGCACACGAGGGCCTCTAGCCACTGAAAGCAAACTCCAGATACATGTGCCACTTTGTGCATCTGGCTTATGTGGGTCCTAGGGAATCAAACCTGGGTCCTTTGGCTTTGCAGGCAAGTGTTTTAACCACTAAGCCATCTCTCCAGCCCGAAAACCGCACTTTCTTTTCTCAGTGGCTTCAGCATAAGTCCTAGGATTAAGACTCATCAGGCTGACATGGAATCTCTGTCTCCTGTCCCAGATCAGCTGCCGCTTCCGAAGCCATGCGGTATGTGAGTGGTTAGGACCGCATCCTCCTGTGTCTTTCCTTCTTGGGTGGAGGTGTGGAATAGAGTTGAGGTTCGCCTCATCGGAACTCAGAGTGGGTATAAGTCATTTCTCAAAGGAAAGTGAAGAGTTCCTCAAAGGAAAGTGAAGAATGTTGAGGATGAACAGAAGAATGGAATCTAAATGGGCAAAACCAACATATTCACTACAGTCAACGTGGTGCAAGGACAACAATTTGGAAGTTCCTACTTACAGTACACGTTCTCACTGGGTTGTGTTTTACCCACGTATTATAACAGTGTGGATGAAAAATCACGGATCTAATTCAATCTTGTCACTTTAAAAGTGCTATGGGGGCTGGAGAGATGGCTTAGCGGTTAAGCCTAAGGACCCTGGTTCAAGGCTTAATTCCCTAGAACCCATGTAAGCCAGATGCACAAGGTGGCACATGCGCCTGGAGTTTGTTTGCAGTGGCTAGAGGCGCTGGCATGCCCATTCTTTCTTTCTCTCTTTCTCTGTCTCTCTAATAAATAAATAAAAATAAAAGTAAATATTAAAAGTATTGTGGTAGCGCACCTTTAATCCTAGCACTCGGGAGGTAGAGGTAGGAGGATCACCATGAGTTTGAGGCCACCCTGAGAATACAGAGTGAATTCCAGGTCAGCCTGGGTTAGAGTGAGACCCTACCTCAAAAAAACAAACAAAAAAAAAGTATTATGGTTGTTTGATAAGTTTGTCTTGGGTGCAATGAGTGGAAATTTAACCTCCATTTTTTTTTTAATGTATGAACTTTGTTTTATTTAAACTTCTATAGTTAGAGCTGTTTTAAACCTCTCCTAGTGGTTTTTTTCTTTTTTTTTTTTTTCAGTTTTTTCCAGTGGTAAGATCTTTGTAATCTGTAATATAATTTTTTTCTTTTTTCTTTATTAGTCAGTACTGTATTCAGCAAATGCAGTCAGTTTGGTACCATTATTAGGCTCATCCGTGACCTACCCCCTCCCCTTGACCCCTCCTTGTTGAGGTATACGGGTCATGCATTGTGGGGTTAGCCCACAGTTATGGGTAAGCTAAATGTCTCTGCATATCATGACCCAACATGTAACTCTGACAATATTTCTGCCCCCTCTAATTTTGACCCCTTATTAGAGACTTTCTCCATGTTAACCACCAACAGACCGGAGCTTCTTGCAACATTCCCAAGCTGCTGCTCTTCCAAACTTGAGGAAGCCTAATTTACAGACAGCATCTACACTTCTCGTGATGGAAAATAAAGCCATACAAAGTTTTTTTTTCTTTAAAGTTTTTTTGAAACAATTTTAAAACTTTTATTTATTTATTAGAGACAGAGAGGGAGAGAGAGAGAGAGAGAATGGGCATGCCAGGGCCTCTAGTCACTGTGAATGAACTCCAGACACATGTGTGACCTTGCACATGTTGAACATCTCCTTAAGTGTGTAATGACCATTTGTATTTCTTCTTTTGAGATTTCTCTGGTCAATTCTCTACTCCATTTTTTGATTGGGTTGTTTGCTTTTCTATTGTTTGGTTTTTTGAGTTTTTTGTAGATTCTAGATATTAGACCTTTGTCGAAGGCATAGCTGGTAAAGATTTCTTCCCATTCTGTGGGATATCTACTAACTCTGTTGATAGTCTGCTCGTGTGTACAGCAGCTTTTTAATTTCATGAGGTACCAGTAGTTGGATGTTGATCCAATTTCCTATGTTATTGTGGTCTTGTTCAGAAAGTCTTTCCCTACACCTATATTGTGGAGTGTTCTCCCTGCTTTTTCTTCTAGTTGTTTTAGAGTTTCAGGTCTTATGTGGAGGTAGTTAATCCATTTGGGATTGACTTTTATAGAGGCTAAGAGAAGTGTGTCTAATTCCATTCTTCTACATGTGGTTAAATTTATCCAGCACATTTGTTGAAGATGCTATCTTTTCTCCAGCAAGACACAATTTTTAAAACTTATTTAAGAGAGAGAGAGAGCATAAGAAAACAGGTATGCCAGGGCCTCCTACCACCGAAAACTAACTCCAGATGCTTGTGCCTCTAGGAGCATCCTGAGTACTAGGGAATTGAGCCTGAGTTGTTAAGATTTGCCAGAAAGTACCTTTAACAGCTGAGCAGTATCTTGAGCCAGTAAAGGTTCAGGCTAATTTTTCTTCTCAGATTTCCAGCATGCCTGCTTCATCTTGTCTTACTTGGTTGCCTAATGATCATAGGATGGCTTCAAGAATGTTCTTTGGAGCTGGAGAGAGCGGCAGCAGTGAGGGGTCACTGAAGAGCTGCGTGGCTGAGGCAGTGACAGGAGCCTGCTGCCGACAGTACCCGTCTGCCTGAAGGCCAAGGGGAGAACAGGGGAAGGCAGAAGCGAAAAAACAGGGAGAACTTGTCTGTTTACTGAGAGGGCTTTAACAGAGAGAGGCCAAGTGCTTTCTGTATCAAGACGTGTCACCTCTTAATGCTCCTCTCTCTGGGCAGGGCATCAGGTGTGGGCACAGGAGCCAGGGGCGGGCATCGACTACACATGGTGGATCACAGCATCTGGAACCTAGATACTTCCTGTTCCTAGACAGGAAGGACATGTCATGCCAGGTGCCATCTATACTGTGCTTTTGTGTCCAGGTAAACTCCTGCCTTTCCTGTCCACTCTGATCTAATCCAGGGGCATCTTTTAGTAGCAGTGGGGACATCCTGGGTGAAAGAAGCTATCTCCATTCCGCCCCATCTACCACCTTATCCTGAAGGAAGGAGCCTGGGTCTCTCCAAACCCCAAACGAGCACGTTTCAGACTGCCTATTGTGTAGACCACTTGGTACCTCTCAGTTTCACTTCTATCTTCATCTTGCAGCATAACTGTCAGTTTCAAAACTCCTATTACTTGGGAGGCAGAGGTAGGAGGCTACCCTGAGACTACATAGTGATTTCCAGGTCAGCCTGAGCTAGAGTGAGACCCTACCTCAAGAAAAAAAAAAAAAAAACAGCAAAAACAACAACAACAAAATCCTCCTATTAGATCTGTGGGAAAGCCTGGCATTGGGAAAATCTAATGACCATTCTTTAATAGATTCTAACCCCTTTTATCACTCTGTCATTCTGAAGTAAGGGACCCATGGTCCCTTCTTTCTCTTCCTGGCAGTGCCCTTGTCGACCCCACACTGTCCCCATGGTCCTTATGGAAACCACCCTAGACTGTTGGGTAGGCTCTAAGAACAAGCTTTGGTGCCTTGTGACAGAGCCCATGTCAGAAGTGTCCCCAGTTCAGAGATTTCACACTCTATTGTCCTGTCATTACTTCAGAGGAAATCTCAGCGAGCTTGCTTCTCAGGGAAGAGAGTTCAGGGCTTTCAAGAACACTACAGTTAATGTTTACAATTAGCACACCCATTTGGTCTATCTTTTAGTAAGTAGAAGATTATGGTACCATTGCCGTTTGGGTCTAGATTTGTGTTTCCCACCCCTTTGATGCCCTCCCCTCCCTCCCCTTCCATCCTAGTGTCTAATCTAGGAGATGCTTGCTGGGTATGTAAGGTATCTTCAGTAGATTCAGGTTAGGTGCTGTAGATGAGTGAGACTATGTGGCGATTTTTTTTCTGTGATTGGGTAAGTTCACTGAGAATGATCTGTTCCAGGTTCAACCATTTTTCCTCAAATTTCATTGTGTCATTTTTTCTTACTGCTGTATAGAATTCCATTGTGTAGATATACCACATCTTAGTTATCCATTCTTCTAGTGATGGACATCTGGGTTGATTCCAGCTCTTAGCTATTACAAATTGAGCCGCTATAAACATGGTTGAGCAAATCTCTTTAGTCTGTGGTTTGAAGGTTTTAGGGTAGATGCCCAGTAAGGGAATAACTGGGTCTGTTGGTATCTCTATACTCAGCTTTTTCAGAAGTCTCCATATTGCTTTCCAAAGTGGTTGTACCATCCTACATTCCCACCAACAGTGGATGAGTGTTCCTACTTCTCCACATCCTCGCCAGCATTTATTTTTATTTGATTTTTTGATGCTTGCTATCCTTATTGGGGTAAGGTGGAATCTCATAGTTGAAAGATAGACCAAATGGCTGATCCTTCACCAGGCCCTTACAGGGAACACCTGAACCACAAGACACTGGAGAGGGTAAGATTAAGACTAACCTTAGTCTCCTACATCTTCCCTCCCTCACTTCCCCTCTCCCTGTCTCTCTCTCTCTTACCTCTAACTCTTGTATATTAGTTATCTTTTTCCTCATTTTCTTAGTGGGCACTGACCTGTAACTCCCAGAACCAGCATGGGGCTATCATCCACAATGAGCTTTTGATCAGAGAGACCTACAAGGTTTCCTAAAAGACAGACAGATTTCTGTCAGAGTACTTGATGACCCACCAAAGGTTAGTGGTAAGACCCTACTGCTGAAGATACCTTATGTGATTGACATGCAAATTAGAATGGCATGGCTGGAAGTTGGATGAGAGTCAGTCCCCAGACAGTCAGCGCATCTAGTGCCAGAAGGTGCTACATGGGCGACTGGGGGAAATTGACCAATATCTATCGAAGCAACACATGGTCTAACCTACTTAGCAGCAAATAACTTATTGTGATGCCCACACAAGTGCAGTGGTGGCACACAGCCAACGTGGGGAACCAACTGCTCTCAATTTGGCTAACTGATCCCCTCACTGGTATGGGACCCATAGCTGGAGCTGGGAAACAAGTCAGAACCATATCCAAACATAAGCCCACTCTCCAGTATCAACCTACTATCAATTGTGGGCTACAAGAGGGCCTACACATATTAAATTCTCTATAAAAAAAAAAATGTAAGGGTTATCTCATTTGTCCTGATGCTAACTTACTCTCCGTTGGAGAATCTGCTTCTCTTTTTCAGATAGATGTAGACCCTAAGGAGAGAGCCACCCCATCATACCTCAAAAGGGCTCCGGCTGAAACTAAGAAAACTTCGAGAAACAAGCAAGGGGGCTGTTTTTCCTGATGAACCAGACACCAGCACAAGGGGGAAGGAGATCAGCATAGAGAAAAATCAACTCCTACCAAATCAGAGAGCCAGGGCCTCAGAGGCCCTCAACACCTCATCACTGAAGCCGACCAAAAATGAACCCAACATGGCTCAGGGAAATTTTGCGGAAGAGGGGGCGGAAAGAATGTCAGAGTCACATGTTGGGTCATGATATGCAGAGACATTTAGCTTACCCATAACTGTGGGCTAACTCCACAATGCATGACCCGTATACCTCAACAAGGAGGGGCCAAGGGGAGGGGGTAGGTCACGGATGAGCCTAATAATGGTACCAAAATGACTGTATTTGCTGAATACAGAACTGACTAATAAAAAAAAAAAAAAAAAAAAAAAAAAGAAAAAAAAAAAAAAATTAGCACACCCAGGAGTTCCCGCTCCCCCCACCCCCTGGCCTGCTGCAAGTAATCACCTCTCCCCACTCTGCATGGGATATGCACTGTGGAACCAGAGTCACTTCTGAGGTGCAAAGGAATTGATCACAGGGAAAGGCAGGAAGGCCTCAGAGGACCTTCACTACTTGGCGGGGGGGGCTAAAGTTTGCCCCCAGCTGGGGTGGGCCTTAGGTGCTGACTTCAACAGCAGGGAAGCTATTAGCTTCTTCCTGGAACCCACACTCCATCCACACCTTGAGAGTGGAGCATCAGTTCCAAGTACCTCAGGCTATATTTTCTAGCTCTGTCTGTTTTGAGCCAGCAATTGATGTTAGCAGAAATTCATTGAGAATGTGCTCCTCTGGGATCTGCAATGTAACAGAAGCACAACACAAGTGACTTAATGTCTTTAACTCTGTTTTTATGCTAATGGTTCACCTCGCAAGACAAGACTCTACAAGTAAAATAGAAAACCAACCAACTTTCTATTTAGTTCTGGAAGAAACCTAATCAAGGCAATAGAGAGGGTCAATTTAGTTTAAAATTGTGCTGTCCAATATGGTAGCCACTACCCACACGTAGACATCTATATGTAAATTAAAGTTAAAAATCTAATTTAAAAAAATCTAATTTTCTGCCGGGCGTGGTGGCGCACGCCTTTAATCCCAGCACTTGGGAGGCAGAGGTAAGAGGATCGCCATGAGTTCAAGGCCACCCTGAGACTACGTAGTGAATTCCAGGTCAGCCTGGACTAGAGTGAGACCTTACCTCGAAAAACTAAAAAAAAAAAAAAAAAAAAAAAAATCTAATTTTCAAGCTAGGAATGGTGGTGCATGCCTTTAATCCCAGCACTCAGGATGCAGAGTTAGGGGGATTGCAATGAGTCCGAGGCCAGCCTGAGACTACAGACTGAATTCCAGGTCAGCCTGGGCCTAGAGTGAGACCCTACCTCGAAAAAACAAAACAAACAAACAAGATCTAATTTTGAGTCATACTTGCTATAGCAGATGCTCAATAGACACATGTAGCTTAGTGGCTACCATATTGGACAGTGGAATGCTATGTGGAAAATCCTGGTAGACAGTGTGGGTTTGGAGTAACAGAGGTTTAGGTATGGTTCCACCCTGTGTCTGAATGAAGAGTCAAATGAAGAGGAAGGGAGAGTCCTCAGGTGGGAGAAACTGTGTTCAAATAGAATGAACCTGGCATGTTGAGCCACTCTCCAGAAGACAGGACTAATTGTGGAGAGTTCCTTCTGAGGAGCTATGAAGACCACCATCACTTTAGGGTGGACAGAATATGCCATCCTTCGCACTTACTGCACCAAATCAGGAGCAGAGAATTCTTAGTGGGCTGGATGGGGGACTCAGGAGTGTGGTATCTTGGCGCCATAACTGTAGTTATCCACTCTACTTGAGAATGCTGTTGGGATGATGGGATAGGGCCCTAGACCTGTGACCTGTGCCCACATTCTTCTCTTCAACTTGGTCTCATTCTTGCAGATTTCTGTTATTCAACCAGGAGGAGACACTACAGTACACTTGTCCCTCCTACTGGTATAGTTTGATGTGAAATGTCCCCACAGGCTCATTAGGTCCCTGGTTTATGGACCTATTGAGGAGGTTCTGAAGATTTCAGGAGGAAGGCCCTAGCTGGAGGAGGGGTCAATGGGCATGGGTCTTTGAGAATACCTTGTCCTTGGTCCCTTCCTGCCTCTCTCGGTCTCTTCTTCCTATCCACAAGGAGGTGAAGAGGCTGCCACGGAGCTCTGCTTTTCCTGTGGGCCCAGAATCATACCGGGCCAAGCGTGCATGGAATGAACCCCTGAAACTATGAACTAAGAACCCCATGGTCTGCCTAGGTCGGGCCGGGTCCCCTGTTGCTAGTGGCTGCTCCAGAGCACTGACCGGAATAACCTCCATATGCGAGTTCTTTCTTCTGCTCAGTGATTTGGCAACTCTGGTGCTGCTAAAACATCAAGACGTTACAAAGCTAGCCTCTCTTTCACCTCCTTTAAGCATTAGGCTCCCAGAGAGTCTCACAGTCCTAATATGCTTTACCACACATCATTTCTTACACTCCAGTTTCCCTTCCCTTCAATTTCACTTCTCTTTAGCACTCACCACACCCTCAGATGCTAATGTCTTACCCAAGTATGCACCCTGTAAGTTGAGATTGCCCTTGATTTTGTTTCTGCTCTGTCATCGCCATCTAAAATGTGGCCAGGCACAGAATCCAAGTGAATGTCTTAATGAATTCAGACATTTTTCTAGAATTGGTCCAGCTTCCCTCCTTTTTTAAGTTCTCAAAGTCAGAAGCATTGATCTGACCCACTTTGGAGGACTACCTGACATTCACTACATAAAAGATCTGCTCATGTCATTTTTCTGAGGTGGGGTGCTATTTCTTCTCTACCCTGTAACCCCAAGACTAGGTGTTATCAGTCAGGGTTCTCTAGAGGAACAGAACTGATAGAATGGGTATGCATGATAACGGGGACTTAACTAGATCAGCTTACAGGATATGGGCTGGGCAGTCCAACTGCTGCTGTCTGTTGGCTGGAGAGTCTGGGAACCTGGAAGCTGCGAGGATTCCTGGAGAGCCATGGGTCTTTGATCTTTGTTGGGAGGTTGACAAAGCTGGGTCCTGATGCTCTCATGAAGGGTAGCAGCTCATGAAGGGTAGCAGTGACCGGGCAGAAGCGCACCAGCAAGCAGAACGGCCAGCCAGGCAGAAGGCCCTGCGCTCTCCTGGAACTTTTTTTCCTCTCTCTCTATCCATTCCTCTCTCTCTCCATTTCCTGGCTCATAATATGACCACTGGCCCAACATGTGCTTTCACCATATAGTGCTGTTCTCAGCAGAGCCCTCCCTTGAGGAGGTCATCTAGTTTTGGACTTGAATTTCTAGAACCAGAGCTAAAATAAACCTCTCTCTCTCTTTCCAAGTAGCCTATGTCAGGTATTTTGTTACTTTGATGAAAATTGACTAATAAATACAAAGTTTTAAACTTTTTTATTGTTGTTTTTTTCCAGGTAAGGTCTCACTCTAGTCCAGGCTGAACTGGACTCAGTCTGTAGTTCCAGGCTGGCCTCGAACTTATAGCAATCCTCCTACCTTTGCCTCCTGAGTGCTGGGATTAAAGATGTGTGCCACCATATCAGGTATCAAGTTTTAAATGTTTAAATCTTGTTTCTAGTTTTATTTAGTTGTACACACACATACACATACACACACATATAAAAATTATTTTTTATTTGTGTGCACGTGCGTGTGTGCATGTGTATGTCTGTATGTATATATAGGTATGCCAGGACCTCTTACCATGCAAATGCCAGACACATGTATGAAAGACTGACCCATCTTCCCAGCCCCTAGTTGTATATATTTAAGGTAACCAATAAGATGCTTTGGTTACTATCAATAAATTAGTATATCAATTATTTCAACAACTTACTCACTATTTTGTATACAGAAAACACCCAAGGGACTGAAGCGATGGCTGAGCAGTTGAGTAGCTTGCTTGCAGAGCCTGACAACCAGGAGTTGATTCCCCAGTACCCATGTAAATCCAGATGCATGGGTGGTGCATGCATTTGGAGTTTATTTGCAATGGTGGAGGCCCTGGTGTACCCATTCTCTCTCTCTCTCTCTGTCCTTGCAAAAAAAAATAAATAAAAATATATTTAAAAAAAAACAACAAAAAGGGCTAGAGGGATGGCCTAGCGGTTAAGGCAGTTGCCTGCAAAGCCAAAGGACCCAGGTTCGATTCCCCAGGACCCACGTTAGCCAGATGCACAAGGGGGCGCATGCATCTGGAGTTCGTTTGCAGTGGCTGGGGGCCCTGGTGAGCCCATGCTCTCTCTCTCCCCCCTTTCTCTGTCAAGTAAATAAATAAATGAAAATAAATATTAAAAAAAAACAACAAAACCCCTTAAAATCTACTTTCAGCAAATAATATCTCACTACTGTCCTCATGTTGGATATCCTTGATCTATCGCTTCCCATATTCTTCCCCAACTCCCACCCCTGGTAACCACCATTTTATTCTCTGCTTCTAATGTATCTAGCATTTAAAAAATAATTATTTATTTTATATTTATTTATTATTTATTTTGTGTGCATGTATTCATTCATGCATGTGTGGGTAATGTGTGCCATGGCATGCATGTGGCAGAGGACTTTAGGGTGTGCACACCTTCCACCTCCTTATTATTGTTACTGCTATGGCTCAGCTGGTCTGTTTGCAGCCAGGAAATTCACCCGTCTGCGCCTGTGATCTCATCGTCAGTGTGCTGGGATGACAGAAGCCTGCCACAGCTTTCAGCTTTTACGTGGTGTTTGCAGGTCTGAACTCAGGTACTCAGGCTTGAGCAGCAAGCGCCCTGTCCACTGAGCTGCCTCCCCAGCCTCAGCAATTTTATTTTAGATTCCCCATCTTAGAGTCTATTTGTCTGATGCTTCTGGTTTATTTCACTTAGTATAATGTCCTCTAAGTTCATCCACATTGTTGTAAGTGGCAAAATCTTTTTAAAAGCTGAATAATATTCTCCTATGTTTTATATAATACAATTTCCTTTTCCATCTACCTGTCAACACATGATAGGTTGTTTCCACAGTTAAAGCCTATTTGTAGATCAAGGTATATGTGGTGGTCGGAATAGATGGCCCCAATATATTCTGTTTTTTACTAGTTTGTTGTAGTTTGCATCTGCAGCCACCTGGCTGGAGGTGGTTTCACTGGGCAGACATGGAGATCCTCCTACCTCTGCCTTCCAAGTGCTGGGGTTAAAGGCATGTGCCACCACGCCCGGCTCTGGGCAGATCTTAAAGTGTGGTGTGGGTTTGAGATTTTAATCTAAAGATATGAAAAGTGTGCTGTGCTGTGTGGCTTCTGGCTTTTGGCTTGTGCTTTTCTCTCTGCTTGGTCCTGTGAAAGCAGGCCAGCTTCTTCTGCTATTATGGAACTTCCCCTGGATCTGTAGGCTTCAATAATTATCCCTTCCTCCATAACTGTTCCTGGTCTGGAAGTTCATCTCAGCAAACCTGAAGCTGTCTGCTACAGTATATAGAAACATCTTTTTTTTTTTTTTTATCTTGTTGAGGTAGGGTCTCACTCTAGCCCAGGCACTCACTCCGTAGTCTCAGGCTGGCCTTGAACTCATGGCGATCTTTCTACTTCTGCCTCCCTAGTGCTAGGATTAAAGGTGTGCACCACCATGCCTGGGAAGAACATCTTCTCTAGAGATTTTTAATGTATTTACCCCTCCCTGTTACTTTACACCACGTGATATTAATCCTAACTTCAAAGCAAGGACGGCGGGCCTGGCTGGGATGAAGTTAGGCAACAGCAGCTTTTTGTTTTGCCCTGTCCATTTAAGAGCAGCTTCTCCTTGACTTGAAGCTGCTGGAAGGCCTTTTTGTGCCACAGAACTGGGCGAAGCCCCGGGGACAGGCTGTTTTCACAGCTGCACTGTACTCCAAGCCCAGCGTTGTCCATCCCATTGCTCACACACTCTGCTCTCTGGCAAAGAGAGAAAGCATGAAGATCCTGCCCTCCCACGTGTGCCTCCGGGCCTCACACAGGGGTGGGAGCCCCTGAAGCTGAATGGGGAAGTGAGCCAAAACTTCCAGAAAGGTGACTGTTTAGCATAAGAGCAAGGCCTGCCCTGGGGGTGGGGGGCGAAGCTGTGCTGGTGTGTGCAGGTGTGCAAGCTTTGTACAATGAGTGCGTTGACAAAAGCTTAGACGGATGGGACTGCATGCTGGTCAGGGCATCACCTCATGCTATGGGGGAGGAAACTGCCTTTCTCGTAAGTTAGGTCTCCAAAGACTCCTCCTGTTTTGACAGTGCATGATTTTATGAGAGCGTAGAGATAGATTCTTTTAAACACATTGTGGCAACGGCGTTTCCAGAGTTCAAAGTGCTGTTCTCGTGTGCTTTCTTTCCTTCAGAAAGCCTCCTGAGTCAGCGCCCTCTCCCTACCACTTTACAGATGAAGCACAAAGGGAAAAAGTGAGCTGCCAAAGCTCTCCTGGCTAGGGAGGAGGAAGGCGGGCACTGTGGAGCTCAGGCCCTGGCATCAGGAGAAAGCCTTCCTCAGTCACTGTGACTCCAGTGCAGGCTGAGCTTTGCTCATCCCCAGGGACCAAGAGTGAGCCAAAAACCAGTAGCATGCATTTCGCATTCCCCGCATGAGTGCCAGGACCAGCTGGCAGAGGTCTGAGGTTGGTTCACTGGTATGCTCTACCCACAGGATCTGGGGTTGGGGGTGACCATGGCTCAGGCTGCCTGGGAATGGTGGATGAGAGGGGGAACTAGGGGAGACTTTCTGGACACACTGTGAGTCTCAGCTTCTCACACAGGAGGTGCAGGGTTTTGGTTCAAAGAATGTGTGCTGTTCTCACACCTTCCCTTTAGGGGAGCTTGGGTAACAGGCTATCTTTCTTCTTGTGCAGAGGCCTTAGCTGCTGTCTGCTGCTTGTTTTGTGAATGGAGGTCGAAGGGAGGTTCCACAACGGCCCAGCTTCCTTCCCCTTACCGATAAGCCTGCGAGCCTGCAAAGATCTTTCCATTTGTCTGATTGCTCTTCTCCTTCCTTCTCCTCTTCCTTTTTCCCTCTTTCCTTTTCTTATTCACTCTATTCCTCCCTCTCCCCAGGGCCATGAATGGTGCAGTAACTTGTGCAGTAAGCAAATACACCAACAACTCACTTATGTCCCAGTTTTATGGATTGTGTCCTAAATTCAACATGTTCAGGTGCTGGGCAGTCAGGATGGATGATGAGGAAAGCCCACTGGGCGAGCATTGGACAATATTATTCAACTCTAGCTCGGTGGGTGCAACTTTTTGTTTTAATAGTTTTTGAGACAGCGTTTTATGTAGCCCATGCTGGCCTCAAACTCACTATGTATCTGAGGATGACCTTGAACTCCTGATCCTCCTGCCTTTACCTCCCAAGTGCTGGGTTGCCAGGTGTGTACCACCACACCTGGCTGTTGCAAAATTTAAGCAGGAGCCATAGATCCAACAGCAATGGATTTTTTGGGGTGTGTGTGAAATCTCCTCACTTATGGTAGCAGTTCTATGAGTCAATTTTTAATTATTATAATGAAGTATCCTTGCTGTAATGAAATATATGAAGCTTTTTGTTTGGAGATAGGGTGTTACATGTATCTCAGGGTGGCTTCAAACTGGCTATATAGCTCAAGCTGGCCAAAACTCCTGATCTTCTACCTCCTGAGTGCTGGGATTATACATGTACACCATGCCTAGCTGAAGTGTTTTTTAAAAAATATTTATTTATTTATTTGCAGAGAGAGAGAGAAAGAGAATGGGCATGCCAGGACCTCTAGCTGCTGCAAATGAATTCCAGATACATGTGCCACCTTATGCACCTGGCTTTACATGGGTACTGGGTAATTGAACATGGGTTGTTAGGCTTTGCAGGCAAGCACCTTAACTACTGAGCAAACTTTTTTTTTGTGGGGGGGAGTTTCAAGGTAGGGTCTCACTCTGGCCTAGGCTGACCTGGAATTTACTGTGTAGTCTCAGGGTGGCCTTGAACTCACGGCGATCCACCTACCTCTGCCTCCCAAGTGCTGGGATTAAAAGCGTGCACCACCATACCCGGCTCTGAGTAAACTTTTTATGAGAGAAAGAGTAAGAAAGAGCAAGAGAGAGAGATAATCCACGCACCAGGGCCTGTAGGCACTGAAATTGAACTCCAGACATGCGCGCCACCTTGTGGGCATTCATCACCTTGTGTGTCTGGATTACATGGGTCCTGAGCTGGACTTTTTTTTTTTTTTTTTTTTTTGAGGTAGGGTTTCGCTCTAGCCCAGGCTGACCTGGAATTCACTATGTAGTCTCAGGGTGGCCTCGAATTCATGGTGATCCTCCTACCTCTACCTCCCGAGTGCTGAGATTAAAGGCATGCACCACCACGCCTGGCTCTCAAAAAGAATCTTAAAGTGCCATCTAGGGCCAGTTAGACTCTCAGATGAGCTAGAGTCAGCTCCAAGGCCCCTGGAACCGCCTAGTTTCTGCGCTGTGTTGTGTGGGTGGACATAGCCCTTGCTCTCAACATTGTTACTGCCCCTGTGTTTGCTAAGCCCAGCCGGCTGAGGGACTTCATGGTGAACTGATAAGACGTCTCATGTTTCAATTCTACTCTGTGACAAAAGGCTGTGGGACCTTGCTCATAGGAGTCTCGGTTTGGGTGGAGCATCTACAGCTACAAAATGAAGCCATTGGTAAAAGAGTCCTTAAGATCCTTCTGTTTCCAAAATTCCATGTCTGTGCCTTTAATCTACATGACTGAATATTCTGTTTTTATCTGACACATTTCTGTTAGGTATTTAGAATTATAGGCTTAAGCTGCACTGTGGAAACATATTTGTTTGAAAGATTGAAAGAACCTTTTGAGTGTGTTTTTCCCCTCCACAGACTCCCTAAAAAGTGAAGCAAAGTAAGAGGGTCACCTTAAAATTAAATGCCATTATATTTCGCCATATATATATATATATATATATATATATATATACATACATATATAAATGCCATTATATTATATATAATAATATATATTATTATATATTGGGAATTTCACCTAAAACCTGGGGAGAGTTGGTAGAGGAAGGATGAAGGGCATATTAATTAATGAGGTATTGCAAGGGTGCAGAGAACTTCATGTGAGTGTATGTGTGGGTACATGTGTGCTTGTGTGTGCAGGTGGGTGCGCGTGTGAGTGCAGAGGCCACGGGATAGCCTTGGGTATCATTCCTCAGGTGCTATCCTCTTTTTATTTTGCATGTAAGCATGTTCGCATGTATGTAGGTACATGTATGTGTAGGTGCACCTTTGTAGAGGCCAGAGGTTGATGTCAGAGCAATCGTCCTTGATTGCTCTACACCTTATTAACTGAGGCAGGGTCTCTCAGTTGAATCCAGAGTTCACTGGTTTGGCCAGTTAGCCCCATGGAATCCCTTGTCTCTTCATCCTCAGCACTGGGATTACAGCTGGGATACCGCACACAGCTGGCATTTACGTGGGTACTGGGGATCTTAACTCGTTTCATGCTTGAACAGCAAGTGCTTTATCCTCTGAGCCATCTTCCCAGCCTGCTTTTCACTTTAAAAAAATTATTTATTATGAGAGAGAGAGAGAGAAAGAGGCAGATAGAGAGAATGGGTGCACCAGGGCCTCCAGCCACTGCAAACAAACGCCAGATGCATGCACCACTTTGTGCATCTGGCTTTCTGCGGGTACTGGTGTATTGAACCTGGGCCCTTAGGCTTCACAGGCAAGCACCTAAACTGCTAACCCATCTCTCCAGCTCCCCTTATTTTATTTTTTCTCTTCACTTTTTTTTTTTTTTTGAGATAGGCTCTTTCATTGGTTTGGGACTCCCAGGGGGACCAGACTGGCTGGCCAGCAAGCCATAAGGATCCCCCTGTTTCCACTGTCCCAGTGTTAGGATTATAAGAGTGTGCCACCACACCTGACCATTTTCTGTGGGTTCTGGGGATCAAACACATGTCCTCGTGCTTGTAAGGCAAGCACTTTACCACTGAACTATTTCCCCAGACCAAAAAATTGGAACTCTTATCTACTGCGGGTGGGAATTGACAGTGGTGCAACTATTTGAAAAATTTTTATCAAGTCTTATTATATAACTTTGCAATTCTATTTGTGGAATATATATATATATATATATATATATATATATATAGAGAGAGAGAGAGAGAGAGAGAGAGAGAAGTGAAAACATGTATTTACAAAAAGCTTTATATTTGAATATTCATGGTAGCCTTATTCACAATAGCAATAAAGTGAAAAAACTCAGGTCCATTTGAGTGGATAAAATACAGTAGCTGTAGCCGGGCGTGGTGGCGCGTGCCTTTAATCCCAGCACTCGGGAGGCAGAGGTAGGAGGATTGCTGTGAGTTCGAGGCCACAGTGAACTCCAGGTCAGCCTGGGCTAGAGTGAGACCCTACCTCGAAAAACCAAAAAAAAAAAAAAAAAAAAAAAATACAGTAGCTGTTGTGTTGGTGCCTGCCTGTAATTCCAGGGCTTGGGAGGTTAAGACAAGACTATGAATATGAGGTCAGTCTGGACTACATACTGAGTTTAAACTAGCCTTAGCTATATAGCAAGACCCTGTTTCAAAAACCAAAATAAAATGAAACAAGAAAACAAAAACAAAAGTTGTGTACCTATGTGGTGGTTACCTTTTATTGCTGGGACAAAATGCTTGACCAGAAGCAGTTTATGGAAGGAGAGGTTTTACTTCTGGCTTACCATTTCAGGGGAAGCTTTATCATGGTGTGGAAGTTATGGCAGGAGCAGAAAGCCAGGCATCATATCCTCTCATCAGTAGGGTGGCAAGGAGAGTGATCTGGGTACAGCCAGCATGGCTGGGCTATAACACCCCAAGATCTGCCTCCAGTGACACAGCTCCTTCCGCAAAGACTCCACCTTCTAAATGCTCAACAACCTTCCCAAACAGTGCCACCAGCGGGAGCTCAAGTATGAGGCTTAATCACAAACACATAGGACTATGGGGGACATTTTATATTCAAACCACTGCAATCTATTCAATAGATTATTCTACATCCAAAGGAGTGTGGTTCCGATATGTGTTGCAACATGGGTAAATTCTGAGAACACTTCATAGAAGGTGACTTAGTACTGGATTGCACTGATAATTGGTCAAAGGCAATACCAGAGAGACAGAAAGTAGGTTAGGAGTTGCCTAAGGCTGGGGAGGATGGGGGAAATGAGGAATTATGTTAAAGGAGATGGAGTTTTTTTTTTTTTTTTTTTGTAGTGATGTAAAGGTCCAAAGAACTGGCTGGGGAATGTTGCACAACTCTGTGAACATCCTAAAACCCACTGAATTGTATACTTTTAAAATAGATGAGTTATAGGGCGTGCAAACTATATCCCAATAAAACTGCTTAGAAAGAAATACTATAGATAAAAAAAATATTTAAGTGACAGAAGAGATAAATAAAATGTTAAAGGTTAATGAGAAACAGAAAAGAATGTTTTGTGAACTGACTGTGCCATGAATATATTTTAGAGATACTCTGTTTTGTTGTGTGAGGGGACAGGTGACCTATGATCAGGGAAAGTGATGGTTAAGTGTAAGAAGTGGTGATTTTTATTCTTGGATGTGGTCCTAAGCACAAAATTGGTTTTCTGACCATTGTTATGCAGTGTTTTGAATCCCAGGCAGCCTGTTAGTTTGTTTTTTCCGACTCCATTTGTTTGTTTGGCTGGTTTGAGTCAGTAATGAGGCTGCATTATGGCAAGGGACACTCATGACATCACTGAGAGAGCTGCCAAGCTTCTGCCAAGTCCCAGTGACTTGCCCCAGGCTTTGAACAATCCAGATTGCAAAATAGGAAGAGTGAAGGACTTGCAAGTTGGTGTTAAGTTTGGGGAAAGTCGTGTTTAAGTGCCAAAGGTGACAACATTCTGGCAAGAAGTGGTTTAATTGAATTGCAAGGACAACTTTCAACGGAATTGAAATCCAGGCAATGCTTCGCCAGACGCTATAGGAGAAGGGGTCCCAGATCAGATGTCAGGCAAGAGTCTGGCAGGTGAAGCACACAGAGGGCTCTCTGTCACATCTTACAGGACATCCCTGCTGCGTGATGTGGTTTGCTGCTGTATGGATGGAAGGACCACTGTTGCCAAACCAACCTTCTGATTTTTCTAAAGATGCTAAAGATATGGAATTTTAGATAATGTAGTTTTCCTCTTTTGGAGGGTGTGTGTATGTGTTTGTGGTGTGTCTTCATATGTGTGGTGTACGTGCCCATATGCAAGTGGGTGCTTGTGTGTGTATATGTGTGTGTGTTGCATGTGTACCTGTGTGTGCATGTGTGTGGAGGCCAAAGATCAATGTCATGGAGTCTTACTGTTTTTCACTGTCTTTCGAGATACAGACTCTCACTGAACACAGAGCTTACCAATTCAGTTAGAGAAGCTAGCCAGCCTGTCCCAGGAATCCTCTTGTCTCCACCTCCCCAGCATGGGGATTACAGGTGCAGGCACTTTGCATGGGTTCTGGGGACCTGAAACTCAGGTCTTCTTGCTTGCATGGCAAGTGCTTTACAAATTGAGTCATCTCCCCAGCCCTGAAATCTTTCTTCTTCTTCTAATATTTTATTTATTTAAAATTTTTTTTATTTTTATTTATTTGTTAGAAAGAGAAAAAGAGAGAGAGAGAGACAATGGGCATGCCAGGGCCTCTAGCCACTTACAAATGAACTCCAGATTCTTGTGCCATCTTGTGCCTCTGGCTTATGTGGGTCCTGGGGAATCGAACCTGGGTTCTTTGGCTCTGTAGGCAGATGCCTTAACCACTTAAGCAATCTCTCCAGCTCTGAAATACTTCTTTAAAAATGTTGCTATCTGCCTGGCGTGGTGGTACATGCCTTTAATCCCAGCACTCAGGAGGCAGCAGTAGGAGGATCACCATGAGTTCAAAGCCACCCTGAGACTACATAGTCAATTCCAGGTCAGCCTGGACTAGAGTGAGACCCTATTCCAAAAAAAGACCAAAACTAATAATGTTGCTATCCAACTAGAATTTTAATTTTCAAACAATCTACAGAGTGGGAACAAATTATTTGCAAATAGAAGAAATTTGCATCCAGAATACATAAAGAACACTTAAAACTTGCTAAGTCATTGGCCTGGAGAAATGTCTTAGCAGTTAAGGTGCTCAACTGAAAAGCCAAAGGAAATAGGTTCTATTCCCCAGGACTCACATAAGTCAGATGTACAAGGTGGAACATGAGTCTGGAGTTCGTTTATGGTGGTTGGGGGCTCTGGCATGCCCATTCTCTCTCTATCTGTCTCTCTTTCTCTCTCAAATAAATAAATAAATAAAAATATTTTTAAAAACTTGATGAGTCATAGCATTAAAACACCCAGATTTGAAAGAGACACAGAGAAAGAATCTCAGAGACTATGGACAGGGCAGAGCAGTATGAATGCCACTGTGAACAAACTCTAGACGCATGTGCAACATTGTGTATCTGGCTTTACTTTGGTACTGGGGAACTGATGCCAGGGTGGCAGGCTTTGCAAGCAAATGTTTTTAACTGCTGAGCCATCTCTCTAGCCCCAACCCAGATTTTAAAATGAAAAAGAATCTGAACAGGCACCTCTTCTGTGGTGATACACATGGTCAATAAGCAAATGAAAAGATGCTCAGTGCTGATAGCCCATCAGGGAAATGGAGACCAAAGCCACAGTGAGATACTGGTTCATACCCACTAGGGTGGCTAGAATTAAAAAAAAAAAAAAAGATGGGCTGGAGAGATGAATTAGCAGTTAAGGCACTTGCCTGTGAAGCCTAAGGACCCAGGTTCAATTCTCCAGTACCCACATAAGCCAGATGCACAAGTTAGCACATGCGTCTAGAGTTTATTTTCAGTGGATAGAGGCCCTCAGGTGCCCATTCTCTCTCCATCCCCCAGATAAATAAATGAAATATTAAAAATATTCTATTAAAAGATAATAAGTGTTAGTGAGGATATCAAGAAATTAAAACCTCACACAGTGAATGTGAAATGATCACTTTGGAAAATAGCATAGCAGTTGACCTCAAGAGGTTAAACAGTGACCTCATGATTCAGCCTTCTATCTCCTAGGTTATCTACTTAAGAGAAATGAAAACATGTTCACCTAAAAACTTGTGCATGACTTTTTAACACTAGCATTATTTATGTGTTCAAAAAATGGAGGGCTGCAGAGATGTCTCAGTGGTTAAGAGCACTTGCTGTATAAGCATAAAGGCCTAAGGAGGCCTGAGAAGACCATTTCAGATTGATCCCAGGACCCAAATGCAACAGCTGACTGTGGCCATGTGTATTTGTAACCCTTGTCCTGCAGAGGAAAAGAGACCTGGGAATCTCTGAGCTTGTCAAAAAAAAAAAAAAAAAAGGCAAGCTCTGGGATCATTAAGGGACTCCAGCTCAAATAAAAACCTGTGGAAGAGTGATGGAGCACGACACAGCACCTGAGGTCAGCAGACAAGTGCATCCTGCCACAGGTGAGAGCATTGGGCACTGCATGGGCACATACATTTGCATACACCACACACTCAACACACCACACACACATACACACACATACAAAGTGCATATACTACACTCAACACAGCATACACACACATACACACACAAAGTAGAGACACCTCAAATGTTTATCAACTGCTGAAAGGATGATTTTTCTGTCTTATGGAATGCTATTTAACATATTTGGCAGTGAAAAGGTTATCAAGTACTGATATGTGCTACAACACAGATGAACTTTAAACGTGCCATGCTAAGTGCAAGAGGCCAGTGGGGGAAAAAACCTATATGTTGTATGATACTATTTACATAAAATGCTCCAAAGAGGCAAATCTATAGAGACAGAAAGATTAGTGGTTGTCTGGGGTGTGGAGGATGGGGAGGAACAGATGGAAAGTGACTACAAAGGGTATGGATTTCTTTCTGGCATGAAGAAAATTGCCTAAAATTGATTGTAGTTATGGCTATTCAATTCCATGACTTTCTAAAACCACTGAGTTTCACATTGTAAGTGGGCTAATTGTATGGTGTGGTAAGTTTGATTCAGGTGTCTGAATGCTAGGTTCCCAGCTGAAAGAGATTTGGGAATTAATGCCTCCTGGAGGCAGTGTATAATTAGGGGCAAGCTTATGGGTATTATAGCCAGTTTCCCCTTGCCAGTGTTTGGCACATTTTCCTGTACCTGTTGCCCACCTGATGTTGGTCAGGAGGTGATGTCCACTCCTGCTCATGCCATCGTTTTCCCCCTGACATTATGAAGCTTTTCCTCAAGTCTGTAAGCCAAAATAAACCTTTTTTTCCCCCACACACTATTCTTTTTTGGGTGATTTCTGCCAGCAATGTGAACCTGACTGCAATAGTATAGTTGGTACCAAGAATGGCATTGCTGCTAGATACCTGACTTTGGCCTTTTGGAGTTGATTATCAAGAGGAATGTGGAAGGATTTGAAACCTTGGCCTAAGAGATGCCTTGTGGTGCTGTAAGTACAGCTTGATGGACTATTCTGGTCAGAGTTAAAAGACCCAAATACACTAAGAACTATGGACTGTGAGGTTTGGCTTATGAGGGTGAGAAAGAGCTTTGCCTGGACTGGGCTAGAAGCAGTTTGTGTGAGAGGCTTGCTGCTATGCCTGTGTCCTGAGAAGTTGTGCAGGGTTGGTGTGAAATGGATTGGTGTGAGCACAGAAATGAACGGCCAAAACTGCTGTCTGTTCACATGCAATTGAGAGGTTACAACCTTTGAGACTGGGCCAGCTGACCTGCTCTGGGGCAACAGGAAGAATGTAGACTCTTTGGAGGGGGCCTGAGTGCTCAAGGAGTGTCCTGTTCTTCAAAGTCTGCTTTATTCCCCCCTGGATTAACAAATTGGCACCCAACCTGGTATTATGGAATATAAGAAATGCAGGAGAGAGAGGTCATTGCATTTGCAACACGGTCTTGGTGTTTTGGAAATGGCCATGGGCAGTGTGAAGCAGGTTTGCTGGATGCCTGCATGGAGACCCGATGGAGCTGTGAGGATAAACCATGGGTTGCAGTGGAGACCCAGTGGAGATGCCGGGACCGTAAGACAGCTCCTAAGGAAACCTGCCAGGCTGGATGAAGTTTTCCAGGACTGTGAGTAGCCTAGCTATAGGAGAACAGTTAGAATTCCAGAGACTTGTTGCTGGTTAGAATTATCTGATTTGGAGATTTGTCCCTGGCTAGAGTTGTTATACTTGCAGCTACAGAGTTTGATGTTGGCCCTGTTTAAATCTTGTATTGGTTGAATATTTCTTTGCTATGCCCAATGCCATCTTTTGCAGTATGAATGTTTATTCTGTGTGATTATAGTTTTTTTTGTTGTTGTTGTTGTTTGCTTTTGTTTTTTTGAGGTAGGGTTTTTAGCCCAGGCTGACCTGGAACTCACTATGTAGTCTCAGGGTGGCCTTGAACTCTCAGTGATCCTCCTACCTCTGCTTCTGATTGCTGGGATTAAAGGCGTGTATCACCATGCCTGGCTAAACTATGGGGACTTTTAAAGTTGGATAATTGTATTACATTTTACATCATGTATGGTTATCAATTTATGGGGCCAGGGGTGGAATGTGGTGGTTTGATTCAGGTATTCCTCATAAAGCTAGAGTTCTGAATGCTAGGCTTCCAGCTGATGTAGATTTGGGAATTAACACCTCCTGGAGGGAGTGTATTTTTGGGGGCGAGCTTATGGGTGTTATAGCCAGTCTCCCCTTGCTAGTGTTTGGCACACTCTCCCGTTCCTGTTGTCCACCTGATGTTGGCCAGGGGGTGATGTCCACCCCTGCTCACGTCGTCATTTTCCCCTGCCATTATGGAGCTTTCCCTCAAGTCTGTAACCAAAATAAACCTTTTTTTTTTTTCCCCCACAAGCTGCTCTTGGTTGGATGATTTCTACCAGCAATATGAACCTGACTGCAACATATGGTATATATTTCTCAATAAAACTGTTAGAAAGGAATACAGTGAGGGCTACACAGAACCTATCTATTAGGTGGCCAACTTCAAATTCTCTGCATAGGGCTTGGTAACTGCTCAGTACACTTGAGGGGTTCATCAAGTTGACCCCTTAGGGAACCAGTGAGGAGAAGTCTGTGCTTGCTTTAAAGCTACACTTGCATTAAGCCACAGAACCAGCGCCTTGAGCTGTCCAAGGCTTAGTGTTCAAAGCATAAGCAGGAAGGGCTTGTGAGAAGTCAATGTTATGAACAGCTGAAGATACTCTGCTTTCCCACATTTGGCAATCCCCCCGACCCCGGCCCAAAGGCATCTTAAGGAAGGGAAAAATATTGTAAAAAAGGGGACTGTCCTTAAAGGAAGGGGCAGGCAACATCCTGCCCTGAGTGAGCCTTTCCCCCTACAGCAGGGAGGGTTTGTGTGTTGCTGTGAACATTTACTCGATATGTTTGTAATTTATTCACACTTAGCTCATAGATCTGCTGCTTGTGCAAGAATCAGTTGATGTCCAAACAACCCTGTGGGCCTCATAAGCTTAAATTTTTTTTTTTTAAATTTCAACCAGAGAACTGAATTTTGCCAAGAGCAAATGGAACTCAAGCATCAAAAGGTCTGAGTTCAGTTTTCACTGAATACAAAGGGTGAATAGATTCTGAAAGGAGCCAAACGCATTCTCCCGCCCTTAATTTATAATACATTGCATTGGCAGACTCTGCAATCCTGAAAGTTGGCTTTCTTCTCCCATTCTTCTCTTGGGTGTAACCACAAGCCTATCTTGTAGTTAAATTTACAAAAAAATAAGGCCATATTATAACAATTTATGAGAACCTCCCTCATCACTATCAATTTTATTGGAACAAATAGAAATGTTTGAAAATGTTAACTCTCCTCTGGAGCTGTAGTTTTTTTCTCTTCTTTTTTAAGAGGGAGGGAGGGAGAGAGAGAGAGAGGGAGAGAATGGGTGTGCCAGGGCCTCCAGCCACTGCAAATAAACTCCGGATGTGTGCGCCACCTTGTGCAACTGGCTTATGTGGGTCCTGCGGAATCAAACCTGGGTCCTGCGGAATCAAACCTGGGTCCTATTGCTTGGCTGGCAAGTGCCTTAACCACTAAACCATTTCTCCAGTGCTGGAGCTATATATATATATATACATATATATATATATATATATATATATATATATATATATATATATATATAGTCTTTTGTAAGAATTTCTCTCTCTCTTTCTCCCTTCCTTCCTTCCTTCCTTCCTTCCTTCCTTCCTTCTTCTTTTTTTTTTTTTCTTGAGGTAGGGTCTCACTCTAGCCCAGTCTGACCTGGAATTCACTACGTAGTCTCAAGGTAGCCTTGAACTCACGGTGATCCTCCTACCTTGGCCTCCCAAGTGCTGGGATTAAAGGCGTGAGCCACCACATCTGAGTAAGAATTTCTTTTTAAGGTCTCTTCATGGGGGAATTTATTGAAGAAATATTGCCATAGCCCCCTTCTCAGTAAATGGTCAGGACACCAACCAGTCATCAACTGGAATCCTGGAGGACTACTATTGGTTGGAACATGAAGATTTGGAGGATGTGAGAAGTAGTCACTCTGCCTCCCAAAAGAAAGGCAGAATCACTAGTACTTGTATTTTCTTTTGTAAAACAGTCTGGGTTTGATCCTTATCCAACATGGTGGGGTGGGGGAGAAGGAAACACACACAGGCAAAAAGGGCAAAATTGAAACTGTCCCAATTTCTGCCACCTCAAGATAAGCACTGCTAATCTTGTGGGGAATCACTTTCCTTTCATTATAAACAAGCAATTTGGAGCGGGCGTGGTGGCGCACACCTTTAATCCAAGCACTCGGGAGGCTGAGGTAGGAGGATCTCCATGAGTTCAAGGCCACCCTGAGACTACATAGTGAATTCCAGGTCAGCCTGGACTAGAGTAAAACCCTACCTCAAAAAAACAAAACAAAACAACAACAACAACAACAAAAAGCCATGCAATTTGTACTGCTATAGTATTGCACATCTAGATCTATGTCCATGTTATTATAAGAATGGGTTACTAGGGACTGGGGAGATGGCTCAGCAGTTAAGAGCATTGGCTGCACAAGCATGAGGACCTTGTGTTCAATTCTTAGCACCCGTGTAAACATCTGAGTGTGGAGACACATGCGCCTTTAACCCCAGCCCCAGAGGGAGGTGGGTATGGAAGGATCTCTGGGGCTTGCTGAAAACAACATGAGCTTCAGGTTCAGTGAGGCACCCTGTCTCACAGAAACAAGGAGTGATAGAGGAGGACACTCACTGTCCTCTGGGCTGCTGCACACATGCACATGGGGCACACATGTCTGCACACACACTGATATACTATTCACATATAAAATAATGGGACGTTGTTTTGTCATCTACTTTTCCCATTTGTTAGTTCATGATTATTAATAAAGTTATAATTACTCATGCATAAAATTCAACTGTACAAATTACTTAAATGATTCCTAAAGAGTCCTTTGATTGCAAGTGACAAAAAACCCATGTCAAACTGACTTAAACATGAAAGTAAATTTTTTGGCTGACATCTGAAAAGCCCAGTGGGAGATCTGGTCTGCGGCACAACAGGATTCCAGGCTCAGATACTGTTAGGAGGTCCATTTCTCTCCTCTGTCTTTGTTCTCCTGCTGCTGCAGTGCCATCCACACGCTGCAGGTACGGACAGAAGTTCTAGAATACCCAGGCTGTGGTCTGGCAGAGGCAATCAAGGCCCTGTTCAAGCATTTACCATGAGAACTCATTGCATTGTACTGGTCCTATAGAAATCTCTGAGCTTAAAATTGTGGTTCAATGTCTGGGTCACACAAATCTTTCACCTAGGTAACATAGACTGAGAATGAGAGAGAGAGAGAGAGGGAGAGAGAGTGTGTATGTGTGTGTGTGTGTGTGTGTGTGCACGCATGTGTAAGGACCATGAAATAGAATAGTTACCAGAATGAATGACTGTTGGGTGGCCGGAATAACAGGTCTACAACCCATATACTTAGACATTTAGAATTCACTTTCTATTATTTTTCCAGAGCTTTCATAACAAAGTGCTACAAATGGGTAGCTTAAAAACCAGAAACTTACTGTCTCATAGTTCTGAAGGTTGGACGTGCAAGATCAAGATATCAACATGTTTTCCTCCCTATGAGGGGCACTAAGGAGAATGTCTGCTCATGCCTTCTAGCTTCTGGTAGTTTGCTAATGACCTTTGGTGTTCATAGTTTGTGGGTTATCACTTTGATTTCTGTTTTCATGCATGTTAAAGTGGCATTCTCCTTGTATGCATGCTGTGTTCTAATTTCCTTTTTAAAAATAAAGACATTAGTCATATTGGAGTAGGAACCTGTTTGCTCCGAATATGACCTCATTTTATTTAATTCATCACATGTCCAAATAAGATCATATTATGAGGTACTGGGGATTAGGAATTCAATATATGATCTTTTAGGGGATACAATTCAATCCATCATGTTTCCATGAACTTATTATTTCTGCTTGCATCTAAGACCCAGTCAGTGAGTTCAAATGCTGAAGCCAGTTGCTTTCCTCTTTCCCCTGAGTAGGCTAGAAGGTTGGATGAGACCCGTCCCAGGTCCGTTACCTAGGTCTTTGTAGTGTAGTGCATGGGAACTAAGAATCCATCTTGCTGCCAGAATGTACTGTATAAGCTTCCCACTTAGGAGCTCAAGGACCTTTGGCAAGGAATTTGGCCTCTGCAAACCTCAGGCTTCTCAACCAGTAAAATGAGGACAATATCCTTTGCTTCACTGGGTTTCTGCATGGCTGGACTCTTCCACCTTCAAAGATGTGAGCTCTGCAGAATCAAAACTGACCTTATCTCTTAGTGTTCTCACCTTTTGATTATTCCTTTAAATTTCTCCCTGAGATTCTCTCGGAAGAACTTTAAGAGCAGGAAGGTTTTTTTTTTTTTTGTTTGTTTTGTTTTGTTTTGTTTTGTTTTGTTTTTAAATCCTGCAAAAAGGAACTCAAGTGTAGTTCAGGGAACATGAAGTGCTTCTCTCTCCCCTAAAGCCAATGACATGAATCTTGAGCCAACTCATGCAATATGGTTACGAATTGCTGCCTTTTGGTTTCACTTATCTCTTTCTGGTATCTTAAGTTTTCTCTCTTACCATTCATTGGCCATGTTTTAGGTGTGGGATGGAGCCCAGGCATTTTGTTTACAGTCTCTCTCTCTTTTTGGCTCCATAAACTTGGGGACATGGAACAGACATTCTGCAGCACCACATCTTCAGTTCCTTCACGGCTTGGCTAAGTGCTTCCTGAGTAACTGGAACTTCCAGTTCTTGCAGACAGCAGAACCTCCCCACGGTTAACACAAGATGGGGGGGGGGGTGCCAATTACCTTTTACAAATGTGATTACTTTCATTTTAGCACCAGGTGCTGGTCTGAGCACCAGGGTCATAGCAATGAATAAGAGAGCCACTGTCTCTGCCCCTGAGGAGCATATATTCTGGGGACATTCATTTCTGTAGAAAGTATCTGAGAACTTACTAAATGTTAGTTTATTGCTTATTATTAGACAAAACAGAAACTACTGCACTGATGGTCATAGTCTGTGGGTGCATGTGTGTGTGTGTAGAGTTTGGAAAAAAGGAGGCAGACTTTAAAAAAATAAAGTCATAGCTGGTGTGCTGGGACACGGCTTTAATCCCAGCACTTGGGAGGAGAGGTAGGAGGATCACTGTGAATGTGAGTCCAGCCTGAGACTACTAATTCCAGGTCAGCCTGGCCTAGAGGGAGACCCTACCTTGAAAAACCCCAAACAAACAAACAACAACAAGAAAGTCACATGAAAAATGGTGTTATTGGAAAACAGACCAAGGTAAGGGGTATTGGGTTAGAGGGGGCTTACTATTTTAAGTGGTCAGGGTAGGCCTCCTTGAACAGGTGACACCTGAAGGAAAATGAGGGAGCATGAATGTGCCCAGGTTTTAAAAGGACAGCCTAGTTGTAGTGAGCTGAGTGGGAGCCGCAGGAAATAAGACTGCAGCCATCAAACAGCATGTTCATTCTGATCTGCTTTTAGGCTTCAAAGATTTGGCGAGTCTGATGTCGAAGTGATGCTCACCCTATGGGTGAGTGGTGGAGTCGACAAGTGGTTGGACTAGGGACCTATTTTGCAGCACAGTCTGCAGGATTTTGGGACAGAGGGGAGGTGGGGTGGGATCAAGATTGGGGGCCTTTAAAACACGGAGTAGCCACTGACTGAGACGGTGACAACCTGCTTTGTCTTGGTGTATGGGGTCAGGACCTCCGTTTGGATCCAACCGTTGAGGGGCCTGTTAGTTACCTAGGAGGAGTGGGCAGCTGGGTTTTGAAGCTGTCTGGAGAATTTTGGGGACACATCTCTGATGCCTCAGCAAGTGAGACCCTGCTCCAAAGTCTTGAAGAACTAGTCACGTCCTCCTCCTCTCAGCTCCCTTGCAGGCCGAGGCGTCCCTCGGGAGGCACCGCAGCGGCGTCAGCCACCACAGCTCTTCTCTTTGGGGAACAGCGAGAAAATGAACAGAAGTGATGTTCCTAACTCTTGGGACAGGGACCGCCGGCTCCGAGCAGAAGGCCGCAGCGTGCGGGGCTTCGGGAGATCCGCCCCGCCCCAACCCGCCAGTGGGCGGGGCTGGAGAGTGGGCGTGGCCCTACGTGAGCACGCCGCAGAAGGGGCGTGGCCGGGCCGCGGCGCGCGCCTGCGGGGCTGCTCGCGCACCGCCCTTCTTCCTGCCTTTCGGCGGGCGGCGTGATCAGCTGGTCTGCGCTGCACTGACGTGGGCTGGGGCACGTCACCGCCGAATGGCAGCCTCCAGAAAGGCACCGCGAGTAAGGTGAGGGGACCGTGCCGGGGGACGTGCTCGGCGTCCCGGCGCGCGAGCTGCACCCGGGAGGGCCGGGCAGAGCGGGTGAGGAGCGGCGGGCCTGCCGCGGTCGGCCTCCGGAGCGGGAGCCGGGGATGGAGCCGTGCAGCCGGGCAGGATCCAGTTCGCTTCCGGCGGGGCCGCGGGCACCTCCGGACAACCGGAGCCCGTCCTGAGACCTGTGTGCCCGAGGAACTGCCTCGCTCGGCGGGAGGATGCGGCGGGAGTCACCGCTCCCGACCCCGCGGGAAGGCCATGCTGTTTGCAGGAAGTTGGTCCCTAATGGAACCTCCCCAAAGTACCATCGGGGCGGTGGGCAATCCGGTGCCCTCCTCCATCTTCCCCGGCCACCCAAAGTTACATTTACGACAGTTCTGATACTTGCATTTCACGTACTGATTCATCATCATCACAGACATCGACAGATGTGGGGCACTTGTCACCCAGATGATTTTCAGGGAATAGTTTGACATAATCTTCAGGAAAATTCCACCAGTAGCCTGCCCTGGGTTCTTCTTGGACACAAGAAGAGAGAAGGATAATGTTTTGGCTTTATGTTGAAAATGTTTTCATTATTCTCCCCCAACATCCAGGGTACACTTACCAGAGCAGCTAACAGAGTGAAAGACCAGGAAACATGAGAAAAGTTCCCAAAGGCCAAAATTCAAACTGGCGATCCACAGTGGGCCACCCACCCTCACCAGTTGATTGAATTCATTAGACACCCCGACAAGGTTTATTTGTGAAATTCAGACTATAGCTTATACCTGTGTTCGTGAGTGGACAGATCTCAAGCCCACCTTGACCTGGACTTGGCCTTGCCACAGGATGTTAGGAGTGAGCAGAGGTCCAGTTCTGCACTGTGGAAGGGTGTGAGAGAATTTTAACAGTGCCTTCTGTAAGTTTTGTGCTGAAAATGGTCTCAGGCAAGTGGGTAAATGAAGAGTTTAGTTGAAGGCTGAGAGGAAGCTTTTGAGGACCTGTGGTCTTGGCTCGATCTATAGAATCACAATATTTGGGGGAAGGAGGGAGAAGGATTTTTGAATGTGAGCTGGTGCAGGCTGAGAGGGAGGCTTTTTCCCCAGGATGTCCACCCAGGCTGGTAGAATGTCAGTGCTGTACAATGTCTGAATGAAGACTCCTTTCAGTTTAGAAGATGGAAACTGTAGGTAAAATGGGGTTGGGCTGAGGCCAAAAGAACCAATATTGGCACCAGACTTGACCTCTCTCTGGCCTTTCTTGGCTCCATTTGTTCAACATTGGCTTCATCTGCAGGCTGCAGGTGGTGTAAAACTGTGGGCCAACAGCCCCCTAGAAGCAGAGTCTTTTTTCCCAACAGTTGGAGCAGAAGCCTCTGATCTGATTCTCCTTTGATTCATTTATTAATGTCTGTCCCTAAACTAGTCATGGCCAGGGGAAGTGTATTGACCAATTCTGAGTCTCAGACATGGGAGATGAGTGATTGTACAAGGAGGTAGGTTATGGACAGAAGTACTAAACACTACACTTTTTTGTCCTTCTCTTTTAAAAGAAGTATTAGAAGGATTCTAGGTGCCCATGCCCATCAGCCCCCAGTCCACCGACCCTAAGAAATTGTCCCTGTTGAGCTTTGTGTCATCTAACTAGGCATGACTGAACATCCTGCTCTCTGTTTTGCCCCAACTTGAGCACTGTACATAGACATACATGATTGTTCTCATCATGGATGGAGTTGAATGGGCATTGGTACCTAGAACCCTCCTGATACTTCTTTGAAAAGAGACGGGCACAAATGTGTGTTTTTTAGTAATTCTGGCTGTAACCACCTTATACACACAGTGAGCCTGAAGTGCTCCACCTGCTCCTTTCCATTACACACCTTGTGGCTCTTCAAGACTTGAAGAAGGTGCAAATGTCCTGGGAAAGGGCAGGGGGTGGTGGGAGGCCTGGGCTCTGGTTCCTTCTGTTATGGATTAGCCACGAGGCTTTAATATTCACGGAGTTGCATAAACAATGTGAGTTTGTAAGATATTTTCACCATTTCCCAGATAATTCTTGTCTTACTTAGTAATCCTCATTTCCCCTAGCCCCTTTACCCACTAATTTACTTTGTGTCTGTAGGCTTGCCCATTGTAGACATTTCATGTAAGTAGAATCATACACAGTGTGGTCTTTTATGGCAGTCTTTTCCTTAATGTAATGTTTTTGTAATTTTTTTTCCCTTGTGCTGGGGATTGAACCCGGGCCCTATGTGCACTAGGCTGGTGCTTCTGCCATTGAGCTGCGTCCATAGTCCTGTAAGCTTTTTTAAAACGTATTTTACTTTTATTTATTTATTTATTTATGAGAGAGAGAGAGAGAGAGAGAGAAAGGCAGACGGGGGCGGGGGGGGGATGGTACGCCAGGGCCTCCTGCCATTGCAAACCAAATCCAGAATGCGTGCGCTACCTTGTGCATCTGGCTTTTGTGGATACTGGGGAATTGAACCTGGGTCCTTTGGTTTTTTAGGTGAGCACCTTGACCACTAAGCCATGTCTCCAGTCCCATAGTCCTGTAAGTTTGTATGAGGATATATGTCTTGAACTTACTTGAGTTTATAGTTAGGATTGGAATTGCTTTGGTTGGATGATAACTCTGTATTTAGTCTATTTTCTTTTAAAAATAATTTATTTATTTGCAAGCAGAGAGAGAAGAGAAGAGACAGAAGAGACAGAGAGAATGGGTGTTCCAGGGCCTCTAGCCACTGCAAACGAACTCTAGATGCATGTACCACTTTGTGCATCATCTGCCTTTACGTGGGTACTGGTGAATTGAGCCCAGGTCATTAAGCTTTGCAGGCAAGTGTCTTAACTGCTAAGCCATCTGTCCAGTCCTGTATTTAGTTTTTACAAGAACCCTCAGCCTATTTTCCTTTTTTTTTTTTTTTTTTTTCTCGAGTTAGGGTCTCACTCTAGCTCAGGCTGGCCTGGAATTCACAGTGATCTCCTACCTCTGCCTCCCCAGTGCTGGGATTAAAGGCGTGCGCCACCATGCCTGGCTCCCTCAGCCCGGTTTCCAAAGGCACAGCACCACTTTCCATCTGCAGTGCTGAGGGTCTTAACTTTCCACATGCTCATTTGTACTTGTTATTGTCTGTTTTTTTTGGGTGATCACCTTCTTAGTAGGTGAGAAGCTGTGTCATTGTGGGTGCTCCCTCTTTCCACCTTCCTTTTCCTCCTGTGCTCTCCTCTTGTCTCCTTTCCTCAGTCCTGGGGCTGGAACCCAGGACCTCACACATGCTGGACAATTACTGTTACTGAGCTAGCTCTACTTTGATTGTGGTTCTGCAGAGTAATGACATTGAACATCTTCATTTTCTCCCCCCCCCCCGTTTAAAAAATATTTGTTAGAAAGCTGGGCTTTTAAAAAATATTTATTAGAAAGCCAGGCGTGGTGGCGCACGCCTTTAATCCCAGCACTTGGGAGGCAGAGGTAGGAGGATTGCCGTGAGTTCAAGGTCACCCTGAGACTACATAGGGAATTCCAGGTCAGCCTGAGCCAGAGTGAGACCCTACCTCGAAACCCTACCACCCCCACCCCCCAAATATATATATATATATATATATATATATATATATATGTATGTATGTGTATTTGAGACAGAGAAAGCTGTGGGAGTGGGGAGAGAAAGAGAAAGAGAGAAAGAGTGAGTATGGGCATGCCAGTGCCTCTAGCCACTGCAAATGAACTCAAGACGCATACACCGCTTTGTGCATGTGGCCTTATGTGGGTACTGGAAAGTCAGACCTGGGCTGTCAGGCTTTGTAAGCACATGTCTAAGTGCAGGGCCATCTCTTCAACCTCCCTCTTTGTTTTTGGGGCAGGGTCTTAGATGGTAGCCCAGGTTGGCTTTGAACTCTTGGCAGTTCTGAATGCCAGGATATCAGGCTTGAGCATTTGGTAACCTACATTTGGCAATGTTGAGCATATTTTATGTCCTTGGGTATTTGAAGAAAGGTTTTATTTAGAGACCTTTAGATTCTTTTCCCATTTTAAAATTAGGTTTTCTTTTCTTTTCTTTCTTTCTTTCTTTCTTTTTTTTGTTTTTTTCAAGGTAGGGTCTCACTGTAGCCCAGGCTTACCTGGAATTCACTATGTAGTCTTAGGGTGGCCTTGAACTCAAAGTGATCCTCCTACCTCTGCCTCCTGAGTGCAGGTTTTCTTTTTATTGTTGAGAGTTGAAATAGTTGGAGCTGGTCTGTTTTGGCTAGTCTAGGTTTCCTGTGTTACCATAATTTAGGATCTGTCAATAAATTTCTGCATAGAAGCCAGCTGAAAATTTGATAGGCATTATGGTGAATTTGTAGATTAATTTGGGAATTATTATCATATTAGCAGTATTAAGTCTTTCAGTCCATGAACATGTACTGTATTTATTTAGGTTTTATGTAGTCCATGTCACCAATTTTCTATATATTCTATAGTAGACATTTTATACTTAATTTGGTGTTACCTCTTTTTTTTTTTTTTTATTAGTCAGTTCTGTATTCAGCAAATACAGTCAGTTTGGTACCATTATTAGGCTCATCCGTGACCTACCCCCTCCCCTTGTCCCCTCCTTGTTGAGGTATACGGGTCATGCATTGTGGAGTTAGCCCACAGTTATGGGTAAGCTAAATGTCTCTGCATATCATGACCCAACATGTGACTCTGACATTCTTTCCGCCCCCTCTTCCGCAAAATTTCCCTGAGCCATGTTGGGTTCATTTTTGGTCTGCTTCAGTGATGAGGTGTTGAGGGCCTCTGAGGCTCTGGCTCTCTGATTTGGTAGGAGTTGATTTTTCTCTATGCTGATCTCCTTCCCCCTTGTGCTGGTGTCCAGTTCATCAGGAAAACAGCCCCCTTGCTTGTTTCTCGAAGTTTTCTTAGTTTCAGCTGGGGCCCTTTTGAGGTATGATGGGGTGGCTCTCTCCTTAGGGTCTACATCTATCTGAAAAAGAGAAGCAGATTCTCCAACAGAGAGTAAGTTAGCACCAGGACAAATGAGATAACCCTTACTTTTTTTTTTTTTTATAGAGAATTTAATAGGTGTAGGCCCTCTTGTAGCCCACAATTGATAGTAGCTTGATACTGGAGAGTGGGCTTATGTTTGGATATGGTTCTGACTTGTTTCCCAGCTCCAGCTATGGGTCCCATACCAGTGAGGGGATCAGTTAGCCAAATTGAGAGCAGTTGGTTCCCCACCATGGCTGTGTGCCACCACTGCACTTGTGTGGGCATCACAATAAGTTATTTGCTGCTAAGTAGGTTAGACCATGCGTTGCTTCGATAGATATTGGTCAATTTTCCCCAGTCGCCCATGTAGCACCTTCTGGCACTAGACGCGCTGACTGTCTGGGGACTAACTCTCATCCAACTTCCAGCGTTTTGATGCTATTGTAAATTTTTAAATTTTTTATGTGTATTCACCAAATTTCATTTAACTTCAGTCTTTGATTGTTCATTGTAAGGGTATGATATAGAATTGATTTTTATGTTTGTTGGTGGTCAGTTGTTCTAATTTTTTCATTATTTGTCTCTGTTCAGGATAATGTCATTTGCGAATAGGGAATTTTACTTCTTGTCTGTCTCGCCTGATTACCCTGGATACAACAAAAAGTATAGTATTATAGTATTGAGTAGAAGTAGAAAGAATAGTAATTCCAGCCAGGATGGTGGCTCATACCTATAATCTCAGCACTGGGGATGCTGAGGTAGGAGAATCACCATGAGTATGAGGGCACCTTGGGCTACAGAGTGAGTTCCAGATCAGCTGGGACTAGAATGAGACCCTGCTTTGCAAACATTAACAATTCCTGTCTTGTTCCTGATTGTGGAGGAATGCAACAGGTTTTAGTGTAAAGATATTAGGTGCTGGGGAATGGCTTCATAGTGGGTAAAATGCTTGTTACTCAAGCATCTGTGTTCAGACTCTTTGCACCCACATAAAAAGCTGGGTATGGCAGTGAGCTTCTGTAATCCCAGTGCTGGGGAGGTGGAGTCAGGAAATCCCCGGGGCTTGCTGGGGCTAGCTTTATCAGTGAGTGAGGTCTAGGTTCAATGTGAGATATTGTTTCAAAAAAATAAAAAAAAGGTGAAGAGATGACTAAGGCAGACACCTGATGCTAACTTCTGGTCTCCATATGTGCCTGCTCACACACAGAAACAGTTATATACCACACATGCACATCATACACCCCCCCCCCCCCACCAAGTGATGATGATACTAGCTGAAGTTGGGTTTTTTTTTTTTTTTTTTTTTTTTTTTTTTTGAGGTAGGGTCACACTCTAGCCCAGGCTGACCTGGAATTCACTGTGTAGTCTTAGGTGGCCATGCACTCATGGCGATCCTCCTCCCTCTGCCTACTGAGAGCTGGGATTAAAGGTATGTGCCACCATATCTGGCTTAGGGTTTTGTAATACCATTTGTCAAGTTGAAGAATTTCTAGTTTGTTTATTTATTAGTATATATTATTTTAATCATGAATGGGCATTGAATTTTGCCAAGTCTTTTTACCATGTCGACATGATGGTGCAATTTTATTCTTTATTCTATTGATATGGTGTGTTACATTAATTTTAATATGTTGAACCAACTTTGTATTCCTGGGATAAGATCCACTTTGTAATGATGTATGATCCCCCCCCCCTTTTTTGAGGCAAACCAAACAGATTGGCTTTTTTTTTAATATGAGAGAGAGAGAGAGAGAGAAAGAGAGAAAATTGGCATTTCAGGGTCTCCAGCCACTTTAGTCAAACTCCAGACATGTGTGCCTCCTTGGGTGCATGTGGGACCTTCTGTGCTTGTGTCACTGTGCATCTGGCTTACATGGTGGGACCTGGAGAATTGAACGTGAGTCCTTAGGCTTTACAGGCAAGCGCCTTAACTGCTAAGCCATCTCTCCAGCCCTGATCCCCACCGCCCCCCCGCCTCAGTTTTTATTGTTGCTAGATTCAGTTTGTTGAGGATATTTACATTTATATTATAGAGAAGAGATACTGGTAGTATGTCTTGCAGCCTGATGTCTTCTTTTTTTCTTTTGAGGTAGAGTCCCCTCTAGCCCAGGTTGACCTGGAATTCACTATGTAGTCTCAGGCTGGCCTCGAACTCACAGTGATCCTCCTACCTCAGCTTCCCGAGTGCTGGGACTAAAGGTGTGCAGCACCATGCCTGGTCGAGAAAGAGAGTGAGTTAAAGTGAGTGTGTGGGCATACAAGGGCCTTTAACTGCTACAAATAAACTCCAGACACATGTGGCACTCTGTGCATCTGGCCTTATGTGGATATTGGGGAATTGAACTCAGATTGTTAGGCTTTATGTGCAAGTGCCTTAACCATGGAGCCATTTCTCCAGCCTACTTTTTTTTAAAATTAAAGACTGTGTGGTTTCCCAGTTAATTATATCTTGTTTTATATAGTGAAACTAAAGTAGTAACCATGCAAGAGCAGGCCTGGAGTGATTTCAGTCTTCAGTCCTGAGTTCACCAACAGTGCAGGATATAAAAATCAATTCTATTTCCATACCTCTTCAGTGAACAATAAAAAAATGAAATTAAAGTGAAATTGGGTAAATACACACACAAGAAAAATGGGGGCCTTTTTTCTCTAGCAACATAGTAAAATGTGGTTGTATTATTACTTTGAGTTTTTCTTTCTTTCTTTTTTTTCAAGGTAGGGTCTCACTCTAAGCCAGGCTGACCTGGAATTCACTCTGTATTCTCAGGGTGGCCTTGAACTCATGGTGATCCTCTTACCTCTGCCTCCCGAATGCTGGGATTAAAGGCGTGTGCTACCATGCCTGGCTTACTTTGAGTTCTTAAATGAGGAAAATTAAAAAACTTTTCTGTGACCTGCGACAGGTCTTCTGCAGCCTCTCTAGCCTGGTCACCTAACCACTTACCTCCCCATGTCCTGACTTGACTCACTGCACTGGTTTTCTTTCCCTTAAGCACACCAGGCAAATTTCTGCCTCTCATTGCCCATTACCTTTGGATTTGTAGTTGCTTTTTTTTCTGGAATATTCTTCCCCTAGGAATTGATATGGCTTACCTTTTTTAGTCTTTGCTAAAGTGTCAGGTGTTATCAGACCTTCTCCTTATCTCCTAGACACCTTTCTCTGCTTGCTTTTCTCTTCCCTCCCTCCCTCCCTCCTTTCCTTCCTTCCTTCTTTCCTTCTTCCTTCTTTCTTTTTATAGAACAGGTATCTGTTACCTCCCAATCTCCCCATCCTGCCACCCCTCCCTTTCAAGTCAAGTATGTTGTCTGTTTTCTTCACTGTTGCATCTTGACTAAGGTAGATGGTGACAGATTCTCAGTAAATACTTGAGCGAACTTGAAAGCCAAACCCTTAGGTGCCAGAGATTTAGAGGGAGCTTAAAGCTTGACTAGTATGCTGGTAAGCTTAGCCTGGGATGTTTATGTCCAAGATCCAAAGTAACAGGCTATCCCAAATAGGTAACAGGAAACGTGCAGATCTTCTGGCTATGAAATTAATGTGAAAATTAGTAAACCACAGTGGCAATAATGCTTGTATGATCTGGGATACCACACTTGGCTGAAGATGAACTGTTTTGGAGACAGTATTTCATGTGTCTCAGGCTGTCCTTGAAATTGCTGAGTAGCTGAGATGACCTTGAACTTTAGATCCTCCTACCTCCACTTCCCAGGTGCTGGGATTACAGGTGTATGCCAACGTGCCTAGTTTATGCAGTGCTGTGGATCAGACCCAGGACTTGTGCAGGCTAGGCAAGCACTCTGCCAACTGAGCCACACCCCAGGTCCTCGAAGTATATAAGCTCTTAATCAGAAGTTACAAAGCATATAAGTAACAAGCCAAGGAGAGGCTGTAGATTCAGCAAACATAAACATAAGGAGAAAAAGTCTGAAAGGAATTCTGCAATAAAGGTCTAAAATAATTAACTTGATAAATGAAATAGAAAGTGGGTGAAAGAATAGGACACCATCAGAAGAATAGGAAAATGTGAAATAGAACTAAATAGAATTTGCAAAGTGAAAAATACACTTGTAGGGCCCAAGAGATGGCTTTGCGGTTAAGATGATTGCCTGTGAAGCCTGTGGATCCAGGTTCAATTCCCCGGGACCCACATAAAACCAGATGCGCAAGTTGGCACATGCATCTGGAGTTTGTTTGCAGTGGCTGGAGGCCCTGGCACACCCATTTTCCCTCCCCAATAAAAAAATTAAAAAATATGTAAGTGTTGACAACGTAGTTACCGAAAATAAATCTTGTCTAGTTATAAGGTGTTTCAATATCACTGAGGAGAATTCGTGATGTGCAAGTTAGATCTGAGGTTGGCTTGCCATGGTAATGTTTCACACCTCCAGGTTTTACCTGAACCTGTCTGCCCATCCTAATACTGGGGTGAGAGTTCTTCTGACTCACAGAGTAATCTGCTAAGTCAACTTGATGCCTTCTTCGAGGTGTGCCACGTTTACCGGGGTCAAAGTTTGCAATTTCCTGTTCTTTTTCTTCTTAAGGGTGAATCATCAAGATTTTCAGTTGAGGAATTTAAGAATAATTGAACCTAACGAGGTGACATCCTCAGGAGACACAGGTGTGGAAACAGGTAATTGCCATTTTTCTAGGTGTGGAAACAGGTAATTGCCATTTTTCTTACAAATTAGGTAGAATATATCAAGAAAATTTTAGGTCTCCCCATCTCAAATTGAGTGGGAAGAGAGGGCAGAGGGTTAATAGTTGATCATGGCCTGGGTGAGAATACAGGATTAAAAATCATGTGACCCTTTGGCTTCCTGGATGGTTGATGGTTTTTGTATACTTACCACTTATAAAAGTGGTAAATCAAAGAGAAATCAAAGAATTACAGGTTTTTTTTTCCTGTGCATTTTTCATTCTTGTGGGGTGAGTGGTGATTAGAGGTTATTAGTGAGATATACTATCCTAGCTTTTCTAGACTTGACCTTTAATGTAGTCCTTCCTAACTACCGTAGAATTTAGCTTTCAATCTTTAATGTAGTCTCTCCTAACTACTGTGGAATTTAGCTTTCAATCTCTCATCAGATTCTGAAATGAGAAAGTATATTATTATGCTGTATAAATTAAGTGTGCATTCAGGAAAATCTTTTTGGGAAAATATTTTTAGGACCATCCTTATTCCCCAGAACTTGTTAGTTATCTGATGAGTTGTCAGAAAGCTGCATCTGAAAAGTAGTATGTTACCACATTCCTATCGCAGTACGCCAGTGATTTTTCTGTGCATTGCCTTTAAGCTGACTGAGAAGTTGATCCTGTGAAGTGTATATGAAACTGTGACCAGCTCATTTCCTATTGGCATAGTGGTGGTACTGTGTATAATTCAGTCTCTTTTCTAAAATACAAATGTATTCAGCTCATTTTGGTTCATATTAGGCAGAAAGAGAGTAAGGAGGAAGTAAAGAAAGAGGAACAGGGCCTGAATCATCAAATATAGAGTTGTTAGAGAACTTTTTTTTATTATATATGCGAAAATAGAGCTCCAGAGAGCTGCAGTTGTCCGAGGATATAGATGCCAGCTGGAGACTGTAGAACATGTGGCTTGGTTTTGCTGGTCTTAGAATGCTTTAATCCTCTGTTAAGTCCCCTGGAAAATAAGTTGGTAATGGAACATGGACCAGAGAATTGAAATGACCCTGGGTTCTGCTTCCTGATGGTCCAGCTGACTTCAGCAGCTACTTAACTCCTTTTAGTTATTTATTTTTTAATTTAAAAAATATTTTTTGTTTGTAAACAGAAAGAGAAAGATACACACACACACACACACACACATACACACACACACACACGCACACACACACACACACACACACACACACACACAATGGGTATGCCAAGGCCTCCAGCCACTGCACATGAACACCAAATGCATGCACCACATTGTGCACCTGGCTTTATGTGGGTACTGGGGAATTGAACTCTACTTGTTAGGTTTTGCAGGCAAGCACCTTAACCACTGAGCCATCTTTCCAGCCACTTAACTCCTTTTAGTTCCTGTTCCTTTAAGTGGGAATAGTGAAATCTTCCTTGGAAGAATTATTGTGAAAATTGCCCACTGATATAGGTAAAGCCCTCAGCCTTCCTCATCTGTGCAGCAGAGAACAGCTTTCTGTAGAGCTGAAGAGCATCTGGGCATGTGTTAAGATGCTGAGATTGGAGTAAACCAGCTCCTATTCCTGTAACAAGACGGGTGGGAACCCCAGCTGCTGCTTCGTATCTGTGTTCAAGTATTTCTCGAACAATGTATTTAATGCTGCGTCTGGTGCCTTTACACATATTACCACATTTAACATTCGCCATTCAGTGAGGTTAATTAATGTGCTGTACTTCCATGTATGAGCAGTGAAAAGTCTTTGTGCTAAAGGCTGAAGGTTGAGTACTTATGCCATATGCAAGAGACTTTTCAATGACTCATTGTCTTTAAGGCATGATGTAAAATACCTGGCAGTGTATGGGCAAATGTTACATCATGGCCTGGGCCTGTTCTTGGCTATGACTTCCCTGCACACTGTGTTCAGCTCTTGGCTGCTTCTAATGTTTCTAAAAAATAAAAAGGATGTAAAGTGAGCAGGTGCTAGAATATGGCATCTTCTAAGTTCCTAGTTTTCTTTTTAAAAAATAGTTATTTGTGAGGGAGTGGGAGAAGGAGGGAGGCAAGGAAAGGGAGGGAGGGAGAAAGAGTGAGGGACTGAGGGAGAGAGAACGAGCACGAGGGAGAAATGACAGTGAGAATGAAAATGAATGGGCATGCCAGGGCCTCTTGCCATTGCAAATGACCTCGAGATGCCTGTGCCACTTTGTGCATTTAGCTTTATGTGGGTGCTGGGGAATTGAACTTGGTTGGGTCTGTAGGCTTTGCAAACAAGCACCTTTACCCACTGAGCCATCTTCCCAGTTCAGTTCCTAGTTTTCTTCTTTCTCTGCAGATATATTCCTGGTAATGTGGGTCTTTTTGTAAACATCATAGACAGAACATTGTACATTCCTTCAGCTGAGTGGGCATGGCAATATGTCATGTGCTGGGATATGCGATATAGGAATGACATGGTCTCTGCCTTAAGGAGAAGCAGGATACACGCCTGCTCCACCATTTTTTTTTTTTATCGTATTGTATTTGTGCTTAGTCAGATGTGTATCTGAATAGTAATTGCAGATCCCCATAGAACATTTATGTTCCAGCTACTGCAAGTTCTTTCTATAGAGTCATTTAATTTTCAAAAAAGTTGTCCTTTGTGGGTCACCAGCCATGACTTTCTCCTCCTTGGTGCTGCTACTTCTATCTACTTCGTGAGCTAAAGCCTTCCTTCAGCTTCCACTCTTCATGCTGTCACTTTCCAGGCTGTTCTTTTGGCTACAGCCGTGCAGCCATCACTCCTGTTCTCACCACAGTGGTGGCCGTCTGTGCTTCTACAAGCCATTGCTGTTGCTGTCTTCGCTACATTTACTGTTGCTGCCACCATTTCTTGCATTCTGTGTGCTGGTTTTTCTCTCGCGAGTTCTGTTGCCACGTCTGATGGTGCAGGTGTCAAAGAAGTGGTGCATTTGGTTGAGAACAACCAGCGTGATGGGCTTGGAGGGTAAGAAGGCAAGAGGAGGGCACGTGTTGAGTGGCAGTAGGGAGAGTGGCTTGGTGGAGGTGTATGAATCAAATTCTCCAGAGGGATAAAGCTGATAGAATGCGTATATAAAAGGGTATTTATTGGATTAACTTATAAAATATAGTCCAATAGCAGCTCAGCCCAGGAGGCTCGGTGCAGGGTGAAGAGTCCTAGGATCGGGGAACTGCTCGGTCCACAAGGCCAAATGAGTGGCAGAAGCACACACTAGTGAGTAGCGTGGGCATCCTGACAAAAGAAGAAAAATCTCTGGCATTCTGCTGGAGTGTCTTTATATACCAACCCCCAGTGGAAGTTCCACCCACTTGGGAGGAAGGGTTTCCTTACTCCGTCGGCCTTGCCCGGAAACACCGTCATAGACTGGCCCAAGAAGCTCTTGTCTTATGCCTTTCCTGATCTGGTCAGTTTGACAGCAGAGCTCAAGCATTACAGAGGGGAGTAAACATCCCATCCCAGTGATGTAAGACTGGGATACGCGTGGTTCTGAGGAGGCCTAGCATTGCCAGAGAAGTGTAACAATGAGGCAGGAGATGAGGATGAGGGACAGATGTTGTTGGGGGAGGCAGGTAGAGTGACCAGAGAGAGTAGGCAATGACTTTGACTAGGCTCCTTTCTCATTTGTGGATTATATTATATATATATATGTATTTTTTTGAGGTAGGGTCTTGCTCTAGCCTGGGCTGACCTGGAATTCACTGTGTATTTCGGTGTGACCTCAAACTCACGGCAATCCTCCTAACACTGCCTCCCGAGTGCTGGGATTAAAGGCGTGTGCCACTGTGCCTGGCTTTTGATGGATTTTAGTTTATAATTGAGGACTGTCTACTTGCCATTGGTTATGTTCACTTTATCCACAAGGCTAGTGTCTGTCGACACCGTAAGCATTCAGTTGGTGCCATCAGAATGCTTAAGTAGGAATGTTCCTACATTAGAAGCCAAATTCTAAAAGAAGTTAATGATCTTGAAAGAAAATATACGGCACTGTATCAGATGATTGCTTTTTAAAATTCTCTATGCCAGGCTGTGCCCCAGACCAGTTAAATCAGAAGTTCCTCAGGTGGTTCTAATGTGCAGCCAAGAGTGAGCCATGGCTCTGCAGTCTTCATTTTGGTGTGACTTGACAATGTTGACTAGTCAGGTGTGATGGGTACATGCCTGAACATGTTTGTATACTTGGAAGGGTGAGGTAGGAGGCTCTTGCATTTAGGAGGTCTAGAGCAGCCTACACAACTTAGTAAGACTCTCCAGTGAGGTGAGGGTTAACTGATTGAAATATAGTTTATAACACATGTACTCTGAACCCTCTGAAAGGTATCAGAGTAAAAATTGCAGATGCTGGCATTCTTCTAAGGTCACAGTGGGTTTCTTTTTTTTTTTTTTCTCGAGGTAGGGTCTCACTCTAGCTCAGGCTGACTTGTAATTCACTATGTAATCTCAGGGTGGCCTCGAATTTATGGCGATCCTCCTACCTCTGCCTCCCAAGTGCTGGGATTAAAGGCCTGCACCATCATTCCCAGCTTGGGTTTCATTTTTGGACCAAGTGCAAGTGTTGACATATGAACTTAGGAATTTTGATTTTTTTTTTTTGTGTGTGTGTGTGTGTATGAGGGTCCTGGGTATTGAACCTGGGTTCTTATGCATGCTGTGTAAGCACTGTATCACTGAGCTACATCCTTATAAGGACTTAAATCAGACTAGATATGTGTGTATGTTGGGGGTCAGAGTCCTGGGTATTGAACCCCAAAGCCTTGAGCATGCTAAGCAGGTGCTGATTCACTGAATATATCCACATACCCATTTTTACTATTTTTGGTGGTGAAGCAGAACAAGGCCTTGTGTATGCTAGGAAGGCACTCTACCACTGAGCTGTATTTTCAGCCCCCTAGTTTTACTTTTTATTTCGCAGTTATATCTCACTGAGTTAACCAGGCTGGCCTTGAACTTGTGATCCTCCTGCATGAGCTTCCCAATTATCTAGAACTACAGGCTTGGGTCACTGGGATTGTCCTCAGACCATAGACTTCTGATCACTCTGATCGGGGAGAAGTTAAGATGAAGTGATACAGAAGAAATGAAAGGATGCTCCTCTGAAGTTCAGGACATCGACATGATTGGCTCATGAGTAGGACAGTTTACAGCGACTCTTCCTTTGAGAACTTTTGTCCTTCTGAGATTCCGTAGTTCTGAGTGCCACTGGGGAAGTTGCCCTTGCTGCAGACATCAAATGGGGCAGTTGCCACAGTCAGCATATGTCATGTTATGGGGCAGTCTGTTGGAGTTAATCATGAGATAGGATGTAAAAGCCCATGCTGGCGGTGATAAGGAGGAAGAAGCAGATGAAAATGTTAGCAGCAGTGAGGAAGCTACAGACAGTCAGGGTGGCAGTCCATGAAAATAACCTGAGTATAGTTGCCTCGTTGTAACCAGCCATTATGCATAACTATGCATTAGAACATACCTGGTTAAACAAAGTCTTACTTTAAAAGTGAATTAACACTGACAATATTGAAGGTAGACAACGATAAGGAGCAACAGGAACTCTTGTTCTGAGAAATGATGTAGAAGAGCCTCTGTTCTCAGCCCACAAGTGCATGGGGTGTGCTTATCTTGCACACACGTGCATGTATACTACACTCATACACCATACATACTTTTGTAAACCAAAGATTGAAAATTCCTAGTGGACTACCCTTAATGTCCTTGACATTTCTTTTCTTTTCTTTTCTTTTCTTTTTTTCCCTTTCTTTCTTTCTTCTTCTTTTGTTTTTTTCAAGGTAGTGTCTCCCTCTAGCCAAGCCTGACCTGGAATTCATTGTGTAGTCTCAGGATGGCCTTGAATTTACGGCTAGCCTCCTACCTCTTCCTCCAAAGGCTGTAATTAAAGTGAGGGCTGAGATTAAAGGCAAGCGTTATGATGCCTGGTGACATTTCTTTTTAGTGACTGTTGTTTTTCTATTCCTATTTTGTGTGTGTGTGTGTGTGTATGTGTGTGTAGCTTTTTGGTTGCTTCTGCTCTGAATTTATTGGATAGATAGGCTCCTTGGGGCCCTGATACTTTCTCCAGTTCACTTGGAAACCTTGGGTCTAATCCATATTCCACCCCCCTCTCTCCCTCTCTCTCTCTCTCTATATATATATATGTTAATATTTTGTTTTGGGCTGGAGGGTTGGCTTAGCAGTTAAGGCATTTGCCTGCAAAGCCAAAGGACCCAGATTCGATTCCCCAGGACCCACGTTAGCCAGATGCACAAGGTGGCACATGCGTCAAGAGCGTTTGCAGTGGCTGGAGGCTCTGGTGTGCTCATTCTCTCTCTCTTTGTCTCTCTCAATCTCTCTCCCTTTATCTCTGTCAAATAAGTAAATAAAAATAAAGAGAGGGAGAGAGAGGGAGGGAGGGAGGGAGAAAATGGGCATGCCAGGGCCTCCAGCCACTGCAAGCTCCGGACGCATGCGCCCTCTTTATGCATCTGGCTAATGTGGGTCCTGGGGAATTGAACCTGGGTCCTTTGGCTTTGTAGGCAAATGCCTTAACCGCTAAGCCATCCCTCCAGTTTCCATCTCACCATATTTTAGAGAGGAAAACACAGAGCACTGAAACCCAGGCACCCTTTGCCCCTGAGCCTTTTAGTTAGTGGTATGAGGTATTCCTGATAGGCTGGCATTTTTCTTCAACTCTGTGGTTAGCTAACAAAAATAAAGCAGTCAAGTTTAAGAAGCAGCAAAACACCAGAAGAAGAAAACAGTGATCATTCGAAATTGACTTATTCAAGAGTAACCAGTGTTAACACTTTGGTAACTGTTCTAGAAGCTTCTCTCTGCTTGTGTACATACACAATTTTAAATCAGCAAGAATAATCTACATGTATTCTTTTTTAAAATTTTTTTTGTTTATTTGAGAGAGAGAAAGAGGGAGGGAGAGAGAGAGAGAGAGAGAGAGAGAGAGAGAGAGAGAGAGAGAATGGTGTGCTAGGGCCTCCAGCCAGTGCAAATGAACTCCAGATGTGTGCACCCCCTTGTGCGTCTGGCTAACGTGGGACCTGGGGAATCTAACCTGGGTCCTTAGGCTTCATAGGCAAACACCTTAACCGCGAAGCCATCTCTCCAGCCCTACATGCATTCTTTTGCAACTTGTTTTTAATCACCACCAGGCCTAGGCATTTATCCTGTATACAGACCGCATCTGTATAATATTTTTCTGAGTCCATATAAGTTTTTGGTGATTGCTTGGTATATTCTTATATATATTATAGTTTACTTAATCATATATTTCCCCTGTTTCTTTTATAACTATAAACTAAGATCAGCACTTATGTTTTTTAAAATTTTTAAATATTTTGTTTATGAGTGAAAGGGAGGTCATATAGAGAATGGGCACGCCAGGGCTTCTAGCCACTGCAAACAAATTCCAGACACATGTGCCACCTTGTGCACCTGGCTTACGTGGCTACTGTGGGATCGAACTTGGGTCCTTAGGCTTTGCAGGCAGGTGCCTTAACTGCTAAGATATCTCTCCAGCCCCTAGTACTTATGTTTTTTTTTTTTTTTTGTTATTGTTGTTTGTCTTTTTATGGTACTAGGTAGGCATTGAACTCAGGGCCTATGGCTTTTAGCCAGGTGCTCAACTATAGACGCATGTTTAAGAATACTGGCACCTATATTTTCATATGTCTATTTAGCTGTCTCCTTAGACTCATAAAGTTCTAGAAGAGAGTTAACCAATCTGGAGACGAATCTTGCCCTATAATCGCTGTTTTGAAGTGGTACTGAAGCTGGGCTGTGGTGGTGCACACCTTTAATCCCAGCACTCAGGAGGCAGAGGTAGGAGGATCGCTGAGAGTTCGAGGCCACCCTGAGACTACAGAGTGAATTCCAGGTCAGCCTGGGCTAGAGTGAGACCCTTCCTCCAAAAACAAAAACAAAAACAAAAAAATGAAGTGGTATTTAAGAACTCTAAACATGAGTGTCTCTGGCTGCTTTGGGCTTCTGGTGGTGGGTGGTCAGCTGGGAGATGCAGAATATGGCAGATGCCCTTCTCTGTGGCTTGCTGTGAACTGCTGGTCATTGACTTGCAGGGGCCAGGCTGATTGTGGAACAAACTCTCCTGTTGTTGCAGAAGGCAGAATGGCTCCCAAGGTGACATCAGAGTTGCTCCGGCAGCTGAGACAAGCCATGAGGAACTCCGAGTACGTGACTGAGCCGATCCAGGCCTATATCATCCCGTCGGGAGATGCCCACCAGGTACCACATGGAGATGGGCTAAGGATGGGTCTCATTGCATTGCCTTCCTTTCTTCTCAGCCTTCCCTCAGCTCTAATGTGTTCAGAGAATTCTAGTTGTCAACCTACAACTGAGTGCATCTTTTAGGGCTTGATATAGGGATCTTTGTCCAGTAGGGTCTCGCTGAATGCCTGTGGGTTTGGTCTTGCTGCCTGTTTATAGCCAGCTCTCAATCCATTGAAGAATCAATGGACAAATTAAGGGGCAGAAGTCCCTGACCTTCCTGTGGCTGATACATCCCATCCCATTTCTTCAGTCATGCACTGCCCCAGCAGGATTTTCTTCCCTGCCTGTCTTCTGCTCATGCAGATGGGCTGACCCTCCAACGTGGCTAAAAGTTCAAGTGAAAGTCATCATGGAGCTTCACCTTAGCAGTAGTTAGGGTGATTCTGAAAACTGACACCCCTAGCCCGTAGCTCTGATGGAAGTGCTCAGTAAGTGCCCTTCCCCGTGCAGAACACCAGCTGTCCAAATGGGAGGTTTGGGGCTGGAGAGTCAGATCTTATGTGACAGGGCTGAAGGGCAGGAAGCTGAATAGATTCTAGGACCTACTCTGTGGCTGAGTACCCATACTGAGGGCAACAAGGATGAATTTAAGGCTGGGTTCCTGCCTTCACTGTGGTTAATGGTTTAGTGGGAGAGGAAACGGTATACAAAGTGCTTTTCTTCTGTGAAGGTATCTGTTATGTATTTTTTCCCAGCCTTTACTTATGTGCAACAGCACCACTGACTGAGTTGTGGAAGTTTGAGGGTGAAAGAAGTGGGGGATGGAGAGATTCATGAGATGATACATTTGAAATAGAAAGTGAAGGATGGGGTAAAGTCTGGATAAATAGAGGTGCAGGTGGAGGAGGAGAGGAGTTCTAGGTAGGAGGATTAATAGGAACAAAAGCAGAGAAGCAGGAAGCTTCAAGTTCTTTTTTAGTTGCAAGTGTTGTAAGTTTCCCTGGCAGTAGCACAGGGAAGTAAAAGGCATCATGGGAGAGAAGTTGGTATTTTAGGATTCTTCAGTTGCAGGTGATAGAAACTTCCCTGAGGCACCTTGAGCAGTGAAGGTGCTTTGTGAGAGTTTAAAGGCAGAAGTATCGCATCAACAAGAGCTAGGCTTTCAGTGGTGCCTTGCAGTTGCCTCCAGGACCTCCCCCAGGGTGTTTGGAACCATGGGGGGGGGCGATGTAGCAGGTCCTGAGAAGAGTTGGGGAGCTGGGAAAGGGGTGCAGTGTCCCGAGGAGAGCTGGGAGAGGGAAGGTATCTGTTGGCTCTTGCTGCATATCGTTCTTGGCCAGTAGGGTAGGCCACAGGGCAGATGGTATAAACCTGATAATTACCAGGCATAACTGAACCATGAACTCCAGATCCATAGTTACATGTGGGAATGTGATTACTGTAAACCACTTGGTCCTATGTGGGTGATGTCATATGGAACAAGTGAATGATTGGGTCTACTATGATGGAGGGAGTGGTAGGTAAAGCTATTACTGAAACTGAGCAAAGATTCCCCAAACTGTGTTTTCTGGCTGACCTCTTTACTTTGATAAAACTATATTTTATAGCATTCATGTTGTGCCTTATAACATATTCTACAGAAAATACATTCAGTGGTTTAGAATAAATTTTATTGGTGGTTAAAAAATATGGCATGCAATTTACCATCATAATCATTTATACTGTACAGGACTGTGATGTTAGAAATATAGCAACAGCTCTCTTAGAATCTTTTTATCTTACAACTCTGTACCCATTAAAGGACAGCTCCCTATTTGATAGAAATCAAAGATGATCTGACTTCTTATCTCTTGCCTAGTTCCCTAGATCTGTTTTTCCATAATTTAAACATTATGGTTGGTGAAGTTCACCCACCAGAACTTGGTTGTCAGGCTAGCCTCTTCCTGAGACAGCCCTTAGCCCTAACCAACCAGCTGTCCCTCTGGTTCACCTGAGCTGGAAGACAGCCCACCACTATAAGGTTATACTTTGCAAAGGGAGAGCAGGCTCTCTGACTACTTGGGAACTTCCAGCTGTGGGTGAGTTTTTCCCTTGGCTGGACCTGGGCTGAGGCAAGGGGAGAGCCCCCTAGTCCTGTAATGGGGTGCTAAGGGTCCAGGAAAGTCCTTGCACCCCAAATCCTAAGTTCACTTCTAATTTTCAATCAAAGAATTGAATAAAAAAGAAGACTGAGAAGGATAATTATTAAATTATTGTATTTATTAGGGAAGTACAGAACCATGGAAAGGCACCCATGTGGCTCGAGATCCCACGTGGAGGGCCTGGAAAAAAGCATGGAAAGAAAGAGGAGAGAAAGTTCAGGAGCTTCTGCCATGTGGGGAGTTGGAGGGGGTAAAGAACCCATGCAGATGGTAAGAGCTAGGGACCCCTCCTGGCTGGGCCTGGGTCAAGCCTGCCCAGGCCCAGCTAAGGGAAACACTCACCCACAGCTGGAAGTTCCCAAGTGATCAGAGAGAGCCTGCCCTCCCCTTGCAAGTGTGCAATGTTGCATTTGTACACAGTGGCTGGAGACCTTGGGGTACCAATTATCATTCTCTCTCTCTCACTCTCTCTTGCATAATAAAAAAAAAAAGTCCAGTCTGTTGGGCTTGACTCAGGAAAAAAAAAATTAGAAATGAACCTAGGTTTTGGGGGTTCAAGGACTTTTCTGGACCCCGAGCACCCATATATTTGTCTTTTATGACTGGCTTATTTTACGTAGCGCAGTGTCCTGAAGGTTATTGAGCGTATGCCAGGAACTGACAGGTGTGAGGTGAGAACTACCCTCCTGCTCCGCCTCTCCCCCCAGCTCTCTTGCTCTTCGGTACTTGTGAACCTTTACCTCCAGGGGAGGCCTTTTTATTTTTTGTGCAGGAAGATTTGACCTGGAGCATGCCCTGAGTTGAAAATTGAAGGTTTCTGGTTAAGGGTGTGTACAGATCTTGTCCTCTGTTTCACTTTCAGTTTTCTTTTGCCTGGGGTAAGGCTACAGTCTGTACTTTCTGTGTGTTCGCTAGTAGGGAACATTCTTGTAAATTAGCTAAGCTAAGCCAAGTTGATCGTGATCTTGTGTGTTGTTCATGGGCTGCTTTTTTGTTTTTTGGTCATCACAAAGCTGTTTTATCCATGCTCTTGTTTAGTTTTATAGATTTTTTTTTTTTTTTTTTTTTGGTTTTTGACATTAGGTGTGGCCTTAAGCAGTCTCTTTGGGAATGACAGTGAGGCCGGCCAAAGGACAAGGTCCGTTGCAGGCTCCACTCAGCTCTTCATCTTCTTCTAAAGATGCACGAGCTTGGAGTTCAGGAAGAGTTTATGAACCCCAAATATTTGGGCTCTTGTCTATTTTAACAAAGAATTGAAAAAATAAAACCCAAGAAGGATAAATTATGAATTACTGATTTTATTTAGGGAGAAGTGATGAATTATGAGGTTTATTTAGAGAAAATTGGTATCTAGGGAAAGGCTAGAACAGTTATGCACACACATGGCAGACAGGACCTAGAAGGCCATGCCAAAAGACTTAGAAGAAACGCACTCGTGGGAGCAAAGTACAAATGCGCCAGCCCTGTCCCTGCACATGGAAGAGAGGCAAGAGATGAGGTGGTAAGGGGCTCGGGGCTCAGGCAGTGACAGTGAAAGCGTAAAGCAGGAGCCGGGAAGTCCAGACACCTGGAAAATGAGTAGTGAAGAACGCCAAGAGAGTTACTACATATGTGCTATACCTCGAGCTTAGAGGAAAATTACATATAACAAAGTGAAAAAGGCATCTGAAGACAGAATACATCTGAGGAATGAACAGAGAACTACCCAGACAGGTAACAAAAGTCTCTCTTCCTCCAGCCAGGCTGGGAGAGGGGAGGGACACTTACATACTGTTATTCAGATGAAAGAATCACAGGTCAGTCCAGTCACCAAAATGGGAGAGAGAAAGGTTAGCATGTGACAAGCCCTTTGTAGTTAATCAGGGTGGATTCTATGCTCAGACTCAGTTCCGTAAGGTAGAGGCCTGATTGGTTCGCGGATTCAGGGGCTGACCCAGAGGCTAGCTCACCTGGGTGGTGTGCTACACTGGGGAAGCAGTAGGAGGGGCTGTGGCCATCGTGGACAAGCCTGGATCAGACACTGAATTCCAGCTCTGCCAACGCAGGGTTGGGTGACATCTTCTGGTTCCCGCTTTGGGCATTTGCCCTTGATTAACTGCTTGAAAGAAGCTACCTTCTCCTGTTTCTCGTCACTAGTGATCCTGGACTATCAGGATTGCATGTTTTCCCCTTGATGAGGGGGCATACTTAAATTCCAGACAAATGTGCTTTCTAGGAATAGACTAAAAACACATAAAGTCAAGCATGCATTATGTTAGTTGTTACTTATCACAGAGTTGCTGTTTAGACTTCAAAAACTTATATCTATGTTATCTATGTACTCCTTTTTTTAAAGTTTTTTATTATTTACTGATTTTTTTTTATTAACAACTTCCATGATTATAAAAAATACCCCATGGTTATACCCCACCCCCCTTTTTTTGAGGTAGGGTCTCACTGTAGCTCAGGCTGACCTGGAATTTACTATGTAATCTCAGGGTGGCCTTGAACTCATGGTGATCCTCCTACCTCTGCCTCCTGAGTGCTGGGATTAACGGCATGCACCACCACGCCCGGCTTTGGCCTTGAACTTTCGAACCTTGGGTTTCTTGGTATTACAGCGGCATGTACCATACCCAATGTATTCTGCTGTACGTATGTCTTCGCCACCCTTTGCTGCTCTTCTTTTATCATCTTTAATGAACATTTCTATTGCTGGAGCTTAGCTGACTGTCCTACATTTGTAGGTCAGATCTAGGACAAGGTCATCTGTCACCCATGTCTGATTATAGGTGACCTTGACCTTCAAATTAGGAGTTTAGGGGTTCATTATTTATTTAAATTTTATTTATTTATTTGCAAGCAGAGAGAGAGAGGAGAGACAGAGAAGAGATGCAGACAAAGGATGGGCACACCAGGGCCTGTAGCCACTGCAAATGAACTCCAGATGCATGTGCCCCTTGTGCATCTGGCTTACGTGGGTCCTGGGGAATTGAATCTGTGTCCTTTGGCTTTGCAGGCAACTGCCTTAACCACTAAGCCATTTCTCCAGCCCATTTTATTATTTATTTTCAGAGAGAGGGCACGGGAGAGAATGGGTGCGCCAGAGCCTTCCCCGCTGCTGAGAGCGAACTCCAGATGTGTGCACCCCTTTGTGCGCATGTGTGACATTGCACGCTTGCATCACTGCGTCTGGCTATGTGGGACCTGGAGATTCGAACATAAGTTCTTAGGATTGACAGGCAAGCACCTTAACTGCCAAGCCATCTCTCCAGCCCAAGTTTAGGTTTTTATCAGTACAGGCTCATTAAAGGTCTTAAAACCAGAAACTGACATGACCAGTGGGAGTAGTGTTTAATGTAGATTGGAAAAGGGATAAACTGGGAATTGAGAAACGGGTTCATAGGCCAGGACAGATGCCCAGAACCTGGGTAAAGCTGGTCAGGATTTTGGTGCTGGCCTTAGGATCAGAGAAGAGCAGAAAGAAGTGAGGAGAAGCGGCAGAACTGCTCTAAGTGAGGACCTGGCAGGCAAATTGGAGAGGGAGTGGGAAGGATGGCCCAGGGTTCTTGCGGTAGCATCAGCAGAAGGAAATGGCTGTCTTATTCAGTTCCTATGGAGAGGAGGCATGTAGTTGGGATAAGTGGGGCTCTGGGTCTTTGCCAGGACTGAGAACAGGGAGGAAGGGCTGCTTTGTGTGTGACCTGCACAGCAGCCTTCTCAGGAATAGAGAGGCTCTGTTCTCTACGTGCTTGCTCCTAACTGTTACATTCCAGCCTGATTCAGGGTTGATGGAATTTCTCCTACGGGTGGGAAGGGAGGGTGTTGGAGAAGTGAAGGGGAATCTTGAGTTCTATATTTTGCGTACTTTCCAAAACACCAATACACCTACACCGTGTTCCCCGCTAGAGAGAAATGTGCCCCAAGTGCTTGATTATGCAAGTACTTGGCTCTTCGGTGGTCTGCTTCTCAGTCCTCCACCACTCTAAGGCTTTCTTCTTTTTAAAACCAGAACAAGGGTTGTGGTATTAATGAGTTGGAGCCTGGGGCGACTTTGGCCCTGGTAATCTGGATGCATTCATGTGCTGTTTAAGTCAGACACTGGGATTCTTGGACATTTCTGGCTCCAGGCCAGAATAATCATTGTTTGTTTTCCAAGCTTTCTTTTAGAAACCTCAGATCCTCATCCTTCCCATCCTAAAGGCCCATGCTTTGCTTGTGGCTTAGTATAAGGGGGTTCATGTTTTTTGTCAAAGGTGACCCTACCTATGTAGGCTGTCTGTGGGTAGTCCATGAATCAGATTTTCCTAAACTCCTCTGAATTTTTTTGCATTTGTCCTGGGTCAGCTTCTTGTTTTGTGTTGTCTCCTGAGACCTTCTCCTGGGATGGGCTAGCTCTGGGTTTAAATAAGAGACCCTGTTTCAATTAATAAGATGAAGAGTAAAAAAAAACAAAAACAAAAACAAAAAACCTAAGAAAAAGCTGAGTGTGGTGGCGCACGCCTTTAATCACAGCACTTAGCAGGCAGAGGTAGGAGGACCGCTGTGAGTTCGAGGCCACCCTGAGACTATATAGTGAATTCCAGGTCAGCCTGACTAGAGCAAGACCCTACCTTGAAAAAACAACAAACAAAGAGGGAGTGTGATCAAGCAAGATGCCCAATGTCAGCCTCTGCCTCCACACACAGACATATGTATGTGAATATGCATGTATACATGCACACACACTACATACACAATGCAAAATTTAGAAGAGTGTGCTTGGCATCATAACAAGAAGAGGGCTTCTAAGAGTCAGACCTGAGTTCTTGGATCTGCCATGTTTAGGGGTGGTACTTGCAGGGGAAGTAACTGAGTTCCTTGAACTTTAGCTCCCAGGCCAGCCATGGGATTGGAGTAGAGTAAATGAATTACTGTCACTGACAGCTAATAAGAGGTGACCCATAGTTTTTGTTATCATCACCCAGGGTCAGGCCTGGCTAAATGCCCATGTGAATGGCCTTGCATAATGCACAGAAGTGGGAGACTCTGAAAGCTGGAGTGGGTCAGAACGCTCTGTGCAAGAGAGTAGATTTGAAAAAATAATTTTTCCTTTATTTGAAAGATATATAAAGAGCTATATATATATATATATATATATATATATATATATGTATGTATATATATACATATATATATATAGAGAGAGAGAGAGAGAGAATGGGCATGACAAGGCCTTTGCTACCTTGTGCATCTGGCTTACATGGTCCTGGGGAATCAAAGCTGGGTCCTTTGGCTTTGCAGGCAAGCGCCTTAACCACTAAAGCCATCTCTTCAGCCCTAGACTTTTTTTTATAGATGTGCTCTGAGTGTTTTGATTATATTGAGTTAGATGCCAACATTTAAAATTGAGTCGTTTCACACGAACACATGCATTTCTAGCTTCTCCTAAAATAATGCTGGCATCCTGTGTCCTGCACCCCAGCATGACAGGAGTCAGATTCACAGCTTCTCTTTGTGGAAAAGAGACCCTCACCCTGCTCTAGACTCCTGTCTGTGCTCTGAGTCAGTTGAATTTGAAGTCTCAGTTCTAATTCCTTCAAATCTTTCCGCTGCCACTAATTTCCTGTCACTGCTCTGTCAAGTCATAGTTGTAGAGATCTGAAGGCTGTAGTGGACCAGCAGGACTGTTACTTCTGGAAGCTCTAGGGAGAATCCGGCTTTCTTCCTTGCTTTTCAGCTCCTGGGATGACCTTTGTTCCCTGTCTCATGGCCGTTTCCTCCATCTTCCTGGAGATGGTTAAGGCTCCTGGGGCAGAGGAGGAAGGTCTGTTCCCTTTCTCATTTATTTTGCAAATGTTGGTTGGGGACCCACAGCCTGTTCCTTGTGTTGTCAAAAGGGACTGGAGAGAGAGATGGTTTAGTGATTAAGGCACTTGTTTGCAAAGCCTGCAGGCCCAGGTTTGAATGCCCAGTACCCATGTAAAGCCAGGTGTACAAAGTGGCACATGTATCTGGATTTTGTTTGCAGTGGCTAGAGGCCCTGGCATGTCCATCCATATTCATATTCATTCTCATTCTCTCTTTCTCTTTCTCTTCTCCTTCCCTCTCTTTCCCCTCACAAACAAGTTAAAAAAAAAAAACAAACCACCCTGATCTCAAGGGGTTACTTTCTGGGGTCATTGGAGGAATAATACACTAGAAGTGTAACATGTTCACTAAGGAGAAAATTCCAGTGAATGTTCTATACAAAGTTGAGAGTGGCTGGATGGCTGTGCTCTTGCAGCAGTTCAGGCAGGTCTTGCTGTGAAGGTAACATTTGATCTGGGATGCAGTTGTGAGAAGGACTTAGGAAGGGAGAGGAGGATGTGAGACAGCAGTGAGTTCAGGATATGGGTGAGAGCAGAAAGGAGGCCATGGTGCTTGAAACATCAGGAGTGGGAAGGTGAGAGGGGAGTTTCCAGAGGACACCAGGGCTAGATCAGGAGGTGACTTGGAGGTTGGGCCAGGGTTTGGATTTGGTTTGTGATAGGAAGCCACTGGGGAGTTCTAAGAAAGATGCTAACGTGACGAATTATAAACATGTGTGAAGAGTGGCTGATATGAACAGTGGTTCAGGTGGAGGTGATGGCGGCTCCGCCTGAGTCCTGTTAGGAGAGATGTGTAGGGAAATGTGGGAGAAAGAACTTTCCTCAGTGTGCTTATTTTGACCCTTTGCACTTTGGAAGAATGTCCCTGGGCTTTGCCAGCTTTATGGCTAGAAAGAGCATGGGCCAGGACCCAGTGATTGTCTGTCCTTGCTCCTTTCAATGTGGAGGTAAAGCCAACCTCGTTCAGCGATGTCTTTCTGGCATTTTGACCACTTAGATCATGTCTGGTTCTTGCCCTAGACCTTGTCTGGAGCCCAAACAAAACATACCCATCTGTTGTTAATTCCACCTCCTTTTGGGGAAATTCATCCCTTGCCTTTCTGGTGGGGGAACTAGGTAAATCTTGGGGGCTGCCTAGAAGGGTGTCCCAGTCAGCCTCACATTGCTGGGATGAACTTCTAAACCAGGCACAGTTATGAAGGGATTTATTGAAGCTTACAATTAGAGGGGAAGTTCCATAAAGGCAGAAGAAGCTAGCCCACTTTCACAGGTCCACACAGACAGAAAAACCTCCACCAACACACAAGCAAACACACTCCAGGAATGCTCAAGCACTCTGAATATCTTTTTTGCTGGAAACAGATCCGTCTCCAAACATACCCTGGGGCTCCATCCACAGTGACACCTCTACCAGCCAGGTGGCTGGAGATATAAGTTACAAGCTTTAATAAACTTCTAAATCAATTAGGAGACATCCATTCAAATGACCACATTGCACCCCTGCACCCCAATAATTCATAACCATCTCACATTGTCTATTGTGTTCAGTCCATATTCAAAGGTCTCCATAGTCTTTACCAACTTAAGATAGTTCCAAAGTCCTAAGTCTCATCTGAGATTTAAGATTGTCTTTTAACTGTGAGTCCTATAAAATCAAAATTGGTTACGTACTTTCAACAAATAAAGGCATAGAGTAAACATTTCCAACTGCTATAAGGCATAACAAAGAGAGACCGAACCAATGTAAATTCAACAGCCATCAAGCAAACATCAAACATCTGCAGTTCAAGTGAGGGCATAACCAGTGACTGATAGTCTATGGATTTTTCAATTCTGCACCTCAAGTGGGGTTGAATAGCCAGTGAAAACTTTCATGCTGAGCCAACAGAGCTCCGTGGTAGCCCTTGCACAGTCCTGGTATATCTAAAACATCTTTGGGTCTCCATGCAAACCATGGTCCATCTTCCAATGGCTTTGCCAGCCTCATCGTCAAGGTCATCACACTCTGTCTATCTGCCCACATCTTGGCAGCAGCTCCTGTAACCATGTGCACGTTATGACTCACTCCAAGCATTTTTCATGCTTCCAAAACCAGGTGTGCAGGGCACAGCCCTATTCTTAATTCAGGAACAAAATAAATCATGACTTTGAAGAGCAGATTCCTTCTTTTCAGATCTCCTTTCAAAACTGTGCATTCCTGCCATTCAGTCTTCCCTCAGGCATCCTTTCTATTGTTTCAATGTGAAGTACTTGGGCCTTCTTCCTTCCAAATGCTAATCTATTTGACAAAAGCATCCTCAGTAACCTAAAGCCAGTCTATGTGCCAGTGAATTTTAAACTTGTTTGAGTTTCTCCAGTTTTAAATCTTATATCTCTCAGTCCTATATCTTTAGCCAAGCACATCAGTCCTTTACAAACTTAACCTTGATCAAACTCTCTGGGCCTGGGCAGCAGAATGCAGCCAGCCCTTATGCCAGCAGCACAGTTCTAACAAAGTTGTCTGCAGTCTTTCCTTCCCCTTAGAAAGCTCGTAAGCCAAGCCTCCAAAAACAATTCTCTCTACCCTTAGTATTTTGAAACTCATATCAGAATAGTCCATAATACTTGACTTACTGCTCTAGAAGGTGTCTTCAGTGGTGAGCACCAAGTTTCCCATTCCTCTAACACAAGTTCCAAAAGACCAAAATCCACATGGCCAGAGTCATCTCAGTAACACAACACTCCTGGTACCAGTTCTGTTGCAGTCAGCCTCACATTGCTGGGATGAACTTCCAAGCCAGGCATAATTATGGAAGAAGGGATTTATTGAAGCTTAGAGTTAGAGAGGAAGTTCCATACTGGCAGAAGCTTGCCCACTTTCATAGGTCCACACAGAGGAAAAACCTTCACCAACACACAAGCAAGCACACTCCTGGAACTCCATCATGGCAGAGCTCAAGCACTCTGAATATATATACACACACACACACACATATATGTGTATATATATATATATACACACACACATATATATATTTCTGAATACATACATATATACACACACAAACACACACACACATATGTGTGTGTGTGTGTGTGTATATATATATATATATATATATATATATATATATATTTTTTTTTTTTTTTTTTTGCTGGAAACAGATCTCCCTCCAAACACATGTTGGGTCTGGACCCTAGGATTTACCCACAGTGGCACCTCCTCTAGCCAGGCAGCTGGAGATTTAAGTTACAAGCTTTAATAAACTCCTGAATTAATTGGGGGACATCCATTCAAATCACCACAGGTGTGAAGCTTGGAGCTTTTAGGGTAAATGCCCAGCAAGGGGATAACTATATCTGTTGGTAGCTCTATATTCATCTTTTTCAGGAATCTACAGATTGCTTTCCATTATGGTTGTATAAGTTTGCATTCCTACCATCAGAGAATCAGGGTTCCTCTTTCCCCACATCCTTGCCAACATTTGTCATAGTTTGATTTTTAAAGTGAATTGCCATCCCAACTGGAGTAAGGTGGAATCTCATAATTGTTTTAATTTGCATTTCCCTGATAGCTAGGGATGTTGAATATTTTCTTAAGTGTGTGTTGGCCATTTGTATCTCTTCCTCCTATTTAGTTCTCTACTCCATTTTTTGAGTGGGTTGTTTGATTTTTTTTTTTTTATATTGTTTAGTTCTTTGTAGATTCTAGATACTAGCCCTCTGTCAGTGGTATAATAGCTGGTTTCTTCCATTCTATGGTCAATCTATGTTTGTCTGTGCAAAAGACCCTTAGCTTCATGAGAGATTGTTTAATTTCCTGGGCTACTGGGATATTTTTTCTTCTTGCTTTTTAAAAGTCTTCTACTCAAAAATCTGTGGGTTAGCTTGGTGTGGTGGTACATGCCTTTAATCCCAGCACTTGGGAGGCAGAGGTAGGAGGATTGTCGTGAATTCAAGGCCACCCTGAGACTACATAGTGATCCAGGTCAGCCTGAGCTAGAGTGAGACCCTACCTCAGGAAAAAAAAAAAAAAAAAAAAAAAAAAAAAATCCCTGGTTTAATAAGCAAGGATTCTGTATTTTTCTGTATTTCATAAATGATGCTAATGGCCATTCTTCTTTCTTCCTTAGGACTGTTAACTGTTCTTTATATTTTGAGGGTGAGAGCCATGCTTGCTAATGCATTTAGCAGTGGGAAATGACTCATCTTAGATGAGGACCTGAGGCTGAGAGAGGCTTGGGGTCTTGCTTCAGGCCACATGCAGGATCCGGGCCGGAGGGCAGGTTGGTCTGGAACTCTTCTACTTCAGTTCTCTCAGCTGGCTCTGCAGGGTCAGATGGCAGCTGCTGTGGAGAGGGCAGCTCTCATTTTCAGTAGGAGTGGAACTGGCACCTTTTGCCCCAAATCACTGTCTCAAACTTTTATCTTGGGCTCTGGCCAGCAGCCCCATTTCCCATCCCAAGTTCTCCCCTCCTTCACTCCATGCCTCTCTGCCCCCCTCCCTCTGGATCTTACCATGTAGCCCAGAATGTCCTCTATCTTCCTTTTTCAGTGGGATTTCGGGTGTGTGCCACCACGTCTGGCCTAGCATCTTTGCTTTGCCTGGATCCTTGGGCTTGGGCAAAACCTGCTGACTGGGGAAGAAGCAGCTCTGGGTACAAGCAGAGCTAGCCTTGGACTCTGGCTCATGGTCAGCTGGTCAACAGGCCTGTTACTTAATGTTTTTTTCCTTGAACTTTCTCACTTGCTGTTGGTCATATGCTAGACTCCTGAAGATGAGATAATGTATGGGGGCTGTCCGGTGTAGGGCTTCAGAGTCGAGGTTCTAGAGCTGACTGCCCCATTCATATCTTGCCTCTGTTGCCTCGTTTGGGCAAATTACTTAACCTCAGCTTCTCTAGCCATTACTAGAAGTTGTACATGGTGTCCTCTTCCTAGGAGAACCTCTTTTTCACTCAGAGGCCAGAGGGTTCTCAGTGGGAAGGGCCGGTTTTGGATGCAGGTATTTTCTTCAGTTTGGAGGAAGTGTTTCCCTTCATTGGACAGGGCCAGGGTGGGAGAGAGTGTGATGCTACCTTTGAGGGAATGCAGACAGGAAGTTCAGAAAAGCTAACGTCTAAAGAGACTTACATTTGAGAATTGTTGGCACTTAAAACAGAAATGCAGTTCTACTTTTCAGAAAAATGACAGATGCCCAAATGTCAGAGGCAAGGGAGAGGGAAAGCTACCATTTTGTTCTGGAGTAAGATCTCGTTGAGGAAGGAGCAATTTCTCTTTATTTGTTTTCTTCCCCAAATGAAGATGTGGAGGCTAAAAGGGATAACTCTCAGCACGCTTACTAGACATCTTCTGCGGTATGTGCTTGTTTGTGCGCATGCACGCTACTGTGGGTGTGTCAGAGGACAACCTTAGATGCTAATGTTTACCTTCCACCTCGTTTGAGGCAGGGTCTGTTGTTCACCGCTGTGTTGCCAGGTTAGCTGGTAACTGTCTTGTCAACACTTCCCGTGTTGCTGTAGTTATGCTTGGGCTATAGACACCGTCCCACTAATGTCCAGCTTTTGCTTTCTCGTATGTGTTTGTGTGTGTGTGTACTGTATGTATAATGAGTGCATGGTGTGATGTATGATAATTTTATGTGCAGATGTGTGTACTTCATGTGTGTAGAAGCCAGAGGAGATTATTAGGTGTCCTCTTTTCTTGAGATAGGATTTTTTTCCTCAGCCTGGAGCTGCTGGCCATCAGTGAGCTCTAGTGATCCCAGATTCTTCCTCCTCCTGTGGACTAGGGTTACAGATGTGTGGCCATAGCCAGCTTTTTTTTTTTTTAATTGACGACTTCCATGATTGTAAACAATATCCCATGGTAATTCCCTCCCTCTCCCCACTTTCCCTTTGAAACTCCACTCTCCATCATATCCTCTCTTCCTCTCAATCAGTCTCTCTTTCATTTTAATGTCGTGATCTTTTCTTCTTATTATGATGGTCTTGTATGTAGTGTCAGGCACTGTGAGGTCATGGATACCCAGGCCATTTTGTGTCTGGAGGAGCACATTGTAAGGAGTCCTACCCTTCCTCTGGCTCTTACATTCTTTCCACCACCTCCTCCACAATGGACCCTGAGCCTTGGAAGATGTGATAAAGATATTTCAGTGCTGAGCATTCCTCTGTCACTTCTTCTCAGCACCATGGTTGCTTCTGAGTCATCCCAAGGTCACTGCCATCTAAAGCTTCTCTAACCAAAAGTAAGAATAGTATTAATATATACATGCTCAGCTTTTTATGTGGCTTCTGGAGAGCTGAACTTTGTGGTTTCTGGCCAGAGTGACCCTCATGTTTAAGCTGGAAATGCTTTTAACCACTGAGCCATCTCCCTACATTACATGTCCAGCTTCTTTATATGAGGTCTGGGAATTTGAACTCACATAGAAGAGTTTTATCCACTGAGAGTCTTCCCAGTCTTCTTCCTCTTCTTTTTTTTTTTTTTTTACTTTTAGACAGATTGACAGGATCTTGCTGTATAGTCTTGCTTGGAACTTCAGATCTTCCAGCTTCAGCCTCCCAAGGGAGTAATGGGATTATAAATGGGTACCATCATGTCTGGATAATTTATTTATTTCTTTTTAATATTTTATTTACTTATTTGAGAGAGGTACAGAGAGAGACAGAGCACGCCAGGGCCTCCAGCCACTGTAAACGAATTCCAGACTCATGCGCCACCTTGTGCATCTGGCTTACATGGGTCCTGGGGAATTGAACTGAGGTCCTTTGGCCTTGCAGGCAAATGCCTTAACTGTTAAGCCATCTTGTCAGCCCTAATTTGTTTTTTTAATGTTCAGCTTGCCTTGTTAGTGTGATTTTGAGCCAAGAACTCCCCTACCTTTATAGTCCCCATTGGGGCCTAGCACAGAGCCTGACTGACTGAGGTCCAACTTGTGTTTGTTTTCCAGAGTGAATATATTGCTCCTTGTGACTGTCGGCGGGCCTTTGTCTCCGGATTTGATGGTTCTGCTGGTGAGTCAACAACTTCTCTCTTTGTCCTTGCCACATCTTTGTTCCCTTCCCCAAAATAACTGGACTGACTTTCAGCCTGTGATAGAGAACCAGAAAAAAAATGCAAACCAAATAGTCCCCATTGAGTGTATCCAGAACGATGAGGGCGCCCCATCTCTCAGCGGACCAGTGTCAGCTGTTAGACCTTCTGCTCTTCTCCAGTCCTTTGCTTTCAAAATTAAAAACAAGCAAAAAAACCCCACAACAACTTTTAAACAATTTTGAGCTTTTTGTTGACTTTAGCATAATAGAGAAAATAATATTAATTAAACAGAATATGCCTGTTTAAGTAGTACTGCAAACAAGAATTGGGACCTTACTATCACTACAGAGCCCCTGTCTACCCTGCTGGTCCTTAGAATTCTCCAAGTGCTTGACTTTTGGAGTCTTTTCACTGGTGGGTTAGATAACAAGTGGTAATGTTGGTGTCTTGCCCTAACTTTTCCAAAACTGTTACAACCTTGAATTTTTGGGTGGTTTTGCTTTCAGGTTCCCATCCATTAGGCATTCTGGATGAGGTAGGAGTCCACTCTTGCACCTCTTGGTTCACTCCTGCTTCCTTTGGCATAAGTGCTTGTGTTGATTGGCACATTTGGGTTGGTTTTGGCTGATAACTGCTGGAAGCAGCAAGGTCTGCCAGGCCTGTGGGAACTGAAGGGAAGTAGTGGTGTGCGCATATTGTGGGAGGGTGGGGAGGAGACGAAAAACGTCCCTGCTGGTGACTGCTGAGTCAGTGGACACTCCATAGGATCCGCTGCTCTGTCTCTGGGAAGGGGGATGCTGCTCCTGTGGGTGCCCAAGAGGTATGGCTGGAACCTGTGACTGCAGCCCAGTACTGTTGCCACTGTGCCCACAGGCTCACAGTCTTCTGTTAGCCTTTACTCAGGCTGTGCACACATACGGGTTCTTTTTGGCAGAGACCAGTGTTCCCGTAGCTTGGGCCGCATGGTTGCTTCCTTCAGAACTTGACCCAGAGCTGTGTCTCTTAACCTGGAGGTACCTCTGAGTCTAGGGCCCCTCTGACCCCACTTTTCTGATCTGCCTGCTGCCAATTTGTGTAGCTTCTGTGTGTTGATCAGAAACCTTTCTCTTCTTTGCTACTCTATTCCAGGCACGGCCATCATCACCGAGGAGCACGCAGCCATGTGGACCGACGGGCGCTACTTTCTCCAGGCTGCCAAGCAGATGGACAGCAACTGGACGCTCATGAAGATGGGTGTGTAGAGGCATAACCTGACCCACCTGACTCTACTGATCTGGGCAGGGCTGGTGGAATCCCATAGAGTTCTTGGATCTTTACCTTCTGATATTATTTTACGTGCCCTCAAGAATCCAAACAGAACCAAGGAAATGGTATGCTGCTGTATACATACTGTTGCAATTCACTTTTACAGGGTATTCATTTTGCTAAGAGGAAACTGCGAGCCTATTTTTCTCTCTCTGTGGCCCATGACCTTGGGTTGATGGGTCCATTAGTACCATGAAAGGTCAGAGCAGTAGAGGGGCGAACTCTGGCTGCCTGTAAAGTGCATTCATGTTAGCTGCAGCGGAAGGATGGCTTCTTGTCTCTCTAGGCCCTTCTCATGCTACTGTCTGTCCTTAACCTGTCTTTGCTCAGGACTGCTCCAGTCTGGAAGGTTGCACTGGCCTGGGATTGACTCAGCCCCATGGTTTTGCCAAAGATCTGTCTGCTAGGAAATGATGTGACTTCATCCTGCAGAAGTTGTACCAGGGCCCAAGAAAAGCTTTGTCAATAAAGTGGCTTGTTTAGTGGTTTGTTTAAAAAAAAAAAAATAGGAAAGAATCAAATAGCAAAATAAAACTCCATGCCAGCCTGCAGGCAGTTTTTCGGAGCTGGGAATCATGAGCTTATTTCTTTATGAGCCTTTGAACTTCCCCTCTGTGGCTCTGTGGTTATATCAGTTGTCAACAGAGAAAAGTAGTACGGATAAGTACTGTTTTAAAATATGTGAGCTTGTACTGTAAATGTACATGTATTTTACCAGGTTGTTGCTTGGCTTAAAGACAGTGTATATCCCAAAGATGTTGGCTAGATAGGAAGGTACTGGCTTGATTAAAAACAAACGGGGCAATAAAAACAATTTCAGCTCTTTTTGAAGCTTATTTGGTGTCCTGTGACCTGTCTTGTAGAAAGAAGGGCTGTCAGCTCCTAGGGTTGGGAAGCTTGGTAGTGTGCCTGTTCTGAGTGTCCCTCTTTAGAAAGAGTTCTTTGTGGTTAAGACTTAGGCTCAGCCCTCTCTGTCCAGATGCTGGCTGGGAGCAGGGAGCTTTTCCTCTGTAATCTTGGCCTTGTAGGTGAGGGAGTTGGTACTGGTATGATGTTGTCCCCTTTCCTGGCGTGTGACATGAGGGAGGCTCTGAGCCCCAGCTTCCTGCCTTCACCACATCACTATCCGCATAGTCTACAGGTGACCAACGGAGAGGGGTCTTTGTGATAACACCATGTAACCACACAACAGGGATCTAGATGACCTTTTCTTAACCAGCCAGCAGATAGCAGTCATGCTTTTTTCTCTTTTCTTTCTCAGCCTTTGCTTGTGCTTCCCTTGTACCCCATCTCCTGCTTCCCTTTTCTGTAGCTTTCCAGGATTACAGGAGGCTCAGAAGTTTCCAAGTCTTGCCAGCACATCTTACTGTAGGTCCTTAAAGACCCTGCTGTCATGGGGTTGTGGGTTGCGTTGTTCCAGGAGTTTCTACCCGTTCTTCCCTCCCAGGCCTAAAGGACACACCCACCCAGGAGGACTGGCTGGTGAGTGTGCTTCCTGAAGGATCCAGGGTGGGTGTGGACCCACTGATCATTCCCACAGGTGAGTGACTTGGTCCCTTGCAGTCTCGGTAAGGAGGTGGCTTCTAGACTCTTCTTCTACATCCTCCTTGTTTGGCTGGAGGGACGGGGGCGCAGAGTGACTTGATAGGTCACGAAAGAGGGCAAGGTGAGGAGGGCAGGCCTGGTCCAGAGGCAAGGACAGCCATGGAGGTAGAGTTCCTCACTTGGCATGCCTGGCACTGGACTGGTGAGAAGTGCCTTTCAGAAAGGGCCTGGCCAAGGCCCTGCTCTTTGCCTCAGATGAAATGGGTGTTCAGTTCATGGTTGGCACGTGTCTCTTCAGATTACTGGAAGAAGATGGCCAAGGTTTTGCGAAGTGCCGGCCATCACCTCGTACCTGTGAAGGAGAACCTTGTTGACAAAATCTGGACAGACCGGCCTGAGCGACCCTGCAAGCCTCTCCTTACACTGGGCCTGGATTATACAGGTCAGAGCCATGCAGTGCCCTGGGGTCCCCAGCCTGCCAGCATCTCACAGGTCTTTATTAAGGACCATGCTGTCATGGGGCTGGCTGAATGCGCCGTTTGTACCCTGATCTGAGTCGGCAGGACTGCTGTGCCTCACCACCTTGGCGCAGCAGCCGTTTCGCAAAAGCAGGGATGTATTGGTTCCCACTGTTGCTTCTTGTTTGCTGCTTCCTTTGGTTTAGTTTGATTTTTAAATTATTTAAATATTTTTAAAGTAGTTGTATGGGCACGTGTGTGTGTGTGTGTGTGTGTGTGTGTGTGTGTGTAGGAGAGAGAGAAAGAGAGAGAGAGAGAGAATATGGGCACACCAATTAAACTCATAGATGCATATGCCACTGGCTTTGGGTACTGGGGAATCAAACCTGGGCCCACAGGCTTTGCAGGCAAGTGCCTTTAATTACTGAGACATCATCCTGGCCCGGGCTTAGTTTATTTTTGCAAAACTCTTGTGGGTAGCTTTTTAGGTACTGGTAAGAGGACTGAGCCTTTTTTTTTTTTTTCCTTTTTTTTAATGTTTTTGTTTTTTTAAAGGTAAGGTTTTACTCTAGCCTGGGTGTTGCAGTCAGGTTCGCATTGCTGGTAGAAATCACCCGACCAGAACAGCTTTTGGAAGAAAAGGGTTTATTTTGGCTTACAGGCTCAAGGGGACGCTCCATGATGGCAGGGGAAAATGATGGCATGAGCAGAGGGTGGACATCACCCCCTGCCAACACAAGGTGGACAGTAGCAACAGGAGAGTGTGCCAAACACTTTAAAGGGGAAACTGGCTATAATATCCAGAAGACCACCCCTGACATTCCACTGCCTCCAGGAAGCATTAATTCACAAATCTCCATCAGCTGGGAACCTAGCATTCAGAACATACAAGTTTATGGGGGACACCTGAATCAAACCACCACATTTCTCCCCTGGCCCCCATAAACTGATAACCATACATGATACAAAATACAGTGTATCCAGTCCAACTTTAAAAGTCCCCATATATTTTTTTAATCAATTCTAATGATGTTCAAATAACCCCATAATCCGCGGTCTTTTAACTGAGCCATAATACCAAAAAATTCCCCCCAAACCCCTAATGGCACAGAATAAACACACTGCAAAAGATGGCACTGGGCGTAGAAAAGAAATATTCAACCAATACAAGATTTATACATGGCAAACATCAAACTCTGTAGTTCCAAGTCCAACAACTCTAGCAAGTGACAAATCTTCAAATCTGATAATTCTAACCAGCCACAAGTCTCCGGAGTTCCAATTCCACCCCTCCAGCTAGGCTACTCACAGTCCTGGAAAACTTCATCCAGGGCTGACAGCTCTCCTTGGAAGCCATCTTGTGGTCCCAGCATCTCCACTGGGTCTCCACTGCAATTCATGGTTCATCCTCATGGCTCCAACAGCAAATCTGTTTCACACTGCCCATGGCCGTTTCCAGAACACAAGACCGTGTTGCAAATTCAATGATCCTCTCTTTCTTGTATTTCTTATACTCCATAATACCAGGTAGGGTGCCGGTTTGTTAATCCAGGGGGGAATAAAGCAGACTTTGAAGAACAGGACACTCCTTGAGCACTCAGGCCCCTTCAAAAGAGTCTACATTCTTCCTGTTGCCCCAGTGCAGGTCAGCTGGCCCAGTATCAAAGGTTGTAATCTCTCAATTGCAGCTGAATGGGCAGTAGTTCACCCAAAGATTTTTCTTTCTTTGTCATATCCCTCTGCTCACACCAGTTCATTTCTATGCAAAGCAACCCTGCACAACTTCTCAGGACGTGGGCATAAGAGCAAGCTTCTCACACAAACTGCTAGCCCAGTCCAAGCAAAGCTCTTTCTCACCCTCATAAGCCAAACCTCACAGTCCTTAGTTCTTACTGCATTTCAGGTCTTTCATCTCTGATCAGAATAGTCCATCAAGCTGTATTTACAGTACTGCAAGGTGTCTCTTAGGCCAGGGTTTAAAATCCTTCCACATTCCTCTTGAAAATCAACTCTTTAAGAGGCCAAAGCCCCACAGTCAGGTGTCTAGCAGCAACTCCACTCTCGGTATAAACTTTACGGTTGCAGTCAGCTTCGCATTGCTGGCAGAAATCATTCGACTAAGAGCAGCTTGTATTACAAAAGGGTTTATTTTGGCTTACTGACTCGAGGGGAAGCTCCATGATGGCAGGAGAAAACGATGCCATGAGCAGAGGGTGGACATCACTCCCTGCCAACACCAGGTGGACAATAGCAATAGGAGAATGTGCCAAACACTGGCAAGAGAAAACTGGCTGCAATACACATAAGCCTGCCCCCAACAATACACTGCTTCCACGAGATATCAATTCCTACATCTCTATCAGGTGGGAACCTAGCATTCAGAACACCTAAGTTTATGGGGGACACCTGAATCAAACCACCACACCTGGCTAACCTGGAATTCACTCTGTAGTCTCAGAGTGGCCTCGAACTCACGGTGATCCTCCTACCTCTGCCTCCCAAGTGCTGGGATTAAAGGTGTGTGCCACCATGCCCGGCTGCACTACCCCTTGCTGCTATCCCCACTGTGTGATACTGGAAAGAGCTGTGGGTTCATTTCCTGTCCTTAGGTCAGCACTGGTCATTTACCTTCCAGGCCCCACCCTCTGCCTGCACCTTCTGCTTGAGAGGCTTGAGTGTGGGTGTTTCCTTGGCCTAGGCTGAGTGTGATGGTTGGGCACGTTCTGTTGACGAATGCATGGCTTTATGAAAACACTGAAGGACAGAGGGAGAGAACTGCAAGGTGGGGTTGCAGGGGAGGGAGCCTTGCTGTGGAAATGGGGAGGTGGGTGGGGGATGCCTGGAATGTAGGCAGATTGCCCAGAGGGGTCCTGGGAAGAAAGCATTATAGCTCAGACTCTGGGCCAAGTTTTAAGCAGCATTCCCGGGCTGATCTTCAAAGCAGCCCTTGGTTGTGGGGCAGCCCCTGGCTTGTTTTTCTGTGTGACACCCTCACCGGAGGGTACAGCGCGTTGGGGAGGATGGGTGCTCTGAGTGGCCCAGGGTCAGGTAAATATTTTCCATCGGCATGGCTTGATTGCTTTTTGGCTGAAGCAGAGCCTCTGGACTATTGCTGTTGGGGAGGAGAGAGCACATACTGCTGGTAAAGTTTTTGTTCCACAAGTAGTTATGCCTGTGGTGGACAGTACACTGTTGGGTGCTGGGTGTATCACAGAGTTTCCTACCTTGGATTGGGGATGCCTCAGTGGGTAAAGGTGCTTGTTTGCACAACCTGCTGGTTGGAGTTCAGTTCCCCAAGATCCACGTAAGTCAGGTGCACAAAGGCGGTGCACATGTCTGGAGTTCATGGCGAGAGGCCCTGGCATGCCCACACTCATGCACTCTCATAAATAAATAAATAATGCTTTTTAAAAAATTTTCTACCTTATTTATAGGTGGCTGGCTATAAACCAAGTTGGTAGGTGGGTTGAGTTCCTTTGGGGTCACGTTTTACTTTGGGGATCAGCAGTGAGGCTTTGGCTGTGCCTCATGGGGCAAGTGTGATTTGGAAGTGGTAGTCACGTAGAGTCAGGCTGCTGGGGATTCCTGGGTCTGAACACTGAGTCTCATGGTCTGAGGAATGTACAGTGAGTCTTCTGACCTATGAGACTGAGTGTTTTTTGTTGGTGGTGTATTCACGTAGCACATTCACATAGCTGCAGTGAGCAGCAGAACCGCTGGCAGATACCTCCCTGGTAAGTTAGGTATGCATAGGCAGGCGTGGGGAGAACGAGTGAGTGTATTTTGCTGATGTAGCAGTCAGGCCTCACTATGGTGAAATGGCTTTCCAGAGTCATAGCCTCCTGTAGGGCTTCAATCTCAGCCTCCTGCCTGTACTGGCAACCTGCTCCCTGTAAGATGTGGTGCTGGGCACAAGTGTTTGGGATCAGAATGTTTGCCTGCCCCTGTGGCTGTGGTCATAGACTTGTTTGTTTCTTGCAGGTATCTCATGGAAGGAGAAGGTTGCAGATCTTCGGTTGAAAATGGCCGAGAGGAGCATCGTGTGGTTTGTGGTCACGGCCCTGGATGAGATTGCTTGTGAGTGCTCTGCTTTCCCTGGTTGGCATTTCCTGATCTCTTTTTCGGCTTCTGAGCATCCGTGTGTTCATGCCATTCAGCTTTCTGACTGGTCAGGGAATAAAGTAAAAGATTTTGTTGCCAAATGAGAGAAGAGATGCCAGTTAGGCTGAAGGAGAGAGAATTACAAGAAGTCGAGCAGGGCAGTGTTACAGCCAGGGGCTCATGGTGAGTCCACAGGTGATGTTGACCTCTGGCCTGTCTCAGGTCTGTGGCTTCTCTGAGGGCAGGTTTTCCAAACGCTTCTTGTCTGTCAGCCTTCCTATAGGTATAGAAATGGGATTGTGTACTTTTTTTTTTGTTACATTTCTCATGTTGTTTTCCAAGGGATAATGTTCTAAAAATATTTCTGCCTCAGAAAACTCAGGCACTGAAAATTCTCCAGACTGTTGCATAAATTGCAGTTTTTAATCATTAGACCTTAAACTGCCCCCTTGCAGTTGTGCACAACCTTCTGTTATGTTCACAACCTGAAGGAATCTGACTGAAACGTCCTCTCTGATCTCACTTGCTGACTGGATTTGACGCTGGGAAGAGCCTATACCGCTTTACACTTTCCCTAGGGAGACTCTGCTACAGTGTCTGCCTCTTCACTGCTCACCCTCTTCCGTCCCACTAATTTGTTTAATTTCGGTGATTTATATCGCTACCCTAACTCCAGCATCAGAGAAAAAACATACAAAGGTAGTTTCTCCCCTTGAGTATAACTGAAACACACTTCCCCAAACACATTATGGAAAACTTGGAAAGTGCAGCAGAAATAGAAGGGAAAAACAAAACACAAACACCTATAATCCTGTTGCCTGGAGACAAATCAGTGTTAACATTTCTGTGCAGCTATTGTTTTGAAGCCTGATGTTTAAAATGTTTTAGGGGTAGGCTCCTGTGGTTGAAAGTGCTTGCGTGCAGCCTAGGTTCAATTCCCCAGGGCCCACATAAAGCCAGATGCACAAAGTGGTACATTCATCTGGAGTTTGCATCAGCAAGAGGCCCTGGAATGCTCATACTCTTTCCTGATGCTCTCAATAAATGAATAAAAATATTAAAAAATAAAATATCCTACAAGCCCATATAAGTATAATTTTAAGTATTACATTTTCCACCAAATGGGTATACTACAATCCACTTAATTGTCATATGGAACAGTTTTGGGTTTTTATAGTTTCCCCACAATTTATTATCTTGGTTCATAAATCCATTATCTTAGTTTCTGATCTTATTTCTGGTTGGTGTTTAAGGGTAGTATTACAGGTTAGAGGACTTTTGACCTATCCTGTCATACCCCACCAGCTCCAGGTACTGTCAATTTCAAAACGAGTGCTAGTATGAGAGGTAAAAATGTTGTTTCTTTGTTTTCTTTTGAGAAACCATTATTTTAAAATAGAGGCAACATTTTTATGCTAGGCCTTTTGACTCCAAGGTGGTTGCCAGAGGGAAGATATTCTAGAGCTAGAAGCTCTGGGACCAGAGCTGGGTGTGGTGGCTCGTGCTTGTCATCCTAGCACTCAGGAGGCTGAGGTAGAAAGATTGCCTAAGGAGTGAGTTCCAGGTCAGCCTGGGCGAGAGTGAAACCCTACCTCAAAAGAGAGCAAGCACCCTGCTACCAGAATTGTGCTCTCTGCTAGTCTGTCAAGCTTCTTAGATGTTCTGCGACCTCAGCAGACCCTGAGCCTTAGCCCCACCCAGCCTGCTAATGGCCCATTGTGGGTGGGCTGCGAGCTCTGGTTTCATTCATGGACTGCAGCCTCATGAATCATTGCTTTTCTTCTGCCTCTGGTGGGACGCTTCACTTCTGCTAGGCTTGGGAGCGGGTCCTCATGTGGTCCTCTTTGTGGGTGGCTCTAGCTGTTCTCCCCTAGAAAGGAAGAGGATACCTGTGCCCTCCTTACATTTACGGGCACCAGAGGTTTGTGTGTAGCAAAACTGACTTGGCAGGTCTTCACTACTAGGCAGGCCATTTCAACTCTTCGGGGATATTTTCATGCTCTCAGACCATAGCTCGCCTGTTTTCTCCTTGGGACAGCTTATGCCCACATAAGAAACAGTTCTGGTGCCATCCGGTGGTGGACACCAGCAGTTGCAGCTCGGAAGCGGAACCAGGAGTAAGTTCCCTTGGCTTTCTGCGACATGCCATGGAATTCTTTGGTAGCAGCTGAATCTAAGATAAAAGCGTTCCCTCCTCAACCTGCTACCCGCAGAACTTGATTTGGGATCTGGGCAGGTAAAGGGGACTTTGTTTTCTTTTTCAGGGCTATTCAATCTCCGAGGGTCTGATGTGGAGCACAACCCGGTATTTTTTCTCCTATGCGATCATAGGACTAGAGACGATCATGTGAGTGTCATAACTCCGTCCTGAACTTCCTTCCCCACCCTCCCCAGCTCCTCCAGCCCCTGGCTCCCTTTTCTGGTCCTCGCCCCCACCATTATGATGACATATTTCCTGTCTCCTGACCTTTCCCACTTTCCTTTCTTGCTTTCCATCACAGATGTTTATTTATATCCTACTTCTCTTCTTATCCCCGAGATACCTTGACATCTTTGGAAGTATTTATAGTGCCATGTCATTAAGAGAAAGTAGGCAAAGACATTAGAACAAAACCACCGTGAGGTTAGCTCACACAATTCTGTGTGGCTGCGCTCAGGCACGTTTGATTCTAGGCTACGCAGCAGCCAGTACTGAGTGGTTTGTATAGGCTCAGCTATGCAGTTCTGGCCCCAGTGCAAGTAAACCAGTCGTTTGAAAGGTAGGAATAATGTTGGGGAAACCCTTGTTGAAGTGACAGTCTGTCATTTCCATCACTGTTTCTCGATTCAAAGGCTTTCTTCATTTGAGCAACACATTTGTTACTTTTCTTTTTTGAAATTTATTTTTAGTTAGCTTTTAAAATAATGGGTTTTATTATGGCATTTCCGTACATAAAAAGTACACTGTACTTTGCTCATATTTAGCAACACATGTATCCAGTGCCTGCTGTGTGATACTTGGACCTCTGTTAGGGGTAGGTGAATGGAATGGCACAGATGAGGGCCTGATTAGTGTTGAGAAAATGAAATCTCTTCTCCGAGGGGATTCAGCCACTGTTGAGTACCTGCCCATTGGGTAGTGACAGGTGCATAGAAGGGCCTAGTCTGGACTTGGGTGTAAGAGGAGATACTTGGGTAAAATAATATTGAAGCAAAGATTAAGGCTAGAGGGGCTGGAGAGATGGCTCAGTGGTTAAGGCGTTTGCCTGCAAAGCCTAATGACCTGGATTCGATTCCCCAGTACCCATGTAAAGCCAGATGCACAAAGTGCGCCTGCATCTGGAATCTCTTTGCAGTGGCGGGAGGCCCTAGAGTGCCTGTTCACTGGTTCGCTTGCTCTCTCTCTGCTTGAAAAGAAATAAAATACTTTAGAAAAACATTAAGGATAGATTCGTTAGCTAGGTGAGTGGCAGGGTGAGGAGGAGTGGGTAACACAATGCAGGTGCAGGGAACAGAATTTTCAGATACTGTGGACAAGAGAGCATTATGTGGAGGACCTGTCTTGGCTCAGTGTGGTCCCAACGTAAAGTGAGGTCTCAGGTGAGCCGCTGTGTGTTAGTTGGGCCTATTAGGTGCTGGGTGAATGGTATAGGGACACAGAAGAGAAAGGCCGACGGGGAAAACTTAGGAGCTTTTCAGGAATAGGTGGCGGAAAGAATGTAAGAGGAGGAGTGTTTTGAATACCACCTTATCCAGACATTAAGTGTGCATTGCATCCATGACCTCACAGAGGTTGATGCTATCTGTATAAGACCTGCATAATATGAGAGCATATACATCATGTATATGAATGAGGTTGTCAATAAAAAGTTAAAAACTATACAACTTAGGAATTCATGTTCTTGTCCTAGGGACATTGGGAAGTTACTCAGTGAATTGGTTCTGGGGTACCACATGATCAGATATGAAAATGATAGATTGTTATAACTGAAAAATAGGATGGATGGGGCAGGGATTTGGAGGCTGAGAGGTAGTGGTGGCCTTTGAGTGGTGACCGGGCATGACTGTAGAAAGAGCTGGACAGATTTGATGGAGATGTGGCTGTCGGAGTTAAGATGTTACTAGAGGAGGGCCATCAAGGACCATGTCCACGTCTCTGGTCTGGGGAATTGGGTGGGTGATAAAAACATGCACAGGGGTGGGAAAGTTTGGAGGCGGGGTTTGGGAAGACCGTGTGCCAGGAGGGGAAGCTGCTGGGTATTGATTTTGGGAAGGTGGAGCTGTGTGTGTGTGTGTGTGTGGTCACCCACTCACTTATGACCCTCCTTTTCTGTCACCCACTGCTGGCCCCCTGCAGGCTCTTCATTGATGGGGACCGCATAGATGCCCCTGGTGTGAAGGAGCATCTGCTCCTTGACTTGGGGCTGGATGCCGAATACAGAATCCAGGTGCTTCCTTACAAGTCCATTCTGAGTGAGCTCAAGACGCTGTGTGCTGACCTGTCCCCGAGGGAGAAGGTGTGGGTCAGTGACAAGGCCAGCTATGCTGTGAGTGAGGCCATCCCCAAGGTTAGTGTCGTGGCCTCTCTGCTCATTCACAGTTCTGATGTCACAGAGAGCTGGAGTGGACACCATGGGACGTGAGCCATTTTCTGTAGGGATGAGGCCTGGAGGTGGAGCTGTGTGGAGGATTAGGCCCGGGTCTTCCAGGGTTGGCGTGAGAGGTGATCTTAGGTAATACACATTAATACTTAGGCCTATTTATGTTATAATGGTGTTTGTGTACAGGAGAAAAATATATAAGTAGTGAATGAAGACCATGATGTTGTGAAAACCATTTCACATAAAGTGTAAAGTGAGTGAGGTTAATGTTGGGGATAAGCAACCAGGCGAGAGCTGTGCGGTGTGTGAGTCACTTCATGACATGCACTGCATCTCCTGCTACATGTGTTAGGTCAGGAGACTGAGGCTCAGAGAGTGTGGGGAGTTGGAGACTTGTCTGAGACACTCAGTTACTCAGAGCTGTATTTTCTTTTTTTTTCTTTTTTTGATTTTTCGAGGTAGGGTTTCACTTTAATACAGAGTGACCTGGAATTCACTGTGTAGTCTCAGGGTGACCTCGCACTCATGGCGATCCTCCTACCTCTGCCTCCTGAGTGCTGGGATTAAAGGCCTGTGCCACCACGCCCAGCTTCCTTGTTTCTTGAGGCATGTTTATGAATGAGAGAAAGGAAAGTGAGAGGGAGAGCAACGGGGTGAGGGAGAGGTTAAGAGGGAGGGAAAGGGGGAAAGAAGTACTTTGCAAAAAGCCATACCGGTGTCTGGTGTGCCTGCCCCCTTCCCAGTCGCATACGGCTGGATTCAGGCTCATTCTTCAGCTCTTGAAGATGAGACCATTAGCAGTAACAGACTGATTGCAGAGCAGGGAGGGCGAGAGCTGGAGACTTCCCTCCACAGGTCATCTGCCTCCCCAGGTGGGGAGAGAAGGTGCCTTTGTGCAGCATGAAGTTATTTCAGTGAGACTTAGAGCAGGCCGTGAACTCCGACCACAGCCATCAGGCTTGAAATGCAGTCAATTGCTGATGGCAGGGAGCCAGTGTCTCAAAGAGCCAAGGGGGTGAGGGCTAGAGGAGGTTGCCTTGTCTGGTGTGCTTAACTCATTTTGGATGAGCTCAAGTCCTTTTCATCATGCTCAGGGTGTCAGCCAAAAGGCACAGGTCTCCAGGCCCCAGAAGACTGCTGCTGGGTGCTAAGTGAGAGTCCTTCAAATGATCTAGTGAAAAGTGTGTTTTTTTTTCTGGGCAAGCTGTGGTGGCTGCTGTGGATAGGCTCGGTTTCCCATCTTCTTGCCCCTTGTCTCTAGGATCATCGCTGCTGTATGCCTTATACCCCCATCTGCATCGCCAAAGCTGTGAAGAACTCAGCTGAGTCGGAAGGCATGAGGCGGGCACATGTGAGTTGAGTAGCTGTTGCTGAAAGGGGGAGGGAAGATGGTCAGAAGGTCCCTCTTTCCCTGGTGGCCTTGGGACTGGCACAAGGTCGTGGAGTCTCTCTAAGCCTCAGTTCTTCTCATCTACTAGAGTCAGTGAGAGGAATGAAATGAAATATTTACTGGGGAGACAAATGTGATAGTGCTGGTTTATAAATCCCATCTACTCGGGAGTCTGAGGCAGGAGGATTGAGAATTTGAGGCCAAGCTGGGGTACATAGTGGGACCTATCTTGAAAAACCCAAAATAAACCTTAATGGGTTAGAGTTTTATGAAGTACAACATAATACAGTCATTGGTGGTGACAGAGGGTGGTGAGGATGTGGTGATAATGAGAAAGAAAGGAAGGCCACCAGATAGCACCCTATGGCAGAGGTAGGTCTAGCAAGATCTGGGGCTAAGTGACAGCTTGAGTGTAGCCTGTCATTCCTGGCCCTGCAGGGCAGGAAGCCTGCTTCGAAGGGAGCTGTCTGTGACCTGAGGTTGCCCCCCACCCCCGCCATACAAATGGGAATTGCTGCCACTGCCTTCCCGGAACTATATACACAAATGAATCCTGATGGCTAATGGTGTGTGGCCCTGTAGGCACAATCCTGGGAGGGCTGCATGTGACCATCTGACTAATAACTTAAAGCATGTCTCTGTTGTGTGCAGATTAAAGATGCTGTTGCCCTTTGTGAACTCTTTAACTGGTTGGAGCAAGAGGTTGGTTCTTAGTCTTCACTGAACACAGATGATTCTGAAATACCTACTTGTGATGTAACTATGGCCTCCCTGGGCCCCTACCACGTACTCTCAAGTTTTAATCAAACCTTACTGCTTTCATGGCCCTGTTACTGTGTCTGTGCACATAAATAAAAAGTCCTTAATTACATAAACTGGTAACAAGGAGGGAGAAAGAAATTATACAACAGAAATGATTCGTTTTTTTGTTAGGGAGTCATAACTAAGTGAAATTTCATTATAAGGGAAAATGACGCTTATATTACTACAGGCCAGCCAATTGTATTAGGAGAAAAAGATCTTTGTACACATTTTGAACTTTAAGCCATGAAAATTTTATATTAAATTGACTCTAGGCCATTAATGTCTTGCCTATCCATACCCAGAATTAACAAGAGATTGACTTTTCTGTGCCATAATTAAATGATCTCACATCCCCTTTCTAAAGTATAGTGTTACGTGAGTAACTCTTTAATGGAAAAGGAATTCTGTTTAGGCTTCCCGGGTGACTATTTTTTTCTCCATATTTCCGGCTGCTCATCTGTGTAAATTATTTTTCAAAATATGAATCATTTTTATATGTCTCTTAGCATATGGTTAGAACTTTTGAGTTGTGGTTATTTTATTCACTCAGGGTCACACAGTATGAGCATTTTCCATGTACTTTGTGGTCTCAAGGAAAAGATCACATCCAATGGCAGATTGATTTACTTGCTCATTCCTCCTGTGTTTGATCATCTTTGTCTTGGTTAATTTTCCATTGTCACTAAGTCCACGATGGTATCTTTGCATTTGTCTTTTTAAAATTTTTTTATTTCTCTAGGATACAATTGTCTAGTCAGGGATGCTTTAGGATTTTTAAACTTAGATGCATTAAATTTGGGGAGGTTTGGGAGTTCCAGTGCTATGACAACATTGTTGAGTGAAAACTAACGTGACTAGGAACCCATCTTCATTGGCTAGCTTTGTCGAAGGCCTTCAGAAGTTCCCTCTGTTGCAGACAGGATGTGAGCTGTGTCCTGCAGAGTGGGCTGCTGGGATGTGGGAACTGAGGAATAGTCAGTTTTCTACTGTACTCCCTCTTACCATGTCAGGCACACATGAACTTGTCTCAACAGGTGACTCATGAGCAACTTTTCTTGTAGGTTCCCAAAGGTGGTGTGACAGAGATCTCGGCTGCTGACAAGGCAGAGGAATTTCGCAGGTAAGGAAGGATTCGTCAGGGAGACCCATGAGCCTCCTGTGATTTTTCTTGGCCAATTGAATGAGGCCAGTAGGGCACTGATTTTCAGCATAGTCCAAAGCTTTAAGCAACTTCCTCTCTGTGTCTGTTCCAGGCAACAGGCTGACTTTGTGGACCTGAGCTTCCCAACCATCTCCAGTACAGGACCCAATGGCGCCATCATTCACTACGCGTAAGGCATGCAGCCGGAGGAGTGGGCCTGGCTTTGCTGCAGCCTCTGCACAGGAGCCTGAGCAGGACAGAGTCATTGTTGTACCAGAGCCCCTGTGTCCACCTCTGTGTGTCTGTTGAAACTGTAAAGCAAAACCTGAGCCTCTGCCTTCTAGGAGTTTCCTCTTAGTTCAGTGTGGCTTTGACAGTCTCTCCAAAGTCAAGTGCTCAGGCTGGCCTCTGCCTCGTGGCAGTCTGTGTGCTTGGATTATAGATGTGAGCCACCACACTTGGCCCATTTCCTTGTTGAGGTTCAGAATCTTTATCTGCTGCCCTTTACCTTGGTAACTCCAAAGTCTTGAGTGCTTGTCTTTCCTGGCGAAGCCCTCTTCATATATTGGTCTGTTCTTGTGTGAGCCATGTCACCAGCGTATCAAACATGCACTAGTGGTGGAGCAAACCTGCTGTGGGTAGACACGCGCTCGTTAACAAAGAACCTCTCTCCCTGCTACTGGCCTTGGAGCCAGGCATCCCGGTCTGACGATCTTTACCACATGACCTATGAGAGCCATGGGCCCATGGAGCTGAGCTGTGTGAGATGAGGGGTGCTGCTGTGTTCAGGACCTGGCCCCTCACATGGAGATGAAAGAAGTGTAATTAGGTGTGACCACGGGCTTCAGCCTCAGTTGCCCAGCTCAGCCCTTTCCCTCTGCTTAGGGCATTCTGCGTCCTTTGCCTGACCTGCTGTGCACAGTCAGGGGAAGCACACTCCTCTGTCTCTCTGGGGTGTAGGTGGATTCATTTTCTTTCCCCTTTGGGATAATTGCTTTTGGAGCTGTTAGCTTGGTGCTGTGTGGGAGATAGTCACAGTTCTCTCACTGATGTGTCTCTTCCAGTTTAAGAAGATCAGAGGGACTTAAGTTTAACTAAGATGATGAATTTCCTGGCGGGTACAATCCTGGGATTTTTTTCATATGATTACAAAGCAAAGGAGGAGAGGTTGGCTGCTCCTCCATCATTTCTCAGTGCAGGCTGTTGGCAGTTTGTTTAGAGACGAGACGTGTCTGGTTGTTTTTTTAGTTCAGCTCATGTCCGCGTTACTGCAGGAGAGGGAGTGGTACGTGGGGAGCAGGAACGTGGAGTGCTCTCATCCCTTTGGGCTTTCCCAGCAGTGATGCTGTCTAGAAAGTGGTATGGGCAAGGTGGGTCACTCTTCAAAAACACCTCCTGTTTATTTGAAGAGTATCACTACCCACTCCTTTCCCAGCAGGATCTCGTCGACAGTCACCCCTGTGTGTCTGGGGATCTCAGAAGCAAATGGGGAAGGCTCAAGGGTTAAAATGAAGGGTGTGACCTGGAGGCCCAGGCAGGACCTTGAGGTCTGCAAGGACTAGGGATGCTTTGGTGGCTCTAGGCTGCTCCTGTCCCCATTCCTGGGACTCAAGCTTAGACTTACTGTTTCTGTCAGGTCTGTTTTGTTCTTGTTTCATGCAGCCCAGACTGGTCTCAACCTGATATTCCTGCTTCAGCCTCCTGAAGCATTATGGGCCTGTGACACTGTACTGGCCTCTGTTCATTCTTAACTTTTGTGGTTTTTAAAAGGATTATCTCTTTGAAGCCTATATTGTTCCAGACACAAACAGTGAGATATGAAAGAAATGTGTTATTCTTCCTTCTTTGGAGCTCTTTAGTTGCTTAGGGAGATAGTTCATTGATTGTGAATGATACAAGCCTACAAGCCCAATACTAGTTGGAACAATTTATTGGGTAATTTTTTCCTTCAGTGTTATTTCAGACTTGACTAAGTTTTAAGAATAGTATAAGAAATGTGTGTATGTTTTCTTTTTTTCAGGTTTACCAAGTGTTTACACTTTTGGAATAACTAATTTTTAATTAACTTTGCTAGGCCTGTCCCTGAGACGAATCGGAGCTTGTCCCTGGATGCAGTGTACCTCATTGACTCGGGTGCTCAGTACAAGTGAGTGAGCTGGGGTTGCCGGGACGGAATTTCATTCTGAACTCAAGGCTGTGAGAAGGTGGACGAGCTGTGCCCTGGCTGAGAGCACCCAGCTGCTGGCTCACTCGGTGCTGGCCACCAGTGGCTGTGTTTCTGTATTGTTCTTTTTTCAACTCTTGTTGAAAAAGCCCAGGCATGACTCTGTTCCTCCAAAAGTAATGGACATGCTTGGTCCTTTGCTGGAAATTGATAAAAAGGAACGGAATTAGAGCTGACTTTCTGGGCCATTGTAAAGCTTTCTGCCCCAGGAGTGAAACTGCCTGCCAGTTTCTGTGTTTGCAGTTGCCCCAGGTCCTGGGGAACTAATGGTTAATTTTGAAGGAAAATAGTGAATGGGGACTGCCCCCACATTTCTGAATTTCTTTCTTTATGCCTTATTACTTGCACAGACATCCACCACAGTGTTATTTTATTAGGGGGGAAGATGAGATCTGGCTGGGTCTCAGGGAACCCCACCAAAGAGCCAGAGTAGATGTTGTCTGTTGTCTGCACCAGGTAGCACAGTAAAGTCTGTAGTGCTGTGTTTCCTGCTGTAGTTGGGGCTGCTTTGAGGAGAACCCAGTTATTACATGAGATCACAACTTGGCCTTGTGACCATTGCTTGGTCATAACGTCTGCATATTTGCCTAGGGTGTGTTAAGAGATGTATTTGCATATTTTTAGGATCTCTGCCCAGCTTAACCCCTTGTCTTCTAAAGCAAGGAAATGGATTTTGCCCCTCTTGTTTTTCCTCTGTACCACGTTACTGTGCTGTTGATCATCTGCCTACTCATTCAGTACCCTAGTGATGTGCCTCATGAAGCAGCTCTCACATGGTGACTAAGAGAGTAAATGTCAGGGCTGAATTCACTCCCACTTTATCAAGCCAGTTTTTCATTCACACATTGTATTTAATTTTATTTTACTGTTTTATTTTATTGAGAGAGAGATAGCGAGAAAGAGAGATAGAGAGAATGAATTGGTGAACCAGGGCTTCTAGCCACTGTAGTTGAACTCCAGACGCATGTGCCACCTGGTGTGCGTGTTCGTCTGGCTCGCGTGGGTTCTGGAGAGTCGAACCTGGGTCCTTAGGCTTCGCAGGCAAGCACCTTAACCGCTAAGCTATCTCTCTAGCCCTTGTGGTTTTTTTTTAAACAATTTTATTGAAATATAATGCCACAAAGTATAAAATCAGTATTTGTCTATATTCACAGAGCTGTGTAGTCATAACCAAAGTCAATTTTAGAATATTTTCCTCATCCTGAAAAGAAACCTCATACTCATTAGTGTTCAGTTTTCACCCACCTAGGACCTCTGATCTACTTTCTATCTCTGTGGATTTCCCTAATTGGGATCTATCTTAATCTAAGTGATTTTGTACTGTGTGACTTCTGCGTCTGGCTTCTTTCACTCAGTCGTATTTCAGGGTTCATTCACATTGCACTGTCAGTACTTCATTCCTTTAACACTTGAACAGCAGCTTTCCTTGTATGTGGATATCACATTTGGTTTATCCCCTTATCAGTTGATAGACCTTTGAGTTGGTTCTCCCTATGGGCTGTAATCACCAATACTGAGGTGTGCATTCATGTCCTAGTGGCAACTATGTAAAGGTTAACTGTAAATTGTTTTCTAAATAGGCATTGCATTTGATATTCCCACCAGCAGTGCATGGGGGCTCTAGTTTCTTCACGTGCTCACCTGCCTGTTTTTTGAGACAAATCTTACTGTGAAAACTTTTTCTTTCTACTTTTGAAAGGGATGGAACCACAGATGTGACCCGAACCATGCATTTTGGGACCCCTACAGCCTATGAGAAGGTAAAGTGCAGGCAGAAATTCATGAGATCCTCTTTGTTCTTCCTTCCTTCCTTCCTTCCTTCCTTCCTTCCTTCCTGCCTTCCTTCCTTCCTGCCTTCCTCCCTTCCTACCCTCCTGCCTTCCTTCCATCCTTCCCTCCGTCCTTCCCTCCCTCCTTCCCTCTGTCCTTCCTTGGTCTTGCTTTAGCTCAGGTTGACCTGGAATTCACTATGTAGCCTCAGGCTGGCCTCAAACTCACAGTGACCTTTGTACCTCTGCCTCCCGAGTGCTGGGATTAAAGGAGTGTGCCACCATACCCAGTCCTCTCTGTGTTCTTTAAAGAGACTTGCTTTGAGCCAAAGGAGCTGTATAAATAAAAAAATATATGTGGGATAATATCATTGTTAATTTTTGTGGAGTCAGGCTTATCAGCTTTATGAGGTCTCTATATAAAATGAGTTATTGAGGGTGAGACATTAGGAGAAAATTTAAAAGCATGCTGTTAAGTCAGGGCAACTCAAGTTCAACTTTAAATATCTTTGACCATCTTTAGAATCAGGAAGTCTCTTGGGGATGGTGGATAGTGCAATGTATGATTTCTTGATTCTGAAAGCTGCCCCTTTCTTTTTTCAAGTTCAGCATTCCTATTTACAGCTCCCCTCTCAAGGAACTTTCTGAAATGATAGCCACTGTTTGGCTTCTGGTTTGTATCACTGGAAGGAAATACAGAATAGAGCTGTTTGGAAGAGAAATGCCTGCCAAGGGGTCTGGAGATCTGACTTTACATCTTCTCTGCTGTTTCCTTGGCCCCATGACCTTCAACAGTACACTTCATAAAATCCTAAAAGTGGGGAGAGGGTTGGAAAGATGGCTTAGCAGTTAAGGTGCTTGCCTATGAAGCCTAAGGACTCATGTTCAACTCTCCAGGTCCCATGTAAGTCAGGCGCAGTGATGCCAGTGTACAAGGTTGCACATGTGCACAAGGGGCCATCAGCGACTGGAGTTTGATTGCAGTGGCTGGAGGTGCTGGCATGTCAGTTCTCTCTCAGTATCTTTCATTAAAAAAAAAAAAGTGGGGAGAGAAATATCCACTTTCTGGGCTGCTGTGTGAGGCTCCCTGAGCCAGGGAGCCTTGAGATCAGTCTCTACTCAGTGACTAGCGTTTGAGTGTCTTGAGTGATGTGTCTGTCTGAGGAAGTTCTTCAGGAAGATTATAAAAATAAGAGGGTTTTATGTGACACAGTGGGTAGATTTCCCAGTCTTGGTGCCCCACCATGTCCATTTGGAGACATCCCTTCCCTATCCCCCGCATTAGAGGGATTTGGACATTGGGTACAGGATCCTTTTGGTATGACCACATAGAGGAGTGTGGAGTCCTCCTTCCTGGCCTTCCAAGCAGCACTTTTCTCGTATGGATGGTAGTGATGACCCCTGAGGATAGGTAGCATGGTGGTGAGGAGCCCAGAGGCTGAAGCCGGGCCAGATGCTGCCACTTGTGAATTGCATGGTCTGGCATGCTGTTCCTCCCCTTTGTCAGTGTGGGTGGCACCTCTGCCATGAAGAGAGGGATTAATGTACAGAGCTTGAATAGCGTTTTAGTGTCACCTAGGTCACCAGGCTGCTGTTTAACTCTCCCAATCTTTCTGACATGAAGTGTGTGGGAATGATCCTGTGGTGGAGTCCTCAGGTTCTCTGCTGCTTGTATTACTAAATTTAGTGTGAAGAGTTATGGAGAACTGGTCTGTGCCTAGGCTTTTTGGAATTTTTTTCCTTTCATTCCAGCTTTCATTGCAGCATCGATAAAAGCTCTAATAGGCAAAGCTTTCTGAAGTCCTAGAAAACTACAAGATTAAAATGTCTGTTTCCTGTAACATGCCTCCTGGGTTTTCTTTGGCAGGAATGTTTCACATACGTCCTCAAAGGCCACATAGCTGTGAGTGCAGCTGTCTTCCCGACTGGAACCAAAGGTGGGTGGCTACTTCTATAGTGTGGCAGGCTAAGAGCCCAGACGTCTCTGAGTTTCATTGAAAAATATGTCCTTCCCTTTGCTGTGTCAGCTCTAGTCAACTTCAGACTCAGCCAGAGTAGGGGTGCCCCATGGAGTGAGTGAGTCTCCTTGACCAACTGAGTAAGCTCAGGTGACTCCCCCCCTCCCACCAGGTTTAGGGTTGTACCCACGTCAGCTCTAACACTTACAGAAGTGGATGGTATGCTGGGGCCAAACTGGGCATGTAGGCCTCAGGGCTGGAGTGGAAGTTGAGACAGCCTCCTGTCTGCCTTTGGCTCTGAGCCATGCCTCCTTTGGTGGGCCTTTTGGGATTTATTTTACTGGGATCCTAACTTTAGTTGTATACTGCTCTGCTGAGGATCGATGGATGGTGCATTGGACTGGCAGTTGACAAGACCTGGACCTTGAATCTGGTTAGATGGGCAGGCTCGTATCTTCCCTAGGCTCAGTTTCCTCATCTTCCATGCCTGCCTGCCGTAGTCTGTTTACTCTCATGTTTGTATTTCTGAAACTTTATGGTCCCAGAGCAGGTAAAGTAACACCTGTGTCACCTAACACAACTTCACTCTGCAAGTAGATGTCCATCCCCTCGCCAGCATCCCGCACAAGCCATCCCCTGGCTTTAAGCTGAACTTCGACTGGCTTGTCAGTACCAGTTGTCAGAAAGCTCCTCCTGGTGCCCTGCTGAAACCTAAGCTCTCCAGTAACTTTGCCTCTTGCTTTCTGCTTTTTCTTCAGCCAGACATAGTAAGTCTCATCTCCATGCTGCTGTGCAGGCCCATCAAGTGGTTCTGTGTGTCTTTCAGGCCACCTCCTGGACTCCTTTGCGCGGTCAGCTTTGTGGGATTCTGGCTTGGACTACCTGCATGGCACAGGACATGGTGTTGGATCTTTTTTGAATGTTCACGAGGGTCCTTGTGGCATCAGTTACAAAACATTCTCTGATGAGCCATTGGAAGCTGGCATGATTGTCACTGATGGTAGGTGTCTGGCATGTATAGGGTGTATGACAGTTCTTTATTGTTTCTTATTTTTTAATTATTTTAAAAAGAAGTTGGCAATAATTTCCCCTCTTGTCACTTTGAATTAACAACTGTCTACTGATCATCAGAATAGGATAAACAGGAAATGAAAATCCTTTGCAATCCCACCACCCAGGGACAGCACAATAACATTTTGCTGTGTTAGCTTTAAGTTTTTGTATATATAGATACTGTTTTGTAATCATTGAGCTCATTCCAGACATATTATATTCCACTGTTTTGCCATATTGCCTTGAGTGTTTGTAAGTAGATCTCATACTGTGCTACTGTGTCCTGTGGATATGCGACACAATTTATGTAGTGGAGCCCGTTGCTGTACCTTCCCCATGCCACTTTCCAGAGCTTCCAAGCCTCTTTCTGTACCTCAGGTGCCTGTAACACTGTGGCCATGTGGAAGAAGGTGGCATCTCTGGGCTCTGGCACTAGATAGGGTGGGCCCTTCCCCCTTCTCCTTGGGAGGGGTGGTCACTTGGAGTGGAAGCACCTCAGTATGCCGTCCTCGTGGGCTGCTTCTCATGGTGCAGTTCTGTCTGTTTTAGAGCCGGGGTATTATGAAGATGGGGCTTTTGGGATCCGCATTGAGAATGTTGTCCTCGTAGTTCCTGTGAAAACAAAGGTGAGTGTTTTAAGGAGGTTCCTTCTCCCGATTCTAGGGACTTTACTGGAACTCTTCTCTTTGCCTGCAAAGGTAGAAGGATAATCCATAGTGAACAGGGGCCCCCACAGGCCACACAACCGACTGTTGGAGAACAAAAGCAGAGACACCCTGAGCCTAGCCCCCACGCCCTGCTCTTGCTGCCTCTGTCACAGCAGACGTCAGCCTTGTGGGCTGGCCCCTGGAGCCCCTCAGCAGTCACTGACTGTGCCTGTTGACACAGGCGGTGTGCTCCATGGGACAGTTCTGGGGAAGTTGCCTCGGCTGTGTTTGTGCTCCTTGTGGGCCTGTTAAAAATAGTGACCAGATAACTGCTTGTTGGCTCCTAGTCACACCTTTCTCTGAGGAGTGCCATGGCTGCTGGATAAAACTCTCAGTGGTCCATTATGATAAAGAAGAGTAAAAAGATGCTGTTTTTTCTTCTCCTACAGTATAATTTCAATAACCGGGGAAGCCTGACCTTTGAACCTCTAACTTTAGTTCCTATCCAGACCAAGATGATAGATGTGGATTCTCTCACAGACAAAGAGGTATTGCAACAGTCTGGGGATGGGGGTGGTGTAGAAATGTTAACAGGGTGATGGAGAGCTACACCAAGTTTCTCTACTCCACCCTCCCTTTTTAGGTCAGCTGAGTGTGAATGGCTGAGGTATGCTGTGGACCCAGGAGCTTTTCCTGTATGTGTTGGTCCTCTAGGCAGAGACGGTCCTGCTGTAGGGTGGGTAGGAGCAGTAAGCTATTGCTTTTACAGAGGAAATGGCTGCTTCCATCTCCACAGCAGTGCCCAGACAGCATTCATTATGTTTCTTTCACTGTGTCCACAATACCTGACACAGACAACCCAAGGGAGGAAGATTTGTTTTGGGTCACAGTCTCAGGATATTTCAGTCCGTCCTAGTTGGGAAACTGTGGAGGAGTTGCTCCGTCTGTGGCTGTAGGGCCATGCGACAGGTTCACAATGGCAGTATGGCGGAGGTTCTTCACATCTCAGTGGAATGGGGAAGCAGTGAGAGGGAGCAGAATCTCTTACCTTCAAAGGTCTGCCCTTAGTGACTTACTCCCACCAGCTAAACCCCATTACCTAAAGGTTCCATAGCTTACCAAAATACTGCCACCTGCTGGGGAACAGACATTCAAAGCTTGAGCCTATGGAGAACATTTCAGAGTCAAATCACAACATTCCTGTTTAGCAAACAAGAACCCACTTGTCTTCCTACAAAGAGCCAGATGGATGATGGGGTCTTTTGGCCACTGCACACGCCAGATTGTTTTCTTGTGTTGCATAAAATATTAAGGAAATGGGAACCAAAATTCATTACATGCTCAGTATTCATACAGATGAAGAGAGAAGTGGTACCAGGTCTTCTGTTAACTGCTGTGGTCACCCTGGGATTGTGGAACTTGAACAAAGTCTGGGCTTAACAGTGTTTGTTTATCAGGTAGAGAGTCACAAGTGTTCAAACCTCTTCAAATCCAAAGTAAGTTCCGAGGATTTTGAGGTTAGGGTGACATGGCAGGCCGGGGGACCTGGAATAAGGCTTGAGGGATCAGGTTGGTGATGGTCAGGGAGGACGCAAGGGTTGGAGACAGGGCAGAAACTATAGCCGTGGGTGGACAAAACACTTTTCAGTCTAGGAAGTCAGGAATCAGGACACAGATAATAGCAAGGCAGAGCTCTGAAGTCCCAGTGCAAAGGAGATGACTGGTGGAGCCAAGGTGAGACAGGCACACTGGATGCTCTCGGAATGACAGTTTTGTTAGTTACCCAAGGCTGCCACTGGAGATATCCCAGGGGCCTTTGTGTGGCTATGGAGTCAGGACTGATCCTTAGTGTGGCCTGCTTGGCTCTTGTTCTTGGCACTGAGAGCAGGAGCCTTGAGGGCTCAGGGAGGCTGTAGAAAGGGATTCTCTAGAAGCTTTTTTTTTTTTTTTGTGTTTTCCAGCTAATAGGCCAGTGATGTCCAGGCATCCACTTCCTGCTTCACTGTCCTGTATGCTTGGGCACCTCTACCCTTGTTTTGCCTCAGCATTCCCACTCTGAGACTCTGGAGGGCCTGGTACTGGCTATTCAACTTTTAGGTAGATACAGAAGAGGAATAGCCTGACAGCAGCTGGTGCCAGATGTCTGCAGTAGGGAGAGTCCCCAGTAGTGTAGTGAACTCTGCAGTCCCGCAAAGTGATACCTAAGGTGAACACGGAGAACCCCACAGAACCTGTCATAGAGCCTCCCTGCTTAGAAGCTCTGCGTCCCAGTATCTCTAATTATGACCCTTGGGCACATCTTCCAGGGTCTTAGCAAGGGCTCTCGGAAGCCCAAGGTTATGGATTCCTGCCTGTAAACATTAGATTGTGCCCTCTGCCCTATCCGCATGTTAACCAAGAGGCATTTGACCCATTCGATGTTCTGTTTTATTCAGGTAACTAGTACATGAAGACTGGTCAAGCAAGGCTGCCTTTTCTTGAAAGAGTCTTTGTTAACCCAAGACTCCCAGTCTGCCCTATGACACTGAATGGAGGCCACTGGGATATGTCTGACCTAGTGGCTCATGACTGTACCTTGCATAGCCGAAACACTCAAGGATGACTTGGGACAGTTATTCTGTATAGGGCAGATAACATCTTATCCTGTGGCTTATCAGGAAGTCCCTCCAGCAGCTCTTAACATACTGAGCAGCCCCTTTCCCATACAGTGCTTCCTAAGTCTGGGGCACCCTTTGCTCTAAAAGTAAAACAATAATAACATATTAGGCCTTTAGGATACCTGGCCACTGTCCTGTATTCTCTGTTCTAGAGGCCTGGTGGGGAGTGGCGGGGTGGGCCTCCATTCAGTTGTCACCAGATGGCAGCAGAGGACCTCGGTGAGATGTGAGTTTGGGCAGCACCCACACCAGGCCCTTGATGTTCAGGCTGCTTGGCCTCTTGTCTCCTTCCCCCACCAAAGGCTTCGGCATGGGGTGCTGCATGGAGCCGTCGGCTCTGCGGGCAGTGTTGCGGCCCTGCCTGGCTTTGCTTCTGACACTTCCCCAACTCCCAACAAGGCTAGTTGGCTCTTACGCTGGTGCACATTAGGGCCCTGGCTGTGTCAGCTAGTTGGCAGCACTGTCCCATTTATCCACCTGCATTTTCTTTGGGCATATTACGTGCCTAGCTTGTAGGGTTTGGTACCGGGTTACAGACTGTATTCCTGAAGCCAGCTCATTTGTAACACCGCAGTGTCCCTGAATGGCGTGTGTCTTTCTCTACAGCCACACCAATGGCAATATCAGCCTTGTCTCCTTGATACAAGCCGGGTGTAGCGCTCACGTCCATCCACGTACAGTGTAGGTAGCGGCTGTTGGCCTCTGGCCCTCCTCCTCCCACGTCCATACCGAGATGGGCTTCTGCCTCATCTTTTGCCATCAGGTGTGATGGATCAGTCTGCACCCACGCGCCAGGTTCCATCCCATAGCTCCTTTTTTAAGTCTCCTGTGTGGTATCAAGGCTCTTAGCTGACTCCCAGCTCTGCCGTGAAGTTCCGCAGTCCTTGACCACTGCAAGTTCTCTTATCTTTGGATACTGAAACACGATGTTGTCTTCTATAAAGTTAATACTTAGAAGAGCATAATTGAGTGAGTAAATGAAAAATCTTAATGTTTCAAATAAGTTTACAACTTTTTGTCGGGCTGCATTCATAAGCTAGCCTGGGTTGGCCACCCCTGGGAAGACCCCCCCACCCCCGAGCTTAACGGCCCTCTGTTAGCATGCTGACAGGACAGCTTCAGGTCTCTGTGCAGGAATCCGCACATCTGTCCAGGGCCTGTTAGGTCTGTCTACCCCTCCCCAAGATTGTGCAGGGTATTGGTTTAGTGACCTGACCACATCTCTTGTATGGTGCCCGCGTGTAGCTTCTAGGGCTCCTGGCAAGAGAGGAGCCATAGTTTCCAGTTGCTCTGCACTCAGGGGAGGGCAAGCCATGGCTTGCCACTGGGGATTTTTGGTTCCTTTACCTCTAGCAATGCAGCTGGCCCATCTCTTCCCAGGAAAATAGACTTAAGGCGATCCCGTTTGGGAGCAAGGGGAGAGGGTCTTGTGTTTCCTTTCGGCTGTGACCTTCAGCTATGACCTCAGCACATAGGCTTCTTCCTGTTGGCTTGTGTTGCTTGTTGGTAACAAGGTGGTAAATACCATGTCCTTCCTTTTTTCCCTGCAGTGTGACTGGCTCAACAATTACCACCAGACCTGCAGGGATGTGATCGGGAAGGAACTGCAGAAACAGGGTCGCCAGGAAGCTCTTGAGTGGCTCATCAGAGAGACACAGCCTATCTCCAAGCACCATTGATACCTCCCTGGTTTTGTTTTTGTAAAATGCTCTGGGGAAAGGAAGAAACAAGGGAGACTCCTGACATCTTTCTCCTTTCCTCTTTCTCCTCAATGCTCCTTTTTACTTTTAGATGCTAAGAAGAACTGAAAACCTTCTTATCCTCTTTGATATTTTCTTGCAAACACTTAGTCTTTTACGAATTTTTAATTGTTGAGAAAGAGCCAGGAATTAAATTGCTACACGAGAAGGAGGGTCCCCATAAAGCTGAATATTAGACAAGGGGGAGACCGCCTGAGCCCTGGCCAGTGCTGGTGAACCAACAGTGCTCCATGATGGTCACGTTCCCGGTGCTAGTCCATCATTCGTGATCACCTCGATGCCCATGAGACCGTATTGTGATCAGTGAATAAAGACGTCGGAACTTTGCTTGTCTCAGCGGTCTCTTTCTTCAGGGTGTTGAGCTTCTCTGCAGGGCTGCTGGTCTCAGGCGCATGTTTTCAGGGTGGAGGCCTTCCTTTGAAAGCCCTGGCTTCCCTGCACATGCTCTACTTACTTGAAAGCATTGTTTTGTTTTCCCTACAAAGCCTGGTATATTTACTGGTTCTTTTCAACTTAGAAATGTGTAATTGCAAAAATTTGTGTTCAAAGTCTTCTGTAATTCACCCTGTAAGTGTTGCTGTGTCATTCATATTGTCACAGCTGTCATAGTTTCTCTCCATCCTTTTCTCCCCCCTGTTTTTGTTCTTCCCTCTCTTCTCTCTCTCTTTTGCACTGGAGATCAAACCTGTAGTCTCACACATGCTAGGCAAGTGCTCTAAATGAGCTGCTACATCTGCAATGCTCTCTCCAGCGTTTTGCAACGAGTTCTTGGTTCTGTTGTGCAGCCTATGGCTTGACTTTGCATTTGTAGGAGAGCAGCAAAGACCAAGAGTGTTCCTGTGACCTCAGGGTATCATGGTGAGGGTTGGACAAACAAGGCGTCCTCATCCCTTGACCGTGGTACCTGAGGTGGACACTACACACACTCCTGGGTTTCCTGGTGGGATTGAACTTCATTTGCCTGCCACTGTACCCTGCTCATTTAATAGACTGTTTTCTTTTTCTCTCTTGTTATCCCTGTCTCCTGCTAGTGTTTGTTACCCTAATAAATCCTTGTCAGAGGGAAGCCAAACCAACCCAGACATTCTTTCAGTAGAACCACTATTACACACTACATGCTTTTTCTAACATGCTTGTGTTGAGTAAAATAATGAATTTCTATGGCTATATGTATAAAATAGTATATGCACATAAATGTGTACACTATGCAAATATTGGATCTTTTTTTTAAACTTACTATATACAGTGTGTTTTTGTTTTCCCTTCAATGTGAAGGATTAAATCCAGGGCCTCTTGAGCATCAGGTAAGTGTACTGCCAGTAAGCCACATGTCTTAAGGTCTGGAGAAATGGCTCAGCCATTGAGCATTTCCTATGTAATCCTGAAGAGGCCCAAGAGACCACTTGAGTTCCACCCCCAGGACCCACATAAAGGCTGGGTGTGGCCATATGCATCTATAACCCCAGTCCAATGGGAGAGCAGAGACCTGAGAGTTGCTGGAGCTCGGGGGTGGAGGGAGGCAGGTTCCAGGATTAGTAGAAGATTCCAGCAGAAGAGTGATGGAGCAGGACCCTTGAGGTTCCGCTCCCGTCACAACAGGCAGTGCACAGGGCACCACAAAGGTGCATATGTGGACACGTACATACGCACACACCACACACACGAAGAAGTCACACAACCTTTCTTTGGTGTGTGTATGAATGAGTCAAGGTGCACAGGTGCCATAGTGTGTGAAGGTCAGAGAACAACACTGGGGTTGGTCCTCTACCTCATTTGAGGCAGGGTTCTCTCTGGATCTTGAGAGCTTCTGGGAAGTTCTGTCTCCAGCTTCTCTCTCACTGTTTGAAGCCTTCCAGCTGCCAAGGCTTCCAGCTTGTAACATGGGATCTGGGGGATCACACTCAGGGTCTTGGCTTGAATGGCTAGCGCTTTATCCACTGAACCATCTCCTCAGCCCCAGTTGTTTTGCTTTTAAACTAGGCAACATATCCAATGTAACTTTATATGTCTCCTTACGTTTTAAGATGAAAGCATTCTACCATATAGCTGGTTTTAAACTGTTTCAGTCTCATTAAGTTTTTTAAAAAATGTTCATTTGAGAGAGAGAGAGGGAGAGAGTGGGCATGCCAGGCCCTCTAGCTATTGCAGATGAACTCCAGACACATGCTCCACGCTGTGCGTTTGGCTTACATGGATACTGGATAATCGAATCTGGGTCCATAGACTTCACAGACATGCACCTTAACTGCTAAGCCATCTCTCCAGCCCAAGTTTTTTTTTTTTTTTAAACAATCATTAGATTTTAGATTAGTATTTAAAATGCATGTCTCCTAAGCAATGCAGAAAAGAAACCACTGTTACTAGCATGCTAGCTTTTATAATTGCCTGTGTGTTTACCTTTATTGGGATCTTAAATTCTCTGTGGTTTCACATTACTGGCTTCATTTCACCTTGCAGGATCCCTTAAGCATTTCTTGCTGGGTAGGTCTAGTTTCAGCTTCCTCTTTCCTCTCCCCTTCCCTCCCTTCCCCTCCCTCCTCTTCCTCCTCCTCCTTCTCTCTCTCTCTTAATTTCTTTTGAGGAATAGCTTTGTTGAATATAAACTTTTGGGTTGACTCCCTTTTTCTTTTAGTATTTTATATATGTTGGTTACTGCTTTATGGCCTCAAAAATTTCTGATGACTTTGAAGGTAATTTTACTGAGGTGAAAACCAGTTCTGTCATTGCTTTCAGATGTCATTGTTTCTTTAGAGAGTTTGATCATAATGTGTCTCAGTGAGAGTCTCTTTGAGTTAACCTTACTGGAATGTAGAGTTTGGATGTTTATATTTACATCTTTTATCAGATTTTGGATTTTTCTAGCCGTTATTTCTTCAAATGCTCCCCCTGTTTCTCCTGAGACTGCCATAGTGAGTATGTTGATATACTGGATGGTGTCCCATAGGTCCCTTACACTCTGTGTGTGTGCGTGTGTGTGTGATTAAGGATGTGTGTGTATTTGTGTCTATGTAGGGGTGCATTAATGCAATGGAATGTGTGTTGCAGTCAGAGGACAAGCTTGGCGTGTCAGTGTTCACCTTGTACGTTGTCTGAGATGTAGTCTGTATTTGCTGCTGTGAAGGCAGCGGGGCTTGCTGGAGAGCTTTGGGATCCTCCTGACTCCACCTCCTATTGCTGTAGGCACATTGGGATTGCCGTCATGTGCACTGTTTGCGTCTGGCTTTATGTGGCTTCTGAGATCTGAACTCTGGTCGTCAGGCTTGTGCAGTAGCACTTTCAGCCACTGAGCCATCTCCCCAACCCCTCTGTCCACTTTTACTTAATCTTTTCATGCCTCAGAATTGGTCATTTCCATGCCCTATTCTCAAGTTTATTAATTCTTTTCTCTGCTTGCGCAAATCTGCCTTTGAATCCCACTAGTTGCTATTTAGTTTCCGAATTTAGTTTTTAGGGTTTTCCATATTGCTGTTTGTATTTTGCACAAATATAATTTTCATAACTTAATATATATCTTTGTTTAGCTCTGAGCATCTTCAAGACAGTGGTTTTAAAGCTCTTGTCTCATAGATCTGTCATCAGGTGTTTTTTTTTTTTCTTTTGTTCCCAGGGGTAGTTTCTATTTATTTTTTCCCTTTGACAAGTCCATTCTTTCCTCTTCCTCTGTTTTGTGGCTTTTTGCTGAACATTGGACAGTTGAACCTAATGTGACAGCAAATCGGAGTCTTTTCAGAGCTTATCTTCCTTTGTTATTGCTTGTTGTTATTTATTGTTGCAGGCAGCCCTTAGTCCACGGATTGACTTACTACATAAACTTAAAAGTCTTCTTTTCTGAACTTGGGCTCCCCCCCCCCCCCCCCGCCGCCCGGGCATGTGCATTTGGTTTCTCATTTCCCCCCAGGTTTTTGAATGTTCTAGGTTTTTTTTTATTTTTTGTTTGTTTTTTGTTTTCAAGCTGGGGGGGGGGGCAGGGGGCGGGGTGCTCTCACTCTAGCCCAGGCTGATCTGGAATTCAGTTCACTGTGTTCTTCAGGCTGGCCTTGAACTCATGGCAGTCCTCCTAGTTCTGTACTCTGTGCTGGCCCTTTGAGCCTCCTGGAAATTACTCTGGAGGAGGAGGTGTTTTAGCCATGGGGGGTGCAATGATAGCTGTTTTGGATCTTGACGAGAAGCAGCCATCAGCCATCAGAACTCCGCTCACCAGTTCTCCCCCCTTTGCTCACGGGAGCTCTCTCAAGCTCTGTGCAGGTTGTTCTAGGAACATAAGCATGCTGCCTGGCAAGGGGGAGAGTGTGCATGTGTGTGTGCATGTGTGTGTGCATGTGTGTGTTTGGGGTAAATGCTTTGCTAAGGGCTGAAAATGAATAAAATTAAGCTCAGTGCACTGTCAAGTCTTCCACTAGAAGGTACAACCTTCCAATAGATTGTAGTACCAAAATGGTTGCATCAGATGGATTCTGCCAGTGCATCTATTATGTAGATGCTTCTTACTCTGGTGCCTTCCCAGAATCCTCTAAGTATTGTTTGGCTTTGGCAGATGAACAAATACACTTTGACCATTTATCCAAACATGGTTGTCAATACCCATAGTTGTTGCCAAGTAGAGGGCAGAGGCAAAGAATCAATCTGTATTTACCACTTGGAACAAGGTGGCAGTAAGGTGAGCCCAAACGGCCGAGCATCTGAAACAAGCTAACTAGCATGTTTCCCCCCCCCAAGAATCCTTGACCTCAATTTTGTTATGTGTAGGAATCAAGATACACTCACTACTGGTTCAGGTTATTTTTGTAATGAGATCGGGAAGGTATAGAAACTTTAATGGTTAGTCTCACTTATGAATGTGATTGGGTCTAGGATGGCTTAGGTGACAAATCTCTGGGCATGTCTGTGAGGGAGTTTCTAGATAAAGTTAACTGAAGGGGAGGGGTGACCCATCCTAACTATGGGAACATTGTCTCATGGGATGAATAAAAAAGAAAGCTGAGTCACAGCATACATCCCTGTCTGCTCCCTGACTGGATTAATGTGACATCACTGTCCCATGCTTACCCTGCCATGAAGACTGTATCCCCTTGAACTGTGAGACAAAATAACCCCGTCAGTTGCTTCTTGTGAGGGTTTTGGTCACAGCAGTGAGAAAGTAACTAATCCACAGTGCCTCCCAGTAGTGGGGTATATTTTGATCCCCTGAAGATCAGGTCTTAAATGTCTTTTGTTTCTATGTATTCATTTATAGTATGTACTAAAAGGTTGGGCTTAGAGGAGAAATTTTTCCCCAGATGATAGATCAGATTAATCATGTTTCTCATCTGTCAGCCCCTGGAAGTCAGGAGGCCTCCCCTAAGGACTCTGTCGTCTTCTGATATCCTGAGAGCTTTCTTATCCAAAGAAATGGGAGTTGTGAGTCACAGTTGATTTCAGATTTAAACAGACCATAACTCAAGTGTGACGGCAACTCCACTGTTTGTTCATCTGGCTGTTGAACCTTAAGCCTGTCACTTTCCAAGGCAGCCCCAGAGCAGTTTGACTTAATTGGCTTCAGCCACAGATACAAGGCTGACAGGTGCGGATACCTTATCTTAGCCTTCCGTCCAGGAGGCCTAAACTAGGTGAGGTAATCCTGTAAAGTAAAGACAGGGCCAGAATACAACTCTAATATGCCAAAAGCTCAAGGGAAGATGGTAAGATGAAAATATGGAATTAAAAAAAAATGTTACTTTTTAATGCCAAAAATGTTAATTAGGAAAACAGGCATTATGCTAAATTATAGAACTCCATGGAACCTGATCACATCTATTACTAGCTTTACTCCCCAGAGAAGTTTCTGTGAGGATTCTAGGAAGGGCACATGAAGAGCTCCAGCCTGAAACACCTGGGAGCTGGTTTCCACTTCTTCCTTTCGAGATGTCTCGCCAGGGAGAGGGCGCTCCACTGTCCACTCTCTAGCTTTTCCAGTCTAGGAGCTCGGCTGTCATCTGACTATCTATCGATGACCTTTGATTATTTCTCATCAGACCAACTCTGGGTTAGGAGTGGGCTACTGGGAAAGGGAGGTTCAGGGGGTACTAACTTCAAGGGAGGTGTTGTATTTGGGTTTCAGCTGCTGAAGGTTTGTATTATTATATTAGACTCAGCATAAAGTACCTGACACCTTTCAGTGCTTGAACACTTCTGGGAGAGATGGGTAGTGGTTCTGGATAGCCTCAAGGGAGGAGGCAGATAGATGCTTCGCAGTTTTAAAGTTCATCCCATGATGGCTGCCTCCTGCAAGTAGAGTACAAAGATTAAGAAGTTCACAGGAACAGGGTTTAAAAACAAAATACAGAGCCGGGCGTGGTGGCGCACACCTTTAATCCCAGCACTTGGGAGGCAGAGGTAGGAGGACCACCATGAGTTCAAGGCCACCCTGGGACTACAGAATGAATTCCAGGTCAGCCTGAGCTAGTGTGAGACCCTGGCAATTTGGCCATAGTTTTTGAGAACTCAGAGAAACTAGGATTATAAAACTCAAATCCCGGGGTGAGGTTTACACTAAGCAAAGGGGCCACAGCTTTTCACAGATTTCAACATGAACAGGAGAAGGCTTGTCGTCTGCATGGGAGGAAGCTGAAGGAAGAAAAGAGGTGCACACTGGGCTTGAGAATAAGAGAACCCCCAAAATAACCAGAACTCAGTCTTGGGAAGCCAGTTTGAGAGATGTGATGATAACTGGGAGGGTGAATGTGGGAGTTTTGTGGAAAAGAGGGCCAGAGCAGCCAGTACCCCACAGGCTCCCAGGGCAAAGGCTCACAATGAAGGAAACGCTGGGCAGGTGTAGAGGAAGGGAAGATTCACCGAGATGAGGGCAGAACCAGGAGAGCTCAGGGAGGAGGCGCCTCATATTGTCTATCGGCAAGGCTACTGTAGAGTCCTCTAGAGTAAAAACTATCTGTGTACAAGCCTGCCTTCCTGAAGTTCAGAAAACTTAATTTCACAGAAAAATGATGATTAAAGATTGAGACAAAAATGTGAAAATCTGAAAAAGAAAATAGCTTGTAGAATCGCATGCCAATAATGAAAGCACCTCCCAGACACTGTGAAGCACAAAAAAATATGCTGTTTCAAAAGCACATTTAAAGGTTTAAAGATAAAATATGAAGAGCAGTATTCAAGAGGGAATCAGAAAAATTGAGAAATTAAGTGAGAGATACAGGAAAAAAAGAGAAAAACATGTGGCCCGCCCTTTTCTCATTTTTTTCTTTCTTTTCTCCTAGCTGTGGATAATGGGGAGTCTCAAAACTCATCAAAGTGTGTGTCTGTGGGTGGGGGCGAAGGCTGGAGAGATGGCTCAGCAGTTAAGGTGCTTGCCTACAAAGCTTGATAACCTGGGTTCCATTCAGTATCCACCTATAGCTGGATGCACAAAGTGGTGCATGTGTCTGGAGTTTGTTTGCAGTGGCTAGAAGATCTGGTACACTCATTTCTCTCTCTGACTCTGCTTGCAAATAAATAAATAAAATATTTTCAAAACTCATCAAAGTGCTGAAAACAAGATGCTCTTGAAGAGTTCAGTGACATATGTGACATCTTTCTCATGCCCTTGAAGGCTCAGGGAACATTGAGGAAGAAGGGGCAGAAAGAGTTAAGAGTCAGAAGATCGGAGAGAGTACTGGTGAACACTGCCCTCCAGACAAAGGGACTGGTGCATTCATGATGTCACAGTGGAGGTTGCGACCTCTGTCATGATATTGAACCCATCAACGTCTGACATAGATGAAGGAGGAGGAATGAGACATCAAAATTGAAGAGGTGTCAGTTCAGTGGAATTGGGTATGGGAGGGTATTATGATCAAATTAGTCATATATTCTCAATAAAAGTAGATTTTGTAAAATATAAAAACCTAATTATTTTAAATATTTTATTTTTATTTATTTATTTGAGAGAGATACAGAAATAGGTAGGTAGATAGAGAGAGTGACAGAGAATGGGCACACCAGGGCCTCCAGCCACTGCAAACGAGCTCCAGATGCATGCGCCCCCTTGTGCATCTGGCCTACGTGGGTCCTGGGGAGTCGAATCTGGGTCCTTTGGGTTTGCAGGCAAGCGTCGTAACTGCTAAACCATCTCTCCAGCCCCCAAACCCAATTATTTTAAATAGCAAAGACTGCAATAGGAAGAACAAAAGCGAATCACAATGCCTTAAGCTAAATAAAAGATGATAAGAAAAATGCAAAAAGTCAAAAGAAGGGCTAGGGAGATGGTTCAGTAGGTAATGTGCTTTTCAGGTAAGCGAGAGTACCTGAATTCAGATGTCCAGCACCTGTGGAACAGCCTGGTGTGGTGGCATGTGGCTGGAATCTCAGTGCTAAGGGGCCACACAGGAAAATCCCTGGGGCTTGCTGCATAGGTGGTCTAGTTAAATTGGTTAGCTCTTGGTGAATGACCTTGTATCAAAAAATAAGGTGAAGAATGATTGAGAAAGATACCCAATGTCAACCTCTGGTCTCCACATGTTCAGGTGGTCCCACACCTAAACATGCATGTACACATGCACACCACCCATACAGACACATCCAACAACCCCCAAACCTTATAGTTTTGAACAGTTTTAGAGTTATTGTGAAAATAGTACCGAAGTTCTTTATCATCCATACCAGTCTCTATTATTAAAATCTTATGTTAGTATGGTACATTTGTCGCAATTAATGAAACAATGTTGATGCATCATTAATAGCTAAAGGATGTATTTTATTAATATTTAATTAGTTTTAAAAATAGTTGAGACAGGAAGAGAGAGAGAGAAAAAGAGAGGGAAAGAATGGGCATACCAGGGCCTCTAGCCACTGAAATCAAATTCCAGAGGCATTCGCCACCTTGTGCATCTGGCTTTATGAGGGTACTTGGAAAAAAAAACCTGGGTCCTTTGGCTTTGCAGCAAGCACCTTTAACCACTAAGCCATTTCTCCAGCCATCCTTAGTTTTTTTTTTTTTTTTTTTTTTTTTTTTTTTTTTTTTTTGTCAAGGTAGGGTTTCACTTTAGCCCAGGCTGACCTGGAATTCACTCTTGTTTTCTCAGGGTGGTCTCGAACTCATGGCGATCCTCCTATCTCTGCCTCCCGAGTACTGGGATTAGAGGTGTGTGCCACCACATCTGGCTCCTCCTCAGTTTTTATCTAATGTCTTTTTCTGTCCCAGGATCCCATCCAGAATATCTGTATCAGTGCTTTCTCGATGCTGGGACAAAGTTCCTGGCCAGACGCAGTTTACGTAAGGAAAAGGGTTTAATATGACTTGCCATTCCGGTGGAGAAGGCATGCAGGCCGGAGTGGGAAGCTGGCATCACAGCGCCAGGCTGGCAGACAGGAAGCAGAGAAAGAATAGCAAATCGGACTGATGTCAAAGCTCAAGGCCTGCTCCTCAGTGAAGCCCCTCCTCCAGCAAAGCTCTATCTTCTAGAGGTTCCACAACCTTCCTCAACACCACCACCAGCTGGGCAGCACGTGTTCAAACACATGAGCCTCTGGCAGCATTTTACATTCTAATCAACACAATATCACATCACATTGAGCTGTCGTGTTTTCTTAGGTTGCCATAATTAGTCAGACTTTTTAAAAAATTACTTGAGAGAGAAAGGCAGAGAGAGAGAGAGAGGAGAGAGAGAGAGAGAATAGGCTTGCTGGGACTTTCAGACATTGCAAGTGAACTCCAGACGTGTGCGCCCCCTCGTGTGCATGTGCGACATTGTGTGCTTGTGTCACTGTGTCTGGCTTATGTGGGACCTGGGGAGTTGAACATGAGTGTCAGGCTTTGCAGGCATGTGCCTTAATTGCTAAGCCATCTCTTCAGCCCCAGACTTTGTTTTTAATGATGTTGACAATTTTGGGGAATATGGATCAAATATTTTCTGGACTATCCTACATTGGTATTTTCCTTATGACTAACCTGTGATTCTACATTTTCATGAGGAAGGACAGAAAGGCCAAATCACCATTTTTATAACATCATGTCAAGGGAACATATACCACCAACACAACCTTTCACTGTTGACATGAACCTTGGTCATCTGACTCAGGCACTTTCGCTAAATTATTACTCCTTTAACCCCACCCCTTCCAAAGACTGTCTGTAGTTTTTTAAAGCAAGTCACTACATTTGGCCCACACTTATGGAGTGGGAAGTTAAGCTCAGGCTTCTTGAAGACCAGAAAGGTACATAGATTATATGGTAGACTTCCACTTGGGAATTATTAAATCCTAGTGTGCATGTCTAGAAGTATTGGGATTGTTAACTGGCACCACTGTGGGAAGCAACCTTCTTCACTTCTGTGCAATATTTATTGCACCTTTTTCTGCTTTCATTACTTATTTGTGTGTATATGTATATATCTGTGTATGTGTATGATGTGTGTGTGTATGTACAGGTGTGTATATGAATGTGTATGATGTGTGTGTGTGTTGTGGGGGGCATGTACTTGCCATGGTATGCATGTGAGGATCAAAGGACAACTTTGAGATGTTCCTCCTCTCCATCCCCTTTAAAATTTTTATTTATTTATGTGTATGTGTGTGTGTGTGTGGGGGAGGGGTGTGCCAGGCCTCTTGCTGCTGCAAATCTGGGTGGCTTGGGAATTGAATCCTGGTAGGCAGGCTTTACAAACAAGTGCCTTATCTTCCAGGTCATCTTCCTAGCCCCATTTTCCCCACCCTTTTGGAGACTGGGTTTCTTTCACTGCTTGCGAGCTTCCAGGTTCTCCTGGCTCTACCTCCCACTGCTGTAGACATGTGGGGATTACAGACACATGCATCACTTGTGTTAATCTTTTTTTTTTTCTTTCTTTTTTTGAGGTAGGGTTTTGCTCTAGCCCAGGCTGACCTGGAATTCACTATGTAGTCTTAGGGTGGCCTCGGACTCACAGTGATCCTCCTACCTCTGCCTCCCGAGTGCTGGGATTAAAGGTGTGCATCACCACACCAGGCTCTGTGTTAATCTTTATGTGGGTGCTCAGCAAGCCCGAACTCTGGTCAGGAGGTTTGCAAGCAAATGTCTTTGACTGCTGAGCCATCTCCCCAGCCCTTCATTGCACTTTGGCATTGGTTTTACAGACTCCACTTTTTAATATTCTGTGATGCTTTCATCAGCAACCTTTTCCCCTTGCCTTCCAATCAGATTGTTTCATACCTTCTAATACTATTAGGTTATAGGCTGTATCCCACCCTGGATTCCCTTAACTTTCTAAATTGTTTTCAAATTTGTACACATTAGGTTCAATCTTCATTCTGTAAGATTCAATAGGTTTTGACAAATGTATAGTGTCATGCACCTATAATTGTAGTACCTTACAGAGTAATTTTACCCCCAGAAAAAGAAATCCCATGAGCTTCACCTATTCAAATCTTCCTACTTTCCTGCCAGTTCTTTGCAGCCACTGATCTTTTTACTGCCTCTGAAGTTTTGTCTTTTCCAGATGGTACATAATTGGGGTTATATAGTATGTAGATTTTTTTTTCAGACAGGCTTCTCTCAATTAGAATATGTATTTAAGATTCATGTCTGTCTTCATAACTTGATAGCTTCCTTCCCTTCATTCTTAGTATTTTGGTACAGGGGATTGAACCCAGGGCCGCATGAATGTTGGGCAAGTGCTTGATTGCTTCTTTTTTCTTTTTAGTTACTAGGTAATATTTCAATGTATAGGTGTGCAAGGTTGTGTATACAATTTATCTATTGAAGGATATTTTGTTGCTTTCAGTTATGTCTGTCATCTACCATGTATCATCTATGTAGCAATCACTTATCTGTTTGTTTATTACCTATCTTTTAGTCAAGTATCTATCCATTTATATTATTATTATTATTTATTAGTTATGTACACAGTGTGTATACAGCCATGTTGGTACCATTGTTAGCCTCCCCCCTGTCTTCCCCCCTCCACAGGGGCTTTCTTTGTTGGGGAATGCGGGTTGTGCATTGTGGGGTTAGTCATCAGTTATGGGTAAGAAGACATTGCATAATGTCCCAACATGTGGCTCTAACAATCTTTCTGGCCCCTCTTCTGCAAAATTCCCTGAGCCATGATGGGTTTGTTTTAGGTCTATTTCAGTGATGAGGTCTTGGGAGCCTCTGTGTCTCTGGATATCTGGTTTGGTAGGAGTTGAATGTTCTCTGTGTCTATCTCCTTCACCCTTGTGCTGGTACCAGGTTCACCAAGAGATCAACACTCTTGCTTATTTTCCCAGTTACTCTTGGTTTCAGCTGGGGCCCTGGTGAGGTGCATGGGGCTGATTCTCTCCTCAGGATCTGGTCCATTTGAAAAGGACAAGCAAATTCTCCAATGGAGAGTGAAGTCAGCACCAGATACCATTTATGTTATTTACATGAAGATCAAACCCAGCAATTTGTACATGCTGGGTAAGTACTCTACCACTGAACTACATTCCCAGTGTCAATATTTTTTTAAATTTTTATTTATTTACTTATTTGACAGAGAGAAAGGGGGAGAGAGTGAGAGAGGGAGGGAGGGAGGGAGAGAGAGAGAAAATGGGCACACCAGGGCCTCCAGTCACTGCAAACAAACTCCAGACGCATGCACCACTATGTGCGTCTGGCTAATGTGGGTCCTGGGGAATTGAACCTGGGTCCTTTGGCTTTGCAGGCAAATGCCTTAACCACTAAGCCATCCCTCCAGCCCCAGTCTCATTGTTTTTTAAGTCAAAGGGAAAAGTTTCATTTTTATTTTTAATTATAAAATTCATTTCATTTTTCCACTACAGAAGTAATGTAACAGGAGAACATTGTATATTTTTTCCATTACAGAAGTAACAGGAGGGCTGGAGAGATGGCTTAGCACTTAAAGGCATTTGCCTGTGAAGCCTAAGGACCCAAGTTCAACTCCCCAGTACCCACGTAAGCCAAATGCACAAGGTGGCGCATGAGTCTGGAGTTCATTTGCAGTGGATGGAGGCCCTGATGTGCCCATTCTCTCTTTTCAATAAGTAAATATTTATAAAAGGAAGTAACAGGACAGGAGAGTGTCATAGTGGTTGGGAAGAGCCAAGGCTCCGTGTATGTGTGTCTTAGGGCAGCGCAAACTGAGTCCCCCTCCCCGCTTTGTAATGTGGGGTTAGTGGTGTCAGTGACGGCCCTCCTGTTGTTTGGCTGTTAGGACCCAGTGAGAAACACCCTGTAGCTGAAAACTGGCTTTTGTCTTTCAAGGCCAACTTGACATGAAAAAAAAAATCAAATGCAGCTTGACAACGCATTCATTTAGGGTTAGGGTGGGAAAGGTTCTGGGGAGGGGAAGTCATTTTCCTTGGTGGCATAACCACTAGCAAGAGACGAGAAGTGCAGTGAGGCTGAGGGGAAGAAGGGAGGGTACTGTAGGGTGCATATGACCAAAATGAAATATATATGTATGAACATGTAAAAAAAATGTGTAAATGCAGCTTTATTGAAATGTAATTCACATACCGTGCTGTTCATCTATTCAAAATGAGACCAATTTTCATTGGTGTTTTCTTGTCCTCTCCAGAAGGTGTCAAGGATTTCACACAGGGTCTTCATGCTTAAAATTTATCCCAATTTCTGAGTGGTTATAATGTGAAACAAGCACACGAAGACTTTGATTGTAGAACATCTGAGCAGGCGTGCTTGGGTGCTGGGGCCCGGTGTTCAAGTCTGCATTGAATCTCCTTGGAGAAGGGATGAATCGTGTGCATGGCCGGAGCTGTCTGGTCTCTTCACCACCACTCTCTTATCTTTCACTTGAGCCTCGAGGGTCTTGGATATACACAGATGAAGTGGGGGAGGAGCCACGTTTCTCAACAGAGAAAGACTTTTGAAGAAAAGTCCAGAGAGATGCTGGGAAAGTCACAGCTTTCCCCAGCAGCCAGGGTCCACGGCAGGGCCGAGCTTGCTTTACTGTGCGGCTGCCTGGGAGGAGCGCTCGTGCGCTCTGCCAGCAGATGGCGGTGTGGTTCTTTGGAGCGATCACAGGCTGCCAGCCCGCGGGGACAGAGAAGGGAATTTACAGGTACTAAGTAGGGCCTGAGGAGAACCCTCCCGAGAGCTTGGGCACTGACACGGTGACTGGCACGAGGCTTCCACTCAGTGTCCTCTGAGAGGTCACTGTATGTAGCCCGTGGCTGTAAGCAGGAAGATAGGGAGGATTTATACAAGAATGCTGGGGGCCTCCTGCCCAGTGTGATGGGCACAGAGCTGCACGTGCTGGGCTGTCCCAGAATGAGTGGCTGTGGCAAAGGGTTCATGATGGAAGCGGAACATCCAGAAGGCTTCTAAAGCACCCCTGTAAAGTGTCCCCTGATTAGGCCCTGTGCTCTGTCCATACAAATACACCTGGCTCAGAGTTTCCCCAGTAATAGGTGAGTCTATTTAGTTGGGAGAACAGCCCACCTCTGACATCTGTCTACAATGGCTCACCAGGTTAGAAAGTCACTGTAGTCTTTCTCCTTAGCCTTTGAATCGTCTCCATTAACAATATTGTGTCCTAACTCCTCCTCTGAGACTCTTCACTGGTCATGTGTTCTCACGTGGGAAACCTGATGTGGGCCCCATTCCCTGTGATAGGAAGAGGCAGACTGAAGAGCCTGTGACTTTTCCCATCTACACAAAGGGTTTTGTGCTGTCCTAACACCAGAGGTCTGACCCCAGAATCCTTTTCTGTGCTTTCCCCATATGCCTTGGGTAGTCTGGTCAGTTCTGTGTTTTGGATCTCAGTAACAATACAATCTCAATGCTTTGTGGAGACCCAGGCGATCCAGTGGATTTCTTCTGTTCTGTGACCACAGAAAACGGGGAGTGTTGGTTGGTGCAAACCTGTAACATCAGCATATAGGATACAGAGATAGGAGGATCTTTGTGAGTTCTAGGCCAGCCTGGACTACTGAGGGAGTTCTGAGTCATCCTGAGCTAGAATGAGATCCTGCTTCAAAACACCAAAAAGAAAAAAGACTAACCACTCCACGATTCCAGCCAATGCTTTTAACCTCAGCCCCATTGCCGTGATGTCTTGGCTCCACTTCCCCAATCTGCTTCTCTTTAGCCCTAAAATGAGCTCCCCAAGTCACCTCTCTTCAGAGAAATTCCTCTTAGACCCCATGGCCATGCCCGTCCTTTGTCAAGCAGAGTGATGAGCTGCTTGTGAGTTCTTCCTGTCACCACGTGTTTCTCTTCCTTCTCATTCTGTCCAGGGGCCTGGACTTCTGAATTGTCTTCCCGCTCAGCTCTCCTCAGGGGATCCTGGGACTCAGGGGTTGGAGCTACTAACCTTGTCAGGTGAAGCTTGCCTACCATTTACTCACTGGTCTTGGCTGAGTCCTGTGGACCCTCAGAACTGAAACTTCCTTTCTTAGCAGGATATGGGAGTGGTTAGCAGTGCCATCTTATAGCAGTGTTGGGCAAAATGAGACATTTCATCAATCCATGTGTGTTTCCTTTCTCCCACCTGACCTGTCTTTGCATTCCTTGGGCCTGCAGTGCCCCAGTGGAGTTATGCCAGTATTGGCTCAAATGTCCATGTTTCTCCGGCCCTAGCCCGCAGCACCTTCCAGTTTTGTTTTACACCTGGTTTTATGATCCTTCCTGAGCTGGGCTTCCCAGAGATGCTACAAGCCTGGACCACTATCTCTCATGCCTCCCTCCCACCGACTGCTCTATCATGCTTTTGTTAATTTTTTAAAATTTATTTGGGAGAGAGAGAGAAAATGGGCACATCAGGGCCTCTAGTCATTGCAAATGAACTCGAGAAGCATTGCCACCTTGTGCATCTGGCTATATGTGGGTACTGGGGAATTGAACCTGAGTCCTTAAGGCTTAGCAGGCAAGCAACTTAACTGCATCTCTCAGCCCTCTATCATGCTTTTGTGCTGCTGAAGCGATTATGCTTATGTTCATAATAGCTGGTCCTCCCAGTCCACTTCGTTCCTTTCCCTTCCCAAGGGACTCATGAGAACCCTGCATCTCCTATTGCTGCACTGGGTTCTGTGGAACATCTGCACATATATGTGTATATACATACATGCATGTGCATACACATGCACACACAACAAAAATTAAACCAAACCAAATCAAACCAAACCCAACCCACTAGGAACATTTGAGTCTATACAATTTCTTGTAAAGACTGACACGTCTCCACAAAGTGCATATGTTGAAAGCAGAGCAGTAGTCAACATTCATTTTGCTGAACACCTCAAAAGTGCCAGGTTGTCTTCCAAATGCTGCACACATTGCTTCATTAAAGCTTCTTAAAACTCTTCTAAGGTGAATACTAACTATTCTCCAGTTTTATGCAAGAAAAAAAGCTTAATCTGAGAGAAACAAAATGATGTTTTTAAGGTTGCCCTGCTAGGATTTGATGAGCAGGAATTTTACCTGGGAGTCTAAAGCTAGAGACTGCAGGTGTCTGTGAAGCAATGTAGTCCCCTCTCCCATACCATGTGTTCCAGGCTCAGGTAGGGCTGTCATTTGCAGACTTGACGGGAAGACCCGGGGACCAGGAGTAGCACTCTCTGTGATCTTATTATGGAGGAGATTGTATCTGCTATGACTGTCAATCGTGGAATAGAGGCTATTACTCACCCACTTGGGGAGCAAGTGCAGATTTAGAAAACACACACACACACACACACACACACACACACGGAGAGACCTGACCTGATGTTAATTGGCAGAAATGCTTCTCATGCAAAACATGGCTCATTAATTAAAACATAAAGTTCTAAGTGACTTTAAAGTTAAATCCCTAAGACATGATGTCTTATACGGCAGTCATGAAGTGTAGCTGTTTACATTCTTGGGCAACTTTGATATGTTAACTCATAGGAGTAACTGGAAGGCAGCAAGGGAAGGCTTCTGAGCTATTAAGTATATGGGTTCTTTCATTGAATATTCAGTTTGTGAAAATCCAGAGAACCAAATGCTTAAGAAATGGGCACTTTTGTGCCTATATTATACACGGCTTAAAAGACACAGTATTATTCACCCTGGGAAGTTAGCTCTTTGGGGTCCAGTGATCAACTTCAGCGTACATAGAGGCTTTCATTGAGCAGGCACCGAGTCTCTGAGAGGGGAAGTGTTTTTTTTTTCCCAAGTCACAGAGCAGGTAGTGGCCAAACTGGCTGCAGCTTAGCTCAGGGACTCTGGTGTGAGGAACCTCGTAGTCATTGGGTAACTAAGCAGCTGGAAGCTGTGCTAGTGGAAGAGCTCCCCCCCCCCCCCCCCCGGCTGCCCAGGGAAACCTGAGAACTGGGAAGATGGTTGGCACGTGCTTGCTGGGTGACATGTGCAATGGACGCTGCTGACACTCTGCCCTCGGCCTGGGGCTCCTCATTCCCTCTGTCGAAGAGAGGAGCTGTCTGTCTCCCATCTTCGCCTTCTTGGCTTTAATTGCTTTGTGTTACTATTTCGTTAGGAGAACAGAATTTCTCTTCTTGGCAACCCCCCCCCCCAAACAAACAAAACAAAACAAACAAACACTCTTCTTCCCTCTTAAGGCTATCAAACCCTCTTTATTCTATGAATTCTTCTTGCATTTGCATCTTTTAAAAATTATTTTATTAAGCCAGGCGTGGTGGCACACACCTTTAATCCCAGCACTTGGGAGGCAGAGGGAAGGAGGATCGCCGTGAGTTCAAGGCCACCTTGAGACTCCATAGTGAATTCCAGGTCAGCCTGGGCTAGAGTGAGAAAAACCAGAAAAAAATTATTTATTATATTTGTGTGTGAAAGAGAGAGGGAGAGAGAGAGAGAGAGAGAAACAGAGAGAGAGAGAGAAACAGAGAGAGGCAGATAGACTGAGAGAGTGGGCACACCAGGGCTTCTAGCCACTGCAAACAAACTCCAGATGCATGCCCCACCTTGTGTGTCTGGCTTACATGGGTACTGGGGAATTAAACTTGGGTCCTTAGGCTTCACAGGCAAGCACCTTAACTGCTAAGCCATCTCTCTAGCCCTGCATTTGAATTTTTAATTGTTTTTAAAAATATTTATGAGAGAAAGAGAGAGAGAGAGAGAGAGAGAGGGAGGGAGAGAGAGAGAGGCACCAAGAGAGTGAGTATGGGTGCACCAGGGCCTTCTGCCACTGCAAACAAACTCAAGATGCATGCATCACTTTGTGCATCTGGCTTTATGTGGGTACTGGGGAATGGCACCCAGGTCGTTAGGCTTTGCAAACAAGCACCTTTAACCTCTGAGCTGTCTCCCCAGATCCATTTTAAATCTTTTTTCTCTTCCTATTGTCACTACAAATATTTTTTATCTTCTTTAAAACAACCTTTCCTGGCTTGTTCACAGTATAGTAAGTCTTGCCCCTCTAAGACTTTAAACCTTTTTAAAAAAAATTATTTGCAAGGAGAGAGAGAGAGAGAGAGAGAGAGAGAGAGAGAGAGAGAATGAGAATGGGCATATCAGGGCCTGTAGCCACTGCAAACGAACTCTAGACACAAACATCACTTTGCGCATCTGGCTTTATGTGGGTTCTAGGGAATTGAACCTGGGTTGTTAGGCTTTGTAGGCAAAAGCTTCAACTGTTGAGCCATCTCTCTCAACCATTAAGACTTTTTCATTTGAAGATTTAAGACTTTTTCAGACGAAGCTGAATCCGTCACCAGTCCTCCAGCTTCTCTCGTCCTATTTCTCTTCTACCCACTCTTCTCTGGTTCCAGTCTCCACTGCCATCTTATATGACCATGATGCTATCTTATATGACCATGATTTTTTTTGCCCATGTCCTTTTTTTTTTTTTTTTTTTTTTTTTTTTTTGAGGTAGGATCTTGCTCTAGTCCAGGCCAACCTGAAATTCACTGTGTATTCTCAGGGTGACCCTGACCTCACATCGATTCTCCTACCTCTGCCTACCAAGTGCTGGGATTAAAGGTGTGCGCCACCACGCCCGGCTTCCCATGTCCTGTTATAGGATGAACGCTTCCCATAGAACTCGGCTCAGTCCCACCTTCCATCAGTTTATCTGGTATAATTAGTAAGTCTCCTTTTCACTCTCAAGTGTTCTGGTTTGGATTGTAAGCCGTTTGGTCTTTTTTTTTTTCTCTTTGTAGCCATACATACTGGGTTCACACTCTGAAAATACGCACAGACTTGAGTTCAAATCCCAGTCCCTTGTCTATGCACGAGTTCAAGTTTCACTTTGTTTTTATGGTGCTAAGTCTACTTGTCAGGGTAGCTGCTGGGCTTGAGGGGAGTGTTTAAAGAGCTTGGCAGAGTGGTGCCCATCACTGCTCTCTCCGGAAGCTCCCTTCTCAACGCTGACCGCACACTACCCACGGCCTCAGCCTTGCTCTTGGACGCTTTGCACGCTTGTTCTCCGGACAATCGGCCTTTCCCCAGTGACCTTGTGATTCTTGCATTTCTGATTTTGAAGATTCAGCCTAGCTTTCTGATGGAGAGGTGGGATACGGTGACAGGTGCCCTGCTCAAAGCACCTTGGTGGCAGGTGCTGTCACTTACCAGTTGAGTGTATCTCCAGCGAGTTTTGTAACCTCTCAATGCCTCTGACCACACTTGTCGGGGGGGGGGGGGACGCTGTCTTCCTAGGGCACTTCTGAGGATTACATGAGCCGAGACAGTGACTGGTGCTCTGCACAACGTGCGGCACTCAGTTCACACCAGGCACTTCTTACTCCCTGCTTCCCAGGAGTCCTGCACACATTCATCTCTCCCCCACACCCCTCTGGAAGAGTCCCATCCATTCTAGCTCCCTTGGACCCTCACGCCCTCGCTTCTCCTTCCCCTGCCATTGCCCTGGTGGTTTAAAATGCTCCTTCTTTTTGAGTCACTAAGATAATCTTATACCAGTGTAACAGTTACTTTCTCGTTGCTGGGACAAAATACCTGACCAAAAGCAGCTTATGGAAGGAAAGGGCTTATTTCCAGCTTACAGTTCTGACAGGGAGTTTCATCCTGGCTGAGAAAGAATGGCAGGAACAGACAGCCAGCTGTCACATCTCCACAGCAGCAGGCAGGAAGTAGAGAGAGGGAGCTAAGTGGGGTTATAATTCTCCAAGGCCCAGGAACACAGCTCTTCCAGTAAGTCTCCACTTCCCAAAGGCTCCACCAGCTAGGGGTTAAGGATGAGGCTTAATCACAAACATACGAGGCTGTGGCAGGCATTTGACATTCAACCCAACACAATCAGCATCCCTGTGACAAGAGTTTTCCCTTTCTTACCTATTTTCTTTTTTAAAAAATATTTTATTTTTATTTATTTGAGAGAGACAGAGTCAGACAGAGGGAAAGAGAAGGATAGAGAGAATGGGCACACCAGGGCATCCAGCCAGTGCAAATGAACTCCAGATGCATGTGCCATCTTGTGCATCTGGCTTACTTGGGTCCTGGGGAATTGAACCTAGGTCCTTTGGCTTTGCTGGCAAGTGCCTTAACTGCTAAGCCATCTCTCTAGCCCCTTCTTTTTCTTTTTTAAAATATGTGTATGTGTGTGTATGCATATGTAATTGCATGTTTGCATGTGCATGGCTGCATGTGCATGTGTGTTCATGTGTGTACACATGCATATGGAGGCTGGAGGCTATCTGATGTTGGCTGCCTTCCTCAATCAGTTTCCTGAGATAAGATCTCGTACTGCACCCAAGCTCACCAACTTAACTTCTTTAGCTAGCTTGTCCCAGGGGTCCATCTACCTCACCTCCCCAGCACTGGGATTCAAGGTTCACCACGCCAGGCATTTACCTGGGCTCTGGGGGTCAAAACTCAGGTATTCGAGCTTGTATGGCAAATGCTTTACTAACTGAGCCATCTTCCCAGCCCTCGTCCATTAGGTCTGTTACCGCTGGATGTTTCTGAAGCACAGTCTGGATCATGTCACTTCTCTGCTCTAAAGCTGCCTGTCTCCCCCGTGTCATAGACTACAGATCAAATCCCTTTTCCTTCCTTTCCAGAGCTCCCATCTGGACTCCACCAGTCTAACCAGTTTCACCCTTTTGTTGCACCTTCTCTGTGCCCATGGCCCAGGTAAATGGCCTGGTTCTTTCCTTCCTTATGATTCTTATCAGCCCAGCTGATGAGAATAGCAGCTTGCATGTGAGAAATGTCTTTTCAAAGGTTGGGACCACACACTGGTAATTTTTCTTCCGTTGTTTTCATTGCAAGTACGGTGTCTCAGGTCCAAAGGCCAGCACAGATCTTGTAGAGATGATTTCAAATGTACTATTCCTTTAGAAACAGATATTTCAATTTAGCAGTGACGAGGGTGGGACCCAGAGAACACCTGGTAATGAGAGGACACTGTTATTAACCTTCTGGCTAGTACTTCCTTCTCTCACCAGGTAGTTCTGCTGCCACGGACCTTCCTTTGCATCAGTAATTTTCACACTGGTTTTGAAACCCAAATCCAATTATGTCAAGCCTCTGCTTCAAATCCTGCAACACTTTCACGGCTCTCAAACTAATGCCCTGGAAGAGGGAGCAGGGGTCTGTGTGTCAGTGTTGGCCTTCCTCTCTAGATGTCTCTCTTTCCACTCTCACTGACTCTCTGCTCAGCCCTGGCCACATCTGAATTCCTTCTCACTGCACATGCCGCCTGCTCTGCCTGGTGTGTTCATCTTCTCTGTCTCCTGTCACCTCCCACTTACAATCAACTTGTCAGCTGAAGCTTCAGTTTCTCGGGGAAGCACTGCACGGTCTTTCAGATCAGCCTAGAACACTGACCATAAACCCTCCCATAGCACCGGCTGCTGCTTAGCATTTAATGTGTCCCCAAGTCAGCCTTGGCTTTGTGGTCATTTGATTGAGGATTCCTCTGCTCCAGTAGACATTTTCTTTTTTAAAACATTTTATTTATCATCTACTTGTAAGAGAGAGAGAGAGAGAGAGAGAGAGAGAATGGATGTGTCAGGGCCTTTAGCTACTGGCAAATTCCAGATGCATGCGCCACCTTGTGCTTTAAATGGGTCCTGAGGAATTGAACCCAGGTCCTTTAACTGAGCAATCTCTCCAGCTCCCCTTCCCCCAGTAGACTTTTAACTTCATCTTGTAAGAGGCGACATTTATTCTCACATCTCTAGCACACCACCTGGCACATGGTATCAAAGTTTTATCCATCATTTTTTAATTCATTCAACACATGCTTATTACGGATCCCCTGACGTCCTAGTGACTATTGCACAAAGGGACAAAAGAAAGCCAAACAGAAGGTCATGGTGGACTGACTCAGTGGGGAAAAGGTGCAGAGGCAACACACCCCAAACGTGCAAGGGGAGAAAGTATCAGCAGTTAGCAAAACCTCCCGAGTCCCTTGGTACAGCAAGGCTCTTGTCCCCTCCCACGCCCATCTGCTAGCAAGTGCTCGTGGCTTCCCAAAGCCTCCAAACCGACTGATGTCGTCCATGCTTTCTGTGAGACATCAAAGCAGCAGCGGGGAGCTGTTAAGAACTCTGGGAACTCCAACTGATAATTTTTATTTCATATAGCAAATATGTACTTAGACGCAGCCATTTGTGGGCTAGCTCTGAAATGTCGGGAGCAGCAGGAGCAAGCAGTCTCACCTGTTCAGAAGGGATTCAGCCACAAGGCAGAGTGCGCTTTGAAGATGGTGGGAAGAGCTGTAGCCTTGATTTATTCATGTCATCTAAGATATACCTAGAGGATATCATCTTTCAGAACAGAAGTCAAATTCTGTAGATGAAGAACTGTTCTTAAGGAAAACTTGTTTGCACTGACATGACAATTTGAGTCTTTGTATCCGGAATTTACTGGATTGTAGAATCAATATGCAGTACATCACCTCTCAGGCATTGTGTTATAAATATTTCATAGCTTTAAATGTGTGCCATGATTAGGCATGTGTTTTAGTAGTCGTCTGAAAGAGGGTTTAAAGCAATGAAATGAAAAAATATACTTTCAGTTCAGCATGTTTTCATCTGGGGCCTTTTAAAATATATCACAACGGAAATTCTGTGTATCACAGAGAAATTCTACCTGTGAAATTACAGCTCATCTGACGATTTTGGATTTGAGTGATGGGATCTCGAGTCTCAATCTTCAGTGCTCCTATTTGGTAGGAGAAAAATCTCCTAAAATGTTCATAAGAATTCTTAGGCCTTCACACTCTTGTTTTTTTTTTTTTTTTTTTTTTTTTTTGAGGTAGGGTCTCACTCTAGCCCAGGCTGACCTAAAGTTCACTATGAAGGCTCAGGCTGGCCTTGAACGCACAGCAATCCTCCTACCTCTGCCTCCCAAGTGCTGGGATTAAAGGTGTATGCCAACATACCCACCTACAACTTTGTTTTTGTATCAAATAATATCACTCCCAAAATGAATAAAGTGTGAAAATGAGTTTTAATGTGGGAGTGGCCTTGAAATAAAAGAAAAATAAGTCAATGAATATTATTATTGAACATTATATAACAAACTGTTTAATATCCACCTAGGGATATTAGGTAGGGGCTTCTGCCAAGATCAAGATATGGTTGGCTTGGATCCTTAAATCCTTGTCTGGTGAAAGAAGTTATCACTTAAGAGAGTAAGTCGGCAACAGCTAGAACAGAGCAGCAAAGAACATAGGGAAGGGAGAGGATGCAGTTAGAAGAAAAAGAAAAGCCCTGTATTAGTCAGCTTTAGGTTCACTGAGATGAACTTCCAGAACAGGCACAGTTATGGAGGAAGGGATTTATTGAAGCTTACAGATCCAGGGGACGTTCCATAATGGCAGAAGAAGCTGGCCTGCCTTCACAGGACCAAGCAGAGAGAGAGAGCAGTACAAGCCTAAAAGCCAAAGGCCACAGCACACTTCAGGAACTCCAGCTAGGCACACTTTGCATATCTTTAGATTGTAATCTCAAACCCACCACCACACCTTAAGATCCACACAATGGCATTGCCTCCAGCCAAATGGCTAGAGATGCACACTACAAACAAATAAACAACTGAATATATTGGGGGCCATCTATTCTATTCAAACCACCACAAGCCCCTCCAGTTGAAAGATGTTTCTACGAGCTGTGGAGATGCGTGGCTATGAAGGAAGATGACATAGTGTGAACTGGAAAAAGAGGCTGAGTAAGGTCATGGCAAGAAAGTGTGGGACAGGCCCAGGGTAGGGCTGTCCACTGTGTGACCTGCGCATGAAGTCCATGAGGGCGGGTGTGAGCACTAGCCTGCGGGCAAGAGAAAGCCAGAGCATTCAGGACCCGGGAAGTTAGGACTTGCTGTTGATTCTGTAATCCATGGAGAAATAATCCAAGTGTTTAGCAATGTGAGGACTTGTTCTTTTTTGTTTTAACATTTTTTTTTGAAATTTAATTTTATTTATTTGAGAGAGAGTGAGAGAATGGGTGCGCCAGGGTCTTCAGCTGCTATAAGCGAACTCCAGACGCATGCACCACTTTGTGCAGCTGGCTTATGTGGGTCCTGGGGAATGAAACCTGGGTCCTTTGGCTTCACAGGCAAGGGCCTTAACTGCTAAGCCATCTCTCCAGCCTGAGGACTTGTTCTTATTTCTGGTACTAAGGACATTTGTGATAGTGGCTTGCTTTGGGGTCTTTTTTTTTTTTTTTTTTTTGGTGTTTCGAGATAGAGCCTCAGTCTAACCCAGGCTGACCTGGAATTCACTATGTAGTCTCAGGGTGGCCTCTAACTCACGGCGATCCTCCTACCTCTGCTTCCCAAGTGCTGGGATTAAAGGCGTGCGCCACCACACCCAGTGAGCTTAAAATAATTATTCAAAACTCCAAGCCAGGTGTGGTGGTGCATGCCTTTAATCCCAGAGCTGGAGAGGCAGAGGTAGGAGGATGGCTATGAGTTCGAGGCTAGCCTGAGACTTCATAGTGAATTTCAGGTCAGCCTGGGCTAGAGTGAGACCCCATCTTGAAAAATAAAAAATATTTTAATTTATTGCTTATTAAGTGTACGAAAAGTAGATTTTTATTTTAAAATTTAAAACTTCTTTGTGCATAGGCACGTGCATGTGAGTGTGTTTATGTGTGAGTGTGGGTGCATACATGCTACTGCATGCATTCTGCGGCACACGTATGGAGGTCAGAGGATGGCTTTCGGGTCAGTCTTTACCTCCTGCTTCGTGTGAGGCAGGGTCTCTCTGTTGCTCTCACTGTTGTTGACTGCTGTGCTTGCCAAAAGCTTCTGAGCTTCTAGAACATTGTTGTACCTCAACCTGCATCTTCCTGACAGAAGCCCACCATAGCTTCTGGCTTTTTATGTGGGTTTTTAGGACTGAACTTGGTACTCAGGTTTGAATAGCAAGTGCTTTATCTACTGAGCCATATCTCCACCTCTGAATTTCAAAATATTTAATTGACAAAGGTTGTGTACATTTCAGACATATAATACATGATTTGATGTATGTACACATTTTGTAAGGATCACCAGAGTCAAATTAAGCAGCACGTCAATCACCCTAATGGCTTTGCTTGAAATCTCCAAACCTGGTTCAGCCTATAATTTTTTGGTTGTTTTTTTTTTAAAGGTTATTTATTCAGAGGAGAGAGAGAGAGAGAGAGAGAGAGAGAGAGAGAGAGAGAATATAAATATGAATGGGTGCTGCCATGGCAAATGCATCTGGCTTTATGTGGCTACTGGGGAATTGAACCTGGACTGTCAGGCTTTGCAAACAAGCACCTTTAACTGTGGAGCCAACTCTGCAGCCCAGTTTTTTTATTTTTTGCCTATCATGATTTTATACACATATAATGCATTTTGATCATATTTACTCCCATTGCTGTCTTTTACGCCCTCCTTCCACTTTCTTGTTGGATTTCTTATGTCATAGATAGTATTGTACTTTGCTTATATTGATCATCACCCCATTGCTCTTCCTTATCTCCATTCCCTCCCCCCACTGGTCCTTTTCTTCTTCTTAAGTTCTCTTCTGCTTTCATGTTTTATGTATAAATCTAGGTTGCTTATGAGGAAGAACACTCAATATTTGCTTCCTTTTTTCCCTCCCATTATTCTTGGTCTCCCTACCTCCTCCCTTCAGACCCCTTCCTCTACTCATATAGTTTTCTTTTCCTTCCTTCCTTCCTTCCTTCCTTCCTTCCTTCCTTCCTTCCTTCCTTCCTTCCTTCCTTCCTCTCTCTCTCTCTCTCTTTCTTTCTTTCTTTCTTTTGGTTTTTTGAGGTAGGGTCTCACTCTAGCCCAGGCTGACCTGAAATTCACTATGTAGTCTCAGGATGACCTTGAACTCGTGGTGATTCTCCTACCTCTGCCTCCTGAATGCTGGGATTCAAGGCGTGCGCCACCACGCCCTGGCCTCATAGGGTTTTCTTTTCAGTGCTCTCTCACTCTCTGTCTCACAAATGCACATTCTGAATATGAGAGAAAATGTGATACTGTGATATTTCCTTGTGTTTTTTTTTTTGTGTGTTATTAGGAATTGAAACCATGGACTCACACCCATTAAGCTACACTCTTTTACTGAGCTCTATTCCAATCCTTCTTTATACTTTTTATTAGGTTGTCCAGGCTGGCCTTGAACTCATTCTGTAACCCAGGCAAGCCTTGAACTTGTGATTGTCCTATTTTGGTCTTCTGGGTAGCTGGAGTTACAGGCGTACATCACTGGCTGGTTGTTCTGAGTCTGGCTTGTTTAGATTAACCTGATGATTTCCACATCAGTCTGTTTTCCTACAAATGACCTGATTGTATTATTCTTTATAGTTAAACAAAACTTGATGTGTATATATTATATTTATTGATCTGTTCATCTGTTGATAGACACATAGGCTAGTTCTGTTTTTGTCTTGCTATTGTGCATTAGAACTGCAATAAACGTGGATGTGCAAGTGTTTCTGTCGTATGATTCTAGGAGTGGGAAAATCGGATCATATGTCAATTCCATTTTTAGTTTTTTAAAGATCCTCCATGTTGGTATCCACAGTGGTTGTCCTAGCTTACACTCCCAGCACTGGTGTCCCTTCTTCCTCGTATACTTGCCAGCATTTGGTGCTACTTCTTTTCCTGGGGATTAGCATCCCATGCTGACGAGGGGGAGACGAAATCTCAATGTAGTTTAAGTTTGCATTTTCCCCTGATGGCTAACTGTATTGAATATTTTTCATGTTTTTTTTTTTCTATTTGTATTTCATTTGAGAATTTTCTGTTCAATTCCTTTGTCCATGTATTGAGTGATTTTTTTTGGCTGTTTGATTTTTAAATTTCTTTACAGAGTGTAGATATTAACCTCATGGTAGATAAAGACTTGAAGAAGATTTTCTGTCATTCTGTGGGCTGCCTCTTCACTCTGCTGTTTCCCTTTGCAGAAGCTTTTACATTTTTTTCTTGTTTTTCTATCTGTGACCTCAGTGGCTAATGGTATGGGTCTTTTTTCAAAAGTACTTTTATTTATTAGAGAGAGAGAGAGAGAGAATGAGAATGGGCACACTGGTGCCTCCAGCCACTGCAAACGAACTCCAGCTGCATGGGTCACCTTGTGCATGTGGCTTACCTGGGTACTGAGGAATTGAACCTGAGTCCTTAGGCTTTGCAGGCAAGTGCCTTAACTGCTAAGCTATCTCTCCAGCCCCTGAGTATATTTTGAAGTGGTTTCCCTACACCTTCCTCTAGTAGTCTCAGGTCTTACATTCTGAATCCATTTTGAGTTGATTTCTGTACAGGCTGAGAGACAGGGATCCAGTTTCATTCGTTCATGTGGATATCCAATTCTCCTAGTACCCTTTGTTGAAGAGGCTGTCTTTTTTTCATTGTGTATTTTCAAGACCATTGTCAATGTCAGGTAGTTGTAGTTGTATGGGTTTATTTCTGCATCCTTCATTCTATTCCATTTATGTACATGACTATTTTGTTTATGTACCATTCTGTTATGGTTTCTATGGCTCTGGAGTATAATTTGAGATCAGCTTTCATTATGCTTCTAGCATTGCTATTTCTACTTAGGACTGCTTTGGCTATTTGAGGTCTTTTGTGTTTCCATATGAATTTAAAGGTTTTTTTTCTTTTTTCCTAGTTCTGTGAAGAACTTTGATGGAGATTGCATTGATTAGCAGATCATACTCTGTAGTATAGTCATTTTCATTCTGATGATTCATGAGCATAGATCTTTCCATCTTTAAGGGTATGCAGTGGGATGTGTCTCTTGGAAACAGCAGATAGCTGTATCTTTTTTTTTTTTTTTCAGAGAGAGAGAGAGAGAGAGAGTGAGAGAGAGAGAGAGAATTGTGTGCCAGGGCCTCAGCCACTGAAATGGAACTCAAAACGCTTGTGCTACCTAGTGGGCATGTGCGACCTTGCGCTTGTCTCACTTTTGTGCATCTAGCTAATGTGGGACCTGGAGAGTCCAACATGGGTCCTTAGGCTTAACAGGCAAGCATCTTAACTGCTAAGCCATCTCTCCAGCCCAGCTGTATCTTTTTTATCTTGTTTTTAATCCAATGGGCTAGTCTGCACCTTTTAACTGATGAATTCAGATGATTTGCATTTAGGGTTGAGAGAGGTTTGTGATTCCTGTAATCTTGTTTTTTTATTATTTTATTTATTTTTTGTTGTTGTTTATTTTTATTTATTTGAGAGTGACAGACACACACACACACACACACACACACACACAGAGAGAGAGAGAGAGAGAGAGAGAGAGAGAGAGAGAGAAAATGGGCACGCCAGGGCCTCCAGCCACTGCAAACGAACTCCAGACGCTTGTGTCCCCTTGTGCATCTGGCTAACGTGGGTCCTGGGGAATGGAGCCTCGAACCAGGGTCCTTAGGCTTTATATGAAAGTGTTTAACTGCTAAGCCATCTCTCCAGCCCAATTACTATTTTATTTTTGAGACAGCGAGAAGAGAGAGAGAGAGAGAGAGAGAGAATGGGTGCGCCAGGGTCTTTCAGCCACTGCAAATGAACTTCAGATGCATCCTTGTGGCGCATTTGCAACACTGCATGCTTGTGTCACTGTGTCTGGTTTACTGGAGCCTGGAGATTCAAACATGTGTTCTTAGGCTTCACAGGAAAGCACCTTAATAGCTAAGCCATCTCTCAAGTTTTGTTGGTTGTTTTTATGGTTAGTTGGATTATCATATTTTGTTTTCTTTCTTCACTGTTTACAGTAAGTGTTTGCTGGTTTATTGAGCTGAGCACGATTAACATGATTGTTCTTCCCAGTTCTCTTTTGCTCACCTACTTCTCTCTTTCCTGTGCTCTCATGATAGGGACTGTCCTTCTTCCTGTTCTGTGTTTAGAATTCCTATAAGTATTTTTTTGCAGTGCTTACTTGGTCACCATGAATTGATTTAATCTGTGTTGTCCTGTAGTGTTTTTATTTCTCTGTTAATTTTAAAAGATAACTTTGGTTGTTAGTTGTATACTTCGTTCTAGGCTTGCCTAACTTTTCAGATATCTACTGAATGATCTGCTATTGTTCTGATGTTTGTGTCTTTTTAAGTGAATCGGCATTTTTCTCTGACAGCTTTTAATTTATGTGTATATTAATTTATATAATATAATTAATATATATGTGTAAATTAGTTTTTGGATTTAAGATATAACATGTCTTGGAAAGGTTCTTCTCTGGTTATGTCTAGTTAGAGTTCTAAGTACCTGTCGTGAAGCCAGATGTGGTGGCGCACACCTTTAATTCCAGAACTCGGAAGTCTGAGGTAGGAGGATCTCCGTGACTTTGAAGCCATCCTGGGACTACAGAGTGAGTTCCAGGTCAGCTTTGGCTAGAGCGAGGCCCTACCTCGAAAAAAAAAAAAAAAGAAAAAAAAGAAAATAAAAAACAAACACCCAAATGCCCTTTGTGCTTGGATGGGCATTTCTTTTCCTAGATTTTGGAAATATTTTGCTACAATATCTTTGAATAGATTTTCTTTTTAAAATCAATTCCAACTCTGCTTCACACTGGATTCTATAATTGTTTTTTAAAAATTTATTTCAGAGAGAGAGAATGGGCATGTCAATGCTTGCTGTCATCAAATGAACTCCAGATGCACATACCACTTTACATGGCTTTACATGGGTACTGGGGAATCAAACCTGGGCTGGCAGGCTTTGACCTCAGAGCCATCTTCCTAGCCATTGAATAGATATTCTGTGCATTTGGTTTTTAATCTTGTCTTTTTCTTCATCATACCCTCTCCAGTGTCTTGTGGCTCAGGTGTTCCCTCTAAGGGCCTGGTGAAGGTTCAGCCACTTGGTCTGCCTTTTAGGATGTAGAATTTTATGGTACCACTGCCGTTTGGGTCTAGATTTGTGTTTCCCACCCCCTCCCTCGCCCTCCCCTTGTCTTTTTCTTCTAATCCATGGGTTCATTAGGTTGGTTTCTTCATCATGTCCCAGAGGGTTCTTGGAAGTTATGGTCATGCTTGCTTATTTGTCAGTTTTCTTCATTGATGGCTGAATGTAGCATTTCCTTGATCTTGTTTTCTGTCTCTGATATTGGTTGTTTTACATGTCCTATCTATTGATGATGCTTTATGGTTTTTGTTTTTTGATTCATTGAGATTTTCATTTCCAGCATTTCTTTATCCCTGAAAAAAATCTCAACTTGTTGCTGACCTTCTTCTCTCGCTCCTGAATTGACTTCTCTATTGTTTATTTGTACCGTTTGTAGTCATTGATCACTGGATTCCATGATGAGGAGTTATGATCTTTTGGGGGATCATGTTGCCTTGCTTTCTCGTGTCTTTCTTTTTTCTTTCCTCCTTCCTATATTTCTTTACCTCTCTTTCATTCACATTCTTGTGTTGTGATTTGTGCACTTATTGAGTTGAATATCTTTTCTGGTTTTATTTAGGAGTTTATTTATTTATAGTTATTTCTAGTGAGTAGCCTTAACTTGAGGGCTCATTCCTCAGTACCACTTAGATAGGAGAAAATAAACTACTCTGGCAGCAATAACACTGAACAAAACTGGATGTAGAAACACACTTTAAATCAATTAAACCATCTACTATACCATCAATGACCATAGAAAAGGAAATGGCAAAAGAAATGTGGAGAATGATATGAAAGCTAAGAATTGCCTAGGACAAAAGCGAAATAATGAGAAAGAAGGGTCTACATTAACTAAAAGGAGAAAAAAAAAACCAATAGACAAGAGAAGATTGTTAAGAAAAGGAGAGAGAAAAGAACAAGAGTTAAACTGATTGAAAATTAAAAAATGAATAGGCAAAATTAGATTAAAATAGGAAAAAGAATCAAATCTTATTTGCTACTCTTATTAAGAAAATTAGTCTAGAAATGAGAGGATAGTAAAAGGGAGGTGCCGGGCTCCGCCGGCGGGGGCAGGTAGTGCCGAGGGAAGGACCAGGCCCGCTGGTTCCTCCCGAGGGGCTGAGGAGGAGATGAGCGTCCGACGACTCAGACCTCTCCTGGCCACCGGAGAAAAACCACACTGAGTCGGGAGTCTTGTCGAAGCAGGAACTCGATTTATTGCTATGAACAGTTGCCTATATAATGTTGGGAAGAAGGCGGGGATTTTAGGACGGTGGGGAAAGGTAAGGGCCAATAGTAAACTGACTATTGAGATGATAATCCTAAATCCCATGCGGAAGTAGCAGGCAAGAAGCCATTAGGCGTCTTGCTGAGTCACGTCTGGCCAGAGGCAGATCACCAAACTTTAGCTAGGCTCAGGAAGTTCCACTAGGCCTCACACCTGGGCCTTTCAGAGGCCAACAGGGAGGGAGGAAAAAGGAAAAACACATGGGACACCCAGTACCTCCTCTCCCACATAAAAGTAATGCCTTGGAGGGCTAGAGAGATGGCTTAGTGGTTAAGGAGCTTGGCTGCAAAGCTAAAGGACCCAGATTCAATTCCCCAGGACCCATGCAAGCCAGATGCATAGGGAGGTGATCACATTTGAAGTTTGTTAGCAGTGGCTGGAAACCCAGGCGTGCCCATTCTCTCTCTCTCTCTTTCTCTCTACCTGTGTAGAGAGAAATAAATAAATAACAATAACACTTAAAAAAATGTAATACCTTGGAGCAACTTCTCTATTATTGGAGCTTGTCAGGTGGACACTCTTCTGTTTCATCCTGCTCAAACTGGTGCTGAACTCTGGTGGTGGAGGGGCAGCTATTCAGCAGGGCTGTAGCTACTTTCAGGGCATCCCTTCTCGACTTCTGACCACTGTTAGCTTTACAGCCTATGAGCTGCGTGGATCCTCACTTGCTCTAGAGGCTCACCTTGGGGAGGTTAAGGTCTAAGCCTTGGTGTCTTCTGAGCATGTTTGGGTGTAGAGCAAGCAGAAGGAGCACTGAGATCTGTTTCCTGAGGACCTGTTCCAGTACTTTCTAGTCCTCTCAGAATTACACACACTGGGGGTGGGAGGAGGCTGTGGGGAGTGTCCACTGGACCTGAACTTCAGAGTTTTCAGCCTTGTCAGCAGAGCACTATATGACAGAGAGGAAGCCATGCACCCCAAGCAGCCCCCCTGACCTCTAGCTTGGGGCTATCTGTCTTCCTTGTTAGGCTGCTCTTGTCAAACAGCCAGCCCATCACTGCCAAAGCCTCCTGCCACCTAGGCTTTTCAGCGTGTCTGCATCCAGCCTTTCCCAGTCTGCACCTGCTCCATGCAACCATCTCCCATCCAGAGGCTGGGGCTGGGTGTCCCCAGGCTCCCTGACATGGCATTGCTCCTTGTTCTTAGGCTCCAAGACTAGCTCAGTTTCGAGGAGTACATCCTCTGTCAAGACGGTGCCTGGGTTTAGCTGTCTGAGATACGGAGAGTGATCAAAGGGCTGTCTCCTATGCTGACTTAAAATGCAGGGGTTACTCTCACACCAAATCCTCCAGGGCTTCAAGGCTTACGTGAGTTGAGGGCTTCTTTTGTGGCTAAGCCTGACTCCCAGTGTGTTTTTAAACCAGGGCTACCTGGCTAATCTTTTGGACATCTTTGACTCCACCTTTCTTGCTGGGAGTTGAGTAGATATATTTCCTAGTCTTGCTGCTTAGACTTCACATTCCTCTGGGCTTTCCAGCCATTCTAGGATTTCTTAAAATATCTATTTATTTACTTATTTTAAATTTATTTATTTGAAAGAGGGAGAGAGAAAGAGGAAGAGAGAGAGAGAGAGAGAGAGAGAGAGAGACAGAATGGGCACGCCAGGGCATCCAGTCATTGCAAACGAACACCAGACGTATGCTCCACCTTGTGCATCTGGCTTATGTGGGTCTTGGAGAATCGAACTTGGGTACTTTGGCTTTGCAGGCAAACATCTTAACCACTAAGCCATCTCACCAGCCCTAGGACCTTTTTTTGTGCTTTTTGATACTCTTCTTTCCATTCTTGGTATGCTCTTGTCTGTGCTGGGGCATGCACCCCCCATACACATGTGGAGGCCAGAGGAGAATGTTGGGTGTCCCCCTTTTTGCTGTACCACTTATTTCCTTGAGACATAGTCTTTTACTGAACCTGAACCTGGACTTTTCTGTTTTCCTCTTCCAGTCAGATTGACTGACAACAAGCCCCAGGAATTCTCTGGTCTCTGCCTCCCACTGGTCAAGGGCCACAGACATGCATGGCCATGACCAGCTTTTTACATGGGTTCTAGGGCTTGAACTCATGCCAGCCCAGGCCCACATGCCTATGTGAAATGCACTTTTATCCCCTGAATCATATCCTCAACTCCTAGAACCTGTTTTTGAATTGTGTTTGGTATAACCTATATCTGGGCATGGGAAAAACTCCATTGTTCATCCTGACTTTCTATATAAACCCATCACACATTTATAGTTCGGTTGCAGATCCAGTATCTCCTGAAAAACTCTAAAGCATGTGTCTTACTTTGTGTTTAAAAATGTCTTTAAATAGGTCCTATAGTGGTTTGATTTAGGTGTTCCCATAAACTTAGGTGTTCTGAATGCTAGGTTCCCAGATGATGAAGATTTGGGAATTAACACTGCCTCCAAGAGGCAGTATATTCTTGGGGGTGGACTTACGGATATTATAGCCAGTTTCCTCTTGCCAGTGTTTGGCACACTCTCCTGTTCTGTTGTCCACCTTATGTAGGCCAGGGGGCGATGTCCACCCTCTGCTCATCTCATCGTTTTCCCTGCCATTATGGAGCTTCCCCCTCGAGTCTGTAAGCCAAAATAAACCTTTATTTCTCACAAGCTGCTATTGGTTGGGGGTGATTTCTGCCAGCAATGTGAACCTGACTAGAACAGTAATATTGGTACCAAGGAGTGGTTTCATTTGCTGATAGACACCTGACTGTGTGGCTTTGGCCTTTTAGAGCCGATTTTCAAGAGGAATGTGGGAGGATTTGAAACCTTGGCCTACAAGACACTTTGAAGTGCTATAAGTACAGCTTGATGGTTTATTCTGGTCAGGGTTGCAAGACCTGAATGCAGTAAGAGCTATGGACTGTGAGGTTTGGCTTATGAGAGGGAAAAGGAGCTTGACTGAGCTAGAAGTAGTTTGTGTGAGAGGTTTGCTGTTATGCCCTTGTCCTGAGAATTTGGGTAGGGTTGCATTGCATAGAAACAGACTGGTATGTGCAGAGGGATATGGCACAGAAAGAAATTTTTGGGCTGAAACTGCTGCCTGTCCAGCTGCAATTGTTTGAGAGATCACAACCATTGAGATTGGACCAGCTGACCTGCATTGGGATAACAGGAAGACTATAGACTCTTGAAGGGGCCTGAGTGCTCAAGGAGTGTCCTGTTCTTCAAAGTTTGCTTTATTACCCCTGGATTAACAAATTGGCACCCTACCTGGTATTGTGGAGTATAAGAAATGCAGGAAAGAGAGAGTCATTGAATTTGCAACATGGTCTTGTGTTTTGGAAACTGCCATGGGCAGTGTGAAGCAGGTTTGCTGGATGCCTGCACGGAGACCCAATGGAGCCATAAGGATGACCTAACCTGTGGGTTATAGTGGAGACCCAGTGGAGATGCTGAGGCCACGAGATGGCTGCTGAGGAGAGCTGCTGGTCCTGGATGAAGTTTTCCAGGACTGTGAATAGCCTAGCTGGAGGGGCAGAATTGGAACTCTAGAGACTTATTGCTGGTTAGAATTATCAGACTTTGAGACTTGTCACTGGCTAGAGTTGTAGGACTTGGAGCTACAGAGTTTGGTGTCTGCCCTGTTGAAATCATGTATTGTGTGAGTATTTTCTTTGCTATGCCCAATGCCATCTTTTGCAGTGTGAATGTTTATTCTGTGCCATTATGTTTTTTTTTTTTTGAGTTTATTTTTGGTATTATGGCTCAGTTAAAATACCTTGGATTACGGGTATGTTTGAATATCATTAGGATGGACAAAAACTATGTAGACTTTTAAAGATGAACTGAATACATTACATTTTACATCATGGAAAGTTATCAGTTTACAGGGACCAGGCATGGAATGAGGTGGTTTGATTCAGGTGTCTCCATAAACTTAGGTGTTCTGAATGCTAGGTTCCCAGCTGATGGAGATTTGGGGATTAACACCTCCTGGAGGCAGTGTAGTGTTGGGGGCAAGTTTATGGGTATTATAGCCAGTTCCCCTTGCCAGTGTTTGGCACACTCTCTTGTTGCTATTGTCCACCTTATGTTGGCCAGGAGGTGATGCCCACCCTCTGCTCATGCCATCGTTTTCCCCTGCCATTGTGGAGCTTCCCCTTGAGTCTGTAAGCCAAAATAAACCTTTTTTTCCCCAGAAGCTGCTCTTGGTCAGGTGATTTTTGCCAGCAATGCGAACTTGACTGCAACAGGTCCCATATTCATTGTCCCGCTAAAAGGTGTAAAATGGGATAGGGTAAAGGACACATGACTAGAAAACAGAAGACCAACCACACAGAAGATCTGTTATTTAGTGGTTTTCTTTAGCTTAGATAAACATCAGTTTATTCAACTGAACCTCATTTTTCTCTCAACATAATGATCAGCACCAAGACAATACTTTTGTTTTTAGAAAACATTTTCAAGTATTGATTATTTCTCATGTAGTCTGACTTTATGATTTTAATCCATAAATCTCTTTAAAGGGTTAACTGCTGTAAAATGCTGTTATGTCACAACTGAGATCTGAATCTGGGGTCTGGGCTATTTAACTGACCACTGCCAGACCTTGTCCTTAGGCTCAGTCAAATTATTTGTCCTTTTGTCCTCTGGTTGGAGTAAACAACAGAAAAATGTTCCTCAGGGTCATTCTCTGAGTCAGCTGAGCTCAGGTGCATCTCCAAATCTGGTGGCTTTGTGACCTTTTCTGCATCGGATTCTCTATGCGTGGGATGGACACCAGTCCTTTCCTAGCCCCACTGGTTATCGTCACTGGGATTCTCTTATTTGTATTCTTGTCAGTGCCACATTTAATGCACCAAAGCCTGTGTTTAAGGCAATAACCGCCCTGAAGTTTATGAAATACAAGATTGATATCAGCTTCATGAAACTCAGGCAAAAGCAATATCTTTTCTCTATCTCCCTATGCCTTTAACTCCAGGAGCCTTTATACTTGGTGGCCACTAAAAATGAAATAACAACCATAATAACGATAATAATAAAAAAGGGGAGAGATCTTCTAGGAACCATAGTTTTGAGTAATGTTTAATTTCTTTTATGACTTAATGACATCAGACAATTGAGCTTACTTCCTTCTTAATTTTCCCCAAACATTTTCATATTTATTTCTTTATGTCTATATTCATTTTGCATGTGTATGTGTGTGGCGAGCATGCATGTGTGCATGCATGTACATATGTATGGGTGCACATATGTGTGCATGTGCTTGCGCAAGTATGGGTTTGTGCATGCGGCAGCCAGCGGTTGATGTTGCATGTCTCCTGCTAACTATTCACCTTATTTGTTGTTTCTCTGAACTACCAGTGATAACTGATTCAAATCATCTAGATCGCCACCTTGCTGTAGGGATCCATCTGCCTCTCTTTGAGGGCTGGGATTACAGGCATATGCCATGTGGTGGTTTGAATCAAAAATGTTCCCTGCAGCCTCAAGTGTTTGTGATTAAGCCTCCCACTTAGTCTCCAGCTGGTGGAGCCTTGCTGGAGGTATATGTGACTGGGGGCAGGCCTTGTATTTTATGGTCACTCCTGTATGGTGAGCACTTTACTCACTAAGCCATGTCCCCAGTCCCAGTTTGCTTATTTATTTATTTATTTATTTATTTATTTATTTATTTATGAGAGAGAGGAAGAGGCAGATAGAGAGAGAAGGAGAGAGAGATGGATGGAGAGAGAGAGAGAGAAAGGAAGAGAGAATGGGTGCCCCAAGGCCTCCAGCCACTGCAAATGAACTCGAGATGCATGTGCCACCTTGTGCATTTGGCTTTGCATGGATACTGTAATCCATAAATAAACCTGTTTTGTCCTAGTAACCAGAAGGTAACTACTGCACTGTTCCTAGTACTTGTACTTTTTTTTAACAATTTTTTTGTTCATTTTTATTTATTTATTTGAGAGTGACAGACAGAGAGAGAGAAAGAGGCAAATAGAGAGAGAGAGAGAGAGAGAGAGAGAGAGAGAGAGAGAGAATGGGCACGCCAGGGCCTCCAGCCACTGCAAATGAACTCCAGACACGTGCGCCCCCTTGTGCATCTGGCTAACGTGGGTCCTGGGGAATCGAGCCTCGAACCGGGATCCTTAGGCTTCACAGGCAAGCGCTTAACCACTAAGCCATCTCTCCAGCCCCAGTACTTGTACTTTTAAAATCATACTTAGCATAGCAAACTGTTTTATTAGCCCACTTGCCTTGTGGCTTCTGGTACAGGCTGGTGTATGTATGACCATTCTGAAAAGTTGTTATGCAAGCCCTGATTCCAAGAGAATCTTATGCCCTACTGGTTCTGGCTTTAGGTGGGTACTAGGGAATTGATCCCAGGTCATAGGTTTTGTAATCAAAGGCCTTTAACTGCTGAGCCATCTCCCTAGCCCTAGTTTCCCATTTATTTTGCTTTATAATTAAATAATTAAGATTATGACTCTTTAAAAAACGTTTTCATTGACAGTTTTCATACATGTACATAATATATTTTGATGATAATCCCTTCTTGTTATCTTATTTTGTCCTCCCTCCCTGTCCTACCACTGAACCTCTTCTTTCCGACTCTTTCCTCCTTTACTTTGTCTGCTTTATATTTTTCCCTCTTCCACCATCCATGGTAGAACACTGATGGGCTCAATATTGTGTAGGTAGTAATAGTCAGTGTGACATCATAAATGAAACAGCCACTTAACGTCTGGAATATAATGTTCCAAAGCACTCTTCCACATCCTCCGGCTTTTATGTTTTTTCTTTTTTCTGCCCCTCTTTTGCAATGTCCTCTGAGCCTTGGAGGGGATAAAATAGATAGATCTGGCTCATTTATCACTGGGCACACCATAGTCACTTTTTAGCACTTTGAGTGAATTTTGAGTTTCCAAAGTGGTTATTGACAACTGCAAAGAGCAGCTTGTCTGACTAAAGGTGAGAGCAGCACTTCTCTATGGGCATCAACCTAAATATTTAGAAGTATGTTTTAATGGGCCCAACATATCCATTTAGCCAGATACAGGTCTTGGGAATATAGCCTATTGGTAGAATACCTGAATGATATACATGTATTCATAAATTCAATCCCTACTACTGGAGAAAAAAAGTATTAATTCCATTTAGCCAGCTGCTGTAATAGCTTCCATCTTAGGGTTTAATACCTTCCCAGCCATAGACTTTTGACTAGGTTTTCAGTCCCAGGCATGAATTCCCACCCATAATGCAGGTCTCAAATACAATCAGAGAAGTTGGTTATCCCCATAACGGTCATGCCACTATAGCACTAGTGGGCACACTTGCCGGACTTTTTGGTAATGTAGCTCACAGTGTCTCCTGCTGAACAATCACTATTTGGTTGGTTCCTGGATAAGACTTGCACTGAACATGAAACAACCCGAGTCACAAATAATCTCAAGTATAACTTATTTCCCCTCTTTGCCTCTTATGAAAGTTTAAGGCTGAGACACTATGGTCTTTAGATCTGGGATGATACTCTCCTAATTGAAGCATTTGGAATAAAATCAATCTTCTTACTGGTAATTTTTTTTTTTTTTGTCAAGTTCTCCCAGCTCTATTGAACCTCTGTAGGTGGGCAATAGAAATGAGTATGGGGTTCACTTCTCCAGTAGCACACAATGCAATGGGATAAAGCTATACAAGCCTAAGTAATCTGGGTACCTGGCAGGCTATAAAAAGTACTTGAGATGAACTCGAGATGCATGTGCCACCTTGTGCATTTAGCTTTATGTGGGTACTGTAATCCAGAAATACACCTACCTGTTTTGTCCCAGTAACCAGAAGGTAAATACTGTACTGCCCCTAGTGGTACTTGTACTTTTAAAATCACGCTTAGCATAGCAAACTGTTTTATTAGCCCCACATGCCTTGAGGCTGCTGGCACAGGCTGGGCATACGACCATCCTGAAAAGATGAGATGTAGAATGCCAAGCAACTAAGGTGATGGAGGGAGGAACTCCACATGGGGAATATGGCATTTTAAATGGGTATGGAAGAACAAAACAGTCTAATTGGTGGCACTTAGAGTTGAGCATTTAGAATTCTAATTGCAACTTGCCGGCAACTCTGTTGACATATAACAGACATATACGATAAACACACAGTGGAGTAAATCCAGTTGTGATGGTTTGATTCTGGCATCCCCCATAAACTTATGTGTTCTCAATGATAGGTCCCCAGCTGGTGGAAAATTGGGAATTGGAGCCTCCTGGAGGCAACATATTGTTAGGGGTGGGCTTATGAGTGTTACAGCCAGCTTCCCCTTGCCAGTGTTTGGCACACTCTCCTGCTGCTGTTGTTCACATGATATTGACTAGGAGGTAATGTCCATCCTCTGCTCATGCCATCATTTCCCCCTGCCATCATGGAGCTTCCCCTGGAGTTGGTAAGCAAAAATAAACCCTTTCCTCCCATAAGCTGCTTTTGATCATGTTCTTTGTGCAAAAACTTGAAGCTGACTATGACACCCATAACCCTAGATACAAATATGATACCATACACAAAGTCTGTGGCCTCCCTTTCCAATCAGATTACTTCTTTCTTTAGAACAAATGTCAATGGCAAGACAAGGTTTCTTTACAAGAATCTGAAATTTACCAGAGTAGCAAGACTGAGACCAACTAACATGGGAGAAGAAATGTAGTATGCAGCTAGTTTGAGGAAAGTGACCAAAGGACTGAGGTGTTTGAACTAACTACTACATGGAGGTTATTTGCAAAGCTCCCTGCCAGCGAAGAAGGCATCAAATGGAATTATCACTTAGCAGCTCATCATGATGTTAGCTGTGGCTTAGTTTGCATAGGCTCAGATTGTATCAAGTAGGATGGTTCCCTCGCTTCCAAAATTGAGGACAGAAAAAGGGGGAGATAAATGGCTCAACAAAACCAGATTGCAGAGGCAGTTTATCAGAGTTTCCAGGGAGTCATAAAGGACACAACATTTACGGGAATCATAATGTGCATGAACTCAAATGCACATTCCCACAGCTGAAACTCAGCTTAATTGGTGCATTTGTTTGAATAATATTTGATTATTCTTTTAATGTTACTATGATCATCATAGCTACTGCAGTTTCCTATTCTATAGAGATGGTTTGCCCAAAGAGATGCTATTCCAAATCGAAACTGACAGATGATTTACTGTGGGCATCCATTTGGAGGGCAGTTGATCGGGCAGCATTCCATTGAGGAAGCCCATTATGTCTGGAAAAGCCTGACTACTTCCAACTAGGGAGAATGACACTGTGGAAAGAGAACTGTCCTTTACCCCTCATGTTGCTGTTAGGTAGCGATCAAACCTTGGGCAGCTCACTCTACCTGACGTCCACTATGAAGTTCCACAAACACACTGTTCTGCAAACTAATGCTCCCACATCTTACGCACCATGTTCTTCTTCCTGGGGAATGACTTCCTTCTCTTTTTTCCAAGAGTCCCTTGGTAAATTGTCTTCCTTCAAGTTCCTATTAGAGCTCCTCTTCATTGTATCTTTTCCTCTGGTGTCTCATGTAGAGCAGGTTAAAACTTCTTCAGCTGGGCATGGTGGCACATGCCTTTAATCCCAGCACTGAGGAGGCAGAGGTAGGAGGATCGCCAAGAGTTCAAGGCCACTCTGAGTCAGCCTGAGCCAGAGTGAGACCCTACCTCAAAAACAAAACAAAACAAAACAAAACAAAACAAAACAAAACAAAACAAACAAAAAAAAAATGAAAAAAAAAAAACCCACTTCAATTAAGACTAAGGACAGCCATAAAGTTGAGTTAATAGCATGCATATAAGGTTGGATGACCATAATAGAGTCTATTTGCCACATACTGGTATTGGTTGATATCAGGGTCTGGAGGGTACTTCTAGAGAGGGGCGTCAGGTTCCAATACCCCTGAACAAGGACTTGAGCAGAGACACATAGTTGCAGTAAAGAGAGAGACAATTTATTAAGAGTTAGTTAGCTTCCAAGGGTGGAGAAGCAGGGTTGGAGAAAGAGAAAAAATTTAGTACCGCAGTGGCCCTGCTGTATAGAGCTGGAGATTTTTGTCACATAAGGAAAGGCTTTTGGCTCATAGTGTGGGCTTTTCTGTGCATCCTCTATCTGTTATACGCAGTTCTATATACACACAAGTTCATGTACCACGTGTCTCATCAGCATCTCAAATCTCCACCAGGGGTGTGCAGTATAGCATTCTAACGATCCATGGCACACTCTGTGTGCCTATGCCAGGGGCACTAGCTGGTTTTGGTTTTAGTTGGTTTAAGCTGTGGGTGGGTGGGAGGTTTCTAGTCTTTCTCTTTACCAACATGTTTTTCATATGCTAATTTTATGCAGCTATGCACAAGAGCTCCAGATCTCACCTCTGCTCTTCTCTACTGCCTCAATAGTACAGCTATTTGCTAAGTGCTGCCTGCCCTATTGGACTGTATGTTCCTTAAAAACAAGTATCTCAGCTTCCTACATCCAGTGTAGTGGTGGCACTTCAATGGTAAAAATCTGCATGGATTTCTTCCTGAGTGTAAGAAGACACGTGGTTAATGAATCACTATAATTAGGGGTGAGATTATAAGTGCTAAAGTACCTAGTAATGGACTGTACATACATCAGATATACTCATCATCTAGAGTGTGGGTAAGGAACCTCAAAACTTCATATAAATTCAGCTTGTGTCTCTCCATCCCATTCTTTGAGAATCTGAGTCTCCTAACTCAACTGCTTATGGGAAAAATACCCACCTTATTGTAAGTCCAAAGACACAGCTGGTGCCATTGTTATAAAGTACAGTGTGGAGGGAGGTAGTAATGGATGGCTAGATAGAGTGATGCTGTGAAACAAAATCCACTTTTCAAAACCTTATTTACAAATGTTGATTCTGCTTGATTATACTGCAGTCCAGCCTCTGCACCCCGGTGTCCTCACTCCTGCAGAGGGTTCAGGGACTCTGTAGTGTGGTGTTTCACTTTTACCAAGACATAGAGAAGCATGAAGACTTGGGAAGACCAGGGAAAGGGGTTTAGCTGATGGGGGAAGCCAGGGAGAGGAAGCTGTCTAGTAAGGACAGTCTGTTCATGGTCACCATGGTTACTTGAACGTGGATGGCCTTAACCACTATGGACATTTGGTCCATGGGAGGTGTGGTAGTTTGAATGTGATAATGTAAATGTATGGCCACATAGACTCAGGTTTTACTAAACTTGAGCTTGCAACTTCAGCCCTGGGTGTCAGATCCCTGCTGGAGGGGATGTGCCAATAGGGGTGGGTCTGGATTCCAGTCCAAACAAGTGGGAGAGCAGTTTGAGCTCTAGCTGTTTGCATTTGTGCGTCTGGCTGGTTGGTGGTTGCTCTCTGCTTGGTTCTATGAAAGGGAGCCAGATTCTTCTGCCATTGATGGAACTTCCCTTGGATCTGTAAGCCTTCCCATAAACTGTGTCTGGTTAGATGCTCATCCCAGCAATGTGGAACTGGCTACAGTAGGAAGCGAAGTCCAGAACAAGCTGCCAAGAAATGAAGGCCAGAAGTCCTCAGGATGCATAAAGATGCCCAAGTCCCTGACTTAGTACTTGGACTTGTTCTCCTGATGTTTTCCCAAGGATTCACCACCAACAGTCAGGGATTGACTCAAACCACACAGTTTTAGAACTTTGGATCCATCACTGTTATGGGAGGCAAGGTCAAATGAGACAGTCACTTTCTCTGGTCAGGAGACAGGACAGAGCTTGTCAAGGTGCTGGGTGTGGGCAGGAGCAACTGTCTTCTTTGTCATTGAAACTCCTGCTCGCTGAAGGCCTGGAAGAAGAGGATGACCTTCCTGCTAGACTGGACGCTACACCACCTGAGGGAGAGCTGATGCTCAGCTTCTTAAGCTCATAATTTCCACCAACATGCAGAGAACATAAGTGAATGAATGAAGTAATGAAGGAATGGTCTCTCTTAAAGGCCATTCATGCAGAGAGAAGGGAAGTTGGCTCAGGGAAGTTGGGAGTATTATGGGAGGATAAGACAGGCATAGAGAGGGATAAGACTTGACCCCTAGAGGCATATGACCCTGGAAGCCCAGTATCTGCTTCCTCCTGAAAGAAAAGCCAGAGGATCTGTTTCTGCTCCCTGGGCGCCCAGTATCTGCTTCCTCCTGAAAGAAAAGCCAGAGGATCTGTTTCTGCTCCCTGGGCCAGGTTGGAGCAAGTTGGGTAGTCTGGCTTACCTCTCCAGGTTTTGCACAGGAATTCCTGGGCAGCCTTTACCCTGCTAACCAAGTCACACAAAGGGTCCTGGAGGAGAAGAGAAGACTCATTTCTCTCTCCGTCCATCGTCCATTGACATGTGTGGCCCCGGCGAGTGACACTCCTTTCCTGAGTTCCCCTTTGACCAGGGGAGGCCGTCCACATAGCACTGCCCTGACACTTCCACTGCAGACCCGGTGGCAAGCGGGAGGGAAGGCCTGTGGGGTTGGCTTACATAATCCAAACCTACATAAACCCTCTGGCTTCACTTGTTCTGAGTAAATTGCTTTGAGTTGACTTTAAAAATAGAACCAGTGGTTTTGGGGACTGGGAGATGGCTTAGCAGTTACAGGTGCTTGCAAACAGCACTGATTCTGGAGGTCACACAGCTGGTTAGAGCATTACGATTCTCCTATTAGCTTTGCTGCACTTGTGGGTGAGTTCTGATAATAGCTGCCTGGGTTACTTTTCAGGAACCCGGAGTCTACTTGTGTTGAAACTACTGACACTTCACTTGGGCCTGCGCCGGTGTCCCATGGGCTATCCTTTGACTTCAGGAGGCCCTAGACTCCACTCTCTCTGGTCATCTAACACTGCCATTTTCTGAACCTGTACCACTTATGGGCACACAAAGAGTGATTACACATGAACCAATCACTGATGACTTTAATCACCTTTCCTTGTGTCACAAATCACCTTTCACCTCAGAAATATCCCCAAGTGCAATCTTAAAGAAGAAGTTTTGAGACTTGGGCATCCCATCTCCTCATGAATAAGCCCTCTCCTGCACGACTTGTTGTCTGAGTGTTTGCCATATTGTGTGGCAGCTAAAACAGGCCTAGTTGAACGACAGCAGCACAGCTGAAAGTCAACACTGTTGTCAATACAGTTTGTTGACAGTGCTGCTTTTCAAAGTTCAGGCAAATTCCTGATTTTAGTTAACAGCATACTTGTGTTTGTTTTAACATAGAATAATTATTTTTGAAGCAGGGTCTTTTTCTAGCTCAGGGTAACCTGAAACTTATTCTGTTGCCCAAGCTGGACTTAAATTCACAGTGCTTTCTCTACCTCAGCCTTCTGAGCACTGAGATTAAAGGTGTGTGCCACCACATCCAGCTTATAATAATGATTATGTACACAATCTTTTGAAAAGTTATTAGAGAGGAGAGAGAGAGAGACAGAAGTAGAGAATGGGCACGCCAGGTCCTCTAGCCACTACAAACGAACTCCAGATACATGCGCTACCATGTGCATCTGGCTTATGTGCATTCGGGGAGTCGAGCCCAGGTCCTTAGGCCTCGCAGGCAAGCACCTTAACTGCTAAGCCATCTCTACAGCCCAATGTGCACAATCTTATAGGAGTTATTTTAACCCTTCCCCCAAGACCTGTGATTTTAGGTCCTCACTGTCAGGACCATCTCATTCCTTCAAGTTTGGGAACCTTGGAGCTGGACGACCCTGGGGTATCTTTTTTTTTTTTTTTTTTTCTGAGGTAGGGTCTCACTCTGGCTCAGGCTGACTTGGAATTCACTATATAGTCTCAGGGTGGCCTCTAACTCTCGGCGATCCTCCTACCTCTGCCTCCCGAGGGCTGGGATTAAAGGCGTGCACCACCATGCCCAGCTAACCCTGGGGTGTCTTAAAGTGCTGGCTCCTCCCACTCCCTTTCCTCGGTTCTCCAACAGACCTATGTTCCCTTTCCTTGTTCCACAGTGTTTTAATATGAATGTTGTGGTTTGGAAAGAAAGTTATGACCACAGTAAACTTCAGTGGAATTTGTTAGTAAAACCTTGAATTCAGAGAAGCTTCTTTCTCAGCTGCTTTTGATGCTGTGGCAAAGTGAAGCAATGACTTAAGGGAGGAAGGTTCATTTCAGCTTCAGGTTTGGCTGCACAGTCTCACATGCGCAGGCTGGCGGGAGCATGAAGTGGTTGGTCACACTGCACCCATAGTCAGCACGGGGAGAGCAGTAGATGCTGCTGCTCAGCTCCTGTTGTAGTCAGGTTCGCATTGCTGGTGGAAATCACCCGACCAAGAGCAGCTTGTGGGGGAACAAAGAGGTTTATTTTGGCTGACAGGCTCTAGGGGGAAGCTCTATGATCTTAGGGAAAACGATGGTATGAGCAGAGGGTGGACATCACCCCCTGGCCAACATAAGGCGGACCATAGCAACAGGAGTGTGCCAAACACTGTCAAGGGGAAACTGGCTATAACACCCATAAGCCCGCCCTCAACAATACACTGCCTCCAGGAGGTGTTAATTCCAAAATCTCCTCCAGCTGGGAACATGGCTTTCAGAACACCTAAGTTTATGGGGGACACCTGAATCAAACCACCACAACTCTTTTCTCCCTCTTTTTTTTTTTTTTTTTTTTTTTTTGTTTTTTCGAGGTAGGGTCTTACTCTAGCTCAGGCTTACCTGGAATTCACTGTATAGTCTCAGGGTGGCCTTGAACTCATGGTAATCCTCCAACCTCTGCCTCCCGAGTTCTGGGAGTGCCACCACACCTGGCTCTCTCCATCTTTTTTAAAATTAAAAAAAAAATTTTTTTTTGAAGCAAGCCCAACAGACTGTCCTTTCTTTTTTCGAGGTAGGGTTTCACTCTAGTTCAGGCTGAACTTGAATTCACTATGTAGTCTCAGGATGGCCTCAAACTCGTGGTGATCCTCCTACTCTGCCTCCTGAGTGCTGGCACTAAAGGCGTGTGCCACCATGCCTGGCTCAGACTGGCCTATTATTATTATTATTATTATTAATTTTAGAGAGAGTGTGAGTGATAGAGAGAGGGGGAGAAAGAGAGAATTGGCGCATCAGGGCCTCAGCCACTGAAATTCATCTCCAGATACTTGCGCCACCTAGTGGGCATGTGTGACCTTGCTCTTGCTTCACCTTTGTGTGTCTGGCTTATGCGGGATCTGGAGAGTCAAACATGGGTCCTTAGGCTTCGCAGGCAAGCACCTTAACCACTAAGCAATCTCTCCAGCCTCCTTTCTCCCTTTTGATTCAGTCCAGGACCTTAGCCAATGGAATGGTGCAACTCACAGTTATGGTGGGAAATTCCCTCACAGACTCACCGAGAGGTTTGTCTCTTAGGTGATTTTAGATCCGATCAGGTTAATAATGGAGATTCACTATCAGAGTATCTTTCCTTGTTTAACTTATCCCTTTTCTACTGCGTGGGTTCTCAACATCCCTGATAAGTCTAGTATAAAGCATTCAGGAAAAAATTTCTTTCCAGAAATGTCTCTTCTCTAGAAGCATGTTATAACCCTCTTAGAAGATGTCAGCTAAGCTATCTGCCTCTTGATAACAAGTTGGTGACAACACTGCAGAGAGAATATTTATTCAGTATTTCCTTCCTGATCTTAGGGATTGGTTTATAATTGCTAGACCTACACTGGCCCCTGTGAATAGTAACCTGCCATTTAGAAGCTCGCCTGAGAGGAGTAATGAATGCTGACAAGTGCTAGGCTTATGTGGCAGCAATAATATACAACACCCCTGGTGCTGCGGTGCTCACTTCGCCAGCTTTCCCTACACAGCTGTAAAAAACTCAGCAAGGTCTGTCTCACTGTAAGAGGCCAGGGAGCAGGTCTCCCTGGTCACATTCATTGGGAGAAAATACCAGTAATGCTGGTGTGCTGCTTTGAATGTGATAGCATAACTGCATGGCCTCATTGGCTCAGGTGTTTTATCAAAATTTAGCTTGTAACTCGGGTCACTTCAGCTGGAGGAAGTTTCACCGGGGATAGATCCTGAGGTCCAGCCCCAAGGTGTGTTTGGGGATGGATCTCCATTCCAGCCCAAAGGTGTGGAGAGAGCAGTCTGAGCTTTGGCAGTTCATGATTGCTTGTGGTGCTGGCTGTTGGTGGTCTCTCTGCCTGGATCTGTGGAAGAAAGCAGCTTCTGCCACTGATGGTGTTTCCCCTGGATCTTGTAAGCCTAAAATAATCCTGTTCCTCCCATAAGTTGTGTCAGGCTGGATGTTTGTCCCAGAATCAGGGAGCTGTCTGCAGCAGTTGGCAAGAAAATCACTTACTCCTTTAAGTTAGAACCCAATCTTCCTCATAAGTGTGAATCAACCCATAAGTGTGAATAAGTGGACCTAAGATGCATTTGAGCGACCCTGTCTCAGGGATGGCTTGTTGTAATCACTTATTCCTAATAGCAGACCACAGGCTCAGAATGCAGGCTTATCAGCATACTGTATTTTGTGAGGACAAATAACACATGGGAAATGAGAATTAATTTGAAGGTGAGACTGGGCATGGTGGTGTACAACTGTAATCCCAGTATCTATGTGGCTGAGGCAGGAGGATTACCATCAGTTTCAGGCTAGTTTGGGCAACATGATGACATCTTATCACAGAAAAATGAAACAAACAAAAATTTATAGGAGCAAAAACATCATTGACCTTGCAGCTGACCCTTTATTTATGTTTTTAAAATAAACTTAATTGGTATTTATTCATAATAAAATGTGTTTCAGTGTAGAGCTTATTGTTTTACAAGCCCATGTATCCATGTAGCATCAGCATAGGAATGATGTAGGCCACTCTTAGCACACTCCAGAAGGCTTGCATGCTCTTCTTTTCTCCATCACCACACTCTCAGCTCCAGCCACCACTGCTTTTCTGTGACTCTATGCTAATTTTCACAATCCAGCAACTTTAAATGAATGGATGATATGGTGAGCTAGTCATGTTCTCACCATAATGACAAAAGCAACTTAGGGAAGGGAGGTTTATTTGGCTCATAGTTTAACAGTAATGTCCATCATGATGGGAAGAATGGCAGAAGGAGCATGAGGCAGCTGTTGCATCATCGCCTCTGCAGCCACTGGTCATATTATCATCACCTCTGCAGTCACTGCTCGCATCATTGCCTCCGTAGCCACTGGTCACATCATTGCCTCCGTAGCCACTGGTCACATCATTGCCTCCGTAGCCACTGGTCACATCATTGCCTCAGTAGCCACTGGTCGCATCATTGCCTCCGTAGCCACTGGTCGCATCATTGCCTCCGTAGCCACTGGTCGCATCATTGCCTCCGTAGCCACTGGTCACATCACTGCCTCCGTCGTCACTGGTCACATCACTGCCTCCGTAGCCACTGGTCACATCATTGCCTCCGTAGCCACTGGTCACATCATTGCCTCCGTAGCCACTGGTCGCATCATTGCCTCCGTAGCCACTGGTCGCATCATGGCCTCCGTAGCCACTGGTCGCATCATTGCCTCCGTAGTCACTGGTCACAACATTGCCTCCATAGTCACTGGTCGCATTGCCTCCACAGGCAGGAAACAGAGAGAGGTGAGTGCTCGTGGTTAGCTTATTTTCTCCTTTTTATTCAGTCTGGGACTCCAGCTCATGAGATGATGGTAATTCACTTGCATTCATGGTAAGTTTTCCTTCTTCAGAAAAACCGTTCTGGGATACCCTCACAGATACACCCAGAAGAGTGTTTCCATGGTGAATCTAAATGTTATCAAGTTGGCAATCAAGATTAACCACCACTAGTGCACTCCTTGTCACTTAACATCCAAATATGTCACTATTGTTATTTGTATGTATATGCATGTGTGTGTGTACATGTTCATGTGTGTGAGTGCAGGTGTGCACATGCCATGGCGCCAGAGTGGAGGTCAGAGGAGAAGCAGACATGCTTATCAAATTTAATGGCTTACTGGGGGAATTTTTTAGGATTTTCTACACACGATCATGTGCTCTGTGAATAAAGAGCTTTATTTCTTCTTTTCCTATCTGTTCGCTTCCTTTTCTTGGTTATTTCATTAGCTATGGCTTCTCGCGCAACGTGGAAGAGCAGTATGATTGTCTCCAATCCCAGGGACACAATATTCATCTTTTTAAAGAGTATGTGTTTTTGTTTTGTTTGTGAGGTAGGGTCTCACTCTAGCCTAGGCTGGACCTGGAATTCATTCTGCAGTCCTAGATTGGCCTTGAACGCACAACGATCCTCTTATCTCTGCCTTCCTGAGTGCTGGGACTAAAACCATGCATCACCATGCCTAGCAAAATTTTTATATTTATATTTATTTATTTATTTACTTGGAGAGAGAGAGAGAGAGAGAGAGAGAGAGAGAGAGAGAGAGAGAAATGAATATAGGTGTACCAGGGCCTACTGCTACTGCAAACAAACTCCAGATGTATGTGCCACTTTGTGCATCTGGCTTTACTTGGGTACTGGGGAGTTGAATCTGAGCCATCAGGTTTTGCAAGCGAGCACGTTTAACTGCTGAGCCATCTCTCCAGCCCTTATCCTTTCATATTTAGTATGATGTTTGTAGTAGGATTTTTATAGATGCCTTTTAATGAAGTTGAGGTAGTTCTCTTCCAGTCCTAGTTTGTTGAGAGTTGTTAGTTTGAATGAATGTGGAATTACTCAGACACCTTTTACGCATCTATGTGAATGATTGTGGGACTTTCCTACTTTATTCTGCCAATATTAATAATATATGAAATTAATATATTATCAATGAATACAATAAATTATATTTAATGATTTTTGAATGTTATACTAATCTTATATCCCTGGAAAAACTTCCACTTGGTCACAACTTACTGGATTTTAAAAAATTTGTCACTGGATTCACTTTTTATTTTTAAAAAATATACCCACATGGGCTTGAGGGATGGCTTAGAGGTTAAGGCACTTGCCTGCAAAGCCAAGGATCTAGGTTTGATTCCCTAGGACCCGTGTAATCCAGATGCACAAGGTGTCACATGCATCTGGAGTTTGTTTGCAGAGGCCAGAGGCCCTGGATCACCCATTTTCTCTCTCTCTGCCTTTCTCTCTATCAAATAAATAAATAAAAACAAAACATTTGAAAAAAAATATACCCACAAATCTATATTCAGAAAGGCTATCATGACTCATGTGAAGCTTCTTTCTATGGTACAGGCTGGAGCAACTGTGACTGGTGCAAGGCCCCCTAGAGCAGAAACTGTGACTTCAACAGCTGCCGTGACTGTTATGTTCATTGTAGCTGGAGTGTCACATCCTCAAGGTGTCCTTGAAGTGTTCACGGCCGCCAAGATGCCAGAATGGATGGCCCAGTTTGTTGGCAATGTAGGGCTGTTTGGTTGACAGCTTCATACTCAAGGAGAGGCATAACTGGAGGGTCTAACAGTAATCAGCCCAGAGCTCAAATCAGCTCTGCCCTAAGTAGCTTAGCTCATTTGTGGTGAAGGTAAGCGTTAAAAAAACACTAAAGGGTGCTCATAATAAAGACTTAAGAAATTAACATTCTTAACAATATTTAATAATGTTTTACTCATGACCAAACACTTGTTCGAGAGGATTGAGTCCCTCTGATATGTCACTATTCATTCTGCTCTTGACTTTTTAAAATATTTTAACTTCACTTAAATTAGAAATTTATTTTAATGTAATATCAACTACACAGCACAGTATTTCTGACTTTAAGTACAATGTTCTACTATGAGTCTCTGGAATATATTCATCCTGCTTAGTGAAACTTTGTGCCTGTTGATAGTAACTCTCTGTTTTCCCCTTTCAGCAGCCCCTGGAAACCACCATCCTGCTCTTTGTTTCAGTGAATTAGACTCTTTTAGATACTTCATATAAATGGAATCAAGCAGTGTTTGTCTTTCTGTGGCTGGCCTATTTCAGTTAGCATAATGTCTTCAAGTTTTTTCTCTATGTTGTATACTGAAAAATTTCCTTTTAAGCCTCAATAATTATATTTGTAAATATGTATACTTATTTTTAAAACTGTTTTATTTACTGTGGGGGAAATTGATTTTATTTTTATATATTCTTTCTTTATTTACTTGCAAGTAGAGAGAGACAGACAGAGAATGGGCAAGCCAGGGCCTCTAGCCACTGCAGATTAACGTCAAATATATGCTTCATTTTGTGCATCTGGCTTTATATGGGTTTTGGGGAATTGAACCCAAGTTACTAGGCTTTGCAGGCAAGTGCCTTAACCACTGAACCATCTCTCCAGCCCATATATTTTTTTTACATATTCTTAAGACGGAAATTTAGATAACTGGATTTTATGCCTTTCTTCTTTTCAAACGACATGCAAGAATTTTAAGTTATAATGTGACCTATAGCCACTTCTTTAATTATATCTCTTTTTTTGTGGTGCTAGGGACTGAACTAAGGGCCTTACACAGGTCAGGCAAGCATTTTACCACTGAATACACCTCCAATCCAACATTATACACATTTTCAAATTTCATGGTTCTTCATGGTTTCACTTTTGGCACATGGGTTATTTAGAGTGTATCATCTGAATTTTTAAATATTTGGAGAATTTTAGAGTGTCTGTTAATACAACTTCTAATTTAATTCTACTGTGGTCATAGAATATACTTGCTTTGATTTCAGACTTTCAATATATGTTGCTATCTGTTTTATGGCTTAGTGTCTGATCTATTGTGATGAATGTTACATGTAAAATTAAATTAATGTGCATGTCTCAGGTTCGGAAAGAATGTTCTAGCAATATCTACTAGGTCAAATTAACTATAGAATAAGAAAGAAAGGATTAATTATAGCTATTTTCTTATGGCTAGAAGCAAAATCTCCTTCATTTGCATCTGCCAGTACATGCTATAATTAAACCAGATTGAACCAGGTCCCAATGCCAGCTTGAATCAAATGTAACACTGATCTATATTTAGAGATTGTTACTGATCCAGTTTTTTTTTTCCATGGGTTCCTTGCTAAAAAGAATTGTTTATATGCATCAACATACTTTTTTGGTCACTGACAGCAAGTAAAATAAAAGATCCAAATTACTTAGCTCTGGCTCTGATTCTACATAGAGCTGTTACATTTAAATTGGCCAGAGAAAAGTCTATAGCTTCTAGATAGTACTACTTTTGTTGGTAGAAAATTTAATTTATTCATGTCTAAAATTCATGCCTTTTTAAAAAAAATTTTGGTTTTTTGTTATCTGTAAGTAGACATTTGGTTTGTTTTCACCATTTTCCTCCTTTTTTGTGCACAAGAGCAAGAGCTACCGCGAGGGTGCGTGTGAGAGAGAATTGGCACTCTGGGGCTTCAAGCCGCTATGATCGAACTGCAGATGTGTGCTCCCCCTTGTGCACATGTGTGACATTGCACGCTTGAGTCACTGTGCATCTGGCTTACATGGGACCTGGAGAGTCGAACATGGGTCCTTAGGCTTCGCAGGCAAGCACCTTCACCACTAAGCCATCTTTTTCTTTTGCTGTGTCCAGGTGGAAATTGGAAATAGGCAAAAAAGGACTTCTTAGTGCCAAGGACCCATGGAATAGACAAACACTTCCAAAGGCTTATGGCACCAAACTCTAGAGGCCAGAAACTTAAAGCTCCAGGTGCTCCCCAGAGGCTTCCTGCCCTGGCGCTGAGCTCAGTGACCAGCGGTCTTCAGCCGGTAGCAGTGGCTAACATAGAAGGGAATGTGCTCTTGAGCACTGATGGGTGTCAGGACTTGGCTCATACAGAAGCTACCATTCTAGCTGTTAGTACTGAGATACTGGCTCTTAGACTTGGTTCATCCCTGAAACCTTTCCATTGGCTGGGACCGGCAGTCTCGCATTTTTAAGTCTTCATAGCTGTCTGCCTTCTGAAGTCTTGTTTTTCTGCCTTCGCTTGTCTTCTGCCTTCCTTTGTAATCTCAACTACCTCCGACCCCCCAGTTTCTGCTTCTAGTCTCCTTATGGAACCGTGTCTTGATGCTGTTACTACTGCCACCTCAGCCATCACCTGTCATGGGCACAGTCATCTCCTCTCATTTTACCAGCTTAGCTTGTTCTACCAGTGACGAACATGACACACAGTGAGGATGGGGACACGGCCCAGTGGAAAAGGCACCATGCAAGCAAGCATGAGTTGAGACTGCTACAGATTGTATAAAAATCTGGAAGCTGTAGTGGACATCTGTAATCCCAGAGCATCTATACCTAGATGGGAACCTGAGACAGGAAGACCGGCAGAAAGCTTGTGGGAGCTAGCCTGGAGAACACAGCTGTGAGCAATGAAACGCTGCCTCAAAGAGGGTGGAAGGTGAGGGCCAACATCTGAGACTTTTCTCTTACCTCTACATCTGTTGTGATGCATAAGTGTGCACCACGTATGCATGGGTGCATGCACACACACAGATTACAAGTAGCAAGAAAAGGCCACCTGGGAGAAATCTTTTATTAGGAATAAGGTTGCAATGTCAGGAGTAATAGAGGAGGGTTTATCTCAGTGGAACAGCTTGTGTGGCATGCAACTAAAGTATTTTCTTTGCATGAAGCACAGTATATCTTCTAGTTTTACCCACCACAGGCCCTGCATAGGGACCAAGCACAACCCTTCATAAAGATCAGCGACAAGTTTAGGTTCCATCAGTCACTGGCCTCTTGCTGAGTTACTAAGGAGGGGCCCCCCATACTGAGTGAGAATAGTATGAATTATGTTCATTATGTAAATATAATGTCACTTTATCGATTCTACTGTCAATAGGCATTTGAATAGTATTGAGTAGTATATTGAGTAGTAGTAAAATAAAACACGACATTTTATAGAATGTTTTACATTGCAGGGTTAAAAATTTATGTTACATAAAATATATGCCTGCATTATGTTTGTATATATATATATTTACAAAGGTATATATTAGATACACATTGTGATGGTTGATTGTCAACTTGATTGACTCACCCAGGAGACAAAGCTCTGGTATGCCTTATGTATGTTTATGGGAGACTTTCTAGATTAGGATAATTGAGGTGAAAAGACCCACCTTAACTGTGGTAGCACTTCCTTCCTTTAGTTATTTTGAGAGGGTATTTTGTCACAGTTATGAGAAAAATAACTAATGCACATACATTGCACATTCTCTGGAAAACAGTAGGAAATATTTCCAAATAGTATTCACTAATATTACTTCTAATTTAATTTAAAAATTACCTTTCTTGTATGTGTAGTTTTAATTTTCTATAATACCTATCCATTTACTATTTAAAAATAAAATTACTGTTCACAAAATAAATGATGAATTAGCATGGCCACAAATTGCTGGCACTTAAACATACTTGAGGACTCACCATGTCAAGCTATGACACACAGCAGAGCTTCTCTTGGTGACATAAAGTCAGTACACAAATGACATCTGTTGGCTCATGCAACTGGAAGTTCACAGATCAATCTGAGCTGAATTTGCCAAAGAAATTGGCCCATCCATCCTACAATCATCCCCTCTGATTCCTACAAGAAGGGAAATCTGTTCGTCACTCATCATACTGTAGCATGTGGAGGAAGAGTAAACATACACCAAATGAATAGATCAGAACTGGGATTTTATTCCAATTCTGGCAGCAACGTTTGCTTTCTGAGTATCATTATTGTGTACTTGCTGCACATTAGGAAATGGTAGCAGAAATTTACATGGCTTAATTCCCCAATTTTATTAATTTTTTTATGAGCTATCTGAAGATGTTCCTTTACATATTTGCCACATGTACAAACTCCCAAGTTTCACTTCAGCCCCTGATTGTCTATGAACTTTTCTTTGAAGCCATTGTTTGGGGAATATGTCCACAGATTGGGCAGGCATAATTATATATGTTGCATCCTGTGATCCTTCTCTTTTTATGAACACAGATTCTTTAGAATCTATTCTAGTCATCCCAAGATGGTTTCAAAAAGCATTAACAGAAAGTATTACCAGGTATTTGGAGAATTTTTTTTTTTTACTGTCAAATATATTTGAGCAATATTGAGTTGAAATGGTTTGAAAAGGGTTTTTTTTTCTTCTTGTATGTCTAGAGTCATAAATGAATTGTGATACTCCAGATGGCCTATGATTTATTATGATGCATTTCTCAATGCATGTGAGTATGGAGACATGTGTGCATGTGTGTGTGCGCACGCATGTGTGTGTAGACTGGAAGTGGGGATTCACAGTATCTTTGTTAAGTGTTGATTTGGGACACCAAACTTCAAAGCCTACAAAGATTAGACAAAAGTCAGCATGTGTAGGCCTGGGGAAATAGAGGAATGTGGATCCCTCTGGACTGCTCAGACACTGCTCAGTTACAACTAATTGCTACTGTGATGAAATGAAGTCCCAGCAATGTCAGATCCTCTGACTTTTCAGAAGAAGAGAGAAATAGAGATTTTTATATAATGTATCCTAAGTTTTAGGTGTAATTTTTTTTAAATTCATATTTCTTTTTATTTTTCTTTGACAATTTAATACATATATGTAATGTATTTTGAACACATTTACCCCATGGCCTTCTTTTATTCCCCTCCCACTCCTGATGCACTCAACAGCACCCCCGTCTGACTTTCATGTCTTTGGTTTCTTCAGATCCTACTGAGTTTAATCAGGGGTGGGTGCTTTATCACAGGTGGGAGGTTGATTAGCGCAGCACAGACAACTGGCCAGTGACCACACCACTCAAGAAGATGACTTCCCCTCCATTAATTTGAATGCTTTTTTTTTTTTTTTTGAGGTAGGGTCTCACTCTAGCCCAGGCTGACCTGGAATTCACTATGTAGTCTCAGGGTGGCCTCGAACTCACGGTGATCCTCCTGCCTTTGCCTCCTTAGTGCTGGGATTAAAGGTGTGCACCACTATGCCTGGACTTAATTTGGATGTTTTGAATTGTGTGGACCACACACAACATGCTTGCTAAGTAGAGTGAGCCCACAGGTCAACTGTTTGCAAACCCCGAAGGCTGCAGTTTCATCCTCTACCACACAGTGCATATCTGATATGTTTCAGGGTACCATGCATTATATAAAGTGTATCATATTATATTAATAATATTATCATGTGCATAATAATAATATTAATTCATCCATCCCCAGGACCCACATAAACAGCTGGGTGGATGTGGCAATGAGTGTCTGTAACCCCAATCCCACTGGAGCAGTGACAGGCCAGCTCTGGGATCAGTAAGGGACTCTGACTCAAATGAGAGCAGGTGGGAGAGGGATGGAGCAGGACACTCCGTGTTCCACTCCAACCACCGGTAGCGAGTGCACCCTGCCCCAGGTGAGCATCTAGGGCACCATCCAGGCTCATAGACAATACAGGTTGTACAGCTGGTTCACAAGTTGGGATTCAGTCCTAGGTTGTCCCAAGTTGAAGATCAACACACAAACTGTCCTGAGACAAACTTTTCCTTCTCTTGAGGATCACTAGGGTCACTCCGAACAATGCTCCTGTCTTGAACCTCGTACATTTCCTAGCCCAGAGAAGCTGCCCAGGACATATTTGCTCATTAAAAACCATGGGTGGGGGGTGAAGATATTTTTGATTGGGGCTGGTAGTTTCAGTTTCTCTTAGATTAACATGCAACTTTTCTAGTCCAAACAATGAAAACAGAGATGCCTGTACTCCTTCCGACAGAACAGAATGCCCAAGCGTTCATTAGCGCTTCCTCTCAAGGTAGGGAGGTGGCGAGACTTTGCCGACATACTCTTTTGCCTTCCTTCTAGGTTGTCTATGCAAGGGCTCATGATCAGAGCCTTTCCATAGACTAAGAGACCTTGTGAGAGTGACTGCAAACCTAGGACATTTAGTTCCTGTAGAGTCCATGGAACAAAGCACGCAGTAGGTGCCAAAAATACTGAGAATCTTGGAATTATAGAACAATAGACAGTGAGTGCATTGGTCAGGTTCTCTAGAGGAATGAACACACACACACACACACACACACACACACACACGCGCGCGCGCGTGCGTGCATGTGGGAGCCCCAGTCCCCCCATACATGAAAGGGGATTTGCTAGATTAGTTTACAGGGTGCAGACTGGGTTGTCAAACAGTAGCAGTCTACAGGGTGGAGAGCCAGAGAATCCTTAGCTTCTCAGCCCACAAGCCCGGCTGCTTCAGCAGTCCCAATCTGGCACTGAAAGCCTGGGTGATTTCTAGAGAGCTGCTGCTGGCCTTTAGTCCGCACTGGAAGGCTGAGGAAACTCAGATCCAGCACCCACGAAGGACAGCCGAACCAGGGCAACTGCATGTACAGTTAGTGGCTCGGGCAGCCAGGCAAAGGGCTCTTTGCTCTCCTGGAGCTTCTTCATATATAGGTCACACCACAGGGAGGGCTGTCCAGACTGGGAAAGGCCCGCCTCCCTCCATCAGTCTTTCCCAGAAATGACCTCACAGACGCTGATGAGGCAGGTCTCTTACTTGATCTGTTTAAGTTGACAGTAGGATTTAACCAACACATGGAGCTGCATAAAAATTTATGTAGTACATCTCCCTTATGTTATTACCTTCCAAACCACGAACTATCACATATTATATAGGTTATAGACTAGTTTTTAGATGCAGAGTTTCTCTTTCTACTTTCTGCAAGGTGTATTGGGAATTGAAACTTTTGGGATGTATTTAAGAGATTAAAATTAAAAGAGAAAGTGAGAAAAGAATTGAGAAAAGATCCCATGGTCAGTCCTGGTCCTCTGACCCCATGACCACTGATTGTTTCCTGTGCTCAGGACATGAGAAGAGAGAGTCTGGCAGACATTACCGTGGGAATGGTGCTGTCATCACTAATCAGTTCGGTGCCTCTATTGCAGGAGATCCAAGTCATTCTCATCTGCGGCACAGTGGCTGGAGATCCTCAGATTTGACTGTTGCAAGAGCAAAGAACACTTGAGTGCTACCACATGTAGAAAGAGGCAAGAGGACTGTAAGACCCTTTTGGTTCACCTATGTTTCAGTCAGCTTCACATTGCTGGCACAGAACACCAGACCAAGAGCAGCCCATGGGAGGAAAGGGTTGATTTTGGCTTATAGACTCAAGGGGAAGCTCCATGATGGTAGGAAAAAAAGATGGCATGAGCAGAGGGTGGACATCACCCCCTGGCCCACATCAGGAGGACAATAGTAGCAGGAGATGTGCCAAACATTGGCAAGGGGAAGCTGGCTATAATACCCATAAGCCTGCCCTTAATAGTACACTGCCTCCAGAGGACCCATTTCCCAAATTGTTACCACCTGGGGACCTAGCATTCAGTTTATGGGGGACACCTGAAACAAGCCACCACAACCTACAACTGGGAGTCTGGGGCTGGAGAGATGGATTAGCAGTTGAGTTTACTCCCTGTGCAAGCATGAGTTTGAATTAACAGCTGGACATGGCCCCACTTGCCTGTAACCCTAGTCCCACAAAGGGGAACAGAAACCAGGGACCAGGCAAGCACCCAGGCTTTCAACAAACACATTCTGGCATCAAAATAAGAATAGTCAGCCGAACAATGGAATGATGTGCCCGCCATTCTGTTGTAGCTACCCCAGGCAAACCTCCCACTGCAGGCTAGCACATAGGGTGCTGAAAGGGCACATACATGTGCATACACCACACACACAAAACACAAACCAAAATAAAAACTGAAGTGTGTATATTAAATAAGGGCAGAAGTCTGTGTGTGCCCAACTGCAACCTAATTAGGATGCTGACAGCCAAGGAGAATTACCTGGCAACATGTATGAGCTATAGATTCATGTCACAAAGATAATAAAAATTGGCAAAATAATAATGGTTAAATGAAAGTGCTTAAAGTTAATGAAAATTGATGAAATAATATGTCTAAATGAAAGTATAGTACTTATCAACATTGATCAAAAACTTGGGTTATGCCCTACATGCCTTGGATACAACCCAAGCTGAACCCAATGACTGATGCCTTTGTACTCATTGTTGTACGTGTGAAGACTTGTTTCTAGCCCAAAGAGGATGGCGAAAAAATGAAACGATTTTGTTTGAGGTAGTCTCTCTCCATAGGCCGGACTGGACTCAAACTTGTGATCTTCCTGCCTCAGACTCCTGGGTGCTAATGGTGGGGTTTTATCTTTTTTTCTTTGCATGTGTATGATTGCTCATACATGTATAAGCCTGTGTGCGTGTGTGTTTGCACATGCATGTGTGTGCATGTGCCTGTGGAGGCTAGAGGGTGAACTCAAGATTACCCTCAGCAACACTATCCACCTCTTTAAAAAAGAAATCTGTCACTGGTCTGGGGATCATCAATTAGGCTAGATTTGCTGGCCAGTATCCTCCAGGAATCCTCCTGTCTCCACCTCTCCAACAATGGGATTATGATGGTTTTTACATGGGCACTCCATGAAGCTGTCTTCCTATGGGAGTTGTAATGCTTAAAATTAGTCCCCTCGAGTCTGTTGGTCTTGAGTTCATCAAAATTGAGATTAGGGCTGCAGATGTAGCTCAGTTGGTAGAGTGCTGGCCTAGCATTGCAGAGGCCCTGCATTCAGTCCCCAGCACTATGTAAACTGGGTGTGATAGCATGTTCCTGTGATCAGGAAGTAGAGGCAGGAAGATCAGGAGTTCAAGGTCATCCTCTGATTCACAAAGAGTTTGAGGTCAGTGTGGGTTACATGAGACCCTGTCTCAAAAAAAAGGAGGGTATTCTCAAGTGCCCTAATTTATTAGGTGCAAGCCCTTAAAAGAAGGTGTGTGTTTGTGTGTGTGTGTTGTGTGTGTGTGTGTGTGTGTGTGTGTGTGTGTGTGTGTAGGGTCTTTCTGGAAAAACATATGTTCCTGCTTGCTTTGAAGAAGTAAACCACCAAGAATCCTAGGACTGTAAGTCAATTATAATAAGCCAGAGAGCTTCACAGATCTTTCCCCAGTGTGACCAGCACCTTGATTGTAGTCTTGTGAGATTCTGAGCAGAATAAATCATGCCTGGATTCCTGCCCCACATAAAGGGCAAGATAACAAAGGGATAACAAGAGGGCTTAAAGCCTTTGTATTAGTTACTTGTTGCAGCAACAAAACACCCTACCAAAGCAACTCAAGCAAGAAAGGGTTTATTTTTGCTCACAGTTTGAGATAACAGTTCTTTGTGACAGGGAGGCCATTTCCACAGGAGCACGTGGCAGCTGATCACATTGCATCTGCAATCAGAAAGCCAAGGAGAAGTCATGATGCTCAGCTCACTCTCTCCTTTTCATTTAGTCTGGCACTGCAGCCCATGGAATTGTGAGGCCCACATTTGCGGTGGGTTGTCCCATATCAATTAATTTAATCCAGACTCCTTCACAGACATGTCCAGGGATTTGTCTCCTGGGTGATCTTAGATCCTGTCAAGTTGACGATATTAACTTTTATAGCCTCTAAGTTAGTACTGTTTGTTGTAAAGCAATAAAAACTACAGCTGCCCTCCCTACATACCCCATAGGGATGTTTCATGGGGGCAAAGAGTTATTTTATATTGAGTTTTGGGTGGGGGTGGACATGGTACTAATGCTTCCCAATTATCTTCCTATCTCTGATATCCAAGACACAAGAATTGGAGGACCAGTCAATATAAATGCAGTTGACAGAGATATAACTCAGCCATCTGATGATTACTGACCTTTGGGAGCATAACTATCTTGAAATCAATCCTCAATAAAAGAAGGAAAAATACCAAGGTTGTGGGGTGAAACATAAATGATTTATGTATATGATATTATGGACCCCTCCAGCCAGTCTAGGAGGTCTTATTAGCTCTAGTTAAGGATGCAGTAACGAGGACATAGAGAGCCATGTCTTCAGGCCTATTTTGCTGTAAAGAAAAGAAAAAGCATGGTTGGTTGTATACCTTTTCTTTTTTCTTTTTTTTTCCATAATTATTTCTTTATTTCTCTATTTTTATTAACGTTTTCCATGATTATAAAAAATATCCCATGGTAATGCCCTCCCTCCCTCCACTTTCCTCATTTGAAATTCCATTCTCCATCACATCCCCTCCCCATCTCAATCAGTCTCTCTTTTAGTTTGATGTCATGATCTTTTCCTCCTCTTATGATGGTTTTGTATAGGTAGTGTCAGGCACTATGAGGTAATGGACATACAGGCCATTTTATGTCTGGAGGGAGCACATTGTAAGGAGTCCTGCCCTTCCTTTGGCTCTTACATTCTTTCCGCCACCTCTTCCGCATTAGACCCTGAGCCTTGGAAGGTGTGATCGAGATGCTACTCAGTACTCCAGTCACTTCTTTCTAGCACTATGATACCTTCTGAGTCATCCCAAGGTCACTGCCATCTGAAAAGAGAAGATTCTCTACCCAAAGTGAGAGTAGCATTAATATAAGGGTATAAATATTAAGAGAAGTGCTTACTGGGCAGTTTGATAAGCATAGTATATACATTTTTCCAGACATCAGCAGATGTTACAACCCTAGGGCTCATGACTACCCCTGTTTTAAGTTTTCAGTATCAGGGATGTATTCCCTCCCATGGAGTGGGCCTCCAGTCCAATTGGAGGGCAGTTGGTTTCCACCATGATAGACGTGCCACTATTGAACCCGTTGGCTCATTTGGCCTGGCTGGCCAATTATAAGGCTTGCAGTGTCCACTGTTGAGTATCTTCACTGGTGGTATCTCTTTCTGCCATTGAGCTACATGTAGAATGGCTTCTTCCAGCTTTCTGTCAGCTGGTCTACATGGAGGAGGTTATCAGCTCAGTTCCAACAGGATTTCTCAGTGGCCTTGCAGCCCAAGTTTGTGGAGTCTTCAGCAATAGGGTCTTGCCATCTATTCCTGGTGGGAAACCAAGGGCCTCGGCAATGGCCTATAATGTTTTGGGGGCATCAGGGACCTCTCTGGCCAACAACTCACTGGAGGTATCCCATCCCTGGCACTGAAAATTTTCTAACAATGATCTATGGCTCCTGAGTGTTCCATTGTCCAAAACTGGAGGATTCCATATGATTTATTTGCATCCTCTTAGATTTTGATTAGCCCTCCCTCCACCTTTTCTTTACTCAATCTCTTCCCCTGACCTCACTTTGGGCCTTTTCACCCCCGTTAATCTATTCTTCTACTTACATATATACAATACCAACCTATTAAGTACCCTCCTCCCTTCCTTTCTCTTCCCTTTATATCTCCTTTTTAACTTACTGGCCTCTGCTACTGAGTTTTTTCCTTCTCACACAGAAGTCCAATCATCTGTAGCTAGGATCCACATATGAGGGAGAACATGTGGCATTGGCTTTCTGGGCCTGGGTTACCTCACTGTATACCTTTTCTTATTTGTGTGTGTGTGTGTGTGAGAGAGAGAGAGAGAGAGAGAGAAGCCCCCAGCCACTGCAATCGAACTCCATACACATGCCCCCCCTTGTGAACATGTGTGACATTGTGCGATTGAGTCACTGTGCATCTGGCTTATGTGGGATCTGGAGAGTTGAATATGAGTCCGTAGGTTTTGCAGGCAAGCGCCTTAACTGCTAAGCCATCTCTCCAGCCCTGGTTGTATTCCTTTTAAATATCTAACTGGCCCACTCAAACATTGTTACCTCTTTAGGCGACTGTACTTTACTTTTGTGTGATGACATAGTTTTCTGTTACTGTGCTGACAGAATCCATTTTCCTGTCATAGGAGTGGGGGGAGGGGAAAAGGTTCTTTCTGGCTCTTGGTTGGAAGTTGCATTCAGTGGCTATGGACTCTGCAGTTCCTAAATGTCATTCACTGTTACCAGATGTCACCTGCAGTTTCCTGCCATGCAGAATTTTGCAACTTGGCAGTTTACTTCATCAAGCCAGCCCAGTAGGGTCGTATGTGAGGGAGTCTTACCGGATAGAGTGATATCCTATCACCCTTACCATATCCTATTGGCTGGAAGCAAATGCCAACCCTTAAGGTGTCACACAGAGCTGGCTGGGGTTCTTTGACTCCATTTGGGTAGAAGTCATTTATAGGAAAAGAGGCAGTTTCTTAGCGTTGATGCCCTGAGTTCAGAGACTTATAGATGGCTTCCCGCCTCTCCCTGCCCACTGAGAACTAGAGGCTTAAACACCAAGCTTTGAAAGTCCAAGCTGTGCTGGAGAGATGGCTCAGTGCTTAAAAGCGCTTGCTTACAACACCTGACAGTCTGAGTTCAATCCCCCAGGACTCACGTAAAGACAGATGCACAAACTACACATGTATCTCTGAGTTCATTTGCAGGAGCAAGAGGCCTGGTGTGCCCATCCTTATTCTCTCTGTGTCTCTCTCAAACAAACAAATAAAAATATTAAAGAAGTCCAAGGCTTATTGGTTGTAGATGCTCAATGTAGGGTTTTCTCACACTGTACTTAGAATTTCAGTATGCGGAGGCTAGAGTTACAGTTCTTGAGGTTTGTATGTGAGGACCCTTTGCTTTTTTAACTCTTGGCAGCTCTCTCTCTCTCTCTCTCTCTCTGTGTGTGTGTGTGTGTGGTATGCATGTTTATTTCTCCACAGAACTACTTATTCACTAGCCTGCAATGGCTGGACTGGAATGTCGGGGTCCCTCTCTATTGGCTGTTTTTATTTGAGTCTTTTGCTGATACCTGAGTTTTTTTATTTTTTTCCTTCTGTGATTCTTGCATCTCTCCTCCTCTAAGGGACTGGGGTTACAGACATGTGTGGCCACGCCCAGCCTTTTATACAAGCCTGGGGGATGAGACCTCCTCAGGTCCTCATGCTTGCATGGGAAGTGCTCTTAACTATTGAGGTATCTCTCCCACTCAACTTTTAAAATTCTTTTTTTTTATTAATTAGTTTTGCACTCAGCGAATACAGTCAGTTTGGTACCATTATTTGGCTCATCCGTGACCTACCCACTACCTTTGGCCCCTCATTGTATATGGGTCATGCATTCTGGAGTCAGCCCACAGTTATGGGTAGGATACATATCTGTATATCATGACCCAACATGTGGCTCTGACATTCTTTCTGCCCACTCTTCTGCAAAATTTCCCAGAGCCATGTTGGGTTCATTTTTGGTCTGCTTCAGTGATGAGGTGTTGGGGGCCTCTGGGTCTCTGGATCTCTGATTTGGTAGGAGTTGATTTTTCTCTGTGTTGATCTCCTTCACCCTTGTGCTGGTACCCAGTTCACCAAGAAAACAGCACCCTTGCTTGTTTTGCCAGTTGTTCTTAGTTTCATCCAGGGCCCTTTTGAGGTATGATGGGGTGGCTCTCTCCTTAGGATCTACATCTATCTGAAAAAGAGAAGCAGATTCTCCAGTGGAGAGTAAGTTAGCACCAGACAAATGGGATAACCCTTACTTTTTTATAGAGAATTTAATAGGTGTAGGCCCTCTTGTAGCCCATGATTGATGGTAGCTTGATATTGGCGAGTGGGCTTATGTTTGGATATGATTCTGACTTGTTTCCCAGCTCTAGCTATGCATCCTGTACCACTGAGGGGATCAGTTAGCCGAATCAAGAGCAGTTGGTTTCCCACCATGGCTGTGTGCCACTATTGCACTTGTGTGAGCATCACAACAGGTTATTTGCTGCTAAGTAGGTGAGACCATGAGTTGCTTGGACAGATATTGGTCATTTTCCCCCCAGTCGCCCATGTAGCACCTTCTGGCACTAGACACGCTGACTGTCTGGGGACTGACTCTCTTCCAGCTTCCAGCCATGCCATTCTAATTTGCATGTCAATCACATAAAGTGTCTTCAGCAGTAGGGTCTTACCACTAACCTTTGGTGGGTCATCAAGTACTCTGACAGAAGTTTGTCTTTCTTTTAGGAAACCTTGTAGGTCTCTCTGATCAAAAGCTCATTGTGGATGATAGCTACATGCTGGTACTGGGAGTTACAGGTCAGTGCCCACTAAGAAAAGGAAGAAAAAGATAATTAATTGTATTAGTCAGGGTTCTCTAGAGGAACAGAACTGCTAGAATGAATTATTTTAAAAAGGGGATTTATTGGATCAGCTTACAGTAGTCCAATAGCAGTTCCAGGCCCGAGAATCACCGAACCTGGTAGTAGCTCAGTCCTTGTGGCCAGATGCCTCAGCAGTCCCGACCCAGCCCTGCAGATGGTGCTGGAAAGCCTGGAGGCTTCCTGAGGAGGTGCTGGGTTTCGATCCACGGGGGTCTTCCATTGATGCTGGTCTTTCGTCCGCACTGGTCTTCAATCCATGCTGGAAGGTAGCAAGCAGCTCCTGCAGCCAAATGGAAGGAAGGAAGGAAGGAAGGAAGGAAGGAAGGAAGGAAGGAAGGGACTCTTTTTACCCAGAGCTTCCTTGTATCAAGTCCCCCTCTGGGCGGGGCTGCCCATTCTGGGGGAAGGGCTCACCCTGGGGGAAAGACTTCCTCCTTTAGTTGATCCTTCCTAGAAGCAACCTGTGGATTACTAAACAGATCAAGTTGACAACACCTTAACTATCACACTAATATAAAAGAGATAGAGAGAAGAGAGAGAGGGGGGAGAGAGGGGATGTAGAAGATTAAGGTCAGTCTTCATCATACCCTCTCCAGTGTCTTCTGGGTCAGGTGTTCCCTCTGAGGGCCTGGTGAAGGTTCATAAAAACAGCATGGTACTGGCATGAAAATAGGAGTATAGATCAATGGAATAGACTTGAGGACCCGGACTTTGGGTCAAGCAACTATAGCTACTTGATATTTGACAAAGGCCCTAACAATATATGCTGGATAAAAGATAGCATCTTCAACAAATGGTGCTGGACAAACTGGATAACTATATGCAGGAAATTGAAACTTGATCCACACATTTCGCCATGCACTACACTCAAGTCCAAATGGATCAAAGACCTCAATATAAGACCAGAAACTCGACTAGTACTGGAAGAAAAGTTAGGAAGTACTTTCCATGATATAGGAATGGGAAAAGACTTCCTGAACAAAACCTCAGTAGCTCACGATCTTAAACAGTCACCCAACCAACGGGATCACATGAAGCTGAAGAGTTTCTTTACAGACAAGCATACAATAAGCAAAGCCAATAGGTTACCCACAGAATGGGAGAAAATATTTGCAGGTTATCCAGCAGACAGAGGCCTAATCTCTAGAATCTACAAAGAACTCAAAAATCTAAACAGTAAAAGGGTAAACACCCCACTCACAAAATGGGGCAAAGAGCTCAACAGGCAGTTCACAGAGGAAGAAATACAAATGGTAAACACGCACTTAAGAAAATGTTCATCATCCCTAAATATCAGGGAAATGCAAGTTAAAACAACAATGAGATTCTACCTTACCACAGTAGGGATAGCAAACATCAAAAAACCAAATGAATATAAATGCTGGTGAGGATGTGGAGAAGTAGGAACACTCATTCACTGTTGGTGGGAATGTAAGATGGTACACCCACTTTGGAAAGCAATCTAGAGACTCCTGAAAAAGCTGACTATAGAGATACCTACAGACCCAGTTATTCCCTTACTGGGCATTTACCCTAAAACCTTCAAACCACAGGCCAGAGAGATTTGCTCAACCATGTTTGTAGTGGCTCAGTTCATAATAGCTAAGAGCTGGACTCAACCCAGATGTCCATCACTAGAAGAATGGATAACTAAGATGTGGTATATCTACCTAATGGAATTCTATACAGCAGTAAGAAAAAATGACACAATGAAATTTGAGGGGAAATGGTTGAACCTGGAACAGATCATTCTCAGTGAACTTACCCAATCACAGAAAAAAAATCGCCACATAGTCTCACTCATCTACAGCACCTAACCTGAATTTACCCAAGATGCCTTACAAACCCAGCAAGCTTCTCATGGAGTAAACAATGGGATGGGTGGGGAGGGAGGGGAGGAAAAGGGGTGTGTGGGAAATACAAATGTAGATCCAAACTGGCAATGGTACCATAAAATTCTATATCCTTAAAATTCTTTTTATTGGCCATTGTTTGCAGTTCTCTAGTCTCAGCTCCCACCTTGGCTCTTCACAACTTCTCTTCTGTAGTCTTAGCTTATTGCACGTTTGGCCCTTGGTGTTACAGCTTAGAGCGTTAGGTGGCAGGGCCTGAGCTCTTGGTCGTTCTCTGGAACTTTCTATCTGATTTCTTTCTGTCACTTCTGGGTCTCGTCTATTTTCTTGTGTCCAGTCCAGCCTGCTCCACCCATGATAAAGAACACAGGCAGCCAGGACGACTGTTGGGGTAAGACTTTGTTGGGGCTTAATATTTCAGCACTGGGGATAAAAGCCTTTCAGACTAAGGTGACAAACCTCCCAGGCCAGAATGACAGTTTATTTATGCAGCCAGAAGAGGGATATGGCACACTTGTTCTTGGGTTGTCATTCCACCAGACACAGCCTTGCTCATTCACAGCTTCCAGTTACACGAATCACAAGCTTTACGTAAGGGCCAGTCACAAGCCTCACATAGCTAAAGCCTCTTTTCAGGCAAATTTGTTGAGAAATGTTATTACAGCAGGCGTGTGTGTGCACACACGTGTGCCACTAGGAGATCATGGTTTAATTAAAGCTTCCTGGTGCTGGTGCCAACCTGAGCGAGGAGCAAGGCCTCCGAAGGCCGACACCTGTGGCCTCGGCAATGTTCACGCTCACAGTGTGTGCGGCAGCCAGGCTTCCATAATGACAGTCTGGCTCGTTGCTAAACGAAGAGGCTGCTTGGCTGGCAGCTCCCTGCTCAAGGCTGTGGGGCACAAGGGAAGGGTCTGGCCGCTGTCAATTAGTGGGTCAAATTAGACCAACCTGTAGCAGTTTAGCTTATTTGCAGGAAAAGCAAACATTAAGGAGTGATTAAAATACAGTCCTAATATCGTTCTTTTAGAAATATTTTTATTTATTTCTGTGTGTGTGTGTGTGTGTGTGCGCACCCCACCCTCCCCCTTTCCCCCTTTCCCCCTTTCCCCCAGATCTCTTGCCACTGCAAACAAATATTGACCTGGGTTGGCAGGCTTATATAAGCGAACACCTTTAACCACTGAGCTGTCTCCCCAGCCCCTATTACTATCATTCTTAACATGGTTTGGCAGTGCTTAACTCCTAGCATAATACCTTTAGGGAGAGCTGGGCCCTTTAATCGGTTTTTATCTTGTGGCTCTTATTAAGTTCTTTACTGAGGCCTCCTTGAGTAGGACATTGACTCTGATGTTCACAGTATTGTTTCCTGCTCCTTGTCATAGCTAGGATCACTATGGTTTGGTTGCAGTTTTTGATGGTAGCTTGTTATCAGCAAAGGGAGCAGTAGTCTACATAAGGCAGAAAGCCCATTCTCAGATGTTTTCAGAGTTTACCCACTTGATCTTCCTGTTAAATGTAACCCAAAACGTAAGATATTGATATCTGAACACAATTCTTTCTGATAGCTTAGGGATGCACTGTTATGCATGCTGGCCAGGTGGATTTGAGGGGGTCAGACAAGGAGGCTAGAGGAAGAGGCTCCTACAGAAAACATAGGAAGAACAGACCAATTTTTGGGTGATGCTACGAAGGCTTAAATCCTTCAACCTGGAGACATAAAGTCCAAATTAATTTGTATGATTGCTTCCTTGTCAATGAAAAATGCTTGAATGTAGACAGGCAGGTGTTTCACCTGAACTGCTGATTAAAACACTGTTTTTTTTTAATTAATCCTCTGTCTTCATTTGAGTGTGTAGGGTTTTATTATTATTGTTATTATTTTGGCCAGGCACATATAGCAATGCATTCAGCATGTAAAACTCATTATTTGCATGTTTCTAAGGTGAGGCTTCCAAAAGCCCTCAGAAGGCAAGGGTGGAAGAAAGGGAAGAATCTGGGGTTTTAGAAAAAGATGTTGGATTGCATCCTAGCCTGCCACTCTGTGTCACTGAGAACATAATTCTCTCATCTTTGAGCTTCAGATCCTTTGTCAAATGCACTCGATAATGCCCAAAGTGGGTAACTGTGGAGGAGCTCATAAAGTCCAAGAGCTGTATGAATTAGGTACCACTGGTAGAGTTTTCATTGACACTTTGGGTAACATGAAGGTATGTGCTTAATCTGACAATGGCAATATAAAATACCAAAAAGCTTTTTCTTAGACTCCAGAGTGCTAGGCAGTAGGGCATTGATTTACCCCAATGTAATAATGCTTATGTCTCTTGCATCTTGTGTTTGATAAGATTTCTGCAGTACTCTGCAAGGCTGTACACAAAAATGTAATAAACAGACCAAAGAGAAATCACCACAAATTTGTAATGAGGAAACGGGTGCTGTTTAGAGCATAAACCTTTACTTGTTGGTATGTAAAAATTACATGCAGTTACTGAAGAAAGCAATGTATAACATGATGGTTTTTATCATGAGATGTGAATATGATTTTTTTTCCAATTTCCAGAGAATTTCCCCTTTTAATACTAGAATAAAGAGCATTCCCAGAATAAAAGCTGAGAGCTCTAACTGCTGTTTTGTCATTGGATCAGGGGACTTCTTGATAGTTGAAGGGAGAATTCTCTAATATGCCTTCCCCTGTTTTTGTTCTACTTTCTGCTGAATTTGGACCCAGAAAAGCCATGGATTTCTCTGTCTATGGATACAGCCTATTTCAGCACACATTAAAGAATTCAGCCTAGAGAAAAGAGCGAGATGATAGAAAATCCCATTAGGACCATTTTCTTCATTCCTGTATGCATGAGTGTGGGATGCTCCTGCCTGCTCATCCTTGGTGACTTTGTCCGGTTGATTTTTAAATAACTTGCATGATTGGTCTCTTATTTCTCCTGGGAATTCACTGTACCATGTAATGGAGCAGGTTCCTAGGCTGTTCTTCTTGAGATAATCATACTGCAGTGTACAATTTCTTCATAGATTTCTCTTTATTCAATTTTACTTCTATGAAGAAATCAATGACAATAGAGGGAGAGAGAGAAGGGAAAAATGGAAGATGAGCAGGGAAGGAGTAGCTGTTGGCTGATGAGAGGAGGGGAGGGGACAGGCTGCACCAGGATATGCTAGCAACAGGGACTAGCTGAAGGGACATGGTCCTCACAATGGATCTGAGGGGGCAGCAGCAGCCAAGCGTTCAGTTTTGAGCTATCCCCAAGCTGAAGTGAGCTTCAAGATGCTGATTCAGGAACCTCTATGGATTTGGGCATTGTTTATGCTGCAAACATCAAATTAAGATTTGGAATCCATTTTTTAAAACTCCATATTGGCCTGTATAACACAGGTTTGAATGACAGTGCTTGGGGCCTGGAGAAGAATGGCAAGGAAGATTTACTGTCCTCCACACTATGACTCAACTATCGCTATTCCCCCGAGACTCACCTATCCCTTCTTCCCTAGTTCACACCCGATGATGCTCCACCATTGAATGCTAGCTTGCAAAATCAGGGATTTCTGAAGGAAGCACAAGAGGGCAGGCTTGTAGCACCCAGCAGACAGCCTCCAGAGCCCGGAAGCAGAGCCTTCGGTGCGTTTGCTTCCTGCCTGGGTCGTCAAGTGCTGAGCTGGACGATGGAAGTGAAAGGGTGAAGGTGTCACATGACAGTTTAAGGATTCTCTTGTAAAAAGTCATTCATGAGTTCAAAAGACATTTAAATAGCAACTTTTCCCCCATTACCAGCCAAAGGTGAGCATACTTTAAACATATAAGCCTGGCTTTACTTTTTATTGTGACTGGATCCCAAAGCCAGTGGCTTGTCTCTCCCTCTGTGATTTGCTATTGATCTCAGAACAAAATTAAAAGTTGTCCACGTGAGCTCACAGGCCCTGCCTGATCTGTTCCTTGCTTGGTTGTATTTATGTGTGGCTAGTGCTGCCTTGCATTCTGCCTGCATTGACCACTGCCTACTTCCTCACAATGTGTCACCTTCGCTTTGCTTTGGGGTCCCCATATGCTACCAACCTGTTTCTCTCCCCCCTTTCTCTAAACTCCAATTACCTGTTACATTGTTCTCTAATCAACTTATCTCCAGGGAATGCTTCACTCTGACAATCTCTGCTTCCAGACTAGGTCAGGCCCCTGCCATAAGCTTCACATGGCTTTGCCCCCAGAGCAGGTGTATCAAACACACACTGATACACACATTCGGGTGCCCATTCCACTGGCTGTAAACTCCACATGGAAAGAGACCCTGTCTGTTGTGCTCTCCACTGCATCCCAGAGCCTTGTGCACAATGGAAACTCACCCTTCCAGCAGGAAAAGTGCTCCTGTAGGCTATGGCCCATGCTATTGACAGTAGGGTGTGATCCTTTGGGAACACTTAGAAATTCTAGTAGGCAGAAGCCTGTGGTAGTTGTCTGCAATGAGAACAACGAGCAGGTCTGGTTTAGGTTGAGCCAAGGGTGCCTTTGCCACCTGGAAACTAGTTGGTTGCCAGCTTGAATCATCAAAACAACATGCCAAAGCTCTCACAAGTGCCTCCTGGTGGGCTTCTGGGTTTACAAACACAAGTTCAGAGATACATGCTCCTCTGTGCAGTTAAAGCATGTTTACAAAGTAATTACCAAACTCCTGGGTATTGAGTGTGCTTTCCCTAATTTCTTAGGGAAGTATTTAAGTATGTTTTCCCCCTTACTTAAATTGCCAGCTCACTGAGAAGCGAGCACCTCTTTGTTTCTTCACAGCATCTGGTGCACTGTTAAATAACGCTTACAATAATACTTAAGGATAACAACCGTAGCATATGTCTTAGGAAAATTAAGAGGCTCTTAGAGAACCTTCCTATTTTTCTTATCTAGTGTGGCACTCGCTGGGGTGTTTGAGTGCAAGGTAAACATGGGTGAGAAGAGTGAAGAGCCTCGGTGGCCTCACAGAGATGTGCTGCAGATCATCAATTATCCAGGAGCTGAGCCGCACAAAGGGAACTGAAATAGAAAGCGTGGTGGTTTCCAGAGCACTGAGACACACGACTAAGCTGGGAATAACTGGGAGGAAGTGGGTTGTTCCTGAGGCCTTATTAGGGAAAAAGGTCATGAAAGCACAGACAAAATGGTGTTAAGGACCTTGAGGGGAAGACCTGGGCTGGGAAAGTGTCCATACAGCCCGGGGTGCCTTCTCCTTCATGTGGTGCTAAGGGTGAGCTGCAAGCGTACTTCGCACCACTCTGCTGGTCCCAGGTCACACAAGGAAGTTGCACTGAACCTGGACCTCATATTCCCAACTTTTACAATAAGTTCCGAGGAGGAGCAGGAAGAAACACAATTAACCAGTCGTGGATGATAATATAATGGCCCAGACTCAACCAAGAGGGTGAAGCCAGTTGGGCCCAATAGGAGACAATTCGTTAAGGCAGAAAGGCCAGGACCTCATTTTGAAGTGAAGTTCTTCTCCTTCATCCCGTCCCAGGGCTTTCCTCTCTTTGGGCTCTATCTGCTCCCATGGTCTGCATTACTTTCCCAGCACTGAACTTTCATGTTTCTGCTGGTCACTATCATGAACGTGGCTGTGCAGTGAGGTTAAGGAGTCAGTGGTCCATTTCCCTCCACCATCCTGGCCACCTCTGTGCATGGTCCAGAAGTGACTGTTGAGGAGTCTTATATCTGACTGACCACTTGGTCTTCCCTGCATTCAGGTCACACCTGTAAAAACCATGCGGCCAACTCTACCAATCTCTCCTGATGGCATTTGGTTCTAATGCTGACATCCCAGCTGAATAGTTCTACATTTTCACACCTAACTGATTGCTTGGAACCTTAGAAACCATAGCATTTCTCTCAGAATCAAACTACAATTGTATGAATTTCCTTTACTTTTACTTTTTCCCTCAATGTTCTGGGGAATGATACAGTTATTTAGATAAACACTCGCTATTGGCACAGACAGCTCAGTGTCTTAGCTTGTTTTGTGTTGGGACAACAGATTGGGTTTTCAGCTGGAAACCCAGAAGGAGCTAGCATCTGGTTAGCACAGTCTTGCTGCATCATTCCATGGTGAAAGGTTCTAAGAGGTTGAGAGGAGTTGAGTGAGATAGGGAGCTCAACACAACTCTACAACAAACTCTCTCCCTTCATAGTAAGCATGAATCCTTTCATGAGGGCACTGCCCTGGTGACCCATTCACTACTTAAAAAAATGTTTATTTTAATTTTATTTTGAGAGAAAGAGAGAGAGGGAGAGAGAGAGGGGGGAGAGAGAGAGAGCGAGAGAGCGAGTGAGAGAGAGAGAGAATGGGTGTGCCAGGACCTCTAGCCACTGCAAACTCCAGATGCAAGTGCCACCTTGTGCATCTGGCTTATATGGGTCCTGGGGAATTGAACCTGGGTCCTTAGGTTTTGCTAAGCCATCTCTCCAGGCCCCCATTCACTTCTTAAAGCTACCTCCTCTCAGCATTGCTGCCTCTCAACACTACTGCTGTGGGGATTAACTTGGGGGCACCTACAAAACAATAGCTTCTATTTTTATGCGCTTTGACTAGCCTCCAGCTGGGTGCTCCTGAATGCTTGGGACACTGTAGGTGGTCAGGGACAGCCCTTGAGCTTCCTTGTTAGTCTTTGCAAACATCACCGTTTTAAAGACCTCTGAGCTCAGTGGAGTAATGTCTTTGTTCGTCCTGCTATCTAAGATAAATCTATAATTATGCTGGATCTAATACACTTTGATTTAAAAACTTAGGTACATAACTACGCCCAAGATACAGTAGAAAAAAATTCAGATTCTTTCCTCATTCTTAAACTGAACATTTGACAGGAAGCCAACCAAGAGGCCATTGTGGCATCTTCAATTTCACCTAGGATAACAGAATGGGAGATGAAGTGAAATGGATTTTGAGCTATGCTTTGCTACCTTGCCAAGTGACCTTGAAACAGTATCTCAATTGTTTTGTGGACATTGTTTTTCATCTATAAAATGGAAGCATTACATTAAACAGACCAATTCTAAGGTCTTCCTGGCACTAACATTCGAGGCAAGCAGCACACAAACCTGGTAGGCATGTAGTGAGATGAAACTATGCTAGTAAGTAAGGGTAAGGGATCTGGCTATAACATATGCAAAGATCATTAGAACTTGCCGTAACCACAAAGTAATTCCCTTTGTTTTCTCCTGAGAAGCAGACCCTCACCTCTGGGGTTCCTATAAGCAAAGCTATTATTCCAAGCAAATAAACAAGAAAACAGCAGGAGAGGCAGAGGTGTACCTACTCTGCATAGTAAGCTTACAGTAGCGCCAAGCACTTTGCACATGCAATTTTCACAACTCTATAAAGTAGATACTATACTGACTACTTAACAGATGAGACAACTGAAGCCTAGGAAAATTAATGAAGATCAAGCGAACTGCCCAAGCTGACAAGACACACAATAAATAAATTGTGCATTTCTGATTCAAATTCAATTCTGTCTGGTTTCAATATTTCTACACTAAAACCCTCTCTTTTAAAATATTTTATTTTTTTATTTATTTGAGAGAGAGAAAGAGAGAGAGAGAGAGAGAGAGAGAGGCAGAAAGAGAATGAGCATGCCAGGGCCTCCAGTCACTGCAAACGAACTCCAGATGCATGCATCCCCTTGTGCATCTGGCTTACGTGGGTCCTGGGGAATCGAACCAGGGTCCTTAGGCTTCGCAGACAAACGCCTTAACCACTAAGCCATTTCCCCAGCCCTCACTCTCTCTTGTAATCAAAATACTATAAAACAATCTAGTAAATTCTATACCCTCAACTTGAATTTACTGAAAACATTAAGGCAAGTAATTCCATAAAGAATTCCAAATGATTGGCAAGAGGTGAGCATTGTTGCCTCATTTTTCTTATAAGTGAGCCTCCTGGAGAAAATGATAATTTAAGAGCCTTTTCCCAGTTTCCATGACATTCCTGCCTCATTACTGCTGAGGGATGTTTCTTTCCAGTCATCACCATCATCATTAATATCATTTGGGGATGACTTTGTTCCTCACTGGTTCTGGTAGTGGAAGGTGTCCCCGGGGTGGTGACCATGCTGGAAGACGATATGGAATGTTGAGGAGGTAGGGCTTGGCAGAAGGCTCTTGGTTCACTGGGCAATGCCCTCAGAAAGGAGACTGTAGGAGCCCAGTTTGCTCTTTGGCTTCTTCTTCCTCCTCCTCTACCTCCTTTTCTTCTTTTTCTTCACCTCGTTCACTTTTATTTTACTTATTTTTCTAAATTAGCATCCAAAAGAAAAGGTTTTTATTGTGACCTCTAGGATTCCCCTTTCTGCTTTCATGTCACATGTGTTTTATCACTCCCTCTGTATTCTCAAAACTTCCTTTTCCCTTTTGTGGTCCCCTTGCCAGTTTTGACCTAGTCCCACATTCACAGTCACATACATACACATATATAAAAATTCAAAGTGAAGCTGGGTGTGGTGGCACACACCTTTAATCCCAGCACTTGGGAGGCAGAGGTAGGAGGATTGCCATGAGTTCAAGGCCACCCTGAGACTACATAGTGAATTCCAGGTCAGCCTGAGCTAGAGTGAGACCCTACCTTGAAAAACCAAAAAAAAAAAAAAAAAAAAAAAAAAAAGTCAAGCTGGAGAGATGCTCAGTTAAGGCCCTTTCCTGAAAAGCCTAATGCCCCAGGTTTGATTCCCAGTACCTACATAAAGCCAGATGCACAAAGCAGCACACGTATCTAGAATATGTTTGCAGTGGCTAGAGGCCCTGACATGCCCATTCTTTTTCTCTGTATCTCTTCTCTGTCTCTCTCTGCTTTAAACAAATATTAAAAAATTAAAAGTCTAGCTTACTTCTTGGGACATGAGCTCTTCTTCCCAAGCATATACACTTTTGTTGTGACCCCATCTGTTGCTAGGTCCTCAACAGAGGTCAGACCACTAGAGACCCATCCAGTCTTGACTTTATGTAATTGAGCTAAATGGATCTCTTTTCTTTATAAAGTTAGCTTGCTTTATGCATTTTACTATAGCAGTGGAAAATAGACGAATGCAATCACTGCCGCCCTCCTGTGTGAAGTGAGGTCTTTGAGCTGTGAAACTGTCCTCCTCATATTGTGGACAAACGCAGAGAGGTTTAACTTCAGTCTGTGATTGAAGTTGTCAGGTGAATGAGGAAGTGATTCACTGCAGGAGGAAGAGCTGGGAAAAAGGCACATTCTATAGCCTCCTTCCTCTAAGTGTGTAAAGCAGAGCCCCCAGCAAGTTCCCCAGGAAGTACCTTCCTTCTGTCCCTCACTTTCATTCCTTCCCAGATTCTGGCTTGCCCAGAGAGCACATGGTTCTGTAAGATACTGCAGCAAAACACCGCATCCCTAGAGACTCTTGGGCCTTCTACTTAGTAGCTAGGTTTAGAACAATTCAGACACTCATCATGTGTAGAGAGCTTCAGAATTCCCCAAGGACTCATGAAGACAGACTGTTGGATCCAACTCCCAGTGTTTCTTATCCAGAGGTGCTAGGGTGGAACTCCTACCTTGCATTTCCCACAGATTCTCAGGTAGTGTTGAGGACCACTGGTATGCTAAGTAAAGGACCTGTTGGCTCATTAGATGTAAAGAGGACTGTGGAAGTTTTATGTAAGGCTGTTAGAAGAGAATTAGATGTACCTTCTTCCACCCATGGAGTAGCTCTGGCCAAGAGGGAAACAGTCGTGCTCATATCAGGCGACAAATCACATGATAGCATCACTGTTCTGCAGTGTACCCCTTCCTGGGTCACAGTACCTCTGCAGCATGCCTCAGAATTACTCCCAATTCTTCCCTATTTCCATTCTTAACTCAGCCCTTACCTGACACTTAAACCATTGAAGGTTGTTGAGATTGAGCCAAGTTGGTTGCCTGACTAGTACGAAGTATAGAATGTTTTACCCCTCACACTTAAAAAATTGAGAACTTTTCTCACTGTGTACTTGCAAAACTTTGCTGTTTTTCTTCTGTATATATATAAATATCATAAAGGTGCACTTTACTGGTTCTATCTCGATATCTGTTCATAGAAGTGAATGATATTTTCAAAGTTTACTTTAATCTATAAAGTAAATTCTTCTCTCTTTCATTCATACACACACACACACACACACACACATCAACAAGACTAAATTAATGAGCTAATTCTGGGCCTATAGAAAAGGATTCAGTGAACACTTACCTGATTGTTTATATTCAAAGAAGCAAAGGGTGTCTGTTTTGTAGCTTCCTGAATTGGATTCAGAGGGATGCAGTACATTCTCCATCCCCGGGACAAGGATTCTTACTGGTCCCACTTGGGCCATGGACTGAACTAATTCCATCATTTGCTCTTGATTCTTTGCTGCCTTCTCAAAGAGCTATACACACATAATCTTTGCATGGTCTCATGGTGGACATAGGGCAATGCGACATGATGTTGGGAGAATGGAAACTCATTGTATGGACTGGTGAAAGCTTTGTAAAATTATTGCTAATGGATTCCAAAAATCAGAAAGTGGTTTTTTAAAATTTTGTTTATTATTTGAGAGCAACAGACAGAGGGAGAAAGAAGCAGAGAGAGAGACACACAGAGAGAGAGTGGGTGCGCCAGGGCCTCCAGCCACTGCAAACGAACTCCAGATGCATGTGCCCCCTTGTGCATCTGGCTAATGTGGGTCCTGGGGAATCAAGCCTCCAACTGGGGACTTAGGCTTCACAGGCAAGCGCTTAACCACTAAGCCATCTCTCCAGCCCCAGAAAGTGTTTCTTAATGAAGTGGAAGCTGCACTTCTGAGCTGTGTTATCAGCTGAATTTGAGAAAGTGGCATATGAAAGAGGTCAGAATTATGAACGTTTACAAAAAATTTCAGATAGACACATGTATTGTGAGATAGAGATCCCAGAGATTCTGGTACCTAAAGGATTGGAAAGTGAGACTTATTTGATTTTGCACAGTTGTGGCCATTAAATTACAGTGTTAGCTGAGGCCAAGTTCAGAGCACTTCCATTAAAACATAGTCTCCAAGCAAATAACCCTCATAGCTTCTGTCAATACCTTTGAAAAGACTAACGGATTCAGTAGATGCTAGTAGCTAGACAAAAGTATCACTAGAAATGCCTGGGATGTGGTCTGTATGGAGTGGAGGACACTGGTACCCCTCTCAGATTCCCTTGACCAGGCAGGTGCCCTCGTCCCTCAGCTGCTTCAGGTGTTGGCTCGAAATGACTCACACCTGTACTCTTTCCTGTGTTTACCCATAGGTGACTAGACCTGTCCTGATGACCCTGCCACCCACGCCTCTCATCATTTGGTAGCCTTTCCACAAGGAATTCTCAATGGTTTTAAAACTAGATGAAGGAGACAGAGTGCTTCATGGGACGGCAAGGCAGCTCTTAACATGAAATGGTCAATGCAATGTGGAAATATGGCTGTGACCTACACATTACTTTCTAGAATATATTTAACCCTAGTAAGGCAGTTGTGGAGAATCTAAGCAACTTTACTCCCTAGGATGTGTATAAAAAATACCTACATTTTGAGGATCATCCTTCCTTCCATTTTCCCTGATATTTTTACTGCTATGAATGAGAATAAGAGAAGTGCTGAATATTGCATTATACAGAAGTCTTACTACAAAGCCGGTTCACAAAGCTCCATGAGTGTAACAAAAGGGGACTGATAAGAATAGCAAGAAAGGCGAGTCATTACTGCCCAAAATATCTTGACAGGTGAATGCCGCTGACCTTCCGAGGCAGAGCTCTGACACACTGCAAAAGGAGACGCAGCCCTTTGAGAAGACGCGCAGCCTCCTTCACTCCGAAGCAGGCGCCTTTCGGTTCTCACCGTGCCACAGGCTGGCGGCCCTGCGCTCTGTCACTCTTTTCCTCTCAGTGGCAATCAGCATGGAGAAATGCCATTCCTCTTAGGATGCGCCCGAGCAAGGACTCTCCAAGGCCTTTCCAGTCTGGTTCCTGCTGACACAGCTCTCCAGCCTTCAATCCCATGAAACACCCCGCTTCCCGGCACCTGGGTGTCATCTTCATGTTTTCTTGGTTCACTTCCAAATGGGCCATGAAATCCTATACTGTGTCATGCATTCATCTCTTCTGTTGTCAATTATTATTATTATTATTTTTGTCAAAAAATTCCCATTTGGTCCTTTAAATGGGACAAAATGATTTGAGCTTTTTTGAAATGTTTCACGGTTCATTCTTTTTTTGGGGGGGGATGGGCTTTGCATAGCATAAAATAAAGTCCAAAATCCTCTCCATAACTTACAATATCCTAAATAATGTATTTTGGCTTCTTTTCATTAATTCCCTCCATGTTTATGAGTCTCTAGCCACACAGGCACTGACTTCTTTCTGCTCCTCCTAAGCATGGAGACCCCAAGGGCCTCTGTTTATCACATTTTCACATCCTAGAACATACATCTTCCCAATCTGTTTTTTTAATATTTAATTTCCATTTCTTTATTTATTTTTAAGCTTTTATATTGACAACCTCTGTAATTCTATACAATAAACCATGATAATTCTCTCCCCTCCCCCACTTTCTCCTTCACAAATCGACTTTCCATCATATCCCCTCCCCCTCTCAATCAGCCTCTTTTTATTTTGATGTCATCATCTTTGCCTCCTATTATGAGGGTCTTGTATAGGTAGTGCTAGACACTGCAAGGTCATAGATATCAAGGCCAAGTTTCTGGAAGATTGCATTGTAAGCAGTCTTACCTTTGACTCTTGTATTCTTTCCACCACTTCTTCCCCAATGGACCCTGAGCCTTGGACTCCTCTTTCACTTCTTCTCAACCCTATGGCACCTTCCGAGTCATCCAAATCGTCACCACCATCTGTAAAGAGAAGCTTCTCTAACCAAAAGTGAGAGTAGCATTAATATATGGGTAGGAATATTAAGAAAAGTGCTTACAGGGGGCTGTTAGGTGAACATAATATATGCATTTAGCCAGACACCAGCCGGCGTTACACCCCTAGGGCTCATGACCTCCCCTGCCATAGCTTTTGACTAGGTTTTTAGTACCAGGCATGTATTTCCCCTGTGGAGTGGGCCTCCAGTTCAAATAGAGAGCAGTTGTCCCCCATAACAGGCATGCCACTACTATTGTTTGGCTGGCCAAATTTAAAGCTTGCAATGTCCACTGTTGTTTATCACCACCCAATCTGTTTTTATTTTTATTGCTTTACAGCTTTTACTATTCTTCTAAGGGCTTAAAGACACTTAGATGCAGCCTTTCAGGGGGGTTGATAGTGTGTGCTTCCATAGGCAAAGGCCTGGATTGTATCTGATTCTGCCACTTATAACATTTGACCTTGGGAATTCAATTACTCTTTCTAGGCTTTGGTTTCTTCATCTATGTAGTGGGAATAAGGGTATTCCAAAGGGTTGTTACAAGCATACACAGTGCAGGGAATCTGGGAAAAGGACAATTCTGGCATACATTTAAAAAAAATTTATTTTTATTTATTTGAGAGAGAGATGCAGAAATAGGCAGGGATAGAGAGTGAGAGAAGAAAAGAGAGAATGGATGCACCAGGCCCTCCAGCCTCTGCAAATGAACTCCAGATGCATGCCCCCCCTTGTGCATCTGGCTTACATGGGTCCTGGGGAATTGAACCTGGGTCCTTTGGCTTTGCAGGCAAGTGCCTTAACCACTAAGCCATCTCTTCAGCCCCTGGCATACATTTTTAATTTTTCTAAGCACCCAGATGAAATTAAAGTATAATTACACAGAATACAAACCCAATTCTCCCCAAATCTATGGTCAATATTTATAACAGAATTAATTGACAAGTTATCTTCATGAATTCTAAGTATCAGTAGTTAATGACAAACCATCCATGCCAAGCCTTTAGCTGTCTCAAAGCTGTTCTGGAGAAAGGTAAAACGATAGCCATGGACGTCTAGTATATGTCTCGATTCCTAGGCAAGCAGGCAGGTGTTCCCGATAAACCCCAGAGGCCCAGCTGAAAGCAATTGTTTGCTGGGAGGAGTTTTGTAGACGCCACTAGAGGGCAGTGCAAGTAGCCAGATCCGAAAGAGCCTGGGAGTTTGGGCCCCACAACGATTCACAACTCACCAGACAAAACCGCGTTCTGAGACAAAGCCCTACAGTGAGTAGAAACCGCTGGGAATGAGATCCACAGTGAACTGTACAGGTCAATAGAGACAAAGGAAAAAGACAATTCCCATGAAAGGAGGGGCGCAGACCAGAGCTGGAAGGTTTTCCGAGACAAGGTACGGTGTGAACACTGCATAGAGACGGCAGAAGAGGGCGCTCCAGTGCCATGAAAAAAAACAAAAAACATCACATTCTTTGTAAAAATGCGCAACGGGAAGAGGAAGATCAGATTCCATGAAAAGATGCTAGAAACAAAACAAGAGAATGACGAGATCGGGCGCATCCAGGGTGGTATGGCTGTAGACTAAGGAGCGTAGTTACATTTCTGCAAACAATTAAAGCATGCCAGAAGTAACATGGTTGCGAAGCTGATGGGGCCACGTTTTCAATGGCGCTGAGGATCTGGCAGAGGAATTCAGTGTTTGCCCAAGAAGGCGTCTGTGAAGGCAGCCGTGGGAATTTCTTCATCCCGTCGCCTAGACGCTGGCAGTGTCTCAGGTATCACACGGGCCAGAAGTTTAGCGTCCCCCAGCCCCGTTAGTCTTTGAGACAGCGTTTCATGCTCACCCATTCCACCAGACTAGCTAGTCATTGAACCTCAGGGATTCCCTGTTCCTGGCTTTCTAGCCCTCGGACCAGCCTGCATGTGGGTACTGGGGATATGAACTCAGGTCCTGACGCTTGTTCTGCAAGCACTTGTACACACTGAGTCATCCGCCCAGTCCCAGCAGGTTAGTTGTAAGAAGCTAACTGGAGCATGACTGACCATGTGGAGCAGGAAGCAGGATCTTGCATGGGTAATGGAGCCAAGAATTTAGAAGAGAGCAGAATACAAGAGCCAAGAAGGAGCGCAAACAGGAGTGCAAATCAAGCAGAAAACTTGCAGAAGTCAAAGCAGAAATGCTTTGGGAAGGTGTTCATAGGCGCTTTCCGAGCCCCTTCAATCCCCAATTAATAGCTATTGCATGGACAGCCCGCACCCACATTAAACTGGTTTAAAGTCACAGTGAGGGATGGCATCCAGGGATGGATTGGGGGTTAAAGGGAGGGAAGAGGTTTTGGAGCGGAGCAACAGCACCAGTGTGTCAAGGGCTAGAGATCTGGAATGTGTGAGCTTGCTCAACTAGGCGGGTGTGTAGTAGAGGTCTCACCTGGGTGCCCATTGCTAGCTCGTCTTTCTATCTTACCTACTCCAGATCTCACACTCAGCTGCTCACAAACCTCCTGTGAGTTTCAATCCCCCCTCCTATTGTTTTCCCCTCTTCTTCCTGCTCTTGGGTCCTTTGTCCCTTTCTCATCAGGTTAGGTCCATGGCCATGTTCACTCACATGCAAACATTCCGGATATTAGCTTCTCTCACTCTATCACATGACCCAGTCTCAGCCCTCACTCTGGTAAACATGTTTATAGATCAATAAATGTTCAATATGTTTTCTAACTCTTGACCTTTCCTAGCTCCACCTGCTTTCCTGACATTTCTAGGTGGATATCTAAAAGGAATCATAAATTAAACTTACCAAAACCAATATTGACTCCTTTTCTTTCTCTACGTCTTTCAGTCCATTTTGTATTAACCCACACCTCATTTACTAGTTAGTTGAGCCAAAAGCCAGTTTTATTTCCCTCAAATTCTACTGGTTTCTTGGTGCAAATGATGCCTTTGCAAACAGGTTGTCCTGGGAGAGGAGTGGATGCTTTCTTAGGTTAGCCCTGGGTAGCAGACATAAAATACTGGGGTCACTTCTCACATCCATGGGATCCAGAGAGCCACATATCTCCTAAGTTGCTCCTACTGGTAAAAGCTTCCCTCCTGTCTCCGAGCAAGAATCTCACTGATAGGATCTCAGGTTCAAGGAGTAACAGCTGTCAGAACAGCCAGTGAGATTTCAGGCTTGAAAATGTGTGAAATGTGTGAGGTTTTCTATTTCCATAGCTTACAGAGGACAGGAAAGCTTTTGAGAATTTGAAAATGAGGATGACATTAGATTTGGTAGCTGGACTGTTGAGCAGTCACAGACACAAACGCTCCAGTCTGTAGATGCTGGAGGGCTTCCCTACAGATGTGGGAGAAATTCAGTCCCACAATATGCTGTCCTGTTTCCCAAGGGAAACAGCTTGAGCATCACGTTTTGGCCCCCTTTGGTGGCAGGGTACCCAGGTGAGCTGTGGTGTTCTTAAATTTTCTATAATCATTTTGTGTTGAATTATAACAAGTTAGTACACAATTTAAGATGAAACATTATTCCAAGTTTACTTGCATGAAATTAAATAGAAATGAGATAAAATCCAAATTATATATTTAATAAAATTTTGCTAAGCTAATAAAGGGTTATTGTATTAATGATAGGAAATCTTGTTTGCTTTATTGAATGGGAACTGAGTTTCCTTTTACTAGGAAGATGATAAGTCTCAAATCACAAGCCATTAAGTAGTTTAATATGTTTAGAGATCCAGATGGGTGCTCAGATACATATAAAGCATATGCTTAGATTGATTACTTATTTTGAAATTGTAAATGCAGGGTAGGCAAATAGATAAAACATAACACAATTAAAATTTTGATTTTACTGAAATACTGAACAACGATAATAACTTTGTGCAGCAATCAACAGGGTGACCAAAGCGGGGCTCCATCGGAAGCCAAGAAATGGTATTGTCATATTTATGAGGTAATATGCCCTGAGTAGTGATTGGATCCATTTGGTTTTCCTTCTTTAGGCTTGTATATATTAACTAACTCATAGCTTGCACTCCAGGTACTCATAGGTATGCAACCACATAGCCATTCAACTCTTGCAATGGCATAAAAGCAGCTGTAGGCAGCTCATCAATGAATGATGGCTGTGTTCTCTTAAACTTGGGTGGCATTTGCTGATTTTTCAATGTACAAATACCAGAAGATCTTTTGTATTTTTGTAGTCAAAGCTCCTTGTTTATGCTCATGATTTTTTAACCATCATAATTGTTGTTACTACTATTAGTGATCTTGCCCCTTTGGCTCATCTGTGAACACTGACACGGTCACACATCACTATCAGGGTCAGTGCTTTGAGGTTCTTGGAGTTATTGATATTTTTATTCTATAGGTTGGAGAACAATTTTGGGCTTGGGTGAGGAAGAACATGGCAAACTATTGTCCTTAGGCCAAAGCCAGCTTACTGCCTGTTGTTGTAAACAAAGTTTAAGGGAAAACAATTCATTTACTATGCATTGCCTATATCTGCTTTTACATCACCACAACAGTTGAGTGGCTGTGTAGTTGCCTAGTTGCAATAGAGATCATTCTGGTTCCTAAAAATTCTGACTCCTGGGATAGATGAAATGAAAGCCTTCATCGACAAGTCACCTGAACTGGCCTTTGAAGATGGAGTAATATTATAGTGTGAAATATTCAGATTTTAATGGATGGAAAAGCATTTATTTGAAGAAGTTATTCTCTGCTTCCTCCCTGCTCTGCAATGCTGGGATAATAGAGAAGGCCCCCAGACTCCCTTCTAAGTCCTCACTGAATCAATGCTCATCCCAAGAAGAATGAAACATTGACTGGAGCCTGATTCTGAAGATTTCTTGTCTAAGCCACACGACCACCCCAAGTGTCACTCAAATCTAGTAACTGACTTATGGCTCGAGGGCTCTACTACCCAAGTAAAGTTCCTATTGCTCTGCCTTCTTCCTTCTTCTCCTTGTTTTGTATGCTTTGTGGAGATGGGACTGGATGACAAAAAGTTGTGACATGTTTATTTTGGGTACAACCAGCTACATCCATGCACTTAATTATTTTTGTTTTTAAGTGAGGAAAGGAGAGAAGCTATCCATGGTTAAAAAGGATTTGCAGGGGCTGGAGAGATGGCTTAGCGGTTAAGCGCTTGCCTGTGAAGCCTAAGGACCCCGGTTCAAGGCTTGATTCTCCAGGACCCACATTAGCCAGATGCACAAGGGGGCGCACGCGTCTGGAGTTCGTTTGCAGTGGCTGGAAGCCCTGGCGCGCCCATTCTCTCTCTTTCTCTCTATCTGCCTCTTCCTCTCCTGTCACTCTCAAATAAATAAATAAAATTAAAAAAAGGGTGCCACCAGAAGAAGTCTAAGCAAAAGAATCTGAGAGATACCGGACTATAGGGCTGAGAGAGGTGACTGAAAGGCTCAGCAAAACAAGGGCCGACACTTGTGTGAATACCTTGTCCCAGCTAGCTTAGGCTCTGTGTGCTTGGCTTCTTCTCTCAGACTATGCTTTGACTCATGCTATTCTCACCTTGAAAATTTTGTCTCCACTCCTCTTCATCTGGCCAATTTTTCCCCATCTTTCAGAGCCCACCTCTAAGCTGAAGCCTTCTGCAGTTGTTTGGCACAGTGCTGGTCACAGAGCTTCTGCTCAGAACCTGTGCTTTACATAAGCCATGTTCTGTCCTCACCCCTAGCACTCAAATATCTACACTAGGCTTTGAAAGAACTGGGTATACACTTGTTTTTTTTTTTTCATTATTCTTAGATATCACCCATCTTAAGCATAACATAGGCATTAACATTAGTGCTGGTAGATCAAAAGTGCAGAACAGGAAACATGTTTCCAGGGTTACTAGTGTTAAGGTTCAGTCTAACACGTAGACCCAGAGACTGGCCTGAAAAATCAGTGTATGATCTACAACAGGAGAGTCAGAACAGAAGGGAAAATCCTAAGTGCTTCCAAGGAGACTCCCATGGTCAGCATGACCCCGACTCATCTCAGCAGAGAGCACAAATGCTGAGAGCCATAGAACTCCTCCCAGGTCTCCAAATATCTCTCCAAAAGGGCCCCAACTGACCTTCAAAAGTACACATAAAATTAAATTTTTTGCATATCTATTTGGTCTTCAGCACTCAACAAAAGTATAACCAGAGAATAAGATAAAAGGTTTAGACATCACAGACTGACTAGATGGATGTGATCATAACAACTGAGCAGTTTCCATGCCACAGTCAAGGTCAAACGCTGTTCATATATTCTGACAATGTTTCATCTGCTTTATAAGGACTGGTATAGACCATGCAATTTGGTAAACAGTTCTAAAAACAGACCTCAAAATTTTCAGCATAAAAAGATTATGCCTATTAGAATCCTAATAGAAATTCTGTTAAGCCTTAGACATTCTATACTCAACTGCTCTTTTAGATTTACCTCCTTTTGTTTACAGTCAGCTCACATGCAGGGGGTCCTGAGAAAATCTATCTCCATCTATCTTGGTTCCCTTGATCTTCCTCCAAGGCCTAGAAGTCTACAAGAATAAAAACACTAAGATCTCCAGTCTAGTGTGTGCCTACTCCCTCTTAACTCCTTCATTTCATTCTTCTTAACATTGTCTTCCAGGACTGTCTTCCCACACTCCACCAATGCATTTCTAGTGCCCCTCAGACCCACTAGAGAAGTTTCCCAACTGCCACACCCGACAACCATTTTCAGTCTCCCTAAACCTTACCCTCTTGTTTGTGGATTCATAAGACAAGAATCAGGGTGCGTTGGTATATATCGGTGTATTGGAGAGGAGCCATTACATTTCCTTATCAGTAGTTTCCTCCTTTAATGCTGCTACCTCTTTTTTTTTAAATTTTTTTTTGTTGTTGTTATTTTTATTTATTTATTTGAGAGTGACAGACAGAGAGAGAAAGAGGCGGATAGAGAGGGAGAGAGAATGGGTGCGCCAGGGCCTCCAGGCACTGCAAACGAACTCCAGATGCGTGCGCCCCCTTGTGCATCTGGCTAACGTGGGTCCTGGGGAGTCGAGCCTCGAACTGGGGTCCTTAGGCTTCACAGGCAAGTGCTTAACCACTAAGCAATCTCTCCAGCCCCTGCTGCTACCTCTTGATACTTTACTTGCCATCTACTTTCACAACACATCACAAACAATCCGTGTTGTGTACACTTGTAGATTTTATACATTGGACTTGAGTCCAGCAGTGATCCAGTATACATCCATATGATCAGAGTCATGGAACGAAAACACTCAAAGGGATACCCGGGAGTCTGTGAGATCACACCCACATGGCAGTACACTGACACAGCATCCTTTGCCGTCCAGAGAAGAATACTGGTGGGAGAAGTACCAGAGAACTGTCTCATTTCCCCATGTGAAAGTCCCAGATAAATGGCCTCTGAGGCCTGGACGATGACACTCAGCCTAACAACCACTCTGCAGCCTCTCCGCTCCCACGACCTTAAGATCAGACCAGTGCCGGGTGGGGTTCAGGAGTTGAGACACAGTTTGGAGCAGGACAGAATATTAGATGGCAACAGCCTAGTTGATAAGTTGAACTCACAGCCCCATCTTTGCTGAAACAGACTGCTGTCCCACATTGTCAGCAGGGGATAGCTAGAAATCAGTGTCACTAGAGTGACTGTGGAGGCATCATGCCACGAAGAGATGCGGGCTAAGTGGCTGAGCTGGAGGGACGCAAGTTAGTCTTAATTCCAAAAGGAATGAAAAGGATAGTTCCTGAAAACCTGGGCTTCTTTCTCTCCCCAGATCCCTTCTTCCTGCACCTCACAGCTTGGCACTCTGTGTTCTTCAACAGTTCAGAGAAAACCCCTCTCCCCCCGCAGGGTCCAGGAGACATGGAGAGTAGCAATTTCCGCTCCTGCCCTTCATCCTAGGCAAGATCCTGTGCTCCCTCTGATGTTTGAAATAGACATTGTGTCTCTGTCTGCCCTTGTGTCTTTGTTGTTGTTGAATCTGATATGTTGGATTTGATCCCAGAGAGCCAGGGAACGCTTGGTCTCCATATTAAGACATCTCCTTTGTGTGCCAGTTTCAGGTGTGGCGAGGTGCGCTGGAGACTAGCAGTGGCAGCTGCGGCCCTGCTTTCTCAGGGTGGTTGCCGGCTGCACTCTGGCCCGAGGGCTGGGGAGGAGCCTGCCTCTCATTTCTGTAGCCAGGACTGTAGAAAAGGTTGGAGTCCTGGGAAAGTCTACATGGAAGCATGGGGACTTTGCTGGGTTTTTCAGTGTGAAAGTTGCCCATGGGAATGAACTCATTTGAGCTTCTGTATCTAGAGGGAGATAAAGCAGGTATCTTATATCTGTTATAGGCAGGAAACCCAAGGGAACATGACTCTCTCAAGGTTACATAGTTGGGAAGGGAGCACATAAGTGCCTTGACATGAAAGCTCATGTCTCGGCTAAATTTATGTTCTTGGGAACTTGGTAATGCTGCAACCACAGGGAATGGCCTGACTGGACAAGACCAGATGCTCTGAAATTGTTTCATGGTACTTAGAACCTGACGTAAACCCTTAGAGGGGGCGAACAGAGAAAGTCACATTTCTGCTCTTTACAGCCCTGGCGTTTTTATTGAGATGAGGTGCAATGAAGAAGATGAGAAGAAACATCAGGGTGCATGGAGAGATGGCTCCGAGGGCGAGAATGTTTGCTGTGCAATCATGAGGACCTGCATTCAATCCCCAGCACCCATTTAAAAATCCAGGCAAGGCCATGCATGCCTATAACCCAGCGCTGAGGAGGGTGGAGACAGGAGGATTGTTGGGGCTACGTGGATATCCAGTGTGACTGAAAAACTGTGAATTCCAGGCTCAGAGACCCTGTCTTAAGGTAGAAGAATGATAGAAAAGGTCATATTATGTCCACCTCTGGCCTTTATACCTATAGCATGGGGTGTATTCATCTACACACACACACACACACACACACACACACACAGAGAGAGAGAGAGAGAGAGAGAGAGAGAGACATCAGGCCATCCTTCTGGGAGGTGTTCCATGGGCCTAGTATCTGTCTGCAAGTTTCCTGTTCTTTTCACCACCTGATCCAGTTACTGACATTTTCCCTAGAAACAGTCTGAGGCATTTGCTTTTCAGTCTGTTTTACTGTCTTTCTGAAAATGAATTCTCAAACCTGATTGGTTTAATTTCGGCTTTGACATGCTCAGGCGTAGAGGCTGGGCTTGGGAGTGTCCTAGCAGAGTCTGTCTGGATCAGGAAGGAGTCAGGAGGTGAGCCCACTAAAAGCTTGTCAAAGAATTTTGGGTTCAATGTCATAAAGACTAAACTCCGCAGTCAGCATAAAACCAAGGTACCGAGGCATGGAGCCAGGCATGAGGAGTTGGTACCAAAGTTTGAGGAAGTAGGGTTTTGGAGTGAAAGAGGAGGGTCATGTAGGAGAGCCTGGAGCACTGGGGATGTGGTTTTCAAGTGCTTTGAGTCCCAGTGCTCTCTGAAAACGTTTTCTCATTCCTCACTGGGGTCTGTCACCAAGTCTCACTCAAATATTTAGAAGTGGTTCCTGTCTCCCCTACTCAAGAAATGATGCATGTCTGAGGTGATAGAAAGGCAAGCTATCTTGATGCAATCATTGCACTTGTATACGTATATTGAAAGGTTACATTGCGTCATGCAAATATATACAGTTACTCTCTGTCAATAAAAATAAAAACATTATTTACAACAGGGCATCCTAACACTTTTTTCTATCTTGTGACTCCTTTTACCCTTAAAAACTTTTTTTTCTGTTAGAAACTTTTAAAAAATGTTTTGTGGACAATCTCCACACATATAGACAGTATACTATGACAGCAATCCCCTCTCACCACCTGAGAAATTTTTAACAACTTTAAGTACATAAATATATAAATAGGCATATGAACCAGACATTTATTGACATAAACCAAAGAAACTGATTTTAAAACAATTCTTGGTATATGTATACTTCTACTTTTGATTAAAGATGAAAACAAAATTGCATAGTAATGAGATGGATATGCTTGCTTATTTTCTTCACAAAGAATAAAATTTGGTTAAATATCTTATACTTAGGATATTTTTAATGTGCTTTAGAGTTGATAACATTTTGATTTTAGAGTCATTAATGTTGAAAAGTGCCACTTCACATGAAAACATAGCACAAAATGGCAGCAGTGTGTTTAGGGCTATCTTAGAAATTGTTGGCAATGCTATGCTAATTTAAAATCAGAATTGACTTTTGTGGCTGAGGAGACATCACAGTGGGTATGAGTACTTGCTATGCAATCATGAGGACATGAGTTCAATTCCTGGCACCTGTGCAAAAGCTGGGTGTGGCCATGCAGGCCTATGACATCATTCCTGAAAGGGCTGGAGACAGGAGGATTACTGGGGATCCCTGCTATACTAGCCTAACTGAAAACCAGAGTTCCAGGTTCAGTGAGAGACTGTCTCAGGGAAGTAAGGCGGAAGAGTGTGGGAGCTCGAAGTGTGATAGTCTGAGCTTTGGTCCTATAGACTCAGCCATTTTTCATTAAACTTCCCACATGAGCCCCTAGCAGGCAGATGTCTGATAAAGGGTGTGTGTGTCACTGGGGGTGATCTGCTTCCAGCCCAAAGGTGTGTGTACAGCAATTCAGTCTCTGGCAGTGCGCTTGCTGATGGTGCTGGCTGTTTGGTTGTTTCTCTCTGCTTGGATTTATGCAAGGGGGCCAGCTTCTTCTGCCATTGATGGAACTTCCCCTAGATCTGTGAGCCTGAAATAAACCCGTTCTTCCCATAAAAAAGACTCAGTCCAGAATGAGAAGAGACCATAGAAAAGAACACGCAAGAAGGTTCCTATACTGTCTATTGCCTGTTTTCCCTCAAAGACTTGTAGGACTAACTACTTTCATTTCCCTTATTAAGTTAACGGCTCCCCTCTGGACCAGCCTGGATTGAAGACAGAAGATGCACAGTTGACCACACCTCATAGTTTGATTTCCAGTCTTCTAGAAATAGCTGACTCCACTTTCTTTTGCACATTTCTATAATTCTCCAGCTCATATTCCTGGAAGCCCATCAGTTATTCCCTCACTGTTTCCATTCTCAGTCTCCACATAAGTCTCTCTCTTCCCCCCAATGTCCTCTCTCTTTTCCTCTTCTCTGTCTTTTGACCTTTTCTGTGGTCTCTATGATTTATGCTCCTTCTTCTTTATTCAGCTGCACAAACTATGAAAGTGAAAGTATTCTCTGTTTTCTACCTTTAACTTTTCATCTCTCCCTACTTTCATATATTCTCTATTAGTCTTCTTCTGTAGGTAAGTGAATTTGTGCATGCATGTGTGTGAGTGTTGTATGTTTGTATGCATGTTTTTTTGTATGTGTGTGTGTGCATGTGCATGTATGCAGGCCAGAGGACAACTTCAGGTGCTATTCTTCAGGTACAATCTACATTTTTTGAGATGTGTCTCTCATTGGCCTAAAACTTGCCAAGGAGGCTAGATTGGGTGGTCAGTGGGCCCCAGGTATCTGCATGTTTCTGCCTCCTCAGTGCTGGTATTATAAACCCGGATCATCATGCCCTGCCTTTTGAATGTGGTTCTCATGTTTGCAAGGACTAAGCTATCTTCTCAACCTGGGAAGTGATTTTTTTAAAGATACATATTTGGGCAGACACCACTCCAAATAAAACCAGGATAGTCAATTCAGCAAAGGATGATGAGTTGAGGAGATGGTTCAGTGGTGAAGGGCACTTGCCCAACAAGCCTACCAACCAGAGAGTGAAAGCAGAGAGAAAACGAGAAGAGGAGGAAGAATATTTACTGGCCACCTGCTATGTGCTAATAAGCCTGGGGCTTTTATTTATGTTATCACATTTTATCCCTCAAACTTCTTTATTTTTAAGTACCATTGGGCTCATTTTGATAAGGGCCAGGGAGGTTAAGAAATTCCTGGATATAATACTGAGAAGATGGAGGATTTAAAATCCAACCTAAGGGTAGTTGACTCTAAATCCCATGATTTTTCTCTTACAACATGCATTACACAGCAGTAAGAAGTGAATATTGTGTGTGTGTGTGTGTGTATTTTACAAAAAAAAATCATGCTTTGATAGATGATTGACACATTAGTGCCATTGTATGGCTGAGTGAATTTGTGATGAAAAGTTCAGACTCTGGCTTCATATTAAATTTGTTATGTACCAGTGTACAAGCTCCTTATTACATACATGTACACCCTCACAATCAGAGAAAGTACTATTGCTTCTGGAACCATGCATTTTGAATAATACCAGTATCTAATTCATAGGATTACTGTGAGAAATCTATGAAATAAAGAAATTTAGACAAAGTCTGGTGTATCCCTAGCATTCAATGGATATAAGTTGTTTTTAAAGTTATTAGCAAGTGAAGACCACACACTCTGAGTAGGTCAACACTTAAATCAGTTGGCACTTAGAAAATCACTTAAGCCTGAAACACAGAGCATGTGTTATAGCACCATGAGGGTTTTAGCCTCAACATCTGTGACCATTGAGTAAGGACAGTTAGAATTACCATAAGTTTCCTTACATTTCTCAGATTTTGTGAATTTATTGGCTATTTAGATCAACATTGCAGATCATTCCTTCTCATTGGGATGTAGTATCTCCACTGGGGCCAAATTTGGATCTTTTGGGGGTGGTGATAAAAATATTATTGTATATATACATATACAAATAAACAGAATATCTGAAATATCACAATTTCATTAAATGGTTACAATTAGGAAAAATGTCTAAAAGGGCTCCTTAGGAGGATAGTAATGTAAATAGGTTGGGAGACATTATTGTAAAGGGGGGGGGGAGGTTGTGACCTTAAAGGTACACATTTCCCATCTGCCTTTCTGCTTTACTAATTTCTGAGCTGTAAGTAGGAAAAATGGGAGTTACTTGGCAGTTTACAAGCATAAGAAAAGAGCTTTCCGGCTTGAGGACAGTAATGGGCTATATGTTAAAGTGGCTACTTCATGTGTGAGGGCCATTTGTTTTTCTTTGTCAAGTTTGTTTAACTATAATAATTCATTTTTTCTTTAGGCCTACCTGGCTGGACACAGCACTGGACCCAGAAAGTAGCAAGATCTCATAAGCAGAGGAAACAGTGGAATTTCTTCTGGAGCTATATGTGGTATTGAGAAGTAAGCAGGAGAGAGATTGGACATAAACAATGCTCATTATTCAAGGCTCAATTGCCCATTTCTCAAACTGCTTAATGACAATATAGCTGGCATTTTGTATTTCCGCCAAAGCCTCTCACACTTGGCATTTTGAAAATATTTTATGTCATCTCTCTCCCAGATTTATTGCACTACCTGCAAGAACATTCACATCCTTAACTGTTGGGCAGAGAAGCTTAATCTGTGAAACAGGTGTGGCTGCTTGGCAGTGATTATGGTAAAGACACAGGATGGAAACCCAGAAGTGATAGTCCTGGGAACCTTTTCTGAAAAACTTTGCTTCGTGTCAGAATGGGGACATTAAAATTTCACTGTGAATATTTATTTCAGGAATAATGATTTCAACTCTCTCTACTCTCCAAATAAATCTCACACAATAGAGGCATAATAGAAACTGAAGCATTGTTTGCATTTTTTTTAAAAACAAAAAATATAGTGTTTCCAAAATTGGTTAAGTAATGATGCATTCCTATTATGGGGTATTAAGCGATTATTAATATTATTTATGTGACTACTCAAAGGCAATAATAGGAAAAAGCTGCCAAAACATAAATTAGTAGAAAAGTCTATATACATTATGGAAGTATAATAAACTCTACATCTTGTGAAAAAGTAACTCACTAGCTAGCTAGAAAAATATTACTATGCATTATCATATATTATATCTATTGATATACACATATATGAGGGATTAGAACGGATGAAAAGAGAATGTATTTATACTTTCCTGGTACATTTTGATTTTTATGCAAGTGTTTTGATTCTCCATGTGGCTCCCGAGCTTTTGCTCTGAAGATGTATTGTGTTGCTAATCATAGTAACTAGTAAAATGTATTAGGAATAAAGTTATTTTAGGCCATAATGACCAATATTAGTCCTGCACGGGCAGCCAGGAACATAAAATGCTTCTTTGCCCTTGTTCAACTTTAAAAGGAAGATCCACTCCAAACCTACTACCCAGAGAAATGAATTACAGACATTCTGGTGTATATTTTTCTGAACTCTGTTACACACGTGTGTGTATGTCCACTCATTGTGTTAGAGGGAGATACAATTTCTAGTCCTTTGCTATAGACCCACTACATTTCTTCTTTCTTTCTTTCTTTCTTTCTTTCTTTCTTTCTTTCTTTCTTTTCTTCCACTATATTTCTTTTAAGGATAAACTAAGTATTTTGCAATGAGATAAGTAAATAATAATAAATTCTTACATGGAATTTAGGCCACCATTGTGATAATTTATATAAATATTTAAAGACATAGGAAAATTTCTCAATAGTTCATTTAATGAAAAGTCTACATGAAACCATTTCTTACCTTAGCTAAAAGAGGTTATTTTTGTTTTTGGCTATAGAAAATCTTAATCAAAATACAAAGGTTAGATTAAAGATACAGTGACAAGCTACAAAGTACTCACAGAAATTTACAGTGCTGTAATTCATACTAAAGAGGGGAAAACAAAAACTGGTCATTTCATAATCTCTGTGGGGAAGCTCACAGATACTATCAAGCATAATGAGGGGAAATTGGGAAGCAAATACAATTTCAAAAGGCACATTAATCATAGAAGTGAGAGGACTAAGACAGATCCATTTGCAAAATAAGTTAATCTAACACAAATAGCACATTTATTCTCATCCAGACTGAAAATCCACTCATCCCAATATTTACCACATGTTAATTTAGCCATTTATATTATCTGATTCATTAGATCTTCTGGTGGTTTGATTCAGGTGTCCCCCATAAACTTAGGTATTCTGAATTCTAGGTTCCCAGCTGATGGAGATTTGGGAATTAATACTTCCTGGAGGGAGTGTATTGTTGGGGGCAGGCTTATGGGTGCTATAGCCAGTTTCCCCTTGCCAGTGTTTGGCACACTCCCCTGTTGCTATGGTCCACCTTATGTTGGCCAGGGGGTGATGTCCACTCTCTGCTCATGCCATTGTCTTCCCCTGCCATCGTGGAGCATCTCCTTGAGCCTGTAAGACAAAATAAACCTCTTTTTCTCAGAAGCTTCTTTTGGTTGGGTGATTTCTACCAGCAATGCGAACCTGACTGCAACAGTAAAGTGGTACCAAGGAGTGGGATGGCTGCTAGACACCTGACTGTGTGGCTTTGATCTTTTGAAGCTGATAGTCAAGAGGAATGTGGAGGGATTTGAAACCTTGGCCTAAGAGATGACTTGCAATGCTGTAAGTACAGCTTGACAGAGTATTCTGGTCAGAGTTGAAAGACGTCAATGCAATAAGAACTATGGACTGTGAGGTTTGGCTTATGAGGGTGAGAAAGAGCTTTGTTTGGACTGGGCTCACAGCTTATGTGAGAAACTTGCTATTATGCCCGTGTCCTGAGAAGTTGTGCAGGATTGCATTGCACAGAAATGGACTAGTGTGAGCAGAGGGATATGGCACAGAAAAAAAAGAAATCTTTGGGCCTAAACTGCTGCCCATTCACCTGCAAATTGTTTGAGAGACTACAACCATTGAGATTGGGCCATCTGACCTGCACTGGGGCAACAGGAAGAATTTAGACTCTTTTGAAGGGGCGTGAGTGCTCAAGGAGTGTCTTGTTCTTCAAAGTCTGCTTTATTCCCCCCTGGATTAACAAATTGGCACCTTACTTGGTATTGTGGAGTACAAGAAATGCAGGAAAGAGAGGGTCATTGGGTTTGCAACACAGTCTTGTGTTTTGGAAATGGCCATGGGGCAGTGTGAAGCAGGTTTGCTGGTTGCCTGCAAGGAGACCCCATGGGGCCATGAGGATGAACCAGTGGAGATGCCAGGTCCATAAGATGGCTGCTAAGGAAAGCTGCTGGCCCCAGTGAAGTTTTCCAGTTTTGAGTAGCCTAGCTGGAGGGGCAGAATTGGAATGCCAGAGACTCATTACTGGTTAGAGTTATTGGACTCGGAGATTTGTCACTAATTAGAGTTGTTGAATTTGAAGCTACAGAATTTGGTGTTTGCCCTGTTGAAATCATGTATTGCTTGAGTATTTCTTTATTATGCCCAATGCCATCTTTTGTAGTGTGAATGTTTAGTCTGTGCCATTGTGGGTTTTTCGGGGGATTTTTTGGTATTATGTCACAGTTAAAAGATTTGGACTATTATGGGGATGTATGAACATGATTGGAATTGATAAAAAACTGTGGGGATTTTTAAAGTTGGATGAATGTGCTGCATTTTAAATCATGGATGGCTATCAGTTTATGGGGGCCAGGGGCAGAATGTGGTGGTTTGATTCAGTTGTCCCCCATAAACTTAGGTGTTCTGAATGCTAGGTTCCCAGCTGATGGAGATTTGGGAATTAATGCTTCCTGGAGGGAGTGTATTGTTGGAGGCAGGCCTATGGGTGTTATAGCCAGTTTCCCTATGCCAGTGTTTGGCACACTCTCCTGTTGCTGTTGTCCACCTTATGTTGGCCAGGGGGTGATGTCCACCCTCTGCTCATGCCATCGTTTTCCCCTGCCATTGTGGAGCTTCCCCTTGAGCCTGTAAGCCAAAATAAAAGAAGCTTCTCTTGGTTGGGTGACTTCTACCAGCAGTGTGAACCTGACTGCAACAGATCTCAAACAAACACACACACACACACACACACACACACACACACACACACAGCAGGTATGTGTGCTATTGTATGTGTCGAACCTGGAGAAGAACAGAGGGTATACTCCTCTATAGCTCTACTTTAATTCCTTTTCATTCAACCTGGAGTTTGCTGGCTTTTGGTCATACTGCCTGACCAGTGAGTCCCAGTAAGTCTATCTCTGTCCTACTCAGCATTGGGGTTACATGCATGAGCAACACTCATGCTTGCACAGCAAGTACTCTTACCTGCTAAGCAATCTCCCTAGCCCAAGCTCAAATATGTCTAACTTTGGCCTCTTTGAAGGGTAACGCAATGCCCATGGACCAACCCAAAAGAGAATAAAAATCCATCTCTCCTGTCAAAATGTATCGTGTGAGGCTGACAAAAAGATATTTATTAATGTATTTATGCATCAGGGTTCTCAAGAGAAATAGAACCACTAGGGAAACACACACACACACACACACACACACACACTTTTGGATCATATGATTATGCAGGCTAAGTTCCAAGATCCACTTGCTGTTCACTAAACAGGAAAGATAGTGGTATTATTCCATCTAAATTTCAAGGCTGGATAATTGATGGGACACCAGCATTAAGTCTTGGAATCCCAAACCTGAGAACCAGGAGTTCTGATGTCCAAGGGCAGGAGAAGATGGGTACACCAGTTCCAGGAGTGAGGAAGAAAGATGTTGAGGAAGAGGGAGAGGGATTGAGGGAACCAGAACAGCCATGATCACCTTCATCAGACCCTCATGGGATAACCATTCTCTTGTGGAAGGAGGGAGGCAGCTCATCAGGCTCTGAAGCCTTTAAGAGATCCTGTAGAGACCCCTTCTGTCCTCAAGGGTATATGAGAGGTGTACTGTTTGGTAGTATCACTGCCCACAGGTTACCCAGGGGACCTGTCGATAAGTTATCCACATTGTGGGCAGGACTTTTCAGTGGTGTAGCTGCCCCTCAGTTGTTCAGGAGACTTCCTGGTGAGCCATGCGTGCTATAAGTAATCCCAAGATCTCATTGGTTCACCAAGCTAGACTTGAGCAGATTCTTCCTTTGAGCTGCTAGTTTCTTCTTTGGGGTAAATAAACCTTTCTTTATTCTCCCCAGGAAAAGTCATAATGTAGCTGTTTTAAAAAAGCTTTAATTATTATGGAATTTTGTAAATTGGGATTCTGAGAATACTTGTTCTCTTTTATTTGTACACTGGAAAATAGATTTATTTTTCAAATGAATCATTAAGTCCATAGGGGGGAAAAATCCAAAAAAGCAATGATAATTTTTTTATTTGCTTAATATAAGCTATGAGCTAGGATAACAATACATGCTTTACTATTTATCTCTCAACATTCTGTTAGCTACACTTTTCTATCCTCAGACTTCCATGTGAAGGTAATAAAGCTCAGACTAGTTGAATGACTTACTCAGAGAGACATGACTGTCAATTTGACACAGCTGAGAGAGAATACAGCCTCCTTTGTCACAAGTGGATCAGGGAAAACCATGGAAGAGAGGCCATAAGTTCCTGAGAATCAATGTGACTGCATGCCTCGCCATAACCTGTACATGTGTGTGTATGATGTGTGTGTATACCTGCCAGAGCACATGCATGGAAGTCAGAAGACAACCTTGGGCATGAGTCCTTGTCTTCTACCCTGTTTGAATGAGGATCTCTCTTGTTACTTGCTGCTATAAACACCAGGCTAGCTTGTCCACTAGCCTTGGGATTCTCCCGATCTGGCTCCCGTTGCCATGAGCACATTGGAATTACAGATACATGTACTACTTGCTTCTGGCTTTATGCAGGTTCTGACAAGCCAAATTTGGTAATCTGGCATGCATGAGTAAGCCCTTTTAACAACTGAGCCATCTCATCAGTCTCTGTCTCTATAATTTTTGGTGTATGAGAGCCATAAAATCGAAGATCTGGCATAACTTGAAAATGGATAAGCCAAATAGTTTTGCTCGACTTGCCCTTGATTTTACATCTTCACTGAAATATTTATGGAAACAATTCAGACTATATTCCAGTCTTAGGAGAAATGTGAATGGCTCAACTGGTGCTAGATGGTAAGAAATACCATGAGAACAAAAGCTAAACTTCTAAACACATCTTTCCCCTGGTTTTTCTAGATGGTAAAATAACATGTTATACACATTGATCACATTTTGAATTTTACTTTATTTTGAAATTTATTACTCTATAGAGGAGAGAGGAGATAATTTTAAAGTCAAGAACAGGACTCAAGATAAGATAGTAGAATCATCTACTATGTTAGGCATGTAGGTGGAGGTGTGGTTTGCATATTTGGCTAAGGAAACATCATCAGATAGACACTGAGTATTTTCAAGAGAGTAGGGGGTGGTCACTAAACTTAGAATGAAAGCTCCTTAAGGCTCTTATGGCAATGGGTAAATAATAATGCAGCTTTAGAAATGTCTTTTGTTTCTTCTAAATTGGCTTGGTGGAGACACAATTTATCATTGCGATAATCTTGCCTCTGTTATGGATGTCTTCACAGAAGTGTTCTGCACCCATAGAACTATTCTTTTATTTTCTGGGAACCTTTCAGGAGAGGCTCAGATGTCAGTCCTAAGGATGGCTGGTACTTTAAAGTTCAATTTCCAGCACTATGTTTCTTCAACATAAATCATGCTGTTCTAGTGAGAGAACTAGTTATATACCTTTTTCAAAGATGTTTTCACACCTAATGATCCTATGTGGTTTAAAATTATACCGACAGAAAAACAACTGCAGTGACTTTTAAACTAATGATAAAATCCCATGGATAATTTCCTCTAAATAGCTTAGAGATGTGAATGAGTGAGTCACATATCATTGTGGGAAGCAATTTCCTCAATGGATTCTACCTGATGGAATCTCAGTGTTTTTCATGTCGGGTAACAGCTTCCAATTGAAACAAGATTCTGAAACTGCTTTGGAGCAAAACCTGCAACCTGAGGGGAGTTGGCTATGAATATATTTTGAGCTTCCCACTTTGTGGGAGTCCTGTCATCCAAATGCATCTCTTCTGTGCATAGGAATGTATATTGTGAAGAAATACTGGAACATAGGTATCTTCCAACCATTCTCCCCAGATTTTACTCCCTTTTATTTGGGTTGGCTTCCTGTAACATGTTGACATTCTACCACATTTTAACCGTGTTTCTCCAGAGGTTTATTTCTTTCTTCCCTACATGATGTCACAGCATATGACATGAAGGCAGGATTGTAACAAACCCAATGTCAGTTTCTGAAAAATGACAGTTGAGATAGAAAGTGGAAATTTTCATTCCATGATGAGACAGGCTTTTACAAACATTGTGATATGTTTTACCTTTTGCTTCTAGCTCTATCTTGATGGAATTTATTGTGTGTGTGTGTGTGTGTGTGTGTGTGTGTGTAAAATATAGATCTTTTTCTTTTTTCCTTACCTGGAGCAGATTTTAAGTAGGTAATCATGACATCTTTACTTGCTTAAATGTTCCGTTGTTTTACCTATTTCAGTAAATAGCTGAAGAAGCCCTTAATGAGTAACTTGAAACACAAGGAAGAAAAATGAATTACACAGAATCAAATACCTAGCCCACATGGGCACGGATTCTAATACATCTTCTGTGCTGCTTACAGCACATTGAGAAGACAAAGTATGCCTGGTCTTATGCTGTTTTCACCATGACAGATATACTGGTCTCTTTAAGGAGTCCATAGCCACCTTAGAGACAGAAAGGTGCGAAAGTGTACCCCTCTCTCCAAATAGGCTTGAGTACACTAATAACTAAGGCTTGATGCATTGCAAAGCTCGACATTGCTTGATGCAGGCTTACAACAGATGAAAGGGATTATCATGATGTACTTGCTTTTAACCATTTGACTCACAGGGCTTAGTGAAATTTGGAGCACATAGAAGACAGACTATAACATGGAAACACAGCTTAATACAGTGGGCACTCTGGTCCCTTCTCTGACAACTGTTCAGGTGATCTTCACTGACATTATCAAATGAATGGGATAACACATTCAGATGTCCTACAAAGCTATTGAAATGGTATGAGCCATGCCTCCCTCTTTTGTGTAGGAATGTATTTTGTGAAGAAATACAATGATATAGGTATCTTTCAACCATTCTTCGTGACTTTTATTCCCATTTATTTGGGTTGGCTTCCTGTAATGTGTTGACATTCTACCATATTTTAACCACATTCTTCTGGAGATTTCTTTCTTTCTCTTTCTTTCTTTCCTTCTTTCCTTCCTTCCTTCTTTCTTTCTTTCTTCTTATTTTTATTTATTTATTTGACAGCAACAGACAGAGAGGGAAAGAGGCAGAGAGAGAGAGAGAGAGAGAGAGAGAGAGAGAGAGAAAATGGGCACACCAGGGCCTCCAGCCACTGCAAATGAACTCCACATGCATGTGCCCCCTTGTGCATCTGGCTAACGTGGGTCCTGGGGAATCTATCCTTGAATCAGGGTCCTTAGGCTTCACAGGCAAGCGCTTAACCACTAAGCCATCTCTCCAGCCCAAGATTTATTTCTTTCTTATCTACATGATATAACAACATGTTACATGGAAGCAGCATTGTAACAAACCCAATGTAAACACTATCACTGCTTTTGAAATACCCAGTTTGAGGTTCTTTAGGGCCCTGGAGTAGCCATAGACATAATTACCTAATACAGGAAGGAAAAGAGACAGAATAAAGGTAGATACAGGTGAAAAAAAATAATTTCTGTAAAATTGTAGAGATAAAGAATTCTTGAAATAAGTCTCCTTTAGTATTGAGCTCTTGATAGCCTCGAATTTTCTGCTTTGATGAGTTTTCAGTCTCCTCAGTGTCAACCACCTGAAGAGGTTCTCAAGCTAGCCATGTATGGCAGTTTGAATTATGTCCCCATAGATTCATGTGTTTTATTAAGCTAGTAACTTGGATTTCTGGTCACCTGGATGGAGGAGGTGTCACTAGGGGCAGATCCTGGAGTCCATCCCTAAGGTGTCACTGGAGGTGGGTGGAATTTCCGGCCCAAAGGTGTGCAGAGAAGTCTAAGCTCTCGCACAGTCCCTGCTACTTGGTGCGCATGTGTGTGTTTACTGGTTGGTGATGGCTTTCTTCTCTTCTCGGATGTATGGAAACACCTTCCTTCTTCCTCCACCAATGGAACTTTCCTCTGGATCTGTAAGCTTCAAATAAATACCTTTCCCCCATAAACTGTGTCTGGTTTGGATGTTCATCCCAGCAACATGAATCTGTCTACAGCACCATAAGAGTTAGCAATTGTATTTAATAACACAACTTTCAAGGTTCAGGGAACACTGTGGAAGAGGGGATGGAAACAATGCAAGCACTACAGCATGGAAAGCTGTTCTCTGGGGCATTGTCCTTCCCCACAGAGAATGGTTGGTACATTCATGACCTCAATAAGGTGGTTCTTCAGTGGAATGGGGGTGAGGGAGAGGGGACATGGTATCATCTGAAGGGAATGTGACCAATTTGCAATATGTTCATATATTCAAGTTCTCACTGGGTGTGGTGGCATATTGGCTGGGTGCGGTGGCACTCACCCTTTAATCCTAGCACTTGGGAGGCAGAGAGGTAGGAGGAGTTTCATGAGTTTGAGGCCACACTGAGACTTCATAGTGAATTCCAGGGCAGCCTGGGCTAGAGTGAGACCCTACCTTGAGAAAAAAATAAAAAGGAAAGAAAAGTTCTCAATAAAAATATTCTTTAATTCCAGCACTTGGGGGAGAGAGGTAGGAGGATTGCTGTGAATTCAAGGCCAACCTGAGACTACATAGTGAATTCCAGGTCAGCCTGGGTGACAGTGAGACCCTACCTCAAAGCAACAACAATAACAAAAAAAAAAAAAAAAGAAAAAAGAAAAAGAATCATTGAAATAGTGGTATTCTTTCACAAATGTTTGTTTGGAAAATACTATATTCCAGGATTTTTTAACCTTATATTAACAATGATTATAATGATGAGGCATCATGTACTAAAGTCCTATTTTGTGCTACACCAAGCACTATCATCATGATTGAATAGGAATGTTATATTCTCATTCTAAAAATGATGACATTAAAGCTTGAAGAAGTTGAGTCACTATTCTGGTTCACCCAGGTAAGGAGGGGCAGAAAGAACAAATAGCATGAAGATCTGAAGCCGGGCTTGGCTTCTGAGTCTGGTACTCTCTTTGCCTTCCTTTTCTGGTGGCCTTACATTCTATGGGACCAGAAGTTATCTCATTATTGTACTAGCTCTTCACAGCAGGTGGTCACATGGGCACCTGCTCCGAGGCCTTTACATAGATGTTGGTGATGTGGCAGATCAGGACAGGGTTAGTTTCTCCAGCCAGTTTTCTTGAAGTTGTATGGTTTGTGATAGACCATCTCTGGAAGACTATTAAGTGCATGACAACCACCACTCACATCTAATCCAATGTGAAGACCATAGGTAACAGTAGGTTCAGGGAACCAAGACTGTCATTGTAGGCTTCACGTTGCTGGCAGGAACCTTTAGACCAGACACAATTATAAGAGGAAGGGGATTTACTTGAAGCTAACACATACAGGGGAAGTTCCACAATGGTGTGAGAGGCTGGCCCCCTTTACACAGATCCATGCAGAGAGAAAAGCAACCACCACCACAAGCAAGCACACACCAGGAGCCCAGGCAGAGCTCAAGCACTCTGAGTAGCTTTGGCTAGATCTGTCCCCAGTGACATGTGCCCCCCCCCGCAGTCCCCTCCTGCAGGAGTCTGCTTGCTGGGGGCAGAAGCTGCAAACTCAATTTTAATAACATCTGACTCTATTTGGGGACATAAATTCAAACCACCACAAAGACCAACACAACATAATGACACATGCAGCTCCTAGGGGGTCCAAACAAAGGTGTACTCAGGCAAATGTCAGAGCCAGTCCTATGACATCTGCCTCCTGCATATACTGACCTGTTGTTAGAATCAGTCAGAACACATCGGTGATCCTAATCCCTGACTAGACAAGGCTGGCCCCTCAAAGACTATCACACTGAGAAGAACAGGTGGCAGAAATGTCTATGACTGAGTGGGAGTCTTTTGGACTCCAACGAGCTTCACTATTCAGAGCAATGCAGACATAACCAGTTCTCAGACTTAAAGAAAATAATGAAAGGATGAATGACTGCTTTCTAGGTGGGTGGTAGAGTTCAGGGGCGTTTGTGGTGATACCAAGTCTGTCTATAGTCAATGGTTCAGACCTTGGGATAAGCAAGGCTACATTTTCCTCTCCCTTATAGTTAAAAACAAGAACAAAATCAAACAACCCTGATTGGCGCTGCATCACCCCACAGTATATTTCGAGAGAAGTGAAAACCTTTGACTTTTTATTCTGAGTTTAATATGCTTCATGTTTCTTAAAATTACTACTCTAGCTCTTTTCAATATAGTTGCCACCCTTGCCAGAGGATAGACATGATGTCTAAAAAGTATTTCTAAGCCTGAGACTCATGGAAATGAATCCTGCACACAGCAGGCTGTTATTCCATTCATTTCATCCAACCCAGGGGGGGAAAAAGGTCATGTTTTCAGGTTTCAGTGATCAGAGTGCTGACTGCCCATGAATGAAAAATCATTTCACAAATCATCCCTAAGTTTCAAACTCAGATGGGAATCTAAGTGGGACCCACTACTTCCCAGAATTATTGTCAAGGGTGAGTATGGCTGTCGACATGCATGGAAGATTGAAAGCTTGGTTGTGGAGAGTCTAGAGAGCTGGGTAATGGTCCCAGCCATTTCAAAACAGATTTTACCTCTTAATCCACTGGGTCTCAGCTTACTCATCTGCACAACGTGAGGGTTAGAATTAATCTTCCTGTACAAGTTGCTAAACTATAACATAAAAACGAACACATGGCGATAGAGGGATGGCTCAGTGGTTAAGGCACTTACCTTCAAAGCCTAATGACCCGACTTGATTCCCTAGTACCCATGTAAAGCTGGATCCACAAAGTGGCACATGCTTCTGCAATTTGTTTGCAGTGGCACTATCCCCTGGCATGCCCATTGTCTCTCTCTTTCTCTGTGTGCAAATTCATAAATAAAATTAAAAGAACCCATGTGCACATGTTCTTAAAGCATTTTGAACTGTGAGTGTGGATAATGTTTAGCCACTATGTTTTGTTCCAGATTATGCAATCAGTATTTACTGTAGAAGTAATCTTATTTCTACCATGAACTACTTCTGGGCTTTCTGTGTGTCATTTAATGATGGATAACACTGGAAGTAAGACTGAAATAAGAACGTATATCACTTCCTATTTAGTTTATTCATTGTCGCTATCTAGCATCACACCGGTTACAAAAATGTGAACTACTCCTTTTCCTTGGATAAGGGAATTCACGGAAACTGCCCTACACTCCTCCCTTGTACAAGTTTTGGTATTATGTAACGACCAGTGACATTTCCTATCTTATCCTCCACAAATGATTGTTAACAAGATGAATTGAAACTTTCTATAGTACCCCTTGGCCCCATTGTAAGGAAATGCACAGGTTCCCTGTCTGAATCAGCATGCTCTTATATTAAGTACGCTGGGGGAAAATAGCTGCAAAGTGCTCTTCAAACATAGCGCATTAGAATGACTGATGCATATAGCCTCATCACGGTTACACCTTCCGAGAAGAATTGTGACATTTATATTTAAAAAGAAGCATAAGGCAGCATGAAATCACCCTTTGTGTGGAATTCCCGCCATTGTAAAGAGTGTTCAAACAGCCCAGGCCCGAGTGAAAGCACTTGCCAAGTAAATGGATTGCACTGCACACTGGAGAGAAGAGCCAGGAATCTGTCCAGGGATTTATGTCTCCTGTTTCGTAGAATTGGGTTTGCTGCATCCACGGCAGCTCCTTCATGTTTAGCCACATGTCTGGGATTCAGTCTCTGTGTGCTTTTGACAGGAGTGGTGCCTCCCTTTTAGACACAAATTCCTTCATTGCCACATGCTCACTATCATCGAAATTCCTCTGTGGGTCTCTTCATTTCAAATGGACTGAACCTTTGAGGTCACTGACTACCCTTGAGAAGGGCACCTGGTATAACATGCATTCATATAATATTTATTTACTTATTTATTTTTAATGTTTATTATTATTATTAAACAAGATGTTTCATATGGATACATCATGTGTCAGTACCCTCTTTTCCCTTATCCCTGCCCCCATTCCACTTGGGATGCTCCTCAGAAGGGTGGCAGGTATTCCCCATGGGGTTGTGGTATATGCGTTGTGAGAGCAGCAGTCAGTTATTTGGGGGGGAAGAAATACCTCTGGGCATGATAACTCGAACTGTGGCTCTTACAGTCTTTCTACTCCCTCTTTAGCGAAATTTCCTGAGCCGTGGTGGGTGAGTTTTAAGTCTATTTCAGTGATGTGCTCTTAGGAACCTCTGGATCTCTATTTTGGTAGGTGTTGAGTATCCTCAGGGTCTGGCTCCCAAACCCTGGTGCTGATTCAGGAACAGAATGGAAGGAGCACTTTTGCTCATCTCCCCATTCCTCTGTGGTTTCAGTTGTGGCTGGGCTAAAGTGCTAGGGGTAGTTTATCTCCTCAGATCTCATTAACCTTTGAAAAAGAACAGGTTCTCCAATGGACAGTAAAGTCAGTATAGTTCAAATGATATAAGTGTTATTAATTTAGGGAGAATTTTATGTATGTAACCCCTCTTTTATCCAAAGACTAGTGAGAGCTTGACACTGGAGAACATAATCTTTGTCTCCATAGGATTCTGATCTGGTTCCCAATTCCAGATATGAGTTCCTTTATACTGAGCGGATCTCTTAGCCAAACAGAATGCTATTGGTTACCCATGGAGGCGGTATGCCACTATTACACTGGTGTTTACATTGTGTCAGGGTGTTTTCTCCTGAGTAGTTTAGACCTCTAGTTGCTCAGACTGTTGTCCATTTTCCCCCAGTAGCTCATGTAGCGCTTTCCAGCACTGGACAGGCTGTCTGGAGACTGGATTTCTTCTGAATTCCAGCCAGGTCTCTCCGCGTTCTGTGTCAGCAGCATATGGTGTCTTCAGCAATAGGATTTCAGCTTTTTCCTCAGGCAGGTAATCAAGTGCTTTGACAGAAAGCTGTCTTGATTTTGGGATCTCATAGGTCTCTCTGATCAACAGCTCAATGTGGGTAGTAACCAATTTCTGGTACTGAAAGTTACCAGTCAGAGACAGAAAAAAAAAATTCCTTTAAGCTTAGGCTTCATCCCACCCTCACCCGAGCCCTACTTTTCAGGTGCTCCCCACTTACTCCTTTTGATATCTTTTAGGCTATCTCCAAGGATAAAGGTGTCTATGGTATCAGATCATTTTGGTTTAATTTTGTGTTTGTTTTCCCCCTCTTTTTTCCCTCCTCTCCCCTCCCCCAAACCCTTCCATCCCCATTGCTTGGGCCTTGAGTTGCCTATCAGGTATGATAGCAAATTGAGCAGGTCCAGGTTAGGACCATGAAATAAGTGACACCATGTGACACTTTTCTTTTTGTGACTGTGTGAGTTCGCTGAGTATGATCTCTTCCAAGTCTGTCCATTTTTCTACAAATTTCATTGTATCATTTTTCTTAGTGCTGAGTAGAATTCCACTGTGTAAATGTGCCACAACTTTCTTATCCATTCATCCAATGATGAGCATCTAGGTTGATTCCAGTTCTTAGCTATAATGAATTGAGCAGCTATAAACATGGTTGAGCAAATGTCTCTGCATTGATGCATGGAGCATTTAGGGTAAATGCCCAGTAAGGGAATAACTGGGTCTGTTGGTAGTTCTATGTTTATCCTGTTCAGGAATCTCCAAATTGATTTCCATAGTGGGTGTACAAGTTTACATTCCCACCAATAGTGGATAAGGGTTCCTCTTTCCCCACATCCTTGCCAACATTTGTCACTATTAAATTTTTTAATGATTGCCATCCTTGCTGGAGTAAGGTGGAATCTCATGGTTGTTTTAATTTGAATTTCTCTAATGGTTAGAGTTGTTGAACATTTTAAGTGTGTGTTAGCCATTTGTAATTCTTCCTCTGAGAACTCCCTATTTAGTTCTCTGCCCCACTTTTTTTTGATTTTTTTATTAGATATGGACATATTTAGTATGTAAACAACACATGTTGGTACCATTCTTTCCCTCCTCCCTGCCCCTTTTCTGAAAGGCCTTCCTTGCTGGGGCTGCAGGTCAACCCCATGGGGATTGTGGGTTATGCATTATGGCAGGGAAAGGCAACATCCCTGTGCAAAATGTCCCAACTTGTGGCTCTAACAATCTTTCTGCCCCCTCTTCAGCAAAATTCCCTGAGCCATGCTCAAGCACTGTAAGTCTATTTCAGTGATGGGCACTTAGGAGTCTCTGGATCTCTGGTTTGGTAGATGTTGAGTGTCTTCAGTGTCTATCTCCTTCACCCTTGTGCTGATATCAGGTTCACTGAGAAAGCAGCACTCTTGTTCATTTCCCCAATTTATCTGTGGTTTCAGCTAGGGAAGGGTGGAATGCACTGGGTTGTTTATCTCCTCAGGTCCAGCTCCCATTTGAAAAAGAGAAGCAGATTCTCCAACAGAGAATGAAGTCAGCACTGGTGAAATGGGATAACCATTATTAATTTAGAGAGAATTTAAAGGGTGTAGACCCTCTTAAAGCCCAAGATTAGTGGGAGCTTGACAATGGAAAGCAGAATCATTATCTGGATATGATTCTGACTTGTTTCCCAGTTCCAGATATGCTTTCCTTTCCACTGAGCAGATCTGTCAGCCAACCCAAGAGCAGCTGGTTACCCACCATGGCTGTGCCACTATTGCACTTGTATGAGCATCACATCAGGTTGTTTGCTTCTGAGTTGCTTAGACTTTGAGTTGCTTGGACAGGTGTTGGCCACTTTCCCCTGGTAGCTCATGTAGTGCCTTCTAGCACAAGATGGGCTAATTGTATGTGGACTGGCTCTCCTCTGGATTCTAACTAGGTTCTCCATGGTCCATGCCAACACCATATGATGTCTTCAGCAGTAGGGTCTTACCATTAACCTCTGGTGGGTAATCAAGTGCTCTGACAGAAGTCTGTCTTTTTTGTTTTGGGAGATCTAGCAGGTCTCTCCGATCAACAGCTCATTATGGATGTAGACCACATACTGGTACAGGGAATTACAGGCCAGTGTGAAGGGACAAGAAAAAAGAAAAAGAGAAGAAAGAAAAACAAGAGAAATTTGAGTTTAGGTTTTGTCTTACCCTCTCCAGGGTCCTTTGATTCAGGTGCTCCCTCTAAGGTCCTCTTGAGGGTTCTACCTTTCAGTCTGACTTCCAGGATATAGAATTCTATGGTACCAGTTGAATTTGGGTTCAGTTTTGTGTCCCCTCCTGCCCTTCCCTTTCCCCCAAGCCCTATTCTCCCTATTGTCCAAGCCTCGAGATGCTATTCAGATATGTCAGCAACTCGGGCTGATCCAGGTTAGGAACTGAAGATGAGTGAGACCATACAATGGTTGTCTTTCTGTGATTATGTAAGTTCACTTAGAATGATCAGTTCCAAGTTCAACCATTTTTCTACAAATTTCAATGTGTTATTTTTTCTTACTGCTGAGTAGAATATACCACATCTTGGTTATCCATTCATCCAATTATTGGCACCTAGGTTGAGAGATAGAGAGAGAAAGAGGTAGAGGGAGAGGGAGGGAGGGAGAGAGAGAGTGAGAGAGCATGCCAGGACCTTTAGCTACTGCAAATGAACCTCAAAAGCATCTGGCTTATGTGGGTGCTGGGTAATCAAACCTGGGTCCTTTGACTTTGCATGTAAGTGCCTTAAGTGCTAAGACATCCCTCCAGCTCCAACCCATTCATTCTTTAAAAGTGTGGTTTTTAGTCTCCAGTAGCTAGTGGAGTTCTTGATGAGTCTCTTGTTGTTGATTTCTAGCTTTAAGCATTGTGATCTATTATGATGAAGGAATTTATGGAGGCATGCTTTATGGCCTAATATATGTTCTATTTTGGAGAATGTTCGATGGGCTGCTGAGAAGAATGTGTATTCTGTAGAGTTGTGGTGGAAAGTTCTGTCAATGTCCATTAGATCTAGTTGTTCTGTGGTGTTGTTGAGTTCTATTATTTCCCTGTTGACTTTCTGCTTTGATGATCTGTCTATTGATGATAGTGGGGTATTGAAGTCTCCAACTATGATGATGTTGGTGTTTATTTCTGTTTTATTGTCAAGTAGGTTTTACTTTATAAACTGTGGTGCACCTGTCTTTGGCACATATAAATTTATGATTGTGAAGTTCTCATGTTGGATCATTCCCTTGATAAGTAAGAAGTGGCCTTCTTTTTCTTTTTTGATTACTTTTGGTTTGAAGTCAATTTTATCAGATATTAATATAGCAACAACTGCTTGTTTTTTTATTTCCATTTTTTTGGAATATCATTTTCCATCCTTTCACCCTGAGGAGGTGTCTATCTTTAGTGGTGAGGTGGGTTTCTTGAAGACAGCAGATAGAAGGGTCCAGTTTTTGAGCAGGGTCTCATTGGTTGTTGTGTTTTCACTTTGGGACTGAATTTCTGTTGGTTTCTCTATGATTTCATTGGAGGCTTTCATTGTGGGACTAGGCATCCTTGGTGGAGATTTCTCAGTTTTTTGACTTTCGTTGGCTTTTTTGAGTTGTGATCTACCCATCTTGGGGAAATGCTTTATTCTATTGAGGAGGAAGCAGGTATTTGCCCTTGTAGGGTCTTCAGAGGGTGTTCTGTTTTAAATGTGAACTGGGTTGGTATACTAGTGTACAATGGGGTTACGATCACAGATAGGAAGATTGTAGAGATTGCAGGCACATCAAAGGTACCTGGGGAACTGGGAGCTCTGGCTTACTTACTCCACTTGCATGTACTGTTCTGCACATGGGAATCAGGGGTTGGGGGACCAAGCGCCTGAAGCTGGAGAGCCAGAGGCAAGAGGCCTGCTTCCACAGTGGCCAGTTTACCCTCTGACTCAGGGGAAGAGGAATATTGGTATCCAGGGGCCTGTCAGGATACCAGAGCAAAAGGCCTGTTTCCACAGCTAGGCGCAGGGGGGACCTACAGGGACTATGAGGCTGGGTGGAGCACTTCAGAGCAGGGATCTGGCCTACTCACTCTGGGCCTGCCATGGGCACCCTCAGGCGCATGGTATTCAGGAATGTGGATCCAGGGGCACTTTGATCAGGAAGGAGGAGCAAGGGGCCTGCTTCCCCAGTGAGCTCACAGGGTATAAGCAGCCCCAAGCTAGTGCAGGGGGACCTACCAGGACCAGGAAATTGGGAGAAACCCCGGGGATCAGGGGTCTGGTTTACTCACTTGGAGCCCACAGGGTATCTGGAAGTGGGGACCCCCATATAAATATTTATTGAATGAATGAACATCTGGATGAACAACTGAATTCTAACATCTTTAGATTAAAAAGTATAAATTGTATACAATATCAGAAATAAAAGAGACATAATTAGCTGGCTGTGGTGGCACATGCTTTTGATCCCAGCACTCAAGAGGCAGAAGTAGGTGGATCACTGTGAATTTGAGGACAGCCTGGGTCTACAGAGTGAGTTACAGGTCATCCTGGGCTAGAGTGGGACCCTGCCTGAAAAAAAGCCCAAAACAATAATAAATAAATAAATAAAAAGAGACCCAACTAATGCATGAAGCATGGTGGCATATAGGTATTATCCCAGCACTTGGGAAGCAGATGCAGAATGATTGAGTTTGAGGACAACCTGGGCTTCATAGTGAGACCTTGTCTTACCAACCAACCCACCACCCAGTGAACAGTAACAGAATGAGTAACTGAGTGCATCACTGTGCCTACCATTGTGTATTTTCTGAGGGAAGCCAGCACATTGATCATGGAGTTCATCATTTCTGCCTTTTAATTTCATATGTTTACAATCCATGTATGCATCCTTAACAAAAATGACAATGTTACTTTTGCCATTTGTAAAATTTGCAAAATATCATTATATTCTCTTGAAGCTTACAATTATCATCAATATTTGTGAGGATAAAGATGAGCTGATGGTCAGATCATTGTAGTTGGCATTATCTCTGCTGGATGGCATTTAATTGCATGAATAGATCACAATTTACCCATTCTCATATTCATGCACATAGTGCTGGTTGGGTCATTCCCATTCACATCTCCACTGGCACCATTGTCAGAATTCTGCAGAACATGTACTGAGGAGACAAACTGCTGGGCCACAGGGAACACAAACTTTAGTAGGGTCTGTAGTGGTACTGACTCACACTCCCACAGACTGCATTAATAAGCCTGCAGCTTTCTGGTTACTATTTACTGCTTTAACTGGTGAGTTCTTCAGGAGGGTAGGTCTCTGAGACATGCTGGCATCTGTCTATAATGTCTGGGCTTCCAGCCTGCAGTGGCCTGCATGGATTCCTTTTTGTCTGCTGCTGTTTCATGACCAGAAGCCACCATGCACCTGAGGCACTGAAGTTCTTTCCCTTATCCTCAACTGTCTATAGACCATTCATCGTTAACAGTTTTCACCCAAATAGAAAACTGCCTTTCATAGTAAAGGGTTACCTTCATCTAAGTGTGATTTCTGTCAGCACACCTGATCCTGATCCTCTTCACTGCTCCTGGTCGTCCTGATGTCTACCACCCTTAAGTCCCATTACACTCTATTGTGGGATCACAACACCCTAGCATGGCAGTGTTGCTGCTGAGAGTCTGTGGTTTTGGTAACAGTAAGCTTCAGCCTCAATCCCTCCCAGTTGCACTTTATGAAAGGCTGTAATGCAACAAACAGATGGCATTTCAGTAAATCTGGCCACGCAGTATACAGGCCATCTTTCAAGAGGAACACCTGTGTTACATAATCATGTCCATCAGGATTTGTTGCCCACAGTACTGGATCATGATTGGTGGTGGAGATATTTTTCCTCTATTACCTTTTTGTCCATGTATGTGTATGTGTAGGTGTGGGTTCATATGCATATATATATATATACATATATATATATACACACACACACACACACACACACACACGTGTGGAGAGTAGAGGATAACCTTGGATGTTGTTCCTCTCAGGCACCATCTATTTTTTTTTCTTTTGAGACAAGGTCTCTCATTGGTTAGTAAGGTAGATTGGCTGGTTAGTGAGCCCCCCAAATCCTCTTGGTTCTACCTCTTCAGTGCTGGCTTTTATCCATGGATGCTGGGGCTCAAATTTGGATTCTTTTGCTAGTGAGGCAAAAACTTTACTGGTTGAACTAGCTCCCCAACCCCAATGTCACGATTGTCAGGATGCTCCAAGTTTGTGGAGAAAACTTGTGTTCAGCAGAAAGAGCTTAAAACTTTAGAGTCCAATACACCAGAGTATTTTTCAGTTAGTTTTTTGTTTTTTACATGTCAGCATGCGAAGTAATGGGTTTCAATATGAAATGTTCACCTGTACATTGTTCTTGTTGAGTCTCCTTTTCACTCCACTTCCCCACCCCTCTGCCCCACCTCTTGCAGGTCTACTTCCTCACCCTGATGGACGTCTTCCTGATTTCATGTCTCATGTATTTTCTTCCTCTCTTCCCCATTTGAAATGAAAACAGATTTACATAATCTGCAGAGAAAGTAGAGTATTCAATTCTCCCAAGTTCTCTTTCCCCATGTCATGGTCTCCTTTTAAGTTGCATGACCTAACTCTGGCCAGATATGAAGATTTATATGTATCTATATATCTGTGTAGGTGCAGAGTGGCCTTGGCCAAGTCACTTCAGTTCTCTAAGCCTTTTTCCCCATTTGTGGTTCCTCTTTTGTAGTAATTATGCAGAACACTCGGTGCAGTGCCTGGTGCCTGACGAGCCTTGGTCATACAATAACTGACTTCTTGCTCTAAGATTAGCTGGGGGTCAGCACTCTCCATTTAGCATCTGTATCATTTATGACAATATTGTTAGGTATTGGGCTGATGATAGTTGTCTTTCAGAAATAAGTGTCAAGGACTATTTCTCACATGCAGAAGAGGTTTCAGATCACATTTCCTGTCAAGAAGAATCATACTCTTATTTTTGAAAGTATTGCCTTCTCCTCCCTTAATGATTAGCTTACAGCCTATGGAAGGACTGGGCTTCTTTAGCCTGAAATCATAAGTGCTTTGATTTAATTTTCTCTGATTGTGTCAATGTGGCCTTCAATGGCATCTGCATAACTCAAATAAGAGGATAATCAAAGCATAAGAGCTATGATAAAGTTAGAATAAGACACTAAAACAGCACAGAAAATGCTCATTGTGCCTGCAGTCATTCCTCAGATATCCAGGTGAGTCTAGATTCCAATGTATGATTCTAACATCCCATTATCCCAGGACCTCTCTTACTTAGAGAATGCAGAGGATTTGCTAAAGTATTTTGTGACACCTGTGTAGAGCTTCAACACATGCATTTCAGGCATGTTAGAAATATGGGGAGGAATCTTCCAGTGTGAGAGGAAGGCATTCCCCACAGATTTCAACTTCTGCCTGTGGAGACTGATGATGGGTTTCTTGTTCACACACCTCCTCTTATGATAATTCATGACTTCACACTTGTATTTGCACATACAATGCACCAATGTGAATACTCACTTCCATAGGAAACTAGGCCCTGAGTCATAGTTGACTTCACTCAGGGAGATTGGTCTTAGAATTATACACTAGAGCTTTTCAGCCCTAATTCATTTCCTCTCCACTTCATAAATAATCTGAGAGAAAATTATCATGCACATGAAATAAAATAATTTATTTCCTAGGTAAGTCTCAGACCTGAAACATTTTAAAACTGCCAAATTTCAGAAAGTAAGTGTGGAACTAGGGAAATGTTTGCCCTAGTTAGTAATCATTTTACTTAGAATATATGAAATTGATTTTAAAGAGGGAAACAAAACTGTGCTTATTAAGAGTTTTACTGGAGCAAGTGAAAATCAGTTATTGTTTGAGAAACAATAGAGGCAGCCCTAATGAGAATTGGTTTTATGGGCCTGCATGTCCACTGATGACAGGGGCAGGTAATAAACTCGTGCGGAAAAGCCTGATCTGCCTGGATGCTCACCACCATCTCTGTCCATCCTTACATGGGCTTGAGCTGTCTTTTCACTATGAACAGGAGATTGTATTCATAGCAAAGCTCGAAAAGCACTGGGTTTAACAGCTTTTTGGCATCATGCTTTGTGCCAGGAGGAATGATTCATGCCATTCCCATTAGTTGCAGGTGGCTTCCACCCCACACTCCCTCTAAAGACCTACATGCCGCCTAACAAAAAAAAAGACAATTCTATTCTGGTCCCTCTCCTCAGGGAAGCCTTCTATGCTCAGTGTCTCCATTCTCTGAAGCATGTATTTGTGACCACTTAGGTGGAATGGACTGAAATGTACAATCATACCTGTGTCTGACTTAGCCCTGTCCCACAGGAGAGATGGTGCCGCATAGCTGAGTATGGTGAGATTCACTTTTTATATTTCTCTTTATTTATTTGTAAGGAGAGAGAGAGAGAGAGGGAGGGAGGGAGGAAGGGGGAAAGAGAGAGAGAGAGAAAGAAAAGAAGGATTCTATTCTGGCCCCTCTCCTCAGTGTCTGTCTCCATCACCCTGGCGCTGGTTGTCAGGCTCACCATGGAAGCAGCGCTCTTGCTCATCTCACCAGTTCTCCTGTGCTTTTACCTGGGCCCTGGCTGATGTGCGAGGGGCGGTTCATCTCCTACCATGGAGTCAGCTATCTTTTCTTGCCTTGTTTGTAGAATTTGGTTGTCCTCAGTTCTCTCTGCCTTTTGAAAGAGAAAAACAGATTCTTCAATGGCGTTGTTAATTTAGAGAGATTTTGATGGATACAGCTTCTGTTTTGGCCAAAGACTTGCAGGAGCTTCTCACTGGAGTCCATAATCTTGGTCTTCATAGGATTCTGACTTGGTTCCCAGTTCCAGCTATGGGTTCCTTTCCACTAAGCAGATCTCTTAGCTAATCAGACAGCCATTGGTTATCCAACTAGGTTGGGTCCCACTATTGCACAGGTGTGTACATCTTGTCATGCCAGTTGCTTTTGCAAAACAGTGCCTCCTGCTTGCTCACAACTTTCTTGGCCATTTTCCCCCAGTAGGTCATGTAGTGCTTTCCAGCATGATATGGGCTAACCATCTGGGAACTGGCTTCCTTCCAGATTCAGCCAGATCTCTTGATGTTTTGTGTTGGCAGCATGTGGTATCTTCAGCAATAGGGTTTTACCTCTTACCTTAGGTAGGTAATCAAGTGCTTTGACAGAAGCCGATCTTGTTTTGGGATCTCACAGGTCTCTCTGGTCAACAGCTCAACATGGGTTGTAACCGATTTCTGGTACTGGGAGTTACAAGGCAGGGCCAAGTATTTTAGCCTTAGACTTCATCCCACTCTCTCCAGGGCACCTGGGTTGGTTCCAGTTCTTAGCTATTGTGAATTGAGCAGCTATAATATGGTTTAGCAAATTTTTCTGCAGTGGAGAAGCTCTGAGGGCAAAAGATGCCCAGTACAGGAATATCTGGGTCAGTTGGTAGCTCTATTTTCATCTTTTTTTGGAGTTTCCATATTGATTTCATAGTGGTTGCACAAGTTTGCACTCACACCAGCAGTGAATGAGGGTTCTTTCCCCCCCACACTCACCAACATTTGTTGTGATTTGATTATTTAATGATTTCCATCTTGACTGGAGTAAGGTAGAATTTCATAGTTGTTTTGATTTGTATTTCTGTGATGGTTAAGGATGCAAGCAAGTGTCTTTAACTGCTGAGCCATCTCTCTAGCCTTGGTGAGCTTTACTTTGACATTCTATGTCTTCCTGTTTCCCTCTTCCCAAAGCCTTGGTAGTCATCATTCAATACTAAACTTCTATGAGTGTGAGCATTTCATGTCAGTATTCACTGGATTTTACATGCATGAGAGTAAGGCCAGGCTGTCTTGCTCACTCATATCCCCAGTGTCCAGAAAAGAGCCCAGGACAAATAATGCTCAGGAAATAATTGTTGAATAGTTAATTAAATGAATGGATCATTTAAAAATGAGCAGAAGGATCCACCATTTCTGTCATCTTCTTAGTTCCATGGCTAAGACTACTTCACCCCCTCGTCCAGCCTCATCATGTAGACATTGGACATGAGCTGACTCAGGCAAAAGAGAGATATGTCTATATAAGTCTGTTATTTCTATTAGAAAACGAACTCTCATTATCTGATCTCCACCACTTGTAATCTAGACAATCAACTTCTAAGGTAGTAGGCTGGGCAAGACTCAGAGAAGTTTATCCAAGTGAATAGAAACCAAGCCCAATTTTAGAATATATTTGGCTAGAAATCAAGGCCAGCCTCTGCAAAGTTGAAAAAGTAGAAATTTGGTCTTTGCTTACCATTCCTTCCAAGAACAGCCAAATAATGCCCCCTGCTAGAGATATATTTTTTTGTGGTACCCTGAAATGTTAAGTCTTCAATCTCTAATCTCAGTGTTCCCTTCACCTTGTCTTTGATGCTTCATTCTCAGCTGTTGAGATGAGAAAAGACCTGAGACACATGTTATGTTCACATTCAGTCATTTATAGCTGCCCAACCTTCCTATTTTATCTCTTTGGGGAATATTTGTCTTTGACTTTTAGAGGTTTCAGGTTATTCCGTGACAAAGATTTCAGAGGAATATTGTGGTGATAGGGAAAGAAAAGGACTCATGCTTCACAGACATTTCTCTTACACACACACACACACAACCACCCACCCACCCACCCACCCACCCACACACACACGCAGAGAAATATATCAGGGGAAACTGGAACCTCAACTCCAGAGCCTAATACATCCCAACTCTCATCTTGTGGTCAGTTCCATATTATTTGTGTAAGGAGACCAGGCCTCTCAGTCCAGTGCTTATCCATAACATAATTTCCTCAATAGATCTGACTTTAAATATTTTAAGGCTGCAATAAAATAATTGTTTAATCAGGGATAATTTTTCACTACCAAATAATTATTATATTTAGACCATGTAAAATAGCTTTTTAAAGAGGGAATTAAGAAGATGTAGTTAAGAATTTTACTGGATCTAATGAAAACTGTAAGTTTTATTAGAAGAGTCAAGGGCCCTAATTAGAATTGGTTTTATGGACCTTCAGTTCATTGTAAAGGGGGAGCAGACAATGAACTTGAGGGAAAGGCTGAATCTAGTTGGATAGCTACTAACTTCCCTGGTGCAGTATTAAGTTCGGTTTGGACTAATACAAAGTCAGTACCCTTTCAATCTCCCCGCTGTGGTTATCCAAGCTCCAGCCTATGTTTGATGGTGTCCCCGTACCCTTATCCATGTCCTTTCCTGCCAAAGTTACCTTCAGCTCTTACATAAGTTAGTCCAACATCCCCCAAACTACACCTCTCCATCCGCTCTTGCAACCACCAGCCAATTCACACTGTGGTCCAGAGGATGGCCCCACAATGACCCCCTCCATACCTTAGGGCAAAATCTTAGAGATAAGTGTTTACTTAGTTTACTTAGAATAAATCTATGATTTATTCGTTTCATGTAACCAAAGGTGTACCCTTTGACTGATGCCTCCCTGTTTCTATTTTTCCCCAGCTTGATAACCACTGTTGCCCTCTCGGCTTCTGTGAGTTTGGCCATTTCACAGCACTGCCTGACAGCTCATCTCACACAGGCCTCTCTAGGCGCCTGCATCACTGGTCTTCTTAGGCCTGGACAAGACTGTGTTCAGTCTCCTCGGGGCATTTGTGCTTCCCCTCTGCTTTGACTGCATTGTGACTCCTGCTCTCACTATCCTCCTGAAGGGCTATTTTGTCCTTACCCAGCAGCCCTCAGCCCAGTGATTTCTCTTCACAGGAGTGTTTTCTGAAACTCTGCCCGGATTATGTCTCTGTCTTTATCCTCACGGTGCCATGTCCCCTTTTGCAGCACTTGGCTCTTATTATTTAAGTTGATCGTGCTGCATTGCATTGTTTGTCTGTGTTGTAAGAACGACTGAGAATACACTTGAATATGAAAATAGTAACCCAAAAGGAAAGAGTGGAAAGGAGAAAACTCTTAGGAGCATAAAAGCTGGTCATTACTTAGATAAGTCTAAGTATGTATTGACTGTAACCACAATGGTCACTACAGCTACTCTTGCCACATGGAGAAGATTTTTGAGAAGTTCAATTTAGAATGTTATGCACAAATAAAGTGGGAGATAACGTGGCATGATTTTAAGCAACATTCTTTTAAATGTTCTTATTTTGTTAGGAGGTTAGTGATTAACTTTCCAAAGCTGGGCAGACATGTTAATCTAAAGAGCAACCTCTGAAACAACAGACTATAATGTACAGTGGTACAACTCAGGAGTATAAAGAAGTAAAATAATAGGCACTAATATGGAGGAGAGTGAGAAAGAAGAGAGAAGAAATAAAAATCATGGTAACATCAGAGATAAGTCCAGTGGGTGAAGCTTGATTAAGTCCTCACTTGAAAAAAGAAGTTTAAAGATACTTTAGAGATGATGGGGAAATTTGAATGTGAAAATCATATTAGATGACATTATGGAGTTATAATTTTTCTTCAGTGTGAAGATGGTTCCTCAGATAGGTAGGAAAATGCCCCCAGATTCTTCAGTTTTGAAAGATGATTTTAGTAGATGAAATCGATTTTTACATGTCTATGATGTGCAAATGTGTATGACATGCAGTGATAGTTTGCTCTATCCTCTTCCGTGTTTTTGAGTTAAAATCACCTCTGGCTCTTACATAGGTACCCATGTGTGTGTGCACGTGTGTATGGACACCAGGAGTCAACATCAGGGTGTCTCCCTCTGTTACTATCTACCTTTTTTTTTTCTTGCGACACAGGGTCTTTGTTGAACTCACAACTCACAGATTCAGCTAATCTATTTAGGCAGCTTTTGCCCTGGGATCCACTTGTCTCTGTCTCCAGAGCCCTGAGATATCAGGTGTGTGCCATCACAGCTAGCATTTAAGTAGATTCTGGGGATCCAAACTCAGTCGTTTTCCTTGTGAAGTGGACAGTTCATTGGCTGAGCTATCTCCCCTGCCTAGGAAATGAATTCTGAGACACTAAATTATGTAATATGCATGCCTTACCTTGAAAAGATGGTCATATAAATCAAATGAGAGGATGTAAGGCCAAGGGGTCCTATATTATAATTACTTTTAGCATCAAGGTGAGTTTTGTTTATTTTTATTTATTCATTTGAGAGTGGCAGACAAAGAGAGAAAGACACACACACACACACACACAGAGAGAGAGAGAGAGAGAGAGAGACAGAGAGAGAGAGAGAGAGAGGGAAAGAGAGAGAATGGGTGTGCCAGGGCATCCAGGTACTGCAAGTGAACTCCAGACGTGTGCATCTGGCTAACGTGGGTCTTGGGGAATTGAGCCTTGAACCGGGGTCCTTAGGCTTCACAGGCAAGCGCTTAACCACTAAGCCATCTCTCCAGCCCATCAAGGTGATTTTTTTAAAAAATATTTTATTTGGGCTGGAGAGATGGCTTAGCAGTTAAGCGCTTGCCTGTGAAGCCTAAGGACCCCGGTTCGAGGCTCGATTCCCCAGGATCCACGTTAGCCAGATGCACAAGGGGGTGCACGTGTCTGGAGTTTGTTTGCAGTGGCTGGAGGCCCTGGCATGCCCATTCTCTCTCTCTGTCTCTCTCTCTCTGCCTCTTTTTCTCTCTCTCTCTGTCACTCGCAAATAAATAAATAAAGTTAAAAAAATATTTTATTTATTTATTTATTTGACAGAGAAAGAGGGAGAGAGAGAGAATGGGGCACACCAGGGCCTCCAGCCACTGCAAATGAGCTCCAGACATGTGCGTCCCCTTGTGCATCTGGCTAACGTGGGTCCTGGGGAATTGAACCTGGGTCCTTTGGCTTTGCAGGCAAACACCTTAACCCCTAAGCCATCCCTCCAGCCCTCAAGGTGACTTTTAATGGCATTCCCATTAGCTGTGGGTGGCTGGGGACCACTCATGCCTGTGAAGTCTGATGTATCATGTAACAATCAAGGAAAAGAGAATTCTATTATGACCCTCCTTCTCTTCTTCGGTCAGTCATTTCTTTTGTGTTGTAGCATGTATTTGTGCACCATGTGGGTGGCAGTGATTACAGTGTAGTTATGTCTGTATCTTCACATCCTCCACCTAGAAGGGCAGTTAGTACTGAGCCTTAGAGCAGATGGTAAGGGCTGGAATCCCAACGCCTCCCCTCACTAGCCCGTGACCTTGAACAAATGATCTCATATGTAAAACTGTGATAGTGATGATAATCAGATGTTAGATGGATTTTGTCCAAGATGGTGTCTTCCTCTATAGCTCAGGCTTTATTGGAGATCACTATGTACACCAGGATGGCCTGAACCCTGAGATGATTCTCCTATTCTACCTTAGTCTCTTGAGTGCTGAGAATACGGGTGTGAGCAGTGCTGTGTGGAACACAGTAAACACTAGGCACATGACACCTCATTCTATACACAGTGCATTTATCAATTATATGAAAGTTCAGGCTCTTAAAAATACTTTATTGGGCTGGAGAGATGGCTTAGCGGTTAAAGTGTTTGCCTGCAAAGCCAAAGGACCTCAGTTCGATTCCCCAGGACCCACGTAACTCAGATGCACAAGGGGGGCGCATGCGTCTGGAGTTCGTTTGCAGTGGCTAGAGGCCCTGGCGCGCCCATTCTCTCAAATAAATAAATAAAAATAAAGTTTTAAAAAACTATTAAAAATATTTTTATTGATGACGTGCAGGGAGGGAGAGAGAGAGAGAAGGAGAGAGATGTTGAGAATAGGACAGCAGGGTCTTTTGGTGTCACAAACTAAGACGCAAGCACCACTGACCAAAGACGACTGACCAAAGAAAGAGAAGGAAGGTCATAATGTAATGCTGCTTTTCTTGATTATTATGTAATATATCAGACTTTACAGGCATGGGTGGCCCCCAGTCACACAGAGCTAATGGGAATGCCATTAAAAATCACTGCCTTGTGTATGTGGCTTTATCTGGCACTGGGGAATCAAACCTGGGCCTGCACTCAGTTTAGGCATTTTTTAAATTTATTACTGTTAACAACATATTTTGCATGGATACATCGTGTGTTGGTGGCCTCTTTTCCCTCGTCCCTGCCCCCATTCCACTGGGCACACTCCTCAGTGGGGTTGCAGGTATTCCCTATGGGGTTGTGTTTTATGCATTGTGGGAGTAGCAGTCAGTTTTTTTTGAAGGGGGGGGGGAATGGAATGCCTCTGGGCATGATATTTCAACCTGTGACTCTTACAATCTTTCTGCCCCCTCTTCTGCAAATTTCCCTGAGCTGTGGTGGGTGAATTTTAAGTCTACTTCAGTGATGAGCTTTTAGGAGCCTCTGGATCTCTGCTTTGATAGGTGTTGAGTATCCGCAGGGTCTGTCTTGTTCACCCTGGTGCTGATTACCAGGTTCAGCATGGAAGCAGCACTCTTGCTCTCCCCAATTCCTCAGTAAATTGAGCGGTGGCTTGGCTGAAATGTGAGTGGTAGTTTATCTCCTCCAGTCTCCCTACCTTCCAAAAAAAAAAAAAAAAAAAAAAGATTCTCCAACAGAGAGTGAAGTCATAATAGTTTAAATGGGGTAAGCATTATTAATTTAGGGAGAATTTTATGTATGTAACCAAGGCTGAGTGCCACTACTGAGGCATTTTTATTTGAGTGTGGTTATTATGATGTTGCATAGTCATTTCTCCCAATTGAAACATTTCCTCTTGGAGAGGAGCAGAGAGGTCATAAGATCCAGGAAGCTGACAAAACTTACAAGGCTCAGGAAGCTCATGAACTTACCAGTTTTAGGAAACCCAGAAAATTATAAGATTCACAAGGACCCTTCCTAAGGTTATATAATCAGTAACAATTCCTAGGGAGAAGAGACTCTTGTTATTTAGTTTTCTGAGAATTTTAATATACGAACATATTGCAATTTGGTTATCTTCCCATTGGGTTATGCTCTTATGTCCCTTCTCCCCCACTTCCATTCCAGTGAGGGCTTCCTCACTGGGGTTAATGATAATCGCCGAGGGATCATGAATGCACCAATCAGTCTCTGTATGGAGGACAATGCCCCAGAACACATACCAGCCTGAGTGCACCCAATCTTGTCTAATCTTGGAAGCTAATCAGGTTTGGGCCTTGCTGGTACTTAGATGGGAGAGATTACGTTTTAGGGAACTGCTTGCCAGTTGTGTGGGAAGGTCCGAGGATGCAGGCTTTGTGAGCCATCAAACATGCTGGGAGGGCTTTTCAGTGATGCAGCTGTCTTTAAATCATCTGTGCTCCTGTAAGTTTCCTCCAGTAAGCCCAGTAGCCCACCAAGCTAGACTGGGGTTTCTTCAGTGTGTTGTTGGTGCCCTGTCTGGGATGAACAGTCATTTGTTCATGTCTCTCCAGGAAAAGTCATATAACATATCACTTTTATTATGTAGCTTTTCACTTTCTCTTCCCAACACTTAGGAGTAAGCGAATGCAGGAATTAGCTCCCTGTTTACACCAGAAGGCTGAGGCAGAACTGCTTATGCCTGGTCATCCATTTAGAGACTGCTAGAGCAGCATTTTGTCTCCTGACTTCTGAGTCTTTAAGCCCTGAGAAGGGAAATGACTGATTTTCTCATTTTTCCAAGTCCTGTTAGTGTTTTTGACCCGTGATCATTCTGGGCACATGCTAGAGCAAAGTTACTCCGAGCCACCAACTTCCTGCTAAGCAATGCCAATGGAAACATTTCACATATCTGAACATTAAAGGTTGGCTGTATCATGTGAATGCTCATTCCATCATATGGCGCTACTTAGATTCAGGTTAAGGATCAAATGGGGGAGGTAGATGCTTTTAATTCTGAAAACAGTCATGTTGTATTTTAAATGTACATGATCTAATTATTTACGGAGAATTCCTGGAATCTATTAAAGGCAATGCCTAGCTCTGGAAAAACAAGTCACTGTTAAAATTGGGAGGCAATCTCAAATCAAGCAATACTGACATTTCAATGTCTCCTACTAAAAATCTGGATTTGAATTGGCCTATTGCAAGATATTTCTTGATTTCCTTTGGCTGTCACTTCTATTGTTATCAGTAACAGTGATTGTAAGATATAGGAATAGCACTTTGCTGCTTAAGGGTGACCATATATATGTATATATATTTGTGTGTCTATATATAATATGTAAATATATTATTATATATGATTATTTATACACACACACACACACACACACACACACACACATATATATATATATATTAGATTGTGTGTCAATAAATATTTTCCTATAAATGGCCAAATGGTAAATGTTTTTGCTTTGAATCATATTGCTTGCATGTTAATTGTTTCTTATTTCTATCTTTGTAGTATTAAAGTAGCTATAGCTAATTGATATATGAATGAGTATGCCAATAAAACTTTATTTATAAAAATGAATGCGCAGTAGATTTGTTTTATTATTTTTATTTTTATTTTATGAGAGAGAGTAAGAGAGAGAGAGCAAGAGAGAAAGAGAGAAAATTGGCATGCTAGGGCGTCCAGACACTGCAATTGATTGAACTCCAGATGCACGAGACACCTTGTGTACATGTGTGACTTTGTGCTTGTGTCACCTTGTGTGTCTAGCTTACGTGGGATCTGGACGATTGAACATAGGTCCTCAGGCTTTGCACAGGTGCCTTTACTGCTATGCCATCTCTCCAGCCCAGATTTGGTTTTTGAGCAACAGTTTGTCAAACTTTGAGTTAGAGTATACAATCTTTATCATCCTTCCTTTTGCAGTTGTGGACTCTGAGGCCAAGGGTTTAAATGATTTTCCCAGGTCAACATAGTGAGTTAATGAAAGTCTAAAGACTTGAGCCCCCATGCTAGAAAATACCTAGACTGGTCTTTCCTCTATTGACCTATGGTGGCCAAATCACAAGTAGAGAGCAGTTCTGAGGCACCATGCTTTGTATCAGGAAAGGTACATTAGCACAAAATTGGATCCAATTTAGCTTTGTAACATTAATCAAATCACCCCAACTGCTTGGCCTCAGTCAGTTCATCTCAAGAATGAGGAAGTTGGATGACAGATTTCTAAGTTTCTCTATGGTGTTAAAACATCTTGCTTTTCAAAATGACGCATGTATCCGGAGTTCATTTGCGGCGGCTGGGGGCCCTAGTGTGCTATTTCTTTTTCTCTCTGTCTGTCTTCTATCTCTTTCTACTTGCAAATAAAATAAAATAAAATAAATTTAAAACACAGTGTTTTTAAGACCAGGTATGGGGACAGATATTTAATTATGAATTATTTTAAGTTAATTATTATAAGTGTTGCTACATTTATTTAAAAAGAAGTTTTTGTGGATTAACTAATATTGATCTACCTTATCATGCCAGCAAGTGATGGAAGAAATATATGAAATAGCATCTGTTTGTAACTAATTTACAGGAAATGAGCATTTTCTAGCACATATAGAAAATGAATAGATTATCCATACATAAAAATCATCCTTCGGTTTCTGTCCATGTTCATAAGCAGAAGCCATGAGTGAAAATCTCATGGAAGGGTTTGATACTGAACTATTCCCTGGGGGTACAGGGTGGATGCCGGAGAGCACCATGATTGACAGGGCAGGTGTGAAAGCCTTCACACAGAAGTTGCTCATGTGTGTCACAGTAAATCAATGAGTTTGATGAGCACAGATGCTGTGCCTCGGGGAAAGGTGGGAGGTATTGATTTGGCATCACTCTGTGAGGTATCAGAACTTCACCTTTGCTGTTTGTTATGGACGGTGCTTTCCTCCTGTTGGTTGGTGTATGTATTAATGTCTGCCTGGATTTTATACCATGCTCAGCTTCCTAAGGAAGCAGCTTTCAATAAGCAGGCGAATGCTCATGGTCATTCAGTAACATCTCTCATTTCAAGTTTTCCAAAGGAAAACTGGACAGCCCTTTCCCAACATGAGTGGTTTACAGAGTCAAGAATATTCTTTAATTTCATTTCTAAAGATGATAACATGGGAAAGAAGTGATCTTCTTCAATCCTATTTAGGTAATTTTCTCAACCAGAGAGGGAAATTTAGAAGGGGTTACTTTGATAATTGAAGCCAGCTCTTTTTCAGGTACCTAAGATAGTAACCTTGCAGCATGCAAGTTTGACTGTTTTGTAAAATTATGTATTTGCCCATAAGATTAGCTAATCTGTTTCTTCCTCAGCTATTCCCATCAGGTCTCTCAGATGATGCTCAGTCAATTGGGAGCTGCAACTGGAGTTATTACACTATGGAAGGTACTGGAAGTATCATTAAAAGAGAAGAGTTTTGGAACCTTTGAGACTGAAAAAAAAACCTGGGACACACCCTGCCAAATCAATGCCTTATGGTCCAGAGGAATGCCAACTTGCTGTGTGCTCTCTAACAGTGCAGTGGCCACTTACTTGACACTTTCTAAACATCAGTAATTGTGACAAATTTTATTTTATGCGCGTTTTGTTCAATCCTGCCAGTAATCCTGTCAGGACTCCTGTATTTCTATCCTCATTGTCCATTTGAGAACGAGGCTGGGTCTTCATTGAGCCTAGCTTGCACAAGTTCACATAGAGTGGCAAGCTGCACAACCAAGTTTGAAGAGTGAAGTTGGATTCCTGGGGTTTTATGATTCATCACTAAGTAAGTTCAAATGTGATGGAATTCATCATGTCTTGACAAAGAAGGGGGTTAATGAATTTAGCTCAGCTAGAAAGACAGCATCACATGTCCTTATGGATGCCTACCCTGGTTGCCATGGAGACGTTTCTGAGGGAGATCTTTATATTGGAGGAGAGAGATGGGTTATCATGGTGAGGTCCAGATAACAAAGGCTTCCTCGATTGTGCCCACCACACTCTGCTCTTCTCCTTGTGTTGCATGGTTGTAATGTGGGCTGTGAGAGGTAACAAGGGAAAACAGGAAGCCCTGTGAGACCTCTCCCAATGCCACAGTTTCATTTATCCTCCGTGTCCCTCAGCAGTTTCTCGTGATAAAGCTGTGGGTTTCTTCTTCAGAGAAGCATAATTGCCAGCGGATGGGTCATATCTGCTGGGGTCTTGAGGCTAGAAGGCTTAAATGGGGGTCAAACAAGTTCTTCTAGCTATAATAATAGTATGCTGAGATAATGTGGGAATAAAGTACCATTGGAATAGACAAGAAAAGTTCACCTCAAGAAAGCGGTCATAATTAAATAAATTTTAACGAACTGGAACACATCTCAGTATAGAGTTTAATTGCAGATCTCTGTGGTCTTCAGTTGCTTCATACATAAAATGAAAACAAAAAGAAAAACAAAAAACAAAAGTCCAAAGACCTCCTAATTTCCTAGTGGGGATGTGACGAGAAAATGCTTTCTGTGGGAGGTTATTGGCATGAACTTGATGGGCAGCTGTTGCTAAGCAGCAGTAAGTGTGGTTACTGGAGTGGTTATAGCTCATGCTAGCTGTCTGATCTCAGCCAAGTTCCTCCATAGCTCAGTTTTCATATCTGTAAGATGGGGGAAAATGATACTACACACCCCATGTGACACTTAAGAAAATTAAACTAGGTAGGACTTACAACACCCAGGACAGTGGTTTCTCTGTTGTGAACACTGTCCATTGAGGTGTCATCATCATCACCAACACATCACTGATGTACTGATGGAGTCATGGGTCTCTTCTTCAAAAACATGCTCCCTCACCAGTAAACTTCTGATGTTGCCACTGACTCTCTGGCTCCCTGACTACTGGTACAGCCTGTGAGTCACTTTCCCTTCAAAGCTGTGTATTGAGACTGAGGCCATCACACAAACCCTCCCTCTAGATGGGAAGACTATCTGGTCATGGCATCTCAGACATTTGTTGTATTGTCTATTTTTTTTAAATGCGTAAAAGCATCTGAATTATTAACTGTTTTCAAAGCAATATCTGGTGGCAAAAGTAAGACCTATATGAAGTATTAAGTGATATTTAAGAACAAAGCTACATAACTTGACAGCACTGAAATTTTACTGTCAAAAACCCCATTTTCTCCGACCCATCTCTGTTCCCTGCTTTCAGTGGCACAGGCTGTCTTCAGGATGATGAGATTTACTTCTCCTCTAATTGCAACAAGACAGCTAGTTTTGGCAGAAATGTGGCTGTGGTGCCCACTCTATAGAAGGGTGCAAAGTCCACGGCACTTCTCATGCAGGCGATTCTGTTCCCGATAAGGAGAATGGCTTATAATCACAAGATCAGAGAAAAATCAGGCTTTACCGATCCCTGTGGTGCTGTCCAGATGTTTAGGGATATAGAACACCAAGTGATTTGTTTATTAGGGGAAGATAGCATTTTCCTTGTAGGGAATGAGGGTTTGACCTCTTGTACAATTTGTAGTTTGCGTCCTCATGCATTAAATACAGACCATGAACAACTGGCTGTTTACAAGTATTTCAAGGTCTGTGTCTGCCTTGTCTTTCTAGGCTTAAACACTTCACACACCATTTATTAGAAACATGTAATGACCTACTGTGTAGGCTGAAGGCCTCTCGTTAGTCCCGCCTTTTCTTTCTCACTCTGGTACTTCTCTACAATAAGGAAGCATAGTGGGTTGGATCCGTCTTACAGTTTGGACATAAAATGTTCATGAAGGGCTCATGTGCTCAAAGAGTGAGAGCAGTGCTCAAAGATTGACAGAAAGACAGAGATGAGAGAGAGAGAGAGAATGAATGGGTGTGACAGGGACCTTCAGCTGCTGCAAATGAACTCCAGATGTGTGGGCCCCCCTTTTGCATGTGTGTGACATTGTGTGCTTGTGTTACTGTTTGTCTGGCTATGTGAGACCTGGAGATTTGAACGTGAGTTCTTAGGATTCGCAGACAAACACCTTAACCACTAAGCCATCTTTCCAGCCCAAAACTATTTTCATTATTAATTTGCAAGGAGGGATGGAGAGACAATGGGCATGTCAGGGCTTCTTGCCACTGCAAGTGGACTCCAGAGGCATTTGTGCACATGGCTTTTTGTGGGTGCTGCAGAATCAAAGTCAGGCCATTAGGCTTTGAAAGCAAGGACCTTTAACCACTGAGTGATCTCTCCAACCCCTGAGTCATTACGTGTTATGTTTATAGACACATGTTTGGAAAATTCAGGATCTCTATATTTCTTGTCCATTTAGTAGCACAATTGTGAAAATTCATTGTCATGAGTAAAATGGACCTAGGGTTAAAATCTCTCTTTAGCACTTTATTTTAATGACATTAATCACAATTACTTCCTGTTTTGCACATTAATATGTTAATCTGACCTTTTGTAGTTTGACATATAAAATCATGCATATTTGTACTGTACAACATCGTATATCTGTATATGTATATACATATATATGTATATGGTCAATACGTTACATAACTATTGTATACCTATTACTTCTTTGTGTTGAGAAAACTTCAAATATACTCTCCTAGCAATTTTTAAGTATACAATACATTACATATAATACATACTTTGATCACCATATGGTATACTAGCTCTCTTGAATTTATTCCTCCTGTTTTGGTTTTTGTATCTTTTGAAAATGATCTCTCCAACTCCTTTTGAAATGCTCATTTCATAGTAGCCACCATTCCTACTTTCTGCTTCTATGTCCATGACCTTTTAGCATTTTATGCATGCGATCATATGTCATTTGTTTTTCTGTATCTGGCTTATTTCATTTAACATGATGGTCTTAGGAGTCCTTCATGCTGTTACAAATGATAGGATTTCCTTCTTTTTTTTCAGGGCTGAATAAAATTTCACTGTGCACCACATTTTACTTATTCACTCACTGGTGGGTGCCTAGGTCCATTCTGTGCCTTGGTTATAATGACCAATGCTGCAATGAACATGGATACCACATATCTCTTCAGCTTATTGATTTCATTCCTTGGATTTATGCAGAGGTGGAATTGCTGGATCATATTTGTGAGAATTAAAGAAAAAGGATGATGAAATGACAATGGAAGACCTTATGATAGAGCCAGGAGGCCCCTCTGGATGTAGGGCTCTTGCATGGTCTAGCTTCTTCCTGGCACATGGTCACTTTGGTCACCTCACCCTGTGACTACAGAGGTATGGAATGATCTTCATAGTCATCCATTTCCACTGAGGCTCAAAATCCATATCAAGAGGATGCTGGACTCTTGACTGTTTTATAGCTTATTTTCCTTCTATTGGTCACACAGCCCCTACTCCTTTTCAGTTTGTAAGATACCACTTTTCCAGACTTTCTCAGAGCACCGATTCAGAGACATCTGACCCATATCTCCTAAATTATGATTTCTAAGACTTTATATCTACGTTTGCAGTTTATAAATTTGAACTGATGGACATATGGTAGTCGTGTGTGTGTGTGTGTGTGTGTGTGCATGCGTGCGTGTATGTGTGTGTAACTTTGTACTGTGTTCCATGATGACTGTATTGACTGACGTTCCCAACAACTTCCTTTTCTTCACACCTTTTCCATCACTTGTCTTTTCTCCTTGATAGTTGTCATCCAAACAGATGCGAGGCATCATCACGTTCATCATATTGTGGCTTAATGTTCATTTTCCTGATCTTAGTGACATTAAGCAGTTTTGCATGTCTTCTTTGAGCAATGACTATTTCAGTCCTTTTTCTACTTGTTTCTTGCTACTGAGTTGAGTTTCCTATACATCTTGAGTGATATTCTTTTCAGATTTGTGGTTTGCAGACTTTCTTGTATTCAGGAGGTCATCACTTTACTCTGTTGTTTCCTTTGCTCTGCAGAGGCTTCTCATGTTTGTTGAACTCCACTAAAATTATTATTTTTGTTTTTGTTGCTTGTGATTTTTGTATCTATTATTATGACTCCTGTGCTGCAGATTTATAAACCGAGGTCCAGTGTTGTCGAGTTACTTGACAGTCTATGGGACTGCTGAGATGATCAAATAATTTATGTGAAACTCTTAACAGAGAGCCTGGGACCACAGGATGCAACATTTGATAAATGAGCTACTATCAGTGATGTAATTTCTGTCATATTCCTCTTCTGACCATGGCATCAGCTGCCCCTGTAGTCTTGCGTGCATCAATCAATATCTTGCTGTTAAAGTTCCCATCTTGTGTTTCGTTCGCTAGCACATTTGACCTGATTTCTCAACCCAGTTTCCACCTGTAAGCAGCAATCTCTCCCTTTATAAAGTCTCTTCCATTTGCCAGCTCTCTCCCAGCATCACCCCCCCCACCCCCGCCGCCCTGAGCTTCTGTGTTTCCTAAGAGGCTTGTGAGTTCTGCTCATTACTGCCACCAAACATGACAGATGTCAGACTTCAACCTCTTACCACCATAAAGCTCATGTAATAAAACACAAAGGAGCTATAGAGAAGCAAGATTTGAGAGATCATAAGGAATATATGTCTGCTTCAAGCAGTTTATCTAAGTGGCAGGATTCAGTGAGTTAATGCTTAGGGAAGTGGACAGCTTCAGTTAATGAAATGAAGTATTTAGAAACACAGATCTGTCACCATTGCTCCCCTGTAAAACAGTGGATTTTTTTACTTGTGAATGAAAGTGCATTACCTGAAACATTTGCTGGTGTTGAAATGTTACCCAGAGCAGCGATTTTGTTAATAAAGGCCTTATGCTGACTGCCAAGTGTTTCCTTCCCATCCTTGGAACCATTCCAAACAGCTTTCTGACTGTGGGTCATCGACTTCCTGGAGACTTACATGAGATGGTTTGACAAGGCTGTATTCACCAGCATTTAGAGCTATAGTAGCTGCTCTGAGCTGAGCCCAGGGATCCTCCTGTGACAACCTGATGTCTGAGTTCATGTGCTGTGCGTGGAGTAGTGGTTATAGAGAGATGAACCATGGCACATCAGACTGAAGCAAAGCTTTTCATTGTAGTAGCTAGTGTCTGTGGAGTGTGCCTTGGGATGGTCCTTCTCTCTTGTCATTTCAGCTGATGTAATCAATGACCTGTATTTTCAGGGACAAATGGACAGTTTTTAGTCTTCCTCTGCCTTGACTCACCAGTAGAGTTTTACACCATTGACCAATTCCTGATGTTCTCAGCTTCCATGGCTCTACACAGCCATGGTTTATCATTTCTCTCTCTTGCTATTTATAGTTTTTGGATGGTTTTTCAGGTTCATTTTCTTTTAACTTGTCATTTAGTAATGGCTTGAATTTTACTCATCTTGTAGTCCTTGATTGATGCTCAGTGATACTTGTTAGACATGTTGAGTAATTGTAAACAAGGAAGCCTGGGGCCAGGTCTTGGCTTTACTGTGGATGACAACAGACTTTAGAGACAAAGAATTGTTTCTGGGACCAAAGAAATTCTGTCTTTCATTTCTGAAATTTATGTGTGCAATGCAAAAATCTTGCCCACTGGGGTAACCAATCCATTTGCTGATAAATTCTTTAAGTGGATGTCCCAGTTTCTAGAAGCTTAGATCTAGGCAAGAAGCAGCACTCAACTGCCTCAATTTAATTTCTTAAATTCCTTTCATTAGTTACAGCAAATGCCTCTGGGTACAGATTTTTGCTGGATTGAGCTTTGTATGGTGAACTGTTCAGAGGGAGGCTGCACTTGTGTAGATATGTCTCATTTATACCCCCTTTAAATTGTTTTTTTCATTTTTTTTTTTGAGGTTATGTCTTACTGTAGCCCAGTATGACCTGGAATTTACTGTTAGTCTCAGGCTGGTCTTGAACTCACAGCAATCCTCCTACCTTGGCCTCCTGAATGCTAGGATTAAAGGCATGTGCCACCAGCCAAAACTATTTAAAATTTTTTTTATTATTTATTTATTTGAGGGAGAGAGAGAGAGAGAGAGAGAGAGAGAGCGAGCGAGAGAGAGAGCGCACGAGCGCATGTCAGGGCCTTCAGCCACTGCAAATGAACTCCAGATTCATGTGCCACCTTGTGCATCTGGCTTATGTGGGTCCTAGGGATTCAAACTGGGGTCCTTGGGATTTGCAGTCAAATGCCTTAACCACTAAGCCATCTCTCCAGTCTCCCCAAAACATTTTTTATTATTGGCAATTTTCATGCATGCACCTATGTATTTTGATCATAATCCCCACCCATTAGCCTCTTCTGTTCCCTTTCCCCATCCTTTCCACCAAATCCCTTCTTCTTTCCAACTCTCCCTCTTCTATTCTGATGCCTTCTTTTTGCCCTTCTTCATCTCCCATGATGACATGTTGATTGACAGCTCAGTACTGTGTAGGTCTTGTGCAGGAAGTGAGGTTGTGAATGCAATGGCCACTATGTCTGAAAGACAGCATTCCAAAACACTCCTCTTTATCCTTTGGCTCCTACATTCTTTGGCCATCTCTCTTCCACAGTGTTTCCTGAACCTTGGAGGGTGTGATAGAGATGTCTTATTTAGTGCTGAGCACTAACCGTTGCTCCATCTCGGCACATGTGGATGTGTTTTGAGTCTCCTTAGTAGTCACTATCACCTGCAAAAAAGAAGCTTCTCTGGTCAAAAAATGAGAGCAACACTGATCTATAAGCATAAACATAAATGGAGAACAACTTGATAGGTGCAAAATATCTAGCCAATCAACAGTTGTAGCTTCCCTCTTATGACCCCCTCTCCACAGCTATAGGTTTTAAACTAGATTTTCAGTATTAGGTATGGATTCCAGCCTATAGAGTGGGCCTCCAATCAATCAGGGACCAGTTAGTTGCACCCATAACTGATATACCACTATTGCACCAGTGGGCAAATCTTGCCTGGCTAGCCAGTTATATAGCTCGTTTGCCAGCTTTTTAGATTTTTCATATTTCTTATGACTTGAAGGTCCTTGCTAAATACTAGTGAGGAATTTTGTAGAATGTCTTCCATTGAGTGTGCATGTACTTGTGAGTGTTGTGTATTGTATGTCTGTCTCAAGATTTGCCAGGTTTTCCTACTGTAAAGTTGCTGTTTTTTCCTTCTTTCAATACTTTCTTCTCTAGTTGAGTTATTTTGTATAGTAAGAGATAGGATCAAATACATGAGGGTTAAATGGTTTAGTTACTATAAGCTGAATTTCATTCATAATTCAGGATAATTTACCATTTTGGAAAAGCCTAAAATGAGCTGTTTGAGAATTCAAGCACTCTTCTTATTCTGTGAATTGTCATGGTGCTCTAAAAGTGTTGAATCAGAGGCTGGAGAGATGGCTTAGTGGATAAGATACTTGCGTGTAAGGGCTAAGGACCCAGGTCCAATTCCCCAGTACCCACATAAGCCAGATGCACAAGGTGGTAGATGCATTTGGAGTTCATTTTCAGTGTCTGGTGACCCTAGCCTGTCCATTCTCTCTATCTGCCTCTTTCTCTCCCTCTCAAATAAATAAATAATTTAAAAAAAGTGTTGAATCAACAGCTGAATTTGAGATTTTTCTCTTTCCTGTTTCTTTCAGATAGTTCTGCTTATTTTTATGCATGTTATGTTCCTTTATTTCTTTCTTTTTTCTTTTTTTTTTTTTTTGAGGTAGGGTCTCTCTCTGGTTCAGGCTGACCTGGAACTCACTGTGTAGTCTCAGGGTGGCCTCGAACTCATGGCGATCCTCCTACCTCTGCCTCCCAAGTGCTGGGATGAAAGGCATGCGCCACCATGCCCTGCTGTTTCTTTATTTTAAGTAGCAGGTGGTGTGTCTTGGGGTCAATGTGCTTTATTTTGTCTGTATTTTGACATTTCTTTTAATATGCTAAACATTTGATGTGGAAAATGCAGTATTCCAGAGGTATCTAGGGAAAATGGAGGCTACATGAGGTCAATTAGCACCTAATGTGTGAATGCTGGGCCAATAAACAAACCAAGAACTCTACCCGTCCCATGAGGAGTATAGCGCAGGCCGGAACATGCAGCAGAGACAATATGAAAGATAATAAACAAAACATGCACAGGGATATGTCCCCAGCAAAAGGGGGTTTATCTTTGATCATATTTGCTATTTGTGAAAGGAGAGTAAACATAAGAAAAGCAACAGACTTTTCATCAGAATGATTGTTTCTGCTTTTCTTTGTGTGTTTATGCTTAAAATCTAAATGCCTTTGCAGGGGATACTTCAAAATAGAAAAAATATTTTATTTTCTTTTAATTTTTTAAAAAACAATTTTGAAATATATTATTTATTTATTTGAGAAAGAGAGTGAGAGAATGGGCATGCCAGGGCCTCTAGCCACTGCCAATGAACTCCAGATGCATGCGCTCCCTTGTGCATCTGGCTTACGTGGGTCCTGGTGAATCAAACCAGGGTCCTTTGGCTTTGCAGGCAAATGCCTTAACCACTAAGCAATCTTCTCCAGCCCATTAAAAACAATTTTAAGTGCCACTGTCACACACAGGTTTGTACTGAAATGAGCCACATTTTCTGCAGCTCACTGTGATGGAAATGAAGGGCCCATTATAAAAATATCTCAAGTGGTCTTCATAATCAAGCGAAGCCTGCTCTCTTATGTCCCTGCATTCAATTCAACAAGTGGTCAAGTCTTCCCTTGCTTTTGTTTTCCAGAGTACAGCAGGTGCAAACATTACATTTCTCAGGGTGTGCTGAGTTTAGCAGAAAATACTGCCTATTCTGCCATAAGTCATATACAGGTCAGTAAGTAATTTGCTACAAAAATGCAGTGAATTTCTCACACTGCACAGTAGCTACATTCACAAGAAAGTGAGGCTATCGGCTGGGAGTTAGCTGTTCATGTACCTGCTGACTGGTGCTTCTCCCCTGCTGGGTGCTTGGCATCAGCAGCTGTCTGTGGCAGAACCTTCTTTCTGTTCCTTGGGCTGTGGGTGGTCACTGAGCTCACCCACTTGAAGCACTTCTGCTTCCAGATTGAAGGTAAGCCTTCTGTAAGCTCCCATAATGCCCTGCACTTCCTCATCCACTGTATCACATAAAACACTGTGAGTACACACTTAATAAAGTGAGCAGTGGGTTATTTCTATTTCTTCTTCTGGGTGCAGACTCCCTAAGAGCAGGGACAGGTATTCCCATTGGTGAATCGTTTCAGGAATGTGTTAAACTGCAAAGGTAGATGCTGAATGTCATCAACGTCAAAGGGAGTCTAGACTCTGCGGTTAACTCTTCTGTTCCTTCAGGATTACTCAGCAATTCCCTGTGTATCTGTTTGTTAATAGGAGCTTGTGGGAAACTCAGGTGTTATGCTCTCATTCGTAGTTTAGTTCTTGAAATCTCCTTTTTCCTCGCCTTCTGATTCTTTTCTAGCACTTTAACTTAGCCCCTTATTCTGGGTCTCAGAAAATGTAACACAGAGTAATTAACTCCTGTGGTAATTGCCTGGTTCCTTTAACTTCCTGATTCTGTTTACTGTATTAGGAGGATTAAATTACTTTTTACACAAAATATTTTACCACTACTAGGATAAGTTTGATGAAAAAACAGTAAGATATCTGGGTGAAGAAACTCCAAAAGATACATTTTTAAAGTTATAGACAACCTGGATGATTTAGTGTGTTTGGGTGTGAATGATTTGTTCTAGTCACCTTCTTGTTGCTGGGATAAACAGCTGGCCAGAATCAACTTATAAGAGGAGAGGGTTTATTTCAGGCTTATCGTTTCTAGGGGAAGCTTCTCCAAGGTGGAGGGAGCTGGCTCACTTCATATATCCACAGCAGAGAAGTGTATGCCAGCACCAGCGAGTGCAAGCTGACCGGACACACACACACAGTAGGGCTGGCCTCACCCCCAGGGACTGACCCGCAGTGACACACTTCCTCCAGCAGGGTTCCACCTCCTAAAGATTTCCTTCCTCTAGGCAGAAAGCTCGATCTCTCAAACACTTGAAGCTATGGGGACATGACATTCAAACCACTACATGATTCTAATAAATTATGAGTAACTAGACAAAATGAAAATTCACTATAAGATAATTTCAATAAACTCCTATTCTCTCACAGTTTAAAAACATTTGATGTCTTTTGTGTATTTATTCTATTGAATTACATTATGTGTCATAAAGCAATTTTATTATTCAATTTGTCATTTTTGATAATTTTATGCATGTATGCAAAGCATATTGATCCCTGTACTTACCCTCTCTATGCCCCTTCCCCTCCCACTGAAACCCTTCTTCTCATCAGAATCTCACCCTCCTTCCATGCCATGTTTATTTAATTTTTTATACCCGCAGATTTAAATTAGGGTTGCTTACATAATCACAAGTGGTAGTTTTTTATTTAATGGGAGAATGAGAAGTCCTCCTCTCTCCCCTCTTCCAGCAATCATTACTGTCCATTATTTATTCAGGAGATGTGGGGTCTCATGGACCCTCTGTCGTCTATGAGGACATACTGACAGGCTCCGTCTTGTTCAGAAATCCCCATCGGCTCAGTCCATGAGAAGTGGACTTGTCTTTTCTAGAAGACAGCCTTCCACAGCCTCATTTGTTAGCGTCCTGCTCTTACATTCTTTCCTCTCCCCTCTCCCGTGAGTTTTCCTGAGCCTTGGAGGATGTGGTTGAGACGTCATGTTTAGGGCTAAGCATAAAGTAGTCACTTGTTCTTGGTAACTTTGTCATGTGAGGATCTCTGTAATCACCTCTACCCTTTACATAAGTAAACTTCTGTGTTTGAGGCTGTGAGTGGTGTCAATCTATGGGAACAAACAGATATATTTAGAAGATAGTTTGATATGTTGTCCACTTATCAGAACCACGACATTGGGTTCCTTCCTAGGACCTAGGTCTATAGCCACAGACTTTTGGTCAGATTTGCAGGTACAAGATATGATTTACCTCCTGTAGAGCTTACCTCAAATCCAATCAGAGAGAAATTGTTTACTCCTGTAACTCCCCTACCAATAAAAGCAATTTTCTAAAAATCAAAGTTACAACTGATGTAAGGTAAATATGTGTGGCTATGTGTAAGTTCAAAAATTTAGAGTTGAGGATGTGGCTCAGTTGACAGAGTGCTTGCCTAGCATGCACAAAGCCCTGGGTTTGACTCCTAGCCTAGGCCTATGCCTATCACCCCAGATCCCAGGCTGTGGAAGCAGGAGGACCAAGAGTTCAAGATCACCCTCAGCTGCATAGTTAGTTTGAGTCCAGCCTGGTATATATGAGACCCCCATCACAAAAAAAGTTGAATAAACAGAAGAGCAAAGTATAATGGCATGACTTATGTCTAAAGATGTCGTAATAAAGCCCATCACATCATATGCTAACTTAAAAACTAATAAATAAAAAATTACTAACTAGTATAAAAACATCCCTCTCCACATACACAATAGTGGCTCTACAATAATTTTTAGATTTTTTCTGTAACTATAGGTATGACCTTACTGAAAATCATGCCATATTATTTTTTTTCTTTTTTTCTTTATTAGTTAGTTTTGTATACAGCAAATACAGTCAGTTTGGTACCATTATTAGGCTCATCCATGACCTACCCCCTCCCCTTGGCCCCCCCTTGTTGAGGTATATGGGTCATGCCTTATGGAGTTAGCCCACAGTTATGGGTAAGATAAATGTCTCTGCATATCATGACCCAACATGTGGCTCTGACATTCTTTCCGGCCCCTGTTCCGCAAAATTTCCCTGAGCCATGTTGGGTTCATTTTTGGTCTGCTTCAGTGATGAGGTGTTGGGGGCCTCTGAGGCTCTGGCTCTCTGATTTGGTAGGAGTTTATTTTTCTCTGTGTTGATCTCCTTCCCCCTTGTGCTGGTATCCGGTTCATCAGGAAAACAGCACCCTTGCTTGTTTATCCAAAGAAAAAGTATTTACAATGTATATATAACTTCTTAAAATCATCTTTTCCAAGCTTCCTTTTTATATAAAGGCCTTTGCTGCTCCTGACCAAGGCACCCTCTCCCACCCTCAGACTGGGTAGTTTCAAGGGCCCCTTGCTCCTCTGCTCTTGCCAGAATGAATTGCTCTGATCTGCTGGGTTGTTTCTAACTGTTCTTATCATCATTCCATGTCAGGGCCACAAAAACACAAGAGCTGATGGAAAGTGTTAGATAGGGCTCCTCTGGAGATGTTGGGAGTTTATGCATTCTCTACATTTAATGTTACAGGATTGCAAGCTAAATTGAATTAGCATTCTCACTAAGTTGTTAACATGGAAAGACTAAGCCTGAAAGTTGGAAGAGACATTTAGGTGGACAATAGTTGCAGCTGAGAATGTTAATTCCCTGTGTCTCTGTGAACACTCTCCCTTGTTGTCCAAGAAGTCTAGCTTTCTCTTCCTTAAAGACCGTGTAATAATCTCACACATTCCTACTGTTAAATGAATTCTGATAAAACATCTTCCCATTTTCCCAACTTGATGCCCAATTATTATCCAAAATCTCCTAGAAAATAATTTATGCATTGGGAAAAATCAATCAGGATTACACATTTAGTTGACATAATTGTTAAGTTTTATTTGTAATCTTATTCCTTATAAGATTTTTATTTCATAATTTTAAAAGTGTTGAGACTAGTAATAGTTTCTCACTAAGATCAAATCTATACATTATAATGACATTGTCTAATACATAGCTGGTTGATATTGTATTGGCATTACCATTTATAATCTCCCATTTACCACCTTTGATTTATAGCAATAATAACAATCATTGGCAAAGCCAACTAGTTAAAACAGATTTTAGCCTCTACTACCCCTCTCCTACCCCTATTGTTAACAACATGGAATCTACTGACCATGTTTTTATATGAAAAACATACATGCAGTGACATAGTCAGTAATTGGCTCTTGTCTTGACTGTTCACGATGGTGGTAAAGTAATGTATACCTCAGTGGGCTCTGCTGATGGCATCTCCAAATACTTTTGTCTGGTAAAAGACTTGGAAACGACGATATTGGTGTTGATTTTTTGTTAATGAAGAAAAAGATCCAGGGCTGGACTGACCTTTGCTTATCCTGAGCCCATTTTAGCTTAGCAAAATTCAATCTATTTGGAATGAAAAGAAAATTGACTTTCTCATTTCTTTTGTCCTATCCTAGGGGAAAAATAAACTAAAGAGGTGAATAGAGCTACCTGGTTATCACAAAGGGCTGGCTTTGCCTTTCTGCAAACTAGGAAAGCAACGGAAATTGAAATTTACACCACCACAGGCACTGTTCCTCTGCGGAAGGAAGCGGGTCACCCTGAGTGTTTGTATTATTGGTTTGCTTTACATATTCAGATACTCCTGCCCAGCCAGTTCTGTGTAGCAGGCTCTGTGGGTTTTGCTAAGCACATGTGGATAGCTCAGGGCATTAAATAGATAAATATCATTCAACTTGAAAAATACACCCCCCCCCCCAGGTTTTCTCCCGCCTGCCCCTCCTCCCCATTGTTCTTTGAATTACTTGCATTCATACCATGGAAAGCACCCTAGAGCCCAAGTTTAGTTAGGAGACTGTCAACCACAACTATGGCATTGAAGGCCTCAGGAGGAGCTGTTGAAGACATGGAACATATGCGTTTGTCTTCCTGGGTTACTTCCTGCCTGTCTTCCCAGAACTCCCAATCTGTGGAACAGATATCATGGTATTCCTGGAACACTTCCCCCCGGTCTTCCAAAATTCCCTGTGCTAACAGCAGGTCTAAGTTGTTGGTAAAAACACTCTGTGAGTAGTACATGCACTAAAGGGATTTGAGGTACTACACGTTTGAGTTACAAGTTCTGCGGTCACTCACCATCTTAAACCCCCCAGTTTCATCATTTATAAATTCACACAGTTCTATGGGGATGGTGAGCATGTGGTGAGTTGAGAAAACTGAGAGGATACTATGGAGTCTCTGTATGCAGGAGGCTCCAACATCAATTGGGATAGTTTGTCAAAAATACACATTCTCAAGTGCTTTCTTGACCTGGTAAATGAGAATCTCTGCTTGATTGGTAGTCAGATTTGAAAGTTGAGTGGACCTAAATTGAAGCTGAGGAGCTTAAAATTTTTATTCTTCTCATTTTACAACCTCCAACTTCTAATACTCAATTCACTTCTGCAAACTCTTCAATAAGTGCATTCTAGCAGCTGTTTAAATACCCACAGAGACAACAAACTCACTGTCATTCACAGGTACCCTGGACATATTTGGCAGCTTTCAGAATATTTCTAGTAGTCAATAAAAAGCCGTTTTTAGTATTTTTTTCCACCAATAATTTCACTTCTGGGAACATGAAGAGCCATTTAAATCCCCTTTTCCACTTGATAACCCCAGATATCTGAAAACACTTCCATATCCCATGGAGTATTATATTTTACACGCTTGAATACCCGACACCCAAATGCTAGTCCTCAAATTTTAAGCCTGTTATCTTATCCTTGCCAAATGCATCCTTATGGTAGAGTTCCATCAGCCATACCTATCCAGTTTGTGAGGAGCTGAACTACCTTTGGAGTTTCCTTCTTCTTTGCTTTTATTATTATTATTAAGAACATATTTTGTATGGATATGTCATGTGTTGGTACTTTCTTTTCCCTCATCTCTGCCCCCATTCCACTGGGGACCCTTCTTGGTGGGGGCTGCACATAATTCCCTTTGGGGTTGTGGTTCATGTGTTGTGGGAGCAGCAGTCAGTTATTTTTTTGGGGGGGGAGGAGGGATGCCTCTGTGCATGATGTCTCAACCTGTGGCTCTTACAATCTTTCTGCCCCTTCTTCTGCAAATTTCCCTACTTCAGTGATGAGCTCTTAGAAGCCTCTGGATCTCTGCTTTGGTAGGTGTTGAGTGTCCTCAGGGTCTGTTGGAGCTTCTTATTATAACCTCTCTTTTGATGAGTACAGACCTAAGACATTCTTTTCCATATAATATATTAATGAAATCTTACATGTTTTCACCTGTGTGTTTTCCATCTCTTCAATCAGAATGCAATGGCATAAAAACCAAGATTATAACTTTAATGAGGGTAGGACAGAGAGGTAGGGAAGGGAGCTGGCTTACATTGCTTTTTCCATTGGGTCCATTTCACAGATGAGCATTGGAAACAGCGGGATGCTCACTGAATTAACCAAATATATATAAGCAATATCTATCCCTATTTCCTATTATGAGCCATTCTTGTAAAAATAAGGTTTTATACTTATGTATGCATATGTTTCAAGACTGGATCTTTCAGATCTGTCTTATTGAATAAAATAAAATATGGGGCCAGGTTTGGTGTGGTGCACCTTTAATCTCAGCAATTGGGAGGCTGAGGTAGGAGGATGGCTATGAGTTTGAGGCCAGTCTGAGACAACATAGTGAATTCAAGGTCAACCTGTGCTAGAGTGGACCCTACCTTGAAAACGAAACAAAAAAAATGGAGCTGAAGAGATGGTTCAGCAGTTAAGGCACTTGCCTACATAGCTTAACAACCTGGGTTTGATTCCCTGATACCCAAGTCAAGACAGATGCACAGAGGAGCACATGCAACAGGAGTTAGTTTGCAGTGGCTAGAAGCCCTGGCATGCCTATTCTTTCTCTCTCTCTTTTCCTTGGAAATCAATCAATACATAAATAAAATTTAAAAATAAAATATGGACTAAAATAATTCAAAGAAATGTCTAGATTTATAGTTCCTTATGAAGTATTGGAAATCTTGCTATTTTGTGTTTTATAGTTAGATTGGGCTCTGTGGAGCTGGCCATGTTTAAATGGCCCTCACACTCTTCACTTCACCTTTCTAGTCTCTATAGGTTCTTTAAAAAATATTTTATTTATTTAATTAATTTATTTGAAAGAGAGAGAAAGAAGCACACACACACACACACACACACACACACACATATATATATGCTTCCAGCCCTGCAAACAAACTCCAGATACATGTACCATCTTGTACATCTTGTACATCTGGCTTATGTGGGTCCTGAGGATTCGGACTTGGGTCCTTTGGTTTTTGAGACAAGTACCTTAATTGCTAAGCCATCTCACCAGCCCTTTTTATAGTTTTTACATTTGCCATAGTAGCCTTGGCCTAAGATCATGAACTTCTGAAATACTTATCTTTCAATTCACTTGAACTTTATGTTGATCCAATACAATCGATAGAGCTGGTATAATCCTACTTAGATGTATGGTACAAGGTAGTGAGGTTTGAATATGAAATGTCCTCCATAGGTTCATATATTTTAACATTTGGTTCTCAGTCCGTGGCAGTGTTTGGGAAGGTTGTATAACCTTTAGGAGGTGGGGCCTTGCTGGAGGACATGGGGACACTGTGGGTGCACCTTGAGGTTTGATAGGCCAGCCTCACTTCCTACTTGCTCCCTGCTTCATGAACGCAATGAGTCAACTGGTCTCTCTCTCCAGTAGCTATGCCTTCCTTGCCATGCTGGAAGTTTCCCCTGAAACTGTAAGCCAAAACAAACCTTCTTTCTTTAAGATGTTTCTTGTCAGGTATTCAGCCACAGCAATGCGAAAGTAACTAACACACATGGTATACCATATAATATGCATAGTATAATATTAGATATATGGTGAAGGAATGCCTGAATGCATGTGTCAGGCAGAGGGCTAGTACCATGCATTATAGACCTCTGGAATCAAATTCCTATGTCTCAAGTGCCAATTTTTGTCACTTAAAGTTATATACCATTATGCAAGAAATGTAATTATTCTGAGATGACTTATATATCTTTAAAAGTAAGATGATAATGGTGGTGGTATCTATCTCACAGAATTATTGAGAAGGTTCATTGGAAAAAAGGTAAGAAAAGTTTTTGAATGTAGGCTTACTGGATCTTCTCTGAGACTGAGCAAGAAGGATGGAGGTAATGTGACATTTAGTGAAAGGCTGATCCCACTTAAGGTCTTACCCTGAAGTACCCCTTTGCTCGTGTGCCTTCCTTGTCCTCTTCCTGGAGCAGCCCAAGCTAAAGGTCCCATGGGGTATCAATGGGGACTGTCTTATGGGCTGTGGATAAGCACTAGCGGAGCCACTGAACTGTCTCAATGTCCTGCCCAATCAGATGAATGGAATCACATTTAATGCTTTCCTGGACAAGTCGATGGCTTTGGGTTTCTAATTGATGTCCTTTTTACATCATGCTAAAGCCTTTTGCAATTGAGTGGTCATTTATATGGCTTACCTCTGTTGAATCATCAAATTGTGCCAGTCACCCCAGATATAGAAGCCAACAGGAGTTGCAAATTTTATATTCTTACAGGTCTCTTTTTCTTTCCAGTGTGGCTCTCTGATTATTTCTTATGTTAAATCCTTGGGACTATGTGAGGCAGCAGAAAACCTTCAGACCAGGGGTCAGAGAGTCTTCCATTCTTCCATTCCATGCCTCTGATACCTAGGGAACCTAGTGGATGTACCCTGGAAGCTTCTTTGGAAGTATGTCTTAGAATTTGTTCCCTGACTCTCCTGCCTCAGAACCACTTTTGGGACAACTGTCTACAAAAGTGTATGCTAGCTCCCCCAAAGATCTACTGAAACAGAGAATTAACAAGTACCCTTTCTGGGTTTGGTGACACATGCTTGCAATCCCAGCACTAGCAAGGTGGAGGCAGGAGTCCAGTGGCTAGTCTTGGCTACATAATGAGTCTGAGGTCAGTCTGTGCTATGTGAGGTCCTGTCTCAAACAAAATAAAACAAAAACAGGTATCCTTGATGACACTGAAATTTGAGACTTACTGAATAACTGGATCTAGAAATCATTGCTTGTAGAAGTATGACAGTTGGAACTGTTTCAGAGTTGAGGAAGAATTAGAGTTGTAGCAATAGGCATGATTATGAACCAAGGGCTATCAAATGACAAGACCAGTTCTTTTAGGAATATGATATTTATCCTCAAACATGAAAAATCCATAAGAAACATGTGTCAAAACAAGAAATTACATGATTAATTGTAGTGTGGGTACTGTACGACTTTTAAGGTCGAGTGTCCAGTCTAGTAAGTATGATATGAGAAGGAGACGAAGTAATTGATAAGAAGTGATATGGCTAGAACTTAAAATAGTGGGTGAGAGCGTGTTTCCAGATTGGGGACAATATAAATAAATGTGAGGTGATGGTAAAAACCACAGGGTTTAAAGGTGATGGAGAATGAGATGGGGATGCCAGTGTAAAGAATCTATAAATTTCTATGGCTGCTTCCAAACTGGAGTCCTGGCAAGATCTGGGATCCTGAATTTTAGGTTATATCACAGAATCTTTATTTATCTTAGAGGGCAGCTGAAACATTTTAAGATGGCAGAATTTGCTGGGGCTTTTGACACTCAAAAGTCTCTTTTCCCTTTAAGTGGCTCTGGCCTAGAAGTATGTGGTCTAAGCACTTAGTAAAAGCAGCATCCATGAGGACAATCAAAACTGCACAAACTGAAGAAGGCAAAAGGAGGGCAGTAAGATTAAAGAACAACTTGTCCCTACCAACCTTTCTAACCTGTTTTAAGGGGCTACCCTCTTGCACTGGAGACTCAAGCCATATGTCTGTAGCAATCTACATGTATGACAAGATTCACCTGCAAAGCTTAACTTTCTGAAATGCTATTGCTAAAATGGGAACTTGAGACCTCACTGATTTTAAGTAAGACTAAAACATAGAATTGCATTCTTTTTCTGGTTGCACTGAATTATTGAATTGAATTATTCTCATAGAAAGTCTTAGATCACTTGGAAAATCCATACAATACCAACCTTTGTTTTCCATCCTCTTTCCATCTTGGAGCATTAAAAAGAATAAAGATTGCACCTTTCCTATTTCCATGTGATAACAAGGTCAGTATTGTTCATTTGCACTGAATGAGGATGATGCCAGACAGCATCTTAGGTAGGTATATGTGGCTCTAGATGGCAGGGTAGCATCTTAGGTAGGAAAATTTGATAGATGGTGATGGGTCTAGAAATATGGCTCAGTAGTTAAGTGCACTTTCTACACAGTGGGCCTGAGACGGCCCGAGTTAGTATCTCCCAAACCCATGTAAAAATCTGGGTATTGCCATGCAAGTCTGTGACCTCAGTCCTGTGAGGTAGCAGAGAGCAGAGAACTTCTGGGGCTTTTGAATAGTAAGCTCTGGAATCAGTGAGAGGCTCAGCCACAAGAGAAAAACAGGCAGGTGAGTGATGGACAAGGACATCTAACATTCTTCTCCAGCTGCCACATGGGATGCCACATCAGCAAATACAGATGCCTACACTAGTATATATACCACACACACCACACCACCCATACTACACACATGCAAAAAAAATGTTAAGGTAATATCTGAGGTAGGTATATGTGGCACTGGATAGCAAGGTAACATCTTTGATGGATGGATATGGCTGTACATGGGTAGGTAGTCTATGAAGAATTTGCTTGTGATCTCAGTGGAAGATGCAGTTTGAAGTATAAAATACATGGGAGAGGCTTCTGGTGACTGTAGTGTAGCGAGATCAAACATCCCATCATAAGTGGAAGGAATGGAAGCATCTCTTTTAGATGTTGACGTGAGAATAGCACTTGGAGTAGCTTCACACCAAAACTGCAATGCAGGAAGTTAATGTATATACTGAGCGGAGGAAATATTTGTTGCTGTTGTTTAAGTTACTCAACATTCATTTTCCTTTCTTTCAGTAAAAAAAGAAAATGTCTGTTTTCTTCCTGAAAACCATGGGTGCCCTATTCCCAGAGTGATTTGGATGAGGCAGATTCCATGTTTTTTGCTCAGGAAGTGGGCATGTGATCTTAGAACCGAGACAATCAATATGCTTCATGCACTTGGCTGGAAATTTGAACCAAAGAGAACTCAACTTAGAAGTCCAATGGGGTGGTCTGGAAAGAAACCTGTGATGTTTCCCCCCCTGCATTTAATAAATGTATGGTATCCCTTGTCACAATCAAGACAATAAAGGGAACTGGCATATAGAAGGTGAGAGCCTGAGGGAATGATATTGATTCCTGAGTAAAGTCACACATGGGGAATACAAATTACCCTTAGGCTCTTAATTTCCATGAGAAAGCAAAGTTTTACTATGCTTAAACCATTTATGGTTGGTTGTATGCTGACTTCCTATAAATCAAAGCACTTGCTTTTGATGTTAACCAACCACTTTAGAAATACTACCTGTTTTATATTGAACCCCAGTGGATCAATGTAATTACACTTTAGTTCTGAGCTCTTTTAAGCACCTGCAATTTCTATTATAGCTAATGTGCTATTACGAAACATTTAGAGACATGAGGAAAACCACTCACCTTAAAAAAACTCATGGTTAAATCACACTGTAAATGAAGGTATCCTTCCTTATAAATGTTACCCACTCTGGAATAACAGTCTTACAGATTCTATCTTTCATCTACTTGTTGAGGCATCACTTCCAAGATTCCATTTACTTCAGTTCAGAGCTATGGCTGGTGGTTGCTCCTGGTCTCCCAGCCATCAATCATTCTGAAGGAAATGTGGAATGCTACTTACTTATTGGAACAGATAACACCAATTTCTCCAATTCTCAGTACTCCTTGAAGAACTATAACATACATGTGTCAGATTGATTTTCACGTCAAACCATGTCAAAGAGGCTTTAAGTTTGTATACCTCAAGGACTTAAATCAGATTATAAAAACAGGAATAAAATAAATGCTCACATCAATAGGATTCATTCATCCTCTGATGAATTGTAGTGGGTGAGCAATAAATGCCTGCTATTCTAGGCATTGTTATCCTTGAAGTTTGTGTTATAGAAGCCAAATGGGGGAAGAAAAATTTTAAAAAGGATTGACAACTCATGTCTTATGCTTCAAAGATGACTACCCACAATAAAATGTTAAAGTATCTTTAGAATCGGGGAAAGTAGGACTTTCTGAATGGCCTCTCAGGGAGCAATAGCAGTGACGTGGCCAACGCTTGACTAGAAACTGGTGGGGAGGTGGAGAGCATCCATGTGGGTGCAGAGGTGTGTGTGTGTGTGTGTGTGTGTGTGTGAGAGAGAGAAACAGGAAGAAAGAGGAGGGGGAGAGGAAGAGATGAGGAGCCAATCTTCCCCCAGCAAAGCTCCACCCCGTAAATGTTCCAACTTTCTGGAACAGCGCCACCAGCTGGCAATTAAGTATAAACACATAAAGGGCATTTAAACAGCCACCCTGGGAATGAAGAATGGTGATACACTGACAAAAGCAGTTGGAATTTCCCTGAACAAGTCAAACAGTTGCATCATCCAGAAACTTTATACCTAGATATAGATCTAGAAGATTTTTTAAAAATTTGTTTATTTTTATTTATTTATTTAAAAGCGACAGATTGAGAGAGAGAGAGAGAGAGAGAGAGAGAGAGAGAGAGAGAGAGAGAATGAATGAGCGCGCCAGGGCCTCCAGCCACTGCAAACGAACTCCAGACGCGTGCGCCCCCTTGTGCATCTGGCTAACGTGGGTCCTGGGGAATCGAGCCTCCAACGGGGGTCCTTAGGCTTCACAGGCCAGCGCTTAACCGCTAAGCCATCTCTCCAGCCCAGATCTAGAAGAATTTTTAACAGGCACTTGAATTCTTATTCATGGATATTTAAAGAAGTACTATTCACAATATTTAAACGGTAGTGACACCCTAAATGTCCATCAATGATATTTAGCATTAAGAACATGGCATGACTTCCTTATAAGATGGCAGCATAGTAGCCACGCCAAAGCAGCCTAGGGAGGAAAATAAGCAGAAAAACAGCGAAACACACTCTTCTACTGAAAAGTGAAGGTGTATAAGTTATTAACAACCACACAGAGAGGCAGGAGAGAGTCAGAGCTTCTAGCAAGGAGAAAACTGGCCAGAATTCCGCTAAGGTGCAGGTGGCCCCAGCCTGGGTCTTGCTCACCTGGCAGGCAAGCCCAGAGCTGCAGGAGCAGAAACCAGGTGGAGGGATTTTTCCACTCACATCCATCTCTTTACAAAGTCAAGAGACCTGAAGAGGACAGCAGGGTCCAGCTGAGCAGCTGCTGAAGGAGCGTACAAGCAGGACCAACTGAGCAGCTCCTGTACAACTCCAGGATTCTTGCACAGCCTCCCATCCCCCAACCACCAGAGCTGTGAACCACAGGAGAACTCATTCACCCTGTGCACACTGCATGGCATCCAGAACAACCAATGAGAACACCAGATCCAGCAACCCAAGCAGTCCAACAACCCACAGTGCAGTGGAGAGGGATCAAAGTGGGCACTCAGCATTGGTGAGATTGGAAGCCATCCCCAAAGCCACAAAGCCAGTTACATGGATCTCCACTGGAAGTGCTAATCTCTCTTTCCATGTAAGAGCAGGTTATGTGTTACACTGGCTTGATATATTCTTGGTTGGTTTTATCATTCTGAAGTAAGCTGTATTGTGGTGTTGACTATTGTGGCCTTTGACATTTATTGATTTATAGGGCCTTTGTCTTGTTTTATCTGTCGCTGTTAGGAGCAGGGTCTGACTCAGCCCCAGGCTGTCCTGGAAACCATTTCAGACCAGAAATTTCAACCTCCCAGGCAACAAGATTAAGGGTATGGGGCAATACACACCCTTTAGACCTTTGGCTTTATTAGATTATCTGTTTGTTTTTTTTCCCCCTCTTGCATAAATACTCCATGCTGGTTTTGATTGAATATGTATATTGCTCAGTTGAATTTTAGAGTTTTCCAGTAAATTGCTCCATCCAGTCTATTAGAATAATTGAATAGCAGGAAAACTCAATACCTAGGGTCACATACCTAGGGTCACGTCTGCTGTTTCTCTTGGAGTATAAGAGCTACATCTGCACATTAAACTTCTACCTTGGAGATATAAAAAGTCAGATTTACACAGCTAAGAATACTGCAGATAAATAGAAAACCCAAGCATCAAATTAACACAAGATGTAAAAATCTCTGCATTATAATATAAGACACACAGAAAATCAAGATAATACAAACCCACCAAAAAATACAAATCCATCAGAAATGACCTCCAGTGAGACTTTTTTTAGATGAAATGTCTGACAAGGATTAAAATAAAAGATTATATATATGTTCAAAGAAATCCAAGAAGAAATCAAAGGATCAAAGTAGGAAAAGAATCAAAGAAGACAAACTCCTGAAGGAGAACACAGGAAACCAACTTAATGAAATAAGGAGGTCAATATAAGACATGAGTAAGGAAATAGAAACAATAAAAAAATACCAATCAGAAATACTAGAAATAAAAAACAGATTAAGTCAATGAAATAAGGCGGTCAATACAAGACATGATTAAGGAAATAGGAATAATGAAAAACAATTACCAATCAGAAATACCAGAAATGGGGGACTTCTGGTCAAGATGGCATTCGCTTCACCATGCTGCACCTACCAGGGAAGGAAAGCAAGAGGTTTAGGGTTCATTAGGTCTTCTAGGGGTGAGTAGACTCTAATAGTCCTCCAGTGGGAGATCACGTAAGAACAAAGCAGAGAATCTGCTGATTCCCACATTCTTGGGTAGCTCACCAATCCCCCAATCCCTTCAAGCAGCCGTCCTAGCTATAGTCCAAGCCACAGGTTCCTCCTGCACTAAACACAGGCAAGAGGACTCAGACCAGCAGGCTAGCATAGCTCCACACATGCCTCCAAGCTTGCAAAACTCCAAGCTCATGAACGTTGTCCCACTCGCTGCTGTCCCCCACGCCTAACCCCCACCCCTCATGTGTGGACCCAGGCCAGCAGGCTATTATTCCCCCAGGGGACCTCCATGGGAATGAAATCTTGCTCACTGCCGCTCCGCACCACTGTGCGTGGACACAGGCCAGCAGGGTAGCGTTCCCCCAGGGGACCTCCATGTACAAATGCCATCTGACTCACTACCACCCCCCGCTTCCATATGCGAACCCAGGTCAGCAGGCTAGTGCTCTCCACACCATCACCAGGCACCTCCACATGCCACTGCTCCTCCGTGCATGGACCCAGGCCAGCAGGCTAGGGTTCCCCCCTCCCTAGGCTCTCCCACCGCAGGCGACCTCCACAACCCCTCCCGCATGTTACCTGACCCACAGCAATCCCATATTCCTGCCTTGTCACAGGACGTGGGAGTGCCACACATCCCCTGCTACAGGGCCCCAAGGGACCTGCTGCCCCCTACCTTCACCCTTCAGCATTGTGGAACCACCACACATTTCCATATCCCCTCCCCCCTCACAGGTCAGCCATAATACCAGTCTGCTTTGTCCCATTCCACTCTACCCTTTGTCTCCTCAGGCCACCTGACCATACAGTCCCATACCCTGAATCACGGAACAACAAGAACCTTTGTCAGGTCCCCAGGTCCCCACCAGAGCCTCACAGGCTCCTTCCCTCTGAGCAGCTAGGCCCCATTGCCATCAGAAGCCTAATGGAAGCAAACATAAAAGGAAATAATCACTGAAGACATTTCAAGGGTAGGCTACAGCTTCCACCTAAATTAAATAAGACTCCTACTCTGTGATGGGCAGACCACAGAACAAAAGGAATAGCATGAAAAATCAAATGCAAGTAAATCCAACAAGATTTCCCAGTTCCACAATGGGTGTCCGTAATCAAAACATAGAGGAGACAACAGGATTAGAACCCCAAAATGAAGATACAAGCTATGCAACCCTGATCAAGGAAATAGCAGAACTTGCAGGAAAGCAACAAAAGGCCAATAAATATGAATGTTGTCCTCACTAGATTAAACCTAATAGAAAAGAACCAGGAAGGGTTACAAAGGCAGTTAAATACTATGAAGGAGAGAGAGAAAAAAAAAAAAAAAAAAAAAAAAAAAAAAAAAAACCTCAATAACCAACTGGCTAAGCTCAATGAAGACATAAAGAAATACAAGGATGAATTCCAAGAAACATTAAGAAAATCAGAAGATAGGGGCTGGAGAGATGGCTTAGCAGTTAAGGTATTTGCCTGAAAAGGCAAATGTCCTTGGTTTGATTCCCCAGGACTCATGTAAGCCAGATGCACACATGTGTCTAGACTTCATTTGCAGTGTCTGGAAGCCCTGGCACATCCATGCTCTCCCCCCCCCCCCCACTCTCTCAAATAAATAAACAAGAAAAAAGTTTAAAAGAAAGAAAAAAAGAAAATCAAGCCTGGCGTGGTGGTGCACACCTTTAATCCCAGCACTTGGGAGGCAGAGGTAGGAGGATCACTGTGAGTTCAAGGCCACCCTGTTACTACATAGTGAATTCCAGGTCAGCCTGGGCTAGAGTGAGACCCTACCTCAAAAAACCAAAAAAAAAAAAAAAAAAAAAAAAAAAGAAAGAAAGAAAATGATGTGAAAAGGGAACTTGATAGAGGGATGGAAAAAAAAGCAGTAGAAAATACAAACAAAATTGAACAAGCCCAAGCCTCTATAGAACCTCTCAAGAATAGAGTTAGCCAGGTAGAGAATAGAAACTCAGAACTGGAAGACAAAACAGAAGAAACAGTTCATGAGTCAAAAAGTTTTAATAAGTTCAAAAAGTTTTGTGAACAGAACATGGGGGAACTGTGGGATACCCTTAAATGTCCCAAGATTTAGGTCATGGATATACCAAAAAGGGAAGAAATTCAGACCAAAGGCATAGAGAACTTATTCAACAAAATTATCAAGGAAAACTTTCCCACTCTCTAAAAAGATAGTTCCATCAAGTTACAAGAAGCTAACAGAACTCCAAACAGACTGGATCAAAGGAGAAATTCTCCAAGACATATTATCATTAAGACTATAAACATCGATACCAAACAGAAAGTCCTAAAAGCAGCTAGGGAGAAACAATACATTACCTATAAAGGTAACCCCATCAGAATTACTTCAGACTTCTCAATGGAAACCTTGAAAGCCAGAAGGGCCTGGAATGGAACACTGCAGAGTCTAAGAACCTATTGCTTCTAACTCAAACTACTGTACTCAGCAAAAGTATCCCTCATAATAGATGGTGAGAGAAAACTTTCCACGATAAAACTCAGCTTTACAACAATATGAGCACAAAGCCAAACCTGCAGAGAGTACTTCATGAAATTCTCCACACAGAAGAATCAAATAACCAACCTCAAGTGCTTACAAGGAGCAGATCACAATAACCAAATTCAGAGAAGGCAATAAAAGGTACAAAGTCCAAGAAACACCAAATCACATAAACTGCCACAATATGGCAGGGATTAAATAAAACCTCATAGTCATTACCCTAAATATTAATGGCCTTAATTCACCCACCAAGAGACAAAAGCTAACAGGATTGATTAGAAAATTAGACCCTTCAATCTGCTGTCTTTAAGAAACCCACCTCACCACTAAAGATAGATACATCCTCAGGATGAAAGGGTGGGAAGTAATATTCTAAGCAAATGGAAATAAGAAAAAAGCAGGCATAGCTATCCTCATATCAGATAAAATAGACTTCAAGTCAAAAGTAATCAAACAAGACAAAGAAGGTCACTTCTTACTTATCAAGGGAATGCTCCAGCAAGAGGATATCATCAATCTTTATGCACCAAACATAGGGGCCCCACAATTCATAAAACAAAACCTACTCAACAATAAAACAGAAATAACCACCAACACCATCATAGTTGGGGACTTCAATACTCCACTAGTAGCAATAGATAGAATATCCAAACAGAAAATTAACAGGGAAGTGAGAGAGCTCAAGAAAACCATAGATCAATTAGACCTAATGGACATCTACAGAAATTCTACCTCAAATCCACAGATTACACTTTCTTCTTAGCAGCCCATGGAACCTTCTCTAAAATAGATCATGTACTGGGTCATAAAGCCTACCTGCATATATTTAGGAAGATCGACATAATTTCCTGCATGATATCAGATCACAATGTTGTATTGCTAGAAATTAACAACAAAAGATGCACCAGGAATCCCATCAGCTCATAGAAACTGAACAACACACTTCTAAACAATAAATGGGTCATAGATGAAATTGCAAAATTTCTAGAAATGAAAAACAATGAGAACACATCGTACCAAAACTTACGGGAAACAATAAAGTCAGTCCTCAGGGGAAAATTCATAGCACTAAATGCCATAACAGAGACAGAGAGATCACAAATCAATAACCTAACCATTCACCTAAAGCCACTGAAAAAGCAAGAAGAATCCAACCCCAAAAGCTCCAGATGGAAAGAAATAATTAAGATCAAAGCAGAAATTAATGAATTGGAAACTAAGAAAACAATTAAGAAAATTGATGAAACAAGATTGATAAACCCCTGGCCAATTTGATCAAGAAAAAAAAAAAAACCCTTCAAATTAACAAAATTAGAAATGAAAAGGAGAGATCACAACAGACATAAGTGAAATTTGGAGAATCATCAGGACTTATTTCAAAAACCTCTATTCCACAAAGCTGGATAATATGGAAGAAATGGATGAATTCCTGGACACATACCACCTACCAAAGCTAAACTCAGAGCAGATTAATCTCCTCAACAAACCTATCACACCCATCAAGATTGAATAGGTAACCAAAAACCTCCCCAAAAGAAGAGTCCAGGACCAGATGGCTTCTCAGATGAATCCTATCAAACCTTCGTAGAAGAACTGAAACCAGTTTTTCTCAAACTGTGTCACACAATCGGAGAACAGGGAAAGCTCCCCAACTCCTTCTATGAAGCTACTATCACCCTAATTCCAAAATCATACAGAGATGCCACAAGAGAAGAAAACTATGGGCCTATATCTCTGCTGAACTTAGATATAAAGATCCTGAACAAAATCCTCGCAAACTGAATTCAACAACACATCAAAAGCATTATCCACCTTGATCAAGTAGGCGTCATCCCAGCAAGGCAGGGGTGGTTTATTATGCAGAAATCTGTCAATGTAATACAGTACATAAATAAGCTTAAACACAAAAACTACATGATCATATCAATAGACGCAGAAAAGGCCTTTGATAAAATACAGCATCACTGCATGATCAAAATATTGGAGAGAATAGGCATGGACAATTTATATCTCAACATGATAAAGGCTATATATAAAGATTCTAAAGCCCAAATAATACTTAATGGGGAGAGACTGATGGAATTCCTATTGAGATCAGGATCAAGACAGGGGTGTCCACTCTTACCTCTGCTCTTCAACATAGTACTGGAAGTCCTAGCTCAAGCAATAAGACAGGCAAAAGAAATAAGAGAGATGCAAATTGGAAAGGAAGAAGTTAAGGTAGCCCTATTTGCAGACCACATGATTGTATACATAAGAGAACTGAGAATGTCCACCTCAAAACTCTTAAAGGTGATTAACTCCTTCAGCAAAGTAGGAGGATACACATCAATACAGAAAAATCAGCAGCCTTTCTATATGCAAGAGATAAAGATACAGAGAAAGAAATAAACTACATTGTCCCATTTTCAATAGCAACAACAATAAAAATAAAATACCTTGGAATAACATTACCCAAGGATGTGAAAGACCTATACAATTAAAACATAAAAACACTCAAGAAAGAAACTGGGAGGACTTGAGAAACTGGAAAGACCTCTCATGCTCCTGGATAGGCAGAACTAACATTTTGAAGATGGCAGTCTTACCAAAGGCAATATACAGATTTAATGCAGTACCAATAAAATTCCCAACCTTTTCTTAACAGATATAGAAAAAATGTTCTCAAAATTCATATGGAATTGCAGAAGGCCTCAGATATCCAAGCATATACTCACCAAAAGAAACACCTCTAGAGGCATCACTATACCTGATCTAAAGCTGTATTACAAAGCCATAGTAATAAAAACAACATGATACTGGCATAAAATAGGGTTATAGACCAATGGAACAGAATTGAGGACCCAGACTTTGGGTCAAGTAACTATAGCTACTTGATATTTGACAAAGGCCCTAACAATGAAGGCTGGAAGAAAGACAGCATCTTCAAGAAATGGTGCTGGACAAACTGGATAACCATATGCAGGAAAATGAAACTCAATCCATACATCTCTCCATACACAAAAATCAAGTCCGAATGGATCAAAGACCTCAATATAAGACCAGAAACTTGTCTAGTACTGGAAGAAAAAATAGGAGGAACTTTCCATGATATAAGAATGGGAAAAGACTCCTGAACAAAACTCGAGTAGCTCAGGAACTTAAACAATAACTCAACCATTGGGATCTCAGGAAGCTAAAAAGCTTTTTTCACAGACAAACAAACAATAAGCAGAGCCAGTAGATTACCCAAAGAATGGGAGAAAATTTTTGCTGGCTATACAACTGACAGAGGCCTAATTTCTAGAATCTACAAAAAACTCAAAAACCTAAACAATAAAAAGTCAAACAACCCACACAAAAAATGGGGCAAAGAACTAACTGGACAGGGAGTTCTCAGAGGAAGAAATACAAATGGCAAATACACACTTGAGAAAGTGTTCATCATCCCTAATCAATCATCAGGGAAATGCAAATTAAAAAAAACCATGAGATTCCACTTTACCTCATTAAGGATAGCAAACATTAAAAAATCAAATGTAAACAAATTCTGGTGAGGATGTGGAGAAATAGGAACCCTCTCTCACTATTGGTGGAAATGTAAGATGGTACAAACACTATGGAAAGCAATATGGAGACTCCTAATAGGTTGACAATAGAGTTACCAACAGACCCAGTTATTCTCTTACTGGGCATTTATCCTAAAAGCTCCACACCTCAGTTCAGAGAGATTTGCTCAACCATGCGTATAGCTGCTCAATACATAATAACTAAGAGTTGGAGTCAACACAGATGTCTATCACTAGACAAATGGGTAACCAAGATGTGGTATATCTACATGATGGAATTCTACACAGCAGTAAGGAAAAATGACACAGTGAAATTTGATGACAAATGGTTGAACCTGGAACAGATCATTCTCAGTGAACTCACCCAGTCACAAAAAGATAATTGTTGCATGGTCTCACTCATAACTAACTTCTAACCTGAACTGTCCAAGATGCTGACATACCTAATAAGCATCACAAGGACAGACAATAGGGAGGGTAGGGCAAGAGGGGAGGGTAAGGGTCAGGATTGGGGACACAAAACTGGACCCCAGTGGAAATGGTACCATAAAATTCTACATCTCAAAAGGCAGATGAAATGGTTGAACCTTCATAAGGTCCTTAGAGGGAACATCTGAATCACAGGGCCCTGGAGAGGGTATGATGAAGACTAACCTTAATCTTCTCCTGTTTCTCTCTATCTCTTTTGTATCACCTATATTTTTCTTCCTTCTTTTCCTTGGCACTGACCTGTAATTACAATACCAGCATGTGGTTCTTATCCACAATGAGCTGTTGATCAGAGAGACCAGAAGTTTCCCAAAAGAAGACAGATTTCTGTAAGATTACTTGATGATCCACCAAAGGTTAGTGGTAAGACACCATACACTGTTGGTACAGAGCATGAAGTGACCTGGCTGGAATGCAGAAGAGAGTCTGTTCCCCAGACAGTTTGCTTGTCTAGTGCCAGAAGGTGCTACATTAGTGACTGGGTAAAAATGGCCAACATCTGTCCAAGCAACTCAGCAGCAAACAACCTGATGTGATGCTCACACAAGCACAAAAATGGCACATAGCCATGGTGGGTAACCAACTGCTCTTGATTTGGCTAACATCTGCTCAGTGGAATGGAACCCATAGCTGGAGCTGGGAAACAACTCATAACCATATCCAAAAAATAAGCCCACTCTCCATTATCAGGCTCCCACTAATTGTGGGATAAAAGAGGGCCAACACCTATTAAATTCTCTCTAAAATAATAATGGTTATCCCATTTATCTGGTGCTGACTTCACTTTTCATTGGAGAATTTGCTTCTCTTTTTCAGATGGATGCAGATCCTGAGGAGAGAATCAGCCCATTGCACCTCACCAGGGTCCCAACTGAAACCAAGAGTAATTGGAGAAATAAGCAAGAGTGCTGTTTTCTTGGTGAACCTGGTACCTGCCCAAGGGTGAAGGAGATAGACACAGAGAACACTCAGCTCCTACCAAACCAGATATCCAGAGACACAGAGGCTCCCAAGACCTCATCACTGAAGCTGACCTAAAACAAAACCATCATGGCTCAGGAAAATTTGCGGAAGAGGATGCGGAAAGAATGTTAGAGCCACATGTTGGGACATTATGCACAAAGACATTGCCTCTTACCCATAACTGATGGCTAATCCCACAATGCATGACCCACTTTCCCCAACAAGGAGGGTCCCTGTGGAGGGGGCAGGACAGGAAGGAGGCTAATGATGGTACCAACATAGCTGTATACACACTGTGTACATAAATAATAATAATAAAAAAGAAATACTAGAGATGAAAAACAGAGTAAGTCAAATAGAAAACTCTGTAGAAGTCTCACCAGCATAATGGATCAAGGAGAGGACAAAATGTCTAACTTAGGTGGAAGATCTAATACAGTTCAACAAAGAGAAAAGCAAATTAATAGGAAGGTATGGGATATTTGGGACACTATGAAGAGATCAAACCTAAGAATTCAGGACATAGTAGAAGGAGAATTTCACTACAAAGGCATAGCAGGTATTTGCAACAGAATCATAAAGTAAAACTTCTTCTATGTGGGCAAAGTGATGCCAATACAGATACAGGAAGCATGTTGTAGCAGACAGCTTCAGGTTCACTGAGATGAACTTTCAGACCAGACACAGTTATGGAGGAAGGGATATTTATTGAAGCTTACAGATCCAGGGGAAGTACCATAATGGCAGAAGAAGCTGACCTGCCTTCACAGGACAAAACAGAGAGAGAGAAAAGTACAAGCCTAAAGGTCAAAAGCCACAGCACACTTCAGGAACTCCAGCTAGGCACATCATTTAGATTGAAATCTGAAACCCACCATCACCCCTTAAGATCCACCCAGTGACACTGCCTCCAGCCAGGTGGCTGCAGATGCAAACTACAAACAAATAAACAACTGAATATATTGGGGACCATCTATTCAAACCACCACACATGTAGAATGCCAAACAGAAAAAAATCAGGAAAGAACCTCTCACTAACATAATTAAACTACAAAGCACACAAACCAAAGAAAATATATTGAAAGCTGTTAGAAAAATCAAGTCACATACAAACGCAAGCCCATCAGGATAACAGCAGATTACTCAACACAAACTATAAAAGCCAGAAGATCTTGTAATGATGTATTCCGTGTTCTGAAAGATAACAACTGTCATCAAGATTACTTTATCCAGCAAAGCTATCCATCGAAATTGATGAAGAAATACTGACATTCTACAATAAAAACAGGCTAAAGAATATATTAACACTAAACCAACTCTACAGATAATACTTGAAAGGATTCTCCATGCTGAAGAGAAGGAAAAGCACACATAAGGAAACAGGAAAAAAAAATAAGCCATACTAAAATAATTGCTAATACAAGAGAGTAAAGCAAAAACTGGAAGAACTACAAAATAAGAAGAATGGCAAGAACAAATACATACTATTTAGTAATTATAATAACAACTCATTATCAACATTCTCAATGCCCAAACCAAAAGACATAGGTTTTCAGACTGGGTTAAAGAGCAGGATCCTTCTACTTTTTCTTCCAAGAAACTCAATTTTCCAAAAATGTGAACACTATCTTAAGGTAAAAGGGTTGAAAACAGTGTTTTAAGAAAATGGGTCTAGAAAACAAGTAGGTGTTGCTATCCTAATATCTGACAGGGTACACTTCAAGCCAACATTAGTTAGGAAAGATAAAGAAGGTAACTATTTTGACTAAAGGAATGCTCCAACAACAGGGCATTATAATTTTAAACATGTATGCACCTAACATGGGGGCTCCCAATTTCATCAAAAAACCGCTATTAGAATTAAGGTCACAGATAACATCAAACATAGTTGTAGTGGGTAACTTCAATACTCCCTCTCATCAATTGACAGGTCATCGTGGCAAAAATAAAGAGAAGCATCTAGATTCAATGAGGTCACAGACCAAATGGACCTACCAGATATCTATAGAACATTCTTCCTAAATGCTGCAGAATACACATTCTTTTCAGCAGCATATGAAACATTCTCTAAAATAGACCATATATTTGGACACAGAGCAAACCTTAACAAATATGGGAAAATTGAAATAATTCCTTGCACTCTATCTGATCACAATGAGATTAAACTTCAAATCAATAGCAATAAAAGCTAGAGAGCATACAAAAAATCATAGAAACTAAACAATACTCTACTAAATTACGAATGGGTCAATGAAGAAGTCAAGAAGGAAATCAAAAATTCATAGAATCAAATTATAATGAGAACATAACATTCCAAAACCTTTGGGGCACAAGAAGGCAGCCCTAAGAAGCAAATTTATAGCTTTAATTTCCTATATTAAGAAGTTAGAAAGGTTGCAAGTAAACAACTTAATGCTTCTCCTTAAGGCCTTGGAAAAAGAAGAACAAGGCAAACCAAAAATCAGTAGACAGGAAGACATAATGAAGATTAGGGCAGAAATTAATGAAGTAGAAACCAAAAAACAATCCAAAGAGTCAATGAAAAACAAAGTTAATTCCTTGGATGGATAAACAAGATTGATAATACCTTAGCAAATCTGACCAAGAAAAAAAAAAAAAAAAGAGAAGAGACACAAATTAATAAAATCAGAGATGAAAAGGCACCAATACAACAGATACCAAAGAAATCCAGAAATTCATAAAGATATACTTTAAGAACATATATTCCACTAAGTTTGAAAATCTGAAATGGATGATTTCCTTGATTTATATGACCTACCAAAATTAAATAAAGATGAGATAAGCCACTTATATAGAGCTATAACATGTATGGAGATCTAAGCAACTATAAAAAGAAAATCTCCCAAGTTCAAAGAAGTCTAGGCCCAGATGGATTCACTGGTAAATTTTACCAGACCTTCATGGAAGAACTAACACCAATTATTCTCAAACTTTTCCATAAAAAACAAAAGGTAGGAATACTACCAAACTCCTTCTATGAAGCCAGCATCACCCCTGATCCCAAAACCAGACAAAGACAGAACTACAAAAGAAAATTACAGACCGATATCCCTCATGAACATAGATGCAAAAATTCTGAATGAAATATTGGCAAAGAGAATACAGGAATAGATCAAACAGATCATTCTCCCCAACCAAGAAAGCTTTATCCCAGAGATGCAGGGATGGCTCAACAAGCTGATAAATGTAATACACTATATAAATGGACTGAAGGGAAAAAATGGATTGAAGGGCAAAAATCATATGATCATCTAAATAGATGCAGAAAAGGCATTTGACAAAATCCATCCTTTCATGGCAAAAGTCCTGCAGAAACTAGGAATAGAAAAAAATATATCTTCATATAATAAAGGCTAATTATGACAAACCTACAGCCAACATAATACTAAATGGGGAAAAACTTGAAGCTTTTCCACTAAAATAAGGAACAAGACAAGGGTGTCCATCATCCCCTCTTTTATTTAATATAGCACTGGAAGTCTTAGCTATAGCAATAAGGCCAGAGACACACATAAAATAGATACAAATTAGAAAGGAAGAGATCAAGTTATCATTATTTCTAGATTATATGATTCTATGCATAAAAGACCCTAAAGACTGTACCACCAAACTGTTAGAGCTGATAAACTGATAAACACTTTTAGCAATCTATGAGGATATAAACTAAACACACAGAAATCAGTAGCCTTCTTATATAGTAACAACAAACATGCTGAGGATAAAATCAGAGACTCACTCCCATTCTCAATTGCATAAAAAAGTACCTTGGAATAAATCTAACCAAGGAAGTGAAGGATGTCTACAATTGAAAGCTTTAAAACACACAAGACAGAAATCACAGACGAATCTAGGAAATGGAAAGACATCCCATGTTCTTGGATCGGGAGAATCAGTATTGTGAAAATGGCAATCTTACTAAAAGCAATCTATACATTTAATACAATCCTCATCCAAATTACAATGACATTCTTCACAGAAATATAAAAAACATTCCTAAAGTTCATTTAGAAGCACACACACAAAAAAACCATGAATAACCCAAACAATTTTGAGCAACAAAAATTAGGCTGGTGGTATCACCATATCTGATTTTAACTTATATTACAGAGCCATGGTAACAAAAATAGCATGGTACTGGCACAAAAACTGACACATTGATCAATACAACAGAATTGAGGACCCAGATGTAAGTCCAGACAGCTACAGCCATCTGATCTCAACAAGAATGCCAATAATACTCATTGGAGAAAAGACAGCCTCTTCAACAAATCATGCTGGGAAGACTGGATATCTCTATGTAAAAGAAGGAAAATAGATCCTTATCTCTGTCCATGTATAAGAATTAATTACAAATGGATCAAAGACCTTACTATGAGACCCAAAACCCTGAAAGTGCTAGAGGAAAAAGTATGGAAAACCCTTCAACATAGGGGACCTCATAATACCACAAAACTTTTGTACAGCAAAGGACACTGAATAGAGTAGGGTAGCAACCTACAGAATGGGAGAAAATCTTTGCCAGCTATACATCTGGCAGAAAAATTCAAAAAACTAAATGATAAGAAATCAAACAACCCAATTAAAAAATGGGCTATGGAACTAAATAGAGATTTCTCAAAAGAATAAATACAGATGTCATATAAACATCTAAAAAATGTTCTATATCCTTAGCCATCAGGAAAATGAAACTTAAAACTACTTTGAGATTCTATCTCACTCCTGTCAAAATGGCTATTATCAAGGAAACAAATAACAATAAATGCTGGCAAGGATGGAAAAAGTGGAATCCTTCTATACTGTTGGTGGGAATGCAATCTGATACAGCCATTGTGGAAATCAATGTGGAGGTTCCTGAGACAGCTGAAAACAGATTTACCATATGACCCAACTATACCACTCCTAGGCATATATCCTAACAACTTGTTGCACTACCTTAGAGATCCCTGGACATCCATGTTTAGTGTCACTCTATTCACAATAGCTAGGAAGTGGGACCTGTCCCACAACTGATGAGTGTATTATGAAGATGTGGTACATTTTTTTATACAGTGGAATTTTATTCAGCGGTATAGAAAAATTAAATTATGAAATTTGAAGGGAAGTGGATGGGTATGGAGAGGGTTATAGTTAGTGAGGTAACCCAGGCCCAGAAAGCCAAGCTCTGCATGTTGTCTCTCATATGTGAATCCTAGCTACAAATGTTTGGGTTTGTATTTGAGTTGGAATAACACTCAGTAGCAGAGGTCAGTAAGGTAGAAAGGAGATATAAGGGAAGAACAAGAGGGGAGAACTTAAGGGGATGGTTTTGTTTATATGTACAACAGATTACTGGGGGTGGAAAGGCCTATATGAGGTCAGGGGAAGAGGTTGAGCAAAGGAAGGGTTGGGAGAGCATTAATCAAAATCTAAGAGGTATGAATAAATCATATGGAAACCTACCTTTTTGGACAATGGTGTACCAAGAAGCCATAGATTGTTGCTAGAATATTTTCAGTGCCAGAGATGGGATACCGTCCAGTGAGTTGTTGGCCAGGGAGATACCTGATGCCCCAAAACATTACAGGACATTGCTGAGGCTCTTGGATCCTCACCAGGAACAGATAGTAAGGCCCATTGCTGAAGACTCCACATGCTTAGGCTGCAAGGTCACTGAGAAATCCTGCTGGAGCTGAGCTAAAAACCTTCTCTGTGTAGACCAGCTGACTGAAAGTTGGAAAAAGCTACACTGAATGCAGTTCCATGGGAGAGAGAGAGAAATCATCAGTGGAGATTAACAATAGACACTGCAAAGCCTTGTTTGGACAGCCAGGCCAAATGAGCCAATGGGTGCAATAGTGGCATGTCTGTTATGGCGAAAACCAACTGCTCTCTAACTGGACTGGAGTCCCGAGCCATGAGAGGGAATATATGCCTAATACTGAAAACCTATGATGGGGTAAATCATGAATCCTCGGGGTGTAATGCCTGCTGGTTACCGGAAAAATGCACATATTATGCTCACCAAATTGTTCAGTAAGCACTTCTCTTAATGTTCATACCCATATATTAATGCTACATTCAGTTTTGGTTAGAGAAACTTCTCTTTTCATATTGCAGTGACCTCTGGGATGACTCAAAAACACCACAGTGCTGAGAAGAAGTGACAGAGGAGTACTCAGTACTGAAACATCTCTATCACATCTTCCAAGGCTCAGGGTCATTGCAGAAGAGGTGGTAGAAAGAATGTAAGAGCCAAATGAAGGGTAGGACCACTTACAATGCAATTCCAGACACAAAAGGGCCTGGATATCCATGACCTCACAGTTCCTGGCACTACCTACACAAGGCCATCATAACAGAAGGAAAAGACGATGACATCAAAATAAAAGAGAGACAGATTGAGAGGGGTTGGGGATATAATGGAGAGTGAAGTTGTGAAGGGGAAATTGAGGATGGGAGGGAATTATCATGGTTTCTTTTCTATAATTATGGAAGTTGTCAATAAAAAAAGAACATGGCACATGCCTGCAATGGAAAAATCACTCAGCCATGAAAAGCAATGAAGTGCAGACTGGAGAGATGGCTTAGCAGTTAAGGCATTTGCCTGCAAAGCCAAAGGATCCCTGGTTCGATTCTCCAGGACCCATGTAAGACAGATGCACAAGAGGGCGCATGCATCTGGAGTTCGTCTGCAGTGGCTGGAGGCCCTGGCATGCCCATTCTCTCTCTCTCTCTCTCTGTCTCCCTCCCCCTTCTCTCAAATAATTAAATAAATAAAATATGTTAAAAAAGGAATGAGATGCTAGGGATCCAGGTCAATGATAGAATACATGCATAGCATATGTAAGGGCTTTGGTTTGATCCCCTACCTGAATAAGCCACACTCACTAAATTCCCAGCAGCAATATGAATTAATGAAGTGCTGATACAAACACCATTGTGGGTAGAGACTGACAGCAATATGTTCAGTGAAAGAATCCAGAAGAAAATCATGTATTCCATTTATATGAAATATCTATAACCATCAGATCCATAAGGCAGGCTGGCAGTTTCCAGGACTGTTAAGAGGGAGTGACTGCAAGATTTCTTTGGGAGCAATGGGACATTTTGGAAGTAGCTAGAAGTGACGATGATACTGCACCAGGACTGCACTAAATGCCATTAAATTACTGTTTAAAATGATGGATTTTATGTTATGTGTTACAGTCAGGTTTGCATTGTTGGCAGATATCACCTGACCAAGAGCAGCTTGTGGGGGGAAAAACATTTATTTTTGCTTAAAGACTTGAGGGGAAGCTCCTTGATGGCAGGGGAAAATGATGGCATGAGCAGAGGCTGGACATCACTTCCTAGCCAACATCAGGTAGACAACAGCAGCAGGAGAGTGTGCCAGACCCTGGCAAGGGGAAACTGGCTATAATACCCACGAGACTGCTCCCAACAACACACTGCTTCCAGGGAGTGTTAATTCCCAATTCTCCATCAGCTGGGAACCTAGCATTCAGAACACCTAAGTTTAGGGGGACACCTGACTCAAACCACCACATTATGTGAATTTCACCTTAATAAAAAGAAAAAAAAAAGACTTGTGGTCAGTGCCACTCGGCCCCTCTTGCTTCCACAGTCTACCATCTGTGGGAATGGGAAACATTTGTTGAACCTCCCACCTGTTTATGGGGCTCTGATATCCTTCCACCTAGTCCTCATGCTTTTCACTTTTTATTGAATCAAAAATCTCAAATGTCATTCAATGACTCCATCACCTTTGGAGCGGCCCCTTTCCAAGAACACAGTCTTTCTGACTCTGTCTCTAACATGTCTCAGCTGCTCTGCTTTCCCGTAAAGCGTTTTCTGCGTGCTTTCTCCTCCAGCGAGGAAGGCTCTCATCTTTTTAATATGACCCAAAGTTCTGATTAAACAGCTTCTTCAGAATGGAGTTCTTAGGGGGCACACTTTAAAAGAAACTGGAGATAATTGAACAGAAAAAGATGAGAGACATAGTGAATTATAAATACAAATGAGTTTCATAAAATATTTACCTGCAGTGAGGTGGGATTTGATAGTATCCAAACATACAGAATCAAGTTCAGCTTGCCACTGCATCCAGATTTCCTGTAGTACATCATGTTTGCTTTTTTACCAAAGGTCCTTGCACTGGGAATGAAAGCAAACCTACATGTGGACACTTTCTGATTGTCACTAGCTTGTTTCTCTGTTTCCTGATCTCCTAAATACAGTGGTAGCAGTTACCTGAACTCCCTAGTCTATTGGAGTTTATATATGCAGCATTTACTGCTTAGATCATTTGTTTGCAATCCTGAAGACGTGTGGTTAGGAATAATCACAGTAAATCCGGGGCGTAGTTTTGGAGGTTAGATAGATGAGACATGCATGGAAAGTGCCTAGCAAGGGTGGAACCAAGTTAGCCATGAAACTGATGTGAAGGAGCCTATTATTAGCTGTGGTGTCTCTGCCCCATTGTCCTGTTCCCCAGTGTCAGCCCTACTTCCTTAGGCTTTAGACTTCCAACAGTTCAGGGGTTGAAGGCACTGGATTTAGATTCCCTGGCTTACATTGTTAGCTTGACACTCCCTGGGTATATAGTCATGGGTATACCACTTCAAGTTTTTCTTTCCTCTTCTGAAAAAGAGAGATAATGATAGGGCCTGGGTATGTATCTGAAGGAATCAAGTCAGCATACCACAGAGATACCCACACAGCCATATTTATTCACAACAGCCAAGCCATGACATCAGTGGAGATGTCCATTAACAGACAAACAGATAAAGCACATGTGCCACATAAACACAATAAAATTAAAGTATTTTATTTATTTGCAAGGAGAAAGAGAGAGTAATAGAAAGAGAGAGAGAATATGGGACTGAGTGCACCAGGGCTTCTAGCCACTGCAAAAAATTCTAAATGCATGCAACATTTTTTAAAAAAAAGTTTTTCTAGGCCCTGTCTGGGTCTAGCCCAGGCTGACCTGGAATTCACCATGTAGTCTTCTCAGGGTGGCCTCCAACTCACAGTAATCCTCCCACCTCTGCCTCTTGATTTGTGAGTGCTGGGATTAAAGGTTTGTGCCACCACTCTCTGCGCACACACCATGTGTAACTTGCTTTATGTGGGCACTGGAGAGTTGAAACTTGGTGGTTAGGCTTTGCAAGCAAATATCTTTAACCACTGAGCAATCTTTCCAGCCCCCACAATGGAGCTTTATTCAGCCATAAAGAATCAAATCATGCCTTTGGCAAAGTAATGGATGGAACTAGAGAGCATCATGCTAAGTGAAATGAGCCAGACTCACAGTCAAATATTTCATGTATATTCTCATACACAGAATTTAGAATTAAAAATAAAGGCATGAAAGTAGACAGAAAACTATTTGCAAAGAGGAAGTAGACCAGGAAGTGGAGATGAATATCCATTAAAATACATTATATACACACATGAAAATATCCCAATGGGACAACTAAAAAACACTAATTGAAAAAATATTAGTTCCTAGCTCATAGAATTATTGTGAGAATAATAAACACTTGGAATAGGCTGTGGATGACATTAAATGTTCAATAAAAACTAAGGATCAGGCGGCCCCTGTTAAGATGGCAGTCTAGGAGCCATACCACGAAAAACTAGGGGAAAGAAAGATCCAAGATAACACATAACACACTCTTCTACCAAAAAGGGAAGGTGTGTAAGCAATTGTTTGCCTTGGGGATCCCCTGGCGCTGAAGCTGGAATGATCAAAGAATGCCCAGCATCCACACTACCAGGGAGATCAGTTCCAGAGATCCTCAGCACGGAATCACCCTAGCTGGGAGCTGCAGCCTGGAATCTCAAGGCCCTGCTTGGGTAGAACTCCCACCAGGCTCGGCCTCCAATAGCGTCAGCAGATCTACTGGGAAAGGTGTTCCACAAGCAAAAATGGGGGAAAAAAAATTCGGAAGACAGGTGTATGTGGAGAGCAATGGGAGATTTTCCCCTAGCTTCCCAGAGAGCCCACTGATGAATCTCTCCTCCAAGTTGCAGCCTCCGCTACAGCCCATAGGCTTGTGAGTTATTTTGTCAGAGGTCTTTTCTGCATCAATTGAAACGGTAATTTGATTCCTGTGCTGAGTTGCAAGGACATACAATGAGCGAATCTTGGAAATTTGTCATTGCACAATCTCAGAATAAAATATCCAGAGTAATACAAGAGCTGCTGGAAAAATGACAGCAGGATTTATCTGTGCAAGTGGGCTGGGTGGATACCACGAAGAGTGTCATCTGACAGTTTGTGTTAGTGAGTAGAGACATTTTATTGCATTCATGCTTTTAGTAATTGGGAAAGTAGTGAAACTCAGTGTGGAAATTATAGAGAAGATCTATCAAATGCATAATTTTAATACTTTACTTTGAGAGCAGTGTGGTCCAGGTCATGATGTTTGTGTACAATCTTTGGTTAGAAACCTTGCTAATCAAATTAAAAAAAGGAATTATTGAAGTGGCGAAATGAAAGAACAAGATGAATGCTGGAAGGTCTCCATTGGACTAGCAGTCAAACACAGTCCTGTATGTCGTCTTTCCTTTAATTTCCTGTAGTCTTTTCTGAGTTTAGCAATGCTGACGGGCCTTTGATTATTGAGAAAGGTGGTCCGCAGCAGTCGGTAGACTGGTTTTTAGCTCTTGCTTCATTTTATCGTTTTATTGTTTTCTCTTTTTTCCTTTCCTTTCGTTTTCTCTTTCTCTCTTTTAAAAATACTTTATCTATTTATTTGAGAGAGAGAGAGAGACAGGCATGCAGACAGACTGGGCATGGGAGGGCCTGTAGCCACTGCAAATGAACTCCAGACACATGTCCTACCATGTACATCTAGCTTATGGGTCCTGGGGAATTGAACCTGGGTCCTTAGGTTTACAGGCAAGTGCCTTAACTGCTAAGCCATCTCTCCAGGCTCGCCCCCCTCTTTTTTTTGAGGTAGGGTTCATGCATCCCAGGCTGTCTTCAAACTCTTTATACAGCTGAGGATGACCTTGCCCTCTGCCTCCACCTCCCGAGTGCTAGGATTGCTGATGCTTTTCAACATTCCAGGGTTATGAAGTGTGAGGGAGGAGCACAGGGCTTTGAACATGCTAGGAAGGCCTCCGCCAACTGCTGCCATCCCCAGACTGCTGTTCCATTAACTTTTGTTGGGTCTCCTCATGGGCATCGGCTCCCCGATCCAGAGCAGGAGCCTGTAACTTACTCTTTGCTTTTCTTTGTGTGTATGAAAGACCATGAGAGAGAGAGAGAGAGAGAGAGAGAGAGAGAGAGAGAGAGAGAGAGAGAGAAAGATAGTTCTTTCACATTTTTTTTTTTTTTTGAGGTAGGGTCTCACTCTAGCTCAGGCTGACCTAGAATTCACTATGAAGTCTCAGGGTGACTTCCAACTGAAGGTGATCCTCCTATCTCTACCTTTCAAATGCTGGGATTAAAGGCGTGTGCCACCACACCCGGCTTTTTTCACTTTTTTTTTTTTTTTTGCCAAATCGGGTTCCTTTTCTGAGGACAGATCACAATTACAATGTGGGTCATCAGGTTGGTTGGAGTAAATTTGGCCTGAGGGAAACATGCTAAGATCGTCATAATTCTGGTGCTTTTCTAGCCACTTAAAAATGTTTTATTTTGTATTTATTTATCTGTGAGAGACAGAAAGAGAGAGAGAGAGGGAGCGAGCTAGAGAATGGGCACACCAAGGCCTCTAGTCATTGCAAACGAATTCCAGATGCATGTATCACTTTGTGTATCTGGCTTTCTGTGGGTGCTGGGGCATCAAATTTGGATCCTTAGGTTTTGCAGGCAAGCACCTTAACCACTGATCCATCTCTCCATCCCCATCATCCCTCTTTCTTATGACCACCATGTTGAGTCTTAGCACAGCTCTTAAAACTAAGCAAAATACCTCATGGTCTCCGAGCTTCAGCTTAGGTCAGTCCCCAATAAGACAGTCCTGCAAAATCAAGAAGGGTTGGAGTAGTCAAGTGCAGCTCCCTAACTGCCTTCCAAAATTCCCTCCACTTCCACATAATTCCTCTTCTGTCTGAGTGAGATGATTGGCACTTAAGACAACCTCACATAGCTCTTGTTTCTGTTTGGCAGTAGGGATTGTTGAAACTCAGGGAAGATTATGTAGTAGAATTATCTAAATAATGGGTGAGTGGTGGAGCTAAAATATTAACATAATATTATTGTCTGACACTAAATGCAAAGCCCAATAATTCCGGGCCCCTTGTTTCCTTTTACCTTTAAAGCTCAAGGTGGACTTACTTCTTTCACATTGGGAGACACTGGTCCTCCAACCCAGTTCCAGTGACTATAGCTCCATTCTCTCTTCTATATTTTTACCTTGCAATGGAATGTGGCAATGAGGTGTGTTGGCTTGGTCATGCAATACTCTAGAAAAAAATGTAAGTAAGCTAATTTAAGAGAGAGAGAGAGAGAGAGAGGATAATGCTAACTAGATGTACAGTCATGCAGCCAGTTAGTAGACCCATCTCCTCAGACATGCACCTGGATGTAAGGGCTAATACAGGTAACACCAGTCTTTGCTCCCACATAGATCTGTCTCCAAATTTCAAGCTGACACTTACAGCCTCCACTTTATCTTCCTGTTCTCCTCAAGTCGGTCAATATAGATTCCATCCTAATCTGACTGTGGTGGTTTGATTCAGGCGTCCCCTGTAAATTTAGGTATTCTGAATGCTAGTCTCCCCAGCTGGTGACAATTGGAAATTAAAGCCTCCTGGAGGTGTGTAATGTTGGGGGCGGGCTTATGGGTGTTATAGCCAGCTTCCTCTTGTTCGGCACACTCTTCTGTTCCTGTTGTCCACCTGATGTTGGCCAGGGTGTGATGTCTACCCTGTGCTCATGCCATCGTTTTTCGTGCCATCATGGAGCGTCCCATTGGGTCTGACAAAATAAACCTTTTTTTTTTTTTTTCCCCAAAAAGCTGCTCTTGGTTGGGTGATTTCTGCCAGCAATGCAAACTTGACTGCAATGCTGACACTCTTCTCTCGTACAGGGAGAGTGAGTGAACACGACTTGTGCTTGAAGCCTTCCTGACTACCATAGTTCTCCCCCTCCATGTGCTCCTGTTCTCAACAATCCTGTAGTTACCTCCCTCTTTCTTATGCATTATGGTCAGAAGGAAACCATCAATTCAAGTTTGTCTCTGAAACATGCCTCATAACACTGAATCTGTGAAGAAAAGAAATCATGTATGCTCAAGGGAGGAAAATTTCATCTCAAGTGAGATTTTTTTTCTTGCCATGTATAATGTGGTATATGTGTGTGCGTGTGTGTGTTGCACATGTATGTGTCCTCACAGGGCCACATGTGCTCACTTCAGGCAGGAGATGATCATCAGTGGTGGCCAGAGCAGAACACTGGGTGTTCCACTCTTCATCCCACTCTTATTTGAGTCAGAGTCTCTTATTGGTGCCAGAGTTTCTGAGTTTTGCAAGTCTGGTGATTCTCTTGTCTCTGCTCCTTTTTGTAGGAGTGAAGTTACAGGTTAGCTAGGCCACGCCAAACTGTTTACATGTGATCTGGATATTTGAACCACAGTTTTAGTCCCCTTCAGACCTTCATGCATGCACAGAAAGCACACTTAACCACTGAGCCCTCTCCAGTCCTCAACTGGGAATCTTTTTTTTTGTTTTTCAAGGTAGGTTCTCACTCTATCCCAGGCTGACCTGGAATTCACTATGTAGTTTCAGGCTGGCCTTGAACTCATGGCCATCCACCTACCTCTGCCTACAGAGTGCTGGCATTAAATGTGTATGCCATTACTCCTGGCTTTGGGAATCTTTTTTGAGCAGTCTTTCATCACTCTTTCTGAAGCCTCATCTGGCCTGGCTCCCATGTCCCCAGCCCACCCCCTTCCTGGTCCTGAGATGAGACCTTGGCAAATATTGAAGTATCTGGTCACTATTCCTCCTCCACAAGAGCCATTCATACCTGGTCATCTCCATCTATGTTGTTTCTCTATAGACTTTTGAGCTGGTCTCGGTGCTTCAGGATTTTCTCAGAGATCTACTCTGGCCAAGTGTTCTGTTTTTCTATGCATACTTGAGGGCATTGCTGCCCACTGAGGGGGACCTGAACATTGTTCACCCCATCTTTCCCACCTGTATGCTTCCTGAGAAAAACTCCTTGACAAAGTCTATGAGGATTTTCTGGGCTCATCCTTGTGTCATTACCAAAAAGATCTTTCACTAGCAAACTTATTAATGCTTTCATGGCTTCTGAAGCTCCTCTTTAATTACTGCCTACATAGAGCTCAAGGTCTGTCAGGAATGGTAAAGGGTCATTTTCATTGCTATCTTATATTTACTTCCCTTCCACTCAGAGCATTAACCGTTCTTACTGTAAGTAACTGCTGTTAGCATGAGCTCAAGAATATAGTTTGCTCCCGCTTAAGATGTGAGGCAGGCAAGCCTCTGCTTTCTGAGTGAGAGCAGGTTGGGGAAGGGAGCGTGTGCCATTTGTGGAGCCAAAAAATATATCATATTGCTTTCAGAAGGTAATTATCTAGACAGCATTTGCCTACTTTAGCTAGAGATTTCTTTCAGAGATGGGAAATGAAAGGAAGGAAAGGGGGGTACAGAGAAAGCGAGATTTCATGACAGGTGGTCTAATGGAGAGATGAAACAGAAGAGATGGATGGTAGACTGGGAAGGCCCTGGTTCTCTGGGAAGCAGCAGGGTGTGGCAGTTGTCCTGAAAGGAAATCTTCTTACAGGCAGCGCAAGCTTGGTGTTTGGTTATTGAAAACTGCATTTCTTCCTAGATTCTATTGCACTTTAATGCTGCTATATAAGAAAACACGCTGGAGAGTGGACTCATAATGTATTTTTCCCTTTGGTTCAGCTAGAATGATGTCAGGTTTCTGGAAAATAGGTTAATTTTTGAAACTTCCTCTCCTGCTATCAAATTAAAAAAGAAAATGAGAGGTTGGAGAGATAACTCAGCAATTAAGACACTTGCCTACAAAGCCTAATGATCCTGATTTGATTCCCCAGTACCCGTGTAAAAGCCAGATACATAATTTGGGTCATGAATCTTGAGTTTATTCGCAGTGGCTAGAGGACCTGGCATGCCCATTCCCACTCTCTTCTGTCTCTTCTCTCTGTCTTTCTCTGCTTGCACATAAATAAATAAATAAATAAATAAACAAAGTGCCTGTGTTAAACATAGTCAGTGATTTGTGTTTTCTTTTTCTTTTTAAAAATTTTATTTATTTAACAGAGATAGATAGATAGATAGATAGATAGAGAGAGAGAGAGAGAGAGAGAGAATGGGTGTGCCAGGGCCTCCAGCCACTGCGAATGAACTCCAGATGTATGTATTACTTTGTGCATCTGGCTTACATAGGTATTGGGAAATTGAACTTGGGTCCTTTGACTTTGCAGGCAAGCACCTTAATCATTGAGCAATCTCTCCAGACTGCTTATGCTAGTTTTAAATATTTATTTATTTGGGCTGGAGAGATGGCTTAGTAGTTAAGCGCTTGCCTGTGAAGCCTGAGGACCCTGGTTCGAGGGTCATTTTCCCAGGACCCATGTTATCCAGATGCACAAGGGGCGCACACGTCTAGAGTTCGTTTGCAGTGGCTGGAGGCCCTGGCATGCCCATTCTCTCTATTTCTATCTGCCTCTTTTTCTCTCTGTCACTGTCAAATAAATAAATAAAAATAAAAAATATTTATTTATTTATTTGTGTGAACACACACACACCCCACACATATATATAAATATAGATAGCTAGAGAGAGAGAATGGGTGCTTCAGGGCCTCTAGTCACTGCAAACCAACTCCAGACGCATACATCATCTTGTGCATATGGCTTATGTGGGTTCTGGGGAATCAAACCTGGGTTCTTAGGCTTCTCAGGCAAGTGCCCTAACCACTAAGCAATCTCTCCAACGCCTTATGTTTTTTAATCAAATATTTTATTTTATTTTTATATTTATTATGAACACAATTATAATACTACAATTTTTCTTTAACAGACATCTTTTAGAACAATTAAAATAGGAAAAATATTTCATTTTGCTTTCATGTGTGTTAGCTCCAGTGCTTTTAATTTTTTTTTTCAGATTTAGGACTTTTAATTGTCCTAAAGTTACTGAAGCAAAAAAATCATGATAGAACATTCCTTTACAAACTCCCATGCAAAAAAAGTATTTGTAGGAAAAAATGGCTTTGTACATGGGCTGAAACAATATAAATTTAGAACTTATAGATAAGGGTTATCTCTATTACTCATCTCTTTAACTACACTATATTCATTTGTCTAAAAATGTTCTGTTAGCATTTCTTATATAGTTCCTTGGCTACAAATAAGTTTCCTTAATTATATTAGCAGTCTATTTTTATTTATTTATTTGAGAGACAGAGAGAGGGAGAGAGAGAGAGTTATTTTTATTTATTTATTTGAGAGACAGAGAGGAAGAGGCAGATGAGAGACAGAGGGGGAGAGAGAGAGAGAGAGAGAGAATGGGTATAGCACGGCCTCTAGCCACTTCAAATAACTCCAGATACATGTGCCACCATGTGCATCTAGCTTACATGAGTACTGGGGAATTGAACATGGCTCCTTAGTCTTCACAAGCAAGCACCTTAACTGCTAAGTCATCTCTCCAGCCCAAGTTTTCTAAAATTTTAAAAACAGCTTTGGGTTGAAGAGGTGGCTCAGTGGTTAAAGGCACTTGCCTGCCCAGCCTCTGATGGCTTGGGCTCAAATCCCCATACCCACATAAAGCCAGATGCATGAAGTGAGGCTTCATCTGGAGTTCATTTGCAATTTCAAGAGGCCATGTCATACTCTTTCTTTGCTTCTAAATAAAATATTAAAAAGTCTTTATTTCTTATTTGCTTCAAAGCTCCCTCCTTTTGCTTCATATAGAATTCTAGGTTGAGTTTTTATTTTCCTTTTAGCTTTAAGGATATCACTCCACTGTCTTTGTGCTTGTATGGTGTCTGACAAGAACTCTACTCTAAGTCTTAGCTTTGTCCTACTATAGGTAATATGTCTTTTGCTTTTCTCTGAATGCCTTCGAGAGATTTCCTCTTTGTTTTCCATCAGTTTGAACATGATATGCCTAGGGTGTCTCCTTGTATATGTGTGTGTGTGTGTGTGTGTGTGTGTGCATGTATGTGTTTGTTTTATAATTTATTTTTCTTGGTACTCCCTGATATTACATAGAATCTACTTTTTCATTACAAACTTTACAGTCTCAATGACAATTGTTTTAACCCCCTTTTTGATATTTCTATTACCTTTGTCATATCTCAGTTTTCTTCTTCCTTTTGTTTTATCTCTTCTGACTGATTTTCTTCTTGCTGTTTTATGTGCCTTGAAAGTTTCTCATTGAAGGTGTGGAATGCTGTATATGGCAACTGCATGGAGGTTAATTTGTGTGTGTGTGTGTGTGTGTGTGGAGGTGAGGACAGTTTTCTGCCTTCTTAATTTGTTATTGGCATATATTAAATGTACATAATGAGGAGCTTCATTATAAATTTTCATACATGTACATAATGTACTTTGATCATATCCACCACTCCTTTACTTCATTTTGTCCCCCTTCCCACTTACCCTCTTCATCTTCCCAAATAGTTCCCCTTCTGCATTCATGCCTTAAAAAAAAATCTAGGTTTTGCATTTGAGAGGAAGCATGAAATATTTGTCTGCTGTCTGAATCTGGATTATTTTACTTTATGTGAAGATCTCCAGTTCCATGCACTTTCTTGAAAATGACATAAATTTTGTCGATTGGAGAATATTTTTCCTTCTATTCAGCATTTTTATCAGGAGTTGGGCTGAATTTGAAGTCTGATTTTTCTGTGTTTATCTTTGTGTACCAGATGGGCTTCAAATTTCTCTGATTTCGTGTATTTGGGATGTGAACTAATTTGTCTGAAGGATTTTCTCAGTGTCTGCTCACTGCCAGAATTTTGGGTTCCCTGCTTGGCGTTGGGTCCTCAGAAACACATACTCTGGTGGAAAAACCAAAGACATAAAGTTTAATATGATTTTCTGGAGTAATTTAAATGGTGAAAAATTTGGCTGATGAGGCTCAAGAAACTGAAATGTGAAGCCATCTTCTATTAGACTCCCTTAAATCCATGTTTGACTTGTTTGGTTAGATTTCTTTTTGCTACTACTAAAAAGTTACTATTGTAGAATTGGCAAGATGTTTCTGCCCATGGCAGACATGCACGTGACTCAATCTGGTCAGCAGACTTCTGGGAACATTAAACTTGAAGTGGGTACTGTCAGTCAGAACACCCACAAGATGACATATCTATTTGCTATTGCTAGGCTTAAATATACTCCAAGTGCCTGTCCTGATACTGGGATCATAGCCTTTTCTTGTTTATATTGTACAATAACATGTGGCAACACTAGTCCTGACTTTAAAGGAAAGGAAGTTTGGGTCCATGACATACATGGTATCACTCAGGGCCCAGGGCTGGAAGAAGGCAAAAAACCTGGTTACAAGATCAGGCATATTGATAGGGGTCTGAAAGATTTATTTTGTTTCCAAATAGGTAATAAGTTGGTAATATCAGGATGGAGAACACTTGCTACATGTTCAAACAAGCAGAAGTCTCACTTGGGAAGCTTAGGTCAATATAAAGAACAAAAACAATAGGTGACTTTTTCCTAGGCCAAAGAGTGATTGCTTTTGAATGCTTTTATGTGGTAGCTTGTGTTTTATTACAGAATTAACATGGGAGGTTAAAATTACTGATCGTGGTTTTGTTGGATCTTAAATAAATATTCTGTATTGTCACGAGGATCATTCAGCCAACAGGGAAAGCTATATGCCCTGCTCTCTATGTTCGTTTCAGCAGAGAGCCATCATGACTAACAGTCAGAGAACATTCTTCTGCCATTGTTCAAAGTTAGGTTATTCTGTCATAATAGTCAGATGGTGGTATTGCTAACTACAAGCAATGCTTTCAACCATTGAACAATCTCTTCAGCCAGTGATACTAAGTTCAATTAACTTACAATGTGTTCCTGGAAATTTACGTTTAGAGTAAATCTGAGGTCAAGCTTATAGAGGCATTCTGTGAGTGATTAATGAATAATGAAAAATGCCAGCATACATGCCTTATAAATGCTATCCTTTAAATAGTAAGGAGGCTATTTTCTCAACTTGGGCTAATCCTTAAACAGAGACCAAAGTAAAAGCTAGTATTCCCCACTATGAGGGCAAAGGCGTGAGCAGGGAATGAGAGGAAGTGCATACAAAGAGGCACAGTTACTCAGGAGGCTGAGGCAGGTAGATTGCAAATTCAAGGCCTGACTGAACTAGTGATTGATTCACAGCTAGCCTGCATAATTTAGTAAGAGCCTTTCTCAAAACAACAAAAATTAAAAAAAAAATAGAAAAGAAGGCTCTTCAGAGTTGACTGCTGCTATTGGTGACTAGCCCTTTGTCCCAGAGTACCCCCTGAAAGCATTATGAAATATATTCTCACAGGCATCTGCCTAGGAGGCTAAAGTGGGGGCGGGTATTTATGCATAGATTTTTCAGCCTATCAGCCAAGAGTGGCTCCACAGCTGTTAGCTTGTCTCCATTTTCAGGTTGCATACTTAAGAGTGTTTAGTGGGTCTAGGGGGATCACAGCTTCAAAGATTCCCCAAGTCAGCAGGAGATGGAGAAACCCCAGGAGAAGCATTGCTCTTGTGTGATCTTACCCAAGCCACCACAACAGTGAGTAAAAGAAGGGGCCAAAATGAAAGAAGTCATGAGTTACAGGGATATACAGTATAGTACCCCTACACCTACTCTTTTGAGTGCTCTTCTCTGTAACTGCATTCTGGGGTTGCACAAAATTTCACTGAATCTCATTGACTCAAGAGAAAATACATTCAAACTGTGCCCTTCTAGGGAGCCATTTTCATCGGGCACATATCTGTTTTAAAAAGATTTTTTGTTTATTTTTATTTATTTGAGAGCAACAGACAGAGAGAGAAAGAGGCAGAGAGAGAGAAAGAATGAGTGCACCAGGGCTTCCAGCCACTGCAAACGAACTCCAGATGTGTGCGCCCCCTTGTGCATCTGGCTAACGTGGGTCCTGGGGAATTGAGCCTTGAACTGGGGACCTTAGGCTTCACAGGCAAGTGCTTAACTGCTAAGCCATCTCTCTAGCCCTGGGCACATATCTTAAATTTGTATTAGGTTGCTGACTGGTTGAATTGGGCTCCACAGATATTAGCTACATGATTTCCATTGAAATAATAACTTTGATGAAAAAAAAAGGTTTACTATGCTGATCATTCACCACAAGAGGATATTAGCCTGATACTTATTAATAATTTTTTTAATAAGGGGGCAGAATTGGTACACGAGGGCCTCCAGCCACTGCAATTGAACTCCAGACATGTATGCCACCTTGTGCACACGAATGACCTTGTGCATGTGTCACCTTGTATACCTGGCTTATGTGGGATCTGGGGAGTTGAACATGAGTCCTCAGGCTTCACAGACAAATGCCTTAACTGCTAAGCCATTTCTCCAGTCCCATTATTAATACTTTTATATGAAAATTAATATTCACATAAGCTTTTGAGAAATAAATCAATAAACTAAAGCATAAAATAATAAATAATAAGAAATTTAGTCACTCCATAATGGATTAAAACTGGTACTTAGGAGTTCAGTGGAATTAGATGAGAAGAGAGGGGGTCAAAAGGAGATAATAGGGAGTAACTGATTAAATCACATGTTCATATATAAAAATTCTCAATAAAATGATTATTAATATCCTTGTAATTCTTTTTATCCATGTATTTTTAGGAGCTTGTAAAGTGTAAGGATTTACAAATCTGAGAGACATCAGTTTTATTTCTTTTAGATGTTTTCTATATCTATGGTTAGAATGCTTAAAAGCTTTTGTTAATCAACACATCATAACAAGGAATGAGGTTTTTCTTCTCATTTCAGTCATTCACTTTAACTTGCCTTGGAAAGGAAAGTAGCTAGTTACTGCTAATTAAATATTTAAGGTTAAGAGATCCATGAGCTGTGGTGATTAAGGAAGTGAGATTCTGTGGTGGAGTAATGAACATTACCTTGTCTCTTTGACATGATTAGGATGATTTGCTTTAAGCAGCAAAACACATATGCATTGTCAACGACCTTGACATCATGGCAGAAAATGGACATCATTCAGAACACAAGGGTTTGGTATTTTCACAGACTCCATGAGAGGTCTGTGGGGTTAGTCACTCCAAACTCTTGCTACCTGTCAGTGATGTATACATATTTGCCAGGTGAGACAGGCTTAGTAATGGCAGCTGCTTTGGATTAGGTATTTGTATTCATTCTCTCAAAATTCTTGTGTTGGGATTCTACTGCCCATTGTAGTAGTGTTAGTAGGTGGGGCTTTGAGGAGGTGGTTAGGTCAGGAGGACAGAGCCTTTGTGAGTAGACTTAGTCCTCTTGTAAATGACTCTCCCAAACTTTCTTGTTCCATTTCTGTCATGTAAAGACACAGTGAGAAGATAGCCTTGTTAGATGCTCCGGCTACTTGAACCATTCACTTCGTCTACCCTGCCTCCAGAACTGTGAGAAATACATTTCTGTTGTTTACAAGCCACCAAACCTGTAGTGTTGTTGGTGTAGCAAGCCTTCATGGACTAAGCTATTGGCTTGAGACCCAGTACGTGATGTTTTAGTCCTTTCTCTTCATGAACCACACTCTCTCACTCATTCCATCAGTCTCCTGATTCAGACCATTCAGGACCTTCTTTTTCTCTCCACACAGAACATATGAATTCATGTTTATAAGTTCCAGAGAGGGGAGAAAAGACATTTATGGTATGGTAGCCTGAGTTTGTCAGATCACAACAGAATGTCGTCATTTGAGATTGCTTTCTAAATATGATGTAGTATATGTAACACATGGGTGAGAGGAGTAGACACTGTTGATTTTGACAACTGTGCCAAATAAAAATAGTGGGCATGACTAGGAAGACCAACACACACACACTGTGCTAAAAGAAAATACAAACTTTTGTCATTAGGGACTGGTGACAGTGTGGTGCTTCCCACTGTCCCATGAACTAGAGTGGATCCTGATGCTAATAACCTTAGACTGAGAGTTGAAAAAGAGAAGACAGTCTAAAGATTGCAGAATTAATTAAGTGATTAATTAATTAATCAAATGTGGAAGGGAATGACACAGCACTTGGTTTTTATTCCCCCTCATGATGCCCTCCCTGATGAGCCCAAAGTTCATCCTTTAACCTGATCTTTCAGGTAGATCATCCTGAGTTTTCAGAAGAAATCAGTGTACTATACTCATTTTAAGCCATATCTAGTGTTGATCCTGACCTTTGGACAGTTAAGAATTCACAAAAGAGAGGCATTGTGTATACTTCTAAATCTTTTGTTCCCTTTCTTCACAACTATAACTTAAACCATCCATTGATCATTTCATCATATTCAATATTGTACTCACCTTTCTCATGTAACGACAATACATTAGATATGTGGCTTATTATTTACAAATACTCTCAAGTGTTATCTTGTTTGATCACAAAACAATTACAAGGCATGCATTCATTTCCAAATTAAAATTAAGAAAACAATACAGGGCAAAAAGCAGCTAGAGGGAATAGATGCTATTTTTGAGCTCTGAATGCTTGTTTTATGCCTATTGAAACACAGAGAATCTTCCCACAGTTAATCCTTCGAAGAGTCAGCTCTGGAAAGTTTGGAAACCATGGCAATAAATTATATCTAAATTCTCTGTCAGCTAGCACTCAGATATTTTGCGGGCCAAGGTGAGACGGCCATGGCCAGTTTTGCTGAGGTCTTGGGAATGTCTTATTTAGTGTTAAAGCTGCAATTTTGTTCCCAAAATTAGCAATATCTCAAAATTCCAATACTGGAGGCAACCAGGAAATTACACAGTGATACACCAGGGGAGAGGAGATTGCTTTCTGATCCTCCAGGCATTTGTTTTATGTGCTGGCACAATAACATCTGATCACTCTCTTGGCTGTCTCACGGGGAGGAGGTGTAAATGCTGATGTGCGCCAGACATTACCATAACCGCTGCAACAGATTTTATGACATCATGACCTACAGGCATAGAATTTGTATTGCAGGAATGCAGCCCACCACTGGTAGTCACATTGAATTTTGGTCTCAAGAAGAAACTGAGGTAAAAAGTTATGAGCCGTAGCCTGTCCTCAAAGTCACAGTTTACTCTCAAAATTTCATGTTGGACAGAGATTACATTAAATGTAGTTCTTAAAGGAGAAAAGATATTCAGAAGAAAAATATCTGAAGTTTAATGACAGTGGTCAAAGAGCATTGTGGGGTCCTCTGAGCTAGTCATAGAGGAAACAGTCATGTGGGGTTGGTCTACGCATGTCAAAGTCTTGAGACTTTGTCTTTTGGAGTCTTTTTCTGGTAGTGCATTAGACACCTTGGACTGTTCAACGACCCTTTCTTGTTTGTGGATTAAAAGATGCAAAGCTAAGCCATATGTGGTGGCACACGCCTTTAATCCCAGCACTCAGGAGGGGAGGATCACCATGAGTTCGAGGCCACCCTGAGACTACATAGTTAATTCCAATTCCAAGTCAGCCTGGGCCAGAGTGAGGACCTACCCCAAAAAACTTTTTTGTTGCAAAGCTGAGAAGGATAGCAGTGTCAAAAATCAAAGAAAGCAAAAATAAATTCAGAAGCATTAAAATATGTTTTTGACTTAAAATATTAATTTAACATACAAATCCACTTAAGCCATGAAGGCCATGAAGAAGTAACTGAACCAGATGGATCCACATTTCTGAACAAAACCAAATACGAGGCTAGGGAGATGGCTCAGTGGATACAGTACTCATCTCTCAAACTGGAGTACCCAAGTTAGGCCCTGGACCCCACAAAAAAGGTGAATGCTGTGGTGCGATTCTGAAATCCAAACATGCTGAACTTATAAGAAGCTGGACAGTGGATACAGAATTCTCCAGAAGCTCATGGCCAGCTTAGCAATGAAGAGTGGAGCGAGAATCCAGTGCAAGAAAGCCTGCCTCACATGAGGTGGACAAGTGGATCCTGAAAGTTATCCTCTGACCTTCACATGTGGACTGGACACACACACACATACCCCAAATAAAAGCAAATAGAAGACCCCTCACCTATAGTTAACATAATAACATACTGTGAGGTTATTATGTCCAGGCATTGACAATAAGTAGAGAAAAGTCACAATTGAGCAACTCAGAAGGTGTACCTGGACCTCCCAGGGATCATTTCAGCCCACAAGCTGAAGCCCAGGCCAGCCCTTGGAGGGGAGAAAGTGGACGTCATAACCAAAGGTTCTAGGGTAAAAGCCTGGTCCTTACAGCCCCAACAAGCTAGGCTTGACAACTCATCCCAATAAGCCAGTTAAAGAGACAAGTTATGGTGAAAAGAAGATATTCACTCTGGCCACACTGGGAAGAGGAACAAGGGGTTGTGATGGTTAATGTTGTCAACTTGGCTGGGTCTAGAATTACTTAGGAGATAATTACTTCTGGGGTCTATTGAAGGAGTTTCTAGATTGGTTAATTGATGTGAAAACATCCCCTCTAAATGTGGGTGGCACTATTGCATGGGTTGTGGCCTAGTCTGAATAAAGGGAGAAAGCTGGCTGGCCACAGCATTCATCTCTTTTTACTTCTTGACTGGACAGCTGCCTTATTTCCTGCCACCATGACGGACGGCACTCCCAAAGTGTGCGCCCAAACAAACCCTTCCTCAAGCTGCTTTTGTCCGATGTTTTGTTACAGCAACAAGAAAAGTAATTAATACAGGATCCAGTGACCCTAAGCTCAGCTTTGGGGCACTGAAATAGGACTTAGATTTAAAAAGAGGGAGAATTGGGACAATGGACAAGAGGAATGCATAATTAAGCAGTCCAGGTCCAGGTGTGGTCTTGGCCTTTTCCTCAGTGCTGGTCCTGTAGGATGGTCTGAAGTCATTGCAAGAGGGGCAAGGTGGTTATCAGGAGATCATTGTTCCTGCCCTAGGGTATAGCCTGGCTCTCATGGGTAATTGTTCTCATCTCAATGTGTGTCTGTGGGGGGTGGGGGGCAGGGGAGGTCATGCAAGCTTTTGCTCTTCCTGGCATCCAAGGTAACCACAAATGCAGGAAATTGGGTAGGATAACGGTTTATCTCTGTTGCTCCAGCCTTGGCAGGGTTGAGATAGGTAGACAGGCACTCCTTGCATAATTAACATGCTGACCTTCAGAGGCAAGAAAGTGACCAAAAGGAAAGGAGATGTGTACAGAGTGGAGGCAGAGATGCCAGGCTTGCCTCCTGTGTTTATTTTAACACCTGAGTCAATGGAAGGGGGTGGGGATATACATTCAAACTACCACAGATGTGTTCCCATGGTGATTCTAAATCTAGCCAAACTGACAATGAAGATGAACCATCACAATAACATTGCTTTGAAGTTTTTTTTTTATTTTTTTATTTGAGAGTGACAGACAGAGAGAGAAAGAGGCAGATAGAGAGAGAGAGAGAATGGGCGCGCCAGGGCTTCCAGCCACTGCAAACGAACTCCAGACGCGTGCGCCCCCTTGTGCATCTGGCTAACGTGGGTCCTGGGGAATCAAGCCTTGAACCGGGGTCCTTAGGCTTCACAGGCAAGCGCTTAACCGCTTTAACCGCTAAGCCATCTCTCCAGCCCTGCTTTGAAGTTTTTATAAAGACCTATTGAATCTCTAGAGTTAGGGCTTGAATAATCTACATTTGAACAAAGTATTCCAACTGGTTCTTATCCTATGACAATGACTGTAAGACCACCTGACTTAGATTAGTTCACTAGGGCTTGATTCCTCTTCCCTATGTATGACAGCCAGAAATCTATGTTGGAATGTGACTAACAGCAGAAGCTCTGTCACAGTGGTAACTCTGACTCAAATTCAAATCACTGTCATCCTCTAGTAAAAGCATTGTTACAAATTCCAGGCATCTCTCTGCTAAATTGGTAAGAAAGCAGAGGCTGAGTATTCTAGGGGCTACACTCCAGCGAGGGGCTCTGTTTCTGACCATCTGTGAAGCTTTGGATATATTGTACCTTAGTTTTGTTGTTTGTGAAGCAGGGTGATAGAAGTCCTACCCCGTGGGTTGGCTGTGAGTACAAGATACATTCATGGGTGTAGTCAGAAGAGGCCTGGTGATGCTTCCCACGCAAGTTCATTTCCCATGAGTTCCCATCTCTTCCCTACAGATAACTGCTACCCTAATTCCCCTAATCAGCTAATCTGTTACCTGAGCTGGAAAATGGAACTCTGCAGATGCGATTGGATCCTGGAGATGGAGAGACTATCAAGGAATATCCAAACAGGCCCACTCAGGTGAAGTCTTTAAAAAAAGTGGGAAACTTTCCCAAATGAAGTCAGGCTGAGAAACAACCTTACTGGCACGATAGATAGAGGATGTGGCTGGGAGCCAACGGGGGTAGGCAAGGTCTGGGAGCTGAAGAAGGTGAGGATATGGGTTCTCTAGAAAGAAATGAAGTCCTGCCAACACTTGGAGTTTGTAGTTGGGTGAATCCACATGAGAATTCTAACTGGTATAACTTCAAGGTACAGTACTTTTCAAGTCATTGGGTTTGTGGTACTTTGTTTTAGCAGAAATCTAAAACTAACACACATGGCTCTTGGGGAAATCTGTTTCTCCCCATCTAGAACAATATGCAAATGACCCTTCGTTTGTACTTTTGTACTCCAAAGATAATCCCCTCATGCTCCTATGCCATACCACGTACTCCTTCAGAATGACTTCATTGGAAGTAGGGATTCTTGATGATAAGAATTTGAAGGCTGGTGTTAAATCCCGGCTGTCATCCATCCTTCAGGATGCAAGGATACATCCATCTCTCCCATTCTTTTCCACATCACTGATAACCACTGGAAGTTTGTTTCTATAGGATTTCCACAAGTCCGTATTTGAAAGACTTTTGTACACATGAAACCACCAGTTATTTTGCAGACTATTCTGATAATGTGACTGGAAAAGAGGTTTGGAGAATTTGCAATCACATTATATGCCCCACCACTCTAAAGTACCATCAAATCATCTTGCACCAAAGTGAACCTAAAAGAAACAATGCAAGAAGAACATTTAAAGGCCCTGACTAAGAGAGCCTTGCAATATTCTAAACTCTGGTTACTTTGTGAAGATCATTTTTAAAGCTCTGATGAAAAATATATTTGAATTAAAATGTAGTTAAAAGGTAGAACAGAGCCACTTATAAAATATTATCTGACTGGAAATGCCTAGTGGAAATAAATGTCTTTTGTACACTTAGACATGGTTTAAGGCATCTGTATTGTGTGGGAGGAACAATAACGAAGTTTGCAGCTCAGCACACTGAAATTGATTTAAGTTTATTTTCACTGAAGCATACATTTAAGACAGCCACCACTAGCAAGTAAAAACTTAATTTTCTAATTTATTCAAGCATTCTCTAAGATGCTTACTTTTCTTTCTGAGAAATTTCTCCATAGTTTTATTGGCCACAACCTATTTTTTCCTTGGGAAAAGTAGGAAGCACCTGGAATTGTTTATCCAGAAGGTGAAAGATCATTTCAGGTGAAAGTTAATCAACCTTTATAGGCACTTTCAGTACGACGTAGGCATTTGAAGTACATATGGTGTGGTGGTTTGACTCAGGTGTCCCACATAAACTTATGTATTCTTTTCTTCCCTTCTTTTTTGAGGTAAGTCCAACAGATTAGCCTTTTTTTAATGTGAGAGTGAAAATGAGAGAGAGAGAGAGAGAGAGAGAGAGAGCAAAGAGAGAAAGAGAATTGGTGCATCAGGGCCACCAGCCACTGCAATCAAAGTCCAGATACATGCACCACCTTGTTTGAGTGTGCGACCTTGAGCTTGCGTCATTTTGTGAGTCTGGCTTATGTGGGACCTCAAGAATCAAACATGGGTCCTTAGGCTTTGCAGGCAAGTGCCTTAATCACTAAGCCATCTCTCCAGCCCAACTTGTATGTTCTTAATGCTAGGTCCCTAGCTAGTGGCAATTTGGGAATTTGAGCCTCCTAGAGGTGATGTATTGTTGGGTTCAGGCTTATGGGTGTTATAGCCAGCTTCCCCTTGCCAGTGGTTGGCACATTCACTCTCCTGTTGCTGCTATACATCTGATGTCGGCCAGGAGGTGATGTACAGCCTCTGCTCATGCCACAGTTTTCCCCTGTCATCATGGAGCCTCCCTTCAAGTCTGTAAAATAAATCCTTTCCTCTCACATGCTGCTTTTGGTTGGTTTCTTTGTGCCAGCAATGTGAAGCTGACTGCAACAGATGGAATGTGTGTGTGTGTGTGTGTGTGTGTGTGTGTGTGTGATGCTAGAAATTGAACCCAGGGCCTAGGGCATGCTAGGCAAGAACTCTACCACTGAGCCATACTCCTAACTTTTGATGGAATCTTAAAAAGAATAGCTTGCATTTTTAAAAACAATTTTATTTATTTATTTATTTGAGAGAGAGAGAGAGAGAGAGAGAGAGAGAGAGAGAATGGGCACTCCAGGGCCTACAGCCACTGAAAACGAACTCCAGACTCGTATGTCACCTTGTGCATCTGGCTTATGTGGGTCCTGGGGAATCGAACCAAGGTCCTTTGGCTTTGCAGGCAAACACCTTAACTGCTAAGCCATCGCTCCAGCCCTGCATTTTTATCAAATAAAAAAAGCTATTAAAATTTACATAATCCCCTCCTACCACCCTCCTTTATCCTCTCCCTGTTCCTCTTCCACTTAACTTCCACTTTTCCCCTACTATTCCCTCTGCTATATTGATGGCTTTTTTCCCTTTTCCATCATCCATGGCAACGTGTTGATGGGCCAAATATTATGAAGCTCTTCTGCAGGTAACAACAGCCACTAGGAGATCATGAATACAGCAACCATTCTAAATCACTTCTCCCCCTTCTTTGGCACTCACATTCTCTCCACCATTTCTCCCACTATAGTCCCTGAGCCATTGGAAGTGTGATAGAGATGTCACATTAAGTGGACATTCAACTGTCGTCTTTTCAGCACTTCGATGACCTTTGAGTATGCAGCAGTCACCGCCATCTGAAAAGAGAAGCTTTCAAAGAAAGTAAGAGCAACCCTATACATATACATACATATGCATAAACATAAGCAATTTGTTGAGCATAATATAGCCATGTAGCCACCCAACAGTAGTAACTTCCTTCCTCTCAGCCATAGGTTTTTGACTAAGTTTTCAGTATCAGGCATGAATTCCTTCCCACAGGGTGGGCCTCAAATTGAATTTGTGTTTGTACGGATGTAGTGCTGGGGCTCTAAGCCAGGATCTTGTGCATGCTAGGCAAGAACCCTACCTCTGAGCCATACTCCTACCTTTTGAGGGTACCAAAATAATTATTTGTATTTTCTATTCTTTTGTGCTGTTCTGATCACAACTGGATTATCAATTTAAAGACACTTTTGATGAGGGGTTGAGATACATGACAGTACATTCAAACAGCAGGGAAAGGGACTCCTAGGTACTGTGCACATAAAAAGATAGCAGGAGACATTAAGGCTACCTCACCTGTGGACGAAAGATCTGGTAGGACATGGCGGCTGAATGCAAACATCTTGAAGGGATGGCATGTGGAGAGAGAGGTTGGCCTACTTCTGTCTTTCCAGAGGGGACAGGAAGTAGGCCAATGATAGTTACACTGAAGTTGACCTCATTTTCTCATAAAGAAGAATTTACTGGATCAGAACTTTCTAAAGATGGAGACCCTAAAGGTTTCAGAGCTGCTCAAGCTTTCCATGAATGTGAAGGTTCCTGTCAGCATTAACATTTGGTGAAGTGGAATGAGGCTGAGTGTTCGGACCCAGAGTTACTCTCCTCTCCTTGTAACCCTCTCTGCCTGGTGGAATTAGTTTAGAGTCACACTGCTCTCCTTAGGTTGGCTTAGGTTGAACATCTGCTGTTGTTAAGAAGGAGTTCAGTTATCTGTCCCCACAGCCTGATGTTCGAAAGGTACCAGGGACAGTTATAGGACTCTAGGCCAGAGATGGCAACCACAGGCTACCATGTCCTCCTCCTACCCTTGCAGCTCACATCCATAATCAGAGAACAGCCTTCTGAGGCACAGACGCATCATTAGGAACCTTCTCAACACACCAGCCTCTCATGATTAAAGTGAGCTTGCAGAATAATTCTGCTTTAGTAAAAAAACTGTGTTAACTTGTATATTAGTTACTTTTCTTGCTTCTGGGACAAATACCTGACTAAAGCAACTTAAAGAAGTCTTTATTTCAGCTTACAGTTCAAGGGAGGAGAAGGCATGTTAGCAAGAGCATGAAGCAGATGGTCACATTGCATCCACAGTGAGGAAGGAGGAGTAGATCACGGTCTCCACTGTCTGTTTCTCTCAGTATTCTGGTCCTCTAAGCTTTCTGCTCACAGTATTCAAGGGCTTTTGTTTCTAGTCCAAAGTTCTAAACTTTTTCCACATTCCTAGTTCCAAAAGCTATCCAAAGGCCTATGAACCACACGGTCAGGCTTATCACAGCAACAATACCACTTCTTGATACCAATTTTCTGTATTAGTTATTTTACATACTGCTGTGGAAAAATTTCTGACAAAAACAACATAAGGAAGGAAGTATGTGTTTTGGATCAAAGTTTGAAGGTCTGCTCTGTCAGGGTGGCACATGGTGGCAGGAATTTACATAGCTAGTCACATGTTATCTGTAGCCAGGAAGCAAAGAGGCATGAATGCTAGTACTTTGTTGGCTTTTCCCATTTCTTTCAAGGCAGTTTCATGGTAGCCCAGGAAGACCTGGAACTCACTTTGTAGCCCAGGTTAGCCTTCAGCTCATGATGATCCTCCTACTTCAGCCTCCCAAGTACTGGGATTTAAGGTGTGCACCACATGGTCTGATTCCAGCTTTCTCCACCTTTTCAGTGTTTTTCTTCTTTGAGGCAAGCCAAGCAGACTAACCTTTTTTATGTGAGAGAGCAAGAGAGAATGAGAGAGAGAGAGAAAGAGTGAGTAAGAGAGAGAGAGAGAATTGGCATGCCAGGGTCTCCAGCCACTATAATTGAACTTCAGATGTGTGTGCCACCTTGTGTGCATGTCCAACCTCCTGCACATATGTCACCTTGTGCATCTGGCTTACGTGAGACCTAGAGAGTCGAACATGAGTCCTTAGGCTTTACAGAGAAGTGCATTAACTGTGAAGCCATCTCTCCAGCCTGTTTTTTTTTTTTGATAACTTTAGTATGACTACATTGTAAATTGTTCATATTCCCATTGGGTTGTCCCCTCTCCCTCATCTCCATTCCACCGAGGGCTATCCACAGTGGGATTATCAGAAATCACTGTGAGGTCATGAATGCACCAGTCAGTCTCTGTGTGTAGGAAGACAATACTACAGAGTACACCTTCCAGCCTTGTGGCTCTTACATTGCTTCTGGTCCCTCTCACATAATGTTGCTGGAGCCACGTAGGGTATGTTATAAGTCTCCTACCAAAATGGTATTTCACTTTTCATACTATTGGTGTTAGAAATATACTGTGTCAGGGCATGGTAGGTCACATCTGTAATATTAGTGTTGTAGTCAGGTTCTCATTGCTGGAAGAAATCACCCATCCAACAGCAGCTTGTGGGAAAAAAAGAGGTTTATTTTGGCTTATAGCCTCAAGGGGGAAGCTCCATGATGGCAGGGGAAAACAACGACATGAGCAGAGGGTGGACATCACCCTCTGGCCAACATAAGGTGGACAATAGCAACAGGAGAGTGTGCCAAACACTGGCAGGGGAAGCTGGATATAGTACCCATAAGTCCACCTGGAACAATAACAATGCCTCCAGGAGGCATTAATTACCAAATCTCCATCAGCTGGAACATAGTATTCAGAACACCTAAGTTTATGGGGGATACCTGAATCAAACCACCACACTCTGCCCTGGCCCCCATAAACTGATAATTATACATGATGTGAAATGCAATGCATTCATCCAACTTTGAAAGTCCCCATATATTTTTTATCAATTCTAATGATGTTCATATATCCCCATAGTCCAAGATTTTTTACCTGAGCCATAATACCAAAGAAAATCACCCCAAAACCCATAATGGCACAGAATAAACACACTGTAAAAAATGGCACTGGGCATACAAAGTAATATTTAACCAATACAAGATTTAAACAGGGCAAACATTAAACTCTGTAGCTCCAAGTACAACAACTCTAGCCAGTAACAAGTCTCCAAGTCCAATAACTCTAACCAACAATAAGTCTCTGGAGTTCCAATTTTACCCTTCCAGTAAGGCTACTCACAGTCCTGGAAAACTTCATCTGGGGCTGGCAGCTCTCCTTGGCAGCCATCTTGTGGTCCCAGCATCTCCACGAGGTCTCCACTGCAATCTATGTTTCATCCTCATGGCCCCATGGGGTCTCCAGGCAGGCAACCAGCCAACCTGTTTCACACTGTCCGTGGCCATTTCCAAAACAGAAGACTGTGTTGCAAACTCAATGACCCTCTCTTTCCTACATTTCTTATACTCCACAATACCAGGTAGGGTGCCAATTTGTTAATCCAGGGAGGAATAAAGCAGACTTTGAACAGGACACTCCTTGCGCACTCAGGCCCCTTCAAAGGAGTCTGCATTCTTCCTGTTTCCCCAGTGCAGGTCAGCTGGCCCAGTCTCAAAGGTTGTAATCTCTCAGTTGTAGCTGAATGGGCAGCAATTCACCCAAAGATTTTAAATTTTTTTTCTGTGCCATATCCCTCTGCTCACACAAGTTCATTTCTATACAAAGCAACCCTGTACAACTTCTCAGGACATGGGCATAACAGCAAGCTTCTCACATAAACTGCCTCTAGCCCAGCCCAGGCAAAGCTCTTTCTCACCCTCATAAGCCAAACCCCACAGTCCATAGTTCTTACTGCATTCAGGTCTTTCAACTCTGACCAGAATAGTCCATCAAGCTGTACTTACAGCACTGCAAGGCAGCTTTTAGGCCAAGGTTTCAAATCCTTCCACATTCCTCTTGAAAATCAGTTCCAAAAGGCCAAAGCCACATAGTCAGGTATCTAGTAGCAATCCCACTCCTTGATACCACTTTACTGTTATAGTCAGGTTCACATTGCTGGTAGAAATCACATGACCAAGAGCATCTTGTGGGAAAAAGAGGTTTATTTTGGCTTACAGGGTCAAAGGGGAAGCTCCATGATGGCAGGGGAAAATGATGACATGAGCTGAGGGTGGACATCACTCCCTGGCCAACATAAGGTGGACAATAGCAACAGGACATTGTGCCAAACACTAGCAAGGGGGAGATAGATATAACACTCATAAGCCCTCCCCCAACAATACACTGCCTTCTGGAGGCTTTAATTTCCAAATTGCCATCATTTGGTGACCTAGCACTCAGACCACCTAAAGTTTTGGGGGGACGCCTGAATCAAACCACCATAACTAGTGTAGTGGTTTGATTCAGGTGTCCCCCTAAAGCATAGGTGGTCTGAATACTAGGTTCCCAGCTGATGGAGGTTTGGGTATTAATGCTTAAAAGACTTTTTGATGAGCATAACCTGTCTGTTTAGCCAAAGAACAAAGGAAGCATCCCTCTAGGGTCTATGACCTTCTAAGCCACTGGCTTGTGACTTGGTTCTCAGTATGAGGTATGAATTTCCTCCACAGAGTGGGCCTAATATCCAATGAGAGAGCAGAGCAATTGATTTTCCCATGACCTATGTACCACTATTGCACTGCTGGGTTCATCTTGACTGACTGGTTGATTTTTTACCTTGCAGGATCCAGTCCTTGTTCATACTGTTGGTGACTTTTAGCTGGTTCCCAGCTGATGACAGTTTGGGAGGTGGAGAGTTGATAGAGGAGGTATATCACTGGGGATAGACCTTGAGGTTTATTAACTCCCAGTTTGCCAGTGTTATCTCATTCTCATGCTACAGTGTTCCACCTGCCGTGGCAGAGGTGATCTCCAGCCTCTGGTCTTTCCATCCTTTTCCCTGCCCTCATAGAGCTTCCCCTTGAGACTATAAACCAAAATAACAACTTCCCTCCCATCAGCTGTTTTTGATTGGGTGCTCTGTGCCAGCAACACAAAGGTAACTGCAATAGTACATATCCTTACTTCATGAGCTAATGTTGTATAGAATTGGTTATAGGGGCTGGAGAGATGGCCTAGCACTTAAAGACACTTGCTTGAAAAGCCTGATGTCCCAGATTTGGTTCTCTGTTACTCACGTATAAAGCCAGATAGATGCACAAAGTGGTGCATGTGTCTGCAGTTTGTTTGCAGTGGCAGGAGGCCCTGGCAACTCCATTCTCTTTCTCTCTCTCTCTCTTCATCTTTCTTCCCCCTCTCTAAAATAAATAAAATATTTTAACAATTGTTCTTGTTATGGATCTGATATCAATTAATTCACCATAAATGCATAAACTATTAGAATGTAGAGTAACAATATAATTCAGTAATTGGAAAGTCAAAATAATTAAATTTCAACAAAGAACTGATAGGCAAAGTGCTCCAAAGAGAATAAGATTCCAAATGTAGCCATAGAAATGTCAAGGAATAACCAAAACATGTCACAAAACAAGGGGTTTGTGCAAACAAGGAGGAGAAGTCCTTACCATGTACCCAGAAGCAGATGAGTCCTTCTGCAGTGTGGACAACTTAGGGTGGAAGTTGATAAAGCAAAACATTAAAATTACACATGGGCTGAAGAGATGGTTCAGTGGTTAAAGGTGCTTGCTTGTAAAGCCTGATGTCTGAGGTTCAATTCCCCAGGATCCACGTAAAGCCAGATCCGCAAGTGGTGCATGTGTCTAGAGTTTGTTTGCAGTGGCAGGAGGCTCTGGCTCACCCATAGTCTCTCTCTGTCTGCCTGCCTCTCTCTCTCTCTCAAATAAATAAGTAAATAAATGAATAAAAGAAAAATAATTACACCTGCCCTCTGGTCACAGAATGGATGCCATCAGATTATCTGAGTCCAGAGCTGCCTATGGGGAAAATTGAATTATTTATTTTAGATAATATTGATGAGTGCTTCTTAAGTATGTACTGTATACGAGGTATTTTACTAGGCACACATTGGAATACAATGTCTTATTTCATTTAACTTTTAAGAACACATGTTTCCATTGTAGAGATGAGAAAATCAAGGCTTGCAGAGGTTGGGAATTGTCCAAGGTTTCACAGCAGTTAATGCTAGAGTCAGCATTAGATGCCCAGCTACCTTGATGCCAAAGCCTTGCTCCTTTCACCACCTCCACCTGTCTTTGTTTTGGCCATTCCCTTCCTAGTTTATGTAATGTTTCTCTTATTCAGTTATGAGTTCAAGTCCAAGCAGGAGCCGCTGTGAGCAGAGTCCACTCCTAAGCAACACGTTTTTCCTCTGGCTTCTAGCACTGAACCAAACCTGACAGGAGGAGGTGACCAAGCATGGGAAGGGGCCCAGGAATTGAATATGAGTGCACTGGGGAAAGCGAGGAGGGAATGCTGGGGAAGTGAACCTCTGGACTCAGACCTGCCTGGGCTGGTAAGGCAGACATCCCTCATGACCCGCGTTGAGACAAAACTGTCTCAGAATGATGAACAGCTCATGAACATGAGAGAAATATCCTCCCAAGTCCTCCAGAGCTTGGCTCAGCCATGTCATGTCATCTGTTTCTCTACCTAGGTCCTTCTGAAAACCTAGCTGCAAAATAATCAGGGAAGCAAATAAAAACAGTACCCTTGTCAATGATTGATGGTTATGATCTTCACCAAATTAACTGAGCCAGCACTTTACAAATACAAAATAATATTAACTAGACAGAGGGCATCAGACCTGGCTCTGCATGAGAAATGCTGTGGTCAGAGTTTAGCAGATCTTCAGTCATTTCCGGAGGATGTGAATTTACTAGTAAAATCCTCTCTGACATGGTTAGAACTAAAATTGTAGATATTGAGCTGGAGAGATGGCTTAGTGGTCAAGGCACTTACCTGCAAAGCCAAAGGACCCAGGTTTGGTTCCCCAGGACCCATGTAAGCCAGATGCACAAGGGGGCACATGTAGGGTGCATTTGCAATGGCTGGAGGCCTTGGTGTGCCCGTTCTCCCTCTATCTATCTCTGCCTTGAAATAAATAAAATAAAATAAAAACTATTTTTAAGAATAGCAGATACTAAAGGGAAGGGATTTCTTTTATATATCTGAATAATTTATTAACAGTGTTCATATATATATGTAATGTATTTTGTTCACAATCCTCTCTCATTAATTCCTTTTTGTCCCCCTCCACCATGCTTTTCCACTGAATTCTTTCTTTCCAAATAGTTCCTTTCCTATTTTCCTATTTTGGTGCCATTTTTGTCCTCCTCCCTCATCTCTGCCAGTATATTAATGGGCCTCATATTGCTGGTCTTGTGCAGGTAACTACAGTTGCTGTCAGGTCGTGAATGTAATGGAAACCTAGTGTTGGGTAGCATTCCAAAGTACTCCTAATGGGGAAGAATTTCTAGCTAGCAAGTACCTTAACCGTTGAGCCATCTCACCAGCAAAGGTGGAGGAATTTCTAAAACTCTATGGAACCTCCTTCAGCTATTCTCCACCTGCTACCATAGAGACTCTAATTATACAAGCTGTCTTTTAAAACAAAAGGAAGCTAGGTGGCACAGTTCTGGCCAATGAGGTGTACGTGGAGGTGTTTTGGTTCTAGCTTTTCCTTTTTCCTCTTCCTTCTGGATGGAATGCAGAGATGAGGTCTGTGGAACTACAGTCTCTGTGTACCATTAGGTAAGAAAAATGAGGATAAAAGCCCATGAAGTGAGGGGTCAGATGGAAAGACAGAAATAGCTGTCTCATAGGTCCGTAATAACATCACTAGGTAATTAGTTATATTAGTCCTGGATGAGCTCCCTCTAATGTGAAAAAAAGACCCTGAAACACTTAAACCGAAGTATTCAATTATTAGTTATTTGTTACCAGAAACAGCCCCAATTTCCCAATATCTGAGCCTAATGTCTACAAGTTACAATATTTGAGTAAGGTGAAATTTTTCTTTGCTTTAAAACAATGTATGGCTCTGTGAATAAAGCACTTGTTGTACAAGTGTGAGACCTGAGTTAGGATCCCCAGAACCTGTGTAAAACTGGGCATTGTAGTGCTAGTATCTGTAATCCCAGTGTGCCTATGGCGAGAAGGGAGGCAGGGAGAGGATAACTCCAGTAGCCCGTGGGCCAGCTAGCTTGAAACACAGCGGTAAACATCAAGAGATCCTGCCTCAAGTAAGGTATGAGTACTGACAGCCAAGGTTGAACTCTGACCTCCACACGTGTCTGAATTCACACACATGTGCACATTATATATACACACATATACACCCACAAAACAAAACAAACAAAAAAGTTTTTGTGTATTATTCTTGGAGAATTTATAACTGATTTAACTAAAGAGCTTTCTGTATCCAAAGCATGATGATAAATCAGTTTCTTCCTCCTGGTTTCTCTGTTTTTCTACTGGCTGGTTGTTCATGCTGTACTGAGTCTCTATAAGCAAAGCTCAAAGGTGTAAAGAGCTTAACATTTCTTTTAATGTATTCAGACTCCCATCCCTCTGTCAATAAGGAGGAGACTCTTCCATGGTTCAGTGGCTGGGTGACGGAAACTTCCTGATTTAAGAGCAGCGTTGGGGTCAACCATGAGGTTTCAGTCTAACATGTCCCCTTGCTCCATGTCGAGCCTTCCAGTCAGTGCTCACCTGGTGTATCACCAAAATATGATTTAATGAAGTATAGGTGGGCTTTCTTTAGAAAAAAAATTAAATATTGTTACAGTGCCTCATTCTAACAAGACACAAGTGCTAGGATTTTCCAATTGTTTTGTGTAGCTATAGGTTTTTAAAATCATTGAATGCTTTATTCTTTAGCTGGGTAATGTATGTGTATGAATATATATTCACATTCAGACACACACATGCACAGGTATGCAAATAAAATTTCTCATTTTATTTTTAAAAATATTTTATTTTTACTTATTTATTTGAGAGAGAGAGAGAGAGAGAGAGAGAGGGAGAGAAACATGCAGATAGAGAACGAGCATGCCAGGGCCTCTAACCACCACAAACGAACTCGGGATGCATGAGCCACCTTGTGCATCTGGCTTACATGGGTCCTGGGAAATAGAACCTGGGTCCTTAGGCTTCAAAGGCAAACACCTTAACTGATAAGCATTCTCCAGCCCAAATTTCTCATTTTCTGAAGTGTAACTCATTATTCCAGTTCTGAATCAAATATAATTTTGTCTCCTTTCCCTGGGGACAATTTTGCAATATCTAGATGCATTTTTGGTTGTCACAATTGGTGTGGGTATCTACTGGCACCTCACAAGGATAAGGGATGCTACACAGTATCCTTTAATGCAATTCTGAATCATCCAGCAAGAGCTCTTATCAATTAGGAATTATAACTAAGAAGGAAAAAAGTTTGTTATATAATCTTTTCCACATAGTTCACTAAAATAGCCATAAAATGAGAAATTAAACTGTTTATTTGGCTTATAATCTACCGATTGCAAACAAAATGTATTCTGGGGTGAGATCGTTTCATCTTTGATCAGACTGCTAGTTAAAGAAATCAGGTTTGATTTCTTCCTTCCCTATCATAAACATAAACAATTTTGAAGAACTGAGATTAATAATGTAGCAAAATGAGCTGAATGTTTTCTTTTATTAGTTTCTATGTAGGCAGGCATTGACAGTGTCTTACAATAAAATCAATTTCACCCCTATTTTATACTGCATATTTTCTGTTCCAAACAAGGATGATTTTTATCTATGTAAACCACTTATAAATTAATATTGTCCTGAAACTTAGAAAATACCAGGAGAAATTATCTTATCACACTCAATTTATAAGTATTGTCCACATGACACTCTTAAGCCATTTAAAGTAGTCTACTCAATTCTGGCATCTAGGGTTAGAGAGAGGATCCTCTTCTATAATAACTTGGTAAGAGAAATGTATGAACAACTTAAAAAGAGGGAAGCATTATTTATTTATTTTAGTTTTATTTTTAATTATCTATTAGCTTACAAAGAATTAAGCTTGATTATGGTGTTTTCAAACAAAACAGTTCCTTTAAAAAGTTTTAACGTTTGGGCTGGAGAGATGGCTTAGCAGTTAAGGCATTTGCCTGCAAAACCAAAGAACCTTGGTTCAATTCTCCAGGACCCACTTAAGCCAATGTACAAGGTGGCACATGCATCTGGAGTTCGTCTGCAGTGGCTGGAGGCCCTGGCATGCCCATTCTCTCTCTCTCTCTCTGCCTGTTTGTCTGCCTTCCTCTCTTTCTCTGAAATAAATAGATAATAAATAAATAAATTTGATGCCTTTGTTTTCTTGTGATGGGATCTGATATAGCCAAGGCTGATTCAAACTCACTATGTATGTGAGGCTGACCCTGGAGTTCCAATGATGACTTTAAATTCCTGATCCTCCTGTCTACATCTCCCAATTGCTGGGATTACAATCATGCACCACCTTGGTTGGTTTAATCTTTTTTTTTTTTTAAATAAAATGAAAGTAAGTTCACTCCCTAACCTTGTTATCCCTTTGGGATAAAATAAGACCATATTTATTTTGCGTTTGAATTTTGAAGCTCCATAAGTTTTCCAACTGTTGCATCTGCTTTACTGCATTAATTCTGAAGTATAATAGATAATATGACCCACAGAAACCAAGTTAAATGTGCTGTTCTTAACATTAGTAAGTAAATGGGTGCTGTACAACTAAGGTCAGTATTTTGAATCTGTCTGTATTGAATTTATTCAGCAAGTTTCTGAATACATTTATTTCTAGACACGAAAATTTTTATCAAAATATAGTAGCTTTTATACATTGCCACTTGAATTGCTTTTTATATCCTGTGAAGGTCAACTTGCATAACCCATTTTCTTTCCTTATTTGGATCTCATTTCTCATTGATATCCCCAGAGAACTGGGACTGAATAATGCTGTCATTCTTATAGTGTGTGTGTGTGTGTGTGTGTGTGTGTGTGTGTGTGTGTGTGCATGTGCACACACGTGCATGTATCAGTCTGTGTTGTTCTTGTGTGTGATGTCAGAGTGTGTATGGGGTGTATTTACATAGGAACACACAGTTGTTGAAATAATAAATGTGGAATAAGTCAATCTGATGCTTGATCTCATCACTTCTGGAAGTGATACTCAGCAAATTCCTGAACATCCTTGTACTTCACTTTACATAGAATAGGGTGAAGGAAATGACAATTAATAAATACACTTTAAGCACCTCTTACATTATGAGCCCTTGGGAAGTAGGTGGTATTTTCATCCTTCAGCTAGGAATGTTCATGCTGTAACCATAAAGGAGATAGAAGAGGAGGCTGGTGACTTCCTTCAGTGGACAACCAAAATCAGCAGCTACAAATGAGTCAATTCCCTCTTATGGAAACTTATACCCTAGCTGATAGGCTCCTATACATTGGGCAGCCAAAGAAATAGTAACATGAAAATGAGGAAGAGAAGCTGAGGTCTACTGATAAACTTTACTCTGGACACAGGGCTTTGAATCAGGAGGAAATCTGTAACTCCCACTTTCTCTGAGAAACCTGAGGTTTGGACTACATATGCTGTGCTTCACCTTCTATGGTTTTCACTCAAGGGTTTGACTCCTAAATCATGTAGTCCTGGGCTCTGCCTGTCAAAGTCTTCCAAGATCATAGAAAACAAGATTTTAGATGGGTGAGCCAGAGTTTCCAATCGATATCTTTGTTCCCCTCCTGGTCTTAGCTCATAACAGACAAGTAAAATCTCCCAGCTCCTACTTATAAATGGTTTAACTACATATTTGTGGTTTGAAAGAAAATACTACCTATCCTACCCATAGGCTCATGTGTCTGAATACTTAATCAACTGCTGGTGATGCTGTTCAGAAAGGTTGTAGTACTTCTAGGAGGTGGTACCTTGCTGCAGGAAGTTTGTCACTGAGGGTAGACCTTCAGGTGTTATAGTCTTGGATCCAAGTCTTATTCCCTCTCTACCTGCTGACTCTGGTGAGATGTGATGTAAGCTTTCTGCTCTGGCCTGCTATGACTTCCTGGGTACCATGAAACCCTCCTTGAAACTGCAACCTGTGTTAAACCTTTCTTCTTCCATGAGCTCCTTCTGGACAGGTATGACAGCCATGAGGACGTAACTGATGCAATACCCAACATCCTGACTTTCCCAGCAACTACATTATCCTATGTCTAAAAGCTAACAGACCAGGCAGCCAGTAACTTTTTCGACTTCTAGCAGAGCATGCAGGTCTTCTTGGCCTTCTTCTGGGTCCCTGTTGTGACAAGATAAAACAACTAGCTCACCCACCAGCCTTTGATGGCAGATGGGAGTCAGTCTCCAGGAGAGATGACACAGGAAAGCAACAAATGGGAAGAGTGTGTATTCTGAATGAGTGTGTCAACATTGGTCCCAGATCTCCTCCTGAGCTAGCGTGGAACTAGTGGGAGGTAGACTAACTCTGACATTCTTCCTGAGGAGAGAGGAACTGGAATACCCACTTAACACCTGGCTATTCAAGCTGTAACTCCAGGGAATAGGATGGCAATATTCTCACCTCTTAGGGCACTGTTGGGATTGGTTACACTCTACTATCCTGATTAGGACAAATCATTTCAGACAAACAGAAAGTTTTCACGGCACTCAGAACCTTTGATCAGGCCAGAGGCTGAGATTCATTTTCTACATGAGCCAGGCTCATAACACTGGAAGAAGTGACATCTTATCTAATGCAGAGAAATGAAAACAGAGGGCTAAGGAAAAAATTGAAACCAACAGGTAAGCAAACGAAGTTGAAGGTAATATGTTTCAAACAAAAGAACAAGAGACATCTCCAGAAGGTTCTCTAGCAAAAGGATGCTAGGTGATTCATTTGAGGAAGGATTAAAAAATGATCATAAAGATAACTGACCAAGATCAGGAAAGAAATACACAAAGTAAGCATTTTAATAAACAGCTAAAAAGATGTAAAGAAGTACCATGCAGGGCTGGAGAGATTGCTAAGTGGTTAAGGTTTGCTTGCCTGCAAAGCCTAAGGACCCGAGTTCAATTCCCTAGTACCCACATGAAGTCAGATGTACAAGGTGGTGCATACATCTGGAGTTCACTTGCAGTGGCTGGAGGCCATGGCATGCCCATTCTCTCTCTCTCTTTCTCTGCCTTTCTCTCTCTCACTTTCAAATAAATAACTAAAATATTTTGAAAAGTTTAAAAATGTTTTTAAAAAGTACCATGTAAATATCATAGAACTGAAAAATTGAACAAACAGAAACGTTTAACACAAGGGTATTTACAGTGACCCAGATAACATGGAAGAAAGTATTAGTGAACCTGAAGAAAAGATATTGAAAATATTTTAATCATAGTAGGAACAAAAATGCAATGAAAAAGAGTGAATAAACTTATAGGAGTCATGGGACAGCATTAAGTTGATACACATTATCAAATTGTACAAAAAGTATGTCGAGAAATCTAAGTATATCAAAGAAATACTTAGTCAAAGAAATAATAGGATAAAATTTCCCAAAACTTATTAAGGAAATAGAAATCCAGATTCATGAATCTCAATTAATGCTAAATAAAGAGCTCCACAACATAACACCTTATAATCAAATTGTTGAAAATTAGAGACAAACAACAAACTTTGAAAGCCAAAAAGGAAAAAAAAAATAACTTCTTATATACAAGGGAAACTACCATAAGACAAATGGTACATTTTTAAGCAACACTTTGCTGGCCAGAAAGGAGAGAGAGATTTTCAAAGTGCTGAACAAAAAAATAAAAGAATCTGATCACAAAAAATACTACCCTTTGAAAAGTGCCTAAGCTCAAGGGATCTTCCAGCGAAGATGGATTAGAAGCTACCTCCACATAACACAGGGAATGACAAGGGTTAGGTGATAAAAACAATAGATCATATTCTTAGAAGAGAAAGAGCAGAGGTGGGAAGCCTAGGTGGGATTTTCTCTTCAAGTAAGCAGCGAGGCCGGCACTCAACCCGACCGTGCTGCTCGCAGCCTGGGGTCCGCTGGAGCTGCACGGAGCTGCTCCCCCTTTGAGAACATGAAAGATGCAAGATCTGAAGAGTCTCTGTTCAGCCTGTGGTGATGCCACCACCATGTGTCTTAATTTTAAAATAATACCAGATTATAAACATTCATTCTATGCCCCTAAAACACTGCTTCAAAAATGTCCTCAAGCATTTTAGCAATATATCATCCAGTTTTGATTCAGTATACTTGGAGCAAACTGATCTGTGTTCAATAATTGAGGAAGACATTTGGTAATGAGTTGCTTTCCAAATCTGAGCCTGACATGCCCTTGTTGCACATCAGACACACCTAGCGCCCACTTGTGGGGTGCTCCGACATCTGTGGACAAGAATTCACAGGCACATTCCACTGCATCGCCTCTCATTTGTTTAACTTCTTAGAAAAATTCCTCTAAATCCCTGAAATCATATTTTACTAAAGGATAACGTCTTTTTTTCTCTTGATAAGTTGACAATGTAATGATCCTAAATATGGATTCCCACAGGAACTCTATGACATCTAGGGGATTCATAGAAAGGTACCAGATGGATAATGGGGGCAGAGAAGTGACACAAACGAGGAAATTAAAACAACACATTCTCCCACAAACTGAACATCTGCTCATAGTGACATATAGTAAACTGATATGTCACTTTAAAAGACTGCTTTTCTATCCAGCAACTGGTATCATAATGTTGTTTTTAAATTTGTTTTGGAGATAAACTTTTTAAATTGAGACATGATATTTATATATTCATTATATATATATATATATATATATATATATATATATATATATATAATGATAAGTTAATATATGTATGTAGTGTGTAGGGATCAGAATAATAAGCACTTCCATCTCCTTAAACAATCATTTCTATGTGTTGGGAATTTTTACACTCTCCTAATTATTTTTTTTTTTATCATTTTCTTGATTTTTTTAATTAAACTTTAAAAAACTTAAAATTTTTTTTTATATTTTTGTACTCAGTGAATACAGTCAAGTTGGTACCATTGTTAGCCTCCTCCCTGCCCTGCCCCCTCCACAGGGACCCTCCTTGTTGGGGTATATGGGTCGTGAATTGTGGGGTTAGCCTTTAGTTTCGGGTAGGAGGAAATGTTTCTGCGTGTCATGACCCAATGTGTGGCTCTGACAATCTTTCCACCCCCTCTTCCTCAAATTTCCTTGATCCATGTTGGGTTCACATTAGGTCTGCTTCTGTGTTGAGATCTTGGGTGCTTCTGTGTCTCTGGATATCCGGTTTGGTAGGGGTTGATTATTCTCTGTGTCTATCTCCTTCACTGTTGTGCTAATTCCCGCCAAAAAAACAGCATTCTTGCATGTTTCCCCAATTATTCTTAGTTTCAGCTGGAGCCCTTTTGAGGTATGATAGGGGGTTCTCCTTAGGATCTGCATCTATCTGAAAAAGAGAAGCAGATTCTCCAATGGAGAGTAAGGTTAGCACCAAGTAAATGTGATAATCATTGTTTTTTAGAGAGAGTTTGATGGAGAGCAGGTTCATTTTTGGATATGATTCTGACTTGTTTCCCAGCTCCAGCTACGGGTTCCATTCCACTGAGCAGATCAGTTAGCCAAATCGAGAGGAGTTGGTTTCCCACCATGGCTATGCGCCATTATTGCACTTGTATGAGCATCATGTCAGGTTGTTTGCTGCTAGGTAAGTTATACCATGTGTTGCTTGGGCAGATATTGGTCTTTATCCCCCAGTCACTCATGTAGCACCTTCCAGCACTAGACATGTTATCTGTCTGGGGACTGACTCTCTTCTAGCTTCCAGCCATGTCGCTCCGTGATACATACAAACAGTGTATGGTGTCTTCAGCAGTAGGGTCTTACCACTAACCTTTGGTGGGTCCTCAAGTTCTCTGACACAAATCTCTCTTCTTTTGGGAAACCCTGTAGGTTTCTGTGATCAGAAGCTCATTGTGGATGATTACCACGTGCTGGTACCTGGAGTTACAGGTCAGCAGCCAAGAAGAGAAGGAAGAACCTGATAAGTGATATAAAAGTGATAGAGAGATGAGAGAGAAGAGGGAGAGAGAGAGAGAGACTCTCCTAATTATTTTGAAATATATCATAGCTTGTAGATAATAACTACTGGTACAAAAATTAAAATTAATTTCTTCTATTGTAGCAGATGGCTTCAGGTTTGCTGAGATAAACTTCCAGACCAGGCAAAGTCATGGAGGAAGGGATATTTATTGAAGCTTATAGATCCAGGGGAAGTTCCATAATGGCAGAAGAAGCTGGCCTGCTTTCCCAGGACCAAGCAGGGAGAGAGGTAGCACCAGCCAAAAGCCAAAAGCCACACAGCGCACTTCGGGAACTCCAGCTAGGCACACTTTGCATATCTTTAGATTGAAATCTCAAACCTACCACCACACCTTAAGATCCACCCAGTGACACTGCCTCCAGCCAGGTGGCTGCAGATGCAAACTACAAAGTAGTAAAACACTGAATATATTGGAGGCTATCAATTCAAATTATATTTTAAAATATTACTTACTATATTTTTAAAATATTTTATTAATTTATCTTCAAGGGGGGAAGAGAGAGGAAGAAAGTAAGAGAAGGGAGGAGAGAGAGAGAGAGTGAGGGAGAGAGAGAAAACACATGGTGTGCCAGGGCCTCTAGCCATTGCAAACAAACTCCAGATGAATGTGCTACTCTGTGCATTTGGCTTTACGTGGGTACTGGGGAATTGAACTCAGGTCATTAGGCTTTGCAAGCACGAACTTTAACCACTGAGTCATCTCTCTAACCCTATCTTACTGTTTCCCGTTATGAAATTATTTCCATCTTCCTTTCCTCTTACCAATTAAAGATTAGGGAATGTAGCAGGAAGGGACTCAATTTCAAGTACATGTTAGCAGTATTTGGGGGCCAACTAGACTGGTGTTATGGTCCCTATGGAAAAGTTTAGAGTCTCAGTTTCATCTCACTTGGCTACTTACTAGCTGTGAATTTAGGCAATTTACTTATTCTTTCTGTGTTTTAGTCTATGCAACTCTAAAACATGGACTATAATCATGTCCACTTTATAGAACTGCACTTGGCACTGACTGAATGAGTTTATAATTGTCAATTGCTTTAGACAGTATATGAATGTAGCTATTATTTTTGATCATAGTAGAAACCAGGTCATAGATATCCTTTGTCTAGTCATAGAATGGACACCCTGAAGAAAGTCTCATAAGAAAAGGAGTCATTTCTTACTGTGAAATCCCTCCTACTTCAAGCTTCTCCAGTATCTGTACACTAAGATTATATGTTAGGCGAATACTAACTCAGAGGTGTCTTTCTTGAAAGATTCCTTCTCAGCTGTCTGAGATGGTCTCAGCACGGGTGACTCTTGGCCCACATGAGACTGTGAGATGTGGACTGTACAAGGTGTATTGCTATTTAAGTCCTTCCTTCATGCTTATCAGTCTTTGTCAGTTACCTTATGGCTGGGGTTAAACACCAGACCAGAAGCTGCCTATGGAAGGAGAGGGTTTATTTCTAGCTTACAAATTTTAGGGGAAGTTTCGTCATGGTGGGGAAAGCATGGCAGGAGTAGACAGACTCAAACCAGCAGGGGAGAAGTATCATGAGCACACAGAATACAGCAAGCAAAGCTGAGCTGTAATAGGACTCCAAGGCCCACCCCCAGTGGCAAACTTCTAGCAAGACTCCTCTCCCAAACACTCCACCACCCTACCAAACAGCAGCACCAATTAAGGATTAAATATCCAAACACATGCAGCTTTGGATGCATTTTCCATCCAAACCACCACAGCCTTAGACCAAACAATTAACCGCATGTGACAAACTGAAAATTTACTGATATAATGCCAAAGCACACTAAAGAAAACATAAAATGATCATAAAATGACTGATTTTAATGAGGAAATATGAGGAAATTTATAATAGGGCTTAGAGGATTATCTAGTGGGGCCCGATTTCTCCCTCTGTTAGGGAACTAGACAGTGGCCGGTATGTTTTCTCCAAGCCTTGTCAGGGATACTTCTGGGAGGTGGGTCTCATACCCACAGTCATCTCTGGAAACCACAAACACAGCCTGTCTGCTGAGCTTTCTCCTGAGCTGGTCAATATTTTCTATCAAATTGTGGCAATTTTCATATTCAGACCAATTTGATGCATGTTTTGATTTTCCCTGGTTTTTGATATTTTGAATATGTGGTAAGTTTAGTAATATGATTCTCTTAGACTTTAGTAATGATTTTGAATACAATAAGAAAAATACATGTACTTCAATTCAAAATGTCCAGTTTTAGGGACATGTAAAATGAAACAGCAAGTGTAAAACAAGTATGTATTCACAAAAATGGTCATTGCATGACTGATCACAGTTTCAAGAAAGGAAAATAACCTTTCCAATACTCAAAGTATGCAAATTACATCTATATAGATAAACCAGAAAGCAAAAGGCAGTACCAAGTGCGAGATACTGTGTTCTTTCTAGGGCAACAAAGTTGGTCCCCACAGTAGTACTTTAAAGCAGGCATTATGGTTTTGTCAATATCGTGTATTATCAACTCAAAGATGAATGCAGAAAGATGACTTGCTCAAAGACAAGCAGCTTAAAAGTTATGAAGCCAAGATTTGAAAGCTCATTAGCCAGAGACAGAACTCTTCACTTCCCAGAGGAACTCAGGCAATAAGCCCTACTGAAATGCTTTTTATTATCTCAGAAACAGCTGCCTCCAGTGTAGAAACACTGATGAAAGTTAGTTTTGGGGCTGGAGAGATGGCTTGGAGTTTAAGGCACTCACCTGCAAAGCCAAAGGATCCAGGTTCAATTCCCCAGGACCCACACAAGCTAGATGAACAAGGTGGCATAGGTATCTGGAGCTCATTTGCAGTGGCTAGAGGCCCTGGCATGCCCCCATTCTCTCTCTCTTCTCTCTTTCTTTCTCTCTGTCTCAAATAAATCTCAATAAAGTAAAAAAAGTTATTGTTGAAACATCAGTGTTTATAACCACCACAGAGTAATTGAGAGTGAGGATCAGACAAGTGGGAGATAAGGTCCTGACATGGAAGTTTCTCTGACAGCCCACTAAAGCACTAGTTCAGAAACGTATCAGTTAAGTGTGGAGAGAGGGGAAGAAGAGCATGATTCCACACTTGAGACAAAGAAAAGCAAACAGCACAGGAAGTGGGACGTCAGGTTCTTTGACATCAGGGACTTACTTGGTTTTTCTCTTCCAGAACTGTAATCTGCAGAGAAAGTGATGTATATCTGGGAGGTTCCAAAAGAGGTCCGATTCATGAGTCTGTTTTTTTCAAAAACTACGGTTCAATTAAAAACTATTGTTACAAAGAAACATCATTAATAGAAACTCTACTTACTTTAAGTTTTCATGCTTGTTAAGCCCTTACATATTACATAGGTGTTATTAATGAAAAATGTAATTAGTCACATGCTTTAGTTTTGGCTGGGAAATTACTAGATAGCCATCTGGATTTATAATTAAATCTTATACCGGATACTTTTGCCTTTTGTAGTCTTTCTTTTTTCCCCTTCCTATCTATTTCTCTCCCTCCTTCCTTCCTTCCTTCTTTCCTTATTTTCTTCCTTTACTTCCTTTCTTTCTTTTGACAAGATATCATGTAGTCTAGACTGGCCTTGAACCAGCCATAATTGCAGATGACCTTGAATTTCTGATATTCCTGCTTGTAGCTCCTGAGTTCTGGGATAACAGGTCTGCTCCACTGCACACATGAGGTGCTGGGAGTAAAACCCAGGGCTTCATGCAAGCTGGGCAAGCACTCTACCCACTGAGATACAGCCTTAGTTAAAACTGTTTTAATATTTTTATTTATTTATTTGACAGAGGGAAAGAGGAAGAGAGAGAGATTGATAATGGGCACGACAGGGCTTCTGGCCACTGTAAACGAGCTCCAGATGCATGTGCCACCTTGTGCAGCTGGCTTACATGGGTACTGGGGAATCAAACCCATGTCCTTTGGCTTTGCAGGCAAGTGCCTTAACCGCTAAGCCATCTCTCCAGCTCCTCAGCTAAATTTTGACAGAAAGAAATGCATTTCTCTGGGCTGAAGAGATGTCCTAGCAGTTAAGGTGCTTGCCTGCAAAGATAAAGGACCCAGGTTTAATTCTTCAGTACCCATGTAAAGGCAGGTACACAAGGTGGCACAAGAATTTGGAGATGATCTGCAGCTGCTAGAGGCCCTGGTGCACCCATTTTGTTGCTCTTTCTCTTTGCCTCTTTCTCACTCTCTGAAATTTAATAAATGAATAAATAATGAAAATGACATGCATTTCTGTGCTTCCAATAAGACTCCCTGTTTTTCTCACTTCCTTTTGACGTTCACTGTTTTATAACCAGTGTGCCTCACAAGGCTCTCCAGTGGGTGCCACTGCCACCAACCAGTGCATTTCTGTGTAGCCTGGTCCCACTGGTGCAAGCTTTGCAGCTCCCTGCACTCTCCGGATAAGGGCTCTCATGCTGCACCTTCTGCCAGTGATGAGGCCTTGCTGCACCAGACTGTTAGCAATCCAGTCCCAACATTCTATTTCAGAGTTTGCTCCTTTGATCACTTCTGTTTTCAACAACTGTAGGCTGTTCAGGTAAAGACACAGACTTGAAAGTGTTCAGATTCTCATGCTATATCATTGTTGGGGAATACTTTCAGGAGCAACCCTTGGGAGAAATGAGAGAAAACTTGGGCAGAGGAGGGTATTAAACTACAATGTGATTGTAATAGAGTATTCAGTTGGTCCTATAAAGATACACACAACTGGGATGTCCTTTCAAAACTATCCTTCTTATAAGAAAGAAGTTTGGAATCCTCCACCTCACAGATGGGAGTTGGGGTTGGCATACCACAGTAACCATTACAAGATCAAATGAAATAATTAAATAATTCATATAAAATTGTTGATGGGTTCTTGACACTAGAAAACTCATCTGCCCAATTCCATCATATTGAAGTTGCCAGATAATTGTGTAAGGATGACCTGACTGTTGAATGGTTAGACTTCAGGGAAAAGGCCAGGGAACCTGAATTATTATAAGAGCTGAACTGAACTAAAACAGTTGCAACTATGTCTGATCTTGTTCTTTGCTTTTGGAATTGCTGACACATATATCACAGAAAACCCTCCATAGCACAGGGTATCTGTGAGTGCACTTCTACTGGATTTTGGAATAGATTCTGCCAAATTTCAAGGAAAGCTGTTATTTTCAATAAAAACAGTGGGATTTTGCAGGGTTGAATTTATTTCATGCATCTTGTTTGGAATTAAATAAACATATTTTTATCATATTTAAATTTTTATTTTTGTCTTTGATAATTTCATACATGTATATAATGTATTTTGATCTTATTCACTCCCTGTTACCCTACCTTATCCCCTCTGCTCCCACTAAAGCCCTTCTTCCCAACTAATCCTCTTCCTACTTTTATGACTCTTTTTTTGTGTGACCCACATGTATAAGCATGAGTGGGAGGTTATTTACTGGAGTATGGACAGTATACTAGTGACTATACCACTGAAGAACAGGCCACCCCTCCCCAGCAGTTATTAACTACAAATAGCTACTCTGATGGGAGTAGCGGCTTGTGAATACCTCCCTAATCTATGATGGAATATTGATGGGCTCAGTTTTTTGCAAGAAAACACAGCTGCTGCTTATTTAGTGTCCAGAAGACAGCATTCCACGACATTGCTTCCCATCCTCTGGCTATTACACACTTTCTGTCCCCTCTTCCGTGAGGTTCCCTCAGCCTTGGAGGGTATAATATGCATATTCCATTGAAGACTCAGCTTACAATAGTCACATATTCTCAGCAATATTGCAAGCTATGAATCAATGTATTGACCTCTGGCCATTGCAGTGAGAAACTTCCATGCCAGAGGCTTGAGAGCACTACTAATGTATGAGTATAAACAGAAATATTTAAAAGGCAATTTGATAACTTGTCCATTTAGTAGAGCAATAATAGTAGGTCCCTAGTATGCTTGCCCAGGGCCTATGTCCCTTGTTATGGGCTTTTGACCAGTTTGGCAGTACCCATCAATTCCTTCCTTTAAATCCAATCAGAAAGGACTTGGTTACTCCCACAACAGTCATGCCACTATTGCACTAGCGGTCACATTTTGCTGTGCATGTGGGCTATGGGAGCACACAGAGCCCACAGCTGGGCAGGACTGTTGATGACTTTCCCCCCTAGCAAGCAGAGAGAAGCTTCAGGCTTGATCTCACTATGTGCTACAACTGTTTACTTGTAGACAGGTTGCTACTCGTATCTGAGCTAAGATCAACCATGATCAGTGGTGGTATCATGGCCCCTTCTTATTTTTATTGATGTCTCAGATCAAATTTAGGTGCATGGGGATGACATCCATTACCCACCAAAACAAAATGTTCTCAATATATAACTATTGTACTTGACTTGGAAACAAGATTTTTTTTTTTTTTCGAGGTAGGGTCTCTCACTCTGGCTCAGGCTGACCTGGAATACACTGTAGTCTAAGGGTGGCCTCAAACTCACAGTGATCCTCCTACCTCTGCCTCCCAAGTGCTGGGATCAAAGGCGTTGCCACCAGGCCCAGTGGAAACAAGATTTTTAAAGTCATTCTATTAAAGAAGTAGAAAATAGAGCCAGGTGTGGTGGCACACGCCTTTAATCCCAGCCCTCGGAAGGCAGAGGTTGGAGGATCGCCATGAGTTTGAGGCCACCCTGAGATTACACAGTGAATTCCAGGTCAGCCTGAGCTAGAGTGATACCCTACCTCGAAAAACCAAAAAAAAAATAAAAAAATAAAAAAAAAATAAAGAAAGTAAGACTTTGGTTTTCAGGCCTACCCTGAAGGGTTATAAAATACAATAACTTCTCTGTAGGAAACATCTGGAAGAAAGTTCTCAAGATTCAGAAACAGATTTCTAGTTGGTCTTTTCTAAAGGGAGCCTGCTGAACCCTTAATGCATTAGCAAATGTAAACTCCTTTGCTGATTTTCCAGTCTCTGCCTGTAAAAGTTAGTGCGAATCAGTTCAGTGACATTTTTACACAGATCCTAAAAAACTGGATATTGCAAAATCCAACCTTCAAACCCCACTGGAGTTTTCTTTAAGAATGATATTAAAGAGAACACGACCATTAGAAGTGGAACAGATGGAATATTCTTTCAAGTTGGGAGCATGGGGAGATTTATTAAGCATACATCTGAGCTTCTCCACGGACACATTTTGATTTAATCTGCTTCATAGTCTGCTTCTCCAAAAAGACTTTAAAACTTTCATTTAAATGAGTGAAGATGACACATTTATTTATGGAATTTTATGGGTATGAAGGTCAATACAATGTGGCTTTGGAACTGACCAACATTACACAGATGGTATTTTTCATGTAAAATTTTGTGTCTTCGTGGAGGTTAAAATTTAAGAAGCCAGGGCAAATATCTATCCTGATAGGTGAACATATAGTCACATTAAGATATGCTGAATAAGGGTGCCATTACTTGTATGTGTAGACTCTGAGAGGTGAGGCATTTTGAGGAGTGTTCATGGAACAGGTGCCTGTTGGTAGCCTGGTAGGACTCCCGTTTGCTGCATATGTCAGTGCAATGTGAGTTTACAGTGCCCCTGCTTTGTAGATCTAAAAGGTATCTTGACTAGCTTATGTGCAGTGCTGGCAGTAGATAGAGCCAGACATTCAAAATAAAAACAGGGCTTCTTTCTGAAAATGACAGTTGATTTGTGCCATTAAGGAAGCTGACATGCAACTGGAACCTTTTGGGTGATGCTGTAGCGATGAGAAGAGCTGGGACTGGAGAAAGAGAGACCTGAATTAGAATCAGAGTTGCCTAGGAGCATCTACCCCTGCACTCCAACTTCAGAGAGTCTTCTAGGCCCCTCGCTTTCCTTCAAGGCAACATCTGACTTTTGAATATGTTTACCGACAGGGAGAAACACAATGATCCTGTTCTCCCTCCCTCTCTCAGGGCTGTACCCTCTGGGTCTAAATAGTGATGGATTTGCTGTACAATGTAGCTGGGCATTTGCATGCACACAGCAAGTCAAAGCTGCCTTGACAGAACTGTCAGGGCTGAAGTGGGTTTCCTTCCCACCCAAGGTAATGAAAACAAGTTAGGGATCAGAACCAGGTCCCACCATCAGGAACCAAGTGAGATTTTTGTTATGTGCTTTTAATAAGAATGTGGGCTTCCTCCTAGTTTCCTTCTGCAATGATTGACTGATTCACATTAAGATCATGTCTAAATCCCTTCAGTTCACCATTCTCCAATTACAGACAGAAAGGTGCTTTTCTATTGCTAGTTTATTACTGTGACATTGCAATCCTTCATTTAGAAAATCCACAATCTGTACAACTAACAAGCATATCCAAAAGCTCTGTGGATTTTCTTTTGCCCTGCTCACTGTAATGTTCTTCCTTGCAAAGGCCTTGGCCTTGGCAATCACCTACCCAGAGACTAGAATAAATGAATACATATGTGCTTTAAAGAGAAGGCAATGTGCTGAAGAAAAACTATAAGCTAAATCATTGCTTGGAAACAGAACCATATATCATAAGCTTGTGAATTTATCTTCTTGCCTGGATTTAATAAAATTGGCCAAAAGCAAATTTACCAAAAAGTTAGACTGAAAAATCAAGGTATGTGAGCTTCTCAGGAACTAAGGTGTGGATTTGTACACACTGAACTTCTTCTATCTGAATAGTGTTTGACAAAAGACACAAACATCCTGGGTGCAGGGCTCAGGCAGAGGTGGGATAGGTGTGACTCAATTTCCTGGGATGTTCTTATATGCCAATCAAATCTCCTTTCCTAGAGTTCCTCATCTTTGATGGGACCTTCCGTCAATCAAATACTATTGAGACCCCAAAGACCTAACTAAGATATTGTGAGGAAAATTTATAAACAAAATGCTAGCAAGAGTCCTGTGATCATTGGGGTTTAGGCAGCTGATTTGAAGATGTGCAGCCCTTCCCTTAGAAAACACACTTAATATCCTATAATTTATGGGAGTCCAAAACCCTTGTCAGTATTTCTGGGAATTCTGAGGGAATGGTTGGAGTCTTTTCTGCCTGTTGAGTTCTATATTCTTCAAAGTTCTGCCATTCTTCATACTGCCTATCACCTATTTCGACCCCTTTCTCAAAAACCCTTCACCCATACACCTACTCAGATAAACCATACACTTTGTAAAGGTCCCATCAAGCATCCTTCTTTTCCTTTCAAAGGATTTTTGACAACTTCACCATTCAGGATCTAGCCCTGAATCTGCTTTCCTCTCTCATGGTCATATTTCTTCTGTCTAGAGCCTTAAGTGATTCGAGGTGATATCTCCCTAACTGATTTCTCCAAAGTCCTCACTGCCGCTTGATTTCCTAGGTGCTTTGGTCCATCTCTGCATCAAACTCTTGATTTTCCACATACATACATTTCCCCCCTAAATGGAATCCTGGTAGCTGTTGTTAGATAGTGACCTTGCTCTGGTTTATACACAGGCACTAATGCATAGAGGGGACTGGGGGCTGCCCCACAGACCCTGAGATATTTCCAAAATAGATCAGCTACCTCGCCTTCTACTCCAATGGAGAAAGAGCTCGCCACACACCAGCTGAGATATGATCTGAGCCCTGACGAATCACCCCTTCTGACATGAAATGGCAGCTACCAGCCTTCCATGCAAAGAGCCACCAGCACCATTTGTGGTAAATGGCCAGACTCTGCTGTCACTGGTGGCTACTTGTCTTCAAACAGGGAGATACAATGGAGATGTGGGAATCCCACAGTGCTTGCACAGTGGGGAACATGGAGAATTCCTGGAGCCGACATAAATGAACACAGAGTCCCATTCCACTACTTAAGTCTAGGCCTTTGAGCACACAAACATTTTACCAAGGCTTCATCAGGCTTCAGTCAGAAATGCACTTGCCAGGTAGCCTCAGTAAATGGCAAACTCTCCTTTGAAAGCACCTAACATGACACAGCACAGAGAACATGCCAAATAAACTGTGGATTCTGCAGACAGCTCACATTGAAAAGGAGCCAGTGAAAAGTAGAGTTCTGATTTACAAAAGCACTGGGAATGGCTGCTCCTCTCCTTCACACACAGTCACTCACCCTTCAGTTCATTTCCAAGCAAAACAAGTTTTAGTCTTAAACCACAAAGCCCATCTTTCCACTCCACTAACTCCTTTGCTTTTCTCTTTGAAACAGGCTGGAAGCAAAATGTGAGGCACTGAGCTTTGCTATTCTTGATTTATATCTGAACACATGTCATTTTCTTTGGCTTACTAACAGTCTCTTCTTTCTGATTACCAAGTGGTTTACATGAAGTCTTAAGAGGTGAAAGAGGTGACACAAAGCACCATGCCCCAGTGGAAAATCCTGGACCGGGGATGCTAGTGTAGGAAACTCCAAGCTGTACTATATAGCCAGCCAGCCACAGACATCATAGAATGGCCTGAAAATAACATGTGCATGCCACACTCCACTTCCTATATCGGCTCTTATACCTGGGAATGATCTACAAATTCTTTTTTTTTTTTTTTTTACCACAAGACCCTCTTTTTTGTGAGGCAAAGTTTTACTGGGTAAAAAAGGAAGAAAAAGAAGAAAGCTGGTGCATCAGGTCTGCATCCCAGAGTTCATGAATATAGCCTGGAAGTGTTCAGAATGTCAGCTTTTATTGGAAATAACCACATGATGTTTATAGTAAAAACAGGATTGGGAGTTAAATCACAAAATTACATACTGTTAAACAAGGGGGGCAGTGTTACAAGAACTCACAAGGTTACAGAGGTAGAACTGAGGCAAGAAAAATTCTATGCTATGTAATCACAAAGATATTTAGAAACAAAGAGATACAGGGAGGTGATGGTAAATTGCACAGAGGGATCATCACATTCCCTTAGTTAACAGTAAACACCTGGATTGCACAGAGGGATCATCCCATTCCTTTCACATTCCATTTTCCATTTCCCCCTCTGATATGACACTAAGTCAAATCCTTGACTCATGATGAACAGCGTCTAGGGTGTATTGTGTCCACAATATCATGAGTTTAACAGAATTTATTCTATTCTTTATATATATACTTAGAGCATTAATAATGCAGGGTTCTATGGTAAGGCCTAAGAGCAGTAGTATCAGGGACCAGACAAGGGAAGTTAGCCATGCAGACCAACTAAACATAGACTGAAACCAATTACTAGTGGGCTGTCTCTGAAGTTCTCTTTCTTTGAGATGTTTCTCTAACTAAAGCCACTGTGTTTCAGATTATTCCTGACTGACTGGCATAAAAGCAACAAGTTTTACTGAAAGCCATACATAGGCCCCTTGTTTTATAAAATGTAAGTCTAATCTTCTTAATATTTTGTCCCCTCCACTTTCATGGCCATTGAAGTGGTTAGGAGGACCTGGTGGGGGCTCTGCCCTTCCAATGTCCCAGTATTGTGTCTCTTGATCTGAACTCTGTTGCTGAGCTGAAAGGGATGGGGGCAAACAGGGTGTGTCTGAAAAGCAGCCTTGATTGATGGAAAAAATGGACTTCTGTACTCTTGGTGAGACTTGGATAGAAAGAATCCTTTCATTAGTAGTCAGTTATCTGTTCAAGACCCATCTGGGGCAGAATGCAGGGAGGGGTTTCATACATAATTTTAAATGGAGTAATTCCTTTTACATAAGGGGTATATCTGGCCCTTAACAGGGTGAAGAGAAGGGAGTCCCACCCATCCTTTGCTGGTCTCTAGGGTTAGTTTAGTTAAAGTCTCTTTCAAGGTCCAATTCATCCTTTCTACCTGTCCTGAACTTTGGGAATGATAGGTGCAATGTAATTTCCAATTAATCCCCAGTGTCTTGGTCAATTCCCTGGTGATTTGACACAAAGGCAGGCCCATTATCTGATCATATCCTGTGGCACAATCCATAGAGAGGAATTATCTTGTCTAACAATTTCTTAGTCACTATTTGTGCTGTCTCAGACTTGGTCAGGAGAGCTTCCACCCATCCTGAAAAGGTATCAACATAAACAAGTAAATATTTATATCCATACTGATCTGGCTTTACCTCTGTGAAATCAAGTTCCAATTATCTACCTGGCTCTGTTCCCTGCTCTCTCACCCCCCTTGGTGGAACCTTGCCAGAGGAGGAATTTGTCTGTTGGCAGGCCTGATAGCAGGTGGTGATGTCCTTGATGACTGAGTCCATACCTGGGAAGAAAAACTCTTTTCTTACTAGCTCAGCTAGCTTGTGGTTTCCTTAGTGAGTTAGTTGCTTAGCCAGTCTCTGCCCTAGGGCTTGGTGCAGCAACAGTCATCCATTATCCAGTTGATACCATCTTTGTGGGGTCTGTTCCTTCATCAGATGAGAGGTGAGCTGTAGGTCCTATTCCGTGTATGTTGGTCGCTCAGGAAGAGTAGGTGCCGGGAGGGTGACCAGACAATCTGACAGATGCTGAAAGGCAGCTCTCTTTGCTGCTAGGTCTGCCAGTCTGTTCCTTCTTGCTTCTGTGGTCTCCCCTTTCTGATGACCCAGACAATGTATTATGGCTACTTTAGCAGGCGCCCAAATGGCAGCCAATAAGTCCAAATTTTATATTTTATTTTTAATGTTTTTACTTTCTGCTGTTAATAGCCCTCACTCCAAGTAGATGGCTCCATGTACATGTGCCTTGACAAAGGCATAACAGCTGTCTGGGGAGATATTTACTGAAGACCCCATTTGTGATATAGAAAATGTCACTGAATTTCTCATAGTTCTACCAATACCCTGTCATAGAAGCCCGAGTCCTCATAGGACAGGAGACAATATTTGAGTAGCTCTTCTCTCTCTCTCTTCTTTTATTTTTGGTTTTGCAAGGTAGGATCTTTCTGTAGCTCAGGCTGACCTGGAATTCACTATGTAATCTCAGGGTGGCCTTGAACTCACAGTGATCCTCCTACCTCTGCCTCCCAAGTGCTGAGATTAAAGGTATGTGACACGATGACCGGCTCTTGGGTACCCTTCTCCTAACACCCCAGTTGAAGAAAAGAAGGTTGAATTCATGTCTCACTGGAGAAATGTGTATACTGATCATATATATATATATATATATATATATATATATATATATGTCATGATTTTCTTACCTACAAATTCCTAGTGCTAATGTCCAACTGCACAGAAACCTCCTAAATAGTTTATTTCAGTGAAGAAACATTTCTCTACAAAAGAATTTGCTGTTTTATTTCTTGAAATGATTTTCTCGTTAAAGATTATAATAATATGTAACATAATTGTATGACTTTATAGCCATGCAATGTTAATATAAAATGAAGATAATTCATTTAGTACCTATCATGTGGCAAGCTCCTTGGCTTCCCTCAAAGTGTTTAATTTACTATCATAACCCTATGAAATGGAGACTCTTATTAGTCCCATATTTCAGATGTAGCATCTGAATTTAGTTTAGGTAAATTGCACAAGACCAAGCAGCTAACAACCTAAGATTTGACCTAGCTGTGCCTGAGGCCAGAAACAATGTTATTACCAGTTCATAACATTTCATTCATCCTGGGGTTTCCACAGAGCTTTTGGACACAGGCAACTGCTCAATAAGACAGACAGTGAAGGACACAATCACCAAGGGATGCGCAGATGGGATGAGACCGACGAATTGGGATATGCTGATGTGCTGTAGGAGGCAGAGCTCCTCAGGAAGTTGTCAACGTAGCACACTTACAGGCAGGATGAATCTGCAAGAGTCACTCAGAAAGTAGTTGGTAGAGAATAAGTACATGCTATTTGACAAGCTGGATCAATCTATTCCCTACCTACCTCCACTCAGCTCCACTTTAACAGAGGGGGAACTTATGAGGCAACACAGTAGTCCAGCTGTTCACCGGACACTAGCAACCACTCTTACAACAATCCAATGAGTGAAGCTTTTAAAACATTAAATGCATGCATGAGTACACACACTCACACCCAAACACATGCAAGTACATGTAAAACTGGAGAAGATTTTGCACAATGTCACAGTTAGAGACATAAGGCAGGTTCTACAGGGATTTCTTAACATTACTTCCTGTAATTATACTATGTGAATATGTAACTTTTGTTGATGCAAGCCCAATAGACTAGCCATTTTTATGTGAGAGAGTGAGAAAGAGAGAGAGAGAAAGAGAGAGAGAGAGAGAGAGAGAGAGACAGAATGAATTGGTGTGCCAGAGCCTCCAGCCACTGCAATCTAACTCCAGACACATGCACCACCCTGTGCACATGTGTGACCTGTGTGCTTGCATAACTTTGTGGGACCTGGAGAGTTGAACATGGGTCCTTAGTCTTCACAGGCAACTGCTTTAACCATTAAGTTATCTCTTTATCCCCATATAAATGATTTTTATACAATTTCAATTTATTTATTTACTTGCAAGCAGAGAGAGAGAGAGAGAGAGAGAGAGACAGACAGAGAGACTGGGTGTTCCAGGGCCTCTACTGCTGCAAATGAAACTCTAGACACATGTGCCTCTTTACGCATCTGGCTTTACATGGCTACTGGGGAATTGAACCCAGGTCATTAAGCTTTGCCAGTTAAGTGCCTTAATTGCTGAGCCATCTCTCCTGCCCTAATTTCAATTTAAATATTTCATTACAGCTTTGGATATTGGCTCAAATTTCTCTATCTTTCTTTAATTGTGTGACAGAATGAGTTGCATAGAGTCTAAAATGGAACATTACACATCTTGTGCACCTGGATGGTAGTCTGCCTAATGTTTTTGTTACTGAGAAAAAGATTAATATGCTTGAAGTTTTCCATTATTAACCGATCCTCTTTCAAGATCATTGCCATTTTCTGTGCCCACCTCTTGGTGACTACAGGCCCCAGTCACATGGGCTCATCTTTTAGTGACATTAACTTCAGGCAACATTCTTGCACCCTACCCTTCCTTTTGGGGAAGACACATTGTATATAGGTAGGTTTTATTTATTTATTTTGCTTGCTATAAACATGATACTCTAATGAAGTTATGAATTTATTTATTTTAAGAAACACAGATGTGAAATGGATGGATGGGTGACTTTCAGATTTTGGTATTCGATGCACTACCTGTAATTGAAAAATAATTAGATGATCCATCTGCTTCCTGCCACACACTCCTCCATTTCCTTCGCTATCCATGGTACTTAAGAAGTCAGCATGTCTTAATACTAATTGCTCACTAATCAAAACTCTGCAGAGAAATTCATTGCCCTGCAATATAATTTTGTCTACTTTTAACATGCTGTTGATCTTAATATATTTAAATTTGAGTATGATTAACTCTCTTTCTATTAACAGTTTTCATATTGTCATACCAATACTACTGAGATTTCCTTATATGTGTGTTTTGGAGATACTACTTAAAATGCCAAACAATCTAGGTGGGGACAATAATCAAATCTAGTATTCATATAGTAATTTCTAGTGAGATGACAAAAAGGACCCTGCACAGGTTACATCTCTGCTAATATTATTCAGAGGTAAAGGTTGAGATAGATAATAACCTGTGGAACCAATTAAATGCAATTGTACCAACTTCACCTTCTGACTAGTTTCAATTATGCCACTATGAGAGAGCACATATAATCGAAGGAAAAAAGATGATTTTTTTTTTTTTACCTTTCAAGCATTTTAAATTTAATCCTTTCTATCCAGAAATCTATGATTTTTTTCTTCATTTCTTTGATCAGAATATTCATAGCATGGGAATTTGGGAAGGAGGATCATGCTTTTTAAAAATATCTTTATTGATCATATTTTATTTTTAATTAAATAAGAAACATATCTTTTGAGAGAGAGAGAGAGACAGAGAGAGAGAATTGGCTCTCCAGGGCCTTCATCCACTGCACTTGAATTCTGGACATGTGTGTCACCTTGTGTTCATGCGTCATCTTGTGTGTCTGACTAACATGGGATCTGGGGAGTTGAACATGGGTTCTTAGGCTTCACAGGCAAACATCTTAACTGCTAAGCCACCTCTCCAGCCCAGAAACCTATTTTTATTGTAAAATATGTTATAGATTTAAGAGATTACTACACTCTAATCACATAAATATGCCTAATAGGTTTTTTCTTCCTTAACTTACAAAATTTGTATACATTGCACAGTTTAAACTAATGCAATGCCTGTGACATTATTTATTAATTTTTTCTATCTATTATTTTCTTAATTATCACCACTTGGAGCAGCATTTCTCTGTGTCTATCAGTATAGATCACTGTTGCTAGTTCTAATGGAAGTATGGTCATTTGTTATCTTTGTCAGAACTCATACCGTTAACATCTAAGATATTTTGGTAGTGCCAGCACTTTGATTCATGCTTGGTTTGCTTCTGAGATCTTCTCTGAAGTTGAGGGCAGATAATGTATGTGCAAGTCCTTGTCACTTCTCATAGGCCTCTGTGGCAGAACAATTTTCTTTGGTTTTAGAAATTGCTTTGGTTAATATAGAAAAAAATGAAAAAGTTCAAGATTTAGCAAAAGATGACGACTTTCTGACTTGAGCTTGTCTTCTTACTCTGTTCTCTGAAAAGTTGTTATTATTGTACATGCAGACATTGGTGACAGGACTGTACGGGAACCTTCTGTCTCCCAGTGGTCTTCTGATGTTGGCAACTTGTCCAGGTATTACAGCTGCTGTCTCATTTGCTGCACATATTCTGCTATGCACAGCAGACTCAGCAGTTGGTGGGAAGTTTTATATTCTCTATTATTTCACAGCTTGGTGGGGGAAAGAAGCAAACAAAAACATACAATAAAACTTTTTCATTTTCTTCTTAAATATGTGTTGTACAGACACATTGAAAGTTTAAATATCTCTTCTCTGTTATTTTTCCCTTTAAGCAATCTTATGATGAAATAGGTGAGTTTGATTGGTCATCTTGCAATAGAGGGTTAAATAGGCATACCAATTCCCTGCGTGTTCCCTGCACGAGTTTCTTCATCTTGGGGCTGGGGAGATAGCTCAGTGGGTAGAGTGCTTGCATACCATCATAAGGACCTGATGGCTTCCCAGTACCCATGTAAAATACCGGGTGTAATGATGTCACCTGTAATCCCAGCACTGGGGAGGCAGAGAGAGACAAAAATTCCTGGGGCTCACTGGCTAGGTGGTCTAACTGAATCAGTGGGCTCTGGGATCAGTAAGAGACCCTGTCTTAAAAAATAAAGTGGAGAATGATTGAGGAAGGCACCTGACATCAGTCTTTAGTTATTACATGTGTGTGCAATCATACACACACTCAAATGCATGTACCCCTATGCCCCACAACACATATACAAATATGCATGGACACAACACAAACATGTGTCAAATAAAAGAAAGAAAAAAAGACATTGCGTCTCCTCCCCACAGTTCCTTCCCCTCCTCCTGCCATGAACTGACCTATGCCATATTGTAAGCATCTCCTAGAGCAATGCCTACTTCCTTACAAGGAATTTGAAGTCTTAAATTCATGTGCATTGGGAACATGCATGTGAGTTCATCAGCTTTGCCAAGGAGCTTTATTCCTCAAACTGGGAATTTGATACTGATTTTAATTAGGCTCATTATTGTAGTTCAATTCTGAGAATATGTTCTTTGGAAACTTAGCAGCTGCCATAGAAGGAGACCTTGTCTTATTCTTGCTTTTCCAGTTCTTTCCTTGGACCACCATGACCTGTGTTTCCTGGTGCCCCGGTATGCACATATGAACTCACACTTATCCTCTACTGACATTCCTGTTGTAAGTAGAAAAGCCTCTGTTAGCCTTTCTCTGAACATTCTGGATAATTGAGTCCTTTCTCTTGAGGATTATCCCACCAATAATGGGGCTGAATATAGCTGACCCAAGAGCTTTGCATGTGACTCACAAAGCTCTAAGAATGTCTTTTCTGATGTCATTCATCTGGGAAACTTGGCCCCATTGGCTTGTTCCTGATATCTGTATCACCTTTTCAATACCTTCCCATGGTTTGCTGGGAATTTTTTTCCAATTGAGCTCCTCAAATTTAAGTCCTCTCACTGCCTGCTTCTAGGCAAGCCTTAGCCAGATGTCCCCTGGCTCCCATACAGTGCTGGGTCTGTATCTTCTGTAGTGAAAGCCCAGATTTATTAGTTTTCAACAATAGTAGTCATCATTGGTGTCCCTTCTTGTCACTACACTGGACATGTTGAGCACTTTGTGTTCTCCAAGCATGCCCTCCATGACCCTGGCTCTGGTGATTTTTAATACTTTTACCATGGTCTGGAGTGCACCGCATAGGGGTCGAGGCTTGGGAAGATAAGAGCTAGAGATAATCAAGAGAGAAAAAAAATTCAGAGCTATATTTTACTCATAGGAAGTCCAATACCTGAGTGCTATGGAAGTTCAATGTAAGTTCAGTCCCATGTACCCATCTCAGTTAGAGAGGAATGGAAAGGTCCCACATGGTGTCTATCTACATACCTATCTATCTATATATAATCTCTCTCTCCCTCCCTCTTTCTCGTCAATTCTGTGTGTGATATTTAAAGAATATACAGCAACTCAAAGGAATTTAGACTCTCACACAGAAGTATGTTTGGTCATCTTGATACATCTCTCCTCAGTTCCTTTACTGCTTCTGGATTTAAGGATCTGTTCAGGGCACACATTCCAAAACATCATCATAATCATGTTAAGATGGTAATCTTGAAGGCCTGCTATGGAATAGTCTCTGCTGCATAGTTGAAGAGACGCTTCTCACACACCCCAGAGGCCTTGACTCTGAGTGTAAGTCACTGCCAAATTCTGAAATGAGGTCTGGTGACGTTTCAAAGCAAAAACTGGCATAAATTTTTCACCACAGAAATGGAGCTATGTGTTCCTCTCACTTGCATTTTCCCACCTCTCCTCTTTTGCTGGAGATGTGCCCCAGAGTCACTTGATCTGTCAATCTATTTGTATCTACTGCTGGGAGACCTACTGTGCATCCAGGTCAGCAGAAAGGAGAAGCACAGTGAGGGCTGTGGCTTACTTCTCAGTCTGCAGGTGAGACTTGGATTTCCTCAGGACAGGGTGATGATTTGAATCTTATTCTACTGTGGTGAGGACACCAAAGGAGGGCAGGATGCCTGTGAATGAATTACGACATAGACTAAGCAGGTGACTAATGTGTCTCCTCAGCATAGGCCAGCTGAAAATAACAGAAAGACAAAGGGTTGGCAAGGTGAGGAGTGACAGACTGAGAACAGGCTGACTATGGGGATGTGGCTGGAAGGCAAATTAGAGTGGCTGCATTATTCAATGAATCTCTTTCTATTTTTAAATGAGAAACACATGCAAATTTTTTGTTAGTGTAGAAAAATATTTAAATTCTTTAGACTACAGCTTGGCTTTTGACAATGTTACTTTATAAAAACTATTTTATTAAGAATAATAAGAGCTGGTTCAGTGGGTAAGAGTGATTGCCATACAAATATGAGGGGCCGAGAGGACCCGAGTTTAATCCCAGTGCCAATATAAAAACCTGAGCATGGCCAGGCACACCGGAAACCCAGTCCCATGGGAGGGGGCTTGGAGATAGGAGAACTGCTGGGCTTACTGGTCAGCCATGCTGACGCAAACTGGAAGTTCCAGCTTCAGTGAGAGCAGTCTCAAGGAAATACCGTGGAAGAGTGATAGAGGAAGAAGATGCACAATGTTCTCCACTGGACTCAAGTTACGTGTATGGCACAAGGTGTCCGCACAGACATGTGCATGTACTGTACACACCACACCACTTTATCCACACATGCCAGGAATGACAATAACAAATAATAATAACGATAACGATGATGCTAGGAGGAAGAGTAGAAAGAGGAATGAAAGCTGAGAATAAGCTGCCAAATATTTGTGAAAGTCAAAGTGAACATGAGTTTTTTTACATATTTTTATTAATTTGAAAGATGAGAGACAGAGAGAGAGAGAGAGAGAGAGAGAGAGAGAGAGAGACCAAGAGAGAATGAGGATAATGGGCATACCATGGCTTATTTCTGCTGCAAGCAAATTCCAGACACATGCACCACTTTGCGCATCTGACTTTAGGTGGTTATTGGGGAATCAAACCTGGGTCAGCAGGCTTTGCAAGAAAGCACCTTTAGGTGCTAAGTTATCTCCCCAGCCCCAAATAGGTTTCTTAAGTGTTAAGATCTCATTTTGACACTGCACACGCCAGTATTTGGTGCTTGCATTACAAAAAAGAAAGAATGGAAAGCAAATGGCATGTGTAGAAACTTAGTTGTTTGGGGCTGGAGAGAAGGCTCAGTGGTTGCTGGCACTCGATTGCCAAGCCTGGTGATCCAGGTTCAATTCCAAACTTCCCATGTAAGCCAGGTGCAAAGAATGGCACAAGTGTCTAGCTAGCTATCCTTTGCAGGGGTGAGAGGCCCCCCACACCCCTGCCACATGTACATGTGCAAATAAATAAATAGAGGAATAAAAGTAAAAAGAAACTCAGTTGTTCATTTTGGGAAGAACTAAGGTTAATGTCTGTTATCCTCCTCCTCTTTTGACTAATACATGAGAAAACCAGGGCATCGGAGGCTCCGGTTTTACCTGCAGCCCTAACTCAGGGGAGAGCTTTGACCTCTTATGGCATCTTGGGGACAGACTTAGTGTGTGGGTCTTGGGTCAGCACTCCTGGGGCCAAATGCTTAGACATGTGATTTAACTTCTGTGAGCTCCAGTTTTTGATATTGAGGGTAATACTATCTTCATCATAAGATCATCGTGGGAACCATGGAACTGCGTGGCCTTCTTATGCATAGAACTCACTGTCTGGATCACAAGAAGTACTTGGTAATTAGGTTGTATTTTCCTTACATGTATTCATGCTCTCACACCTATTACTTTATAACACTTGAGGAGGATTAGTTTCCTTTCCATAATATTAAACATTCCTTCCCCATGTACAACTGTTTGCTTTTAAGAAGCCCTGAGTTAACACTTGACATTAGAAATTACTTTTCAATGAACAGCTCTTTAAGACCTAAGTAATTTACACATATGGCAGGAAAAAGTCCTGGGCAGTGCTGATATGCACTAATAATGCACATAGAAAATTGAGATTTTAAAAGTGCATTTGTATTTGCTTATGTTAGTTTTTTTTAGCTTTACCTTGGTAGTCATCGGATAAAGTACACTAGTGGAAAAAGACACAGAATTGGCCTACATTCTTCCATGACAAAGCCACATGCTTAATGACACCCCTTTCTGCTGTCTCATCCTCTCTCCAGCACAAGAGCTGATCGATTGTCAATAAAATGGTTTTTAAATGGACTGTGAGAGAAGAATTGGGTCTCTCTAAATCTACTAATATGTACTTAGCATCATGAAGCATAGATTTTCGTTTTAACATCTTCCCTTCCTAGACCTGCTGATATGTTATTTTGTGAGAGAAGAAGAGGAATAATTAATCGGATTTTTTTGTTTATTTTATTTTTTCGAGGTAGGGTCTTACACTAGCTGAGGCTCAGGCTGACCTGGAATTCACTATGTAGTCTCAGGGTGGCCTCGAACTCACAGTGATCCACCTACCTCTGACTCCTGAGTGCTGGGATTAAAGGCTTGTGCCATCACGCCTGGCTTTTTTTTTTTTTTTGGCAGATATTTTAAAAAATAATAATACTCAGAAATCCAAATTTTTTCATAAGTGAACAAAAGGCGTTACCAAGTCCATTCCTTGGAGCAATGCCCATGGTATCATCTTACTCATCCAAGAAGGTAGAAACCTGGTATTACTTGTCTTCAACCACACAGGTAATCATAGATGCATACACTATTCACTGCGGACTCAGCCTAATAATTATTAACTTAAAAGTTTGGTGTTTTGTTGGTTTTTGTTAAGGTTTACCATTTTTGTTGTTAATCCCTGTTATATTAGTTATCTAAAATCAATTTGAATCAAGTGACTCATTTATATGCTGTTAAAGCCTCTTGGGGGTTGGGGAGATGGCTCAGCAGATTAAGGTGCTCATTTGCAAAGCATGATAGCCCAGATTCGATTCTCTAGTATCTTTGTAAAGCCATATACACAAAGGAGCACTTGTGTCTGGAGTTTCTTTGCAGTAGCAGGAGGTCCTTGTTGGGCCCCTACCTACTCTCTCTTTGTCTGGCTCTTTGTCTTTCAAAAAAATACCTCTTGGAGTCCAGTGGGAAGTGCATGCTGAATTATCTTCTATAGACTCTGATCCAATGACACTCGGTCATTTGTCAGTGATTCACGGTGTTGGATGGTTGCGTATTGCCTGAAGTGTTTCCTTAATATGCTGACATCTGTTGATTTCTGTAATGTTTGACAAATAAGTATTACTGCTCCTCCCAGGCCACCACACTCCCTATTTAAGAGAAACCCAGTCCTTGAAGGAAGCATAGCCTTGCTCTTTATTTTTTTTCTAAATAAATGCTGCTATTGTAAACCACAACTGATATCACCATCATATTTCATCCTGGACAAAGCTATTCTCTCTGTTAAAATAAAGTCAGGCATCTTTTAATCTTAAAATTTCTAGCAACCTGACACTAAAAAATCATTCGCTGGTAGCTGATAAGTTAGTGAGGAAGTGATCTTAGATGCTAAAATTTTACATTAATATGATAGAGAGGAGAACTTGCCTGGCAGTTTGTGTATGGTATTATAGCATACACTAAAGAAAGGTTCAAGATGCCCTTGCCAGTCTTGAACTAACTTGAAGAGAGGCTGCCAGCTGAGGGAGGTTGAAAGGGCACAGACTCGTACAACGTCAATACAATGTCATGTCCCAGTGTTTGGTGCTAATGAACTTACTGACTTTCATTTCATTAATTCAGTGACTACGATGCCTACCCTGTGGTGGTATTGGAGCATCAGTGAACAAGCCAGACAAAGCTTTAAAGGGAGGAGAACACAGGAGATGGATTCTAAGTTGACTAAACCTGAGGACCTGAGGCTGAATATAGCTGAAATTATCTGATCTTCCCCTTCCCAACTCTCTTGACAAAGAAGGTAGCTTTTAGGAAAGAGCTGATCAGATAATTCCCCTTCTCCCTACTTCTGAGCTTGCATGTGTGCTCCCACCATCTTTCCTCTTAGATGCTGTGTGGATTTCAAAATGGTAAAATTAAAATAAAATTTCCAACCTTTTTTATTTGCTGTGGTTTTATGTGTTTGTGCATACATATTATATGTATTATAGATAACTATATTGCCATATTTTATTTATTTATTTATTTTTATTTTTTGAGGTAGGGTCTTACTCTGGCTCAGGCTGACCTGGAATTCACTATGTAGTCTCAAGGTGGCCTTGAACTCATGGTGATCCTCCTACCTCTGCCTCCGAGTGCTGGGATTAAAGGCGTGCACTGCCATGCCTGGCTCCATATTTTTATTTTTAAACTTTATTTTAATATTTATTTATTTAGCCTTCCTCCACTATCCATGACAGAATGTTGATAGACCCCATATTGTGCAGGGCTTATGAAGCTAATGATAGTCGGGGTGTGGTTATGAACGTCACAGCCACTTCATGTCTGAAAGGCACTGTTCCAAAGCACTGTCCTCCTTAGCCCATAGGTAATCATAATCCTAATGTCCCCATAATCCTTCCCAACCCCTCTTGCCCAATGTTCACTGAGTCTTGGGAGGGTATGAGTGCTTAACAGTCACTTATTATCAATACTCTGATGAGTTTACAGTCTCCCCAGTCCATGCCATATGTAAAAAGAAGCTTCTCTGACCAAAGTGAGAGCAGCACTGATCCATGTATGTAAACACAAATATTTAGAGAACAATTTGGTGAATACAACATATCCATTTAGCCAAACAAGACTATTAGCTGCCCTTCTAGACATAGCCATTGGATTAGGAATTTCAATACTAGATATGAATTGTCTACCATGATGTGGGCCTAAATTACAATCAGAGAGCAGTTGGTTACCTCAATTACACTCATACCACTATTGTACCAGTGGGCACATCTTGCCTGGCTGGTTCGTTGTATAGCTCACAAGGTCCAGTTGGTGAAGACTGTTGATGGATTCTCCCTCCCTTCAGCATGCATAGCAGTTTCCAGAACTATGACAGCCCAAAGAGGCAGCTTCCAGATCAGTTCCAGCTTGATTTCTCAGTATCTTGTAACCCAAGCATAGGGTATCTTCAACAATAGGGAATTACCATTTACTTACTTCATTTTTTTTCCAGGCAGGGTCTTGCTCTATCCCAGGCTGACCTGGAACTAACTTTGTAGCCCCAGCCCGTCTTCAAACTCATAGCGATCTTCCTACCTCAGTTTCTTGAGTGTTGGGACTAAAGGCATGTGCCACTATAACAGGCTGTTCCATCCAGTTTTAATATTAGCTAATATTTGAGTTTTTAATTAATGAATTTTTATTTATTTGAGAGAAAGAGAGAGAGAAAGAGGCAGATAGAGAATGGGCACACTAGGGCCTTCAGTCATGCAAACAAACTCCAGGCGCATGTGCCACCTTGTGCATCTGGCTTATGTGGATCCTGGGGAACTGAACATGGCTTAACTGCTAACCCATCCCTCCAGCCAACATTTGAGTTTTTAATATGTGATTGGCATGAGTGCCAGTTTCTTACTTTGTAGGTAATTAAAGAAGCTAAGTACATTGCCTGATCTGATGTAATCCAGAAAGTAAGGGGTGGTAGAGGTAGGCTTTGACCCCCCAGGTCTAAATGCCAGAGACTGGACTGCATCCCACTCAGTACTTTGCTCTCAACTCTACTATTTCCCTCAAAACAAGAAAAGATAAATAAAAATGACTTGGGACAGTATGATTTCAGAAATTCTAGGAGCATTTAATGAAAATATTGTTCTTGATTTGTTTATTGCATTGTGGGTGGTGAAAGCTTTGTTCTACTGACCTGTACCTAGGAATCCTCGGTCTAGCTCTTCAATGATAAAAGCGTGAAATGTTCATTCCAGGACTATTCTTAGATATTTTAGATGAGCATGTCAGACAGTGAAAGCACGTTTATTATTGATTTTATAAATGATCATTAATGGGTTTACAGAATATCTCAGTTTTCATTCTTCTACCTCCCATGCCAAAACCTACATGAAGTTAAGAGCTGGGAAGTGACCACCAGATAAGGAAAGGTCCTTATCACAAAGGCTTTCAGGGACTTGGGAACTTTTTGAAATGAATCACATCAATTTGTTATAGCTTTGCTACACCTCGGAGAGAAAACATTTCCAAGATTCTTAATCATTTCCACAAGCCCAAGGACCCTAGGAGATGAACGGTCTCAGCTCTGTCACTAAGTCATGTTTTGATCAGGCACAGGTGATTGAGCAAGTTACTTGACTATTCAGCATCTCACTCTCTCTGTCAAATCAGAATGAATTAATTCCTGCCTGACACAGCTTTAAAAGGGTGATGGCTAACTGAGATGAAGTGCAGGTATTTCCCACCCATTTTCCTCTTGAGAGAGGCTGGGCAATTTAGGATGCAGCTTCTGAATTACCCTTGAGGTCCAGAGCCCTTTCCTGGGTCATTAGAGGCTCTTTTTTGACGCCTTGTGTGTTTTCCCCTTCGCTGATATTTAGTATTCTGTGCCCAGTGTTTTTACAGGAGTAAATGGCTATTTGTGTTTGCTCCCAAAAGCCAATAAAATTTTAGATTAAGAATAAATGGAAACAGTAAATATTCACTTCTGCCAATCAACATGCAGACAGAAGATGAAGCGAGCAGGTAAACACCCCAAATGACACAAATCACTTCCAGGGAGATTAAGCGTCTGCAGCAGGGTTGCTTGGAATTAGAGTGTCTCTTGGTGAGACAGACATGCCCTGTGGCTGTTCCACGCTGAGAATGTCTCTCAACAGCATAAATATTTCTACTAAGAAAAAAAGGAGTCTACATGGTGTTATCTTACTCCTCCAGAGGAAGACTTGAGAGCCCAGCAGACAGAGAGGTCGGCGTTGTATGACTTCCTCTCGATGCTCCTGGCGCAGGTGAGCTGCGACTGACTCAGACCGTCGCAGCTGCATCCAGGAAAAATGCACAGGGAACATTCTATAACACGAGACCATGGCTCAAGGCCCAGCTCCCATGGCGAATTTTGTACGGTGGCCACATAATCAGCTATCATTAGGAAGCAAGGCTTTCATCATGGGTTTCCGCCTTCTGAAACGCCAGGGGCAAGGCTTTGTCAGGAAGGCAGTGGAGTGACAGGAGTAAAGGAGAGGGCCACTGGGTTCCTTGAAACATCATAGGGTCTTAGGAAAAGCCACACAGCTTCCTATCCTGACCATGGCCCATGGAATTATGACTTGTTTATGGAAGAATGTTTTACAGTTTGCATATCAGTTACTTTCTCATTGCTGGGTCAAAATACCTGACAAAAAATCAGATTAAGTGATGAAGAGTTGATTTCAGCTCAAGGTTCCAGGTCACATCATGACAGGGAAGGCACAATGGCAGGAGCCCGAGGCAGCTACTCACATTTAGCATAATGAGGAAGCCAAGAGGGAAAAATGCTGCTGCTGAGTGAGCTGTCTCCTGTTTTATACCGCCCAGGATTCCAGCCCAGGGAATGGAGCTAGCATAGATAAGGTGAGTATTCCCACATCAATTAATAAGATGACCCCTCACAGCTGGTCTTGTCAAATTAGCAACTACTACCAACTGATATTATAATAATAACTTTATTTAATTAATTAAAATGATAAATTTTATAATAATATAAATCATAGCCAGGAACATTTTCATTAAAAAATCTGAAAAGGTACAGATAAGCAGAGGCAAAACAAATATTCTAAAATATATTTGCTATAGTTTATCTATGTTTTGAGTATATCCTCCAGTGATTCACGTGTTGAAATGCAGTCCCCATTGTGAGATATTAGAAGAGTAGAACTTAATCTGACTATGGTATTCAGAGGAAAAGACTTTGGAAGGTAAAGAAGACTAGAAGGAATCTCCATGACTGAAAACTAGCGGCATTATAAGAAAAGAGAGATCAGAGCAAGAATAAATGCAGCCCTTTGACTTTGGACCTCCAGAACTGTGAGCCAAACAAATCTTTTCATTAAAAACTCGTTTCAAGCTCTATGTGGTGGCATATGCCTTTAATCCCAGCACTCAGGAGGCAGAGGTAGGAGGATTGCTGTGAGTTCGAGTCCACCCTGAGACTCCATAGTGAATTCCAGGTCAGCCTGGGCTAGAGTGAGACCCTACCTCGAAAAACCAAAAAAAAAAAAAAAAAAAAAAAAAAAAAACCTCCAAGAAACCCTCTTTTCAGGGCTGGAGAGATGGCTTAGCAGTTAAGTGCTTGCCTGTGAAGCCTAAGGACCTTGGTTTGAGACTTGATTCCCCAGGACCCACGTAAGCCAAATGCACAAGGGGGCATACACGTCTGGAGTTCATTTGCATTGGCCACAGGCCCTGGCGCACCCATTCTCTCTCTCTGTCTCTTTCTTTCTGCCTCTTTCTCTCTCCGTCTGTCACTCTCAAATAAATAAATAAAAATGAACAACAACAACAAAAAACCCGCTTTTCGTTAAAACTCACCTAGTATATGGTATTGTATTCCTGGCATTTTTTTTATCTTACCCTCAATTCTGACATCATGAAGAATAGATAGCACATATGAATCTTAGGAGTTCAGACTTAGATCAGACATTATATGCTATTTAATCTAACCCCCTGCCTCAGACCTGGACTTCTGCTACCATGACATGTGTCAGCTATAATGGAATACTCAGAGGTTCAATGACCACACAGCTCTGACCATTATACAATAATGTCCCCACCTGAACATTTCTTATAGCCTTTGTTTCTGTGCAGTAGGAAAAGACATACAATTCCAACTCCAGGGATTTGGGAATTCAGTGTTAGATCAATTGAAAAGTGTTTTTCCTTATTGAACTCATGCTGGTAAACCCTATCCTTTGTTCAAGCGCACACTATAAATCTGATCCAGCTCCCTTAGCACAGCTCCATCTGGTACTTGAAAACAATGATTGCATCGCCTTTCGAAAATAAAAATGCTCATCTTCCTTCCTTCCCCTTTCTTTTTTTAATGTGAATTAAGAAAACTTCATCAGTTAATATAAGAAATGAACTATACCTTTCAATATCAGCACTGCCAAGGTAGTATAGATTATAAATTCAAGCAGGCCTATATTTTGTTTTCTTTTATGAAAGTTAAAAAATGAATTCATAAAAGGGGAGAGAACTACTTCTTGTATGCAGATTTCATAATTTCCCTAGTATGATTGAAAAAATTGGCTCCCTCTTCCATACTGTACCCTAACCACTGAAATGTTTATTATATGTCTGTTTTATCTCCTCAAACTTGACAATAAGAAACATAAAGCCTAACAAAGAAATCTAAACAAATTAAATGGAGCCTATTTTCTCTCCACATGTAAAATGGATTTAAGTTTTGCCTTAAGGAGGTCTTCAGCTTCATTATTATTAAAAACGTCAGGAATATTTTGCCTGCTGGGAGCACAGGCTTTCCTCCTACTTTTCAATCTTACTCCAAATCTCCTGTTGCATATTTTATGAATTCCAGCAACTCTTAGTTGTACTTTTTAACACCACAGACTCTGGAACTAGTGGTGGCCCTCTGCTAGATGGTTTTTGCACATGTAGTGCTGTTGGGAATTTACAGGAAGACAATGCAGTAAGAGAAACATGTGTGGAATGAAGGTACACATGCCTGATGTTGAGAAACATAGATTTATAGAGGGAGCAAATTCAGTTTCTCCTGGTTTAACTGTCGGTGGCGCAGACCATGGGTTACCTCATCATTCTCTCATTAGTACCTCCTTGCCAATTTTGTGATGTGTAAGACTGGAGTACACTGTTGAAATCTGGTGCCTGAAACTCTGTTTTCTCCTGTACATTGTCTACTAGGGCTGTGTGATTTTTTCAACTTACGTGCTGTGATTGCAGTGTGAATGATTGCCCTTGTTGCTAGAAAGTGTTAAGGGTGTCCATAAGAAAGTGGATCAAAGAAGTTCTAAGAAGTAGTTGCATTAGGAAATTTTGACATTTATGTGAGCATAAAGAGTTGTTTCTTTTATAATTCATTTCCCCAAAGTGAAGAGGGTGATTAGTATAGTTTGACTCTGAAATGTTCTCCTGAATGTCTGTTTCCTGGTTGGCGGTGCTGGTTTGGAAGGCTGATGGAGCATGGTCACTGGGAATGGAGGTGGGTCTTTTAGGGCTGCATTCTAAGCCTGTTTCCAGGCCTGATCTCTGCTTCCTGATTGGCCATGATGTGAAAACCTGCTGCCACAAACTGCCAGCCTTTCCCTCATGATGGTCTGAAATTCCCTAAAACTACACAAGGTCATTCTGGTGAGAGTTAAGAAGACCAGAACTCCGCCCCCCCCCCAAAAAAAATGTGGACAATAAAAATTATGGGCCTGGAGAGATGGCTTAGCAGTTAAGCGCTTGCCTTTGAAGCCTAAGAACCCCGGTTCGAGGCTCGATTCCCCAGGACCCATGTTAGCCAGATGCACAAGGGGGCGCACGTGTCTGGAGTCCGTTTGCAGTGGCTGGAAGCCCTGGTGCGCCCATTCTCTATCTCTCTCTCTCTGCCTCTTTCTCTGTCTGTGTTATGCCCAGTTCTCGGCATCCCCAGTGACCACCAAGGAGAACCAAACACATATGCAAGGGCAAGGAGCTTTATTTCGGGCTTAAGCTTGGTCTCTTGACTTCACCAATGCAGTGGATCCATACAAGAGCCCCGAGTAGTGGGAGGGTAAGGTTTTTATAGGGATTTGAACATAGAAGAAGCGGATGGGTACATGATTGGTTGATTTAAACAGTGAATACACTTGTATTCTTCTGATTGGCTTGGGATTTCGCAGGCAAAATTGGGGGCAGGACTGAGGCAGGAAGATTTTGGCGGGAGGGAGTTAGGTAATTAAGCAACCTCTGTTGTGAATGGCTAAACAAGCAGCAATAACATTTGTATGTACTTTGATTGGCCGAGACAGGGAGGTAGGAGGGGCAAGTCTCAGGTGTCCTGGACAGGGGTCACGGCAGCTGCCCTTTTGTTTAAGCTGAAACTTGTAACTTAGGCCTAACCAGGGCAGCACTCTACTGAAGCCTGTCATGGCATCATTCAGTTTCTGGGTCCTTCATCTGTCGCTCTCAAATAAATAAATTAAAAAAAATTATGTTCACTCTTCCCTCTCCTATTCTCTCCCCACCCATTTCTCCTCTCTCTAAGCCTCATTCTATCTTCCTGACCAGTACTACTGTTGCTTACTACAACTCATAAACAAATCTAATGATTCCAGAACTGCATATGAGAGAGAACATGTGGCCACGCTGCATTTGTTTTTCTGAGCCTGGAGAACAAGATGATAAGGCTGTTGCTGAAGATACTCCAGGCTGCTATCACAGGACATTGAGAAATCAAGCTAGAACTGAGATGGAAGCCAGCTCCCTGCTGGCTATCTGTCATAGCATTATGCAAGTTGCTGGGTGATAAAAGTCATCAACAGTGGGGGCTGGAGAGATGGCTTAGCAGTTAAGCGCTTGCCTGTGAAGCCTAAGGACCCCAGTTTGAGGCTTGATTCCCCAGGACCCACATTAGCCAGATGCACAAGGGGGCACACGTGTCTGGAGTTCCTTTGCAGTGGCTGGAGGCCCTGGCGCGCCCATTCTTTTTCCCTCTCTCTATCTGCCTCTTTCTCTCTCTATCTGTCACTCTCAAATAAATAAATAAAAATAACAAAAAATAAAGTCATCAGCAGTGTGAACAAGTAGTGGCTCTTATGGGGGTTTGGGAGAGAGGGGACAAAAGGGCCAATATGCAGTATGTCCATGTATCACAGTTCCCAATAAATATTATAAAAATTAAAAAAAATTGTCTACAAAGTTTGTCTACAAACTTTCATTTGTGCTATATCCTGGGAAAGAATCTGACTGTGTTTGGCCCAGTCAGATTATTTGTCTTGAAAACTTGAATGAATTAAAAAACAATGGATTAATTTGTTTGATGGACAAAAAATCCCAAAATGGCATGCCCTCTGCATTATGACATGATTGCTACTAGAGGCTTTAGCAGGAAGTATAGTGAGAATTCTGAGCCAAAGTGGAGCAGAACAAAATACAGCTTCAGTGCACAAGTGTTTTGAATGCTGTGGATGGGGTCAGTGTGGTTAACAAGACTGTAGTGTTAAAGAGGTTAGCATCATGAACTGGAAACTTGACACTGCACTGAGACAATAGGAAAGAAACCTTGAGGATGAGAGCACTCAGTGAAGGCACCAAGGTGTTAAAGTGCAAACAAACTGGAAGGCTCAGGAAACATTGTAGAAGAATGCATGGAAAGCTTGTCAGAGCAAGAGGATACAGGTGGGGTGTGCTTTGGGACAATATTCTCTGGTCATGAAAAGACCATCACACTTATCACTTCATGTCAGCTGTTGTTCCCTCCATAAGACCTGCGCAATATTGAGCCCATCAGCACTTTGCTATGAATGATGGAGTAGGGGGAAAAAAGACATCAAAACAGAAGAGCAACTACTTGGAAGAAGGAGTTCAATGGAATAGAAGTGGGCATGGGGAGGGGGGCAAAAGAAAGTAATGGGAGAGTATTGTGATCAAAGAACAGTATGTTCATGTGTGAAAATAGTCAATAAAAAGTTATGAAAACACTTGTTTTTTGAAAAAGATAACACCTGAGCCAGGGAGGTGGCTCAGCCGTTAAGGTGCTTAACCTGAAAAACCTAATGACCTGAGTTCAGTTCCCCAGCACCCACATAAAGCCAGGTGCACAAAATGACATATGCACCTGGAGTTCATTTGTAGTGGCCAGAGGCCCTGGTGCACTTATATTCTCTCTCTCTCTCTCTCTCTCTCTCTCTCTCTCTCTTTCTCTCTCTCTCTCTCTCTGCCTCTGCTTGAAAATAAAAAAAAAATTAAAAAGGATAACGCTTAAGAAGATAAGGCTGCAGAAGTGCCCTGCTTCTAGGCCACACAGGGAAACACTTCTCCATATTGAACCATACAGGCACTCAGAGGATACTGCAGACATGGTCTCAGGGGACTTGGCTAGGTCTTACGCTGGCAGTGGAACTGAACTGGTATCATTGAGATGGTGCTGGTTTTGCACGTGCGCAGAATGCCACAGTTATGGGATCATGTCAGTGTGTGCAGGGTTGAATTCCCTACATGGAGTGCCTTACTAAGCTGTGTGTGAAGTGACCAAGGTGAAGGCTGATGATATGTCTTGTCAAAATGAATTTGAATTTGACGAAGATTTCACCTCACCTCACTTGCTGTATCCTGAAACAGCCCTACTTAAAAGCTTTGGAGTAGATGCGGCCAATAAACCTCATGATCTCTCCAATCAATTTGAATTTTGGCCGCCCACAAATGAAGGACTATAGAGAGACTAATGCAGCTGTGAGAGGGTCAGAGCAGCAGGGTTGCAGGGTTAGAGACAGTGAAAGCTGCCACTCTTTAGAATACCTGCATCTCCTTTCCTACCTCCATGGGTCGCATTCCAGTTCCGTGCAGTATCTGAGGAAAGATGTTTGTTTTCTCATTTGGACTTTACTCTCCAGTGTAGTGCTCTGCCCATATGCATCCTGACCCTTTCTAGACAAACTTGTATAGAGCAACTTTTCCTCTCAGCCCACCCCACTCCTTTCTTTGCCCTCTTTCACCAGGTTCTACTTAAATATGAGCTTCCATGTTGTCAGAATCTACCACCAGGGGAAGCAACTTGGACCAACCCAAAGTGACTGCTGTGTATTTTGTTCCTCTTATGGAATAATCTCCTAGACAAGAAAATACTTTCTCAAATTCTAGAACTGAAGATGATACAGAGTCATACAAATTAATAACAATAATCGTAAAGTAAATATTCAATGAACATTTTTGTGTGTGCCAAACATAGTTCATGTTACTGTTAATGTGACATCTCAGTTTTGAAGCTTTCATTTCTATTTTAATAGAGTCAGACACTGCTAGGAATCCATTTATATCCTTTGCAAAGACAAATTATTACCCTGGGAATGGGATTCAGCACAACTAATTTCTGGTTAAAAATTACCTTTGAAAATCATGCATTTGTGAATTACTCATTAATAAATGAAAATTATTGAGTGCCTACTAAGTACCACAGGCATTGTTCAAGACCAGCCTGGTCTCTGGGGATTACCTCTCAATGAGGGAATACAGAGAATGCACAGGCAATCAAGTGACCTGATTCACCATGGTTACAACCTATGATGCCACTGCAAACATTGAACTAGCCAGTGTTGGACCATTGCTCCTGTGATAGGTTTTCATGAGTCTCTGGTCACAGGACTTGTCAACAGCTCACAACATAACCTTGTTTTACTGTACAGGGAGCTCATTGAGACACACTGCTGACTCATTAGCACTGAACTCAAGGTCAATAGAATCATGACTGTGATATCACATTTAATCTTCATATAAACTCCAACACTAGGACTCAGAGAATTGGTTTCCTTAACACTCCATCTAGTTCTTGAAGGACTGACATAAAGGTTTTTCCTACTCATGATAGGAGGGGTACCATTTTCATTTTCAGTTATTTTCTAGGCAAAGTCTGGAGGGAAAGTACTATGATATTTGTGTTTTGCTCAGTTTTTTCCCCCTGAAATGCTTATGGTCCACTAGAGTGAATTATGGTTGTCTGTCTTATTACATTTTTTATGCAAAAAAGTATTAATAGCAATGAAAGGGGACGCAATCACTCGCAGAAGCTCTCCTGTCCACAACAATGGAGGCATGACGGTATACCCTGAGAGTAGAAGGCCCAGTTCACTAGGAGTTCAAATGTCACAGTTTGTCACAACAGCCTTTTTACCAGCTGCTGTAGTCACAAGGAATGTACAAAAGGGCTGGTAGACTACTCACACCAATGGCAACACCCTTCATCATACCTTCAACACAAATACCAGGGGCAGTGTCACAATTATCACTATAGTCAGAGACTAATGGCTATCTCAAATGAAGACCCAAAGGAGAATAATGAACAAATTCATTAGCCTCACTTTTTTCTATTAAATACAGCTACTTAGTGAAGATAATATGCCCTAGTTAAAGCCCTAAATGGGTCTGGGGAAATGGCTTAGTGGTTAAGGCATTTGTCTGTGAAGCCTAATGACCCTGGTTTGATTCCCTAGGACCCACATCAGCCAGATGCACAAGGGGGCACATGCATCTGGAGCTCATTTGCAGTAGCTGGAGGCCCTGGTGCTCCCATTATCTCTTTATCTCTGCCTCTTCCCCCCTCTCTTTCAAATAAATAAATAAATAAATAAATAAATAAATAAATAAATAAAATAAAGGTATGAGTCACCATTCCTGCCTTAAAAAACCCTCAATGTCTATCATTTAATCAAAGCTTCCAAAAGTTGTATATTAACCTTATACATTTTATTATTTCACAGCAGGATCCTACTTAGATTGTATTTTTATAATTAAGCCAAACATGAGATGAATAAATTACCTTTCATAGCAGAAGTCAAAACACTAATTATTCGTTAATTTAATCAATGCTTCTTCCTTATCTTTTCAGCTCACTGAATGTTCTAGCTTTGTGTAAATGTTGGCCACTGTTCCATCTCTGGCTCCATCTTTCTGTAAGGCTCAGGCCAAAGTGAAGAGGATAATCTGTCGTTGAATAAAATCACTCAAGATAACTCATATTGCTTAGCCCAGGAATACAAAAGCAAAATACAGATGATGGATTGCATCTGTTCTCCTCGTTAGTACGAAGCATTTTAGCACTCTCCACACCCAAGCCCAGCTGATACCTCTTTCTACATTTTCCGAAGTGAAAGTTGCTTTCTCATTGTGAGGATTTCCTCTGAATCACACTCAATGCACCCACTATTGTGTGCATACTCACCATGGCCTCCACTCTTTCTGCAGATGCGTTTCTCTTCAGGTGTAAAGAAAGAAAATTCTCCTTAGATATGAATGGTAATAGTGGACAGTGTGTAGGGGTCACTGAGATCTTCATAAGCAGAAAGCATCATTCCCACAATGTTGAAGACTGGCTCCTTGTCAGACTTTCCTCTTGGTAATGATGGGGAATCTTCAAATAAAGCACTTCATCTGCTTTCACTCCAGTCAGATAAACTATTTAGGTATAATGCTCACAGTTGACTTCTTGCTAATGTGCAAACAGATGCAAAAGCCAGTGTCATTGGGTAGCAAACTATGCTGTGGATAACTTCAATAGTTTGATTTTAATCACCCTCTCTCACCAAGTCTATGACTAGAAGGATTCCCTATTGCTTTCCATAGAGACACAATATTGCAGGATTTCTGGGAAGCAGAAATCTTAGGATGCTATGAAATAGTTCTTATCTATAAACTTTCCCACTGGACTATATAAAAGTGTGTACAAGTGTATATCTCTTTTCTTCTTTTTCCATTTTAGAAGTAAACTATATAACTATTACAAAATAAAAACTTTCAGAACAAAGAAAAAATGGAAACATTTTCCTCTTTTCCCTTTTTCTTATTGTCGTGACATATAGCACGAGTCAGAGGTTATAACACAACTGTCCTGATTTCATTGCCAGAATTTCACTCTCAGAATTTATACTTCCTAACACACTGAGATGCTAATATTATCCCCTCGTAGGTATCACCTTAGCATGCTGAGCCATTGAGATGTTTGTTCTCCCTCTAATTTTTAGAAGTTCCCATAGCAGTTCATTGTCATAGGCACAGCCTCACAATGTGCTCATTGTTCAAATACCCATCTTCTGAGGTAACATTTTGAAGGTCTCATTGAATTTGACTTGCATTTCCCCGAGGAGTTATTGATTGGTGCACAGTGCCATATCCCAGCTGCTGCAGCTCACTTAAATTTCCTCAAGTTTTGCTTCTTATGGTGCAGACCCATTATGAGCGCTCACTGTGAGCTGAAAAGAACTAGAATGGATGGGCAAGAATTTAGAACTTTTAGGTTAGTAAACTTACCACATTGCTCACCATCCTCATACATTAATGTTAGAACATTTTTATCATCCCAGTAGGGTTGTTAATGCCTATTTACCTCTTCCTCTCTCACACTCATTCTCCAGGGACACTTATCTACTTCCATTCTCTATACCTCTGCTTTTGCTGGAAGTTCCATAAACACGAGATCCTATGACGTCAGGTATTTCCATTGAGTACAATGTTTGAGGTTCCTTCATGTCATAACATGTATTCTTAATTCATTCCTCTTATTGGTGAATGGTATTCCTTTGTGCAAATATACTATATCACATGCCTCGAGTCGCCTGTTGATGAATATTTACACAAATGTACTGCAAACATGAAAAGTGTTCAGTTTGATAGTTTTTTCAAATACATACACCTGTGAAACTATCACTGCAATAAAAACTAGAATATTTCTTTCACTCCAAACACTTCATCATTCTGTTTATTTTATTTGTTACTGTGCAGCCTCAGGTAACCACTGATTTGAATTCTTCCATGAGAGTTTACTTTTCATGTTTTAGAATTTATATCAGTTGAATTATAGAACCTATACGTATTGTTTTGGTCTGGCTTCATTCACTTAGTATAATGATTTTGCCATCCATGTTGTATCCTATATAAATGTCTCATTCTTTTCTAGGTTGTTGAGTAACATTTTATTAATAGCTCATATTTCATTTTGTTTATCTATTCATCTATTGAAGAACATTTTGTTTCCAGTCACTTGGTATTACAAATGAAGCTGCTTTCAACATCCATGCACATATGGTCATATGAATCCATGTGTACTTCTTTCCTCTTAACTTCTTAGGAATGGAATGTCTACTTATTGGCTAGGTATAAGAAATGGCCACAGTGGTTGCCCTGTTTTCTGTTTATTAGCAGTGCAGGAGAGTTTCCTTTCTTCTAGGTCATACCTACCTCATTAAGATAAGTCTTTCTTTTGTCACTCTAATACGTATAAAACAAGACGGTATTGTGGCCTTAATTTTCATTTTTTAGCTATAATAAAGTTGGGTATCTTCTCATGCATATTTGTTATCTGTTTAGCTTTGTAGGAAAGTAACTGTTCAAACCTTTTGAACATTTAAAATCTAAATTAAAAAAACTAACTTATTTTCTGAACATTTGACTTATAAAATTGTGTGGCATTATATGCAAATGATGTTTATGATGGTTAATTTCAGGTTGTCAAGTTGACATGATTCAAACTCACCATGGCAATGAATTTCTTGGCATGTCTACTTAGGATTGTTTTAGATCAGGTTAATTGAGGTGGGAAGAACAAATCTATCTGTGGGTGACACCATTCTATGGCGTGGGGTTGTGGGCTGTATTAAAAGGAGAGAGCAAGCTAACTAGGCACGCTCAGCATTCTCTGCTTCCTCACTGCAGATTAAATGTGGCCAGCTGCTTCAGGCTCCTGCTGCCATATCTTCCCCACCATGATGGACTGTAAACTTGAGCTGTAATCTGGAACTCTTCCTTCCCTGAATTTGCTTCTTGTCAGAAGGTTACCATAAGAAATAATACTACGTGCGTGTTTGTGTGTGAATGCAGGTATATGTGTGCCATGATGCACATGTGTAGGGTGCAAGACACCCTCAAATGTTGATAGTAAGTGTCCTTACTTTCAGCCTTGTTTTGAGGCAAGGTCTCTCTCATGTCTCTGTATATGTCAGGCTAACTTACCTATGAGCTTTGGGAGTTTTGTCTGCCTCTCTTCTCACCATAGGCACATTGTGCTTACAACTGCTTACTTTATGTGCTCAGTTTCATATGGACACTGGGAGTCTGGACTTGGGGTGTCAGGCTTGTGTAGCAAGTGTTTTACCCATGGGACCGTTTCCTCAGCCTTGAATATTATGAGAAATCTTTAAAAATTCTTGTTGTTATAAATCCTTTGTCAGACATACACTTTGCAATTTTTCCTAGTCTGTAATTATCGTTCCATAAATAAAATTGGAGCAGCTATATTGATATCAGACAAAATGGATTTTGGAACACATAATATATAAAGCATAAACAAGTTATTTTCATAATGCTACTAGGATCAACTTATCAGGTGAACATAGTAATTATAAATACTTTTGTGGCTAACACCAAAGATTCAAAATACATGAAACACAACAAGTAGAATTGTAAGGACAAATAGGAAAAACCATGGTATAGAGACATGAGTACTGTTAACCTACTTCATGAATCAGATCAACAGAGAACAATCAACTCAATATATATCAAAGTACACATTATTTTCAATTGTACATTTACCAGTATGGACTACATTATAGCCTATAAAATAAGTATCAATCAACTTAAAAGTATTAGAAATATTCACAGACTTTTTTTATGCCTCTGCAACATTGTGCATTAAAGCGTGACTTGGAACATCATCAACTCTCAGAGCTGTTCTGTCCACATGATGTATACGTGTGATGTTCAGCCAATAGAAAATCGGGCATGTAGCCACAATGTTCTAAGGGCATCCAAATCATAGCCACCTTAAGCTTAATCACACTTAAAAACCTATCATAGCCTTAAAAATTCTAGAACTTTAGCTATTTTAACTATGTTTTTCAGAAGTGGAATGGAATGTGACATGTTTATTTTTTTTGAATTCCAATATATGAGAAAAAAGATCCTTAAGAAGAGTTAGAAAATGAAGGTAGGTTTTGAAGTTTGTATTTTGAAAAATAATGTATTTAGTAGAAATTGCTACTAAAAGTAACTTTTAACAGTGCACTGTAGGCCATATGTAGTCGAAAAGTGCAATGTTATTTGCTAAAGAGCTTCTTTCATTTATGTTAAGACATATGTATCATAAAATATGCCATCTCATCATGATTTTATATAAGAAACGAATATAAGTCCTTCAGAAGCACTTTCCCTTTCATGATGGAACTTGGATCATGCCTCCTGGTTTCTTGAAGAAATTTCTGCTACTATATAAATAACTACTGTTCTCACTTAGTTCCAGGGCCCCATATTACTCTCTTATCTCTTCATTTATCTCAATATATGAATACCAGCTCTTCTTTTTCAACTGAGCTAATATGTCTATGCTAAATCACTGAAAAAACTTTCACAAGGCAGGAATAATTAGAAGTATACAAAATTGCAATATTTAGTTTACATGAAAAGCTGAATTACTGTACAATCTGTCATGCAATGGAGGTGCACAGATTCTGTGTTTGGAGAAAGAAGCTCATCTTCTCACTCTGGTCATCAAGAATTATGAGCAGATTGTGATCCTTGCATTGGCAACTGAGGATTTGTTATTAATAGAGGAAACATTGAACAGAATAAAGAAAGTATGTCTGAAAGACCAGCAAACCTGAACTTAAATATCAAGTCTGATAATTACCAGAAAAGAGGTGAACATATCTGCATTCTCACTTAAAATAGAATTAAGAATCTCTCTGTCCTGGTTTTGTTTTAAGATGCATAAAGATAAAGCACCAATATGAAAGTGTGCTCAGAAAATTGTAGTCTTCTTGTAAAATGTTTATTGTCCTAATTATATTAATAATGGTAAATAATATAGAGATTTTATACTCATAGAGATGCATATATATATATAGCGCTTTACAAATCAGTTAAAACATCTATAAACTTCTATTAATAGTCTCTTATTTAAAACATGGGGACACTCATCCTTGAATTGACTGCACACAACATTAGAACATGCACACTGTATTAATATTAGGGAAATGTGTTAATGGGAATCTCATAGTCTAATAGTTGTACTAGGAAAAATTCAAATTGGAGTTTTAGGCAATGGTTGTTGATGACATTATTTGGAGGAGAGGAGGAAGATGATCAGGAGAGAAGGGAGAAGCGACCGGTGGTCCTCTGGCTGACCCCGCGGGCTTCTTAGACCCATCAAAGTCATTCATCATGTTCTCTCCATGTTGCATTCTCATAAGTGGTGGGGCACAATGACCCTCAGGATGGTGGAGTCAACAGATGGAAGGACTCCAAGACTGTGTTATCTACCACAGGGAGGAGGCAGCCACCAACCAAAAACACAGTCATTGGGTGGCTTCATAAGCAAATGATATTGCTGCTGAGTTTGACCATTGTAGTAGGTGGACTGGACCACCACCCACAGCCTGGTGTTGTGTTTAGTGCTTTGATCTCCTTAATAAATAGATGATGAAAAAGGTTGCTGGATACCAGACTTCTATGCTTTACTAAATATGACTGATAATTCATTCAGTAACTTTGCCCTAATCATGTCTATCTAGCCTCCTCTTCCAATGACTTGAGAATTATCTGACTCAGGATTTATAATTTGTATCACTGTCACTCGGAAGGTCAATTGCTCTTCCCAAGTATACTCATCCTTCGAGGTCTGGATTATTTCCCATCCTGTATGAAGTCATCCTTAAGGCTCTGGCATTAGGAACTTGGTCCTTCCTATTAGTCTCTATGGTGCTGAGAGCCTGTTAACGTATAAAGCAGTCCCTGTTCATTTTTGATCTGCGTTTTGACCTACGTTTAAAATATTTATCACTTACTGGATTTTAAAAAATCATCTAGTCATTCATTCAATGCATATTTAAACACACTGACCTTGGGGTTGTGCAGGCCATTAAGTGTAGAGAGATTAACAGGTACACTATGGCTCTCTGTGTTCATACAACCACAAATGTATGATCAAATAATGGCCCCAAATTTAATAAATATCATGATAAAGATCTGCAACTACGGGTTTGGAAGCATAGGAAAAAGATGGAGCAGGTTTTGCAAAGAAAATAGGATTTGAAATGGGTCTCAATCAGACCTGTGTTCACTTTTTGTCCTGTGTGTCTGACCTGTATGGGGTGCCTTGTGTTCCTTGTCTCATAAAATCTGTATACTTATGCTGTGAGGTCATGGAGCCCATTTGACATAAAAGAAATAAAGGCACAGAAAATTAGTTTAATACATTCAAAATCACATGGTGAGTGCAATCCTTGCATGTGCAGAGTTCTGACCATGTCTAATTTCTAAGCCCTCAAGGCTTCCCCGGAAGGGCTGAGGAGCTTCTCACCGAGAGCAGAAGTGAAGTTAGTGTGCAAAGGGAGCAGAGCGATGAACTTGTGTGTCACTGAGGAAATGGGGTTGCAAGGACATGATGAGAGTCAGGGCAGGATCCTGAGGGGGACTGAAATGATGTCAGGGGCTGGAGAGATGGCTTAGTGGTTAAGCACTTGCCTGTGAAGCCTGAGGACCCTGGTTTGAGGCTCGATTCCCCAGGACCCACGTGAGCCAGATGCACAAGGGCGCGTACGTGTCTGGAGTTCGTTTGCAGTGGCTGGAGGCCCTGGCGAACCCATTTTCTCTCTCCCTCTCTCTCTCTCTGTCTGCCTCTTTCTCTCTCTCTCTCTCTCTCTGTTACTCTCAAATAAATAAATAAAAATAAATTAAAAAGTTTAAAAAATTAAAAAAAAAGAAAAAAAAGAAATGATGTCAGAAGATCCTGACACTACTGCCAGGAATGGGATTTAACTTGTAAGGCAGTGGGCGGGGGTGGGGGTGGGGAGAGGGGTGCTATAGTGCTCTCCTTAGGAAGGGCTTTCCTAAAAATGTGCAGTAATTATTTACCAGGCATTTACCAGGATCTGGGCAGCCTTCTATATGGACACCTTGTCATCACTACTCTGTCACCATGAGACCTCACTACTGTTGCCGGGAGGTCAGGAAGGAGAAAACATAGGTACAAAAATGTCAATCAGTTTGACTAGAGCTACTCCAAGAAAGTGACCAGGGTAACAGCAGCGGTCTACCTGTGAGTCCAAGTTCTTAGCCATCCTCTTCCAGAAGGCCCCTCACTTTTTGTGAGTTAGAAAAAGCTTCTGCTTGAAAGAGTGCAGGAAATAAGAATAAAAGCAAGGACAAACGGAGGAGGTGGATTTATAGACAGGGTAACAGACAGCGAAGGTCAACAACGGCAGTGGGGGTGAGAAGAGATTATGACTAACTGGTAACAGAGCACTACACTCTTGCCTCATGACACTGGTTTTCATATCTGTATTTCTAAAAGCGGAGCTGCAAAAATTGGTTGTCTCTATTTCCCCATAACATCCCCACTGTGGTTCCAAATATAGTTTCCAGACCCAGTAGCCCCTTCACAAGTAAAACACATTCCTCCTTCCTTGTACTGACCACCAAATTACATTTTTATTCTGGATGGGCTTATCATGATTCATAAAGATGTTCATTATGTATGTGGAAGATCTTCCTCATCATCCCTGCTGGGAGAAGATGCCTGGATGCCAACCCTCAGGGAAAAGCAGGTTCTTACTTTGGACAATTCCTGATCATCTGAAGTGAGTTTCAATTACTCTGTTTTGTGCCTCTAGATACCTCTGCCTGTCCTCGGGGAGGCATCATGTGTTTGTAGAGGCCTTGTGGCAGCACCAGACCTGCCCAAGCATAACATTGTCTGCTGCTGGATTCTGACTCCATTATGACATCCCCTATGTCTCCAATATAATGCATAAATACCTATTTGCAGGATCCCAGGGAACCTTATTCAGTGCTGGAGCCTACTGTAATAAAAAAATGTAATCATGATTTAGTCAGCAGTTTATCTTTTCTTGCTCTGCTGATTTGAGATAAACAAACATATTGTACTTCTTAGCACATTCTGTTTCATTTCTACAAACATGTCTGAATCTAGTATCCTCCCACCCCACAAACATTCTCCACTGTGTGGGATATGATATGAGGGACATATTTCATATTTCATTGGTTAGCACCCTAGGATGCCTTAGACAGTAATAAAACCACAGGAAAAAAAAAAAAAGATGCTATCTGGGATGTGGACAGGAAGTGCTAAGGCAAAGCACACTTATGTGTCAGGCTTAAGGTCCACATGTATGTGTACTATACAGGGCATTTAACATGAGGTGATATCCAGCTCTGTTCTTCTCACTCCTTGAGACTATGATGAACCTGGGTTAGGTCACAGCAGAAGTCTCAATTTGCAAACAGGCACTAATGGTTCCAGATCTTGGGGTCTGTAGCACATAGCTTCAGGTCGCTGAGATGAACTTCCTGACCAGGCACAGTTATGGAAAAAAGGATATTTATTGAAGTATATAGATCCAGGGGAAGTTCTATAAAGGTAGAAGAAGTTGGCCCACTCTTAAAGGACCAGCAGAAAGAGAAAAAGCCAAAACCCAAAGGCAAAACCACACAGCACACAGCAGGAACTCCAGGAGGAACTCAAGAACTTTTCATATCTTTAGACTGGAATGTCAAACCCACCACCACACCTTTCGGTTGGACTGCCCAGTGACACCTCCTCCAGCCAGGTGGCTGGAAATCCAAGAAGTTTTAATGAACTCCTAAATCTATTTAAACTACCACAGGGTCAAATACCCAACTCAGCTTTGAATTTGTTGAAGTATGGCTATGACCTCTTTGCAAGTAAAAATAAACCAGATATATTTTAAATAGAAAAAGAAAGTTATTTAAAGAAAATGTTAGGTATCCTGACATGGGTTTGAGTTATAGAAATACATGCATCTGTTGACACTCATTAAATGTCACTCTTAAAACTTGTGCATCTCCCTATGTGAAAACTTTACCTCAACAAAGTAAACTACAGTTGAAATCTACCTCATGATATGTATACCAGACAGTGTAAGAGTGTCACTGTAATCATGTTTGAAGCTCAAGTCAAAACGCATGAAAAAATAAAGACAACTTTATGGGTAATAGATAAATAGACATGTGCTACAAAAAATTCATCCAAATGCCAATCCCAGGCTCTACACTGTACATTTTTTTCAATGTTTATATGTTCTGCATAAGAAAATTTTGGAGCAGAACCTCAAGAACCAGGCTGTATTCCCATAATAGCAGAGCTGGGAGACCACAGGATGTTCTCACTTAGTCATGTTTATCTTCCTCTCTGACATGTGAGTATCTTTTCTTTTCCTGCACAGCAGCTCTCCCATGGCTGCCAAGATCATACCAGGTTTACATATTATGACTTGTACCAAGAAAGACTGGCCTAATGTTTCTCTTGCTTCCTAGTTCAAAGTCCTAGGGGCAAATATTCATTGGCCAAGCATTTATGGACCAATCAAATGTGGACAGAAGGACAAGGAATCCTGAACAAATTGTGCCTGCTTAGAAAACATATAAATAACTTAGATGGAGGAGTGTGGAGAGATAAAGTGTTCAACAAGCATAGGAATGTACTGAACAATAAATGTCAATTAGAACTACATATAAAAGAAGGGCCCTATGTTATTCATATAGTTGAGTTTATCTCTAAATATAAAAAGAGGAACAGGCTGCATTTGCATAATATCATTAACAATGTTTTCTTCTAACCTAACTGTTCTATGCCTCATTTTGTTTAAATCCTACTTACTCCCTTTATGCATCACCCCCCTGAAGTGTTTTGTTATCCACTGATGAAAAATGTGATTGGCCGTGACATTGTGTAATCACATATTTGTCTGTAGAGTGCATCTCCTCTTATACATTGCAATCTCCATAAGTATCATCATAAAAACTATTGTTTCTAGCTTTAATAACCAACAGTTCACTCTGTTCTACCCCTTGCAACTTTTTAAATCTAGTCCCACATACACTCTAAGAAATTAAATATTTGGGAAGAAATTTTGGAAAGACAAGGTGTCATATCACTTATCCCAAGTATGTTGAATATACAACACGCAGAAAATATGACTGGCAGGTGACTGAAATTATTCTGACACATAAATGAGGTTCAGGGCTTTCAGTGATAAGCTACTGAAAGATCTCAAGATGAAAGATCAAATACAAAATATTTGCAAAGTATGTGTCTGTGCTTTATGCTACAAAAAAACAATGGACTGAGGAGAGGTACAATTATCCCATTTTGAAAGTCTCAAAAAATAGAAAAAAAATAAAAAGAAGAGAGGTAGTCTTCTTAGAGGTCATGGAAGTCTATGCTTAGTAGATTTCCAAATCTGAAGTTGTCAACTAAAGTTCTAAGGTTTGGTTCACATTAACTGAACGGTGATAAATTTAAATTTGTAAAAAGTAAGAATTAGTTTGGATGTGAATTATGCGATTCATATGTTGTAAATTAAAGTCAGAATACTGGTTAACAAAGCATTATCAGGAAACATTTCACCAAGAACCCTTCCTTAGTGAGTAGATCTTGAAAGTTTTCATGTTAGGACATAAGTGTTCCCAGGGTGACTGGACCAGCTTATCTGTGAACATAAAAGGAGTGTGTCCTTTATGTGGGTTTTCTATGTGGCCATGCTGTTGTGGAATTGAAACACCTGTGCATGGTGTTTCTATAAGGTTTCAGTAGTCCTTTACAGATTTAAAGTCCACCCTCATGTAATTCCAGGGGATAGCCAGGTTTCAAGCCTGGGCCTTGATTGAGAGCCCTCTGAGGCGTGGGTGGGGCTAGAAATCAATATCCTGAGTTTCTATTATGCCTGACAACTACTCACCATTGATCTGAATTGGACAAGATCTAAATCACAGAGTCTTAGTTATTATTTAAAGATACAGATATGACCATAAGACAAAAAGTATAAGGGAGAAAGTCCCTCCTAGAGAGCATTTAGTTTCTTCAGGATAATGTGTTGTAAGGACTAGAGGCAGGGAGATCAAAGATGCATGGAACCTGGTGATTTTGGTTGTGACCACTATAAAATTTATGATTTCTTTACCTTTTTTTTTTTACTGTTTTAATTGGAAAGTCGCCCAGATATATTCAAATAAATTATTTTTTTTCTTGTTTCTGATAATGGCTGATTGTTTTGTGAGCTTCCCCCCAAGAATCCTCCACTTTTATCCACCATCAGCATTACCTTGTTAGGAGAATATTTTTGGAAGAAATTAGATTCAACATATGCGTAAACCAGTATGTTTAGTTTGTGGCTATGCAGATACAATGAACTTCTATAGCAACATGAGTTGAAAGAGGTTATTCTTTTCCTATTTCCAACCAGTTAGGATTATTGTGGTTGAATACTTCCTCCTATAAACTTATTTAAAGTTAATAAAATATGACACTAAAGTATATTTTGTGGAAGTAGAATTCTTGAGGGAATTGGTAAAAGAAAGTTAGGCACATAGCATTTTGAAGGTATCGTGTTACCTTAGCCAATAATATTATTATTACATATGAAATGGAATATTGCTAAGAGGTACTATATGATGAGGTTGGAGGAACATAGAACTGGGACTTAGCACCTCCATTACTAATGTTGCTCCTGTAGTTGGTGAGTCACCACCTCTCTGAACTTACTTTTCCTAGTCTATAACGTGAAAATAACAGTCATTGCTTTGACATCGGACTATATGCTGAATGCAGTGTGCTTTGGAAATGATGAATCATGAGTGAGAGAGTATAAAATGGGCTTGGAATAAGTAGGTCATCCTGAAAAGTATGTAACACTATGCAAGGAGATTTGCTCTTCTCAGCACAAATGTTGCCATGGAAGTGTTTCCAAGATTTTGTAAACAAAAACCCAAATTTAATTGAATGGGAGATGTACAATATTTTCTCCTCACCTTTAGTTTGGCTTTCAGTTATCTTGGATTTGTTATGTTGGTCCAAAAATATTAAATGGAAAATTCCAGAAGTAATTGTAAGTTTAAAATAATTTTTAAAATAATCATTATTGGGGGCTGGAGAGACGGCTCAGCAGTTAAAGGTGCTTATTTGCAAAGCCTGATGGCCCAGGTTTGATTCCCTAGTGTCCATGTAAAACTAGATGTACAAAGTGGAACAGGCCTCTAGAGTTCATTTGCAGTGTCAAGGAGGCGCTGGTACACCCATGTTCACTCTTTGCCTCTTTGTCTCTCTCTCTTTCTCTCCCAAATAAATAAATAAATAAATACATAAATAAATAAATCATAAAGGTAAAATAGCATAGTAATTGTTAAAATTACTTACTTCACTATTCTTATTAAGCTTTTACTGTGTCTAATTTATAGATTAAATTTTATCAGAGATTTATATGTACAGGAAGATGTACATAGAAAGTGTGGCAATATCTGTACTTTCAGGTATCTGTGGAATGTGTTGTCACTCACTCCTCATGAACAAGGGCAACAAGGATGTAAGCTAACTTATTTTTCCTTTGGATTAATTATACTGAAAATAAAAATGGAGTTTATAACTAAAATAAAGCAAGACTATTTCTGCAAGAACAAGTTGTTTCTTGCAGTGACTTGGGATGGATCTCCAGGGCAAGGAGACTGGGATCTGTGAGAAAGTCATAGCCAAATGAGAAAAGACCTGCTTTGAGCTGCTGTTTGCAAAAGGTCCAGTGAGTCGATAACCCAGAGACCAAGGTCCAGGCTAAAGCCCCAGATCTTAGTCACAGTGGTGACAGACAGTCCTTCCCACGTCAGGTCAAATAGCTTCTATTATCCACAATTCATAGATAGAAGACTGGAGGCTCAGGAGATGTCACTAAGTGCTAAAGAAAGGAACTGGAATTTGAACTGGATTCTACTTGGGGAACTTAAAGCTCACATTCTTTTTGATCTTTTGCACTTACCCAGAATATTTCCCTTAGTGGAGTCAGCTGTCCTGCTGGGGTCCTGCTTCTCCTTTCCCACCTATGCTTAATGAAGGCAGCTTCTTTACCTGACCCCATGTTCAGAAAAGCACCCATAGGTCTTTAATGTCTAGAAGATTCCTGGAAGGTCTCATGGACTTAACAAAGAAGTGGAAGTCAATATATAAAGCACTAAATCATAAAATTTATTTTTTATTATTTAAATAGTTTTATTTAGTTATTTGCATATATATGTGTATAAGTATGTATATATGGATGGATGATATGCATGCCATGGGGTGTGTGTAGATCAGATGGTAACTTTGGGGTGTCTGTGCTCTTCTTCTACCTTTATGAGGGAGGGTCCCTTGCTGCTGCAAAGAAATGCCAGTTTAGCTGGCTCTTGAGTTTTCTGGTTCTCCCTCTTATTATTGTAGGCATCCCAGATTCACAGATCCATGTGCCACTTTGCATTTGGCTTTATGTGGGTGCTGGGAATCTAATTTGCGTCGGTAGGCTTTGCCAGAAAGTGCCTTTAATTGTTGAGCTATATCCTCTTTTCCTATTATTATTATTTTTAACAAATGGTGATTTTTTTTCCTCCCAAAGTAATTACATGTTTGCAAAGGAAATTCTCATGCCACAGTTTTGGTCCATATTTATTTGTCTCTTTTTATTATTTATTTGTGTGCGCATGTGGGGGTCCCTGGATCCTTGGGGTCACAGTTCCCCAAAGGCGTCCAGCTAACCATGGAGGGTGAGTTGCATGAAATAACCACTTTCGGGAGGCAGCCTCTGTGAACAGCTCATATATTTGTCAAGGAAATGAGTTTATAGGCAGTTGAGAGTGGGAAGAGGGTCCTAAGGGGATTGGTGGGTTCAAAGGCTGCTAGCAGATGCCTAGGGCGTTCATTCCAGCACGTAGGGAGAGAGTCAGGTGATCTATGTAGTGGTGGTGTGAAGAGGGTAATGGGAGGATGGGCTGTGTGAAGGCTACTGGCTGCTAAGGAGTTTCCTAGGCAACTGGCCAAGGGTCACAGGGCTATGGGCAAAGCCTAAGTTCAGGTGTACCAGGCTTGGAGAGGGAGTGGCCTCCTGTAGCCCGGGGATCCTTAACCATGCCTGGCAGCTCAGGCTTGTCTCCTGAGGCTCCAGCCTGTGCCTGGCAGTGCCTGACATGTGTGTGTACAATGTGTGTGTATGGACACACACGTGCCATGGGCAGAGGACAACTTTGGGGGAAATTCTCCTTTCCTTCCACTTTCTTTTGAGATAGGGTCTCTCTGCTTGTGAGCATCTGACTTCTGGATCTATCTATTGCCAAAGGGGCATTGGGATTACAGACTCTTGTGCCACTTTGTGTTTGGCTTTACTGGAACTGGAAAGGATTGAATCGGGGTTGGTAAACGTGCAAGCAAGTGCGTTTAACTGCAGAGCCATCTCCTCAGCACCCCGCCACCTGTGTGTGTGTGTGTGTGTGTGTGTGTGTGTGTGTATAGTGCTTCATGACTCCTCAGGCAATATGAAAAACTTTATTTATTTAAATAATGTTTCACTTAACATGTTCAAAAGTCTTCCTGGTGACCTTTTCCCATATCACCAAAAGGCCATGAAACTCTGGTGTGGTTATAAGAATAAATTTATCTCAAATAGCTTATTGTTTTTCCCTTTGCAGTGATTTCACTTGAAAAACAATCTTCCTTATCCTTTTGATGTCATTCCCTAGGAGAATTACGCTTCACTTGAGCCAGGTAGAAGAGGTTTGTTATGTTTTGTCACTATAATCTCCCTATTCAGGTGAAATTAGCTTCTCCCACAATGAAAGGCTTTTCAAACAAAAACTCTCTGATGTATTTCCTGAAGTTCACAAGGTGGATGATGGGAATGTTATTGGATATTATAATTATGAGTGAAATATTCCTTTCTTCGGACAGCTCAGCCAAGGGGCGTCTCTACAGGGACATGCTTTCTGAATTATTCTGTGATCAGATTTGACCTTGCTCACTCAAGCTCTGACCTCAGCATGAGCTGGTTTTCTGAGTCATTCCACACTTAGCCTGACTCACTGAGGAGGGCAGCTCCCCACAGGGTAGAAATGGACTTTGGCAAGGTCCTGGAAACAGTATTTTTTTCCCCCACAGCTCTAATTAAATTAAATTCAGTATTCTGGGAGAAAGTAAGAATGTCGTGTGTCCAGGTATGCTGGACAAAGTTATTTTAACCATTTCAGATTAATATATAATGGTGAAGTTATAATATTAGTTATAGTTTAGATAACATTAGAAGTGCTCTGTATCTCATTTAATCACTACAATAGCCTGTTTAGGTAGATTTCCTTAGCATTCCCATTTTTGTTTCTCTCTCACACTTTGGATAAGGCAGCTGATAAGAATTGCTAAAGTTATTTGACCAAAGTCACCTGGACAAGGAGTTTAAGTTATTGCTATTGAAAGTACACACACACACACACACACACACACACACACACACACACCTATGTTTGTTCTAGTCTCCAGTGAGTATCATGAGTTTATACTAGTATCACCAATTCCATTCCCTCAACAAAGAACAGCTCTGTCTTCCCTTTCCATATCCATTGTTCTGACATGCACAGATTTCATGTAAACGCACTGGTGTATATAATGCCCAGGGCCTGCTCATAGCAGTGGGCTCGCCACATGTGCCTCATAGGAATTAGAGAAAGGTGCCCTTCCTTCGAGGTCCACAGTTTGGCCGGTGGAGCGTGTCTGCACTCAGCTTCTACCCGCCCTCAGCTAGAATAGAACACAGGAGGTACTGAAGAGTCAGCTTTAAAAAAGTAGAAAATTACTTATGCCCAAGGTCATGTCTCATAGAAAAACAACATTGAAATACATAAAGAACTTGTGACTAATGTATTTTTTCCTGGGGGACTTTTTCATACCTAATAGAGTAGCTTAATGAAAAGTGTCACCAAAGGTTTTCATCTTGGATGGGAAAATCAATGCAACCCAGAGAGTTTCCAATAACAGCAATTATCTCTCATTTGGACATAACTGAAAATGATTTGACTGACTATTATGATTATTTCTTTTAACCTGATACCTGACCATGTTACCCTAAGCTCCGAATAAGACACACAATGAAATAGCCTATGTCTATTTTCCAGAAATTTGGCTACCAGTCTGGAAGAAGCTAATGTATCTGTAACACAGAGAACGTAGCTCAACATGACATTGGCAGGGAGGACTGTGTCTCACTTCTATATACAGGGACAGTCAAGGTAACTGGAAGATTTAGGAGCACTAATGCACTAAATCCTCCTCTGCTGAGAATTTTCATTCAGTTGTCTTTGAAGGGAGGCAAATGGGTGCATACTCAGCCTGTCAGGTGATCCCCCCCCCCCCAGGACTCAGTGGAATTTAAATCCACCAGAGATAAGCCAGTTATATTTGACTCAGTGCTAAAAGTGGCAGCAACCTATAGCCCTGGAGAAAATGTCACATACCTTTTCAACTGGTGTTTTGTACAGACAACAGAAAGGTGATGATGGGCAGCGCATCTTCTGCAGGGATGATTGTAGACCTAGTGGGTAGTCACCTCTCCTCTTTGAGGGCTATACATCATACCAACATTCTCGTGATATAAAACCCTAGATGACCGTGACAACTGCCCAGACATAGAGCACTCTTTTGTAGCCTTCCAATGGGGTTAGAAAGGAAAGAACTCGGAACTATGAGATCTCTCATCCCCTGAGCCAGGTGACATCTGAAAACTGCCTTAGAGGGGCTTTGAAGACACACATCCAGAGAAAGGCAGAAACAATGTTGTTTTCTCTGAGCTGTGCTTTCACAGTTTGAAACATTCTTTATAAAAACATGTTTTTCCATCTTTCCCTTCCATTTTCATTTCCTCCCTTCCTTCCCCTCCTCCCTTCTCCTCTCTCTGTTTCTTTCAGGTGTCATGACACATGTATGGAGGAGGTCAGGGAAAACTTCAAGGTGTCTACAGACTACCTTCTTTGAGAGAGGTTCTCTTGCTACTGCACATGAACTGCCAGACTGCAAAGGAATTCAAGACCTGCTGGCCTGTGAGCGTCAACTTCTCCTACCCGTTGTGGTAGACATGTTGGGTTCACAGATGCATGTGCCACTGTACATCTGGCTTTCACATGGGTGTTGGGAATTGAAACAATGTTGGCAGGCTTTGCAAGTGAGTACTTTTAACCACTGAGCCATCTCCCCAGTCCCAAGTTTTGAAATTTTCAATGTAAAACAGATGGCATGTATACATTTAGAGACATACTGTATTAAATAGAATTCAGCGTGGGTGGATAACCAATAGCTTTCTGATTAATTAAGAGATCTGTTCAGTGGAAAGGTATCCATATCTGGAACCGAGAACCAGGTCAGAATCCTGTGGAGACGAAGCTCTCCAGTGTCAAGCTCCCACTAGTCTTTGGCTAAAAGAGGAACTATATCCATCAAATTCTCCCTAAATTAATAATGCTTATCCAATTTAACCTATGCTGACTTTACTCTCTATTGGAGAACCTGTTTTTCTTCTTCAGAACATAGCGAATCCCAAGGAAATAAATCACCACTCACACTTTAGCCAGGACTCAGCGGAAACCACAGAGCAAGTGGGGAGACAAACAAGAATGCTGCTTCCATGGTGAGCCTGACAACCAGCACCAGGGTGAAGAAGACAGATGTTGAGGATATTCAACGCCTACCAAAGGATAGATCCAGAGGCTCCAAAGAGCTTATCACTGAAGTAGACTTAAAACACATGGCTCAGGGAATTTTGGGCAAGAGGGGGCAGAAAAATTGTAAGAGCCACAGGTTGGGATGTCATACCCAGAGGCATTAACCCCCCCCCCCCCAGTATCTAACAGCTGCTCTTACAACACATAACCCACAACTCCATGGGGAATACCAGCAATCCCACTGAGAAGGGCCTCCAGTGGAATAGGGGCAGGGATGAGGAAAAGGATGGTACCAACACATGGTGTATTCATACTAAGCATGTCCGTAATTAAAATAAAAAAAAGAATTTGTCTCTATGGTGGTGGGCTGGCAAGTCTGAAATCTGTAGATCAGGCTGACAGGCTAGAAACTCAGGCAGGGGTTCATGTTATAGCTGGTAGATTTCCTCCTCTAGGAAATCTTACTGATTGTTTTATAAGGGCTTCCATGCGTTGGATGAGGCCTACCTACTTCGTTTAGCATCTTTTTATTTAAATTCAACTGATGGTAAATCTAAATGACCTCAGAACAAAACCTACCTGAGTAGTGGGGCATAGCCAAGTTGACTTAAAAGTAACCATCACAAGGGCTTTGGTCTAATGCTCCATCTAGTATGGTAAAGATGATGCCCATGTCAGAAGGGCCAAGCCAAATGAGTTATCTCTAGTTTATTTTCTGGTCATTTGCTACCCCAAAGCAGCATTGATTTACCTATTCCTTGACAAGGAAATTAGGAACAAACATTCCATGAGATAGCAATTATATATACGTATATATATATATATGATTCTAGTCATGAAATTGGTCCATGGACCTGCTGTGTAAAGTTGAGGTGAACTTGAAATGGGAGGAGAGCTTGTTGTGGGCCTGGAAATGAGTAAGAACATGGTTCCCATGAATCGGTGTTACTTTGACTTACAATCTTACTGCCTAAGAAACATCCCCTTACTTTAAACCCTCCACACATGGTCATCTATTATGGCGTCACCTGGCAGAGATACCACCTTATGATATCAACATCTCTGTTGCAGTTACCTTCTCCTGGCTGGGACAAACACCTGGCCAGAAGCAGCTTATGGGAGGAAAAGGTTTATTTCAGGCATATAGATTCCATGGGAAGCTGTATCATGGTGGAAGAAGCTGGCTCACTTCATCACACAATTATAGCAGAGAGACAGCAACTGGCACCAGCAAGCATGAGCTGACTCTGAACACACTGTAGGGCTAGACTCAAGATCGTCCCCCAGTGACATACCTACTCCAGCAGAGCTCCATCTGCTGAAGACAGTGGAATGCTTAATCAGAAACACCTGAGGCTATGGGGCTGTTTACATTAAAGCCACCACAATCCTGTATGAATCAATATCCATGCAGGTCACTTACCTACCTGAGCAGAGTATCTGGGGTCACTGGGGGAGGGCAGAGATTAAGGGTGCAGAAGTGAGAATAGTCTGGGTATATTTTGACAACTCTTCGAGGATTTAGAGGAGTTCACCTTTCTTATGGAGAACTGGGAGCTCCTTGCCAGATGCAATTTCATTTTCAGTCTTGTCTAGTCATGTCTCCAAGGCCCCTGTACCACTGTTGTACTGCACAGAAAGAGCTAGGTCATGAAGCTAGGTCTTCATTCATAAAAGGAAAGATAGAGGAGGAATATGAAGGCTGAGAATATTCCTGTTTCTTAACTCTCTGCATAAAGGCAATTTAAGTTCCCTAAGTTTTCCTAAGCAGAATATAATGTGAATAAAACTAAGATATATATAGGCATTTTTCATAAGTGAACACATGATTCCCTCAGCCTACAAGACACAAGGCATCTGAATCAGATGAAGGTGCATATAGGAATAAGGACATGGTGTATTCAGATGACCAGGGTATGAATGTAAGGGAGAGCTCTGGCTAGCTGGGCTTCTTTAAAATGAGAATAATACCTAGTTCACAGGGATCTTTGAGAAGCAATGTCTCTGTGACGCTAAAGTGCTTACAGATGGGCTTCAAATTTATCTACTCAAAAGATTTGCTTTTGTTCACCACCACCACCACCACCACCATAAACATTAACACCCAACTCACAAAGCAACACCAGGAATGTAATCACAACAGGCAATGGTGAAAAGTGATCATCTACAGTGTAGGGATGAACTAAACTATAAGAACAAACTGGGAATGAACTATTAGAGTGAAATATGGGGAATAATTGTGGGAATATTTCTTATGGACCTTACAAATAACTCTCCTGAGATTATTGTTATGAGATGCTAATTTCCTTCCTTGTAATCTGCCTGCTTAAAGCAATGTGGACTGGGTTTTCTCTGCCTTGGTGCACAGATGACCAGTATTGACAAGCAGTGTCTAGAGATGCTGACTGATCTTAAACTGTGCTCTTTGCTCAGTTTCCACAGTGACTGGATTGGACTCAACTCAGAGCAAACATACATGTGTAAGAGGTACTGATCACAGCACTGCAGTCAGTGAGGTCAGTGACTAAGGGCCCACGGATCTGTTGAAGACAACAGATGGGCTTAATGTGATTGTCCTTATGATCAGGGTGTGTGCATGTTATAGATCAGTAGAGTCTGGCAGGGCATACCATACACACCTTCCTTTAACAAATGTTTAAGGATTATCCAAAGTTGAAAGTCCCTTACCCTTCACTCATACAATGTACTTGTTCAGAACTACTTGTTCAATTATTACTTGCTTTTGGCTGTTCAGTAAAAGTGCCACAGGCATGGAGACACCACACTGTCAGTAATAGATGCAGCAGGTTTACTCATGGCTTAAACTAAACTTCTCTTCAGTTTCTTTTTTCCTTAGGCTGCTGCTAGAGGAAGATAGCCCATGCCTGGACTGGGTATACTGGGAGTTAGCTCTCCCACTACTTAGATTTTGCTCCTAGAAGGACAGGAAAGTTTCAGAAAATAGACTTCTCTAAATGCAGGGGTGTGCACCCAAACAGGGGTCTACAGCAAGTCAGAATTAACTTTACAGCATCCCAGATATGTTTGCAGCTGGAATTTGATAAAGTCACTGAGTGACAATTGATTTAAAGCCCAGAATACAATTTGCAGATGGAACCAGAGGCAGTTCCCCTGGAAGCGTGTGTTGGTCAAAGGCACTTGAGTTTAGGAGCCCCAGCAAGGGAGGCCGGTGGTGCATAAATACACAAAGCATCAGACTAACCACACAAGGCTGCCAGCTGCAGACTTTCAGCAGCACTCATTTTACTTAGCACCACATATGTTCAAATGATGCGAATAACATGCAGACATAACAAATGGGAGAGCACAAAATGACTGTTAGTGGTAGACTATGTATGTGAGAAAGCTATCAAACACTCTGTGCAAATAAAGGTCCATACAAGCACTAAATAATCCCATCCCTTATTGCTACTAATAATGTGCCATTTGGCTAAAACAGTCCCTTAAGTATTTTATATTCTCTGCTGGAGTAAGATAATCATTCCCATTGATATTGTTAATGGAGAAGCCACAAGTCTAAATTACATTCCTGAGAAGATATATTACACTTAGGGTAAGGGGAGATCTCCTATCTTTCCCCTAGCAGGTGTAATGCTCACTTTCCACTGAACACATTTTGCCCCTGAACTCTACTTTGAATTCTGAATAGCACCTTGGAAAGGAATGACTATTACAGTTTATAATGGTTTTGTGTTGAGCAATTCATGCATTGCTGGGAACACAAAATAACCCCATCCCTTAATAAGCCTCCTCTATGGTTTTTCCAACCAGGACAGCCATTCAGGTTTTACCATGTGCCACTGGAAAAGGAAAGAGGGGAATGCCTGAATTATATGTCCCTCTCAAACTCTGAAAGACCATTAGCCTGTGATCCCCTTTGAAAATGTCAGGGGAGGGGCTGGAGAGATGGCTCAGAAGTTAAAGGCACTTGCTTGCATAGCTTGACAGCCCTGGTTTGATTACCCAGTAGCCCTGTAAAAGAAGATGCACAAAGTGGCACATCCTACTGGCGTTGTTTTCAGTGGCAGAAGAAAATAAAATATAAATAAAATATTTAAGAAATGAAGTGGCAGGAAGTAGAGCAAAGTGGATCAGCGGGTGAGCCTTGCGCTCAAGGACCTGCTATACCAGTACATTTATTGTCATGGATTAAGCTCCATCCAAACCAAGTTGCCTCCTCTTTAAAAGAAATGGTTAGTCTTTAAAATGAATATATCAAGTATAGCTATCTTTAGAAAGGATGGAAGACAGGTAAGGAGACAGGTTGCCCTAAGGGGTCACTGCTTTACTACCAGTCTGCCCTTCTCATGAAACCGAACAGATCTGCACCTTTCTTCTAGGAGCCAGACTAGGTTGAGTCTAGCAGTGCTGACATCTGCTCTTATTTTTTGATGGGAGCAGAGGGATGTGTGCTGTGAGAATGTTTAACAGCTATAAAGAGAGGGAGATGCTGATCCTGCCCTGTGGTCATACTCCCAGCGGAAGGCATCTTGGCTGAACCAATTTGTCCTTGCTCTGCAATTACAGACCTAATTAGATGCAGCCTAATTACAGAAGTGGATCCTAATGTGGCTTAAATGACTGCATGCCACTTTGGCTACATATATAGTTCAAATGGGGAGCATATTCACAAATGCATGGGAGAGCTATTACCCCTTAGTTTATTTTGAGAAAATGAAAGAAGTTTCCATGTTACTCATGGAAGATTACACCTTTCTTTATTGAAAGTGATCTATAGAGGCTGAAAAGGGTTATTCAATATGCTTCCTTTCTGAAATGTTCACCTTATTCTATATCAGACAAGATATCTCATAACCAGGGGATGAAGGTCACTACAACACACTAACTGATTTTTCCCTATCTGTCAGGCATAGAGGTAATGCTTTAAAAATATATTCTCTCTTAATTTATAAAAATTAATTTCTTTGATGAGGAAATTGTGTTAGATATATGTCAAGCCATCTTTTCAAGGCCATACCACTGATAAGTGACAAACTGAAATTTGAATCTATATTTATCCTACTCTACATATTGCAATTTTTGAAAATAGTTTATTATTTATTTGAGAGAGAAGGAGGGAGGGAGGGAGAGAGAGAGAAAGAGAGAGAGAGAAAATTGCCATAGCAAGTCCTCTAGCCACTACAAACAAACTCCAGACGCATGTGCCACCTTGTGCATCTGTCTTACGTGGGTCATGGGAAATCAAATCTGGGTCCTTAGGCTTCACAGTCAAGTGACTTAATTACTGAGTCACCTTTCTAGCCCAAATCTTGCCATTTTTAATCACTGCAGCTTACTTTCTTTGATAAGCAAGGGTGTATGTACTGTCCATTACGTGCAGGTAGACAGAGGCATGAATGATGCCTATACAAGTTGAGGACAGAGGTAACTCACCAACTGTTGACAGTGACACGAGTGACAATTGTTACTATGTAATAGGTCAGACTTGATATAAGATGGGAGATTAATTATGCACTGGATGTCCTCTGCTCTGTAGGCTGTATCCATAGCTCCAAGAGTGTGAGTTACGTACATCTATCTATACCATAGCAAAGCTCAGCAATCTCTCTGTCTTATCAAGTGTGCCAACAATAGTGGTTCCTCTTGGGTCTGTGGATTTATTACAATGAGTCAGTTAAAACATCTAGCTGTTTTGTGAGGCTTGGGTATTACTCAGTATTGTTTAGTCCGGTTGATTACCTGTTAATATGAAACTAGATTAAAGGGAATGCTGGGAAGCCTAAATCCTTACCGCAACTCGTCTGTTAGAGTTTGACCTTATATAACTATCAAAACTCTCTGAGGCTCCATTTGTTCTCTGAAAAATATGAATGCTAAAGTGAGTGAGCTCTAAAATTCCTCCACCAAAATGGCATTCTCTCAGTTGATATTTGGTGAACCAAGTGGCACCTCCAAAATAAAATCAATTCACTCAAGATAGTAAATCTTACTGTAAATAAAATAATTATTCTAAATCAGAACTATAAGCCATGAGTATGAACCCTGACAATGGACAGCACTGATTTTACCACTTGCTTTTTTTTTCCTTCCCACTCTTTTATATAATAACTAAACACTTGCCCTGTGTCTTATGCCTCCTTGATGATTAAAAATTAATCTTGCTAAACTATGACCTTCTCTTGTTAAGGACCCCCTAGTCTGGCTCTATAGGTTCTAACTTTGACCACAATCAAAAGTCCAGACATCATAGAACTATCACTTGTAATTCCATAGAATCATTATCATAAGTTCATTTCTGACCTCAATGTGCTATGAAAGCTTCTCTGAAGTGTATCTTCTGACAATAGAATTTTGGCATCAAAAGAATAAGGAGATCAGTAGTGGAGACAGTCTTTTCTTGGCTACTCTTTCTCTACTTAGCGACTTGACTTTATTTAATCTGGATTAATTGGATTGTACTTAATTTCCTAATAGACTTCTCTGTTTTCAACCATAAAGTGAGGCCATCCTTGCCAAAATGACTTCCTTTATGATACTTTAGGGAAAGAAAACTTATCTTCAAACAACATGCTTTTCACCTCCCTTTTATGTTAGAACTTCTACACTACAGCTTCCACATGATTATTTATCAGTTCAATCCATTAAGAGAACAATGGCAAAATATAATAACTATCACAGAGTTTTAAAAATATATTTATTTTTATTTATTTATTTGAGAGATGGAAAGAAGGAGAGAGAAAGAGAAAGAGAGAGAGAGAGAGAATGGGCATACCAGGGCTTACAGCCACTGCAAACAAACTCCAGATGTATGTGCCACCTTGTGCATCTGGCTTACATGGGTCCTGCAGGAATTGAACCAAGGTCCTTCGGCTTTGCAAGCAAGTGCCTTAACCGCTAAACCATTTCTCCGGCCCCTATCACAAATTTTTAAAAAATATTTTATTTATTTATGAGAGTAAGAGGGAGAGAGAGAGAGAGAGAGGTGGACAGATATACAGAGAGAATTAATGGACGTGCCAGGTCCGCTAGCCACTGCAAAAAAACTCCATATGCATGTGCCACCTTGTGCATGTGGCTTTATGTGGGTGGTAGGGAAGTGAGCCCCTATCCTTAGGCTTTTCAGGCAAGCACCTTAACTGCTGAGCCATCTCTCCAGCTCACCTGTCAGTTTTGATTGATCTCAACGAAGCCCTGGTTGTCCCATCATGGTATTGCAGGTGGCTATAGTTGTAAAGCTGGGTGCGTGCAATTTTCAACCATAGTGATGTGTGTTCACACCTTTTTTATTTTTGACCTATTTATGAGTAGAGTTTGTTCACTCATAACTGTTATATTTTTGTAATGGGTATATTTTTATGCTTAGGAAAATGTGTATATTATCATTGTCTACTTAGAATGCAAAGTATCCTATGAAGTGATTTGTTCTTTTTTTAAAAAAAATGTTTCTAAAATGAATTCCTTTTTAAAATGAAAAGAAAAATTTTTAATTTTAATGTTTTGCTCATTTTAATGTACATCAGTCTTTTGCAGCCACATAACAACATTTTGGTCAACATTTTACTGTGTATATGGCAGCTATCTCTGAAGAGTCTATCATCTAATGGTATCATAGCCACCTCACTGTGTGGAGGAAGGTCATTGTTCTTCACTGAAAAATGAAATCACCTCATGGAACAATTTTCAGAATGTGACCCCATATCAAGCAGCATATAGCTATTGGACAGTTGAGCAAATAATATTCTTAGCATCCATTTGAGCTGTAGGTTGGATACAATTTGTCCCCTCCAAAGCTCACACTGAAATATGGTCCCCAAAGTAACAGTGTTGAGTTGGTGAAACCTTTGAGCTGTTTGGATCATGAACATCTCTCTAGTGGGATTGGGTTAATTCTCTTCCCTGGAGGACTGTCAGAGCTAGATCTCTATGCCAGTGGAATTACTCCATCTGCACAGTATGAGAAGCCAAAAGTGTGAAAATAAGCAAATTCATGCCTCCATTGAAAGCTTTGGAGTCAGCTCTTTAATCACTTGCCTTCCCAGCTAGGCTTTGTTTTTCCAAAAGTCTTGGGGTTCACTTTCTTTATCACACCTTGATTTGTATGTTACTGCGCCCAGCTTATGCTGTGGTAGGCAACATGACGGAAGGGGAATGTGGCTTCTTCTTGTTCTGCTTACGATAGATGTTGGAGCCCTTACTCTAAAGCAGTGCGGATGCTGCATTTTTTCCTGTGGGATCACTGTTGCGTAAGTCTATCTTTCAGTGATGGTCAGACCGGTTATAGTAATGAAAAAGTATGGATGCTTATGTACTAAATTAAAATGCCATCATTGGCCCTTGGAGGTTTGAACACCCAAAGGGTACATTTGTAAATCAGAGTTTGCAGGAGGAAGGGGAAATGGCATGTAAGCATTGGGTAAGGTGTTAGTACTTTTTCAGTTCAGCTTTCTACCCTGGCTCGCTGGCTACCAGCATTTGACTATGTGTTTCAGAAAACCTGATTGGGAGTGAATTATAATATTTATACATGATATTTTCATGATAATATAAAGCATCTCATGCCAAGGCATTAAAAGTGACTTTCTTTGAGATTGGGAGAAAGGTAATCCAGGTACGAATCTGAGAGTGATAGTTAATCATCATTGCCAATTTGGCTAGATTTAGAACAAGGTGGTTGATGAGGTATACCTCTGGGTGGGTCTACAAGTAAGTTTCCAGAGAGCACATATGATGAGGGAAAGAGCTCAGTGAATGTGGGCAGCATCGTCCCATGGGCTGAGGGCTAGGACAGGTTAAAGTAGAAAGAGGAGCAAGTCAGCAGAACACTAGTATTTCCTTCTCTCCGCTTCCAGATTGATCGTGTCATGACCTGTTGTGCTTTACCATGTCTCCCTGCTGTGATGGACTGATCCCTCTGAAAACATGAGCCAAAGTAAATCCATCCTTAAGCTTTTTTTTATTTTTAATTGGTATGGCTGGGCCTGGTGGTGCACGCCTTTAATCCCAGTACTTGGGAGGCAAAGGTAGGAGGATCATTGCGACTTTGAGGCTAGCTTGAGGCTACATAGTGAATTCCAGGTCAGGCTGGCTAGAGAGAGACCATACCTCAAAAAAAAAAAAAAATGTGTATATGTAGTTTAAGGAGTGTAGTTTGTGTGATGAATGTGTATAGTGCATTCATGTGTGTGTGCACATGCATGTGCCCATGTTCATACATGGGGAAGCATGGGATGTTCTCTTATATTTCTCTGCCATGTTGTTTCCTAGAGACTGAGTCCCACTTTTTTTTTTTTTTTTTTTTTTTTTTTTTTTTTGGTCAGCCTAGCTGCTCTGTGAGTCCCAGCAATTCTCCATCTCACTTCATGCAAGATTGGGTTTAAAGGAGTCAGTGGACACACACAGCTGTTTATTATATAGGTGTTGTGGAATTGAACTCAGGCCCTCATGCTTGCATGGTAAACATTCTTGTCCATTGTGAGCTATCTCCTCAGCACCACACCTATCTTTTTTAAAAGTGAATTTAGATAAGAACTCAAATTTCTGTCTGGAATAAAATAAAATTGGGTTCATGTCTTATGATAAAATGTATTCTATATAAGACAAAGATTTAATTTTTAAAAATATTTTTAAAAGTACTATAGCTATGACATTACTAGAAGAAATGGAGAGAAAATGATATATCTGCTGTGTGTACACATGAGTATATCAAAACATCTTAAACTGAAATTGACCTAAATATCAATTTCATTTTTCAGAACAAAAATATTGCAGTGAAAATCAGAAGACAAATATCAGGTAAAAATAAATTGCCACCTATGCTTCAAAGAGTTAATATTTTTAATAAAAAAGCAATCCTACAAATAATAAAATGTCAAAATTCAGTAATGATTTGTGAAAGGATCAGAAAGTAATTTATAAAGATCATATGGCAATAGTTTTTATTTATATGGAAGGATGTTCTGTTTCACACTAAAGGAAAAAACTATAAATGCAAACTACAATGAGTAATATTTTCAGAATGTCAGGCTGGAAAATATCAGAAAGATGCACATAGGGTTTGACAACGGTTCAGTGAAACACACACTGCTAGTGTCTCTAATGATAGAAGTTTCCAAAGGAGAAAAGTTTGTAATATTTATCAAAATGTTATATGCATGTTTGCCGTGACCTAACAATTTCACTTCTCTCACTTTAGCTTACAGCCACTTTCCCACATTGTAAAATAATCAAAACACACTTTAGCCTGAAGCACTACTTGCAACAGCAAATCATAGAAACAAGACAGGTCTTGGCCGTAAGAATGTTCATTAGGCTGGGCTCAGTTCTTCAGCACAATATACACAGTCCTTTTTCTTTTTATTTATTTATTTGAGAGAGCGAGAAACAGAAAGAGGCAGACACACACACACACACACACACACACACACACACACCCATACAGAGAGAGAGAGAGAGAGAGAGAGAGAGAGAATGGGCATGCCAGGGCCTCCAGCCACTGCAAATGAACCCAGATGCGTGCACCACCTTGTGCATCTGGCTTATGTGAGTCCTGGGGAGCTGAACCTAGATCCCAAGCTTTGCAGACAAACACCTTAACTGCTAAGACATCTCTCCAGCCCTTATGCACAGTTCTTAAAACAAAACAAAACAAAACAAAAACAAAACAAAACAAAAAAACCAGAAAACTCTCTATGCCTAATAAAGAATGTTGTCTAATTTATGGAAAAAGATCTCTAAACCAAGACTTATGTGTCTTGTGACTAAGGTACAAGGAAATATGTATGTGCAATTTTATTTGATTTTCCATAAAATATTTTTGAAGAGAGAAAAAGAAAATAAGAACACTTTTTTTTTTTTTGCCTCTGAGGAAACGAGTAGGTGACTGGGTTACTGCTAATAGGAGGAATTTTTTTTTATCATGCTGCATATACATTTGTACCTTCTGAATTCTTATCCACTAAGTGGAAATATCTATTTTTAAAAATGTACTTGATTATAGTTTAATAATGTTTCCTGAAGTGGGGCCTACAAATATGCTTCAGACAAACCAGTCTTCAAGAGTAAAAGGATAGATAGTAAAATGATAAACAGATAGATAATAAAGTGATAAATTCAAGAGTAAAAGGATAGTAGTGATTTTCCCAGCTAGTCCATGAAGGACAGAGAAGGGGTTACTTTTAGGAACTTAAAGAATGTACTTTCAGGAGTATTTGAGCTACAGTTCCTCAGAAAATATCCCAAGGAAGCTCATATCCAACATTTGCCTGGAGCCTTCACTTCCTTATAAACCCTTGCTTCTGTCCCAGCCAGAAAGGGCTAGTGTTTGACTTAATTCTCAGGGGAGCTATTTTTCTGTTCTGAGTCACGAGGCAGTAGAGTGATAGGTCAGATTAAGTTGTTATGGTTTGAATCTGAAATGTGCCCCACAGGATCTTGTCTTGAATGAATGCTCACAAGATCTGGGGATGCTGGGGAACCTTTAGTGGGTAGAATGAAGCTGGTGGAAGTAGGTCATTGGAGGGGGAGGGCTTTGGAGGTTGTATCCAGGCCCCTGTTCCTGCCTTGTTCTGTTTCCTGATCTACTTTGATGGGAACAACCTCTACCAAGTGCTTCGACCTTCACGAGCCATTCCTCTTCTATTCTGATGGACTGAAATCCTTTGAAACTGTGAGTCAGAATAAATCTTTCCACTCTTAAATTGTTCCTGTGAGTGAAGAAAGAGGAACCAATGAAGAGGTGTCATATTTGGACTTTTAGAAAAGTTGAGAAAACGGCCTTGGTCTTTGGCATAGTATGGATTTGGAAAAATTTCCTTCAATGTGACTTTTCTATCTTATGGGGAACCTTTTATACCCCCCACCCCCACCAGCCGAAGCTCTGTTGCTTCTCCCTTAGAAGCCTTGATGTGCATATGGCAAAATTATTAGCAGGCTTGAGGTAAGCAGAGTAAAAAGGACCGGGAAGATGTCTCAGCAGTCAAACCCTGTGATGACTGCTGGGCTGGGGTTCAATTCCCAAACCACCCAAATAAGCTAGATGCAAAACAAGGCACAAATATCTATCTGGTGTTTGTTTGAAGAGGCAAGAGATCCTGGTATACACCTGCATGCACATGTGAACACACACACGCACGCACGCACGCACACACACACACACGAATACTTTCTTTAAAGAAAAAAGAAATGATGCATCAGTCACTACGAGGGCTAAAGGACAGAACCTCTACACTCCTTTCTGTCACCACCTTTTAAAAATCCATAACACATTTCTGTGAAGGAATAGCCACATCAGGGACAGTGGGCAGACTATTCTAAGGATTTTTTTTTAAAGAAGAAAACTCGTCTCTGGAATTTGCCAGAATAAGCTTTAATTATTCACTAGGAGTCAAAAGTTCAACAGAAAGTGTGTCTCTGTGATTCGGCAGTTTCCCACTGATATATTGTCACATAAATTTTTTTTGATTAAAAAAAAAAGAGATTAGTTTTGAGTTGAGTTAGAACTTTGAACTGTGTGAATGTCAAGTTAATAGAAATGGAAGGTTACAAAAAGAAAAGGAAAAGATGAATGTCTTATATCAAGGCCTCAGAAACAGAACTAAAATATCATCAGGCTTAATTGTGTTAGCAAATTGACAAAATCCAGATCTCTATAAAAGCTGTCAGAGAATGGTCCCTGCCTGTTATCTTGATGAGAAATGGTTTGAAACACATTAGCTACCATTTATTATAAAGGAAATTCCTTTCCACAATATGGAAACGCTGGGAGATGCTGCAGTGTGGATGGCTGACAGGGTGTGCAGCTTCCGAGTCTATCTCACCTGAATTCCTTGAGAGCCATTTCAAAGGAATAATTTCATTTCTAGCACAGCATTTTCAGGGTAGCTGCAGCTGTTTGTTTCATATCATCGCTGCCATCTCATTGTAAACTCTTTAGAGACTGCACAGTATACAAACAATTTGAGGTGAACCTATAATCCACATCATTTCAGATAGTGGTGTGACAGTGATATATCACAAATCTCTGTATTGACGAGCAACCTTATAATAGAATTATACTTAACAGTTGTTAAGTATTCAATATATGCCAGGTGCTGTGCCCTGAGATATACTTGGGATATCGTGTTAAATCATTTCTAGTGTGCTAAGAAATAAATTTATCATTATATCAGTAATCCTTATGTTCACTAGAACTGAAAGTCTCAAATTCCCAGCCCTTCTCCTCAAAAATGTCTTCATCAAAAACACAGACAAATCCTTCCATGAGACTGCCCCCAGGCAATTGCCAGAAATAACAGATCCAAAGCTTTCATCCTAAGCCTGAAAAAGGAATAAAAGTGCCAGTTTTCCCCAGAGGGGCCCCCGTCTCCATATGTCTTCCTGCCTGTCCTCTTAGAGGATTATGGCTGACATAGTGGCAGGGAGTGTATCAGATCAGAGAGATCCTATAAGAGGAAAAATGTTGGTGGAGGGCACACAGTTTTCTGGATTCTCATGGAAGTAATAGGTCAAGGTGGAAATTGTTTGCTATGTCCCAATCCTTTGCTAATGGCAAGTCATCTATGACTTACAACACAGTGACAAGGAGGAGACAGATTCAGATTATAAAATCTCTTTCCAGTAAGGTGCTGTGCATTCTTTACCAATTTTCACCTGCTACCCTTGGTCTTTCCTCCCTACTTCTACTTTCCCTCTCTCCTCCTCCTTGTCTTGCAGAGTCTTACACTTCTGAAGTGATTTCAATATGGAAAACTACTGTGCAATGTGGTAAGTGGTGATAAGTTGTTTTCTATTTTTTTCTTTCTTTTTTTTAAAATTATTTTGTTTATTTTTATTTATTTATTTGAGAGCAACAGACAGACAGAAAGAGGCAGATAAAGAGAGAGAGAGAGAGAGAGAGAGAGAGAGAGGGAGAATGGGCGTGCCAGGGCCTCCAGCCACTGCAAACGAACTCCAGATGCGTGCGCCCCCTGTGCATCTGGCTAACATGGGTCCTGGGGAATTGAGCCTCGAACCAGGGTCCTTAGGCTTCACAGGCAAGCGCTTAACTGCTAAGCCATCTCTCCAGCCCTCTTTCTTTCTTTTTGTTGCTTTCTTGAGGAATGCCAGATGGATGCTGACTGTTCTCACCACAAAAAAACAAGTATGTGAGTTGATACACATCCTAGTAAAGAATACTGAACCATTCTATGATGTGTATGTGTTTTGAGGAATCAAGTTGTAAATGTCAAATGCACATATTTTGACCTGCCAATTAAAAATGGAAAGATATTTAGGGGAGATAAAGATGACTGGTAGAGTCCATGATCTTACCCTGTTTCTCAATGTAAATTCCACAAGATAAAAGAAAAGTTTTATTATTTTATCTTATTCATTTGGGGGGACAGAGAGGCAGACAGATGTGGGGGGGGCACCATTTCTTCCTCCTGCCATAACAAATGAACTCCCGATGCTTGTACCACTTTGTGCATCTGGCTTTACATGAGTGCATTGAATCTGTGCCTTCAGGCTTTGCAAGCAAGCTCCTCTACCCAATCAGCCCAAAAGAAAATATGTTTCAGTAGTTTAAAAAATGGGGCTATATAAAATAAAATAACTTATACTAATGGGTTTAAAATGGAAGAATTTCTGGAAATTAAAAATCAGATGGAATTGAGTATAGCTAACTTCCCTATTTACCATCAGATAAAGAAATCTGCAAAAGAAATATATTCTAGAAATAATCATAACATTAGGAATCATCAAGTCTCAAGAAAGAATGAGGGAAGAGAAGAAAATACCACCGAAAAAATCTTCCCTGAGGAACCCATCTCAATAGAAATCATGGGAGAGTTCTATTAACGATGCAATTATAATCTCAGACCACATTTAAGATTCTAGTAATTGTACCATGAGAAACCAAGTAGAGATCTTGGTATCTACAGTTTTGACTTTCAAAAATAACTGATAGGAGCTGGCATAATGTTTCCGTGATTAAGCGGCTTGGTGCACAATCATGAGGGCCTAAGAAGGCCTGAGCCTACTCCAGTTCAATTTCTCAGCACCCAGATAAAGAGCTGGGTGTGTCCAGGCATATTTATAACCCTAGGCCTGCCTGGGGAAGGGAAGGATAAGGAGATGATGAAAACAACAGCTTAGGGTTGAGTGAGAAACTGGGTCTCAAAGAAACAGGTGGGTGAACAAATAGAGGAGGACAGTGGACATTCTCCCCTGGCATCCAGTGTTTACAGGCCAGCGCATATGCACACACACACACTCACACACACACACACACATGCACACCCACACTAATAAGAAATGACAAAATTATTGGAGATAGTACATAGCATCCCAAAGCCTTGTGGCAGAGTTGATATAAATTTTAAAAACACATGAAAAACACTACACTGGTGGTTGGATTGGCACATTTTGGGTTTAAGGGTTCCAGATAGCCAAAGTGAAGAGGAACATCAGAGCAGCAGTTGCAAAATAAAAAAGTAAATATGGTTCAGAAGAAATGGAAGCAAGGCTTATAGTGAAACTGGAGAAAAATTTCTGGAAAAGATTTCCATCAAGCAAATATGTTTCATGAATTGTTCCTACAGTTCACATGGCTATTTTCACAAGATTATTATACTTTTCTTCACAATCAAATGTATTTTTTTCTCTTTTTCTGTTATGATGTAACATGTGCAAAGCTCAGAAGTGCAGTGTGATGGGTGTTTTGCATATGCAAGTAGCTGAATGTTTTCCACTTAGATCCAGTTACAGCTCCGAAGCTTCCAAGGCCTCTTCACAACCAGTAACAACTGCAATCACCATTATTCTGACTGTGATAATTAGCTTGCTTTTCCTTTTTCTGATCCCCAAATAAATGAAATCATGCAATATGTATTCTCTGCATAGCTCCTTTTAGTAATATAATGTATACATTTTTAATCATGTTTTGGCTCATATCAGTTGATTATATTATTGCTGCTTACTGTTCTGTTGGGTGAATATCCCTAGATGTGTTTGCTTGTTCTTCTGTCAACAGGATGAGATGCTTTACATAGATTTGTACCTGTCTCTTGGCTATGATCAGGAACATCAGCAACTCCTATATCATATATACAGCAAGTGTACACTCAATCCTAGTAGATACTGCCGAACACTTCCTGAAAGGAGTGGGATCAGTTGACACCAGCACAGCCCTGTTTCTTTTTAAAACTAATTTTTATTTATTTATTTATTTATTTATTAGAGGCACAGAGAGAGAGAGAAAGAGAGAGATAGAGGGAGAATGGGCACACCAGAGCCTCTAGCCACTGTAAATGGACTCCAGACGCATGTACCACCATGTGCATCTGGCTTATGTGGGACCTGGAGAGTCGAACCTGGGTCCTTAGGCTTTGCAAGCATGTGCCTTAACTACTAAGCCATCTCTCTAGCCCTGCACTGGGTTTTAATATTCTCTCACTCCCCACCAACATTGGGTATGGTCATATGTGGGAACTCCCTGTATGAATCTTTAGTAAGATACATGCACTATGATTGTTTTCTCTAGATCAAGGACTCCTTGATTCTTGGAGTTGATTGAGGATGATCTCAGGGACCTGAGGGGTCCATTGTTTGGCTCCTGAGCTGTGACATCAAACTATTTCTTCTCTCCAGGTTCATTAAAAGTGATATTGCCTCTTTAAATTGTGGCCCTGGATTCTTCATCTTAGTCAATACTCCAATCCAAAAGGTCACCTGTAAGTCCTATTCATTTCATAAACTTGGGACAAGTGTATTTGTACTAGAGGTGGTGAGGGATGGGGAGACCAAGGGTGGGGAAATGAGGTAGAGCCAGTAAATGCTGCTAAATTACGTTTTTGGTTTAGCAAGAAAAAAAAAAGTTGACTCTTTTCCTACAAATAAATTGCAAAAATAATTGCTTTGAAAGAATTTGTCATGTCATGATGAGTTTGGGTTTGTTTTTATTACTAATTTGCCCCTCAATTCATTTTGACATTGCAAGCTAGAGGAAAATGAAACAAAATGAATTCAATGTATTTTTACTGTACTGAGAGCTTTCAAAATTTTATAAAAAATTATGACATTGTTATTGCTAGTGATTCTGGAACACAAACAAACAGAAAAACAGGAGTTGGATTTTTCTTATTGTGAGAAAATTGTTGTTTATTTTTCTTAGGTCCCAGGGTTGATATTTGCAGCCAGTCTTTCCAGACTTTACACCTATAAAAGATCTATTAATAGCAAAAAGACTATTTAATGGATTTTACCAATTCAGTTACTACCTGAGGTGCTCAGCTAGATGCTGAAGGCTTTGCCACTTATCAGTGGCAGGAGAGAGGAAGTTTGAGTTAGTATATATATAAAAAAAAATTAACCAAGCTAAAGGGCCTGACACCATTCTGCTTTACTGCGTCAGCCCAACAGATTGCTGCCCTCTGTATTTCTTGGCATTAAAAATTTGGTACTTAAGTCAAAGTTGAGGTAGGTGCTATTTTTGTGGGAATCTAATTTGGGAATGGCAGTAGGAGGCTGGGAAGCACTGTGTCCTAATTCAGGTGTGTAAAGTGGCCAAAGCATATCTAAAAACACCAAGGAGAGCAGTTGAGAACAAGAACAATATTCACTTTTGTACGAGAGAGCAATGTCAAAGGCAGTATAGAATGTCGAGGACTTATGCAAGATCACTTCCAAGTCTGACTGTCCTATCAATAGATAACAGGTTAGAAAGCCAAAATGATCGATTACAATGCATCATGACAGGAAGCTGGAAATGTCCAGGACACTTGCATGTCTAGAATACAATGCCTAGGTCTGAATATGAGCACAAATGATGCCCAGTCTAAGGCTGCGGGTCCCTCGCACACTCACTGCCCTCGTGTGAGGGATGACACCTCTGAAACGAAGCTCTATGCAGGGCAGGACTGAGAAAGGTTTCAGCTAGACAGATCCTGGCGATCACAGGTTTCTGTTGACAGATTGGGGCAGGTATGGGCAGAGACAGTGTTTTGTCTGACCAAATGCTCTGGAAGATGGTAAAGGCATATCAATAAGGGCCCCACACCCTAGCCCATACTTATCAGGAACTAGTACTTAGACACATGACTACTCTGACTTGATCTCTCTCCTTCCACTCTACAATATGTTATGCTGTTCCTAAGAGAAGGCACTGAATCAGAGAAAGTAGAAGATAGGTCTGGATGGCTCAGGTAGGAAGTGATAGTAAATGCTTTAGTGTTGAAGTCCAAGCACTTTCACTCTTTTTTAAAAACTTTTTTAATTGACAACCTCTGTAACTACAGACAATATATCATGATCACAAAACCCCTATGGCTACCCTCCCTTTTCTTCCTCTGAGTTCTTCTTTCTTTCCAACTAGTCTTCTATTTTGATGTCATCATTTCTTCCCTCTCCTATTATTCAGGTTTTATGTAGGTAGCATCAGTCACTGTAAGGTCCTGAATACAATGGCCACTTTGCATAGGGAAGACAGTATGGAAAAGCACTCCTCCCCTTCCTTTGGCTCTTACATTCTTTCTGCCACCTCTTTCTGAATGAAGCCTCAGCCTGGGAGGGTGTGATAGAGATATCTCACTTAAAGCTGAAGACTCCACTGTCATTTCTTCTCAGCATTTCGGTGAGTTTTGACTCTTACCAGTGGTCACCACCATCTGAAAAGAGAAGCTTCCCTAACTAAAAGGGTGAGTAGCATTAAGGGGTCCATGTTGAGTGAGCATACCTTGTTGCTGTGCATAGTGTCCACTTCTGCATGTTGAGACACCCCTGACGGGCACTGCCATGTGAAACTTTTACCCTTGGGAGACATGGACACATGCTTATTGAATGCAGATAGGTCACAGATGATAGACCAAAGCATGTTTGCACCAAAACCAGTTTTGGTGAGCCAGTGAGTTTATTGGGGTTCCTTCCAGAGCAGAGTGAGGGATTGCTTGCAAAAGCATAGATGACTCAAAGGCAACTGCATCACTGAAAAGTCCACTCCAGCACTGAGCTCATGTCTCTGCGCCACACTGCACAATGTGCAGGTAGCTTGCTGGCTTGGAGAGTCTCTCCCCAAGCAATTGTTTACTACTCTTAAAACCTCGGGGAGTGGTTGGGTGACCTTTGAACTTTCACCTCTTCCAGCCTTGGGCTTATGAGTCTTCTGAGCCCCCTACACCCTTCAGGAGAGAATGGTTCAACTTGGAGGAAATTGCTACAGAATGGGCACAGAGCAGAGAACTGCCCACTCCTGGAAGACTCACCCCTGTAACTATCATCATTTTCAGCTAAGATAGGTTTTCCATAAAATATCTTTATTGAGATATGATTTCATATGCCATGCAATTCATTGGCTTAAAGCGTACAATTTTGTAATTTTAGTGTACGCAGATAAGTAAGATCCTCTCGAAGGTCAATTTTAGAGCACTTACATTACTTCAAAAAGAAACCTGTTACCCTTTAGATATCATGGCTCAATCCTTCCATCTCATCCTCCATCTCTAAAGCAAGCACTAGTTTACTTTCCGTATCTGTAGATTTGCAATTCTGGATTTTCATATGAACTGAATCATATAATATGCACACTTGTAATTGGCCTCTTTGAACTAGCATGATAGAAGTCGTCTCTAAGTTATAGGATGTATTATATTATTTCTTTATTCCTTTTTATGGCTGAACACTATAAAATCAAACATACACACACTACATTTTATTTATTGGCTTTTCTGTTTATTGCCATTTGTCTATTTTCTCCTTTGGGATATCATGAGTAATGTTACTACAAATAATTATGTACTAGTTTTTTGTGGATATATTCTTTCCTTTCTCTTGGGCATGTACATAGCTGTCAAATTTCTGGGCTAGATGGACTCCATCTTTAGTTGTTTGAGAAGCTGTGAGATTGTTTTTCATAGTCAATGCATCATTTTACCATCCTACCAGCAATGGATGAGGGTTCCAATTTCCCCATAAACTCATCAGTCTTTTCTATCATCTGTCTTTTTTTTCTAAGCAGTCATAGGCTTTGAGAAATGCTATCTCATTATGGTTTAATTTGCATTTCCCTAATGACTAATTATATTGCACATCTCATGTTCTTCCTGTTCATTTGGAGAAATGGCTATTTAGATTCTTTGGCCAATTATTAAGTTTCTGTCCTTTAATTATTGCATTGTAGATAAAGCCAATTACTAGTCCCTTGTTAGCTCTATGATTTGCAAGTGTTTTCTACCATTCAGTGGGTTGTCTTTTTATTTTCTTGGTGATACATTACAACATAAAAGTTTTTAATGTGGGGATGGAGAGATATCTCATCAGTTAAAGTGTTTGCTTGAAAGCATGAGGTCCTGAGTTCCAGCCCCAGTACCCATGCAAACGAAAAACAAAACAAAACAAAACAAAACCCAAATCTGGGCACTCTGTAGTGTTTGGAGAAATGTTCTGTAAGTGTGTGTTAGGAGCTATACAAGCAGTTAGTGGTGGCTGAGGGAGTGAAAGACATTTCTGCAGTGGTATAGCCACTGGCAGGACACATGTTTTAGTAAATACCCCACCTACACATGAGTATCCTTGTATGCAACCCTAAGTAATCTCAGAGGGACACACCTATACACAAGAAAAAAAAAAAGAGGCATTAAAGTAGGGACTAGATGGGAAAAAGGGATACAGTGAAGGGATAAGAGGTAGGGAGTCACAGGAAGGGAATAGAAGAGGATTTTGATAAAAATACATTATATGAAATACTAGTAAGTCCTACAACAAAACAAAAGAATAAGAAAGCAAGGCATGGTGGTACACACTTGTCATCCAAGTGCTGGGGCTATGGAGGCAAGAGGGATCCCTGGGTCTTGCTGGACAGCTAGTCTTTCCTACTTGGCAAATTTCAGGCCCATAAGAGACCATCTCAAAAAGAGTAAATGGTAGCCAAAGGCTGCCATCTAAGGCTGTCCTTTGGTTTCCATACACATATGCACACACGAACATTCCCAGACAAACACAAACACAACAAAAAACACCGAAACATTTTAAATTTTGATAAAGTCACATTCATTTTATTTCTTAGATTATAATTCACAATTTTTATGTAGTATTTTAAAATTCCTTTACCAAATCCAAAATCATGAAGATCTATCTCTATGTGCTTGCTGTTCTAGGGGTTTTATAGTTTTGGTTCCTACATGCATGCTGTTGATTTGCTTTTAATAAATTTCTCCATAAAAGCCATAGTAGGTCCAAAGGTCTTGGGGAATCACTTTGAAAATCAATCACATTGCATTTCCTTTGTACACTGGAACAATGCACCAGATGGTGATTCCTTATATACTGGAGTGTGTTTAGGGCTCTAAGAAAAAAAAAATAATGGTATATGAGAATGCTAAATAGGATTATTTTCTATTCATCTAATGGCAATATACAGGGTCATGGGGATAGAGAATATCAGTTTCTTTGAAATCAATAGAAATTTGTCTACTATCTATCTATATGCATATCTTTTACACTATTACTTGAGTTTATTTTGAATATGCTTGCAAACATTTGACTATGGAATTCAGCATAATACAGGTAGAAGCTATGGTGAAGAGTTATAATTATGTTTTCATTGTAAACAAGTCCTGCTTGATAAATGATTTAGTAAGAAGTGGAGAACCAATCCAGCACACGTATACATAAAGCGAATTTGTTTCAAATAAGTATATTTGTTTGACAAATGACTTCTGCTTGCATGATTTATAAACTCAGTGTGATTTGGCTCTGTAGCAGCAAGGTATTTGTCCTGTTTCACATTTTATTTTTCACTTCCACTACAGGCTGAAAGAATGATGGAGAGGAGTACATTTTATCCCAAGGGGGTTAAGGAAGAAAATAGTTGTTCTGACAGTGTATGGTTCAAAATAATTGTAGTAATAAACATAAAAGGAACTAAAAACAAAAAAAATTCTTGAACTTTCAGTTGTAGAAATCGTCTCTGTCCAGTGAAGAGCTAAAGAAATTAGAATTAACTGAGCTCATTAAGCAAAATCACAAATGACTTATCAGAAGCTCTTTCTCCAGAGGAGAGAAGAGAGACTGCTTGGAGTTTAAGTAACTCATCTGTACAGATAAGCCAGTTTAAGTAGAGTTTGGAAAGTAGTAAATATTATGCTAGAAAACTACACCAAGTAATGCATCTGAAAACCACAAACAAGTGATATTTAAATGGCAAGTGTGAATCTAGTGCTGGACTAGCTTGAGGTGGTGAGGCCGAGATAGAGAACAGCGATGACATTTAATTTTCTTAACTCTGGTATATCTGAGGATATTGAAGAGGACCTATGCTATGGACTGAATATTAGTGTATCCCCGCCGTTCATATGCAGAAAAGCTAATCACCAATGTGGGCCTTTAGGGGGCAATAATTAAGGCAGAGACTTCATGAATGAGATTAGTACCTTTATAAAAGAAGCCCAAGAGAGTGAGTTCCTTTCCTTGCACCATGTGGGAACACAATAAGAAGACATCCTTAGCTGGAGAGATTGCTTAGTGGTTAAGGCATTTGCCTGCAAAGCCAAAGGACCTTGGTTTGATTCCCCAGGACCCAAGTAAGCCAGATGTACAAGGGGGTTCACGCATCTGGAGTGGCTGGTGGCCCTGGGATGCCTATTATCTCATTCTCTTTCCCTCTGCCTCTTTCTCTCTTACTTTCATAAATAAATAAATAAATAAATGAAGACATCCTCTTTGAACCAGGAAGTGGGCACTCACTAGTGACTCAATGTGCCAGCATCATGATCTTGGATTTCCTAGCTTCCAGCTATGAGAAATAAATTTCCATGTTTATAAACTACCTTGTTTATGGTATTTGTTATAGCAGCATGAAAAGGAGAGCCTATTTTTGGAAAAATGTCTATAAACTTATTTCTCACTTAGTGGATTTGAGATACATTTGAAACATATAAAAAGAAGCATTTTGGGATACATCAGTCTTTTGAACATTATTTGTGGCTGGGAATATAAACCTAGGAGTTCCATCATAAAGACCCAATTATATAAAGAAGGTTATAGACTAAATAGAGCATCTAGGTTTGCTACCTGAAAAATCTTGAAAGTCTTTAAAATTATGTAGGAAAGGGAAAATATAAAAAAAACTTTAAAAACATCCAATAAGGGTAAAGAGAACCCAAGAAGAGAATAGGAAAAGAGAAGTCAAGGGAGAGGAGAATTAGAGAAAGGATGGAGTTCTAAACACTGTTACATGCTGCAGGGTAGTCAAGTAAAGTGAGAACTCACAAGTGTCTATTTGTGTAAAGAGAAAACCACTGCTGATGGTTGTGAGAACAGTTCTGGTGAAACAGCATGCATCAAAGATGTGCTAGAGTAAATGAAGGGCAGGTGGAAGTGAAGTTGACATGTATAGGTAACATAGTCACAGGTTCTGGGCAGGGAAGTGTTGATATCATTGGGGAACATTATTTAGATCAGTGGCATCATCCAGGGTTGGGTGCAGGGAATTTCACCTGAGGAATTCTTTTCCTCCTTTATAATTTTTGAAAGATTTATTTGTGTGAGAGAAAGACAAAGAAAAAGGAAGAGAGAAAAAGAGAGAGAGAGAGAAAGAGAGAGAGAGAGAGAATGGGTGCACCAGAGCCTCTAGCTACCTTGTGCATCTGCCTTATGTGGGTCCTGGGGAATTGAACCTAGGTCCTTTTGCTTTCAGGCAAGTGCCTTAACCACTAAGTCATCTCTCCAACCATTTTTCCTCTTTTGGTCTGGTACTGAGGTCCAAACTAGAGCCTTGCACATGGTAGACATTTTACCATTGAACAACACTCCCATCCCTCACATTGCTAATATTATTACCTATATTGTATACCTATATCTTAGGATAACATAAAATGCTACTATGGCTGTCTCTGCTATTCCCATAATGCTCCACTCACTACAGAGATGTATCAGGATCTATAATCTATTTTTTATCATTTGATAATGCCTCTTAAATTTGCAATCAGTGAATGCCTAAATGAGAATGCTGTCAATTTTCTAAGCCAAGTTTTCAAAGATGACAGATGATAGATAGATTCATCCATCCATTATAGTATAGTGATTAAGTCAGCAGGCTTTAAATTTAGGCAAACTGAGTTTCAATCTTTGCTTTGCCATTCACAAGTTGAGTGTTTTAGGACAAATAATATGCTAGTCATAGTCTCCTGATGTGTGAACCAAGGCTCATTATAATTACTTCATGGTTGTATGAAGAATAAATAAGGGAGTCCATAGCAAGTAAATAGCATATACCTGGTACAGGCATAGTATCTGACTGTCATTCAGAGAATGCTTCTTATGTGAACCTTGTTAGATGATCCTGGTGACTATGAAGTTATGTTGCATGAGGATAACATGCTTGTGAATTTACTTGCTCTCAGTTGAGAAATGGGAGAACTACCTATCCCCATGTTCAAGGGAAGTTTATGGAGCCAAAGTAGAAGCCTGATTAGATGGTGACAAATGTAAGAGGGGATACTGACATGGCTACCTTCTGGGTTTGGTGGAGAAGTATATGGAGTCCACTAATAATACACAGATTTTTTTTCTTTTCTATTTGCTGAAGATCAATAAAACACTTCTTATTCTGTAGATCATGCTCCAGTCTCCAGGATGACACAGTTACAGTACAAAGTAGCTCTTTTTCACCTGCATGCCATCTGGTGACCTCTTTGATGCAAGCATGACCTCTTCTCAAAACCTTTTCTGATTCTCCCAGGTGGAACCAGCCTCTTCCTCCTCCCCCCATGCTTCCATGACACACTAGACAGATTTTCATTACTATGATAATCATATGCTATAATTATTTGTGATTCCCTCCATATTTTACCATAAGGAAAGATGGATTCTTCCCAAGGATTCATCCTATTTGCCCTGAAGCACCTGCTTTGATGGTTATGACCTCCCATAGCAAAATTATGTCATCTGGTAGATAATGCATTAAACAGGATGCATGGATTTCTATGATCAACACTCAATATCCTTGAAAATACAAAACAAGAATGAGAATAGCTACTGTGACCTGTAGCTGAAGAAATATGGAGAGAACAGGGCACTGTCTGGTAGCCAAGGGATGAGCTAGACTCTGGCTCATAGCATTGGTCTGCCGCTCTGGGAATATTACCTTGTGGTCTGTTTGCTGGAGGGGGTCCTGTTGCAATCAGGTTCGTATTCCTGATAGAAATCACCCAACCAAGAGCAGCTTGTAGGAAAAGAGGTTTATTTTGGCTTACAGGCTAGAGGGGAAGCTCTATGATGGCAGGGGGAAACGATGGCATGAGCAGAGGGTGGACATCACCTCCTGGCTAACATAAGATGAACCATAGCAACAGGAGAGTGTGCCAAACACTGGTAAGGGGAAACTGGCTATAACACCCATAAGCCCACCCCCAACAATACACCGCCTCTAGGAGACATTAATTTCAAATTGCCATCAGCTGGGGAAACTAGCATCCAGAACACCTAAGTTTATGGGGGACACCTGAATCAAACCACCACATTCTGCCCCTGGCCCCCATAAACTGATATCCATACATGATGTGAAAAGTCCCTATAGTGTTTATCAATTCCAATGATGTTCATACATCCCCATAGTCGAAGATCTTTTAACTGAGCCATAATACCAAAAAATAACCTCAAAACACCCATAATGGCACAGAATAAACATTGACACTGCAAAAGATGGCATTGGGCTTAGCAAAGAAACATTCAGCCAATACAAGGTTTAAAACAACCAGGGCAAACATCAAACTGTAACTCCAAGTCCAACAACTCTAGCTAGTGACAAATCTCCAAGTCTGATAATTCTAACCAGCAACAAGTCTCTGGTATTCCAATTCCACCCCTTCATCCAGGCTGGCAGTTCCTTAGCAGCCATCTAGTGGTCCCGGCATCTCTGCTGGGTCTCCACTGCAATCCATGGTTCATCCTCATGGCCCCACGGGGTCTCTATGCAGGCAACCAGCAAACCTGCTTCACACTGCCTGTGGTCATTTCCAAAACACAAGACCAAGTTGCAAACTCAATGACCCTCTCCCGCATTTCTTATATGCCACAATAACAGGTAGGGTGCCAATCTGTTAATCCAGGGAGGAATAAAGCAGACTTTGAAGAACAGGACACTCCTTGAGCACTCAGGCCCCTTCAAAAGAGTCTACATTCTTTCTGTTGTCCCAGTTCAGGTTAGCTGGCCCAATCTCAATAGTTGTTATCTCTCAAACAATTTGCAGGTGAACAGGCAGCAGTTTAGGCCCAAAGATTTTATTTTTTCTGTGCCATATGCCTCTGCTCACACCAATTCATTTCTACACAAAGCAACCTTGCACAGCCTCTCAGGACCGAGGTATAACAGCAAGCTTCCCACAAAAACTGCTAGCCCAGTCCAGGCAAAGTTCTTTCTCACCCTCATAAGCCAAGCCTCACAGTCCATAGTTCTTAATGTATTCAGGTCTTTCCATTCTGACCAGAACAGTCCACCAAGCTATACTTATAGCACTGCAAGGTGTCTCTTAGGCCGAGGTTTCAAATCCTTCCACATTCCTCTCTTGAAAATCAGCTCCAAAAGGCCAGAACTACATAGTCAGGTGTCTAGCAGCAACCCCACCAGCAACTCCAGAGTGGTTGCCACCTCCTGCTCATTTGATCCAATTAGCATTATGTCATTGATATAATGGACCAACATGACACCCTGTGGAAGGGACAGGCTGAGCAAGATCCCTGCAAACTAATCTATGACACAGGGCTGGAAAGTTAATATAACCTTGAGGTAAAACTGTAAAGGTGTACTGCTGACCTTGCCAGCTGAAGGCAAATTGCTTCTGGTGGTCCTTATGAACAGGTATGGAGAAGGAAGCATTTGCAAGATCAATAGCTGCATACCAGGTACCAGCAGACGTGTTAATCTGCTCAAGTAAAGAAACCACACCTGGTACAGTAACTGCAATTGGAGTCACCACCTGATTAAGTGTCCGATAATCCACTGTCATTCTACAGGATCCATCTGTCTTCTGAATAGGCCAAATAGGAGAGTTAAAGGGAGATATGGTGGGAACCACCACCCCTGAATTCTTCAAGTCCTTTATAGTGGCACTAATTTCTGAAATCCCCCCAGGGATGCGATACTGTTTTTGATTTACAATTTTCCCTGGTGGTGGGAGCCTCAATGGCTTCCATTTGGCCTTTCCAACCATAATAGCCCTCACTCCACAAGTCAGGGAACCAATGTGGGGGTTCTGCCAGCTCCTAAGTATATCTATCCCAATTATACATTCTGGGACTGGGGAAATAAGCACAGGGTGAATTTGGGGACCCACTGGACCCACTGTCAGTTTAACAGTTGCCAAAATTCCATTGATCACCTGACCTCCATAAGCACCTACTTTAACTAGAGGGCCATAGTGCTTTTTGGGGTCTCCTGGAATCAATGTCAATTCAGAGCCAGTGTCCAGTAGGCCCCAAAAGGTCTTATTATTTCCTTTACCCAGTGTACAGTTACCTTAGCAAAAGGCCACAGGTCCCTCTGAGGAAGGATATGTGTAAGCTTAATACTGAAACTTTTGGGGGTTGTAGGAGGGTCCTTCCTTGAGGGAACCTGGCCACCCCTTCAATTAAGGGGCTCAGGATCTGTAAACTGGCTCAAGTCTGGAAACTGATTAAGAGGTTTCGATTCTCTGTTGCTATAATTCAAAGTGGCTTTATGTTACCTTGCTCTGGAACTTTTCTGCTTATACAGATCAAGAAGGAACTCAGTAGGCTTGTTACCTATTTGACTTTTGGGAACACCATGATTAATTAGCCAATTCCAAAGGTCCATACAAGTCATACCTTTATGTACATAATTTTGCCTATGCTGTCTATTATGAAAAACACGTTCACCCCACCTTTGGTGATTCAGCACTGCCACTTGGCCCTTGTTACTCCGAGATCCAGTTATACCCATTGCATCTAAATTACCTAAAGCAGCAACTGCAGCTCCCACTGTGAGGTCTTCTTTACATAAAAGACCAATGATAGGGGACTTTAAGTATGCTGGTGCTCCCCTCACGAATCTGTTTCTTATAGTCTTAGTGAAGGGCACATCTTCTGAATGCTCCCATTGTGAGGGCAAACATGAGTTCACATGGCAAATCCACTCCAGCATTCGAAGTTCTCTGGGCTTTTTAATCCCTTCATCAACATTAAGCCAAGGGATATCAGGCAGCTCGAGCTCACTCACAGTAGGCCATCTTTTATCCATACTTCAGCCAACCAATCAAATAAACTCTTGGCACCCCTTCCAACTGCACAAGCTGCATTGTTAAATCTAAAATCTCTGCTCAATGGGCCTATTTCAGTAAATTCAGCCTGATCTAATCTTATGTTGCTTCCTCCATCATTCCACACCCTTAAAATCCACTCCCACACATATTCTCCATGCTTCTGCCTGTACAAGTTAGAAAACTCATGAAGTTCTTTAGGGGTGTACCTCACCTCCTCTTGTGTCACACTTTCTATCTCACCTTTAGGGGCCTGCCTACCCTTCTGTCTGGTTATAGGCCTAGAGGCAAAGATGGGTGGTAACTGAGAAGCACCAGCACCTCCTGCTGATTCCCCAGACAAAGAGGGATTAATTCCCTCAGGCAAGGGTGGGGAGGGTGGAAGTGGGGATACAACTGCCGCTAAGGGAGGGGAGGTCATATCTTCTTCCAAAACAACTTCTTCAGAATCTGACATTTTGATATCCCCAGGTTCTTCAGGGTCTTCCCACACATCAACATCCCAAGTCACAGGATCCCACTCTTTTCCAATCAGTGTCCTCACTTTAATTTCTGATAGCTGGTGAGGCTGGGACTTGAGTTTACGTTGCAAGTTAGCCAGTCTCACAATGAGAGCTTGGGTTTGGTTTTCTGCAGTCCGAGCCTTGTTCTGGCTACAGAGGAGACTGTCCTCCAGGGCTCCCTTAGAGACCTCGAGATCATGTATGTGGGTCTTAAGCTTGGAATTTTCCTTTTTGAGCTTCTGCTGTTCCCTCACTAGTTTGTCCAGAGATGCTAAAAGCAACCAACCAGCCTCATCATTTATTTTACTTTTCCACAAATATTCAAATGTTTTAAATATAGTCACTAAATTCCTTGCTGTTCATAAGACATGACTCAGGATGACCAAATACATCTATCTCATGGAGTTCTTTAAATAGTGCTCACCATGGATTATTAGTGCCCTCCTTATTTCCAGTAAAAACACTCTCCTTATCACCAGTAGGGCCTTTAGTAGCATTGAAGTTGGAAAGCCAACCCCAGATAGCACCAAGCCCACTAGAGAAATCCATCCTTACAATTCTGTTTCTCTAGAACTTCTGGCACCAAAATCTGTATTAGTCAGGGTTCTCTAGAGGAACAGAACTGCCAGAATGAATTATTTTTTTTCTCAATTTTTATTAACATCTTCAATGATTATAAAAAATATCCCATGGTAATACCCTCTCTCCCCCACTTTCCCCTTTGAAATTCCATTCTCCATCATATCCCCTCCCCATCTCAATCAGTCTCTCTTTTATTTTGATGTCATGATCTTTCCTCCTCTTATGATGGTCTTGTGTAGGTAGTGTCAGGCACTGTGAGGTCATGGATATCCAGGCCATTTTATGTCTGTAGGGAGCACGTTGTAAAGAGTCCTACTCTTCCTTTGGCTCTTACATTCTTCCTGCTACATCTTCTGCATTAGACCCTGAGCCTTGGAAGGTGTGATCGAGATATTACACAGTACCCCAGTCACTAGAATGAATTATTTTAAAAAGGGAATTCCAATAGCAGTTGCAGGCCTGAGAATCAAGGAACCTGGTAGCTGCTCAGTCCATGTGGTCAGATGCCTCAGCAGTCCCGATCTGGCACTGCAGATGACTCTGGAAGGACTGGAGGCTTCCTGAGGAGCCGCTGGGTCAGTGGATGCTGGTCTTCAATCTGTGCTGGTCTTCAATCCACTCTGGAAGGCAGCAAGCAGCTCCAGAAGCCAAGTGGAAGGAAGAAAGGGCTCCTTTCACCCAGAGCTTCCTTATATGAAGTCTCCCTCTGAGCAGTGTTGCCTGCTCTGGGATAAGAGCTCACTCTGGGGGTAGGACTTCCTCCTTTAGTTGATCCTTCCTGGAAGCAACCTCTGAGACCCACCCGAAAGCGATTTCTATGGATTACTAAACAGATCAAGTTGACATCACCTTAACTATCACAGGGTCATATCCTGTCCATGATATTGAGGCATTCTGCTAAGATCAGTGTGTGTACAGGAAGCTAAGCATTGAAGTGAAATAGTATTAATTGCATGCATTTGTGGAGTAACTTAGTGAACAATAGGCAATGTGTTAAAATTTAGTTACATTGGATCATTTAAGCCTTAAAAACGATCTGATTGGTAGCTATTATTATCTTCATTGTATGGCTTAAAAAAGATGAAACATTTTTTTCTCAATGTTATAAGTGACCTGTAGATTTGACTACTAGAGTATATCACAAAAATTCTGGTTTTGAAACAATTTGGTACAACTTACTAGAAGGAATGAAGATAGCTACCAGAAATACTCAATTAGGGACTTCTCAGTGGATACAGTGGAAGCAAAAATTATCAATTGATGAGATATAACTATGGAAGTAGGCAATACTCCCCTTTATCATGCAACCTGCAAACTTCTTTAGTGGAATTGTTTCCACTCAAAAGACCTTATTGAGAAACATCCCAGGAGCTCAGGGGAGGACCTATAGAGTCTACTGAAGACAGACCAAGTGAAAATAGATTTTTCTTCTGGGCATAAAATTATCTACCTAATCATCAGGTCAGGCACTATTGTGAGTGACCCTGCCACACCCTTTTCTATTCACCACAAAAGAGGAGACACAGCTTTTAATTTCATTTTGGGACTTTGAGTCAGACAGACCTGAGGGTGAAATCTGTTCCACCATTTGCTGGCTGTGTGACCTAAGCAGGCTATTGTTTGATACCTGTTTTCCTAATTGGTAAATTCAGCATACCAATAACTAACTACCTTTGAAGAAAGTTCCAAAGAATAGATAAAAATATATATGAAATGCACTACACCATATCCAGCACAAATAATGGATTCATAAGTAACGTCTATGGATTGAATTTTTAGGATTAATTAAAAAATCTGTTCAGGGTTGCATAGATACAATATTGAGGCAGACCATGAGAGGCATTAGTGCCCTAAGCCAGAAAGGTCCCACCAGCAGCTAACCTCATTACATATACAGTTTGGAGGGTGGGCCCAAACTCTTCATTGAAGACTTTTTTCATGACTTCATGTCTGACACCATGCATGTGCTTGGACGGATGTCCTCACTTGCCTGTAAAGACACACTTATGACACCTGAAGCCTCTAAAGAGGGAAGATAGTCAGATATTTTTTCTACCAAAGAACCCTATATGTTCTCAGATATTGACCAAGTACTTCAGAGTTTATTTCATATATAGAATAATGCCCACTTGCTTAGCAAGAATAATAAAAATTCCAAAGAAAATAATTTGAAACAGTCCTTTCAAATCTTAACTGAAATGATGCTTGAAAAATAGTCCTAAACCTTCAAGTATCACTGGAGCAAAATCTTATCTTAGAGAATGGATATCTATTAGCTTTCTTGCAAGAGGAAAAAGTAGATAATAAGCTCTATAGCAGCTGATATCACATTATTTCAGTGTAATAGTTCACCGAACAACATGTACCAGGCATAGAATACTACTTATTCCTCCTGCACTTTGTGTATATTCTCTCAGTAAGATATTGACCTAGCTAATGCTTCCCACATGCAATCATATAGTAATGCTTTTCACATAAAATGCATATAGCTCAGAATATGAAACCTGAAAGTAAAAATAAAATCTGAATATTGAATTGTAGCTTTCCCAAAGAAGGATTTTATTTTAAATTTAGTTTTAAGATGATTTATATGATCTAAAAGACTTTTGTGAAAGCCAGATGGTACTTTTATGCCTTTGATTTTAAAGTATTATTTTTTATAACATGAATATTTTTTTACTTATTTCATATTATTTTTGGCCACTAATATGCTCTAGTATGTTTTTCTTTTTTACATCTTTGTTTGAAGAAGAAAAACTAAAGACCCTTCAATTTTACTGCTGAGTCTCAACTACCTTTGGCAGGTGAATAAGATGGAGTTGGCCACCAAAATTTAAGGGGAGATTATGGAATCTTCTAGAAGCTGACAGATGTCAAAGACCATTCCAAACATCAAAGTTTCCAGTGGGTGAGGAGAGTGCACAGAGCACATGCTGGTCTCTGGGGGAGGGGGTGGGAAACGGCATATTCTCAGGTGGTTCCCTCCAAATCCTCACTTTTTCCTGAGCATGTGCGTAGCCTATAACTGCATATAACTGTTAGAATACTATAATGTATGACATTCAAATTAAAACACTTGAGGTCAAAAGGGAGGAATGTCCCATTATTATGTCATTATGTGATTATATCTTCTTGGTGTCTCTTTCTCCTCCCTTCTCTGTCTTTCCTTTCCCTCCCTCCCACATTCTTCTTTTTCAAATCCTTAAGATAATCAATCCTGTCAATAGTTTGAAAGATTTTGAAAGTAGATCCTTCCTTAGTCCAGACTATGATGGCAATCCAGCCATGATGGGTACTTTAATTAAGGTTATGAACAGATCCTAAGCCCCAGGTCAACTATGCTAACTCCTTGCTCAGACACCTAATGTTATTTGAAGTTACTTGGTTTGTTATGAATGATATTTAGACTAGAAAAACCAATCATCAGCATAGTGGTTCACATCTCTAACCCCAGCACTTGGGAGGCAGAGGTGGAGTATTGCCATGACTTTCAGGCCAGACTGGGACTACATAGTGAATTCCAGATCATCCTGAGCTAGAGTGAGACCTGACCTGGAAAACAAAACAAAACAAAACAAAACAAAACAACAACAACAAATAGAAACCAGTACAGTCATCCCAAAGAGCCTCTAATTCATAAGAATACATAATTTTAGAAACATGTGAACAGAGGAGGAGTCAGTGCAAATGCTGCAGCTTATGACTCGAGTTCTAACGTCATAAGTGTCCTCTGTGATCTGTTCCTCTCCCATAACCTACCTCTCAGCCTCCTTTTCTCCTTGGTAATTATACTGGCCCCACTCAATGACAAGGAAGAATTCTATGGGTCAAAATACAATTATTGCAAACAGAATGTTGGTAGACTGGGTCCCAAATGGTTTGTACTCACCCGAATTAACAGGAGCATGTACGTTTTATTTACTAGCCCACAGTCATGCAGGCCTGACAAGATGCATAGACTATAAAATGTGAAGAACCAATGTTTCCCATCACTGCTTTGTTTGACATAACTTCATTGTAAGTCATGATTCCTCCCCCCGCCCACAGACATAAAAAAGAAATCCCCTTACTTACAACACCAGGGCTCACTCTAGAAAGAACCCCTCTCACTGCATAGAACACTGACACTAGCAGAAGTGATGCTAGGGAGCCATTTCTTGATCAAGCATTTCTTCTGCATTCAGGGCTCTCATATAGATGGGCTTTGGCCCAGAAAAGATGAGTAGATGTAAAATGGGATGAAAGCCCCTTTAAGACTTGGCTATTCTAAACAGTTCTTTCTCTCTTCTCCCTTTTGACCTCTCCTCTTGTCATTGTGCCTCACAGACCCCACAGTTTTGGTGGAGAAACCACAACATAGTGAAGGGCTGGCTAAACTGAATTGGAAGTTTTGGGAACCAGAGCTAAAATAATTATATTAAAACAATGAGACATAAGATTCCTAGTTTATTCCTTCAACAAGATCTGGACTACACGGATTAGTATGAATACCACTTTCCCAGTTTCTCAAGGGTTAACTCAGACTGTTAATGTGCTTCTTATACCAAGATTTATGATAGCTCAAGCCAGGCTAATCACATGTGAGGAAGAGTCATTATCCACGTGTTCCGAGATGTGAAAAAATTGCAATTGCCCTACATTTTTCTATGGACACTATGAGCTTTTGGAAGAGAAATAACTACATATCATAGTCAATGTCCTGGCTCATTGAGATAGAAGACAGACTCTTTAGTCTGCCAAGATCTTCAAAAATCATCATTATGAAAGTATGAATTTGGTTACCCTTGTCAATATATTTGTTGAATATTTTTTTAATTTAGTAACAGAATATTTTGTTGACCTAAAAATTTTATTCTTGATTAAACTATTTTCATGTCTGGCAATTTATGCTAATCAATTTAGTGTGCTTGTTCAAATATAGGAGATCTTAATGTAAAGTCCTTGTTTTTCATGAATATTGTAGTCTGGCTTTGTTTTTTATTAAATATTAATACATTTATCATGGAGAAAAACTTAATGCTTTGCTTATGAAATCCTGCAGAAATGGAAAGTTAAACTCCAGAGATTATTATTAGTATTACCACAGGGCAAGCTCTACATTAATTGCATGGAGGAACCAGTTTTCATTAGAGAAAATCTTTCTTGTACTAAGAATGTAGGATAGGGAATATTAGTGTCCTGAGATAGTGAGAAAACCCTGCTTTCCCTACTGGAGCTGCTGATGATGGAAATCGTGTGAGGAGCTGAGGGTACTTTAATAACATACTTTTCTCATAAATTTCTGATTTCTTTGGAATATTTTATTTTCATCGTTGGACAATATAGGGGATATAGTTACTTTTTTTCTATCAAGATTATTGCTCTTGTTGGTAATTAAGTATTTTTATATTGTAAATACTATGGTATGGGCATTTTACTACTGCTATAAAGAATTTTAAAAATATAAGACATGAAAAAAGAATATTTTGTGCAGAATTAAATGCTTAAATTAGTAATATCAGCAATAAATTAGTACTGAAAATTTCAAACCCACAGGCATTTTCAAAAAGAATAAAATGGATAGATGTGCACACCTTATATAGTTTCACTACTTTTACTTTGACACAATACCTGTCACTGTTTCAACATATGCATAAGGACACAAATATATATATATAATGACTCATATTTCCTTTACTCAGATCTGACAATAGCATTAAGACTTCTGAAAGCTTTCCTCACTAATTACTTCATGTCTATAACCCAACAGCAAGGGCGTTCTCAAACACTTCTGAACAGACTCCATACTATAGCCATGCCAAGGAAAGCTAATCTCAGCAGCACGTAATTTGTAGCATTGTTCCTGAAAAGCCCTGCACAGTTTTACTTATTGTTAAGATAAGAATCTTTTAAGATGCATTGGTAACATTTGGTGTTAACTCTGTTTTCACCTAGAACTTTCCTTACACCTGTCTTCAAAAGTTCCTGGGCAGAGTGCTGCAGAACATGGACCCTTCTGGATATGTCTGGCTGATACTTATTGGTCTAGTTCTGGCAGGAATCTTCCCAAAGTGATGTGGGTATGACAATGTTCATATCAGAAGACAAAGCATCAAGGCTTCTTATTACTGGTGGTATAAGCTTGACTCCCTAGTGAAGGTGACGTAGTTACCTTCTCATTGCTGGCACAAAGCACCTGACCAGAAGTAGCTTATGGGGAAAAAGTTGTTTACTTTGGTTTACAGTCTTGGGGGTAAGCTCCATAATGGCTAGGGAAAGATGGTTGAGCAGTGGCTAGACATCATCTCCTTGCCACAGCAGGTAAAAAATAGCAATAGAAGAGTGAGCCAAATTCTAGCAAGGAGAACACCCCTAAGCTGTCCTCAATAACACACCTCCTCCAGCAAGGCTACACTTCCAGATTGCCATCAGTTGGGGACTATGCAATCAAATTGCGTGAGTTCATGGAGGATACCAAATTCAAACCAACACAAGTAATGATTGTCAGGTTGTTCCATCCTACAAGTTTTCCTTGAGAATAATCAGGAATCTGCTTTGTGATATTTCGGATAACAGGAGTTTGTTGTCCAGTGCATTTTCATGCAGTGGTTTTTATATTTAAGGATGATTCTTGCTTGAACCATTATAGCAGGGGCTGACTTTTTAAATTTTATCATTGAACTTTTGCTATATGACATTCTTTTATGTAAAGATTTTTTTTTATATTTCACTTTGATTTCTATGCATTATAGTTTATATAGTATTGTTTTGATATCACCGTTAGTTGTTCCTGTACATTTTAGCTGCAGTTTTCACTGCTCAAGTTCTTTAAATTTTGACCATTAGACACCTCATTAAGCCAACTGTGTACTTACTTGATATGAGCACATTAATACCCTCTCTGTGCTTGTATGCTCTTATCTTTTTTTGTCCTTTCATAGACATGAACTGATAAGGCAACCAATCTTTTCTGACTGGTTTCTTTCACACAGCACAATGTTTTCAAGGTTCATCCACATTGCATCATGAGTCACTATTGCATTTTCTTTACTAGTGCCAATTAGTATCCATATACGAATATATTACTCTTGTTTTTTAAAAATATTTATTTTGTTTTTATTTATTTGAGAGAGAGAGAGAGAGAGCGTGCTTGGGGAAGGAGGAGGAGGCAGAGAGAGAGAAGAGGGAGAGAGAGAGAGAGAATGGGCACGCCAGGGCCTCCAGCCACTGCAAACAAACTCCAGATGCATGTGCCCCCTTGTGCATCTGGCTTATGTGGGTACTGGGGAATCGAACCAGGGTCCTTAGGCTTTATAGGCAAATGCCTTAACTACTAAGCCATTTCCCCAGCCCCTTGTTTTTTTTTTTTTTAAAACGTATCAGTTTATTGATATATTATTCTATTTATATGATATAAGAATGAATTGATTTTGAGCTGTTAAACCAACAGTGTTCTATCATTGTGTGTATACATGCTTATATTGTGATATCTTGTATGAATTTTGTTTTTATAATAATAAAATATCCCTTGTTATCTCTAGCAACACTTTTGCTTTAAAGTCTATTTTATCTGATATCTTATTGTTGCTGTGTGTATGATATATATCTTTCCATCCTTTTACTTCCAGCCTGTTTATTTATTTGAATCAAAAGAATGGAAACCATACATAGAGCATAGCATATTATTTTTAATAAAAGCTGATAATTTCTGCCTTTGGGTTGAGATGCTTAATCCAGTTACATGTCATGATATCATTATGTGGCTACACTCATATTAACAGACTCATGGCAATTTGCTTGTTGTTTTCCACATGGCTCACATTTGTATTTGTCTTTTTTGTCTGACTTTTAAAAAGCCCCTATTCTTCTTTAGTGTCTTCTGCTTTTGTAGGTGGAATTTATTTTCTTTTTTATTTTAAATGTTTTATTTATTTATTTTGAGAGAAATAGAGAGAGACTGGGTGCACTAAGGACTCTAGCCATTGCAAACAAACTCCAGATCCATGTGTCACCTTATGCATCTGGCATAAGAGTATGGGGGAATTGGACTTGGATCCTTATGTAACGGGGTGCTAAAGGTTTATGAAAGTCCTTGCACCCTAAACCCTAGGTTCACTTCTAATTTTAAAAAATATTTTATTTTTATTTATTTATTTATTTGACAGAGAAAGAGGGAGAGAGAGAAGAGAGAATGGGCGCATCAGGGCCTACAGCCACTGCAAATGAACTCCAGATGCTTGTGCCCCCTTGTGCATCTGGCTAACGTGGCTCCTGGGGGATTGAACCTGGGTCCTTTGGCTTTGCAGGCAAATGCCTTAAATGCTAAGTCATCCCTCCAGCCTGCACTTCTAATTTTTAATTAAAGAATTGAATAGGGCTGGGGAAATGGCTTAGTGGTTAAGGTGTTTGCCTGTGAAGCCTAAGGACACCGGTTCCATTCCCCAGGACCCACGGAAGCCAGATGCACAAGGGGTACATGCATCTGGAGTTTGTTTGCAGTGGCTAGAGGCCCTGGTGTGCCCATTGTCTCTTTCTCTCTATCTGCCTCTTCCTCTCTCTCAAATAAAAGAGAAATAAAAATATATATAAAAAAAGAACTGAATAAAAGAAGACCGAGAAAGATAATTATTGTATTTATTGAGGGAAGTACAGAACCAAGGAACGGCACCCATGTGGCTAGAGATCCCACGTGGAGGGCCTGGGAAGAAGCATGGAAAGAAAGAGAGAAAGAAGTTCAGGGAGCTCCTGCCATGTGGGGAACTGGAGGCGGTAAAGGAGCCCATGTGGAGAGTAAGGGCTAAGGGGATGGGTCTGGGCTTGGGTGGAGCCAACCTATGCCCAGCCAAGGGAAAACTCACCCACAGCTGGAAGTTCCTAAGTGGTCACAGAGCCTGTCCCACCCCCTTGGCAAGGTATTTATAACCTTAGGGTGCTGGGCTGTCTTCTGGATCAGGTGAACCAGAGGGCCAGCTGGTTGGTTAGGGTTAGGGCTGTCTCAGGAAGAGGTTAGCTCTGGCACCAAGTTCCAGGGGCTGAACTTGACCAACCACAATGTTTAAATCCTATGAAAGACTTCCCTCCCAGGAGGGGACCTGGCTGTTTAAGGAAAAATAAGTCTGAGGCACTCACTAGGTAAGAGAGATAAGAAACCAGATTGTCTTTGATTTCTAGCAAGTGCAATTTTCCTGCCATTTTTACCACCCAGGGTTCAGTCACGCTAACTGTACCTCACTCTCATTTAGGCTTCACAGGCAAATGCCTTAACTGCTGAGCCATATCTCCAGCCCTCTAAGTGGATTTATTTTTTAAGTAGATTTTAAAAATATTATTTATTTATTTATTTGCAAGGAGAGAGAGAGAGAGAACAGGTGCACCAGGGCCTCTAGCCACTGCAAACGTACTCCACGTGCATGCAACCCTTCAGGCATCTGGCTTTAGATGGGTGCTGAGGAACTGAATCCAGGTTGTTAGGCTTTGCAGGCCAAGTACCTTAACCACTGAGCCATCTCTCTTGCCCAAGTAGAGATTTTTCATTAATCTAAAATTAACATATTTTAATTATATACTTTTGGTCTTTTTTTTCAAAAATAGTGATTACTTTAGGGTTCAAATCTAACCCTGTAAAACAACGGCGATGCTGTATTATGCCAGAGCATCACCTGCTTTGTATGCGTGTTCACATAGATAGCTTGCCTGAGGGACACTAGAAACCCTTGTCTAGTGCCAAGGAATCCAGTTTTTGCTGTGTGACTGTTGTTTCCTGACATCCTTTTAAATGGCAACACTCTCATAAAGCACACTGCTCAGAACTCAGCTCAAACAGCATGATCCCTTTGCCTACTGCCTGGTGGTTTCCTCCTCCTGATCCCACTCAAGCACTCTAGCAGATGTCCTGTCACACAATTGCCTCCATATCACCATGTCTCAAATTCACATTTATTTTCCTTGATAACAAAAGAGAAAATACCATTCTATGTGAAAGTATACATATCTTTGCTCTTTAAATAACACGTGAAGTCTTTTTATTCCAAATTCTCTTCCCATTTGACATGTTTTTTGTTTTTTGTTTTTTTCTGGCCCACAAAGCATAAATCCATATTTAGAAACAATGCTTTGCTCTCACTCAAGCATTTGAATTATCAGTGCTCGCCTTTCCTTCTCACCTATGTATATAACTAAAGCACCCCAGGCCTTTTGTTGGAGGCAGCCTACCCTAAGAGAATGACTTGTTTTACTTCTTAAGATCCCCACTCCATGAATTCCACATGGGTTATATAAAGGCACCAGCTCTTGGCATTTTAAGATTCCTGTTCCTTCTCTTATAGCTCTCTGAGTCCCTCCAGATTATCTGAGAATGGCTCAGGAAAATAACAACCTCTGATAAGACAGCATGATATAATTGCCTCAGACAAGACATAGAATTGAGTTACAAATATCTTTAAAAACAAAAAGTTAAAGTGAAGTCAGTGGTGATGGAGCTAAGAAGAATAATAAACATATACTTTGTATGTCTTTTTATTGTCAATTCTCACTAATTATTGACACTGAAATATTTTCTTATTTGTGGTAACTTAAGAGAAAATGAATGATAATGAATCTATACTGGCCTGTTATCTGACACAATGCAGCAGATGACTAGCTTAACCTTGTATTGACAGTGACATTTTTTGTGTTTTTGAGGTAGGGTCTCACTCTCTAGCCCAGGTTGACCTGGAATTTGCTAAGTAGTCTCAGAGTGGCCTTGAACTCATAGCAATCCACCTACCTTTGCCTCCAGAATGCTGGGATTAAAAGCATGCACCACCATGCCTGGCCAACATTGACATTTTTGAGGATTGTGATAAAGATAATTCTGACCCATAAATGTGCAAATAGTGTTTATTGTTGTGATTGGAGACAGTAGCCATTGTCACTGGTGCCTTAAACATAGTATAGTTCTTTCACTATGATTACAATCTATGTGACTTAGGCAAGCCACTTACCTCATCAAACAATAGTTTCTCATCTATAAAACATGATAAATATACAATTCAATTGTCAGAATTAAGCCAGACATGTATCAGAGCTCAACAAATGTTAGCTAAAATTATTATCACTTTTATAATAAACATATGACTACTTATTGACTATCCAATTTTATCTCTATTTCTCACTGGTGTTAAGAAAGACATGGCTCCAACTTTGAAGGCATTTAACCCTTAGTGAATAGAACAAGAAGAGACCATTTGTATTAAAGTCCAGAATTATTTGCAGATGCTCTGTGTGATGGTTAAGATTTGTTGTCAACTTGATCTATTTTGTAATCCACAGACATTATTTATGAGCAGGTTTCTGAGTTGCTTCCAGGAAGGATTAACTGAAGGGGGGAAGTCCTTCCCCCAGGGTGAGCCCTTCCCTGAGGGTGGGGGGCCCCTCTCAGAAGGGGGCTTTATCTAAGGAAGCTTTGGGAAAAAAGAATCCTTTCCTCCCACCTGGCTGCTGGTGCTGCTTGCTGCCTTCCAGTGTGGACTGATGACCAGCTCAGACTAAAGCCAGAGGCCCTCCAGGAAGTTTCCAGGCCTTCAGTGATGGACTGGGACTGCTGAGGCATCCAGCCTCATGGACTTAGCAGAGACCCAGTTCCTTGTCTCTTGGGCTTGCAAACTGCTGTTGTTGGACTGCCATAAATTGATCCAATAAAGTTCCTTTTAGTACAATTCATTCTATCATTCCTGTTCTTCTAGAGAACCCTAACTAACATTCTGAGAATCAGGAGAAGAAATAGATCTCTGAGAGTGAGGCATAGAGGATAAAGTGGACATTCAAACACTCTAGGAGTCTCTCATGAAGTGTATATAAGTATCTAAAGCAATCTTCCTCATGAATTTATAGGATGGTCATTTCATATACATCAGAGATGATAGAGCTAGGGTTATTGCCAAGACAAAAGAAAACAAGTTATTTAATTGCTACACCTCTGGGATGTGTCTCTGATAGTAGTTCTCAGGGCCTTTGCTTCAAAATCTCAGTTCCTCTCATTGTTGCTATGAACTTTGTGGGCAAAAATTTATACGCTAGATTGAGAACAGATCAGTGGATGCTTTATGGTAAAAGTATCACAGGAGGTTGCTATGGTAGTGCCTCATTCCATAGGTCGAAAGAAACATTCATTGTCACTCTATCAGAGCTATCTAAATGATTTAAGCACATATTTTGCACACTTGATTATATCATAGGCCATTAATAAAAGCCTTCCAAAAACATTTTTTGTCATCACAAACAAAATAGAGTATATTTGTAATTATGGAAACAGTCGATATTTTTCATACTCAAAAGATACTTCTCATACTTTCCTGGCAGAGGAGGATCAGGAAGGTGGTTTGCCCAGGGTCAAGCTTACCCATTCCACTTGGGAGTTACTGGCCCCTATGATCTCCTACTTCACTGCACAATTTGTGGTGAAGAGAGACTGCACTCATGCTCTCCCCTGTTAGAAAAAAAAAAAAAGATACTTGCCTTTATGCCATGTGATAAGGAAAATGTGAGCATAATCATCATTTATTTCCTACTAATGATCACCTTTTTTTCATTTTAAATTTACATTTATTTATTATTATTATTTATTAACAACTTCCATGATTATAAACAATATCACATGGTAATGCCCTCCCTCCCCGCACTTTCCCCTTTGAAACTCCATTCACCATAATAACCCCTCGCCATCTCAATCAGTCTCTCTTTTATTTTGATGTCATGATCTTTTCCTTCTATTATGATGGTCTTGTGTAGGTAGTGTCAGGCACTGTGAAATTATGGATATGCAGGCTATTTTGTATCTGGAGGAGCACATTGTAAGGAGTCCTACCCTTCCTTTGGCTCTTAAAATCTTTCTGCCACCTCTTCCACAATGGACCTTGAGCCTTGCAAGGTGTGATAGAGATATTGCAGTGCTGAGCACTCCTGCTACTTCTTTCCAGCACTGTGAGGCCTTCTGAGTCTTCCCAAGGTCACTGCCATCTGAAAAGAGAAGGTTCTGTACCAAAAGTGAGAGTAGCATTAATATATAGGTATGAACTTTAAGAGAAGTGATTACTGGGCAGTTTGAGAAGCATAGTATATACATTTAGCCAGACAGCAACAGGCGTTACACCCCTAGGGTTCATGACTACCCCTGTTTTAGGTTTTCAGTATCAGAGATGTATTCCCTCCCATAGAGTGGGCCTCCAGTCCAATTGGAGGGCAGTTGGTTTCCACCAAGACAGATGTGCCACTGTTGCACCCGTTGACTCATTTGGCCTGGCTGGCCAATTATAAGGCTTGCAGTGTCCACCATTGAGTATCTTCATTGGTGATTTCTCTCTCTCTTATTGAACTGCATGCAGAATGGCTTCTTTCAGCTTTCTGTCAGCTGGTCTGCATGGAGGAGGTTATCAGCTCAATTCTAGCAGGATTTTTTCAATGGCCTTGCAGCCCAAGTATGTGGAGTCTTCAGCAATAGGGTCTTACCATCTATTCCTGGTGGGAAACCAAGGGCCTCGGCAATGACCTGTAATGTTTTGGGGGCATCAGGACCTCCCTGGCCAACAACTCACTGGAAAGTATCCCATCCCTGGTACTGAAAATTTTCTAGTAACAATCTATGGCTCCTGAGTGTTCCATTGCCCAAAAACGTAGGTTCCCATATGATTTATTTATATCCTCTTAGATTTTGATTAGCCCTCCCTCCACCTTTCCTTTATTCAATCTCTTCCCCTGACCTCACTTGGGCCTTTTTACCACCTATTCTTCTACTTACATATACACAATACCATCCTATTAAGTAGCCACTCTCTTCCTTTCTCTTCACTTTATATATAAGAAAAACTTATATATAAACAAAATGGCCTGGATATCCATGACCTCACAGTGTTTGGCACTACCTACACAAGACCATTATAGTAGGAGGAAAAGATCATGACATCAAAATAAAAGAGAGACTGATTGAGAGGGGGAGGGGATATGATGGAGAATGGAGTTTCAAAGGGGAAAGTGGGGGAGGGAAGACATTACCATGGGTTATTGTTTACAATCATGGAAGTTATTAATAAAAAATTAGAGGAAAAAGACAAACAAACAAACAAACAAACAAAAATCTCAAGTTGAAGGTGGACTGGAGAGATGGCTTAGCAATTAAGGTACTTGTCTGTGAAGCCTAAGGACCTAGGTTCAATTCCCCAGTACCCATGTAAGGCACACGCACAAAGTGGCATATGTGTCTGGAGTTTGTTAGCAGTGGCTGGAGGCCCTGGTATACCCATTCTCTCTCTGCCTCTTCCTCTTTTTTTCTGTCTCTTCCTCTCAAATAAATAAATAAATAAGCATTATTTTTAAATGTTGAAGCCTGGCGTGATGTAAATGTCCTTTCTGAATATTTCTGAATATTTTTTTTCATTCACATTGCTAATTTTCTCACTAAATTTGCTGAACTTCCCCCTGCCCTCCGCCGTGTATGGCTGACTTTCTTCAGCCTTGGATTGAATCCATCTTATCGATTGTATCCACTTTCACATCATTGATGACTGATACTAGGAAACCTGAACTCTTCACCTGGATTTTCATCTATATCAGTATCTTTTGAATTTAGTAGTTGAGGAATTATAATATGTTTGAAGAGGCATATTGCTTTTCTTTCTCATGGTTAGTGAATTTGTGTTACAATTTATACAGCTCTTATTTGGGATATCTCTTCTTGTTTTTTTTGAAAGGTAATTCTTACTACTAGTATTGTTTATTAAGTAAAAAACCAAAGTGCTGAATCATTAACATCAAACCAGAAAAGATATAGAAATATTCAAAATCATTGTAGACTACTAATACATCATAACATCAATAACCATGCAATAGAATGGCCAAACTACTGTAGAATGTGGTGTGGGAAATAGCAAATGAACAAGACAGTAAAAGGGGAGAAAGAGAAGTAAGGATAAAGAGATAAAAGGTAAGTAGTGAAATGAGAAAGAAAAGGTAGTGAGAAAAATATTGTGAAGGGTTTGCTGGTTTGGTACAGGTGTCCCCCATAAACATGTGTCCCCTGATGGTAGTAATTTGGGAATTGAAACCTCCTGGAGGCAGTGTATCACTGAGGGTGGGATTATGAGTGATTTAACAGCTTCCCTTTGCCAGTGTTTGGCATACTGTCTTGCTGCTGTTGTCCACCTAATATTGGCCAGGAGGTAATGTCCATCCTCTGTTCATGCTATCATTTTTCCCTGCCATCTTGGAGCGTCCCCTTAAGTTTGTAAGACAAAATAAACCCTTTCCTCCCACAAGCTGCTTTTGTTTGGGTTTTCTGCCTGCATAGTGAAGCTATCTGCAACAGAGGGAAAGAGAGAAGATGGTAGAAAAGATATTAAAAATGAAAAATAGCCAGGTGTGGTGGCGCAAGCCTTTAATCCCAGCACTTGGGAGGCAGAGGTAGAAGGATTGCCATGAGTTTGAGGCCACCCTGAGACTCCATAGTGAATTCCAGGTCAGCCTGGGCTAGAGTGAGACCCTACCTAGAAAAATCGAAAAGAAAAAAGAAAAAAGAAAAAAAGAAGAAGAAGAAAAATGAAAAATAAAGATTTACCAATGATGAAAAAGTTAAATATCAATATTACATAAATGTAAGAAGGAGAATAAAATATAAAAAGCCCAAGAGTATTTGAAAGTAATATGATGTCAACAAAAGAGGAAATGCATGAAGCAGAATAGAAACTAAGGAAAAGAAAAAAATATTGCCTAATAATGTATAAAAAATTAGATGAATGTATGATGGGGAATAACAAATGAAATATAAAATATTTTTAAATATGCAATGTAGTAAAAAACCCTAGCAATCATGTAAAAAAAAATGAAAGAGAGGAGGAGGTCACAATGGTTAAGAAAAAAATTAAGGTGTAGGAATAGTTTCTTTCCAAGGCCTCAGAATTTAGAGGGGACCAGCAATATGCATGAAGGTTGAGGGTGAATGCCAGTTAGACTGGACTCATGACTCTCCTGTCTCCTATTTTATTGCAGAGCCCATCTGTTTGATGTTTGCTACACCTGTCTTCACTGCCGTAATTTTCTTCTTCGTGGACCCAGAGACTCTAATGGCCCTACTTAACTTTGTGTTCTGTGGGCTGGGCAGAATTTTCTCACTCTCCCAAGACTCTCCAGATTATTCCCATGGGGTGTCTAATATATTCATTTGGTGGTATCTCCTATGCACACTGGGTGTATGGTGGGTAACCACAGCACTGAGATCAGTGCAGGTGTAGTACCTGTCTTATACTTTCAAACCCTCCTGAGTATTACTGGCTCTGCTGGAGGGATGCATCTTTGTCTTGTCTCTCAAGTACACCTCTGGAACTTCAGATTTCTTTGGTCCATAGGAGCAAACCACAGAGTCCAATTTGTTCCACTTGCTGACCTCAGGCCCTGAGCTTTCAAATTCCAGGGTACCTCTTAGTTATAAGCTCTGTCTGTAGCCACCAAGGTTGGAGGTTTTTCTCCCCCTTTATACTCTTCCCAGCCTCCTGCTGTCTGCACCCTTTTGGCTTCTCTCTCTCTCTCTCTCTCTCTCTCTCTCTCTCCTTCCTCCCTTCTTTCCTTCCACCCTTCCTCCTTTCCTCCCTCCTTCCCTTCTTTCCTTCCACCTTTCCTTCCTTCCTTCCTCCCTCTCTCTTTCTGGTTCTGTTCTGGTATCTTTCACTTCTTTTGTGTTTTTCTGAGTTCTTCATTTTGGGCCTTAGACCAACCACACTACTTTCCACAACTGCCTGTATGGATCTTGCAGCAGCCAGGGGCTATGGCAGGCCAAACTGAAGTTCACCAACCTAAGGATGTTCATTTATTTTATTTTATTTTGGTTTTTCGAGGTGGGGTTTCACTCTGGTCCAGGCTGACCTGGAATTCACTATGTAGTCTCAGGGTGGCCTCAAACTCACAGTGATCCTCCTACCTCTGCCTACCGAGTGCTGGGATTAAAGGTGTGAGCCATCACGCCCTGCTCAAGATGTTCAGTTTGTAACAATGGATTCTTTCTTAAGATGATACTTAGCTGCTGCTTTTTGCGATATATAGCAGGACAAAATGGGATTTCTCTCCACTGTTGACCTCTCCACTTGAGTAGTCACTGCCTTACGATTACCCTCAAGTGGATTTGAGGCATGAGAAGCTCTGTGCTTTTCCTTAGGGCAGAACTTCTCTTTTCTCCCTCTCTCTCTCTCTCTCCCTTCCTCCCTCCCTTCCTTCCACCCTTCCTTCCTTCCTTCCTTCTTTCTTTCCTTCTACCTTTCCTTCTTTCCTCCCTTCCTCCCTCTCTCTTTCTTTCTGGTTCTGTTATGGTATCTTTTACTTCTTTTGTGATTTTCTGAGTTCTTCATTTTGGGCCTTAGAATATAGTCTATTTTTTCTTATTTTGTTTTCTCTACTGGTCACACAGACTAAGCCTCTTGCCTTTCCTAGAAGTATTTATGTTTCTTTCTTTCTTTCTCTCTCTCTCTCTATCTCTTTTTTTTTTTTTTTTTTTGTTTCTTGGGAGGCACAATACCAATATTAAACCTTTTTGACATTATCTGATAGTTTCTTATGGATCTGTTCTTTCTTTCTCCCTTCCTTCCTTCCTTCCTTCCTTTCTTTATAGGTTATCACAATGTAGCTCCACCTGGCCTCAAACTCATTATCTTCTTGCCTTAGCCTCTGGATCAGAATGAATACAGATGCACATTACAATACCTGCTTTTATTTCAATCTTTCTTTGTCAGATGAATAACTTCTATTGTTTGGCTTTAAAGTCCAATAACTCATTCTTCTTTCATCTTTATTGTACAATTGGATCTTCCAATAAATCTTTAAAGATGGATATTATAGTTTTCAGTAATGAAATTCCAATTTGATGTTTTGTAGATGCTATTACTCTGCAGAGATCTTACATGTCTTTCCATTAATTCCAAATATTTTGCCTTTATTCCTGGAGCTAGTTACAGTGGAAGCTGTAAAGAGTTTGGGCATTTCTGCATTTGTAGCATCTTGCTTTGGTGATTTTTCATCATCTTTTCTTTTGAGAATTGGGCATACAGTCAGGTTTCAAGTAGCAGTGACCCCACTCCCAGTACCAACTTTACTGTTGCAGCCAGGTTCACATTGCTGGCAGAAAACACCCAACCAAGAGAAGCTTGTGGTGGGGGGGAGGTTTATTTTGGCTTATAGACTTGAGGGAAAGCTCCATGATAGCAGGGGAAAACAATGGCATGAGCATAGAGTGGACATCACCTCCTAGCCAATATCAAGTGGACAACAGCAACAGGAAAGTGTGCCAAAAACTGGTAAGGGGAAACTGGCTATAATATCTTTAAACCTTCCTCCCAAACTAAACTGCCTCCAGGAGGCATTAATTCCCAAACCGCCATCAGCTGGGAACCTAGCATTCAGAAAACTAAGTTATAGGCGGCACCCGAATCAAACCACCACAATCGGGTATGTCTGTTTTCAACTCACAACCATCCAGGGATGGCTGGAATTTCTGCCTCTCACATTTGATTCAGCCTTTCTTAATAGAAATATTGATAAAGAGAAACTCTGGGAGCTGCAGAGATGTCTCAGTAGTTAAAGGTGCTTTTCTGCAAAACCTGCCAGCCATGGTTCGATTCTCCAGTAACCCATCGGAGTCTGAAGTAGGAACTGGAGCACACACCTGGTATCTCATGTGTAGTTGTAAGTGCTCCAGTTGCACACGTGCTCACGCACACACATCAACACACACATCACATACATAAATAAAAGAGGATCTTTAGATGTTTTCAATCTCTATGAAGTCAATAGAAAAGAACAGAATTTTGGAAAAAAATATCTCTTTACAATACAAAAGAAGAGAACAAAATGGAACCATGGACCTGGGAGAGATGAAGTCACCCTTAATATCCGCTAAAGGTCTTTGGGGCCTTTTGGAAATGAAAAGAGACAGGAGAGATGAAAACTTATCAACAAGGGAAGCATTAGGACTCTTGGGACATCAGAAATGACCAGGTCTTTATTCAGCACAGAGTTAGATAATACTTAGTGGGGATCTTCTATACACCAGGCACTGGTACAAGGTCTGAAGGCTTAAAGTCACGAACACACAATCCCTTCTCTCAAGAGCATATAAATTATTGATGTGTTGGCATACAAGGAACCTTAGACTTCCTGTATCAATTTCTCATTGCTGGCACAGAAACTTGACCAGAAGCTGCTTATGGGAGCAACTTACTTCAGCATGCAGTTCCAGAGGATAAGTCCATTATGGAAGAGAAAGGAAACCCATTAACATTGGTATATCACCAGGGAGGAAGTAGAGATACCAGCCACTGGAGCCAGGCTAAAGATCCTCAAAGCCCACCCCTAGTAACAGGCTTCCCCAGAAAGCCTCTGCCTCTTAAAGGTCCCCTAACCTCCACAAACAGCACTACCACCTGAGGATTAAGTATTTAAACACATGAACCTATGCGGGATATTTTATGTTCAAACCACCACAACAGGGTTTCTATCTAATTTATTCACTACATTTTCCTAAGCGCTCAATTTATTGAATGAGTGTCAAAGTACAGCAGTTAAAAGCTTGACCTCTGGGTCAATCAGATGTAAGTTGAAATACCAATCACTACCTGAAAGGTGTGTTACTTTGGATGAGTTATTGAGCTTCTCTACCCCTTGAAGAAGGCATTATTCAAAAGAATATACACATCAACTTGGAGAGTCTGATACAAACAGCAAACAATAAATGCTGGACATTATAACAGCAACAACCATATGCTACTGCATGTTTGTTGGTTATACTATATTTTGAAGGGATTTCATTCCACTCTTCATTCCCAAGTTCAAGTTATTAACCTCCTTGCTTTCAGAAATGTTAGACCATTACCAAATATAGTCAGTCTTTAAGTGATCTATTTAATGTTCTTCATGAAAATATATTAAAGAAATGTGTTGGAAATTAGTACTCATATTACAGCCTCATTTCACTTGCAGGGCAGTCTGTCAATTGCTGTTTTTCTATAAATCAGAATTACTCTTCAGTTGCTCATAAATCTAAACAATCAATGCCATTATCACATCCTAGCCAAAACTATGAAGACAGGACATTTTCTGAGGGGAGACACAATTATTGAAGAAGATTTCCAGTTATATAATGTGTGATCAGCAATTTAAAATAGTGCCCTACCCCAGTTTACTAGCTACAAGAAAACTTCAGGTTTCTACTTACCTAAAAATCACTGCAACAAGTGGAAACAATTCCGGGCCAGAATTGCCAGAAACTACATGTCTTGAGTGATGAGAAGGCCTGCAGGTGTCATTGACAACAGGATTCAGACCCCTGCTAGGTTTTCCCTTCAGCAGTATTGGCATCATCTGGGAGCATGTTGAAAATGCAAACTCTGTGGCCCTATTCCAGACCTACTGAATCAGAACCTGCATCTTAACAAGGTTCTGTAGGCATTAGAAGGTTAAAAAGCACTATGTTGATGGTTTAAAAAGGCATGCATAATCCATTAGAAATGATTTGCTTTAAAGCATTTTGTGTTTACACAACACATTTTTATACCAAACAATTTAAATAATATTAAACCAAGGTCATAGACATACGTAAAAGCATCTTAATCTTATCTATCAAAACTCACATCATCTATGGGTGAATGTGTGAAAATTCATATATAGCAGGTCATGTTTCCTATGGTGTTTTAAAATGCATTTTCCATCTCTCCAACAGTACTACATCACATTTACATGTCTAGAAAAATAAACAGAACTATAGATCATCATTTTAAATGGCTGGGTAGGTTTGAAGTTTTTTACATACTACTATTGTTTACCAAATGTCCTATTGATTGAAAGTTAGGGTTTTTTTTTTTGTCAATTTTATGCTGTTAAAATATTTAAGTGGAATGTCTTTGTGATATGCTTTCTTGTTGTGTATTTGTCTCCTAATTCAAAGAACATTTATCATCTGTCACAAGCTACAAAATGTTTTTGCATAAAACACTGGGCAAGAAATCAGAAGACTAGATTATTATACTGATTTGGTTTCTATTAACTTCCCTGCTGCCCTCTCAGTTTGCATTTTCATGAGAAGGTTGAAAAATCATCATTGAGGCATTCCATAGTATCAAATGTTCAAAGAATGCAGTAATGTCAGAAGTCTATCCACTTGCCACTATAGAGCACGCTTTAAAGAATTTCTGTTTTTGTCTTTTAGGCATTAATAAATCATCTAGTTGAATATAATACCAAATTTTACTTGCCTGTCTTAAATTTATATCAATTTGATAGCAGAAGAAGAATGTCCAAGGAGATACAGGGTGCTAGAGAGAACTTAGCCTAGAATTACATATTTTCTATATTTGGACAGCTATCATGCATTGATTTAGTTGAGTCGTTGATCCCATGGTATTCAGAGTGAGAACCAGTTAGCATGTTGTGGCCCAACTCTATTGTTTACTACCACTTGTGTGAGTTTAGCATTAGGTGAGCAAATGCTATGGTCCAACTCTGCTATTTACTATCATTTGTGTGAGTTTAGCATTAGGAGAGCAAGTGGTGTGGTCCAAGTCTATGATTTACTGCCGCTTGTATGAGTTTGAAGTCCTCTGGTACATGCTTGGCATGTAGGAAGTGATCTGCAGCTCTTCCAGATCCATTTGAATTTCCTTGCAGTTGTAAACTTCTTTCCACATTGAAAGTTTTCAGAACTTTGAGAGGAAAATTAAAATGTCCAGATGCCTCCCTTAAGTGATACCATGAGGATGTCAAGAGCACTGAGGCCTAAGAGGATTTGGATAGCTTAGAATAACTTGTTTTAAATTCATCTTGTTCGCACAGATCAGGGTATTTATGTGAGGATTATCCTATCCCAGAGTGTAAGATAATGTAGAATGTAGGATTATATTAGGTAAGAAAATAGTAGATAGGGGAGATTTAACTTGTCTAGATTGTGTAGTTGTGGCTGATTTTTTTGTCCACCAGCATCATCACTAAGAGAAATGTCATGGTGCTATCTGGGTGCTGTGGACCAGTATAGTCTGATGAGAAGTTATAATTGTTCTTTGGAACATGAATGAGCAGCTTAAAAGATGCTCAAGTGGACAAATCATACAGTCATGCTCAGTAGTGATCAGAAGATAACTGTGTCAAATGCTGGTTTCACGTATTTTTTTGTGGTAGGGTCTCGCTGTAGCCCAGGCTGACCTGGAACTGAGTATGTAGTCCCAGGGTGACCTTGACTCACATGGTGGTGTATGCCTTTAATCCCAGCGCATGGGAGGTAGAGGTATGAGGATTGCCATGATTTCCGTTTTTAAAAATGCTACTCTCTAGCTTGGCAATAAACCAAGAATATAGCCATTTGTCAGCAATCACCCAAGGCTAAAATGCTCATCCTGTTTTACTCAGCATTTTTCAAATAGGGGCTGTGGTGTTTTGATTCAGGTGTCCCCCATAAACTTAGGTGTTCTGAATGCTAGGTTCCCAGCTGATGGATATTTGGGAATTAATGCCTCCTGGAGGGAGTGTATTGTTGGGGGCGGGCTTATGGGTGTTATAGCCAGTTGCCCCATGCCAGTGTTTGGCACACCCTCCTGTTGCTGTGGTCCACCTTATGTTGGCCAGGGGGTGATGTCCACCCTCTGCTCATGCCATCGTTTTCCCCTGCCATCGTGGAGCTTCCCCTCGAGCCTGTAAGCCAAAATAAATCTCTTTTTCCCAGAAGCTGCTCTTGGTTGGGTGATTTCTACCAGCAATGCGAACCGGACTGCAACAGGGGCTTATCCTAAAAATACTCATGTTTCACACAAATATTTATGAACAATGATAATAACAGAAAGCACATTAAATCCAATAATATGAGGCTTTGTGCTGTACAGGTTACAAATAATGCAGACATGGGCAATTACATTTAAGAATATTTAATAGCATAAAATGTTCATTATATAAGGAAGCATGTTATAAAACAATTGTTGCAGTATATTCACAAAAATAAAATACAGACAAATGGATGCATGTAAAGATACCAAAGAAATGGAAATTTTTATATCAAAAGTATTATTTTCTATCTTTGGAATGAAGAATGAATAAGTAATTATTTCTAGTTATTTTTTTTTTTTGCTATATTGTTCACATTGAGTTATCCCAACCCAGTCACTTTATACTCAATATGCAGCTACTTCCTCCTACCAGTCATTTCAAGCCCATTTTTAAGCCTCAGTGTTCTGTGTGTGTGTGTGTGTGTGTGTGTGTGTGTGTGTGTGGTGTAGTGTCTACATGTGTGTGTGTGTCTGTATCTGTGTGGCTGCAAATGTGTGTGGGATTCCAGAGGTTTACGCTGGGTGTCTTCCTCAATAGTTCTACACTTTCTTTATTTAGACAGGCTTGCTCACTGAGCACATAGCTCATCAATTCAGCTGGTTTAGCTAGCCAGCATTACCCCAGGGTTTCTCATCTCTGCCTCCAAAGTGCTGGAATTACAGCGACATGCTGCCACATCCAGCATTTACGTGGGGCCTGCGGATCTGAACTCATGTGCCCATGTTTACCAGGCAACTGCTTTACTGATTGAACTGTCTCCCCAGCCCAAGTCCAGGCATTCTTAACCTTGAGTTATGAGAAAACAAATTGCCCCACTTAGTCATCCCCATAATGGTCTTCATAATTTAAAGGTGACTCCATTTGGGACTTCCTCCATGCTTCAGTGGTGCTAGGCTACATGTAGAGCATTGTGGAATGCAAGATGTTTAGTTAAACCTATACTAGTCAGAGCAAAATTTATGAGAGATACAGCTGGTCTGTGCTATCCCAATTCTTCCTAACGTAAATCTTGGTTCAAACTACAACCTACACCAGCCCCCTCACCCTTGCTTTTCTACTTCAGGAATCCTTTACAAGTTCTTCCAGACATTTCTTCAAGTGAGTGAACTAAGATTTTGCTCAACTGTACATGAGACTCAATTGGTTTCTATTTCCTCTAAATGTGTGGTGTTTTACACTGCACTAATATTTTTTTTAAAACTAAAGGAATCACTAAGACAGGTTCAGCTGATTATAAACCAGACCCTGAGTTTAATTTGTTTATACTACACTTTTGGTGTCCTGAATTCAGGAATTATGCCCGAGTTCCCACTCATATTGTGTATTTTATCCAGAGTATCTTGACGATGCATACACATTTTCTGTCTCCTTTTCAAACGAGAGTGCTTTCTGTATTGGCTGCTATTATCCACCTTCACAGCAGATAGTTCTTGAAATACCTATTTCATACATTTGATTGTTTCCTCTCTTCCCTTAAATAAATCAGCATGACCACTAAACAAGGTGGAACACATTACTCTCACCAACTATCTCCCAAAGGCCTACATAAAATAAATCTTCCAGTAAATTTTACTATTCCTTTCCCATCAAAGAGAAGATACGTTAACTTGAGCAGGGTGGTGCACACCTGTAGTTCTTTCTACTTAGAAAGATGAGGCAGCAGGATCATAAATATGAGACCCGCCTGGGCCACATAGAAAGAACTCATTTAAATAAACAAGCAGACAGACAGACAGAAAGACAAACAACAAACAAACCCACCCAACAAAACAAAAAGACAGCAGACACAGTGGATGGAGTTGTGAAGTGTATTTGGAGAATTTTAAGGTTTTCACAATACTGACCAATTAGGGACTAAAAATCTCCAGCTTAGTGAGAAATCTGAGCTATATCTCAAGTGATTGTTTCCTGAAGTACTTAGGGAAAGGTATTTGCCTGGATTTTTATTGTCTGGTGCACTCATGACCCCACAGTGATTGCTGATAGCACCACTGAGGAGGGAGTGCCCCCAGTGGACACAGATGGTAAAAGCACAAGCCAGGGTGAGGAGGGGGTGATAGGCTCACCTCTGATGGCAGTACACCAATGACGAAAGTCACTTAGCATAATGCCTGGAATACTTCTCCTCAGTTTTTATCATAAATCTTATCATTTTACTATTGAAAAATCACTAAATTAAATGTGTCACATCTTCCCAACATCCTCCAAAACTTAACAACATTGGAAAGTATTAATTTGGGAAATTATAATGTCAATCCAAACATAAAACTCAGCTGTCATGATCAGCTCCATGATGCTGGGATGAACCTCCAAACCAGACATAGTTTATGGGAGGAAGGGAGTTACCTGAAGTTTACAGATCCAGGGGAGGTTGCATTGAGAACACAAGTAGCTGGACCCCTTCCACAGATTCAATCAGAGAGAAAAAATGTCACCACCAACCAGCCATCACCACAAAAAAAGCTCCAAAACACAGGGACCCCTGCAGAGCTCACTCTGCATACCTTAGGCTGGAATTCAGGTCCATCTTCCCCCAGGGACATGCCTCCTCCCTAGTCTGCCTGCTGGGGGCAGAAGCTGCAAACTCAATTTTAATGATACTTGAGTCTATGGGGGTCATCAAATTATCACAACAGCCAAACACAAGTTCTACATTTATTGTCACTTTTTTTAAAAGAGGAAAAGCTAAGAACTAGAAAGCCTTTATTTTAGGCCATGCTGCAGTTCTCCTTGGGTAAGCCACTTGTTCTGAAAAGCTGTTTTTCTGCTCACAGAATGGATAAACTGGTTTGTATTTTTTTCACTTTGTCTGACAATTTGAGTAATGAAAGCTAAATCTTTTGAAGAAGAAATTCTTCATAAACTTAAGTCTTGTTTAACATGCAGAATCACTAGTTCAGTAATCTATTGCATGGAATTTATTCTAAAGAAATAATTATAAAAAGCTAAAACATTTTTGAAAATACCACAATTGCAAGTCACTTAAATGTGCATTACTGCACTCTGTTTTAAGTAACTTATCTTAGGTAAATGCAATTGAATATTATATTAATATAAAGTGAATATTGTGTCAATTTATAGAATGTTATGTTAATGTTAATATCATGTTACTTTACATTGAAAATTATTTGCAAATATAGGGATGATATTTTCAAGGACAAACGTTTTATGACATTACATGGCAAAAAATGAACTGTATTATATTGCAAATATATTAATATACTGTAGGGTGATCTTAGAAACCCAGGAAAAATGCACAAGGGATTAAAGCTGTGATGCTGGTCACAGATTTTATATTATAAAAGCCATGAAAGAAAATCAAAATTTAAAAACACATTAAGAAAATAATTACAGAGTAATAAGGTATTAATAGAAATCCAGTAAGTAGAAAGACATCAGCCCAGGATTATTCTTTCCAAATGATCCTCCATATTATTTACCAGATTAGACCTAGTAATTGACTAGTAAAATGAGACTGAGGGAGTCAGGTAGCTTTGTTAGGCAGTTAAGGTGACTAGGTCCCTGAAAGTAAAGGCAGCAATGTCTGCACTTGCTAGAGATCAGAGGATGATCTGACTTCTTATCTCTTGCCTAAAGGAGTTCTTAGATTTCTTTCTTAGATTTCTTTTGTCCACATCTGAGCCTCTCCCAGGGAGGGAGGTCGCTTTTCCTAGAATTGAAGTCCAATGTGGGCATTGTTATTGGTTAAACTTAGACCCCAGAACTTGGTGTCGTGGCTAACCTCTACCTGACACAGCCTCTAGTCCAGACCAATCAGCTCTCTCTCTCTGACTCACCTGAGCCAGAAGGTAAAGTCCACCACAGTAAGGTTATAAATACAAGGGAGGGCAAGCTCTATGGGCTGCCTGACCCTTCCTGAACCTCCAGGTTCTGGTAAGTTTCCCCTCCTCTCAGCCCCATGAGGGTAGAACCCCCTAACCCCTATGCCCAAATGGGGATGGGTTCTTTAGCCCCTCCTGCCCTCCACATGGCAGGAGCTCTCTGTATTTTTGCTTTTTCCCCTCGCTAACTCTCTTTTTCTGTCCTCCCACCCCCAGGTACATCATGTGGGCTCTTAGATCACGAGAGTATATTCATCTTCCTTCCTTTGGTTCTGTACTTTCCTTAATAAATATAATAATTTAACAAGTATCCATCTCAGTTTGGTTTGCCCAATTCTTTGATTAAATGCAAATGCAAACCCAGGGTTTGGGGGTTCAATGACTGTCTTGACCCACTAACACCCCATTTTAAGGCCTAAAAGTTCTGAGCTGGTGGTGGCCCTTCTCTTCACCCATCAAACTTCTCACTCATGCCATCTCAGACCTAGAGTAGGCAACACACTGGTGGCTTGGACAATATGCCAGAGACTTCTGACGGAGGCAAACCTTGCTACCCATCCTGGTACTAAGTCTTGTTCTCCGGTGACTGGAGCTTGTACTTACTATAAGCCATGACTTTAGGGCCTTTGTCTTCCTTGATGTTCAGTTTGGGATGCTCTGAACCTTTGTCTAACTTTCCTGGGTTAAAGATAACTTTTGTTTAATTTCTTATAGCAGCATACTTCTCTACGTCTCACTGGACCCCAATCTCATGCACACTGTGGTAGTTTGAATGTATGTCCCCCAGCAGACTTAGGTGTTTTATTCAAGCTTGTAACTTGGACTTCCAGCTGCCTGCCTGTAAGAGGTGTCACTGTGGGCAGATCCTGGGGTGTGGTGGTTTGAATAGAATAGATGGCCCCCAATATATTGAGTTGTTTATTTGTTTGTAGTTTGCATCTTTAGGCACCTGGCTGGAGGCAGTGTCACTGGGTGGATCTTTAGGTGTGGTGGTGGGTTTCAGATTTCAATCTAAAGATATGCAAAGTGTGCCTAGCAGGAGTTCCTGAAGAGTGCTGTGGCTTTTGGCTTTAGGCTTGTGCTTCTCTCTCTCTGCTTGGACCTGTGAAGGCAGGTCAGCTTCTTCTGCCATTTATGGAACTTCCCCTGAATCTGTAGGCTTCAATAAATATCCCTTCCTCCATAACTGTGCCTGGTCTTGAAGTTTATCTCAGCGAACCTGAAGCTGTCTGCTACATGGGGTCTAGCCTTAAAATGTGGTTGGATCTGTTTTCTAGCCTAAATGTATGCTGAGTGGTTTTATCTCTGCCTAGAGCTCTGACTGTGCTTGCATGTGCTGCTGGCTGTTTGGTGTTATCTCTCTGCTTGGATTTATGAATAAGATCCAGCTTCTTCTGCCATTTGATGGAACTTCCCCTAGATAAGCTTGAAATAGATCCCTTCCTCCTCTAAACTGTGTCTGGTTTGGATGTTCATTCAGGCAACATGGAGCTGACTATAACATACACCTATGGAGTACTAGTAGTGATGACATATAATAAGAACCAAGTGTCTGTTCCTTCATCTGTGTTAATTGACATTTCCCATGTGCCTTGGGGATGAATCTTAAAGATTGGTGAGTTAAAGCTAGGAATGTGCAGAGATGAACATCAGCTCAGCGCTTGACAGAGACAATGTCTGGCCTCTATGACTGTCAAACATACTTCAACTCAGTTTGCAAATGAATTACACAAGGGCAGTCAGATGACAAAGGAAAATGGTGAAGCTGAGAAAACAGCTCTTAGATTGCATGATACACTGTGAAAATAATTTGTGGACCAATTACAGTGACCACAGACTGCTGTAGGCTACATGCCTGTCTAAAGTCTTGCCTGATGCCAACACAGGGTGAAAGGAAAAAGGGTGCTCATGCAGCCATACATGTTCAGTTGAGGGAGGACTTGATTTTCCTTCCACTGATCCAATAGATTGCTATCCTGCACTTGTGAGGCCGGCCGATCTGAGTAGAATATAAGCAGCTCCTGGATGCTGTGGCATAGTAATGGATAACTTTGCATTCTTCACATCGTTTTCACTGTCTCTGTTCAGTCTTCCTTCATTTGTTCATTCACTTCTTCCTAGGTTCATGCACCCAAACCCTCAATAGCTCTAGTTTCTAGAATGTGATACCTGCCTTTCAGAAATGGAAAGCAGGTGATATGTTACACAATCCATGTACATCTTTTTTTTTCTGCAGTTCTATAACAGATGAAATGCCTTGGGGCAAACATGACTCTTCTTTAATTACAGTATCTAATTTGAAGGGCTCCTAGTTTTTAAATTTTCTATGAATTGGGTGAAAAAATGCTTAAGATGTTACCAAAGTATGTGGTAAGTCTCCTGGAGTACAGTGTTGATGCTTTTATACACACTCAACAGATTTGCAGATGATTTTGTATCTCCTTTCTGTCAATCAAAGATAGTGATTATAGGTGTTAGCATTCAACTTTTTTTTATACTCCTCACTATGTTGGGAACTATAGGAAATTTAGAGTAAACAGAAATTATAATATCTTTATAGAGTTTATAATATGAATACATGCAAACACTGAACCATAAGAAAATAAAAGTACATCAAGGGTAAGCTACCACCAGGCCTGATGACACACTCCTGTAATCCCAGCACTTGCAAGGCAGAGGTAAGAGGATCACCATTGTAAGATTCAGGAGTGACCAAGACCACAGAAACCACTCTGAGGCAAAGATGAAAGCTTTTATTTTGGGGAAAACACAAGCTGCCAGGGCTGGCTCACAAGAGAGGAGCACAGCCAACCTGAGTTCCCAGATAGTGGGCTTTATAGGGCTTCTTCAGTTGGGGGAAGGTGAGGAAGGGAAAAGAACTCCTCTGTTCTTTATATTAGCCATTTCAAATAGCCAGGGTGTGAGACCAGAACAGTGAGCAGGTGACTTACAAGATAAGGGGACAGGAAAACCATGATCTGGGGGCAGTGTTAGGCAGGGAAGTGATCATTGCTGGGAAGATTCTTGAGGAATGTAGAAAAGTCTCTGTAGACATCCCGCTATCCTTGGTGACTCCATTTTGGGAGCTTACCCAACATTCCAGCCTTTTGTTAATGATAGACAAATGTTAATTTTTTTATACTGTCGGTAGGGGCAGGTGAGTTCTTATGGGAGAGGCTAGAAAATGTGGTCAATGGGTCTCCCTTTAGGGCAGGTGATAAGGAGGCAGTTCCATAGTGGCTGGAGGTGGCAGAGTGGTTGGATCGATAGTCAGCGCTAGTGTAGCATGTTGTTATGACTTGGTCCTGAGCAAAACAGAGACTTTTCTTGTACCATCCCTGTACTGAGTTGGTTTCTTGGTGGTTGCCGGTGACATCTATTATAGAGAATGTGAGGGAGATGGCCTCTTCACACTCTGTGAGAAGTAAAAAGGAAGAATTAAGGAGCTTGTTACCCTTGCCAACAGCTACAACATCAAAATGCCAGGTGCAAGGGGAGAATGAGCACTCAGAGGTGAGAGACAGAGGGCTTGGGGCAAAAGAGAGGAGGCAGAGGGGCATCAATGTATTCAAGAGGAGCATCTTGGCGTCAGGGGAACAGTAGGAACACTAGAGAGTTTTAAGTTTGAGAGTGCCCTTTGGGGTGGCAGTGTACTTATCCCTGGATGAGGTAGGGTAAGGGCTAAGGAGGGAGGGGGCCCAAGGAATAGCTCTGATTCTGGCTAAGGCAACTGGGAGGAACTAGGGCCAGGGTAGGTGGAGTTCAGAAGTAATCAGGGACAGGCAAAGGCAGAAGGCATGGGTTAATGTTAGAGTTTAGCATTGTACACCAGCATCAGACAGCATAGCCTATTAGTCTGAATCTTTGTTTAAATTCTGTTCTTATATTTTGTAGTTATATCTTTCTTACTGGGTGATTAAGAACATGCAGGGTGCCAGAATTAACTATATATTTTGGAGGTCAATAATGGTGGTGTAGGAGAGACTTTTAGGGAACTGTGAGGAGTTCTATGACTTTCAGCATTGTTATCTGCTAGGATAAGTCAAGGCCATGCTGACCCAGTGGCCTTCCCTCTTTTGAGAAGCCTGGAGGACTGATTTTCCTGCATCGTGACTCTCCTATTGCAGACACACTGACTTGGAACTTATCTCTGGGTCTCCATATCCTCTCTGATCAAGAAGTCAGGTAACTTACCAGAGGCTAGAGGTTAGCAAGTGTACCATCATTGCCTGTGGCTTTCTGATCTGGGAGCAGGAACCAAAATATTGGTTATTCTTTGAAATCCAATGTTTCCAATTGATTTTGGCTTCTATATATGATTATTAATCACCCAGAGAAACTGTACACATCTGATTAGCAGAACAGATTAGTTAAAAAGGTGCAGAACATATTTGGTTCGCAAAGAAGATCTGGCTAGGGAATGACACAATAGTTTAAAGTCATTCTAATTAATATTTAAGTTTAGTTGTTATGTAACAGTGTAAGCTATATCTGGAACATAGAAAGCATACACATTTTATCTTTTAAGTATCTGTTCATTATAAGTATAGGTAGAACATTTTAGTAGCCCAGAAAACAATATTTTACTAATAATTTTATCAATAACTTTATGGCAATTTATTTAATCTAGAAATTGCACATGTAAGCTATATCTGGAACATAGCATACACACTCTACCTTTTAAGTATCTGCCAGTTATAAGTATAGGCAGAACATTTTGGTAGCCCTGAAAACATTTTACCAATTATTTTATCAATAACTTTAAGGCAATTGATTTAATCTAGAAATTGTATACCAGGGAAAAGACAAAACAGTATAAAAACTTGGCATCTGTGTTTGAAAACAACTTTGGCTAGTCTGTATACCAATGTAAGTACCAATTACCCCCCAAACTGGAAACAGAACAGCAATTTAAAATTATTTTTCTATGGCAGAAAACATATCTTAAGTATCAATATCTCTATAAGCAATGAACTTAACATACCAGAAATGAGATACCAGAAAGTAAGTGAAACCTCAATTGAGATTGATTATATATAGCTCAAGAAAAGAATAAAACTTAGTTATTGTTGAGTTAAGCAAGCCTGATTTTAACATACATTAGAGACAATATGACAGACACAAAGAAATTTCTTAAATAAGTACATTTTACCATTGAACAATTTTAAGGTTTAACTAAAGAAATATGACTATTATGTGAAGCTTAGACAAACTATATTAATATTGTTTGTATATAGTGGATTTCCGCAAGACATGGGGAGCTTCTTCAGTTTTCCTAAGAACAAAATCACAATAAATCACTTTTTATAAGACTTTGATTATAATCTTAGTGATAATCATCCAGCAAAACAAGCAGGAACAAGATAAAAACCACCTTTAAATTATAGAGTTTTAGCCAGGCATGGTGATGCATGCTTATTTATAGGCAAACATCATGGACTTTGTATAAACCAAATTACAATATTCTGATATCTGGAAATGTCTGATATTAGCAAAAAGTACAGTTTACATATGTAAGACACATGAAGTTACAGACAGTAAACTATGAATAAAAGATCTGCTAACAGAATTGAAAATAGACAACAAATCTATATTATATAATAACATTTTTGGCTTACATATGAACACATAAAAAATTATACAATTTTTAAAGCTTATCAGAATTGGGATATTTTATAATATATATATATGGAGATTTAGCACTTTTAAAAGCAAAATAAGATTTCCATCCAATCTATAAGTCAGTTTCTGAAATTAATTCAGCTATATTTAACATACCCAAAGAACAGAGGAACTGGACTAAACTGCCATGATCTAATGAAAAAAGGAGAGAAGTCTCATGGAAAAGAGAGGCAATGGACATGCCAGGGCCACTTGCCAGCACAAAGAATTTCCAAATGTATGTTCCACCATGTGCATCTAGCTTTGTAAATAAGCACCTTCAACTGCTGAGCTAAAAAGAAATATTTTTAATCTCCTCCCAATCAATTTTATAGAACTATATTGAATTCCAAACATACACAAAATTTCATGACACAATCTATAACTATTCAAACCTTAATCAACTCTATAATTCTGTTTGTGGTACTTTGGTAAACTTGTTCAGTAATGATGTAAGTTAAATTTAAAGTATTAAGACTGATTATTGGAGGAACTGAGGAATTACATCTTAAATCATGACATAACTTTGTTTAGAATTTTCTTTTACTGTTTACCATGAAGAAAATAGTTTTGAAATGTGTGACTGATAAATACTGTTTAATGTTTCTAAATGTGGTCTATTTACCTTATAAAATAGGAAAAAATGTAAATAATTCCTCCCGTGAGATTTTTTTCAGGCAGGGTTTTAGATATAATAATCTTAGGAGAGAATTAAATATTAATGAGTCAATTGTAGCCTTAAAATTTAGTTAAAAGGTTGGCAAATAGCAGAACTTAGCTAACATGGTTGGGTACTCTAAACTCACTCTTTTGTAACCATTATCATGACCAGATTAACATCAATAAGCTCAAGTTTTAAGTTTACAACCTGAATACTATAATAACCTGCTACTGGCCAGGGCCATACTTTGTTAGTCTGATGTAAGCCCTGTATCTGAAGAAATTTGTAATCTGATCAAGTACTTTGAGACTTAGTTAATCAACTTTGTCTCTAACCTTCTGTTTACTCATACCTTAATCAATATATTTTATTTATACCTTTATCTATATACTTTTACCTTACAATCTATATAATCATTCTGTAACATTTTTTTTCATCAAACATTTAAGATCCATCATTTAAAGCTTATTCTTGAGTTTATCTTCTTTAGTCAGTTCATCTCATAACTGCCATAAAAACTTTCATTGTCCTTACCAGAAGATTTCTAATATGACCATTTAAGGTTTTTTTTTTTTTTTTTCTCAAAAGGCCTTTTGAAATAACCTTTTTGTAAAAGAATAGACCAGATTTGACTTATACTATTTACCCAGAATAAACATTTTAGATTTTATCATTTATTGACTTTGGAACTTTGTTTCTTATAACTTTCCTAAAGCACATTGTTTTCAAAAGAATATGAAAGGAGATTCAAACATTATTAGAAATTTTAGAAATACTTTTACAAACTCAGTATCAAGTACTTCTAAATTTAAGCATAAATTTTGAGGCTGTTGTCTGTTAGTAGTTTCATAGAACCATAGAAAGACAAAGTAAACGTAAAAACATTTACAAATTTCTCATAAGAAGTACCCATCTGTTCACAGTGACTTGGCATTCATCCTTCATCATGCTGGGGCCAGGATCCTGAGATTCCCTGTGCTTGCAGCCCCTGGCCCTGCAAGGCAAGGAAGCTGAGAAAGAGCCCCTTTTTTTTTTCCTTCCTAAATTCCGGGGAGAGTTTTGGACTTCCCTCAGGGCTACAAGGCAGCTTTCTGATCCTTCCATTTTACAACTCTTTAAGAGTAGGAGAATCTTACATTTCTCTTGCCTATGATCTTAATTATTTTTCATCTTCCTTCTGGGGGACACTTAACATAAAAATTGGCAATGTAGTCTAGAACAGTGGGTTTGGTGGAGAACATCCCCCACAGTGAAATGACACTGTTCAGAACAGAAATCATTCTGCAGTCTTAGGGCTGTGAGCCACATACATACTCATATGTACACACCCATTTTAAGTGCACTTTTCATATAGAGTCCAGACAACCATTTCCCTTTCACACATTCATTCATTCATTTATTCAGAAGCTATGCATTTCCATTCGAAGTTTCTATTCTATTTACAACTCTGGAGACCAAAATCAAACCTCACTACCAGGCAGGGGGTCAGGAGTGGCTGAGGGAGCTGGAGGAGCCGGAGGAGCTGTTGGGGTGAGGTCATCTATGGCACCCAGGTCAAAAGCAGAGGATGAGGATGAGTATGGAGGAAGGGTTGAATGCGAGTGCATTGCTGAGGCCTTGGCTAGAAGGATCTGGTGAGAAGAGCATGCAGGACACATAGAAGGCTGTGCATGCAGAGTGAAAAATGTTTGAATTTAGGGTATTTAGGACATTCTGCCTGCATTTTGGCAGAATTTTTTTAAAGCCATGAGAATCTGGAAATCAAAAGTACCATGGTCAGGCCATTTGACCCATTGTCCAGCTTATATTGTGGCCAGGCAGAGTTTCAGAGAAGGATACGATATCATCCAAAAGTTGTATAGGCTTTTAAGTTCTTAAGGAGACAGGGAAAGGGCAAAACAAGGGTGAGAGAAAGGAACCAGGAGGTAAGCTGTGTTTACACAGAACATCAATATGACCCCGGCCCAGTTAGGGTGAACAGGGCCTGCACCTCCCATGTAGGCAGAGGCTGTACAGGTTGCAATGTCTGCTTATTATCTATTATGTGGGCAAGGTGGGTGACTGTGCTCCCGATGGCAAAAGTGGCTGGCATTGGAAGATGAGAGCTCAGGAGTGAGAGGGAGAGTTTCTCAAGATGGTACCATGGAGCCAAACAGGTTCCCCTTAGGGTACGGTAGACCAGACAGTGAGAGACCCAAGGTGTCGAGAGTACAGGTGTCTTGAGACCTGGGGTTGGGGCCCAAAAGCAGCTGAGATGTGTAGCTTGGAGTGCCTGCATGGATTTCACTAGGAGGGATTAACCCTGAGAGCAGGCCAACCAGAGAGGGACACTTACTGAGAAGGAGGTAGGAGACAAAGGAAGAACAGCGAGGCCGAATTGTGGTGGGTGGGTGTGAAAGCCGGGAACAGGCAGAGATGGTCCAAAGCCTTCAGAGGGTCAGTGGCAGCTTAGTGATCTGATCACCCGAGGGCAACTGGAAGCTTCCTATCCAAGTTACAAGCACCAGATATAAGGTTCCAGAATGACCAAGACCACAGAAACCACTCTGAGGAGAACATGAAAGCTTTTATTTGGGAAAAACACTAGCTGTCAGGAGTGACTCACAAGAGAGGAGCACAGCCAACCTGAGATTCCAGATAGTGGGGTTTATAGGGCTTTTCGGTTGGGGGAAGTTAAGGAAGGGAAAAGAGCTCCTTTGTTCTTTACATTAGCTATTTCAAATAGTAGGGTGTGAGACCAGAACAGTGACCAGGAGACTTAAGAGATAAGGGGGCAAGTAACCATGACCTGGGGCATTGTTAGGCAAGGAAGGGATAATGGCTGAGCTGTTTGTTGAAGAATGTGGATAAATCTCTGTTACCATCCTGCTGTCCTTGGTGACTCCATTTTGGAAGCCTGTCCTGACCTAACAACCATGAGTTCGAGGCCACCCTGAGACTACACAGTGAATTCCAAGTCAGCCTGGGCTACAGTGAGACCCTACTTTGAAAAACAAAACAAAACAAAACAAAAGTTACCATGTATAGAACCTCTACTAGGTTAGTTTACATAAGCAATTTCAAGTTTCCCAACTCATAAATACACTAATTTCCTCCTCTTATTTTACAAATTATGAACTGTGGCTTAGAGACTTCAGTCCAAGGTTATTTGGTCAGAAGAATGGTGGAGTCAAAGATATCTGGCTTCAAAGTGGGTGCTCTTTCCTCTAAACATGTTGTTCCCATTCCTCACCATGCATTTGAGTCAACCAACTCTGGTTTGAAAATCTCAGATTCCTGTATCATTGTGCCATCAGAGAATGTGATCATTTGAGGCCCAAACATTAGTATACTTGAAGCCATAGGTGAACCGATTAAATGGCCAGGTAAAGGACCACTGTACCAAATAAGGCTGAAAATGTATGTATTTCATGAATAGAGTTTGGTGTGTAAACATTTATAGAAGGTGAGCTGGGATGACATGATTAGTCCCTAAAACAAATGTTGCAAAGCTGCACATTCATCCATGTTAAGCATTCCCTCCAGAGTTGGAGCAAGCAGTCTACTGGACATCATGATTCTGCTCTGTAAATACAAGGTAAACAGATGCAATCTGTTACTTGTGCATAGTGCTGCCTGCTGCCTGGTGGCACCATGTCTTGTTTTCATCACATCTGAGCCTCCCAGCACCCAGGGGTGAGATGTCAAGTAACTTATTTAACAGTGAGAAAACAGATCCAGAGCGATGAAGTGACTGGATGAGCATCTTTTGGCTAGTGAGTGATCCTACTTAGTGATCATTTCATTGCACCACTTGGTGTAAGCTGCTCCCACAGTGTGGGAACTTTGTGGTACTGCTGTAAAATGAATAATGAGATCAATAATTTAGGAAGCTACTAATTGAATGAGGTGAAGGATATGGCTATATTAAAAACAATCACTGCTCTTGCAAGCACTTCCTAAGCTCCTAAGACAGATGCAGCTCAGGCTGTATTATCATAATCATCCCTCTAAATAAATTATTCAAATTAGACCATACATGCTCATGAGCCTGCAAAATGCAGATAAACACATTTTCTTTCCCAAGCCACTGGCTCCAGGCTTTAGTATGCATCCCTCTTCTCTGCTCTCCCCCAAATGTAATGGCCTGACATACTTTAGATCATGACCAGGTGATGGCACAGAGATGTTCACTGAAACCCAAGCAAAGCACTGCATTAGTCGACTGCACCAAAACTACATTATGGGGCTGATATTTCCAGAATCAAGTTGTTATAGAATAATTAATTTGGGGGAGGCAGTGACATGAAGCTTCTAAGCAGAGAGGAGTTGAAATAACAGATGGTGTTATCAATGAACAGCAGATGTTTGCCAATGAGCTGGGATCTGTGGTTTTAATTCCCAGAGTAAAATAATTTTCTAGAGTGGAGCCCACTGTTGTGAGTCTCCTCCGCTGAATTGCTACACAGTGGCTGGAAGATAGAACACATCCACTGAGGTCTATGAAGGATCATTTTAACTTTCTACAGAAAACATAAGGACAATCGAAACTTCTGAAGGTCCAGGATACTTAAGAAATCTGTGGGTTGCTGATTGAAAGGTAAGCACAGAAAGAAGAGAAAGTTCCAAAGCCATTAAGTTGTATCATCTAGGGCTAGGGAGATGGCTCAGTGGTTATAAGTGCTTACTTGCAAAGCCTGCCAGCCTGGGTTTGATTTCCCAGTACCCACATGAAGCCAGCATGCATCTGGAGTTTGTTTGCAGTGACAGGAAGCCTTGGTACACCTATTTTAGTCTCTCACTCTCTCCCTTTACAAATAAATAAATAAAAACATTTAAATACTTAAAAAGATATATTATCCACTAAAATAGTAATGTTGAAGATAATTTAAAGGATATAACTGACCAAAAATGACAAGGAAAACATGACTGACATGTACTTTTAATTCTTTTTAAAAAATGTGTATAACTTTGTTGAAGAGAGGGCAGAAGGACTGTAAAGAAATAGGGTGAGGAGTATCCTGAGGCATTGTCTCCTCTCCCAATCATAAAGATTGACTAATGCATTGATGACCCCTCAATGAATACTGATAACCCACTGAGGATGGTTCTCAGTATGGGGGTCTTGAGATGGGAATATAAGAGTATAACCTGATAGGAATATGACCAACGTGCAATATGTTCATACAGTAAAGTTCCTAATTAACTAAAAATGTGTCTACTGCTAATAGTTTGTGAAGAATTGTCAATATCACTTATATATTATTTACATATTTATACAAGAGAGCAGAGTTTCCATACAAAGCCATCAGAGCTGACATTAAATTCCAGCAGCAATTCAAGAACACACACTGGGTGGGTTATTTTTTTTAATTTGTTAATTTTTTTTATTAACAACTTCCATGATTATAAAAGATACCCAATGGTAATACCCTCCCTCCCCCCACTTACCCCTTTGAAACTCCACTCTCTATCATACCCCTTCCCCATCTCAATCAGTCTCTCTTTTACTTTGTTTTGTTATTATTAACACTTCATTTAATTTTTTAATTTCAATGAATGAATAATACTGTAACAGGTAAATATTTCATGTTTTTAAATGCTTTGTTTGATTATTTATTTGAGTGAGAGAGAGAGAGGAAGAGAAAGAGACAGAGAGAAAGAGAGAGAGAGAATGAGTGCACCAGTGCCTCTAGCCACTGCAAATGAACTCCAGATGCATGGACCACCTTATGCATCTGGCTTACATGGATACTGAGGAATTGAACCTGGGTCCTTAGGCAGCATTGCTTTACTGATCTACTTACATATATTTTTGCATTTTTATTTTAAGATTATTATATTTATTTGTAAGATCTCTCTTTCTCTGCATAAAGAATTATAATTCATTGTGTCCCTCATACATGATAATTATTTCCCAATTTTACTGCATATTATCAATATGGATGATAAGGCATCTTACTATACATATTCACTTGATTTTTAGCTATTCAATTTTGTATGATTTTTTTTTTCACTTTTGGCTAGACAAGCTTCTCTTTTTTTTTTTTTCCTTTTTCTTTTTTCTTATTAGTCAGTTCTGTATTCAGCAAATACAGTCAGTTTGGTACCATTATTAGGCTCATCCATGACCTACCCCCTCCCCTTGGCCCTTCCTTGTTGCGGTATATGGGTCATGCATTCTGCAGTTAGCCCACAGTTATGGGTAAGCTAAATGTCTCTGCATATCATGACCCAACATGTGGCTCTGACATTCTTTCCACCCCCTCTTCTGCAAAATTTCCCTGAGCCATGTTGGGTTCATTTTTGGTCTGCTTCAGTGATGAGGTGTTGGGTGCCTCTGAGGCTCTGGCTCTCTGATTTGGTAGGAGTTGATTTTTCTCTGTGCTGATCTCCTTCCCCCTTGTGCTGGTATCTGGTTCATCAGGAAAACAGCCCCCTTGCTTGTTTCTCCAATTTTTCTTAGTTTCAGCCGGGGCCCTTTTGAGGTATGATGGGGTGGCTCTCTCCTTAGGATCTACATCTATCTGAAAAAGAGAAGCAGATTCTCCAACGGAGAGTAAGTTAGCACCAGAACAAATGAAATAACCCTTACTTTTTTTTTTAATAGAGAATTTAATACGTGTAGGCCCTCTTGTAGCCCACAATTGATGGTAGCTTGATATTGGAGAGTGGGCTTACGTTTGGATCTGGTTCTCTTTTACTTTTGATGTCTTGATCTTTTCCGCTTCTTATGATGGTCTTATGTAAGTAGTGTCAGGCACTGTGAGGCCATGGATATCCAGGCCATTTTGTGTCTGGAGGGAGCATGTTGTATGGAGTCCTGCCCTTCCTTTGGCTCTTACATTTTTTCCACCACCTCTTCCGCATTAGAGCCTGAGCCTTGGAAGGTGTGATACAGATATTGCAGTACTGAGCACTGCAGTCATTTCTTTCCATCTGGGTGGGTTATTTTGTTTTCAAGAATCAAATACTCAGTGAATAATCCAGGAAATGTGTGAATCCAAGAAAGCGTTCCTAGGAAGCAGAGAAGAAAATGCCTATTTCCTGAAAGAACTGTAGATGACCAAGATGAAGCTTAGAAAATTCTCTCTCTCTCTGTCTCTCTCTCAGACTAGCGCCTAGTGTAGAAAGTCTTTATAAGAAAGCAAGCCATGTGTTGGGGATACAGCTCCATAGGGCAATCACTCATGGCATGTGAAAAATTTTAGGGAAATATAATTTACAAAAAAGACAGAAACCCTTTTCCCAACTGTAAAACCTTCTCTACAAAAGTGGCAAAGAACTGTTGCAGGTTTTCTTACTGTTGAATACTTTGTCTCTTCCTCACAAAAATCTGGGCACACAGATGATGAGGAGTGAGTAAGGCAAAGGAACTTTATTGGGAAAAAGGTTTAAAAGTGTCAGGATAAGCATGCTTAGGATTTTGGCCAACATTCAAAGAAGAGAAAGGAGATGAAGGACAACTTATGAGTTTTGAGTTAGAATTCAGAAAAGTATGTCAGATTAGCATTGAGGACCTGGAGCAACTTCCCCAAGGGAAGGGCTTCTGGAGGACTATAGTACATGATCCCATTAAGGGGAGAACTATTTCTCTTACATACTTAGCATGCCTTTAGGTGAGGAGTGGTCTCTTGACCAGGTGAGTGACTCATTGGCTCCCATTGGGGTAACTCTTTAGGGAAGGGATAATAGCTTTGAAACTGCCATCTTCTTCCATTATATATTGTATTTAAATTTAATAGTGGGGAAATTGCGATGTTTCATTTTTTAAAAATATTTTTGTTCATTTATTTGAAAGCGACAAAGAGGGAGAGAAAGAGAGAGAGAGAGAGAGAGAGAGAGAGAGAGAGAATGAATGGGTGTGCCAGGGCTTCCAGCCACTGCAAACGAACTCCAGATGCCCCCTTGTGCATCTGGCTAACGTGGATCCTGGGGAATTGAGCCTCGATCTGGGGTCCTTAGGCTTCACAGGCAAGCGCCTAACCACTAAGCCATCTCTCCAGCCCTAAAAATATTTTTTAATTAATTAATTTTTATAAGAGAGAGAGAGAGAGAATGGGCACGCCAGGGCCACTAGCCATTGCAAACAAACTCCAGATGCATGTACCACCTTGTTCATCTGGTTTATGTGGGACCTGGAGAATAGAACCTGTGTCTTTTGGCTTCACAGGCCACTGCTTTAACCACTAAGCAATCTCTCCTGCCCTTACAGTGTTTCCTTTTTTTAGATGTTACCAGGGAAACAGTAACGGATACATCCTGAATGACCTATCAGTCTGCTAATGTCTATCCACTTACAGCAGATGAGGAATCATTTTATTATTGAATAATCATTAAACTGGATTGTGATGCATGCCACATGCTGCAAAAAAATAGAGATTTCACCCCTTTATAACAAGTACACAGTCCATCAAATACATGTTCTTAACATAAACAATAGCTGATCATTAAGCAGGATGACCCTTGCCACTCATAGTTCACCTTATAGTCTATTAAGGAGTACATCTATATTAGATAGTTGCATTTGCATGGAGAAAGACTTATATCTTTATAACAAGATGTAGTGTGCATCTTGGGGAAAAAGACTAATCTGACTTGGGCTCCAACTCTCTGGCAGAACATGGAATATAGAGCTGCTATTTACATCCTGATATTTACATCTCAAAGGACTGCTCCAAGGCCTGTGAGAAAGATAAAACTGTGTCATAAAACTGACAAAAGGCCTAGCCTAGCAGCTTTTCAAAAAGATCCACATACATTTCAGAAAGAGGACAAAGTTTATAAGTAATTGAGCTGAGAAAAGAGAGAGAAAGAGAGAGAGAGAGAGAGAAAACCCTGCATTTCCAATAGAAAGAATTCAGCTTCTCATTTAAAATTTTGTTTTAAAATCTAACTCTAATTATCCCTATTACCCAGTATATGTCTTAACAAAATATATTAGCATATTAGCCTTTTGCTTACAGAAACCTTGCATTTCCTCAGTGGATTTGAGATGGAAGGATTCAAAATGAAGCAAACTAGAAAGCTGAGGTTAACTCAATAAATAATAAGCTAGTTTTGCATGGTGTCTCAGCATGATGATAAGGGAATTTGTGGTCCCTCAGCAGTGTACCAATATGATATGCCAACACACATGATTTCGAGGTGTCTCTGGATTTTGGCCTTAAGAATTCAGAGTGCAGTCCACAGACCAGAGGATAAGATTCAGAAACATTTTATTATAACATAGAGCTTTAAAAGAAGTGAGCCTTAAGGGAGTAAGGAAGACAATGTGAAGCCTCAAACATAAGAGAAAGAAAGAAGGCAGAACAGTTGCTCAGGGAAGAAAGAGGGCTTTGAAAAGTCCACCTCAAGACTTTGGTTGGGGATTTTATGAGACTTCTGAATGGGCAGATGATTTACCCAATTTAGTCCTGATGTAGGTGTTATGGATCAGGATTCCAGAAATCTTTTTTTTCTTCAATTTTTATTTCTTTTTCTTTTTTTTAATTAAGAATATAAATTTGTATGGATACAATGTGTGTTGGTATTGTTCTAGTGAGGACCCCCAAGGAAGACCACTTAGATACCAAGTAGTAGCATGGAATCTTTATTGGCCGGGGGGACTACACCCAGGACTCAGGAGCCTGAATGCAGCGCCAAGCTGTACTTCAGGGCTCCTTTTATAGGAGATAATCATAAGATTTCACATCCCAGGCTTACATTCCAGAAGTTTAGTAATCATGATCTTACAAAAACAAGAGTTAATTTCAGTTGATTCTAGAAAAAACAAACTTTTCAGAATCTCCCTTCCCGACATTTTTCTTCTGCAACTGCAAGCAAGCAGCAATTAACACAGAAGCTAAAAATTGCAGTTAGCAACAGCAAGAAAAACATCTTGTCTTGAAGTGACACATTGTGTTAAAGCACGCCAAGAGTAAAGTTCAAGTGTAGGTGAGAACAAATCTTGAGGCAACAGCTAAGCTGAACTTCCTTGTATAAGTTCTCAATATGGAGTTACTTAGGTCCTTCTCCAGCTTAGACCCTTGCCATAGTATTATTTTCTCCCTCCTCCTTACCTCCAACCCAGGGGTACACTCCTTGGTGGGATTGCTGGTATCCCTCATGGGGTTGTGGGTTATGTGTTGTGGGAGCAGCAGTCAGTTATTGGGGGAAGATAATGGCTCTGGGTATGATTTTCCAACCTGTGACTCTTAACAATCTTTTCACCCCTCTTCTGCAAAATTCCCTGAGCCTTAGTGGGTATGTTTTAAATCTACTTCCATGATGAGCTCTTAGGATCCTCTAGATTTCTGCTTCGGTATGTGTTGAGTATCTCAGCCTCTGTCTCCTTCATCCTGACCCTGATTGTCAGGCTCACCATGGAAGTGTCAGTCTTGCTAGTCTCCCCACTTCTGTGGTTTTGCCTGGGCCTTGACTAAGATGTGAGGGGTGGCTTATCTCCTCTGGTCTTGCTACCTTCTGTAAAACATACTTGTGCATGTGCACACTCTGGAGCCCCCAGACATCTTAATTCTCTAGGAAGGACCTTCTTAGAAGGGAGTAGCAGGACTCCATAATGGTACAAATACAGGGATAGACCCTTCTGATATTTCTGACATGTAGTAAAATGTAATAACCTAGATTTCCCCCCTGAAGACCCAAGGATAATTCCTATATATAGTCAAGAAGAAAGCTATTCACTTTGGAGTCCTGTCACCCCTAACCTATCTTAATGGGCTTCTTCTTTGTCCTTCACACTCATAACCCTATTTTACTGACAATTAAATACTGATGTGCTTGTTTCTTTACTTTTTCCTCCTTTGCACTAGCAAGATAGAAATAGAAAAGAACATGAAGAAGAAAGCAAGATTTCAAAAATGGCTGTAGCATACTTGTAGGCCAGACAGTTTTGAAAGTCAATTCGAGTTCATAGCCTTTTTAATACTGTCTCCCTGTTGACGTTTAGACTAACGGTAGAGCCCTGGAGGTGCAAGCTCAGTAGATGATAAAGAAGAGCAAAGCAGAGACGGGCAGTAATCCCCGCATGGAGAAGAGCCCATGTCAAGTCGTAGGGACAGCCACTCAGACTCAGCTCACTCTTACAGAAAGGCCAGCATGATGTTAGATACTTGCATTTTAAATAGAGGCTGTTTGGCAGGGGAGTGAGGTGCTGGGGCAGAGAAGCATTAACATTCACATGAAAGAACCTGGTTGGCAGAATTGTTAGCTCTGGTTTCCAAAGTTCTTGGCACTTTATTCAAAGAATTGGAACACACACACACACACACACACACACACACACACACACACACACCACAAACACACACAGAAAAGTAGAGTAGTAAGAAACTTTATTAAGAGCAAAGTGATAGTATTACTGATTTTCTGGGTCATAGTTTATTGTCTCATGAATGTGAAGAATGAGAAATGTGGACAGAAGAAAGGCAAGCAAATAAAGTTTTATTGAGAAGTGAAGTTCAAAAGCTTTCTTTAGTGGGAAGGGTCCCAAAGTGGTTGTCAATGCAGCACTCTGGACCGGAGCTTTTAGGCAGTGAGGATAAATTGTCCTTGGTGTATATGGACATTACATTTTAAGGTAGGGTAAATTTTCTTGGTTGTTTAATCATGTATAGAAGATTATGACTCACTGATGGGTCCAGAAGAAGATTACAAAAGAAGAGTCCTTTAAGTGAGAAGACCCTAGGAAGCAAGAAGAACAAAAAGCTGATATCTATCTAGCCCTTATCTTCATGAATCAAGCCTCCTTGTGTTTTAAGCCCTGCACTGTACCAGGGCATGTAGATATCTTGTCATTCTGGGCTTGAACCCTAGTAAGCTGCCTTAAAATTAGGATACTTTACTCCTAGTATTTATCGATAGTAAATGTTTAACTATATTGTCAAGAGGGACAGTGGGCCACTAAAGTGGGAAAGCACTCAGGGAGGTAAGTATTACCCAGGGCATCTTTGTGAGAATCTATAGGAGTACTCAGTTGCTAGGGACATAGTTTGGGTGGTGCTCCAGATTGATTGACAGGCTTGAGCTATATAACCTTTTCTCTATTGTGTGTGTCCCTTCCTATGATGCACATCTGATTTTTGTTATATGTATGATGTGGTGGTTTGAAGGGATGGTCTCATAGACTCAGGAGTTTTTTTATTAAGCTTGAGTTTGCAGCTTGAGTCTCCAGTGGGTGATCCTGCTTGGGAAGAGGGTATTACTGCAGGAAGTGGGTCTTAAGGTCAGCTCTACTTGTTGTGTAAAGAGCAGTTTGAGTTCTGGCTGTTTGTGTTTAGTGCTTGCTTGTTTTTGATGATATCTCTCTTCTTGGATCTATGGAAGTGAGCCAGCTTCTTCTACCACTGATGGTGTTTCCCTGGATCTGTAAGCCTGAAATGAACCCTTTATTTCCATAAACTGCTTCTGGGTGGATGCTTGTCCCAGCAATGAGGAACTGACTGCAACATATGCCTAGTTATCCATAGGCATCCAATTGTAAATATAGGATTCTTGCTAAAAGTTCACTCAGAGGACAGTTTGTCTTAGTGTGGATGAACCACAAATCAGTCTGGGATGGACAGTCCCTAGTCTTTCTAACACCACATATATCTAAGAACATACTTGAATAGAAATGGAACACAGATAATGGTTGTAGTGGAGGAGAAAACTATGTAATTGATGAAATGTGGTGCATATGCAGCTAGGTGCCAGGAGGAGTCCCAGATTGCCAACTAATTGCTGAAGTGCATAGTTTAGGAAAGGGAAGACTTATTGTCCAAGTCAAGTTGGGTCCTTAGCAGATACACTATTCCCTATGCTCATTTGCTTCAAAGTAAGTCTAGAAAGTCTTCCCTCTTTGGCCACATGTAACAAAACGTGATCCATAAAGGGTCATGATAATTGGGTGAGGGGCAGGGCTTTTGAACTGTGGACTTGGCCCAGTTTTCTAGCTCACTTCCATTCTTGAGAGTGTCTTTCTCTTTCTTAATAAGCAGTATGCATTTCTATCATTATTTATTTGCTCCTAGTCCAATCCTTTGTTCTGGGCCACAAGAACCTGGAAATCTCAGATGTTCTCTATACTCTGATTCATGCCTATTATAGCTGAACATGTATTTATTTATTTATTTTAGAGAGAGAGAGAGAGATACACACATGGAGAGAGAGAGAGAGAGAGAGAGAGAGAGCGAGCGAGCAGGCAAGCCAGGGCTTCAGTCATTGCAATTGAACTCAAGATGCTTATACCACCTAGTGGGCATGTGTGACCTTGTGCCTCACCTTTGTGTGCCTGGCTTACATGGGATCTGAAGAGTCAAACATGGGTCCTTAGGCTTTGCAGGCAAGCGCCTTAACCACTAAACCATCTCTCCAGCCCCATCTACTTATTTTTTAAACTGAAATCTTCAGATATTATATTGTCAAAACCACACCACACCACACAACACCAAGCCAAACCAACCAAACAAAACAAATCACATTGCATGGCCAAAACATATTTAATCTGAAATCATACTTAATGACTGTGTTTAATGAGACATAACATCTGTGCATTGGATGTCTGTTGTCTTACCTATAATATGCACCACCCCAGTGTGGACATGCAGTAGACATTTCATAAAGACTAACGAGCATAGAAGGAAGGCATCTCCCATCCTGGAAATGTCAAAGTAAACGCAGTCACCATATAGAAGATAATCAATACTGCAGTCCGTGTCTGTGTTTAGTGACCTAGTCCTTCTCTCTACCTGGAAATCTGATCTGTGAGGAGAAGATAATCCTCCCAACTTTTATGTTTAGGTGTCTCCCATCTTTCACTCTTCCTCTAACTTATCCATTCTTGACAAGAGTCAGATACTGTGATGGTTCATTTTCATTGTCAACTTGACTGGATTTAGATCGTATAGGAGACACATCACTGGGCATGTCTGTGAGGGTGTTTCAAGAAGGGGTTCACTAAGGAGGTAAGATTCACCCTGAATGTAGATAGCACCATCCTATGGATTTGGGTCCCAGATCATAAGAAGGAAAAAAGAGGAAGCCAGCTGAGCAACAGCATTCATCTATTTCTGCCTTCTTACTATAGATGCAATGTGACCTCACACTGTTGTTTCCGAAACTAGAGCCGCTCTCTCCATCATGCCTTACTAGCTTTGTTGGATGGTAGCCTATAACTGTGGCTCAAAATAAACCCTTCAGTTACTTTTGTAAGGGAATTTGCCACACCAATATGAAAAAGTAACTAACACGGACATCAAGGGACAGCTAGTTTGTGCAAGCATCTGACCTACTCACCTTTATCTGCCTGTAAACAAATATATTTATACCTGTATTTTAGCTAAGGAAAAGAATAATGTCTGAGAGCAATTATACCATTTGGGTTTAATATTAGGCCATGTAGGGGTTATTTCACTAAAGCCTACATGCTGCTTAGAGTACTCACACTCACTCAATATACTCACTTCCAACTGGCTGTTTTTCATGTGTGAATTATCTTACTCACTACTCAGGGGACTAATTAGGTTCATAATTTATAAAAAATATGGGGTAAAATGAAAATTACCAAGAAATACTAATGCCATATATCTGTGAATTAATCTGATTTCTATTCCTAATGAAGCAACTTTATAGAAGAGTTAAAAAGACAGGAGCTTGGGAGGTTTAGTAATGCTCATCTTGTGATGGCCTTCTTGGTGTCAAAATTGTGAGCTAGCACAGGGCAAGATATAGAAAAAGAATGGCAGTGTGTATCTGTCTGATCTTATTCCTTCTTTTCATAAAGCTATAAAGATTCAATCTTGAGTGTCCTATTCTAATGACCTTGTCTACTTCTAATCACTTCCTGAAGGCTCCATCTTTAAATATGACAGTCAGTTGAATTTTTATCCTCTTAATACTTCACAGTGGGATTTAAATCTCAATCTCAATACACAAAGCCTAGGGGAAACTCAAGCCATACCCCAGTCATAGAAGTTATGTAGCACTTTTGATTATGAGTAACACAAACCCAACTTAAAATTGAATTTTAGGGAGGATAATAGGAATTCATTGTGTCCAACTCCAAATTTCAGGACCAGAGCAGATGAATGGGTCTAGGGATCTCTCTCTCTCTCTCTCTCTCTCTCTCTCTCTCTCTCTCTCTCACACACACACACACACACATACACACATTCTCTGTTTTTCTCTCCCGTATGGCTCCATTCTCTGGCATTCTATTTATGTAAAAAAGTAAGATCTCTGGATCATGATATCATGAACACTGAACCTGTCCTCATGGTTGTGGTTTTACTGTGTCCCCCATTGGTTCATGGGTTCTTCAGTGGATGGCACTGTTTGGGAAGGTTCTGAAAACTTAAGGAGATGGAATCTTGCTGACAAAAGTAGGTCACAGTGGATGGGCCTTGAAGTTTTAGAGCCAGGCCTCACTTTCCATTTGTTTACCTCCCCTCCTTCCTCATTGTGGATGCATTGTGATGAGCAGGCCTACCTTGCTTTCCCTGCCATGCTAGACAATCCTCAAAACTGTAAGCTGAAAATAAACCCTTCCCTTCTAAGTTTGTTGTGATCAGTTATTTGATTACAGCCACGAGGAAGTGATAGACACACTCACTCAGCACCAAAGCTAGTCTTCAAAACAGCCTCTACTTGGCCCTTGTTGTATTTTTCCCCACTGATGTAGTGGTGAGTCAGTGCTCACTGATTGAAAACCTCTCCCAAGTTACAGACATTATGGGAGTGGTTAGTCCCCAGAGAAAAGATATAGGAAAAGAAGTCAGAGTTAAAACAGGCTGTGACAATGGCTAATAATCAGATTTGTGATGAATGAATGATTTTGAAAGTTTCCTGGAAATAGGTGTGGACAGAGCGTTGTGCTTTTTAACTGTCTCTACCTAAAATATGTTGACTAAGCTCATAAGAGAATTCAATGAAAATTGCAAACACACTCTTATTAGAGACTTCAAGAATTAGCACAGAGCAGTGGTAGATGATGTGGATACAGTTGATGAAAATGATAATTAATAATCGTAATTAAGACATATTTAGTCAACCTATGATTTTAATCACATCTTTCAGAGTCCTTTCTAACTCTTCTGGCAGGTTTCTTCACCTGTGTCTCATCCCTAACCAGGGATACAGGAATACGATGAATGACAAAAGGATGAAATTGAAGTAGTGAGAAATGATTAACATGAAGGAATATTTAACCCAAAGCACTCAAATCTCTCTTCCAGTCTTAGCCTATGAACATTCTTAGTCTAACAGAGAATCAGCAATGTATTGAAGCACATTTAGTCAATATTTGCTACGTGTACAATGCTCTACTGGAGGTTTTGTGGGAGGAAAAACACAGAAGGCATTGTTTCTTCATTTGCATAATTTTCACTACCATTATCATGACAGTTAACATTTTTCAGGGTCAGTATGTGCCAGGAATAATCTTAACCACCTTCTATGTGTCACTTCATTTAATTATTATCACAACTACACAAGGTAGGGCATTAGTCAGGACTCTTGAGATCATAGACAGGAGAAGTTCAGTTCTAGTTAACTCCAGCCAAAGCAGTAGCAGCCATAGCCTCTCAAAGTCCTGGGAGGACCAGAACTATATAAATCAGCTGTGAATGCTTCCAACCCTTGCTCCTGTTTTCTCCACTGTCCTTTTGAATTTGAATTTTATTTATTTATTTTAGAGAGAGGAAGATAGAAAGAGAAACAGAGTGAGAGAGAATGGGACATGCCATGGCCTCTAGCCACTGCAAAGGAATTACAGATGTATGTGACACCTTGTGCATCTAACTTACCTGGGTACTATGGAATTGAACCTGAGTCCAGGGCTTTGCAGGCAAGTGCCTTAGACAGCTAACCCACCTCTCCAGCCCTCCATGGTCCTTTTACTTGGGCCTCAGGCGCTCCTACATGAACATGCTTTGTCCTTAGTGAAGAACTCATTGATGTCTACAGTCACAGTAGCAATCAAGCATGCTTGCATCACCTATGAAATTCCAAGGAAGAACTGAACTAGCAGGGTGTGTTTGTGTCTTTTAACCACTACCCGAGTTAGGGAAGTGGAGTACTCGGTTAAGGTAGACTTAAAATAAGATGCCAGGTACAAGAACCCATGATTAAGTAACCACTGAATTTTCACTATGTGGTGGAAGGAGCAAACAAAACCCAGATGTCTGCTGCAAGTGCTATTATGCTATCATTTAGCAATGAAGATCCTGGAACTGAAATCAGTCAGGGGTAATTGGCAGTATGAGATTTAATTCCATATTCTAACATTTTAAAGCTGATATTCCTAGCTATTGCCCTGTATTGCCTTCATAGTTCTATACTATGCATATTTGCTTTATTTTTCAATGACTAAATTATACACACAAGATAATTGATACAGAGCACTGTGTAAGTGGACAACGGAGAACCAGACTCCATCCAAATTCAGAGAAAATATCAACTAGGTGTATTAGATTGGATATAAATTACAAGTGTTCTTAGAGAAGAATTTTTTGAAGTACTTGGAAGAAAGGCAAGCAATTGGCTTACTAGCTAGAAGAGGGAAATATTTTGTTGCTTATTTATGTCTAATAGCTTTTTTTCTGTGCTTTCTTTTAAATTTTTTTTGTTTATTTCTTTATTTGAGAGCGACAGACAGAGCGAGAAGGAGGCAGAGAGAGAGACACAGAGAGAATGGGCGCGCCAGGGCCTCCAGCCACTGGAAACGAACTCCAGACGTGTGCGTCCCCTTGTGCATCTGGCTAACGTGGGTCCTGGGGAGTTGAGCCTCGAACCAGGGTCCTTAGGCTTCACAGGCAAGCGCTTAACCGCTAAGCCATCTCTCCAGCCCTTTTTCTGTGCTTTGGTAGAACTTCCTTTACCCTATTTATTTTCCAACATGGTAAAGTTTAGAGTAAAATAAAAGTCAGTCTTACTTTGGCTCAGCTACTTACTCACATGTTTCTTGGACACCTTAATCCTCTGGTCTCTTTCTTTGTCTACAAGATAAAGGCACAAACACATGCCCCATCATACCGGTGTTCTCATGGGATTTAAACAGAAGTGCACGATGGTTCATTGGTGGTGCCAGAAGACTGAATGAAGGGTGAGAGAACTGGTTGGGCATTGTTTCTGGGGCTTCCAGAGGAGATTAGCATGTGAGTCTGGGGAGCTGTGGGAAAGACCCACACAAGAAGCACCAATCAAGAGTAGAGAGTTCTGAGGGAACTCAGGCAGGGGGGAGACATTATTCTGCCTTCCGGAGCTGATACATTCCATCCTCCTGCCCTTGGATGTCAGAACTCATATCTCCAGCCTAGACTCCAGGACTTATACTAGCAGCCTTCCCCAGAACTCCTAAAACCACACATTCCTGTTATCCCAGCACAAAGACAGACTATGGTGGGACTTAATCTCTACTATCACACATGCCAATGTGTATTTTATGGCTGGTCTCATTGGAGAATGCTACTACAGAGAACAAATACCAAAGTGTTTAAAAAGTGTAAAACATGGTCCAAACCACTGTTTCTGTTTTCATGCTTCCTCCTGAGCAAAAAAGAGAGCTAGTTTCTTCTTCAGAAGATTTTATAAAATTTTAAAATGGGAACAAGTAACAGCGGTATTGTTTTCATGTGTGTGTTTATATGTGTGAATTCATGTGCAGGTGGATGCATGTGTGTGCAGGCGCACAAGCATGTGTGTCCATGTGGAGGACAACTTCAGTTCACTTGGGGGAGGTGGTCGTTCACGGTCTCTCACTGGCCTGTAGCTCATCAAGTAAGCTAGACTGGCTGGCCAGTGAACCACAGGAATCTACCGCTTTCTACTCCTCCAGCCCTGGGATTACAAGTGCATGTCACCATTTAGAGTCTCTTGCTTGCATGGCAAGCACTTTACAGACTGAGCTAGCTCCCCAGACCAAAAACAGCAGTTTTAGAAGAAGGAAAAGGAGGAGAAGAAGAAGAGGAGGATGGGGAGGAAGAAGAGGAAGGGAAGCAGGAGAAACAGCAACAGCAAAATTTAGGTCTGGGGACATAGCTCAAGATAGGACCTTTGCCTAGCATATGAAAGGCCCTGGCTTTAATCCATAGAAATGTAAAATAATAAATAAATAATTTAAACCTCTATTTCTATTCTGTCCCTAAGTTAAGCTATAATTCAATTTTATGTTGTCTCCACTAACAAATTCTTAGCTGCAAAACTACTATAAAATAAGTTCTGAACCCAAGAAAGGTTTTTCTTATGATCAAATTAAACATATTTCTGTTACATTTACATGCATTTGGTGAGCAGAGGTATCTTACCGGATGTCTTCATCCATAATTAACTGATAGATTAGTGCATCTAATCTGAATCTTCTATAAACTAAACAAAAGTTCTTCCCTAAAAACATTCCAGGTCATTCTCAGGTATCTTCTTAGTGGATCCAAGTGAATATGAGACATTAATTAAATTTAATTTTGCCTTTTAATTACTTTTTTCATTTTTTATTAATTAGTTTTGTATTCAGCAAATACAGTCAATTTGGCGCCATTATTAGGCTCATCCCTGACCTTCCCCCACCTCTTGGCCCCTCCTTGTTGAGGTATATGGGTCATGCATTGTGGAGTTAGCCCACAGTTATGGGTAAGATAAATGTCTCTGCATATCATGACCCAACATGTGGCTCTGACTTTCTTTCCACCCCCTCTTCCACAAAATTTCCCTGGGCCATGTTGGGTTCATTTTTGGTCTGCTTCAGTGATGAGGTGTTGGGTGCCTCTGAGGCTCTGGCTCTCTGATTTGGTAGGAGTTGACTTTTCTCTGTGTTGATCTCCTTCCCCCTTGTGCTGGTATCTGGTTCATCAGGAAAACAGCACCCTTGCTTGTTTTGCCAATTTTTCTTAGTTTCAGCCGGGGCCCTTTTGAGGTATGATGGGGTGACTCTCTCCTTACGATCTACATCTATCTGAAAAAGAGAAGCAGATTCTCCAACGGAGAGTAAGTTAGCACCAGGAGAAATGAGATAACCCTTATTATTTTTTTATAGAGAATTTAATAGGTGTAAGCCCTCTTATAGCCTATGATTGATGGTAGCTTGATATTGGAGAGTGGGCTTATGTTTGGATATGGTTCTGACTTGTTTCCCAGCTCCAGCTATGGGTCCCGTACCACTGAGGGGATCAGTTAGCCAAATTAAGAGCAGTTGGTTCCCCACCATGGCTGTGTGCCACTATTGCACTTGTGTGGGCATCACAACAGGTTATTTGCTGCTAAGTAGGTTAGACCATGAGTTGCTTGGACAGATATTGGTCATTTTCCCCTAGTCGCCCATGTAGCACCTTCTGGCACTAGACGCGCTGACTGTCTGGGGACTGACTCTCTTCTAACTTCCAGCCATGGCATTTCATTTTACATGTCAACCACATAAAGTGTCTTCAGCAGTAGGGTCTTACCACTAGCCTTTGGTGGGTCATCAAGTACTCTGACAGAGATCTGTCTTTCTTTTAGGAAACCTTGTAGGTCTCTGTGATCCAAAGCTTATTGTGGATGATAGCCACATGCTGGTACTGGGAGTTACAGGTCAGTGCCCACTAAGAAAATGAGGAAAAAGATAAGTAATATACAAGAGTTAGAGATAAGAGAGAGAGAGAGAGAGAGAGAGAGAGAGAGAGAGAGAGGGAGAGAGAGGGAGAGGGAGGGAGGGAAGATGTAGAAGATTAAGGTTAGTCTTGATCCTACCCTATCCAGTGTCTTGTGGTTCAGGAGTTCCCTGTAAGGGCCTGGTGAAAGTTCAGCCACTTGGTCTGCCTTTTAGGAAGTAGAATTTTATGGTACCATTGCCGTTTGGGTCTAGATTTGTGTTTCTCACTCCTTTGATGTCCTCCCCTCCCTCCCCATCCATCCTAGTGTCTAGTTCACGAGATGCTTGCTGGGTATGTAAGGTATCTTGGGTAGATTCAGATTAGGTGCTGTAGATGAGTAAGACTATGTGGCGATTTTTTTCTGTGATTGGGTAAGTTCACTGAGAATGATCTGTTCCAGGTTCAACCATTTTTCCTCAAATTTAATTGTGTCATTTTTTCTTACTGCTATATAGAATTCCATTGTGTAGATATACCACATCTTAGTTATCCATTCTTCTAGTGATGGTCATCTGGGCTGATTCCATCTCTTAGCTATTGCAAATTGAGCCACTACAAAAATGGTTGAGCAAATCTCTCTGGCCTGTGGTTTGAAGGTTTTAGGGTAGATGCCCAGTAAGGGAATAACTGGGTCTGTTGGTATCTCTGTAGTCAGCTTTTTCAGGAGTCTCCATATCGCTTTCCAAAGTGGTTGTACCATCCTACATTCCCACCAACAGTGGATGAGTGTTCCTGCTTTTCCAAATCCTAGTATAATAAATAATAAATTTCCTAATGGCATACTCATACAGGCTTTGTTTTTGCCGATCTTCTTCCCCTACTCTACTCCCCTAACCCCTGCCCCACCACTGGTCCCCTCTCCTCCCCTAAACCCCTGCCCCACTCCTGGTCCCCTCCCCTCCCCTTAACCCTTGTCCCACTCCTGGTCCCCTCTCCTCCCCTAACCCCTGCCCCCCCACCCTGCCCCCTCTCCTCCCCTAAACCCCTGCCCCACTCCTGGTCCCCTCCCCTCCCCTTAACCCTTGTCCCACTCCTGGTCCCCTCTCCTCCCCTAACCCCTGCCCCACCACTGGTCCCCTCTCCTCCCCTAAACCCCTGCTTCACTACTGGTCCCTTTTCTTCTCTATTTTCTTCCTCCCTTTGCCATGCCACTTGCATTCTGTTACTCTTTTCCTCCTTTCCATCTCTCCTTAAGATCTGTTTTTCCTCTCTCATGGGGCTCTTTGTAGTTACACGTGCTATACCCTCCATACCACCATGCACATATATGTTCACATACATAACAATTAAAATTTATAAACTACATTCAAGAGAAAACTTATGGCATTTGTCTTTCTGAGTCTGTGATACTTAAGGTAATAATTCCCAGTACCATCCATTTTCCTGAAAATGTCATGATTTTATTTTTTTTATGGCTGAATCAAATTCTACTGTGTATCTATATCATATTTTCACTACCCACTCATCAGCTGATGGACATCTATGCTGGTTCCATTTCTTTTCCATTAGGAATAGTGCAGCAATAAACATGGATGCAGAAGTATTTCTGTAGAAGGACATAGAGACCTTTGGGGATATATATTCCCAGTAGTGGTATAGCTTGGTTTAATTTTAGTGTTTTGAGAAATGAGGCATCAGTTTAAACTACATCATCACCCATTAGTCTGAAGAAGCAATGTGAAATGTTGCATTTTGCAGATAATTGGATCAAAGAATAAACTGAAAATATGGCAGATTAAAGCAACATAGTTCATGCTTTGACAAGTTCAAGTTTTCATGTTCGTGTAGATACTAAAGTTGCAGATAGAATTTTGGCAAAGAGGAAAAAATATGTTATTTAAAACGTCAGTTATTGTAGCTCAATGCCCTTAAATTTTGCCTGAGGTAGGCACTAAGCTAATTAGTGATTTCTTAGAATTTTTGTTATCATGCATAGCATAATTGCTGTAAATATAATTTTTTTTTTTTTGGTATTTCAAGATAGGTTCTCGCTCTAGCCCAGGTTGACTTGAAATTCACTAAGTAGTCTCAGGGTGGCCTTGAACTTACGGTGATCTTCCTACTTTTGCCTCCCAAGTGCTAGGATTAAAGGTATGTACCACCATAGTCAGCATTGTAAATATTATTTAAAATCTTTTTATTTATTTGAGAGAGACAGATATTGAGACTGAGAAAGGGTATGATTGTATCAGGGTATTTTGCCACTGGAAAGGAGCTCCAGACATATATGTCACTTTGTGTATCTGGGTTTATGTGGGTACTGGCAAATTGAACCCAAGCCATTTGCAAGAGAGTGTTGTTAACTGCTAAGCCATTTCCATTGCTCCAATATCATTTTTCAATGAGATAAGTGTCACCCTTGAAAAGCATCACATATGGGATCTTGTGATGTTGAGAGTTGGAAGGTGAGTTTGGTCTCAGGACCATGCTAAGATAAAATAATAATTGCAGGAACACTGAAAACAGGAGATAAAAATATATGTATAAAGGGCATAAATGTGACACAATGGAGAGCATAATTCCAAGAACTTTAGCAATAAGCACCAGAGAACTAATACCAAGGAAATGTCTGAAACTGATTATTTTCAGATAAGGGATTTCAGGTGGTGAATGATATACATATCACATAAGGGTAAAGGGACATAAGCTGACAGGAAAGTGAAGTAAGTCCCATAACACTGGGTTGGAGTATATGAATATACGTTTTATAAAACTCCACAGAAAACAATGACAGGTAAAGTCTTAAGTTCAAACTATGTGCCAGGCATTGTATTTAGAACTTCATATAAATTAAATCATTTAATCCTCAAGAAACACTTTTCCATAGGTACTGTTTGCCCCATTTTGCAGGGAGGATGTGAGTCAAGCAGCCCAGGGTTTATACTAGTAGCTACAGAGATGAGATTCAACTCAGTGGTTGAGACCTCAGTTTGTATTCATCTTGTCTGCTACAGCTAGGTGAGTCTGATGGAAATAAAGTTCTGAGTGATTTGGAGCTTAGAAGATAGCTTAGTGGATGAGTGGTTGCTGTGCAAACATGAGAAGCTGAGTTTAATTCCCAGCACCCACGTACAAGGTCTGGAGTGGATGTGGATGCCTTTAGCTTAAGTGCTCAACTGGGGAGAGATGGGATGATAACTGGGGTTCACTGGTTAGCCAGTATAAGTGAAAATCAGTGAGTTCCAGGTTCAGTAGAGAGACCCCCATCTTAGGAAAATAAAATAGAAGAGTAACAAGGCAGGACACTACATGTTCTCCTCTGATCTCTTCACATTCACATGTATACATGGGGAGCACACATATACAGACGCATGTGCACATATCATACTACACACACCCAAAAAGTCTGAGAATGTTGCTTCATAGAGCAGATTTGTTGATTTTGGCTTCCAAAGTCGAAATGTGCAAGCTGTAACTTGAGTAGTACTGGAATAAATATATAATGGCCTTCATATTTACTCCTGAACTTAGATCTCTAGCATAGATATTTTCACTGATCCCCGGGTCTGTTTATTCTTCCACCTATTCTGTATGCACTTGGCCATGTGTTAGAACAAACCTGAGCAAGTCTCCTGCTAGGGGCACTTTGTTTTAGTACTTGTTGTCTCAGAGAAGGATTTCACCTTTTACATCCCTGATCAAGTCTGAAAACCTGGGAGGAACCCCAGTCCCCATTCACTCTGGCAACCTGTCATCACCCTGGAGAGGTAAGCGTCACCCATCACTCTTATTCATTAACTCACATAGACTATAGGTAGGAATTATCTTCCCTGGCTTCCCCTATCATGCTACCATAATCTCTTTAGCTATCTCCACATTATTACTCAGTCTGCAGCATGAGGGAAATGTGTGAAGTCTCAATTCATTTGCATTTGTAGAAACATCTTGCATAGACTGCCTGGCCTGTCTTTTGGCCCTTGCTCTGACCTTTCTTCTCTGCTCCACAGTCTCCAGACATAAAGTCTTTCTTTAGTCCTTGCTCCTTTGGCTTTAGTATCCACATGTCACATGCAGGTCACTCTGCTTGGAATATTTTCCTCGGCTTAGTTTATGAAACTTACTTAAGAGCTCAGGACTTTTGTTATCTCCAACTATAAAATGGGAATTAACATATTGTAGATCAGAGGTTTTAAAAATATGATATAATGTACATAGATGATATTTTCAGCACAAAGAAGTGTTAAATAAATTTGATTTTGTAATTAGGCCCCAGAATTTGAATTTTTTCCTGATCATCTTATATCATACATATACATCCATTTGCTTTTGTTCTATGATTGTGATTTGTAAAACTTCGATTTAGGGGGAAATTTCAAAATATTTGTTTATCTCAGAGTTGTAAAATATCTTTCTGTGAAGTATTTATATTTCAGATTTTAATTACTGTTGAATGAATAATATCCCTTAGAGTATGGAGTTTTTGTTAAATATAGGTATCAGACAGCTATAATTTTCAGAATCACAGCTTTTCCCCCACAACCTATTAAAATAGCAAAAACAATTAATGTAGCATACATAATTTAGAGATAATGACATAAAAGAGACTCCAAATATGTGAGCATATGAAGAACATAAATCAGCATGTAATTTGTAATTAGATTGTAGTCCTGGATAGTTTGAAGAGTCACCTTCATGTGACTCTATACAGTAGGAGTTACCACAATCTCACTGTGATTTAAATTACCTTAATAAATTCCATATTAAGATGGCATGTGTAAAGAACAAAGGCATAATGATATACGCAACATGAACAATAAGAAAGATTAAACTTCTGTAGCTAGAAAGGGGCTTTTAAAGACCAGGATATGCATGTAAATGTGGAGATATAGCAGGATGCTGGAGAGCAAATAAAGAAAACTATAAATGAATAGCAAATTAACTTACACTAAGATGATTACAAATTATATTGAAATTGGTAAATAAATTAGAAAAAATTCAACATGTATAAATTTGACATTTATGTATTTTGACTCTTAGAGTTCTAATATGTGAAATTAGAAGGACCAGGTTTATCCTGGCTATGTTTGGGGAAACTGTCTTCAAGAAGTTGGGTAACTACTTAAGTCAACATTCAGCAGTGTATTTAATTGCCTGGAGTGTGCTTTGGTAATTCTAAGTTGTGCTCAACACTAGAAGTCCAGACAGTAAGCATCCTAGAGGAGAGAAGGGGGCTCCACGTAGCTTATAGAAAGAGAGTACATGAATGTGTGCCTGCCTGTGTACAGGATCTCACTTATACATGGCTCATTGCTGCATGTACAAACTTGGGAGGTTGTTTAATATTCATAAGTTTCAGTTTCCATAAGGGCAAAGTGCAGATAACAATATCCAATGTACAGGATTGTGATGGCTTATAAAATATTTAAGTAAAGGGATAGGGCCAGAATTCATCTTGGCATTTGAACTCAAGCTCCATTCTTGTTCTTTTTTTTTTTTATTAGTTAGTTTTGTACTCAGTGAATACAGTCAAGTTGGTACCATTGTTAGCCTCCTCCATGTCCTACCACCTCCTGCTGGCCCCTCCTTGTTGAGGTATATGGGTCATGTATTGTGGAGTTAGCCCACAGTTATGGGTAGGAAGAGATGTCTCTGCGTATCATGACCCAATGTGTGGCTCTGACATTCTTTCTGCCCCCTCTTCCGCAAAACTTCCCTGAGCCATGTTGGGTTCATTTTGGATCTGCTTCAGTGATGAGGTGTTGGGAGCCTCTGTGTCTCTCGATATCTGATTTGGTTGGAGTTGATTGTTCTCTGTATCGATTTCCTTCACCCTTGTGCTGGTACCCAGTTCACCAGGAAAACAGCACCCTTATTTTTTTGCCAATTATTCTTAGTTTCAGCTGGGGCCCTTTTGTGGTATGATGAGGTAGTTCTCTCCTTAGGATCTGCATCTATCTGAAAAAGAGAAGCAGATTCTCCAACGGAGAGTAAAGTTAGCACCAGATAAATTGGATAACCCTTATTTTTATTATAGAGAATTTAATAGGTGTAGGCCCTCTTGTAGCCCACGATTGGTGGTAGCTTGATAATAGAGAACAGGCTCATGTTTGGATATGGTTCTGACATGTGTCCCAGTTCCAGCTATGGGTCCCATTCCACTGAAAGGTTCAGTTAGCCAAATCAAGAGCAGTTTTGGTTTCCCACCATGGCTGTGAGCCACTATTGCACTTGTATGAGCATCACAGCAGGTTATTTGTTGATAAGCAGGTTAGACCATGAGTTGCTTGGACAGATATTGGTCATTTTCCCCCCAGTTGCCCATGTAGCACCTTCTGACACTAAACGCTCTGACTGTCTGGGGACTGACTGTCTTCCAGCTTCCAGCCATGCCACTCCATGTTATGTATCAACCACATATGGTGTCTTCAGCAGTAGGGTCTTTTCATTAACTTTTGGTGGGTCATCAAGTACTCTGACAGAAATCTGTCTTTCTTTTAGGAAACCCTGTAGGTCTCTCTGATCAAAAGCTCATTGTGGATGATAGCCCCATGCTGGTACTGGGAGTTACAGGTCAGTGCCCACTAAGAGAAGGAAGAAAAAGATAACTAATATAAAAGAGTTAGAGAAGAGAGAAAGAGAGAGAGAGAGAGAGAGAAGCTGTAGAGGATTAAGTTTAGTCTTCATTGTACCCTCTCCAGTGCCTTGTGATCAGGTGTTCCCTCTAAGGGTCTGGTGAAGGTTCCACCATTTGGTCTGCCTTTCAGGATGTAGAATTTTATGGTACCATTGCCATTTGGGTCTACTTTTGTGTTTCCCAGCCCCTCCCTTGTCCTCCCCTCCCTCCCCACCCACCCTATTGTCTAGTCATTGAGATGCTTGCTGGATAGGTTGGCACCTTGGGTAGATTCAGGTTAGGTGCTGTAGATGAGTGAGACTATGTGGTGATTTTTTTTTCTGTGATTGGGTAAATTCACTGAGAATGAGCTCTTCCAGGTTCAACCATTTTTCTTCAAATTTCATTGCATCATTTTTTTTCTTACTGCGAGTAGAATTCCATTGTGTAGATATACCACATCTTAGTTATCTATTCTTCTAGTGATGGACATCTGGGTTGATTCCAGCTCTTAGCTATTATGAATTGAGCTGCTATAAACATGGTTGAGCAAATCTCTCTGGGCTGAAGCTTGAAGGTTTTAGGGTACATGCCCAGTACGGGAATAACTAGGTCTGTTGGTAACGCTATAGTCAGCTTTTTTAGGAGTCTCTATATTGCTTTCCAATCTTTTCCAATCTTTCCATCTTACATTCCCAACAGTGGATGACGGTTCTTATTTCTTTATTTCTTTCTTTCTTTATTTATTCAAAATTTTATTAACAACTTCCATGATTATAAAAATATCCCATGGTAATACCCTCCCTCCTTACACTTTCCCCTTTGAAACTCCATTCTCTGTCATATCCCCTCCCCATCTCAATCAGTCTCTCTTTTATTTTGATGTCATTATCTTTTCTTCCTATTATGATGGTCTTGTGTAGGTAGTGTCAGGCACTGTCAGGTCATGGATATCCAGGCCATTTTGTGTCTGGAGGGAGAACGTTGTAAGGAGTCCTACCCTTCCTTTGACTCTTACATTCTTCTGCCACCTCTTTTGCAATAGACTCTGAGCCTTGGAAGGTGTGATAGAGATATTGCAGTACTGAGCACTCTGGTCACTTCTTTCCAGCACCATGCTGCATTCTGAGTCATCCCAAGGTCACTGCTATCTGAAAAGAGAAGATTCTCTACCAAAAGTGAGAGTAGCATTACTATAAGTGGATGAAAATTAAGAGAAGTGCTATGAACATAAGCATAGAATATACATTTACCCAGACAGCAGCAGATGTTATACCCCTAGGGCTCATGACTACCCTGTTTTAAGTTTTCAGTATCAGGGATGTATTCTCTCCCATGGAGCGGGCCTCCAGTACAATTAGAGGGCAGTTGGTTTCACCATGCCAGATGTGCCACTGTTGCAGAGGGTTCCTATTTCTCCACATCCTCACTAGCATTTATTTTCATTTGATTTTTTGACGCTTGCTGTCCTTACTGGGGTAAGGTGGAACTTCATAGTTGTATTAATTTTCATTTTCTTGATGATTAGTAATGATGAGCATTTTCCTAAATGTGTGTTTGCCATTTGTATTTCTTCCTCTGTGAACTGCCTGTCCAGCTCTTTGCCCCATTTTGTGAGTGGGTTGTTTGACTTTTTATTGTTTAGGCTTTTGAGTTCTTTGTAGATTCTAGAGATTAGGCCTATGTCATATGGATATTCAGCAAATATTTTCTCCCATTCTGTGGGTAATCTATTGACTTTGCTTATTCTGTGCTTAATTTAATGACCAATAAATCACTTTTATTTTGGTATGCATTCAGTTTTATGAATTTTCACACATGTATAGAGTATGTAATAAAAAACACTGTAAGGATACATGAGGCTCCATTATTCCAAACATCACCCTGTGTTAGCCCTTTGGAAGTGTATCCTCTCCCTATTCCTAACCTCCAGCAAGCACTAATTGATCCCGTCACCATTATATTGTCTTTTTGAGCTATCAATGGGGTCACAAAACACATAATCATTTGAGTTTGGCTTTCTTCCCTAGGCACACCTTTGAGGTTAATTTTTGTGTACAATAGCAGTATCACCTTTGTGCTACAGAGGAACATTCCATCAAAGTTTTATCATCATTTATGGTTCCTGTGGTGGTTTGAATGTAAAATGTTCCCCATAGACTTATGTGTTTCATCACTTAATCTTCAGTTAGTGACATTGTTCCAGAAGGTTGTAAAACCTTTTTGATGGTAGAACCTTGCTGGAAGAAGTGTGTCACTTGGTGGGGAGGGCCTTGGAGTGTCACAGCTTAGTCTGCAGGGTCTTTCTACTTCCTTCTTGTAGATGTGAAGATGTGATAGTGGCTGTCTGCTCTTGCCATGCTGTCCCCACCACGATGGACTCTACCTTTTGGAAATGCAAGCTGAAAATGAACTCTTTGCTGTCTTAAGCTGTTTTTTGTTGGGTATTTTGTTCCAGCAACAAGAAACACTTGATTCAATTCTTTTAACCCATTCATGGGGTTTTGGGTTGTTTTCATTTATGGCAATTTTTCATAAAACATCTATACACATTCCCTACAGGTTTATGTGTGAGGTAAGTTTTTATTTCTCCAGGGTAAATTTTAGGAGTGGAATTGTTGGTTTTTGTTTATGAAAAACTTACCGAACTGCTTTTCCAGTGTGGCTATACCATTCTGCAACTCCAGTGTCAAGTTTATGAGAATTGCAGGGTTTATTGGTATTTTAAAGAAATAAAGCACTGTCAGCTCCCTCTACTTCCACCAATGGATTATCTTAGTATATTTATCAAGGACTCGTCTCTTAGGAATTTAGTCCATCTTCTCCTAGTTCTGTAGCTCTCCAGTGTCTGTTATAATATGATTTTTGTAATGCTTATCCATTTTCTTAGTTTTGGCCTTAGAGTGTATGGCAGTTTGAGTGTCCCCCACTAGCTTTTTTTTTTTTTTTTTATTAAAAAGCTTGTCTCCCGCCACCTAGCTGGAGGAAGTGTCACTGGGAGTGGATATGATTTTCAGCTCAAGGTACAGCTGAGCCCTTGAGCTCTACCTGAGTTCCTATTGTTTGCTAAGGTTGTGCTTTCTCTCTCTGCTTGGATCTGTGAAAGGAAGCCAGCCTCTTCTGCCTTTATGGAACATTTTCCTGGATCTGTAAGCTTCAATACATTGTTACTCCATAATCGATGTCTGGTTTGGAAGTTCATCTCAGCAGTATGGAGCTATCTACCAATGAGTGCTTCCAGCACTCACTTCTTTTGTAGACAATTCTATTTTATTCCTTACTTCAGATTGTTTATACAAGCTATAATTTACAAATCTGGAATAATTGTACAAATAATATGCAATAGTAGCTTACTTTCTGCCAACATGTCATGATGGAAATCTGTTGTATAACTTCACAATCCCATCAATCATAAGCATGTTGGAACATCTTGAGTCTGTAGTGATGCATGGCAACAGGGGACAGTGAGAGTGGAGTCCAGGCACCTTGGCTCTGCTGCACATCAGTTCACTTGACCATCTCCACCAGCTCACACAGCCTCCATTTGCCCTAATCCTCTTCTGCCTACCCACCACTGGCCAACTTTCCTGGGGCTGGTCTGTAAGCACCTGCCCCACTGCCAGTGGAGAGGCCCATTTCATCACCCTGGGTCTGGGTCCCCCTCTGCGTAGCTCTTTCTTGTCTTTCTTGGGAGAAGTTGGTGTCTTCAAGGTTCCACATTCAAAGGGGGACTGGTTTTGTTTGGTCTTCAGCATGCAGGGTGTCTCGTGGCTGAGGGTCTGACTGCCTGTGTTGTTATCAAAGTCTGGATCCCCATGATCCACGAAGAGGGGTTCAGCCACTTATATGCTTTTTTCTCTGTGTGGGGTGTTGTTTTGCCTCTGTTGTAGTTACCTTTGCATTGCCTGGACAAAGCACCTCACCAAAAGCAGCAGGTGGGAGGAGAGTTTTTATTTTGACTTACAGTCTTGAGGAGAAGCCTTGTGATGGTAGAGGAAAGCATGGCATGAGCACAGTCTGGCTGTCACAGTCTACAACAGGTGGACAACTGCAGCAAGAGAGTTAAGTTAAACTCTGGCAAGGAGAAGCTGGCTATAACATTCCTAAGCTCACCCCTGACCCCAAAACACACCTCCTCCAGAAAGGCTTCACCTCCCAAATTGCCACCAGCTGGGGACCAAGCGTTCCAAATACAGTTTATGTGGGTCATCTGATTCAAAGCCCCCACAGCCTTGATCTGTATTTGCCACCGCAAGATATCAACCTTACATGTCCTTCCCAGTGCCTGGACCTGCAGAAGAACCAGAAAAGTCACCTTCTTGGGGCTACAGGAACAGAAGCCCATCAGAGCTAAGCCTTGCACTATAGCTGTGGCATGATAAGAGGAGAGTTGGTGGTGTTGGAGACCAAGAACTAAAGGTCAGAAGAGAGTCAGGCCTGCGGGGTGATTACAATAGACGCAGTAGCCACAGGAGACTTCTGGACTAGCAGGTGCAGCAAACTTGAGCCCCATCCCATTGTCCAGAGAAGTGACATTTTCTTCTGCAAGATGTGACTCCTTCCACCCTACCCGTCCCCACCTTTCCCAGTCCTGAAACTTCAGAATGAGCCTTGTGGTCCATTTCCCTGTTCTCAGTATGCACTTTTTTTTGGGGGGGGGGCACCAGACAAAGAGCTGGTATGACAGTTCCAAGAATGTGGAGACTAAAGAGCATTACATTAAAATATATTTGTGGATTTAATCAGTTATATTAGATAAAAATAAACTTAATTTAATAGAAAACAAAAGAGTTAAGTTCAAGGAGGCTGACATTTCTTCCAGAAGCTTTCCCATTGCTGCCCAGACTGGGGAGAAGGTGTCTCAAGTCAGACCCAAAGGTCTTGCATTTGGATGGTTATTTAGATGGGGGACTGTGGTGTTTTGAATAGAATAGATGGCCCCCAATATTGTCAGTTGTTCATTGGTTTGTAGTTTACATCTACAACTACCTGGCTGGAGTCAGTACCATTGTGTGGGTCTTAAGGTGTGGTGGTGGGTTTCAGATTTCAATCTAAAGATATACAAAGTGTGCCTAGCTGGAGTTCCTGGAATGTGCTGTGCTATATGGCTTTTGGCTTTTTGGCTTGTACTTCTCTTTCTCTGATTGGTCCTGTGAAGGCAGGCCAGTTTCTTCTGCCATGTATGGAACTTCCCCTGGATCTGTAAGCTTCAATAAATATCCCTTCCTCCATATCTGTGTCTGGTCTGAAAGTTCATCTCAGTGAACCTAAAGCTGTCTGCTACAGGGACCATCCCTTATCTCTTTCTCCCCAGAGGGTAGGAGAACTTCAGTTGCCCCATCAGGGCTCCAATAGCACTCCCCAGTCATGGACCATGTGCACATCAAGAGGGGAGAACTGTGAAGCATTTTCTTAAAGCTCTGTGTAGTGTGGTCAGAAATGGCACCTTTTCACATGGTGGCTTTGTTGTGTGGCGTGATCAGGAAGATGCCCTAGTGACTATTCTGCCTCCAGCTTCCCACTGCCATACATTTTCTAGTGAACAGCACAAGTAGATAGTCCCTTCTTGCTCTTAGGGAGCCATCAGAGTTGCTGGATCACAGGAGGCTGGCACTGGGGACATCTGCCCGTGCACTTCAGGGAAACACAGAGCACATGGAAGGCAGTAGCATTGGCCTTTATTAAATTTAATAGAATTTTTAAATATTGTATTTATTCATTTATTTGAGATAGAGAGAGAGAGTGGGCACTCCAGGGCCTGTAGCCACTGCAAACAAATTCTAGATGCGTGTGCCACCTTGTGCATCTGGCTTACGCGGGTACTGGCAAACTGAACCTGGGTCCTTAGACTTCGTAGGCAAGTGCCATAACTACTAAGCCATCACTCCAGCCCTCATTGGCCTTTTAAGGGTGAAGTTTGAGGTTTTCTTTTTCTTTTTTTTTTTTTTCTTCAAGGTAGTGTCTTACTCCAGCCCAGGCTGACCTGGAATTCACTATGGGGTCTCAGGGTGGCCTCAAACTCTCAGCGATCCTCCTACCTCTGTCTCCCAAGTGCTTGGATTAAAGGTATGTGCCACCATTTCCAGCTTAGTTTGAGTTTTTTTTTGCAGAAAATTCTTCAGCTTATAAATCAGAAAGAAACAGTTGATCCTGAAAAAATTTAACTTCTTAAACACATAAGTGTACACACACACACACATACACACACACATGCTGCCATATTTAATTTTATGTTTAACACATTCTTCAGGTACTATAAATGCCAACATCTTGGAAAGCTACCCTTCATGCTATCTTCTCTTGTCATGTAATCTACTACATTTAATTGCACTTATTGTGAGCTTATAATGGAATTTGTGAGCATTTTCAAACACTGATTTGCTGTTCTGAATCCCTTTCATGCCCAGGTACACCACATTAGTACAAAGCATGACAATAGCAGTTCTAATGCTTTTATTGGATTTGGTATATTTTTGAATTTTCTGTAAATAGACACTAGCTTGAATTTAGCCTCTTTTGTTCAATATGGTTGTGAGATTGATCTGTGGTCCTTTCAACAAGAAAACAAATCTTGGAATGAATTACATTTTCTTATGAATATCTCAGTTTGGTTTTAACTTGTTGGCATGGATTCACAGAAATAAGATGTCAAAAATACTTTGTCAAACTATTGTGCTCTCAGCCTCCTGAGCTGGTTATGGGAGAGATATAAGTGATAAAGTTAGGGAAGATATTTCCCAGGGGCTTCTCATCTACTCTGAGTGTTTTTGTTAACCCCAAACTCTATAAGGTGATAGATGCTGCAGAATATGTGTATGAATGAAAGCACCCCATGAATATTGGGGTTCACATTCTCCATGGCATTGTCTGTCACAGAAGTGGTCAATACTTAATCAGTGACCATGCTGAAAGATGAGAAGGAAGCTGGGAGATTGACATGTGAAATCTAGTGTTCAAATTGTTCTATCAAGAGATGTGTCCTTTGAATTCAGGTCCTTTCTGACCTAGGGAGATTTCATGCACAGGCCAATCTCACAGGGCTCTGGTGTGATCAGGAGATGCTGTTATGAGGTATCCTGCTAAATGGTGCTGTACATAGGTTGCTATCACCATGTATAGTAAACAGATTCATTCATGCTTTCTGAACAGCCCATGTACCAGAAGGTTCTTGGATTTGACACCAGGAACGGAAGCATGGCACCACCTTGATGGTTATATATCTACCTGCGTTTCTACACTTGCTTCTGGAGAGTACAGAACACACTATTTCTGAGAAGGAACACTTAAAGACATCTGGCAAGAATGAAGTCAATGTAACTTAGTAGTCTAACCACCAAAGCTGAGTGTTTTGGAGGGAACTTTGGTCTCTGTAGTCAAATGGCGATGGAGTTGAATGCAACTTTCTTTCAAGCTCTGTAGCTATTGAACAGGTAATACTCTAGAGCAAGTTAATTAATTCTCCTAACTCTCTGAAATGGGGTCTTGTGTATCCTTGGAGAGGAAGATATAAGTACAGAGCCTTCTCTGTTTCTCAGGGTAACAGCTTATTAACTTTTACCTTAACAGGTGCTATGTTAAAAAATTGGCTTCTTTTTTAAAAATAATTTTTATTTTATTCATGAGAGAGAAAGAGACAGATAGAGACAGAATGGAAATGCCAGGGCTTCTAGCCACTGCAAAGAAACTCCAGACTCATACTCCACCTTATGTATCTGGCTTACATGGGTAATGGGGAATAGAACCTAGGTCCTGAGACTTTGCAAGCAAGTGCCTTAACTGCTAAACCATCTCTTCAGCCCAAGACTTCTTTTTGTTGTGGCTGGTTGCATGGACATTAGGTGAATTAATGCCTATTTACTGCATTTCCCATCACAGAGTCCTTAATACTGTAAAGTCCAACAAGCATCACCAAAGCTTTATGGAAATATGAACTTCCTCCTACAGTCCTTCCCCACCAGCTTGCAAGACCATTTTTTCTGCGAAGCACATTTGAAAGAGGGTGGATTAGTGACCTATTTTTATGTAATGGGTTTCAAATTAATAAGTGGTGTGGGAAAATACTTTTTTTCCCAATCCTAAAATTTGAAATTTGTGTCTTTATGAGACTCTTCCTTTTCTTTCTTCTCCTTTCCTTTCTTCTCTTCTCTTCCTTTTGTGGGTGTATGTAGTATGTGGCACATGTGTGTGGAACATGTATGTGAGTGTACACATGTGTGCAGTTGTATGTACCCTGTATGCACACGAGTGGAGGTCAGAAGAAGATGTCAGTGTCTTCCATTGATTTTCCACCTTATTTTCTTGAGACAGAGACTCTCCCTCAACTTGGAGCTCAAGGCTTTCTGGCAAGCCCTAGTGATCCTTTGGTCTATGCCTCCCCCACTCAGTGCCGGGGTTATGTACTAGTATGTGGCCATATTCAGTTTCTTGCGTAAGTGCTAGGATTGAACTTGGGTCCTCATTCAAGTGCTTTTACCTGCTGAGCTGTCTCCCAGAACCTTCCTTCCTTCCTTCCTTCCTTCCTTCCTTCCTTCCTTCCTTCCACCCTTCCTTCTTCCCCCTTCTTTTTCTGTTTATTTATTTATTACACAGCTGGATTAAAGAAAAGAGTCAAGGGTGGAATGACCTGTGGAGACATTTTCAGTTAACAGTCTGTGGTTGTCACAGTTCCTTCTGCTTGTCCTGGCTCATACAAGAGTTTTTGCTTGAGGATGTGGAATCAAGTGATAGCAACAATTTCTGGTCCTTTGCCGGGCATTTATTTTCCCAGGTTTTCCTGTAGCTACAGGTGCTACAAACTAGTGTCCAGTGAGACAAAAGAGATCTCCTGGGGAAAAGGGATAAGAATTTTTTTGGAAAAGATAAAGAAAAGTCCCCATGTATGTGACAGGTGTGAAGGAATTATCCTATACTTACCCTCCACTTAGAGACAGTCTGTTGGGCTTGTGGATCATTTTATTGGATACATTTCTCATTAGGAAGAAGTATTCTTTTTACCTTGAGTGTGCTTGGCACTTTAGTTGCCATGTTCTGAGGGTGAAAGCACAAACCCAGGAATAAAAAGCCAGTACTCTGTGGGTGGCAGTTCAGAACAATGTAAAACCTTAGTTTTTTGAAGGTTATACTGAGTTGTTGCATTGAACTGCCTGTCTCCAAACTCCCTGTTACATAAATAGCCAATGTCTATTATTTAAGCCTCCATGATTAAGCATTTTTTTTGTAAAAAACTTACTTTCTATTGAATACATCCATATTTTATTCCTGTACATGCCTTTCTCTTATTTTCCAATTTCTGTTCTTGAGTGTATGGGTAGCTTAAAGGAAGCAAGGACATATCTTAAAATGTTATAAGCATGCTGATAGCATTTTATTGACTGCAAATCTGATATTTTGGCCTAGATTTCATTTTTACTTCTTTTGATTTGGTCAGGCGAGATAGGGACTTAAATGACTAGATCCTCAGGTACGTTTGTGGTAGCTGAGATGGGCTTGGGTTTAGCTGTAAAAGAAATCATAAACCCTTTGTGCATAGATATTAAATTAGGATGGTTATTCTTTGTATGAAAGTAATTACTGTTGGGTCAAACTGTGAGCTTCCTGCGAGCGTCTCAAATAAGATTTTCATAGAATTCTGAGGTCACTGAGAGCCTTTCAGTACCTCATGAATCAAAGTGATGAAGGCGTGCCCTGTATTCTCTTCACTGCTGAGAAACAGCAGGGCAGCCCCCTGGCAGGAGGACTTCCAAAGCTGGACCTCATGTTTCCTTGAGGCTAACAGAATCTGTGAGGAATCAATGGTCTCACACAGGGATGGGTAATTAAGGAATCTGAGAGTGCAGAACTGGGATGCACCATGTGGTCAGAACATGCTATTTTAAATGCTTTCGGTTTGTGGACTATTAATGACCAGCAGTTGGTGTTCCTCCTGTCTTCTAATCATTTAACCTGTGCTTAGATACATAGACCTCAGCCTGCCCCATGGTAGCTCCTTCTCATTTTGTTTTCTTAAGGATAGTGTGCTCTGTGAATTTAGGAAACTTGGAAATGAGAAAGTGGGAAAATAGTTCTCAGGTAAGTGCTACCCACCTGTCTAACTGCTGTGTACTGTCTAAACCACACACTCACATATAAACTTGTTTCTGTCCCAACCTCTACAAAACACCTGAGCTATTTGCCTTCCAAAACAGAGAGAGTACTGAGCTGAGCACTGTAAGTCAATGAGATTCTTTCTCATTTGTTGGTACTGTCTCATGTCTACCTGATCTTGATTCAAACGGTTTTAGTTTATACTTGTGGGTTATTATTATTAATTTGTGTTATGGTACTGCTGAGGAAGCAGTCTTTACCGCTGCCACAGTCAGCTTTGCGTTGTTGGGATGAACTTTAAATCAGGCATGTTTATGGGAAGGTAGAAGGGGTTTACTGAAGCTTACAGATCCAGAGGAAGCTCCCTAATGGCAAAAAAAGCTGGCCTGCTTTCACAGGTCCACACAGAGAGAAATACCATCATCATCAGCACCATAAGCAAGCACACTCCAGGAATCCCAGGCACAGCTCAAGCAATCTGCATATCTTTAGGCTGGAAACAGATCTACCCAAGTAATACCTTAGGGCTGGGCCCCAGGATCCACACTCAATGACACTCCTTACAGCCAGGTGGCTGGAAATCCAAGTTACAAGCTTGGACAAAACTGAATCTATTGAGGGACATACATTTAAACTACCACATTTTGTCTTTGGCCCTGAATAGATTTATAACCTTTTTACATTGTATATTGTTTTTACTTTAAGTTTAAAGAACTTATAGTATTTACCAACTTAAAATTGTTCTAAAGTTCCAAATTTTACTTGAGAGTTAAGATTGTCTCTCTAGGTGGATGTGGTAGCACAAACCTTTATTCCCAGCACTCAGGAGGCTAAGGTAGGAGGGTCACTGTGAGTTTGAGGCCAGCCTGAGACTATATAGTGAATTCCATGTCACCTTGGGCTACAGCAAGAATCTACCTTGAAAACCCAGCATAAATATAGTCTGAGTGTGGTGGTATATACCTTTCATCCCAACACTCAGGAGGCAAAGGTAGGAGGATTGCTGTGAGTTTGAGGCCAGCCTGAGACTACATAGTGAAGTCCAGGTCAGCCTGGGCTAGAGTGAGACTCTACCTCAAGAAACAAACACACAAACAAAAAATTGTGTCTTTAACTATGAGCTCTGTAAAATCAAAATGTTACATATTTTTAACATATAATGGCAAAGAGTAAATATTTTTAACTGTTACAAGGCATAACCAGGAGAAACTGGACCAATATAAACTTAATAACTATCAAGAAAACATAGCTAGTGACTGACAGTCTGTGGATTTTTCAATTTCTCCCCTCCTGCTGGGCTGAGTAGCCAGAGAAAACTTTTATCCTGAGTCAGCAACTTTCCATAGCAGCTATTAAATAGTCCTGGTATATGCAAAACATCTTTTGGTCTCCGTGAAAACCACCATCCATTTTCAATTGCTTTATTGGCCTCTTTTTCTCAGGGTCATCTTGGAACCATGTGTACTTTATGACCAATTCCATGCATTTTTTATGCTTCTGATACTGCTATTAGGTAAGCGGGACACACCATATTTTTTATTTAGGGATTAAATAAATTGTGACCTTGAAGAGCAGGATTTTTTCTTTTTAAAGAAGTTGTATTTTTACCATTTAGTTTTTTGGGGGTGAAATCACCTTAGACATCCTTTTCATTGTACTAATGTAAAATAGTTGGGCCATCTTTTTTAAGATTGTTAATATGTTTGACAATAGCAGCTTCAGTAAACTAAAACTAGTTTCTGTACCTATAAATTTTAAACTTGTTTGAATTTTTTCAATTTTAAGTCTTAAATTTCTCAGGTTTATATATTTAGCCAAGCACATAACTCCATTACATATTTAACCTTAGCATCACACAGCTATTCCTTATGACAGTAGCCCAGTTCTAACTAAGTTTTCTGTCATCTTTCCTTCCTCTTAGAAAGCTCATAAGCAAAGCCTTTATATACAATTCTCTCTGTATTTATAATTTTTAAACTTTCACCAGAATTGTCCATAAAACTTGGCTTACTGTTCCAGAAGACATCTTTAGTTACAAGTACCAAGTTTATGTCCATTACTCAAAACAAATGTTTCAGAAGACCAAAACGCACCTGGTCAGATTCACGGTACATTAACATCCTACTCTACAACCCACTCTCGGGTACCAATTTCTGTCATAGTCAGTGTTACATTGTTGAGATGAACTTCTAAATCAGGCATAGTTTATGAGAGGAAGAAGTTCATTGAAGCTTACAGTTCCAGTGGAATTTTCATAATGATGAAAAGAAAACTGACCCCTTTCACAGGTCTACACACACACACACACAAATACCATCACCAATGCCAGAAACAAACACAGTCCGGGAACTCCAGGCAGAGCTCAAACACTATATATCTTTAGGCTAAAAACAGATCCGTCCCCAGTAACACCTTAGGGCTAGACCTCAGGATCCACCGACAGCCAGGTGGCCGAAAATCCAAGTAACAAGATTGAATAAAGCTCCTGAATCTATTGGGGGGACATACATTTAAACTGCCACAACTGTTAAGCCTGTGAGGGGAATGGTAGCTGTGATTATATCAGATTCTTTAATAAATGGTGCTGATGTTGAAATGGACATGAAGAGGCTGAAGAAATTCCCTAACGTGTGAGAGTTTTAAATTTAGCTTCATTTCACAAGATTTATTATCTATTTTTAACTTACATAATTTTCCACTCATCCCTGATATTTTTCCACTGTCTCTCATAGATCCATATTCTAATTGATATGACAGGAGACATAGTTGGATTCTAATGAAATACAAAGCAGTGATTGACAATAGATTTTTGGTCTGTGTCTCACTAAAGGAAGAAACACACTGGATTCAGCTGAGTAATGTTTCTCTAAAACTTATGTCCATCTGAAATCAGTAAACAGGGTCCTTAGAAATGTAATTAAATTAAGATTCATGAAATGGTGTAGCTGCAAACCAATGAACACCAAAGATTTCCAGAAACTACCAAAAGCTGGGAAGAGGCAGGGATGCACCTTCAAAAAAAAAAAAAAAAAAAGCCTGATGCTCTTGCTGACCCCTTGACTTCTAGTCTTCAGAACTATGAAAGAGAGTAAAAAATTATATTGTTTAATGTAACACTGTTTGTGATAATTTGTTACAGTAGACCTAGGGCACTAATAGAAATATTTGTACTTTAATAGGATATTTAATTTAGAAATATAGAAATCAGGCAAAAGGAAGATAAATTGCCTAAATTTCTATTAAGAATCCTTTCTCAGTCTTTCTGAAAGCAGTTTTTGCTTCTTGCAACAATGAGTGTATACTATTTTTGCTTCTTGTAGAAATTTATCTTATTTTGGCAGTCAACATTTGAAACTTTTTAGATAAAAATCTTTGGAAGGCATTTATTCTATATGTGCTTTGAATTCCTCATTCTTGAACAGAATAATGAGTGAAAATTTCAACTAGGAAACAAAATAAGAAAATTTACTTTCGTTTTTCTCACCCTGAGTAATATCTGTTTGGGGAATAGTCTCTCATGGTCACTTTCTGATTAGCACTTTTTAAGTGGTGCCAAGTTTCAGTCTGACCTTTTCTTTCCTTCAAGGGTCTTAAGAACCAACTTTGTAGATTTTGAAACCCAATTTCCTACCAGTGGGTGGTAGCCTGCTCTTTTCAAAGGGGCAGTCCCAAGTGTTTGTGTGTTGTGTGCAAAAAAAGAAAAAAAAAAGGGTATGGTGTGTCAGAGATAAATTCTGGGGCAGATGAAAGACTATTGAATCTATTTGTTAGCCCCATTAATTTTTCTTGAACAACTTTGAGTGAGGACTGATTAAGAAAAAAACAATAAATACCTAGTATGTAAGTTTTAGGATTAGGATTATTCCTGAGAAATTTTAGAGGGCATCCTAGAAAAGGAAAATAAAAATCCTAAATTAATTATATAAATTTCAAGGAGATTTGATTTATCCTAGTATATGAGCACCAGGAGTCAGCCCATCGCTCCAAGTCAGAGGAGAACAAAAATGCTCCGGTCTCAGTTCTTGCTAGTGGTAAGGTTTGCATCAATTATGTATCCATTTCTTCCATTCTGAAATAGTAGGGCTGGGGGGATATGGAGGGGTCCTTTATTTCCACAGGAAAGGAAAAATTTTATTTAAAAAAACTTAAAATTTTTTTTATTTATTTAAAATTTTTTTTATTTATTTGAGAGCGACAGACACAGAGAGAAAGAGACAAATCGAGAGAGAGAGAGAGAGAGAGAGAGAGAGAGGATGGGCGTGCCAGGGCCTACAGCCACTGCAAACGAACTCCAGACGCATGCCCCCCTTTGTGCATCTGGCTAGCATGGGTCCTGGGGAATCGAGCCTCGAATCCGGGTCCTTGGCTTCACAGGCAAGCGCTTAACCGCTAAGCCATCTCTCCATCCCTAAAAAACTTTTTTACTGACAACGTTTATACATATAGACAATATGCCATGATCATAGTTCCCTCCCACTCTCCTTCCTGTTTCCCATCTCATACGCCCTTCCACTGAGTCCCTTCTATCCAGCTAGCCCTTCTTCTGCCCTACAACTAGTCCCTTAATTTTCATTTTTTCATTTTTGGGAGAGACATAGAGCGAGGGAATGGGTGTGCCAGGGCCTTTCAGCTGCTGTGAATGAACTCCAGAGATGTGTGCCGCCTTGTGTGCATCATTGCATGCTTGCATCATTTGTGCGTATGGTTATGTGGGACCTGGAGACTTACTTTTTAACTGATTGATTATTATTTAAAAACCTTGGGCAAAGTAAAGAAGTAGAGAAGCAGAAGCCTCAGGGCTATCATGGTCCATGTGATGTTCAGTGATGCCCACACGTGTGTCTGTGCACCCCCAGACATCTTTATTCAACTATCCCAGTGTGGGAAGAAAGCAGCCCAAGAGTGTGGGGAGAGCTGCAGGCAAGGAGTAAATAAGCAAAGTTCTCTGTTGCAATTAAAAATTCTTTTTTTTTTTTTGTTCATTTTTATTTATTTATTTGAGAGTGAAAGAGAGAGGAAGAGGCAGATAGAGAGACAGAGAGAGAATGGGCGCGCCAGGGCTTCCAGCCACTGTAAACGAACTGCAGATGCGTGCGCCCCCTTGTGCGTCTGGCTAACGTGGGTCCTGGAGAATCGAGCCTGGAACCGGGGTCCTTAGGCTTCACAGGCAAGCGCTTAACCGCTAAGCCGTCTCTCCAGCCCTCTCTGTTGCAATTATTAGTTATCTTAGGTACTAGATGCCTTCCTTTGTATTCCTGGGTACCAGTTTTTCAACTCTGAAGTGAGAGAGCTAGATGGGACTGGCTAGGTGGGTCACTGCCTGTTCTAAAATTCAGTGGAGCTTTCATCTTTTCTGTCCCAAACCTATCAAGGTAATCCAAACCCATATCTTCTTTATTGTCATTATTCTTAAAATTGTGTGCTCAGGATTTATAATATATATTTTCCTCACATATCTTTCACAGAGATGAATGTTAATGTACCCCTTACCTAGAACCTTTTCTTTTTTTAACGTACTTATTTATTTATTTACTTATTTTTACTTAGGTTTGTGGTTGTGTTAGCAGTTTGTCTGAGTGCTGACCTTGAACTTTACTGCCTAGGATAGTTTCACTGGTGAAAAGTTCGTTGATCTTGGAGAAAATTCTTAGTGATATTTTTTAAAACTTTTTAGACAGCTTAAGTGTAGGCAATAAAACTATGACACTTTCCTCCCCACACTCCTATTGCCCCCACTCAAATCCACCCTGCATTGAATTCCCTCCTCTTCCAGTTAGTCTCTCTTTTATTTTGATGTTATCATCTGTTCCTTTTATTATGAAGGTCTTGTGTAGGTAGTGTCAGGCACTACAAGGTCATGAATATCAAGCCATTATGTGTCTGGAAGACTGGTCCTACTCTCCCTTTGGCTCTTACATTCTTTCTGCCTCCTCTTCTGCAATGGACCCCGAGCCTTGGAAGGTATGATAGAGATGTCTCAGTGGTGAACACTTGTCTGTCACTTCTTCTTAGCACCATGGTGACTTTTGCATTAGCCCAGTGGTCACCGTCATGTGAAAAGAGAAGCTTCTCCAATCAAAAGAGAGAGTAGGATTACTATATGGGTATAAACCTTTAAACAAGTGCTTACAGGGCAGTTTGGTGGGCGTAATATATGCATTTAGCAAGACAACAGCAGGCGTCATTAACCTGGGGCTCATGACCACCCCAGCCATAGGCTCTTGAGGTGGTTTGCAGTACCAGGTATGTATTCCCTCCCATGGAGCAGGCCTCTAGGCCCATTAGAGAGCAGCTGGTATCCCCTGTAACGAACACACCACTATTGCACCAGTTGGCATATTTTGCTTGGCTTGCCAGTCTTAAGGCTTGCAGTTTTCACTGCTGTTTATTACCATTGATCACTTTTCTTTCCCATTGCATTTTTTTTAATTGGCTGAGAGGACCTTCTGAAATGTCTGTTAATAACCATCAGATTGCTAAAAGGCAATTCATTCATTCATTCATTCATCTAATCATCCATTCACTGAACAGCATTCTGTGAGAATGTGCTGATGCTCAGGTGGACTGCTCAAAGCAGTTATGCTTGCCCCAGACTACTTAAAAATCTATCTTTTCTCTTACCTAAGTGCCCAAGTCCACAGATGTAGATTTTTGGATAGTTCTCCAGAGAAAAGAGTTTCAAATGGGCCATAGCCTGGCCCTCTGCAGCCCCTTGCCTGAAGGGCTTCCACCTGCAGTGTTCCGGACATTAGTCCTGAGGGTCCCTGCTCTTATGGTTGAGTGGGACTGGCTGCTGGGGAAAGGAATCTTTTCCAATTCACAGAGCATCTTATGAGATGGAGTGGCCCTAGTTTTCTGGTCTAAGCTTCTAAGGTTTTAATTCTTTTTCTCCTTTTTCATGGATTCTTTCTCATTTTTATCTTTCGATCTTCATATCCATAAATGAGGCATATTGTTTTTCTGCTCTGGACCCCATTTTGATTAGTTTTCTTGGTGTAGAATGCTTAGAAATTCATCTAATTTTTATGAAGCATTTGGTTTATTATACTAATAAATCCTCCTTTTTAGTTTGCCAACACTTGCAGTAAATGTGATGAGTTTATATGGATATTAAGGTAGCACTTCATCTTTTTAATAAGACAGACACATGTAAAAGGAAATGACTGTTTGCTGGAATGAAAGGAAGTTTAGGCTTATAGAAGGAGGATTACCTCCATTGTTCTCATTGGAGAGTGTTGACTGACAGGGTCCAGTGAGGTGAGATGAGATATTCACCTTCTCAGCTATATATCTATCCATTATCTATCCATCTATTTATTTATCTATCTATCATCTATTTATCTATGTATCTACCATCATCTATCTATCTATCTATCTATCTATCTATCTATCTATCTATCTATATATCTATCACATATCATCACCATCTACCTTTCATCTAACTATCTTCATCATCTATCTATTATCTTTCACTCTCCCTCTCTATCTATCTATCATATATCTATCTATCGTCCTCCTTACCACTGAGGGAGATTTATTCCAAACTCCATCAGTTTACCAGTTATAACATTGATGTCACTACAAAGAAAGTAAGAAAAGTAGCTTGTAGCTCTCAAGAGAGAGTTGCAAGGCCTTCCATTTGTCTGCTGCCATTGTGCTAAACCATGACAGCACATTTGAATTGCTTAGGGGATCTACAAGCTATCTTACTGGAAAAGAAATGAATAGAAATAATAAGGGAGTGAAAACATGTACAGCCACTATGTAAATTAGTATGGAGATTCCTCACAAAGCTGAAAATGGATCTACCATTAAATCCATCCATACCGCTTTTGGGCATATGCCTTACAGACTACTATTGACTACAGAAACATTTACTCAACCATATTCATTGCTCCTCTATTCATAATAACTAGGAACTGGAATAATCCCAGATGCTCATCAACAGAAGAATGGTTATGGAAGATATGTCACTTATACACAACGGAATTCTATTCAGCTGCAAGGATAATTGAAATAATAAAGCCTGCAGGAAAATGGATGAACTTGGAAAAAATCATATTGAGGTCACACAGGCTCATAAAGACAAATGTCATAGGCTCTCTCTCATAGGTGGTTCCTAATTTTTAATAGCTTGAATTGATTGTATGTGGTAATAAGCATTAGGAGTATTGACATAGGACAAGAATGAAGCTAGGAGAAAAGACAAAAATGGAGGAAGGGGAGGAGGCACTACTAAACAAGCAAATTGAGTAGAGAATAAAAGAAAGATAGGAAGAATACAGGGGGTGGAATAGCCTTTGGGGATTAGGAGGAAGGGAGGGGATAATTACAAAAAATATAAGTCAGTACCATAGAGACCTTCTTCCTGGATAGCATTCTGCAAGTGGTTGAGGGTGGTGGCCCAGTCAGAAGTGCTCCATAGCAGGTGGAGAAAGCTTAATCCTAAAACCATAGGTTCCGGCTGGTGAATCCCAGGGTCAGAACTGAGTTACTCAACACAGTGAACTGTTGGTCAGGGAGACCCATGGGGTTCCCAAAACAATGCAGGACATTGAAAAAGAACTTGGTTACCTGCCTGAGCTAAAAGGAGAAGACTCTATTGCTGAAGACACAACAGGCTGCAGTCATGGGACATCAAGAGACTATCTTGGAACTAAGAGGTTAAACACATTCCTTTTGGGTGGCCTCTATAGTTCTGGAAAGTACGTATGGTTCACCACCAACAGCAACAAAAAAGCAGGATATCTTGAAAACCACAACATCAATCAGCTGGGCAAGAAGTATACACTTATGAAATAATGGCACACATTTTATGCAGGTAACCAATTATTCTTGGACTGGACACAATACCTGGTACTGGGGGGCCAAGTCAGAATCCCATGGATAAGAAACTCATAGAACCAGAGAGAACCTCCACTGCTATTTGGCTAAGAAGAATGGGTATACACATTAAAAATTGAAATAAGTTTTCTTATCCCCTTTAATCAAAACTGCTCTCACTCTTGGTTGGAGAATCTGTTTTTTTTTTTTTATAGATGGTAGTGAATACTTGGGAGATATAAGATCCATCAAAACTCTTATAGTCTATCAGGAGACAGGTCACCTCTACCACATCTGCCAGGGCCTAGGAGACATTTCAGAGAATGTGGTGACACATGTACTTTCTTTCACTGCTAGCCTGACCACCAGTAATAGGGAGATACAGACAGACAGTGGGACCACTCAAAACTCACCAAATCAGAAATCCAGAGGCTCCAGAGAACTCAACACTAAAACAGACTTCTAACAGGCCTGGCAAAGCTCAGGGAACAGTGTGGAAGCAGGGGTGAAAACACTGTAAGAGCCATAGGGTGGACAGGAATATCTCAAGTAATCATCTCCTCCCACAGAGACTAACTGAAGCCTTCAGGATCACACAATAAATACTAATAACCCCATTTCAGTGGAATGGGGAGGAGGATAGGGGATATGAATATAACCTTTAAAAATAAAATTAAGTAAAAACATAATACAGAGTAATAATAATACCTAAAAGTAGAATTTGGGTATCATTTTTTATTTTTTTTATTTTTTGGTTTTTCAAGGTAGGGTCTCACTCTGGCTCAGGCTGACCTGGAATTCACTATGTAGTCTCAGGGTGGCCTCGAACTCTTGGTGATCCTCCTACCTCTGCCTCACGAGTGCTGGGATTAAAGGCGTGCGCCACCACACCCAGCTAGGCATCATTTTATTTTAAGGCTACCCATAAGCTTTGCAGACAGTGTGGGCAACTCATGATTTCCTTTTACTAAAGGTTTGTTTGATAACAAAACCTACATACCCATGATTATAAGTTATGGTTCCTTACCTACCCACACATATGCAAAAGCACATAGACACACTCCTAGCATATCGATAATTGAACACAAGCATAAGTTACAACTTTCACAATATAGACCTAGAGACAGATGCACATAGCACATACACACTCATGTTGTTGACAGAGAGGCATACAATTATACAGAAAAGACACCCATGCACACACATGGGTACTGCCACGTTTACATTTACTCTAAAATACAATAAGAGATGCATAGAAATTGTCACAAGAAGATCTGAAATGATGGAACTATGTACTGGCACCTAAAGGTACAAGCCAACATATACAATAACAGAAACAGTTTTGAGAATGTTTAGAATTTTTGTCCCAGGTCTTAAAGGAGTCTTTGGCATCCTTTCCTTTCCATCAAACTGACTTTGTCCAGGATGGAAATCACTCAGTCTCAGAAGAAGGTGCATCTTAACTTTCAAGAGAAGTAGGTCCTGTTGAGATTTTCTTCCATATGACCCTACAACACCAAAATGATCACTTTGTGTGTCAAAGAAGGAGTTGTAATAATGACACTTTTAGTCTTCTAGTTTCTCTCATGGCCATAATCTCAAAACTACAACTTGTAGTGAGCTTGTGTCATTTGCTCTTCAGAATGACTTAGCAGTCTAAGTAATATGATTGGTTCTTGTTTTATAGGTGTGAAAATCCAGACACAGAGAGGTTCGTTAAGTAGCTTTTTGGGTTATTCAGCCAGTATTTACATTCAGTACTAACTTGAGTGTGTATGCCCTTCTCCCTCCCTAGCACCTCTGCTTCTCCCACTGCGAGGTAGATGCGATCTGACAGTTCATTTTCTACTGGGAGGAGATAGAAGGACAGGGAGGTCAAGCACTTTGCCAAAAGCCCCTTAGAGATAAAAGCTTTGAATTTGAGTATTTATGGTCTCTGACTTATGACAGCTCATCCTCAAATATTTCCTGCATTACAACTGTACAAAGAGAAACATATATCATTGAAACCACACTTTGAATTGTAAATTTTATCTTTGCCCAGGCTAATTATATGCTATATGTTAGATGCACTTTTGTGATGCTGAGCAGCACCCAGTTAGCCACAAGTTCAGATCATAAGTTATAACCACCAGTGCTCTACTGTGCTGCGTTGACTAAGTGTGATGTTCTGTAGGCTACACATATCAGATGCATTTTAATTTGTCTTTTATCCTACAACTGGCTTCTTAGATGTAACCCCTGGTAAGTCAAGGAGCCTCTGTATCTTGTTTCTGGTCCAAGTCTGCCTTCATTTAGAGATGGACCTTTGTATCATTCTTTGGCTTTCATATGAACTTGATAGTCTGGGTGGGTGTGTGTGGGGACAGAACAAGACTGTCAAAAAATAATTGTAAAAACAATGTCCATGACATCCTACTCTAATATCTAGCTTTTTTTTTCTTTTTGACCTAAAAGACAAAGAGGTTGAAGTCCTTTATGACTTTTCTCTATTCTTCTCCTTGTTTTTATGCTATATACTTTTTGTACAACTTAGACCATTATTAGTTAAAATCTCTTGGATTTGAATATTTCCTGTCATCTCAATCATAGAAAGAAATGAACTAAGTTTTAGTACAATGTGACTTTCTTGGTCGTGAGTCTTAGAGGAAAGATAGAAACCCACGTGGAACCAGTCCTCTTGGTCACAGTGAGCTCCTGGTGGGATCTGTTTCCACCCTCTCTTCAGCCCATGAGTGAGTAGGGCTTTATCTCAAAGTACACAGGCATCTCCTGTCAGTCTATAGTCCATTAGCTATCCATTGAACTCCTCAGCCTACTCTGTTCCTGTGACATTGTCTGAAGTAGCTGCAGCGTGCGTGTTCCCACATTCAAGAGATATGTGATTTAACTGGGGTTATGAATAATTAGGCTAATTAACATGTCAGAAATAATTAAACTAGAAGTTAGAGATTGAAAGTGGGATAACTGAGTCTACCCCAGGATATGCCCCTCTCCCAACATGCTTTAAAATATTTTTAATTGGTAACTTGAGAGTGCTGAAGACTCATGATGGTATCAAGCTCAGATTTATCCAAAGGACAAAGTATCACATTTACTTTCAGGTAAAGAAAGACAAGAATCACCATGGCTATCTTGTCATTAAGGAAGCATAAAGACATAGTAGAATGATATGAGATCTATTCTCATCCTCTGTTTTTCCCTGTGTATATGTGTGTGAGTACAGGTGTGCACGTGTCATGGCATGTGTGTGGAGGTCTGAGGACAACCTTGGGTGTCTGCCTTGTTTTTAAGACAGGCTCTCTTGTTCATAGCTTCATTTACCAGGCTATCTGGCCCATGAGCTTCTAGGGGATTCTGTTTCTGTCTCCCTTCTCACTGTAGGTATACTGGAATTGCTGACACTTGTTCCACAACAACCTGATTTATGGAAGTTCTAGGGATTTGAATTCATATATTTAGGCTTGCACATCAATAACTTTATCCAATGACCCTTCTCCCCAGCCCCTGGTATGACATCTAAAGTGGTTAGAAAAAATAACCCAAGTATCTGTTCACCTGTGCTATGGTCAAATGCTGGTTCATCAATGACTTTCTAATGATCCAAGAATGAACCTAGAAAGTAATTTAGGAATATTCTATTAATTAAAAAAAGGAAGAAAAAAGAAAGGCAATTAACAAGTAGTGTGCCGAAAATAAAAAAATGAAGACAGCAGATTAAGACATGAAAATATTAATAAATTATCCAAACCCAATTTAAAAAGCAAGTATCATAAAATTAGACTTAAATAAAGATCTAGTTATGATGTTATGCTCAACTTATAAGAAACACAATCTTGTGTTACATGTTCTTATTGAAAAGAATATATTGAAGAGGTAGGAGGAAACTTTGGGAAACAATAGCTATATTAATGGCATTGACTTTGTTGATGGTTAACAGGTACATATTATCTCTAAACTAAGTTGTAAACATGAAACATGACCAGTCTGTTGTCAAACACACAAACAACAGATACAGATAGGCTAAAGAAAAATATTGAAATAATAATATAATAATATGCTGATGATGAATATACATGTGGAAGCCAGACTAGTTGGATAATATCTGAAAAATTTGCCTTTAGAATAAGGAATGCTTCCAGAGATATAGGAGAAATTTCATAATGATAACAGGGATAGAATTTATCAATAAGCTCTCACAATATTAAATGTTTATTTACAATGAGAGTTTCAAAGTATACAAAACAAAAAGAATAAACCTATCATTATTATGTGATATTTCAAAATATAACTATTTGTTTTAATAATCTTTACAGAGATACACTCATAATATTGATGTGAACAGCAGTACCAATCAACTTGGAGTGATTGTAAGTTATAGAGAACAGCACTCAATAACAGACAAACAGTCCTTTTAAACACACATGAGGCCCTTAGCATGGACCCCATGCTGGGTCATCAACAGCTTTCAGTAATATATGAAGATTGAAGTCATGCAGAGTGTGTTCTGTGACCACAGAAGAAGCAAATTAGAAACCAATGATTGGAAGAAATCTGGGAAATACTTGAAACTTGTAACTAAACTACACACTTTTAAATAATTAATGGGCCTAAGGATAAATCACCATCCAGAATACTTTTTTTTTTCTTTTTTCTTTATTAGTCAGATCTGTATTCAGCAAATACAGTAAGTTTGGTATCATTATTAGGCTCATCCGTGACCTACCCCCTCCGCTTAGCCCCTCCTTGTTGAGGTATACGGGTCATGCATTGTGGAGTTAGCCCACAGTTATGGGTAAGCTAAATGTCTCTGCATATCATGACCCAACATGTGACTCTAACATTCTTTCCGCCCCCTCTTCCACAAAATTTCCCTGAGCCATGTTGGGTTCATTTTAGGTCTGCTTCAGTGATGAGGTGTTGGGGGCCTCTGAGGCTCTGGCTCTCTGATTTGGTAGGAGTTGATTTTTCTCTGTGTTGATCTCCTTCCCCCTTGTGCTGGTATCCGGTTCATCAGGAAAACAGCCCCCTTGCTTGTTTCTCCAATTTTTCTTAGTTTCAGCCGGGGCCCTTTTGAGGTATGATGGGGTGGCTCTCTCCTTAGGATCTACATCTATCTGAAAAAGAGAAGCAGATTCTCCAACAGAGAGTAAGTTAGCACCAGAACAAATGAGATAACCCTTACTTTTTTTTTTTAATTTTTTTGTTTGTTTATTTATTTATTTGAGAGCAACAGAGAGAAGGAGGCAGAGAGAGAGAAAGAGAGAGAGAGAGAGAGAGAGAGAGAGAGAGAGAATGGGCACGCCAGAGCTTCCATCCTCTGTAAATGAACTCCAGATGCATGTGCCCCCTTGTGCATCTGGCTGACGTGGGTCCTGGGGAATTGAGCCTCGAACCAGTGTCCTTAGGCTTCACAGGCAAGCGCTTAACCGCTAAGCCATCTCTCCAGCCCCTTTACTTTTTTTTTAATAGAGAATTTATTACCTGTAGGCCCTCTTGTAGCCCATAATTGATGGTAGCTTGATATTCACCAGACCCTTACAGGGAACACCTGAACCACAAGACACTGGAGAGGGTAAGATTAAGACTAACCTTAATCTCCTACATCTTCCTTCCCTCACTTCCCCTCTCCCTGTCTCTCTCTCTCTTATCTCTAACTCTTGTATATTAGTTATCTTTTTCCTCATTTTCTTAGTGGGCACTGACCTGTAACTCCCAGATCCAGCATGGGGCTATCATCCACAATGAACTTTTGATCAGAGAGACCTACAAGGTTTCCTAAAAGACAGATAGATTTCTGTCAGAGTACTTGATGACCCACCAAAGGCTAGTGGTAAGACCCTACTGCTGAAGATACCTTATGTGATTGACATGCAAATTAGAATGGCATGGCTGGAAGTTGGAAGAGAGTCAGTCCCCGGACAGTCAGCGTGTCTAGTGCCAGAAGGTACTACATGGGCGACTGGGGGAAATTGACCAATATCTGTTGAAGCAACGCATGGTCTAACCTACTTAGCAGCAAATAACTTGTTGTGATGCCCACACAAGTGCAGTGGTGGCACACAGCCATGGTGGGTAACCAACTGCTCTCAATTTGGCTAACTGATCCCCTCACTGGTATGGGACCCATAGCTGGAGCTGGGAAACAAGTCAGAACGAGATCCAAACGTAAGCCCACTCTCCAGAGTACTTTTAACTGAACAGAAATGAAAAAAAAAGTAACAAAGTATATGATATAGCTAAACATCTTTTGTATTTTAAATATATTTTATTTATTTATTTGAGAAAGAGAAAGAGACTGAGAGAGAGACAGAGAGAGAGAGAGAATGTATGTGCCAGGGCCTCCAGCCACTACCACCAAACTCCAGACACATTCACACCCTTGAGCATCTGTCTTACGTGGGTCCTGGGAATCAAACGGGGTCCTTTGGCTTTGCAGGCAAATGCCTTAACTGCTAAGCCATCTCTCCAGCCCCAGCTTTTATATTTTATATGATTATGTTGTAAAAGAAAGAATGTATGGGAACAATTATTAAAGTTGATTTTTCAGAAGCTAAAAAATGAATATAAACTTTAACCTGATATAGTATAAGAAGGGAGTCAATAAAGAACTGAAATCAATATAATTTTTAAATAGTGGAAACAAGGAAGAAAATAAGAAATGATTTCAAAATCTAATTTTGGGAAGTACAAATAAGGAAAACTATGAAGAAACTTTGATTGGTCAAATCTGAGACATAGGAACATCAAAATATGTACATTCATGAATTATGAACCGTGAAAAATATGAGATCAGAACCCTACACTGCTAATAGATTGAATATAAGATGAAAAGACTCTTCCTCACAGTGGGAGGTTGAGGATTGGCCAATCATTACAGAGGTGAAGCATGAGTCTGGGACTAACCTTTATCCAACCCACATAAATAAACAACTCTAGAGGGAAATTTTAATGATAGACAAGATACTTACATGATCTTAAAGCATAGTCTTCGAGTCTGTCTTTTAGTTATAAAAGGGAAATTCAGCCATAATTAAGCATTTTTAAACATAATTAAATGTTACAAATTTGTCAGCCTTTTAACTAAGCAATGTGTGGGGCAGATGGAGTAAAACCTGTAGAGGATACATCACCAATTTGATGTCTTAACTAAGACTAAGTAGCTTAAACTATGATAATATTTCCCCACAGCACACATTGAGAATTGCCTTTCTAAAATATGAGAATCATAAAATATAAGAATTATGGGAGTGCTACTGATTTTAAAAGACTGCTATGAGCTGGGCGTGGTGGCACACACCTTTCATCCCAGCACTCGGCAGGCAGAGGTAGGAGGATCACCTTGAATGAGTTTGAGTCCACCCTGAGACTACATAGTGAATTCCAGGTCAGCCTTGACTAGAGCAAGACCCTACCTCAAAAAACCAAAATAAATAAATAAATAAATAAATAAATAAATAAATACTAAAACAAAAACAAGAACAAAAAGACTGCTATGGACAAAATGTCTGAGCCTTCACTAAATTCATTTCAAAATATTACTTCCTAAAGCAATGTAATTAGGAGATTGGGATATCGTGAAGGTTGTCAAAATCTTGAGGCTGGTGCCTTCATGAGTAGAATTAGTGTCCTTATGCAAGTCACAAGGGACTTTGCTCCCCCCTTCATCATATGAGTACAATCAAGATGACTGCTGTATGTGAGCATGGAAGTGGGCTGTCACTATAGACATTCCAGGATCTACTCGTGCTTTGATCTTGGGCTTCCTCCTCATAGAAATGAATGCTTGTTAATATACCCAGTTTAAAGCATTTTATTTTATCAGCTGGCTAAGACATAATTGTTAGTGGCAATGGGATGCTCCTGTAACAAAAACCTGAGATCTTGGAAGTGGTGCTGGTAAAGAGTAGAATGTGTTCACAAAGAGAATCGCATCCATAGGCACTTGTTTTGGGGAATAAAGTGCACATTTGTGTACTTTCCCCTTTATCCTATTGGGTTGATTTAAATTCTTTTCCTTTTCAGATTATGTTTATATCTAATGAAAAAATAGAGATGTTATAGTCATTTAGGAATTATCACTTTTTAAATTCCCTACTGCTCATTCTTTAGTTCAAAATGTTTATCAAGCATTCTTGGCAAGAAGGCCGATTTTCAGTTTAAATAATAAGATGAAAATATGAAGCACATGGCGATGCATTACTACAATCCCAGCATTTTGGGAGCTGGAGGCAGAAGTATCACAACCAGTGTTGGCTCCTGAAAGAGTTCAAGCCAGCCTTAGCTACATGAGATCCTCTTTGTTGTTGTTGTTGTTTTTAAAGATATGGGTTACAAGAAGGAAAAATGGTTTAGTCCTTGCCTACTACCTCACAAAAATTGGAGTTACTTAGTTTCCCAGAGTGCAAGATTCTATAGAGGTGGTAGGCAATGGTGGACTGCTATCTTTCTGAGATCATTTATCTCCAGGAATTCAAACCATATATCCCAGATGTGGTGATTTGATTCAGGTATCCCCGATAAACTTAGGTGTTCTGAATGCTAGATTCCCAGCTGTTGGAGATTTGGGAATTAACACCTCCAGGAAGCAGTGTATTGTTGGGGGCTGGGCTTCTGGGTGTTATAGCCGGTTCCCCCTTGCCAGTGTATGGCACATTCTCCTCTTGCTATGGTCCACCTTATGTTGGCCAGGGGGTGATGTCCACCCTCTGCTCATACCATCATTTTCCCTGTCATCATGGAGCTTCCCCCTTGAGCCTGTAAGCCAAAATAAACCTCATTTTTTTTCCCCCAAAGCTGCTCTTGGTTGGATGATTTCTACCAGCAATGTGAATCTGACTGTAAGAGTAAAGTGGTACTGAGGAGTGGGATTGCTGCTAGACACATAACTGTGTGGCTTTGTCCCTTTGGAGCTGATTTTCAAGAGGAATGTGGAAGGATTTGAAAACTTGGCCTAAGGAGATGCTTTGCAGTGCTGTAAGTACAGCTTGATGGACTATTTGGGACTGAATGCAGTAAGAAGTATGGACTGTAAGGATTGGCTTATGAGGGTGAAAGGAGCTTTGCTTGGATTGGGCTAGAAGCAGTTTGAGAGGCTTGCTGTTATATCCATTTCCTGAGAAGTTATGCAGGGTTACATTGAGCAGAAATGGAGTGGTGTGAGCAGAGGGATATGGCACAGAAAAAATGAAATCCATGGACCTAAGCTCCTGCCCATTCACCTGCAAATTGTTTGATAGATTACAACTATTGAGATTGTGTCAGCCAACCAGCACTGGGACAACAGGAAGAATGTAGACTCTTTTGAGGGGCCTGAGTGCTCAAGGAGTGTCCTGTTCTTCAAAGTCTGTTTTATTTCCCCTTGGATTAACAAGTTGGCACCCTACCTGGTATTGTGGAGTATAAGAACTGCAGGAAAGAGAGGGTCATTGAGTTTGCAGCCTGGTCTTGTGTTTTGGAAATGGCCATGGGCAGTGTGAAGCAGGTTTTCTGGATGCCTGCATGGAGATCCCATGGAGCCAAAAGGATGAGCGGTGGGTTGCAGTGGAGACCCAGTGGAGATGCTGGGACCATGAGATGGCTGCTAAGAAAAGCTGCTGGCCCCAGATGGAGTTTTCCAGGACTGTGGGTAGCCTAGCTGGAGGGGTGGAATTGGAATGCCAGAGACTTATTGCTGGTTAGAATTTTCAAACATAGAGATTTGTCACTGTCTAGAGTTGTTGGACTTTGAGTTAAAGTGTTTGATATTTTCCCTGGTTGTTTAAAATCTTGTATTGGTTGAATATTTATTTGCTATGCCCAATGCCATCTTTTGCAGTGTGAATGCTTATTCTGTGCCATTATGGGTTTTTTTTGGGGGGATTTTTGGGTATTATGGCTTAGTTAAAAGATCTTGAACTATGGGGATGTATGAGCATCATTGGAATTGATAAAAATTATGGCGACTTTTAAAGTTGGATGAATGCATTGCATTTTACATCACAGATATTTAACAGTTTATGGCGGTCAGGGTTGGAATATGGTAACTTGATTCAGGTGTCCCCTATAAACTTAGGTGTTCTGAATCCTCTGTTTCCAGCTGATGGAGATTTGGGAATTAACGCCTCCTGGAGGCAGTGTATTGTTGGGGTTGGGCTTATGGGTGTTATAGCCAGTTCCCTATGCCAGTGTTTGGCACACTCTTCTGTTGCAATGGTCCACCTTATGTTGGCCAGGGGGTGATGTCCACCCTCTGCTCATACCATCGTATTCCCCTGCCATCATGGAGCTTCCCTCTTGAGCCTGTAAGACAAAACAAACCTCTTTTTTTTTCCCACTAGCTACTCTTGGTTGGGTGATTTCTACCAGCAATGGGAACCTCACTGCAACATCAGCTCACTGGCACACATCAGGTATTTATCCCATATCCTATACTGTTGTGAAAGGATACGTGTAGTCACCTTCCTGAAATTGCTTATTCTGGAAAGACTACACTAGGATCATAGGCCAAATAGGTTTTCTGAGAGTTATAAGCTAATTTGATGGTTTCCTTCCTCTTGAATGAACTTTCCTGATACCTTTACCTTGTCAGAACCTGCAGATTATCTGTGCATTACATTTTGGAAAAATACATATTAATGTGTTCAGTAAGTAACTTGGGGAAAAAACATGTTTATCTTATTTTACCAAAAGCTAATGGGCATGTGCTTCCTAATCTGAATAATTTATTTAGTGAGGTGATTATGATTATACATCTTGGATTGTATCTGTCTCAGGCACTTTTGTAGTGCTTCCTGTAGAGTGATAACTTTTCATACATCCAGACTTTTTGCCTTGTTCAATTAGCAGCTTCTTGAATTATTGATTTCCATTTAATTTGCAATTTCACCGTGGTCAGTCTCATGATCCTGTGCCCTGTGCAGCTACCTATAGGGCCCCATGTTTGGCTTCACACTTTTTCTAGACAGCAATTGCTATCTTGAAATTTTTCATACATTTTGAATAAGGATCTCTGAATTGTAATCCGATTGGATTCTGAGAATTACATAGCTAGTTTAGGGTGTGATTAAACTGTTGTGGAAATAGCATGGACCAGTCAGGATCAAGGAAAGAAATGATGATAAAGCCTTGCCAAAAGTTTGCTGTATAACCTACTATCAGCTGGGTTCTTAGTTTTTGTCAATTAAAAATAAGTAGATGAACAAATAAAGTAGCCATTTCACTTCATTGTAAACTGCTATAATGCTTAGATTAAATAATATGGTGATTATACAATAGGAAATAGCATCAAAAATATGCATATATTTGTAAGTATATTTACTTCTTTTTTGCAGATATGAAATCGAGTTATGCTTTTGTAAAAGTTTACTGACATTAAGATCTTTGAGGCTGAGAAACATCGGTGGAGAGAAAAATGATCCAATCCTCGCTTAACTTCTAGAAACTTTCACCTGCTGGGACATATACTTTAGTGTTTGGGCCACATGATGATTGTGGTAGTTAAGTTCTGTTGTCAGTTTGATGAGATTATGAATCCAGAAACCTTATTTTTGGGCAGGTCTTTGAGGTTGCTTCCAGGAAGGATTAACTAAAAAAGGAAGTTCTTCCTCCATAGTGAGTCCTTGAGCTTCAGAGGTAGTGGCTCTTCTGGTGATCGCTGCCTATAAGGAATGTGAGGTAGTATAGCCCCTTTGCACCTTAGTGTCCTGTGCTACTTGCTGGGGAGTATGTGTTTTTTTCTTTCTTTTTTTTCTGAGGTAGGGTCTCACTGTAGCCCAGGCTGACCTGGAATTCACTATGTAATCTCAGGGTGGCCTAAAACTCACAGTGATCCTTCTACCCATGCCTCTCAAGTGCTGGGATTAAAGGCATGTACAACTATGCCTTGCTTTTTGGATTTTTTTTTTTTTGAGGTGCAGTGTTATTTTAGCACAGGCTGTCCCTGTTATTCACTCATACATACTTCTACCCTCTTAGGCTTTTCTTGGTTGGCACTGGAACTAAGGAAAGTCTTCCAACATAGACTGAAGACCAGAGACTCGCCAGGAATCCTTCAGTGCAGGATTGGGATTGCTGAGTCATCTGGCCATGTGGTTCCTTGACTATAAGTCTGCAGACTGCTATTGTTGGACTGTTGTAAACTAATCCAATAAATCCCCCTGTTAATACCAATTCATTCTATTGATGCTGTTCCTCTAGAGAACCCTACCACAGTCACTGTTGTTTTAGTTTAGTTCTTCACCTGAAGAACTTCTCAACAGGAAATGTCAAACCTCAAGTGATAAAGAGGGAAGTCATTTGCTTCTGTAATGTAGCCATTCGTATTACCCATGCTCCAGTAAATCCCATCCCCAACCCCACATGCTGACGCAAGCAACCCTAACTAAATTCGGTGGGTTATGAAAGAGAAGAGACATGAAAGAAGGAGGAGATCTAGTAGAGAAGAGGAAGGTATTCAGCAGAAAGGGGAGGGGGATAAGAGAGATTGCAATGGATGAATGTGATCAAAATGTTATTTACATGTCTGAAGCTGTCAATAATGTATAAAATAAAAAAGCTATTTTTGCTGAGACTTTAGATCAAATCTCTGAAAAATCAATCTAGTGAGTGAAATAGAAAAACAGAACTTTGATAAGCATAGTATATACATTTAGCCAGACAGCAACAGACATTACACCCCTAGGGCTTATGACTACCCTGTTTTAAGTTTTCAGTATCAGGGATGTATTCCCTCCCATGGAACGGGCTTCCAGTCCAATTAGAGGGCAGCTGGTTTCTACCATGACAGGCCTGCCACTATTGCACCCACTGGCTCATTTGGCCTGGCTGGCCAAATATAAGGCTTGCAGTGTCTACTGTTGAGTATCTTTACTGGTTATTTCTCTCTCTTCCATTGAACTTCATGCAGAATAGCTTCTTCTAGCTTTCTTTCAACTGGTCTACATGGAGGAGGTTATCAGCTCAGTTCCAGCAGGATTTCTCAGTGGCCTTGCAGCCCAAGTATGTGGAGTCTTCAGCAATAGGGTCTTACCATCTGTTTCTGGTGGGAAACCAAGGGCCTCAGCAATGGCGTATATTGTTTGGGGGCATCAGAGACCTCCCTGACCAACAACTCACTGGAAGGTATCCCATCCATGGCACTGAAAATTTTCTAGCAACAATCTAAGGCTCCTGAGTGCTCCATTGTCCAAAGAACCAGGCTTTCATATAATTTATTTATATTCTCTTAGATTTTGATTAGCACTTCTTCCACCTTTCCTTTATCTCTTCCCCTGACCTCACTTGGGCCTTTTCACCTCCATTAATCTATTCTTCTACTTACATATATACAATACCATCCTATTAAGTGCCCCCTCCCTTCCTTTCTCTTCCTTTTATATCTCTTTTCCAGCTTATTGCAAACAGCCCAGTAAGCACTTCTCTTAATGTTCATACCTTTATATATTAATCCTATTCTTACTTTTGGTAGAGAACCTTCTCTTTTCAGATGGCAGTGACCTTGGGACGACCCAGAAGGCATCATTGTGCTGGAAAGAAGTGACAGGAGTGCACAGCTCTGCAATATCTCTATCACACCTTCCAAGGCTCAGGGTCCATTGCGGAATGGGTGGTAGAAAGAATGTAAGAGCCAAAGGAAGGGTAGGACTCCTTACAATGTGCTCCTCCAGACACAAAATGGCCTGAATATCCATGACCTCACAGTGCCTGACACTACCTACACAAGACCATCATAATAGGAGGAAAAGATCATGACATCAAAATAAAAGATTGATTGAGAGGGGGAGGGGATATGATGGAGAATGAAGTTTCAAAGGGGAAAGTAGGGGGGGGCATTACCATGAGATATTGTTTACAATCATAGAAGTTGTTAATTTAAAAAAATTGAAAAAAAAAAAACAGAACTTTCAGCTGTGTTAGGCTACAAAATGACTTTTGTAAAGTTGCCTACCTTGTGACAAATATTATTATTTATTTTAAATGTTTCATTGTATACCCTTAGCTTTTGCATGATATATATGCCTGTTGTATGTGTGTATGTGCATGGGTCCACAACTGGGCTATGAAATCTTTGAGATTATAGACTGTGGCTTACTTTTCAGTCCCCTACAGGTTTTACTGCATCATGAGCATTTTGTACATAGCTTCATGAAAAAATACATCTTGATTGATTTCTTGACAGAAAAGAAATGAAAAAAACTGCCAAATGTACTTAAAAACACCAAAACTGCTTCCTAACAGATTCATCACAGACTTGAATAAGATCCTTAGAACATTTGCTCATCTGTGTCTAGGCTGGAGACATACTTTTTAATAATCTGCCTGTGGGACTCACCAATATAGGAACTCAAGCTGGAGAATTTATACCTTTGTTCTGAATCATTTCATACTGTCCAGAACCGTGAAGGAAGCTACAGAGATTTGGAGGGCAGGGACTGGGTCTCCTTTCAGAAAAAGCTAACGTTGACATCATTCTAGAAACCACAGAGTTGGAAGCATTGCTCTGGAGATGGGCACCCTAACTCAGACAACAGGACTGGAGTACAGAGGGGACCAGACCCTTTCAGTACCAAGAGAATGGTATGATCTGACTTTCTGCCCTCTAGAATTTCACATTGCTGTTTTGAAAATGCTAAAAAGAATGACTGACTTTTAGTTAAGGTTCACTGGGCTCGAGCATGAGAAGAAAGTGAAAGCCTGAAAATACACAGGGTTTTTCTGCTCTAAATCTGGTCTCATTATAGAGCTGGATGTATAGATGGAAGACCAGTGGGTCCAATGTGATGAAAGACAAGGAGGTCAGGCAGTCTGGAATCTACCCTTTACCACCATACTATATCACTGGGTGAATTCTCTGTCATTAACATACAGATATGGGAGACAGGCCCAAGTTCACACAGGTTGAAGGCTTATAAGGCATGCTTGTGTGGCCATTGCTTTGTTAAAAAAAAAAAAGCACACACAGTGTTTGTGCCAGATGTATCCTAGGGTGACCTCCATGAACCCCACCACTTAGTATTTATGCCATGTATAATCCTCTCTCTTTGGTATAGGTAAGGATTTGTGACTCTTTTTAGTACAGAGGCTAGATAAAGTAAAGGAATATTTTTGGATGTTGTTAAGGTTTCAGAGAGTTTACTTTTTCATTAATCAAAGAGATGTATCTTGATGGGTCTGTGTTAATCAGACGAAAGCCTTAGAGGTACTTGGTTCTCCTTATGGCTTGTGGAAGCATGACCTCATACATGACCTCATAGGGAAGCCTACATAGGATAGAAGTATGAATAGACTCTGAAACCAGAGGCTTGTTTGTAGACAATGCATCAGGAAGCTAAGTCCCTCAGTCATGAATTGCAAGAAGAGGGAATTGTGTGATAATTTGAGTATATTCTCCCCAGACAACTCTCTACCTGAGAATTCAAGGAGACACCACTATGGTAGCTTTTGAGGCCCTAAGTAAAGAGTCCAGATAAATCAAGTCTAGATGTCTGGATTAAAAACACTGTGAGATATATATTCTCATAATTTATAATATGATGCTTTAGAGGGTTTGGTGATTTAGATCAGATGTCTCCCATAAACTCATGTGTTTTGCTTCTTGGAACTCAGCTGGTGGCAATTTGGGAGGTAGAGCTTTGCCGAAGGAGGTATGTTGTTGAGGACAGGCTTTGGGGCATTATAGCCAGCTCACCCTTGCCGGAACTCAGCTCACTCTCCTGTTGCTCTTTACCATCAGACTGTGACAGAAGTGATGTCCAACCTCTGCTCATGCCATCCTTTATCCTTCCATCACAAAGCTTCCTTTCAAGACTTTAAGTGAAAATAAGTTCCTTCTTCCCTTCAGCTGCTTCCTGCCAGGTGCTTTGTTCCAGCAATGAGAGGCTAATTACGAAATAAAAATTGGTACCAGAGGCATGGGGTTGCTTCTAGAAACAAGTTTTGGGGCTTTTTTGAACTTACCCTTAACAGACCTTGAACTATGGGGATGTTTAAAAGGTGTTGGGAATTGATAAAAATCTATGGGGCTTTTAAAGTTGGGCTGGATGCACTGCCATCAGTTTATGAGGTACAGGGACAGAATGTGGTGGTTTGGAGAAAATGTCCCCCATAATCTCATGTGTTCTGTATACTTAGTCCTCAGCTGGTAGCAACTTGAGAGGAGGAGCCTTGCTGGAGGATGTGTCTTGTTGGGGTGAGTGTAGGGGTGTTATAGTCAGCTTCCCTTTGCCAGAGCTTGGCTCATTATTTTGCTGGCTATTTTCCATCTGCTGCTGTTGCAGAAAGGGTGTCCAACCTACACTCATGTCATGCTTTCCCCTTTCATCCTGGAGCTTCTACTCGATACTGTAAGACAGAAGCAAACAAACAAAGCTAAACTTTCTTCCCATCAGCTGCTTCTGGCCAGGTGCTTTGTCTTAGGAGTGTGAAAATAACAAATGGCAATGCAATGAGGCAGGGATTGCTCTAGGTCTTACTATCAAGCTGACAGAGACATGTCCCCTCTTTTTCTGCTGCTACTTATATATCCTTTTAAAATATGCTTCTAGCATATGAATTGGTAAACTCTTACTTGAAGACTTTGTTTGGCCACAGCAGCTCCTAGTTGTCCTTTTCAGGTATTAGAACTGTTCTTTTTCATTTAATGTGCATTCCATGATTCAGATCTTTATTCCTCTCTTCATTTCCCTTCCTTTGCTTTCTCCATTCTAAGTCAGACTTATGAAAGACTCAAGGTTGTGCTATATTCCAAATCATTACCTGTAAGATTCCAATACAGTTTGGATTTGTATTCCTTAGGAGTATTTGGAATTAGGAGAGATGGGGAGTTAAGGAGAAGCATACACTTGGGAGAGGGCATGTGCTCAACAAGCAAGACAGCTCTGATTTTGAACCATCAAATCAAAAGTCAAGGGAAACAAAGGCTCTAAAATCTTGACAGATGATAAATCAAGGCTAGATATCAGTTATTTCAGCTCCGTGATAAACTCATTTTGGAAGAAGAGACCTTTTTTGGCAGGAATGTCTGGCATGCAGAACCCTTCCTCACCAGACAGCAGTTACCTGTCCATGCCCTGGCCTGACACATTGACTCTGGCTGAGGAAGCCAAAGTAAACTCAACGTTTGACACATTCTAGCTTTAGGAAGATGCTTCTCATCCTTGCTTAAAAGATGAGAAAAATTGCCTTTGCTAAGTAAATGATACACTAGCTAACTCAATATGGACACAGATGCAGAGTCACCAGGGAAGATGTGATGGCATATTGATGTTTTCCTATTGACTGAATCTCTCAGTGTGACTGATTTCCATTAATATCTAACTAGTACATGCCAATTTCAGTACTTTCAAAATATACGTTGAACTTCTACTTTTATCAACTATAATTTTTTTTGGTGTGTGTGTATGCATGCACACATGTTCTATGTGTGAGTGCAGGTGCATGTATACCATCCCGCACATGTGGAGGTCATAGGATAACTTTTAGGTTTTGGTCCTTGACTTTCTCCTCCTTTGAGACAGTCTCCTGTTGCTCTTTGTGTTGGCCAGGCTATCTGGCCCCTGAGCTTCTGATGGATTCTCTTGTCTCTACCTCCCTCTTTAATGGCTGGGATTATAAATTCCTGCAACAGAATCCAGCTTTTCCATGAGTGTTCAGGATCCAAACTCAGGTAGTCACTATTGTGTGGTATGGTGGTTTAAATAAGATGCTCCTCATAGCCTTATGTGTTTTGAATACTTGGTCACCCAGCTTGGTGACCCAGTGTGGGAGGGGGAGCCTTACTGAAGGAGCTTTGCTGCTGGAAACAGGCGTTGGGGTCTTATATCCTAGTTACCAGTGCCAATACTATATTGGATCACTCTTGCTGCTTTCTGCTAGGTGCTATGGCAAGAAGTGATGGCCAGGTTCTGCTCTGCCATGCTTTCATGACATAATGAAATTTCCCCTTGAAAGTGTAATCCAAAGTAAACCATTTCCTCCCATTATCTGCATTTGGTTGTGCATTTGTCCTAGCAAAGGGGAGATAATTACAACATGTGGTAAGTACTTTGACAAGAGTCATTGCCCCAGCCCCAATGTTATTGTTATAACAAATATTCTCATGACCATTAACACAACTGGCTTAATTATGCTTAGCATTTCTGTGGCACTTTTGTTTAATATGTGATAAATTTCATATTATTATACTTGTAGTATGATGGTGTTGTAGTGTTTACACTTATTTTGTCATAAATATTTTCCCCACAGAGAATTATAGTCTATATGGTATAATGGTATCTACTTCTTAAAATTTAGGGATGACTAGATTCAATTGTGTATGTTTAACATAGATTATATAAAAAGGAAAGATGAGGGACAACTTTGTGTTGAGTGACAGAATTAATTTCAAGGAAACAGGTAGATGAAAAATAAAGAGGGGGACAACTAATATTCTCTTCTGCACACATATGCACAAAGGATGTATATCTGTACACATGCATGCACACATTACACACACATACATTACATCATACATCACATCATACATCACACCATTTGTACTCCATATAAACACACACACCAGAGAAAAGAAAATTAAAAAAAAAGAACTTACTATTTACACAGAAAGAAACCAATGACTATAGAAGTAAAGTAAATAATTTCCCAGGGGCAGATAAAAAGGAAGTACTACAGTCAGGATACAACCTTGAGAGTCTGAATTAAACATCCTTATGCTTAATCTTCAGTCTCTGTTATGACCCTGTTGATAGCAATTCTTGAGGCTAGAGGATGCCTTAGAATTACCAGGTATAGATTTTGGATTGTAAAATTCAATTTTGCTTCATTTCCCCAACTTCAGCTGCTTGGTGTTCATTAGCCTTGGATCATTTTCTGATGGTCTATGTGTTTATGCAAAATTCAACTCCTGTGACTAAATCTGGTATTCTGAGGACATGAATATCTTGCCCAAAGTCATTAACTATCATGAACTGGCTAAGTCTATTAGGTAGAGCTGGTCCCAGAGTAGAGGAGCTCTACCGGCTTAGTGCACCTTTGATTCAAGCAGAAGGGACAGATATTCAGACTTAAGCCATCTACTCATATGGAACTAACCATGTCTGGTAAAGAATAATCATGACTCCTTATAGGACATTTTATTCTTTTCACGCTTAATGAAATTGAGTGCGTTTGTGCCATCTGTCTTTGGATATTATGGTCATTTCAGTACTATTTTTTCTGGGAAGATTTACAGTTTAAATGATTATTTCTCTTTGCTCTTATGGAAGTGGCTCCCAAAACAGGTATGTTGCTGCCATATTATGTAGAATGATTAGGATATAAATCAACATGAGATTATAGCAGATAATTGAATGGGGCTTTCTCTCACTTTATAATACAATCGGTGAAATCAACAGCTGTAGGTGTGTTAGGCCATAAGCTCTGTTCTCCTGGCGTAGGACCTATATGCTTATTTTGCAATAAGCACTTGGTCTTGTTACTTCCTGGGAGAATTTGAAATGGGTTTAATAACCATGATAAGATTTCACATTGAAATAATTTCTAGGAAAACATTAAAATTATGACCACTTGTTTATTGTATTTACTTAATAAATTAGAGCTAATCACTTTTTTAAAATCTTCAACAAATGGTGCTGGACAAACTGGGTAACCATATGCAGGAAATTGAAACTTGATCCACACATTTCACCATGCACTACACTCAAGTCCAAATGGATCAAAGACCTCAATATAAGACCAGAAACTTGACTACTACTGGAAGAAAATATAGGAAGTACTTTCCATGATATAGGAATGGCAAAGACTTCTTGAACAAAACCCCAGTAGCACATGATCTTAAACAGTCACTCAACCAATGGGATCACATGAAGCTGAAGAGTTTCTTTACAGACAAGCATACAATAAGCAACGCCAATAGATTACCCACATAATGGGAGAAAATATTTTCTGGTTATCCAACTGACAGAGGCCTAATCTCTAGAATCTACAAAGAACTCAAAAATCTAAACAGTAAAAAGTCAAACACCCCACTCACAAAATGGGGCAAAGAGCTGAACAGGCAGTTCACAGAGGAAGGAATACAAATGGCAAACACACACTTAAGAAAATGTTCATCATCCCTAAATATCAGGGAAATGCAAATTAAAACAACTATGAGATTCCACCTTACCCCAGTAAGGATAGCAAACATCAAAAAATCAAATGAAAATAAATGCTGGTGAGGGTGTGGAGAAGTAGGAACACTCATCCACTGTTGGTGGGAATGTAAGATGGTACAACCACTTTGGAAAGCAATATGGACACTCCTGAAAAAGTTTACTATAGAGATACCAACAGACCCAGTTATTGCCTTACTGGGCATCTACCCTAAAACCTTCAAACCACAGGCCAGAGAGATTTGCTCAACCATGTTTGCAGCAGTTCAATTCATAATAGCTCAACTAGAAGAATGGATAACAAAGATGTGGTATATCTACACAATGGAACTCTACACAGCAGTAAGAAAAAATGACACAAGGGAATTTGAGGAAAAATGGTTTAACCTGGAACAGATCATTCTCAGCGAACTTACCCAATCACAGAAAAAAAAAAATTCGCCACATAGTCTTACTCATCTACAGCACCTAACCTGAATCTACCCAAGATGCCTTACATACCCAGCAAGTATGTCATAGACTAGGCAATAGGATGGGTGGGGAGGGAGGGGAGGGCAATGGAGGGGGCGGGAAACACAAATCTAGACCCAAACGGCAATGGTACCACAAAATTCTACATCCTAAAAGGCAGACCAAATGGCTAAACCTTCACCAGGCCCTTAGAGGGAAGACCTGAGCCACAAGACCCTGGAGAGGGTATGATGAAGACTGACCTTAATCTTCTACAGCTTCTCTCTCTCTCTTCTCTCTAACTCTTGTATATTAGTTATCTTTTTGCTCATTTTCTTAGTGGGCACTGACCTGTAACTCCCAGTACTAGCATGGGGCTATCATCCACAATAAGCTTTGGATCAGAGAGACCTACAAGGTTTCCTAAAAGAAAGACAGATTTCTGTCAGAGTACTTGATGACCCACCAAAGGTTAGTGGTAAGACCCTACTGCTGAAGACACCTTATGTGATTGACATGCAAATTAGAATGGCATGGCTGGAAGTTGGAAGAGAGTCAGTCCCTAGACAGTCAGCACGTCTAGTGCCAGAAGGTGCTACATCGACGACTGGGGGAAAATGACCAATATATGTCCAAGCAACTCATGTTCTAACCTACTTAGCAGCAAATAGCCTTTTGTGATGCTCACACAAGTGCAATAGTGGCACACAGCCATGGTGGGGAACCAACTGCTCTTGATTTGGTTAACTGATCCCCTCAGTAGTACAGGACCCATAGCTGGAGCTGGGAAACAAGTCAGAACCATATACAAACATAAGGCTGCTCTCCATTATCAAGCTACCACCAATGATGGGCTACAAGAGGTCCTATACCTATTAAATTCTCCATAAAAAAGTAAGGGTTATCTCATTTGTCTGGTGTGAACTTACTTTCCATTGGAGAATCTGCTTCTCTTTTTCAGATAGATGTAGATCCTAAGGAGAGAGACCACCCCATCATTCCTCAAAAGGGCCCCAGCTGAGACTAAGAAAAATTGGTGAAACAAGCAAGGGTGCTGTTTTCCTGATGAACAGGATACCAGAATAAGTGGGAAGGAGATCAACACAGAGGAAAATCAACTCCTACCACATCAGAGAGCCAGAGAGCCAGAGGCCCCCAATACCTCATCACTGAAGCAGACCAAAAATGAACCCAATATGGCTCAGGGAAATTTTGCGGAAGAGGGGGTGGAAAGAATGTTAGAGCCACATGTTGGGTCATGATATGCTGAGACATTTATCCTACCCACAACTGTGGGCTAACTCCAGAATGGATGACCCATATACCTCAACAAGGAGGGGCCAAGGGGATGGGGTAGGTCATGGATGAGCCTAATAATGGTACCAAATTGACTGTGTTCGCTGAGTACAAAACTAATTAATAAAAATGAATAAATAAACATATATTTCTTTCAACTTTAAAAATATTTTTATTTATTTATTTGAGGGGGGAAAGAGGGAGAGAGAGAGAGAGAGAGAGAGAGAGAGAGAGAGAGAGAGAGAGAGAGATTAGGCACACCAGGGCATTTAGCCACTGCAAATGAACTCCAGACACATGTGCCACCTAGTGTATTTGGCTTACATGGATCTTGGGGAATCAAACCTGGGTTCTTTGGCTTTGCAGCCAAGCACCTGAAGCATTAATCCATCTCTCCAACCCAGAACTTATCACTTTCTAATCGAGTTGCTTTTTACTATTTAATTATATAGTTTGATATACATTATTTGATATTGATTATATACCTTGTTGTTAGCTACTTGGTTTATAAATATCTTTCCTGACCATATAGATTGACTTTAGATTTTGCTAACATTTTCCCCAGAAATAAACCCACTCCTATAATCAAAGTTCTAGGTAGACTGAGACAGGAAGGTTGTCATACATTTGATGTCAGCCAGATCTACGTAACAAGACCCTGTCTTAAATAAACAAAGAAGCAAACAAATAACCCAGCCCAAACTACCCGTATATAGTCAACTGTGCAAAGCAGACATAATGGGTGATTATACTTGGGAGTTTTCAATTAGGTATCTTGTCAGTTGAACATATTGAATTCAGATCCCAGATATATGTCCCCTTCTCATACACATGCACATACACATACAGACTTGAAAGGTGCTATAGGCAACAAATCTAATATTTCTCTTCTATTTGCTTCTTTCAAGATGTCATACAAAGGGAATATGATTATTAGGTTTACAGTGCCTTGACATTGTCCATATAAACCATTCAAAGCAGTTTCATTTCTGACATACTACTTAAGAAGATAGCTTGTCATATTGAAGGTGTGTATTGAAAATATGCACAAAGTTTTCTGTTGATTCCCAATTTTTCAACTCCTAGTGTTGACCTGGTCCTTCCCCTTTATTTTTCAAAAGGTCTCACATTCTCCTAATGTAAAGGGTCACCCATATTTTTGTTCCTGTAATTTTTGCTTATCTAGGTAGCGAAGGATCTTTGGACAGTAACTTCAATTTTTGTTCACTTTGAATCATAGGGTTCCTAAATAACTGGCCTAAACTTATTACTGTTTCTGACTTTTTCTGCCTTCATCCTACCAGTAGCTTTTTTATGCTGGTGTTATAGGAACATACTATAGTGCAAAACCTTTGTTCTTACCTCTCATGGAGTCATGGGAATGTCTTTTTCCCAAGCCTTCTGGTGGTAAGATTTTGATCATTACATGGACTTAGATTTATTTCATAGAGAAAATTATTTTATTCTGGAGGGCTGGTTAGATATGCCTACACTGGGCAATGCCTCTGGTGGTTCTCCATCACTGAGATATTCTGCTTGCTTACACAGTCTGCTCTCATTTTCATAAGGCCTTATATATAAAGATTACTTTTGGTCAACCAGTCCTCACCCCAATATACCTTTATTGTGTAAGTGCTCTTTAAGTGTGTATAAATATGAACATTTTGCTCTAAAACTTATACTTCCTCTATTAATCTACTAACATTCGCCCTAGAGTTCCCCACCAGTACTTTTTGTTTTCAAGGACACTTTTTGATTCTGACCTCATGCTTGCACATAGGTGGGTGTGGTGAAAATATTTATGCTGATACAACAGTGACTTTGAAAAGATGATATGCCATCAAGTACTTCATAACATTTTGTCTTGACTGAGATTTACTGAATATTGTCTCAGCCTCTGCCATGGCTTCTGCCTATAAAATAAAACTCATATTATTACCAGCTGGGTAAAATGGTACATATGTAATGGTCTCAAAAGGCCTTGAAGGTGAATAGCCTTTGAAGAAAGTGACAAAGACATTTTGAATTAATATAGAGTATTAAGTATGTCATTGCTGAGTATGGAAAAGAGAAAATTATTTTAGTCAAGGACACTAGAGGAATCTTGTTTCGAAAAAACAGGTCACGTATTATTCTGCAAGATCACAGCTAACAAGACTAGGGTTAATTGATTATTGATCCACTTAATGTTTAGTAGCCAGATAATTTTTTCATCAGCTATGCAATTGGGTATTTTTTCCCTTTTAGAGGCCAATCCAATAAGCAGTGTTCATTTGATATTATCCTCTAATGTTGGGGAGCACATGCTTTGGCTCCACTAGCCCTGTGTATTGCTGCAGTCACCTTGTGGCATTGGTATTCCTACCATTGTGGGAAGTTTTTATTTTTTTCATTCTGAAATTTACTTTGCTTTGTCCCTTAGGAAGCTGGTAATTCTTTTCTAGTGTAGAAAAGTTAGGGCTTGCAGCATGGAGATAAGGTCGAATCTGATTGTATCATTTTCTGCCCTGCTCATACCTGCTCCACTTGACAAAGTGTTCCTATTACGTGAGATTTTACTCAATATTGTGATGAGGAACTCGAAGTAGCACATTTTCAGTTATCTTCTTAGATTCTAAGACGTTCTAATCTTAGAATAATAGCAAAAGAAAGCTTATGATAGTATTAAAGCATTAAAGTCTTTGAAGGAAAAAATATTAGATTTAGAAATAACTGACATCAAACTCTAAGATACATTGCGTGTGTGAGTGCATGTGTGTGTGTGTGTGTGTATGTGTGTGTGTGTGTGTGTGTATGCATATGTTCATGTGCATGCATATGTATGTGCTGGGCTTTAGTGAGATTAAAGTCATAATTTTTTCTTTATATTGATAGAGAATTGAAAAGCTATTGAGTAAGTGGAATAAAAATGCTCATTTGCTTCATGTCCTATAGAGATACAACATACTTTCGAGAGGCTGCATGAAGTCAAGGTTGAGTAGAAACCTTGCTGTCGGGTAAAACAGCACAGGGAAGCAGGTGGTAACAAAGAATGCTATAATCATATTCCACCTTTATCTCCATGCTGAAAGCCCAAGCCTTTATGTACTAGGAAGGATGTAGCAGTCTCCAGAGAGACAGAGAAACACAAATCCCAGGAAAGAGAGTGCTCTGGTTTCAAATCTAACCTTTGACACTAACTGTGAATCCTTGAGAACATACCAAGTTACTCAGGCTGTTTATTCTGTTCTGGAAAATGTGGAAAAATAGCAATTTTTCATAGATCTTGGAGCCCTTAATACAATAATATATGTGCTTAGAAAAATGCCTGGAAGGACACTGTATGAAAGTACTCATTACTGTGACCAAAATAACCAATCAGAAATAGATTAAGGAAGTTAGGAAGAGTTTGTTTGAGCTTACAGTTCTAGGATCTACAGTGCACCATGGTGGAGAAGACATAGCAGCCAGAGCAGGAGGCTGGTTGGTCACATCACATCCACAGGAAGCAGAAGGCAAGGCAGGAAGAGGGCTTGGGTTATCAAACCCCAAGATTCTCACACAATGACCCACTTCCCCTTTTGAGGATCCACCTTCTATAGGTTCAACTATTTGGGAAAACAGTGCCACCAGCTGGGGTCTAAGTATTCAAACATATGAGATTAGGGCTGGTGGCAAGGGGCATTTCACATTCAATCGACAATAGGTAAGTCACCATGAGAAAATATCTATCTTTGCTTCTAGAATGACATGTTTTCACTGCTTCTAGACCTACATTTGCTTCTTTTGTCTGTCTCGCTTTTGATGTTAATGATTTAATTTTTGTCTTGTTGCAAACTTATGTTTATTTATTTATTTATTTTTGCTCAGTTCACTGAGCCCAAGGGAACAGAATTCCTAACTCAGCAGACAGAAATGAAGACACATTAATATGTAGAGACTTTCTCTGATTGCTCTCTAAAGTTAGGTTTCATTGCAGGAAGGTATACATACATGGTATTCAATGAATATGAAGTCCATCATTCATCTAAAAAATGGTACATTCCTTCTGTGAGATAAATATTGATACAGGTTTAGAGACATGGAAAATCATGAAAAATTCATAGTTGATCACGAAACTCAAGGACTTCAGGGCTGGAGAGATGGCTCAGTGCTTGCTTGCAAAGCCTACCTGCCTGGGACCAATTTTCCAGCTACCTACATAAGGCCATATAGGCATTCATTCACAGATGTGAGAGAACCTGGTGTGTCCCTGTGAGCATGAGCACATGCACACACACACGCACACACACACACACACACATTAAAAAAAAGATTCAAGGAGTTAATGAGTTAGCTTGAGAAATAATCATTAGTACATGTGATCTACAAGGTGGTTGGGATAAATGAGGTAAAATTAATGTTTCATGCTGGTTAGTTCTCAGCTTTTCACTTCCTGGTCTTAAGCACCTCAGTTAATTTTTTTTATGGTGCTGAAGATTAAACTCAGGGCTTTGTGCAGGTTAGGTAAGTGCTCAACCACTGAGCTATGTCTGTAGGCTACCCTCAGTTAATATTACAAGTCAACATGGTTCCCATCACATGTCATATATTTTTGCATTTTTTATCATGCTCTCCACTGAATTAGAACACTAATTCAAACCTGCTGTTTGTTTTGCCTAAACAATTTTACACAGAGTGTTAGCATAAATTGTTTGTAAATAAGGTCACCTGTCTGTGATACAGATGTCTTTGAACTAATTTAAGGCATGGACTCATCCAAAATTTGTTCTCTTTCCTATGTGTCTGCTGAGGTATGTAACAAGCCACCAGGGTTTGGCACCTTACATAGAGGATAGAGGTTTAGAGCTCTGAGAAAGCAAGCATGGAATGGACAGGAGCCCATGCAATCAAGGCAACTGAGTTAACCTTCACTGCAGGTGGTTGATTCAAGTGTTAAATAACATAACAATGTCAAGAAAATGACTTTGCCAGGGCTGGCAGGTGTCATTGCAGTCATTTCAGGTTGGGATATATATATATTTTTTCATAGCACCACTGAGTTTTAGTTTTGCTATGACTTAATTACTCATGTGGCAGTGCAATAATTAGGGTATATTAATGCAGAAATTTTAACATGCTATCTGGAAGCCACCTGTGCACAACATACAGAGATACCTATTTCGTACTAGGGAGCAGTTGCCTCCTGTGTAAATGAGCCCCAGAGGGGGTATAGTTCTGCGATTCTCACATACTTTGTTCACCATTGAAGCAGCCAACACACCTAACTTCCATGTCACTCATGCGTCATTTTCTCATGCTCATAGTGGAATAAATTTTATTCTACCAGACATTGTCATTGGAGCTTAACACTTGGAGTAAACTCAGGTACCACCTTGCTTTCATATAAGACCTAAGAGCAATTCTCCTCATGACTTGTGGCTACAAAACACCTTCTTTTACATCTTTAATGAAAGATGAATGAGTAGGATGACTAGTCATTACTCACATAAAGAAATAGGCTTTCAAGCTAAAAATAGAGGAGAAGGGTTATTAGAACTGTGCATTTTTCTGGGTATCTATTTTAGACTAGTCTGGATAAAGCCCTAAAGACATTACAGTATGGAACAATTTCCCATTATCTCTAGGGATGGATCAGGTGACCTGTCTGTAATAGGTCTTTTCCCCCTCTGCATTCACTTCAAAAATCTTATTGTGATGGAAATGGCCTGGCCACATCTGGTTCAATTGCATCCAGACTTCAAAAGTCATCTCATAACTGCTTTTAATATAACTATTTAAAGTTATAACCTCTATACAGATTTTTCCATCTATCTCACTCAAAGAAATAGTAATTATTAATAAGAAAAAAATAATTATTACAATGTAACCCTCATTACATGCCTTATGAAATCATGCCTGCCTCAATGTTTCAAGCTCATTGTACAACTTACTATCACTACAAACACACTCTTGCTTCTTTTCTTGCTGCTAAGAAAAAAAAAAAGATAATTATGGAAAGTACCTACTGATGGGTTATAATCAAATGCACAAATAATATGCTCAGAAACATTTAAACAGCTTGAATAGGGTGACAATTCATTTACTTTCAATACATATGGTGAAAAGATTCAATAGCAATTATCCTTCATGCTTGTACTGTGAAGAATATAAACTCATGCTAACTCAAGTCTAAAATGCAGTGTTGTCTGTGTATTTCACAGGAATGTTGGGAAGAACAATGTTGGTGCGGGTTCAGTAAGATGGTAGGAACATGCCCTCATCTCTTATGTTCCATAGTTTTTATTTCAATTTTTTTGAGTTGGCAGTGAGTCAAGCTTCATCTCTGTTATTGAATGTTGGTAACAACCCTTTTCTATAAAATAATGAGTGCCTGTATAACAAACAATCACTTTTAGCTATGGATATTGATGAGTCTGTTACACTCTTCATTTTGAATACAGCTCTGTCCCTTTGACTAGGTCACCATGCTAAGTTCATTGGCTAGAGAATTGTTGAATCATGTGCTAAGTTCTCTGGGGTCCTCAAGGCAATAGACCTGGCATGGCTCTTTCTCAGCTGGACATGCTCTTCTTTCTAGTGTTGACAGTATCCAAAGTATAAAGCAGCTCATGGACTTCCCTCTTTGGAGCTGTAATGATTGATATATGGTGTTATGAGGATGCAGAAAATAACAACAAGCATCATCAATTTGATGAAATCAAAAGATGAGTCCAGGGAAATCCTGGTTATATTTACTCTTGGAACTATATTGTTTGGTAATCCTTAGCATTTTTTCTTACATGGGAAAACTCTGTTGCACCATTTAGTGTTGCTGATAATGAAAATTAAAGTGGAATAACACTAAGTAACAAAATGTCCTGCTCTTATCAGAGCATTCTTTTAAAAAATTTTTTATTTGCTTATTTGACACACAGAGAGAAAGGCAGATTGACAGAGAGAATGGAAGTGTAGAGGCCAGGGCCTCTAACAACTGCAAACAAATTCCAGACACATGCCCCACCTTGTGCATCTGGCTTACTTGGATCCTGGGGAATCAAACCTGGTTCCTTTGGCTCATCAAAGCATTCTTTAAGGCCCAGGCTTATATATTGGCAGTTAGGCCTTATATAAAATATGCACAATGGTGACAATTTCTTTTCTAAATATGTTTTTAAAATTTTTATTTATTTATTTATTTGACAGAGAAAGGGGTGGAGAGAGAGAGAATGAGAGAGAGAGAGGGAAAATGGGCACACCAGGGCCTCCAGCCACTGCAAACAAACTCCAGACACTTGTGCCCCCTTGTGCATCTGGCTAATGTGGGTCCTGTGGAATTGAACCTGGGTCCTTTAGCTTTGCAGGCAAACGCCTTAACCACTAAGCCATTCCTCCAGCCCAACAATTTCTTTATTACATTTTCAATGACTCCATGAACGTCTGTTGATACTCAAGGGTTGTATTCCAGTTAATTATTGTGATTTTATATTAGCATAACACCTTACATCCCAAGGAATTACTAAGCAAGGTAGAAATTTTAGCCCCATTACTATTTATGAATCCCTTTACCTGTTAAGTGAGAATGCATCCAGTGATAAATTACCCAGGGTAATTTTAATCAAGAACTTAATTTTAATGATCACCTGCTGCACAAATAAAATAAGAGAAGTAATGAAACTATCATTATCATGGTAAGTCATATGTGTCTCTGAGGGATGTTATTTTTAGCAATGTTCATTAAGGATTTGTAAAACCTCTGAATGGAATAAGAGGATGGTAGAACAAAGATACAAAAAAGCATAAATATGTAATTAAATGAAAGGAAGCATCTTATTCTGTACTTGTTGATGACTGCCTTGGGATTATCCTTTAGTCCTTTGATGAATATGTGTCTAATTCTGCAATCAGGTTGCAAGGCAGTATCCCTGTCTTCTCATTGGTTTGCATTTCTCTATTGGGGCTGGTACCTAACACACATTTCTAGTTCTTCTATAACTGCACATTTAAGGAAATATAGAAAATTGATTTAAGTAAGTTGAGAGCTACAGAAAGAATGAAAGGTGAGATGATACAGTTATATCCACTTACTTACTGTTATATCCACTCCACAAACCCTTGATTTGTCTTTCTGTATAATCCTAGAAGAGTAGAGGCTGTCATTTCTTAGGACTAAGTAAGTAGTATATTTTAAAGACATTGTATGTATGTATGTATGTATGTATGTATGTATGTATGTATGGATGGATGTGTGTACGTATGTCACTGCCTCATTTTCACAGATGTCAGCTATGCTGACTTTCATGCAATGCTGTGCTATTAAAACATAACAAATGATATTCAGTGGATAAATTTCCAGCTATTGCTGGAGATCCAAACAGGGTCTTTACCACCTCTAAGTCATTTTAAATTTAGAAAAAAATATTTTATTTATGAGAGAGAGAGAGAGAGGCATATCTAGAGAAATAGAATGGGCATGCCAGGGCATCTAGCCACTGCAAATGTGCTCCAGGTGACTGACCATCCTGTGCATCTGGCTTTACATGGGTACTGGGGAATTGAACCTAGGTCCTTTGATTTTGGTAGCAAGTGCCTTAATCACTAAAACATTTTCCCAAACCATCTATATCTTTTCACTGTTTATTATTTCCTTCTCTTCCTTTCCGTCACCTCCCCTTCTTAGTCCCTCCAATCTCCTCTGTCTCCCTCTCACAACTTCTTTTACTCTATCTTTTCTTCTTTCTTTCCTAGGAGACCAATGCAGTTCTCTGTCTAATGTGTATTTATCTAGTACTATTAAAATTAAAGATTTTATTAAGTTAATTTTAAGTGTTAAATTGATGACAGTATTCAAATGAATTATAAGATATTAATTTATCATCTTTGCAAATGATTCATGACACTTGATATTCATAAATGCCATGTTGCCTTGACATCTAAGGCCTGCTGACCTGGAAATCCATGTGGTTTTGTGAAACTGCAAAATGCTAACACAACAAAACATAGGCCCTGAGATTCTCTAAGACTAGCATTTTCTAAAACCTCTTCCTCCTGATGGAGCTACATTTTTCTACAACTCGTATGAGTATGCACTTGCTGCTCTTCTGCCTTCCTTCTGCAGGACTGTCTCCATTACTCCAAGGCAGGTGGTTAGTACAGGGGACTTGGAATGTGGAATGCCCCATTTGTTGCTAATGCAGTATGAAAATGTATTGCTAGGACATTTAGACTATATTCGCCTTTCCTTATTTTCACTTTGCCCACTTCTGATATATTCAGAAACTTGTCACCCCACTTACTGCTACAGAGAAAAGTTATGTGAAACTGTTGAAAAGGCTTTAAAATTTTTGGATCAGGAGAGGAAAATTCATGCCATTTCTTGCTCTCAAACCATTCAAGTAGTTAAACAGAAAGAACCACATATTCATATTAAAAGTACCTAGTTTCTGGTGGCTTACCTTTGGCTACACTTGCTGCATCTGAGTCTCATTCTGTGCTTGCCCTCAGGCTACTCACACTCACTGAATGGCAACTGTGTTAGGGTTGGGAGCTATGAAAGGTGTATCAATTACTTGTTCACTACTGAGACAAAACAGCTGATCAGAAGCAGCTCATGGAAGGAAAGGGTTTATTTCTGGCTCAGGGATTTGATGGGCAGTATCCATCATGGCAGGAGCAGACAGTCAGTATCACAGCTTCATATCCACTGGGAGAAAGCAGAAAACACAAAAGCGCTAAGCTGTAGCACTCCAAGGGCTGTCCTCAATGACATATTTCCTAAAGGCTACACAAACTTCCCTAACCAGTAACACTAGCAGGGGATTAATTTCAAACCACCACAAAAGGCTTTAGTGTTATTTTTGCAAGTTTAAAAGGGGGCAAATCTGATCTGTCGTATTTGAAACAATGCTGATACACCCTGTCAGGGAGCTGGTGGCTATACGAAGCGGTTATAAGGAGTTTGTGCAAGATTACCTCACATGTTCTTTTCCTTGACCTGAGTGTTGTTTCACATTAGTAACTTTATGAATATTACTTGACATAAATTCTTATAATCTAAGTACTTTTTTGTTTGTATATAATTCTTCAAAATATACATGTACTTAAATATAAACTTCTGAAATCATAAAACTTCTGAGTCATCTTACATACTTAATCAGTAGTATAACCCAAGACAAGTCACTTAACTTTTTGAAAAAAAATAATGTGTTTATGAGAGAGAGAGAGAGAGAGAGAGAGAGAGAGAGAGAGAGAGAGAGAGAATGGGTAAACCAGGGCCTCTTTAGTCCAGATGTAAGCACCATTTACTGCATCTGGCTTTGTGTGGGGGCTGTAGAATTTAACACAGGCTTTGCAGACAAATGCCTTTAACCATTAGCCATCTGTCCAGTCCACTTAATTTATCTGTACCCAAGTTCCCATTATCTAAAAAGGGAACAAAAATATCTAATAATAATATGATCAGTAATAAATAAAAGTACCTACATTCAGCTGGTGCCCAGGAGGGGTGCGATGGGCTGATAGTCTCTTCGGGTTCTGTATCCATCTGAAAAAGAGAAGCAAATTCTCTGATAGAGAGTGAGAACAGTGCAAGATACATGGATACCCATTCTTATCTTAGAGAGAATTTAATAAGCCATAGAGTTAGTGGGGTAATGAGCAAGAGGTGCTTTCTCAGTGAACCTGGTGCCAGCACAAGGGTAAAGGAGATAGACACAGAGAACACGCAGCTCATCCCAGATCTGATATCCTGAGACACAGAGACTTCCAAGACCTCCCATCACTGAAACAGACCTAAAATGAACCCAACATGGCTCAGAGAAATTCACAGAAGAGGGGCAGAAAGATTGTTAGAGCCATAAGTTGGGTCATTATACACAGAGACATTTCCTCTCCCCCATAACTGAAGGCCACCCCCACAATGCAACACCCACAGTCCACAGGGGGGGATGGCAGGGAGAAGGCAAACAATGGTGCCATCATGGCTGTACACTCACTATATAAATAACTAATAAAAAATTAAAAAAAAGAAAGAAAGAAAAGAAAAAAATTAAAGACTTGGATGAATTTTTAAGAAATTAATTTGGCATGTTTACACTGAAAATGCTATGATTGGAAGCAGTGTTGTAAGTCAAAACTAAATATTTTTAATTAATGTGCATTTCAGATTTTAGTTGCCAACTTCTTCAGGAAATTATTGTCCATAATTGTGGCAGTCTCCTCTGGGAGGAAATGTAGCTCTGGGACAGATGGAACGGTGTTTCACAATGTTTCAGGATAACATTGCTGACACTTTGCCTTAGATTTGTGTGTTTTTATGTCACTAATAGAGCAACAATGAGTAAATATGAAGTTGTTCATTAAAAAATACCTATATCCAGTAGGATCTTCAGTATTTGAGGTCTAAATGTGATGTTAGAATAACAAATATCAACCATGCATTGTGTTATAGAGCCTATAGAGCCTCTTTTATGGAGTGAAAAGACTCTCATTTTTGAACATCACTGGTTAAATGTGAGAAAGTGACATAAAGACAGAAGTATTTCCTTATGACTGACCAATAGAAAAGCCTACACGATCCTATGGGAATAAGAAAATATATAATTAGCTTTCAATGACTTGCTAAACATTAATGAGTTTACTATGCTTGGACATCCTTACATGATTCAGGGGCATAATGGGATATGTTTGGGTCAGAGAGGATACAATGGGAGGGGCAGAGGTTCATCTGGCCTGGGGCCATAACAGAGCAACAGAATCCAAGATCAGTGAGGCTCTTCTACCAAGTAAGATATTTCATCCTGGAAGTTGGTCTGTTGACGGAGAATTCGTAGGCCTTTAAAGGCTTCTCAGAGGAGAACGCTCACTTCATATGTAGTAGTCTTCAGTTCACCAAATCGATGCAGGATCCATTTCCTCCGCAATTCAAGTGTTTCAGACTGTAAGAAGAATTGGATGTCACAGAGGGATAATGCTGGCATATTTTCCCCAGGGCTTTTTTGGGGAGAGACACAAAAATAAATAAGATAGACTTCATATCCAGTAGCTTAGAGTACAAATAGGTATTCTACCAGTTATTCAGAAACGTTATCACACTGACCCGAATCTCACAAATCAGTGAACACAACAGGGCAAGGGCTATACATGTCACCATTTAGATTCATCATTCAAATTGGGACATTTTTTTTATTATGGAACAGAGTGTCATACTGAAAGATGAAGTGAGATTTACATATTGACTCTCCAATTCATTAGCCATATATAGTATGATGGCTTAGATATATGGCCCTAATAGATCCAGGCTTGAATCTTGAGTCTTCAGAGGGCAGATCCCTACTGGGGAAAAGGTGTGTCACTGAGGGTGGATCTTGGTCCTAAGGTATATTTGGGGTGGATCTTGAGCCTAGCCCTAAGGTGTGTGGAGAGCACTTGGACCTCTGGCTGTTCCTCTTTGGTGCTTGCTGGCTGTTTGGTGGTGTCTCTCTTCTATGAATCTATGGAAGTGAGCCAGCTGCTTCTGCTATTGATGGTGCTCTGCTCATTTTTGTACGCCTGAAATAATCCTTTTCCTCCCATAGCTACTTGTGGTTGGATATTTGTCCCAGTAATACAAAGCTGACTGAAACATGTATTATAGCTGAATCAATAAAATGAATTGCATTGTATTATAAAGGGAATCTATTGGATTAGCTTATGGCAGTCCAAAAATAGCAGTCTTCAGGCTCCAGAGACAAGGAACCTGGTAGTTGCTGAGTCAATGTGGCTGGATTCCTCAGCAGTCCCAATCCAGCACTGAAGGACTGAATGCTTCCTGGAGAGCAGCTGTTCTTCAGCCCATGTTGGAAGGCTAAGGGAACTTGGTTTCAATGCCAATGAAGGATACTTTAACAGAGCAGATGCGTTTACAAGGGAAGGCACTCACCAGCAAGTAGCACAGGCAGCTAAGTGAGAGGAAGGGGTTTATTTTGGTTTACAGTCTTGACTGGGAACTCTGAGTGGCAGGAGAAAATGTGGCACGGACACAGGGTGGACATCATCTCCAGACCAACATCAGGTGCACAACAGCAGCAGGAGGATGTCCCAAACACCAGCAAAGGGAAACTGGCTGTAAAACTCATAAGCCCACCTCCCCAAACACACCTCCAGGAGGCTCTAATTCACAATTTGCCACTAGGTGGGGATCTAGCTTTCAGAATTCATGAGTTTATGGAGAACACTTAATTCAAACCATTACAAGCATAGCTATATATAGCATAGTATAGTATAGTACAGTACAGCACAGTATAATATGGTATAGTATAGTAGACAATTTAACTTCTCTAAGTCTTGGTTTTCTCATGTATACAATGAGGATAATAATAGTATACCTTCTAAAAGTAATTATAAGGTAATGAGCTTAAATGTGTCAGGGGCACATGACATTACTGGTCCAATGATTGATAGATACTATTTTTAGAGGAAATTAACTGGCAACCCGTAATAAATGTAGCAGGGGTTTTATAACAGGAAGTGTTAACTGCAAACAAGCACACACTCACACACTCACATCTTCAGATATTTATGTGAGGTTGTCTAATGACTCCAGGTTTCACTGATTTGGGACTATTTGCCTCTGTTAAGGATTATTTGAGCAATTTCCCCATTATCTTTTCATTCCTTTCATCATTTAGCTTTGATAATAAAGCTAATCTCATGAATAAACTCGATTTGCTTCCAGCACAGCAAAAGCAGGAGAACCTCCTCTGACACATGTTCCTACTGTCATGATGTTCTACCCATGTGCATGGGGCCAAGTGACCATGGCTTGAAGCCTTTTGAGCTAATATAAATATTTTCCCCTGTAAATTGTTCTTTCAAATATTTTGTCACAGTTACACAAAATAACTAGTATACTATCTTTTAAAAGTAGAAAAAGTAAGTAAAAAAACCCGAAAAGTTGCCTATAATTGAGCTAATAGCTTTCCACCAATAATCATGAAAGCAACCCTAATTTAACTCAGTGGGTTCAAAAAAGGCATGAAAATAAGATAGGGATGGTGAGAAAGAAGGATATTAATGGGAGGTGAGTGGGTTGAGAGAATGATTTTGGGGTATAAGAGCAAATATATTATACACCTGTATAGAAATGACAAAAATGAAAAAAACTAACAAAAAGTTTAAAAAGAAAAAAAATAATGTGCAAGAACAATAGAGCAAGACAAAATTCCCCATACTTCTTAGTGCTATCATCTCTGTAGATAAATAAAACAAGAAGATAACATGATCAACAAGGCAGGCTAACATTTTGCACCATGTCCTACCCAATAGCAAGACTGAAATTCTTGCTCTACCTCTTCTGTACCATAGGAAAAGTGAAAGCGAAGTCTGCTAGACTTTATGCCCCTCAATAGAATCTGTGCTTTGGTGGGTAAGGTGTTAAGCACTGCCCCCCCCCCCCCCCCCCACTGAAGGGAAGGTCACTGCTCTGTGATTAAGAATCCAAGGGAGCACAAGGCTAATTGTGCTATTGGTTTTACTCCAAAATGGTGACTTCTTCTTGCAACTTATTGTAAGTATATCAGCCTGAATCAGCAAAAATTGTGATTTTTCCTTACCTCTGCCAAAGCATTTAAGGTTTTAGAATAAGATACTTAAGATCATAAATTGTTAAAAATCCATGAGCTTGATAGCTATTAAACAAAGGTATATTTGCTTAATAGTAACAAGTTACCACAGTGCATGCCTATAATCCTGGAAATTTTGAGGCTTGAGAAGGATTGTGACGTGAGGCCACTATAGACTACACAGAAAATGTGAGGCCAGCTAGAGGGATATGTAAGGAGATTTTGTGTTGAAAATAACAGTATCAAGATATTTGCTTCACATTTGACACTACTACCAAAGTAACTTTCATCCATCTTGGGTTTGAAAAAAAATTCAGGCCTTGAATTTGAGTGAGAAGATAGGAAATATGAGAAAATAATTGTGACCAGATGACTTAAGAAGGTATAGTTTCTTAATGCACAGGCCCCAACACTTGAAGGAAAGCCTTTTTTTTTTTCTTTGTATTATGTGTCATGGAAAACGTTTTCTTTCCATTTCCAACGGGTTTACTATGATTTAATTTCCTTCTGAATGCCATCATCAGTAAAACAAAAGAACCAGCCAACAGCAGGATCTGAGTCAGCATGTGTTTTGAAATGTCAAAGTGTCCTTTCTATCACTCTGATGATTTGCTACTCCTCTTACCTATCTAAATACTGCACACTCTTAAAGCCTGAACTCAGTTTCATTGCTCTCTGCCATCTTTGATGGCCATACAAAGTTCCAAATTCCTTCTATGGACTGAATGTTCCCCTGCACCATCCTCCTCAAACCTCAGTTAGAGTCAGCCTGTCTAAAAAGTAGCACTAGCCTCTCTCGCTCTCTTATTTCCATCTGGTAAGGTGAAAAGGAACTCAAGAAGGCAGATCCTCTACTGGTTACTCAAATGGCTGGTACCTTGGTCAAGACCTTGGACTTCTTATCTTTCCATTCTCCAGAACCATGAGAAATAAATTTTCATTATTTAAGCAACTCAGTCTATGGTAGCCTTGTAATAGAAGCCCAAGTAGACTAATAGAATCCCCAGAGAACACCTAGTTAGTATATGACTATATGCCACCCCCATGGTGTTTACTTATTTGCTCATGAGTGAAAGTCTTTTCTCCTAAAGGAATTTCAAACTTCTCAAAGCAGAGATAACATCGCCTCCAGGTGTTGAAATAGCTTACCATGAAAAGATCGGCTACTCTTAGAAATATCCAAAGAACCACTCCTTTGTTTAGGTTTCCTTCTATTCCTAGGACACTGTCTATGATGGTGGCTGGCCTAGTGTTATAATATAGGCTTAGGAATCATGGCCAGGCTATTCTGAGCCATATGGAAAATTCAAAGCTTTCTCTTCATTAGCATCTCATGTTAATTAAATGAACTAACTAGCCCCAGGGTTAGGATAGAAAAGAACATCAGTGATGGAATAGTAGAGTGGTGGTTTGAATATAAAATGTTCCTCATAACATCACATATTTGAATATTTAATTACTAGTTGGTGGCACTGTTTGTGAAGTTGTAGAACATTTGGAAGATGAGGCTTTCCTGGAGGAAGAGTATCCCTGGAAGTGGGCCTTGAATGGCTCTGTTTGCCATTCAGCTTTCTCTTACCGCTTCCTCCATACTGTTGTGAAGATTGGTAATGACTCTCTGCTCCGGCCATGCTTCCCTTACCATGATGAAACTTCCCCTTGAAACTGTAAGCCAAAGTAAACCCTTTCCTTCCATTAGCTGCATTTTAGTTGGGTATTTTGTTGCAGCAATTATAAATGAACTCATACCAATAGCAAGGAAAATACGATTATTGTTCATGGAGGGGTTGGAAATTAAGGATGTTGTAAAGTAGTGGTTAGCAGGGGTATTAAGCAAGTTTATTGGCAAGTGGATTTCATACATTGGTAGCATGACCTACCAAGAATATATGTACTGTGGCACTTGAAGCAACTCCTGAGAGGGAACTCAGTGTAAGGGAAGAGTGGAATGAGTTAAGCTGCCATCATTGGAGCTGAGTGGCAATTCTGAATTTTGAGTAGTCTCTTTCTTTGCTTTTTCTCTTGAGCCAATATGTGTTAAGAGTCTTTTATAAGGCAAGAGTAGCAGGGATAGAATAGCAAAAAGTTCTGAAAGGGTTTTGTCTATAGGAACAATTTTTGGGTATCTTAAGATATAGCAGAGTGTGATCTAAAACAATACTAATCCTAGTCCTTAAAGTTTAACTTTGATGTTCTGCAATATTTTCAATGGAAATTAGTTAACTTTTCTGACCTTAAATTTGGCCGTGCTATATTTTTTTAATCTACTGGGTCATGAAATGTGTAATGGAACCAATTGCTTTTCACTGTCTTGGTGTCTTGGGGAATGAATAGCTCGAAGGATGGTTCTAGGAAAGACACATGACACTGGCAATACCGCTTGACACTTTAAACTCTGGAGAAGCCATTGTATTAGGAAAGAATGGTAGTTTCTAATGGGCATTCTGTTGGAGTCAGATGCATGCAAAGGACCTAGAAATGAATGGAGGACTTCCTTAAAATGTCTGCTCTTAGTTATATTGTGAAATATATCTGTAACTACTAACTTAGGCAAGATCATCTCATAATTTTCATTGGATCAGTCGAGACAACTATAAAATCCAAACATATCACTATCCATAGTTCTCTCAAATTACCACAAAATAATTCTTTAATTTTAAGCAAACAATTGAAGAGAGTTTTCAAGAAAAATGTAAGTAGAATGAAGATAATAAATATGTGGGATTTTTTGTGTTTATTCCATATTTATGTCTTCTTAACCTATGTCTTTAAAAAAATCTGCGAAATGATAGGCTGTATAGTGACCTCTCTCAGGCAGCCTCTGGTGAAAGCCAGAAATGTCATTCGTTGTAAACAGCAAGAGAACTGAGAATGAAGACAGTGGATAATGGATGAGAGAGCTAATCATTATACTGAACAGAGATTTGTCCATTGTGAAGTAAAAATAAATAATTAAATCAATAAGGGAAAGACCTCAAACAGAAAAAAGAATTCATAAGGAAAATGAAGACCTTGCCTGTTAGTTAAAGAACAGGAGAAACCACATTTGAGACTTGGTGATATCAAAGTAACTGTTGCAAGGGAAACATTGGCTGGAATGTTTGCAGGATGAAGAGGAAGAATGGCCAGGCAGTGGAGAGTGGGATATACCAGTAAGACTGGATTCTGAGTTATGTGCCTTCTGTGGGTGTGGGCAGGTGGGAGGAGCTCAGCAAAAGGTGGTCATTTAAAAAAAGTGGGACTGTTGAGCCACTTTTTAGGGGATTCTAGTAATCTTTAGGGAAAGCTTTCTGTGTAAGAACATGTGTGTAAAGTGGCTGGGAGTACTGGACATCACTGTCTCTAGTATTGGAATTTAAGTATTCTTGAGGAATTTTAAATTAAAAATGAGGAAGCCATGTGCTCTTAAAGATCTTTATTATCCAGCTGGAGAGATGGCTCAGCAGTTAAAGGCACCTGTTTGCAAAGCCTGACAGTCTGGGTTTGATTCCTCAGCACCCATGTAAAACCAGACACGCAAAGTGGCACATACGTCTGGACTTCATTTGCAGTGGCACTAGACCTTGGTGTGCCCATACTCACTCTGTCTCTATCTGCTTCAAATAAATAAGTAAAGATATTTTAAAAATAATCTTTATTTTCACTAAAAAATGTTTGTCTGGCCTCTTAGAATAGAAATATTTCCTGCTTTTATTATTTAGAGGAAAGAGATTTTCAGGAATGAAAATAGCCACACAACCCCAACAAATAGGATTAATGTTCATGTATTGCTATTTCCAAATAATACCTATCTTAATCGTTGAAGTTCAACTCTCTAGTTCTGAAGTATTTTCGAAGAAAAAAAAAACATTAATTTTATCTGAAGTTAAATTTGACAGTGCTGTGCAGCTAATTATCTACAGAGTTGTAGAATGTGTGGTAAAACCACTTCGTTTTTCTTCCTCTGTTGTTCTCTTGGGGGATGGGCAGCTCAAAGGACAGTTCTAGGCGTGACCCAGGCACACGGCACTGCCTGTGCTGATGTTCTCTCAATTTCCCTCTGGTCACCTGAACTAGTTCTCAGTGTTCAGCTACCAACTTCTGTGTGATTCTGAGAACTAACACCTACAACTTTAGTGGACAGCCACTCGGGCTATTGTGGAACAAGGTTTAGGCCTCAGATTTGTACTAAAACAATTGGAAAACAATTTTTAGTAATCAGAATGGACTAGACTTTGCTGTAAGAAGAAAATACTCCCTGACAGTTTAATTTCCCTCCCACATCATGTTCAATTCAGGTTGGGCAGCTTTTCACCATATTGTAGATTCTCCACTTGAATCATGAGGCCTGCTACCAGGGTGCAGACCTTTTCTTATTTTGTGAACAGTTTTCAAACAAGATGATTTATTGAGCTGTTTTACAGAATCTTGTGAGTTTCCCATGTTACTGTTGGCTGCAGCATCTTTTCAGACAACTTTGGGCTTTTTGCTCATATTGATGGAAACTCTGAGCCCTGATATTTTCATACAGATCAGTCTTGTTTCTCCATGAGAATGCATATTATTTGATAGCAGTGTCATGTATCCTTCTAGTTATAAGTGCAGTTTGGGTGATATAATAGTTTCCCAAACAAAAGTTCTTTCTCTCCATCCCTCTCTCTCTCTCTTTTGATTCACCAGTCCTCAGAGATGACTGATGCTGAGAATCCTCTTACTTTGTGAACTTAGATACTTTATAAAAAAACAATAACCAAACTCCTGAGTTGTACCTAACATGCTCCATTTCTTTTCATCTTTGCAACAAGCTAGGAAGGGGCAAGTGAGCCAGATGCGGCAGAACACGCCTTTAACCCCAGCACTTGGGAAGCAGAGGTAGGAGAAATGACGTGAGTTCAAGGCCACTTTGAGACTACACAGTAAATTCCAGGTCAGTCTGAGCTACAGTGAGACCCTACCTCAAGAAAACAAAACAAAAGAAGGTTGGCGGGGGGGGGCGGCGGCAAGTGGTTAATGTGCAGTGTTTCATGTCAAGGGCCCTCACTGGCCTTACAACCCATGTCTTCCTAAATCAGATACACAGTTGAATCCTGATGCTGGATAGATATTTTCCATGCTGTTTGTTCACATTGCCACTGGGTATAGTTGCAGCACAGTTGTGCTAGATACTCCATATTAAGCTCCATTTCTACTTGCTACCGTCTTTGTAGATTTAGTGCTGGCATGTAGGGCTTCCTGCCACGAGCTATCTATTCTGTTCAGATCTTAGGCTCCTGCTAGTGCAACTACTTTCTTGGATCTATGCAGTGAGGAGCATTGGTTAAGAAAAATAAATAGTAATGAGCCATCATGCAATACCAATTTTGATCTTCTTGGCATACCTCCTAGAACCATCTTTCATCAAGGAATTTCTAATCTATACTAAATTTGCATGCTATAATAAATGAAAATGGAGACTGATGGATCAATATACATAAGAGAAAGAACTGACTCAGAGTTATTTTTATTCTCTGACATTGTGACCCTATCATGCAATGTCACTTTACTGGTATTTCTCTCATGTTCATGGAATTTTATTATTAGACATTTTGACAGTAAGAAAATGTCAAAGGGCAATATTTCTCCTGCTGGCTGTTTAAGATACCTCATTGGAGGTCTTTGTCTTGAAATCTGGGCAAAGAAATAACAGATATGAGAATATATTATGTGGCACTGAGCTCTGTTTTGCCTGGCATCAGAGAGGGTGTGATGGTTTATCTCAGTTATAAGCTTCAAAATTCTAAATCCTTTGATTTAGAATCACCATGGAAACAAACACATGGGAGGGGTTTTCTAAATTAGGTAAATTGAGGTGGGAAGACTTACCCTAACTGTGGGCTGCACCATTCCACGGGCTATGGGGTCTGTTGGAGTTACATTCTCATTGCTGTGACTAATGCCTGACCAGAAGCAGCTTATGATAGGAAAGAGTCCATTTCAGGCTTACAGATTCCAGCTGTAGCCTCACAATGGTGGAAGGAGCTGGTTTACCTCATTATATATCAAGTACAGAGGGCAAACGAATGAAGAACTAGAGCTTTAGCCAGCTCAGAGACACCTTAGGGCAGGACTCAAGATTCAGCCCCACTGACATGCCTACTCAAGTGGGGATTCCCCTGATGGAGACTAAGTAGGAAGTTTAATTCAAAATACCTGAGGTTTGGAGGCCATTTGTACTCAAACCACCAGAGTCCGAGATTGCATAAAATGTAGAAAGTGTACTAAACACAAGCATTCATCACTTCCTGCTTCATGACTGTGGACTGAATGTGACCATCTGCTTCATGTTCCCAATGCCATTTCTTCCTGCTACGGCAGATCAAACTCTCCCAGTATAAGCTGAAATAAATCCTTCTTCCCTTGAATTGCTTCTCATCAAGTATTTTGTCAGAACAAGAAAAGTAACTAATACAGAAGAGACCAACAATGTGGTCAACTAAAGCAAGTTTTTCTTTCCAGTGTAAAGTACCTGATAGAATCTCATTAGCCTTGTGTGTATGTGTGTGAGGTGTGTGTGTGTGGGGGGGGGAGCTTTTAAAATACAAGGGTTATTTTAAAAGTCATGATCTCTTGGCAAGTAGAAATCCTGGATACCAAACAGGATGTGATGACACTTCTTTTCAAATTTAGCCAAGAATTTTACCTCACTCTTTCTCATAACTCTCCAATAAAAAATAAATGAATTTACCAAGTTAAGACACATGGCATCTCAACTTAAAGTTTCTTTAGCTTCCTAAGTCCTTCTTCTTTGGCTGGATCCTAACAGACTTTTACTGCAGTCTGCCTTTGCCGTGCTTTATAAGCCCCTACAGCTGAGCACTGCTAGCTCAGGAATCCTTGCCAAGTGTGTTCTTGGCAGGTTTTCCTGGGAGCTCTTGCACTGTCATTAGCATTAGCATAAACACACTAGACACCATCCATCAGACTTGGAGTCATACAAAATATCAAGGTCAGGAGGAACAGACATGAGGAGTACCAATAAAAAAGGAATATTCTATAGAGTTGAAAAAAGGGGAAGAGAGTTCAATATGATTTTTGTGTATGTGCATACGATGTGTGTGTGTGTATGTGTGTGTGTGTGAAAATACAGGTTCATGCATAGCATGTGTGAATTTGGAGGACAAAGAACAAGTTCAGATGGTTTTCAGCTTCAGCCTTGTTTTTGGCAGAGTCTCTTATTCACCACTGCGGATGCCAGCCTTGCTGACCCATGAGCTTCTGGATATTCTCCTGTTGGCTTCTTATCTCACAGTAGGCACTTTGGATCATAGACAGTCATGCTACCACATCCAACTTCACATGAATTTTAGGGGCTGAAACTTGGGTACTCATGCTTACATAACAAGCCCTCTACCTCCTGCACAATGTCCCCAGCTCAGTGTTGGGTATTTTAAGACCAGAGCGTTTGAGTTACAAAGATGTTAAAAAAAAAAAAAGATGTACAGTGCTGCTTAATTTAAAGAAGTATTCTGATCCAGGCAAGCACAATGTGGGTGGAGATGACTAATGTTTACTGAATGGCTATTAGAGTTGAGGTTCAGAGCTTTATATTATATTGTATATATCACCCAGTTTCCTTTGTGATAAATTTATAAAACAGGTGCTCTTAACCTGATTTACATACGAGTCTTTAACAATTTCTTCTGCCAATGCGCCTTTTCAAATCACTGGGTACCAATCCTTGCCGTAGTGTCTGCTTGTAAAGACATGTAAAGACAGGTAAGATTATGCCAAACTTCAGCCTGGAAAAAAAAAAAAAACTTTCAAAATGGAGATTGTATAATAATAATATGTAGTGAAGAAACCCTGGAAATTATGAAATTGTGTCAGTACTTCAGATCAAAATCCCACTTACCCTTGATTCATCCATTTCATCCATTAAATGCACATGCATATATATGGATATACACAAATAGTTATATGTGCACGTGCGTGCATACACACACACACACACACACAAACTTACTAGACGAGGCTGGTGTCATTCTAGATGCCCACAAAAGCCCTTCCTGAAGGGGAGAAAAGGACACCCTACTTTACATGTGCCAACTGAGAATTAATGGGGAACAAAAGGAAAATAAGTCAAGAGGATTTAAGTGAATGGTAAACTGTATGCTGCTTTTCTATTATGCTCAGTCTAAATTTCCCAGATTAGCTGAAGAATCTCATCAGGCTGAGCTAAGAATTGCAGCACTGGTTTGATGGGTTGATCTTAGACTTTCACAGCCAGCACCTACCACGTGGCAGGTTGAGTTGCGTCATGCCCAGACACCTCACCTTCTCTTTTCCCTGCTTCTCTACTTATGCTTCATTTTGCTGGTGGGCCTCTGAAATATTTTAGTATCCTTAAGGGGATTTTCATGTGTGCTCATAGACTGACACAATTTGTTTTATTTACTTATATTATTATTTAAAATATTTTATATATTTATTTGAGGGAGTGAAAGGGGGAAGAGAGAGAATATGGGCATGACTATATTTATAAATGTTGAAGTCAGTAACAGATATTGGTGCAGCTTTTTTGTGTCACACAATCTGAGGTGCAGGAATACTGAATTTCAAGTCCTCTTCTTGGTGTTGTGAAAACCCCAGGGACGTATTTTCGAGCGTGGACAAATAAGCGATTAGAAATATTGTTTCAGAGGAAGAAAAATAAGAGTATGTAAGTTGTTCAGGGCACATTTGTACTCACAAGAGGATCCATTTTCTGTGGACTATTGATCACAGTGGAGAATTCTTGTCAGAATTATGTCACAGACACACAGAAACTAATAACCATGGCATCTCCTAATGCTGCTGATTGGAGATGGATAAGTTGTGTTTTCCACTGACAGTCAAAGCACGACTAACCCTGGCCCACATGGACATATTCACAAAGATTATTGTTCTTAGAATAGTTTGTCATCCTGTCATCTTTGGAACGAAGTGCCTGATTTAATTATATATATATATATATATATATATATATATATATATATATATATGGCATAGCCTTTTCAAATGAGTCCCGAAATTAAGCATTTAATGACACTATATTTTAGAAATAATTATATATATACACATATGTATACATATATATGCAGACATATATGTATGTGTAAATGTATATACTGATAATGGTGTTCTGGATGCTAGGCCCTTTCCAGGTATGTAAGCCATGGATCTGAGGAAACCACTTTGGGAATAAGTGACAACATAGCCAAGCCCTCTCCTCTCCACCTCAGCACAGCCAAGGAAGATGTGTCCTTCTCCACAAAGGGCACATACCTCCTCACTTCCCTCCATCCCTGTCACCTGAACTCCGGATCACTTTTATTCTTGGCAATGTCCTTGTAAAACAGGCATAGTATCACTGTGGACACATTGCTGGAGCTTGAAGCCTTGTAGATGGTCTGCAGAGGGTGGTAGTGGTTGTGGTACTTGGGCACACTGTGAATGGACACCCACAGATCATCAGGGGAGTGAGAGGGTGTTTGCTTTTTGGAGAAACCAAGAACTTATTTATGTCTGTGTCTTTGTACCTCACAGTCCTCCTTCCTGCACCCTCCCCTTCCACAACCCAGTGAAAATAATTTAGAAGCAAATACTTATCACTAAAAAATCTTCGATCTAATTTCCAAAGTTCTATAATGTGCCTACTCAGAGCACCCAATATCAAGTCTAGCCACAGGTCTCAGCAAGATTTGCAGGCAGTAACTGTCCACTGCAGACACAGCCTTGTTGCTACTCAACTGTGGCAACCACCCAGGGCTGCACTGTGGTCACAGCTTGTGCAACTTAGAGAAATAGCAAATAGGAGTCAAGGGTGCTGAATGTGCACATGCAGAGCCCAGAATGTCAAATCTGCAGAACGCCTGCACTGATGGCTTGCCAGGTAACCCAGGGTGCTCAGTGCACATTTGCAGACCCAGGCTTCACACATGGTGGCACAAAGCCCTTTGTTCCTAAAAAGATAAAAGTCAATACAAGAAAGACTAGTTTGAAAGAGGAGGTTCAGTTGAGAAGGGAAGGTAGAGTGAAAAAAAAACCAACATGGGTATTGGGAAGTGATTCTACTTAGTCTATCTTATGTATATGTATGGAGATTTTCAATAAAACCTTTAAATAAAATATAAGAAATGAGATTTTATGTTTTAATGATTGAAAATACATAAAATAAAAATATCCATTTTTGAAACACACACAAAAAAGAGAAATGTGTTGCAAAGCCACTGTAAGAAAGCCAGGGATTAAAAACTAAGTTATTTTGAAGCAGAAAGGGAGAAAAAGGTTCATAAAGAGAACTTTTATTAAGATTATGAAATGTGCCTTGCTTAAGGTCGAACATTTTACAGCTTGCTAGGGCAGAATAATATTACAAATGAGTGCCAGCATTCATCCATTTTCTTCTTTTGTCATGTTTATGCCCAGGGATTTAATATTTGATCATTTTTCTTTCAATGGTCTTAAACAAATGGATAAGCTATTGAAAGCCATAGTACCTGAAGATTTGAAATTAGAAAAAAGAGAATGAGATAGAGTTGAGAATTTCCTCCCTTAATCCATGCATACTGCATCATCATCAAAGTCTATGTGGCACAGAGACATTGATTTATACTTGAGGACAAGGGACTCTACCAGGGAAATGAATTCATCCACATGAATCCATCTTAGAAGAAAAAAATATACAGAGGAAGAGAGGGTCCTGAAGGGAACCCCTCTGGGGTATACATTTGCAAGTCAAGAAGAGCTTCAGGGATGGGATTATCAGGCTCACACTTGATTGACCTGACAGAAACATCTTATTTAAAGATCATGATTATAAGTCTTTAGCTTGAGGAAGAATTTATGCATATCAGTTTTCTATTCTCTTCCTTTTCTGAGCTTCTCATCAACAATCACTTCCAATAGTTAGAACCATGAATCTCACAATTCACCAGGTGATTCAGATGTGGATGTCTTTGAACCACATTTTGAAGGCATTGAAATTGAATTATATGCTTTTGGTCTCCTGCTCTCTTTATAATCTCAGAGTCACAGTTGAATTTAATATGTTTCTCTGATTAAATAGTCTCTAGGTTCCACAAAGTGGCTTACTTAGGAGACATGTTCCTTCACACAGAGATTTGCCGACAAGGGAGTTATGAATGCAAGTGAGTCTGTTATTGAAGTTTGGAAACTGAGAAACTATGTAGAAAAATTCAGAGCAATCATAAAACTATAGGGATAAGTTTATTTTGGGGGGGGGGAGGAAGAAGGATTGTGAGGTCAACCAAACAACAGTAAAGTCAAGGACCTCAGTCTCTCTACTGAGGCACAGGAAGAATGAATTGTCAGGAAAGTGACAGAGGCCTTGGAACCAGAGCTGTCAAAAGCTAACTGACACCAGGTCAAGTGTTAGTGGGCTTATTAGAGATTCCCAGCTTTGAATAAGTCCAATAGATATTTGATGGCTCATTCATACCTTTCTTGGTATGTTCTAAATTTGAATGCATGCTCTTTGTATACATTTTAATATATCTTAAATTAAGTTATTGTTTTGACAGGTACTACATATGTGATGAAAAGCATAATGAAGTTGCATTTCCCTACATTAAACATATACTGAAGCCTCCTCTTGTGCCAAGTACTGTATTTGGCAAGCTCATGTGGGACACTTTGTTCACTATTCATAGAAACTCTCAGAGTTTAGAATTAGATAAGTGAGTTATTTTTCCATTCTCACAGAGATAATTACTGATGTGACCAGAATGTTGCCTCCAAGCTTTCAGGCTTCCTCTGTGGGAGGTCTGTATATCCAGAGACCATGGACACCAATTCTGTACCATGTGACCAGATCTTTCTGTTTCTACAGACTACCCTGAGTGCTTGGGCCAGGTCAATTTCTATCTTTGGAATGGTTAAGTTTGACACTTTCCACCTAAAATACTTAGAGGACTCACATTGACCCATATGTGTCTTGTTCATGAGTGTAGAAGAGTATTTTAACATAATATTCACCATAAACTTGTGTACTTGTTTTGTATATTCTGTGATTTAATTTTGCTTATGTAGCCTAGCTTCATGATGCTTTTCATTGTCCTTGGAAGTCATGGTCCATGTTTACCTTGTACAAAATTAAACAAAATCTATAGTCTGGAGACACACAGTGTGATGTTTCCAACCTTCAATCAAATCTACTCAAGTTACTTTATACATAAGAAGTCCTGGGGGCTGGAGAGATGGCTCAGTGGGTAAATCACTTGCTGGGAAAGCATGAGCCCTTCAGTTCAGATTCTCAGAGCCCACATAATGCTGGATACTATAGCATGAGCGTCTCTAATCCTAGCAGAATTATGATGAGAGACAGGTGGATCACTCAGAAGCTCACAGAGGACCAGCTAGTATGGTGAACACAGTGGTGACCCTGCCTCAAACAATGTGGAAGGTGAAGACTAACACCTGAAGTTTACCTCAGACTTCCACATGCATACAGTGGCATGTGCAGACACACACACACACACACACACTCCTCGCTCCATCACCAGGAGATGAGAGCAAACATTTTATCTAATTTATCAGAAGTTGCTATGGGGATAGGCAAAGGAGAGATAGATAAGAGGAGGCTTATAAAACATAAAAATACATATGTGGACACACAAATACATATGTTTAATTGTTATTTTAAGTTTGCAGTAGGATAGTTATTACTCAGGAGAAATATTTTTAGCTTAGTGAGAACTCCTTCAGTCCTCATTTAGCTAATAAAAGCACTGATTAATTTTCTCACCATCAACCCTGATTGCAAGTTTTATAAAGCATGTATATCCTACTATAAGCACAGCCTCCTCCACCATGATATAATACCCTTCTCCAGGGCATTAGATAAGCAGAAACTACAGCACTACCCGGTGAACACCTACCTGAGCCATCCTTCCTCTAGGCTCTCATTTTCACAGTGGCCATGGTCCTTCCCAGAATACTGACGTGACGAAGGTGCTGCTGTGTTGACTTCCCTCATAGGATTTGTTAGGATTTACTATTGTGAACATTCCTGAAATTCAGGATTTGGATTTAGTAGAACAAGGATGATGCCTGGCCTTGATAGACAAATGCACTATGTAAAATGGCCTTTGCCATTTTCATAAGTGTTTGTGTCAAAAATATCACACACAGTATGTATTATAGTATATAAATCACAAACAGTATGAACTTTTAACTATCCTCCCTTCTTGTTTCAAGCCGGGTTTGGTGTTACAGACTTGTAATTCCATCTACTCAGGAGGTTGATGTAGGAGGATTACAAGTTCAAGGTCTATCTGGGCTAAAGAGTAAGTTCAAAGCCAGTAGAACAAGTTGGAAAATCAAAAAGGTTTGCAAAGGGGTCATAGCACAGTGGTAGTGTGCTTGCTGAGAGCCATCCTTGTCACTAGAAGGCAATTTTATTCTAAAATTAAGGAAATCTTGATATTCTTTCTAGGTACAATTCCCAGACCCCCTCCACACAGAAATAACATATTCATTTTATGCCTTATATGCCTTGTACATTTTTCTTCCTTATTATTTGTGTATTCCTTGAAAATTGAGATTACTTTATGTTTCAAGCCAAATTCAGGTTTTATTTCTGTCTCTGGTTCCTCATGATACCCTACTGAGGAGAACTTATTTTCATCTGAGGATGTTGAGGCACAGAGGCTTTAGGAGACTTACCTGAATGACTTATGGTCAGAGCTATTGGCCTCAGTTCTGATCCTAGAGTTTTTTATTCCACATGATTTGAGGCTTTGTCTGCCTTAAAGCTTGATCATATGTGTTCACAGTTAATACATGCCTTCAGGAGCCCAGAACCTTCTACTTCCAGGGCATCAGAGAAAGGCCAGCTGAAAGAGGATGCCACTCATAAGCTTTTTGGGAAAGCCTGACCATCTGTTGGTTTCTGGAAACATTCTTCTGCAAAGAATCACTATGTTCTTTCATGTCTCCATCCAAACATGAGGCAGCTTTGGGATAGGCTTCTCTGATGTTCTAGGACAATTTATTTTTTCTTGTATCATCTCTCCTGAACTTAATTCCATCCACTCACCTGGGTAAGGTCATAGTTGGGGCCATAAGAGATAAGGCTAAGGCACAGGGTGGAAAGAACTCTGGGAGGAATTAGAAGATCTTACTTTACATTTTGTATTTGGTTTTAGGGCCTTGGATTGGTGGCCTAACCTCTCTCAGCTTTTGCTTCTTCATCTGTGAAATGAAGATCACAATATGTAACTCACAATACAGTGATTTATACTGGAAGACAGCTTCTGGTCCAGGGGACAAGGGAATGCTGGCTCTTTTCTTTCTGTCTCTAGTTTTGGGTATGGCTCTTCTCCTCCTTGAGTCTGGTCTGACAACAAAGATGCTTTCTTATAACTAATGTGACATACTGACTCTTTAGAAATAGCAAAAGCTGTAGAGTAGCATCAGCTATGTAATGCTGGTCCTTGGCAGACAATTCTTCTCTAATTTTAAGGACATCTATGATGTCAGTAAGAGTTTCTCTCAAATACCTTCCTTGGCACCCAAAGAGACATTAACATTGTGTTTATCTATAGACTTCCATCCCAGTGTCAGGTCTGATTGGCCCAGGAGCTAGGAGTTTTGGTACCATCTCCAGGGATGGTGATTGCTCAGGGATAAATCTGGCCTGAAAAGTCCCCCAAAAGATGCCCCATGGTCTTCATGGATTTGGACCTCAACAGTGAAGTCCATGAGGGTGCTGGCGCTGCCTCATTGGGTGATGGATATGATGGGGTGAAGACAAGCTTCATATCTCATTCTCAAAAACCAAAGAACAGGTCCAGGTGCTCTAATTATATTTCAGAAAGCCTCTTAGTTTTTAAAATAAAAATAGGAATGTCTGCAATTCAATTTTATCTCATTTGAATGTACCAAATATAAACCTGAAGCTATGCTTTCAAGATCAGTATAGATTGCAACATGTAGTATTATGATAATGTGTGTGTGATGTATGTGTGGGAGTGTATGATGTGTGTCCGTGTGGTATGGGCACTTATGTACCATGCTGCACATGCGCAGGCTTAAGGTCAGCCTTGGGGTTCTTGCCCTCTCCTTGCACCTTGCCCAAGACAGGGAGACTCCTTGTTTAGTTTGCTGCTGTGTGTGCGTCAGCCTAGCTGGCCCACAAGCTTTTGCATTCCCCTTGCTCTGCCATTCATTGCCATAGGTGCATAGGGATTACAGATGGTTGTGCCACTTTGCATCTGGCTTTACGTGTGTGCTGAGGAATCAAATTTGGGCTCGCATGCTTGTAAGCAAGCACCTTTAATTACTGAGCCATCTACTCAGCCCTAGATTGCAATATTTTTGTGGGAGTTTGCTTTTTTGAGATTTTTTTTTTTTTTTAGTGTTTCAGCAGTTTACTCACAAAAGTATTTCATTCTCAAAATTGGATAAAATCTGAACGTCCTGTCATTTGCTCTGTGCTTTGAAGATTAGAAAATACTGTTGTGAGACTGAGTTCTGGAATAGGAATGACAGGGGTGAGGTGAGTATGGCTTCCTGTGTCCTGAAGCTCTCAGCTCTGGACTGCTAACTGTATCCGTGGTCCAAGCAAGGAGGTTGTACATCTAGAGAGGGGTAAAATCATCAAAATAGGAGGGGCTCTTGTTGGAAAGAAAAAGGAGTTCATTGAAGGGGATCAGAAATAGAAGGTGTCAGGAAGGGATTATGATCAAATTACTTTATGTTCAAGTATGAAAATTATTATTAAAGAGTTAAAAATCTGAGAAGTAGCCAGTAACATTTCAATAAGATGAGGTTCACTTTATGTATTTACTGTCTTTTTCATTTAGTAACAAAATAGAAATTTTAATAAAATCATAATTCTAAATGTGTAAAAAGTATGGAGAGATGATTTTCACCAAATAATGAAGCTTTCTCCCTTGTTCTACTTGGTTATATTTTTCAGGAATTTTAGGGCATTCTTCTGTATTGCTTACTTTGTGTATGTATGTTCCTGAGTGTGAATGTATGTGCATATGTGTATAGAGGCCAGAGAACAGTTCAGGATGTTGTTCCCTGGGAACTATTCACCTTTGTTCAAAACTGAATCTTTCATTGGTCTAGAGCTCATCGATTAGGTTAGATTGTCTGGTCAGCAAGCTCCAGGGATCTGCCTGTCTCTGCTTCCCCACTGCTGGGGTTATAAACATCTACCTTCACACCCTACATATTTTTCTGTAGGTTCTTGAGCTCAAGCTCAGTTTTTTATACTTATAAGTCAAGGACTTTACTTACTACACTATCTCCTGAACGCCTATCATTCACTTTTAATAGTTTTCATATATTTAAACAACTTTCTTCACTCTTACTCCCTTCTTCCCCCCTTTTCCTCCATTCCTGATTCTTTGGTTACGGTGGTTTCCAGGGAGAGGGATAAGCAGGAAGGGGGCACTGCATGCTTCCTGGGAATGTTCTCAAAGTCTGTGGCCTTGCTGAGACCACCCCCTGCTTTAGCATTATGTCTACATTTAGGGTGATCACATGATTTTCTTTGCTTAGGACAGTCACAGTTCCTGCCTATTGCCTCAGCAAAATTTTTATCAGTGTTTTGTTTTCTCTGCAAAAAGTTGTTGTTTACAATCCATGTTGAACTGATCAGAGAGACCTATGAGGTCCCTAAAACATGACAGATTTCTGTCAAAGCACTTGAATACCTGCTTGAAATAAAAGGTAAAACCCTATTGTTGAAGACATCACATTCTGCTAATATAGAACATCAAGAGATACCATTGAATCTGGAAGGGAGCTAATCCCTGGTTGGCTAGTCTATTTAGGGCTGAAAAGCTGCTGGGGGAAAATAGCCAACAATGTTGGGAGCAAGCAGGGGACACTGCTATATGAAAGCAACCAGCATGACAAGATGTACACACCTGGGCAATAGTAGCACACAGCCTAGGTGGGTAACCAGTGCTCTCTGATTGGCTATGAGATCTGCTCAGTGGAAAGGAACCCATAAATGGAACTGGGAACCAAGTCAGAATCCTATAGAGACCAACATTATGGACTCCAATGAGCAAACTCCCACCAATCTTTGTCCAGGTGGGAGGATAAACCCATTAAAATCTCTCTAAATTAACAATTCTTATCTCCTTTAACCTATCCTGCTCTCACTCTCCATTGGAAAATCTGTTTCTATTTTGTATTTCAGAAATCAGTGAGAACCAAGGACAAACCAAATTGACCAACAAGACAAGAATAGCTGATTCCCTGGTAGGAGAGGAGTCACCTCCTGCATAGCAGCTAGGGTGTAGGTGAAACCACAGAGAGCAACTGGTGAGATGAACAAGAGGGCTGCTTCCAAGGCATGTCTGATAACCTGGGCCAGGGTGATGGAGACAGACACTGAGTATACTCAAAACATACCAAAGCAGAAATTCAGAAGCTGCTGAGAGCTCAACACTAATATAGACTTAAAGCACATCCATCAAGGCTTAGGGAATTTTGTGGAAGAGAGAGCATAAAGAATGTAAGAGCCACAGGGTGGGAGGGAATATTGAGAGGCATTGCTCCCCTCTCACAATGACAGCTGCTCTCAGAATTCAACCCACAATTCCATGGTAAATACTAGCAATCTCACTATGGGGGTCCCTCAGTGGAGTGGGGAAAGGAGGAGGGAAATGATTGTACCAACATATGATGTGTCCATACTAAGTTTCTACTTAATAAAAAGTTCCTAAATACTAGATAAACCAACTTATTTTACTCATACTTAAAAATAAAGAGAAAAAAGTTGTTATGGATCAAAAGGGATAAGCATAGACATTCAGAGACTTGTTGATTGGCATATCCTCTCCTTTTAGCAAAATAATTGTCACAGCCTCCCTCTAGGGTCTATGACCTTCCAAGCCACAGGCCTGGTTTTCAGTACCAGGTAGGTATTCCCACCCATTCAGTTGGCCTCATCTCAAATCATAGAACTGTTGATTACCTCCACAGCCTGTGTGCCACTATTACACCAGTGTGTACACTCTGCCTGGCGGGTTTTTATTTTGTAGCTTGTGGGATCTACTTTTTGCAAATGGCAGAAGATAATAGAGAGAACAAAGACCCACCAGAATGAAAAGACAAGAAAGTTGACTGCCTAGCTGTCGCTACCCTTCCTGTCCAGCAGAATAAGGCAACGGCAATTGGAACCCTTCTCGAAGCAGTTTATTCAGGAATCCTTGACATCTGGGTGTGGGGCCCTGATAACAAGCCCTCCTCCCTTTAAATAGCCCGCCTAACCTAATCAGCAGCTGCCACGTGGGCGTAAGCAACAGGGCGCAGCCAACCACCTGATGGTGATCTAATCATACGTAGCGCTGTACATGCGCACTTTGCAGTGTGTACGAAGGGGAAGCAGGAAGTGATGCTTAGTCATGATACTTGGCAGCCAGCCCAGGCGCCATCTTGTAATGGCCGCCATACTCGCGGAGACTTGGCAGGAAGCCCGGGCGGCCTTGGGGCGGCGACCTTGGCAGGAAGCCCTGGCGGCCATCCACACCCGCTCTCCACACCTAGCATGAGACGAGTCATTTCTATCACATTTTCCAGGGCCCAGGAGACATGACATATGTGGTGGTTTGATTCAGGTGTCCCCCATAAACCTAGGTGTTCTGAATGCTAGGTTCCCAACTAATGGATATTTGGGAAATAATGCCTCCTGGAGGGAGTGTATTGTTGGGGGCAGGCTTATGGGTGTTGTAGCCAGTTTCCCCTTGTCAGTGTTTGGCACACCCTCCTGTTGCTATGGTCCACCTTATGTTGGCCAGGGGGTGATGTCAACCCTCTGCTCATACCATTGTTTGCCCCTGCCATCATGGAGCTTCCCCTCGAGCCTGTAAGCCAAAATAAATCTTTTTCCCAGAAGCTGCTCTTGGTTGCTTGACTTCTACCAGCAGTGAGAACCAGACTGCAACATCATAGAAAGTGGCAGATTAAGTATGAGTGCTTCTCTCACTGCTAGCCTAAGAACATCCTCCAGTAAAATGGCACTAGATACTAAGGAGACTCAAAACTCATCCAAGCAGAAATTCAGAGGCTGCAGAGAGCTTAAAACTAAAGGAGATATAGCATGTCTGCCATAGCTCAGGGAACATTATGAAACAGGGAGTGGAAAAATATAAGAGCCACAGGGTGGGAAGGTATACTCTGAGCCATTGTCCTCTCCCTCAAAGAAAATGATTGGTGCATTCATAATACTGTAAATATTGATTACCCCACTGAGTAAGGCCTTTGGTGGAATTGGGTAGGATAGAGGGAATGTAAGAGTATGATCAGATGGGAATGTGATCAATATGCAAGGTGTTCATAAAATACAGTTCTTAACAAAAACATGTCAAAGACAATAAACCACAGCCTCTCTACTTATACCACAGCCTATGGCCCGGATGATGGGGCTCAGATCTCCTCATTAATAATGAATGGATATATGTAGCTAGGACCTTGAGGAGCTGTGTTTGACCTCTCCATTTCATCACATGATTGGCACAACGTAGAATGAGGAAGAGGAGCTTCTTGAAAATGTGGCTGACTATTGATGCCAAGAAAGAATCACATAGGATCCAGCCTGGAGTCTAGCTTCCCCAGAGAATGTGTGCCGTGTTAGGCCCCCTGCTATAGCCTCCCAACTTAATAAGGCTTGTAATTGTAGAGGAAGAGCACAAAGTGGTTCTGTAGCAGCATGCGTGTAACTGCAGAGCAAGAACAAAGTGGTTCGGCAGTGGAATTCCCTGTTAGAAGCAAAGCAGTAAGTCAGATTCAACATCTCTCTGTGGTCTTTAAACATGCTCATAGCATATGCCTCACTACCCTGTCAAAGAGCTGAAACTTACTGATTCTCACTTTAATGTGGGTGGTACAAAGATTTCTGACTCTTGGAGATATATGAAACTCACTATGTGCCACTGTATCTCATAAATAGAGGGACACAGTCCAAAGATGCATCACTTGATGGAGTTCGGGTGAGTGTGATATGCTATGATGGGTCCCTGTTGTAGTTTACTGTAGCACCACAGAAGTTGATTCAGCCTTCTTCAGCTGATAAGATTATAGATGCTTTAGGGCATAGAGGTCACTCTGGCATCCTTGCAATGTGGGTTGACCACCTTGCAAACTATATTTGTGTAGGAATACTAAGCATATCATTCCTGGGTAGATTTTTCAGTATTCAACGCCAAATTCAGGGTCAAAAAGTGCTATTTAGCAAAGCAACATTACAGCTGTAGCAAAAAAAAAAAAAAAAAAAAAAAAGAAAAAGAAAAAATTAAATTCCCCTTTGTCATTAATTCCAGTACTTTTCCTCAGGACCTTAATTTGGACTCAGGGCTTCCCCATTAACTGTATAAATGGGATTAATGACTTGATTCCAACAGCGAACATAAAGTACTTAAGGAACTGTTTCGGCCAGATGACACATTATTATTACCAGTAAGAGATGGGAATATTAGCATTTATATGGCCCTTTATTTGCAGAGAATGTTTCAATGGCTTATTCACACACATATTATAATCCTAATGGTCATTCTGTGGTCCCCAATTTGTCATACTAATATATATTTGCAACATAAAAAAATGTGTAATACTGAGAGAAAAAAAAAAAAAAGGTCCACAGAACATTGTAGCTGCCTGTCCTAGGAGTGAATGGGATCCCCTGCTGAGGATGCCAACTCAACTCTCCTTCTGTCTTAAGACCTTGGGAGGTATTTGGGCTCAGAGATACTAAATTCAGTTGTATTGTCAATATAGTGTTTAATAATGTTTGACTCACATAGTGTGGGGAGTTGGAGTGATAGTCAACTTTATTTCTAAATCTTTTAATTAGTTTTTCTTCTTCCTTCCTTCCCTCTTTCTCTTTCTTTCTTTCTTCTTTCTTTCTTTTTTTTTTTTTTTTTTTTTTTTTTTTTTTTTTGATGTAGGGTTCTGTTCTAGTCAGGCTGACCAGAAATTGACTATGTAGTCTTAGGGAGGCCTCAAGCTCACAACCATCCTCCTATCTCAATTAAAGACATGTGACACCACAACTACCTTTTTAATATTTTATTGATTTATTTTCAAGCAGGGATAGATGATTGATAGATAGATGAGGCAGAGAAAGAGAGAGAAAGCAAGCATGGGCATGTCAGGGCTTCTAGCTACTGCAAACGAACGTTAGATGCCTTTGTGCACCTGGCTTTACATGGATACTGGGGAATCAAACCCTGGTCATTAGGCTTTGTAGGAACGTGCCTTAACCATTGAGCAATCTCCTCAGCTTGTTGCCCAACTTTTTAATTTTTCATTCATTTCCTTTTAATGAATGAAATTAAGCTTAGCTTCTTCTAAGATATTTGATCTTTTTGTCATTTTTTATGACACAAAGTGAGAGGGAGAGAGAGGAGAGAGAGAGAGAGAATTGGCACACCAGGGCTTCCAGCCACTGCAGTCAAACTTCAGACACATGCACTACCTTGTGCGCATGTGTGACCTTGCTTTCTTGCATCACCTTGGGCGCCTGGCTTAGGCAGGATCTGAAGAGTTGAGCATGGGTCCTTAGACTTCACAGGCAAGCACCTTAACCACTAAGCTATCTCTTCAGCTCAGGCATTTGATCTTTAACTTACTACCACAGCTAAGTGAATTGGGTGTAACAGAGGGTAGACATGGCTTTGCTGTAGATGGTGTTTCCTACACTTTCTATTGTAATGCCATTCATTTCTAAGACCTTAATTTTCTGTTTCGCAGATTAGAAATTGCTTATGATAACAAAAATATGATTGTTAAACTCTTAAATGTCAAGCTTTTAGCTAAGTGCTCTGAACGCTTTCCTACATTTATCTCTTACAATACTGCTATGAAGTAGCTGTTATTATGATTACTATGTTAGAGAGGATATAGATGAAACTTGAGTGTGGATAACTTGCCCTGCTAGCACTCAGCCTTGTCAACTCAGACGCCTATATCCACTTGTAGTCACACTACCTGGAAGCTACTGACTCTCAGTCTAAGAAGAACTTTATGCTGGTATTGTGTAAAAGTCTTTCCTCTGGAGTGATGTGAAGCCGCAGATAAGGCTCAGACAGCAGATCAAAGCAGGATTACTTGGTGAAACAATGAGTTCAATGGGGTTACTTACAGAGCATGGGTGAGGGGTTACTTACAGGAGCTTGGATGACTCAAAGGCAGCCGCATCACTGAAAATTCCACCTTAGCACATAAGTGGCAACTCACAGAAGTTGCATCTTTGGAGCTGCGGGAAGCTAGGCAGGTTCCAGTCTCTCCTTTAGCTCTTGTTTACTGCTTCTATAACCTTGGAGAGGGGTCTTGTGACATTGTAATTTTGAACTTTGCCTTCTGAGCCTCTTTTCTCCGTCCCTGGGAATGTTTCAGTCAGGAAGAAGTTGCTACACAACAAATGGTTTCAAAAACAGCCACTTGTTACCTGTGGTCAAGCATTGTGGAGGGTTTTGAAAACTCCTTGATTTCCCCGATCAGGAGCGGTTGTGGTTTGTGCCATGCTCCCCATACGCTCATGAGTTTGAACACGCGGTCTCTAGTTGGTGCTGCTATTTTGGAAGGTTGTGAAACCTTAAGGAAGTGGAGCTTTCCTGGAGGAGGTGAGTCATGAGGGTGGACCTTGGGGTGAGTTTTATTTATGTTTTTATGTATAATCCAGCTCCACTTTCTTTGCATTCCCTGTTGTGGAGACAATGTGCTCAGCAGCATCCCGATCTTGCCTTTTTGCTACTGTGACCTCCTGTCGTGATGGACTCTGTCCTTTTAAACTGTAAGTCACAATAAACCAATCATTCCCTTAAATTCTCTTCAGATTTTCGACCACAGCAGCAACAAAAGTAACTAATATACCAGTCCTAATAACTTTATTCCTATTTTTGGCTGTACTGTTAGTATTAACTGACATTTATAGAGGATTTATTAGATGCCAGCTTTTGGAATAAGCTCTCTTTTGGCATCCACTTGTTTAATACTCACATGGCAACATTCTTACTGTACAATGACAGAATAAAGCTGAAAATTAGTTAAATAATTTTCAAAAGCTAGCATAGCTATGAAATGTCCAAGATTTAATACAAATCTTTTATGCTTGAATTACGGGGCTACAGATTTTTTTCCTTGCATTACACATGTCAAGAACAAAGAACCGGTACTTTCTACGTGTAGCGTGCTACTTTTCCCTACTTGTGATGGACATCTAAGACTGTTCTCCTTACCTTGGCTACCCCAGGGTATCCATGTCTTTAATTTCAGACTTGAGCTTAGATGGGAACTTAAAGTCTGTTCTTAGATATTATTCTCAGCTCACACTTCCACTGTTCTTCAGTTCCCACACACATCAAAGACAGGCTATAATTTTGCTATTTTTTTTTCTACTTCACTCAATATTGGCTTCCTAGAAAAAGAAGACTTAATATTTTTCTTCTGAACTCCAGACCCCTAAATTTCAACTGACGTTAATAGATAGCATCATATGCCTAACATAAATTCTGATACAAGTGGCCTTGCTAGAGGAGGCAAACACCATTATATGGCCCTCTGGTCTTTTCTGGAAGTCATTTTGCTAGGGAAAACTTGCTAAAGATAAAAAGTATAATCGACATTGCTGACATTTCTGCATTTCTGTATATCATTGCACCGCACCCCCACCACTCCTGGCCAAAGCAGCCCTCGACAAGGAGAAAACACAGCACCTTGTGCTTGCCAATGACAGAGACTGCGCCATTAAAACTTATTTGTGGGAAAAAGACCCACAAACCATACTTTGTGATTTTTCTGAGCTAACCAAATGAAGACCCCTTTCTCAGCTTCCACCCATCTCTCCTTTTCATGATGTTCCAGGAAAATGAAGATGGTTAAAACACATTCTCAATGTCTGACGCATCTCTGTCACTAAAATATGTACTGGGACCCGGGTTGTATGATTGTGCGCATACATGCACTGGTGTGCAAACACCCAAAGATTCCCAGTATTTGCTTCTTGACATCTGAGTATAAGAAAGAAATGACTCCAATATAAAGAAATTGACATTCTCACCTTACTGCAATTTACTATTTTAAAACTCATATCCTCTGTATTTACCTAGTTATCAAAAAATTTTATTTGAAATGAAAGGTCCAGGTGGTGGACCTGTCTTGTCTAATTACATTGATTTCTTTTCCTATTAACTTTAGTTTCTTTGATATTATAGAATGGATAAAAAAAATACCAATTATACATTTTGTACCTGTGAATGCTAGGTCTGTTCCTGTATAATCTGGTATTGAATTAACTTTTCTGTGAACACAGGGACAAATGTCTGTCATCCCAGATTGGACTTTAATGACAGATCAAAGAAATAATTCCACCTAAGTCTTACTTGTTGAACCCATGGTTTAACTGGGATTGGTCATGGGAGCAGGGATGAGGGGTTGCCTACAGGACCATAGTAATTTATTGGAAGCTCTATCACTGCAGAAAAGTCACTCTTCAACCTGTTACTGGCAACAATAATGGAATTATGTGTCCTCCGGTAGGGGTGTGGGTTGAGGCATCTAGTGTGCTCCTTTTGTGAAAGCCCACCCTCCATTCCATGAGGAGAGTGTTAGTCAGCCCAGTCTTGTCACGGTCTCATCCAGGTACTCACAGCTCCTTTAATTTCAAGATGGTAATGCTCTTGCCGTGTCTGGAAGATAATATTCCACAACAATTAGAATGATTGTTTAAAAAAAAATAACAGGATTCTGAGCACAAGTTCTTTGTGAAACACTAAATTCACACTATGCAACAATGCTAGATTTAAAATATGGGGAATTTATTCAGATGAGTGTGATTCCTAGCACCGTTGCCATATAAACTTGAACCAATAATTGTGTCCCTATGAACCAGAGTTCCACACAGGGAAATTCTTCTTTAGTGAGCCAGCCCAAGGAAGGTGAGGAAGTGTCCTAGGTGAGAGCCTGCATGATCAAGGGTAAATCTGACCAGGGAATTTTATTACTCAGAGTGTCTTTGCAGTGATGTTGTCTGAATAAGTTTTCCCACCATAGCTTCTCCACAAAGTATTTTCTTATAAGTGGTAAAGTTAAAATCATTTCTAAAATCTATTTTTATTTGATAACAGTAACAGGTGCTACCAGAATTTGCTAGTGATGTGAAGATGAATGTCCTTCTGCATATACAGATTTTTTCATACATCCAAAGCATGCTCACAATCAAACAAAACAGTCATTTCAAGCACTAATTTGCCAACAAAAGATTAAAGAACCTACAGAGACAAGTGTGGACAAGTCATAGGGCTCCTTGTTTGAATTCACAGGGTCTCAACCTCTTCAGACTGAATATCCTATTAAGAATAAACCTTGGAAAAAGGAAGTCTTTTCATTTAATGGTCTTTGGAACATTGTGTGTCAACATGGAGAATAATGAAATTAGACACATATCTATCACCTTTCACCAGTAACAGAAATCAACTTAAGAATGGTTGAAAGACTTGCATGTAAGATATGAAACTATCAGAAGATAACAAGGAACATTTTCAGGGCACAGAAATTGAAGGGTTAATGACTTTCCCTGAAAACTAGAGGGAACTAAAGGGTTAATGACTGTCCTTAAGACTAGAAGGCCTTGAAGAAACATCAGAGGCAGTCAGTCCCAGACAAGCCTGACCATTCGCCTTACTGATAAACTTCCCTTAACTCAGAAAATCTTGAAGGAACAGAAACCATCTTGGGTATTCTCCCTAGACAATTTTGCTGAAAAAGCTTATTCTGAGCAAGGACACAAATAACTACAGTTCCTTATCTGCTTCCCTTGGACCTGCACCTGGTCCAGTCTGTTTTTCTTAGGATTCTCCTTATAAGTTCGAACCCCAGACTAGCTGAGTGCTTCAGCCTCTGTCCTGTGGGAGGGTTGTAGTCTTCCTTGCTGTTCTTCAACAGACAGTTTCTGTCTGTTGAGAGCAAGTCTGATGTTTTCCTTTGATTTTCTCTTTCACTTTCCTAGCATTTGGTGCGCTACTCTGATGGGAGCACTTAGGGGCTTTTGAGCTGCATGCCTTCTCCTTCTCTCTTTCTCTCTACCTCCCTGCCAGTGTTTAACTCCCTCAGGAGCACAAAAACTCTCTGTGCTCACTACTTTGACAGTCACCAGTTATGATCTGAGACATTCAGTCTTTCCAGCTTGATACCTGGGGACTTCTTCCTTTTCTTTTCACCCTCTCCTCCTGGACTTTTGAACTCCAGATGAGAGGCCACTCACTGTGTGATGACCTCTAGCTACATCATCATCAAAACATAGCCTTCAGGACAAGGTACTCACTCTCTGTTTGCAGCGGAGTTGCCTTCTCTCGAACCTTAGAAACTCAGGGAGTTCCTCACTTTTCAGTTAATGTACAATCAGAGGCCTCAGGAGTCCCCCATGTATCATTCCACTGAACACAACAAGCCTTATAAGTGTAGACACTCACTCCTAGTCCTTGGGTTTTGTTGCCCTCCCTAAGCCTGTGAGACATTCCTGGTAGCAAGATTGGCCACTCCACTTAGTTGTTCTCGAAAATTTTCTGTAAATTATCTATTCCAAAAGACAGTGCATTGGTATGTTTCAAAACTAATTTAAAGAAACTTAGACTAACTGAGCTCCTGGCTACCAAATTACTCCTACTCTGAGTCTGGTACTTTCGATTTCAACCTTCATATTGGTGTTGATAACTTTCTCTGACAACACAGCAAATGGTCCGAGGTTCCCTTCCCTGCTCCTGCCCCTTCTAAAACTATCTCTTACACAGAATTCTGTCCACTGACCAGGACTTGCCAGGGTCTCTCCCTCTCACACAAATTTGAGCCATCCCCCTAAATCAAATGCCAACCCTACCTCCAAAAAGAAACTCCTATCTTTACTGGGCTTCTTTAACTTCTTCCACATATGGATACCTAATTTTTCTCTCCTTGACAAAAGTTAACGTCACTATACAGTTTCTAGGGTTTTTAAAAAATATATATTTTACTGATAACTTCCATAGTTACATACAACAAACCATGGTATTTCCCTCACCTCCCCCACTTTACCCTTCATAACTCTGCTCTCCCTCATATCCCCTCCCTCTCCATTAGTCTCTCTTTTAAATTGATGTCACCATTTTTTTCTTCTATTATGAGGGTCTTGTGTAGGTATTGCTAAGCACTGTGAGGTCTTGGATATCAAGGCCAATTTCTGCCCAGACAGTTGTATGTAAGGAGTGGTACCCTTCCTCTGGCTCTTAAATTATTTCTGCCACCTCTTCCACAATGGACCCTGAGCCTTGGAGGGTGTGAGATGTTTTTTTTTTTCTTTCTTTCTTTCTCTTCCCTTTCCCCTTCTTTTCATTACAAACCACCAAAGAAAAACTTACAACAGAGGCAGGGCAATCACAGTGTACAAAAACTTAACCCTTGTAGCAGACAGCTTCAGGTTCGCTGAGATGAACTTCCAGACCAGGCACAGTTATGGAGGAAGGGATTTATTGAAGCTTACAGATCCAGGGGAAGTTCCATAATGGCAGAAGAAACTGGCCTGCCTTCACAGGCCCAAGCAGAGAGAGAGAAGTACAAGCCTAAAGGTCAAAAGCCAGAGCACACTTCAGGAACTCCAGCTAGGCACACTTTGCATATCTTTAGATTGAAATCTCAAACCCACCACCACACCTTAAGATCCACACAATGGCATTGCCTCCAGCCAGATGGCTAGAGATGCAAACTACAAACAAATAAACAACTGAATATATTGGGAGCCATCTATTCTATTCAAACCACCACAACCCTTAACTGACTAGAAAAACCAGTGCCTGCCACACAGCTAGATAAAATAAAGACAAACACCAAGGGAAATTGTGAAATGCCAGCCCCTTACATATGACTAATGTTCACAAAAAAAATGTCAGTTTTAAATTCAAACCACTGGCTATTGCCCTGTTATTATTAAGTCCTCACCAGTTTAAAACATAACTAAAATCTTCCAAAGGAATGTATCTCCATATTTTGTATTGTCATGTCTAATGTTGACTAACCATGTCATGTCAGGTCATGTGCTCTATGTTTCATGTAGTCTGTCTTTATATGTGACTAAATTCCTGGTCATTAATTCTTCCAGTGCTTGTGGTCATTAAATATTCTGATAATCATATATTTTAAGTTGATGTGAAACTATTAAAAGTAGGATTATAATATATTTAAAATAATTAACCTCTATGTTTTTGACAACATGCTTGTTCAGGCTTACTACAACAATGAACAAGTTTGCATACCAAATTCTAATCCAGTTTCTACAGAAAGAGACATGTTTTTAGATCAGAAGACTTTATAAGGTAAAAGATTGTTCTAAGGTATGTTCTTAAAAGGATATGAAAGTGATATAAAAAGGTTGTGGGACTTAAGCTGAAAAAGGTTTGAGTTGCCTGTGGTAAAATGGGTTAAGTTTTTATCCTCCATATTTTTCTCACCTTAATTGTTTATATAATTCAGATTTTACTCTATGTAATAAGTTGATAATTTTATTTATATATTGCCATGTCTCAAATTATAGTAAAATTAGCTATACCTATAGTTCCTACTATTAAGCTTTGACTACCGAAAAAACTGAATGTTTAACAAAATCATGATTCATTTTTAATGAGTATTTTTTGTTTGTTTAAATTTTGTATAAATGTAACATAAATGTCTTCTGGATGTTCAGTTAAAAAAATGGGCCCAGGGGACTGCTGACTCAGGGAAATAGGAAGACAGTCAGAAGCCAGTTTTAATTACCATGAAAGCATAAGTTAGGGGGGAAAGTTGTTAAATTTCTGATTGAGATATATTTAAGGATCAATCAAAAAGGATGACATAAAAACATTATTAATTTATTTTTTAAATTTCACAGGTCAAAATTCAAGTTTTCTTAAATTATTCTGCTCTTAATAATGTTTACAAAATGTCTATTTGTAACAATAGTTCTCCTACATATTACTCTACTTTTATACTAAGGTTCGCAAAATAGTTTACAAATAATAATTTTATGTTACAGGAGATACTTAAAGCTTATAATTGAATATATCCAACTGCTAAGTTTACATGTCTTCCAATGGATAGCATCTTCATTTTGTCTGATAGAACACCTGCTTCTCTGTTTACAACAATAGATTTCTTACATATTCTGCTCTTACATGTTTTCACATTAGATAAAAATTGTTTAATAAAATTTTATTCTAATAGATACACAAAACATTATAAAGGAAGATGTTTAAATGGTCAGTATAAGTACAAAAAAGGTGTAAGGATGTAAAAAGTAAGATTAGAAAAACAAAAGATGGTCTTTAGGCAGAACTAAAAAATGATAAGACATCAGACAACCTAGATACTACTGATTACAGCTTCTCCCCTTAGTCTCTGATGGTTTTCTGGAACTGTTAGCTGACAGGAAGACAGATAGAGAGTAATGTTTTAACTATTGGGGAAACTGAGCCTTAAAGTAAAAGTTCACTTAGTAAGGTCTAATTTCTCAAGATAAGGATCTCATATGAAAGATATTAAAGTTTAAAAAATAACTACTATTTTATTTAAACTCAAAACATTATTACTCAACAGTGTTTTCTCTTTAAAAATGGACTTATAAAAGGTTGTATTAGAGCTCATATTTTTTAGTTCAACAGTGACCAAATTTTGCTTCTATGTGTACCATCAAAAAGTCAATAACTTTCTCATTTCTGGTATCTCAGGTTCATTGCTCATTAGCAAACTAACTCTTAAGACATTCTCTACCTCAGGGTATAGTGCCATGCTCAAGCAATGGTCTTCATCTAAAGTAAATGATTTCAAACTCTACAGCACTGCTTCCAACCTTCCCTGGGTAATTGGTAGCCACAAAGGCATCTAAACTAATCAAATACAAATGCCAAAACTTTATGCTGTCTTACTTGTCTTTTCCTGATAATTTCTAAGCTAAATTAATTGGTTTATATTTGTTGATAAAAATACTATTTCCAAAACAGATAACATGTTCTGCCTGTACTTATACTATTAGATACTTAAAGAATAAGATGTACCTACCTTCTAAAAAGTTGTTTCCCTGTATTTCTCTCACTTTATTTGTTTACATAGTTCAAGTTTAATTCTCTATAATAAGGTAGTAAATTTATTTATAATTCCATACCCCATATTATATGATACTATGATAGTGCCCTACCTCACATTATGATAAAAGAAAAGTTAAAGGCTTCTGGCCCAAAGTTATGGCTTGTGCTATAATAAAATGTCATGTTGATTATGTCCCATACTACATAGTGTATTGCACTGACACTGTAGAATTGTACTGTTTCAAGGCCATAGTTTTTATTACAGCTTCTGGCCTGTACTAAAATTGTCATGTGTTTCTTGTTAAGTCCATAATACAATTACAGATATCTCTCCACTTATTAACCATTTTTTCAGGCTTTGAAAGAGATTCAGTTGGATTTATGCTGATATAAAAGTAGATTGATTCTCCACTCTGACTCTGGTGCCAGTTCTGTAAGCCTTAGATTCTCATATTAATATCCAGGTTAACAAGACCAAGATATTTTGACTAGTTTTGTCTATTTATTTAAACTTTATCTAAGTGTGACATAAAAATCAAAACTACAAAATTAATATAAACAACTTTCTGGACCTCTACAGTTTCACTAATTGACCTCACAGGGTACTATAATAGATTAACACCATCTATCTGGGCCCCTTTTGATTGTTCTTCAAGGCTTAAAAGTCAATAAGAGTAAAGACCATAGCCCATTTTTTTCCCACCATCCACTTCAGCTTGAAAAAGTCAGACTCAAACTCATTGCCTATCTTCCAAAAACTTGGACTCTCTCTCTCTCTTTTAAAAGGCAGACATTAGGCTTGAAGATCATTAAAACATAGGCCCAATTTCCTTTTTTTTAAAATAACATTAAAAGGCTTATAAAAAGTTGTTTAATTTCAGATTGAGATAACTAAATTATATCCAAATATCAAGCTTGTATGTTCTCCACCTGATAAAACCTTCATTTTGTTTCACAAGTCACCTGTGTACAACAAAATATTTCTTTAATATTCTACTCTTATATGTTTCCTATTGGTAAGACTTGTGTTTGCTATAAACTTCTAATACATAAAACTCGGCCTAATTAAATAAAATATATTTCATTGTCTTATATAATCAATGTAATTATATAAAACATAATTTCACTTTTTTGATAACTTAAACAACTGTTAATAACAAATTTTCAAGACTAATCAAACTTTTAGCTATTTCAGCCTAACCTACTTTCACTAGTTCTTCTAAAGCTAGGACCATTTTGATCTTTGGAAAAGATAAGTAAAGACTATGAGCCTTCTGTATTAAAGACTTACAAAACACCCTTTAAACCTAAACCTCAAAATTAGTTAACTTCTCAATCTATATCATATTTAAATTTAAAATAGCTTAAGATATTTCAAATATTGCTTCAATACTAGTTTCTTATACTTCCTACCTTGTATAAACCAAATCTTTATATTTCCAAAACTTCCAATTAACTTCCCATCCATGGTAACAATTCCTTCTTCCTTACCTATCACCTATATTATTATTATTATTATTTTCAACCTTAAGTATAATCTTCATGTCACCTGTAAATGTCATGTCACATGCAAGAAAACTCATACATGGATAATAACCAGATCATAATGGTTAATAGATTTGACATATTCTAGGAATTTCTTTCCTAATTGTTCTGATAAGCATCACTCTCCTGAAGAGCTGCCTCCTTGCCTGTTCATAAAATCCACATGGTTTAAAAGCCTACTATGTACACGCACTACAAAATGAAGATTGGCAAATGAAAAACCAAAAGCTGAGACTCCCAAAAATCATACCAGTGTGACTAACATTTAACTGATGGACTACATTTTTTTGTGGAGAAATAAATGTTACCAATAATATTTTGGGCTACATTATCCTTTTTCTTTTCTTTTTTTTTTTTTCTTTTTTTTCTTTTTTTTTTTTTTTTTGGTTTTTTGAGGCAGGGTTTTGCTCTAGCTCAGGCTGACCTGGAATTTACTATGTAATCTCAGGGTGGCCTCTAACTCACAGTGATCCTCCTACCTTTGCCTCCCAAGTGCTGGGATTAAAGGCGTGCGCTAACACACCTGGCTACATTAGCCTTTTTAATAGCCAATAATATGATTTCTCTGCATGTGACCTGATATCTTTCTGTGACAAGTTAACATATATATTACTGTAAGTTAAGAAATCTCAAAGCTCTACTCCCTTCAAATCAAACCTCTCTTGTCTCTGACATGTATTTTATTCCCCTGATTATGATAAAACTCATCCTTTCTTTTGGTCCTTATATACTCAGATGTCTCACTGAATTCCTCCAAGAAAGAATACATGTCTTTACCTCACAGCAAGTCATGAAATTCTTCATGGTGCCTGGATATCAGGCCCTGGGCATCCAACCTCCACAGGACTGTGAAGGACATCCCTGAAAGATCTACAGCTCTCCTCAAGCAGGAAATAGTACAAGTATGATGTTGTCCCAGTTCATTCCTGTGAATCCCAGTTCTTTGATGCCCTGTTCATTCTCCAATTTTCCCCATATTTTTACCCTTCCAGAGTCTTGATTGAAGGGTTAATGACTTTCCCTGAAAATCAGAGGGAACTAAAGGGTTAATAACTGTCTCTAAGACTGAAAGGCCTTGAAGAAACATCAGAAGCATTCAGTCACAAACAATCCCGAAACTTCTCTTAACTCAGAAAGCCTTGATGGAATAGAAACCATCTGGGGTATCCTCCCTAGACACTTTTTGCTGGAAAAAACTTATTCTGAGCAAGTATACAAATAACTACAGATCCTTATCTATTTCCCTTGGACCTGTGCCTGGTCCAGTCTGTGTTTTTCTTGGTATTCTCCTTATAAGATTGAACTCCAGACTATCTCAATGTTTCAGCCTCCATCTCATGGGAAGATTGTAGCCCCATGTTGTGCTTCAATAAACAACCTCTGTCCATTAAGATCAAGTCCGGTGGTTTCCTTTGATTTTTTTCTTTCACTTTCCTTACAGAAATGAGCAAGGATTTTTTTTTTTTTGAAAAAGACCCTGCAAGCTTAGGAAACTAAATAGAAATATAGACACATGGGGGGGGGGGGAGGGCTGTAGAGATGACTTAGTCATTAAGGTGCTTGCCTGTGAAGTCTAAGGGCCCAGTTTTCATTCCCTAGTGCCCAGGTAAGCCAGATGCACAAGGTGATACATGCATCTGGAGTTCTTTAACAGTGGCTAGAGGCACTGTAACCCTCATTCTCTCTCCATCCACCTCTCTCTCTCTCTCTCAAATAAATAAATCAATAAAATTATACATATATAATCTAGGATTATATCCAACTAAATATCTTCTTTGTAGCAAAATAGACCATTATTAGAATGAGTGGAGACAAATTACAGAATGTAAAAAAATGTTTGCAAAATACTTGCAAAATATTTCTGACAAGGAGTTTGACAATCACCTCAAAACCAAAAAACAACCTTCTTTAAAATGGTCAAAAGGCCTACACTGACATTTCTAAAAAAATTTTTAAAAAGGGACATACAGATGGAAAACAGGCATATAAAGACAAGAAAATGCAAATTATGGAAATGTAAATCAAAACCACAATGAGGTTTTATTATTTCACACCAGTTAGTATGGTTATTTTCAAAAGGAATTATCATAGCAAGTGCTATTCAAGATGTGGAGAGAATGGAACACTTGCACATTGTTGGTGGGAATGTAAATAAAACTGCTATCAATGAAATCAGTATGGAGGGACCTCAAAAATTTAAAGTAGAATGATCCCATGAAACAACAACCCTACAACCGAGTATAAATGCAAGGAAATGAAATCAGTGAGATAATGAGAGAGTGATGAGGAGACTGCACTTCCAAGCTCATTTGAACATTGTTCATAATACTGACAACAGTGAAAAGATGGAAACAATTCAGGTGTCCATGAGCTAAATAACAGATGAGAAAACATGGTACATATATATACACAATGACAATGGAGTTCTGTCCATGCATGAAAGGACCAAATACTGTCATTATGTCAACATAGAACAAGAGATCACATGTTAAGTGATGTACACTTCCTATAGAGAAACAAGAACCACATTACCCTACTCTTAACGTGGAATCTAAAATATTGATCTTCTAAAACTGAGAGTACATTATATTACAAGATGCTAGTGAGAATAGGGAGTTTATCAATGGCTATTAAAGTATAGCCAGTTTATAAATAAGCTTTGAAGTACATAGTATGGTGACTGTACTCAAGCATGTATTACATGTCTCAGAAGAATCTTTGAGTGCTTTCACCATGAAGAAATGGTGAAGAGACAAATACGTCCATCTTGATTTAAATATTACACAATTATACACATGGTAAAACCTATGATAACCCATTAATGTGAGTCATTTTTATGTTTTTTAATTTATCATTTGAAAAGCAATCTTTTTTTAAGGGATGAAAAGCTAAGGTGAATTTTGTTTACTTGAAATTGGTCGATTTGAGAAGCGGCAGTTTTTTTAGTGTTTATATAATTAAGAAATATGATCACAATCCTGGGTAAGGCCTAAGGTTGCAATGTCTTCTATGCCATTGCTTTTGTGATGGCATATTCTCCTGACAAATACACCTTCAGGAATCTTTCAGAGAAATTGTTTTCAGATCACTGCAAAACCTTCAGAAGCTAGGAGGCACCTAATATTTTCAATGACTTCCTGAGTTGTTTTTCTTTTGGAAAAAAAAAAGGACTACTGAATATATTATTGTTGAACCAGTATATAACTAGAATCACTGGTAGTAATAGTGCTAATTACAATACAAAATTCAATAACATCTTTTATTCTGACATTCATTGTATATATATATTTTATCCTCTGCCACTGGAAACTCTGGGTTGCTGGGGTTCTTTTTATTTTATGTTTTTTAAAATCTAACCCAGGATGACCTAGAATTCACTATATAGTCTCAAGGTAGCCTCAGACTCACAGCGATCCTCCTACCTCTGTCTTTCATACTGGAATTAGAGGTGTGCACCACCAGGCCTGGCTAGGTGGTATGGCATTTTTCGTTTAGTAGGGGCTAGTTTTGCTTTGGTGAGAACATTACAATCATAGATTATTAGCCTCTATAGACTCCATTAAGGCTTGCTATCCATGGATTTTGTCTGAGAATCTCTACTTTATAGGTGATATACTTAAATAGCTTCTTTAAAGAAACTCTAAAACTCTAATATCCATATACAGGATGAAACATATATGATATTTATCCTTCCATGTCTGGTTTATTTTGCTTAGCATGATTATCTCCTATTCCATCCATTTTTTTCTACAAAAACACATATGTTGTTCTTCCTAATGGCTGAATATTACTCATAAACATTCACATTTTTCTATCTTCTATATCTACTTATCCATTAATAGATATGTGGTTCAACTCCATAACTTGGCTATTACAAATAGTCCTCCAGGACACATAGATGTGAGGCATCTCTGTGGTGGGCTACCTCTGTGTCTCTCAGGTGTGGACCTAGGAGTGGCATAACTGGGTCATATGGTACTATTTTTAGTTTTTTGAGGACCCTCCATACTTATTTTTCTTCTAGCTAAACTAATCTACAATCTAGTGACAGGGAAAGGATCCTTTCCCCAATATACTTCCCAGCATTTGTTGTTGTTTTTTTTACTAATAGCCAAAAATGATATTTCAGATATTTCTCATGATTGTAAATTCTCTTTCCACAGCCATTCTCTTTCCTTGTGGCTCTGTTACTTAATCTCTAGGGATCTCTTGAAAAGTTTTCGAATTATTCTGTGTCTCAGTGCTGTTTTCTAAACTAAAGATAAACAAACAAACAAACAAATAAATAAATAATAGAAGAACACCTAACCTCTGTGGGCTGTTCTGAAGGTCAATTGATACCATTTTCAGAACACTGTATTATATCAAGCGTTGCTTTTTAAGAGGTAAGTTAACTTTGTTTTGTCAAGTATATTTTAATTTGTTGGAAAACACTAATTTTATCTATAATTCTTTGTATTTTGAGGGGACCTTATACATGTCAGCAAGGAAATATGGTGCATTTCCATTTCCAGGCAGAGAAGACTAAAGTGGGAGAGACTGTGGCTCTCAAGCCACACAGCGGACAGCAGGATGTGGACATGTTTCTAACTCTGTTCCTTCTGCCTTTGTTAATTTATCTGAGATCAATGTTTTTTAATAGTGAAATAGCAATAACATTGATAGTTATAATCAAAATGCACTCAAAGTATGTGCAATCTTTTAGTTTGTACAAGCAATTCTTCTTTTCACACTTACACATAAACAGTAGGTCATATGTGTCATGTCCCAAACCAGACATTTTCCTTCTCTTTGTTCCTAGGCATTTCTCTCATCCTATGAAATTTGCTCCAGTGCTGTGTTTTCTTGATCTAATATAAGATGCAAGTGGGAATATTCAGTCAAAACAACTTTAATGGACTACAAACACAGTGAAGGGGTCAGGAACAGGCCCAAAAAAGGGACTGAAAAAGATGTACCACTATGTGCCTGGTACAGCAGAACTAGAATTAAACATCTGATACACTCTCATTCAATCATCTCTCATTCTCTCACCCCAACCCAGGTGTGACTACCACTTCCTGAGCCCAGACCAATCAGTCTCTCTCAGGCTCACATGAGCCTTAGGGTATAGCCCAACATAATAGGATTGTAAATAGATCTTTACCAGGTGGGCAAGGCCTCTTTAGCTTTTCGTCTTTCCTGAACTTTCAGATCCTTACTCAGTTAAGCCCTTCTCATTTTGACCCACTGGGCTTAGATGGGAGGGGACAACCTTACCCTTTACTTCCATACAGGCTTCCTACCCCCTCCTGCCTTCCACAAGGCAGAAGCTCTCTGTACTACTTTTCTCCTCTTTCCTTCTGTTAATCTAATAATGTCTTTCTAAGTATTACCCTCTGGTCCATGGATTTAATTCTTTAAATTCATATGACAAGGACCCAGGGATACCCTAAATTTATTGCTTCATTGGCATTGGCAAGGAGCCCCAAAACTCCCATAACAACACTATCATCTCATTTCAGTCATGTTTGTTGGAACAGTTAATTGGACCTTTGCAGACACCAGCTGAATGCATTGGTTTATGCAAACAGTGGATCTAATTTTCTTCAAAAACATCTCTCGGCAGAAGCAGTTGGAGGAGATAGGAAGGAGAAAATTCTGGGCACAACTTCAAAAGATCAATTTGGCTTCAATTTTCTGCTCTCGCTAGATAGACATGGAAAAATATCATTACCTTATTAAATGAAAACTCTATTTGTACATACCTAATTCTCAAATTGGAAGAGCAAATGCAATACAGGAAATAATAAACTTTACACTGTGGTGAACTTAGTCCAAACCAGCAAGAACCGACTTTCCTTCTTCCTCTTCCTCTCCCCAAATCCTTCATATTACTGCTCTGAGGCTAAGCAATTAATTCAGAAGTAAGGATTCTTTTTCCTTGTTGTGTGGTGGGGGAAATATAAAAACAAAGTTGTAATTATACTTCTTTAGATTTCACTGACTTTGAACTTGTACAATTTATGTTATTTACCTGATCCATTTTTGCAAGTCACAAGGCCTTTTTAAGTATTCCTTTGTTTTCATCTACAAGCACGGAAAAGTTGCATAAAGGTTATATGAGAATATGCTTCCCACATAGATTATTCTACATATAAGTATAAAATTAGTGCATTGAATTCAAGAAAATGTATAAATTGAAGATAGAAATTTGCTGTCCCCCCCCCCCCCGTTTTACAAAAAAAGTGCATTTTCAGTCATTCTGGGAGCATCTATTTACATCCTCACAATGAAAAGGCAATGTAAAATCTTCAGGATGAGTTCACCTAGAGAGATGCTCTCTGCAAAATATTCCCACAACATCTAATCAGATTCTTTTGTAATGCCTTTTCAATACACTTCATAATTTTTTCACTCCTCACAAATGATCGTTATTCAGTTAATGCAAATTTCTGGGTCCCACTTCTTATTATTTTTCCACACCTTAGTTGACAAGTCTTAGGTTTGCAAAGCTATGCTGAATCACAAACTTCTATTGTCTTATTGAAAGAATGCTCCTTTCTGGAAATCTCCTGAACTTCTTTTCACTTTGACCTTTAAGCAGAGGAAAACAAAGGTGAGATAATTATGTTCTCTCTCTCAGCTCATTATCTGTACCACATGATCTGGGGTAACAGAGTTCTGCCACAAAGTTTATAAGCATTTGAGAGGTTACCTTCACATATCATCTGATGTCTTGAGAGTCTCTTTCATTAGCATATTATTCTGCACATGTCTCAGGAAAGAATTAGCAAATCTGCCACTCATTTGACTGGCTTGCTTTGGGACTGTTGGTATGCTTTGTGTAAGTAATGCTAAATCCCAGTCTTCTCAGATGAACTCTAATATGATTAGTAAGACTATATGCATAGGATAGAAGAAAGGATCATCTTCAGTTATGAGTGCAGTGAGCCATAATTGTTGTAACTTAAGGAGATTAAATATGCAAGAGGAGATGAGCTATACATAAAATACTAAATAAAAATAGCTGACCACATTGTTAGGGGAGGAAAGAAATAGATTACTAAATATATGATACTTGGAGATGCCTTCTTGGAGGAAGATTCATATTTTAGGGTCATTGGGAAGTAAATAGTATGTATTGTTGGAGGAAAGCTGTATGCAGCATACTGGGGTTTGATAGTTGAGGCTACAAGAACAATTTTTTTCATTTATTTGTTTGAGAAAGGGAGAAGGAGAGAGAAAGAGGCAGATAGACAATGGGCATTTCAGGGTCTACAGCCGCTGCAAACGAATTCCAGACACATGCGCCCCTTTCTGCACCTGACTAACATGGGTCCTGGGGAGTTGAACCTGGGTCCTTTGGCTTTGTAGGCAAACACCTTAACTGCTAAGCCATCTCTTCATCCAATGCCATAAGAACAAATTTTGATGTTTTTGGCTGACTTTATAAAGTGTCACTTTTTTTTTGTTGTTGTTTTTTCGAGGTAGGGTTTCACTCTAGCTCAGGCTGACCTGGAATTCACTATGTAGTCTCAGGGTGGCCTCGAACTCATGGCGATCCTCTTATTTCTGCCTCCCAAGGGCTGGGATTAAAGGGGTGTGGCACCATGCCCAGCTAGAATGCCACTTTTTAATGTGTTTTTAAGGAGGTATATTCAATTATGTGTAATTACTTGTAATCATCTCTGCATATAATTTTAAGAGTCGTTTCTTACTGGAGCTGTCAGAAGAAAAGGCATTTCTGTTATTCAGGTAGGTGACTTCACACTCCTGGGTGATTGCTTCATATATGTGGTCTCAAAATAATTTATATTTTTTCATATGATGCTGCTTCCAATTTGCCATAAGTGATTGGTCCAAAAATGGAAAATATCAGTCTGCCCCATACTGCACGAGTCACTCTCTGCCCAGTAATGTGGGCTTGGACTTGATAACATTCAATCTTAAACGTGGCATCATTTGCCCTTGACCCTACAGAGCAAGCTGCTATCATAAAGAAATGAAGAGAGAACGGAGGACCATTTTGCTAGAAACAAAGTTTCTGTAATCTATTCATCTTACCCTGGGTCTCAGGGTATATCCTTGCATTCTTTAGCAAATTTTGTTTTTTTTGGAGGGGGTGCTTAAGGAATGTAAAGTGTTTTATTATTACTCTCAGTCAAAATCCTTCTGCGGCCTGTAACAAATTCACATCTTGTTAGAAGCTGGACTGTGAGGTCTATAGACTCACAGCACACATGCTACCTTCTTGCAAATTAGGAAAAAGATTCTTTTAGTCCAACTTAGGCTTAATGAGTTGAGGAATTTTTTGAATGGTATGAGGATAGATTTCAGCCCCTCCTGCCCCAGAACTACCAACCCTTCAACAATAAGTCCGCAGAGGCTCTGCGTTGTCAGCCTTTTCTAGATCTCACATTGGCTTAGAATTCCATCTCTGCTTTCCAACTCTATATTGTGGCTTTGTACTTATACAAAGCACCTAGGAAATGCATAAAGATAATTTACTTTCTAGCCAAGATTTTGTATATTCAGGATATGGTTTCTAGTCAGTTGTACTCATAATGGTCTTTGTAAGGACCCACATATGTGAGAATTCTCAAGAGGCATCAAAGTCCATGAGTAGGGATAAAAATATATAGGAATAAAATAACATGTCTCAAGAACTGCAACGGGCTAATTTGTAATTTGATTTGTTATTTGAAATCTTTGAGTCGGAAAAGTAAAGCTGATAATTTAATGATAAAGGTTTTGTGTAGTGGCACTAAACTGAAACATCAAAAAATGTTCCCAGTGCAAATTGGTACTTTCCCTGTATCATGGAAACAATTTAATCCATAAGGTAAACAGAATTCAACAAAGATAACTTAAGGAACAGATCATCATTGTTTGTGATCAGGGAAACACAAATTTAAGTCACAATGAAATACTACTACCTGACTCTGGCTCAAGCTGACTTGGAATTCACTCTGTAGGCAACAGGGTGGCCTCAAATGCAGAGATCTTCCTATGTTAGCCTACCCATGCTGGGATCGAGGGCATGCACCATCACTACTGACTTATATTTTAAAAAATGGGGCTAAAGAGGTGACTTAGTGGTTAAGGCACTTGACTGTGAAGCATGGAGACCGAGGTTTGATTCCCAAGTACCCACATAAGCCAGATGCACAGGACGGCACAAGTGTCTGGAAGTGGCTAGAGGCCCTGGCACTCCCAATCTCTCTCTCTCTCTATCTGCATCTCTCTCTCTCTCTCTCTCTCTCTCTCTCTCAAGGAGATAAAAACTATTTAAAAAATTTATGGGCTATAAAGATGGCTTTGCAGTTGGGGTCCTTGCCTGAGAAGTCTAAGGACCCAGGTTCCATTCTAGGCAGTTGTTGGTAGATCACTGTGAGTTCAAGGCCAGCCTAAGATTACATAGTGAATTCCAGGTCAGCCTGGGCTAGAGTGAGACCCTACCTTAAAAAAGAAGAAGAAGAAATACTATCCTTCTTTTTTTCTAGTTTTACCCTTCTATTTACTTCCACTTCTACATCCTCAGTCCTCCTCTTCCTCCTTCTTCTACTTCCTTCTATCTCTCCTTCCCTTCCTCCTTCCCTCCCTTCCTCCCTATGTCACTTGCTCCCTCTGTCTTTCTTTTATAATTTAGAAGTCTGATTGCATCTGGAGATGATTATGATATGTATGGAATTGTCGGAAGCACAAAATGGTACTTTTTTGTCTCAGAAAACAAGTTGTAAGTTTGTAATAAACTTTTATATAGATTGACACTATGGATTGCTTATTGCAGTCCTAGGTACTTCTCTAATAAATGTAAACATATAGCTATAAATATATCTGTGTGCACATGCTTAGAATAGCTCTTTCCATTATAGCTCAGTATTGGAAAGACCTTGTGCCGACTGGTAAGTGGATGAACAAATTTTCATATATCCATGCAATGTAATACTATATGCAAAACCTTGGATGAGTCCTAGAAAAGCCAAAGGTTCAAAAGGTTCAAAATCAGACACAAACAACTTCAGATTCTGTTGAGATGAAAGCAACTGAAAATGTATCTCAGATGGAAATTGGTATGTGGTAAATTCAGTGATCTCAGAAGAGAACTTTGGGGAACAAAGAAAATTTTATGTCATTATTATGGTGGAGATTCACAACTATGCACATTTTCCCAAACTCATCAGAGTGTGCATTCAAAATGGATGATTTTATTGGACATAAAGTCCATGTCAAAAAAGCCAATTAATAAAAACATTCTTTTTACTTTCAAAGACAAAGTAATATGCAGTAAAAATAAAAGTACCAGGCGAAAATCTATTTTATGGCCAAATAAAATGTCAGTCACTCTGCGAGTGTGGGATCTTACCATTTTCCAGAGCGGGAGGTGGGAGGTGATATTAGTGAGGAAGGACTGGGGCTGCACAGTGGTGACGTACACTCCAGACAGCTCACTCACGTACGTCTTATTCGGACTCAAATTAGATGCTAGGAGCAAAGCTCAATTTCTACCAATAAATTCTTTGTTTCTCATTATGGCATTGTTGTGCTGATAATAAAACAAAAAATCATTGCTGAGAATTGAGTTAAGACTGGCCATGCAAGACCTGAAAGTGAAGATAGACCGGGTGTGAATGTTGTGTCACATCTGGTATTTGAATAGTGAGGGGCCTGACGTTATCATCAGCACCAGGACCACAGTCAAAGCACACTGAATGAAAGCTGTGTTAGAACATTTGCCTTTGAATGCCTGATGTAGGTTTGTTGGAGAGAATGTTTTAAACTCTTTACATTTATTTCAAAATAGCCTTATGAATGAGATAACTGTTATCTTCTTTCCATAGATTGGGGAATAAAGGTTCAGAGAAGTTTGAAAAGTTGATTATCTTTATCATTTTGCAAACATAAGTCCAATCTTAAATATTTTTCTAAGGACCTTGGCATCTGTATGGTAGCATGCTAGATAAAAATAGAATAAATATAAAGGTAGGATGAGAAATATACATTTATGTCTGTGTCTAAGTTCTTCAGTCTGAATTTGTTTCTTATCTTCTGCTTTGAATATGCCTTGTCATTTATTCTTATCATTTTTTTCCTATGTGGAAATTTATTCATGTACCTGCCCTTCTACAAATAGACATGTTGGCCATAACTAAATATAAAATAAATCCCAAAACAAAGCAACAACAACAACAAAAAAATTAAGAAGTCTTTTGACCCTTCAAAATTTTTAGGAAAATAAAAACAAGAGTAGTTTTTGGAGAAAATATTTATTCTTTTGAAGACAGAATATTTATACTTGATTTAACTTGCTTGAGTCATAGTTTTCTGAATCTACATTTGTTGAAGCTGTTAACAATACAGAACCAGTACTGTGCATGGTTGGACTATAAGTCACTTGAAGCAGACACTGTCATACTTTCCTACAACTCCATGGTCTTATCATTGTTATTTGAGATTTTTGGAGTTAGAACTCTCACCATCTGCATCTCCACTTGATGTTAGCAAAGAAAATGTTAGTGATCAAGTGACTCTTAGCTCCCTTGTCCCTAGAGGGGGATCACCTTGTACGTGTATGTGTGTGTGTGTGTAGTATATGTGCTGTGAAATGCGTGTGCATGTATGGCATATGCACCTGTGTGTGCAGATGCAATCTCCCCATGAACTCACGTGCAGAGGCAGAGAACTTTGCTATCCCTCTTTACCACTCATCCATGTGTTTTCTTGAGACAGTTTTTTTATTGATATCACAGGGTGCACTTCTCATGACTCCCGATAATTATCTGTTTCTGCTCCCCACAGACCTGGGCTTTAGAGATATGCCTGGATATTATGTGGGTGCTGGGAAATCAAACCCTGCAGAAGCTCTTTCTTAGGCTCCAGAGCTGTTCTGTGGTGTGTATGCACAGGGAGAACTTCTTTCAGAAGTTACCCTTTACCAATCTTCTCTTCCCTGTCTCATTTTATTTAAACTCCTTGTCATCTGTTTTTATACCATCACTTCCCAAACAATACTTAGACTTTTCAGGATTAGTTTATGAGGAAAACCAAGCTTAGAGAGCACTTTAGTTGAGCCTGAAGTGAAGGAGTTGGACCGGGCAAGAAAAAGCAGCTACCTCTGTAGGGATGTTGAGTTCTTTAGGTGGTTTTGGGCTATGAGGAGACTTAAAGTGGTTTTTTAAAATACATCTCATTTTTATATTATTATTTTTTATTTATTTGAGAGAGAGAGGGGTGAGAGAGAGAAAAAGGGAGGGGAAGAAGAAGAAGAAGAAGAAGAAGAAGAAGAGAGAGAGAGAGAGAGAGAGAATGGGCACACTAGGGCCTCTAGCTGCTGTAAATGAACACGGGATGCTTGTGCCACTTTGTGCATCTGGCTTATGTGGGTCCTGGGTAATTGAATGTAAGTCCTTTGGCTTTGCAGGCAAACACCTTTACTGGTAAGCTATCTTTCCAGCCCTAAAGTGGTTTTGAAAATGCCTTAGAAGTGGGGTGAGGAGAGGAAAGGAGGGAGGGGGAAGATATTTAACCAAAAATAAAGATATATAAGCCTTATGGAAGCTTATTTAATTGTCAGCTAATTAAAAATGTGTCAGTTTAAACAGAAAGAAAGAGAGAGAGAGAGAGAGAGAGAGAGTGTGTGTGTGTTTGGCCAGAAGTACCCAGTTTGATATTAAAAGCCATAGGTTGTTACAGAAAATTTCAGTGCCAGGGCTGGGATACTTCCCAGTGAGTTGTTGGTCAGAGACACTCATGAGATCTCTCAAACAATACAAGCTCTGGCTAAGGCTCTTGGTCGCTCACCACAATTAGGTGGTTATGCCTTGTTGCTTCGGTTGCAGGACTGTCAGCAATCAAGTTAGAACTGAGCTGGTCGTTTTCTTCCTGCTGACTAGCTGTAATAGTGCTGGAAAGGGTAATGCAGCCTTCTGGGGAAAAAAGTCGTCTGAGGTCTTAACTATCAATGGATTCTGCAAGCTACAAATGTGGTCACTCAGCCCATAGTGCAATGGTAGCATGTACATTATGGTGGTTACAGCTACTTTCAGATTGGATTTACCCTTGCTCCATGGGAGGAAATTCATGCCTAATACTGAAAATCTACAAAAAGCTATGGCTGGGGGTAAGCTATAGCTGTTATGTGGCTGTGTGGGTATATTATGCACACCAAATTGCCCTCTGACGATCTATGTTTGTGTCCATATATTAGTGCTGCTCTCACTTTTGGTTATCGTAAGAGAGAATTAGCCAGATAGCTTTATATTCAGAGAGTCAGCTAGGGTGGAGCCCAAAGAGAATTCAGCATGTGATTCACTCTAGTATCATTTTTTATTGACAGATACCCCTACTCAGGTGTGCTGAGCTCTTCCTGAGCCTGCCCCTTGAGTGAAGACCAATCAGGTCTTTCAGAACTCACCTGAGCCTGAGGGTGAAGCTCACCCCAATAAGCTATAAGAGGAGCTTACTGAGTGGGAAAGGCCTTCTTCTTGGCTGTTCATCTCTGCTGATGCTTGGACCTCCAGGTCTGTGCTCAGGTAAGCCTTCCCCTAGCTCAGGGAAAGAGGACCTAACATCTTAGCTATATTTTCTTAATGTGAAAGCTAAAGTCTTACATTCTTCTGTTCCACTTCCCGTGTGTGTGTGTGTGTGTGTGTGTGTGTGTGTGTGTTCCTTTAAGCTCTGGCTCTTTTTAACTTTCCCTGGAGAACCCCTTTCTCATTTCTCTCCCCTTTCACGCTTAGCATCCTGCATGGGCTCCAAGGCCTTGCTCCATGTGGGGGCATATTCCCATTCCAGACCCTTTCCTGGATTTATAAACTCCCCAGAATAAATGCAATGACTTATGGTGCATCCTTCTCAGTTTTATTTATTCCAATTCTGTGTTAGAAAAATAGAAAAAAAGCTAAGGGTTTGGAGTTCATAAACTTTTCCTGAACTCTAAAATCTCCATTTCAGGAGATGTTTCTCTTTCCAGGTGGTGGTGACTATAAGAGAGTGAGTGTTATGAGAAGTGACAGTGGACTCTTCTGTTATGCCCAGATCACAGAGTCCCCAAAGACCACCAAGAGAGTCTGACATGTATGCAACAGCAAAGAGCTTTGTTTCGGGATTAAGCTCGGACTCTTGACTTCACCAAGGCAGTGGATCCGTACAAGAGCCCTGAGCAGCCTGGCGGAAGGGGGGAGGAGCAGGTATTTTATAGGGATTTGAACAAAGAAGTAGGGAGAAGTAGGGGAACGGTTACACGATTGGTTGATTTAAGCAGTAACTGCACTTGTATTTTTCTGATAGGCTTAGGATGCTGGTGGGCAAAGCTGGTGGGCAGGGGGCTAGGGGGATTCCAAGTAGATTAGGTAACCTTTATTGTAATTGGCTATGTGTATTTGAGGAACTTTAAACAAACTTATTTTAAGCAAACTTTATCTATGACCACAGGAAAGCATGGTGCAGACAGTCTATTCCCCCTTATCAGGAAATTGACCTTGCCTGGAAGTAGAAACTTAGGCCTATTGATGATTCTGAGGCTTATTATGGCTTCCTGAGTCCTTCAGTTCAACACTAAGTGAGATATCTCTATCACACCCTCCAAAAACTCAAGGACTATAGCAGAAGAGGTGACTGAAAGAATGTAACAGCCGAAAGATAAGGAGGAATGCTTAGGAACACTGTCTTCCAGGCACACAGTGGTCATTGTATTCATGAGCTCATGTGGCTGCCCTTATCTACAGGAGATCCGCATAATATTGGGCCCATCAGCAGGCTGTCATGGATTATGGAGGAGGGGAAACAAAGTACACCAAAATATAAGAGGAAGAGTCAGGCATGATGACCAATGTCTTTAATCACAGCACCCAGGAGGCAGAAGTAGGAGGCTCTCCATGAGTTTGAGGCTAGCCTCAGACTACATAGTGAATTCCAGGTCAGTCTGGGTTGGAGTGAGACCCTACCTTGAAAAAACAAAATCAACAAAAATAACAGAAGATGGAATAGAAGGAGAAAAGAGGGCATGGGGGTTGGGGGACAAGGAGGGTGGTGGGAGGTGATTATGTATATTTTTAAAATAATGTTTTATACCAAAAAAAAAAGACTTAGAAAAACTCCATAGTGGAGACCATGTTCCTTCTCTAGTTACTTCAATACAGCAAGCTTTTCTTCCTGAGTAGAAACAGATAGTTTTATTTGAGGAAATTACAAAATTGAACTAAATTGACCTAAAAGAACTCTATTGTGTTGATTTGAAAAAGTACAATTTTGGACAGGGAAACAATGTCAGGTGTCATCGTTGTTGTTCCTACTGCTGGCAGGTGAAAGCACCCTGTTTCTGTCCCTTATTTCCTGCACACATGCCACGTCAGGAGCAAGCAGTCCTCTCATGATTTAAGTAGGTATATTCTCTCTCTCTCTCTCTCTCTATGTCTGTCTCTATCTCTTTCTCTGACACACACACACACACACACACACATTCCAGTTTCTCCCGTGAGTGTGGTTTGAACATGAGGATAGTATGAACTCATACATATGGTATTTGTCACTCACACTGATTGTGTTTGCATTTGGACACTGACTTCTTTATTAAAATATTATTTCTTTATTTAATTATTTATTTGAGAGAGAGAGAGAGAGAGAGAGAAAGAGAGAGAGATACAGAGAGTGAGTATGGGTGTGACAGGGCATTCTGCCAAGGCAAGTGAACTCCAGTTGCATTTTCTACTTTATGCCTCTGGCTTTACATGGGTACTGTGGAATTGAAACCTGGCCATCAGGTTTTGCAAGGAAGTGCCTTTAACTGCCAAGCCACCTCTCCAACCTCAATACTGATTTGTTTTTCAATCAGTTAAGCTACTTAAATTCTCACAACTTCAGTTTACTCATATACAAAAAGGAATGCTAGTGAACAACTTGTATTACCTTTCAGAAGTATTAAATGAAACAATAAACAAATACCACAAATTTATTTGGCACCTGATAAAGGCCAACCACTGCAATGTTGTTTTCCTCCTAGCAGTACCCCCTACGACTCCTCTCCTTTCTTGTATCACCTAGACATGTGCTTCCATTAGTCATGGGAGCCAAGTCCAAAGTATTTTCAGGCTGTGTAATGAGCACTTTTATTTTTAATGAGATTGACTGTTGACAGAGTATTTCATTGACTTTTATCCAAGGTCTACAGATTGAGTTTTTTTTTTTTTTTTTTTTTTTAGATAATGTATGCTTTAGTTTGTTCTGGGATTTATTCTATAGTTGAACACATTTCCTTCTAAACTAGAAAATACTATTAAAATGAGAGGTGGTAGGAGAAATGGAAGTTTAAAGTTGAGAGTAGAATGGTGGTTACCTGAGGCTAGGTAGAGTGGGGTTGGAAGTTTTGGAAAGAGACTGATCAATTGGTACTAAGTTGCACTTACATCAGAGTGAATGTTCTGGTGAGCTACTGTACACTAAGGTGATGATAGCTAATGACATTTTACTACATACTTTAGTGAATGTATGTATGGAAACATCAAATAGTACTTTATTCATATGTACAGTTTGTGTATATTTTATATATGTATGTGTGTGTGGTATGCATGTGTATGCATGTTTAAATGCATGTTGGAATACATTGTGGTGGTGTTATTTTTGTGACATAATTATTTCAAGTTTGATTCACTATCTTTCAAACTATTTTGTTTTTCTTTATGGCTAAACAAAATTCCATTGTGTGTATAGTTGATGGGTATCTAGCACTTTTCCATATCTTAACAATTGTGAGAAATGAGGCAATACACGTGGATATGCAAGTATTCTGTGGTAGGTTGACTTGGAGTCCTTTGGGTATATACCCAGGTGTGGTATAGGTGCATCATATGTATATATGTTTTAATTTTAACTGTTGAGAAACCCTTACGTTGACTTCCATAGTGTCTACATTTGTTTTCATTCCCTACAATAGTAAATATGATTTCTCTTTCTTGACGTTTGTGGTGGTTTGAATTAGTTGCCCCTCATAAATTCATGTGCTCTGAATGCTAGGTCCCTAGCTGGTGGCAATTTGGGAAGTGAAGCCTGGCAGGAGGAGGTGGGGTGTTGGGGGTGGGCTTATGAGTATTAAGCCAGCTTCCCTTGGCAGCATTCAGCTCAGTCTCCTGCTGCAGTATTTCACCGGCTGTGGCAGAGGTGGTGTCCAGTCTCTGCTCATGCCATGTTTGTCCTGTCATGGAAATTACTTTGAGATAGTAAGCCAAAATAAGCCACTCCCCTCCCATCAGCTGCTTTTGGTCAGAGAAAGTAACTGCAACTACATCTTTGTCAGAATTTGTCATCCTTTGCTTATAGTTATAACCATTGTGACCTTGTCAGATGGGATCTCAAAGTAGTTTTAATTTGATGGCCCTGATTGATCAAGATAGTGCCTACTTTTGTAGTATTCATTAGCTATCTGTATGTCTTCTTTTTAGAGTTATTTACTCACTTCATTAGCCTACTTACTTATTGAAAAAATGGTGTTTATGTTTTTGCAGTTCCTTATATATGGGAGATAGGAATTCCCTATCTGAAGTATTGCTAGTACATTTTTATCCCACCCAATAGGATGGCTTGTCACACTGTTGATAGCTTTCCTTTGCCATGCAGAAGATTGAAATTTCATATATGCTATTTATCAATTATTAGAGTTATTTCTTGTGCCATTGGAGTATTTTTCAGAATGTTCTTGCCTATACCCATATATTGAAGTGGTTTCCTATATCAAAACAGGATCATGGAAGGACTTTTCATCATCTACTATGTTCCTTATTTTCTTTTTTACAGTTTTAAACTTTTAATCATAGAAGTTTTATATCTGCTTGATTAGGTTTATTTCCAGGTACTTCATTTTTCTGGAGCTATGTGAATGAGATACTTTTTCTCAGAGAGTTTATTATTGTTATATATTAAAGCTATTGACTGTTTTTGTATTGATTTTGCATCTTGCTAATTTGTTGAAAGTGTTAATTAGATCTAATTTTTATGTTGGTTTCCATAGGATCTTTTAGGTATAGAATCATGTCATCTGCAAATATGTATAATTTAACTTCTTTCTTTTATATTTGTATCCCTTTTATATCTTTCTTTCATCTTATTGCTTTAGGTCAGGCTTCGAGCTCTATATTGACTAAGAATGGCAAGAGTGCTCACCCTTGTTTTATTCTGGATTTTAGAGGAGTAGCTCATAGTCTTTACTTATGGAGTAGAATGTCTCCTTTAGGTCTGTCATACAAAACTTATATTGACATTCTTTGACATTTGGTGCCAATTTATCTGCTCTGGTTGCCATAAAAATATCCCAGAGACCTGGTACTGAAACAATGAGTATTTATCTCTCATAGTTCTAGAGGCTGGGAAGACTATGCTTAGAGGACAGTAAAGGGGACTTCATTCTGAGGCCTCTTCTTTTGGCTTATAGGCAGCAGCCATATCTCTGTATGTGCACACAACTTCCATGCATAAGTGCAAGAAAAGACACAGAAAGCTCTCTAGTTTTTTTTTTTTTAATATCACTAATTTGTACTCCATGTTCATGACTACATTTCATCCTAATTGCCTCCTAAAGATCCTAACCTCAAAATACATTACCTTTGGTGTTAGATCTCTAACTTATGCATGTCAGGGTCATACCTGTTCAGTCTGTAACCATTTGCCTGAGAAGCCTTTGTGAGTGACTAATGGAGCCCAGTACTTGAGCTTTACCCTGGGACTAAAAGCTTACATAAAGTGGAGATTAGAAGGAGTGCTAGTGGGATTTGTGTCATTAAAACAGTGACAGAGGAATTGGGGAGAGGTGCAAGAGTGCTGCTTTCATAGTAAGCCTGGAAATCACTGCCAAGTTGAAGGACAAAGATGTTGAGGATACTTAACACATACCAGAGCAGAAATCCAGAGGCTCTTAAGAGCTCATCACTGAAGTCGACTGAAAACACACCCACCAAGGCTAGGGAAATTTTGTGGAAGATTGGGCGGAAAGACTGTAAGAGCCACAGGCTGGGACATCAAGCCCAAAGGCATTGCCTCTCCCCAATAACTGACTGCTGCTCTCAGAACATATTACCCCACAACCCCATGGGAAACAACAGCAACCCCACTGAGGAGGAGGGCCTCCTGCAGAATGGGGGCCGAGAGGAGGGATTAGATGCTACCAACACATGATGTATCCATACAAAGTATGTTCCAAACAAAAAACAGAAGAAAAAATAAAATAAATAAAAACAATGGAAAAAAGAGAAAAAAGTAGCAGAGTACCAATAAAACAGTATTCCTACACTCATTGCTTTTTTTTTTTTTTTTTTTTTTTTACTCCTTTATAAATTATATGCTCATTGTGGAGTACAGGATTCCAGAGAAATACCAGATTTCAATCAGAAAAGATTAATACCTCATTCTGCCTTTAAAAAACAGAGAACTTAACAAATCTTTGAAAACTTCATGATCTGATGGTGCACACAGCAGTTAGTGTAGTTTAGTTGTTTTGTGCTCAAAAGCCCCACTCTCACCTTCCCTGGAAACTCCTGAAGGCTCCCCACACTGAACACATTTCACTAAAACCATCAACTTTCTCAAAATGTTTTCTCCTGTACTTTTGTTTTGGAATATTACTTCCTCTTTGGCCATTAAGGCCAGAAACTTTTTTACCATATCACTCTTTCTCAACTGCTGCATCTAAATGTTCATCAAATCATATCAATTTTAGATTCAAAATTTCTTCCCTTCCTCATAGGACCGCTCTGTCCTCTTTTCCAGTGGATTACTTTCCATCCTCTATTACTTGCCATCTGGTATCTCCACATCTAGCCTTGCCCATGTCCATCCATCATTTATAATCATCATACTTTCACTTTAAATACATTTTAGAGACTGGGAAGATGCTTAGTGGTTAAGGTGCTTGCCTGCGAAGCCTAATGACCCATGCTTGAGTCTCCAGATCCTATATAAGCCAGATGCACAAAGGTGAGGCAAGCACAAGGTCACACATGCCCACTAGGTGGCGCAACCATCTGGAGTTCAATTACAGTGGCTGAGGCCCTGGCACACCACTTCTCTCTCTCTCTTTCTCTTAAAAAAAAAAAATATATATATATATATATATATATTTGATTTGTTTTATTGGGAAATAATCATTGCACATATTAATGTACAATTTAGGTTTTCAACTCTAGAAGAACCAAGTTCAAACCCCTATGTTGGCAGTCCCTTTCTCCTCTTGGCTTTCTATATTTGGCATCACTCTCACTGTGTAATTTTTATTTTATTAAGATTTTCAATCAATGCATCATATCTCATCAAACTCTATGTTGTACATGTGTTGCTCACTCTGTCTGTGTGCTTATTACTTTTTCTAGAAAGCTCATTGAGATTTTAAGATTAGAGTCAAATATTGCCTACTTCACCTCCCCCTAGAAATGCTTTTCCTTAACCACTGTCCTTTCCTTTTCTTCCTCATTCTTTCCACAGAAAATGAATTAATCAACCTTTAAATAATTGGTTTTTATTATATTGTGTTATTTTTATTTATTTATTTAAGAGTGATAGAGAGAGAAAGAGGGAGAGAAAGAGAGAGAGAGAGAGAGAGAGAGAAGGAGAGAGAGAATGGGCACGCCAGGGCCTCCACCACTGCAAATGAACTCCAGACGCATGCGCCCCCTTGTGCATCTGGCTAACATGGGTCCTGGGGAATTGAGCCTCGAACCAGGGCCCTTAGGCTTCACAAGCAAGCACTTAACCATTAAGCCATCTCTAAAGCCCTATTATATTGTTTTTTAATCTGAAATTTTCTGGTACTTTCACAGTTCTAAGGTTTCTGATGACAGGAACAATGTGTTTTAACTTTTCTCTTTTAAGAGAAATGCAGTATCCAGCATATAAATTCTGGTAAGATATTATTTTTAATATTTACTTATTTATTTGAGAGAGAGGGAGACAAAGAGAAAAGAATAAGAGGTAGATTTAGAGAGAGTATGTTTGTGCCAGGGCTTCTAGCCACTGTAAAGGAACTCCAGACACATACACCCCCTTGTGCACCCAGCTTATGTGGGTTCTGGGAATAGGACCAGGGTCCTTAGGCTTCACAGGCAAGTGCCTTAACCACTAAGCAATCTTTCCATACCTTGATAAAATAATACTTAATGAATGAGTGAATAAATATATTGATATAAAGTGGAGGAAAAAGTGCCAATTCAATAAACTTATTGATTCCTTTAATATTTCTTATTTTAATTATTTACATTTTAAAAATATATATCTATGTGTGTGTGTGTGTATTCCTGCTTTGTGTGAATGTCTGGGTCATTGAACCCAGTTTTGCAAAGCAAATGGTTTTAACCCTTAGCCAGCCCCTCTTCTCTTGTTTATACTTCTTATTTGTGCATGTTTATTTGGTAACTTCTTCCATTCACCAGAGGAATTTCATAATTAAAAGATTATTGGAGCTGGGCGTGGTGGTGTACACCTTTAATCCCGGCACTCGTGAGGCAGAGGTAGGAGGATCGCCATGAGTTCAAGGCCACCCACAGTGAAACCCTACTTAGAAAAAAAAATATATTATTGGAATTAAGGAGATGGTTCTGTCAGTAAAGCACTTTCTTGAAAAGCATGAGGATTAGAGTTCTTCTCCTAGCACCTACATAAAATGTCAGGTAAGCATGGAGATTGTTTGTAAACCCCAGCACTTAGTTGTGGAAATAGCAAATATCTGGGGAAGCTGTCTAGTTAGATTAGTTGAATTGGTCAACTCTGGACTCAAATGAGAGACTCAACTTCAGTGTAAAGTAGAAGGCATTTAGTGGGAGGCGAAGAGGGAAAAGAGAGGGTAAATGGGAGAAAAATACATTGTATGAATCTATAAAAGTGTTAAAAATTAGAAAAGAAAGGAGAACTATTGAAGAAGACAACCTTGCCCCCATATATGGACAAAGTTACACCCATACACGTGTGTAGCATACACACACACACACACACACACACACACACACACACATTGATCATGATCTTATCGTACAGAGGTTAGTGGAGAGTTTAATTGGTTCATTTCTAAGGAACATTAGTGTGGCAGTCAGATTTGCATTGCTGGCAGAAATCACCTGACCAAGAGCAGCTTGTGGGAAGAAAAGTTTATTTTGGCTTATAGACTCAAGAGGAAGCTCCATGACGACAGGCAAAAACGATGGCATGAGCCAAGGATGGACATCACCTCCTGGCCAACATCACATGGACAACTTGAATAGGAGATTGTACCAACCACTGGCAAGGGGAAACTGGCTATAATATCCATAAGCAAATCTCCAACAATACCCTGCCTCCATGAGGCCTTAATTCCCACATCTCCATCAGCTGGGAACCTAGCATTCAGAACACCTAAGTTTATGGGAGATACTTGAATCAAACATCACATTCTGCCCCTGGCACCCATAAACTGATAATCATACATGATATAAAACACAATGCATTCAGTTCAACTTTAAAAGTCCCCATAGTTTTATCAATTCTAATAATGTTCAAACATTCCTGTAGTCCAAGGTCTTTAAACTGAACCATAATACCAAGAAATACTCCAAAACCTATGATGGCACCTAATAAACACTAACACTGCAAAAGACAGCATTGGACATAGCAAAGAAATATTCAACCAATATGAGATTTAAAACAACTGTAGCAAACCTCAAACTCTATAGCTCCAACAACTCTACCCAGTGACAAGTCTTCAAGTTCGATAGTTCTAACCAGCAACAAATCTCCGGAGTTCCAATTCCACCCTTCAAGCTAGGCTACTCACAATCCTAGAAAGCTTTATCTAGGGCCAGTAGCTATCTTTGCAGCCATCTCGTGGTCCAGGCATCTCCACTGGGTCTGCACTGCAGCCCATGAATCATCTTCACGACTCCATTGTGTCTCCATGCAGGCATCCAGCAAACCTGCTTCACACTACTCATGGCCGTTTCCAAAACACAAGACCATGTTGCAAATTCAATGACCCTTTGCTGCATTTCTCATAGTCCACAATACCAGGTCAGGTGCCAATTTGTTAAGCCAGGGGTGGGGGAATAAGGCAAAGTTTGAAGAACAGGGCACCCCTTCAGCATTCAGATCTCTTCAAAAGATTGCATTCTTTCTGTCACCCCAATGGAGGTCAACTGGCCCCATCTCAATGGTTGTAATCTCTCATACAATTGCAGCTGACTAGGCAGAAGTTTCAGCCCAAATATTTTTTTCTGTGCCATATTCCTCTGCTCATATCAATCTGTTTCTATGCAAAGCAACCCTGCACAAGTTCTCACGACATGGTTATAACAGCAAGGCTCTCACACAAACTGCTTCTAGCCCAGTCCAGGCAAAGCTTTCTTCTCACCCTCCAAGGCCAAACATCACAGTCCATAGTTCCTACTACATTCAGGTATTTCAACTCTGACAAGAATAGTTCATCAATCTGTACTTACAGAACTTCAAGGTGACTCAGTCAAGGTTTCAAATCCTTCCACATTCCTCTTGAAAATCAACTCCAAAAGGCCAAAGCCACAAAGTCAGGGTCTAGCAACAACCCCAAGCTTGGTACCAACTTTGCTGTTGCAGCCAGGTCCAACATTCCTGGCACAAATCACCTAACCAAGAGGAGCTTGTGTGAGGAAAAAGGTTTATTTTGGCTTACAGACTTGAGGGGAAGCTTCATGATGGCAGGGAAAAATGATGGCATGAGCAGAGGGTGGACACTACCTCCTGGCCAACTCAGGTGGACAACAGGTACAGGAGAGTGTGCAAAACTCTGGCAAGGGGAAACTGGTTATAATACCTATAAGCCTGCCCCCAACAATACACTGCCTCCAGGAGGCACTAATTCCTGAATCTCCACCAGCTGAGCACCTAGTATTCACAACACCTAAGTTTATGGGGGACACCTGAATCAAACTACCACAATTATTCATTAAAAATCCAAGTATTTCCTTGAGGTAAAAGAATAGAATCAGTATCTAATACTGGTATTAGTGTTTTTCGATTTTAAGTAATAGCCTCATGTCTCACTATCATATCAGAAAAATGTAGTCACTTTCAAGATTTGACAGCAAAGAATCTACTCCTTCTAATTCTCCTGTATTAGTAAATATTTTCTGTGTCAAAACAATTTCATTATTTATTTTAATACAGTTATTCTATTCTCTTTGGAACACTTTGAATAATGCAGAGAAATATAAGAAAGGCCCTAAAAATTCACTTGCACTCTTATGACCTTGCAATATAATTCTATTAGCCATTTGAAATGTTTGCATTGTTTTTATATATACATATATTCATACACTTGTATGTTACATAGATGAGGTTGCTTGAGGAAAGCTATATTGATTCTGAGAAAACTTTTAAAATATTGAGTCTTTTGTCAACTTAATTCCCTGCTTCTCTTTGGTGTGACCTCCTTCCACGTGCACCAATCCTTCCTTCTGACAGGCAACCCATGATGTCTTGTTTATGAGACCATGATGCCACCTTGTTTATGAGACCCTGGGCTACAAGACAGGAGAGTTGATATGAATAAGTACATATATAAGTAAGAAAATAAACCTACCATCATTTTCATGCATAATATGTTGTGTTCTTTTCTATTAGTCTGGCATTTAGTAATTTGTTGTGTTTTATAAGTCAATGTTTTTTAAAACATTGATTGTGATTTTGCCTGGAACAAGCTTCCATGAATATTGTTTAGTATTTTATCATTATATTTCAAAAAATGACTGCCAGTTCTATGAGAGAATGTTTCATTTATTAAACGTAGGCTATAAAATAAAAGTACACATGTAATTAAAAATGTCAAAAGATAAAGCAAAGTCAACCTCTAAAAGGATTACAATATTCATATTCATATTTATAATGAAAGAGAACATTGGAACGTCATTTTAATGTTCTAACAATAAGTAGCTATTTTCAGTCTCTAACTTTTAAAGCATTCAGATAGATCTGGAATGATACTTTAGAAGTTTAAAATCTGCATTTATTTGATTATTATGAACAGTGGGAAATTTATGATATAATTGGAAACTGTAACATTGTGTGATTTTTCAATTCATAGATTTTGCCTTTCCCCCTTTATTATCTCTGTGAGAACTTGTTAATTTGAAGAGAAATAATTTTAGATCAGTGGATGTTACTTGTATGACTCTCCTGGAGATGTAATTGTTATCATTTGGTTAAAATGGTGTCTCTATTCTTCTCCACTGAAAATTTCTACTTTTCCTTCTGAGATGAGTAAGTATTTTGAGGGGATATACTGTGAGGCTATACAAGTTTCCTCTCACTTTCTAACCTTTTCTCATTAATTAATCATTCATCAGTGGATCTTGCTACAGTGATTAAGAATGTATGCTCTAGTAGAGATTCTATGTCTGTTATTCTTCTGCATTTATTATTTATAATTTTATCTATGGTGGAGGTATCACTGCTTTTGTATTTGTTTTTATTTATTTCATAATTTATTTGTTTTAATATATGCTCACAAAAATTTATTTTCTTTGGATTATAATTTTATAAAACCACTGATACTAGTAGGGACTACCACAAGGGAATAAAAGGCAAATAAACTCTGAGCTTTTAACCTGTTCCATTGGAAGCACTTTTTTTTTTTTTTTTTTTTTTTTGGTTTTTCGAGGTAGGGTTTCACTCTAGCCCAGGCTGACCTGGAATTCACTATGGAGTCTCAGGGTGGCCTCGAACTCACGGCGATCCTCCTACCTCTGCCTCCCGAGTGCTGGGATTAAAGGCGTGCGCCACCACGCCCGGCTCGGAAGCACGTTTTTAATAGCTTTGTTATAAAACAGCAGATTGGGCCAGAAGGCCAGAATATTGAGAAAACAACAATTCCATATGAGTAGATAAAGTTTAAACCAGTGGAGTTTGAGGGGGCTAACAATAAGATATAAAGGTGGGGGGATTATTACTTAAAAAAACTTCATCCATAAAATGCCCTTGATAATACTCTTAGAATAATCAGAGATATCAAACAATCGGTCAGAAGAATCAGTCCCTTCACAATTAGTCTCTCTCTGCTGGAATTATCCAAGCTGTTTTAGCTTGATTGCCTCTGTGTTAATTTAAAAATCAAGATTTGGAAGGTTTTACATCTGGCCAACACATTATTATGTTCTCACCAGCATTGCTATAAGGTAACACCTCTGACACGTGGGTTATGATAACAGTTGTCTAGGTTACTGCGTAACAATCTCAGGGCTGCTTTTGCTAATAAGCTCTACATCTTCACTGGAGCAGATAGGTGGATGCCTAGCATGGGACAAAAGGCTTGTTGTCCCTGTCTTCCTATTGTGCCAGCCCCTTTAGCTGTTTTAACCCTTAGATCAGAGTCTACTCAGCTCCGTATGTGGACTTGACTATCGGAAAATATTTTCTCTAAGTCTATGCTGCCGTGTTAAGTTGACCTGTCTCCAACTGGAACTAGTTTGCGCTTTTTATACTTTACCCTTCTGCTTGAGCCTCCACCGTCCTCCAGGCCCAGAGCAAACCGTGCAGTCAGGATGCTTATGGGAGATAAGAAATAAGTCGTGGAGTCATCTTCCTGTTAGCCTGCAAACCTCAAGGGTGAAATGCTTGTGTAAAGTAACTGTGCCAATGGCCAATAGACAAATATTAAATTTTAACACACCCCCCCCAAATAAGATGAGAAATAGCTTGTTCCTCTATTTTCCTCCCTTAGCAGCAGCCTGATTTCTCTCTTGATCATTTTTGTCTCCTGTCAGTTGGAGCTGCCATCAGCCAGCTCAGGCTGAAGTCCCAGTAGAAGAGTCTTGCCAGTCTTGTTCTTAATAGCTGCCTGGTCTCATGCTCCAATCTCCATGCATGCTATAACATCTCACTGTCTGGTTCCATCACTCACTTTGTTTCAAAAATTATTCTAGGTTTGTCCTTTAGGAGCTCTGCCTGACCACATTCTTTTTTCCCGAAGAACTCTTTTATACAATTTGTAAAAGAGTGGATCTGGGGCTGGAGAGATAGCTTAGTAGTTAAGGTACTTGCCTGCAAAGTTTAACTGAGTTCAACTACCCAATACACATTTTAAACCAGATGCACAAAGTGGCACATATATCTGGAGTTTGTTTGCAGCTGCTGGAGGCCCAGATGTGCCCATTTTCCCTGCCTCTCTTCTTTCCACCTATCTATCTACTTGCAAATATTTAAATAAAAATATGTTTTAAATAGTGGATCTGGGCTGGACAAATAGCTTAGTGGTTAAGGTACTTGCGTGCCAAGCCAAAGGCCCCAGGTTCAATTCTCCAGGACCCAGGTAAACCAGATGCACAGGGTGGCACATGCATCTGGAGTTTGTTTGCAGTGGCTAGAGGCCCTGACATTCTTTCTCTCTCTCTCCCTCTTAAATAACAATTTTAAAAAGTGGATATTCTGTCAGCAATTTTATATATTCTTTGCTCTCTGAGAAACATTTATTTTTTCCTTGCTCCTTGAATATATTTAACGTTTGTTTCCCTCACACCCCTGCTTGTTCCTTATCCTCTGACCACTGTTCTTGATGACATTCTGCAATGCCCTTTAAAGAGAATCCTATAAGTCACTTTGTGATTGCTTTTTTCCCTCAGTGAAGGTCTCTGAAGAGTCATCCAGGTCATTGTGTCCCTTTTGTTCTTTTAGAGCCAGGGAGATGGTACAGTCAATAAAAGTTCTTGTGTGAGTTTGACCCCAGAACCCAAATGAAATGGCTGTGTGGGGTGGCATATGCTTGTAATCCTACCGTTGGCAAAGTGTAGACAGATCCCTGGAGCTTGCTGGCCAGCCAGACTCGCCTACATTATGAATTCCATGCCAATGAGAGACCCTGTCTCAAAATAATTGGTTGGCACCCAAGAGGAATGACACCTGAGGTTGTCCCCTGGCTTGCACACACACCTACATGCACACACAGAGAATACATAATTTAAAAATAAAGAGTTTGGCCATTTATATTGTTAATTAGTAATGCATGGTATAAACGTACCACAGACTAGTTGGTCTACGTTCATAAACGTGAATATTTAGAGGGAAACTTGATAGGTATAACACATCCATTTAGCATCTCCTAAGAATTTTTATATATGTTCGATACTATTATTTTGCTAAGTATGTAAATTGGAGAATTTTCTTATAATCTGAGTTTCTCTATGAACCTGAGGCTATTGTTTTCAGTCAGACTGTCTGACCAGAAGGCCCCATGGTTTTTTGAATGCTTTTCTCTTTATCCGATGTTAGTTATTTCTGTCTCCAATAATCTCTCCTTTTTTTGGTTATCAATGGAATATGTAAGATTCTCCTAGGCACCATTTCTTTATTTTTATCGTATTTAAATTATATGGAGCTTGTGAACTGTATAAGTCATTTTAACATCATACGTGAACAATTCTCAGACACTGTTCCTTCAAGCCTTCTCTTCGTCTGCTTTACTCTCACATCCTTCAGCAATTCTAGCTTAACATGCACGTTAACAAATTTGATACTGTCTAATGATTTGGGGATTCTCTGTTATTTTAAAAGTATTTTTACACTGAAGAGATGGCTAAGTGTTAAGGCATTTGCTGGCATAAACAAAGGGCACCGGTTCAATTTCCCCAGGACCCATGTAAAGCCAAATGCACAAGTTGGTACATGCATCTGGAGTTTATTTGCAGTGGCTGGAGGTCCTGGAGCACTCTCTGTTTCTCTGTCTATTTATCTACTTGCCTCTTTCTCTGTCTCAAATAAACAAATAAATAAAATTAAAAAGTATTTTTCTATCTCTTCTTAATATTTAGATTTTTTCTGCTACTATTCTGAACTCTTTTGCCATTTTAAGGACTTTCAAGTGGGATTTTTGTTTCAGAACTTTTAAGTTCTGATACTAAATTTATTTCTTCTTAATATTTTATGTGTGTACACTGAGACTCTGATTATTTTTCTTCATCTTGTTGAGCAAGCTAATAAAAGTCATTTCAAATTTCTTGGTATTTACTTAAATGATTGGACTTTTACTTGTCATTTCCCTTAAGAACATTCAGCATTTTTTTGTGTGTTCTTTGTCTGTTAGGTCTTGTGGAGATCTTGGAGTCCATTACTTATCTGTAAAGACTGACAGTGTTCTACTTTCAAACAGATGACTAACTTCATCAGACTCACAATGGAAACTTTTGGATAGAATTAGTGGGTAGTAGCTTAGATTAACAGTTTGCTTTTAGTTTATACCATATGTGAGTGTTTTAACGGACAGCCAACAATTATAACAGAGTTTACAGCATCTTAGGGGATTATATTCATGATGTTTTATTTTCTAGGATAAAACTCCCCTTTCTAGTGGTTTTCATTACTTAAGAGAGCTTATGCTTCTTTTTTTCTGGCCAGAGAGATGGCGGACTTTGGGCAGGAGGCTTATTCCTCTATATCATACCACAACGCATAAAATGTCATAAGTGGAAAATGTATCCAGTACCCATCATTCTTTCTATGTGGCAATTTTTCTTTAAAATCCATGAAATTGCAATAAAATCAGTATCCTCCTCCTAAAAATTTTGAGTGAATTATAAAGGACAAGAAAGTATAGACATTCAGGTATATACAGTATTTTGAAACTTGGCATTGCTAATCCACATTGTCACCTAAAAATTTCATAGCTGGAGCTGGGAAACAAGTCAGAACCATATCCAAACATGAGCCTGCTCTCCATTATCAAGCTACTAACAATCATGGGTTACAAGAGGGCCTAGACCTATTAAATTCTCTATAAAAAAATAAGGGTTATCCCATTTGTCTGGTGCTAACTTTACTCTCCATTGGAGAATCTGTTTCTATTTTTCAGATGGACACAGATCCTAAGGAGAGAACCACCCCATCATACCTCAAAAGGGCCCCAGCTAAAACTAAGAATAATTGGTGAAACAGGCAAGGGTGCTGTTTTCTTGGTGAACCGGGTACCAGCACAAGGGTGAAGGAGATCAACACAGAAAACAATCAACTCCTACCTAATCAGATATCCCGAGAACCAGAGGCCCCCAAAATTTCAGGATGGAAAACCACACAATTGAGGTACAAAAATGCAAACAATTTCATAATGTTTTAATTAAGTGTTTGACAACATTCTTACATATTCTTACTTAATGTGGCCTACGGGTCATAGTTTGGACATACCTGCATGACAGTCTAAAGAATACTTGCATTCATTTTTGTTAGTATTAGATCCTTGTATCATCTTAAATCTCCTACTTAAGAATTGTGACAACACTCTCCTGTTTCAGGGTTCAAAGGGATCAAGTTCACAATATCTGGGTAGTTACTGTGGGGGAGAGAAGGCAAGGATTTGCAGGTATAGGTATTGGGTAGGGGTAGGTCCAAGTAGTGCTCCCTAGAGGTGTGTCCCAATCAACATGAAGAGATCAGATCTAGAAGTCCTGGAAAGTGAATCTAGAGGAACAAAAGTCATGGTGGAGAAGTGACCCCATAAAGCAGATTTAGGAACAAAGGTAATGGTGGAGAAGATCTCTTTGATAGCAAAAGAAAAAGGTTGATTTCAGTTTTGCTAAGGGCTGACACTGGCTGATACAATGGTGGAACAAAGGTGACTGTAGAGAAGTGGGGACTGACAATTCAAGGAAAAGGTTGATTTTAGTCTTGCTAAGGGCTGAAACTGGCTCATAGAATAGCTTGATGCTGTTTGTTTTTTTTTTTCTCTTGAGAGAATGAACCTTTTCTTTGGCTACATGGTTTGGAGGATATATGTAGGAGAAGATAATGAAACTTGAAGGACTAAGTTGTGTCTCTCAATGCTTAAGAAACTGCAAGTAGAAAACCCTGCAAAGATATTTCCCTACTTCTCTTTGATGAGCTGTTTATAAAGTTCCCAGGCCAACATTGATTTGGGAAGGCCAAGAAAAGTATCAATAGTCACTTGTGATAAAAACAACCTATATAGTGGGGTATCTTTAAGATGCACTAGACAAGATATGGTAAACTTCTCCTCGTGTCCTCAGTCCTTACCGCACACAGAGTCATTTTTTTCTGGGAAATTACTGTGGCTTCTTATGAGATCTGACCAGATACTCTTTTCCTGAAAATTTGCTCTTGAAGTTGAGGTCTCTGCTAAAGAATTTGTATCTCAACACCTACAGCAGGGTTCATAATGCTTCATATACAGGCCTTAAGCCTGAGCCTTAATAACCCTGGCACAATTTCTTGATATCAGGCCCTAAGTCTCACCACATCTGAATACTATAAGTCCTCTCGATTCCTTATAAAAATTTATTACAGAAAATAGTTTTGATGGTTTCCCAAACCGCTAGTCACCAAATTCAACTACTCCCTTACTGATTTTATTCCATTTTCTTAATATCTCACCTCAGTTGTTTCCAAATTCAGAAGGAACAAGGTTTTTCTTCTTCAGCAGCCAAATGATAGTAATGATATCATAAGAACTGATTACAGGGCTAGGGAGATGTCTATGTAGTTTAAGGCACTTGCTTGCAAAGTCTACTGGCATAAATTCAATTCCTCAGTCCTCATGTAAAACCAGACCTCTGTGTGCATGCATCTGGAGTTTATCTGCAGTAGTAAGACATCTTGGCACATCCACACACACACATTCTCTGCATAGTAAATAAATAAATAAATAAATAAATAAGTAATTTAACAAAAGAAGTAATTAAGATTTGCCATCTTGGGGATAGAATGAAGGAGGAAATAAGAGACTCCAAACAGTTACTTAAGCTTTCATTTCATACATTTTCCTCTACTTTAGAGTTGTTAATGTTTCTCAACATTAGTACATAGGTAAGAGGGGAAAGGAAAGCAAATCATAAGAAGCCACTCCAGGCTAGAGAGTTAGTAGTAGCAGGAACTTGACTTGCTTACTTGATTTTGCCCTGTTATTTTTACTCTTGAAATAACATGCAAGAAAAAAAAAAACATTATCCAAAGAATAGCTTTTCTCATTGTCTTTTATTAGAATTTCTTTTTTTAGTGCTCAACAAACTCATCATGTACAAAATATATGTAGCAAAATGACACTTTGGGTTTCAAAGTTTGCAGTACTGGAAAGCAACAGCCAAGACCTCCTGTGACTACTGAAATATGCAATGAGAGGTTTTGAGTCAGGGGGATAGGAAGAGGGGAAATTTGTTCCCTTTCTAGACAAAATATTGCTGACATTTTTAATAATGATGAAATATAAAACCTCATTGGGGAAAAACAAATCTATTGTGCAGTGAAAGAATGGAGCTATGTAATTTGTTTAGGCATCTTTGCTCATTTTGTGTTTCTCATTAAATCTGTTCAAGGTGGTGAGTGGTATCATTGATGTCCTGTGATGGTACACAGAGGATGTACACAACCACAGTTTGGAAGATGAGCAGCTTATGCAATATGGATTAAATTTCAGTGCTGGGCACTGCAATTTTGCCTATTAACATGTTGATGTGAGTTGAAAAAGCAAATTCTCAAATGATAAGTAGTGGTGGCACACATCTGTAATCACAACAGAGGCAGAGATGGTGGGATTGTCTGGGCTACTTAACAAGATTCAGGGCAGCTAGGGCTATATAATAAGATCTTGTATCAAAATAAACAAACAATAAATTTTGTTCTGCTTAGTGCTCAAAACTAGTAGCAAATATTTCTGCTTTATATTAACCATGTTCTTCTGGTTGTGAATAAACTCAAGAGTATGGTTCTGTTTCTGGAATTAGTGGTTTAGGTTTATCTAAGAGTCACATTTCTGACATTCCTGAGATGAGGTGTCAGGACATGAATCCTTTGATATTTAGCATGCTGTGGTATCCCAACACATTATTGTTAAAGTTTTTAGATAAGCTAAAAGGTATCAGTTAACTGAATTTCATGCAATCTACATGGGAACATTTTTAGTCGAATTATGGTACATGTAATACTTGGAACATCCTTTTCTAAAATTTAAAAATATTTTTGTTTATTTATTTGTAAGGAGAGAGAAAGAGAGAGAGAGAGAGAGAGAGAGAGAAAAGAGAGACAGAGAGAATGGGCATGCCAGGGACCCCAGGCACTGCAAACGAACTCTAGACACATGCCCCACCTTGTGCATCTGGCTTATGTGAGTCTTGGAGAATTGAACTTGGGTATTTAGGCTTTGCAGGCAAACACCTTAACTTCTAAGCCATCTCTCTAATCCAGAACATTCTTATATTAAAAAAATTCTAGTTATCCGAAATTCAAATTTAACTGGGAATCATGTCTTTTCATTTGCTAAATTCGGCTTTCCCCAGTGACCATCATTTTTGTGCAGAGCAATATGTTGAGACAGGGTTATGGCTTGTGGTGAAATTATTCTCTATGAGGCAAGCCTTAGAGTTGAAGAAATACATTATGACTTGAACTTGCATTGGCCTGAAAATGATGTAATTTTAATGGTGTTTTCTAAAGTCCTCAAAGTGCAATTTGAAATTTGTACTGTGCAGTTCCTTGAGGACATGTGGGTGACATGTGAGTGGAGCTGGAAGTGAATAATTATGACACAATGCACTCAATGTTTGCTGGGCTACAGAAGAGCTTTTCCAAAAGGTTTTTTCTAAGCATGATAAAAATGGATAAGAGTACATCTTTTTTTTTCTGGATTAGAAAGTGATAGTAGTATTAAAAGACAGCTGCTTAGTAGCTGTCACATGCTTTCACATAAGATATATGTGACTATAGAACACCAGATGGGGGTATTTCAATTTGCCTAACAGTTATTGTTTGTCATTTACCATTTGAGATTTTGTTTGTTTAAATTCCATCCACATGTATTTATAGTTACATTTATTCTGAGTTATTGGCTTTTGGAAAGAAACAGAGAAATAACTTACAGAAACTCATGAGTAGCGAGTACTGAAATATCGATGAAGAGGTGAAGTATTGAAATAGAGTCCCTGGTAGACACAGCAAATGAAGGATATCCAAAAGTGCTTCCATAAAATCCAAATACTAAGACTTGCAAGGTCACTCTTACAAGAAGGAATGTGAGGAACATAACACTCTTACTTCTTCATTATGTCCTTTGATTTAGTGTTTACCCTTTGGAAGAACATTGGGCGGGAACTATGTAACTCTAGTTTGGTACTTGAGAAAACTGATTTTCACTATGATCAAATTACTTATCCCAAACATTAGTAATTTAGAGACAGAAGCAGAATCTATGGGGGGCAGGTCTCAAATGACTTACCCCAACAATTAGTAACTTAGGGTTTGAACCAAGACCTATGGTTCTTAAACCTTTTATAATATAAAATTAAAATTATTTGAAAGCTATTTATATCTTCCTAGGAGGGTAAGGAAGTGACTACAGTTCATTATAGAAGAAGATCAGATATCTGCAGAGGCCCTTGGTCTCTTTTTGAAAGGCCTTTCCTTGGATGACAGTTGTTTTCTGAACTTAACCTTCTGTCAAGCTTCAGGGAATGGTCATTTCGGAACCCACCTCTGTGCTGTTAAAGATAAGAGAAGTGAGGACAGGATTAGGTTCAGGAATGTTGACTTTCAGATGAAAGTCATTTGAGAAATTATTATGAGCAATATTATAAGAATGGTTGGCATGGTTTTCTCTAGATGTAAAATGCCTGGTGCATAAACCTGGGATGAGGATAGTGTCTCAGTTCCTGGAGTACAGGAGGTGGGCGGCAATCACTCTGTAAAAACTTTAACTACACTACAGTAAATATAGAAAAATGAAGTCAAATGAGTTTTTCATAAAATTAATTTCAGGATCTACCTATACTCTGAAATCATGTCTTTCCACCCTCTTCCTTCTCTACTTTCTTCCCATAGGAATGCTAATTTTGTGAAAATAGTGACCAAGTATGTTGTGTCTTCTGTTCATCCTGAATATATGAAATAGTGCATAGGGCAGAGCAGAGAAACAATTTTATACATAAAATGGATGGAACAATGAGTCAAGCTAAGAACCAAATACCTTTAAAATTAATTTGTGTAGGGTTTTTAGTCCTCCCTTTGGTACTAAATTGCCCAGGAATTTGTTAGGTACCTAAACAGGCCTATTTGTCAGTGAAACAGTTCCTCAAAGCCTGACACCATTCTTCTTACTGTGGCAGACAGACCTCCCTGCCTGACTGCCTACAAAACAATATGCTAACAGGGCCCAACAGTGTCTCTACCCCTGCAAACTTCTCTCAGGAGAATTTTAGCTTTCAGGTTGACAAAATTTGATAATTCATCACTCTAGGTAGCATGTTTCAATTGATTTTTAATCTCAGGTAGCTGCCAACTGTGAGGTTAAAAGCTTTTTGTTTTTATTCAGGTGAAGATCAAAACTTTACTTTGGGTGAATATATAACAGTTGTATGAGAGATAGAGCTATTGCATATGGTTTAAAATAACTTGTATTTATGAAAAAAGAGTAAAGCCATGCCCACTTTAAGGAGGTGTGCTAGGTAGACAGAGGGTAGATTACTTATGTTATCTTGCAAGAAAATATTCTATGCTTTAAGGTATTGATTAAGGAAAGAGGCAACACCCAAATCCTGTAAACCAAACAGTATGATGAGACCTGGGGGACATTATACAGAGTCAGGGAAGACAGCATGTGACTTTGTATGCATCTCACAAAACCTACATGTATGGGGCCTTTGCCTTGCTACCTGGTTAAAACTGACTTTGAAGTCAGAACATAATAGAGATAGTTTCATTACCCATGCTTATTGTAGCACTATTTATAATAGCCAAGATACAGAATCATCCATTAGGGAATGAATAGATAAAGAAAATGTATTACCTATCAATACATAATATAGTATTATTTGCCCATAATGAAGGAAGTACTGTTATTTATAGAAATGTACATCTCCCTTCTTTTTTTGCAATGCTACATATTGAACCCAGGGTACTGCATATGCTAGGCACATGTAAAATCGAGCTACATACTCAACCCTTATTCATAGGAATATTTAGCAAACTAAGAGACTCAGAAATACAAACATGAGGTGTTATCTCTCATATATACAATCAAGAAGATAAATGACAGACATGGAAGTGAAGGGGAAGTACTAAGGAAGAGGAAGAGGATGAGCAAAAGGCAAGAATGAGTCTAAGAGTGTAATAGGGAGGGTGAATAGGATCAACATACAGTATATGCATGTAAAACTCCATATTTTGTACAATTAATATATGGTAAATAAATTATTTTAAAAAGTAAAACCTAGTTTTCATGCAAGCAACTACTAATAACAGTAGAAATGTAAGATTATTTGTATTTTAACACAAATGCTAAGGTTATTAGCTATTAATAACTACAATTCACAGCCCAGAGCTAATTAGCTTCTACTCTTCCTGTTTGTTTATGTGGACAGGAGGCCAAGATGTGGATCTAGGAGAGGAAATATTAATTTCTATTTTGTCTATTCAATATGCTAAGAGAAAATATAAATCAAGGGGATGTATTTAGTAAATAATGCTTTTTCTGACAAAAATGATATCATAGAAATTTACATTATTCATAAATCTTTCCTTGGTAGACACTAGAAATGGAACTTTAAACCAGTAGAAGAATTTGAAAACCAATATTCACATTAATTAGTAAGAAAAGCATACATATGCAGGTTGAGCCATAAATTCTTTCTTCCCCAGTATCTCACTTGTGATCAATGTTGTAGAAGACACAGTTCACACAGTGGGGCCCTTTCACCTAGGGAGTTGGGTAGAAAAGCCAAGAAATATTCCCTTGCTCTGTGGTTTCTACCATTTAAATCAAATTATCTATCAACTACAGAGTTATTTCTTTCTACTTAAAATATATAATTTGTATTATCAATACAGAGCAGAATTTTCTATATGCTTCTTACTTTATGTAAGTTATTTACATGTTAATAAATGCTGGTAAAATAATGTTAGCATGATTCCTTCCATTTTTCATAATTATTTTAATTCCTTCCCTTTTTGAGGTTCTTTTCATGGAAGGTTATTTCAGCACAATGTAGCAGAATAGATTGATTTCAGCAATTCTCATTAGAGTTCACAGTCTTTTGGGCAGGTCTTGGCATATTTAATTAAAGAGTCACAAGTCAATAAGAGTTTCCCACAAGTCTTAGGGGTTTAGATGTCTTCCCAATGTCAGGAAGAGTCCTGTTCTAGCAAGTGGGTGGCGTTTATGTTTAAGGAGATATTTGTCTCCCAATGGTCAACTCACTTCCCTAGTCAGTTTACACTATGAAGACCAAACTTCTCAATTCTAGGCACAATTTTCTAAATGTGTTTGGAATTAGACTAGAGTCAATTCATATCACACACTGGCAGAGAAGCTGCTGAGAGAGCCACTATCTTGTTCGAATGTAACATATGTCCGCTTAAGCCTCTTGTACTTGTGATTAAGCCTCATACTTAATGTGGAACCTTTGGAAGGTAGAGCCTTGCTAGAAGAGGTATGTCATTGGGGGAAGGCCTTGAGGTTTATTAGTCTAACCCCACTGAGTATTCATAGCTCACTGTTTCCACCTTCTCCTTGCTTCTGTGGGGATGTGATGCCCAGCTGTGGGCTCTTGCTGTGCTTTCCTATCTACGATAGAAATTTCCTCTAAAAAATGTCTAATTAAAACCTTTCCTCCCATAAGGTGCTTCTGGTTGGGTATTTTGTCCCAGCAACAAGAAAATAAGTACTGCAGTCACAAATAGACACATTAGCTGAATCTATAATAGCAAAAGGTTGCTCCGACTAAATGGAGTTAGCAGGGCTCATAACAATGAGTACTGGTGGGATTATGGCATTAGTTTATGATCTACCATGAGGCTATGCTTATTCTTTGCAGGCCTAATAACAGGCCAAATTGGGCTGTTAGAAAAGCAGTGGGAATATTCATTTCTGCTATAAATAGGTCTTGCATGGCAGATTCCAGTTCTTGAAAATCTGGCTGTGATTTTGATTAGGCTATCCTAATTACTATAAGTGGGAGAGATGATCCAGAGGATCTCATTCTGTCAAGCCAATTTGTCAGCACCAAAGACTTTAATTCAGTACACACTGATTCAGACCATCCATGTGCATTATAGACTATTGTTGGGTGATGGGTGCCAAAAGCATGGGGAATTTATGTAAGATAATAGTACTGATAGGGTTTGGCATCACATTTTTATCTGTATTTTTTGTTTTTTATTAGTTATAAAAATATGGAATGCTTCACGGATTTGCATGTCATCCTTGTGCAGGGGCCATGCTAATCTTCTCTGTATCATCCCAATTTTACTATATGTGCTACAGAAGTGAGCACTCATTTTTATCTGTTTTTATGAACAGGAAGTTTCCTAAGATTAGAGGGAGTATCTTGTTTAAACTTGCAATATGCCAAGTGATGATTATAATTTGAGAACCACTATTTATTAAGGTTACCCAACAAAATCTTCTAGATGAACTTGATCGGCCTTGCTTGGCCCATGTCTGGTCTAATCAGTGTGGATAGGAGAATGTGCTGAGATCACATCTAAGTAGATCTAGGATCATGCCTGGAGTTTGCCCTGTGTGTGTGGAGGGGGGGGGGACATGCATTTACATTTATAGACTGACAGTGGGTAGGTGGTTCCTGAGTAGAATCTGGATTCTCTGGCCAAGTGTCTAAGAGCTGTTGTTTTGTGCTGTATGAAGTTAGTTAAATTGGCAGTACATTTTCCAGAATTCCCTGACTACATGCTTCTGGGCTAGGTTTGGCCACAGTCCACTTTGCATATGATTTGGGAGGTGAACGTGAAGTGACAGCCAAAGTGCTCCAGAGGTCACCCCTGAGAGCCACTCTCCAGTTTACTCTCACTCTTCTCCACTCTGCCACCAGCAATCACTTCTGATTGTGACTCTGCCTATCAACAGTGACCTCATTCCTACTAGATGCTTCTCAGTGAAAGCACAGAGGTGGCTGACAAGAGCCAGCTGCCATCTATAGAGGTCTAACTCAGCACATTTACATTCTGCATGAGCTGCTGCTTGTGCCCTGAACAGGTTTGTAATCTGATAGAAAATAAGGTTTAAGGAGAGGGATATTTTTGGTTGACAAAATTTCTTCTTTCGACAGAGATTTTTCTCATTAGGATTGTTAAATACTTTCAAAAATACCACCTAAAACTAAGTAAAACTCTTGTTAGAAAACAAAACACTAAGCTTTCTGCCCTCATTTAAGTTAAGTTTTACTATGGATAAAAATGAATCTGTATATGGAATCCACCCAGGCAGACAAGACTGAAATGCTATTTAACTTTCATGGATTTAACTTGAGTTGTATTTCCTAGGGGTGAAATATAACTCTAAAATTCAATCTTCCATTGCTCTTCTCAGTTTATTTGTTTAGAATGATTGGGTTAAATGTTTCTATCTTATTTCTTTCATGGTTGAGATGAATTAAATCATTAAGTATTAGAGTGCCTGTCATGTGTTGAGTACTCTTCTGGATGCAAAATAAGTAACCAGTTCTACTATCAAACACTGTAGGAAGTAACTGCTGTGGAAAGCACGTGGGTGAAGAGTAGATTCAGAAGAGAGGAAGCTCTTACCCAGTTCAGGCACATGGAGCCTCTAAATGACAAGATGAGGCTGGATTTTAATAAGTAATGGTTAGAACTGAGTATAATGATTTTTTTTTTTTTTTTTTTTGGTTTCTTGAGGTAGAGTCTCACTCTAGCCCAGGCTGACCTGGAATTCACTATGTAGTCTCAGGGTGGCTTCGAACTCACTCCGATCCTCCTACCTCTGCCTCCTGAGTGCTAGGATTAAAGGTATGAGCCACCATGCCCCGCCCCTGAAAGATGTTTCTGACAGCAATTGTGTCAGGCCAAACAAAGGAATACATGTCTATGAGAATAAGATGTTTTATCTGCCTGATGCGGGGCCCATGGGAGTGTGAGGAAAAGGATATAGAAATAAGACTCGGAAGACAGTGGAAATGTTTAGAAGTCTGAGCCAGTGTTCAGTACCGGCTATGTTACAGAGCGAGATACGGACATCTAGATCTAAGAATAGCTTGCATGGTCGTTTGAATGTAAATGCCACTTCCTGTCCTCCAGCACTAGGCTCCTATGTTTGGACAGTTAGTCCCACCTGCTTGCGAAGGTTGTGAAACCTGGGGGGTGGGCCTTGAGGTCATACAGGCTTGCTGTTCTTACTCTGCTTCTTGCCTGCCCTGGCTTCCCGCTCTGGTTTGCCATGCAGTTCTTTTCATGAAGGACTCTACCCTCAGGAACTGTAAACTCAATTAAAACCTTTCCTCCTATAAGTTGCTTATAGTCAGGTATTTGTTCCCAGTGAAAGAGGAACTGATACAGTCTGTTGACTGGTTTGGGGATGGAGTAGAGAGTGAGAGGGGGAAGAGGAGGAAGCTACTAATGATGATAACCTCTGTAGAGCACCATGATAGAGGTAGATGCTATCCACAAGGATCCAAAGAAACCAGAGGCTATTACATCTTAGTGCTTCAGATCGGCCACTGTTATTTGTGTCTGGAATTACACACAAGAAGGCAGAACAGGAAACCAATCAGCCACAACCTGGTACTCAAAAGTTCTAGATACCACTATGTCAATTTAGACATTTAATTGGAGAACTTGATCTTCTACCTGTCCTCCAAATACTATGATTTATTTCTCAACTGATACATGAATGGTCTATGAGGTGAGAAAAAAAAAAACAACCCTGAAGTGTCCAGAACAAGGAATGAATAAAAGTAAATTATTTGAAATACATAAATGAAGTCATTGTAGCCTTTCCTTTATAACGATATATGCTGTGTAATTTTAGGATCATTGTAACCTATATTACAGAAAAAATCAAGTGATATTTAATACTATTGTGTTTGTAAATGGGTCTAATACCTGTGGACTATTTCAGCCTTTGTCTCTAAATAATATTAACAAGGAGGACTTATCTCATGGTCTAACCTACTTGAAACTGTTCCTGTGTCTCACCCCCATACCACTGTACACCTAGAAATTATGACTTAGAACCTAGATTAGATGGCTTTTCTCTTGTTGCATGGTATATCACTTCCATTGTTGTCTGTAGGACTATAGCAAAATGAAAATCTTATTAGTATTAACATAATAAAAAGTGCTAGCTATGAGATTTAAGTGTATCTGGAAGCCATGTTATTTTAAGTGTTGGCAAAACTGTATTACAAGGCCAACCAATTTCTATATAGACTATTGCTGTGAACAATTAGAAGCAGTGATGACTGCTCTTGAATAATATTGTTACATAGGAAAATCAGGGACTGGATCATGAGAGGCAAATGGATAATTTGTTTCTTCATTAAAGATGACACTTTAAGTAGAGAAACATCCTGTCATGTTTTGTCTGTGGCTTGCCAATGGTTTTAAAAAATAAATATGTTATCTCATTAGGACAGCAGTTTTAGCATAATAACAAAGATGTTATACACGCTCTCACATGCATGTCTTCCAAATGTAATGCCAGAAAATAGGTGCATTAAACCAAAAGAAGCTAAAGGCTAAGCCTTGTGGGATGAAGGACTTGTAGGAAACTTATGGTTGTAGCAAAAAGCAGCTGCCATCTTAAACAGAGGCTGACAATGATTGCAAAGGCCATTTGCTGTTCCCCTGGTTGTTATAAAAATGAAGCTGCTCAGAAATGTATGGTGCTTACCAGCCACAAGTGCATATGGCACATTCCGATCCAGATTGGAGATGGGTAATAAAGTTTATTGTGCCCTATTTTAGACCATCTACAACTCACAGTGCTGTAAAAGCTGAGGGGAATCCCAATCAATCTCTGGCCCTATGTTAAGGGCTCAGTTTTCCAGTGTTTAGAAGAAGGAAGAATGTTTTCTTTTTTTTTTCCACATAGGAAAATATTTCTTGATTCCTACTAGCAATCTCTTTAGTAGCAGGGGTGGAGCACACAAATCAGAACAGTTAATTAGAGTATATAGAAGCTATCTTCCCCAGACTGAGTTGGAAACCACTGTTGCCTCTCCTGATGGAAATTCAGAGATGGCACTACTAGCTGGAAATCATACTTGATTCCCTCTGAATAGTTAACTCAACCTTATAGCCTAAGACTGCTTGACCTCTAACACTTACCTTGCCTGTGGTATTCTTTATTGTCTAAAGTGTGGGCCTCTTTCAATTTAGTGGTTATATCTAAAAATGTCTAGATTCCTAGATTTTAGTCATGATTTTGAGCTTGGACTCAGGAAAACAGCAGTTTCAACACCCAGTTTCTTGGCTATATGACACTGGTGATGGGTCCAGAAAAGAATAAGATACTGTTTTGAAACCAAATAGAAAGGAAGCCATTGTCCATATGTAACAAGCTGTGAACATAAAATCTGAGCCTATCCTATTCCATTCTATTTGGAAAGTGTTTCAAAGAAGATAGCAAGAAAGAGATTTAGTTCAGTCAAATTATAGGCTTTTAGGTGATGGATTTAAAATTGCTCTGCTCAGAAGTGGGTCACTGTGTGTCAAGGAAAGGTTGCCCAAAAGGTTCAACCTGTATACTTCCTCATTGTTCATGTGATTTGTCTCCATGAAAACCAGAGAGTATTGAGTACTAAATGCTTCCTTTCATTTTCAACTTCTGGGATGAGAAATATAGTCTTATTAGATAAACAAAAAGAGAGTTACGCCATTTACTTACAAAATTTTAGTATAAGCAATTGGAAGTTGAACCCATATCTATTTAACTGCAAAACATGTGTCAGGTTTAGCTATTTGAGTAACCAAATTGCTAGATTTCAGTGGTGTGAATATTCTTCACATTCATTTCCATCTCCTCCAGGAAATCTCTACTTTGTGATATGTTTTCTTTGAACGGTTTATTTCCTGCAGATTCCAGTCATTTCAGTGTGTGGGCATCTATGACGGTGGGGGCTGGTAGGTCTAGAAGAGGAGAGAGTTGCTGCCTTCGATGTATGTGACTGAAGTTCTGATTATCTGGGGACACATAATTGAGAATATTAAGTTGTTGTTACTGGTATATGATAAGACAATGGTCAAACTAGAGTGTTGCTATGCCTTTCCTATGATGACATCTTTCTTCAATTAAGGGCCAGTAAGGTGGCACATCCAGATAAGAAATGTCACAGGGATAGTGAAGTGATTCCTAACCCTGTCTCTGTAGCATGCTGCTATAAAAACAGGTTGAGATACCTAACAGCAGGCACTAGGATTAAATTTTGGGAGGGAAACAGAAAATCATGTGTCTGGTGCTCATTGTGAGATCCTGGGATGTCAACTGAAATATAAGAGTCTATGTGTGGTCTCATGAAAGGACTTGGGGGTTATAGGCAGGAAAATGGTTAACCTGAGAAGAAATGAGAGTAGTTAGAGGTAATAATGGTGCTGAAAATGTTCCTTAGAAAGAAGATGAAAAACGCTTAGCTCTGTGGTATATGACCTGCTCCAAGAAGTCACATACACTATACATGAGTTGGGAGGATAAATGGGCATAACTGATGATAAATCAATAAAGGAATGAGTCAGTATGATGAAAGGAACCTTGAATGAGGCAGAGAAAGCCACCAAACAGAAGTTTCCTAGATAGTCTCAGAAACACTGAGGAGGGCGTTATACTCTCCTGAGCCATGAAATCACATGTGTACAAGCACATGCGTGCACACACACATGGTGTCATAAGTTACTTTTCTACAGTCTTGATAGCTGAGGTTCCAGATAACATGCTGTTCACACTTTTCCCCTTGCATATACCCACAGTAGAACCTGGAGCCCATGAATATATTGCATTAAAAGTATTGCTTTAGGGCTGGAGAGATGGCTTAGCACTTAAGGGGGTTGCCTGCAAAGCCTAGGGACACATGGTTGACTCTCCAGGTTCCACATAAGCCAGACCCACAGTGACACAAGTGCCCAAGGTTACACATGCACACAAGAGGGCACACATGTCTAGAATTCAATTGCAGTGGCTGGAAGCCCTGGCATGCCAACTGTCTCCCTCACTCTAACTCTCTCTTCCTCTCTCTCTCTCTCTCTCTCTCTCTCATAGAAAAGTCTAGTCTGTTGGGCTTGGCTCAAAAAAGAAAAGTATAGCTTTCAAGGTAGAGATAAAGAATTATAGAAAAGGAGGTTATTCAGGTCACAAGGACCACTTAGAAAATTCTCTTAGACAAATCCACACCTGGCATCACTCACAGATGCTGCAATGCTCTGGGCTGAGGGCACACCTTGTACATGATCTCAGCTGAGGGTATACCTTATACATGATCTGAGCTGAAGGCACACCTTATACATATTCTGAGCTAAGGGCACACCTTGTACATGATATCAGATGAGTGTACACCTTATACATGATCTGAGCTGATGGCACACCTAGTACATGATCTGGGCTGAAGACACCTCCTGTACGTGTTCTGGACTGAGACCACTCCATATAAATGAGTCACCTAGTCCATTGCTGCTTTGATACCTGAGTGAGATAATATTGCTTTAGTGATGGTGGCAGCAGGAAGAAATTATGGGCATTTAATATCTCTCAGAGCAAATGTGAAGTCAGAATTGCTTGGAGAAATTTTTTAAGACTATGAAGGGCTTCATGAAAAGATACTTAGTGAATCTTACTTAGTAGGTGATGAGTGATAGGGTAAGTGGAACAGGTCATGGGAATTTGCATTTCAAACTTTCAGTATATTGTCAGGGTACCAAGATTGCAAGAGACAGTAGGGTTCAGGGGAGATGTAGTTACATTTCTCTAAAGTGACCCATCTCTTCCATGAGCAGCAAGATGAGACCCAGTGTCTGTCAAAGCACTTGCCATCAGCTAAGAAATCTACACTGTTTTCAAAGATATTTGATACTATCTTTTTCCTGTTAGACTTCTGGGATCTACAAAGGCAGGGCTGAAGTCTGCATTTCTCTATCATATTGTGATGGTATGAGTCAGGTGTCCCCCATAAATTTATGTATTCTCAATGCTAGATTCCTGCTGATGGCAATTTGGGGATTTGAACTTTGGTAGAGGCATATTGTTGAGTGCAGGCTTATGGGTGTTATAGCCAGCTTCCCTTTGCCAGTGTTTGGCACACTGTCCTGATGTGATGTCCAGCCTCTGCTCATGCCATGCTTCCCTCATGAAGTTTCCCACCCTCAAGTCTGTAAAGCAAAATAAACCCTTTCCTTCCATAAACTGCTTTTGGTCAGGTGCTTTGTGCCAGAAATGAAAAGCTAACTGCAATACATATCCCAGGGCTGTTCTTGTCATTAAAAACTAAGATGAGGCTAAGTCTATAAACTGAATAAAGGGCTATAGCAGGCAGCTTCAGGTTCACTGAGATGAACTTCCAGATCAGGCACAGTTATAGAGGAAGGGATATTTATTGAAGCTTACAGATCCAGGGGAAGTTCCATAATGGTAGAAGAAGCTGGCCTGCCTTCACAGGCCCAACCAGAGAGAGAGAAGCACAAGCCTAAAGCCAAAAGCCACAGCACACTTCAGGAACTCCTGCTAGGCACACTTTGCATATCTTTAGATTGAAACCTGAAACCCACCACCACACCTCAAGATCCACCCAGTGGCATTGCCTCCAGCCAGGTGGCTAAAGATGCAAACTACAAACAAATAAACAACTGAATATATTGGGGACCATCTATTCTATTCAAACCACCACAAGGGCTGATAAAAATTACCTAGGAATTATATATAGAGGAAAGAATATAATGCTTTATCATAGATCTGACCACAATGCTCTGAAGAAAATCAGACATTAGAAGGAGAGTTTGCCTGAGGCTAATGGTAGAGAGATAAAATTGGGCCAGAGGGCTTTTGAAGTGTGTTCCTAGACTTTCTTAGGCTGACATGGAATTCACTATGTAGTTTCAGACTGTCCTGGAAGTAGTGATTGTCCTACCTCAGCCTACTGAGTGCAAATGAATTACAGATTCATATGCCACTTTTTGCACCTGACTCTCTGTGGGTTCTGGGGATTCAAACTCAGGTCATTGGGTTTTATAGCCAAATGACTTAATCACTGAGCCATCTCTCCAGTCCCCTGTTCCTAGACTTTCTTCTGCTACCTGTCCCTGTTTTTCTGCCTCTAGTGATGAAGAATTGGTCAATGAAACTGAACATTACGTGAGTATATTAGTTTTTCCTCTTATAATAGACTACTATGAAAAACCCTGGTTTAGAACTTAAGTTTTCAGTCCAATGTTTATACTTTCTTTTTAAAACACATTACAGTTCATTTTTAAAAAATTTATTTATTTTTTTATTAGTTAGTTTTGTAGTCAGTGAATACAGTCAAGTTGGTACCATTGTTAGGCTCATCCATGTCCTACCCCCTCACCCTAACCCCTCCTTGTTGAGGCATATGGTTCACTTTTTAAACATTTTTTGTTACTATATGTCCATTGTAGAAAGTAATGAGTTTCACAAAGGATTTTCCCTTCAAGTATATAATGCTCTTTGACCATATTCACCATCTATTATTGTCTCCGTTCGCCTCCCCTTCTGCTAGTCCCCTTCCTCTTCTGAAGTAGTCCTCCTTCTACTTTAATGTCGTACATGCATATGTACAGTCATCTGTATGCACTCATACTGCACATATGAGAAAAATACATTACATATATATTGAATCTTATTTATTTTGCTTATAGCAATAATTTCCAATTCAACCTATTTTCCTACAAACAGCATAATTTTACTATTTATAGCAGAATAAAATTCCATTGTGTACATAAAATTCATTTTACTTATCCATTTGTCTGTTGATGGACAGTCACCCAGGCTGATTCCATAGGATGACTATCATGACGAGTGCTACACTAAGCATGGAGGTACATATATCTCTGCTGTATACCAACTTAGATTCCTTTGGGTATATTCCCAGGAATGTGAAATTCATTCTTGCCAACAAATCTAGAGATATAAAATGGTGCATCTGGAAACCAAATTTTAAAATGTACTATTTGACCTTGTAATTGTACTTTTTTTCTTTAGTAAGTGACTAGGCCAAGTGATCTTTCTGATGCTACCTGTGCTTATTAAGGCATGTGTTGTGCTCCATGAAAATGAGGGTAGATTATGATGGCTTAACTAACCCTGCTATTTTGCATGTGGCAGAAAATTCAGGGACAGGTAGTCAAGGTTGTCTCTAGAAGGAATCAATCTCTCTCTGTCTTTCCATTCAGATAGAATGTCTGCTCATTGCCAGTCTTAACTTTCTTCTTAAAAAAAAACACCTTCTTATTGACTACTTCCATAAATACAGACAATATACCATAATCATAATTCCCTTTCCCACTTTCCAATCCCCCCTCAAATGAGTCTACTTTCTTTCCAATTAGTCTGCTTTCTATTTTGACGTCATCATTTCTTTTCCTTATTACGCAGGTTTTGTGTAGGTAGTGTCAGGCGCTATAAGGTCATGAATATGAAGGCCACTTTGTGTGTGGAAGACAGCATTATAAGCAGTCCTCCCCATCCTTTGGCTCTTTTATATTCTTTCTACTACCTCTTCCGCAATGGTCTGTGAGCCTTTGAGGGTGTGATAGAGATGTCTCAGTGCTGAATATTCTGCTGTCACTTCTTTTCAGCACTCTGGTTTTCAATCATCCCAATTGTCACCACCATTGGAAAATAAAAGTTCTTCTAAACAAAGATGAGAATAGCATCAACATGTGGGCATAAACATAAGTGTTTAGAGGGCAGTTTGGTGGGTATATTTCCATTTAGCTAGAGAACAGTAGTAGTTTTCCCTGGGCCTTTTGACCACAGTAGCCATAGGCTTTTGGCTAGGTTTTCAGTAGCAGGGATGAATTCCTTTCTGTGGAGCAGGCCTCCATTCCAATCATAGAGTTGTTAGTTTCCCTCAGAACAGAATGCCACCATCGCACCAGTTAGTACATTTGGCTGGCCTGGCCAGCTATAAAGCTTGCAGGGTCCACTGCTATTTAAGATAGTTAACTTTCAAGGCAACTGTTTCTCCACAACATCAGGTGAGACATCCCATCCAAAAGATAAAGAGGACAGGGGAAGATGACATCAGAACAATAACATTTTCATGGAAATGCCCAGAAGACCACATCTTAGATTTCATTCATTTGCACTGTGTCAATGGCTATCTTAGCTGCAAGGGAGTCTGGAAACTGTAGTGTTAAATTTGGGCAGTTATTGTACACATGTACTGAGAAAAGGAATGAAGTGATCAGATACTGGGTTTTAGGAAGTGTGTATTCAGAGACTGAAAGAACCTCAGAAATGAAAATGCTCAGTGAAATGATTAACCTTTGGCTTGGAAGGTTGATCAATGTCACTATTAATAATTTCTAGCTTTCTTTGTTCAATTAGTGTGAGATTAAAACTGTGCTTTATTTTCTATGGCCAAAGAATGATACCTCTTTTCCCTATGAGATTAGGTACTTTTGATTTGTCTTCTCAAAGCAAAAGTAGGATCCTTTCAGTTGGGAAGAAAGGGAGAATAGGTGACTGGCATGGTGACTGTGTGCACCTCTGCTATAAGTAGAAGCTATTTAAGATGATGAGAATTACATGAGCAGGTAATGAGCCTCTACTTTGGGTAATAAAGTCTGTTTCCACTCATTACCACTTTATTCATTTGTTGTGCCTTGTTTAAGCAGTTCAGCTATTATAAGGTAACATAGGTAAGTGACTTCTTATCTACAGAGTACTCACTTGTAGTGGCAAGAAACAGACAATGGATGGCTATAGCAATAAGTTAAGATAGGTGCTGTGGGGCTGAAGAGATGGCTCAGCAGTTAAGACACTTGCCTGCAAAGCCTAAGGATCCTGGTTCAATTCCCCAGTACCCACATAAAGCCAGATGGACAAGGCAGCACATGCATCTTGAGTTCATTTGCAGTGGCTTCAGGTCCTGGTGTGCCTGTTCTCTCTCCATCTTCCTCTTTTATTTCTGTTAAATAAATATATAAACAAAATATTAAAAAATAGGTGCTCTGAAGGAGATAAGTACAAAGCACATCCTGAGAGTATTGCAGGTGACTTACAAACGAGGAGGGTTGGTGATGAGTTAGATGATGAGCCTGGTGAAGATGACCTCAAATGCCTCCTTTTATAAAGAGTAGACATGCCACTGGACTGTGTTACATCAGGCAAAATAAAAGGGCTGATGTGTGGATTGTGGAGGTAATATTGGACATGGAATAGAGACCAATAACAGATTACTTAATGAAAGGTTCCACACAGACTCATTCACTGCTCTCTGGTAGATAGGGATACCAAATGTATGTAACTTGCCATTGGCTCCCATATGTAAGAAATAAAGGCTGAATCTATAATTTAGCCCAGTTGTCTGCAAAGCACTCATGCTTCGGGCTTTGCCTTGGGTTAGAAACTTGCAAGCCATATTAAATAGATTCGGTAAAGAACAACACAGAGCTACCTGATTAATCACCTAGATGAAAGACAGACTTCTCTCATTGTGGCTTTCTTTATGTCTCATTCAAATAACTCAGCAAGTAACTTCTCATTTCCAAAAATATTGATTGTTCCCCTGCTGTAGAAGGTACCAAGCTGCACAGTGTGGAAGGCACAATAACGAATGGTGCTATTGCTGGGTGCACACATGCACACTTTTTATTCTTGTACATGTTTTATGTTCATTGTCTATAAATGTCTTTCTAAAATTAATCCATTTATTAAAAGCTTTCTTAAAGGATTAGAAGCTGCATATAACATAATGTACAGTCACCAAAAGAAAAGCTGAAAAGACTCAGATGATATGGGAAGGATTTATATATTATAGCTCTTTCTGCTTGCTAAAGGGATCTAAAGTTTTAATTGTGTTCCCATATTTTTACAATCTAAAAAGATTATAAACTTGTGATTGGATATTTATGGCAAGGACATGAATCTGTCTAATATGTAAGACTATAGGGATTTAGTATAGAGGATCTGTGGTTGAGGAGATTTCTCAGTGGTGAAAGATGCTTTTTCGAAAAGCCTCATGACACAGATTCAATTCCCCAATGCACACATCAAGCCAGATGCACAAAGTGGCACATGTATCTGGAGTTTGTGGTACCAGTAGGCCCTGGTGTTCTAACTCTCTCTCACTCTTTAGCTAATAGATAAGTATTTTAAAAATTGAAAAGAATTATAGAGGATTTATGTGTGACTCCATGCAACTCAAAGAACTACTTTAAAAGAGTAGGCAGTTGAGTTTGGGGAGATGGTTCAGTGGTTAAGGGCACTTGAAACTGAGGCATGAAATCCTGAACCCATCTCAGTTCAATTCCCCAGCATCCTGATAAAACAGCTGGGCTTGGCAACATAAATCGGTAACCCCAGTTCTGTGAAGAGCAAAGATCAGAGAATTTCAGGCTTATGCAAGTAAGAAAGAGTCTCAATCTTTTTTTTAAGTTATTTATTTGTTTGATGCAAAGAGAGAGAGAGGGAGAGAGAGAGAGAGAGAGAGAGAGAGAGGAGAGAATGGGCATGCCAGGGCCTCCAGCCACTGCAAATGAACTCCAGATGTGTGCACCCCTTTGTGCATCTGGCTAATGTGGGATCTGGAGAATAGAACCTGGGTCCTTTGGCTGGGCAGGCATGTACCTTAACCACTAAGCCATCTCTCCAGTCCAAGAGTCTCTGTCTTGAGGAAGTACATGAATGAGAGATCAGTAAGACACCTGATGTTCTCCTCTGACCTCCGTGCATGTGCATGGGACCAGTACATGTGAGTGCATACATGCTGTATTAGTCAGGGTTCTCTAGAGGAACAGAACTGCTAGAATGAATTATTTTAAAAGGGGATTTATTGGATCAGCTTACAGTAGTCCAATAGCAGTTGCAGGCCCGAGAATCACCGAACCTGGTAGTTGCTCAGTCCTTGTGGCCAGATGCCTCAGCAGTCCCGACCCGGCACTGCAGATGGTGCAGGAAAGCCTGGAGGCTTCCTGAGGAGCCACTGGGCTTCAATCCACGGGGGTCTTCAGTTGATGCTGGTCTTTCGTCCACACTGGTCTTCAATCCACGCTGGAAGGTAGCAAGCAGCTCCGGCAGCCAAAATGGAATGGAGGCAGGAAGGAAGGAAGGGACTCTTTTTTCCCAGAGCTCCCTTGTATCAAGTCCCCCTCTGGGCAGGACCGCCCATCCTGGGGGAAGGGCTCAACCTTGGGGAAAGACTTCCTCCTCTAGTTGATCCTTCCTAGAAGCAACCTATGGATTACTAAACAGATCAAGTTGACAACACCTTAACTATCACACATGCCTACACCATACAACATATATTTCTCTCTCTCTCTCTCTCTCTCTCTCTCTCTCTCACACACACACACACACAGAGTCACAGAAACAGTTCTATAGATAGCTCACATCCACTGCAAATGAATGCTTTTTCTGTAAAATGTATTATTACAAGAGGAAATTTTTTATGCGTTTGACTAGCTGAAGTAGCTCAAAGGGAAATGAAAGTAGTCATGGACCCCATGAACTATACAGAGAATCTTTTTTTTTTTCGAGGTAGGGTCTCACCCTAGCTCCAGCTGACCTGGAATTCACTGTGTAGTCTCGGGGTGGCCTTGAACTCATGGCAATCTTCCTACCTCTGCCTCCCAAGTGCTGGGATTAAAGGCATGCTCCACCACACCCGGCTTATACAGAGAATCTTAAAAGACATGTTGAATAAGTATTTAGATATGTAAGATACACAACAGAGGTGATCTGTGTTTCTTTGGTTGTGCATAGGAGAAAGCGGTCATGACTCTTAACATTTCAAGTTACCTATTTGCTAATTCCTCCTGGAGTTGGTTAAGAGAGGTGGCTCTGGAAATTTGCATATATCAGTATATGTAAGAGTACTATGGTGAGACAGAACACATCTATCTATCTATCTATCTATCTATCTATCTATCTATCTATCTATCTATCTATCATCATCATCTATCTATCTATCTCTGGAGACAATGGGCTCTTCAGTGTTTCTAGCCACTGCAAACAAACTCTAGATGCATGTGCTACCTTGTGCATCTGGCTTTACGTGGGAACTGGGGAATTGAACCTAGGTCCTTAGGTTTTGCTGGCAAGCGCCTTAACTGCTAAGCCATCTTTCCATGCCTAAAATGCTGATTCTAATAAAATGTTTTCATCTCACTAAAAGATTGTGCTCCTCTAGACACAAAATGGCCTGGATAGCCATGACCTCACAGTGCCTAACACTACCTACAAAAGATCATCATAACAGGAGGAAAAGATCATGACATCAAAATAAAAGAGAGACTGATTGAGAGGGGGAGGGGATATGACGGAGGGTGGAGTTTCAAAGGGGAAAGTGGGGGGAAGGGAGGGAATTACCATGGGATATTGTTTACAATTATGGAAGTTGTCAATAAAAATTTTTTAAAAAAGTGAAAAAAGATTGTTTCTTCTTTTTTTTTTTGCTTTTTTTTTATTAATTAGTTTTATACTCAGCAAATACAGTCAATCTGGTACCATTGTTAGGTTCATCCATGTCCTACCCCCTCCCCCTGGCATGGCCTTGTTGAGGTATATGGGTCATGCATTCTGGAGTTAGCCCACAGTTATGGGGAAGATAAATGTCTCTGCATATCATGACCCAACGTGTGGCTCTGACATTATTTCTGGCCCCCTCTTCCGCAAAATTTCCCTGAGCCATGTTGGGTTTTTTTTTTTTTTTTTTTTTTTTTTGGTTTTTCAAGGTAGGATCTCACTCTGGCCCAGGCTGACCTGGAATTCACTATGGAGGCAGAGGTAGGAGGATCGCTGTGAGTTCGAGGCACTGTTTTGCAAAGCTGTGGAACCTTTCAGAGGTAGAGCTTGCCTGGAAAAAGTGAGGCACCTCCTGGGAAAACCTTGAGGTTCATAACGAGGTCTCAGCTTCCTGATCCACTCAGATGTGAACAAGTTCCTGCTAGCATAGCCGCAAACTGCTTGCACGGCCATGGCTTCCCCACTATGATGGACTGTATCCTCTGAGAGCATGAGCCAAAATAAATCATTACTTCTTTAATCTGCTTCTTTTGGGTATTGTTTTGTGTGTGTGTGTGTGTGTGTGCATGTATGTTTGTGGGGATGTACGTGACTGCAGGAGCGTGTGTATGTTGAGACCAAAGGATCACCTCAGGAGTGTCCTTCCTTAGGTGCTCAGCACTTTTACCTTAGAGACAGGGCCTCTCACTGCTCTGCATTCCACCACATAGACCCTACTGGCTGGTTAGTAAATCCCAGGGGCTGCTTATCTCCACCTCCCCTGTGCTGAGATTGCAATCAAGTGCCACTACACTTGCATATTTTTACATGGGTTCTGGGAATCAAACCCTGGTCTTTGTGCTTAGGAGACAAGCAATTTACTGACTGAGGTATCTCCTCAGTCCTTCTGTTGGGTATTTTTATAATTTATATATTTATTTCTATTAAATAGAAGCTTTGTATGGAAGCATCATATGTTGGCACCTCCCTGCTCCCATTCTGCTCAGGGCCCCTCTTCAGTGAGATTTCTGGCATTCATCATGAGGTTGTGGCTTATGAGTTGCGAGGGCAGGAGAGGGGGCAGAAAGATTCTTTCAGGTATTTTTATCACAGTAGTGAGCAAAAGTAACTAATACAGCCTTCATCATCATTATTTCATGGACCTCATTTTATTTTGGGATGCATAGTGAATACCTCCTCAATTAATGTATAACTTCCAGGAAGTATAAAAATCAGCCTTCAAAAGAACTACTTGTGCCTGTTTTCTCATTCCTATAGCCACACTGTTCTGGTGTGTCTGTAAAGCACATTAAATGAGGCAGATTTTCATTTTAAAGACGAAGTAACTAAACCTCAGGTGGAGAATATGGCAAAAATCACATAGCAAGTATTTCCTCAGGCCTTCTGAGATAGAGTCTTCCAAACATGAGTTTTTTTTTTTTCATATTCTTTCTTTACATTTTTGATTCAAACAAGGGACTTGTTCTTGAAAACATTTCATAAATATTTTGTTGGATAAATTAGAGCTATAACAGCAGGGAGGGATCTTGGAATCTAATTTTCTGTCTAAACCTTTGAATTTAAGTACCACATAGTTAAAATACATAGATTATAGATAAAAATATAAATAAAATTCCATCAAGTAATAGAACATTACCATAACCCATAGTGACCCCTGTTGCTTCTTTTAAGTAATTTTCCATAGATAAAGATCATCACTATTGTGGCAACTAGCAACATAAATCATTTTACTTTCATTTATATGGTTGATTTCAAACAGCATCTATTATATTTTGCCAAGTTGCGTTTTTCAGTTGACAATATGTTTGTGAGTGCTGTGGTTGTGCTTCTTCAGTCTCATTCTCTCCATGCAGACACACCTGAACACTCATGTTCACCCCCCCCACAAACACAGTGCAATGTATCTCTTATAATAGATGCTTCCAATTGCTTCTGACTTGGATAACTGTAAGTACTGATGTTCCAAATATTCTCACTCATGTCTTGTGGTGTGCATATGAATGCATTTATGTTCAAGATATATGTTGCTGTGGAATGTTAGAGTCTTGCAACAGGTGTACTTTCTATGGATCCATACATGCAGTCTTCCCCCCAGGACCTTTGAAAAGTCTTTTACTTTACATTGCTTATCAATAGATTATTGATTTAGGTGAGGAATCTGTAAGGATCTGTCTCATTGCTGCTTACACATATCTTGGTTGTTGTTCTTATTTTGAGCCTTGCTTTTAGTATATATTTCCTTTTATTTTCATATTTCACAGTGTGTCAGGTGCAGAATGATCATTTTTCCTTAGGGGGCATGTGGTCCTTACAAATAAAATATCCAGTTTGAATATTTCCTTGGCAATTTAAGTATTCAGAATATCTTGTCTAAAGATTGTACTTTCTTCTTTGATAAAGAGATAAATCAGAAATGATAAACTTTGCACTTTTTTTGAGGTAGGATCTCACTCTAGCTCAGGCTGATCTGGAATTCACTATGTAGTCTCAGGCTGGCCTTGAACTCACTGTGATCCTCTTACTCTGACTCCCAAGTGTTGGGATTAAAGGTGTGTGCCACCATGCCTACCTTGGACTTTTGATTTCATATATTCTGTTCTCTCAGGGGACTTTATCTGCACTAAATGATTCCATTCAATTTAATACAGGTGCCCTGTATACTGGCATTAGTTAAATTCTAGTGAACAATTTAGTTTGTATAGTTCTCCTTTTATTTAGTGGAATTTTCCTATCATTGTTTTACTTAATATTGGAAACAATACTTCAAGGTAGAAAGAATATATGTTACTCTTATTTTAAAAAATATTTTATTTATTTATTTATTTATTTGCAATGAGAAAGAGAGAAAGAGAGAGAGAGAGGGAGAAAGAGAGAAAAGGAGAATGGGTGCACCAGAGCCTACAACCATTGTAAAGGAACTCAAGATGCATGCACCACATAGTGCATCTGTATTTATGTGGGACCTGGGGCAATCAAATCTGGGCTGTCAGGCTTTGAAGGAAAGTGCCTTAACCACTAACGAACTCTCCAGTCCAATTCTTATTTTTTAGAGTTACAGAGCTTTCAGAGTGTAAACATATTAACAAAATTAAGTAGCTGGTTGACAAATGCATACAAAGTACATCATATATCATAAAATTGGAGAGAAATTATATTTAGATTTGCTGATGTTCAATTAATTCTATAATCTTGAATGAATACCAGGTCTGTCAAAGTACTTAGGGACTGAGAAAAATATGGATGTACAAATAGAAACATGAAGAGTGCTATGGAATAAATATCTGAAGTCAGATACTTCAAGTTCATTTGTCCACAACAGAAATTGTCTCCTCATGAATTCTATTTTGTTCAAATTATTCTTTTTGATTATGTCATATTCCACACCATTCATAATGAGAAACCTTGGAGGCTATCCTTAATCTCACTTTTTCACTTACTTTCCCATTCTTGAATCAGAACTGAATTCAGTTTGTCAGACTGTAAGACATTTCTTGAATATGAGACATCTCTCTAGAGTGCTATTGCTATTCTGTTTGGCTGTCTTGTTCTCTTCTCTTCTCACAATAGCATCTCTCTCACTTACCTAGTTCACCTCTCTCCAGAGTTTGATCTTCAGCAACAGATTTGATCAGGCTGTTCTCTGCTCAAATCCTGTGCATTCCCCAGTCTTGCAGAATTATATATGCTCCCTATCTTACTGCTCACTTCCCCAAGCTCCCCTCGAGATACCACATTCTTGCTGTTTTAGAGTCAGAGAAATAATGTTTACATGGGAAAGTTCCTAAGACATACTCATGAAAGTATCAGAAAATATGACCTGTGATATGGTGTGCTGGAAAGTCATTTAGAGTTTGAATATTCAGGGTCAGTAGTTCAGTCATGCTGCTTATCAGCTTTTGAAAATTTGACTCACCACACAGCCTATAAGAACACCAATTTACTCACCAATAACACAGAAATACTAATTCTTTTCATAAGGAAATAGGGACATTATGAGCAATTGGAATGGACTATAAGAAATAGGTAATTCTGAAAGGAATAAGCACTTGACCCTACACCTAGCCATCTCATGCTTCCTCTTTGTGTGAGTCATTTTCCAGGTGACAAGATACCTGTGGGAAACAACTTAAAAGTGGAAATATCTATTGTGGCTCAACATTTCAGAGCATTCAGTCCAGGGTCAGTCAGCTCCATTGCTTTTTGGCCTATGCTGAGGCAGAGTACCAAAGTCAAAAAAGCTGCTTCTCTCATGGTGTTTGGGAATAAAGGACAGAGGAAGAGACCCAGGCCAAGAGAAACCCTTCAAGAGCATAAACACAGTAACTTACTTTCTCCAATTAGCTTCACCTCCTAGTTTCCATCACTTCTCAATAACTTTATAAAATGATTAATTCATCAAACAACTAGGCCAGAATCATTATAATACAACCACCCTTTCCACAGTGCCACAAGCTAGGACCAATCCTCAACTTGTGAGCCATTTGGGGGTACACTTCTTATCTAACCTTGATCTTCACAAGAAAGATTGGCATGATGGCATATTTGTCCAGGAGAGAAATATCATCATAGGTATTAACACCAAATTAGATGCTATATAAATACCTCTTAGTTAATAATATGGAATGGAATGTCTTTTATTGGGAAGTGAGATTAAAAATGAACAGCTGGAGGTAATGAGATTATAGTGTTTTACTAAATCTAGAAAACAATTCTAAGACCCACCAACATCATTATTTTCAGGAATATAATAATTCAATGTTTATATTTATTTATTTGCAAGCAGAGCAAGGTAGAGGAGAGACAGTCAGAGACAATAGGCAAACCAGTGCCTCCAGCCACTGCAAATGGACTCCAGATGCATGCGCCATTGTGGATACTGGAGAATTGAACTTGGGTCATTAGGCTTTGCAGGCAAGCACCTTAAGCCCTGATCAATAACTCCAGCCCTAAAATTAATTCATTTTACATATGTCTGCTGGTATCTATAACAACCAGTTAAGACATAGATTCAGGTGACATGTGTGGCCACTGGATCCAACTCTGTGCATCAGTGGACCAACAGCAGTAAGGAGAACTGACAAATAAGCATTAACCACAGGGCCACGGCCTGCAGCACATCTACCAGGTTTCCATTGTCCAACCTACTGCCACCACTGCCCATGAATGTTCCAACCTGATACCTCAGGTCACATACAATAGACACATTATCTGCTTCCTAGGGAGGCTGGGAGGGCCTCTTGACATTCTATCAAACTTCCATACAAATGTATGAAAAACCATTGTGTTTTTCACCATCCCTGTATATACTCCAATAACACTGTCTTTCATAAAGCAAAATGGATGGAGTTAATATGTTGTAAGATTTTGCTTACTCCGAAGTTAGTGAGCAGAAGACATACAAGTATTTAAAAAAATCACAGGAAATAAGAGATGATGGTCATATTTTATACTTCTCTCTTGGGCTGTCAACATCTGAAAGTCTGTGAATTCATCTGTTAAATTTTGTGTGATGATTTTTCAGTGAAATAAAAGGCTGCTGTAGAAATATATAGCAAGCCACTTTGCTTTGTTAATTGAGCAAAGTCTTTAAAGCCTTGAGCTTGTATTTTCCATTTTGCATGATTTTCAGAAAAGTAAGCAAGACATTCTATTTGCATCTATAGCTGAATCTTGGTTCCACAAGTGTCTTTAGACCTTTTATCACAATCAGGCGCGGGTGACTAATTAATCACAATTCCCAGCATGTCAAGCATTACTGATTTCTCATTTTTAAATTGGCAAAAAGTTCAGCACATTGTTTAAGGCCAAAGATTCAAGTATACTGATTCATTAATCTCATTTTTGAGGTTTGTTTTTCTGAGCCTATATTTAGTACTAATGTAGTATGAGACTCAGAAAAGATAAAATATAGTACATGTGCAAAAGAAAGAATTTTACTATTTTAAATGGGATATGGAGTTGCTCAAGTTGAAAGACATAAACAGAACACTAAGGTACACAGAGGTACAGTATTGAGGCTTTGGGCACAAAGAGGGTGGACTTAGTGTTACAGAGAAATTGAGAATTTGTGTCTTGGAGGACAGAGATTCTAAGAAGGGACACATTGTAACTGCAGTTAATAGCCTAGAAGTTTATGGAAGGGTATTGCAGGGATCAGCTCCACACACTGAACAAGAGGCACTACTTAAATGCTTTAGACATTGATACAGACTAGGAGCAAGGTATCATTTTTTTTTATAGGTAATCAGGGGCCAAGGCTCCAGGAGATGCCTCCTTGCCTGCCCTGGCAGGATTACAACCCATGCCTGACTCAGTCTCATCCAAGAAGACTACAAGCAACAAATCCAGTGACAACCTCCTGCCTCTTCTTAAGAAGTTTCTAAGGCTTAGCACGTCTGTGAGCTGACTCCTCCCGAGTCAGCCTCTTTAGTCTACCAACCAGTAAGACCTCCCTTTACACACCTGAGTCTAATGATGAAGCTCACCCTACCTGGGTGCTTGAGCCATGTGAAGGAGCCTAACCATGCATATAAATCTCTCTGGGTGCATCTTGGCACATGGGGGTATATATCTCTCTCTGTCTTAGCCTGTCTGAGAAAAGGACAGATTTTTTTTTTTTTTTTGGTCTGTGTGCCTTCCTGCCTTGTTTTTGTGTGCATTCTTGTTTTGCTAATGTGTGATCTCTCATTGAGTTCTGAGTCCTTTATTACCTCTTATTCTTTGACCCTCTATGTGAGGGGGGATCTTTTGGCTTGTGCTGCCCTGCTAGCCTTCCCTCTGGACCCCAACTTTCCCTAAAATAAACATTATAATTGATGTTACACTTCTCTGAGTCCACATTTTCAATTCTTTGTTAACTTGGAAAAGGGCCAAAAAGTTGTGGTCCATGGGTCTGGGGTCTCCTGCATCACTGTAGAATTTAACTCCTTCCTGGACCCAAAATCCTGCATCAGCATCTAATGAGATCAAATGTTAGATACTGAGGAATTTGGTTCTATACCTCTGGGGATGAGTGAAGACTCAAAAAAAGCTAACACCTCTGAAGGAGGAAAAGGATGTTTGGAGAACCACAATTTCTAGAGACCGAGACTAGGTGATATTGCTTGGTGAAGGGCGTTGTTGGAGTGAGGCTGGAAGGATATCAGCAGGAAGCAAGAGGAAAGAACAGACAAATTTCCCCTTTTCTACCTTCCATTTTAACCTAGTATCCCTGCTTGATGGAATTTAACAGACAGCCAAAATAAGAATTGTAGTATTCAGAGCTCTTATCCCACAAATACAAAGATGTGTTGATTTAGAGATGTGTAATGATAGCTTAAAATACACAATGTAGGGGCTGAAGAGATGGTCCAGTGGTTAAATGTGCTTGCTTGCAAAAAACTGATGGTCTTGGGTTTGATTCTTCAGTGCCCACATTAAAGCTAGATGCACAAAATAGTACATGCATCTAGAGTTTGTTTGCAGTGGTGAGGCCCTGACATGCCCATTCTCCTCACTTTCTTTCTCTCTCTCTCTCAGGTCTCCTTAAAACTAAACAAACTATTTAAAAATACAGAATGTAGGGGATGGTGAGATAGCTCAGTCAGCAAAGCGCATACCTTGTGAGAATAAGGACCTGATCTCCATCTGCAGAACCCATGTTAAAAGTGCTAGGTGTGGTGGTGTGTGGTCTGTAATCTGTAATCCATCACTGGGCAGGTAGAAACAAATTGACTCCTGGAGTTTACTGGCCAGATAGTCTAGCACAATTGGTAATGAGAGTTCTTATCTCAAAAACATGTAGCCTGTGTGTGTGTACCTAAAAACACCCAAGGTTGTCCTCTGGCCTCCACATGAACAGATGCATGCATATCCACACACAGGTGGGCTCACATACATAAGAACATGCATAAATGACATACAGAGAAGAAAAATAAATAAATAAACTGTAACTTTTAAATGATATTTAAAATGATAAACTTGAAATATAATCAGCGAGTTCAAGCTCAGGAAAATGTATAGCAATGTATAAGGAATGGGTGCAGTTAGGATGTGAGGAAGTATGACCATAAAATATTAATATAATATGCATCTATAAGCTCAAAGTAAAGGCATTTATCATAAATACCTAATATACTATAAATCTACTTAAGTAAAATCTGGAGAATATTTGTATTGGTATCTAAGATTTTATGCTATGTTATGTTTATGTTATGTTTTATGTTTCCCAATAATTAAGCCTTTAGTTTACATAGTTTTATCTTATTGACAATTGCTTATATCCTTGATTTTTGGTGAATCACTTTTATTGAGTTAAGTGCAATGTACCATAATACAGCAAATCATCATAAAAGATACAAAATTAACATAAATGTAAAAGTAAAACTACAAGTCAATGGAACTTATTGAGAAACATTTCATAGCATTTCCTCTTTCTAAGAAAATTCATCAGGCATAAAATCTCAAAGTAGCAAGTTTAGCTGTTTAGTTTGTCTTAAGAAGAATAAATCAGGAAATCATTTTGAAATGTCCATTTACTGTGTTTTGTTTTAGAGTGGCGCATCATAAAATATATTCCAATAATTATAAAACCTTTTTTGACTAAACAATAGTTCCATTCTCCCTGTACAGAAAGTAGAAACAAAGATGTATTTCCCAAGTTAAAGTCTATTTATCAGGGCTTCCTAAACTTTTTCTATTCATAACTCTGGATATGTGGGTACAAAAATAGGTATATAAATAAAATATTTACTAATAATATATCATAAAAGAAATTTATTTTAAAACAATTACTTGACATACACATATTTCTACCATTTATGAAAGATGAAAGAAAATTTGCCTGCTAATGACTTAGGTGTGTTTGTTACTTACATACAGAATTAAATCTTGGCTGAACATTTGACACTTTTTGATGTAGAACATCTTCAAAACACTTTTTTTCAGAATGAATTATTATATAGATCTCTATTCATCAATTTTGACAATACCACATCACATAAATACATAGTACAAAGTGACAGGTGTATGTTTAGAGACATTTTAGATATTGCTGGAAATTCTGTCCTAATCCCAAGCCAATTTTTTTTTTTTTTGAGGTAGGGTTTTGCTCTAGTCCAGGCTGACCTAGAATTCACTATGTACTCCCAGGGTGGCCTCAAACTCATGGTGACCCTCTTACCTCTCCCTCCCAAGTTCTGGGATTAAAGGTGTGTGCTACCACACCCAGCTTAAAAATTCTTCTAAAAATTTTTTTTATTAATTTGTTTATGAGAGAGAGAGAGAGAGAGAACTGACATGCCAAGACCTCTAGCCACTGCAAACAAACTACAGATGCATGTGCCACCGTGTACAGTTTGTCATCATGTGGGTTCTGGGGATTCAAACTCAGGTCCTTAAGGCTTTGCAGGCAAGAACATTTACTGCTGAGCCATATCTCCAGCCCCAAAAATTATTTTAATAAATTAAGGAAATTGGTCAGTAACTCAAACATCAATTTTTAAAATCAAACATGCTCATACAATACAATCCTAAATTATACTTTAATACATTCTGAGGAATGTCAATAGGAAAGTGTTGAGACTGTTTTCTATAATTAAACAATTGCACTCCTATAAAGGCAGTAAACTTTGTACACATGGTAAAATCTGTCATCATAATATATATCAGTCTGGAATCTGAGGGGAGGTGTTTTAAGCAAAGTCACATGATGCAGCTCAGGTGAGAGCTTCCAGAAACACCTTATCTTCCTTGTGCATTTGATTTTGAATTATATTTTAGTCATTTTGCATTCCTTTTACTGTTGTTAAATATTTCATAACCCACACATATTGTTATCTGATCCCATATGGGATTATGATCTACAGTTTAAGAGGCAGGGCTGTATATAACCCGATTTCGAGAATGAGGCAGAAGAGCAAGGAGGCTATTGTAAACTGTAAATGAATTGAGGAAGATGAACGGAAGCACAGGACGATGACGAGGTGGGTTTTGAGAGCCCAGTGTGGGTTGACCAGGCCAGTTTTCAATTTTACTCCAGCTGTTATGTCAATGAAGCAATTTCAAGGAGTTAAGACGTAGGCCATTGATTGGATGGATGGATAAAGTATTTTTTGTCTGTGCTTCGCTGTAGACTGACATATTCTGCTAGAACATTTAAGGTCATACATATTTTCCAAACTTTTCATTTCAATAAAATTTTCCTAATGATTGCCAAATACATGGCATTCTAAAAAGAAGTAACAGGGAAAAAAAAAGTTTTCTGTATAAGGATGATTGAACTGTAACATTTCAAACATTTCTTCCAGGTTAAAAAGCATGTTCTGTTTCTTAAAAGGTTTTTTATTAATATTTTTCTAAGTTGACAGAGTAATTGTATGTTTCTGAAGCACAGTGTGTCATTCCAAAACATGTACACAGTGTAATGGTTATCAGAGTAAGTGGCGTATCCATCACCCTAGACATACATCAGTTGTCTGCATTGGAAACATCCAATATCCTCTCTGTTAGCTATTTTGACACTTTCAGTTTTTACCAACCATACCCATGCTATTATAAATTAATTTTTTTACTTCTAGAGATAGTAATAATAATTTTAGAAACTTAATGAAATAAAAGCATTATGAGGCCAAACTACTACTTTTGGGTTTATCATTTTTAGAAAGGCAGAATAGTTGGCAGATTATAAAAAGTGAGACAGATGCCTTACAGATTTTCATCTTTATTTGCTCTAAATGCCAATATTTCAGTGGCAAGGTGTTTTTGTTGTGGTATACAAAGAAATTACCACTTGGCTCCTTTCTGCCCACGTAGAATTTCTTGGAAAAGACTGAATGAGTCACCACAGGAAGGGACCAGAATCAAAGTGTTGGCTGCCTTTGGTCGGACTTGGAGTTTGGCTGCAGCATAATTATCTGGACCTGGAGTCTGCAGCCACTGCCAGCCTTCTGAGCTATCATGTTGATCGGTGCTTTGCAGCCCAAGTGAAACTTCCACCACTGATGTGCAAGCCAGCTGAGCGAGCAGTCTTCCAAACCTCCAAACCAGTGCGGGCAAGCTCCTCCTCTGTGGATCCTTGCACTCTGTGGTGCTTTGATTCAGGTGCCCCCCCGCACCCATAAACTTAGGTGTTCTGGATGCTAGGTTCCCAACTAATGGAGATTTTGGAATTAATGCCTCTTGGAGGCAGTGCACTGTTGGGGGTGGGCTTATGGATGTTATTGCCTGTTTCTGCTTGCCAGTGTTTGGCACACTCCCCTATTGCTGTTGTCCACCTGATGTTGGCTAGGGAGTGATGTCCACCCTCTGCTCATGTCGTCATTTTTTCTTGCCATCATGGACCTTCCGCTCAAGTCTGTAAGCCAAAGTAAACCCTTTTTCCCACAAGCTGCTCTTGGTAGGGTGATTTCTGCCAGCAATGCGAACCTGACTGCAACACACTCCTTTCTGCAATGGTGGACATTTGCATGAGCAACTTGTACATGCTGAAAGATGTCTATGGACCAGATGCTGGTACCTGGCCTCAAACAAGAGAGAAGAAGGGTGGTCTAAATCTTGAAATATAGGTAGTTGCTAATGAGATATACAAATACATAATGGCACATTTACAGCAGTAACTGGCACACAAAAGTGTTTATTGTATGCCTTCAGTCACCTGCTAAGAAGGTGTCTACAACTGGACCACATTTAACATCCCAGCAGCTCTGTGAGGTCAGTTTGATTAACATTATCTTCATTTTTATGAGTAAGGAAATGGAATGTCAGAGAGACCAAGTGGTGATGGGCATAACATCCATAGAGAAAAAAAATACTATAAAATAGAATTTAAGGTTTTTATTATTTTTAAATATACCTGTATATGTAAATGTAGTGTTTATTCACTACTGAACATATTAATGTGTTTCTAGCATGCTTTAGTTGACTCGGTTTGGGTGGGTAACTGAAGGGAAAGAATGCCCTCTCTAATTTCTCTAATAGAGCTTATTAAGACACTCTGCTGGAACGTGAAATGGTCATCACTTAGCCAGAGTAGCAGCTGCTCAGAACTATGTTAACATAACACCATTTGATCACAGAGTTTTCTTAGTTCATGCATTTCATAGAAGTACATGAAACATACATGGTCCCTGTAGTCCTGTGGCTTATAGCCCAGGAATGAAGGTAGAATCAACCAATTATCCTTGACACTGAATACCTATTCATTACTGTTGAGTGTAGTGCATATGAGGAATTTCAGGGCATTTTAAAGGGGGGGGGGATTAGGAAGATTTCTCAGTGGTTAAAGGAACTTGCTTGCAAAGTCTGGGAGCCCAGGTTAAATTCCCCAGTGCCCACATGAAGTCAGATGCACAAAGTAGCACATACAACTGGAGTTCATTTACTTAAGCAGGAGGCCCTAGCATGCCCATACTCTACCCTTGTCTTTCTCTTTCATTCAAATAAATAAATAAAAATATTTTTTAAATGGTGTGTAGTGGGGTTTCCAGCGGGGATAGGGTGTTAGCAAGACTCACGATGAACACAAGAGCATGAAGAGCTTCAGTGGTGCTGGCTTAGTAACCACTGTGGCTCAAGGAAATGTTGTTTTTTTCTTTGCAGTTGTGATGTAAATCATACACTCGGGAAGAGCATTATGAGGGGCTACCTGCACCTGGCTCCAATGCAACCTGCTCAACCGTCTCTCTGGTGTTTGAGTCAGCAGGGATTTATTATGTCTTGAATAAAGGGAATCTATCAGCCTGTGGATTAGTTTTTGGGAAAAGGCAGTATTTTTTAGCTTTGCTCAGCCTACACTGCATAATGGGAACCTTAATATCTTCATAATATTTTCTTAAAGCCAGGGCCTAGGAACACTGATATTACATGAATTGAATGCCAGATCTCTCTTGTTATTAAGGCTATGTGATGTTTCCATAATAGGTTCTTTAGCTTCTTCTGTGACCTACAGAAATGAGGCTCATTTCTCTATACAAATCTTAATCTTCAGGGCAAATATGTCCTGAGTTTAAAATATAGAAAGGACATATTTTTCTTTGTTTCTTTACATTTACTCTATAAGTATATATTTGAATTTAAGACATATATAAAATAAATCAGAAAAATGATTTCTCTAAAACTGCTTATTTTTACTCTTCTTCTATGTTATGTCAGAAGTGTGTGCTCTCACTATTAGAGAGCTTGCTTGTAAAACTTGATGGTCTGTATTTGATTCCCAAATAGCCATGTAAAGGCATAAGCAAAAAATACGCATGCATCTGGAGTTTGTTTGCAGTGGCAGGAGGCCCTGACACAACCATACTCACCCATTCTCTTCTCTCTGCCCCTTTCTGTTTCTTTCCCATAAATAAATAAATATTTAAAATTTTTTAAGTATGTTTTTCCTTTATGTTTATTTATTTATTTGAGAGTGACAGACACAGAGAGAAAGAGGCAGATAGATAGAGAGAGAATGGGCCTGCCAGGGCCTCCAGCCACTGCAATGAACTCCAGATGCATGCGCCAACTTGTGCATCTGGCTTACGTGGGTGATGGGGAATTGAACCTTGAACTGGGGTCCTTAGGCTTCATAGGCAGCACTTAACCACTAAGTTATATATCCAGCCCCAATAAATAAATAACTATTTTTAAAAGAGATGTGTGTGCTCTCAAATTCACATGCTGAAGTACTAATTCCAAGCATCTCATAATGTAGCTATATATTTAGAGAGGGGCAACTTTAAGATAGTCTAACTAAAATTATTAGGGTTATCTACCTGAGATGTTGACATACCTAATAAGCATCTCGAGGACTGGACAATAGGGTGGGTGGGGGAGGAGGGGAGGGTAAGAGTGCGGGTGGGAGACACAAAACTGGACCCAAATGGTATTGGTACCATAAAATTCTACATCTTAAAAGACAGACTAAATGGTTGAACCTTCATCAGGCCCTTAGAGGGAACACCTCTAATCACAAGGCCCTGGAGAGGGTATGATGAAGACTGACCTTAACCTTCTCCTGTTTCTCTCTCTCTCTCCCTCCTTCTTCTCTCTCTTCTTTCATATTACCTATCTGTTTCTTCCTTCTTTTCTTGGTGCTGACCTGTAACTTCCAGTACCAGCATGTGGCTACCATCCACAATGAACTGTTGATCAAAGAGACCTACAAGGATTCCCAAAAGAAGACATATTTCTGTCAGAATATTTGATGACTCACCAAAGGTTAGTGGTAAGATCCTACTGCTGAAGACACCATATGCTGATGGTAAGGAACATGCAGTGACCTGGCTGGAACCTGGAAGAGAGTCATTCCCCAAACAGTTAAGTCATCTAGTGCCAGAAGGTACAACATGAGCAACTGGGGGAATATGACCAACATCTGCCCAAGCAACTTGTGATCTAAGCTACTCAACAGCAAACAACCTGACATGATGTTCACAGAAGTGTAATGGTGGCACACAGTCATGGTGGGAAACCAACTGCTCTTGATTTGGCTAACTGATCTCCTCAGTGGAACAGAACCCATAGCTGGACCTGGAAAGCAAGTCAGAACCATATCCAAAAATGAGTCTACTCTCCATTATTAAGCTCCCACCAATTTGTGGGCCACAAGAGGGTCTACACCTGTCAAATTCTCTCTAATAAAACAATGGTTATCCCATTCATCTGGCACTAACTTTACTCTCTTGGTGAATTTGCTTGTTTTTTTACAGATGGACGCAGATCCTAAGGGAAGAACCAGCCCATCACACCTCAAAAAGGCCCCAGCTGAAACTAGGAGTAATTGGGTAAATAAGCAAGAGTGCTGCTTTCTTGGTGAACCTGGTACCAGCACTAGGGTGAAGGAGATAGACACAGAGAACACTTAAATCCTACTAAACCAGATATCCAGAAACACAGAGGCTTCCAAGACCTCATCATTGAAGCAGACCTAAAATAAACCCAACATGGCTCAGGGAAATTTGTGAAAGAGGGGCCGGAAAGAACGTTAGAGCCACACGTTGGTTTATTCTGCACAGAGACATTCCCTCTTACCCATAACTGAAGGCTAACCCCACAATGCATGACCCATATTCTCCAATGAGGAGGGTCCCTGAGGAGGGGGGAGGGCAGGCAGGAGGCTAACGATGGTACCAATATGACTGTAAATACTATGTGTATATACTATATGTACATAACTAATAAGACAAAATTACTAGGGTTGTCTTAATCTACTATGTCTGGCATTCTTAAATTAGGATTTTAAAATGAGCATACAAAATAATAGGTTTCATTATAGTATTTTTACATATACCTTATTTTTGTTAATTATCTTCCATACTCCTCTTTTCTGTTCTTCTACTCCCTATTTTGCTTGTCCCTTTCTTTCTCCCTATAGCCCCTGTCCTGCTTTCATGTTATATGTATTGGTACCCTTTTTCTTCTTTTCCCTACTTAAGATATATTTTGCTCTTTGATTCTCCTCTTTCTACTTCTAGTTTCATGTTACACACACACACATACACATATATATGTGTGTATACATATATATATGTATATATGATTGATTTCTAGTTTGATTTATGTTTCCACAAGTGGTATGATTTCATTTACCTTTCTGAATGCAATTTCATTTGTACATGCACACCACCTTTATTTATTCATTTATTTTTATGGGGAGGGAGGTGTTGGCATGCTAGTGACTCTAGCCTCTGCAATTGAATTCCGGATGTGTGTGCCACCCTCTGTGCATACATGACCTTGTGTACATGCAGGACCTTGTAAATCTGGCTTAAGTGGGATCTGGGGAGTTGAACTTGGATCCTTATGTTTTGCAGGCAAGTGTCTTACTTGCTGTCTTGCCCAACACACCACTTTTCTTTACCCATTCATTTGTTGATGAACATCCAGTTTTGCTTCATCTTCAGTTTTGGTGAATTGTGCAGCAACAAACATGGTTGTGAAACTATAATTGTGATATGACTTAAGAGTCCTTTGGGTCCATACAAAGGAGTGGATGAGGTAATATTGGCACACAGGCCACAGAAGGAAGGTCATATGAAGACATAGATCTATGAACTTGATCTTGAACTTATAGCCTCTAGAATTGTGAAAAAATTAATTTTGTTGTTTAAAGTACCCAGTCTGTAATCCATTTTTATGGCAGTCCTGGGAAAGTAATATATTTTACAAGCAACAAGTGATTTGACTAATTCCAATTGACAAGGAAAATGGTCAGAGTGGGAGCCCATGTTCCCTCATTAGTTGGTAATTTCACATGAGTATCTCTCATGTGTTTCCTGGATGTGAACACTGTCTCTTCTGCACAGCATCGATGTGAGTGTTTATTGCTTTTCAATATGTGTCATGTCATGTGTTAATTGGGGTTATTAATCCCTCCATTTGCTCTGGACATAACCTAGAATAGGACATTAACCTCATCCAATATTTAGCATGAAATTTGTGGAGGTAGCCAACTTAAAAGACAATTTCAGGAAAGAAACATTAAATGCAAAACAAACTAATGCTTAGCATTTACAATGAAAACAAAAAAGCCGTAAGGAAGTGTTGCTTTTCAGAAGAGTGTCATTGGCACCTGATTCCATCTGAAAATGTAAAGTTGGACTAATAATTTAGCAACTGAAAGCTGAAGCCATTCCCAGAACACAGGAGTGTGGATTTACAGAGGATTTGTCTTGAGCTTCTCTCAAGCAGGAAGCTGTCTTGCATCAACAATGAGTCCAGTTTATAACATTTCAACCCTTCTGGAGTTCTCTGCACTATACTGGCAATGAACTTGAGGGAACATCCCACATTGAGAATGAGGTAGACTGCAGTTCCCATGCAGCTGACCAGGTTTCCTTCACCAAGACACATAAGCACAACTTTACCCTCAGAATGTTCTGGTGTGAGTCTGAAGTGCTTTCCCAGAGACATTCCTTACCACACTGCTGTGGGGACAGCCTTTCAGAGCTGCTGTGGGACTCTGGACAGAAAAATCAAAACACTAAAACACATGAAGGTTTGTGCCATAATCTGTCAATGACCCTGGCCCCACCCCCAACTAGAATGTGTTGTTTGAGACCATTGGTGGTTAGATTTCATCGTTTTAATGTCACTCCCTAAAATGACAAAGGATATTGCTCATCCAAGTTTTTTAGCCTTTATATGAGGCCAAGTTCCTTTTGCGAAGATGACATCCTCCTGGAGGACCCAATGTCAAAGTAAAGGTGGAAATCAGGATGAGGGAGTAGATGCTCTCTGTGATGTCTGACCTGCTAATTGCTTAAAGGGTCACTTTGCAGTTAAAACCTGCACACGTGGCACACCATCTATCTTTGTTAATGTGGAAGGAGTATCCAAAACCCTCTTGGGTTTCCATGACAAGTATGGCTTTCAGTTAATACTGAGACCTTAAAGACCATATTTTGCCTTTCTTGTTTTATTGCCAATCTCTCCATTTCAATCCAATGCTACATTTATTAGGGGTACTTGTATACTGATATTAGAGGAGATATTTCATATGAGGGTTCTAAGTGGTCAAGAAATCTGTGACTTGGTCTGGCATCTTGAATACTTATGAACCCAGGCCAGGTCTGGCTTCCTAAATGTGCACAGCTCCACAGAATTCCATACTGAGAAGGATGGCCCTACCCTTGGTATTTAATATTATGAAATTGCTGTCATAATTATTAAATTATTATATTTATTGAGGGAAGTCAAGCCAAGGAAAGGTACCCATGTGTTTAGAGATCCCACGTGGATGGCCTGTGGAAAAAAGCCTCGAAAGAAAAGAGAAGAGAAAGTTCAAGGAGCTCCAGCCATGTGAGGAGCTGGAGGGGATAAAGAGATAAAGAACCCATAGGGCTTAGGCCCAGCCAGGCCCAGCTGAGGGAAAACCTCACCCACAGCTGGAAGCTCCCAAGTGATCAGAGATCCTGCCCTCCCTTTGCAAAGGTATGTATAACCTTAGGGTGCTGGGCTGTTTTCTAGCTCAGGTGAACCAGAGGGCCAGATGGTTGGTTAGGGATAGGGACCATCTCAGGGAGAGGTTAGCCCTGGCACCAAGTTCTGGGGGCTGAATTTAACCAAACACAATGTTTAAATCCTAGGAAAGACTTCTCTCCCAGGTGGGGTCCTGGTTGTTTGTGGAAAAGCAAGTCTGGGGGAACTAGACAAGAGATAAAAAGTCAGGGCCAGGGAGATGGCTTAGCGGTTAAGTGCTTGCCTGTGAAGCCTAAGAACTCTGCTTCGAGGCTCAATTCCCTAGGATCCATGTTAGCCAGATGCTCAAGGGGGCACACGTGTCTGGAGTTTGTTTGCAGTGGCTGGAGGCCCTGGCACACCCATTCTCTCTCTGTCTCTCTACCTGCCTCTTTCTCCCTGTCACTCTCAAATAAATAAATAAATAAATGAGACAAAAAGTCAGATCATTTTGAATTTCTAGAAAGTGCAAACTTTCCTGCCCTTTTTACCTCAGGGGTCCAGTCACTCTAACTCTAGCCCCCTCATATTCCCCTCTCATGAGAAGACACTCTAAATGCTATTAGAGAACAAGGGGTGATGACATCAGATTGTGAACTATATTCTGCTGAATGGGGCACAAAGTTGTGGCAGTTAGACAGTCTCTCCCAGAGAGGGGAACTATTATTAAGGACCCCAAAAGTGTATTTATGAAGTGCAGAAAGGTAGTCTTGGAAGAGAATGTTGACAAGAAAGAATAAAAGTAAGGCATTAATGAAAAGTGATCCCACAGCAAACTGGTCACCTTAAGGGTTGTCCTTCTTGTGGACTTGAAGGTCTTGGAGAGCATTCAAGATAACCCAGGTAGATGGAATTGGATTGTCTTGGGACAATCTGAGCATGAGGTGGCTGAGGTTTTTTTACACAACTGTTCATTGAATGTCACAGTAGTGTCTGGCATGGTCTGAATGTTTCTGAATGGCTTGTTAAACAGATGAAATATTAGCAGAGTTATTAGAGAGAACATAACTTTGATACCATATTTTATATAATAGCCTTCTAAAGTGTACCTTTTTAAATTTGTCCTGAGGGTAGCCAGGGCCAAAGATTGATACCATAGAGCCATTGTGTGCCATTAAAGGCTGTACAAATATATTTTTGGTCCAGGACTTACTTAAGGATGTCCTGGCTCTACTTAGGAGACATTTGCCATTGTTTCCAGTAAAAAGAAGTCTGCTGAATTAATTGACCCTTGGTCAAAGTCATCCAAATATATTTTCTAGATTTGAAAATAACGCTTTTGACATCTATGTTTGTTTTTTCTTATCTTTAGGTATATGCATTATAAGGAAATCTGATGAGTCAAGGGAGTATGCATTGATGGCTGTGGAATTCTTAGCAAATCACTTATTTTTTTTAAGTAGATAGAGGACTTCTGGCTAAGGTGGAAGACTAGGAACAGCTTCAATTTCCAAAGAGAAAAATTGAAGTAGAACTTCAGAAAATAAAACAGCAGCAGCCAGGCATCCAGAAATCTCTGTGAGAACTTTCATTAAACGTGGCTTATCTAGAGTGGATCCTGAGTATAGCTTGAGCACGAGGCTGCAGAAGAAACACCCTAGAAGCTCCCATGCCTATGCCACTGGCAACACAGATCTAAAGCTGAGATGTCCCCAAGGATCCATGGGAGCACACTTAAGCACCAGGCAGAGGGCTTGGAAATTTGAAATTAAGATACTTCCAGCACATGCCATCACCCTACTCTAGTCTCAGTAGAGGCCAGGGAGAAAGTCACTCCAGAATGGTCAGACTGCAACATAAGGACTCTCCAGTAAGGGATGGAGTACATACGATGACCCACACCCATGGATCAGCTACAGAGAAAGGGAAGTTTTCAGTGGAACTCCATGTCATGGTCTGACTATAGAACATAAGGCTCCCCATCCCAGAGGAAGAGAATTCTTAGCCGAGGAGACAGCATCCCAGGAGCTGAGGAAATATAGCTGAGAGCCAATGGTTAGGTCAATTTCCCAACCTGGTATCTCCACCCAGACCTTTCTCCCTCTACTCATGCCCTGTTTTTAACACCCAGTGTCATGTTACTAGGCCAGGCCAGCTTGGAATCAACATACTCTTATATTCTATTGCTTCCTTTATTTTGATTATTATAAAATACATTAGGATGTTGGTGTGTGTATTTGTTCTATGCTTTTAGACTTTTTGTGTATTGTTTGTTTTGTTAAATTTTCTTCTTTCTCTTTACTCTTTCTCTCTACATTTTCCTCTCCCAAAGAACATGGTCTGGTCTGGTTTGCAGAGACTGTGAGTTTCAGCCTCCTGAGAGACAGGACTATTACATATTATCTGATAGTACACCTTCACTTTTTCTCCTGCATCTACTTATAGCTAAAATCACCACCTCCTTCAGTGACATTTATTTTCCCTACTACAGCTTCTCATCCTTCTACTCATGTTTCTTCTTTTACTTTTATCATATCATCTTAATACTACTTGTTCTATGGAGTTTTTCCTTCTTTCTTTTTCCTCTCAAACCCACAATAACTAAAGTATTAATAACCACAAAATTCATAATGGGTGTAATAGGGCCATGGAGACTCTACACTGTGTGAATTCAAACAGGTTCAAGCGTGGTAACCTCAACTCCTGCACTTAGCTCAAGGCAACACTGTGGATACAGGTCTGAAGAGATTGCTTAGTGGTTAAGACATTTGCCTGCAAAGCCAGAGCATGCAGGTTTGATTCTCTAGGACCCACATTAACCAGTTTGTTTCCAGTGCCTGCAAGCCCTGATGTATCCACTCTCTCTTTCAAATAAATAATAAGAAAATATTTTTAAAATACTGTGGATACAAGGCATCCACGGTAGTTCAGTTATCACATGGGAACCTATTTGAAGAATTCTGCAGCCCTGTACCTCATAAGGAGAACTTTCATGGGAATTGCATATGATTTGGGCATTCAAACATTTACTACACATCAGCTAGCAAGTCAGACTAGTGACAGAAGTGCAGGTGGTGAGTGTGCAGTGGGGCTGACACACTTCTGGGTGGCTGAAGTTGTGTACACACAGTCTACTTTGAGGAGTATGTTGTTCAAAAACAGTACAGTATACACAGCCCTCTCCCATGAACTCTGCCTTTCAGATGTGATGAAGATGGTCAATGATGGCAATGACCACCTAAGCACTGTGTGCTTATTGAAGCATTAGAATATATAATATGTTTGCATTTGTGGGATTTTTGTTCTTGGGAACTTTGCTATATAAAGATATTATATATTGGTCATATTCCCATTGGTTCATACAGTTACGTTACCTTTCTCCTACCCCATACCACTGAGGAGCCTCCTTACTGTAGTTAAAAGTATTCACTGTGGGGTCATAAATGTATCATTCCATCTTTGTGGGGGGGGTGACAATGCCTCAGAATGCTCTTACATTCTTTCTGTTCTCTCTTCTACAATGTTCTCTGAGCCTTGTGGATGTGCTATAAGAAACCTTGAGCGTAGAGATCTCAGCAGCCTTGATTTTCTACTCTGATGAAATTTTAAGTCTTATCTATAGTTATGTCCCTGGAGGAGGTTTTTTTTTTTTTTTTTTTTTTTTTTTTTGAGACAAGGCCTCACCATGTACCCTAGAGCCCATGATTCTGAATTTGCTTCCAGAGTGATGGGATTGTAGGTGTACATCACATCTCCTGGATAAAATGTGTTTTTGACCCTTTCGTCTCCTGCTGTGAAGATAGCACTTCCTCCTGCTGGTCCTCCAGCTGCAGGCAAGCCAGCTTACTTCCCTTTCCAAAGCTACCTTGGGCTGTCTTACCCTGTCTGTACCCTTCCTCCTCCATTCCCCTGCATATAACCTCATATTCTTACTTCTCCATGTCCTATCTTACCTCTGTCTCCTACATTTTCCTCTCTGCATCTTTCCACTCTCCCTCTTCTCCCTTGCATATTGATCCCTTTTACTCTATTTTCTCTTGCTCTACTCCTTCTCTCCTGCTTCCTCCTGAGATCACAGTCTGAGGTACATGTCTTCTCTCAGAGATTACTGGTGTCTACCTCCTCCTGGGGTGGAACTCTCAGTTTAGCTCGCCATCTTTGGTTCCCTGAGCCAGAGACCTCTCATTGAAGGAGAATTGTACCTTCTTGCTGTAACTACAAGCAGATCCTGTGTTGAGGACAAAACCCAAAAACTGTCCTGGGCAACCATGCTTGGATTAGCAAGGACAGAAAGAGGGAGCCACAGCCACATCCAGCCAAGATCTGAAGCTCAGAGTGGGAGAGAAGGCCTCCTTCATCTATGGTCTTATTATGGGAGGAGAGATGGTCTGGAGGCAGAGACACAAAGCACATTGTGGCTGTCTTGGAAACAAGGGCTGGCTCACACCAAGTCTGCAGACAGGACTTTGTTCAGTAAATTCATATCTCTGGCTCTCTCAGCTGGAATGCTTCTTCCCTTTGTCTCCTGTCTCAAATTGAGGCATGCTGGTCCTTCCTGCCTATGAACCTGCCCTTCCATAATGTTCACTGGGCCTTGGAGGGTGTGTTATAAGACTCCTTTAGTGTTGAGCTCCCCGCTTCCTCAATTTTCTGCTTTGATGAGTTTTGAGTCACCTCAGCATCTACCTCCATTTCCCTAGATAACAAGGTCTGTTCTGAAAGAATATTGCTAAATGAGAATTTGGAATCCCAAAAGTAATCTACGATTGTGTTCCCCTAGCTCTATGCCTATAGAATCAAGCAACCTGAAGTTCCCTCCACCCTTCATCAACAAACAACAGCAACAAAAATCAGCCCTTAGCCTTTAATCCCAGCCCTCGGGAGGCAGAGGTAGGAGGATTGCCGAGAGTTCAAGGCCACCCTGAGACTACATAGTTACTTCCAGGTCAGCCTGGATCAGAGTGAGACCGTAACTCGAAAAACCAAAAAATAAAAAATAATAATAATAATAATAATCAGCCCTTATTCTAGCTTCCTGACCAATGCTACTGATGGTTACTACAACTTATAAACACACTATTTATTCCATGTCAGATCTGCAGGGCCCTCAGTGGAACATAAGGAACATAAGAGTATAGCTGGAAGGAAGCATGATCAATATGCAATATGCTCATGCAAAAAAGAAACAGCCTGACATGAGAGCAGCAATGAGCTGCTGTGAGCTTCCTGCCTTCAGATCTGTGACAGCAGGGCCCTGTTCTGTAGTGAGGTCCTGCCTCATCTTTCCAGCTGGACTGCCAGTCCTGTTGGGAGGCATTTCTGATGGGGCATGGAAATCCACTGGAATAAGTGTCTTCACAGGATTCCGGGAGGAAACAGAAGTTGCAGGGACAGCATGGGGGATGGTACCATGTGAAGCAGAAGAAGAAAGGAAGTGTAATACTTGACAGAACTGGTACACAGGGACACTGCAAGTCCACTAATGAAGCGGAACTTGCTATGAGGTGTATAGAGCCAGGGGTGGATCTTAAGGAGAACATTGCTGGGAACTATGGTCTTATGCATGAGGAACATGAGCAGTGGGGAAGGAGATGTCACTCACTCTGTCTGCAGCCTATACCTTCAAGCTTCCTCTGGCTCTAAACACTTGCAGGAAATATGAGTGGCAGGCAGGGCCACTGTAAGCCAGACTGTATCCACAGTAGAAATGGCTATGCAAAAGGCCATGCAAAACAGAAACAGCCTGACATGGATCTTCACAATGCCCTCCATAACCAGAGTGAAGATTCATGAAGGGTTTTTGAAACTATTCTTGCCCTGAACTAGAAAACTTAGCACCTGGGACCGTGGAACTTACCTTGGGAAAGCTTCTTTCTTACCTTCCCCTCTGTTCCTCTGGGCTGCTTCTCTTGCTGCACTTCTGCCCTCTGACTTCCACATACCAGACTCACTGCTTAGCAACCCAGGATACTTGGATTAGTAGAAGGAACCATGACTGGGTTAGGACTCTCAGAGGCTCATTAGAATGTCATTGTAGAGAGAGCATACTCCTTGTATGATGACGTTAAAGAACTCAGTAGCATAAGAAAATGACCCCTAGTCATGCTGGATAAACACTCTTGCCACTCTTCTGAATTCCAACATGATCTGCTCCATAGGACTTCATCAGACTCTTGAGGACCTCTGGGGACATCTGGGCAGAATGAGGACAGGGCTATAGGACCCCTCATCCTACAGATCTCTTTGGAAATGCACATGAGGTTATCATAGGGGAAGTAGGACAGACACATTTACATTTCTGGGTGGAAGGCAGCCTAGTGCCAGGTCCCATCAGAAGTAGCTTTAATCATCTGTTGCTGTTGGGAGATAACCAGATAAGTCTCTGAATTAACATTTCCCTTATGGTAATTGATTCAGTAATACAGTCCTACCCATTTTTCTAATTAGATGTGCACAACTCATCTGCAAGCAAGGAGAAGGCTAGAGTGTAATATTTGGGACCATCCTTGAGGATTATGATATCATTAAAAGATTTTTAAGAAAAGGAGATGTGATAATTTTATGTATGAATATGAGAAATTATTAACATGTAGTTTTAATAATTTTAATATGCTAAAACATGTGGGAATGGGCATAAAAGACAATCATAGAAGGATAAAGACTTTCAGGCTTCCCTCATGGGGAGGTGGGGTTTCCTGTCACTTGGTAACATCAGGCATCCCTTCATAAATCCGTGGAAGATACTATAAACCCTCTTCACTGGAATCCATATGTAGAAGCAGCAGCTGATGAAGTCATCCCCTCATGCACTGGGTTGATGTAGCTGTAAGCACAGGGCAAACAACAAACAGAGTTCTTGCATGGCATGGCCACTGCACCACACAATGGACCAGAATCCTAGCTCAGAGACCTCTGGATCTCCCTTTCAAATTCAGAGACGAAAGAAAAAGACTTTCTTAATAACCGTGTAATGTAAATAACATGTTAGAGGCTATGGTGACCCTGTTGGTCAATAGGTCCCCAGTGTGATTCCCTTCTGTTTATGTGAAACTGCCCTTTCTCCAAAGCCACCAGCTTGGTCTTCCTCTCCCCTCTCCTACTCCCAACATCTAGTAACTAATAACTACACTCCATTTCTCTTTTGTTGTTTTCTTAGATTCCAATTGAGATCTATGGCAGTCTCTTTCTGAAGTTATGGATGTGTGAAGTGACACGTCTTTGTCATCCTGCAGTGTGTAGATGTATCCACACACCACGTTCCACCCCACTCTTGTGTCATTAGGATCCGGGACTTAAAAGCAAGTGTGTCACCTACTTAGTTCTTCATTTGCTTCGTCTTCTTTGACTAGGAGCAACTCCACTGTGACCTGGTGGAGCTGTGGTATTGGGCCTGAAGCAAGCTAATCCCCGAAAGAAGTTAACACATCTCCTAGGCACTCTCCTCCATCCCCGGAAACTCTCAAAGACCCCCTGCTCTCTGTGGTGGGGTTGCTCTCCCTCTGATGATCCCAGGGAGTCTTCTCTGGGTTTCTCGTTCAGTCCAGTGGTTCTGGAGGCACCCCTGTGGGGGCCCACCCTGGCAGTGCGCATTTTCAGGGAAAAGAAGGGGATGCTGAAGCGAGCTGCCTTGAGAGACTGTGTCTGCTCCTGGCTGTAGACTGGAATGGCCGGCAGGGTGGCTCTCCTGGTGTTCCTGGGCTCAGCTTCCTGATCTCTCTGAGGCAATAGAGAGGAAACGGTGGGGTCACCATCTCTCAGTTTTCGGGGCAGAGGAAAGGTAGCACAGGGAACAGAACGCGGCAGAGTTTTGGCATCCGGGTTTTCAAACTGCCTGTGGACTTCTTGCTCCTGGGCCTGGCACTGCAGGATCAGGTAAGTGGCCATGGCGCTGTTAAAAGCATTCTTTCTCAGGGAGCGGTGGGTGTAGAGTGGGTTGTAGCCCATTTTGCTCATCCTCTGCAGTATTCTGAAGTTGAGCTTCTTGTCCCCGGGCGTGCTGGGCCGGGGCGCCAGGGCCCCCGCGCAGCGGCGGATCCAGGGGTGCCTGAGGATCTCGTCCAGGGCGGGCCTCTGCGCCGGGTCCACGCGCAGCAGCTGGCGCAGGATGTTCTCCAGGTCAGCCGAGAGGTGGGGCGGCACGGTGTACCTGCCCGCCACGATCTTCTTCTGCAGGCACGGCAGGCTGCAGGCCTCAAAGGGCTGGCTGCCGGTGACCATGAGGAACAGGATGACCCCGAGGCTCCAGATGTCGGCCTTGGGCCCGTCGTAGCGGCGGCGCCGGAAGAGCTCGGGCGCGCGGTAGTGGACGGTGCACCAGTACGCGGCCACCTTCTGGCCCGCCGTGAAGCGCGAGCCGATGCCGAAGGCCGACAGCTTCACGTTGCCGCGCGCGTCCAGCAGGATGTTCCCGGGCTTCAGGTCGCCGTGCACCACGCCGCTCGCGTGGCAGTGCCTCAGGCCGCGCGCGATCTGCACGAAGATGCCGCAGGCTTCCTGCTCGTCCAGGCGCCCGGCCTTCTCCAGGTGCTTCAGCAGCTCCCCGCGGCCCGCCAGCTCCATGACGAGGTACACGCACGCCCGCGTCTGCACGACTTCGTACAGCTTGATCACGTTCGGGTGGTCCAGGCTCTTCATGATGTCCACCTCGGTGGAGATGAAGCGGTGCGACGAGCTCCCCGCCCTCCTCATGGCCTTCACCGCCACCTTGGTGCCCGTGGCGCGGTGGCGGGCCAGCCTGACCTCGGCGCGGTCGCCCTGCGAGAGGACGCCCAGCACCTCGTAGTGCGCGCTGAGGGCCGCTCGCTCGCGGCTGCTCTCCTCGTGGCTCTCGTACCAGCGCCGCAGCGCCTTACTGGGCCTCGTACCCATCGCGGGGGTCACTGGGCTTTCGGCGTCTGCGGCGATGTGGCCCTGGCAGCTCCCCGGGCACAGTCAGCTCCAGTGGGCGCGTGTGCAGCGCGCTCTGCACCTGTCCCCGAGGTGCCTGTGAGGTCACAGAAGGGCGCGCACCAGTCAGGGCGGGGCACGACTGCGTGTGCTTATCGCGCGTTTTGATCTTTAGAACAGTTTCTGCCCTCATTAATGATGATCATCAAATTGAATACAAGCATTAGGTCCTCCAAAGGTTTTGTTTCAGCTGATCATTTAGACTTCATGTTTAGCTGTTTATAATTTAAGCTCGTGTGTGACCTTTTGTTTCTAAGTCTGGATGTCTGTACTAGATCTTTACTCTCTAAGGAGCTCATTCTATCCACTATCAAGGTATCCAATTCCTTCCTTAAATCCAAAGCATGGTTGTGAAAAGGCAGTTAGCACCTAACCCCATGTTCTCTGTTGTGTAACTCCACTTTGAGCACACTACTCACATACATGGGCTAAAAGAGCATGTTCATTTTCCTCCACCCATACTATCCTCAATCAGAAGACAGCATGTTGTTATATCGAAGGTAATGAAACACAAAACCATCTGACAAATATTTGACAGCCAGATAAAATGTCCTCACCAGAGTTAGAAATGGGGTCATTTTCAGTGTCTCAGTCCTTATGTGCTGCTGAAACAAATAGGTTAGCCCGAGTCATTTGTAAACAACGGACATTTATTTCACATTCTTTCATTGGCTGTCAAGTCCATCATCAAGGCACTAAGGAATTTGATGTGTCCACAAGGTTCACTGTGCTTGTAACGCAGTGACTTCTTGCTGTCTTTACATGCTAGAAAGGGTGGCTGGTTTGAACTCTGTCCTGAAAGCCCATTTCCAAATGCATGAGCACTGTCCTAAGTAGTGAGCTTCTTGCCCTAATGACTTCTAAGACCTAGTCTCTTAGTGCTGCTTCATTAAGGTTGAAGTTGAGTATGTTTCCAAGGAAACCCTGTAAGATAGTGATAGATCTTTGCTGTAATATTAGTGCTCTGTAAATGTGACTTTTACATTGGTTAGGTAGAGGACTCTTAGAGGGCTTGAGTACCTATCCTGTTCCCTATGTGAGGGAGAGTCCTGAGGCTGGTGTTGCTTCAGACTTGGGGACCTTAAGCAGGTCACGTAGCCCAATGGCAGATTGAACAGTACTGTAAAGTGCCTGGATCTCTCTACTGGTACGTTCTTATGAGGTGGAGCTTGGGGCTCCTCTGGCATCCTAGACTACCTTTGAAATATAATAAAGCCCACACTAGAACCTAACCTTGACAGTAGATTTTTGTCTTCCATCATACAGCTTTGCCTTTTCCAACTAAGTTGGCCACCTGCGAGGAGACTGGCTGCTGTCATGAATGTAGACTGCCGTGTGTGTGTGTGTGTGTGTGTGTGTGTGTGTGTGTGTGTGTGTGGTGTGTTTAAGAAAACTGCAAAACAAGAAAGAGAGCCCTATAATGTAACATAATGTAAAATAATATACAACTATATTTTAATTCTTTTAAAGATAAATTAAAAGTTCATCTCCCAAAACAGATGATTTTTTTTTTTCTAGACAAAGGTATTTGAATTTTCAAATTTACTTTTTCCATCTGACCTGGTAGAATCTCTGTTGATGGAACAATCAATAAATGAACAGATTTGTAAATTTAGATAAGATGTAAGAAGAACAGATGACAGATATAGTAATTTAAATGTAAAATGTTGTGAAAAGGCAGTTAGCACCTAACCCCATGTTCTCTGTTGTCTAACTCGTTTGACCACACTACTCACATGCCTGGGCTAAAAGAGCATGTTCATACTCCTCCACTCATACTATGCTCAATCAGAAGGCAGTGTGCTGATTAATTGAAAGTAATGAAACACAAAACCATCTGACAAATATTTGACAGCCAGATAAAATGTTCTCACCAGAGTTAGAAATGGGGTCATTTTCAGTGTCTCAGCCCCTTTGTGCTGCTAAACGAATATGTTAGGCTGAGTTATTTGTAAACCAGATACATTTATTTCTCATTCTTCTCTAGAATATCAAGTCCATGATCAAGGCACCAGGAAATTTGATATGTTAAGAGGTTTCAGTGTGTTTGTAACCCAGTACCTTCTTTCTGTGTTTTCACATGCTAGAAAGGGTGGCAGGTTTGACCTCTGTCCTGAAAGCCCATTTCCAAAGGCCTGAGTTCTGTCTGTAGTAGAGAACCTCTTGACCTAATCACTTCTAAGACCTGGCCTCAGTGCTGTTTCTCTGAGGTTGAATTTGAGTGTTTCTAAGTAAACCAAACAAGAAAGTGATAGCTCTCATCGCTGGAGGATTTGCGCTTTGTACATGTGACTTTCACTTTGACTAGGTAGCGGACTCACAAAGGGCTTGAATGCATATCCTATTCCCTATTTGAGGGAGAGCCCTGAGGCTATGGTTGCTTCAGAACTGGGGACCTTACGTAGGTCACCCAGCCCAGTGGCAGCTGAGACAGGATTGGGGAGTCCCTGGGTCTCTCTGCTGGTGGCCTACAATGAGCTGGAGCTTTGGGCACTTCTGGAATGCTAGTCCTACCTGGACTAGCTGTGGAACCTAATAAAGCCCACCCTGTAGAACCTGACCTTAATAGTGGTCTCTGGTCTTCCATCATACTCTACCATTTTCCAGTTGAGCTGCTGTTATGAATATACAGTAGCTTTTTCCTTTTGAGTTTGAGAAAACTGCAAAAAAAAAAAAAAAAAAAAGGAAAGAAAGAAAGGAATAAAAGAAAGAAGGAAAGAAGGAAGGAATGAGAGAATGAAAAAGGGCCCTAGCAGCAGGCCGATGTTTCCACATTCACATATGGGACCCAGATCTGACCTCAGAAATGTCAGCCATCTGGGAATAGGAAATCAGAGCCCAGCTGGTTCCTTCTCTCCCCAGTGTTTCTCCCTCTTCTTCTCCCATTTATATACTATACATATGTATTTTCATAATTGATGTAACTCAAATATTATAGCATCAACAATGCTAATAATAATTTGGGAAACCAATACAAGCTTACAAAATATCATTACATTAACCTGTGTTTTCATTGCTATTCCTTATTTCTTAACTTACATTTTTTTTTTACATAGATTATAGTTTTATATGTCCTGTCCATGGTCTACGTTTTCCTGTGGGCCCTCCTCAGTAGGATTGTTGGTGTTAACTGTGGGGTAATTAGGGCTTCAGTCACTCTGGTGGGTGGGGTGATATTGTGCTTCAGGGTATTTCTACCCACCCAGTGGGTCATAAAATCTTCCTTCCCCCACTTTCCCAGTAATCCATTAGCCTTGGAAGATCCCTTTAACAGTTTTGTTTACTGTTGAGTTCTCTGGTGCCTTTATCTTTCTGCTTCAATGTATTTCATCTCACCAGTATTTGTTGTCATTTTCCTGGAGTTGGTTGTCAGACTAGCACTGGGATAAATACTGATGTCACTCCTTCCTCTGCCATTTCACATGGGCCCTGGTAAATGTAGTGTAGGTGTCACATATTGTGGCGAGCAGAAGGCTAACTTTGCTTGTCTTATTGATGGATTTGGGATCTCCCCCCAAGGATTTTCTGCCATCTATAAAATAATACATTATCCAACCAAGATAGCAGCTAATAATTACTGAGAACACATTTATGCCTATTAATTCATTTAATAAATATAAAATCTTAAGGCATACTAATATTATTCACATGCTATTCATACAAAAACTGAAACAGATATGTTGGGTACATTGCCCAGTGTAATTATCTGGTCCAATCACACTAAGGACTTAGGGAGTCTAGCAAAAGAGCTCGTTCCTGACCACCACATTCACGATGGGCCCAAATATTGTTATCTGTGTGAAAGAATGCTTTTTTACTTTTTTTTTCCTTCCTTCTTATCTTCCCTTACGGAAATTATCTTAGCCTCCCCCCCCGCCCACAGTCTGTGTTTGTCTGTCTGTCTATTTGTCTGTCTCTCCCTCTTAATCCTTTCCTTCTTTATAATTTTCCCTTAGACTGGTTGTGGTAGTTTAATTCAAGTGTTCCTCATAAACTTAGTTGTTCTGAATGCTAGTTCCCAGCTGATGGAGATTTGGGAATTAATGCCTCCTGGTTCCAGTGTATTGTTGAGAGCAGGCTTATGGATATCATATACATATCATATACAGTTTCCCCTTGTCAGTGTTTGGCACACTCTTCTGTTGCTGTTGTGTCCACCTTATGTTGGCCAGGTGGTGATGTCCACCCTCTGCTCATGTCATCATTTTCCCCTGCCATCATGGAGCTTCTCCTTGAGTTTGTAAGCCAAAATAAAACTTTTTTTTTTTCCACAGGCTGCTCTGGTTGGGTGATTTCTTTCAGCAATGCGAACCTGACTGCAACAATAAAGTTGGTACCGAGAGTGTTATTGCTGCTAGACACCTGACTGTGTGACTTTGGCCTTTTGGAGCTGATTTTTAAGAGGAATGTGGTAGGATTTTGAAGCTTGGCCTAAGAGATGCCTTGTAGTGCTGTAAGTACCACTTGATGGACTATCCTGGTCAGAGTTGAAAGACTTGAATGCAGTTAAGAACTATGGGCTGTGAAGTTTGACTTGTGAGGGTGAGAAAGAGCTTTGCTTGGACTGGGCTAGAAGCAGTTTGTGTGAGAGGCTTGCTATTATGTCACTGTTCTGAGAATTTGTGCAGGGTTGCATTGCATAGAAATGGACTGGTGTGAATAGAGGGACATGGCACAAAAATTAAATCTTTGGGCTGAAACTTCTGCCTGTTCAGCTGCAATTATATGAGAGATTACAACCATTGAGATTGGGCCTGCTGACCTGCACTGGGGCAACAGGAAGACTATAGACTCTTTTGAAGAGGCCTGAGTGCTCAAGAAGTGTCCTATTCTTCAAAGTCTGCTTTGTTCTCCCCTGGATTAACAAATTCTCACCCTACCTGGTATTGTGGAGTATAAGAAATGCAAGAAAGTGAGGGTCATTGAGTTTGCAAAACAGTCTTGTGTTTTGGAAACAGCCATGGGCAGTGTGAAGCAGGTTTTCTGGATGCCTACATGGAGACATGATGAAGCAGTGAGGATGAATTGTAGGTTGCAAGGTTGCAGTGGAGACCCAGGGGAGATGCCAGGACCATGAGATGGCTGCTAAAGAAAGCTGCCGGGCCCCGGATGAAGTTTTCCAGGACTGTGAGTAGCCTAGCTGGAGAGATGAAATTGGAAGTCCAGAGACTTGTTGCTGGTTAGAATTATAGAACTTGGACACTTGTCACTGACTAGAGTTGTTGGACTTGGAGTTACAGAGTTTGATGTTTGCCCTGTTTAAATCTTATATTGGTTGAATAGTTCTTTGCTATGCCCAATGCCATCTTTGGCAGTGTGAGTGTTTATTTTATGCTATTATGTTTTTTTTTTTTTTGTATTATGGCTCAGTTAAAAACCTTGGATATGGGGATGTTTGAACATCACTAGGATTGATAAAAACAACTATGGGAACTTTAAAAGTTGGGCTGAATGCATTGCATTTTACATCTTAGATGGTTATCAGTTTATGGGGGCCAAAGGCAGAATGTGGTAGTTTGAATCAGGTGTCCCACATAAACTTAGGTGTTCTGAATGCTAGGTTCCCAGGTGATAGAGATTTGGGAATTAATGCCTGCTAGAGGCAGTGTATTGTTGGGTGTAGGCTTATGGGTATTATAGCCTGTTTCCCCTTGCTAATATCTGGCACACTCTCTTGTTGCTGTTGTCAACCTTATGTTGGCCAGAGAGTGATATTCACTCTCTGCTCATGCCATCATTTTCCCCTGCCATCATGGAGCTTCCCCTTGAGTCTGTAAGCCAAAAGAAACCTTTATTTTCCCCACAAGCTGCTCTAGTTGGGTGATTTCTGCCAGCAATATGAACCTGACTGCAACACTGGGTAAATTGACAAAGCCATGCTTTGGGTCACCAACTTTCTTAGGAATCTTGGTCCTAATGGTGCCTTATAGAATTTTTCCCATTCTTGTCTTAGTTCTTAGGTCTGTTATAGTGAAATCTAACATATTGGACAGCTTATTTTAAAAACAGAAATTTATTGCTCAAAATGACAGTGACTAAGAAGTCCAAGTTCACAAACTAGCTTACTTAAGGTCTGAGGAAGACCTACCTTCCAGTTTGTAAATATGTCTTCTACCTGTGTTCTCATATGGGGTGGTAGAAGGAATGTATGCTGATCTTTTTAAATTTTTTTTTGTTATTTTTATTTATTTATTTGAGAGCGACAGGCATAGAGAGAAAAAGGCAGATATAGAGAGAGAGAATGGGCGCGCCAGGGCCTCCTGGCCGCTGCAAACGAACTCCAGACGCGTGCACCCCCTTGTGCATCTGGCTAATGTGTGTCCTGGGGAGTCGGGCCTTGAACCGGGGTCCTTAGGCTTCACAGGCCAGCGCTTAACCGCTAAGCCATCTCTCCAGCCCTATGCTGATCTTTTTAGACCATCATTAGCCCACCTATCTAATGTAAGAGGGTCCCATCTTCATGATTCAATCACCACCTATAGCTCCAACTACTAATGTGATCACATGAAGCATACATTTCAACATATGTATTTAGTCCAAAACAATATGAATTAGAATACGATCTATTTGCAACTGATTTTGCCTGTGCCATTGAGAAACTATTCATCCCATTGAATTTAAGTACTTCCCCTATATAATCCTTTAATAATAGGTTTGTGGACCTAAGCTAGTACCAAGCACCTGAACTTGAACCTTATTGTCAGTAGACTAGAGAATGAGCCTAAGATACTGAAAGGTGCTTTTTATGGTCCATGGATGACTGGGACAGTATAGGAATCACCTGATATAATCTAGAATATTTTCCCAATTACACCTAACCTCTGTTTCCTCCATCATAAACCACATGCTGATCTAGATTTGTGTAGTCAATAACTTTTTGGGAAAAGGTAAGAGTATTGCCACCTGAGCTGCCAATAGCTTCATAAGTTGCTGTGAGAGGAATCCTGATCCTACCAGGTTTTCTTTGGAAGTCTGGGTAGAAGCCTTCATCATCCTATAATTCTTTTATGTCTACAAAATCAGGATCACACAGATGATTTTGACACTGGCTCCTAGTTTAGAATTGGCAGGCTCCTTTAGACCATAGCTTCAGTAGTGTCTAGTGCCTGGAAGACTGCACATGGCAAGGAAAGACTTCCCCAGGCAGTGACTACTGTGAGAGCGGAGGATCTCAGAGCTCTTTTCTCAAAGCAATAGCTTATCACAGGGTACAGGAAGCATACGTGGACAAAAAGTGGTCACAGTGAGGTCTCACACAAAAGGACATGCCCTCATTCACCTACTTTCTCCAGCTTAGCTATACCTTAAACTTTCTAGTAATCTCAATATAATATTAGCATCTAGGGACCAGGCTTTCAACCCATGATCCAGTGGGGAACTTTTAATATTCAAAACCTTACAGTGAATACAGATATGAGAGGAAACAGCCACATAGGAACTAGTTAAAATTCCCATACAAAGTTTCTTTTTAAAAAAAAAAAACATTTCATTGGGGCTATAGAGATTGCTCAATGGTTAAGACACTTGCTTACAAACCCTAATGACCTGGGTTTGATTCCCTGGTACCGACATAAATCCAGATGCACAAAGTGGCACATGCATCTGGAGTCTGTATGCAGCAGCTACAAGTTTTGGAATGCTTGCTCTCTCTCTCTCACTCTCTCTTTATCTCTCTGTGTTTCTCCTTCTCTCTTCAGAAATAAATAAATTAAATATTAAAAAATATTTTGTTTCTTTAAGAGACTGCCACCAGCTAAACAGACAGACAGACAGACAGACAAACAGACAGACAGAGAATGGGACTACCAGGGACTCCTGACACTGAAAATGAACTTCAGATACAGGTGTCACTTGTGGGTCTACCAGAAGCCAGTTCTTAAACTATTATATCATGAAAGCTATTCCAAAGAGTTATTGTCAAATTTCAAATTTAAATGATTAAAAACAAAACAAAACAAAACAAAACAAAAACTCCTGAAAAGTTTCAAATTCCCCATAGCAGTATAGGCTTATAATATCTTACAAATGAATGAAGAGCAGTATGTTTTAGATCACTGAATATCAGACTTCCAGGAAAACATAATGGGTTTGAAGTATTGCTTTTCACAGACACCTGACCAAAGTTCAGCTTGGGTAAGGGCTGGGTGCAGAGTGTCATCTGCTCCGGTTACACTGGCTGCTTGTGAGGTCACAACAACATTGACCGATCATGGCTTGGCATAACACTTATGTTCATCACACTTTTTGATCTTTAGGACATTCTCTACCCTAATTAATGATGATCATCACATTGAAAGCAGATATTAGACCTCCAAATGTTTTGTTTCAGCTGATCACTTAGACTCATGTTTACCCATTTACAAATTAAGCTTATATACAACTTTTTCTTTCTAACTCTGGAAGTTTGTATGATCTTTACTCTCTAAGGGGCTCATCCTGTGCATTATCACAGTGTCCAATTACTTCCCTTCAATCCAAACAATGGGTGTGAAAAGGCAGGCAGCACCTCACTAACTTCACAGCAGCTCACAAAACCCATTTTACTGTAATAAAGTCCTTTGTTGTCTACAACACCCTTTGAGCACACCACTAACATCTATGGGGCTAAAAGGGAATGTTCATTGTCCTTCACCTATACTATCCTCAATCAGAAGGCAGTGGGTTGATATGTTGAAAGTAATAAAAGACAAAACCACCTACAAAATATCTGAGAGCCAGATAAAATGTTCCTTTGACCAGAGTGAGAAATGGAGTAATTTTCAGTGTTTCAGCCCTTTTGTGTTGCTGTAACAAAACTGAGTCAATTGTAATCCACTTATTTCCCATTCTTCTTTGGGTTTTCAGGTCCAAGATCAAGGCACCAGGAAATTTAGTTTGAGGAGATCACTTACTTTTATCTAATACAGTGCTTTGTTATTGGGCCCTCACATAGTTGAAAAGGTTGTAAGACTGAAGTCAGCCCTCTGAGGTCCCCTAAGTTACTAGGCCAGGTTTGCTATCTGTATAGTAAAAAGTTTCCCTTAGTAAATGAGGTCATGTAGCCGGTGAGTGGACCTGCTGGCATTTAGAATCAGAGAAAGTGATGCAGGCTTCTCAGTAATTCAGTTTGCTGGCATTTATTGTCACATTTAATTATATTCATCTTGCATATAATATTATAGTTAAATATTCATGAATACAAATCTGAGTCCTCAGTACAGGTTCTGTGTGAACTTAGATATGCAATGTATTTCCTGCATCAAAGCTTCCTAGATTAATATCAAACACAGTTCTGGATAGAGGTAATGATTTTGATTATCAATAGACATTTGGACAATTAGAGTAAAAACCAGCCAGCCAGTCCTACAGTGATGCTAGTTGTGAAAAGAAGCAGAAAAACCTGTGATAACTGTTATTCATAGTTCTGGACTCCATACTATCACTTTTTATATCAAATTATGTATATAAATAGATTTTAAGAGAGGCCACAAACAAACCTTGAAACATCCATGAAGGGTTTTCTATGTTTTAGTGCATGAGAAATCAAACCACAGAAAAATCCCTTTGCATGAAGAGGTCTAACTTATATATGTCACATAGGCTGCTCCTCTGGCACTGGGGTCATGAAAAAATAGTTTGATATTTTACACATCTGAATTGCAACCTAGGCTTCTCTAAAGTCCTAAATTGGGCAGAGGACCTGTTTTCCTTTTTTTTTTTAATCACCAAGCAAACCATTCTTTTATTGTTGATGTAATCTTCCACATAAGCAGTGGCATTCATTGTTCACCTTTTAGAAAGTGGAGGGCCCTGCTTTATTTTCTGTGAAACTGGTTGCCACGGAGCAATTAGAGGAGAAAAAAATCTCACCATCTCTGTGACAGTCTGAGCAACTGAAATCAGGACATGGAGATGGTGCTGAGAAAATGGGATGCTGTCGTCTGTGACAGTGTGATTATCACACTGTCAACTTGTGTGCGTTTTCACAAAAATTATATATCGCACTTCATGTAGATACTCATTTTGTCATCAAATATCACTTCAAGGGAAGCATTAGAAATTTAGGAACTTTTATTGGAAGAAAAGACTAATATATCTGCTTCAACAAATTCATGAAATGCCTTAACTGTATAGCCTTTTCATTGCGAGGGTTGTGTATGATTGCTTCGGTCTCAAAACTGAGTACCACTGAGAACAAGAAGACTCAACTCCTAAGTCAGGGACTGGGATTTGGATGCCAAAGAATCAATAGCAATACTTAAGTGCTTTATCAAGATACTGAGTCTCTCAATTGTGTGTGTGTGTATGTGTGTGTGTGTACATGTTAAGTGTGTCTGATGTGTGCATTTTCGTGTGTGTGTGTGTGTGTGAGCACAGGAGTATAAATGCCACAACATGTGGTATGTATAGGTAAGAGAACTATTTTTGGGTCAGTCCTCACCTTGTCATCTCATTTGAGGCAGGGTTTTTCTCTGACTTCTTTCTCTATGGTTCTTTGCTGTCATGCGATTTCTGGGAAATTCTCCTGTCTTCAGCCTTCTATCTCAGATTTAGCTTCAGTGTAAGCTTTCTTGAATTACAAAAACCTACCATGGCTTATGAATTCTTAATGGGGAATGGGGATCAAACTAAGGTACTCTATCTTGACCTACGATCCCTTTGCCCACTGAGCCATCTCGGCACCTGGCACTGTGACTTTATAAACTTATTTATTTACTTATTTATTTATTTATTTATCTATGTGTGTGTGAGAGAGAGAGAGCTAGAGAGAGAGAAATGTATGTTTCACTTTGTGCATCTTGCTTTACTTGGGTACTGGAAATCGAACTTGTCCCATCAGGCTTTGCAAGTAAGCACGTTTAACCACTGAACAATTTCTCCAGCTCACTGTGACTTGTTAAAATTTTTATTTATTTATTTATTTGAGAGAAAGAGGGAGAGAGAGCAAGAGAGAGAGAGAGAGAGAGAGAGAGAGAGATGCCAGTATATAGTGTGAATGGATGTGCCATGGCCTTCAGCCACTGCAAATGAACTCTATATGCATGTGCTGCCTTCTACTTCTGGCTTACATGGGTCCTGTGGAATTGAACCTGGGTCCTATGGCTTTGCAGACAAGTACCTTAACCAGTAAGCTATCTCTCCAGCTCTTTATTACCTTTCTAATTGACAGTTTTCACACATTACATAAAACACTTTGATAAAACCACCTTCCCATTGCCTTATTTTGTTTCCCTCTCTTGCCCCTTCTGTTGAGCTCCTTCTTCTTTCCAACTAGTCCCTCATATTGTCAGTGTGTGGTGGGCTGAATTGTGCAGGTCCTATGGAAGTAACGACAGTCAGTCTTAAAGTACTCCTTCTTATCCTATAGTTCTTATATTATTTCTACCCTCTGTTCTGCAATGTTCCCTGGGACTAAAAATTATAGAACACAGTTTTTCTGAGCACTTTTACTAGTTTTGATTCTCCCTATTGTCAGCTGGCATTTGCAGAAAAGCATCTTCTTTGATCTAAGGTTACAGCAGCTCTGTTCTATAGATCTAAAGATGTATGTTGGGCAATTTTATGGATACAATGTATTCTTTTATTTAAACAGCGGTAGTAGCTACCCTCTCAGGATCTATGACCTTCCCAGCCATAGGAATTTTCATTACCATGAATGAATCCCCTCTGTGAACTATCCACTCAGAGAGCAGTTAGTTACATCATAATAGTCATGTCTGTATTGCATGTACATCTTGCCTGGCTGATTGGTTGTGTAGCACTCATAGTGGGACCACTGCTTCGTATGACTGCTGATGACTTTTCTACCCCAGCAGCCTCAGATTTTCTAGCATTATGGTAGCTAGCCAGTGTGGGTGGAAGTTTCCTGCTCAGTCTAGTTTGATTATTTAGAGTCGTACAATCAACACATGTAGTGCCTTCAGCAATTGGGTCTTACCATCTAATTATGGTGGGCAGGTAAGAGAATTGGCAATATAACATATTGTTTCAGGCACGTAAGGAGACTCCTTGACCAAGTGCTCACTGAGTGTTTATTGGTTTGAATGTAAAATGTCTCCCATACCCTCATATGTCTGAATGCTTAGTTATCAGTTAGTGGTATTGAGAAAGTTGTGAAGTGAGAGACTCATTCAGTAAGAGACTTGTCGGAGGAAGTGTGCCACTTGGGGTGGGCCTTGAGGTGTTATAGCCCAGCTCCATTTGCTGCTCTTACATTCACTACTTCATCCCTCCTGATGTGATGACGTGAGCCTGCTTCCTTCTCCTGCCATGCTTTCACCACTGTGATGTAACTTCTTCTAGGAGATGTAAGCTGAGGTAAGCTCTTTCCTTATTGAAGCTGCTCTGCTTAGGTATTTGTTCAAGCAACCAGAAAGCAGCTTATCCAGGAAGGTATTCTTCTCGTGGCATTTGAGTTTTCATATACCTATGGCTGCAGAGAGCAGCATTGTTCCTTTTGACAGTAAATTTTTGCTCAAACTTTCTTTTGTTGTCTATTATGTTTATATTTTATTATCTAACAAAGAAGTAGGTATTCACATGACTTTTCATACTATTTTTAGTTTTTAGAAAACCTTCTTATTCCTCCATTCTTCCACTCCCTTCCCATGACTATATGACTTTCAAGAACTTTCTTCTTGATTACACACACACACACACACACACACACACACACACACACAGATGTATAGATATATATCAATATATCTATATTTATATCTATATGTTTAAATAAAAAATTTGATGTAGAGGATTGCTGTTCAACTGGTAGTCATTGTTAAGGAAAACATCTTTTTGGTGTGTGTGTGTGTGTGTGTGTGTGTGTGTATGCACATGTGTATGCAGATGCATGTACTATGTGTGCACACATACAGAGGCCAGAAGAGGATGTTAGATGCCTTATTTCTGCCTTATTTTCTAGAGAGAGAGAGAGAGGGTCTTTCACTTCACCCGAAGCTCCTGATTTTTGGTTAGACTGGCTGACAATGGAGCCTTCAGGTACTCCTCTGGCCACCTCAGTCTTAGGGTTACATTCATGTGAGAGTATGTCTGACTTTATGTGGGTTCTTGGAATCAAATTCACCTCATGCTTGTGAAGTAAGTGATATTATCCACTGAGCCTTTTTTTTTTTTTTTTTGCTTGGGTGATAATTATGACAATTGACACCAGTTGACTCTCAAGACAGTCCTAGCTGCTTTACACATGCTATCTGTTTTCTGTCATTAATTGCTTTATGAAATAAGCAGTCTTGTAATTTCTATTTTCCAGATAGAAAAACTGAGGCATAGATTAACTGAGCTAAATAACTTGAGGAAACCCACAAAACTCATAAGACATATCACTATTATATCTAGTACATTTTATCACTTATAATTTATGGCTACCAAATAAATAATGCACCTGTGGGTCCTACCAAAATGTTTTATTTTCATTGTAATGTCACACTAAATGAGGCAAATCTCAGCTTTATTGATAAGGTAACTGAGGTGTCTGGAAATTTAAAGAAGTTTCCTATAGTCACCCTGCTGGGGTTACCATGTTTGCAAACTAGTTATATAAATATCAGTATGATGATGTTTTGTTCTGATAGTTTCTCTGTATGCCACATTTTTTTTCTTGCTTTCACAATGGCCCCTCCTTTTATAAGTCTTCTTCTCTTGTATAGAACCTTGTACAGGTGGAAGGACTTGTGTGGCACTCAGAGTACAAAAGGAAGTTTTCCCAACTTTAGGATTAAAGACAGAAATATCTGCCTAAACCATGAAAAACCTCTACCTCTCTTGTTTTATGCCCATGATGAAAAGAAATAACTTTTGTCATGAATGTAATTGGATAGATTTGATACGTGGAGTACAATTTTATACTTAAGTTGTTCTTCAATAGCTTAAATGTTTCTTTTTATGAGAAGATAACAAATTTTGATGTTAGACTACATATGTCAATGCATTATCTTGATCATTAGAAGCTTTTCTTCCAGAAGAGGTGTCTACAGGTAAGAATTTATTGTATTTTTCAAGTATACTTACAGTAATAATAGTGTTCTTGACACTTATTCTTTAGCAGTTTGTTTAAGTATTTTAATTAAACCTCACTGTCATCAGGACATGAGTTATATACATAAGACATAGAAAGTTAAGAGCATTGCAGAGTCATAAGGCATAGAAAGTGAAGAGCATTGCAGAGTCATAAGGCCAGAGACAGAATTGACAAAAGTCACATGTCAGTAAGTGAAGGAGTCATGGATAATATAGATGCCACATTCTGAGAAGATCTGTTATTTCAGCAGCATTAAATGTCATGAGATGGACATGTTAAAGAACATATTAGATATGGAAATAGAAGGTAAAATATTAGGGTACAGAGAGAATTATAAACATTTTTATATGAAGACAAAATGACTGAGCGCTGGGTAGTATTGTGGAGTATGTGTATATATGTGAAAGGAAGGAAAGCAGTCCCTGTGGCATGGAAAGAAAAATCATTTAAAATTTATGAAGACACAACATAATGGACAACCATGAGAAGTCTAGCTCCATCACTTATCAGTGATTGAACTGGGTGAGTTGTCAAGAAGGAGGATTACTATGTCTTTACTATAGCTTTGATAAATCTCTTACAATATTTTGTTGTTTCAAATTATTTAAAAAAAATTAGTCTGGATGCAAATTTGTTAAATATTTCAATGTACTAATATGGGGATGAATCAAATATATTATTTTTGGATTCTGGTAGATTGAGGCAGATTTTGACTTAGCATCAATGAGAATTGGTCAGGAGGGAACAGTTTTACTCAGGATTTTTTTTTCTGTCAAACAGATTTAAATGCATTCTGCCCACTTGAGTACTATGAAGGAAATTCAAATATCAGACTAATATTAGTTTAGTAAATTCCAAGGCACTTTGTAATTCCCATGATCTGTAAGAATACCAAAAGTCAAGGTATAGGAAAAAAAAAAAAACTTTTTCACTAATTTATCTATTCTGGGCCAGCCTTTCTTCCTCTTTCAGAAAAACTTGTGAAAAATAAAAGAAAGTTTATGTCATGTAGTAACTGATTTGCCCAAGTAACTGTGTCTTATTGTACATACTCTAGAAAGTGTCTTGGGTGAATTGCTTATGAATATGTACAAGATGGTAGATTAGGAGCTGAGGAGATTGCCTAGTTGTTATACGTGTTACTTGCAAAGTCTGCTGTCCAAAGGTAGTATAAGCCTTAGGCATTCTGTTTGCAGTGGCAAGAGATCTGGCATTGAAGTGTATGATCAAGAAAGTGAGGGCTGGAGAGATGGATCAGTGACCAAGGCACTTGCTTGCAAAGCCTGACAAGCTGGGTTTGGTTCTCCAATACCCATATAAAGCCAGAAACACAGGGTGGCACATACATCTGGAGCTCATTGGCAGCAGCTCAAGGCCCTGCCATGCCCATTCTCTCACTCTCTGTGCTTCTCTATGCTCGTAAATTAATAAATAATTAAGTAATCTCAAAAAAAGTGAAAAGACAATGCACAGAATGGGAGAGAATAATTGTAAATCATATATGTTCAAGGTCTAGCATGCAGAGTATATAAGGACTCTTACAAATAAACAAAAATGAATGACTCAATGAATAAAAAGACTAAAAACATTTCTCTGAAGATGTAAGGAAATGCAAATCTAAGTCACAATGCTATATTACTTTCCATACCTGAAAGTAAATATAAGTTATAAAAAAGTAAGTTCTAAAACAAAAGTTCTAAGAAGATATGTTGAAATTGGAATGTATGCACTGGTGGTAAGAATGGCAATAGTGGCTGCTAAAAACAGTTTCTCAGAAAACTGAAATGTAGGGTTACTATATCTGGCCATTTCATTCTTAGGTATCAGTTAAAATAAATAAAAGCTTAGAAATATTTTTTTCACCCTAAAAAGGAGTGAAGTGTTCTCATTGAGTTACAGTGAAGATGAACTGCTAGGTTAGCATCTAAATAAAAGGATCCAGGTACAGAAAGTCACATTCTATGATCGATTTCATTTAGATGCACAGTCTGTCTATGTCAATCCATAGAAAACGATAGCAGACTGATTAGTGCTGGTGCCTGGAATCATGGGAGGATTTGGGAGAGGTTGTAATGCTTACTGTGTCCTTTCTTTTAGTCTGATGAATACATTTTTAACTTTCTATATGTACTGGTTACACATTATAGTCAATATGTGCAATGCCACTGAATTTTTTATTCTGTGTACCACATGTATATGAGTTTCACCTGAAAGGTGAATAAAAAGCCAGAAAAACACTCAGAGAAGGATTTGGAGTGAGTAGGAGGTTGTTGGAGGAGTGCAGGGAAAAGAGGGGAGTGTTTTTTGAATAAGGTGGAGTTCAAGAGAAAAAAGACCCACCTAAGACCAGCTGAAGCTGGGGCTGGTGTTGGACGAAGATGCAGGGAGGTATAAATGGGAGTGCAGCTAGATCAGACATTCCCCCCCCCACAACTCATTATCTGACCCTATTTAAAATAGACTTCCAAACCCATAAAACCAATTCTGGCTAGGGCCATTTATTTCTTTCCAATAAAACTTGAAGCTTTCATCTGATCTATTAAAATTCTTAATGCTATCTTTTTATTTCTCTCTTTAAAAAGCCGTTTTTTCATGTTCTAAGCATAATAATTACCTACTTGACAAATGTATTCCTAATTACAAATTACTCTATTATATAGTACCAGCTTAAAAATGCCTGTAGTTTGAGATCTTCTGGGAAAGGAATTATTTTATTTAATATTACAATGTAATTTCCTTTCACATAATTATTTAGAGGTTAGGAAAGAAAATGAGTCAGGCAGAAAAGCCCTAGTATGTAATTTTAGAACTGATATTCATGACAGATATCAGGCAGAATTGATCAGGCATTATGAAGTAAGACATGATTGATTAGTTTATGACTAGATTCCTTTTGGCTATGAAGTATGATTGTGCATGCCTCTGTGTGTACATGCCCACATATGTGCATCGATACATGCATGTTCATGAGAGTATATGTGCCTAATCTAGTAAGAGAGTGCTTTTGTCAGAAAGTGGACTTGAGAAGTCAGAAGTTGAGAGTAAATATTCACCTATATGTTATACATGATAGCACATCTCAACCTGTACAATATTCCTCTGTCTTTATAACAGTGGCTAAAATCCTTACATGTTAAATGAAAACACAAAGAGGTGAGGTATGTCACTTTGATCAGCTACAAAAAACTCAATAGGAGTGTAATTACCAGTTCCTTTAAGTTCTGCAACAACTGACGACACATTTTAGGGACAATGGAACTTTTGATGGAAGCTATGTGGAAATGATAACATAAGAGGCCTATGGTAATTCTGGCACACAATTGAAAGTTTAATGTTTGGGGAAATGGTACCCAAAGTACAAGTTTCTTTGCATGTCAGTTTTGAGAAGTTCATCTTGACTTTTAATTTCCCCATGTGCTGCCTCAGAAACGTGATGAACTCTAGGCCATTTTGTCTACGAGGTAGACATCTACTATCTTTTAGAAAATCTTCAACAACTCAAGTCTTGGTAATCCTCCTGGGGCCACTGAACTGTTCAAGAGAAAGCCCAGCACTTTCCTTAGGCCAGTGAGGTCACCCTGGTTAGGGCACACAGTGCACAGCGTATAGGCTCTACTGAAGGGTTCTGAGGTGGAAACTGCTTTCTACTATGCCATTGATATTTAACCTCTAAATTCGTTCCCGTATTCTCCTGGTGACCACCCTTTTAGAAAAGAAAGAAAACATGATAACCGCTCATCTATTTGTCTCTTGCCTTTCAGCCCTTCTACTTATTTTTCAGTTTCAATGTTACTATCATTTCTGGTAGAAAGTATTCTGACCTCACTCCCACTAGTCTTTCAGAACAACACTGGTGCCATGTTTTGTGCTCATAGTTCCTGTTCTTTTTGCATCATAGTTTATTTATTGGGAAGGTGTTTATGTATGTGATATGCATGCAAGTGGATGTTTGCATGTGTGTGGTCAAGCGCATGTGTGTGCGGAGTCATGGGAACATATGCACACGTGCATGTAGAGCTCAGAGATTGAAGCTAGGTGTCCCTATTGATTGTGTTCCATATTATCTGTTGAGTTAGGATCTTAGATTTGAGCCTAGATCTTGTCAGTTTGGCTAGTCTAACTAGCCAACTTGCCCTGAGATCTGCTGTTTCTGCTTCCTAAGTGCTGGGATTCCAAGCAGGTTGCAAGCTATTTGGTAGAAGAAATGGAACCCAGAATTTACATTAATGTTGGGAATTTGAACTCAGCTCCTGACAGTTACATACCAAGGGCTTTACCAGCTGAGCCACCTCCCCTGCCCTGCATCATGGTTCTAATTTTTATACGGTGCTTTCATTGTTACCTGCTAACATACTTGTCATTTGTTGCTGTCTTGCTCCTTTAGAGCAAATAAAATTTAAATTAGGCTCTTAATTCTGTGGCCTGAGTGCATTCATTGCCTCCAGAGCATCAGCTAATATAAGTTGATTTCCATGTGGAATTTGGAGGTGAGGAGAGCTGTTTCTTTTTGTTAATTTGTAGACCAGGGAAGGAAGAAGAGCCCAAACATCCTGCTTCATATGGATCCAATGCAGAAGCCATTCCAGGGCTCAGTGTCAAGAAAATATCAATGACAACATTACTTACTCATCATGAGCACCTATAAGTGTAATGTTACTGGAGACTGTGGGTGAGGATGGCTCAAGGAAGGACACCATCCAAAAGCCTATTGTCCTCCTCTGAGGTTGGTCAGCCTCTCATTTCTTCTCACTTCCTTTTGATCATTTGCCCATGAAATGTCTATTTTTCACTTCCGTGCAGAACAGTATTCTCTCTGACTGCCTAAAGCACACTGGCTAATTTTAACTTTGAGTGGTAAACTTCTACTCAGCTCACCTCCACGAAGCTCACTAGAAGCTCAGTAGAAGCTCACAATGTCTTTGTCCTCATAAATGGATAATGTGGAGGCTTGAATGTTTGAACCTGAAATGTTGATGGACAAATGCCAGTTGTGGTGAATTGAAAGTAGCCTTTCGAGAAAGGAAAAGGTGGTGTGGGCTGGAGGCTCTGATCTGGGCGTGTTCAACCCATGATCCACAGGCTGCATTTGGCTCAGGGTATCTATGAACGCAGCCCCAACACAACATTTAAACTTAACCATCATGAGAACCTTTTGTAAGTTGACTGGATGGTACTTGAATGTGAACTTAGTAGAATGAAATGACAATGTCATCTTGCAGAGTCAAAAGGTTAGACATTTTTGGCTGACTTCTATGCATGAAGAAGATCTTGATTAGTGCCCAGAACAGGAAGGACTGGATGTGTGGAGAGAAGGTGAGGTAGTCTGCCCTATTGTCATGAGGCAGAGGGGAACAGGGCAAGCAGAAAGGACAAGGAGAGGAGAGGATAGAGGCGCACGTGTGTGATGCTTGTGACTTCTAGAAAGAGGAATTTAGGCCTGTGTCTATAAATAACAAGAAACCACTGAAGGTTGCTAAGCACCACTTCTCTGGTAGGCATCGTCGTGTACACCACTTAGACATCCTAATCCCTCTCCTTAGGTTTTTGGATATGAGTGGATTACTCAGTTCACAAGGGGAGCAGGTGGCTGGGATGGAATTCATCCTTTTCTCACTACATATGTAATCATCTTCTCATCTTGTGATCCTACTCACAGGAAAGAGATAAATTTTGATAAAAGTATGTGAAGAAGCCCAGTTCTAAAAAGGAGCATCATTGGACTCCAGAGTGTCTTTGTGTTTCCTGGAGAGGAGATAGAGCACAGAAAATCTCTCCATAAGTAAAGATTCCACATGGAAAATGTTGGAAAGTCCCTGGGCTCTGTCTCCCTTCTGAAGCCCTAGGCAACTGTCACAGCTGTGGGACAACAGTTGACAGGGGCCTTTGCCCTGTAGCATTTCCCCTTTGTTGGTGGTAGATTGTGTCTCCAAGAAACCCTCATGGGGCAGCCATGATGGCATGTGAGCAAACTCCAGATCATCACTTCAGCTGGATACTAATAACTTTCTTATGAGCCTTTGTTCACTTTAGAATTTCTGCAGTTCTTTCTAGGCCTTTAACAAGCCTATAAGTAAGTCTCAGAGTGCTTGCTTGTAGGCCGAGGTGGTAAGAGGCAAGATACATTTTTTTAAAAAAAATTTAAGCACAGTATTTCTCTAGCCCAGGCTGGTCTGAACTAGAACTCACTCTGTGTCCCAGTTTGGCCTTGAACTCATGTTAGTCTTCTACCTTAGCCTCTTGAGTGTTTGGATTAAAGGTATGCAGCACCATGTACATCTGGCTAGATGAGTTTTATTTTTTCCACCTACCCCATAAATAACACAAGAGTCAGTGAGCTAAATTGAGATGCATAAGCTGTTCTTAAATTATAAAACTCCTACGTAGTAGGTGAAACTTGTGTTAAAACCCTGTATTTACCTGATGCCAAAATTTTAAGTACTTTCTACTATGCCATATCAAATTGAAACTTGGTTTAAGCAAACTATTTGCAGATTTGTGTTTTGGAAAGTTTTCAGTTGGTGGTAGGATATATATGTGCATTGGGCATATCACAATAATTAAATTAATTCATTCATTTACTTATATTTAACTTGTATTTGCGGATCTCACTATGATGAGTAGGCTGGCTTCGAACTCATGATCCCCCAGGTTCAGCCTCCTGAATACTTGGATTACTGGCATGGCACTAACATATCTAGTCTATTCAAATAATTTTAATGCATGTTCTGATAGCTCCTAAATTTGAGATCATGTAGATCATGATCTTTAAGGTATGATTTTGATTTTTAAATCAGAATGTATTTTTCTTCAGAATTAAGATGCATATAGCAAATGCAATGCTTAATTGAATGTTCCTACCAGGGTTGAGCTCAGATTTTAAAATATTACATGCTTCATTTTCTGAATTTTTCCCTTTGTTCAAGGACTATCATAATCCTGTGTGTGTGTGTGCGTGTGTGTGTGTGTGTGTGTGTGTGTAGTTTATATGTTGAGAAGAATTTAAAAAAGAGGGGAAGGAAGAAGGAAGAAAGAGAGAGACAGAAAGAGAGATAGTTAATTTCTCATAAATAAGACATACCAAATCCCAAAGAAGAAGCTAACCCACACTTGGTGACAAAACTCTTAAGTGGACAGTGCTGACTTCCTGAGTGCAGAGGAATGTGGTATGATTCAATGGGTCACTGAATCTCTTGACATTTTTGGTGAGAGAAGATGATAGCATATACAGAGTGCAGAGTGGGGCTCAAGTCCTAACCCTGGTCCTTGTACTGACTGTGTTGGCTGAGACACTGAATGCTTGGGTCCTGCTAAATGTAATTTAAAGCATACACACAAAGGCTCAGGAAATTTTGCAGAAGAGGGGGCAGAAAGACTGTAAGAGCCACAGCATGGGAAGGAATGTCCAGAGTCATTGCACTACCCCACAATGATTGACTGCTGCTCTCACAACTGCATGGTGAATACCAGCAATCTCACTAAGGAGGGCCCTCAGTGGAGTGGGGGTAGGGGGGAGTGGTACCAACACATGATGTGTCCATACAAAGTTTCTACTTAAGAACAAAAAAGAGCACTTAGGATAGATGATACATCGCATCGTATGAGTAAAATCAAACTTAGCATTAGTGATGAACTTGGGGTTGAAGAGTGGGTTGCCTGGATGGCACCACAGAACATTGTGGTTTTAAAAATGCCTTATTGCTTGATCTACATGTTCATAACAGGAGTTGTCTAATAATCTATACATTTATTATTTGTTTTTCTTTTCTAAATGTATTTTATTCTATCAGATAACTTATTAGTAAAGATAATCAAACCCAAACTATTTTAGTCACAGCAAATCTTTATTTAGGGAAAAATGCCTAGAATAAATGCATTGAAAAACAATATGAAACATATCTTACAGAGTTTCATCTCCTTCAGGATATTGGTGGTTTCAAAGAAGATCTTAGATGAATAGTCATATGAAGCAAAGAAAGCAGCAGTAGTAATGTCACAATAATTTAAGGTCCTAGTGATGGAAATGATCATCTACCAGTGGTTCTCATGGCCTTGTAACCGCACAGTCTGCTGCATTTGAAGCATTACATAATGGGGTCAATGTCAGTGAGGAGGAAGTAAGCTGAAACTGATGTTAAAACTCAGCACTCACATTTTGCCCCTGGGATTCTGTGATCCTGAAATACTCTTTAATGGGATGTTGATATAGTGAGCATAGAGTGGGGTCAGGAGCATGTCACAAGCAGTTCTGCTAACACAGATCCCCCTCAGCTAAATGCATTGCTTTCTTTGTCATTACAAGTTACCTTAAAAGTTATTTTATTGGCAACTTCCATAATTATAGATAAGAAACCATAATTCCCCCTTCCCTCACTTTCCCCTTTGCAACTCCACTCTCCATCATATGCTTTCCTCCTCTTAATTAGTCTCTCTTTTATTTTGATGTCATGATCTTTTCCTCCTATTATGAGGGTATTGTGTAGGCATTTTAGTTACAATAGAAATGTGATTTAAAGTTAAAGGACTCTTAGCAGTGGAGATAAAGAGAGAAAATAACTTGTACCATGAATGCTGAACCACAGTGGCCTGTTGTCAAGGAGTTTCAGTGGAGAAATGGGCTACTTTTATGCTATAGTGTCTGTTCCCTTCCACTAAACAGGCGCTAGCTTATCTCAGAAGCTTGAAGACATTGTTCCTTGGCAAGCTTGGCACCAGGGTATCTTCTCTGGAAGTGTCTGAATGGCCAGATATTGGTTTTGATAAAAATTGACGATTTATGGGAAAATGAACTGATATAATCATTTCAGAGAGTTGTCCAGTGACTCCTAGCGTAATATCAAATACGTACTCTCTATGGCCCAGTAACTTCACTATGAAGGATGTGCTTTTAAAATCTACTGACTTGTGCATAGAAACATGAATGAAAATGGTCACAACAGCTTTGTGTAGTAATAAAACATTGAAAAAGTACCCAAATCCAGTCAAGTATGAAGGAGAAATAATTATAGAATAGTTACCTAATAAAATGCAATTCAGTAGTGAAAACTACTGAAGTAGAATGATGTATATTGCTATAATTTGGACCTCAAGTGTTCCCAAAAGGCACATATGTTAAAAGCTTGTCCCCCAGCTTGTAACTATTTAGAAGTAATGGGAGCTTCAAGAAGTAGGGAATACGGGGATGTCTCAGGACAGTTTGGGCATGCCATAAAAGGGTATTATGGGACCCAGTCTCTTCCTTTCTCTCTCTTTTTTATTTTCTTGACATTAGAAGAATGGCTTTGCTCCTCTATTTCTCCCTACCATGAGATGCTACCTTACCACTAGCCTAAAAGCAACAGAAGCAAGTCATATTGGACTGAAACAGCCAAACCTATGAACCTGAAAAAACTTTATACTTTATAATTTGGTTATCATTGTCATTTGTTATAGTAAAAGAAAGGTTACCACTAACACAGTCTTCTCTTATAATAGTCTTGATTATAAATGAAATTTGTAGAAAAACATAGAATAAAGTATAATTATATTTTATGAAATGTGTCAATATGTAAAATGGTGACATAAATATCAGCAGCCTATATTTAACTAGCAAAGGTACAAAGAGTTGTATGGGAATGTCAAATAGAATGCTCTCCATGGTTGACACCTAGGAGAAGGAATGATGGTCTTTGAACTTGGGGAAACAAAGGAAAAAGCAAATATTTAGAAGATAGTATTTAAAAATTAATCTGGCAAAGACTTTCCCTCAAGCTGTAGGTTGCTCTTGACTTGGCTGACAGTTTTCTTAGCTGTGCAATTAGGTTTTTGGTTTCATGAGGCCCCATATGATGACTGTTTGCCTTATTTCTTGGGCAACTAAGGTCCTATCCACAGAGTGCTTTCTTATGCCTATATCCTGAAGTGTTTTTCTTACTTTTTCCTATGGGCAATTTTAGCTTCAGGCCTTATGCTGTGTCTGATTCTTGATCCATTTTGAGTTGATTTTCATGCAGGGTGAGTAATAGAGATCTACTTTCATTCTTCTACACGAAGATACCCATCCTAGTTTTCCCAGCACTATTTGTTGAAAATGCCATCTTTTCTCCAAAGTATAATTTAGCATCTTTGTCAAAAATAAGGTGGATATAGTTACATGGACTTATACCTGCATTTTCTATTTTATTGATCCACATATCTGTTTTTGGTCAGTACCATGATTCTATTATGGTTCTACAATATAACTTGATATCAGGTATATTTAGCATAGATGACACCTCTAGCAGCCCACCCCCACTCATGGATAGTTTGGCGATCCAGGGTCTTTGTGTTTCAGTACGGGGGGGGGGTGGGGGTGGAAAGAACATTACAGCCAGAGGATAGAGGGGAGTACTCTGGGAAATTGTCGCCCAGACACCAAGTGGCTTTTACTTCATGGCGTCAAAGCTTTCAAAAATAAGGAAACTCACATTCATGGATGCTTCTGTATTTCTTTAGTTACTATGCCTGGCCCAGAAAGTTACTGCATCACTGGCGTATTTTCATCCCTATGAAATCTCTGTCTTTTGAAATTTGAAGCGGAACTCACATTTCCTATAGTTCATAAATTTATGAACCAAACTAAGTTTACCTCTTCAAAACTTTTAATACTTTCTGCAGTCTTTAGGATTAGTTCCTCATTCTCTACCTTCACTTTTTAGAAGCTTTCTAAGTCTTATTTCCTATTTTCTGTGGTATTTCAGATGAAAGTTTATAAAATTTTCCTAAAGTAACACAAAGTCAATAGATTCTTGTGTGTAGTAAAGGTATTAGGAAAATTACATTATATACTAGGCCAGCTCAGTTTTATAGTGTGAAGAGATTATGGCAGAGGATTGAGGGAAGAGAGCAGAATCTAAATTTATAAATTCCAAGTGACAGATTAGAAATCTACATACAGTATGTGTACTGTATTTCTAATCCATGTAATGATGACTGCCAAGATTTTATGAAATATCTAAGGCTAAATGCATCATGCTTGAACTTTCCCCAAGGCAAGTCCAAAGCTTATTACTTCTGAGATGCCTTTACTAATTGCTTTTTCTAAGAAACAAGGCTTCTGGTCAACCATTTCTGGATTAAGTTGGGTGAATTGGACAGTTTTTTTTTCTGCAGGACTTCTTAGAACCTCTATAATATTAATATAATGGTGTGCTGAAGGATTATTGCATCTTCTGAGCACTAAAATCTGTAGAACATGCATATATAGTATTTATATAAATATTGCTATTACACGAATTCTATGGATGCCAGGTGTAACTCAACCTAATTTTCATTAAAGACAAAGATGTTTGAGATGATATTTGTCAGGTCTACAACTAAGCAGTGCTGTATCTGAGCAGATGAAGGAAAGGAGAGGGTTCATTGAATAACACTGCCCAAAATAGGTTTGGATGTTACGGCATGTAGAGTGCAAATGACAGAAATGTAATTGTGATTGGACTGAACAGAGAATCTGCCATACATAGTACTGAAGTCATACTTCCAATGGTGTTCTCATATTAAATGCACATAAAAAGTCAGACATAATTTACAGGACCAACAGTATCCCTTCTGAATTAAATGTTTGTTGCAGTGTTCAGGATAACAGCAGGAAGAGACTGCTTAATTTCACAAACATCACTGTTCACACAAATGTATTACTAATGTATTCCTATGTGCTGGTTTATATTTTATAGGCTCAGAGGTTACTAAAAGGGGATGGCATGTAGAGAGTATTGCATTTAACCTTATCTGTTTTTAAGATGATGAAAATGAAGCCCAAATAAATCAAACAATAAAGAACACAGTTGATATGTGACACAGCTGAGAAGAGACTCCCGGTTCCCCATATTCTCATGTTCCCAGTCCTAGGAAAGTATTTGTTACAATGACAAATTGCATGAGATGGCTAGTGGGGCACTAGCTTTGTTTCTTACTTAAGCTGTCATTTTGTTTCACAAGTTGAAGTATCATTCTAAAATAAAGTGACTTGTTCCTCAGTGACTAGTTCTGCCCACCTAAAGACAGAAATTGAGTCATACTCCTTGCCCCTGTGAGGAGCAATGGACAAGTCATTAGCTTTGAATTCCATTGATAACTCCAGTGATACTTCTTGTCTGCTCATTTCAAGGGGAAGGTTAGCTCTTCTTTCTCCTATAAATAATATCTCTAATACAAACCTTAAATAAGAGCGCCAAACAAAGGAGTCCTGACATTTGTCCAGCTCAAAACGGAAGAGCAACAGCCCTTTGTAATGCACAATACAGATAAACAATAGATGCAGTTTGCTTAAACTGCATTGCGAAGTGATTCACTGAAGGCAAATATTTTCTGACAGAGCAGGTAAATCCTTCCCTAGGTCTAGGACGTTTGTCTCTAGGTACACCTGGCACCATCATAAACTCTACAATGTTCCATCATCACCCTCGTTGGAAGCAAATCCTATAGCCTTTCATTGGTTCCTTGTCCGGCACTGCCAGGCACAGGCTGGAGCCTTCAGGAGATGGGCCTGAGCTGCCAGGCATGGCTAAGGACCCCTGGGTTACAGTAGGCCACTCCCTCTCCAAGCCCAGCACGCCTGAACTTAGGCTTTGCCCACAACCCTGTGACCTTTGGCCAGTTGCATAGGAAACTCCTTGTCAGCCAGCAGTCTTCACACAGCCCATGCGACCCTCTTGCCACCACTATGTAGATCACCGGACTCTCCCTAAGTGCTGCACCTGACTCTCCCTACGTGCTGGAATGAACGTCCCTAGGCACCAGCTAGCAGCCTTTGAACCCATCAATCCCCTTAAGACCCTCTTCCTGCTCTCAACTGCTTATAAACCCATTTCCGTGACAAATACACTAGCTGTTCACAGAGACTGCCTCCTGAAGTTGGTTCTTTCCTCACACTCTCCATGGCTGCCTGAACGCCTTCAGGGAACCGCAGCCCTGAGGATCCAGGGATTCACAGTTCCCTGGTGATCTGAGCCATGGTAGTGATGTCCTGACGTGGGCATAAAACTTTCCGCCACCTGCACATCCAGCCCAAGTTCGCTGCATGAGCATCTCCTGAAGCCCAGCATTTCTGCCTTATCTCCTCTTGTTCAGTTTCCCTGGCAGGTATCAGATTGCCTTCTGGCACTAAGAGTAGCTCCTTGTATGCTCTGCAGGCCTGGACCAACCACCTCTGGAAAAGCCCTAGTTTTGTCTGAATATTCTGTGTGACTGGGCAGTGCTTCTTTTCCCAGATACTGAACCCCAGGCATTGAGTGTTCAGGCTTTGACCATCCGCATTAACACGTGCTTTCTTTCTTAGGCTGTCCTAGTTTTTCAGAGTGAGTTCCTTTGTTATCCACTCCTGTGATCTCCATTTGCCATAGGTACTTGTGTTTTCTACCCCCTGTCAGCTCCTTCAACTCTGTCTTCTCACACTTGGCCAGTCCTGTTCTGTTACAGTTAAAAGAATGTAGCCTCAGTTTATCTGGGAACCTTAACTGTTTTACTTGATTAAGGGCATTATTCTAGGATAAAAGTACCTGGATGTTGATAATGATGCTATCCCTGCAGGGTTTGGCTTTTTCTTTTCCCACTGTTTCTGCACATATATTGTTTTCCGGGTGCAATGGGCATGGGAAGCATCTTTTTCTCTTGAAAAAGTGAAAAGTAACATGATGTGTTCTGTGGCAAGACCAGAGTTGGAGGTATCTTGCAGAATGGAAGCTTTGGTCAGGATGCAGGAGAGGAATGGGTTCTCAGCTTAGAACCCTCACTAGGCTCATGATTCCTAAGCCTTGGATCCTTGTCCATGTTTAATGAAAAAAAAATTAAAACACATGAAGTTGGAGGAGAGTAAGTTATGGAGAATTTATCAAGGAAACAGGAGAGAAGAAGAAGCATAGGAGCTCTTGAGCTCAGAGGAATTCCTTTACCTCTGCACTGCTGGGATGGAAGAAATACCTGGGAAAGCCCTCTCGCACACATGGCTCCAGTCCATTCATATGAATTAGACATTCAATTAAAATGAGCCCAATTATCAGGCTCAGCTATATTGGAAGGAACCGAATTGGTTGTCGGGCCCAGGAGGACTGCTGGCTCAGGAAGGTCCATTCCACAGATGCTAACTGCTGGAAAGTTCAAGAAGAATCAGGAAGGATGGGGAAGCTACTGCTCCTGCAGCTGCTGCTCACCATCTTGGGTGAGACTGAATCACACTAGAGTTATGGTCTCACCAGGGCAAGGTGGCATCCACACTTTTTTGGGCCATTTTCTATCAGACTACCTACCAAAAAGCTCTTATGCTCTAACCCATATTCATATCAAAGAGATTAGAAATATCATTAACATCTGACAACTCAGATCCAAATTGTTCCAGCAGCGATTCTCTTATAGGGTTCCCCCTCTCCATACATGAAAATGAGCACATACCTTCTCCAGCATCTATATGTGAACTTCCCACTGCTTATTTAAGAGACTTGGTCCTTGGAGGACAGATCACACCATGTCTATATCTTGGACATAGGTTTCTTCTTGGGCTACTGCTCATGTCTCTATCCAAATGACATGTACAGAAACTTCCCGAGGAGCCTGAGGTGAAGTGAGGGCCAGACTATGTCTTCAAGCCTTAGGAGACAGACAAAGGCATCAGAATAGTCAGCTATTTCCCCTTAAACGGCCCTGAGAACTCAAGAGTAGGACCACTTGAAGTTGATTAGCTACCTTCTCCCTTAAAACCTGGAAGTGGGTTATCATAGATGCCTCCGTATGGCCCCATTGAATTGCTATGCTGCTTGCATTGCCTTTTGCCTTGTGAAAATCAGAATAGGGTATGAGGGGTAAGAAACAGGGCATGGAGGAGACTTTACTTTTATTTTTAAATGATGTTAATCACTAGTGTGGTATTATTAGAGATTTCAAATATATAATATTTTAAAATTAAAGAATAAAATAACACAAATAAAAATTCTTGTAGATACTATGTATATTTTTGGTTCATTACCCATGTCTATGTAAACTTCCTGTTACTAAAATGAAATATCTGAACCAATTAACATGAAGACAAAAAGTATTCTTCTTTTGAGACAAGGTCTTATGTAGCCCAGGCTGGCTTGGATTTCCCTGTGTAGACTGGACTTGATTCAAACTAAGGGCAATCCCCTATCTTAGCCTCCTGAGTGCTTGGCTTACAGGCGTGAACCACAATACTTGCCTGTGTAAAGCTTTGACTTTGGCTCACAGGTTCTGTATATCCCAGTTCAAATCCAGGGTCACCAGAATGTAGAACATATGGTGAAGTTGGCACATCATAGTGGGCATGTGGGAGAGTAAACCACTCTCCTCACGAGTCAAGAAGCACAGTAGAAGAGGCCACGGTTCATGTTCCTCTTTGAGTGTACACCCTGGTGACATAAGGTCCTTTCTCACACTCCTACTTACTAAAAGTCCCTAGTCCTTCCCAGTAGCTTCATTCTGGTGGCCAAATTTTTAGGCACATAGATCTTTCAGGGGCATCCAACATTTATACTATAGCAACATTATGAAAGCAAATCATATGTAATTACAAAATAATATGGATATTTTATAATTAAAAGACTTAATTTTTGAACATAAAAGGGGAGTTATTTGGGTTTGACAAATCTATGTAGACATTTTCATTATATAGTATATGTATCAGGGACTTTCTTTTATACAGCAAGCATTGTAGAAATAATTTTTCTAGTTGTATAATCAAGTTTTCATCATAGTTTAGTTTGCTATCTGATATAATGTAAAATTCTTTTTACTGAAGTGTAAGAACAATCTCTATTTTGAATAGCCCCTCATATGTACCTAAATAATTTCTGTTTTTGAATATTTTATTTTATTTTTTTATTTGAGAGAGAAAGGAGCAGAGAGAGAGAGAGCGAGAGCATGAGTGAGCCTGGGCTACTAGCCACTGCAAATGAACTCCAGACGCATGTGCCACCTTGTGCATCTGGCTTACATGGGTCCTGGGGAATCGAACCAAGGTCCTTTGGCTTTGCAGGCAAGCACCTTAACGACTAAGCCATCTCTTCAGCTCCCAATTTCTTTTTTTATTTGTACTTTGTATACATAGATTATGTCCTTTTTGTGGGTGAGTTAGAAATGAGGAGAAATGAAGCTATTTTTTTCCCTAAAATCATAGTTGAAGCATAAAAATTCAGAGCTTTTATGCTAACAAAGTATAGTATAAACAGCAGGTTTTCACTTAGGAGTGTGTCCAAACTTAGTTCTTTATCTTCACCCAGTGTCTGGACAAGCAGGCGCTCCTACTTCACAGCCTGCATCTCTCTTCCCAGAATTTAAAGAGATCAATGCCCCTGCATGCAAGCAATACATCTACAGGAAAACTACCCATAACCTCTTTCAAGATGCTTAGTGATATAGACTTTGGGAGAAAGAGAATTCCTACTGCATTGTTTCAAAATTCTTTCAGTAATCAGCAGTTGCGATTTGATTGATCAACATTTCCAAGTTTATGCCCAACGTCTCTGAACTTCCCTTTTTGGAACTCTAAAATATTTTCCCACAGGAAAGATGCAGCGTTTTTCAGTTCTGAGAGAATTTTTTGCTTCTTCTATCTAGTGCAGACAGGCGACAGTTTACAAAAATGATCAAAAAGAATAGTTGGCATGCAGTCAAGCCAAAAAATAAAATAACAGAAGACGGAAAAATAAACATCTTTCAGATTACGAAAAACATAAAGACATTTGGACTTGTAATACATAGTTATCTTTAAATATACACAAAATTTATTTCCTATATCCTCATATGTCAGGAAACTTGTGTGTGTGTGTGTATGTGTGTGTGTGTTGTGGGGAGTGTGGAGAATTCAAAATGCAAGATTGCTATCAGTAGTAGTTAGCTAACCTGACAGACAAGTAGAAATGACTTGTCCTAACATAATGATAAAATTAAATCTATTTTTGCATAAAATTTCCTTTCAATGACAAACACTAATATTAAAGATAATAGAATGTGAGAAATATATGGGGCATAATTGTAATGTTGTAAGCCATATACAAAGAAAATAAAGACCTTAGATATGTTTCTTATGTGTCTTGACTAAATGTGAATATTTATCTTCTCCAACATACCATGTGCTTAATGACTTTAGTTATTATTATTGTATTAGTTTGCTTTAGCAAAGAAACCACATGGGGCACAACAGCAACAATTAGGGTATTGTATTAGCACACTACCATTCTCTAGCTTTCAGCTGATTTTTGTAGTGACAAGATTGGTAAAACCTATGAAGAGAGCCATAATCTTATTCATCATTTATGTACAGAAATTTGCACATTTTTTTCTATACCCCCCAAAGTGGTTGAGGCTTTCACTCAACTTCCCCATTATAATAGCTCTTCTCCCATAGTCTGTTATCAATGTAGGTTCCAGGGAAATGATTGGCTTCTCATGTATTTTGTTTTGAGTGAATTATTTGTAAGCTGGACCGGATCCCAGAGCCATGACTCCATTTATTAGCAGGGTGAGACTGATGGTTCTTTGGGTATCCAAATATTAATGTTAATTAGAATAATGGTCTCTCGCTAGTATATGGTTATTGTCAAAAGCAATCAGGAGCCTGAGTCCATTATAATGCTAAAATTGCTTATTCACCCTCTTAGCACTTAAAAGCTCAATATGTGCATAGCTAAGCCTTCCTTTGCCTAATCTGTTGCTATTCCTGGCCTAACCCCTAGGCAGCTCACCTGTGATGACACGTGGTCCATGGGCAGAGTTCTTCAGGATGAATGGAGGTAGTCTGGGTTGGAGGTCCTTGCAGGCCGCCCCTGATCCCTGTGGTGGGTATCAAGATTTTTGCTGTGTCTGGCGACAGCTAGCATCTGAAGCTGCTGACTTTTTACGTGATCATGCTTGGTTCCATACTGTGCTTCTCATAACCACCTTAGAGTTGACTGCTTTGCATATCCTTGACACCTTGCATGGTTGCATATCTCGACCACCATGGGGCTGGGTGCCTTGGCTTTACTTTCACTATTCAACTATCCACAGTATGCTCCCAACAGTTATTCAATTCTATGTGTATAGTTGCATTTAAGTAAAAATTAGGGGCACTTATATCATTTATATTTTCTCCCATAATGTGATAATGTGTGATCTTTTCTTCTGAGGATTCGGTCTCCCTCCCTGTGGTAGTTTGAGTAAATGTCCCCCAGTAGATTCAGGAGTTTATTAAAATTTCTTGGATTTCAGCCACCTGGCTGGAGGAGGTATCACTGGGCAGATCTTAGGGTCCAGCCCTAAGGTGTTGTGTTGGATTTGACATTCCAATCTAATGATATCCAAAGTGCCTGGAGTTCCTGAAGTGTGCTTGTTTTGTGGTATGGTTTCAGGGATTTGGCTTGTAGCCTCTCTATCTCTTTCTCTCTCTCACTTCCTGGTCCTTTAAGAGGGGGCCAACTTCTTTTGCCATTATGGAACTTCCCCTGGATCTGTACGCTTCAATAAATATCCCTTGCTCCATAACTATACCTGGTCTGGAAGTTCATCTCAGCAAACCTGAAGCTGTCTACAACACTCCCTTTAAGATAATTGGTTATGAGCCTGATAACTGTCTTTGAAACTGGGCAAACTGCGACTCAATTGTGCCAATTTCCCTTAGCTTTCTAGTCATCTGACCTTGATTATTTTGAAACATATCAGTCTACCTAGAGACACAGTGTGTAGGAGTCATCCGTAAACCTCTCAGAGAGTCAGGCTGCAATTCTGAGCTGATTGTTCATCTCATTGCACTTGTTCCCACTGTGCTTTGATGGTGCAACGCCATCCTCTGGACTCCACAGCTCAGGCCTCGTCTCCATTGCTGTGAGGCTAGTGTCCAGGTAGACTCTGTCATCGAGAGCTCTGGCCTGCAGAGGACTGCTGAGGTAGCATCTCTCCCTTTGCACTCCTTGTAATATCATTCTGCTCCATTTATCTTTATGTTAACTTTACATGGATTTTTGTGCCAACCTTTTCCTTTTTCTTTAATTTTGGTTGTGTGTATGTGTGTGTGTGTGTGTGTGTGTATGCTCATGTGTTAGAAGAACCAGTTAGCAAACTAGTTAGTGTAGATAAAATGAGGCACTCACCTAGCAATGATATCACCATAGCAACCAGAGGCTATGGCCACAGGCAGCTGTGCACTGATATGCAAATGTGCTAACATTAAGGTGGCTATCAGAACTATGGGTAAGGACTGGAGAAGAAAAGTATAAAAACCCACAAAAAGCTGAAAAGGCTATCACTCAGCCCAGAAAGGCAAACTCCACGTCACTCTCCATGCTGATACCCATCACGAGCAGCCCATGGGATCCCCTCATTGGAGAAGAGTGGCTGACCCACACCCCACCCAGGGACCAAGTGAGGCAGGTGAGCTGCCTGGGACTGGGACCAGGATATAGTTGAGAGAATAGCAGAAGAGAGAACTTGACCTACTTAACATGTGTGTGGAGTGAATAAACTGTGGTAATTAAATTAACATATCTGCCTCTCTAATACTTAATTACACCATTCCTCTCACTGAAATAAAACAAACATAAAACAAAAACACTTGTTTACTTTATGTAGCTACTGGGGGCTTGAGTTTGGGCCAGCAGGCTTGACAAACAAGTGCCTTTAACCTCTGAGTAATCTCCCCAGTCCCCAATAATTTTTTTGTTTTATTTAAATAAGATTTTCTCTGCTTTCACATCATGCTCAAAATACTCCTTTTTTTTTTTTTTTTAAGGATTCATTATATGTTGTCTCCCTATTGTCTCTGAATTCTTGTTCTTTTCTCCTCTTGTGAGGGGGTAGGTTTCTCTTCCTTTGTATGTATCTGTGCTGTTCAGTTTATATTCCTTTTCCAGCTGTTTCTTCCCACTGTGGTAGTTTGTTCTAAAGGGATTCTCCTCCCATCTAACTTAAACATGAATCTTTGAGCAGTTATTATAGGCCTAGATATTCCACACCTTTTAATCTCCTCACCTTTACTGGAGTGTGCAAATCTCCTGTTGTCAGATATTGTGGAAGCAAATGTGAGCTAAATACTCTATAGCAGCTCTTACCTTATCAAGCAGACTTGTGTATTAATATTGCTATAACACTTGCTTGTATTTTGGCATTTGTGTGAATATTTTGTCGGTGTTATGGGTGTTGTCTGTGAGATTTAAATGCTGCTATCTAATGACAGTTTACAGGGTTTGTGGAATCAAGTCAGTGCCAATGGTGCTATCTTTTCAGATACCTTGACTGTCAAATTTAATCTATATAATAACCCACTGATACAGTTAACTCTTTTTTGTCATGATTACATAGGTAAGGAGACCAAAGCTCAGAGAAATTGAGTAAATTTCTCAAAGTTGAAACTTTTGAGTCAGAGGAATCAGACATGAATTCAGGCATCTTCCTGTAAAGCACATGTTTATTAACCATCACATTGTGCCTTTCCCTAAGTATCTTTTAGTCTTTTCATCTTCTGTCAGAAAGAATTACGGATAAAGCTCTTGGCTCTAGTGCTTTTGAGGAATAGAAAAATGAGGGTGTTGGAACCTTGTGAGCCAGGATGGGTATCAGGGCTGTGAGGTAATGCATGGAAAGTAGGGAAGGATATTCATGACGAGCATTGTGGCTTATAGTTTGGACTTTGGATTGCATTGTTTATGTAATAAGTAAGCTTTAAAGCATTTTAAGATGAGTCCAAAATTGCATGACATCTCAAAATAAATACCGATTTACTTTAAGGAACTAACAATTTTATTTTAAGAAAACTTTATCTTTGAAGCATAACTTAGTCAATAATGAATTAAGACTGGAATAAATAACTAGGGTAGGGAAGAGTTGTAGGAAGTTCAGGGGGATAGATCAACCAGTGGACTAAAATGAGAAAGATTTAAGAGGGGCACACAGACACTTGGGAAAAGTAGCTAAGTTTTTTGACATTGTTTCTGTCATGGTTTGGATGTGATTTCCTTACAGCCTCATGTGTTTTGACTACTTTCAGGGAATTTGGATGGGTCCCTGATGGAGGAGGTGTGCTGCTCAGAGTGGGCTTAAAGGTGTGATAGTCAACTTCTCCTTGCCAGAACTCAGCTCACTCCCTAGGTGCTCTCTGCCAGATGCTGTGGTAAGATATAATGTTTGGCTTCCACCCTATCATCCTTTTCCTGCCATGCTGAAATTTTCTCTTAAGACTATAAGGCTAAGTAAATCAGTTCCTCCTATTAGCTGATTTTGGACAGGTGTGTTGTCCAAGCAATGAGAATGTAATTACAACACTTGCCAAAGTAAGCCTTGTAGAACCATGTCACAAAATCAGAAATGGAAGGGAAATAATTCATTAAATTGAATGGTCTAGTACATTCAAGTTGCATCACTTGAGTGTGTGTGTGTGCATAGTTGTGTGTGAGGGGTGCATCTGTTTGCATATGCATATAGAAGCCAGAAGAGACAATCTTGAATATCCTTCCTCAAGTGCCATCCACCCTTTTTGAGACAGGATCTCTTATTGCCTTGGAGCTGACCAAGTAGGTTAGTCTAGCTGGCCAGCAAGCCCCAAGGGTGCACCTGTCTCCATATCCTCATCACTGGGGTTACAAGGATGGGTCACCACTCCTATCTGGTTTTTTTTTTGTGGGTTGTGGGGATTGAACTCAGGTCCTCATGCTTGCAGGACAACTACTTTATTGACTGAGATAGCTCCCTTAGCTCAGTTGTCTTATGCTCTCCCCATAATGACAAACTGCTTCCCTCACAATTCAAAACCCAAAAATCCATGGTGGACAACCATCAATCCTACTAAGAATGGTCCTCAGTGGAGTGGGGGCAGGGAGGTGGGAAATGATCGTCCCCACACATGATGTGTCCATACAAATTTAAAAACAATCTAAAAATTGCTTTTATAGTTCTCAGCCAGAATATCCAAAGTATTTAGGGAAATGATGACTACATTTATTTTTTTTTTGTTTTTATGTCAAATGTATTTTGAGTAGCTGTGTCTCTGTGATCTGCTCTGTGATGAGTCTTCAGTGCACTCTAACATCTGGCACTTTTCCCATTCTTGCTCAAACTAGCAAATATGTCATAGAAAATGGAGGAGATGGTAATGTCAGTGAGTTTTATGTATTTCACTTGAAGCAAAGTTGAGTATGTATGTATTTGTGGAATTGTTTTTGAATATTAAATAGGTGACATTTAACAATAAATTATAGGGCTGGGAGATGGCTGAGCACTTAAAGATGCTTGCTTGAGTAGCCTGATGACCAGTGCCCACATAAAGCCAGATGCACAAAGTGGTGCATGTGTCTGTAGTTCATTTGCATTGGAAGGAGGCCCTGTTGTGTCCGTTTGTGCACTCACTCTATTTTTATCTCTCCTTTCCCTCTATATCAAATAAATCAATAAAATATTTTAAAAAATAAATCATGTCAGAGCCACATGTTGGGTCATGATATGCAGAGACATTTAGCTTACCCATAACTGTGGGCTAACTCCACAATGCATGACCCGTATACCTCAACAAGGAGGGGCCAAGGGGAGGGGGTAGGTCACGGATGAGCCTAATAATGGTACCAAACTGACTGTATTTGCTGAATACAAAACTGACTAATAAAGAAAAAAAATAAAAAAAATAAAAAAATAAAAAATAAATCATAATAATCACTTCATGTCACCATCTACCTTCTTGAAGAGCTGTAGCAGTCTCCATTTTAAGCTCTAATTTCTATTCAATATTTTCAGTTATGGGGAGATTTTTGGCAAGGTCAGTAGAGCAGTAGAATACAGGTCAAAGGGCATTATTTTCTTCAGGCAGGTACAGAGCTAGTCAGTCAGAAATGTTTACCAAGAAACTAAGCTTAGGAATATATTTGTATCTAATTACTGCATGTTGTCCATAAGGGCAGCAGTTAATTCAGTCCATTTTTCAGTCCCTCACTGTATACTGTGCAGATAATGACACCTTATGACAATTCACAGAAAAACAATACAGAGATCGCCAATATCTGTCTAGGCACTGTCCTTGATGGATAAAGATGGAAAGATTCAATCTGCTTTGTAGTAATTAGTATCTTCCACATCTACCTGAGCATTTTGTAAGCATCCTAAAATTTGCTCTTGAAACTGGCTAGAATCTAGAAACTTTCAATATGTTATGAACTATATATGTATATAGTTATACAATTATTTATGTTTATGACTATGATATGACCTTTACTAAAATCCCTGAAAAACGCTGATGGATCCTATTCAGTTCTCCATTTCTGGAAGTCCTTGGTCTTCAGAGGTCATTAATAAAACAGATATTGTTCAAAGAATTATCTCATTGAGAAGTTAGTACATATATAAATCAAAAAAATTAAATATAGGGCTGGAGAGATGGCTTAGCCAGTAAGGCATTTGCCTGCAAAGACAAAGGACTCAGGTTCAACTACGTAGGGCCCATGTAAGACAGATGCACAAGGGGGCACATACATCTGAAGTTGGTTTGCAATAGGCTAGAGGCCATGAGTGCCCATTCTCTATCTGCCTCTTTCTCTCTCCTTCTCTGTCTATCCCTCAAAATAAATAAAATATACTAAAAAAAATATAATTATGAGTGATACATAAAACTAAAATGTATTGAGTGGTATTATTGGAGTTTGTAAAAAATAGAATTCCTAGCCAGGCATGGTCGTGCTTGCCTTTAATCTCAGCACTCGGGAGGCAGTAGTAGGAGGACTGCCATGAGTTAGAGGCCACCCTGAGACTACATTGTGAATTCCAGATCAGCCTGTACTAGAGTGAACCCCAACATTGAGAAAACAAAAAAAAAAAATAAAATAAAAAATTCTAGTCTTTTTCTTTATATACCTTCCAGTTACATTAACCACTACCCACAAGCCTAGAAAATATCCTAGCATATTATAGTGAAATTTATAAATGTATGGGGATGAAAAGCATTCATTGTGGGAAAAGCCCTGGGATAAAATTTCTCTTAGTCTTCTTTCTTCAGGAAATGTAGAATCAGCCCAAGGGGTAGATATCTGTAGACCCCTTGACAAATCCTGATGGTACAGAAATGACAATCATAGACCCAGGAGTCAATATCTGATCTGCAACAGGCACTTTCTCTGAATTTAGTCATGTGTACAGATGCTTAAATGTTATGCAAGATTTTGAGAAGGATCTGGTCCCAACTCTAATAATAATAACGTCTTATTGGACATCAGGGAGACAATCCTCTCTGGTTTCAGTCTGTCACTTCAGATAGATTAGCTTTGCCTTCAGATTACTCCCTTGGAACTCCTGATGACATTCATGTTTTGCTAGCTACTCTTTTAATATTGCTTTTGTAAATAAGAAGAATGGAAAGGTCTTTGTGCAAGCAGAATATTTGGGGGCCTGTTGCTTCACTTATGAATGTGCAATGTTCACTTTTCATCTCTCTCCAAAGTGTATTTCCAGTTTCCCTTTCAGTTTCTCTGCAGAAACTTTTGGATGTATATCTCACTAATGCTTTGACAGCATCTTTGTGTCCAAATTGATGTTCACATAGATCAAGAATCCTTTCCAAGGCAGATTTTATGCCAGCTTAAAATATGAGGTAGTGAATGATAGTGAGATAATGAGAAAGGGAGGAAAGGGGGGAAAATGTGGATAAATCTTCATGCATCTTGTTGTGTTGTCATTATCTCGTATTTCATAGTGGGAGGAAAAAAAATCCTATAATGACAACTATACCATTGACTAAAGCTAAACTATGTCAGTACATCAGAGACACATGTGTCCTATCTAGAAATATAAGTGTGGGCTTGTTCAGTTCTAAATTTTTATACTATGTCCAGAACTAGCACATAACTTCTTAACTATTTTGTTTAAATTATAAAGAAAAAAACTAATGAATAAGCAAAAGGCAAAAATTCATTTTCTTTATAGAATTACGAGGCAGTTGACAATGTGTAATCCTTGAGTTCCTCCTGCAGAGGAGGTAATGGAATTCTTGCATACAAATTTTCTCAAAACAGTATTGTGAAAACTTTCAAGCTTCTAGAATGAAGGATAAATTCCTGTTTCTTGGCTACAGGATCCATCACTATTACCTTCCAAGGATTGGTATAGATGATGAGGCAGAAGGAGGAGAGAGGTAAGGTATGGGTGGAGGAGAAAGCACTTGGTGGTAGAGCTGAAGAGTGTAGCACGAGGTCATGTTTAAAAATGAATGGTGGACAAATACGCCCTTTTGCCCAGGAACATGTATTCTTAAAAAAGAATAAAACCTATGGGAACCTACCAGGTAGATGAAAAGAGATGTCAATCAAATCAGTTCACTTTCTCTACTTTCAGTTTTTATTGAGCCTCGAGGGAAAGGAGTTCACCCAAGAACAGGCATCATGCTGTACACAAACACGTATGGGAAGATGTACAGTGTTTTCATTCTCCCTCATCCTAGAGGTGGTGGAGAGATTTTAGAGTTTAACTTGTAAATACCCATTGTACTCCCTTTAATCCTACCAAGCCCGATATATGAGTCATAAGGTTGCTGTCATTTGGAAGCCATTTTCTGATAAAGCTGTTGGGCATTAGTTGTAGAATCTATGAGTTGTTTTTATTTTTATTTTCTAAGTAGTAACCTCATACTTCAGAAATTGTCTATTTCCAAAGTCTTTCTCCTTACGGTTCACTGAAACCTTGATCCAGGGCTGAATATCAGAGGATTAATATTGTCTTCATTTTCTCAAGTATCATAAAAGTAGCTGCTTCAGCTGTGTCCATGTACCTTATTTTATATTGAAGATGATAATGGTAATGAATTCACCCCACTTAAAGACACACGATTCAGTAATAAGGAGACATTCTGATCATGGAAACTTGGAAAAAAAAAATAAAGGAACTATCTCCTCCAAGATGTTACTACCACAGACACAAAGCAGCATCTTCTTTGACATCATTAACAACCCTGTGAAAATTCATTTGCAGTGAATCTAAGAGGCTATGTTGTTGTTATTGATATTGTTGTTTTGTGTTGATCAAGTAGGAATAAAGCCATGAACTCACAAAGACTTGGATGTAGTGTGAAGATACACAACTGATATCCATCTAATTTTCAGCCATTTACTTTAGCTTTCTCAACTATAAAAAGAAGACAATAATGCACATGATTGAGGTATTGTGAGAATAACAAGGTAATGTGAACCAAGTGATCATAGCTACTCTCTATTTACTATGTTTCCTCATTCCTTACTTCTTAAAACAACATTACATATAGGGAATCTATGAATGAGACTCCATTTTACAAGGGAGAATGAAAAATGTCATTTAGTACCTTTTAATTTTGAATGATTTTGGTATTAGCCCTGTCCAAAACTTCCACTGGACTAAAATAAGTTCATGTCTCTAAACCTTGAGATTGGTTTTCCCATATTTACAGAATGCTAGAACCAAAAAAAAAATTCATTCAGATGGCTCAGTTTAATGTAATCATTCATTTTATAAAAGAAGAAATTGTGAACTTAAAGGTTGAGTGAATATTTAAGGTCATTACATTAGCTGGAGGCATGAAAAATTTGAATCTATTATAGTTAATTTTTACTGTTATCCTACCTAAAAGCTGAAATTAAAGATGCAATGATTCCTCTCTGGGTTGTCTTCTTTCTAAATTTTTAATAAAAGAAATGAAAAGTTATCTGATTTTTCACCTACATTTCATTTTAGTTCAAGATTATTCACCCATGTTTTAAATAAATTGAGAGCAGAAAAGGTCAACTTACGATTCTACATGGTATAAACTTTTTTTTTTAAAGAAATGATATTTTCTTTGAAGAGTTACCAGAATTTCAACATAGACAAACCACATGGCCTAGGTTCTAAGTAAACAAAGAACATCAGCAATGTGATCCAGAAGCTAGAGAAATGAAAACTCCCAGCAGAGAAAAAAAAAATATACTTGAAGAGTAACCATCTTTGTATGTCTAAAGAGGCAGACACGACAATGACAGGAAATGGGCCAGAGTCATCAAAACCTCTGAGATGGATAAGTCAGAGTTAGAAGAGACATGGGGGTGGGGTGGGTGGGACATGGCTTTACTTAGAAGGTATGATTCTGTCTTTTTTTTCTCTTCCTTGATCACCTCGGGACTGTGGTTCATGGTCGTAGCAGATCAGCTTGGGCCATCCTGGTATTATTTACTACTGACCATTTCATGTACCTAGTCAAGACTTACTGACCTGTCAGAAAAAAAAAAAAAAAAAAAAAAAAAAGAGCTCCTGTTTCTTTGCCACCTCGGATCCTTCCTGGTGTCAGTCAAAGTTGTGCTGGAAGCTCCTCAGTAACCCTGCTCATTCCCATCGAAGACGGTGTCACGCTCCTCTTGGATGTCTTCCAGTCCTGTTGTCTTCCCCACCATGACACCGTGCATTCCCATGCTCCAAGTCTCCGTGATCCTGTTCTATGACAAGACCCCTGGAGCACTCTCCTTTCTTCTAACACTGTTAGCATACTTACGAGTTTTGGTGACTCTGGCCATCTCCAGGTTTTCAGTTATCTCCCTTTACTAATGTATTTGGATGAGGCAGTTTCTGGGTATTTGAGGATTTTTCTCTATCTAATAACAGCCCTGTATCTTGTCACTCTTTTCACATTTAACTTTGATTTGAATATCATAGTGCTCTTTACTTTAAAAGGAAAAAAAAAAAAACTTTAAGAGACTAATTTTCCCAAGACATATGCTATGCTTGTTATCCTTAAGAATTATCATGAGCATTATTTAATAGCACACAGGCTGCTGTGAAGAAACAAAGATGTGATGCCTTCTGAATGAATTAACAATTCAAATCAGAAAAATATATATTCTAAGAAGTTAAGTGAAGTAATGGAGTAAAGTAGGTAAAATACCCAGGAGGTTGGAAATTGTTTTGTAAGGATGTTTTGACTGCCTGGTTAGGTGTGTACTTCTGAGCATGTTTATAGCCCCAGGAACAAAAAGAGAAGGTGAACATGAGACTTGTAGCATATGCTTCAGTGGATTCAACTGGCAGCAAACATGTTTCCAGATGTCAAGTGCTTCCTTGGCTCAATCTATTTATTTATTTTTAAAAATATTTTTATTAATTTATTTGTGATGAGAGAGATACGAGAGAGAGAGAGAGAGAGAGAGAGAGACAGAGAGAGAGACAGAGAGAGAGAGAGAGGACACCAAGCTGGTCTTACAATCACTATGTAGGCAAGGATAGCTTGGCCTGTATAGTGCTGGGATTCCAGGAATGGACCACTTCTTTATTTCTTCTCCACTAAAAATTCAGTGGGTGAAAAGATGACTACTTTAGGTCTTCGCTAAGGAAGTCTTTGAGAAGCCTGAGGTTATATCTTCTTCCTAGACTCAATAAGACAATAAAGCCATTAGTGTGCAAGGGTTCTTATTGGCATTCACACATTTTGAGTTCTAAAAATTTCTTCATGTTTACTAGTGTTTTATTTGCTACCAGGGAACTTAGTATATATAATAGATTATGCATCTAGCCTCAACTCTTTCTGTTTTCTAAGCAGGGATACCATATGGCTTCTTAAATCAATGTTCAGTAAGTGAAGAGAGACCCACATTAGACCTTGACTAATGGAATACCAGAAGCCTAAAGTTGTGTTTTTCTCTTTTTAGACCCAAGAGAAGTTTGTATGAGCTGAACTTTATCTTTACATACTCATTCTTAAGTGTATATAAACTCTGTATTCTCTTGGAAAGGAAACATGTTAGAACCTTTGAAAGACCAAGAAGTTAAAAAAAAAATCCTTTGAATATGTTTTCTTCTTGTACTCTTTGAGATAGCAGTTTGTGTTGAATCTGACATCCAGGCTGAACATGTTCCTTTTTCTTTCTTCTCTCAATATTTACTATGTAAAATGAGCCTATTTATACTTTCACCAAGGAAGTCTTAGATACTTGTGTTGCTTTCTTCCACTCAGTAAGAGCAGGTAGCATGAGGTGAATCTTCTCTCCTGTATCCACATATTGTTTCTCAGCACACATTCCTGTCTTTTTACCAAATCACTTGTGATGAATTTTAAAATGCTTTTGAAAACTATGTGCCTGATAATACATCCATGCACCCAAAAGGCAGATTTTCTGATATAGCTTGGCTTATGTTTACATTTCTGACAGACTCTCACCTTCTTTCACAGCTTCTTTATAGCACAGGTCCTGAAAACACACCCAGTGAGGTGAATAGGAAGTTATTAAAACAAGAATAGGATAAGAGTATATGTAAGAGGGAAGCTGTCGCAGTCAGGTTCGCATTGCTGGTAGAAATCACCCAACCAAGAGCAGCTTGTGGGAAAAAAAAAGAGGTTTATTTTGGCTAACAGGTTTGAGGGGGATGCTCCTTGATGGCAGGGAAAAATGACGGCATGAGCAGAGGGTGGACATCATCCCCTGGCCAACATCAGATGGACCATAGCAACAGGAGAGTGTGCTAAACACTGGCAAGGGGAAGCTGGCTATAAGACCCATAAGCCCACATTCAATAATACACTGCCTCCTGGAGGTGTTAATTACCAAATCTCCATCAGCTGGGAACCTACCATTCAGAACACCTAAGTTTACGGGGGACACCTGAATCAAACTGCCACAGAAGCGAAATGAGCAATGCCAAATGGTCAGTACATAGTACATAGGTACTAATAATCAAGAGAATATTACTCATTATACTATTTCTCACATGCTAGCCTCCCCTTAGATTCTGAAACCACAAGAATTTCTTGGAGGTAGGCCTTGAAAGTTGTCTTAATGATTTTTAGGATTCTCTAGTGATCCTGAGTCCCTGGGGATTGAGGAGAGGTAGGTGTAAAAGGATTGATAATAAATCAAACACTCATGAGTTACTTGCAATGAGGTTTTGGTTTTGAAACAAAACCAACAACTTTCCATCCCTGTTCTACCCTATCACACAAACCTTCATTGGAGTGGCCTGGGCTAGTGGTAAGACACAGCCTGGTGCACTCTAAATATGTCATATGCATTTTTTTTGTCAGTAAGTAGGGGAATTATTTATGAACAAACATTTAATAAAAGGTGGTGACAAAAGTACTTTAAATCCAACTGTAAATTATCTGCCATAAAAATACAAATTCAAGAAAACATGAAAATAAGTAGTCATTCCTATGAATAGGCCTGGAATATCACCAATCACACAAAGCAGCTGTGAAATAAAATCTTTCCTATAGCTGAAATTAGCTTTTCATTGGTTCTACAGCACTAGCTGTGATTCATGTATATTCTTATTTTTTTATTTTATATGTATAGTAACACCATTTTCTTTCACCACGGGGTCCTATTGACCAGCATTACATTATACACTTTTGATAATACACTGTATAAGACACATGTAAAAGGTGAGCTTATAAATGTATTCTGAACCTTCAAAGTGAGAGGTGTAATCCTTCTTATAACAACAGCAACAGTGAAAGCAGCCCAAGTATGCTCTTATGGACTGCTGATTCCACTTTAGAGATTTAGGGAATTAGAGTGGAGCATTGTACTCTAAGTGGACTTTCCCAAGGCTGCAAATAGCTCTGGCCTGGCCCAGGTAGTCAGCGTGGCTTAGCCATTTTTAAGAACATGGTTCTAAAATTAGTTCTGAAACTAGGCTTAGAATCAAATCCTATTTTGTCATGTGGTCTTGGATAATCTTTAATTAATTGGCCAGCCCTCTGTGCTTTGTTTTACTACCTGTCAAATTGAAAGATAATGTACTTACTCCTTGTAGACTATGTTATTTATCTGTACCCTCTACAATTAAATGCAATTAGCTATGGAACTCTCTGCTTTGGCTTTAATAACTGAATAGGTTGACCTAGGATTGTTCTGATGGGAAGTTTTATTCCTGTGGTTGTGATGATGTTTAAAGAACCAACTTGTAACCTGCAACAGAAAAACTGAAGTCATTCCTTGTGATTTCTCTGTGGGAGCAATAAGCTCAACTACCTGTTTTATCTGTAAGTTCCCATCTTTCCTGCCACAAACACAAATTACATCTGTGGATGGTGGGGGTAGGCAGATGCATAAAGAGAAGTTGTGGGGGGGGGTTGCATGTGATAGTAGGAGTAATCAATCTTGATCTAACCTGGCATAAAGACCCATCCTTGTCATTTACTTGGATCAGTAAATCTCAAATTTGTTTCATAATTATTTTAATTCATAAAAGTCATAGCAATAATATCATCCATTTTCATTGTCACTTAAGAAGCTTGAGTTAGGCTTTTCTAATCTGTAATTGGAAGAGTCTGATGGTTAACATTGATTGTCAATTTGATTGGGATTCAGAAGTTTCTGAGATGTTAGAAAAGCACACCTCTGAGTATCTTTGTGAAAGTGTTCCCAGGGAGGATTAACTAAGGGGCAGAAAACACAATCTGAATGTGCGTGACACACAGATGGCATAAAAAGAGGGGTCACATTTTCAACTCTCCATATCCCACATAAGCCAGATGCACAAAGGTGAGGCAAGGTCTCACATGCCCACTAGGTGGCTCAAGCATCTTTAATTTGACTGCAGTGGCTGAGGCCCTGGCATGCCAATTTTCTCTCTCTCTCTCTCTCTCACACACACACACAAATTTAAAAAATAATAATAAAAGGGGGGAGTGGTCAAAGAGTCCATGGGTACAGGCCTTCACTCTCTGCCCCCTCATTGCCATGACATGAGCTTCTCTGCTCTATTACAGTCTCATCTTCCCTCTGTGATATATGAAACATTTGTATATGTGAGCCCCAAAAAAAAAAAAAAAAATCCTTCTGTCTTTAAGTTGTTCTCTCATGTCACAAAAATAACAAAATTTCCTGGCATAATGTTATGAGAATTAAATAAGGTGTTACATGCAACATGTTCAGCGTGCTGAGAAGCACAATGTGTGTCAGGTGTTATAATGAGGATGGTGGTCATCATGATTTGGATACCTTTTTCTCATTCTTGTGAGTTGTCCAATAGCATAATGTGATAGGAGCTCACTTAATGTCACTGGATTCATTTTGCCTCTCTTCCTAAATGACAGCAAGAAGGTTCATGAATAGGAACCAGAAGTGACCTCGATATCTTTTTGGTTTCCAGCTCTAACCATAATCACTTTTCTCTTTTTTTCTTTTTATTTATTTATTTATTATTTATTTATTTGAGAGTGACAAACAGAGAGAAAGAGAGAGAGAGACAGACAGAGAGAGAGAGAGAATGGGCGTGCCGGGACCTCCAGCCACTGCAGATGAACTCCAGATGCGTGGCCCCTTGGGCATCTGGCTAATGTGGGAAATCAAGCCTCGAACCAGAGTCCTTAGGCTTCACAGGCAAGTGCTTAACCGTTAAGTCATCTCTCCAGCCCCAATCGTCACTTTTCTATTATTTGTATCTTAAGTCTTTTCACTGGATAATTCAGATTGAAGCATTGATTGAACCGCAAACTGCAGTTTTGAGTTGAGTTTTAACTTAAAATTTTTAAAATTATTATTAACAACATATTTTGTATGGACACATCATGTTTTGGTACCCTCTTTTCCCTCATCCCTGCCCCCGTTCCACGGGAGACCTCCCTTATGGTTGCCGGTGTTCCCCATGGGATTGTGGGAGCTGCAGTGAGGTTTTTTTTTTTCTTTATTAGTTAGTTTTGTATTCAGCAAATAAAGTCAGTTTGGTACCATTATTAGGCTCACTCGTGACCTAACCCCTTCCCTTGGCCCCTCCTTGTTGAGGTATACGGGTCATGCATTGTGGAGTTAGCCCACAGTTATGGGTAAGAGACTGGAGGAATTCCCATTAAGATCAGGAACAAGACAGGGTTGTCCACTCTCACCTCTGCTTTTCAATATAGTACTGGAAGTCGTAGTTCAAGCAATAAGACAGGAGAAGGAAATAAAAAGGATACAATTTGGAAAGGAAAAAGTTAAGTTAGCTTTATTCGCTGATGCATGATTATATATGTAAGAGACCCGAGAGACTCCATCCCAAAACTCCTGAAGGTGATTAACTCCTATAGCAAAGTAGCAGGATACAAAATCAATGCACAAAAATCAGTAGCCTTCCTTTATGCAAATGAAAAAGATACAGAGAAAAAAATAAAGGACATAGTCCCATTTTCAATTGCAACAAAAAAATAAAATACCTTGGAATAACGTTAACCAAGGAAGTGAAAGATCTATACAACGAAAACATAAAAACACTCAAAAAAGAAATTGAGGTCGACTTGAGAAAATGGAAAGACCTCCCATGTTCCTGGATAGGCAGAATTAACATTGTGAAGATGACAATCCTACCAAAGGCAATATACAGATTTAATGCAATTCCAATTAAAATCCCTACAGTGTTCTTCACAGAGATAGAAAAAATGATCTCAATTTTCATATGGAAAGGCAGAAGGCCTCACATTTCCAAACATATCCTCAGCCAAAGAAATACCTCTGGATGCAGTGAGTTTTGTAGGGGAGGAAATTCCTTTAGGCATGATGTCTCAACCTGTGGCTCTTACAATCTTTCTGCCCCCTCTTGTGCAAAATTCCCTGAGCTGTGGTGGGCGTGTTTTAAGTCTACTTCAGTGATGAGCTCTTAGGAGCCTCAGGATCTCTGTTTTGGAATGTGTTGATCCAGATACAACAGACAGGACCAATGAAGAAACTCTCCAAGGCACATCATAGTTAAAACACACACACACACACACACACACACACACACACACACACACACACATTTAATCTTTTGAAGAACATGTAGCTTTTCATCTGCTGGCTGGCTGATCCTGGCCAGAGCTGGCACTTATTTGCATAGATTAAAGCCCTGAACCATTATCTTAATTCACTTTGTGCTATTGTATCAAGTAAGTTATTTCTCAATTTGGAGTCTGGGAATCCTATTAGCAAGACTTTTGTAGATTTGGTGTTTCATGAGGGACTTCCCTCTGCTTCCGGAGTGAGACTGTATTGCTGGGAATCTGGCCTAATGTTGCAAAAAGCATTTTTTTTTTTTTGCACACAAGTGTGGATTATATGTTGTATATAGTGGTATGTGTGGTTTATACACATGTGTGTGCACATATATATGCCACTTGCATTGCATATGGAGCCTAGAGGAGAATGTGGGGGCATATATTAGTTCTAACCCCAACAATTCCCACAGAACTATGCTTACAGCTGTGTGTGGCTCTCGCCTGCTGTTCATGTGAATGTTTGAGAAGTGAACTCAGGCTTTCATGTTTGCACATGAAGTGTATCTCTCTAGCCCCAAGAAGCATTGTTTATAAGTGAATTTAAATTCCACTCAACAGGGAGAAGTTCTCATGGCTGAATCACTTCTAAGGGGCCCATACTTTTACCAGCAGCACAATGGCAATGCCTGAGTTTTAGAGGAGATATGTTTCCTGTAAGGGAATGGGCTAAAGAAAAACTAATGATAATTGGGCATCATGTATATCATATAGCTGAATTTTTAAAATCCATTTTATTCCTACCTTCTCATATATAGTTAGTGGATTCAATAGGGCCAGGGACACCATGTCTTACTCATCTTTGAGTTTTCAGCAGCAAGAACAGGCAACCTTACTAGCAAATAAAGCCATACAAGTATCCACCAAGTACATGTATTCATAAATCTAGAAATTTATGACATTATTTGTCTTTATCAGGCTCTGTTAGCATATTATTATGATTTTGTTGAAACTGATGAGGTGATTAAGTATACTTGTGTTTACTCTTTCTTGCTTATAGTTATCAGATATACTAATGACCACACACATATGTATTTATATATTTATTTGTAAATTCAATATTGAATTTTCACAAGCACAGTTGAATGATTTGCTGACATCTTTGTCAAGACATAATGACACAAGTAACACTGACATCAGATTCAGCATGACTGGTTTCTAATTCAAATAAAAGTTAGAGGTTCTTTAAAGAGGGGTTACTATCAGAATATATAATCTTTTTTAAATTTTTTATTTTTGTTTATTTTTATTTATTTATTTGAGAGTAGCAGGCAGAGAGAGAAAGAGGGAGGGAGGGAGGGAGGGAGAGGGAGAGAGAGAGAGAGAGAGAGAGAGAGAGAGAGAGAGAGAGAGAGAGAGAGAATGGGCACGCCAGGGCTTCCAGCCACTGCAAAAGAACTCCAGACACATGCACCCCTTGTGCATTTGGCTAACATGGGTCCTGTGGAATCGAGCCTCACACCGCGTCCTTAGGCTTCACAGGCAAGTGCTTAACCGCTAAGCCATCTCTCCAGCCCAGAATATATACTCTTGATTCCCCATGAGATCACTGTAAGGGGACTATATATCACACCTTCCTGCCCACAGAGACCTGTTGATGGTGCTTCATCTTTCTTATGTGTGCATTATCAGTTATCTAGTCATATTCATGCCATAAACATAGATGAGCATCATAACATTTGAGTTCAGCTATCCTGTCAGTGCATTGAACGTCTTTTAACATTGCAAGGACTGCAGTCCCTAATGCCCAGAGTTCATTGCTCAGTGGGCTACATTTGCTTTCTGGTGCCAGTGGTTACTCAGGGTTCTTCCTGCATCTCCATTAAAACAACGTCAGCTCTCCATACTCATGTTCTCTTTGATGATTTCTACCAAACTTATTTGTCTATCATTCTTTTTCACCCTTGTTTAAATGTCAGTCACTCTCAGAATCTTTTGTTCCTTTTCTTATTCTATTTTCTACTTTGCTCTACTTTGCTCTGTTAGAAGGGCACATACTTTTTACACTTTCATATGTAGTTCTGGGCTCTCCTGTGATATTCCCCCCAAACAAAAAAAGATACCCTCCCTGGAGAATCTGGAATCTGTTCATAGGGAAGAATTCTGAGAAGCTTTGAAACTATCAGAAGTAAGAGTGGAATCAAAAGACACTTTGTGAGAAGAGGAGCTGATGCCTTTCCTATTGTTCTCACCAATATTTAGAGTTCTTAAATGGCCCCTTCTTTCCTGATTTATAGTCTAACCATTTAAAAACAAAATACCGCCTAGGAGAAATCAGTTTTTATCCTAGCTCTTAACGGTTTGTATCTAGTTAAGCAGGTAAGCATGAATTGTAGTGGTGGAGGGTCAGCTAGAGACGGAAGTGTGGGGACAGAGCAATTGTATGCTCAGTGGTGAGATCACAGGGAGGGATGTCAAGGTAGATGTCAACTTGCGCCCTGTCAAAGGCAGAATGCACAGACATGGCACAGTGGTTTCTTCTCCATGGGAAGTCACAGTGGCCCTGCCTGTTCCAGAGCTGAGATAGGCTGTTAGGTCAGGACAAAATGGAGTTACAGCAGGAGGGTGAAGTGAATCATCCACATTCCTCAAGAAATTGTCCAGCCATTATCCCTCCCCTGCCTAACAAGGCTCCAAGTCTAGATTTACTACCCCCCCTATTTCTCACTGCCTTGCTTCTGGTCTCACCTAATGTAAAGAACAGAGATTTACTGCCCCAATAAAGAAATTCCTTCCCTTCCTCACCTTCCCCCAACTGAAGAGGCTATAAAGCCCACTGTCTGTAACACCAAGCTGAATTGCTCTGCTCTTGAGAGTCAGTCCTGGCAGCTCCTGTTTTTCCTGAACAGAACTTCCATCTTTGCCCCAGAGTGGTCTCCATGGTCCTTTGTCACTCCTGAATCTTACATAGTCATTGTCCCAGCTTGTCAGGTCAGTAAATTTTCAATGGGGTGAAAGGCCTGCAGTAAGCCCAACATGGCAGCCAGAGCAGCAGAGAGGGATGATGTAAGCAGAAGATAATTCCTCTGCTCAAGGAGCCCATGGCTATTAAGCAAAACATTAACAGGCCTCAAGTAAATCTGTGAGTCCTGGATTTTTTTTTTTGTTGTTGTTGTTGTTGGTGGTGGTCTTGTTTTTGTTTTTGTTTTTTTTTGTTTTTTGTGTTTTTGTCTAGGTAGTTGTAGCAGACAGACTTGGGTCATTGAAATGAACTTTCAAACCAGGCACAGTTATGAAAGAAGGGATATTTATTGAAGCTTATAGATCCAGGTGAAGTTCCATAATGGCAGAAGTTGACCCCCTCTCAAAGGACCAAGCAGAGAGAGAAAAACAAGCCATACCACACAGCACACTTCTGGAACTTCAGGGAACTAGGCACTTTGCATATCCTTAGACTGGCATTTCAAATCTACCCCCACACCTTAGGGCTGGACCCTAAAATCTACTCAGTGACACCTCCTCCACTCAGGTGGCTGCAGGTCTAAATTACAAACTGTAATAAAACACTGAATGTATTGGGAGCCATCTATTCAAACTACCACAGTAGTGTTCTCATTATATTAGTTACTTGTATATATTCTTCTATTTTCTATAGACCATCCTCCCCATGCCCCAGTGATAATACTAAACCTGATTCATCCTTGTTCACTCTCAGTGAGAACATGGGGTTTTAATGAATTGGTTTAGGGCTGGAGATATGGCTTAGAGGTTAAGGCATTTGTCTGCAAAGCCAAAGGACCCAGGTTCAATTTCCTAGGACCTATGTAAGCCAGATGCACAAGGTTGCACATGTGTTTAGAGTTTGTTTATAGTGGCTGAAGGCCCTGGTGCACCCATTGATTCTCTCTGTCTCTCAAATAAATAAAATAAATTTAATCTATTGGTTTAGAAAGTTAAATCAGAATGCCTATGGGGAGTAGGTATTAACAAATGAGATAAAAAATAAATTAGATTGACTTTAGTTGATTTGTTCCTCAAATTAAGAGGATACTAATTAATCTTTCAAATTTTGGCATATATTTGGGGGTCTTATTGCATTTACTTGAATCTTGAGTTTTCATTTAACACCAACCAGTAACAACATGAGTGTTTCCTTCCCCTCAGTCCTGTGGAGTACACTGATGTGGTAGAGACTCACTGCATTAATTCATGTGATATGTTTGGAACTGTGCTTAGTATACATTATAGCCTTAGTAGATATTGACACATTCTGCTATTGCTTAATTGTTGGGTACTGCCAGGCACAGGCTGAAGCTCTCAGGAGAGGGGCCTGAGCTTTCAGGCATGGCTGAGGACCCCTAGGCTACAGGAGGACACTCCCTCTTCAAGCCCAGCACACCTGAACTTAGGCTTTGCCCATAGCCCTGTAACCTTTGGCCAATTGTCTAGGAAACTCCTTATCAGATCTTCACACAGCCCATCCCCCTGAGACTCTAGGTCACCTGACCCACCACCCCCCACCATTGCCTGTGTGCTGGAATGAATGTTCCCATATGCTAACTAGGCATTAGAATTGAACCTGGTACATCCAATCCCCTTAGGACCCTCCCCCCCTCAGATGCTTATAAACCCATTTCCTAGACAATAAATGGAGAGAGCTGTTCACACCAAAACTCCTCCTTTTACTTTCTTTCTTTCTTTTTTTTTTTTTTTACTGTCTTTTACTTTCATGTGCGCACCCACCCCAGTTGCCTGGGTGCCTTTGGGGGACTGTGGCCAGTGCCCGGAGGAAGAATCCACACTTAATGTCAAATATAGTTTGGAAATGTTACGTGTAAGGCTATTTATTACTTTATTACAACAATAAGAATATCTTAGCTACTATTGATTGTCCATCTTATAAAATGAGAGATGCTTTGTTTAGCTTTCATCTTCACAGCACTGAGTCATTTCATTACTATTACAGAGCATCGACTTTGGTCTACATATCAATTAAGGCCCAGAGAATTTAACAGTGAAGAAATGAGAGAAAAAAAAAATCTTTCTTCTAACAAAGTTTATATTGTATTGGAGGAAAATGCATAGTTTTATTTCAACTAAGTAATAAAGTATATAGCAGATTATGGGACTATGAAAAATACAGTAGATATGGTAGATTTCATGTGTGGGAGTCACCATTTCCATAAAGGATCTGGCATAGGAGAGCCAGTTCTTGAATCATCTTCCCAGGCCCCAATGACTCCACTTTCATTTGGGGGTTTTGAAGTAAGGGAAGGGGAATTAATATTTGCATTTCATGCTGTCACCCAGGGTCACTGTGGATTGAGGTGAAGAGGGCATTTGGTCCTAACTAGGCCACTCCTATTGTTTTGAGGATTTTGCAATTTCAGTCATAATGTTTAAATATTACAAAAGACAATGGTTGTGAGCAGGTGTTTGCCAAGTAGTTGGAGTGAATGCAGATGACCAAACTCATGCACATCAGTTCACAAGGATAAATTATACTGTAAGCTGATGCAAACTGAGGTGTAGACATGACTGAGCCATGTGCATCACAGGCTGTGTCCTGACAAGCTATGGAACTGACAGTTCCCCCACGGTGCTGCAATGGTCTATTTAGCACTTCTGGGTACAGGAGCCTCCCGTGGAAAATAAAGACATGGCTCACCTCAGCACTCAAGACTGTCCTTCAGAAGCAGAGCATATGGGCTAACATCTCCATAAAATCCACTGAGCCCTAAAATAAGAACTGAGGCACTTGGATGCCACAGCCTTCAGTTGATGATGTATCACAGAGTCCCTTCCCATTGATTCAACTGAGAACTAAGTAATCTAAGCTATCATGATGATGATTACCGTCCTGAAGATAGAACCGCAGGCCTTGTTCATGCTAGGCAAGTGTTCTACTACACACCAGCTGAACAAAACTTAATGATTTTTTTCTATTTCGTTTCTTTTTTTTCCCCCTTACTCTGTGTCACAGGGTGTCTGAAACTTACTATGTAGCTCAAGTTGACCTCCAACTTATGGCAGTCCTCCTTCTTCAGACTCTCAAGTGCTGAGATTATAAATATGAGGCATCTCACCTAGCTAAGAATCTAATTTTACAAATATAAACATATGCTAAGGAGGTGACTCAGTGGTTGAGTGCTTGCTGCTTCAGCATGAGGGCTTCTCTGGATGGAGACTGCCAAGTTCAATTCCCTGGAACACACCTAGAAAGCTGGCCATGGCAATGTACTTCTGTAACCCCAGTCCAGGAGGTGGAGGCCAGAGAATCCCTGGGGTGGCTGATGGTTAGCAGTTTTGGGTGGAGGGAGAGACCCTGTCTCAAAGAAATACTTGAATCACTGATAAGAGAAGGACACCTGATGTTCTCCTCTGGCTGCCGCGTGCACACATGGAACACACACATCTGCACACATGCATAAACCACACACACACACCACAGAATACATGTACAAATGTGCAAAAACTAAGCACATACACAACTATTAAGTTGTAGATATCTGATCTCATATCTTTCTATTCTGTGAAAATACTTATTTTGAAGAATTAAGTAACCAAACATTTGTTTTGAAGAATAAAATGTGGTTTATCCTATCCTAGTACATGTCATAGGAGATTCAAGTATTTTCGATTTACAGTAATTTTTATGCCAAAACATTATCTACCCAGGGCTCATAGTGAATAACTATAATAGCTCCTGAGGCTGAGGTAGGAAGATCATGAGATCGAGGTTGGCTTGGGCTGCATATAGCAACCTTATCTCAGAAAAATAAATAAGAATCAGGTCAGGAATATAAGAAAGCTAAATGTTCTTTCTTAACAACTTTTTGAATTTCCCTTACCCTTATTTCCCAGTTTTAAGGCTGGTGTTAACCCTGGACCACATTCTTATTTTCTATAAGACATTTAGAAAGAGCACGTGACCTACAAAAGGCCACAAAGAGGAGAGAACTAGTTCTTCTGTACCACTTCACAGGGAATGACACTTTCACACCTGGTTGGTTTCCTAGGTCTGCCAGGATTCCACAGGAGTAACTGACAATGTCAGGCTTGTTTCATTTCAAAAGAGCATTTTTTTTGTGTGTGTGAATTAAAACAGGTGACCCTAGCTCACAGACAAACACCTGCTATTCCTTGATAGCACTGTGAGGCCCTCACCTCAACCCCCTCGCTTTATTCTGAAATCTTCTGTGAGTCACCTCCCTGGAGCTGTTTATTCTGAAAGGACATGCTGGAAGCCTGGCCAGGCTGCAAATTCATAGAAAAAAAAAGACCAGCTAATTCATTGTGATCCTGTGCTCCAGTGGCCTTGGCTGATGGCTTCACATACTTGTGGTCTAAGTATGCCATTCACAAAACTTGGGAAAATGCATATTAATGACCTTAACAAGGGAACAATTGCATTTACATGTCTTTCAGCAAAAGCTAATGGACATATATTTGAAATCTGACTGTCTGAATTTACGGCATGCCAGTGCTGCTTAGGTTGCATTTCTCATGGACATTTTTTCTTTTTTTCTGGAATGTGTCCTTGGAAAGTGATTATTTTCACTGCACCCATTCTTTTGTCTCTATCACTCCTAGTAAATCTTTTATTTCCATTTTACTTTTTCATTGATGCCAGCAGTCACTGTAGTGGTTTGATTGTAAAATGTCCCCAAAGCTTCTTACTTAGTCTCCACAGCTGGTGGAGTCTTGCTGGAGGAGGTGTGTGGCTAGGGTAGACCCTGGGGTTGACTGGTCAAGCCCTACTGTGTGTTCGCAGCTAGCTCATTTAGACTCATCTCCTTCCTGCTTTGTGTGTGGATATGGTGCTCTAGCTGCCTGCCCTGCTGTGCTTGAAACTGTATGAATGAACCCTTCTCCTTCCATAACCTGCTTCTGGTCAGGTGTTTTGTCCCAGCAATGAGAAAGTTACTGCTACAGTCATAAATAAAAACTTGTGCAGGAAAATCAAAAGGACACTATAATGAGTACTAGACCAATATTCCCCAGCACAGTGACCTTCTGTAAGTCACACAACCATTCAGCATTTCTAATTTTCTCATAAAATATCTGTGTGCATTATAATTCTTAAAGGAGGAGCTAGATAGTGTCTATGGACATATCATGTGAGCTAAAATGTACACAGTATGCATTTTCGTCATTGTCATTTTCAAATTTTGTTAGTATGAGAGAAATGGAAGGTTAGGGCAAATCTTATTTTATGATGTTGGGTCAAGTTGATTAGCATTTAATTCTTTTCAGAGGGAAGAAATTTCCTGTAGTAAATTATCATGTTCTATATTACCAGCTATAAGTTGTAAACTATAGAGCACTCTTTCTTCAGGATATGTATGGCCTGTAGAATTTGAAGCACATAATGGCCTTCTGGTTGAAAGTAATGATTTTGTCCATCTCCTATTAAAATCGTATCATAATTTAAAAGGTACTCTCAGCTGCGGAGTATCTCTAGGGGTAGAGTACCCTGTAATTATTTTAAAAGCTCCACAAGTGATTCTGATGACAGCAAAGCTGTTTGAATAGAAATGCCTTCTGATTTATGGCCAAACATAGGAGGCACTGAAATTCCTCTTTGTGATGTTAAGTTGAGGCCTTGCGTCACATTCTGATCCACTCACCACAGCTATGGATGCCAGCAGCACTTGTGCATTTGTGTGGGCCACACACACATGTGAAACACTTCGCTTTTATGCAGCGCTAAGTCACAACTCTCCCAAGACATTCTATTTGACTTGGGGTTTCAGGAAGATGCATAATTTTTTGGTGTGTGTGTGTGTGGGGGGGGTTCGAGGTAGTGTTTCACACTAGCTCAGGCTGACCTGGAATTCACTATGTAGTCTCAGGGTGGCCTTGAACTCACTGTGATCCTGCTACCTCTGCCTCCCGAGTGCTGGGATTAAGGGTGTGCGCCACCACGCCCGGCTAAGATGCATAATTTTTGAAGCTAGTGCATAGGTTTCGTTTCTAAAATGACTGATTTGAACATCCTAGATTGAGTTTCACGGGGCTTTAGGTCAGGAGGCAACCATGGGTGTATAAGCCATGTGAGCAGAATGGGGAAAGCAAAGCAAGGTGGTTGGAGGACTGAGAGCAAAGGGAAATGAGAGGTCTTTGTATGCGAAACTAGTGAGGCAAAGGCTGTGCCCAGAGAGTGCAGCAGTAAGGTTGGCCAAACCAGAAGAACGGCCTGATGTTAATTAAGATGGATTGAGTTTTGGGTCCGGGGGATGAGGGAGAAGGGGGAATATTATATGCTTAAAGCTGAGGCTAGCCATAGCCATGGTGTAGGGAAGGATGAACCGAAGAGAGAAGAAGGGCCAGACAGAAATGAGACTGCGGAAGAGGCTGCTGTGTTCTCCAGGCTGAGCACGCTGTCTCATCATCTTAATTTCCTCTGCTTGCAGCCACACTGTATGGGGTATAATCTTACCCTTTACTAAAGATTAGTGTAGCTCTTCATTGTATATTGCATTTACTGAATTAATATAATATTTTTAAAACTTAATTTTGCCTGTTACACTCTTCTGGTGTGTGCAGTATGAGTGGTGTGTGTATATGTGTAGTGTATGCAAGTGTATGTGCAGGGGGTGTGCCTGTGTGCATGTGTATGGAGGCCAAAGGAGATCTATGGATGTCCTTTTATATTGCTTTTCTGCCTTATTTTCCTGAGAAAGAGTCTCTCACTGAACCTGAAGTTCACTGTTTTTATTTTCCTTGTTAGACTGGCTGGTCAGGGAGCCTGAGTGATCCTCCTGTCTATGTTCCCACCCAGCACTGTGGTTACAGGCATGCACAACCATGCCCAGCTTTAAAAATATGTTTATTATTTATTGAGTTATTAGAGAGAAAGAGAGAGGGGGGGGGAGAGGGAATGGGCACTCCTGGACCTCTAGTCACTGCAAACAAATTTGAGACACATGCACCACCTAGTGCATCTGCCTTATGTGGTCCTTGGGAATTGAACCTTGGTCCTTTGGCTTTGCAGACAAGCACCTTAACCACTTGGAGGAAGGTAGAGTTAGGGTGACTGGACTCCTGAAGGACAGGAAAGTTTTTCTTATCTCTTGCCTAATTCCAAAGAACTGTTTTCCACAAACAGTCAGGAACCCTCCTAGAGGGAGGTGTTTCATAGGATTTAAACATTGTGGTTGGTCAAGTTCAACACCCTGGAGCTAATCTTTTCCTGAGACAGCCCCTAGCCCTAACCAAAAGATAGCCTATGACCGTAACGTTATAAATACCTTTGCAAGGGGAAGGCAGGCTCTCTCTCTCACTCTCCAGATCACTTGGGAACTTCCAGCTGTGGGTGAGTTTTGCCCTGGGCTGGGCCTGGGCTGAGCCCAGCTGGTAGGGGCTTGGCCTAGGCCCTAGTCCAGGGACCAACCAGGAGGCTCCCCTAGTCCTTACTGTCCTGCAGGGTTTCTTTATCCCTCCAGCTCCCTACATGGCAGGAGCTCCTTGAACTTTCTTTTCTCTTTTCTTACCACACTTTCCCCCCCAGTTCCCTATCTGGTCACATGGATCCCTGAGCTACACATGGCCCACATGGGCTTTTGGGCTCCACGTGGTGGTGGTGTACTTCTCTTCTCCCCACTTTGTTTCCCCTTACCTCTCAGCCTTCCCCTTTCTGCACTCCTTTGTAAAATCTGAATAAAATGTGGTATTTTAAAAACCATTCTCTTGAATCTGGAATTGCCAATTCTTTAGTTAGTTTACAGATCTGAACTCAGGGCTTGCAGTTCCAGGAAGTTCCACAGAACCCCATTTTCCCCGTTACACACTAAGCCATCTTTCCAGCTTCTGTGACCATATTTTAGAATGGGTGTTGGGGATTTATGCTTGTAGAGCAAGTGCTATTACACCCTGAGCCATCTCCCAGATCCCTGCTATGCTTTTTTTTTTATTATGATATACCATGATTCATATAATGTCTGTTTAGTTAGGCTCTTAGTCTGTTACTACTGCTATAACAAAATATTCTGGATCGAAATAATTTGTAAATAATATAAATTAATTTCTCATAATTCTGGAGGCTGTAAAGTCCAAGATCCATGGGCTGATAAATTCCAAGCCGATTGAGTACTGATTCTGTGCTGCACGGATGGTGCTGGGTTCTCACGTAGTGGACAGCAGACAACGTCATCTGTGTCCTCACCTAGTGGAAGGACAAAATGGGACAAATATTATGTGCTGTCATGGCAGAAGAGTTAAAAGTGTCAGCCAGATTTCTGAAGCTGCTTTTATAAAGACATGAATCCCAGTCACAACAGAAGAGCCCTCCTGACTCAATCACTTCCAAAATGGCTCTGCTTCTTAATACTGCCACGGTAATGAGTCCGCTTCAACGTGAAGTTTGGAGGAACACACACGTTTACTCCGCAGTCCTTGCTGTGCCCATTCGCATACTACTACATGTTGTTATTGAAGAGCACTATTTTATGCCCCATGTCTTATTATGAGCTTTTACAGAGTATTTACAGTGCTGTCATTGATTACAGTGTTTAATTGTGCTCAAATACAGCTATCCATTTAAGAAATTGAACAAGGTATTCAACAGTTAGATTAAAATGATTATTTTTAAGGGGTTATGTAACTTCAAATTCATGCTCTTGATGGATATTTTGTTCATAGAAAAAGGATTAAATTGACAAAGAATGGCGAGTTTTAGAGTGTAACACTTCAGTGTCTTAGAGGTGAAAAACAGCCTGACATTACTCTAGCTTGTACACAGAAAAGCTGTGCCTTTAAGACAATTTGATGACTACTTAAGGTGTGATGAAATTTGAGAGGTACAGTTTTCCCAGCACTCATGGCTGGCCCTGGAATTCTCATTAATCCAGAGAAAAGTAAGGAATTTAACTTTGCTTACTTTTGTTGTTTTTCAGTTTTCATTGGTCACTTCATAATTATTCAATACTTGTTTATTCATAATAGAGGTAATGTAGGGAATAAAAGATTTGCGATTATCCTGTGGTAGAATTAAGCAGAACAAACTTATACTAAGGTAACAAAACTACAAAGCTACAAGCAGCAATACCACAGTTAATTATGGTTGTGAAGAAGAAAAGAAGAGGAAGAAGAGGAGGACTTCTAGCAGGAATGGCCACTAGCCTGCCCAGACTGTTTTCTATGGAAAATCTCAAGTCTAGAATAATACAAATTTTTCCTTTAAGAATTTCCATTTTCCAAGTAAGGAAGCTGAAGCCTAGAGTTTTAACATGTTTCCAAAAATCCAAAACCTATTAAAAAATTACAGTGATGAGAATCAGAACACAAATTGTTACACTTTACCTCTGAATTCTGCTGTCCGCTGTGAAAGTGAACAGAGCTGATGGTAGAGAAGGTCTTTGAATCGACGAGGACAGATCTGGACTATAGATTTTACACTTGCTGTGTTTTCTCAGTATCAGGGCCCTGGTGGTTGGGATTCACCTTGGAATATTTTTTGTTTTTCTTGGAGCAGCTGTGCCTCTGGGCAGGTGAGGAAGGGCTAGAACTGCCAGAGGATAGACGGCTCAGCCTCCAAGCCTTCTTCTTGCTGTGTTCCTTCAATAATCTGTGACCATGTGTTCTGGCTGATGGCACAACTCCCTGTTTTTATAAATAAGCCCACTATGCTAAGGGCATGAGTGATTTGCCCAAGGTGTCTGGATGAGTCATCAGCCGTTCACTTCTACCCAGTCCATTACATGCGTCCCATGAGGAATGAGCTCAAGGCTCAGGAAGCAATGAAGACGGATGCCCCGCCTGAATTAGCAGTGGATCTTCATGTGACTCTTTTGATTATGGTAATGAACAATCACAGTTTTCTTTAGGAAAATCTTTTTCTTCCCTTAATGATAATGGGTTGCTTAATATCTTTCTTTTCACACTTTATCTATTACAGTGCCAGTTAGGTTCAGAGTAGAACACTTAGCATAAATCTCCCTCTCTGCACTGTTCCAGATGGCTTCCATAATTGGTTTATTACTTTTGCAGATGTTGTGGAGAAATTTCAGATTTCAGAAAATAAGCCAGCAGTGGACTACTGCAGTTAGTGAAAGTATCTTTTCCAGGCAATTATTTTCTGTTTGGAATAAATATCATCTGTGTATCAGCAGAAGCATTGTGTCCCACAAGCTCAGCATGTGTGGAGTTTCAGGTCTACAGATTTATTATTTGGGGTGAGAAGCAGTCTAACGCCTTCTTGAAAGATTAGGTCCTTGCAAAGAAGTTGATTCATAATATATAATTTCTATTGATCTGAGTTTTGAAACAATTGTATAATAATAAATCTCTTAAAGTTTAAATCTCATTGAATAGTTTTGAGGCCATTTGTACAATAATTGTGAAAATGAAACCAGCAAGTGTAAATATAGACTTTGTTGCTATTCCTATATTTCTGATAAGACAAATGAGATCTAGTGGAATTATATGGGATGATTTAGGCTTTCTGCCCCTGTGGGTTAATACATCTTGATATTATCATATATCAGTTACCTCTTGTTTCTGAGACAAAATATCTGGAAAAAAATCAGTTTGAGAAAGTTTAAGGTTTATTTCAGCTTACAGCTCCAGGTTACTATTTATGATGATGGAGAAGGAATGGAGCAAGAGCATGAAGCAATTACAGTCCATAATGAGAAAGCAGGTCTATGCTCAGCCAGCTCTCTCCTTTTATACAGTTCAGCCCATGCAATGGTGCTACATACATCTTCACTGGTGTGTATTCCTATCTTAATGAGTTTAATCAGTATAAGCCATGTCACGCTTCCTGACTGGACACTATATATATTCTATATCAATTTGTCCCCAACACCTAACCTGCAGGAGAGGAATCAGGACATCTCAACCTTTCATTGAAATATCCTCAATTCTATCATTTTGAATTATCATGAACTGCCATTTAACTTGATCTCCCATCTACTGTGGAAATGTACAATTTACAATATTCCAGGTCTATTTTAATCCAGCCTCAGCCTAAGTATTTCTAGTGATAAATTCCATTCATGGATAATTTTGAGCTATGTCTTTCTTCATTAAAACGAATCAGTATTATTTCCATTCAGTCTTAAGGTAGACATAGACATTTTCACAAAAGGAATATGTTTGTGGGTAGGAAAATTTGATTAGTTGATTTAAAGATCAATCTAAGAAGATAAGATGAATTAAAACATATTCTTGTTCAAAAATTCTAAGATAATTGTGTTGAAAACTGATCATCTTGTTCATTCATGTTCAGGTATTTGACTTAGTGTTTCTCATCTTTTTAAAATTAATTAATTAATTTGAGAGAGAGAAAGACACAGAGAGAGAGAGAGAGAGAGAGAGAGACAGAGACAGAGACAGAGAAAGGGAGGGAGGGAGGGAGAGAGGGGGGGAGAGAGAGAGAGAAAATGGGTACTCCAGGGCCTTTAGCCACTGCAGACAAACTCCAGATGCATGTGACACCTTGTGCATCTGGCTTACGTGGGTCCTGTGGAATCAAACCGAGGTCCTTTGGCTTTGCAGGCAAACACCTTAACCGCTAAGCCATCTCTGTGTTTCTCATCTTGATATAGCTTCTTTTATTATTCAGATTTCCTCCATACTGTTCAATTTTGCTTCTTTTTTGTTTCTTTTTTGTTTTGTTTTTCAAGGTAGGGTCTCACTCTAGTCCAGGCTGACATAGAATTAACTATGTATTCTCAAGCAATCCTTCTACCTCAGCCTCCCAAGTGCTGGGACTAAAGGTGTGTGCCACCACACCTGGCTGCTTTACTTTTCTCTAAGTTATATTGTTAATCCACAGGACACTTATTTATTTTTGGGGGTTGGGGGAAGAGGTATGTGTTACTAACAGAATGTCTCCCAAGCTGGATTGACGTGAGGGACAACAGCTTTTTCTGCTAATTGTTTTTGAGAGATTTCTTCTTGGCTCCAAGGAGGAGGGATTCTCTGACATGAACATAGGTAGCCACCTTGTTACAAATGGTTTGTGGTGTGGGAAAACTTAAATTAATTCTGTCTATCATCAACATAGATGAACTTCCTTAAAACTAGAACTTGTTAGGAACTGAAACAATTAATGTGATTTTTGTCAGTATGTCAGGTGATCTAGACTTGGCAGTGACATCACTGAGATGATGTTTTTCATAAGAGCTGTAGTTCTTTTCATAAAAGATTGTGAATATTCAGACTGATAATTCTACCTTGCTCATTTCATTTACTGAAAGTCAGGGTTGGCATATGGATAGCTGTTAGGCAGCATGCTTACTGTGACATGTCAACTCCTATTCTAAAGTTTCTCTGTTCAGAACATTGTATGAATACTGATGGACTTTATAGTAGCTTTTGGGTTTGGGTACTCTATACAAGAAGGAAGTTTGAAAGTTGCTAAATATTATTAATAATTGCCCATGTCCTGCCCCAGATACCATCATTTTAATGAAAATATCATTAATGAGGCTGTATACAATTTTGAAAAAGTATAATAAAATTCAAAGTAAATGAGCAATTTTTAATTTCCCCACAAGGCAAAGACCAAAAATAGAAGTCTTTTTTTAAATGAATATTTTTAAAAATATTTTCTTTTTATTTATTTATTTGGGAGAGAGAGATACAGAAATCGGCAGATAGAGGAAGAAAGAGGGAAAATGGATGTGTCAGGGCCTCCAGCCACTGCAAACGAACTCCAGATGTGTGTACCCCCTTGTGCATCTGGTTTACATGGGTCCTGGGGAGTCAAACCTGTGTCCTTTGGCTTTGCAGGCAAGTGCCTTAGCTGCTAAGCCATCTCTCCAGCCCCAAGAATAAAAGTCTTGATTGCTTGAAGGCTACCAAATATTTAAAGAAAAATAATATCACTGCTTTAATTTTCTTCAGAAAACAGAAAATGAGAGAACACACTTAACTTTGTTCGGTGTCCAGTTTTAACTCTGATTACAAAACCCAGCAATAATTGTAAGATTAAAAAAATTACAGACTGATATAGTTCTTGAAAACCAATACAAAAATCCTAAAGCAAATATTATCAAATCAAGCCCATCAAGATTAAAAAAAAAAAAAACCAAAAACTAATGTGCCTTGTTCACCCAGAATTTATAAAAAATACACAGGATTTGGCTTAATAATAAAACACAATAAATGTGATATACCTTGTTAAAATAAATTATGAATATTTCTTAATTATTGAAATAGACACAGTGTGAGCATTTGACAAAATGAAGAATCAATTTAAGACTAGAGAAACTCAATAAGCTCAGTGCTAAAAGGAGCTCCCTCAGCTCAATAAGGAGCATACATTAAAGATGGACAACTAATTGCATCATTATTGATGTTGGGATTAATGCTTTTCTGTCATAATTAGGAATAAGGCAAGGGTATTTCTCTTATTCATTCATTCTTCATGCTGTAGGAGATAGCAAGTATATATAGCATATGATAATGGATAGATAGAAAATTTCAGTTAGAAAAAGAAGTCAAATTGCCTTATTTGCAAATGACTACAATCTTTGTATTAAAAATGCTACAGAATCAACAAAAATAAACTAAAAAATAAATGGTTAGTAAATTTGCAAGATGAATGATTAACTTGTAAATTGGCTATATTTATATTTACTAACAAAAAATTTTATAATAAAATTGGGACAATTTCATTCAAAACATAGTCCATAGGACTTATCACTGAATACTATGAAACTTTGCTTAGAGAAATTAAAGAGCATTTAAAAGCATAGGGGGCATTTCGTGGTCTCATTAGAAAGTTCAGTATTAAGGAAACTTCTTATATATGTTGATAGAATATTAAATTTTAGGGCAACAATTTTTTTCAAAATCCCATCTTTTATTTACTTATTTATTTTTATTTTTATTTTTATTAATTAGTTTGTACTCAGCAAATACAGTCAACTTGGTACCATTGTTAGGCTCATCCATGTCCTACCCCCTCCCCCTGGCTCCTCCTTGTTGAGGTATATGGGTCATGCATTCTGCAGTTAGCCCACAGTTATGGGTAGGATAAATGTCTCTACATATCATGAACCAACATGTGGCTCTGACATTCTTTCCGCCCCCTCTTCCGCAAAATTTCTCTGAGCCATGTTGGGCTCATTTTTGGTCTGCTTCAGTGATGAGGTGTTGAGGCCTCTGGGTCTCTGGATCTCTGATTTGGTAGGAGTTGAGTTTTCTCTGTGTTGATCTCCTTCTCCCTTGTGCTGGTACCCGGTTCACCAAGAAAACAGCACCCTTGCTTGTTTTGCCAATTGTTCAGTTCCAGCCGGGGCCCTTTTGAGGTATGATGGGGTGGCTAACTCCTTAGAATCTACATCTGTCTGAAAAAGAGAAGCAGATTCTCCAATGGAGAGTAAAGTTAGCACCTGACAAATGAGATAACCGATACTTTTTTATAGAGAATTTAATAGGTATAGGCCTTCTTGTAGCCCACAATTGGTGGTAGCTTGATAATGGAGAGCGGGCTTATGTTTGGATATGTTTCTCAATTGTTTCCCAGCTCCAGCTATGGGTCCTGTACCACTGAGGCGATCAGCTAGCCAAATCAAGAGCAGTTGGTTTCCCACCATGGCTGTGTGTCACTATTGCACTTATGTGAGCATCACGACATAGTGATACCAATGGACCCAGTTATTCCCTTATTGGGCATCTACCCTAAAATCTTTAAACCACAGACCAGAGAGATTTGCTCAACCATGTTTGTAGCAGCTCAATTCATAATAGCTAAGAGCTGGAATCAACCAAGATGTCCATCACTAGAAGAATGGATAACTAAGATGTGGTTTATCTACACAATGGAATTCTATACAGCAGTAAGAAAAAATGACACAATGAAATTTGAGGAAAAATGGTTGAACCTGGAACAGATCATTCTCAGTGAACTTAACCAATCACAGAAAGAATATCGCCACATAGTCTCACTCATCTACAGCACCTAACCTGAGTCTACCCAAGATGCCTTACATACTCAGCAAGCATCTCGAGGACTAAGCAATGGAGGGGGTGGGAAACACAAATCTAGACTCAAATGGCAATGGTACCATAAAATTCTACATCCTAAAAGGCAGACCAAATGGTTGAACCTTCACCAGGCCCTTAGAGGGAATACCTGAGCCATAAGACACTGGAGAGGGTATGATGAATTAATCTTCTTAATCTTCTGCAGCCTGTCTCTCTCTCTCTTCTGTCTAACTCTTTTATATTAGTTATCTTTTTCTTCCGTTTTTTTAGTTGGCACTGACCTGTAACTCCCAGTACCAGCATGTGGCTACCATCCACAATGAGCTTTTGATCAGAGAGACCTACAAGGTTTCCTAAAAGAAAGATTTCTGTCGGAGTACTTGATGACCCACCAAAGGCTAATGGTAAGACCCTACTGCTGAAGACACCTTATGTGTTTGGCACGTAAAATGGAATGGTATGGCTGGAAGCTAGAAGAGAGTCAGTCCCCAGACAGTCAGCACATCTAGTGCCAGAAGGTGCTACATGGGCGACTGGGGGAAAATGACCAATATCTGTCCAAGCAACTCTAGGGCCACTAATTTATTCTTTTAAATTATATTTTATTATATCTTTCTATTTTACTTTCATATTATATTTTCTGTTATATTCGTTATATTTTATTATTTATTCCTTTTTAATTATAACAATTTTTCTTTTAGTGAAAAAAACTATTTGCATATACTAAAACCTTAATTATAAAAGTACAAAATATTTATGGGGTTTTGTACATTTTAACACTTAAAAAATGAAAATTCTATGTTTCTCAGGATAAATAAATAAATAAAATAGCATATATACAAGTAGTTAATATTATTCATATAATAAAATAATGATCTATAACCTTATATGTTGATATAGAAAGATGTTTATGGTTATTGTTGTCTTACATATGTGGTTTTGAAATACACCTGTACTATATCATATGTGCTTCTAAGTACAGAGAATTCCCTATGGATGTTGAAAGGATCAAAAAAGCAATACTAAATGGTAAGATTAAGTATGGTGCTTTATATTTTTTTCTGAACTTTTTGGAAGATGTTTTGAGTTCTTTAGATTAAGCCCATATTGTGACAAAAGAAAAGTCATGTACTTATTGGATTCTGATTCTTTGTGTTTGCTTTGACAGTAATTATTTTTATTATTATGAACTTTACCGTATGAATATATTGCATCTTTGTTATATTACCATTAGGTTGTATCTTATATCCCCTCTCCACACACCTCTTCCACTGAAGTTCTTCTCAGTGGGGCTATGACAACTCACGGTGGGGTCATGAGTGAACCATTCAGTATCATTGGTTGGGGCAATGTTTCTGGATATACCTTGCCATCCTGGGGCTCTTATAATCTTTCTGCTCCTTCTTCCACACTGTTTCCTGAGCCTTGGTAAGCATGTTACAAGTCTCATTTAGTGTTGAGCTCTACGCATCCCTTGAATTTATGTTTAGATGATTTTTGAGTCTCCTCAGCATCTACCACCATCTTCCTAGAGGAGCTTGTCAGGCTAGCAGTGAGAGAAGCACTGGTGTTTAAATGATCACTTTTCTGTAGTGTCTCTTGGGTCCTGGCAAATGTGATAGCGATGACAGCATCTTGTGCTAGGCCATCAGCTATCTTTCCTTGTTTTGATGGATTTTGATTATCCCCGCACTAGCTACCATCTGCAAAATAAAACCCAGCAGATTCTCTAACCAAGAGTGAGAACTGTAGCCTGGATCAAATGGGATAAACAGTGTTTTCAAAGACTTTTTGATGGGCATACCCTCTCTAAGCCAAATAGTGGTAGCTTCCTTTTAGAGCCTATGACCTCACTTTCCATAGGACTCTGACTTGGTTCTCAGTGCCAGCCATGAATTTTCTCCCATGAGTGGGCCTCACATTCAATCAGAGAGTAGCTGATTACTACCATGGCCTGTGTGCCACTATTGGACAGGTGTATACGTCTTACCTGGCTCGTGATTCTGCAGCTTATCGGGTCTCCTGATATTTCACACTATGGGTGCCCATTATCCCCTGGAAGCTTGCATAGCACTTTCCAGCACTGTAAGGGCTATCCATCAGGGCTTCCTTCTCAGTTCCACCATGATCTCTGGATGTCGTGTATATGTGACCTTTGGTATCTTCAGCTATAGCATCTTACTATTTAGCTCTGGAGGATAACCAAATGCTTTGGTAATGGCCTGCATTGTTTTGGGGATCTCAGTGGCCTCCTGGTCCAACACCACTCTGTGGGAGGTAATCCAATTCTGGCACTGGAATTTACCAGCAATAGCCTATAGTTTTAGGGTTAGGTGTTTTTCCACCTCCAACATAATACTTCTGCCTGGAAAATTTCCCTTCCCTTATTAAAAGTTACATATCTTGTATAGCTAACCAAGAGGAGGGTTTCTATGGTACGGATTGATACTATCATTAGTTTTGTGTAATTTTCCCTCCCAGCCTCCCTTACCCAATGTTGCAGTCAGGTTTCATTACTGGCAGAACACATATGACCAAAAGCAGCTTGGGGGGGGGGGAGTTTACTTTGGCTTATGGACTCGAAGGGGAGCTCTATGAGGGCAGGGGAAAATGATGGCATGAGCAGAGGGTGAACATTACCTTCTTACCCACATCAGGTGGACAATAGCAACAGGAGAATGTGCCAAACACTGGCAAGAGGAAGCTGGTTACAACACCCATAAACCCTCCCCCAAATAATACACTGCCTCCAGGAGGTGTTACTCTGCAAATTTCCATCAGCTGGGAACCTAGCATTCAGAACACCTAAGTATATAGGGGACACCAATCAAACCACCACACTCCATCACTCCACAACTCTTTAATCTCCTGGAATGCCACACGAACCTTCTTCTTATAATACTCTCTCCCTCCCTATGTAATTTCTTTAAAAAAAACTGCTTTGGAATTCTTTCCCCTCATTTGCTCTTAGTTTTACATTTTGTCTTGGTTCCTAGATAAATGAAACTCTGAAGTTTTCTCATCTGTTACTGACATAACATTATTATAAACAAACATAAGGTGAGAGGACTCTCTTAATTTCCTAGTACTGCACTAGCTATACAGTAGGGGATCAATGTTGGCAGTTTCCTCTCCCACCAGATATATTTATAATTTATATTCTTGACTCAGATGCTCTCTGATTTAATGGCACCAGTTGCCTGTGTAAGTGTATGAATGACTAGGGAGTAATCAAGCTTCTGAGGAAACCACTATAATGGACAGGCTGCTCCTCAAGGGAAATGAAGTCTTATATTAATGCTAATTTCCAACATATTTCCATTGTGTATATTTTTGTGTATAAAATGTCAACAGTAAGGAACATTTCATTTATTCTTTATTAACTTTTTGTTGAGATGATTTAGACTTACATAAAATTTTTGAAGATAGCATGTACAGGTGCTCTTATATTCTCAACACCTAGTTTTTTTTTCTTTCTTTCTTTCTTTCTTTTTTTTTTTTTTTGTTTCTGTTTTGCAAGGTAAGGTCTCACTCTAGCTCAGGCTGACCTGGAATTCGCTAAGTAGTCTCATGATGGCCTCAAACTCACAGCGATCCTCCTACTTCTGCCTCCTGAGTGCTGGGATGAAAGGCATGCACAACCATTATTTTATTTGGTAGTTTGGTAATGTGTCAGAGTTAATGTATAAATATCCACACATCATTTTTAACTGAATTTAAAACTTTGCCTAGTATTCCTTGGTTTTCAGTGTCCCTTTTCTGTTCCAAGAGCCCATCCAAGGTACTATATACATTTTGTCATTATGTCACCATAGGCTCCCCTTGTTGTGACAGCTGTTCAGATATATGTGTGCATGCGAGTGTGTGTGTTATGTGTGTGTATGTGTGTGTGTGTGTGTGTATGTGTATTTTATTATGGCTGCGTAATACTAGATTTTAATGCCTTTGACAACTTTGGGCAGTAACGTTCAAGTACGTTGTAGTGTTGTTCAACTGAACTTTGATGATTTATTCCATGATTGTTTTGTGAGCCTGTGATTAGGCTTGGAGAGGAAGCCGTAGACAGAACATGTGGGTAGACCTCGTTTTATCTTACGAAGGGTGTGTGTTATCAGCATCACTTGTCAGTCTATGTGTGTGTGGTGTGTATGGTATGTGTGTGGGGTGTGTGTGTGTGTGGTGTGGTGTGTATGGTATGTGTGTGGGGTATGTGTGTGTGTGTGTGTGTTCGTGTTGCATGCATGTTCACTTCGATGCACACACAGAGACCAGAGAGAGTGTCAGGTGATCTCGTCTGACACTCTTCCTCCTCTCTGTTCCCTTGAGACAGTCTATCACTGAACCTGGAGCTGGACTGGCTAATCAGAAACCCCCAGAAATTTTGTAGTCTCCTCCACTGACAGCACTGGGGTTACAGATGTGGATGGCCATACTCAGCTGTTTATGTGAGAACTGGGGATTGAAATTAGGGTAGATTAGGCACACTGGGGGCCTCATAAATGTATAGCAGATACACTTTCCTGAGGTGCCTTCACCTGAGTCGCATTTGTTGCTCAATACTAATCACTATCACCTGGCTTGGGTAGGGGTTTGAAGATTGTTTCACTGTGGTTTTTTACTTGCCATCCCCTCATCCCTACTTCCTGTCCATGCTATGCTCTTTAGCAGAGGGTCGCCATGTGCCATTCCTTCAAAGAGACAAAGAACACCTGTTCTCCTCCACTTCCTTAAGGGTAGTCATTGAAAACAAAAATGAAATTTAATGTGTCACTTCTCTATTCTCTTATTTAATTTGTAATTATTAATTTATTTAATCAAGCATTCATTTATGTATTAACTTTCTACCATTGATTTTATATCTTGTGTTCATAATCCATGCTACACTTGAAAATATTTTATTTATTTGCAAGGAAAGAGAGAGGGGAGAAGGGAAAGAGAGAATGGGTGCACAGGGCCTCTAGCCGCTGCACCACTTTGCGCATCTGGTGTGACATGGAGTGGGGGAATGGAACTCGGCTTGTTAGGCATTGAAGACAAGTTCCTTAACCTCTGGACCATCTCTCCAGGCCCATGCTACATTTTTTGTTCTTGGATAGCTTTAGGTTTGGCCATTTGAGATTCCTTTAGTGTTGTTTGAAATACCACTACCATTTTGGTGTTTGTCTATTTGTTTGGATTGTCATTTCTTTGTTCCTTATTTATATTTTTTGGCCATTCATTTACTTTCTGGCGTAGCACAGAGCTTCATGCTTGTCATTTGTGTTTCCTGCTCTGACTCCAGAATCACCTATTTCCTAAGGAGCCACAATTTTGTGTATATGTGCAGGCACTTGATGCTACTGGGATGGTATTTCTTCTAACCACTGTTCGGCAACAGAGCAAGAATAATTATTGCTTATACAAGCCCTTGTATATACAGATATCTAAAAATATTTTGATATAACACTTCTACATTTGTATTTGCATTCAAATTAAGCTAAATGGGGACTTCAAAGATGGTTCAGTGGCTAAAGGTGCTTGCTTGCAAAGCCTGTAAGCCCAGGTTCAATTTCTAAGCATGATGCAAAATTTTGTACAAGCATCTGGTGTTCATTTGCAGGGGCAAGAGGTCCTGGCACATCCATTTGAGCACACACACACACACACACACAATTCAAATATACATTTACATAATTAAAATAATGAATTAGGGCTGGAGAAATGGCTTAGAAATTAAGGCATTTTCCTACAAAGCCAAAGGACCCAGGTTTGATTCCCCAGGACCCATGTTATCCAGATGCACAAGGGGTCATGCACGTCTGCAGTTCGTCTGCAGTGGCTGGAGGCCCTGGTGCACCCATTTTCTATTTCTCTCTCAAATAAATAAATAAATAAAAATAAAATATTTAAAAATAATAAATTAAGCTAAATGTGGTCATATGTATTCGTATATAATATATGCCCATTAATTTAGGTTTTTGATTTTATTCATTAGTATTCTGTATACTTGACCATATTTTCTTACTTTTTTTTTTGTTTTTTCGAGGTAGGGTCTCACTCTAGCCCAGGCTGACCTGGAATTCACTATGGAGTCTCAGGGTGGCCTCGAACTCACGGCAATCCTCCTACCTCTGCCTCCAGAGTGCTGGGATTAAAGGCGTGTGCCACCATGCCCAGCTTATATTTTCTTACTTTTACACCAAAACACTTCATTGTTTAGAGTTACCAGAAAGTATTTTCATTAAAAGTTATAATAGAGTGTTATCTGAACATAGTCAAATTCAAATTTGCATTAGGAAAGCAGTAGAATATTGTATATTGATCTTATATTCTGCTTTCAACCATGGAGCCCTCTCCCCAGCCACATATAGATACTTTCTAAGAGATGCCCCATTCTTATTCTCTCTCTTTGCTTGAAATATATATTATATATTAAATATATACAACATATTAACATACGAGGTATATTAATATATAATATATATTTAATATATTTAATTTATAAGACATAATAGTGAGCTGACATATATGCCCATAAAATAGTTTGCATTGATTGTGTAATTGAGTGTACTCATAAATAGACTTTAGAAAAATTTCTTTAACTATGACATGATTAAAGTTAGGATTCAGGTGAATTATGTTTCTAAGGAATCCCTTTCAGAAGGAAAGAAAGGCAGCTTCCTTTGAAAATGGAGATAATTTCTTCCAAATAGGCATTCATGCCTATTGCTTCTGACATGTAGCCCCAGGGGTGATGACCAAGACAAGAAGCCACTGGGTGAGGGATGACAACTTATTATGAAATAATTATTAATAATTCTGTATCTGAGCCAGAACACCTCATGTATGTACTCAGGATTGAATTAATAAAGATAAATATTAAAATTTCAACAAGAGGGAAGAAGGTCACTGTCATAGAGTGACACTTAATTGCTAATTAAGGCTATTTTAATTGGATAAACAGTATGAGAGCACCAGGACTCCTGGGACTCATTGAAGGGTCTAGTCCTCTATCTGGGGTAGACCTTGGCAAAGATAGAACTAAACAATTTGTCTTCTGGCACTGCCTGGCTCTTCTCCCTTCTGTGCCTCTCTTTTGCCAGTTCTGCTATTTTATTCCTTGAGCCCTTGGGATGTGTTACTTTGTCCTTCTAATCATCATGACCATATGCCTTTAATTCTACTAGATTCCTTATAATCACTATTCCCTGTGCTTACAAGTATTCCCCTAGTTCAGAAATGTTTAAGAGATATTCCTGGATTTCATAGGCAATGAGAGCCAACCTGAAATCTGTTATTTTTCTGCTTGATCATAAAACTTATATGTTATTCATACAGTATATCTTTTGGATAAAATTATCATAATTGAAAATTTATTTTCAGGTAATACATTGTTATAGTGGATTATTGTATTATTCATTGCAAAATTGGGAGAGACCTTGTGTGGAGTTTAACTATCTAATTACTTTATTGACTTTACAAATTGAAAGGCTAAGTCCAGATGAATCTTATCAACATTTAGTAGTTTTTCAGGAATAGATTTTTATTTTCTAAACAATAAAAAGAAAAGCAGCAAAGGGGAAAAGAAAGAAGAAAGCAGAGACTTCACAATAAGTATGGGTTAATGTCTTCAATTTTTCACAGTTGAAAAAGAAAACATTGGTAGGTGCACTTCAGGAGGGATATACACTTAGGATGTCAAGGTTCCTGCTCCTGGTGACCCATTCTCTGTGTGCTGACTCACCCTCAGATGAACTGTTCTCATGGCTGCAAATTGGCTGTGAGCAGACACTGAGTTGGAATTCCTCCTCTTGCACCTGGAAAGTGAAGTCTTCCTTATAATAACTGTCATTAAAAAAAATTAGAATCCTGAGGTTCAGTCTCGTGGAAACCAAGCTAAGTCCATCTTTGTGACTGAGTAATGTTGTTCTGTGTCTGACTGAGGCCTGGGTTTTGCCACTTGCCTTCATTTACCCCTGTGGCCATGTGGAGGAGATGATGCTAAGAGAGCGCAGAGTCGGCCTCTAGAGCTGAGCATCTGCCAACCCTCCTCTGCAGTGCAGCTTCCACGAGATGCTGGAGGGTTAGTTTCTCAACAGAATGCCAGAGCTCTTGACAGAGTGATGACAGGGCACACATACTGGATAGGAAAAAGTGGGATAAATTGTCATTTTTTTCATTTTATTCTTTTTCCTATCACATTTTCTCTACAATTACTTCACTTTCTCTTCTTTCATCAACCCCAACTACCACTGCTATTGATTCAGCCAGCATTAATTAAACATCTTCCTTTCCATCACATGTGATTTGTAATTCTTAGTGCACAGACAAAATATGACCTAATTTTGCAAGGCTGTGATCTTGAGACATTTGAGTACTTGTCACTCATTTCCATAAAACTTTCTTAAAAGCATGTTAAGCATTTAAAAATATGAAAATGTGAGAATGACTGATCAAAAAAGGCTAAATGGTGTTGCAGGCCTTTAATCCCAGCACTTGGGAGGCAGAGGTAGGAGGGTTGCTGTGAGATAGAGCTACCTTGAAAAACCAAAAATAAATAAATAAAATAAATAAATATAAACGGAATCAAAATAAGTTCTTATCATGGCTCAACAAGATTCCAATAAGAATAGAAAGAAAATTTCTTAGGTACCAGAAAGGTAACTCTTTGACTTATAAAGCTGACAATTTCTTTAAAAAAAATCTATTTTGTTTTTTTTTTAAATTTATTTGAGAGTGACAGACAGAGAGATAAAGAGGCAGACAGAGAGAGAGAGAGGGAGAGAGAGGGAGAGAGAATGGGCGCGCCAGGGCCTCCAGCCACTGCAAATGAACTCCAGACGCGTGTGCCCCCTTGTGCATCTGGCTAACGTGGGTCCTGGGGAATTGAGCCTCGAACTGGCGTCCTTAGGCTTCACAGGCAAGTGCTTAACCACTACACCATCTCTCCAGCCCTAAGGTTGACAATTTCTAATTCAGCATATTATAGATTTATTTTATTTCTTTTTATAAAGCTTACTACAGACTGTCTAGAAAATATGTAATTTTAATTTCCTTTGGATTTTTTTTCATTTTTAAATTTTCATACATGCAGTTTGATTTTAAACTCAATTACCATCTCTTCTCCCACTTCCCTTCCCATTAACATCTCTCTTCCCCATTAATCCCCACCTTAGTTTCACCATGCCTTTTTTAGCCCATAGACTTAAACTAGCATAATTTGCATGGTCAGGGGTGGAAAGCTACTTACTGTGTAATGGACAACTTGTCAGTGGCTATACTATTGATGAACCTGACTACTCCTTTCCCAGCAAACATTAGCTACTCAGAGATGTAGCCTCTCAGGTATTTTTCCCCTATCAATGGGGAAGTATTGAAAGGTTCAAACCTGTGCAGGAAATCACAGCTTCTGTGAGTTCATGAGTGTAATGATCATGTCATATCCAGATGAAAGTGTTTCACAGCCCTCCTCCCCACCTTCCTGCTCTTACATTCTTCTTGCCCTATCTTTCATGACTTTCTGAGCATTGTAGGAAGGGCTTAAATGACTGCTTTGTGACTGATCACACAGTGGTTATTACTCGGTCCTAGCAATTTTGACAGCTATGCATCTTTGCATTAATCACTACCCATTGTAAAAAGAAACTTCTGTGATGGAGGCTAGTATATGGCAACAAATATAAATATTTAGGGTATGGTTTGACATTCTATCCATTTGGCACAACCACAGCAGTAGGTTTCCTCCTAGGGTCTATGTCCCATCCCCTAGGCCTTTTGGGCACATTTATAGTATGAGGTATGAATTCCTTCTGTGAAGTGTGCCGCAAATCTAATCAGAAAGCAGTTGATTACTCCCACAACTCTCATACCACTACTGTACCATTGGACACATTTTCCAGGCAGGGTGGTTGTAGAATACACAGGGTCTACAGCTGGGTAGGACTATTGATGGTTTTTCTCTCCCAGCAGCTTGCATAGCACCTAGCTAACAGGGAGGAAGATTCCAGCTTATTTTTGGTTTTGTTGTGCAGCTGACATATGCAGTGTCTTCAGCAGCAGGGACTTACAATCTAGTTTTGGTGGGAAACCAAGAGCAATGACAATAGTCTGTATTGTCCATGGGGTCGCTGTAGTCTGCCTGATCAACAACTCATTGGGAGGTGTTTCATTCTTGGCACTGGAATGTATAATTATAATGCATGCTTTATGGGAGCAACTTTACCCATCCATATAGGTATTCTTCATTCAGACACTTTAAGATTTAATTTTAATGGTCTTGAATATGTAGGGATATAATTTTTACCATGTCTTTTTATATTGAGAAAAATAAACGTGAGCTTGCCTTTTGGCATGTGACCAAGGATAAGACAAGTTGATAGAATGTGAGTGAGTGAAATACGTTGCACAGCTTATGTCTTCCATCCATTCAGACACTGAAAGACAACAGAGTCTATGGACTCTCTCCTCTTATGAGTAGATTTTCCTATCCATGGTAGGGGAAATTCTAGAAGGAAAGAGAGTTTGAGATGATATATTTCCATCATTCAGAAAGTTTCATGCTTCTTTTGCTTCTTAAGAAGTTTTCATGGTTTTACCTTGGGCATAAATCCAGAGACAAAGGCAATTTAAGTTCATGTTGATTCTAGTAACTATCCCAGAAAAGGTCCATTTCCACTCTCAAGGGGAAGTTGGAGTTAGGGAGAAGCATCACAGTTGCTGTCACTTTGAATACCCCCAAAATAAATTTAAACTATTACATGGGTAGCTATAAGCTCTTTTAAAGGGAAGCATGTCACATCAGCTGATATATGAGCTATAATAAAGGACAAGCCAGCTGAAGAACAGAGATAATTATGTTTCATAGTCATCGGGTATAATTTTTCTTTCAATGGGAAGGAGTTGGAGGTCATCAAACACTTGTTGAAGCAAGGGTTGATATTAGTGGCCTGATTGTATCTAAAAAATGGGATTCAGATACACTGTGGAGAGATAAAGTTGGGTCTAAGAGTAAAGCAAAGTGAAATTTTTAGTTATGGGTCTAGCTGTCTGATTGTAGAACTAGCATCGCTGTTCTCTAGTATATTAATCTCCCATTGAGGGAATGATTTCTGTGTCTTCAGGACTCATTGCCTCATTCCACATAATTCAATGTATTCATCTACTTCTCAGAGCATCGTTAATATCTCTTGCAGTCTGTTTCTCTTTATTAGGTTATGATCTTATGAATGCTACTATGTCTGGCACAGTGCCATACTCGCATCTAATGTTTAGCACATGAATATTGGAGGAATGAAAGGACAGCCTGCAACCTTGGGTTGAGCCCAGCTTCAAGGTCCTCTAGAGAAAATAGCATGTAGTTGTACAGAGATGGAAATAGAGATATAGATAGAGACAGACAAAGCTGGAGAGACACAGAGAGACAGAGAGAAGGAGGAGGAGAAGGAAAGAAAAGAAAGAAAAATTATTTCATAGTTATTCAAGCTAAGAAGTCCTCAAACTTTTGTTTAAGTCAGAAACCCATAATACACAATGGTAAAAGTTCTAGTTCAGTGGTTCTTCTAGAAGAATGTTTAATATGTTAAAATTATCTCCTAAATTCTTTAATTGATGGGATGAGATCAACCAAAACTATAAGAAACACCTTTCTAGACACACCTAGAGTGTCTGAGTACCCCATCACTTAGTGGAATTGACACATGAATTTAACCATGACAAGCTCTCTAACTGGTATAAGGCACTGAGATGATCTGCAAGAGCTGGCTACTCCAACTTGCAGAAGTAGGATAAGAACTTTAATAGCCTCACAGCCAAGAGCGCATAGGGAGCTAAGCAGCTGAACACAGTTGACAGAAGGCAGGAACATGTTGGCTTTTGATGTAGTTCACATTAACATTCAGTCCTTTGACTTTTCTTTTATCTTTACCTTCTGGGGCTCCTCTATCAACTAATACAAATCTGATTGTTGGAACTGAGGCCCTTCCATAGTGGGTTGTTGTAGAAGCTCTTTCCTTCTTTTGTTTCTATACTGATCTTGTCCTTTATTTGTCTTTTTTTTTTTTTTTAAAGCTTAAAGATCACCTGTGCTCTGTCATGTGTTTCACAATTTAGGAATGTGCGGGTTGATGTCTGGGAAATGTGAAGGGCTTTTGTTGCTGCCTTTCTCTGCTTAGAGTCCAGTTTAAGCCACCGTCGTCTTCTAGCAGAGAATGTTTTTCTTCTTCCTGACTGCATAATCATTATTTTATGAATTGATCCCAGGGAATAGTTGTATTGTCTTGCCCTCTGTGCTTCTGAGTAAATATGTGAGTGCTATTTAGCTTCCATTCTCATTTTCTACCTCTCAGTTACTGAGCATTTCCAGTTGTAACATCGACATTTATTTTTCACATAATTTCTTCTACCACATAAACAAACTTAGGTAAAAATATCTCAAAAAGATCTTATTTGTTTCTTGTCCAACTTGAAAAATTCCCTCCCCTTCATTTTAGGTGGGTAGACAGATCATGTATTCTTGAAGTTTTGTTTTGCCACCCATCTAATAAACTTAGTAGGTCTATTTTAACATGAGATAAAATCTTATGATTAAGAGAATTGTTAATATTTAGCATTTTTATTAATACTTACCTGTGCCAGAGAACACTGATATCTCATATAAAGTTCAGGGAAATTCAGTGTCTCACTCAAATCAGCATACACCTTGTATCTAGTTATTAGTGTCTGTTATTAGCTCTGTTTTAAGCTGTCTTAGTACTCAGACTCTTTATTACACCATGCTGACTTTGAACAACAGGGTGCTTGTAGAATGATTTCCCCTGCCACATGTCCCAGGTATTCAAGAACGTTCATTCTCCCTTTATATCGAAGTTGCCCTCTACAGAGGATGAAGAAATAAAGGTTCTTATAAGTTTTGGAAAGTGAAATGAAATATGTCAAACAGGCTTACAGAGACAGTGAAAAGCAGGGTCTGCAAATCCTGTCAGCTTCTCACATTTCTTGTCTCACAGGATGATGTGGAAACAAAAGGAGCCATATGACAGGAAATACCAGTAGTGTGGTAGTCTGAAGGTAATGCTGGGCATAGGTCTCATGTGTTTGAACACTTAATCCCAGTTGTGTTGGTGGTGCCATTTGGGAAGTCAGTGGGATATTTAGGATGTGGAGTCATCTTGGAAGAAGTGTGTCACTTGGGATGGGCCAGACTCTGCTTGTAGTTCTTTCTCTCTACTCCCTCGCTGTTAATGTGGCAATGTGATGCTGGCTTACTGCTCCTGCCATGCTTTCTCCACCTCAAAGGGCTGTACCCATCCAAGCTATAAGCTGAAACAACCCTTTCATGAGCTATTTCAGGTCAGGTATTTTGTCCCGGCCACAAGAAAGTAACTGATTGAAGTGACAAGTCACCCTGCTGCTCAGGCCCCAGGTACATGCCACAGCCAGCACTTGGCCCTCACTGAGGTGAAGCGAAGTGGAGAGACTCATGCCTCATCAGAAGGAGGGGTGCAGATGAGAACGCGCCTCACCACAGATGACCTCAGGAGAATAAGCCAGTGAGGATCAGCCTCAAGGCAGCTCATCAAAAGACTGCCCAGTCTCTTCCTGAGGATGTGTGAGGATACTCAGACAGCAGCACAGAGCACTTCTGTGAGAAACGACACACCTGTGCCATGCTCTAGACCTCAGTGTCATCAGCTGTACAATGGACAGCTTACACTCAGCTGCCTTCAAGTCGTTTATCCTTAGTCGTTCATTCTTTATGTCTTCTCCAGTTAGTCCCGTGACTTTAGTTACTCTTATATCCTGGCTTTCATTCATTTTAATTTCCTAGCTTTTTTTTTCTTTTATCTTTCTTTTTGTTAATTGATGCCACAAATAGAAGCAACATGGCTCAGGACCAAGAGGGGTCAAGCTCCTCATATGAGGTGACCTGATGGCATTTAGCAATAGGCTCTATTAATATCCCTTCCTGTCCTACTCTGCCAGACTATTCCCATCCTGACACCTTGCTCTGGCCTCACTGCCGTCAGAGAAGGACCATTGTCCTGGTGTAGAAATCAGGTGTGTGAGAATTAATGTGGTCATTTGGAATTACTGTAGTTTGTATATATCAGATAAATCATTCTGTATCTCAGAAGACTTTTTCAGATCTATATTCTTGTTTGTTTGTTTTTTTAGTGTGATGTGATAGAATTTAGACATTTTATAGCTATAACTCTCCTGTCATTTAGAAAGAACGTGGGTTCACTAAGATGCAATTATAGAAATCTGTGAAATTTTATTATGCAATACTTTTCAGAGAATATGCCTGTTTAGATCCCTTCTATTTGTCACTTACTCTGAATCATTAATTCATTAATACACATGATGTATGTGTGCGGATTGCTTTTCATGAGTCAGTTACCACGCAGGGCACTGTGAGTCTAGGTAACAATTAAATCCATGTCTACTGTTGAGAAGGAGCCCACCAAAGATTCCTTTAAGTATTTGGGGTATTGATAGGGAGGCATATAATTCTGTTTAGGATGAGAAAAGTTTATCAGTTGCTAAAAGTTCAGAATAGACAATAAATAGAGAAAATAATTTTTCATTATTTCAACAATACAAAGTTAAAAGGATTTGAGTCAACTCCAATGAATATTTGCTTTCTATATTTATTCCAAATCAGTGCAAACCATAATTTTCTTCTGATCAAAACTATTGTTAACCCAGGCTGCAAATCATGCCCAATTGGGATATAAAGCTTTGTAATGGGCTGAAAACTCTTTTTTCAATCCTTCATGATGAAATTACAAACAGCCAGTCTGATGGTTTGAATCAGATGTACCCCATAAACTCACGTGTTTTGAATGTTTGGTTCTAAGCTGATGGAAATTTGGAAGATAGACTCTTGATAGAGGAAGTGTGTTGTTGGGGGCAGGCTTATGGGTGTTATACCCCACTTCTCGAGAGAATCCTGCTCATTCTCCTGTTGCTGTTGTCCACATGATGTTTGTAGATGGTGATGTCCAGCCTCTGGTCTACCATCTTTTCCCTGCCATCATGGAGCTTCCCTTTGATACTGTAAGCAAAATAAACAACTCTCTTCTCACCAGCTGCTTTTGTTTGGGTGTTTTATGCCAGCAACAATATAGCAATATCCAGTGAACCCAGAATTCCAAAGTTACACAGGAAATTCATTGCTTCTGCCTATTTCACTCAATATCCAATCAATGACCATCTGATTTCTCTCTCTCAGAAGGTTGCAACAAGGAGGGGCAAAGGGGAGGGGGTAGGTCATGGATGCGCCTAATAATGGTACCAAACTGACTGTAAAAAAAAAAATAAAATAAAAATAAAAAATATATAAAAAAAGAAAAAAACTAAAAAAAAAAAAAAAAGAAGGTTGCATGATCACTCTGATAGAGGTTAGGAGTAAGGTAACTTTTTTTGCAGGTAATTTTCTAGGGACACAGGTCTGAAAGATGGATGCCAACCTACCCTGGCAAGACAAAAACTCCAGTCTGATCCTGGATGGTGATAAGGAGCAGCTTCCTAATTGTTCTGCCTTAACTTTTCGCAGGCTTCCACCTATTTGAGTCTGCATTCTCCTCCTGGGTCCACTAACCAATTAAGGTCATTCATATACATTTGAACTTGGCAGTGATGCTCATCCCAATTGGATAACTACATATACCTGTAGTTCATATGCAGTGGCTAGAAGCCCTGGCAGACCCATTCTCTTTGTCTCCCTTCCTCTATTTCTCTATGCTTTCAAATAAATAAATAAAAATATATAGAAAAAGACTGATCCAAGATGCCACATAGATTTCCCCAGGTTTTTCCTCTTGGTAATACTTCTAGCTGGAGGGAAGATCCTCTCTTAACTTTGGAACTTCTCTCCTTCTACTCTCTTATTTCTGCCTTCTTTTAAAATAAATCTTTCATAATTTACTGTTTTTCATGTCTATGTTTATTAATTCTGTGCTAATCATAAGACAAAAGAACACAAGACTTTAGAGCCACTGTCTTGGGGTGATCTAAGCCAGTCCAGGGCCCCAAGATGCATCATCAGCTTTCAAACCCATAACTTCTCCACATGGAGCCAAATGACGGGCCTTCTTTTACATCCTCCACCAATTCCAAGAAGCGGTAGGCAATTATGGCATGCAAACACATCCTACGAAAAGATACAGCATCATAATGGAAAGTATCTCTTTACCTGCCTGCTGTGGTATGGTCTTCTGCCAATGCAGACGTTTCATGAACTCAGAAGCCTGCTCAATATCTGATTTGCCTTATTGCTTTGGAATGCAGGGTGTGTTGATAGGGCTGGCAGAAATAAAATAACAGTAAAGCTTAATTGCAGATTTAAATGGTTTCCCACTTCTGGCATAGAAAGACTTGAATGGAACATGGTATCTAAACATTATGTGCCTCTAAACAGCAAAATGTCTGAAAACAACAGACTGGACATTTTGAGCTTTCCAGCTGGTTAAGTTTGGCTGCCTCTCCCTGGGATGGGAGTGCTCAGGACTCTGATTGAGCGCTAGGAGAACCACACCAGCCATTCCAAAAAGGAGGGAGGGATAGTGAAGTCTGTTCATTAAGAAGACATCAGAGTGCTGAAGGACCAGAGCCTTACAATTATGTAGCCCTGGGATTGAATGTTTTGGTTAGAAATAATTTATATGTAATAGTTGGCATCTCAATTTTATTTTTAAATTTTATTTTATAAAATCTTAAACTCCATATTTCCACACTCCATGCACCCCTACTCCCCTTTCCTCAAGCGCCCACCTCTGTCAGGTTGTTGATACTCACTGTGGAGTCATGAATGTCTCCTTCTAGTGGGTCACTGTGCCTCAGGATATTCCTACCCACTCTGTGGCTCTTACAATCTTTCCACTTCTCTCCTATAATGTGTCCAGAGCAACAGTGGACCTGTTAGCAGTTGATTTTGTGTTGAATTTTCTGTAGCTTCTAGGTTTCTTCTTTGATGGATTTGATTGGCTATATTGTCTGTTGCCATCTCCCTTGTGCTATTTGTCAAGCTATCAATGAGAGATGTATTATTGTTTAGGCTACCTCTGCCTATGTTTTCTGGGTCCATGTGATGTCTTAGATGTGGTACATCTTGTAGTGGGCAGTTGGCTATCTTGTTGTGTTGGTAGATCTTGGATCTCTTCAGTTTTCTCTGCCATCTCTAAAATAGATTCTCCAACCAAGAGTGCACCTCAATTTTCTAGTTGTGATGGTTTATATTAATTATCAACTTGATAGGATTCAGGATAACCTGTGCTGTGAAAGATTATATAGATAATGTTAGTCTGTGTGCTGATCTGTGAGGGACTATCTTTTTTTTATTTAAAATTTTTTTTATTTTTACTTTCCATGGAACAAAATGGGTTTTAATGTCATCCCCAAGGCAGTGTTAGCAGAAACAAAGCACAAATTTTGTAGTTCAAAAACCAAATTCTGGGCTGGAGAAATGGCTTAGTGGTTGAAGTACTTGCCTGAAAAGCCAAAGGACCTAGATTCAATTCCCTGGGACCCACATAAGGCAAATGCACAAGGTGGTGCATGCATCTGGAGTTTATTTGCAGTGGCTGGAGGCCCTGGTGTGCCCATTCTCTCTCTATCTGCCTCTTCCTCTCTTTCTGCTTCTTTCTCTCTCTCATAAATAAATAAATAAAATTGAGTGCTCTGGGGGAGCGGGAGACAGCTTGGTTTGTACAAGGCTTGCCTCATGAGCAAAAGAACCAACCTAAAAAAGCCACAAGTGGTGGTGCACTTATAATCACATCACTGGAGAAACAAGGACAGGCCATTTTCCGGGTCTCACTGGCCAGCCAGCATAGCACAGCTGGTAAGCTCCAGCTCACTGAGAGACCCTGTCTCCAAAAAGGTGGAAATGTCTGAGGGATTACCCCAACACTTACCCACTGGCTCCATATGCACACACACATGCACCTGTACACATGTGTGCCAATAAGCACATGAGCATTTGAAAACATGGAAGGCTTATATATCCTTACATGTATTCCCTTTAAATGTTTATCATTACTGTTATTACTAACAACATGTTTCATATGGATACATCATGTGTTGGTACCCTCTTTTCCCTCATCCCTGCCCCCATTCCCTTGGGGACCATCCTCAGTGGGATTGCGTGGGGTTGTGGTTTATGTGTTGTGGGAGCAGCAGTCAGTTATTTTGCAGGGAGGGAATGCCTCTGGACATGATGTCTCAACCTGTGGCTCTTACAATCTTTTTGCCCCCTCTTCTGCAAGATTCCCTGAGCTGTGATGGGCAAGTTTTAAATCTACTTCAGTGATGAGCTCTTAGGAGCCTCTGGATCTCTGCTTTGGTAGATGTTGAGTATCTTTGGCATCTGTCTCCTTCACCCTAGTGCTGATTATCAGGCTCAATATGGAAACAGCTCTCTTGCTCCTCACCCCATTCCTCTGTGGTTTCAGCTGTGGCTTGGCTGAAGTGCGAGTAGTTTATCTTCACTGGTCTCTCTAACTTCTGAAAAAGAAGAACATATTTTGCAACAGAGAGTGAAGTCAGCATAGTTTAAATGGGATAAGAATTATTAATCTAGGGAAATTTTTATGTATGTAACCCCGCTTTTAGCCAAAGACTAGTGAGAGCTTGACAATGGAGAACATAATCTTTGTTTCCATAGGATTCTGATCTGGTTCCCAATTCCAGATATGAGTTTCTATACACTGAGCAGATCTCTTAGCCAATCAGAAAGCCATTGTTTACCCACTGAGGTTATGTGCCACTATTGCACTGGCATATACATCATGTCAGGGTCTTTGCTTCTGAGTAGCTTAGACCTCTGGTTGCTCAGACCATTGTTCACCATTTTCCCCCAATAGCTCATGTAGAAATTCCAGCAGTAGACAGGCTAACTGTCTGGGGACTGGCTTCCTTCTGAATTCCAGCCAGGTCTCTCTGTTCTCTGTTCAACAGCATATGGGTTCTTCAGCAATAGGGTCTTAGCTTTTGCCTCAGGTTGGTAATCAAGTGCTTTGACAAAAAGCTGTCTTGATTTGGGGACCATGTAGGTCTCTTCAATCAACAAACAGCTCAATGTGGATAGCAACCAATCTCTGGTCCTGGGAGTTACAGGCCAGATACAGAAATAAAATTTTCTTTTAAGCCTTAGGCTTCATCCCACCCTCACCAGAGCCCTATTTTTCAGGTGCTCCCCCTTTACTCCATTTGAGGGTTGTATCTTTTAGGCTATCTCCAAGGATAAAGATTTCTATTGTACCAACTCATTTTGAATTTGATTTTGTGTTTGTTCCCCCCCTTCCCTTCCTCTCCTCGCAAACCCTTCCATCACTATTGTCTGTGCCTTGAGTTGCCAATCAGGTATGTTAGCAACTTCAGCAGGTCCAGGTTAGGAACTGCAGATAAGTGACACCATGTGGCATTTGTCTTTCTGTTAATGTGTGAGTTTACTGAGTATGATCTGTTCTAAGTCTGTCCATTTTTCTACAAATTTCATTGTATGATTTTTTTTCTTACTGCTGAGTAGAATTCCATTGTGTAAATGTACCACAACTTCATTGACCATTCATCCAATGATGTGCATCTGGGCTGATTCCAGTTCTTAGCTATAATGAATTGAGCACCTATAAACATGATTGAGCAAATGTCTCTCTCTGTAGTGATATATGGAGCATTTAGGATAAATGCCTCGTAAGGGAATAACTAGGTCTGTTGGTAGCTTTATGTTTATCCTGTCCAGGAATCTCCAAATTGATTTCCATAATGATTGTATAAGTTTATATTCCCATCCACCGTGGATGAGGGTTCCTTTTTCCTCACATCCTCAGCAACATTTGTTGCTGTTAGACTTTTTAATGATTATAATCCTTAGTGGAATAAGGTGGAATCTCATGTTTGTTTTAATCTGCATTTCTCTAAAGGCTAGGGATGTTGAAAATTTTCTTAAGTGTGTATTAGCAATTTGTAATTCTTCCTCTGAGAACTCCTTATTCAGTTCTCTGCCCCATTTTTGGAGTGGGGTATTTGATATTTTTTATTGTTTAGTTTTTTGAGTTCTTTGTAGGTTCTAGATATTAGGCTTCTGTTAGTGGTATAGCTGGTAAAGATTTTTCTCCCATTCAGTGGGTAATCTATTGGCTCTGCTTATGTTGTATTTGTCTGTGCAAAAGCTTTTTGGCTCCATGAGATCCCATTGGTTGAGTAATGGCTTAATTTCCTGGGCTACTGGAGGTTTGTTCAGAAAGTACACACTCCTATATTGTAGAGAGTGCCCCCTACTTTTTCTTCCAGTAGGAGAAAAATTTCATGTCTTATATTGAGGTCTTTAATCCACTTGGAGTTAATTTTTGTGTGTGGAGAGATGAGTGGGTCTAGTTTTATTTTTCTATATTATGGTCATCCAATTTGTGTGATGGACTCTCTTGATCAGGTTAATTAACTGTGAGTATCATCATTCCATGGGCTAAGGTCCTGGACTGTATGTAAAGGAGAGAGGTAACTGGGCATTCTAATTCATTTATCTCTATTTCCTTAATTTGCTGAATGTGACCAGCTTCCTCAAGCTCCTGCTCTCATGCCTTCCCTGGTATAATGGAATATAACCTGGCATTGTAAACTGGCATAAACCTTTAACCGATTTTATTTGGTATATTGTCCCAGCAATGATAAGTTGACTAAGGCATTAATCTTTGTGAAGTGGACAATTATTCCCCCACAGAGAATTCTGACTCTGTGAATCTAGGATGGTACACTAGGTAGTGTCTAGTAGGAACTTTAAGAGTTGTGTATTCAGGGCCACTCTTCAGTGTGGGACTGCAGCTCTCTGGCATTCTGTCTTTTCTCTTTGATTTCCCCTTTCGTTTTTGGTTTTAGACATATCTGAATTCTCCACGGAAGTGTATGTTGGCTTTGTGTAGCTTCAAAGACTATGCAGAACCCTTTGAGAAAGCCTGTGTTTGTGTTGTAAACCAGGACAGGCTCTCTGCCTTCTTTTTCATCTAGTGTCTCCTTCACACTGCTCAGCAGAATTTGTTCGGTATTTTCCACTGTTTTACTTACGTGATGTGATATACAAATGTGCACAAAACTCATACATATGTAGTAGTTTCTGCCCAGTCATCATTATTCAAATATTTGCCCCCCAGACATGTGGACTAGAGATATTAGATATCTACGGGCCTCTAGTGTTGTGTGTGCTTTGGTTTCTGGTCCAGAAAATGCCTCAGGCCTCCTATTTTTCTTTCTACTTGTTTGGAATTCATGAAAGCCTACATCTGTGATCATCACTGTAACTACCAAGCTGAATTTTACAGTGTTTTGTTTCTATTTCATGGAGTAATTCAGCCAAGTGGCTGAATTTAGAAATAAAAGTCTGCTCACCACAGAGAAATGGAGACCCTAGTAACCCATCCTTAGAGCATGGCTTTATCTCTGAGTGCCCAGGTACCTGGCACTTGTTAAGAAATGGTGTGGACAGTGCTTGAGGAAGAAGCAAGCAAGTAGTGAGTCGGGACAGAGACACATGGCCCTTTTAGGTAAAGGTGTTTAACTCTACAGCTTAAAGGAAAAGATAGAAGGTAAAGGAAAATTATTGAATGAAATAGTTGTCTGAGTCCACACTGTTCCACCAAAAAAACCATTTTTAAAAGAGCCAGGAGAGATTAGCATAATGAAAATAAAAACTTTAAATGTTGTTTTAGGTTGAAGAATAGGTTATATGATGAATATAGGATACTCTTCTTGTATTGTAAGTTATTTTATAGCAAAATTCAAGTCAAGTATGTGTATCTTAACCATCGAATCTTGCGGCCATATTATACAAAGTAGAGCTTTGTATTTATCTTGTCTTCTTCTAGGCTCAGAAAGATGAGAGTTCATATCACAGATGTTCCATTCCTTTTCCTACGTGTGTGACCGAGTGGGTGTTTCTTTCTTCACCTGTGAAATGTGGCTCATAATGTCCCCACATCACAGGGTTGGGATGGAAGGAGATGGTCTGTGGAAGGAGATGAAACAAAAACATCTCCTGCACTTAAAATTTTTTTTTGTTTATTTTTATTTATTTATTTGAGAGTGAGACAGAGAAAGTGGGATAGAAAGAGAGAGAGACAGAGAATGGGTGCACCAGGGTCTCCAGCCACTGCAAACGAACTCCAGATACATGCATGACCTTGTGCATCTGGCTTATGTGGGTCCTGGGGAATCGAGCCTCGAACCGGGGTCCTTAGGCTTCACAGGCAAGGGCTTAACCCTAAGCCATCTCTCCATCTCCTGCACTTTGAAGTTTGCATTCAAATGATAGAAAGAATGGAGAGACAGTAGGAAAAATGTATATATATATATATAATGTTGTAAGACACCCACTACCATAATTTGGGTGTTAATTTTCTCAAAGACTCATGCGTTGAAAGCTTGCGACTATTGGAAAGTGATGGAACTTTCAGAAGATCGGACCCTGTGAAAGGTCTTTTGGTTATTGGTGACATGCCTTTGAAGAGATTGTCAAACCCTGGTTTGACCGTGACTTGACCCCACTGTTGTCATTGACAAACCCTTCTCCCCGGAGTCCCAAAGCAATGGGTCTTCCCAGTTATGTACTAGAGCCTCAAAACTATATGATAAAATACGTCTTTTAAATGTCATTTCATGGCAATTAAGCTAAAGGTTAAGGAAGATAGAAAGAGCCCCATGGATGACTAGAGGAGGACTATTCCAGGAAGAAGGTAGTGGTGCCAGCAGTGAGAAAGAAAGAGACATGGAGGCCAGGAGGAGCTACAACCACAGAGAGGACAGGGCCATCCCTGGAAGGACTTTCATTAGTGTCTACTATAAAGACTTTAAAAGTACTCTGCCCTTAGAGATAGCAGGGAGGTTTTGGGTCAGAGTTATGGCATAATTTAGCTTACCCTTCATAAGGTCTGCTGGAGAATTGTGATTAGATCAGCTTTATTTCAAACAATTTCTTCATTCCATGTTTCCATCCCAAGTCTTTTTTCCTGTTTTGCGGAAGGATCTAAAATCAGTCAGTTCTTCTGAGACTGGCATGAATTCAGAGTCTGTACTATAAGCTATGGAAAGCACAGATTGTCCTGTCTATCGTCACTTTCCAGTATCTACCATAATGCCTACAACATAAAACATATAATCTTAGCATCATGTGAGGTGAGTGCACAACAGGATATCCCCTTCCTACCATGATTGATGTTCCAGGTAAAACAATTATTTGGTTCCCCTTAATTTTCAAGATGCCCCTTAACAGCTTGAGTTGCAGACATACCTGACAAACAACTTGAGGGACAGATAAGGGATATTGAAGGATCTGAGGGGAGGGCAATAGGTGGGAGGGGTGAGATATACACAAAGCTAAGTCCAAATTGGTACCATAAAACCTTCCTTCTGGATAGCAGTCTAAAAGATATAACCCAGAAAAGAAGCATGGAGGTATTGTCTGGTAAGAATAGCCATGAAGAGGGTTGGACAAAGCCTAATGCTAAAACATTCAGCTCTGGCTTGCAACTGCTAGTATAAGAAATTGGTTATATACTCTGGTTTCTCTTCAGATCAACTCTGAAACTGCTAGAGGAAAAAGTAGGGGAAACCCTTCAACATATTGGTCTTGGCAAAGACTTTCTGAATACAACCCCAATTGCTCAGGCAATAAAACCACAGATTAACCACTGGGACCTCATGAAAATACAAAGATTTTGCACTGCAAAGGACACAGTGAAGAAAGCAAAGAGGCAACCTACAGAATGGGAAAAAATCTTCGCCAGCTATACATCTGATAGAGGATTAATATCTAGGATATACAAAGAACTCAAGAAGTTAAATAATAAGGAATCAAACAAACCAATCAAAAAATGGGAAATGGAGCTAAATAGAGAATTCTCAAAGGAAGAAATACGAATGGCATATACACATCTAAAAAAATGTTCTACATCCCTAGTCATCAGGGAAATGCAGATTAAAACTACATTGAGATTCCATCTCACTCCTGTCAGATTGGCTACCATCATGAAAACGAATGATCATAAATGTTGGCGGGGATGTGGAAAAAGGGGAACCCTTCTGCACTGTTGGTGGGAATGCAATCTGGTCCAGCCATTGTGGAAATCAGTGTGGAGGGTCCTAAAACAGCTAAAGATTGATCTACCATATGACTCAGCTATAGCACTCCTAGGCATATATCCTAAGGACTCATCTCATTTCCTTAGAAGTACGTGCTCAACCATGTTTATTGCTGCTCAATTTATAATAGCTGGGAAATGGAACCAGCCAAGATGTCCCTCAACTGATGAGTGGATAATGAAGATATGGCACATTTATACAATGGAGTTTTACTCAGCGGTAAAGAAAAATGAAGTTATGAAATTTGCAGAAAAGTGGATAGATCTGGAAAGAATCATACTAAGTGAGGTAACCCAGGCCCAGAAAGCCAAGCGCCACATGTTCTCCCTCATATGTGGATCTTAGCTACAGATGATTGGGCTTCTGTGCGAGAAGGAAAAAACTCAGTAGCAGAAGCCAGTAAATTAAAAAGGAGATAGAAAGGGAAGAGAAAGAAAGGGAGGAGGGAATTTATTAGGTTGGTATTGTATATATGTAAGTAGATAGAGTGAGAGGGGGAGGGGATATGATGGAGAATGGAATTTCAAAGGGGAAAGGGGGAGGGTAATACCATGGGATATTTTTTGTAATCATGGAAAATATTAATAAAAATTGAGAAAAAAATAAAAAATAAATAAATAAATGTTTACTGGCTGGGCGTGGTGGTGCACACCTTTAATCTCAGCACTCAGGAAGCAAAAAAAAAAAAAAAACCATTAAGAAAAGAAGTAGATTCTACCCTTGGAGACTTCAGAAGGAATGCAGCTCTGCTAGTGTGCTGATTTTAGGCTTCTAACTATAAAAATCAGAAGGGACTCAATTTGTATTGTTTTAAAACATTAAGTTTGTGACCATTCAGAAACAATTACTATAGACCTGTGGTACCTGAAAACAAGATGCTGAAAATGTGGAAGTGACTTTGGATTTGGAATGCTGGAAGAATTTTGAGGACTGTGATAGGACCAGTCTAGATTTCCTTAGACAGGTTGTTGGTAGGAATACAGGTGTTAATAACTTCCTGTGATGGCTGGGATGAAGTGAGGAGAATGTTTGGAAAAGCTTATATCATCCTAAGGAATTCCTGTATTACCATAAATTAGAGACTGGTACAAATAAAGGCATTCAAAGTGAAAAAAAATAAAGCCAATAAGAAAAGTGTTAAAAAAAAAAAAAAGAAATTGGTTATAATCAACATTTAGTTGTTGATCAGAGACATGAGGTTCCCGAAACAAGACTGGCTTCTGTCAAAGCACTTGATTACTCACCTGCGGTAAAAGGTAAGACTGTATTGCTAAAGACTCCACATGCTGCTGATGCAGAACATTAAGAGATCCAGCAGAATCCGGAAGGAAGCCAGTTCCCAGATGCTTTGCCTGTATATTGCTATAAATCACTGCATGAGCTGTTGGGGGAAAATGGCCAACAATGCCATGAGAAAGCAGGGGGCACTGCTATATGAAAACAACCAACCTAAAAGATGTATACACCTGAGCAATAGTCGCACACACCCTAGGTGGATAACCAGTGGCTTTCTGATTGGCTATGAGATCCACTCAGTGGAAAGGAACCAATAACTGGAGGTAGGAACCAAGTCAGAATCCTATGGAGACCAAGATAATGGATTCTTAAGGAGTTTCTAGTAGCCTTTATCCAAAAGTGGGGCTACACCCATCAAAATCTCTCTAAATTAAAAATGCATATCCCCTTTAACCTATCCTGATCTCACTCTCTGTTAGAGAATCTATTTTTCTTTTTCAGGAAGCAGCAAAAACACAGGACAACCATAATTTATCAACAAGACAAGAATAGTTAGCTTGCTCCCAGGCAGGAGAGAAATTGCCCCTTGCATAGCATCAGGGCTGAGGTGAGAACACAAAGGAACTGGCAAGATGAACAAGTGTGCTGCTTCCATGGTGAGCCTGACAACCTGCACCAGGGTGATGGAGACAGGTACTGAGGATACTCAAAATGCACCAAAGCAGAAATCCAGAAGCTTCTGAGAGTTCAACACTAAAATAGTCTTAAAGCACAACCACCAAACCTCAGGTAATTTTGTGGAAGAGGGGGTGGAAATAATGTAAGAGCCTCAGGGTAGGAAGGAATATGTACAGACATTACCCTCCCCACAATGACAGAATGCTGTCTCACAATTCATTATGCACAACTCCGTGGTAAATACCAGCAATCCCACTAAGGAGGGCCCTCTGTGGAGTGGGGACAGGGAAGAGGGAAATGATGGTACCAACATATGATGTGTCTACACAGTTTCTACTTAATAATAATAATTTTTAAAGAGGCCCCTTAAACACTACAAGGTAGATGACCAAGTGTTGTGGTTTGAATGAAATATCCTCCACAAGCTCATGCATTTTGAATACTTGGTCATCAGTTAGTGATACTTTGGGATAGTCATTGGGCCTTTGGGTGATGGAGCCTTGCTGGAGGAGGTGTGCCACTCAAGGCAGGGCTTGGTATGTTTTCTTCACTCTTGCTGCTCCCTCTCTGATGCTGATATGCAATAAGATTTGTTGCCCAGCTGCCTGTCATATTTTCCCTGCCACGATGAAACTTCCCCTTGAAACTGTAAGCCAAAATAAATCCTTTCCTTCCACATGCTGCTTTTGATCAAGTGTTTTGTCTTAGCAATGAAATAGTAACTGCTATACCAAGCTTTTACACATTTTCTTTGCTCTTATATTTATTAAGTAACTCGGGAAATTCATCAAATATCTCTAACATACATTTCCAAACTTTACTCACCCCTGATACTATAGATTTCCTCTACAAACTGTCTTCCTGTCCCTGATATGAATCCATCCTATCATATATTTTTTTTATTTTTATTTATTTATTTGAGAGAAAGACAGAGAGAGAAAGAGAGAGAGAGAATGGGTGCACCTGGGCCTCCAGCCACTGCAAACAAACTCCAGATATATGTGCCACTTTGTGCATCTGGCTTGTGTGGGTCCTTTGGCTTTGTAGTCAAGTGCCTTAACTGCTAAGTCATCTCTCCAGCCCTTTCGTAAATTTTTATTTAATAATTAATTTTAATTAATATATTTTAATAGTGTATACTTTATGTAAATAAAATTTATTATACATTTTTTTCACTTTTGCTAATTTTTCTGACTGGAGTAGGATTACTGAGTCTTCCTCCCCACATTCCCTCCATTGTTCCATTTTTCAGCAAAGAAATCAGAGTTCCAATGGGGTTACTGTGATGGTCTGAAAAATTTTAGATTGTGAAAATATAGCTTGAATTTGTGTTTGCATAAAATGCCTGAGAAAGATATTTGCTGCTCCCTTCAACGATGAGGCCTTCTCTTGCTCCTCATCCATAAGAATTTTTTTTGTTGAGGTAGGGTTTCATTCTATCCCAGGCTGACCTGGAATTCACTATGTAGTCTCAGGGTGGCCTTGAGCTCATGATGATTCTCCTACCTCTGCCTCCCAAGTGCTGGGATTAAAAGCATGCACCACCATGCCTGGCTAGAAGTCTTTTTTTGTTTGTTTGTTTTAATGACACAGAGAGAGCGAGAGAGAGAGAGAGAGGAAGAGAGAGAGAGAGAGATACAGAGACAGAGACAGAGACACAGAGAGAAAGCAAGAGAGATAGAGAATGGGCACACCAGGGCCTCCAGCCATAGCAATCAAACTGTAGACATGTACACCACCTTGTGCACATGTACAACCTTTCGTATTTGCATCCTCTTATGCACCTCACTTACGTGGGACCTGGATACTTGAATATGGGTCCTTTGGCTTTCCAGGCTACTGTCTTAACTGCTAAGCCATCTCTCTAGCCCAAGAAGTCTTTTATACCTATGAGAAACATTAGAAAAATAATAGAAAATTTAAAGTTACTTTCGTATCTTTATTCACCTTTTTTTTCCATGCCAGATAAGTTTTCTATAATCTTGTATGAAAATGTGCTTTCTAACATGCTACACTCCTCCCTTCATCATTTTACCCTGATCTACAGTGCAGTCCTCTAACAATATTTATTTTCTAAACATTTGTTGAGTCTGCCCTCTAGGACACATATCAGTGGGTACTAATGTGAAGATTCACATGTGTATAGAAATGACTTTGAGATGATGTTATGGTGCCAAGGGTTTTTAATATTTCATTTCGAGTAAGGAGATTTGCTAAATGTCTCCAGAGATTCAGCTGTGGTTTCTATTATGATGGTAATCATGATAGAATAATCTGAATATAATGATGCATTGTATAACGATCTTCAGAGGCCATTAAGGTGAGCAGCCCTTTAGGAAAAATCAAAGTTGTTTTAAATTATGATTAAGCTTTTTTATCAGAGCAAGAGTCTCAATGCTATCTACATGTAATGATAACTTTTAATTGGGTTTGCAAGTACAGAATTTAGGTCACTGCTAGTAAGATTATGGATAATAGGTTATGTCCATATCAGCTCTGCTATGAGCCACTGCTTCAGAGACAATCAAAGGTTTTTATTTGACATTACTTTTTTGTGTGTCTTAGCATATGTTACCATTTGACTGGTTCTTGAGTGCTTCAATGACCTCTCAAGGGTACTGGTATCATGGCTATTGCAAACACTGTTTCTGAGGCTCCTTTTTCTTGGTCCCTCTAGAGCATGGTTGATCCTTTCCAGCAATAAATGCCTGGGTTTGCAAGCCATGAGATAGTGGCATGATATGAGGTTTTACCATCCCCATCTCATTCCCATTCTGCTTGGCTAAATGTCTCGTTATGTGACTTTATTCAGTATATTCATGAGGGATTTAGAACAGACAAAGTGTCAGTGATCTTTCCAAATTTCAAAAAGGTTTAAGTCTTAAATAGAAAAGAGAAGAGATCTTTTTATTTTATTTTTTTTAATTTTTGAGAGGGAAAGAGAGAGAGAGAGAGAGAGAGAGAGAATGGGCAAGCCAGGGCCTTTCAGCCACTGTGAATGAACTCCAGATGTGTGTGCCCCCTTCTGTGCATGTGTGACATTATATGATTGCATCACTATGTGTCGAGCTACATGGGCCCTGGAGATTTGAGCGTGTGTTCTTAGGCTTTGCAGGCAAGCACCCTAACCACTAAGCAATCTCTCCAGCTTCAGAAGAGATCCTTTGAAAATACCAGCACTCAAACCTTGGACTTTAATTTCATGAGTTGAATTATTAAGATTTATGCTATGTCTGTGAGTGCATCTATATGAGTTAATCTTTAAGTTGTCTGTCAGGTAGGGAGTTAATGACTTTTACCCATGGTCCTGCTTGCACTCTTGAACCTGAAGCAGGACCAACTAAGATTTAAAACTAGAGAAATCTCATGGTTTTATTAATTTGCATTTCCCTAATTGTTAGGTATGTTGAACATTTTCTTAAGTGTGTGTTAGCCATTTGTATTTCTTCCTCTGAGAACTCCTTATTCAGTTCTCTGCCCCATTGTTGGAATAGGCTTTTTTTTTTTTATTGTTAAGTTTTTTTAGTTCTTGGTACAACCATGTGATTCTACCTTACTTTAGTAAGGATGGCAGTCATCAAAAAATCTAACAACAAATGTTGGTGAGGGTGTAGGGAAAGAGGAACCCTCATCCACTGTTGGTGGGAATGTAAATTTGTACAACCACTATGGAAATCAACATGGAGATTCCTGGAAAGGGTGAACATAGAGCTACCAACAGACACTGGGCATTTATCCTAAATGCTTCATGAATCAATGCAGATATTTGTTCAATCATGTTTATAGGTGCTCAATTCATTCTAGCTAAGAAATGGAATAAACCCAGATGCCCATCATTGGATGAATGGATAACAAAGCTGTAGTACATTTACACAATGGAATTATATTCATCAATACAATGAAATTTGTAGAAAAATGGACGGACTTGGAACAGACCATACTCAGTGAACTCATACATTCTCAGAAAGAGAAACACCACATGGTCTCACTTATCTGCAGTTTTCTAACCTGGATCTTCTCAAGTTGTTGACATACCTGATAGGCAACTCAAACCTGAGACAATAGGGATGGAAGAGTTTGGGGCAGGAGAAGGGAAGGATAGGGTAAAATAAACAAAAAATGAAACCCCAGATGAACTGGTAACATATAAACCTTTAGCCTTGGAGATAGACTAAAAGATATAACCTTACAAAGGAGTAGAGTGGGAGCACCTGAAAAGAAGGGTCCTGGAGAGGGTGGCATGAAGCCTAAGGCCTGTAACTCCCAGTACCAGTATTGATTGCTACCTACACTGAGCTATTGACCAGAGAGATCTATGAGTTTCCACATCAATAAAGCTTTCTGTCAAAGCACTTGAATACCCACCTGAAGCAAAAGGAAAGACCCTATTGACAAAGGCACCATATGCTGGCAACACAGAGAATGGGGAGACGTGGCTGGAATCTGGAAGAAAGCCAGTCCCCAGACTATTAGCCTCTCTAGTGCTGGACAGCATTACATGAGCTACTGTAGGAAAGTGGCCAACAACAATCTGAGCAACCAGAGGTCTAAACTACTCAGAAGCAAACCCTCTGACAGGATGTAGATGCCAGTGCAATAGTGGCACACAGCCTTGGTGGGTAACCAATAGCTTTCAGATTGGCTAAGGGATCCGCTCAGGGTAAAGGAAACCATATCTGGAATTGGAAACAAGATCAGAATCCTATGGAGACAAATATACTCTCCAGTGTCAAGCTCTCACTAGTCTTTGGCTAAAAGAGGTGTTAAACACATCAAATTCTTCATAAACTAATAATGCTTATCCCATTTAAACTATGCTGACTCCACTCTCCACTTGAGAATCTGTTCTTCTTTTTCAGAAGGTAGTGAGACCCAAGGAGATAAACTACCCTTCACACTTCAGCCAAGCCACAGCTGAAACCACAGAGGAACTGGTGAGATGAGCATGAGTGCTGCTTCTATCCTGAACCTGATAATCAGCTCCAGGGTAAAGGAGACAGACCCTGAGGACACTCAACACCTACCAAAGCAGAGATCCAGAGGCACCTAAAAGCTCATCACTGAAGGAGAATTGAAACTCACCCATCATGGCTCAGGGGATTTTTGAAGAAAAGGGAGTAGAAAGATTGTAAGAGCTACAGGTTGAGACATCATACCCAGAGGCATTCTCTCCCCCCAGAATTAACTGACTGCTGCTCCCACAATGTATAAACCACAGCCTCTTAGGGAATACCTGCAACCCCACTGAGGAGGGTTCCCAATGGAATGGGGGCAGGGATGAGGGAGAAGAAGGTACCAACACATAATTTTTCCATATGAAATATGTTAATAATAATTAAAAAAGAAAAAAAAAACCTTGAGAAATCCCAGAACTCAGGATTCATGAATTTTGGAGTCTTCTATGTTACCTAGTGGTATCAACCAATGCAAATAAGTACCATCCAAGCAAGTGCCCTCGCCTTGACTGACACCATGTGGGATGTGATCCTTTCTACTTGAGGGAACTCTTTCATTCTCTGCCGGGAAATGTGGTTGACCATATGCTACCCAAAATTCTGAGACTGGCGAGTATGAGATTTTTCCAGAGGTCCAGAGTCTGGGTTTGATTTCAGGAAAGCAGATTGGCAAGTAGATGGTTCCTCTTGCATAGTATGTTGCTTCTTTCACAAGATTATATGAGATGATTCTTCTGATTCTGGATGACACATGCTCAGGTTGAATTTAAGATTTCAGGGTTCTGAAAGAGTATGCCACTGGCCATAATACTCAGTCTTGTTGTGCTGTTGATTGCCTGTTCTGCACATGCTGCCTCTGATGACGATGAAACTAGCAATTCCTTTTCCTCCAGGTTTTCCATTGTTGGCACTCAGAGGTCCCACAATCCCTGCTCAGCTTTTATGGCACATTTCACACAGTCATTTGGTGGCAGCCACAGTGTCATGTTCTTAGTGCTTTCGGAACTGCTGCTCCACAATGCCATAAACCTATTCTAATTCCACTCAAAACTGAAGTTGTGCAATAAATGCCTCCAGAAACAGAAGGCAGATAGATTGGAAAGGAAGATAAAATGTTGATAATATGAACCTAAAAGAAATAACCAAAAAAGAGCTAGAATTAATAAGTTAGTTTGGTAAAGTAATAGGAAAAGTCAAGAAAAAATACCAACTAGTTACTTGTTTACACATTAATAATGTAAATTGGGAACTGAAACTGAAATTAGGTTATTTATGACAGCTGAAAAGTAATAAAATATTTATCCAAATATCTAACAAAACTGTATAGACACAGTATGCTGAATACTAAAGAAATTGACAGATATAATCAAAAGATATAAATAAATAGAGAGAAAAAGCATGCTTAGAAATTTAAAAAATCATAAGAAAGATGTCATTTCTTCCCCAAATTACTTGTATATTTAATTTCATATCAATAAAATTCCAAGAATATTTTATTTTGGTAAGCTATTGATAGTCTGATTCTGAGATTTGTATACAAAGGCAGTGAACTAAGATAGTTAAAGTAGTTCTGACAAAAATGAAGTTACCTAATTGTAAGCTTTTCCATGTGGTTTTGGCTGCTAAAATGCTGTGCTATTGACAAATAGCTACATACACAGCTCAATAAAACATCCCAAATACATACACGTATATTTATTTTGCTAATGTTGAGTATTAAGCAATTTTTAGGGGAGGGGAGTTTGTGACAGGGTCTCACGTAACCCAAGTTGGCCTTGAACTTTCTAAATAGCTGATAACGGTCTGAATTCCTTATCCTCCTGCCTTCATCTCTTAAGCACTAAAGAAACAGCCATGTGTCACTCCTCAGCTACCTTCCAAATGATTTTTAGCAAACTACAACACCAACAAAATAGCTTTTTAAAGGAATAGTGCTGGAACACTTAGATGTGAGTAAATAATAAAACAACAATGAAAAAATAAGCCAATTAAATAAACCAAACTTTGATCTAAATCTTGTAACTATATAGAAATGGGCTCATATACATATTCATCAACATGTATTACTGCTAATTTATAGCCATCACAGATTTAAAGCAGACAATGAATAGAAAAATCCTGGGCCATTCATACAATTGAATACTACATAGCAATGGAAAGGAACAAATCACTTATCCATGTAATGATACAAGTGGATCTCAAGTGCATTATGTTACAGTGTGGAAGTCAGACTAAGAAGGCTACATTCTGTACCATTGCAATATATGGCATTCTAGATAAAGCAAAACTACAGGAGAAATGCACCAGTATTTTCCAGTAATTTGATTAGAAGGGAATGCTTGCTTGTAAAAGGACTCAAGGGAACTTGTTAGTGTGATGGAAAACTCTGTACATTACCATATCATAGTATGATATGGTAATGATAGACATTCTTCAAGGCTCATAGAACTGTAAAAGTAAAAGAATAATTTTTTCTGGGTAAAAGTTACACTTTAGTGACATTGTTTCTGTCTGTCTCTCTTCTCCCTATCTCTTTCTGCTTGCAAATAATTTTTTTTAAAAAATGATACTTCAGTAAACTGAGTTTGAATATAATCTATAGGTCTAGCAGAATATTCACAATTCTTGAAGTAAAGTCCAAAATACACAATAACAAATAAGGCACATTCACTGTTGGCCGATGCATCGCTGGTAATCAAGTACACTGCCACAGAACTTTCTGAGTGCGATCATGTAACAGCTATTGAAGTTAGAAACTACACACACCCTTTGTTCCAGAAGTGCCACTCATTGGACCTCTCCCCTAAAAATAAATACTCCAGATTTTTAAAGGCATATGTACAAGGATTTTATAACAATATTGTACTTCCATAAAAAAATAAAGCACTCCAAAATCTCCCTTGTGACAACTCTGAATATTCCTGATATTATCCCAATGGCATGGTGACCTCCTAAGTTACAGAACTGCACTGTGGAATATTATGCATGTACCATGGACGATGCATGAGCAAATTAATTTACAGAAATGACAAAATATGAGGTAGTGTTTCAAACATAACTGTGTACAGACTACCATAATAGTATAGACTTCTATAAAAATACCACAACTAGATAGTTTATGAACAATAGAAAGTCATTCCTCACAGTCCTGAAGAAGACCTGATAGATTCAGTGTGAGATTAGAATCTTCTTCTGACACATGGCAGCTTTTCACACTTCCTTCATGTAGTATGAGAGATGTTCAAGATCCCTTAGGCTCTTTTATAAAGGCACTCTCTCACAAATTAGGACTCTGATTAAATCCTGCCCTCAAAATTCTGCCTATTAATGATATCTTATTGGGACAACACCACATAAGAATTTTGAGGAAGACACAAACATAGAGACTATAGCATTCTTCTGATTCCAGGGATATATACCCATTCTCTATGTGACTGTTATATGCTGTGTACACCTACATACACTCTCTATGCATGTTTATCGGTACTTAACACAGTTAAGTCATAACTGCCCATGTATACATAGCTCTATACATAGAGTATGCAAAGGGTAAAAGAGTAATTCATTTTTCTTTTTGCTTATTTTTCCCCATTGTATGCTCTTTTTGCTTCATTTTGTCTTGATTAGGATACTGAGTTTAGGATTTGGGCTTATATAAACAGCTAGTGAGCATTGGCCTTTCAGAAGAACAATAGACATTGTTCTGACACCACCACTCATTACCAGCCGTCTGTAAGAATTTAGGACAAAGACCCATAGCTTTTTCACTTTTGTTTCCTGTATCTCCCTGAGAATCTTGAGACTGACCCTTTGCTTAGAAATCCTGGAGCCCATACCTCATTCTTTCCCTCCTCCTCTATGACATGATAAACTCTTGCCTTTGTTATAGAAAATGAAGGTAAATGTTCAGAGATTTGAAGCTTGGGAGGCCAAGATCAGTGTTAGAAAAGCTATGTTCTTGCCCTTAGGCCTCTAATGGAGACTTTTCCAAACTCAGGTTAATAACTTTATAACATTTATAATTTTATAACATCGGCCTTATAACATTTCTATAGCACAGGAGGCAAAATTACTCCATGATGTTGGAAGTCTGTGGTATTAGTCAAGATTCTTCAAAGGAACAGAACCAGTATAAATTTTGTGTGTACATATGTGTATAAATGTAAAATGGAATTTATTGGGTTGGCTTATAGGATGTCCACCATTTTAGAACAAGAGAGCAATGATGCAGCCCCAGTGCGATGCTGAAAGACTGGAGAATCGCTGGTGTGAGTCTGAGTAGAATGGCTTACGAAGCTGGAGTGTCTGTTAACAGAACACTGTTCAACAAGGATGGAGCTTGCTTACCTAGCTCACTTTCCTTTCTTCCATTTTTATTCTGTCTGTGGCTCCAGACTGTTGGATGGTGCTTTCCATGTCCAAGTTGGAGATTTTCCCCCTCAGTTCAGTTACTGTTCCACTGTTCATCATTTCTGCAAACACCTGCATAGGCACAATCAAAGGTATGGCTTATAATTCTTGATATTGCTTAATCCAGTCAAGTTGACAATCAAGATAAACCATCAAACGAAGGTAGTAAAAGTTACTGGAAACTGGTTAGAGAAGGGCATCAGGGTAGCTTTTAGGAGCTGATAACATTGTTGTTTTTTTTTTTTTTTCTCTTGGTACCAGATTTTGATTGCACAAAGTCATCAAGATGTATACTCGTATATACTGCATTCAATGACATTTTCCTGTATGTATATGTGCTATAGTTTAAATGTGAAATGTCCTCCCCCCATGCACACAGACAGCCTCATCTTAGTCTCTGCTTCCTGATTCTCACAGATGTGGTGAGTCCCAGCTACACGGTCCCACTACCATGGATGCTATCCTTCTCCACAATGGAATTGTGAACCAAAACAATACTTTCTCCCCCAAGTTTCTTCTGTTGGAAAATTTGTCACATAAAGGAGAAATGTAACTAATACACAAAATCAGTACTAGGAAGTATGGCCATTGCTGTGATAAACCTGACCATGTGGCTTGTAGATATCAGGATGTGTTTGAAAGAGGAATATAGAAAATTTTGGAGCTGTTGGCTAAAGAAACCCTAGAATGCAAAAAAAAATCACAGGCTAGTGTTCTTTTCTTGTGTGACACTGGCAGTCCAAAATGCTGATAGAGAGATGGACAATAAAGATTCCAGTCATGAATTTTCAAAGTTGATCAGGGAATAAATGGGGAGCGGTGTTAATGACTATTCATGTTACCTTCTGGTAAACCAATCTGGCTGTGTTCTGCCATGTTCTGAAATATTGAATGAGGCTGAACTAAAAAGTAATGAACTAATTTGTTGGGTTGATAAAATTTTAAGACAGTGTAGCATTCAGTCTCTGATATAGTTATTGCTCACTTTCTTTATTCAGGTTTTCAATAATAATTCTGTGCAGAAAATGGAACATAAAAGTGAGAAAATCTGCAGTTTGGTGAGGAAAAGAGTATGGATAAATTTAAAGTTGAGGTCTAAGTGGTGGTGATTATCACAGAGATTAGCACAATTAAACAGAAACTGCACACTTTTTATCAGGGCAATAGGAAAGGTGCCTTGAGGGTAAGAGCCCACCTACGAAAGCAATAAGGCTATAAAATGCAAATGAATTTGAAATACTCTGAAGGAAAGGTTCCTGATAAAAACGAATTCCTGAACAGTGGTATTTTCCTAATTCAACAATACTGGTAGCTTAAAGATTTCCCAGGTTCAACTATCCAGGCACACGGTGCAGCAGTTATCCAAGGGGTCCGGGCTACATCTAGAGCTAAAATAGAACTTTGTGTCATTGCCTAAGGAGTACTGTCTGCAGACATGCGGAATGCCAGAGTTAAAGGGCCCTGGATGCTTGAACCAGCATAGCCCAAAGCCACTAAAGCTAGGCAAGGTGTAGTGGATTCTCTACATGGAGTCCATGAGTGGATTAAGATGGACCCTAGATTGCAAAGGAGACACCAAGATATTGTATATGCCAGGAATGTGGAATTTCCATTAAGTAAAGCCATAAGAACTGAGTGGTTCTGGACCAATGGAGAGGTCATATGTGCTTCAGGTAGCAGAACTTTAAACACATGGCTACTGAAGGCTGTTAGGGTCTATATGAGACCACAACAAGCCCCAGATTATGGACATTAAACCCACAGAATTTGGTTTTTACACTTCTGTGTATTTAGTCTTGCTTTGGTTCCATTTTTCTTTCCTCTGACCATTGTTTTTTTCTTTTGGAATGGGAATGTTTACTCTGTACCATTGCATAACAGAAATAAGTAACTTCATTTTCAGTTTACAGAGGTTCATAATTAAGAGATACCATTTTCACAATGTCAACAAGTCCCATGTCCTTTCACTTTAGTTGGACTGTTTTCACTTTATTTTGCATAAAGTAGATCTTTTCCTTCTCTACTAAATTAAATTTTGTACGAATGTGTATTTTGTCCCTCACTGCTTTGCACAATGTAGAAGGATATGACTAGTCATACATTAACATTGCTTTGCCTTGTTTCATTGGGTCTTGAAAAGATCTGACATATTTTATTTAGTTTTAAGTTCTTCTTTCAGACTCTTGTATATCAAAACAAAGTCATGAGGATTGTTAATTTAAGCCTTCAAATCCTTTCCATCATTGCTACTAGTCACTGAGAGAACAAAGGCTTGTGATGCTCATGGTCAGAACACTGCAGTGATTCCTGTAACCTGTCTTGAGAGGCTAGATGCAGAGCCAAATTTTCTGAAATGAAAGATGATTTCTACTTTGCCCTTTTGCTGCAGCTTCCCATAACTCACAAGATGCTTAATATCTTGTGTTCTGTTATAGTATTCATTTATAGTTCTCTGTCACATTTACAGGCTGATGTCACTTGTTCATTCAAGATGGGCTTCCAGTTCTTTGCCTTTCAAGACTTTAAATAGTATGGTGGAAATGTGGTTATATCTTGTAATCTTCTTTGCCAAGTTGAAATCTTAGATGAACAGAGAAATAGCAATAAAATATCATGTAGAATCCAATAAGTGTCCAATTGGTGTGTCTCCAAAAGGTAACTCTTAACTAACACTTTTATATTTGCATCTGTGTGGTATATGTGCCCATATGGTGCCCATGAACTTGTCTGAACTTGACTGAGCACACCTGCAGTGACCAGAGGGGAGCATGGGTTCCCACCCACTTCTCTTTCAACTGTTCTACCTTGAGCTGATCCCAGAGCTTTTTTTTTTTTTTTTTTTTTTAATGAGTCTCATTGATTCTCTGGACTCTGTGTTTCCAAAGTACTTTGGTTACAGACACATGTGACCACTCCCAACTGTTTATGTGGGTCCTGGGGATGGAACTCATGTGGTCTCTTAGGTCCTCATGCTGGCCCAGGAAGAACTCTTAGCCACTGAACTGTCTCTCCAGCCCACAACAAAAGATTTTTTTAATCTATGTTAAGTTTTTATTTATTTATTTTTATTTTTTAATTTTTTTCTTTATTAGTTAGTTTTGTATTCAGCAAATACAGTCAGTTTGGTACCATTATGAAGCTCATCCGTGACCAACCCCCTCCCCTTGGCCCCTCCTTGTTGAGGTATACGGGTCATGCATTGTGGAGATAGCCCACAGTTATGGGTAAGCTAAATGTCTCTGCATATCATGACCCAACATGTGATTCTGACATTCTTTCCGCCCCCTCTTCTGCAAAATTTCCCTGAGCCATGTTGGGTTCATTTTTGGTCTGCTTCAGTTTTGAATTAAATGTGTAGAACCATTGAATAAGGGCAAATGGATTAAGTAATGATTTTACCTTGTAATAGGAAATGTTACATAAGATTATAAATAATTCTGTTACCATTGTCCTAATCTTGAAGTCATTTTGTCTTTAGTCATCTTGACATGACAACAGCAAAGGGCCATGTTTTCCCAGGCAGAATCTCCAAGCTGCCTAGGGAATTCTTTTGCCTTGAATACAATAGCAAATTTGAGTATCTGTTGTATCTGTCAGATGTATCCATAATTGAAGGCAAAACATTTAAAATTAAAGGCCAGACTCTCCCACTAATTAATAAGACTAAGGAATGTTTTTCTAGATTGTTACATGGGGACATGCTTGACTCTGAACAAAATGACTGATGGCTACAATCCTAGCAAGTGAGACTAATAACAAGTCTGACAGGTCTTTTGGGAGCCTTAAAAATTCAAGCTTTCAGTTTTCAGTTACCTCAGCTCTGGTAGTGATTAGGGAATTTCCTCTTGAAAACACACTTCTCTTCTGCTTCATTACGTGAAAATTACAAAAAATAATAATTTTGTAAAAGCTGCAAAAAACAATAATTTAATTTTCATATGTCTTAGCAACACATAGAGCTACACTCAAAGGTTACAAACCTAGCCATTTTTGTTTTCAGAAGTTTGAACTTCCACACATCCATGCATCTATTTTATAGTCTTTTTACTGTGGCTTTTTAACAAAATGTGATCATCCCAGCTTCTTTACTACCAGAAATCTTTATTGCATTTGTTTTCTATAGAGCGTCTAGATTTCTAAGTTCAGATAACTGATGGTACTCATTAGCTCTGCATCACACCTCTTCATGGATATGGGTAGTATTGGCTGAAACATGAATTGGATAGCTCCAAAGTCAAGGTCAGGAGGAGCCCAGAACTGAGGCTTAGGCAAGATGTGGAAAGAGAGTAAGTTCTATTCAGTGATATAGTAGGTGCTCCCTCTCCCTACCAATTGTTTGGAATATTGTAGCAGATGCTATCTATGACCCCAGTTCTCCTTCACCACTTCCGTGGTTGAAGCCTGCTTTTCTGTGAGATTCTGAGGGGATCACACTTGTAAACAGTTTAGAGGACTATTCTTGGATTTTCAGAATTTTTTTGATCAGACAAATCAGGATCCAGGCTTGAGGTTTAATGGAACCTGGGATATTTCAGAGCACAGTCAAGAGTGTGTGAAAAGTCTGCTTTGAGAAGAAAAAAAATCTCCTCCATATAAATGTGTTCCAGGTTCCTCTGCATCCTCAGGGTCCTCATCCCTGGGCAGATCAAGGTTAAGGAGGCTGGCAGGAGGCTAAAAATTGCACAGTGCTTAACCCTTTCTCCTTTCTTATTTTCGTATATTTTTATTTACTTATTTTACAAAGAGAAGGAGAGAGAGGGGCAGATAAAATGGATGCACCAGGGCCTGCAGCCACTGCAAACAAACTACAGATATATGTGCCACCTTGTGCATCTGGCTTATGTGGGCCCTGGGGAATCAAACCTGCGTCCTTTGGCTTTTCAGGTGTGCACCTTAACTGCTAAGCCATCTCCTCAGCCCTGCCACTTCTACTTTCTGCTTCTTTTGCCCCCCTTACTGGTTTTTCACAGACCATCTGTTTGTTGTACACATCCCAAACAAGTCATTATCTTTGTGTCTACATCTTGGGAAAGCTGACCAGAGACAATTATTTCTTAGTCTCATGTTAAACTTGGTGCCACAGTGAGCCAATTTAAGTGAAGACATTATGAAATAATAATTGACACAGCTAATGAAGAAACATTACAGATTGTCTCCATATGTTGATTTGGCTACGTAATTACCCTCAGTTCATTCATTCAATCATTCACTCCCCCATCCAAAGAAAGCCTCATATTTTCTACTAAGTGCCTAGGGACAACAATGATGTGTTTATCATCCTATTTGTTTGGAAGAAAAAAATGAACTTCTCAGTGCATCCTATCAGGAAAGAAAAAGAAGTCTCAATAAAATTGGATCATTTATGATTGTGTGTATTATTTCAGTTTTCACAATATAACTTTTCCTAGGTGTGAACTTTTGTAGAGTATTTTTATGTCTAAGTGGTATATGGGGCAGAAAAGCCCAAGGATGGTTTCAAGATATAAACCTTCACTCACAATAATTTCAGTAAATCTTTCATGCAATGACAATAAAACCAGCCAATGTCTTTTGCAAGTTTGGAAAATGCTCTTGGAAGGGAAAAGGGAGATTCATATAACCAAAAGATTAATCAATGCACATACAGTTATTAATAACACTGACTATGGAAGGGAGATTCCAAATTTATTTGGAAGATTGGTATATGATTGGGAAGTTAGAATAAAATTCTGAGGTGAAGTAGTTAAGCTAAGAATTTTGAACCCAAAAGTCCCACAATTTCTGTGCATTATTTATATTGCTTCCAAGCTGATATTTCTCATTCCCTCCCTTACTTGCCCCTTTGATCCCTGTCTGAGAATTTATTACATTAAGAGAATAGTCTGTCTATCTTTCTCTCTTGTCTGTCTTAGAAGCTCAAGGCTGTATACCACTACATATTCCATCTTGAGCTACTTTTACTTTATTTAACGTAATTACTCATTTTTCTTTAGTGACATATTACTCAATTCATTTCTGAAAGGAACAATGTCATGTCAGCTTGCATTACTCTTGACCAAATGCTATTATAAAATGCACATAGCATAAACACAAGCATATTGTGCTCTGTAGATTAATACCCAAAGACAGTATTTCTGAGCAGGAAAGATGTGCTTTGGTACCAGAAATTTAATGGAGCCCAAGAGTGATTTGAGATTAACTTAAATGTAATGGAAAAATAAGCATCATTTTAAAAAAGAGCTATTGAGACTATATCTGTATGTATGTATGTATGTATGTATGTATGTATGTATGTATATCTTTAGAACTATACATGTGCATACACACACACACATATATAATCTTTCATTCTTTTTTTCAAAATTCATCTTGAATGGATATCTTAAGAAAAAATATAGAAACCCTCTAGCACGAATTCAGAAGGACAATCCATGGGACCACATTCCCAGATTTACCAGATGGGGTTACTGAGCCTTTAGAACAAGAGCTGAGTTGATGAGAATTTAAGTCAGGTGGGCAGTGAAAGAAATAGAGTCTATTTGTGGTTTTTGGAAGCATATTATGTGTAATGCCTTTTTGATATTACCTGAGCACTTTTTATATATATCAAGGTTTCTTCTCATACCTAATAAGTCAAATTTTTAGGCAGCAGCTCAAACATAGCTGGTTCTGAGGGCTTAACTGTCTTCTGGATCAGAATTCTCTTTCACTTCATTGGTCAGTGTTTAAATAATTGTCTCTTGTGAAGGTGGAGGTGTGATAGTTACAAAATCAGATAGGGGAAGCTCACAATCTGGGGACTCAGGAAAAAGTTTTAGTTTGAGTTTAAGACTGGGTAACCAACAGCATCTGAAAGTAGTGGATTAGGAGACTTTTTTCCTCTTGCTTGGATATCGGCTTTTAGCTGTAATCAGGTTTTAAACTGATTAGATGAGGCCCAACTATACTGTGATGGACACTCTGCAATTTTTAAGGACATACTGGCTTAAATGCAAGTCTTATCAAAAAGTATTCTGTAGAAACATCCATAATGTTTTTCTAACTAAATGGGCCCTGTAGGCCAAATGGACACATCAAATTAACTATTACAGATTCTAAACTGATCTAACTTGTATCTTTAATAAAAGAATAGATTGGAACACACAAAGATACTAGGAAAGCACACACATAAAAGGAAAGAAAAGAAACACATGTGAGGCATAGGGAGAAATCCTGCAAGGTAAGGAGGGAGGCCTTAGGAAAAAGTAAAGGTTCTTATCTTTAACTTCTAGTCTACAGAATCATGAGAAATTAAATTTCTCTGGTTTAATCCCCCTGTCCCAAGTCTGCGATGATTTACTGTGGCCACCCTAACAAATTAGCATAGGACCCAACCTCAGACCATTCACCTTTTAATGAGGATGGAACATTCTCACTGGGTAGACAGAGGCAGATGCTTCCTAACAAAGCTTGAAATGTTGAGGTTACTGGTTGACAATCTCAGAGGAATCACAAAATATAAAAGATGGTAAATATGTCAGGAAGGAAGAAGGCTTCCCTAGGAATTTGGGTGATTTTCTTGATCTTTGGGCTTCCCTGTTTTTGTAAAGATTTAATAACCTCATTAGGTCCTCCCATCTTTTAGATGCCTGTTATCTCTCTATCTCTCTGTGTGTGTGTGTGTGTGTGTGTGTGTTTGTGTGTATGTGGTATACATTGATGCATATGCATGTTTTTATGCATGTGAGTGTACATATATGTGTGCAAGGTATGTGTTGAGGACAGATGTTGATGTAGAGTGTCTTCTTATACCATTCTCCACCATATTTATTTGAGAGACAGAATCTCAGTTGAAGCCAGAGCTCATTAATTTGGCTAATCTAGATAGGTATCCCCCATCTCTGTTTCCTGAGCACTGAGATTATAGGTGGGCTGGAGATGTAGATGGGCAGCATTTAAGAAGGTGCTGGGAGGTCTGAATTCAGGTTGTACAATAAGCACTTTTTACTGACTGAGCCATTTCACTACCCCATCTACTGTTCTGACCACAATAGTCTTTTTCCTGAAACTCATGAATTTGTATGTTATATAGATTTCCAGTAACTGTGGAGGTTTTCTAAGGCTTTTGCACAGTTGGTTACCACAGGAATTAGATTGGGAGCAAAACAGTATTTATTTTACCTGTAAGCAACCCATACTCCCCCCCCCCAAAAAAAAACATATATTGGAATATCAACAGATGAAAAAACTGAGTAGTAGGAATTATGGGACTGGCAGAAAATGAGCTTTCTTTCATTCACACTCGCTGCCTGAGCACAGAAAGCCCCTCCAGAGCTTGTTTATGTGTGCCTCTTATTGGGAAATGGGTAGAATGTTGGTTTAGGAACCAAATTTAAAAATAATATTTTAATTTTATTTATTATAGAGAAAGAGTAAAAGAGGGAGAGCGGGAGAGAGAGAGAGAGACACAGAGAGAGAGAGAGGGAGCGAGAGAGAGAGAGAGAGAGGATGGGCATGTCAAGGCCTCCAGCCACTGCAAACAAATTCCAGATACATGCACCACATCTGGCTTACATGGGTCTTAAATACTTGAACCTGGGTTCTTAGGCTTCATAGGCAAGTGCCTTAGCTGTTAAGCCATCTCTGTATCCCAGGAGCCAACTTTTGATTATAAACTTTAAAGTTATATACTTTAAAAGTATCATGATGTCACTGGGACAAAACACCTGAGCAAAAGCAGCTGATAAGAAGAAAGATTTATTTTGGCTTACAGTCTTGAGTGGAAGCTCCATGATGGCAGGAAAGCATGGCATGAGCAGGGACTGGGCATCACCTCTGCCATTGCAAGGTGGAAAAGAACAGCAGGAGAGTGTGCCAAACTCTGGCAAGGGGAAGCTCACTACAACACTTTCAAACCCACCTCCAACAACACACCTCCTTCAGCCAGGCTCCATCCCCCAAATTGGCATCAACTGGTGGCATTCAGAATATATGAGTTTATGGGGGATATCTTATTCAAACCATCACATGTATAAAATGCAAACATCATAAGAGTGAGCATCATACATTTCCCCCAGATCTCAATTCTACCTTACATCTCAGTTCCATGGACTTCATTCATAGTCCAGTGCATTTAGCAGTAAAACGAAACCATACAAAAACAACACAGCCCTTTCCCCTACACCTAAACAACGACAAGGAGAAGATAGGTTTAAATCAGCTGAGGTGCTGGAGCACATGGGCACTGCAAGTAGCAGTGATGGCAGATGGGAGCAGTGGTGCTTGGAAGCCTGCCAGTCCCATTCTAGGATAAATCTCTTATACCATGACTATGGAGACAAAGACCGCATGTTTTCACTCAACTTTTCATAAGGTTATCCTGGTTTAAGTGTTAGAACAAGATCCTGAGCATCTTCCGAGGGCATGAATTAGCTTTTGGGTTTTATTTGAAGAGTCGGAGGTAGCACATTGGAAGTGGGAGACAAGATTTGATTATTTATTTATTTATTTATTTATTTATTATTTTAAGATACCTTACATAGCTATAGTAACAAAGACAACATGGTACTAACACAAAAATAGACATGTAGATCAATAGAAAAGAAGATCCAAATGTAAACCCACTCAGGTACCACCATCTGATTTTGTGAAGAAAAATATTCACTGGAAGAAAAGACAGCCTCTTTAGCAAAGGGTGCTGGGAAAACTGGATACATATATGGAGGATGAAAATAGATCCTTATCTCTCTCCAGGTACAAGAATTGACTCTAAATAATGGTTTCATTCTGCCATTTTTGTTTGGTTGGTTTGTTTGGCATTGTTGCTGTGAATGGCGTTAGTGGGAGACATCTGCCTGCTCAATGGAAGATTGAGAAGTAACTTTAAACTTAGGCGTTGCTGTGACAACCAAGCTGTCAGATTTGAGGATGCTCCACAGGCTGCAGAAATTAAGCACTCTTTCTCCCGATCAGTTTTTAGGAAATCATTTACTGCTGAAAAATAATTTTAGGGAAATTTACATTTCTATCTTTTATGCACAAAGAGAAATGGGAAGTGCAACTTAGTATGCATATGGAATGGGCAGAAGTAATAGACAATGAAACTATTTCAGCCTGAAGATAGTAATTAAAATCAAAGGCATGAATGTAGTAGCTGGGTCTGGGTCCTTAAATGCATTTTGTGTGCTGTAAATCATGTTAAAAGTTGAAACTTGAAAAATGATATTTCACCAGGAAGGCTACATGTAATTTTCAGCCACATAAATTTATTCCCTCTCAAGCTGTAGGCAGATGGTCACCTCAACCTTTGGTCATAGTGAAAAGCATTTGCAAGGCCAGCGTACCCACAAAATGATTTGTATTAGGAGCTGCCTCCTGTACTGGGCTCTGTCGTCTTAGTAATCGTAGGCTGACATTTTTAATAGCAGACATTACAGAACTATTTCTGCACCTCTTTCTGACTGGTAGAAAATTGGTGGCTGCTGTCCAGGGAAATGAGTTTCTCACTTTTCCCCCACCAACCATGTAGAGCTTAAAGACGATTATAAAAAGTATTTTGATGCTGTACTCCTCATAGAATATAAAAAGACTAAGTTTCAGAATTACATTTTTACCCTGGGAGCCTTCAGCATGTTTTTAATCAAAAATCTTTTCATTTAGAAACATACGTAGAATATACTAAATAAACTTGGGTAACTTTGTAGGATCTGTGTGGTGGTTCGAATCAGATATCCCTCATAAACTCATGTGTTTTGAATGCTTTGTTCCTAGCTGAGAGCAATTTGTGGGGCAGAGCCTTACTGGAGTAGATATGTTGATGTGGTTGGGCTTTGGGGTGTTATAGCCAGCTCCCCTTTACCAGAGTCAAACTCAATTTTCTACTTCTGTCTTACACCTGCTATGGCAAGAGGTGATGTGCAACCTCTACTACACTGTCTTTTCCTGACATCATGAAGCTTTATCTCAAGATTGTAGCCAAAAATAAACCATTTCCTCTCACCAGCTGCTTTTATTTGGGTGATTTGTTCTATCAACATGAAGATAACAAAAAATCCATATGGTGTTTAGTGAAGAAAGAGGAAGCCCTCTCAATGTTTTCTTTGTAAGTTTCATCTATTTTTGTTTTCAAATGTGTGTGTGTTCCATTCCTGTATTCATTCAAAACTGTACAGTCCCTACTTAATGACTTGATGACAGGCTGTGTACTTGCTAGCGACAAACAAGATCCAATTCTTATCTGTCTGGAGTTACTCTTCACTATAGGGTATATGAAAGGCTATACTGTCAATTTATCTGCATTATATTGTGTTTTGGATAGGATTAAGAGCAGAAACCAAACCTGATGTTTTTGTTCAGAAGTGAAATGGCAGCCACTGTTGTTGTATTATTGGATTTTGTCACTGACGTGGGATTTCTCAAAGGTCACAGTTCTGTCTATGAGGCTTTGGAATTAGTGGATCATAGAGTTCTCTGCTAGCTTCCTTTGAAGTAGAACCACTCATTCTTTCCTTTCTAGGTGTATTAACTGCTGGGGCTCTCATCTATGTACCATTTCAGAATTGCTGTCTGTTGAAGGGACCCACCTTTTTTATTACCACTCTCCTCAAAGACAGCCTACATCCAATGTCAAGTCGGAACAGTTCAAGTTTCCTTGCTTCAATTATCACAACTCTGATAGACTCTCCAAATGCCAGAGATTCATGGAATCAGCTGAGACCTTTGCTGAGTCTACATCACAGTACAACTTTCTTTCTCAGTGTACCCCCTCACTTTCATACTGTGTGTGCTATTACTATATTATTCCTCCCCCCCAAAAAAAAGTAGTTTAAGAAAAGCCCTGCTCGAGAGTCTGTTTCCAGGGAATCCTAACTAAGAAAATTGGAATTAATTTCTTTGACTAATTTAGTTTATAATTTTAAAGGCCTACTGTACACAAGGTCCAAGAGTAGAAAGCATGTTTTGCTCCTATATTAGTTTCTTTGACCTGATAGCTTTGACAGAATACCAGACAAAAAACACTTTAGGGCTCACTGGTTCAGGGACTATCAGTCCTGCATGGTGGGGAAGGCATGGTGCTGGGATCAGCTTCTCTTTGTGGTGACAGGAATGTGAAATTGCTTGTCCTTATCATGGTAGATGAGGAAGTAGAAAGCCTAGGTCAGCAGTAGAGCTGACCTATAACCCTTAAACCCTGACTCTAAAGCTCTGCATCAAACAGCTAGGCTTCATATCCAAAAGGTTCTGCAAACTCCCAGTATTGTTTCACTAACATGGGGACCAAGCATCCAAACACATGAACCAGTGGGTGACATTTTACAATCAAATCACAACCCTTCTTCACAACAGACTTCAAGTGGACAATGCAGCTGAAGGGATTCCAAATCCCTTCTTTCTATACCTCTTGTGAATGATTGATAAGAACATGTTATGGGGCAGCCAGTAAGAAATCATGCTTTTCAATGGTGAGCTTAAGCTGGCTTGTGGGCCACCTTATTCAGGAGACACAGTTTTTACTTCATTGAACGGGTCAGAATTTCACTTGGCCAATCTATAAGAGAATCTGCTACCTCAGCTTTGTGAGGTGCTGGGGGGATTCTCTGGGAGACTTTCTGTTTCAGTTGCTTTCCTTTTGCTGTGAACAAATACTTGAGCAAATGAAACTTAATAAAGGAAATGGTTCATTTGGCTTGCAATTCCAGAGGTTCAAATCCATCATGGTGGGGAAATCATGAGTGAGAACAGAGCTGGTCACATCTTGTTTGTGGTCAGGAAGCAGAGGGTGAACAGGAAGTGAGGTTGAGCCACAAAACCTTAAACTCTGTCCCCAGTGATCCACGTCCTCCTTGAAATGTTCCACAGCCTTCCTGAACAGTGCCAATTTTCTGGGGAACAAGTAATCACATACATGAGCCTATGGGGCATATACTACATTCAGACCACTACACCTTCTGATTGCTGCATTCTCCAGTAAGCAACATGAAAACCTGTGGTGCCACATTGAAGCACATGTGTTGAAGGTGAGTGACTCCTATGATGAGTGATTTTACCTAGCTGACTCTGTTAAGGTGAGTCCATTGGACATCATGATTCCAGATGTATCCATTATCTATTGATAATGCCTCTGTGAATGTATTTCTAGTGCCACCAAGCACATCTTACAGAAAATTGGTTCCACATATTAGTTTCAGACATAAGGATCACGGGTAATAAACTTCCACAATTAAAAGGCATCTTTTCACACCTTGAGAAAAAAAAAAACAACTCTTCACATTTCTGAACCTGAATCTGCTTTTCTACTAAGTGAAGATAGTAACACTCATTTCCCCACATTAGTGTGAAGATGAGCCAATAAACAATAAAGTGTTTCGGACAAAGTCTTCTACATGGTAATTTACTTGGTAAATGGAAGGACATGACTTTGTAGTTCACACTGAGGATACAGGTCCTAAGAAGTATCTTCCTAAATACATGTTGGTCAGTTAAAGATACTGTGTGGGAGGTACTACAACCTCAGCCATCAAAGATACCCCTGGACAACATTTATGGTATCCACACCTTTCAGTTCCCACAGAGAGGACCTCTGAGACTCACATTGCTTGTGCCCAACCTTTTTCTATGGATGAGAGTCTGATTAAAGGGTATATTCTCTCTTATGCTTTTATTTTCCCCACTGAGATTCATTTCTCCTGATCAATGCATCCCACATTGCTACCTTCCCCAGTAATGCAGTGAGTGTGCATCAATCACCAGGAGAGAAGTTTTACATAATCAAGATGAAATGTTTTTGCAGTTACCTTCTTGTTTCTGCATAAAGCACCCAACCAAAAGCAGCTGATGAGAGGAAAATATTTTTTTGTTTGTTTGTTTTAATTGTGTTTTACAGCTCTGGGTGGAAGCTCAATGATGGCAGGAAAAGATATTAGAGCAGAGGCTGAGCATCACCTCTTCCATATCACACAGAACACAGCAGCATGAAAATAAGTCAAACACTGGCAAAGGGAAGCTGTCTATAGCACCTATAAGACTGTCCCCAACAACACACCTCCTTCAGCAAGGTTCACATTCCCAAATTGCACTAGATGGACCTGACATTCAGAGCACATGAGTTTATGAGGCACACCTAGTTCAGACAACCACAAATGCCAAAAGGAGATTACTTTGCTAAATAAGATCTGTCTTTTATTTTTCATTCTATGAATGAAGCTTGAAAATAATGAAGAATTATGTTGTATCAGCCCTTGAACAAAGTATAGGTCTTTATTTTGTTTATGATTTAAAAATTCATATGTCAAACTTGAGAGATGGCTTAGTGGTTAAGGCACTTGCCTGCAAAGCCAAGGACTTAAGTTTGATTTCCCAGGACCCACATAAACCAGATGCACAAGGTGGTATGTATGTGTGAAATTTGTTTGCAGTGACTGGAGGCCCTGGCGTACTTATTCTCTCTCTCTCAAATAAATAAATGTTAAATATTTAAGCTTCTGATATAGGACAGAACCTGCGTAGAAGTAGAAGGGGGAAATGTCATGCTCTTGGCTCCCTGTGACATATTCCCAAATGAGATATATGTTTTTGGTGCTTCCAAGAAGCACCATGCAATTCCCAGCTTCAGGCACCACTAGGATAATGAAGAGGAGAGAGGGTCACACAAACATATAAGTATAAAATAATAGAGGTATATGATAATAAAAATCTACTAAAATTGTTTTGATACTATTCAGGAAGGAGCAAACTAAATCCATCTGATAGAATCAGGACAGCCATCATAAAAGATGTGGTATTTCAATAGATTATTTTTAAAAAGACTATCCATTTCCATTCTAGTCACTGTAACAAATTACCTAACAGAAATAACATAAAGGGATGAATTATTTATTTTGGCTCATGGTTTCAGAGGTGCCCATCCATCATGGTAGGGAGGAAGTTGTGATGCAAAAAAAATCACATCCTGGTGGGCAGACAGCAGAGGAAGGGAAATACAAGAAGAGACCAAGTAAGGTATATTCCACAAAGACATGCCTCCAGCAACCTACTTCCTTCAGTGAGGTTCCAACTCCTACCTTTATCTACCTCCCAATAATGCCATCATATTATGAATCTCTCAAGGAATGAACCAGTTCATTAAGTCATAGTGTCACGATCTAATTGCTTATGGTAACACCCTCCCAGACCTGCCCAGTGGTGTGTGTCACTAATCTCCTAGGCATTTCTCAACTTAATCAAGTTGACAGTTAAGATTAACCATCACAGGGATGATGAGATAACTCAGCATTTAAGATGCTTGCCTCTAAAACATAAGAACCCAGATTCAATTCCCTACTACTCACATAAGCCAGATGCATAAGGTATCACATGCATCTAGAGTCCATTTGCAATGACTAGAGGTTCAGGCATGCCCACACTGTCTTTCTTGCTCCCCCTCTCTCTGTATCAGCTCAAAAATCAATAAATAAAATATTTTCAACACAGAAGAGAAATGAGTTTCTTCCATAAAGAAGTCATTCTCATTTTAAGCCAAGTGGTGCATGCCAGTGATCTCATCACTTGGGAAGTGATTGCAGTAGGATAAGGCCAGCCATCGCTATGTGAGACCTTGTCACAAAAGAAAGAAAGAAAGAAAGAAAGAAAGAAAGAAAGAAAGAAAGAAAGAAAGAAAGAAAGAAAGAAAGAAGAGAAAGAGGAGGGTAATGAATTTTCCAGGGATGTGTAATAGGAAAAGTGTGAGCAGAACTGAGATTCATCCAAACAGCTAATGTGGCAGACAAAAGAGGTGTTTGTTGTTGTTGTTTGTTTGTTTGTTTGTTTGTTTTTATCCATGGGCAGAATAAGAGAAAAATGTGACCAGATTAATAATTTTCACCATCACGTCTATAAATCAGTCCATCTTACCTCTGTTCATGCCCAGTCCTTTCTGCTGTATCTTGATCATCTTTTGAACTTTGTTTCAGTAAATTTTCTCTGAACATATATTCACAAAGTAAGATTCTCTCCCCTCACCTTTGGAGCAAGTAATATTTAACAAGTCTTTAAAATCTTGCTTGTCTGTTCCTGGTAAGTAGCCTCTCCAAATACACAATGATATTTCTTGATCTAATGCACACATTAGAGCTATCACCTATATGTACACAGTGTACATGGTTTATTTGAAAAAATTCTCCTGTTTAGGTATCAGATATCTTTTGATTCTTTCAGCATTATAAATCATCACATTTTACAGAACAGAAATCCAGGTCTTGGTGACACTGCTTGTTCAGAGTATGACATGCCTTAAACCACCAAAATGGATAGTATCAGAGCTACGATTAAGACTCTGCCTGAAGAGGTAGTACAATTTAATACCTCCTTATGTTGGAACAATGCATTAATAGAATATTTCACTGATTCAAGGTTGCTGATTTTTTTCTGAATCTTTCTTATTGAGCAGTAGGAATTTATGTTGCTTTGGCTTGAAACTGGGTGCCCCATAACTGCTTCGTGATATCCAGTGGAATTAACACTCTCCCATTTTCTGTGCTTAAATCTTAGGAAGGAGAGTTTCTCAGAACAGCCTAGCCATCCAAGGTTACATGACAATGAGTTTCTTCTAGAACAGCCGAGCATAGCTTACTAAATGAATTCCATAATTGCTATGAATCGAAGATTCATCTGCGTGAATGTTCACCAAATGCCTGGAGTTAAATACAATAGTAACTGCTTTAAGCCATTGAACTTTGGGGTGGTTTCTTATGTGACAACTGATAGCTGGTTGATAGTCATAGCTAGAATCTGCTTATGAATCTATAAATTATTTTTTCTACCCAATCACAAAGTCTCATATATCTTGAAGAAATGATAAAAACAGTATAAGATTTTCTAGGCCTGTTATTCATCTATATACTTGGTGGCATGTGAAGGGTAATATATATATATAACTCCCCTGGTGATAGATATCAGTCAGTTATCTACATAGAGATTAACTATTGTGTTACTCAGTTGTCTTGCCATTGACAAATGCATGAGAGAAACAGTTTAATGGAGGAAATATTTACTTTAGCTTATGATTTCAGGGGCTGAAGCTCATGGTCAGGTCTGTTTCTGTTTCTGAGTATTGATAAGATGAGGCAGAACATCTTGGTAAAAGGGTGTGACAGTAAATTTCCAAATTTCTTGCTTCGTGGTGGTGGGTTAAAGGAAGAACTAGAGAGACAGTGGGAAAGAGAGAGAGAATCCAGTTATCTCTGGCACCAAAAAATTTGGTTTACAAATCTGGGCATTTTTCAACCCAATGAAGTTGACAATCAAGTTTAAACATTACAAGCTGGGCATGATGGTGCACACCTTTAAACCCAGCACTCAGGAAGCTGAGATAGGAGGATTGCTCTATATTTGAGGGCAGCTTGGGCTTCAAAGTGAGTTCTAGGTCATCTTCAGCTAGAAGCAGACCCTGTATCATACCTCAAAAATGTTTAACAGTCACAACTAATCTTAGGCTTATAGAGCTAGAAGGTTTTTTTTAAGAATCATTGTGGTAAACTATTATTTCACAAACAAAGAAGCTAAAGCCATGGATGTTAAATCACTGGTGTAAATAGAAGCTGGGGATGGAGCTCATAGTAACTTACATGATAGTATTATGTATAGTCAAATGCCATAAATTGATATTGATATACTTACTTAATACTGCAGAGTGAATGAGTAAATTGATATTCTCAATCAAGAAGTTACCAATAGTTATCAAATTTGTCTGCACATTAAATTCACCCATAGTTATGAAAAGATCACTGTCTTTTTCTGGGAGTCTTTATATTGGTTTTCCTAGTGGTTACACCATTAAAGGATAATCTGCACAGAAGATGGAAAAAGCTTAACCTTCTTTAGATCACTGACTCTGGCCAATAATTCCTATGCCCAGAGTTGGGTTTCCCCTAGACTGAGCTGTTGGCCAGGGAGACCCATGAGGTCCTCAAAACAATGTAGGCTATTGCCAAAACACTTGATTACCTGCCAGAGCTAAAAGGTAAGACCCTATTACTGAAGACACAATGGGCCACAGTCATAGGACATGAGGCTACCATGCTGGAACTGAAAGGGAAACTAGCTCCCTCCTGGCTAACCCCCATAGAGCTGGGAAGCCCTATGGGAGCTGCTGGGAGAAAACAATCACCAATAGCATGAATAAGCAGGGGACTCTGCAGAGTATGAAATCCACCAGCTGGACAAGAAGTGCACACTTGTGCAATAGTGGCACACAGCCACTGTAGGTAACCAAAGGTTCTCCGATTGGGTACAAGGCCTGCTCAGTGGGAAAGAACTTATATCTGGTACTGGAAACCAAATCAGATCCCCATAGTCAGGAAACTCATAATTCAGAGAGAAGCTCCCACTGCTCTCTGGGGAAGAAGAGGGAGCTTGCACATCAAAAATCTTTCAAATAGCTTTGCATACCTCCTTTATCCCAGGCTGCTCTCATTCATGGTTGGAGAATCTGCTTTATTTTAAAGATGGCAGGGAAAAATGGAGGAGTCCCAAGCTCCATTGATAAGGCAAGAAGATAACCACTGTTCAACACAAGACTTTCCACCTCTTCCACAGCTGCCAGGGCCCAGGAGAACTTGCAATGGAAGTAGAGCCATGAACACTGCACTTACTGTTGGCCTGACTCCCAGCTCTAGGGTGATGGTGTCAGACATGGCGATTAATCAAAACCTGTCAGAGCAGAAATCCAGAGGCTACAAACAACTCAACACTAAATCAGACTGCCAACAGGCCTGCCATGGCTCAGGGAATATTGAGAAGTGGGGTCGGAAAGACTGTAAGAGCCAGAGTGAGTGCTGTCTGGGATGCAGGCCTATAGATCATAAATTAATTAACTTTTGGATATCCAAAGAAATTCCTCTGTTTTTGATAACAACTCTTGAAGAATTAAATAAACTATTAAGTAATTTCAAGATTTTTGACTTGACAGGCTGATATAATATTGTGATTTTTACCTTCTGTAACCTGCATAATTTGTGTCTTCAGATTCAAAAAAATGTGTATTTATTTTTAAAAGTAATTTTTGTTATGGCCTGAGCAATAGTAAATGATGAATCCACTCATCTACATATATTTAGCATGCATCAAATTCAATTTTTCTTTGTCACTGGAAATGTACATTTGGGTCTGGGGAAATAACCAAGTTGGTGAAGTGTTTGGTTCATATGCATGAAGACCTGAGTTTGAATGCTGGAAACCCATGTAAAAATTTTCACTTTTGGTGGCACAAGCTTGTAATTCCAGCACTAGCGAGGCCAAAATAGGAGGATCCTTAGGGCTCACTGGCCAAAGAGAGAGACCCTATCTCTAAAACAAAAACAAAAACAAAAACAAAAAGAAAAGGAAAAACTGGATGGTGTTCCTAAGGAAAGAAGAGTTAGGATCTGGCAAAGCTGTTTCCCAAGATGCTGATAAACCATCCAAGTAGAAGTTATTTGTGAAACACACATATACTTGAATAAATTAGTTTTCTGTGAAGAATGTATTGGATTTATTAAGCTGGCTGTTGCTAAGTAATTCAACACCCCCTCATTTATTTGTATATAATTGAAAACAACCCATAATAAGGCTAAATAAAATATCTCTATCTCAGATTAATGCATTGGGGAAAATGTAGTTATAGCTCATTGACATATTAGGAAATTTCAATTTTCGAATGGCATATGTTTTAAAATGGGCATAATAGACAGTATTCAATTATATATTTTTAAATGCATGAATGAACATACTTTACATTAAGTAAGCTCTTGGTAGTGAGGAATTAGGATTGGAGGCATCTTGATTGATACCATTTCAGCGCCTCAAAACATTCAGTCAGAGAAACAACTGAAACTACAGAGGCATCCTGCATTCATGCTGTGTTTTACCTAATTCAGATTGCGCAGTTTCTCTACCTTCATGGACCCAAGTGACTTAAGTTCCAGTCTCTATTGCAAATGAGACCCAATGTGTCAAGTCAGTTATGAGATTTGAATTCACAGCTGGGCGTGGTGGCACACGCCTTTAATCCCAGCCCTTGGGAGGCAGAGGTAGGAGGATTGCTGTGAGTTCAAGGCCACCCTGAGAGTACAGAGTGAATTCCAGGTCAGCCTGGGCCAGAGTGAGACCCTACCTCGAAAAACAAACAAACAAAAAAAAAAAAGAGATTTGAATTCTCTTTTATCTATCAAAAGATGCTTAGTGGTTAGGTTGGCATCTGTTGTATAGGAATTTCCTCAGAATTGAAACATTCCCTCCTGGCTGGGGGGAGGAAGAGCCTCAGGAGACTCAGGAAGACAACAAATTTGGGGAAAAGGTTGCAAGTGCTACCTTAGAGATATGTGAAAGGAAATCAACTTCTTGGGAAGAGACACTCTGACCGGTTGAGCTGCCTGTTGCTCCCAAAATATGGCTTCTGTGAGTCATCACCTATTCTGGGGTGGGATTTACTGTGATTCCTTCATTCCTCCTGTAAGTAATCTCTCACCCTGGTGAAACAGATATGGCCTATATTTCTGATTCAGAAGTGCTGTGGGATAAATTGATACTGTGCGTGATTGAAGACAGAAAGTAAAAAAAGAAAAAAAAAACATTCCTACTATTTGCCCAGGATTACTCCTAGTTTTTTTTTCTTTTTGGTATTTTTTAGTACTATTATTTAAAGACAAGATCATTGTTTGAAAGTCTTAGAACTAGCAAAGGGATACATCTGATGTATGATCACATATTAAACCACAAATCTTTTCTTAAATGATTTATTTATTGATTGATTGATTTATTGATTTGCGAGAGAGAAAGAGCAAGCGAGTGAGTGAGAGAGAGAGAAAGAGAAAGAGAAAGATAGAGACAGAGAGAGGAGAATGGGTATGCCAAGGCCTCTAGCCACAGCAAATGAACTCCAGATGTATGCAGCCCCTTGTGCATCTGACTTTTATGGATACTGGGGAATAAAACCTGGGTCCTTAAGCTTGATGAAAAAAAGTACCTTCAGCACTAAGCCATCTCTCCAGCCCAAACCACAACTGTTGAGTCAGAACTTTCTCTGAAATAGAAAGGTTCATCCAATGATTACTGTAGGTCGTATTCACAAAGGGGTCAGACTGCGGTTCCATAGCTATGAGCAGAGAGAATAATTAACAGTTCAAAAAGTGCCTACCTGGACCAACAGTTTTACAGCAAAATTTTTTGACAAGGAAAGCTTAGATTATTTACATTGAACCTAGATTGATTATAGACAAGAGTACAGGAAAATACAAAGTAGGAGAGTCTTCTTATGAAGAGAGATGTGTGGCTCCTAGATTGGTTGGGGATAACAGTCTGGAAAGTTCATTCTTGAGCAGCACATGAGGACTTGGCAATGTGGCCTGAATTAAAGTCAAGGTTTCAACATACATTCAGGAATGTCATCCTTTTTTGTGATTTGGCCATCAACTATTAAGGGGTGCACTTCCTTTATCTCTTTTATTCTCCGTCCTCCTGCTCTTATTATTAAATTTATATCATATCTGAAATTTTCTTTTCTCAGATGTGACTGTTAATTAACTCATCATCTATGTTAAGCCCCTAATACAGAACAAGACACACATTATACAGTTACTGTATATTACTCTCTGTCTGTGACTTGTTATCTGGTTTGTGTATCAAATGTTTCATTCTTACCCCTTCAAATGCCCAAGGATTTTGACATAAACTAAGATATGTTTCTAAGTTGACGAGTATGGGGATAAAATCACCAAGCTCTTCCTCTGAGAACATAAGTGTAGAAATACAAATTTTAGTTCAAACACTTTAGGACATCCAATTCAGCCACAGTTAAGTAAAACGAGATTTGAATTCTTGCATACAGTCACCCAAAGTGAATATAATTTGGTAGCATTTTGCAGCATCCAGAAAACAAATACTAAATTATTTCCTCCCCACTGCCCAGAAATTAAAGGGCTTAGGGACATTTCACTGGATTCAGGCTGTTTGAAAATTCAAACAATTTTCTGCAATATTCTAAATCAAGAGAGATAAGTGTTTAATTTATATTTTACAAGCACAAGGCAATATTTACCATAATTTTTTCCTGCATACCAGCATATTTTTGTTCACTCCTTATCTACAAAGATAAAGTTCTCATTTGAATTAAAAATAACTAGCTCTGTACAATCAAAAACCATTTATGAAAGCACATTGATAACAGTGTACCCAAACAAGGATATATATTCTAATTAACTGTTTTCAGCTGCTCACATTATGTAATGAAAACTCACTGAGGCCAATTCAAATGTAGAACTATTTTTTACTTTTGTAAAGTATTAACAATTATTTGGAGGGCTGGAGAGATTGCTTAGTGGTTAAGCGCTTGCCTGTGAAGCCTAAGGACCCCGGTTCAAGGCTCGATTCCCCAGGACCCACGTTAGCCAGATGCACAAGGGGCACACACATCTGGAGTTCGTTTGCAGTGGCTGGAAGCCCTGGCGTGCCCATTCTCTCTCTCTCTCTGCCTCTCTCTCTCTGTGTCACTCTCAAATAAATAAATAAAAATGAACAAAAAAAATTAAAAAAAAATTATTTGGAGAAGAGAAGTAATGAAATTTAATATGGAGCCCTATGGGAGCTGCTAGTGTTCCCATATATTAAAACATAAAGCATAATTAATAACATAAACATAATTAATTACATGGTTATTTCAGCTTCATTTTTATATCTGACAAACATTATGCCAAAGACCATGACAATGCCACCTATTCAGAGTGTTAGAGGACAGAAGCTGTGGCATGTCTACAACTATACCTGTTATCCCTTAAGCCGGCCTGGGAAGTGCTAAAAGGTTTCCAGGTGGAGGCAGGAAATACAACTGAGTGATCTGGCTCCTTGACTAGATTTTCTGTATCTGGGATTTAAATTACATTGGCCTATGATTTATTTAGTATATTAATTATGCATATTAAATTAGCAGCCTTAATAACTAACTAACTAAATAAATAAATAAATAAATAATTGTGTTAAAGTTGTAAATAACCAAACTATATCTTAATCAGCTTTTTAAGCTTACCTGATTGAGTAATAGGCAGGAGGCTGCCACACTGAATTTGAGCGCTTTGAATCCTATCTAGTAAACACTTAACCTTCTTCTCTTCACCCTGCAGGTTGTAGTTTATAAATGTATCTCCTTATTCACAGTGGCTGGGGATGCCATTAATCAGGGCTGCTATTGACCATTCTGTTCTTCAAAGGTCAGAGTTGACATTTTAACATAGCACCTGGGTATCTCTATTCATTTCTTTTTATGTTATTTCACCAGACTGGCTTTGCTGGGATCATGGGGTATATATTAACAAAACTAACAAAGCCCCCTAAGTAACAGAAGACATTATTATTTCCTTTACAATATTGTGGCTGGAGCTCCCACTGCCATCTTCCACTGAGAAATGAGAAGAATTTCACAAATAAACTCAACAAATCAAATCTAAGGCTATAGGCTATATTCACCCCAACAAACAAACCTGAAAAAAAAGCATTAATTTACAGTGGATCATGATTAAAGTTTTTGTTTCCCTCAAATTATGGTTGTGAATATTGAGTAATTAGGGTATAAGAATTCCTAAATGGTTTACATTTATCCTAGGACACCTCTTTATATGAATGTTGAGGGGGTATTAAGAATAGTGACAAGTAACGTCAGGTAGGGTGATGGGTCTGCATGGAGAAAAGGCATCCTCTCAGAGATACTGCTACATCTATATATACAACATCACTGTACAGTGTGTATATTTATTTTTTAATTAATTAATTTTTTATTAATAAGTTTTGTACTCAGTGAATACAAGTTGGTACCATTGTTAGCCTCCTCCATGTCCTACGACCTCCCCCTGGCCCCTCCTTGTTGAGGTATATGGGTCATGCATTGCGGAGTTAGGCCACAGTTATAGGTAGGAGAAATGTCTCTGCGTATCATGACCCAGTGTGTGGCTCTGACATTCTTTCCGCCCCCTCTTCCGCAAAACTTCCCTGAGCCATGTTGGGTTCATTTTGGATCTGCTTCAGTGATGAGGTGTTGGGAGCCTCTGTGTCTCTGGATATCTGATTTGGTTGGAGTTGATTGTTCTCTGTATCGATCTCCTTCCCCCTTGTGCTGGTACCCAGTTCACCAGGAAAACAGCACCCTTGTTGTTTTGCCAATTATTCTTAGTTTCAGCTGGGGCCCTTTTGAGGTATGATGGGATGGTTCTCTCCTTAGGATCTGCATCTTTAAAAAAAAAGAAGCAGATTCTCCAATGGAGAGTAAATTTAGCATCAGACAAATGAGATAATCCTTATTATTTTTTATCGAGAATTTAATAGGTGTAGGCCCTCTTGTAGCCCACGATTGGTAGCAACCTGAATCTATCAAAGAGGACGACATACCCAGCAAGCACCTCGAGGACTAGACAATAGGATGGGTGGGGAGGGAGGGGAGGGAAAGGGAGGTGGTGGGGGACACAAATCTAGACCCAAATGGTAATGGTACCATAAGACTTTACATCCTAAAAGGCAGACCAAATGGTTGAACCTTCACCAGGCCCTTAGAGGGAACACCTGAGCCACAAGGCAATGGAGACTGCACAATGAAGACTGACTTTAGTCTTCTACAGCTTCTCTCTCTCTTTCTTCTCTCTAACTCTTTTTATATAAGTTATCTTTTTCTTCCTTCTCTTAGTGGGCACTGACCTGTAACTCCCAGTACTAGCATGTGGCTATCATCCACTATGAGCTTTTGATTAGAGATACCTATAAGGTTTTCTAAAAGAAAGACAGATTTCTGTCAGAGTACTTGATGACCCACCAAAGGTTAGTGGTAAGACCCTACTACTGAAGACACCTTATGCGGTTGACACATAAAATGGCTGGAAGCTGGAAGAGAGTCAGTCCCCAGACAGTCAGCATGTCTAGTGCCAGAAGGTGCTACATGGGTGAGTGGGGGAAAATGACCAATATCTGTTAAAGCAACTAATGGTCTAACCTACTTAGCAGGAAATAACCTGTCATGATGCTCACTCAAGTGCAATTGTGGTACACAGCCATGGTGGGAAACCAACTGCTTTTGATTTGGCTAACTGATCTGCTCAGTGGAATGGGACCCATAGCTGGAGCTGGGAAACAAGTCAGAACCATATCCAAACATGAAGCTGCTCTCTATTATCAAGCTACCACCAGGCCATTTTATGTCTGGAGGAGCACATTGTAAGGAGTCTTACCCTTCCTTTGGCTCTTACATTCCTTCCACTGCCTCTTCTTCAATGGACTCTGAGCCTTGGAAGGTGTGATAAAGATGTTTTAGTGCTGAGCACTCCTCTATCACTTTTTCTCAGCACCATGGTGCCTTCTGAGTAATCCCAAGGTCACCATGATGTGAAAAGAGAAGGTTTCCTAACCAAAAGTGAGAGTAGCATTAATATGTGGGTATGAACATTAAGAGGAGTACTTACCAGGAAATTTGGTGAACATAGTATATACATTTTTCCCAGACACTGGGAGATGTTACACCCCTAGGGCTCATTTTACCCCTGCCATAGGTTTTCAGTATCTCCAGTCCAATTACAGAGCCGTTGGTTTCCCCCATAATAGAGATACCACTATTGCACCATTGGCTTATTTGGCCTGGATGGCCAAATTTAAAGCTTGCAGTGTCCACTGTTGAGTATCTCCACTGGTGATTTCTTTCTCTTCCATGGAACTGTATGCAGTATAGCTTTTCCCAGCATTCTTTCAGCTGATCTACATGGAGGGGGTTTTCAGCTCAGCTCCAGGAGGATTTCTTAGTGACCTTGCGGCCCAAGTATGTGGAATCTTCAGCAATAGGGTCTTGCCATCTATTCCTGGTGGAAAACCAAGAGTTGTGGCAATGGCCTGTAATGTTTTGGGGGCATCAGGCACCTCCCATGCCAACAACTCACTGGAAGGTATCCCATCCCTGGTACTGAAAATTTTCTAGTAACAATTATGGCTTCTGGGTATTCCATTGTCCAAAAAAGTAGGTTTCTCTATGACTTATTCATACCCTCTTAGATTTTAATTAGTTCTCCCCTCACCTTTCCTTTACTCAATCTCTTCTGCTGACCTCACTTTGGCCTTTCCACCCCCATTCATCTGCTACATGAGCTATAGGGGGAAAGTGGCCAACAACATTCTGAGCAACCAGAGGTCTAAGCTACTCAAAAACAAACACCCTGACAGGATGTACACACCAGTGCAGTAGTGGCACACAGCATCACTGGGTAATCAATAGTTTTCTAATTGGCCAAGAAATCCAATCAGTGTAAAGGAACCCATATTTGAAATTGGAAACCAGATCAGAATCCTATGGAGATAAAAATTATGTTCTCCAGTGTCAAGCTCTCACTAGTCTTTGGCCAAAAAAGTTACATTAATCAAATTCTCCATAAATTAATAATACTTATCCCATTTAAAATATGCTGTCTTCACTCTCCATTGGAGAATCTGTTCTTCTTTTTCAGATGGTAGCAAGACCCAAGGAGATAAACTACCCCTTGTACTTCAGCCAAGCCACAGCTGAATCCACAGAGGAATTGGGGAGATGAGCAAGAGTGCTGCTTCCATGCTATTCCTGATAATCAGCACCAGGGTGTAGTAGATAGACCCAGAGGATATGCAACACCTCCCGTAGTAGAGATACAGAGTCTCCTAAGAGCTCATCATTGATGTAGACTTAAAATTCACCCACCATGGCTCAGGGAAACTTGCAAAAGTGAGGGCAGGAAGATTATAAGAGCCACAGATTGAGACATCATGCCCAGAGGCATTCCCTTCCCCCCAAATAATTGACTGCTGCTCCCACAATGCATAAACCACAACCCCATAGGGAATTGATGCAACCCCACTGAGAAGCAGCCCCAGTGGAATGGGGTCACGGATGAAGGAAAAGAGGGTACCATCACATGATATATCCATACAAAATATTTTGTTAATAATAATAAGAATAATAAACATTAAAAAAACTTCATCATTAGAAATAGTGGCAGGGTTGGATTCTTCTTCTGTTAGTTCAGAATGTTCTTCCTTCTTCTTCTGAATAGCTAGGACACTATTAATATGAGACATTTGTTTTTTAGAAAATTGAAATAAATACTATTCAAGTGCTAAATGAATTTTTAAGGAGAATGGAGGTATTAAAATGTGATAACATTGTGAACTTATCGTTTGTGCCCCTACTTTGCCAGCAAACACACACACACACAACTGATGAAGCATCACAGAAGTGATCTTTGAAATCTAGAGTCATTTTCTGATAACCAATTGTATGAGAGCCTCTGGGAAAAGTCAGCAGTTTTTAAATGGAAAGGAAAAGGTTTAAAAAGAGAAACTCTATTGTCAAATCATCATTTTCTTCTTGTTTATGGTTAAAAAAATCTTACAGTACACTGGAAAATATGTTATAAATGAGCACAAACCATCATCTAGATATTTGTTCCTGTTGTGTTTATGCCTCAGGCCTTTTTATTTGATCATTGTTTTATTAATGTACTTGAACAAATGCACAATCTGGTGAAAGCTTCAGCACCTGTTGTATGAAGTATACAGTCTGAAGAATGACTTTTCTCCTCTCCCTACCAGGTGTAATGCATCATGGATGTCAGTTTAGCGGGGTGACATTAATGTATGGTTGAGGACTGGGAAATTTTTCAGGAAAGCAAGCATAGCCAAATTAGTCCATATGGGAGGAAGACATTCACAATATAAGCGAGCTCTTCTGCAATGTGTATATTGTTATGTTATTATGTCCCAAGTTCTAATTTCCAAAGAATATTCAATAGAAGGAATAAACTTAAAATTATTTATTTTTATTCAAGAATGAGAGAGAGGAGAGAGAGAGAGAGAGAGAATAGGTACACCAGGACCTGTAGCCACTGCCATCTCATATGCATGCACAACTCTGTGTGCATGTCTCACCTTGTGGGGTCTGGCTTATGTAGGTTCTGGGGTGCTGAACCTGGATCCTTAGGTTTCACAGGCAAGCACTAAGCCATCCCTCCAGCCCCAGAATTAGATTTTTAACTTAGATGATTCATTATAGCTGGTATATTCAACACCAGGAAATAATTTGCCCATTTAACATCATGATGGTTAGGCTTCGAAATTTCTATGGTGACATAGAAAGGTCTCTTATTGAAGTTAGAGATCTAGAGAAATCTCATTAATTTTATGTCATTTGGAGGGCTGACACATATGAAATAAATGCTCAGTAGCTAAAGAATAATTGAAACAGTGGAGAAGATGTAAAGAGAATGGAAAAGAACAGTGGATGGTATGAAGAGCCAGGTCTCATTCACATGATCTGTATATGACAATGAAACTGCTTCTTTTTTCTCTCCTTAAATATCATGATTTTAACACAAAATATCTGTGTTGAAGGATTTATTCTTTAGTCTTCCATGTACCAAGTCCATATAATTCATACCTGGATGGGATTTTGAGGACAATCCACTGTAATTCATCTGTTCTACATATGAGATTATAGAGTCTTCGAGAACTGCTATCATATTAAGTCACATTTTAAATATAGAGCTCTATTTAGATTACATATTTTCTCAGTTTTCCATTCAGTGTCAAGATACTCTCCTCAACAATTGGAGTCAATGTAGATATGTATTAAATGTAATCAAATATGATTTACTTTCTAGGCAATTGGTTTTCTTCTGATCTTATTGATAACATGTGAAAAGATAATCTGAGTCTACACAAAATATTGGCACGTTATAGACTTGATATAGTATTTGTAGATAAAATACGTAAAATGCTTATAATTCAATAGCAAAATGCCATATAACTGAATCTTAAATGGACCATGGATTTTAAGAAGACAAACTTCTCTGTAAGTTATACAAATCAACACCTAACATTTTAGAAGTTTCTCAGTATTATTTGCCTTTGGAATAACAGAACAAAATCTACAATGTTATTTTAATTTAATGTAATTTTATGCCTAACTAGGAATGAAAAAAATTTTTTTGAGGTAGAATCTCACACTGGCCCAGGCTAACTTGGAACTCACTCTGTAGGCCCAGGCTGGCCTTGAACTCCACAGTGATCTAACTACCTCTGTCTCTTGAATGCTGGGATTAAAGGCATGTGCCACCATGCTTGCCTTGGAGTAGCAAAAAGTTTAAGGCCACAGGAAGTTAAGGCTTGGATATAGACATGGTGGAAATTTCATACCATGCTCTTGAAATTATACAGCTATTCCAGAAAGCAGTTTGCCAATTCTTTAAAATCTCAAAGATAAGGTTTACAGAGGACAAAGCAGTTACATCTGTAGGTATATGCCTAAGGGAAATGACAGCATGATGTCTAGTCACCTAAAACCCTTTAGAAATGTGGACAGAAACACCATTCATGACAAAAGAAAGGATATATTAACCCAATTGTCCATGAATTGTTGAAAGTCTACATGAAATGTGGAATGTGGTATATCTTTGTAAGAAGATACTGTTTGACAACATTTTAAGTGAAAGGACACTAAAGGAAACCCAATAAACAATTCTGTGGAAAACTAACAAATTTTACAAAAATTTGGACAAAGGTTATTTGTTATTCAAGTGTGGCAGCTATTAAAGTTGACAGAGACTTAAAGGTAGACCACAGAAAGGGAAGCTTTACATTTGAACAAATAGAAGGCCTTAAGCATGTCCTTATAGGAGGTTGTTGACAAGCTTGGTTGAAGATGGGCAGACTAGAAAAAAGGCATACTTGTTAACTGATTAGGGATGCATAGTTGCTTTTATCCAGTTGATCTTTATTTGGAAACATTGGCAAGTATTAGGAAAGTTATTACAGTAAGCAAATCTTGGCCCCCTTTGTCAGTGTCACAGGGTTTAAGGGCTTATTATCTGACTTCCTGGATTGTTTACTGTAAATAACTTGTCAATGTCTAGGCTATTTGTGGCAAGTTATGGGCCAGATATCTATTTTATATGTAATTACTATAATTACTGGAATAAAGCTGGTTATTGGTAGAAAGGTTTTATTATAGCTTACAGTCTTAAGGGGAAGCTTCATGATTGCAGGGGAAAGCATTTTATGAGCAGAAGCTGGACGTCACCTGTGCCGTAGCAGATGTAAAACAGAAGCAGAATGAGCCAAACTCTTGCAAGGGGAAGCTCGCTATAATGCCCCCAAGCCTGCTGCCAACAACATACTTCCAGCAAGGGTCCACCTCCCAAATTGCCATCAAGCACCCAAAAACACATGACTTTATAGGGGACACCTGATTCAAACCACTACAGTCAGCTCCTGACACCCATAAACTGATCCCCATGATCATCCGAAATGCATTCAGTCCAACTTGAAAACTTTCCATAGGTTTTATCAACTTCACCCCCATTCACATGTCCCCAAAGTCCAAGTTCTCTTAAAATTGTGGCCTGTAAAAGCAAAACCAAATAATGGTACAGAGTAAATATTCACCCTGCAAATGATGGCACTGGGTATAATGAGGGAAGATTGAACCAATGCTATATCTAAAACAGCGAGGAAAAGATGTAAAATACTGTCTCTCCAAGTGCAACATTTGTAAGCAGTTATGAAGTCAGTGGTTTTCCAATTCTACCCTTGCAGCTGGGCTGCCCTCCGCTTGGGGAAAACACCACCCTGAGCCTACAGCTCTCTTTTGCAGCTATCCCATAGTCCATACATCTTCCAAAACTCTTTGTGTCCCCACTGAAATCCATGCTTCATCCTCATGGCTCCATTGGGCCTCCACGTAGAGACTTCAGCAAACCCACCTCACATTGCCCAGTGGCCATTTCTGAAAAATAAACCATGTTGCAAATCCAATAACCATTTCTTTCCTACATGTATTATACTCCCATAATACCACCAAATTGCTAATTCCCAGAACAAAAAACTCACTTTGTAATGTAGGTAAATGCCTTCAGAATGCTCACACATTACTTTCAAGAGTCAGCATTTCTTCAGCTCTCCTGATGCAGAACAGCTGGCCCAACCCCAGAGTTGGTGTTCTCTCAAACAATTGTCGCTGAAGTTCCCAGCCTGCCTTTTATCATATCCTTCTGCTCACACCAGTCCATTTCTTATAAATTCAACCCTGCTTAGCTTCTTAGTTCATGGGCAGAATGCAACAACCCTCTCAAACAAACTGCTTGTAGCCTAGTCCCAACAAAGTTCTTTCTTCCCCTCATAAGCCATGCCTGCACAATCCACAGTTCTTACTGCATTTAGGTCTTTTAACTCTCTGACCAGAATGGTCCCTCAAGCTCTGCTTAGAGCATTGCAAGGCATCACGTAGGCCAAGGTTTCAAATCCTTCCACATTCCTCCCACAAATATTTTCAAAAGGCCGGAAGCCACACAATATGGTTTCTAGTATCAATGACCCTACTCCTCTGATACCGATTTAGTTGCAGTTATCTGATCTCTTGTTGGGATAAAGCTAATGGAAGGAAAGTTTTTTTTTTTTTTCTTACAGTTTATGGGGGCAGTTAATTAAAGCCACCATAGTAACTATCATGAATCATGTGTTCATTTTCTAAATGATGATATAAAATTCTCACAAAGGGAAGTACCACAAAGACAGAAAGTAGGTTAGGACTTGACCTAGGCCTGCAAGTTGCCATAGGTACTTATTAGTTGAATGTAAAATGTTTCTTTTTATGCTGGTGAAAGAGACTCATGATTTGATGATGCTGATGATGGCTGTGACATGAAAAAAATATCACTTAAAAGCCAACCTAAAATATAGAAATAAAAAGTCTTTAAATGATGGTCCCCTCTATGGGTAGATAAAGTTGCTTCTGGAAGCCAATGGTTATTATTAGAAAATTATAGCTCCAGGGATGAGGTACTTCCCCATGGGTTGTTTGGTCAGGGAGACCAAAGAGGCCCTTAGGATAATATCAGCTATTGCGAATGTTCTTGGTTGCCCTAACAAATTAGATGGTAAGTCCCTATTGTAAAAGGCACCACATGCTTCATTTTTAAGAAGTAAAGCAACCATGCTGGAACTGAGCTTGACGTTTGCTCTCCACAGGCTCATTTTTTTGTGTGTGAACAAGAAGGTGTCATTCAAGCTGCAGAGAGAGAAGAAGCTGCTGGCATTGACATTCCCACTGTCATAGTTACTTTCTCATTGCTGGGACAAAACACCTGACCAACAGCAGCTGATGAAATGACTTACTGTGGCTTACAGTCTTGAAGGGATGCTTCATGACAGCAGAGGAAAAAGTGGCATGAGCAGAGGCCAGACATCATTTCTATTACACCAGGTGGAAAGTAGTATTAAGAAAGATCCAGGTAGCACTGGCAAACTGGGTGGGGGGGGGGAGAGACTCAAGGTCCACCCCCCCATGATACAGCTCCTTTATCAAGGCTTCATCTTGCAAACTGCCACTTTCTAAGTATCAAGCATTCACAACACATGAGTTTAGGGGAGATATCTGATTCAAACCACCACATCTACCCAGCTATGGATATGTGTTCTTTACAGCTGACCTGTAAAGTGAGGTGTGTTTGCTAGTGCATTAGTGGCAGAAGAGTTATGAGAGTAACCAATCGCTCTCAGATTGGATTTGAGGCCTGATCTACAGAAGGGAAATCATGCCTGGTTCTCTAAATCTGGCCAAAAGCCTGTGGTTAGGGTCCTAGGCCCTAGGGGGTATTCAGTACTATGGTTATGCTAACTGGACAGCATGTTAAACTACCTTCTAAATACCTATGTTTATTCTTATAAGTTGGAACTACCCTCAGCCTTGAACAGAGAAGTTTCTTTTTAAAACATATTTTTTTAATATTTTATATTTATTCATTTGACAATGAGAGAGAGAATAGGCATGCCAGGGCCTCAAGCCACTGCAAATGAACTCCAGACACATGTACCACCTTGTGCATCTGGATAATGTGGGTCGTGGGGAATCAAACCTGGGTTTTTTGGCTTTGCAAGCTAATGCCTTCACCACTAAGCCATCCCTCTAACCTAACACAGAAGTTTCTTTATGTAAAGCATCGAGGAGATTATCGAACCCATAGATGACAAAATTAGTGACTGGTTTTTCCCCAGTCCTAAACCACACCTTCCAGGGCTCCGGGTAACTCATGGGAGAGTGTGCAGGAAGAATGTGAGAGTAAAAGGATGACAAGCTGGGCTGCAAAATAATTCAGGATATGACAAATATGCCACACTCATGGATTCACAGCAGATGGTGGTTTCTTGCACATGACTGCTCTTATCAGTATCTTAACATAGCCAAGGAAGAGGTACATGAGACCTCACACTTCCCAGAGCAAATAGTGGAAGCTGATGATTGCTGGGAGAAGGACTGTTTGGGGCTGGTGGAGCATGCTACTGGAAGATTGTCCATTCTCAAGTCAATAAACTCCCATCCATGATTATGTAACCTATCCAGATTAAAATTAGTGGGTCAATAAAATAAAGTAAACCAAACGGGTATAGGATAAAGGCCTAATGGGAATAAGTGTTTCAGTGGGAGGTAAAAGGAGCAGAGATATTGTAAGTAGTGAGTATCAATATGTATGATATACATGTATGAAATTCTCAAAATGAAAAGATAAATTAAAAAATCTACTGAGTCCCTCTTCAGCTGAACCCTGGACACTGGTCCCCAGGAGATCTCTTCCCATCTGGCTGCAGACAGTGTCAGTCTTAAGGGAGTGCTGGGACTTTCAGCTTCATGTGTGGCCTAATTCTGCTTGCAGGGATCCCAGGAAAGACTGCAGAATGAGTAAATGAGTAAACAGACTTTGTCTGGCTTCTTATTCTAACCCAGTTAAGCACTTTCCCAACATCTTCAATCAAGGTAGGATAAGCCTTGTGAAGACTGGGCCTATACCTGTGGTACAGATATCAGGCTCCCTCTCCCACAAAATAAATATTAAAAGTGTTCCTTGGGCTGGAGAGGTTGCTCAGTGGTTAAGGCGCTTGCCTACAAAGCCTAATGACTGGAGTTAAATTTCCCACTGCTACATAAAGCCAGATGCTCAAAGTGGCACATGCATCTGGAGTCTGTTTGCAGAGGCTGGAAGCTCTGGTGTACCTATATTCTCTTTCTCTCTCTCTCTTCCTCTCTTGCTCTCCTTGCAAATAAA